>JAPQWS010000128.1:0-4800000 GCA_028651295.1 Catharanthus roseus
GAGGATTGATATGAACCAATTAAACTGATGAAATTCACACCTCGAAAATTGACGTCGTTTAACTCGAAGCCGTTTAATATAACATTAGACCAAAAAATTAGCGATTCGGCCGAAAAAAAGTTGTCTCGAAAACTCGTCAAAAAATTTTTGTGTACGTTCCTAATGTTGTGGAGATCGAACGTACAAAGTTTCACCTGAATATCTTGTCCGTAAGGACGGATAAAAAATAAACAAACGTTTTTCGTCAAAAATATCACCGCATCAACGGTGGCCGACGCTCACCGTTTTCGTGCAATAGGAGCCAAACATTCACTAAGCGACACCTGAGGATTGATATGAACCAATTAAACTGATGAAATTCACACCTCGAAAATTGACGTCGTTTAACTCGAAGCCGTTTAATATAACATTAGACCAAAAAATTAGCGATTCGGCCGAAAAAAAAGTTGTCTCGAAAACTCGTCAAAAATTTTTTGTACGTTCCTAATGTTGTGGAGATCGAACGTACAAAGTTTCACCTGAATATCTTGTCCGTAAGGACGGATAAAAAATAAACAAACGTTTTTCGTCAAAAAATATCACCGCATCAACGGTGGCCGACGCTCACCGTTTTCGTGCAACAGGAGCCAAACATTCACTAAGCGACACCTGAGGATTGATATGAACCAATTAAACTGATGAAATTCACACCTCGAAAATTGACGTCGTTTAACTCGAAGCCGTTTAATATAACATTAGACCAAAAAATTAGCGATTCGGCCGAAAAAAAGTTGTCTCGAAAACTCGTCAAAAATTTTGTGTACGTTCCTAATGTTGTGGAGATCGAACGTACAAAGTTTCACCCAAATATCTTGTCCGTAAGGACGGATAAAAAATAAACAAACGTTTTTCGTCAAAAATATCACCGCATCAACGGTGGCCGACGCTCACCGTTTTCATGCAATAGGAGCCAAACATTCACTAAGCGACACCAGAGGATTGATATGAACCAATTAAACTGATGAAATTCACACCTCGAAAATTGACGTCGTTTAACTCGAAGCCGTTTAATATAACATTAGACCAAAAAATTAGCGATTCGGCCGAAAAAAAAGTTGTCTCGAAAACTCGTCAAAAATTTTTTGTGCGTTCCTAATGTTGTGGAGATCGAACGTACAAAGTTTCACCTGAATATCTTGTCCGTAAGGACGGATAAAAAATAAACAAACGTTTTTCGTCAAAAATATCACCGCATCAACGGTGGCCGACGCTCACCGTTTTCGTGCAATAGGAGCCAAACATTCACTAAGCGACACCTGAGGATTGATATGAACCAATTAAACTGATGAAATTCACACCTCGAAAATTGACGTCGTTTAACTCGAAGCCGTTTAATATAACATTAGACCAAAAAATTAGCGATTCGGCCGAAAAAAAGTTGTCTCCAAAACTCGTCAAAAATTCATTGTGCGTTCCTGATGTTGTGGAGATCGAATGTACAAAGTTTCACCTGAATATCCTGTCCGAAAGGACGGACCAAAAATAAACAAACGTTTTTTGACAAAATATCATCGCATCAACGGTGACCGACGCTCACCGTTTTCGTGCAAAAGGGGCCAAAAATTCACTAAGCGACACCTGAGGATTGATATGAACCAATTAAACTGATGAAATTCACACCTCGAAAATTGACGTCGTTTAACTCGAAGCCGTTTAATATAACATTAGACCAAAAAATTAGCGATTCGCCGAAAAAAAGTTGTCTCGAAAACTCGTCAAAAATTTTTGTGTACGTTCCTAATGTTGTGGAGATCGAACGTACAAAGTTTCACCTGAATATCTTGTCCGTAAGGACGGATAAAAAATAAACAAACGTTTTTCGTCAAAAATATCACCGCATCAACGGTGGCCGACGCTCACCGTTTTCGTGCAATAGGAGCCAAACATTCACTAAGCGACACTTGAGGATTGATATGAACCAATTAAACTGATGAAATTCACACCTCGAAAATTGACGTCGTTTAACTCGAAGCCGTTTAATATAACATTAGACCAAAAAATTAGCGATTCGGCCGAAAAAAAGTTGTCTCGAAGACTCGTCAAAAATTTTTGTGTACGTTCCTAATGTTGTGGAGATCGAACGTACAAGGTTTCACCTGAATATCTTGTCCGTAAGGACGGATAAAAAATAAACAAACGATTTTTCGTCAAAAATATCACCGCATCAACGGTGGCCGACGCTCACCGTCTTTCGTGCAATAGGAGCCAAACATTCACTAAGCGACACCCGAGGATTGATATGAAATAAATTAAACCGATGAAATTTCACACCTCGAAAATTGACGTCGTTTAACTCGAAGCCGTTTAATATAACATTAGACCAAAAAATTAGCGATTCGGCCGAAAAAAAAAGTTGTCTCGAAAACTCGTCAAAAAATTTTTTGTACGTTCCTAATGTTGTGGAGATCGAACGTACAAAGTTTCACCTGAATATCTTGTCCGTAAGGACGGATAAAAAATAAACAAACGTTTTTTCGTCAAAAATATCACCGCATCAACGGTGGCCGACGCTCACCGTTTTCGTGCAATAGGGAGCCAAACATTCACTAAGCGACACCTGAGGATTGATATGAACCAAATTAAACTGATGAAATTCACACCTCGAAAATTGACGTCGTTTAACTCGAAGCCGTTTAATATAACATTAGACCAAAAAATTAGCGATTCGGCCGAAAAAAAGTTGTCTCGAAAACTCGTCAAAAATTTTGTGTACGTTCCTAATGTTGTGGAGATCGAACGTACAAAGTTTCACCAGAAAATCTTGTCCGTAAGGACGGATAAAAAATAAACAAACGTTTTTCGTCAAAAATATCACCACATCAACGGTGGCCGACGCTCACCGTTTTCGTGCAATAGGAGCCAAACATTCACTAACCGACACCTGAGGATTGATATGAACCAATTAAACTGATGAAATTCACACCTCGAAAATTGACGTCGTTTAACTCGAAGCCGTTTAATATAACGTTAGACCCAAAAAATTAGCGATTCGGCCGAAAAAAAGTTGTCTCGAAAACTCGTCAAAAATTTTTTGTACGTTCCTAATGTTGTGGAGATCGAACGTACAAAGTTTCACCAGAATATCTTGTCCGTAGGGACGGATAAAAAATAAACAAACGTTTTTCGTCAAAAATATCACCGCATCAACGGTGGCCGACCCTCACCGTTTTCGTGCAATAGGAGCCAAAACATTCACTAAGCGACACCTGAGGATTGATATGAACCAATTAAACTTATGAAACTCACACCTCGAAAATTGACGTCGTTTAACTCGAAGCCGTTTAATATAACATTAGACCAAAAAATTAGCGATTCGGCCGAAAAAAGTTGTCTCGAAACCTCGTCAAAAATTGTTTGTACGTTCCTAATGTTGTGGAGATCGAACGTACAATGTTTCACCTGAATATCTTGTCCGTAAGGACGGATAAAAAATAAACAAACGTTTTTGGTCAAAAATATCATCGCATCAACGGTGGCCGACGCTCACCGTTTTCGTGCAAAAGGAGCCAAACGTTCACTAAGCGACACCTGAGGATTGATATGAACCAATTAAACTGATGAAATTCACACCTCGAAAATTGACGTCGTTTAACTCGAAGCCGTTTAATATAACGTTAGACCCAAAAATTAGCGATTCGGCCGAAAAAAAGTTGTCTCGAAAACTCGTCAAAAATTTTGTGTACGTTCCTAATGTTGTGGAGATCGAACGTACAAAGTTTCACCTGAATATCTTGTCCGTAAGGACGGATAAAAAATAAACAAACGTTTTTTCGTCAAAAATATCACCGCATCAACGATGGCCGACGCTCACCGTTTTCGTGCAATAGGGGCCAAACATTCACTAAACGACACCTGAGGATTGATATTAATAAATTAAACTGATGAAATTCACACCTCGAAAATTGACGTCGTTTAACTCGAAGCCGTTTAATGTAACATTAGACCAAAAAATTAGCGATTCGGCCGAAAAAAAGTTGTCTCGAAAACTCGTCAAAAATTTTGTGTACGTTCCTAATGTTGTGGAGATCGAACGTACAAAGTTTCACCTGAAATATCTAGTCCGTAAGGATGGATAAAAAATAAACAAACGTTTTTCGTCAAAAATATCACCGCATCAACGGTGGCCGACGCTCACCGTTTTCGTGCAATAGGAGCCAAACATTCACTAAGCGACACCTGAGGATTGATATGAACCAATTAAACTGATGAAATTCACACCTCGAAAATTGACGTCGTTTAACTCGAAGCCCTTTAATAAAACATTAGACCAAAAAATTAGAGATTCGGCCGAAAAAAAGTTGTCTCGAAAACTCGTCAAAAACTTTTTGTGTACGTTCCTAATGTTGTGGAGATCGAACGTACAAAGTTTCACCCTGAATATCTTGTCCGTAAGGGACGGATAAAAAGTAAACAAACGTTTTTCGTCAAAAATATCACCGCATCAACGGTGGCCGACGCTCACCGTTTTCGTGCAATAGGAGCCAAAACATTCACTAAGCGACACCTGAGGATTGATATGAACCAATTAAACTGATGAAATTCACACCTCGAAAATTGACGTCGTTTAACTCGAAGCCGTTTAATATAACATTAGACCAAAAAAATTAGCGATTCGGCCGAAAAAAAGTTGTCTCGAAAACTCGTCAAAAAATTGTTTGTACGTTCCTAATGTTGTGGAGATCGAACGTACAAAGTTTCACCTGAATATCTTGTCCGTAAGGACGGATAAAAAATAAACAAACGTTTTTGGTCAAAAATATCATCGCATCAACGGTGGCCGACGCTCACCGTTTTCGTGCAAAAGGGGCCAAACATTCACTAAGCGACACCTGAGGATTGATATGAACCAATTAAACTGATGAAATTCACACCTCGAAAAATTGACGTCGTTTAACTCGAAGCCGTTTAATATAACATTAGACCAAAAAATTAGCGATTCGGCCGAAAAAAAGTTGAATCGAAAACTCGTCAAAAATTTTTTGTACGTTCCTAATTTTCTGGAGATCGAGCGTACAAAGTATCACCAGAATATCTTGTCCGTAAGGACGGATAAAAAATAAACAACGTTTTTCGTCAAAAATATCACCGCATCAACGGTGGCCGACGCTCACCGTTTTCGTGCAATAGGAGCCAAACATTCACTAAGCGACACCTGAGGATTGATATGAACCAATTAAACTGATGAAATTCACACCTCGAAAATTGACGTCGTTTAACTCGAAGCCGTTTAATATAACGTTAGACCCAAAAATTAGCGATTCGGCCGAAAAAAAGTTGTCTCGAAAACTCGTCAAAAATTTTTTGTACGTTCCTAATGTTGTGGAGATCGAACGTACAATGTTTCACCTGAATATCTTGTCCGTAAGGACGGATAAAAAATAAACAAACATTTTTGGTCAAAAAATATCATCGCATCAACGGTGGCCGACGCTCACCGTTTTCGTGCAAAAGGAGCCAAACATTCACTAAGCGACACCTGACGATTGATATGAACCAATTAAACTGATGAAATTCACACCTCGAAAAATTGACGTCGTTTAACTCGAAGCCGTTTAATATAACATTAGACCAAAAAATTAGCGATTCGGCCGAAAAAAGTTGTCTCGAAAACTCGTCAAAAATTTTGTGTACGTTCCTAATGTTGTAGAGATCGAACGTACAAAGTTTCACCCAGAAATATCTTGTCCGTAAGGACGGATAAAAAATAAACAAACGTTTTTCGTCAAAAATATCACCACATCAACGGTGGCCGACGCTCACCGTTTTCGTGCAATAGGAGCCAAACATTCACTAAGCGACACCTGAGGATTGATATGAACCAATTAAACTGATGAAATTCACACCTCGAAAATTGACGTCGTTTAACTCGAAGCCGTTTAATATAACGTTAGACCCAAAAATTAGCGATTCGGCCGAAAAAAAGTTGTCTCGAAAACTCGTCAAAAATTTTGTATACGTTCCCAATGTTGTGGAGATCGAACGTACAAAGTTTCACCTGAATATCTTGTCCGTAAGGACGGATAAAAAATAAACAAATGTTTTTCGTCAAAAATATCACCGTATCAACGGTGGCCTACGCTCACCGTCTTCGTGCAATAGGAGCCAAACATTCAATAAGCGACACCTGGGGATTGATATCAATAAATTAAACTGATGAATTTCACACCTCGAAAATTGACGTCGTTTAACCCGAAGCCGTTTAATATAACATTAGACCAAAAAATTAGCGATTCGGCCGAAAAAAAGTTGTCTCGAAAACTCATAAAAAATAGTTTGTACATTCCTAATGTTGTGGAGATCGAACGTACAAAGTTTCACCAGAATATCTTGTCCGTAAGGACGGATAAAAATAAACAAACTTTTTTCGTCAAAAATATCACCGCATCAACGATGGCCGACGCTCACCGTTTTCGTGCAATAGGGGCCAAACATTCACTAAACGACACCTGAGGATTGATATTAATAAATTAAACTGATGAAATTCACACCTCGAAAATTGACGTGGTTTAACTCGAAGCCGTTTAATATAACATTAGACCAAAAAATTAGCGATTCGGCCGAAAAAAAGTTGTCTCGAAAACTCGTCAAAAATTTTGTGTACGTTCCTAATGTTGTGGAGATCGAACGTACAAAGTTTCACCTAAATATCTTGTCCGTAAGGACGGATAAAAAATAAACAAACGTTTTTTCGTCAAAAATATCACCGCATCAACGGTGGCCGACGCTCACCGTTTTCGTGCAATAGGAGCCAAACATTCACTAAGCGACACCTGAGGATTGATATGAATCAAATTAAACCGATGAAATTCACACCTCGAAAATTGACGTCGTTTAACTCGAAGCCGTTTAATATAACATTAGACCAAAAAATTAGCGATTCGGCCGAAAAAAAGTTGTCTCAAAAACTCGTCAAAAATTTTGTGTACGTTCCTAATGTTGTGGAGATCGAACGTACAAAGTTTCACTTGAATATCTTGTCCGTGAGGACGGATAAAAAATAAACAAACGTTTTTCGTCAAAAATATCACCGCATCAACGGTGGCCGACGCTCACCGTTTTCGTGCAATAGGAGCCAAACATTCACTAAGCGACACCTGAGGATTGATATGAACCAATTAAACTGATGAAATTCACACCCTCGAAAATTGACGTCGTTTAACTCGAAGCCGTTTAATATAACATTAGACAAAAAAATTAGCGATTCGGCCGAAAAAAAGTTGTCTCGAAAACTCGTCAAAAATTTTGTGTACGTTCCTAATGTTGTGGAGATCGAACGTACAAAGTTTCACCAGAAAATCTTGTCCGTAAGGACGGATAAAAATAAACAAACTTTTTTCGTCAAAAATATCACCGCATCAACGATAGCCGACGCTCACCGTTTTCGTGCAATAGGGGCCAAACATTCACTAAACGACACCTAAGGATTGATATTAATAAATTAAACTAAGGAAATTCACACCTCGAAAATTGAGGTGGTTTAACTCGAAGCCGTTTAATGTAACATTAGACCAAAAAATTTGCGATTCGGCCGAAAAAAAGTTGTCTCGAAAACTCGTCAAAAATTTTGTGTACGTTCCTAATGTTGTGGAGATCGAACGTACAAAGTTTCTCTAGAAAATCTAGTCCGTAAGGATGGATAAAAAATAAACAAACATTTTTCGTCAAAAATATTACCACATCAACGGTGGCCGACGCTCACCGTTTTCGTGAAATAGGAGCCAAACATTCACCAACCGACACCTGGGGATTGATATGAACCAATTAAACTGATGAAATTCACACCTCGAAAATTGACGTGGTTTAACTCGAAGCCGTTTAATGTAACATTAGACCAAAAAATTAGCGATTCGGCCGAAAAAAAGTTGTCTCGAAAACTCGTCAAAAATTTTGTGTACGTTCCTAATGTTGTAGAGATCGAACGTACAAAGTTTCACAAGAAAATCTAGTCCGTAAGGATGGATAAAAAATAAACAAAGGTTTTTCGTCAAAAATATTACCACATCAACGGTGGACGACGCTCACCGTTTTCGTGCAATAGGAGCCAAACGTTCACTAAGCGACACCTGACGATTGACATGAACCAATTAAACTGATGAAATTCACACCTCGAAAATTGACGTCGTTTAACTCGACGCCGTTTAATATAACGTTAGACCCAAAAATTAGCGATTCGGCCGAAAAAAAGTTGTCTCGAAAACTCGTCAAAAAATTTGTATACGTTCCCAATGTTGTGGAGATCGAACGTACAAAGTTTCACCAGAATATCTTGTCCGTAAGGACGGATAAAAATAATCAAACTTTTTTCGTCAAAAATATCACCGCATCAACGATGGCCGACGCTCACCGTTTTCGTGCAATAGGGGCCAAACATTCACTAAACGACACCTGAGGATTGATATTAATAAATTAAACTGATGAAATTCACACCTCGAAAATTGACGTGGTTTAACTCGAAGCCGTTTAATGTAACATTAGACCAAAAAATTAGCGATTCGGCCGAAAAAAACTTGTCTCGAAAACTCGTCAAAAATTTTGTGTACGTTCCTAATGTTGTAGAGATCGAACGTACAAAGTTTCACCAGAAAATCTAGTCCGTAAGGACGGATAAAAAATAAACAAACGTTTTTCGTCAAAAATATCACCACATCAACGGTGGCCGACGCTCGCCGTTTTCGTGCAATAGGAGCCAAACGTTCACTAAGCGACACCTGACGATTGACATGAACCAATTAAACTGATGAAATTCACACCTCGAAAATTGACGTCGTTTAACTCGAAGCCGTTTAATATAACGTTAGACCCAAAAATTAGCGATTCGGCCGAAAAAAAGTTGTCTCGAAAACTCGTCAAAAATTTTGTGTACATTCCTAATGTTGTGGAGATCGAACGTACAAAGTTTCACCAGAAAATCTAGTCCGTAAGGATGGATAAAAAATAAACAAACGTTTTTTCGTCAAAAATATTACCACATCAACGGTGGCCGACGCTCACCGTTTTCGTGCAATAGGAGCCAAACATTCACCAACCGACACCTGAGGATTGATATGAACCAATTAAACTGATGAAATTCACACCTCGAAAATTGACGTTGTTTAACTTGAAGCCCTTTAATAAAACATTAGACCAAAAAATTAGAGATTCGGCCGAAAAAAAGTTGTCTCGAAAACTCGTCAAAATTTTTTTGTTCGTTCCTAATGTTGTGGAGATCGAACGTACAATGTTTCACCAGAATATCTTGTCCGTAGGGACGGATAAAAAATAAACAAACGTTTTTCGTCAAAAATATCACCGCATCAATAGTGGCCGACCCTCACCGTTTTCGTGCAATAGGAGCCAAGCATTCACTAAGTGACACCTGAGGATTGATATGAACCAGTTAAACTTATGAAACTCACACCTCGAAAATTGACGTCGTTTAACTCGAAGCCGTTTAATATTACATTAGACCAAAAACTTAGCGATTCGGCCGAAAAAAAGTTGTCTCGAAAACCTCGTCAAAAAATTATTTGTACGTTCCTAATGTTGTGGAGATCGAACGTACAATGTTTCACCTGAATATCTTGTCCGTAAGGACGGATAAAAAATAAACAAACATTTTTGGTCAAAAATATGATCGCATCAATGGTGGCCGACGCTCACCGTTTTCGTGCAAAAGGAGCCAAACGTTCACTAAGCGACACCTGACGATTGACATGAATCAATTAAACTGATGAAATTCACACCTCGAAAATTGACGTCGTTTAACTCGAAGCCGTTTAATATAACGTTAGACCCAAAAATTAGCGATTCGGCCGAAAAAAAGTTGTCTCGAAAACTCGTCAAAAATTTTGTATACGTTACCAATGTTGTGGAGATCGAACGTACAAAGTTTCGCCAGAATATCTTGTCCGTAAGGACGGATAAAAAATAAACAAATGTTTTTCGTCAAAAATATCACCGCATCAACGGGGGCCGACCCTCACCGTTTTCGTGCAATAGAAGCCAAACATTCACTAAGCGACACCTGAGGATTGATATGAACTAATTAAACTGATGAAATTCACCCCTCGAAAATTGACGTCGTTTAACTCGAAGCCGTTTAATAGATAACATTAGACCAAAAAATTAGCGATTCGGCCGAAAAAAAGTTGTCTCGAAAACTCGTCAAAAATTTTGTGTACGTTCCTAATGTTGTGGAGATCGAACGTACAAAGTTTCTCCAGAAAATCTAGTCCGTAAGGATGGATAAAAAATAAACAAACGTTTTTCGTCAAAAATATTACCACATCAACGGTGGCCGACGCTCACCGTTTTCGTGAAATAGGAGCCAAACATTCACCAACCGACACCTGGGGATTGATATGAACCAATTAAACTGATGAAATTCACACCTCGAAAATTGACGTTGTTTAACTTGAAGCCCTTTAATAAAACATTAGACCAAAAAATTAGAGATTCAGCTGAAAAAAAGTTGTCTCGAAAACTCGTCAAAATTTTTTTTGTTCGTTCCTAATGTTGTGGAGATCGAACGTACAATGTTTCACCAGAATATCTTGTCCGTAGGGACGGATAAAAAATAAACAAACGTTTTTCGTCAAAAATATCACCGCATCAACAGTGGCCGACCCTCACCGTTTTCGTGCAATAGGAGCCAAGCATTCCCTAAGTGACACCTGAGGATTGATATGAACCAATTAAACTTATGAAACTCACACCTCGAAAATTGACGTCGTTTAACTCGAAGCCGTTTAATATTACATTAGACCAAAAACTTAGCGATTCGGCCGAAAAAAAGTTGTCTCGAAACCTCGTCAAAAATTGTTTGTACGTTCCTAATGTTGTGGAGATCGAACGTACAATGTTTCACCTGAATATCTTGTCCGTAGGGACGGATAAAAAATAAACAAACATTTTTGGTCAAAAATATGATCGCATCAATGGTGGCCGACGCTCACCGTTTTCGTGCAAAAGGACTCAAACGTTCACTAAGCGACACCTGACGATTGACATGAACCAATTAAACTGATGAAATTCACACCTCAAAAATTGACGTGGTTTAACTCGAAGCCGTTTAATGTAACATTAGACCAAAAAATTGCCGAAAAAAACTTGTCTCGAAAACTCGTCAAAAATTTTGTGTACGTTCCTAATGTTGTAGAGATCGAACGTACAAAGTTTCACCAGAAAATCTAGTCCGTAAGGACGGATAAAAAATAAACAAACGTTTTTCGTCAAAAATATTACCACATCAACGGTGGCCGACGCTCACCGTTTTCGTGCAATAGGAGCCAAACGTTCACTAAGCGACACCTGACGATTGACATGAACCAATTAAACTGATGAAATTCACACCTCGAAAATTGACGTCGTTTAACTCGAAGCCGTTTAATATAACGTTAGACCCAAAAATTAGCGATTCGGCCGAAAAAAAGTTGTCTCGAAAACTCGTCAAAAATTTTGTATACGTTCCCAATGTTGTGGAGATCGAACTTATAAAGTTTCACCTGAATATCTTGTCCGTAAGGACGGATAAAAAATAAACAAATGTTTTTCGTCAAAAATATCACCGCATCAACGGGGGCCGACCCTCACCGTTTTCGTGCAATAGAAGCCAAACATTCACTAAGCGACACTCGAGGGATTGATATGAACTAATTAAACTCGATGAAATTCACCCTCGAAAATTGACGTCGTTTAACTCGAAGCCGTTTAATATATAACATTAGACCAAAAAATTAGCGATTCGGCCGAAAAAAAGTTGTCTCGAAAACTCGTCAAAAATTTTGTGTACGTTCCTAATGTTGTGGAGATCGAACGTACAAAGTTTCTCCAGAAAATCTAGTCCGTAAGGATGGATAAAAAATAAACAAACGTTTTTCGTCAAAAATATTACCACATCAACGGTGGCCGACGCTCACCGTTTTCGTGCAATAGGAGCCAAACATTCACCAACCGACACCTGGGGATTGATATGAACCAATTAAACTGATGAAATTCACACCTCGAAAATTGACGTTGTTTAACTTGAAGCCCTTTAATAAAACATTAGACCAAAAAATTAGAGATTCAGCTGAAAAAAAGTTGTCTCGAAAACACGTCAAAATTTTTTTTTGTTCGTTCCTAATGTTGTGGAGATCGAACGTACAATGTTTCACCAGAATATCTTGTCCGTAGGGACGGATAAAAAATAAACATACGTTTTTCGTCAAAAATATCACCGCATCAACAAGTGGCCGACCCTCACCGTTTTCGTGCAATAGGAGCCAAGCATTCACTAAGTGACACCTGAGGATTGATATGAACCAATTAAACTTACGAAACTGACACCTCGAAAATTGACGTCGTTTAACTCGAAGCCGTTTAATATTACATTAGACCAAAAACTTAGCGATTCGGCCGAAAAAAAGTTGTCTCGAAACCTCGTCAAAAATTGTTTGTACGTTCCTAATGTTGTGGAGATCGAACGTACAATGTTTCACCTGAATATCTTGTCCGTAAGGACGGATAAAAAATAAACAAACATTTTTGGTCAAAAATATGATCGCATCAACGGTGGCCGACGCTCACCGTTTTCGTGCAAAAGGAGCCAAACGTTCACTAAGCGACACCTGACGATTGACATGAACCAATTAAACTGATGAAATTCACACCTCGAAAATTGACGTCGTTTAACTCGAAGCCGTTTAATATAACGTTAGACCCAAAAATTAGCGATTCGGCCGAAAAAAAGTTGTCTCGAAAACTCGTCAAAAAATTTTGTATACGTTCCCTAATGTTGTGGAGATCGAACGTACAAAGTTTCACCCTAGAATATCTTGTCCGTAAGGACGGATAAAAAAATAAACAAACGTTTTTTCGTCAAAAAATATCACCGCATCAACGGTGGCCGACGCTCACCGTTTTTCGTGCAATAGGAGCCAAACATTCACTAAGCGACACCTGAGGATTGATATGAACCAATTAAACTGATGAAATTCACACCTCGAAAATTGACGTCGTTTAACTCGAAGCCGTTTAATATAACATTAGACCAAAAAATTAGCGATTCGGCAGAAAAAAAGTTGTCTCGAAAACTCGTCAAAAATTTTTTGTACATTCCTAATGTTGTGGAGATCGAACGTACAATGTTTCACCAGAATATCTTGTCCGTAAGGACGGATAAAAAATAAACAAACGTTTTTCGTCAAAAATATCACCGCATCAACGGTGGCCGACCCTCACCGTTTTCGTGCAATAGGAGCCAAACATTCACTAAGCGACACCTGAGGATTGATATGAACCAATTAAACTGATGAAATTCACACCTCGAAAATTGACGTCGTTTAACTCGAAGCCGTTTAATATAACATTAGACCAAAAAATTAGCGATTCGGCCGAAAAAAAAGTTGTCTCGAAAACCTCGTCAAAAATTTTTTGTACGTTCCTAATGTTGTGGAGATCGAACGTACAAATGTTTCACCTGAATATCTTGTCCGTAAGGACGGACAAAAAATAAACAAACGTTTTTTGACAAAATATCATCGCATCAACGGTGACCGACGCTCACCGTTTTCGTGCAAAAGGGGCCAAAAATTCACTAAGCGACACCTGAGGATTGATATGAACCAATTAAACCGATGAAATTCACACCTCGAAAATTGACGTCGTTTAACTCGAGCCGTTTAATATAACGTTAGACCCAAAAATTAGCGATTCGGCCGAAAAAAGTTGTCTCGAAAACTCGTCAAAAATTTTTGTGTACGTTCCTAATGTTGTGGAGATCGAACGTACAAAGTTTCACCTGAATATCTTGTCCGTAAGGACGGATAAAAAATAAACAAACTTTTTTCGTCAAAAATATCACCGCATCAACGGTGGCCGACGCTCACCGTTTTCGTGCAATAGGAGCCAAACATTCACTAAGCGACACCTGAGGATTGATATGAACCAAATTAAAACTGATGAAATTCACACCTCGAAAAATTGACGTCGTTTAACTCGAAGCCGTTTAATATAACATTAGACCAAAAAATTAGCGATTCGGCTGAAAAAAAGTTGTCTCGAAAACTCGTCAAAAATTTTGTGTACGTTCCTAATGTTGTGGAGATCGAACGTACAAAGTTTCACTAGAATATCTTGTCCGTAAGGACGGATAAAAAATAAACAAACGTTTTTCGTCAAAAATATCACCGCATCAACGGTGGCCGACGCTCACCGTTTTCGTGCAATAGGAGCCAAACATTCAATAAGCGACACCTGAGGATTGATATTAATAAATTAAACTGATGAAATTCACACCTCGAAAATTGACGTCGTTTAACTCGAAGCCGTTTAATATAACATTAGACCAAAAAATTAGCGATTCGGCCGAAAAAAAGTTGTCTCGAAAACTCGTCAAAAATTTTTGTGTACATTCCTAATGTTGTGGAGATCGAACGTACAAATGTTTCACCCTGAATATCTTGTCCGTAAGGGACGGATAAAAAATAAACAAACGTTTTTTCGTCAAAAATATCACCGCATCAACGGTGGCCGACGCTCACCGTTTTCGTGCAATAGGAGCCAAACATTCACTAAGCGACACCTGAGGATTGATATGAACCAATTAAACTGATGAAATTCACACCTCGAAAAATTGACGTCGTTTAACTCGAAGCCGTTTAATATAACATTAGACCAAAAAATTAGCGATTCGGCCGAAAAAAAGTTGTCTCGAAAACTCGTCAAAAATTTTGTGTACGTTCCTAATGTTGTGGAGATCGAACGTACAAAGTTTCACCTGAATATCTTGTCCGTAAGGACGGATAAAAAATAAACAAACGTTTTTCGTCAAAAATATCACCGCATCAACGGTGGCCGACGCTCACCGTCTTTGTGCAATAGGAGCCAAACATTCAATAAGCGACACCTGAGGATTGATATTAATAAATTAAACTGATGAAATTCACACCTCGAAAATTGACGTCGTTTAACTCGAAGCCGTTTAATATAACATTAGACCAAAAAATTAGCGATTCGGCCGAAAAAAAGTTGTCTCGAAACCTCGTCAAAAATTTTTTGTACATTCCTAATGTTGTGGAGATCGAACGTACAATGTTTCACCTGAATATCTTGTCCGTAAGGACGGATAAAAAATAAACAAACGTTTTTCGTCAAAAATATCACCGCATCAACGGTGGCCGACCCTCACCGTTTTCGTGCAATAGGAGCCAAACATTCACTAAGCGACACCTGAGGATTGATATGAACCAATTAAACTGATGAAATTCACACCTCGAAAATTGACGTCGTTCAACTCGAAGCCGTTTAATATAACATTAGACCAAAAAATTAGCGATTCGGCAGAAAAAAAGTTGTCTCGAAAACTCGTCAAAAATTTTTGTGTACGTTCCTAATGTTGTGGAGATCGAACGTACAAAGTTTCACTAGAATATCTTGTCCGTAAGGACGGATAAAAAATAAACAAACGTTTTTCGTCAAAAATATCACCGCATCAACGGTGGCCGACGCTCACCGTCTTTGTGCAATAGGAGCCAAACATTCAATAAGCGACACCTGAGGATTGATATTAATAAATTAAACTGATGAAATTCACACCTCGAAAATTGACGTCGTTTAACTCGAAGCCGTTTAATATAACATTAGACCAAAAAATTAGCGATTCGGCCGAAAAAAAGTTGTCTCGAAACCTCGTCAAAAATTTTTTGTACATTCCTAATGTTGTGGAGATCGAACGTACAATGTTTCACCTGAATATCTTGTCCGTAAGGACGGATAAAAAATAAACAAACGTTTTTCGTCAAAAATATCACCGCATCAACGGTGGCCGACCCTCACCGTTTTCGTGCAATAGGAGCCAAACATTCACTAAGCGACACCTGAGGATTGATATGAACCAATTAAACTGATGAAATTCACACCTCAAAAATTGACGTCGTTTAACTCGAAGCCGTTTAATATAACATTAGACCAAAAAATTAGCGATTCGGCCGAAAAAAAGTTGTCTCGAAAACTCGTCAAAAATTTTGTGTACGTTCCTAATGTTGTGGAGATCGAACGTACAAAGTTTCACCTGAATATCTTGTCCGTAAGGACGGATAAAAAAATAAACAAACGTTTTTTGTCAAAAATATCACCGCATCAACGGTGGCCGACGCTCACCGTTTTTCGTGCAATAGGAGCCAAACATTCACTAAGCGACACCTGAGGATTGATATGAACCAATTAAACTGATGAAATTCACACCTCGAAAATTGACGTCGTTTAACTCGAAGCCGTTTAATATAACATTAGACCAAAAAATTAGCGATTCGGCCGAAAAAAAAGTTGTCTCGAAAACTCGTCAAAAATTTTGTGTACGTTCCTAATGTTGTGGAGATCGAACGTACAAAGTTTCACCAGAATATCTTGTCCGTAAGGACGGATAAAAAATAAACAAACGTTTTTCGTCAAAAAATATCACCGCATCAACGGTGGCCGACGCTCACCGTTTTCGTGCAATAGGGAGCCAAACATTCACTAAGCGACACTTGAGGATTGATATTAATAAATTAAACTGATGAAATTCACACCTCGAAAATTGACGTCGTTTAACTCGAAGCCGTTTAATATAACATTAGACCAAAAAATTAGCGATTCGGCCGAAAAAAAAGTTGTCTCGAAAACTCGTCAAAAATTTTTGTGTACGTTCCTAATGTTGTGGAGATCGAACGTACAAAGTTTCACCTGAATATCTTGTCCGTAAGGACGGATAAAAAATAAACAAACGTTTTTCGTCAAAAATATCACCGCATCAACGGTGGCCGACGCTCACCGCTTTTCGTGCAATAGAGCCAAACATTCACTAAGCGACACTCGAGGGATTGATATGAACCAATTAAACTGATGAAATTCACACCTCGAAAATTGACGTCGTTTAACTCGAAGCCGTTTAATATAACATTAGACCAAAAAATTAGCGATTCGACCGAAAAAAGATTGTCTCGAAAACTCGTCAAAAATTTTGTGTACGTTCCTAATGTTGTGGAGATCGAACGTACAAAGTTTCACCTGAATATCTTGTCCGTAAGGACTGGATAAAAAATAAACAAACGTTTTGGTCAAAAATATCACCGCATCAACGGTGGCCGACGCTCACCGCTTTTTCGTGCAATAGGAGCCAAACATTCACTAAGCGACACCCGAGGATTGATATGAACCAATTAAACTGATGAAATTCACACCTCGAAAAATTGACGTCGTTTAACTCGAAAGCCGTTTAATATAACATTAGACCCAAAAAATTAGCGATTCGGCCGAAAAAAGTTATCTCGAAAAGCTCGTCAAAAAATTTTGTGTACGTTCCCTAATGTTGTGGAGATCGAACGTACAATGTTTCACCTGAATATCTTGTCCGTAAGGACGGGTAAAAAATAAACAAACGTTTTTCATCAAAAATATCACCGCATCAACGGTGGCCGACGCTTACCATTTTTGTGCAATAGGAGCAAAACATTCACTAAAGCGACACTCGAGGATTGATATTAATAAATTAAACCGATGAAATTCACACCTCGAAAAATTGACGTGGTTTAACTCGAAGCCGTTTAATATAACATTAGACCAAAAAAATTAGCGATTCGGCCGAAAAAAAAGTTGTCTCGAAAACTCGTCAAAAATTTTTGTGTACGTTCCTAATGTTGTGAGATCGAACGTACAAAGTTTCACCAGAATATCTTGTCCGTAAGGATGGATAAAAAATAAACAAACGTTTTTCGTCAAAAATATCACCGCATCAACGGTGGCCGACGCTCACCGTTTTCGTGCAATAGGAGCCAAACATTCACTAAACGACACCTGAGGATTGATGTGAACCAATTAAACTGATGAAATTCACACCTCGAAAATTGACGTCGTTTAACTCGAAGTCGTTTAATATAACATTAGACCAAAAAATTAGCGATTCGGCCGAAAAAAAGTTGTCTCGAAAACTCGTCAAAAAATTTTTTGTACATTCCTAATGTTGTGGAGATCGAACGTACAAAGTTTCACCTGAATATCTTGTCCGTAGTGAACGGATAAAAAAATAAACAAACGTTTTTCGTCAAAAATATCACCGCATCAACGCGTGGCCGACGCTCACCGTGTTTGTGCACAGGAGCCAAACATTCAATAAAGCGACACCCGAGGATTGATATTACAAATTAAACTGATGAAATTCACACCTCGAAAATTGACGTCGTTTAACTCGAAGCCGTTTAATATAACATTAGACCAAAAAATTAGCGATTCGGCCGAAAAAAAGTTGTCTCGAAAACTCGTCAAAAATTTTTTGTACGTTCCTAATGTTGTGGAGATCGAACGTACAAAGTTTCACCTGAATATCTTGTCCGTAAGGACGGATAAAAAATAAACAAACGTTTTTGGTCAAAAATATCACCGCATCAATCGGTGACCGACGCTCACCGTCTTTGTGCAATAGGAGCCAAACATTCACTAAAGCGACACCCTGAGGATTGATATTAATCAAATTAACCGATGAAATTCACACCTCGAAAAATTGACGTCGTTTAACTCGAAGACGTTTAATATAACATTAGACCAAAAAATTAGCGATTCTGCCAAAAAAAAAGTTGTCTCGAAAACTGCATCAAAAATTTTTTGTACATTCCTAATGTTGTGGAGATCGAACGTACAAATGTTTCACTCAATATCTTGTCCGTAAGGACGGATAAAAAATAAACAAACGTTCAGTCAAAAAAATATCACCGCATCAACGGTGGCCGACCCTCACCGTTTTCGTGCAATAGGAGCCAAACATTCACTAACGGACACCTGAGGATTGATATGAACCAATTAAACTGATGAAATTCACACCTCGAAAATTGACGTCGTTTAACTCGAAGCCGTTTAATATAACATTAGACAAAAAAATTAGCGATTCGGCCGAAAAAAAGTTGTCTCGAAAACTCGTCAAAAAATTTTTGTGTACGTTCCTAATGTTGTGGAGATCGAACGTACAAAGTTTCACCCCTGAATATCTTGTCCGTAAGTGACTCGATAAAAAAATAAACAAACGTTTTTCGTCAAAAATATCACCGCATCAACGGGTGGCCGACGCTCACCGTCTTTGTGCAAATAGAGCCAAACATTCACTAAGCGACACCTCGAGGATTGATATGATAAATTAAACCGATGAAATTCACACCTCGAAAATTGACGTCGTTTAACTCGAAGCCGCTTTAATATAACATTAGACCAAAAAATTAGCGATTCGGCCCAAAAAAGTTGTCTCGAAAACTCGTCAAAAATTTTGTGTACGATTCCTAATGTTGTGGAGATCGAACGTACAAAGTTTCACTCCGAATATCTTGTCCGTAAGGACGGATAAAAAATAAACAAATGTTTTTCGTCAAAAAATATCACCGCATCAATCGGGGGCCGACCCTCACCGTTTTCGTGCAATAGGAGCCAAACATTCACTAAGCGGCACATGAGGATTGATATGAACTAATTAAACTGATGAAATTCACCCCTCAAAAATTGACGTCGTTTAACTCGAAGCCGTTTAATGTAACATTAGAGCAAAGAATTAGCGATTCGGCCGAAAAAAAGTTATCTCAAAAACTCGTCAAAAATTTTGTGTACGTTCCTAATGTTGTGGAGATCGAACGTACAAAGTTTCACCCTAAATATCTTGTCCGTAAGGACAGATAAAAAATAAACAAATGTTTTTCGTCAAAAATATCACCGCATCAACGGGGACCTACCCTCACCGTTTTCGTGCAAAAGGGGCCAAACATTCACGAAGCGACACCTAAGGATTGATATGAACCAATTAAACTGATGAAATTCACACCTTGAAAATTGACGTCGTTTAACTCGAAGCCTTTAATATAACATTAGACCAAAAAATTAGCGATTCGGCCGAAAAAAAGTTATCTCGAAAACTCATCAAAAATTTTGTGTACATTCCTAATGTTGTGGAGATCGAACGTACAAAGTTTCACCCGAATATCTTGTCCGTAAGTGATGGATAAAAAATAAACAAACGTTTTTTCGCAAAAATATCACCGCATCAATCTGTGGCCGACGCTCACCGTCTTTGTGCAATCAAAGAGCCAAACATTCACATAAGCGACACCTGAGGATTGATATTAATAAATTAAACCGATGAAATTTCACACCTCGAAAATTGACGTCGTTTAACTCAAGCCGCTTAATATGATACATTAGACCAAAAATTAACGATTCGGCCGAAAAAAAGTTGTCTCGAAAACTCGCTCAAAAAATTTTTGTGTACGCTCCTAGCTGTTGTGAGATCGAACGTACAAAGTTTCACCCGAATATCTTGTCCGTAAGGACTCGACAAAAATAAACAAACGTTTTTCGTCAAAAATATCACCGCATCAACGGGGGCCTACCCTCACCGTTTTCGTGCAAAAGGGGCCAAACATTCACTAAGCGACACCTGAGGATTGATATGAACCAATTAAACTGACGTAATTCACACCTCGAGAATTGACGTTGTTTAACTCGAAGCCGTTTAATATAACATTAGACCAAAAATTAGCGTTTCTACCGAAAAGTTGTCTCGAAAACTCATAAAAATTTTGTGTACATTCCTAATGTCAGTAGAGATCGAACGTACAAAGTTTCACCCGAATATCTTATCCGTAAGGACGGATAAAAAAATAAACAAACGTTTGCGTCAAAAAATATCACCGCATACAACGTGGCCGACGCTCACCGTCTAGTGCAATAGAGCCAAACATTCACTAAGCGACACCCGAGGATTGATATGAACCAACTAAACCGATGAAATTCACACCTCGAGAATTGACGCCGTTTAACCCGAAGCCGTTTAATATAACATTAGACCAAAAAATTAGCGATTCGGCCGAAAAAAGTTGTCTCGAAACCTCGTCAAAATTTTTTTGTACATTCCTAATGTTGTGGAGATCGAACGTACAATGTTTCACCTGAATATCTTGTCCGTAAGGGACGATAAAAAATAAACAAACGTTTTTCGTCAAAAATATCACCGCATCAACCCGCGGGCCGACGCCACCGTCTTTTGTGAAATAGGAGCCAAACATTCAATAAGCGACACCCGAGGATTGATATTTGATAAATTAAAACCGATTTAATTCACACCTCGAAAATTGACGTCGTTAACTCGAAGCCGTTTAATATAACATTAGACCAAAAAATTAACGATCTCGGCCGAAAAACAGTTGTCTCGAAAAACTCGGCTAAAATTTTTGTGCACGTTCCTAATGTTGTGAGATCGAACGTACAAAGCTTTCACCCGAATATCTTGTCTCGTAAGGGACGGTACAAAAAATAAAACAAATGTTATCTCGTCAAAATATATTACAGCCATCACCCGGGCCGACCTCACCGTTTTCGTGCACAGAGCCAAACATTCACTAAGCTGACACATGAGGATCTGGGATATGAACCAATTAAACCGATGAAATTCACTACTCGAAAAATTGACGTCGTTTAACTCGAAGCCGTTTAATGTAACATTAGAGCAAAGAATTAGCGATTCGGCCGAAAAAAAGTTATCTCAAAAACTCGTCAAAAATTTTGTGTACGTTCCTAATGTTGTGGAGATCGAACGTACAAAGTTTCACCTAAATATCTTGTCCGTAAGGACAGATAAAAAATAAACAAATGTTTTTCGTCAAAAATATCACCGCATCAACGGGGACCTACCTCACCGTTTTCGTGCAAAAGGGGCCAAACATTCACGAAGCTGACACTCCAAGGATTGGATATAGAACCACTAAACAGTATGAAATTCACACCTTGAAAATTGACGCCGTTAACTCGAAGTCCTTTTAATATAACATTAGACCAAAAATTAGCGATTCTACCAAAAAGTTATCTCAAAAACTCATCAAAAATTTTTGTGTACATTCCTAAATGTTATGTGGAGATCGAACGTACAAAGTTTCACCCGAATATCTTGTCCGTAAGCGATGGATAAAAAATAAACAAACGTTTTCGTCAAAAATATCACCGTATCAACCGCGTGGCCGACGCTCACCGTCTTTGTGCAATAGGAGCCAAACATTCAATAAGCGACACCCGAGATTGATATTAATAAATTAAACCGATGAATTTCACACTCGAAAATTGACGCCGTCTAACTCGAAGCCGTTAATATAACATTAGACCAAAAAATTAACGATTCGGCCGAAAAGTTGTCTCGAAAACTCGTCAAAATTCTTGTGTACGCTCCTAGTGTTGTGGAGATCGAACGTACAAAGTTTCACCCGAATATCTTGTCCGTAAGGACTTTGACAAAAAATAAACAAATGTTTTTCGTCAAAAATATCACCGCATCAACGGGGCCCGCGCTCACCGTTTTCGTTGCAAAGCAGGGCCAAACATTCACTAAGCGACACCCGAGGATTGATATGAACCAATTAAACTGGATGTAATTCACACCTCGAGAATTGACGTTGCTTAACTCAAGCCGTTTAATATAACATTAGACCAAAAAATTAGCGCTTTCCTGCCGAAAAAAAGTTGTCTCGAAAACTCATGTAAAAATTTTGTGTACATTCCTAATGTTGTGGAGATCGAACGACAAAGTTTCACCTCGAATATCTTATCCGTAGCGACGGGATAAAAATAAACAAACGTTTTTCGTCAAAAAATATCACCGCGTCAACGTGGCCGACGCTCACCGCCTTTGTGCACAGTAGAGCCAAACATTCACTAAGCGACACCCGAGGATTGATATGAACCAAATTAAACCGATGAAATTCACACTCGAGAATTGACGCCGTTTAACCTCCAAGCCGTTTAATATAACATTAGACCAAAAAAATTAGCGATTCCGGCCGAAAAAAAGCTGTCTCGAAAACTCGTCAAATTTTTTGTACGTTCCTAATGTTGTGGAGATCGAACGTACAAAGTTTCACCTGAATATCTTGTCCGTAAGGACTGGGATAAAGAAAATAAAACAAACGTTTTTTCGTCAAAAATATCACACGCATCAAAGCGGTGGCCGACGTCACCGTCTTTCGTGCAAATAGAGCCAAACATTCACTAAGCGACACCTCGAGGATTGATATGAACCAAATTAAACCGACGTAAATTCACACCCGAAAATTGACGTCGTTTAACTCGAGGCCGTTTAATATAACATTAGACCAAAAAATTAGCGATTCGGCCGAAAAAGTTGTCTCGAAAAACTCGCTGCGAAAATTTTGTGTACGTTCCTAATGTTGTGGAGATCGAACGTAGCAAAGTTTCACCTCGAATATCTTGTCCGTATAGGACGGATAAAAAATAAAACCAAATGTTTTTTCGCCAAAAATATCACCGCATCAATCGGCCACGCTCACCGCTTTCGTGCAACAAAGAGCCAAACATTCACTAAGCGATACCTCGAGGATTGATATGAACCAATTAAACCGATGAAATTCACCCCTCGAAAAATTGACGTCGTTAACCCGAAGCCGTTTAATATGACATTAGAGCAAAAAGAAATTAGCGATTCGGCCGAAAAAAGGTTGTCTCAAAACTCACAAAAATTTTGTGTGACGTTCCTAATGTTGTGGAGATCGAACGTACAAAGTTTCACCTGAATATCTTGTCCGTAAGACTCGATAAAAAATAAACAAACGTTTTTCGTCGAAAAATATCACCGCATCAATCTAGCGACGACGCTCACCGTTCGTGCAAAAGTGGGCCAAACATTCACTAAGCGACACCCGAGGATTGATATGAACCAATTAAACCGACTGAAATTCACACCTCGAAAATTGACGTCGCTTTAACTCGAAGCCGCTTTAATATAACATTAGACCAAAAATTAGCGATTCGGCCTAGTTGTCTCGAAAACTCGCTCAAAAATATGTACGTTCCTAATGTCATGGAGATCGAACGTGCACAAAGTTTCACCCTGAATATCTTTGTCCGTAAGGACGGATAAAAATAAACAAACGCTTTTTCGTCAAAAATATCACCGCATCAACTGGCGTGGCCGACGCCACCGTTTTCGTGGCAATAGAGCCAAACATTCAAACTAAGCGGACACCCGAGGATTGATATGAAACAAAGTTAAACCGATGAAATTTCACACCTCGAAAAGTTGACGCGTGTAACTCAAGCCGTTTAATATAACATTAGACCAAAAAATAAGCGATTCGGCCGAAAAAGCTGTCTCGAAAACTCGTCAAAAATTTTGTGTACGTTCCTAATGTTGTGGAGATCGAACGTACAAAGCTTTCACCTCGAATATCTTGTCCGTAAGGACGCATAAATAAACAAACGTTTTTCGCCGAAAAATATCACCGCATCAACGGGGCCCGCTCACCGTTTTCAGGCAAACAGAGGGCCAAACATTCACTAAGCGACACCCGAGGGATTGATATGAACCATGTTTTAAACTGATGAAATTCACACCTCGAAAATTGACGTTGTTTAACTCAAGCCGCTCATATAACATTAGACCAAAAAATTAGCGATTCGCCGAAAAAAAGTTGTCTCGAAAACTGCTTAAAAATTTTCTGTGCACGTTCCTAATGCTGTGAGATCGAACGTACACGTTTCACCTGAACATCTTGTCCGTAGTGATGGATAAAAAATAAACAAACGTTTTTCGTCAAAAATATCATCGCATCAACGTGTAGCCACGCCACCGCTTTTCATGCAGTGAGAGCCAAACATTCACTAAGCGACACCTCGAGGATTGATATGAACCAATTAAACCGATGAAATTCACACTCGAAAATTGACGTCGTTTAACCTCGAAAGCCGTTTAATATAACATTGAGACCAAAAAATTAGCGATTCGACACAGTTGTCTCGAAAACACTCGCGATTTTTGTGTACATTCCTAATGTTGTGGAGATCGAATCGTACAAAGTTTCACCTCGAATATCTTCGTCCGTAGCGGACCTGATAAAATATAAACAAACGTTTTTCGTCAAAAATATCACCGCATCAACGGTGGCCGACGCTCACCGTTTTCGGGCAATGTGAGCCAAACATTCACTAACGCGACACCCGAGGATTGATATGAACCAACTAAACCGATGAAATTCACACTCGAAAATTGAGCGTCGTCTAACTCAAAGCCGTTAATATAACATTAGACCAAAAATTAGCGATTCGGCAAAAGTTTGTCTCGAAAACTCGTCAAAATTTTTGTGTAATGCTCCTAATGTTAGTGGAGATCAAGCGTACAAAGTTTCACCGAATATCTTGTCCGTAAGGACTGATAAAAAATAAACAAACGTTTTTCGTCAAAAATATCACCGCATCAACGAGGGCCGACGCCACCGCTTTCGTTGCAAATAGAGCCAAACATTCACTAAGCTGACACCCGAGGGATTGATATGAACCAATTAAACCGAGTGAAATTTACACCTCGAAAATTGACGCCGTTTTAACTCGAAGCCGTTAATATAACATTAGACCAAAAAAATTAGCGATCCCGGCCGAAAAAAAGTTGTCTCGAAAACTCATCAAAAATTTTGTGTACGTTCCTAATGTTGTGAGATCGAACGTACAATGTTTCACTCGAATATCTTGTCCGTAAGGACGGATAAAAAATAAACAAACGTTTTTCGTCAAAAAATATCACCGCATCAACGGTGGCCGACGCTCACCGCGTGCACAGTGAGCCAAACATTCACTAACGCGACACCCGAGGATTGATATGAACCAATTAAACTGATGAAATTCACACCTCGAAAATTGACGTCGTTTAACTCGAAAGCCGTTTAATATAACATTAGACCAAAAAATTAGCGATTCGGCCGAAAAAAGTTGTCTCGAAAACTCATCAAAAATTTTGTGTACGTTCCTAATGTTGTGGAGATCGAACGTACAAAGTTTCACCTGAATATCTTGTCCGTAAGGACGGATAAAAAATAAACAAACGTTTTTCGTCAAAAATATCACCGCATCAACGGTGGCCGACGCTCACCGTTTTCGTGCAATAAGAGCCAAACATTCACTAAGCGACACCTGAGGATTGATATGAACCAAATAAACCGATGAAATTCACACCTCAAAAATTGACGTCGTTTAACTCGAAGCCGTTTAATATAACATTAGACCAAAAAATTAGCGATTCGGCCGAAAAAAAGTTGTCTCGAAAACTCGTCAAAAATTTTGTGTACGTTCCTAATGTTATGGAGATCGAACGTACAAAGTTTCACCAGAATATCTTGTCCGTAAGGACGGATAAAAAATAAACAAACGTTTTTTCGTCAAAAATATCACCGCATCAACGGTGGCCGACGCTCACCGCTTTTCGTGCAACAGAGCCAAACATTCACTAAGCGACACCTCGAGGATTGATATGAACCAATTAAACTGATGAAATTCACACCTCGAAAATTGACGTCGTTTAACTCGAAGCCGTTTAATATAACATTAGACCAAAAAAATTAGCGATTCGGCCGAAAAAAGTTGTCTCGAAAACTCGTCAAAAATTTTGTGTACGTTCCTAATGTTGTGGAGATCGAACGTACAAAGTTTCACCTGAATATCTTGTCCGTAAGGACGGATAAAAAATAAACAAACGTTTTTTCGTCAAAAATATCACCGCATCAACCCGGTGGCCGACGCTCACCGTTTTCGTGCAATAGGGAGCCAAACATTCACTAAGCGACACCTGAGGATTGATATGAACCAATTAAACTGATGAAATTCACACCTCGAAAATTGACGTCGTTTAACTCGAAGCCGTTTAATATAACATTAGACCAAAAATTAGCGATTCGGCCGAAAAAAAGTTGTCTCGAAAACTCGTCAAAAATTTTTGTGTACGTTCCTAATGTTGTGGAGATCGAACGTACAAAGTTTCACCCGAATATCTTGTCCGTAAGGACTGATAAAAATAAACAAACGTTTTTTCGTCAAAAATATCATCGCATCAATCGTGGCCGACGCTCACCGCTTTTCGTGCAATAGGAGCCAAACATTCACTAAGAGACATTAGAGGATTGATATGAACCGATTAAACAGATGAAATTCACACCTCGAAAATGGACGTCGTTTAACTCGAAGCCGTTTAATATGACATTAGACCAAAAATTAGCGATTCGTCGAAAAAAAGGTTGTCTCAAAACTCGTCAAAAATTTTGTGTACGTTCCTAATGTTGTGGAGATCGAACGTACAAGGTTTCACCTGAATATCTTGTCCGTAAGGACGGATAAAAATAAACAAACGTTTTTCGTCAAAAATATCACCGCATCAACGGTGGCCGACGCTCACCGCTGCGTGCAATAGGAGCCAAACATTCACTAAGCGACACCCGAGGATTGATATGAACCAATTAAACCGATGAAATTCACACCTCGAAAATTGACGTCGTTTAACTCGAAGCCGCTTAATATAACATTAGACCAAAAATTAGCGATTCGCCGAAACAAAAAAGTTGTCTCGAAAACTCGCAAAAATTTTGTGCACTGCTCCTAATGTTGTGGAGATCGAACGTACAAAAGTTTCACTCAATATCTTGTCCGTAGGTGACTGACAAAAAATAAACAAACGTTTTTCGTCAAAAATATCACCGCATCAACCGTGGCCGACGCCACCGTCTTTGTGCAGAGGAGCCAAAACATTCACTAAGCGACACCCGAGGATTGATATGAACCAAATTAAACCGATGAAATTCACACCTCGAAAATTGACGTCGTTTTAACTCGAAGCCGTTTAATATAACATTAGACCAAAAATTAGCGATTCGGCCGAAAAAATGTTGTCTCGAAAACTCGCCAGTAAATTTTCTGTGTACGTTCCTAATGTTGTGGAGATCGAACGTACAAAGTTTCACTCGAATATCTTGTCCGTAAGGATCGGATAAAAATAAACAAACGTTGTTCGTCAAAAATATCACCGCATCAACGGTGGCCGACGCTCACCTGCGGGCACAGGAGCCAAACATTCACTAACGCGACACTCCGAGGATTGATATGAACCACTAAACCGATGAAATTCACACTCGAAAATTGACGTCGCTTAACTCGCCGTTTAATATAACATTAGACCAAAAATTAGCGATTCGGCCTGAAAAAGTTGCTCGAAAACTCGTCAAAAATTTTCTTTGTGTACGCTCTCGGTGTTGTGGAGATCGAACGCACAAAGTTTCACCTGAATATCTTGTCCGTAAAGGACGACAAAAAATAAACAAACGTTTTTTCGTCAAAAATATCACCGCATCAACGGTGGCCGACGCTCACCGCTGTGCAAATACGAGCCAAACATTCACTAAGCGACACCCGATAGATTGATACGTAACCAATTAAACCGATGAAATCTACACCTCGAAAATTGACGCCGTTTTACTCGAAGCCGTTTAATATAACATTAGACCAAAAAAATTAGCGATTCGGCAAAAAGTTGTCTCGAAAAACTCGTCAAAAATTTTGTGTACGTTCCTAATGTTGTGGAGATCGAACGTACAATGCTTTCACCCGAATATCTTCGTCCGTGAGTGACGGATAAAAAATAAACAAACGTTTTTCGTCAAAAAATATCACCGCATCAACGGTGGCCGACGCTCACCGCTGCGGCAATAGGAGCCAAACATTCACTAAGCGACACCCGAGGATTGATATGAACCAATTAAACTCGATGAAATTCACACTCGAAAATTGACGCCGTTTAACTCGAAAGCCGTTTAATATAACATTAGACCAAAAAATTAGCGATTCGGCCGAAAAAATGTTGTTTCGAAAACTCGTCAAAATTTATTGTACGTTCCTAATGTTGTGAGCATCGAACGTACAAAGTTTCACCTGAATATCTTGTCCGTAAGGACGGACAAAAAATAAACAAACGTTTTTCTGGGCCAAAATATCACGCATCAACGGTGGCCGACGCTCACCGTTTCATGCAATAGGAGCCAAACATTCACTAAGCGACACCTGAGGATTGATGTGAACCAATTAAACTGATGAAATTCACACCTCGAAAATTGACGTCGTTTAACTCGAAGCCGTTTAATATAACATTAGACCAAAAAATTAGCGATTCGGCCGAAAAAAAGTCGTCTCGAAAACTCGTCAAAAATTTTGTGTACGTTCCTAATGTTGTGGAGATCGAACGTACAAAGTTTCACCTGAATATCTTGTCCGTAAGGACGGATAAAAAATAAACAAACGTTTTTCGTCAAAAATATCACCGCATCAACGGTGGCCGACGCTCACCGTTTTCGTGCAAACATGAGCCAAACATTCACTATGCGACACCCGAGGATTGATATGAACCAATTAAACCGATGAAATTCACACCTCGAAATTGACGTCGTTTAACTCGAAGCCGTTTAATATAACATTAGACCAAAAAAATTAGCGATTCGGCCGAAAAAAGTTGTCTCGAAAACTCGTCAAAAATTTATTGTACGTTCCTAATGTTGTGGAGATCGAACGTACAAAGTTTCACCTGAATATCTTGTCCGTAAGGACGGATAAAAAATAAACAAACGTTTTTCGTCAAAAATATCACCGCATCAACGGTGGCCGACGCTCACCGCTTTGTGCAACAGAGCCAAACATTCACTAAGCGACACCTCGAGGATTGATATGAACCAAATTAAACCGATGAAATTCACACCTCGAAAATTGACGTCGTTTAACTCAAAGCCGTTTAATATAACATTGAGACCAAAAAATTAGCGATTCGTACGAAAAAGTTGTCTCGAAAACTCGTCAAAAATTTTTGTGTATATGTCCTCAGTGTTGTGGAGATCGAACGTACAAAGTTTCACGAATATCTTGTCCGTAAGTGACGGATAAAAAATAAACAAACGTTTTTTCGTCAAAAATATCACCGCATCAACGTGGCCGACGCTCACCGCTTTCGTGCAAAATGTGAGCCAAACATTCACTAAGCGACACCCGATGATTGATATGAACCAATTAAATCCGATGAAATTCACACCTCGAAAATTGACGTCGTTTAACTCGAAGCCGTTTAATATAGCATTAGACGAAAAATTAGCGATTCGGCCGAAAAAAAGTTGTCTCAAAACTCATCAAAATTTTTGTGTACGTTCCTCAATGTTGTGGAGATCGAACGTACAAAGTTTCACCGAATATCTTGTCCGTAAGGACGGATAAAAAATAAACAAACGTTCGCAAAAATATCACCGCATCAACGGTGGCCGACGCTCACCGCTGCGTGCACAGAGCCAAACATTCACTAATGGACACTGAGCGGATTTGATATGAACCAATTAAACCGATGAAATTCACACTTCGAAAAATTGACGCCGTTTAACTCGAAGCCGCTTAATATAACATTAGACCAAAAATTAGCGATTCGGCCGAAAAAAATGTTGTCTCGAAAACTCGTCAAAAATTTTGTGTACGTTCCTGGTAATGTCGTGGAGATCGAACGTACAAAGTTTCACTCGAATATCTTGTCCCGTAAGTGACGGAGCAAAAATAAACAAACGTTTTTTCGTCAAAAATATCACCGCATCAACCGTGGCCGACGCTCACCGCTCTCGTGCAAAAGGAGCCAAACATTCACCAAGCGACACCCGAGGATTGATATGAACCAATTAAACCGATGAAATTCACACCTCGAAAATTGACGCGCTTTAACTCGAAGCCGTTTAATATAACATTAGATCAAAAATTAGCGTTTCGGCCGAAAAAAAGTTGTCTCGAAAACTCATCAAAATTTTTGTGTACGTTCCTCATGTTGTGGAGATCGAACGTAAAAAGTTTCACCTGAATATCTTGTCCGTAAGACGATAAAAAATAAACAAACGTTCACCAAAAATATCACCGCATCAACTCAGGTGGCCGACGCTCACCGTTTTCTCAGGCAAATAGGAGCCAAACATTCACTAAGCGACACCCGAGGATTGATATGAACCAATTAAACCGATGAAATTCACACCTCGAAAATCTGACGTCGTTTAACTCGAAGCCGTTTAAATATAACATTAGACCAAAAATTAGCGATTCGTACTGAAAAAAGTTGTCTCGAAACTCGTCAAAATTTTGTGCACGCTCCTCATGTTGTGGAGATCGAAACGCACAAAGTTTCAACTGAATATCTTGTCCGTAAGGACGGATAAAAATAAACAAACGTTCGTCAAAAATATCACCGTATCAATCCGTGGCCGACGTCACCGTCTTTGTGCAATAGAGCCAAACATTCAAACTAAGCGACACCTGAGGATTGATATTAACTAAATTAAACCGATGAAATTCACACCTCGAAAATTGACGTCGTTTAACTCGAAGCCGTTTAATATAACATTAGACCAAAAATTAGCGATTCGGCTGAAAGCGACACTCAAAACTCGTCTGCAAATTTCTGTGCACGCTCCTACGTGTTGTGGAGACTCGTAACGTACAAAGCTTTCACCTGAATATCTTGTCTCGTAAGGACGGATAAAAATAAACAAACGTTTTTCGCCATAAAATATCACCGCATCAACGTGGGCCTGACGCTCACCGTTTTCGTGCAATAGTGGGCCAAACTTTCACTAAGCGACACCCGAGGATCGATATGAACCAATTAAACCGACGTAAATTCACACCTCGAGAAATTGACGTCGTTTAACTCGAAGCCGTTTTACTATAACATTAGGACCAAAAATTAGCGGACTCGGCCGAGTGCTGTTCTCGAAAACTCGCAAAATTTTTGTGTACGGTCCTAATGTTGTTTGGAGATCGGCTCGTACAAAGTTTCACCCGAATATCTTGTCCGTAAAGTGACGATAAAAAATAAACAAACATTTTTCGTAAAAATATCACCGCATCAACCCGTGGCCGACGCTCACCGCCTTTGTGCACAGAGCCAAACATTCACTAAGCGACACCTCGAGGATTGATATGAACCAATTAAACCGATGAAATTCACACCTCGAAAATTGACGCCGCTTTAACTCGAAGCCGTTTAATATAACATTAGGACCCAAAAAAATTAGCGATTCTGCCGAAAAAAGTTGCCTCGAAAACTGGTCAAAAATTTTGTGTACGTCTCAGTGCTGTAGAGATCGAACGTACAAAGTTTCACCCGAATATCTTGTCCGTAAGGACTGATAAAAATAAACAAACGTCGCCAAAAATATCACCGCATCAACCCGTGGCCGACGCTCACCGTTTTCGTGCAATAGAGCCAAACATTCACTAAGCGACACTCGAGGATTGATATGAACCAATTAAACTCGATGAAATTCACACCTCGAAAATTGACGCGTTAACTCGAAGCCGTTTAATATAACATTAGACCAAAAATATAGCGATTCGGCCGAAAAAAAGTTGTCTCGAAAACTCGTCAAAAAATTTTGTGTACGTTCCTAATGTTGTGGAGATCGAACGTACAAAGTTTCACCAGAATATCTTGTCCGTAAGGACGGATAAAAAATAAACAAACGTTTTTCGTCAAAAATATCACCGCATCAACGGTGGCCGACGCTCACCGCTGGGCAACAGGGAGCCAAACATTCACTAAGCGACACCCGAGGATTGATATGAACCAATTAAACCGATGAAATTCACACCTCGAAAATTGACGTCGTTTAACTCAAGCCATAATATAACATTAGACCAAAAAATTAGCGATTCGGTCAGGTTGTCTCGAAAACTCGCCAAAAATTTTGTGTACGTTCCTAATGTTTGTGAGATCGAACGTACAAAGTTTCACCTGGAATATCTTGTCCGTAAGGACGGATAAAAAATAAACAAACGCTTTTTCGTCAAAAATATCACCGCATCAACGGTGGCCGACGCTCACCGTTTTGTGCAAAAGGAGCCAAACATTCACTAAGCGACACCTGAGGATTGATATGAACCAATTAAACTGATGAAATTCACACCTCGAAAATTGACGTCGTTTAACTCGAAGCCGTTTAATATAACATTAGACCAAAAAATTAGCGATTCGGCTGAAAAAAAGTTGTCTCGAAAACTCGTCAAAAATTTTGTGTACGTTCCTAATGTTGTGGAGATCGAACGTACAAAGTTTCACCTGAATATCTTGTCCGTAAGGACGGATAAAAAATAAACAAACGTTTTTTCGTCAAAAAATATCACCGCATCAACGGTGGCCGACGCTCACCGTTTTAGTGCAACAGAGCCAAACATTCACTAAGCGACACCTGAGGATTGATATGAACCAATTAAACTGATGAAATTCACACCTCGAAAATTGACGTCGTTTAACTCGAAGCCGTTTAATATAACATTAGACCAAAAAAATTAGCGATTCGGCCGAAAAAAAGTTGTCTCGAAAACTCGCCAAAAATTTTGTGTACGTTCCTAATGTTGTGGAGATCGAACGTACAAAGTTTCACCTGAATATCTTGTCCGTAAGGACGGATAAAAAATAAACAAACGTTTTTCGTCAAAAATATCACCGCATCAACGGTGGCCGACGCTCACCGTTTTCGTGCAACAGAGCCAAACATTCACTAAGCGACACCTGAGGATTGATATGAACCAATTAAACTGATGAAATTCACACCTCGAAAAATTGACGTCGTTTAACTCGAAGCCGTTTAATATAACATTAGACCAAAAAATTAGCGATTCGGCCGAAAAAAGTTGTCTCGAAAACTCGTCAAAAATTTTTTGTACGTTCCTAATGTTGTGGAGATCGAACGAAACAAAGTTTCACCTGAATATCTTGTCCGTAAGGACGGATAAAAAATAAACAAACGTTTTTCGCAAAAATATCACCGCATCAATCCGTGGCCGACGCTCACCGCTGCGGCAAAAGGAGCCAAACATTCACTAAGCGACACCCGAGGATTGATATGAACCAATTAAACCGATGAAATTCACACCTCGAAAATTGGCGCCGTTTAACTCGAAGCCGTTTAATATAACATTAGACCGAAAAAATTAGCGATTCTGCCGAAAAAAAAGTTGTCTCGAAAACTCGTCAAAAATTTTTGTGTACGTTCCTAATGTTGTGGAGATCGAACGTACAAAAGTTTCACCCTGAATATCTTTGTCCGTAAGGACGGATAAAAAATCAACAAACGTTTTTCCTCAAAAATATCACCGCATCAACGGTGGCCGACGCTCACCGCTGCGTGCAACAGAGCCAAACATTCACTAAGCGACACCGAGGATTGATATGAACCAATTAAACCGATGAAATTCACACCTCGAAAATTGACGTCGTTTAACTCGAAGCCGTTTAATATAACATTAGACCAAAAAATTAGCGATTCGGCCGAAAAAAGTTGTCTCGAAAACTCGTCAAAAATTTTGTGTACGTTCCTAATGTTGTGGAGATCGAACGTACAAAGTTTCACACTGAATATCTTGTCCGTAAGGACGGATAAAAAATAAACAAATGTTTTTTCGTCAAAATATCACCGCATCAACTGTGGCCGACGCTCACCGTTTTCGTGCACAGAGCCAAACATTCACTAAGCGACACCTCGAGGATTGATATGAACCAATTAAAACTGATGAAATTCACACCTCAAAAATTGACGTCGTTTAACTCGAAGCCGTTTAATATAACATTAGACCAAAAAATTAGCGATTCGGCCGAAAAAAAAGTTGTCTCGAAAAACTCGTCAGAAAATTTTGTGTACGTTCCTAATGTTGTGGAGATCGAACGTACAAAGTTTCACCCGAATATCTTGTCCGTAAGGACTGGATAAAAAATAAACAAACGTTTTTTCGTCAAAAATATCACCGCACTCAACTCGTGTGGCCGACGCTCACCGTTTCGTGCAATAGGAGCCAAACATTCACTAAGCGACACCCCGAGGATTGATATGAACCAATTAAACGCGATGAAATTCACACCTCGAAAATTGACGTCGTTTAACACGAAGCCGTTTAATATAACATTAGACCAAAAATTAGCGATTCGGCCGAAAAAGTTGTCTCGAAAACTCGCCAAAAATTTTATGTACGTTCCTAATGTTGTGGAGATCGAACGTACAAAGTTTCACTCCGAATATCTGTGTCCGTATGATGCGATGAAAAATAAACAAACGTTTTTCGTCAAAATATCACCGCATCAACGGTGGCCGACACTCACCGTTTTCGTGCAAAAAGGGGGCCAAACATTCACTAAGCGACACCTCGAGGATTGATATGAACCAAATTAAACTCGATGAAATTCACACCTCGAGAAATTGACGTCGTTTAACTCGAAGCCGTTTACTATAACATTAGACCAAAAAATTAGCGTTTATTCCACGAAAAAAGTTGTCTCGAAAACTCGTCACAAATTTTGTGTACATTCCTAATGTTGTGGAGATCTGAACGTACAAAGTTTCACCAATATCTTGTCCGTAAGTGACGGATAAAAAGATAAACAAACGTTGGCCAAAAAATATCACCGCATCAATCCGGTGGCCGACGCTCACCGTCTGCGTGCAATAAAGGAGCCAAACATTCACTAAGCGACACCCTGAGGATTGATATGAACCAAATTAAATCCGATGAAATTCACACCTCGAAAAATTGACGTCGTTTTTAACTCGAAGCCGCCAAATATACCATTGGGACCAAAAAATTAGCGATTCGCCGAAAAAAGTTGTCTCGAAAACTCGCTGCAAATTTTTGTGTACGTTCCTGGTGTTGTGAGATCGAACGTACAAAGTTTCACCCGAATATCTTGTCCGTAAGGACTTTGACAGCCAAACAAACGTTTTTCGCCAAAAATATCACCGCATCAATCCGTGGCCGACGTCTCACCGCGTGCAATACAGAGCCAAACATTCACTAAGCGACACCCGAGGATTGATATGAACCAATTAAACCGATGAAATTCACACCTCGAGAAATTGACGTCGTTTAACTCGAAGCCGTTTAATATAACATTAGACCAAAAAATTAGCGATTCTGGCCGAAAAAAAGTTGTCTCGAAAAACTCGTCAAAAAATTTTTGTGTACGTTCCTAATGTTGTGAGATCGAACGTACAAATGTTTCACCCGAATATCTTGTCCGTAAGGACGGATAAAAATAAACAAACGTTTTTCGTAAAAATATCACCGCATCAATCGGTGGCTGACGCTCACCGTTTTCGTGCAATCAGAGCCAAACATTCACTAACGCGACACTCCGAGGATTGATATGAACCAATTAAACCGATGAAATTCACACCTCGAAAATTGACGTTGTTTAACTCAAGCCGCTTTTTAATATAACATTAGACCAAAAATTAGCGATTCGGCCGAAAAAAGTTGTCTCAAAAACTCGCAAAAATTTTGTGTACGTTCCTAATGTTGTGGAGATCGAACAGTACAAAGTTTCACTCGAAATATCTTGTCCGTAAGGACGGATAAAAAATAAACAAACGTTTTTCGTCAAAAATATCACTCGCATCAACGCGTCGGCCGACGCCACCGTCTCTGTGCAATAGAGCCAAACATTCACTAAGACGACACACTCGAGGATTGATATGATACAATTAAACCGATGAAAATTCACACCTCGAAAATTGACGTCGTTAACTCGACGCCGTTAATATAACATTAGACCAAAAAATTAACGATTGGCTCAAAAAAGTTGTCTCGAAAACTCGTCAAAAATTTTGTGTACGTTCCTAGTGTTGTGGAGATCGAACGTACAAAGTTTCACCTGAATATCTTGTCTGTAAGGACAGATAAAAAATAAACAAATGTTTTTCGTCAAAAATATCACCGCATCAACGGGGGCCTACCCTCACCGTTTTCATGCAAAAGGGGCCAAACATTCACTAAGCGACACCTGAGGATTGATATGAACCAATTAAACTGACGTAATTCACACCTCGAGAATTGACGTTGTTTAACTCGAAGCCTTTTACTATAACATTACACCAAAAAATTAGCGCTTCGGCCGAAAAAAAGTTGTCTCGAAAACTCATCAAAAATTTTGTGTACGTTCCTAATGTTGTGGAGATCAAACGTACAAAGTTTCACCTGAATATCTTGTCCGTAAGGACGGATAAAAAATAAACAAACGCTTTTTCGTCAAAAAATATCACCAGATCAACCCGTGGCCGACGCTCACCGTCTTTGTGCAATAGAGCCAAACATTCAATAAGCGACACCTCCCGAGGATTGATATTAATAAATTAAACCGATGAAATTCACACTCGAAAATTGACGTCGTTTAACTCGAAGCCGTTTAATATAACATTAGACCAAAAATTAGCGATTTCGGGCTACAAAAGTTGTCTCGAAACCTCGTGAAAAATTTTTTGTGTACATTCCTAATGTTTTGGAGATCGAACGTACAATGTTTCACCTCGAATATCTTCTCCGTAAAGTGATCTGGGATAAAAAATAAACAAACGCTTTTTCGGCCAAAAATATCACCACCGCATCAACGCGTGGCCGACCCTCACCGTCGTGCAACAAAGAGCCAAACATCTCACTAAGTGACACCCCGAGGATCAGAGCATGAACCAATTAAACCGATGAAATTCACACCTCGAAAATTGACGTCGTTCTCAATCCCGAAGCGCGTTTAATAAGTAACATTAGACCAAAAATTAGCGATTCGACAGAAAAGTTGTCTCGAAAACTCGCTGCAAAAATTTCTGTGTGTACGCTCCTAATGTCAGTGGAGATCGAACGTTGCAAAGTTTCACTCGAATATCTTGTCCTTAAGGACGGATAAAAATAAACAAACGTTGGCCAAAATTATCACCGCATCAACTAGCGGCCGACCCTCACCGTTTTCAGTGCAACAGAGCCAAACATTCACTAAGCGACACTCCGATTGAGGTGAACCAATTAAACCGATGAAATTTACACCTCGAAAATTGACGTCGTTCAACTCGATGCCGTTTTTAATATAACATTAGACCAAAAATTAGCGATTCGATCGTAGTAGCTAGTCTCGAAAACTCTATCAAAATTTTCAGTGTACGCTCTAATGTTGTGGAGATCGAACGTACAAAGTTTCACCTCAATATCTTGTCCTTAAGGACGGATAAAAAATAAAACAAACGTTTTTCGTCAAAAATATCATCGCATCAAATGGTGGGCCGACGCCACCGCTTTCGTGCTGCAGGAGCCAAACGCTCACTAAGTGACACCCGACGACTGGACATGAACCAATTAAACCGATGAAATTCACACCTCAAAAATTAACGCCGTTTAACCTCGAGCCGTTTAACGTTACGTGACCCGAAAATTAGCGTATTTATGCCGAGTTTTCTCGAAAACTCGTCAAAAATTTTGTGTACGTTCCTAATGTTGTGGAGATCGAACGTACAAACTTTCACCTGAATATCTTGTCCTTAAGGACGGATAAAAAAATAAACAAATGTTTTTCGTCAAAAATATCACCGCATCAACGGGGGCCTACCCTCACCGTTTTCGTGCAAAAGGGGCGAACCGACACCTGAGGATAGATCTGAACCAATTAAATTGACGTAATTCACACCTCGAAAATTGACGTCGTTTAACTCAAAGCCGTTTAATATAACATTAGACCAAAAAATTAGCGCTTCGGCCGAAAAAAAGTTGTCTCGAAAACTCATAAAAAATTTTGTGTACGTTCCTAATGTTGTGGAGATCGAACGTACAAAGTTTCACCTGAATATCTTGTCCGTAGTGATCGGATAAAAATAAACAAACGTTTTTTGTCAAAAATATCACCGCATCAATCCGCGGGCCGACGCCACCGTCTTTGTGTAATAGAGCCAAACATTCAATAAGCGACACCCGAGGATTGATATGAACAAATTAAACCGATGAAATTCACACCTCGAAAATCGACGTCGCTTTAACTCGAAGCCGTTTAATATAACATTAGACCAAAAATTAGCGATTCTAACAGAAAAAGTTGCCTCGAAAACCTCGTCAAAAATTTTGGCACATTCTCAATGTTGTGGAGATCGAACGTACCATGTTTCACATGAATATCTTCTCCGTAAGGACGGATAAAAAATAAACAAACGCTTTTCGTCAAAAAATATCACCGCATCAATCTGGGCCTACCCTCACCGAGTTGTGCAAAAAGTGGGCCAAACATTCACTAAGCAACGACCCGAGGATTGATATGAACCAAATAAATTGACGTAATTCACACCTCAAAATTGACGTCGTTAACTCGAAGCCGTTTAATATAACATTAGACCAAAAATTAGCGCTTCGCTTCGAGTCAGTCTCTGAAAACTCATCAAAAATTTTGTGTACGTGCACGTTGTGAGATCGAACGTACAAAGCTTTCACCGTAATCTTTGGTCCAGGACGGACATAAACAAACGTTTCGTCAAAAATATCACCGCATCAACGTGTGCCGACCCTCACCATTTTCGTGCAATAGGAGCAAAACATTCACTAAACGACACCTCGAGGATTGATATGAACCAATTAAACTCTGATGAAATTCACACCTCGAAAATTGACGCCGCTCAACTCGAAGCCGTTTAATATAACGTTAGACAAAAAAATTAGCAGTCCCAGGCAGTATAAAGGAGCTTCGCGAAAACTCTGCCAAAAATTTTCTGTACGCTTCTAACGTCAAGGGAGATCAAACGTACAAAGTTTCACCGTGACATCTTGTCCGTAAGGACTGTGGGATAAAAATAAACAAACATTTTTGGCTTCCAGTACACATCGCATCAACTGTGGCCGACCCCTCACCATTTTCGTGCAATGTGAGCCAAAACATTCACTAAGCGACACCCGAGGATTGATACGAACCAATTAAACCGATGAAATTCACACCTCGAAAATTGACGCCGTTTAACTCGAAGCCGTTTAATATAACATTAGACCAAAAATTAGCGTCTTCGGCCTGATTTTGGCTCGAAAACTCTTCAAAAATTTTGTGTACGTTCCTAAATGTTGTGGAGATTGAACGTACAAAAGTTTCACCTAATATCTTGTCCGTAAGGACGGATAAAAATAAACAAACGTTCGTCAAAATATCACCACATCAACGGCAACACGCTCACCAAGGCTGCAATAGAGCCAAACATTCACTAAGCGACACCTGAGACTGACAGTCCAAATTAAACCGATGAAATTCACACCCCGAAAATCGACGCCATTCAACTCTCAAGCCGTTTTAATATAACGTGCTAGACAAAAAATTAGCAATCCCAGGCAAAGGAGTTCTTCAAAACTCGCTGTAAATTTTCTCAGACGCTTCTAATGTTGTGGAGACTGCAAACGCATAAAAAGTTTCACCAAATATCTTGTCCGTAAGGATCTGATAAAAGAAACATTTTTGGTCAAAAATATCATCGCATCAACCTGCGGGCCGACCCTCACCATTTTCGTGCAATAGAGCCAAACATTCACTAAGCGACACCTCGAGGATTGATGGTGAACCAATTAAACTCGATGAAATTCACACCTCGAAAATCGACGCCCGCCATTCAACTCGGCTCGTCTTAATATAACGTTAGACCAAAAAATTAGCGTTTCCTAGCGTAAAAGGAGTTCGTCTCGAAAACTCGCCAAAATTTTGTCGTACGCTCCTAATGTTGTGGAGACCGAAACGTACATAGCTTTCACCGTATCTTAGTCCGTAGGGATCGGATAAAAATATAAAACAAACGTGGTCAAAAATATCGCGCAATCTGCACAGCTGGGCCGACTCACCATGCTGCGTGCAATAGTGAGCCAAAGCATTCACTAAGCGACACCTCGAGGATTGATATGAACCAACTAAACCGATGAAACTCACACCTCAAAATTGACGCCGCTTTAACTCGAAGCCGTTTAATATAACGTTAGACCAAAAATTAGCGTCTGCGCCGAAAAAATGAAATCTGTCTTCGAAAACTCGTCAAAATTTTGTGTACGTTCCTAATGTTGTGGAGACCGAAACGTACAAAAAGTTTCACCTCGAAATATCTTGTCCGTAAGGACGGATAAAAAATAAACAAACGTTTTTCGCCCGAAAAATATCACCGCATCAACGCGTGGCCGACGCCTCACCGTTTTCGCACAGGAGCTCAAACATTCACTAAGCGACACCCGAGGATTGATATGAACCAAATTAAACTGATGAAATTCACACTCGAAAATTGACGTCGTTAACCTCGGCCGTTAATATAACATTAGACCAAAAATTAGCGATTTCGCCGAAAAAGTTGTCTCGAAACTTGTCAAAAATTCAGGTACGTTCCTAATGTCGAGGAGACCGAACGTACAAAGTTTCACCCGAATATCTTGTCCGTAGTGATCGATAAAGAAAATAAACAAACGTTTTTCGTCAAAAATATCACCGCATCAACGATGGCCGATCGCTCACCGTTTCTGCGGGCAATGAACCAAACATTCACTAAGCGACACCCGAGGATTGATATGAACCAATTAAACTCGATGAAATTCACACCTCGAAATTGACGTGGTTCAACTCGGGCTGCTTAATGTAACATTAGACCAAACAAAATTAGCGATTCGGCCGAAAAGTTGTCTCGCAAAACTCGTCAAAAATTTTTTGTATGTTCCTAATGTTGTGGAGATCGAACGTACAAAGTTTCACCGTAAACATCTTGTCCGTAGGATCTGATAAACAAAATAAACAAACGTTTCGAAAAAAATATCACCGCATCACCAGCTGGCCGACTCTCACCGTTTGTCGTGCAATAGGAGCCAAACATTCACCAAGCGACACTCCGAGGATTGATATGAACCAACTAAACCGATGAAATCTCACACCTCGAAACTGACGTGTTTCAACTCAAGCCGTTTAATGTAACATTAGACCAAAAAATTAGAGATTCGGTCTGAAAAAAAGTTGTCTCGAAAACTCAGCCAAAAAGTTTGTGTACGTTCCTAATGTTGCGAGATCGAACGTACAAAGTTTCACCTGAATATCTTGTCCGTAGCGGACGCGATAAAAAATAAAACAAACGTTCGCCAAAAATATCACCGCATCAACTGGGCCAGCCGGCTCTCACCGTTCGTGCAATAGGTTTGCTCAAAGCATTCACCAAGCGACACCTCTGAGTGATTGATAGGAACCAACTAAACCTGACGAAACTCACACCTCGAAAATTGACGTCGCTTTAACTCGAAGCCGCTTTAATGTAACATTAGACCGAAAAAATTAGCGATTCGGCCTGAAAAAAGTTGTCTCGAAAACTCGTCAAAAAGTTTGTGTACGTTCCTAATGTTGTGGAGATCGAACGTACAAAGTTTCACCTGAATATCTTGTCCGTAAGGACGGATAAAAAATAAACAAACGTTTTTCGTCAAAAATATCACCGCATCAACGGTGGCCGACGCTCACCGCTTTTCGTGCAATAGGAGCCAAACGTTCACTAAGCGACACCTGAGGATTGATATGAACCAATTAAACTGATGATATTCACACCTCGAAAATTGACGTCGTTTAACTCGAAGCCGTTTAATATAACATTAGACCAAAAAAATTAGCGATTCGGCCGAAAAAAAAGTTGTCTCGAAAACTCGTCAAAAAATTTTTGTGTACGTTCCTAATGTTGTGGAGATCGAACGTACAAAGTTTCACCTGAATATCTTGTCCGTAAGGACGGATAAAAAATAAACAAACGTTTTTTCGTCAAAAATATCACCGCATCAACGGTGGCCGACGCTCACCGTTTTCGTGCAAATAGGAGCCAAACATTCACTAATCCGACACCGAGGATTGATATGAAACTCAATTAAACCGATGATATTCACACCTCAAAAATCGACGTCGTTTAACTCGAACTGCTAAATGTAACATTAGACCAAAAATTAGCGATTCGGCCGAAAAGTTGTCTCGAAACTCTGCCAAAATTTTGCGTGACGTTCCTAATGTTGTGGAGATCGAACGTACAAAGTTTCACCTTAATATCTTGTCGGCAGGGCGGACAAAATAAACAAACGCTTTGGTCAAAAATATCATCGCATCAACGGTGGCCGACGCTCACCGTTGCAAAAGGAGCCAAACGTTCACCAAGCGAATACACGACGATTGACATGAACCAATTAAACCGATGAAATTACACCTCAAAATTGACGCCGTTTAACCAGGTGCCCATTTAATGTAACGTTAGACCAAAAATTAGCGATTCGGCCTAGGAAAAAGCTTGTCTCGAAAACTCGCCAAAAATTTTTTTGCACGTTCCTACGTTGTGGAGATCGAACATACAAAGCCTCACTCCGAATATCTCGTCCTCGTGAAGGACTGATAAAAAATAAAACAAACTTTTCGTCACAAAATATCACCGACATCAATCCGTGGCCGACGCTCACCGCTGCAGCAATCGGAGCGAAACATTCGCTAACGGGACACCCGAGGATTGATATGAACCAATTAAACCGATCGATAGTCACACCTCGAAAATTTGGACGTTGAGCTTAACTCGAAGCCCTTTAATAAAACATTAGACGGAAAAATTAGAGATTCGCCTAAAAAGTTGTCTCGCGAAAACTTGTCAAAAATTTTTTGTTCATTCCTAATGTTGTGGAGATCGAACGTACAAAATTTCACCAATATCTTGTCCGTAGACGCGATAAAAAATAAACAAAAAGTTTTTCATCAAAAATATCAGCCGCATCACCCGGTGGCCGACCCTCACCGTTTTCGTGGCAACAGAGCCAAACATTCGCCTAAGCTGCACACCGAGGATTGATATGAACCAAATTCAAACTTATGAAACTCACACCTCAAAAATTGACACGTCGTTTAACTGCAGAAGCCGTTTAATATAACATTATGCCTATTAGTGATTCGGCCGTATTCTGTCTCGAAAACTCGTCAGTAAATTTTTTCTACGCCTCCAAATGTTGTGAGATCGAACGTACGCACGGTTCTCACCTCCGTATCTTGTCCGTAAGGACGCATAAAAAATAAACAAACTCTGCATGCCTAAAAATATCACCGCATCAACGATGGCCGACGCTCACCAAGCTTTTCATGCACAGGTGCCAAACATTCACTAAACGACACCCGACGACTGATACTAATAAATTAAAACCGATGAAATTCACACCTCGAAAATTGGACGTCGTTTAACTCAAGACGTTTAATGTAACATTAGACCAAAAATTAGCGAGATTCGGGCCAAAAAAAGTCGTCTCGAGAAGTCACAAAAAATTTTTGGCATACGCTCCTACGTCGTGGGAGATCGTAATGTACAAAGTTTTCCCTCACTCCGTAAAATCTAGTCCGTAAAGTGACTGTGATAAAAAATAAAAACAAACGCTTTCGTCAAAATATCACCACATCAACCCGCGGCCGACGCTCACCGCTGTCGGCACCGAGCCAAACATTCACTAATCTGACACCCGAGGATTGATATGAAACCACACCGATGATATTCACACCTCAAAAATTGACGTTGTTTAACTCGGGCTTTTAATAAAAGACTAGACCAAAAATTAGAAGAGATTCGCCGAAAAAGCTGTCTCGAAAACTCAACAAAATTTTTTGTTCATTCCTACTGTTGTGAGATCGAACGTGACAAAGTTTCACCTGTAATATCTTGTCCGTAGGATGGATAAAAATAAACAAAAGTTTTTCTGGCCAAAAATATCACCGCATCAACGGTGGCCGACGCCTCACCGCTTTTCGTGCAATAGAGCCAAACATTCACTGGAAGCGACACCTCGAGTGATCGATATTAACCAATTAAACTTACGAAACTCGCACCTCGAAAATTGACGCCGTTTAACTCAAAGCCGCTTTATTATAACATCGTACCTCAAAAACTAGCTGATCTCGGCCGAAAAAAAGCTGTCTCGAAACCTCGGTCAAAAATTGTTTGTACGTTCCTAATGTTGTGGATATCGAACGTACAATGTTCCACCTCGAATATCTTGTCCGTAAAGCGACTCGACAAAAGATACACAAACGCTTTTTGGTCACAAAACACGATCGCACCAATCCAGTGGGCTTCGACGCGACCCGCTGCGTGCAGTGGGCCAAACATTCACTAAGCGACACCCGAGGATTGATAAGTGAACAAATTAAACCGATGTAATTCACACCCGAAAATTGACGTCGTTTAACTCTAAGCCGCTTTAATATAACATTAGACCAAAAAATTAGCGATTCGGCCGAAAAAAGTTGTCTCGAAATCTCCGTCTGCACCTTTGTGTACGCTCCTAATGCTGTTAGAGATCGAACTGCAAAGCTTTCACTCAAATGTATCTTGTCCGTAGGGACGGATAAAAAATAAACAAAAGTTTTTCATCAAAAAGTATCATCGCGACTGACGCGTGGGCTCGACCCTCACCGTGTTTCGTGCACAGAGCCAAACATTCACTAAGCGACACTGGGATTGATATGGAACCAATTAAACTTATGAAACTCACACCTCGAAAATTGACATCGTTTGATCCTGAAGCGCTGTTTTTAATATAAACATTAAACCAAAGATTAGCGATCTCGGCCGAAAAAGTTGTCTCGAAAAACTCGGGCCAAAAATTTTGGGCACGCTCCTACGTTGTGGAGATCGAACGTACATAGCTTTCACCTTTAATATTCTTGTCCGTGAGGATCGGATAAAAATAAACAAACGTTTTTGGTCAAAAATGAAGCATCGCATCAATCGTGGCCGACGCGCACCGCTGTGCAAAAGGAGCCAAACGCTCACTAAGCGACACCTCGAGCGATTGATATGAACCAATTAAACCGATGAAATTCACACCTCGAAAATTGACGTCATTTAACTAGAAGCCATTTAATGTAACGTTAGACCAAAAATTAGCAGATTCGGGCCGAAAAAAGTTGTCTCGAAAACTCGCCATTTAAATTTTTTGCACGTTCCTACGTTGTGGAGATCGAACATACAAAGTTTCACCCGAATATCTTCGCTCCGTAAGGGACGGATAAAAAATAAAACAAACTTTTTCGCGTCAAAAATATCACCACATCAAACCCGTGGCCGACGCTCACCAAGCTGCAGTAAATTGGAGCGAAAACATTCACTAACGGAAACCCCGAGGATCGACATGAACCACCCTTTTAAACCGACGATAGTCACACCTCGAAAATTTGACGTTGTTTAACTCGAAGCCCTTTTAATAAAACATTAGACCAAAAAATTAGCGAGATTCGGCCGAAAAAAAGCTGTCTCGAAACTCGCAAAATTTTTTGTTCATTCCTAATCTGTGTGAGATCGAACGTACAAAGTTTCACTCGTATCATCTTGTCCGTAGGGACGGATGAAAAAATAAACAAAAACGTTTTTCGTCAAAAATATCACCGCATCAACGGTGGGCCGACCCTCACTGCTCGGCAATGAGCCAAACATTCACTAAGCGACACCTGAGGATTGATATGAACCAATTAAACTTATGAAACTCACACCTCGCAAAATTGACGTCGTTTAACTCGAAGCCGTTTAATATAACATTAGACCAAAAAATTAGCGATTCGGCCGAAAAAAGTTGTCTCGAAACCTCGTCAAAAATTGTTTGTACGTTCCTAATGTTGTGGAGATCGAACGTACAATGTTTCACCTGAATATCTTGTCCGTAAGGACGGATAAAAAATAAACAAACGTTTTTGGTCAAAAATATCATCGCATCAACGGTGGCCGACGCTCACCGTTTTCGTGCAAAAGGGGCCAAACATTCACTAAGCGACACCTGAGGATTGATATGAACCAATTAAACTGATGTAATTCACACCTCGAAAATCGACGTCGTTTAACTCGAAACTGTTTAATATAACATTTGAGCAAAAAATTAGTGATTCGGCCGAAAAGACGTTGTCTCTAAAACTCGTCAAAACTTTTGTCTACGTTCCTAATGTTCTGGAGATCGAACGTACAAAGTTTCACCTGAATATCTTGTCCGTAAGGACGGATAAAAAATAAACAAACGTTTGGCCAAAAAATATCACCGCATCAAGCGCCGACGCTCAGCTGCGTGCGATAGGAGCCAAACATTCACTAAGCGACACCTCGAGGATTGATATGAACAAATTAAATTGATGTAATTCACACCTCGAAAATTGACGTCGTTTAACTCAAGCTGATTAATATAACATTAGACCAAAAAATCAGCCGATTCGGCTAGAAAAAAGTTGTCTCAAACACTCGTCAAAATTTTGTGTACGTTCCTAATGTTGTGGAGATCGAACGTACAAAGTTTCACCCGAATATCTTGTCCGTAAGTGACGGATAAAAATATACAAACGTTTTTGGTCAAAAATATCACCGCATCAATCGGTGGCCGACGCTCACCGTTTTCGTGCAAAACGAGCCAAACATTCACTAAGCGTACACTCGAGGATTGATATGAACCAAATTAAACTCGATGTAATTCACACCTCGAAAAATTGACGCGCTTTAACTCGAAGCGTTTAATATAACATTAGACCAAAAAATTAGCGATTCGCCGAAGAAAGGGTTGTCTCAAATCTCGCCAAAAATTTTGTGTACGTTCCTAGTGTTGTGGAGATCGAACGTACAGTTTCACACTCGAATATCTTGTCACGTATAAAAAAATAAAAATATGTTTTCGTCAAAAATATCACCGCATCCAACGGTGGCCGACGCTCAGCCGTTGCGCAACAGAGCCAAACATTCACTAAGCGACACTTCGAGGATCGTATGAACTAATTAAACCGATGAAATTCACACCTCGAAAAATTGACGTCGTTTAACTCGAAGCCGTTTAATATAACATTAGACCAAAAAATTAGCGATTCGGCCGAAAAGTTGTCTCGAAAACTCGTCAAAATTTTTTGTACATTCCTAATGTTGTGGAAATCGAACATACAAAGTGTCACCGTAATATCTTGTCCGTAGGACTGATCAAAAAATAAACAAAAGTTTTTCGTCAAAAATATCACCGCATGAACTGTGGCCGACCTCACCGATTTTGCAGATGCTAGAGCCAAACATTCACTAAGCGACACCCGAGGATTGATATAAACCAATTAAACTGATGAAACTCACACTCGAAAAATTGACGTCGTTTAACTCAAGCCGTTTAATATAAACATTAGACCAAAAAAATTAGCGATTCGGCTGAGAAAAAGTTGTCTCAAACTCGTCAAAAATTGTCATGTACGTTCCTATGTTGTGGAGATCGAACGTGCAATGTTTCACTCGAATATCTTGCCGTAAGTGACGGATAAAAATATACAAACGTTTTTCGTCAAAAATATGATCGCATCAACAGTGGCCGACGCTCACCGTTTTCTTGCAAAAGGGGCCAAACATTCACAAAGCGACACCTGAGTATTGATATGAACCAATTAAACTGAGTTAGTTCACACCTCGAAAATTGACGTCGTTTAACTCGAAACCGTTTAATATAACATTAGAGCAAAAAATTAGTGATTCGGCCGAAAAGTTGTCTCGAAAACTCGTCAAAACTTTTGTGTACGTTCCTAATGTTGTGGAGATCGAACGTACAAAGTTTCACCTAAATATCTTGCCCGTAAGGACGGATAAAAATAAACAAATGTTTTATCGGCCAAAATATCACCACCGCATCAAAAGGGCCGAATTTCTCACCGCTGGGTGTGCACATGTGAAACCAAATGTCTCCCTAAGCGACACGCGAGGATTGATATGAACGAATTAAACCGATGAAATCTCACACCTCCAAAATTGACGTCGCTTTAACTCGAAAACCGTTTAATATAACATTAGACCAAAAATTAGCGATTCGGCCGGGAAAAGTCGTCTCGAAAACTACTCGCCAAAATTTTGCGTACGTTCCTAATGTCGTGAGATCGAACGTACAAAGTTTCACCAATATCCGGTCCGTAAGGACGGATAAAAATAAACAAATGTTTTTCGTCAAAAATATCATCAAAGATCAATCCGGGGCCGACCCTCACCGTTTTCATTCTGTACTGTGAGCCAAACATTCACTAAGCGACATCTCGAGGATTTCTGACATGAACTAATTAAAACCGATGAAATTGCACTCAGTCGAAAATTGACGTCGTTTAACTTGAAGCCGTTTAATATAACATTAGACCAAAAAATTAGCGATCTCGGCCGTAAGTTGTCTCGAAACTCGTCAAAATTTTGCGTGACGTTCCTAATATCGTGGAGATCGAACGTACAAAGTTTCACCTTAATATCTTGTGCGTAAGTGACGCGATAAAAATAAACAAAAGTTTTTGGTAAAAAATATCATCGCATCAACGGTGGCCGACGCTCACCGGTCGTGGCAAAAGGAGCCAAACGTTCACTAAACGACACTCCGAGGATTGATATGGAACCACCAAACCGATGAAATTCACACCTCAAAAATTGACGTCGTTTTAACTCAAGCCGTTTAATATAACAAATGCACTCCAAAATTAGCGATTCGCCCGTCGAAAAAGTTTGTCTCGAAAACTCGTCAAGAATTTTGTGTACATTCCTAATGTTGTGGAGATCGAACGTACAAAGTTTAAACCGTAATATCTTGTCCGTAAGGGATGGATAAAAATAAACAAACTTTTTCGGCCAAAAATATCACCGCATCAACTGATGCCCGACGCTCACCGTTTTCGCAGGCACAGGGCCAAACATTCACTAAACGACACCTGGAGAATTGATATGAACCAATTAAACTTATGAAACTCACACCTCGAAAATTGACGTCGTTAACTCGAAGCCGCTTTAATATAACCCTAGCACCGTACTAGCGATTCGGCCGAAAAGCCGTTCCCGAAACTCGGCTGTGATTCCTTTTGCACGTTCCTAATGTTGTGGGAGATCGAACGTACAATGTTTCACTCTTAATATCTTGTCCGTAAAGTGACAGTATAAAAAATAAACAAACGTTTGGTCAAAAATATCATCGCATCAACGGTGGCCGACGCCACCGCTGCAAAAGTGAGCCAAACGTTCCCTAAGCTGACACGTGAGGATTACATTATGAACCAATTAAACTCGATGTGATCTTCACACCTCAAAAATCGACGTCGTTTAACTCGAAACCGCTTAATATAACATTAGAGCAAAAATTAGCGATTCGGCTCAAAAAGTTGTCTCGAAACTGTAAAAATTTTGTGTACATTCCTAATGTTGTGGGAGACTCGAACGTGACAAAGTTTCACCGCATTGTCTTGCCTGAAGGGATGACGGATAAAATATAAAACAAACTTTTCATCAAAAATATCACCGCATCAACGATGGCCGACGCTCACCGCTTTCGTGCACAGGGCCAAACATTCACTAAACGACACCGAGGATTGATATGAACTAATTCTAACCGATGGAAATTCACCCCTCAAAAAATTGACGCCGCTTTAACTCGAAGCCGCTTTACTATAACATTAGACCAAAAATTAGCGATTCGGCTCGAGTTGTCTCAAAACTGGCCCAAAATTTTGCGTACGTTCCTGGCTGTTGTGAGATCGAACGTACAAAGTTTCTACCTAATATCTTGTCCGTAAGCGACAGTATAAAAATAAACAAAACATTTTTGGTCAAAAATATCATCTGCATCACCCGGTGGGCCGACGCTCACCGCTTTCGTGGCAAAAGGAGCCAAACATTCCCTAAGCGACACGTGAGGATTTATGTGAACCAATTAAACCGATGAAATTCACACCTCGAAAATTGAGGTCGCTTTAACGCGAGCCGCTTTAATATAACGTTAGGACCCAAAAATTAGCGAGTCCGGCCGAAAAAAGTTGTCTCGAAATCTCGTCAGAAATTTTGTGTACGTTCCTAATGTCGTGGAGATCGAACGTACAAAGTTTCAACAGAATATCTCGGTCCGTAGTGACTGATAAAAATAAACAAATGTTTTTCGCCAAAAATATCACCGCATCAATCTGGGCCGACGCTCACCGTTTTCGTGCACAGAGCCAAACATTCACTAAGCGACATCTCGAGGATTGGATATGAACCAAATTAAACCGAAGTGAAATTCACCCCTCGAAAATTGACGCCGTTTAACTCAAGCCGTTTAATATAACATTAGACCAAAAAATTAGCGATTCGGCCGAAAAAGCTGTCTCGAAAACTCGCGCAAAATTCTTGTGACGTTCCTAATGTTGTGAGATCGAACGTACAAAGTGTCACCTTACTATCTTGTCCGTAAGGACGGATAAAAAATAAAAAAACGTTTTTGTACAAAATATCATCGCATCAACGGTGGCCGACGCTGACCGTTTCCATGCAAAAGGAGCCAAACGTTCACTAAGCGACACCTGACGATTGAGATGAACCAAATAAACCGATGAAATTCACACCTCGAAAATTGACGTCGTTTAACTCGAAGCCATGTAATGTAACGTTAGACCAAAAAATTAGAGATTCGGCCGAAAAAAAGTTGTCTCAAAAACTCGTCAAAAATTTTTTGTACGTTCTAATGTTGTGGAGATCGAACGTACAAAGTTTCACCTGAATATCTTGTCCGTAAGGGCGGATAAAAATAAACAAACTTTTTTCGTCAAAAATATCACCGCATAAACGATGGCCGACGCTTACCGTTCTCGTGCAATAGGGGCCAAACATTCACAAAACGACACCTGATGATTGATATTAATAAATTAAACTGATGAAATTCACACCTCGAAAATTGAGGTCGTTTAACTCGAAGCCGTTTAATGTACCATTAGACCAAAAAATCAGCGATGCGGCCGAAAAAGAGTTGTCTCGAAAACTCGTCAAAAATTTTGTGTACGTTCTTAATGTTGTGGAGATCGAACGTACGAAGTTTCACTAGAAAATCTAGTCCGTAAGGACGGATAAAAAACAAACAAACGTTTTTCGTCAAAAATATCACCGCATCAACGGTGGCCGACCCTCACCATTTTCGTGCAATAGGAGCCAAACATTAACTAAGCGACACCTGAGGATTGATATGAACCAATTAAAATTATGAAACTCACACCTCGAAAATTGACGTCGTTTAACTCGAAGCCGTTTAATATAACCTTAGCCCAAAAAATTAGCGAATCGGCCGAAAAGAATTGTCTCGAAACCTCGTCAAAAATTGTTTGTACGTTCCTAATGTTGTGGAGATGGAACGTACAGTGTTTCACCTTAATATCTTGTCCGTAAGGACGGATAAAAAATAAACAAACGTTTTTGGTCAAAAATATGATCGCACCAACGGTGGCCGACGCTCACCGTTTTCGTGCAAAAGGGGCCAAACATTCACTAAGCGACACCTGAGTATTGATATGAACCAATTAAACTGATGCAATTCACACCTCGAAAATTGACGTCGTTTAACTCGAAACCGTTTAATATAACATTAGAGCAAAAAATTAGCGATTCGGCCGAAAAGAAGTTGTCTCGAAAAGACGTCAAAACTTTTGTGTACGTTCCTAATGTTTTGGACATCGAACGTACAAAGTTTGACCTAAATATCTAGTCCGTAAGGACGGATAAAAAATAAACAAATGGTTTTCGTCAAAAATATCACCGCATCAACGGGGGCCGACCCTCACCGTTTTCGTGCAATAGGAGCCAAACATTCACTAAGCGACACCTGAGGATTGATATGAACTAATTAAACTGATGAAATTCACCCCTCGAAAATTGACGTCGTTTAACTCGAAGCCGTTTAATATAACATTAGACCAAAAAATTAGCGATTCGGCCGAAAAAAAGTTGTCTCGAAAACTCGACAAAAATTTTGCGTACGTTCCTATTGTTGTGGAGATCGAACGTGCAAAGTTTCACCTTAATATCTTGTTCGTAAGGACAGATAAAAAATAAACAAACGTTTTTGGTCAAAAATATCATCGCATCAACGGTGGCCGACGCTCACCGTTTTCGTGCAAAAGGAGCCAAACGTTCACTAAACGACACCTGATGATTGATATTAATAAATTAAACTGATGAAATTCACACATCGAAAATTGACGTCGTTTAACTCGAAGCCGTTTAATGTAACATTAGACCAAAAAATCAGCGATTCGGCCGAAAAAAAGTTGTCTCGGAAACTCGTCAAAAATTTTGTGTACGTTCCTAATGTTGTGGAGATCGAACGTACAAAGTTTCACCAGAAAATCTAGTCCGTAAGGATAGATAAAAAATAAACAAACGTTTTTCGTCAAAAATATCACCGCATCAACGGTGGCCGACCTTCACCGTTTCCGTGCAATAGGAGCCAATCATTCACTAACCGACACCTGAGGATTGATATGAACCAATTAAACTTCTGAAACTCACACCTCGAATATTGACGTCGTTTAACTCGAAGCCATTTAATATAACCTTAGACCAAAAAATTAGCGATTCGGCCGAAAAAAAGATGTCTCGAAACCTCGTCCAAAATTGTTTGTACGTTCCTAATGTTGTGGAGATCGAACGTACAATGTTTCACCTTAATATCTTGTCCGTAAGGACTGATAAAAAATAAACAAACGTTTTTGGTCAAAATATGATCGCATCAACGGTGGCCGACGCTCGCCGTTTTTGTGTAAAAGGGGCCAAACATTCACTAAGCGACACCTGAGTATTGATATGAACCAATTAAACTGATGTAATTCACACCTCGAAAATTGACGTCGTTTAACTCGAAACCGTTTAATATAACATTAGAGCAAAAAATTAGCTATTCGGCCGAAAAGAAGTTGTCTTGAAAAGTCGTCAAAACTTTTGTGTACGTTCCTAATATTGTGGAGATCGAACGTACGAAGTTTGACCTGAATATCTAGTCCGTAAGGTCGGATAAAAAATAAACAAATGGTTTTTCGTCAAAAAATATCACCGCATCAACCCGCGGCCGACGCTCACCGTTTTCGTGCAAACAGGAGCCAACCACTCACTAAGCGACACCTCGAGGATTGATATGAACCAATTAAACCGATGAAATTCACACCTCGAAAAATTGACGTCGTTTAACTCGAAGCCGTTTAATATAACATTAGACCAAAAAATTAGCGATTCGGCCGAAAAAGTTGTCATGAAAACTCGTCAAAAATTTTGTGTACATTCCTAATGTTGTGGAGATCGAGCGTACAAAGTTTCACCTTAATATCTTGTCCGTAAGGATGGATAAAAATAAACAAACGTTTTTCGTCAAAAATATCACCGCATCAACGATGGCCGACGCTCACCGCTTTTCAGGCACAGGAGCCAAACATTCACTAAAGCGATACCCCGAGGATTGATATGAACCAAATTAAACTCGATGAAATTCACACCTCGAAAATTGACGTCGTTAACTCGAAGCCGATTTAATGTAACATTAGACTAAAAAATTAGCGATTCGGCCGAAAAAAAAAGTTGTCTCGAAAACTTGCCAAAAAATTTTGTGTACGTTGCTAATGTTGTGGAGATCGAACGTACAAAGTTTCACCAGAATATCTTGTCCGTATAGGCCGGATAAAAATAAACAAACGTTTTTCGTCAAAAATATCATCGCATCAATCGTGGCCGACGCTCACCGTTTTCGTGCAATAGGAGCCAAACATTCACTAAGCGGACACCCTGAGGATTCGATATGAATCCAATTAAACCGATGAAATTCACACCTCGAAAATTGACGTCGTTTAACTCGAAGCCGTTTAATGTAACATTAGACCCAAAAAATTAGCGATTCGGCCGAAAAAAAGTTGTCTCGAAAACTCGCTCAAAAATTTTTGTGTACGTTCCTAATGTTGTAGAGATCGAACGTACAAAGTTTCACATGAATATCTTGTCCGTAAGGGACTGATAAAAAATAAACAAACGTTTTCGTCAGAAAAAATCACCGCATCAACGGTGGCCGACACTCACCGCTTTTCGCGCAAATAGGGAGCCAAACATTCACTAAGCGACACCCTGAGGATTGATATGAACCAATTAAACTGATGAAATTCACACCTCGAAAATTGACGTCGTTAACTCGAAGCCGTTTAATATAACATTAGACCAAAAATTAGCGATTCGGCCGAAAAAGGTTGTCTCGAAAACCTCGTCAAAAATTTTGTGTACGTTCCCTAATGTTGTGGAGATCGAACGTACAAAGTTTCACTCGAATATCTTGTCCGTGAGTGACGGATAAAAAATAAACAAACGTTTCTCGTCAAAAATATCGATCGCATCAACGGTGGCCGACGCTCACCGTTTTCGTGCAAAAGGGCCAAACATTCACTAAGCGACACCTGAGGATTGATATGAACCAATTAAACTGATGTAATTCACACCTCGAAAATTGACGTCGTTTAACTCAAAGCCGTTTAATATAACATTAGACCAAAAAATTAGCGATTCGGCCGAAAAAAAGTTGTCTCGAAAACTCGTCAAAAATTTTTGTGTACGTTCCTAATGTTGTGGAGATCGAACGTACAAAGTTTCACCTGAATATCTTGTCCGTAAGGACGGATAAAAAATAAACAAACGTTTTTCGTCAAAAATATCACCGCATCAACGGTGGCCGACGCTCACCGTGTTCGTGCAACAGAGCCAAACATTCACTAAGCGACACCTGAGGATTGATATGAACCAATTAAACTGATGAAATTCACACCTCGAAAATTGACGTCGTTTAACTCGAAGCCGTTTAATATAACATTAGACCAAAAAATTAGCGATTCGGCCGAAAAAAAAGTTGTCTCGAAAACTCGTCAAAAATTTTGTGTACGTTCCTAATGTTGTGGAGATCGAACGTACAAAGTTTCACCTGAATATCTTGTCCGTAAGGACGGATAAAAAATAAACAAACGTTTTTCGTCAAAAATATCATCGCATCAACGGCGGCCGACGCTCACCGTTTTCGTGCAAAAGGGGCCAAACATTCACTAAGCGACACCTGAGGATTGATATGAACCAATTAAACTGATGAAATTCACACCTCGAAAATTGACGTCGTTTAACTCGAAGCCGTTTAATATAACATTAGACCAAAAAATTAGCGATTCGGCCGAAAAAAGTTGTCTCGAAAACTCGTCAAAAATTTTGTGTACGTTCCTAATGTTGTGGAGATCGAACGTACAAAGTTTCACCTGAATATCTTGTCCGTAAGGACGGATAAAAAATAAACAAACGTTTTTTGTCAAAAATATCACCGCATCAACGGTGGCCGACGCTCACCGTTTTCGTGCAATAGAGCCAAACATTCACTAAGAGACACCTGAGGATTGATATGAACCAATTAAACTGATGAAATTCACACCTCGAAAATTGACGTCGTTTAACTCGAAGCCGTTTAATATAACATTAGACCAAAAAATTAGCGATTCGGCCGAAAAAAGGTTGTCTCGAAAACTCGTCAAAAATTTATTGTACGTTCCTAGTGTTGTGGAGATTGAACGTACAAAGTTTCACTTGAATATCTTGTCCGTAAGGACGGATAAAAAATAAACAAACGTTTTTCGTCAAAAATATCACCGCATCAACGGTGGCCGACGCTCACCGGTTTTCGTGCAATAGGAGCCAAACATTCACTAAGCGACACCTGAGGATTGATATGAGCCAATTAAATTGATCAAATTCACCGCTCGAAAATTGACGTCGTTTAACTCGAAGTCGTTCAATATAACATTAGACCAAAAAATTTGCAATTCGGCCGAAAAAAAGGTGTCTCGAAAACTCGTCAAAAATTTTATATACGTTCTTAATGTTGTGGAGATCGAACGTACAAGGTTTCAGCGGGATATCTTGTCCATAAGCATGGCTAAAAAATAAACAAAGGTTTTTCGTCAAAAATATCGCCGCATCAACGGTGGCCGACGCTCACCGTTTTCGTGCAACTGGATCCAAACATTCACTAAGCGACACTTGAGGTTTGATAAGAACGAATTAAACTGATGAAATTCACACCTCGAAAATTGACGTCGTTTAACTCGAAGCCGTTTAATATAACATTGGACCAAAAAATTAGCGATTCGGCCGAAAAAAAGTTGTCTCGAAACCTCGTGAAAACTTTTTTGTACATTCCTAACGTTGTGGAGATTGAAGGTAAAAGGTTTCACTTGAATATCTTGTCCGTAAGGACGGATAAAAAATAAACAAACGTTTTTCGTCAAAAATATCATCGCATCAACGGCGGCCGACGCTCACCGTTTTCGTGCAAAAGGGGCCAAACATTCACTAAGCGACACCTGAGGATTGATATGAACCAATTAAACTGATGAAATTCACACCTCGAAAATTGACGTCGTTTAACTCGAAGCCGTTTAATATAACATTAGACCAAAAAATTAGCGATTCGGCCGGAAAAAGTTGTCTCGAAAACTCGTCAAAAATTTTGTGTACGTTCCTAATGTTGTGGAGATCGAACGTACAAAGTTTCACCTGAATATCTTGTCCGTAAGGACGGATAAAAAATAAACAAACGTTTTTCGTCAAAAAATATCACCGCATCAAGCGGTGGCGACGCTCACCGTTTTCATGCAATAGGAGCCAAACATTCACTAAGAGACACCTGAGGATTGATATGAACCAATTAAACTGATGAAATTCACACCTCGAAAATTGACGTCGTTTAACTCGAAGCCGTTTAATATAACATTAGACCAAAAAAATTAGCGATTCGGCCGAAAAAAGTTGTCTCGAAAACTCGTCAAAAATTTTATGTACGTTCTTAATGTTGTGGAGATCGAACGTACAAAGTTTCACCTGAATATCTTTTCCGTAAAGACGGCTAAAAAATAAACAGAACGTTTTTGGTCAAAAATATGATCGCATCAATCGGTGGCCGACGCTCACCGTTTTGCGTGCAAAAGGGGCGAAATATTCACTAAGCGACACCCGAGGATTGATATGAACCAATTAAAAGCGATGAAATTCACACCTCGAAAATTGACGTCGTTTAACTCAAGCCGTTTAATATAACATTAGACCGAAAAAATTAGCGATTCGGCCTAAAAAAGGTGTCTCGAAAACTCGTCAAAAATTTTGTGTACGTTCCTAATGTTGTGGAGATCGAACGTACAAAGTTTCACCTGAATATCTTGTCCGTAAGGACGGATAAAAAATAAACAAACGTTTCTCGTCAAAAATATCACCGCATCAACGGTGGTGAATGCTCACCGTTTTCATGCAATAGGATCCAAACATTCACTAAGAGACACCTGAGGATTGATATGAACCAATTAAACTGATGAAATTCACACCTCGAAAATTGACTTCGTTTAACTCGAAGTCGTTTAATATAACAATAGACCAAAAAATTAGCGATTCGGCCGGAAAAAAGTTGTCTCGAAAACTCGTCAAAAATTTTATATACGTTCTTAATGTTGTGGAGATTGAACGTACAAGGTTTCACCGGAATATCTTGTCCGTAAGGACGGATAAAAAATAAACAAACGTTTTTGGTCAAAAATATCATCGCATCAACGGTGGCCGACGCTCACCGTTTTCGTGCAAAAGGGGCCAAATATTCACTAAGCGACACCTGAGGATTGATATGAACCAATTAAACAGATGTAATTCACACCACGAAAATTGACGTCGTTTAACTCGAAGCCGTTTAATATAACATTAGACCGAAAAATTAGCGATTCGGCCTAAAAAAGGTGTCTCGAAAACTCGTCAAAAATTTTGTGTACGTTCCTAATGTTGTGGAGATCGAACGTACAAAGTTTCACCTGAATATCTATGTCCGTAAGGACGGATAAAAAATAAACAAACGTTTTCTCGTCAAAAATATCACCGCATCAACGGTGGCCGACGCTCACCGTTTTCATGCAATAGGAGCCAAACATTCACTAAGAGACACCTGAGGATTGATATGAACCAATTAAACTGATGAAATTCACACCTCGAAAATTGACGTCGTTTAACTCGAAGCCGTTTAATATAACATTAGACCAAAAAATTAGCGATTCGGCCGAAAAAAAGGTTGTCTCGAAAACTCGTCAAAAATTTTATGTACGTTCTTAATGTTGTGGAGATCGAACGTACAAAGTTTCACCTGAATATCTTGTCCGTAAGGACGGATAAAAAATAAACAAACGTTTTTTGGTCAAAAATATCATCGCATCAACGGTGGCCGACGCTCACCGTTTTCGTGCAAAAGGGGCCAAATATTCACTAAGCGACACCTGAGGATTGATATGAACCAATTAAACTGATGAAATTCACACCTCGAAAATTGACGTCGTTTAACTCGAAGCCGTTTAATATAACATTAGACCAAAAAATTAGCGATTCGGCCGAAAAAAGTTGTCTCGAAAACTCGTCAAAAATTTTGTGTACGTTCCTAATGTTGTGGAGATCGAACGTACAAAGTTTCACCTGAATATCTTGTCCGTAAGGACGGATAAAAAATAAACAAACGTTTTTCGTCAAAAATATCACCGCATCAACGGTGGCCGACGCTCACCGTTTTCGTGCAATAGGAGCCAAACATTCACTAAGCGACACCTGAGGATTGATATGAACCAATTAAACTGATGAAATTCACACCTCAAAAATTGACGTCGTTTAACTCGATGCCGTTTAATATAACATTAGACCAAAAAGTTAGCGATTCGGCCGAAAAAAAGTTGTCTCGAAAACTCGTCAAAAATTTTACGTACGTTCCTAATGTTGTGGAGATCGAATGTACAAAGTTTCACCTTAATATCTTGTCCGTAAGGACGGATAAAAAATAAACAAACGTTTTTCCTCAAAGATATCACCGCATCAACGGTGGCCGACCCTCACCGTGTTCGTGCAACAGGAGCCAAACATTCACTAAGCGACACCTGAGGATTGATATGAACCAAGTAAACTAATGAAATTCACACCTCGAAAATTGACGTCGTTTAACTCGAAGCCGTTTAATATAACATTAGACCAAAAAATCAGCGATTCGGCCGAAAAAAAGTTGTCTCGAAAACTCGTCAAAAATTTTGCGTCGTTCCTAGTGTTGTGGGGATCGAACGTACAAAGTTTCACCTTAATGTCTTGTCCGTAAGGACGGATAAAAAATAAACAAACATTTTTGGTCAAAAATATCATCGTGTCAACGGTGGCCGACGCTCGCCGTTTTCGTGCAAAAGGAGCCAAACGTTCACTAAGCGACACGTGAGGATTGATATGAACCAATTAAACTAATGAAATTCACACCTCAAAAATTGACGTCGTTTAACTCGAAGCCGTTTAATATAACGCTAGACCCAAAAAAGCGATTCGGCCGAAAAAAAGTTGTCTCGAAAACTCGTCAAAAATTTTGCGTACGTTCTAATGTTGTTGAGATCGAACGTACAAAGTTTCACATGAATATCTTGTCCGTAAGGACGGATAAAAAATAAACAAGCGTTTTTCGTCAAAAATATCATCGCATCAACGGTGGCCGACGCTCACCGTTTTCGTCCAATAGGAGCCAAGCATTCACGAATGGACACTTGAGGATTGATATGAACCAATTAAACTTATAAAATTGACACCTCGAAAATTGACGTCGTTTAACTCGAAGCCGTTTAATATAACATTAGACCAAAAAATTAGCGATTCGGCCGAAAAAAAGTTGTCTCGAAAACTTGTCAAAAATTTTGTGCACGTTCCTAATGTTGTGGAGATCGAACGTACAAAGTTTCACCTGAATATCTTGTGCGTAAGGACGGATAAAAAATAAACAAGTGTTTTTCGTCAAAAATATCATCGCATCAACGGTGGCCGACGCTAAAAGTTTCCGTCCAGCAGGAGCCAAACATTCACTAACGGACATCTGAGGATTGATATCAACCAATTAAACTGATGAAATTCACACCTCGAAAATTGACGTTGTTTAACACGAAGCCGTTTAATAAAACATTAGACCAAAAAATTAGCGATTCGGCCGAAAAAAGTTGTCTCGAAAACTCGTCAAAAATTTTGTGTACGTTCTTAATGTTGTGGAGATCTAACGTACAAGGTTTCACCGAATATCTTTTCCGTAAGGGACTGATAAAAATAAACAAACGTTTTTCGTCAGAAATATCACCGCATCAACGCGTGGCCGACGCTCACCGTTAGCGTGCACAGAGCAAAACATTCACTAAGTGACACTTGAGGATTCATATGAACCAATTAAACCGATGAAATTCACACCTCGAAAATTGACGTCGTTAACTCAAAGCCGCATAATATAACATTGACCAAAAAATTAGCGATTCGGTCGAAAAAAATTGTCTCAAAAACTCGTCAAAAATTTTGTGTACGTTCCTAATGTTGTGGAGATCGAACGTACAAAGTTTCACCTCGAATATCTTGTCCGTAAGGGACTGGATAAAAAATAAACAAATGTTTTTCGTCAAAAAATATCATCGCATCAACGGTGGCTCTGCGCTCACCGTTTTCATGCAAAAGCAGAGCCAAACATTCACTAAGCGAGGGCCTCGAGGATTGATATGAACCAATTAAACCGATGAAATTCACACCTCGAAAATTGACTTCATTTAACTCGAAACCGTTTAATATAACATTAGACCAAAAAATAGCGATTCTGGCCGAAAAAAGTCTGTCTCGAAAACTCGTCAAAAAGTTTATGTACGTTCTAATGTTGTGGAGATCGAACGTACAAGGTTTCACCTGAATATCTTGTCCGTAGGATCGGATAAAAAATAAACAAACGTTTTTCGCCAAAAATATCACCGCATCAACCCGTGGCCGACGCTCACCGTTTGTCGTGCACAGGGAGCCAAACGTTCACTAAGCGACACCTCGAGGACTGATCTCGAACCAATCAAACCGATGAAATTCACACCTCGAAACATTGGCGTCGTTAACTCGAAGCCGTTTAATATAACATTAGACCAAAAAATTAGCGATTCCGCCGAAAAAAAGTTGTCTCGAAAACTCGTCAAAAGTTTATGTACGTTCCTAATGTTGTGGAGATCGAACGTACAAAGGTTTCACCTCAATATCTTGTCCGTATAGGACTGATAAAAAATAAACAAAGCGTTGTTTCGTCAAAAAATATCATCACATCAACGCGGGTGGCCGACGCTCACCGCTTTTCGTGCGATCAGAGCCAAACATTCACTAAGCGACACCCGAGGATTGATATGAACCAATCAAACCGATGAAATTCACACCTCGAAAATTGACGTCGTTTAACTCAAGCCGTTTAATATAACACTAGACCAAAAAAATTAGCGATTCGCCGAAAAAGTTGTCTCGACTCGTCAAAAATTTTATGTACGTTCCTACGTTGTGGAGATCGAACGTACAAAGTTTCACCCGAATATCTTGTCCGTAAGGACTGATAAAAAATAAACAAACGTTTTCGTCAAAAATATCATCGCATCAATCGGTGGCCGACGCTCACCCGTTTTTCGTGCAAAAGGAGCCAAACATTCACTAGGCGACACCTGAGGATTGATATGAACCAATTAACCTGATGAAATTCACACCTCGAAAATTGACGTCGTTTAACTCGAAGCCGTCTAATATAACACTAGACCCAAAAATTAGCGATTCGGCCGAAAAAAAGTTGTCTCGAAAACTCGTCAAAAATTTTTGTGTACGTTCCTAATGTTGTGAGATCGAACGTACAAAGTTTCACCGAATATCCTGTCCAGTAAGTGATGGATAAAAAATAAACAAACATTTTCGTCACAAAATATCATCGCATCAATCTGTGGCCGACGCTCACCTTTTCGTGCAAAAGGAGCCAAACATTCACTAAGCGACACCCGAGGATTGATATGAACCAATTAACTCGATGAAAGTCACACCTCGAAAATTGACGTCGCTTTAACTCGAAAGCCGTTTAATATAACATTAGCACTCAAAAAATTAGCGATTCTACCGAAAAAAAGTTGTCTCGAAAATGTCCCGCCAAAAAATTTTGTGTACGTTCCTAATGTGTGTGGAGATCGAGCGTACAAAGTTTCACCTGAATATCTTGTCCGTAAGGACGGATAAAAATAAACAAAGCGTTTTTTCGTCAAAAAATATCACCGCATCAATCGGCGAGGCCGACGCCACCGTTAGCGTGCAATAGAGCCAAACATTCACTAAGCGACACCTGAGGATTGATATGAACCAATTAAACCGATGAAATTCACACCCGAAAATTGACGTCGTCTAACTCGAAGCCGTTTAATATAACATTAGACCAAAAATTAGCGATTCTACTGAAAAAAAAGTTGTCTCGAAAACTCGTCAAAAATTTTGTGTGTAATGCTCCTAATGCTGTGATGGAGATCGAAACGTACAAAGTTTCACCTTAATATCTTGTCCGTAAGGACGGATACAAAATAAACAAACGTTCGGTCAAAAATATCACCGCATCAACGCGTGGCCCGACGCTCACCGCTTTCGTGCAATAGGAGCCAAACATTCACTAAGCGACACCTCGAGGGATTGATATGAATCCAATTAAACCGATGAAATTCACACCTCGAAAAATTGACGTCGTTCAACTCGAAGCCGTTAATATAACATTAGACCAAAAAATTAGCGATTCGGCCGAAAAAAGTTGTCTCGAAAACTCGTCAAAAGTTTTTGTACGTTCCTAATGTTTGTGGAGATCGAACGTACAAGGTTTCACCCCGAATATCTTGTCCGGACGGACGTAAAAAATAAACAAACGTTGGTCAAAAATATCATGCGCATCACCAGGTGGCCGACGCTCACCGTTTTCATGCAAACAGAGCCAAACATTCACTAAGCGACACCTGAGGATTGATATGAACCAATTAAACAGATGAAATTCACACCTCAAAAATTGACGTCGTTTAACTCAAAGCCGTTTAATATAACATTAGACCAAAAATCAAAGCGATTCGGCCGAAAAAAGTGGTGTCTCGAAAACTCGCCAAAAGTTTATGTACGTTCCTAATGTTGTGGAGATCGAACGTACAAAGGTTTCACCCTAGAATATCTTGTCCGTAAGGACGGATAAAAAATAAACAAACGTTTTTTCGTCAAAAATATCACCGCATCAACGGTGGCCGACGCTCACCGTTTTCAGTGCAATAGGAGGCTAAACATTCACTAAGAGACACCTCGAGGATTGATATGAACCAATTAAACCGATGAAAATTCACACCTCGAAAATTGGCGTCGTTTAACTCGAAGCCGTTTAATGTAACATTAGACCAAAAAATTAGCGATTCGGCGAAAAAAGTTGTCTCGAAAACTCGCTAAAAATTTTATGTACGTTCCTAATGTTGTGGAGATCGAACGTACAAAGGTTTCACCTGAATATCTTGTCCGTAAGTGACGGATAAAAAATAAACAAACGTTTTTCGCCAAAAATATCATCGCATCAACGGTGGCCGACGCTCACCGTTTTTCGTGCAAATAGGACCCAAACATTCACTAAGCGACACCTGAGGATTGATATGAACCAATTAAACTGATGAAATTCACACCTCGAAAATTGACGTCGTTTAACTCGAAGCCGTTTAATATAACACTAGACCAAAAAATTAGCGATTCGGCCGAAAAAAAGTTGTCTCGAAAACTCGTCAAAAATTTTGTGTACGTTCCTAATGTTGTGGAGATCGAACGTACAAAGTTTCACTTGAATATCTTGTCCGTAAGCGACGATAAAAAATAAACAAACGTTTTCGTCAAAAAATATCATCGCATCAACGGTAACCGACGCTCACCGTTTTCGTGCAAAAGGAGCCAAACATTCACTAGGCTGACACCCGAGGATTGATATGAACCAATTAACCCGATGAAATTCACACCTCGAAAATTGACGTCGTTTAACTCGAAGCCGTTTAATATAACACTAGACCAAAAAAATTAGCGATTCGTCTCGAAAAAAAGTTGTCTCGAAAACTCGTCAAAAATTTTGTGTACGTTCCTAATGTTGTGGAGATCGAACGTACAATGTATCACCAGAATATCTTGTCCGTAAGGACGGATAAAAAATAAACAAACGTTTTCGTCAAAAATATCACCGCATCAACGGTGGCCGACGCTCACCGTTAGCGTGCAATAGGAGCCAAAACATTCCCTAAGCGACACCCGAGGATTGATATGAACCAATTAAACCGATGAAATTCACACCTCGAAAATTGACGTCGTTTTAACTCGAAAGCCGCTAATATGACATTGACCAAAAAATTAGCGATTCGGCCGAGAGTTGTCTCGAAAAACTCGTCAAAAATTTTGTGTACGTTCCTAATGTTGTGGAGATCGTAACGTACAAAGGTTTCACCTGAATATCTTGTCCGTAAGGACGGATAAAAAATAAACAAACGTTTTTCGTCGTAAATATCACCGCATCAACGCGTGGCCGACGCTCACCGTTAGCGTGCAATGCGAGCCAAAACATTCACTAAGCGACACCTCGAGGATTGATATGAACCAATTAAACCGATGAAATTCACACCTCGAAAATTGACGTCGTTAACTCAAAGCCGTCATAATATAACATTAGACCAAAAATTAGCGCATTCGGCCGAAAAAAGATTGTCTCGAAAACTCGTCAAAAATCTTTGTGTACGTTCCTAATGTTGTGGAGATCGAACGTACAAAGTTTCACCTGAATATCTTGTCCGTAAGCGACGGATAAAAAAATAAACAAATGTTTTTCGCCAGAAAATATCACCGCATCAACGGTGGCCGGTGTCACCGTTTTCATGCAAGCAGTGAGCCAAACACTCACTAAGCGAGGCCTCGAGGATTGATATGAACCAATTAAACCGATGAAATTCACACCTCGAAAATTGGCGTCATTTAACTCGAAACCGTTTAATATAACATTAGACCAAAAAATAGCGATTCGGCCGAAAAAAGCTGTCTCCAAAACTCGTCAAAAGTTTATGCACGTTCTAATGTTGTGAGATCGAACGTATAAGGTTTCACTGATTATCTTTGTCCGTAAGGGACCCTGATAAAAAATAAACAAACGTTCATTAAAAATATCACCGCATCAACGGTGGCCGACGCCACCGTTTTCGTGCACAGGAGCCAAAACGTTCACTAAGCGACACCCGAGGACTGATCTCGAACCAATCAAACCGATGAAATTCACACTCGAAACATTGAGCGCCGTTTGACTCGGCCGCTTAATATAACATTAGACCAAAAATTAGCGATTCCGCCGTAAAAAAGTTGTCTCGAAACTCGTCAAAAGTTTATGTACGTTCCTAATGTTGTGACATCTAACGTAAAAGGTTTCACCTAAATATCTTGTCCGTAAGTGACGGATAAAAAATAAACAAGCGTTGCCACAAAAATATCATCGCATCAACGGTGGCCGACGCCCACCGCTGCTGTGAATAGAGCCAAACATTCACTAAGCGACACCGTAGATTGATATGAACCAACTAAACCCGATGAAATTCACACCTCGAAAATTGACGTCGTTAATTCAAGCCGCTTTAATATAACACTAGACCAAAAAATTAGCGATTCGGTCGAAAGTTGTCTCGAAAACTCGTCAAAATTTTTTGTACGTTCCTAATGTTGTGAGATCGAACGTACAAAGTTTCACCCGAATATCTTGTCCGTATGATCGATAAAAAATAAACAAACGTTCGTCAAAAATATCATCCCGCATCAACGGTGGCCGACGCTCACCTTTTTCGTGCAAAAGGAGCCAAACATTCACTAGGCGACACCCGAGGATTGATATGAACCAATTAACCCGATGAAATTCACAACTCGAAAAATTGACGTCGTTTAACTCGAAGCCGTTTAATATAACACTAGACCAAAAATTAGCGATTCGGCCGAAAAAAGTTGTCTCGAAAAATCGTCAAAAATTTTGTGTACGTTCCTAATGGTGTGGAGATCGAACGTACAAAGTTTCACCAATATCCTCGTCCGTAAGGATGGATAAAAATAAACAAACATTTTTCGTCGAAAAATATCATCGCATCAACGGTGGCCGACGCTCACCTTTTGCGTGCAAAAGAGCCAAACATTCACTAAGCGACACCCGAGGATTGATATGAACCAATTAACCCGATGAAAGTCACACCTCGAAAATTGACGTCGTTTAACTCGGCCGTTTAATATAACATTAGACCAAAAATTAGCGATTCGGCCGAAAAAAAGTTGTCCTCGAAAATCGTCAGAAATTTTGTGTACGTTCCTAATTGTGTGGAGATTGAGCGTACAAAGTTTCACTCCGAATATCTTGTCCGTATGACTGATACAAAATAAACAAGCTGCTCGTCAAAAAATATCACCGCATCAACGCGTGGCCGACGCTCACCGTTTTGCGTGCACAGGGAGCAAAACATTCACTAAGCGACACCCGAGGGATTGATATGAACCAATTAAACCGATGAAATTCACACTCGAAAAATTGACGTCGTTTCAACTCGAAGCCGTTTAATATAACATTAGACCAAAAAATCAGCGATTCAGCCGAAAAAAGTTGTCTCGAAAACTCGTCAAAAATTTTTGTGTACGTTCCTAATGTTGTGGAGATGCGAACGTACAAAGTTTCACCTTAATATCTTGTCCGTAAGTGACGGATACACACAAACAAACGTTTTTTCGTCAAAAAATATCACCGCATCAACCGTGGGCCGACGCTCACCGCTTTTTCATGCACAGGAGCCAAACATTCACTAAGCGACACCTCGAGGATTGATATGAACCAATTAAACCGATGAAATTCACACCTCGAAAATTGACGTCGTTTAACTCGAAGCCGTTTAATATAACATTAGACCAAAAAATCAGCGATTCGGCCGAAAGCTGTCTCGAAAAACTCGTCAAAAGTTTATGTACGTTCTAATGTTTTGTGGAGATCGAACGTACAAGGTTTCACCCGAATATCTTGTCCGTAAGGATCGATAAAAAAATAAACAAACGTTTTTTCGTCCGAAAAATATCACCGCATCAACGCGTGGCCGACGCCACCGTTTTCGTGCAACAGAGCCAAACATTCACTAAGAGACACCCGAGGATTGATATGAACCAATTAAACCGATGAAAATTCACACCTCGAAACGTTGACGTCGTTTAACTCGAAGCCGTTTAATGTAACATTAGACCAAAAAATTAGCGATTCCGCCCGAAAAAAGTTGTCTCGAAAACTCGCCAAAAGTTTATGTACGTTCCTAATGTTGTGGAGATCGAACGTACAAAGGTTTCACCTAAATATCTTGTCCGTAAGGACGGATAAAAAATAAACAAACGTTTTTTCAGTCAAAAATATCATCGCATCACGGTGGCCGGCGCTCACCGCTGTCGTGCATGAGGAGCCAAACATTCACTAAGCGACACCTTAGGATTGATATGAACCAATTAAACCCGATGAAATTCACACCTCGAAAATTGACGTCGTTTAACTCGAAGCCGTTTAATATAACACTAGACCAAAAAGAAATTAGCAATTCGGCCGAAAAAAAGTTGTCTCAAAACTCGTCAGAAAATTTTTGTGTAATGCTCCTAAATGTTGTGGGAGACGAACGTACAAAGTTTCACCTCGAATATCTTGTCCGTAAGGACGGATAAAAAATAAACAAACGTCGCCAAAAAATATCATCGCATCAACGGTGGCCGACGCTCACCTTTTTCGTGCAAAAAGGAGCCAAACATTCACTAGGCGACACCCGAGGATTGATATGAACCAATTAACTCGATGAAATTCACACACTCGAAAATTGACGTCGTTAACTCGAAGCCGTTTAATATAACACTAGCACCAAAAAATTAGCGATTCGCCGAAAAAAAGTTGTCTCGAAAAATCGTCAAAAATTTTTGTGTGACGTTCCTAATCGGTGTGGAGATCGAACGTACAAAGTTTCACTCTGAATATCTTGTCCGTAAGGACGGATAAAAATAAACAAACGTTTTTTCGTCAAAAATATCACCGCATCAATCTGCGTGGCCGACGCCACCGTTGCGTGCAAAAGTGAGCCAAACATTCACTAAGCGACACCCGAGGATTGATATGAACCAATTAAACTCCGATGAAATTCACACCTCGAAAATTGACGTCGTTTAACTCGAAGCCGTTTAATATAACATTAGACCAAAAAATTAGCGATTCGGCCGAAAAAAGTTGTCTCAAAACTCGTCAAAAATTTTGCGTACGTTCCTAATGGTGTGGAGATCGAACGTACAAAGTTTCACCTCGAATATCTTGTCCGTAAGTGACGTGATAAAAAATAAACAAGCGTTGCGTCAAAAATATCACCGCATCAACGGTGGCCGACGCTCACCGTTAGCGTGCAATAGGGAGCAAAACATTCACTAAGCGACACCTCGAGGATTGATATGAACCAATTAAACCGATGAAATTCACACCTCGAAAATTGACGTCGTTAACTCGAGCCGTTTAATATAACATTAGACCAAAAAATTAGCGATTCGGCCGAAAAAAAGTTGTTTCGAAAACTCGTCAAAAATTTTATGTACGTTCCTAATGTTGTGGAGATCGAACGTACAAAGTTTCACCTTAATATCTTGTCCGTAAGGACGGATAAAAAATAAACAAACGTTTTTCGTCAAAAATATCACCGCATCAACGGTGGCCGACGCTCACCGTTTTCGTGCAATAGGAGCCAAACATTCACTAAGCGACACCTCGAGGATTGATATGAACCAATTAAACCTGATGAAATTCACACCTCGAAAAATTGACGTCGTTTAACTCAAAGCGTTTAATATAACATTAGACCAAAAAATTAGCGATTCGGCCGAAAAAAAAGTTGTCTCGAAAACTCGTCAAAAATTTTGTGTACGTTCCTAATGTTGTGGAGATCGAACGTACAATGTTTCACCTGAATATCTTGTCCGTAAGTGACGGACAAAAATAAACAAACGTTTTTCGTCAAAAATATCACCGCATCAAACGGTGGCCGACGCTCACCGCTTTCGTGCAATAGGAGCCAAACATTCACTAAGCGACACCTGAGGATTGATATGAACCAATTAAACTGATGAAATTCACACCTCGAAAATTGACGTCGTTTAACTCGAAGCCGTTTAATATAACATTAGACCAAAAAATTAGCGATTCGGCCGAAAAAAAGTTGTCTCGAAAACTCGTCAAAAATTTTTGTGTACGTTCCTAATGTTGTGGAGATCGAACGTACAAAGTTTCACCTGAATATCTTGTCCGTAAGGACGGATAAAAAATAAACAAACGTTTTTGCGTCAAAAATATCACCGCATCAACGGTGGCCGACGCTCACCGTTTCGTGCAACAGAGCCAAACATTCACTAAGCGACACCCGAGGATTGATATGAACCAATTAAACCGATGAAATTCACACCTCGAAAAATTGACGTCGTTAACTCGAAGCCGTTTAATATAACATTAGACCAAAAAAATTAGCGATTCGGCCGAAAAAAGCTGTCTCGAAAACTCGTCAAAAAGTTTATGTACGTTCTTAATGTTGTGGAGATCGAACGTACAAAGTTTCACCCGAATATCTTGTCCGTAAGTGACTCGATAAAAAATAAACAAACGTTTTCGTCAAAAATATCACCGCATCACCTGGTGGCCGACGCCACCGCTGCGGCAATAGAGCCAAACATTCACTAAGCGACACCTGAGGATTGATATGAACCAATTAAACTGATGAAATTCACACCTCGAAAATTGACGTCGTTTAACTCGAAGCCGTTTAATATAACATTAGACCAAAAAAATTAGCGATTCGGCCGAAAAAAGTTGTCTCGAAAACTCGTCAAAAATTTTTGTGTACGTTCCTAATGTTGTGGAGATCGAACGTACAAAGTTTCACCTCGAATATCTTGTCCGTAAGGATCTGATAAAAAATAAACAAACGTTTTCGTCAAAAAATATCACCGCATCAACGGTGGCCGACGCTCACCGTTGCGTGCAACAGAGCCAAACATTCACTAAGCGACACCTGAGGATTGATATGAACCAATTAAACTGATGAAATTCACACCTCGAAAATTGACGTCGTTTAACTCGAAGCCGTTTAATATAACATTAGACCAAAAAATTAGCGATTCTGCCGAAAAAAAAGTTGTCTCGAAAAACTCGCCAAAAATTTTGTGTACGTTCCTAATGTTGTGGAGATCGAACGTACAAAGTTTCACCTGAATATCTTGTCCGTAAGGACGGACAAAAAATAAACAAACGTTTTTCGTCAAAAATATCATCGCATCAATCTGGTGGCCGACGCTCACCGTTCGTGCAAAAGGAGCCAAACATTCACTAAGCGACACCCGAGGATTGATATGAACCAATTAAACCGATGAAATTCACACCTCGAAAATTGACGTCGTTAACTCGAAGCCGTTTAATATAACATTAGACCAAAAAAATTAGCGATTCGGCCGAAAAAAGGTGTCTCGAAAACTCGTCAAAATTTTGTGTACGTTCCTAATGTTGTGGGAGATCGAACGTACAAAGGTTTCACCTCGAATATCTTGTCCGTAAGGACGGATAAAAAATAAACAAACGTTTTTCGTCAAAAAATATCACCGCATCAACCGCGTGGCCGACGCTCACCGCTTTCGTGCAACAGAGCCAAACATTCACTAAGCGACACCCGAGGATTGATATGAACCAATTAAACCGATGAAATTCACACCTCGAAAATTGACGTCGTTAACTCGAAGCCGTTTAATATAACATTAGACCAAAAAAATTAGCGATTCGGCCGAAAAAGCTGTCTCGAAAACTCGTCAAAAAATTTATGTACGTTCCTAATGTTGTGGAGATCGAACGTACAAAGTTTCACCTGAATATCTTGTCCGTAAGGACTGGATAAAAAATAAACAAACGTTTTCGGGCCAAAAATATCACCGCATCAACGGGTGAGCCGACGCTCACCGTCTCGTGCAACAGAGCCAAACATTCACTAAGCGACACCTGAGGATTGATATGAACCAATTAAACTGATGAAATTCACACCTCGAAAATTGACGTCGTTTAACTCGAAGCCGTTTAATATAACATTAGACCAAAAATTAGCGATTCGGCCGAAAAAAAGTTGTCTCGAAAACTCGTCAAAAATTTATGTGTACGTTCCTAATGTTGTGGAGATCGAACGTACAAAGTTTCACCTAAATATCTTGTCCGTAAGGACGGATAAAAAATAAACAAACGTTTTTCGTCAAAAAATATCATCGCATCAATCCGGTGGCCGACGCTCACCGTTTTCGTGCAAAAGGGGCCAAACATTCACTAAGCGACACCTGAGGATTGATATGAACCAATTAAACTGATGAAATTCACACCTCGAAAAATTGACGTCGTTAACTCGAAGCCGTTTAATATAACATTAGACCAAAAATTAGCGATTCGGCCGAAAAAAAGTTGTCTCGAAAACTCGTCAAAAATTTTGTGTACGTTCCTAATGTTGTGGAGATCGAACGTACAAAGTTTCACCTGAATATCTTGTCCGTAAGGACGGATAAAAAATAAACAAACGTTTTTCGACAAAAATATCATCGCATCAACGGTGAGCGACGCTCACCGTTTTCGTGCAAAAGGGGCCAAACATTCACTAAGCGACACCTGAGGATTGATATGAACCAATTAAACTGATGAAATTCACACCTCGAAAATTGACGTCGTTTAACTCGAAGCCGTTTAATATAACATTAGACCAAAAAATTAGCGATTCGGCCGAAAAAAGTTGTCTCGAAAACTCGTCAAAAATTTTTGTGTACGTTCCTAATGTTGTGGAGATCGAACGTACAAAGTTTCACCTGAATATCTTGTCCGTAAGGACGGATAAAAAATAAACAAACGTTTTTCGTCAAAAAATATCACCGCATCAACTGGTGGCCGACGCTCACCGTTTTCGTGCAAATAGGGAGCCAAACATTCACTAAGCGACACCTCGAGGATTGATATGAACCAATTAAACTGAGGAAATTCACACCTCGAAAATTGACGTCGTTTAACTCGAAGCCGTTTAATATAACATTAGACCAAAAAAATTAGCGATTCGGCCGAAAAAAAGTTGTCTCGAAAACTCGTCAAAAATTTTTGTGTACGTTCCTAATGTTGTGGAGATCGAACGTACAAAGTTTCACCAGAATATCTTGTCCGTAAGGACGGATAAAAAATAAACAAACGTTTTTCGTCAAAAATATCACCGCATCAACGGTGGCCGACGCTCACCGTTTTCGTGCAAATAGGAGCCAAACATTCACTAAGCGACACCTGAGGATTGATATGTACCAATTAAAACTGATGAAATTCACACCTCGAAAATTGACGTCGTTTAACTCGAAGCCGTTTAATATAACATTAGACCAAAAAATTAGCGATTCGGCCGAAAAAAAGTTGTCTCGAAAAACTCGTCAAAAAATTTTGTGTACGTTCCTAATGTTGTGGAGATCGAACGTACAAAGTTTCACCTGAATATCTTGTCCGTAAGGACGGACAAAAAATAAACAAACGTTTTTTCGTCAAAAATATCATCGCATCAACGGTGGCCGACGCTCACCGTTTTCGTGCAACAGGAGCCAAACATTCACTAAGCGACACCTGAGGATTGATATGAACCAATTAAACTGATGAAATTCACACCTCGAAAATTGACGTCGTTTAACTCGAAGCCGTTTAATATAACATTAGACCCAAAAAATTAGCGATTCGGCCGAAAAAAAGTTGTCTCGAAAAACTCGTCAAAAATTTTGTGTACGTTCCTAATGTTGTGGAGATCGAACGTACAAAGTTTCACCTGAATATCTTGTCCGTAAGGACGGATAAAAAATAAACAAACGTTTTTCGTCAAAAATATCACCGCATCAACGGTGGCCGACGCTCACCGTTTTCGTGCAATAGGAGCCAAACATTCACTAAGCGACACCTGAGGATTGATATGAACCAATTAAACTGATGAAATTCACACCTCGAAAATTGACGTCGTTTAACTCGAAGCCGTTTAATATAACATTAGACCAAAAAATTAGCGATTCGGCCGAAAAAAAGGTTGTCTCGAAAACTCGTCAAAAATTTTATGTACGTTCCTAATGTTGTGGAGATCGAATGTACAAAGTTTCACCTGAATATCTTGTCCGTAAGGACGGATAAAAAATAAACAAACGTTTTTCGTCAAAAAATATCACCGCATCAACGGTGGCCGACGCTCACCGTTTTCGTGCAATAGGAGGCAAACATTCACTAAGCGACACCCGAGGATTGATATGAACCAATTAAACCGATGAAAATTCACACCTCGAAACATTGACGTCGTTTAACTCGAAGCCGTTTAATATAACATTACACCAAAAAAATTAGCGATTCCGCCGAAAAAAAGTTGTCTCGAAAACTCGTCAAAAAGTTTATGTACGTTCTTAATGTTGTGGACATCTAACGTAAAAGGTTTCACCTAAATATCTTGTCCGTAAGGACGGATAAAAAATAAACAAACGTTTTTCGTCAAAAATATCACCGCATCAACGGTGGCCGACGCTCACCGTTTTCGTGGAATAGGAGCCAAACATTCACTAAGCGACACCTGAGGATTGATATGAACCAATTAAACTGATGAAATTCACACCTCGAAAATTGACGTCGTTTAACTCGAAGCCGTTTAATATAACACTAGACCAAAAAATTAGCGATTCGGCCGAAAAAAAGTTGTCTCGAAAACTCGTCAAAAATTTTTTGTACGTTCCTAATGTTGTGGAGATCGAACGTACAAAGTTTCACCTGAATATCTTGTCCGTAAGGACGGATAAAAAATAAACAAACGTTTTTCGTCAAAAATATCATCGCATCAACGGTGGCCGACGCTCACCGTTTTCGTGCAAAAGGAGCCAAACATTCACTAAGCGACACCTGAGGATTGATATGAACCAATTAACCTGATGAAATTCACAACTCGAAAATTGACGTCGTTTAACTCGAAGCCGTTTAATATAACACTAGACCAAAAAATTAGCGATTCGGCCGAAAAAAAGTTGTCTCGAAAAATCGTCAAAAATTTTGTGTACGTTCCTAATGGTGTGGAGATCGAACGTACAAAGTTTCACCTGAATATCTTGTCCGTAAGGACGGATAAAAAATAAACAAGCGTTTTTCATCAAAAATATCACCGCATCAACGGTGGCCGACGCTCACCGTTAGCGTGCAATAGGAGCAAAACATTCCCTAAGCGACACCTGAGGATTGATATGAACCAATTAAACTGATGAAATTCACACCTCGAAAATTGACGTCGTTTAACTCGAAATTAGACCAAAAAATTAGCGATTCGGCCGAAAAAAGTTGTCTCGAAAACTCGTCAAAAATTTTGTGTACGTTCTTAATGTTGTGGAGATCTAACGTACAAGGTTTCACCGGAATATCTTTTCCGTAAGGACGGATAAAAAATAAACAAACGTTTTTCGTCAGAAATATCACCGCATCAACGGTGGCCGACGCTCACCGTTAGCGTGCAATAGGAGCAAAACATTCACTAAGCGACACTTGAGGATTGATATGAACCAATTAAACTGATGAAATTCACACCTCGAAAATTGACGTCGTTTAACTCAAAGCTGCATAATATAACATTGACCAAAAAATTAGCGATTCGGCCGAAAAAAAATTGTCTCAAAAACTCGTCAAAAATTTTGTGTACGTTCCTAATGTTGTGGAGATCGAACGTACAAAGTTTCACCTGAATATCTTGTCCGTAAGGACGGATAAAAAATAAACAAATGTTTTTCGTCAAAAATATCATCGCATCAACGGTGGCCGGTGCTCACCGTTTTCATGCAGTAGCAGCCAAACATTCACTAAGCGAGGCCTGAGGATTGATATGAACCAATTAAACTGATGAAATTCACACCTCGAAAATTGACTTCATTTAACTCGAAACCGTTTAATATAACATTAGACCAAAAAAATAGCGATTCGGCCGAAAAAAAGCTGTCTCGAAAACTCGTCAAAAAGTTTATGTACGTTCTTAATGTTGTGGAGATCGAACGTACAAGGTTTCACCTGAATATCTTGTCCGTAAGGACGGATAAAAAATAAACAAACGTTTTTCGTCAAAAATATCACCGCATCAACGGTGGCCGACGCTCACCGTTTTCGTGCAATAGGAGCCAAACGTTCACTAAGCGACACCCTGAGGACTGATACGAACCAATCAAGCGATGAAATTCACACCTCGAACATTGGCGTCGTTTAACTCGAAGCCGTTTAATATAACATTAGACCAAAAAAATTAGCGATTCCGCCGAAAAAAAAGTTGTCTCGAAAACTCGTCAAAAAAGTTTATGTACGTTCTTAATGTTGTGGACATCTAACGTAAAAGGTTTCACCTAAATATCTTGTCCGTAAGGACGGATAAAAAAATAAACAAAGCGTTTTTCGTCAAAAAATATCATCTGCATCAACGGTGGCCGACGCTCACCGTTTTTCGTGGAATAGGAGCCAAACATTCACTAAGCGACACCTTAGGATTGATATGAACCAATTAAAGCCGATGAAATTCACACCTCGAAAATTGACGTCGTTTAATTCGAAGCCGTTTAATATAACACTAGACCAAAAAAATTAGCAATTCGGCCGAAAAAAAAGTTGTCTCGAAAACTCGTCAAAAATTTTTTGTACGTTCCTAATGTTGTGGAGATCGAACGTACAAAGTTTCACCTGAATATCTTGTCCGTAAGGACGGATAAAAAATAAACAAACGTTTTTCGTCAAAAATATCATCGCATCAACGGTGGCCGACGCTCACCTTTTTCGTGCAAAAGGAGCCAAACATTCACTAGGCGACACCTGAGGATTGATATGAACCAATTAACCTGATGAAATTCACAACTCGAAAATTGACGTCGTTTAACTCGAAGCCGTTTAATATAACACTAGACCAAAAAATTAGCGATTCGGCCGAAAAAAAGTTGTCTCGAAAAATCGTCAAAAATTTTGTGTACGTTCCTAATGGTGTGGAGATCGAACGTACAAAGTTTCACCAGAATATCCTGTCCGTAAGGATGGATAAAAAATAAACAAACATTTTTCGTCAAAAATATCATCGCATCAACGGTGGCCGACGCTCACCTTTTTCGTGCAAAAGGAGCCAAACATTCACTAAGCGACACCTGAGGATTGATATGAACCAATTAACCTGATGAAAGTCACACCTCGAAAATTGACGTCGTTTAACTCGAAGCCGTTTAATATAACATTAGACCAAAAAATTAGCGATTCGGCCGAAAAAAAGTTGTCTCGAAAAATCGTCAAAAATTTTGTGTACGTTCCTAATTGTGTGGAGATCGAGCGTACAAAGTTTCACCTGAATATCTTGTCCGTAAGGACGGATAAAAAATAAACAAGCGTTTTTCGTAAAAAATATCACCGCATCAACGGTGGCCGACGCTCACCGTTAGCGTGCAATAGGAGCAAAACATTCACTAAGCGACACCTGAGGATTGATATGAACCAATTAAACTGATGAAATTCACACCTCGAAAATTGACGTCGTCTAACTCGAAGCCGTTTAATATAACATTAGACCAAAAAATTAGCGATTCGGCCGAAAAAAAGTTGTCTCGAAAACTTGTCAAAAATTTTGTGTACGTTCCTAATGTTGTGGAGATGGAACGTACAAAGTTTCACCTTAATATCTTGTCCGTAAGGACGGATACACAATAAACAAACTTTTTTGGTCAAAAATATCACCGCATCAACGGTGGCCCACGCTCACCGTTTTCATGCAATAGGAGCCAAACATTCACTAAGCGACACCTGAGGATTGATATGAACCAATTAAACTGATGAAATTCATACCTCGAAAATTGACGTCGTTTAACTCGAAGCCGTTTAATATAACATTAGACCAAAAAATCAGCGATTCGGCCGAAAAAAGGGTGTTTCGAAAACTCGTCAAAAAGTTTATGTACGTTCTTAATTTTTTGGAGATCGAATGTACAAGGTTTCTCCTGAATATCTTGTCCGTAAGGACGGATAAAAAATAAACAAACGTTTTTCGTCAAAAATATCACCGCATCAACGGTGGCCGACGCTCACCGTTTTCATGCAATAGGAGGCAAACATTCACTAAGAGACACCTGAGGATTCATATGAACCAATTAAACTGATGAAAATTCACACCTCGAACGTTGGCGTCGTTTAACTCGAAGCCGTTTAATGTAACATTACACCAAAAAATTAGCGATTCCGCCGAAAAAAAGTTGTCTCGAAAACTCGCCAAAAAGTTTATGTACGTTCTTAATGTTGTGGACATCTAACGTAAAAGGTTTCACCTAAATATCTTGTCCGTAAGGACGGATAAAAAATAAACAAGCGTTTTTCGTCAAAAATATCACTGCATCAACGGTGGCCGACGCTCACCGTTTTCGTGGAATAGGAGCCAAACATTCACTAAGCGACACCTTAGGATTGATATGAACCAATTAAACTGATGAAATTCACACCTCGAAAATTGACGTCGTTTAACTCGAAGCCGTTTAATATAACACTAGACCAAAAAATTAGCAATTCGGCCGAAAAAAAGTTGTCTCGAAAACTCGTCAAAAATTTTTTGTACGTTCCTAATGTTGTGGAGATCGAACGTACAAAGTTTCACCTGAATATCTTGTCCGTAAGGACGGATAAAAAATAAACAAACGTTTTTCGTCAAAAATATCATCGCATCAACGGTGGCCGACGCTCACCTTTTTCGTGCAAAAGGAGCCAAACATTCACTAGGCGACACCTGAGGATTGATATGAACCAATTAACCTGATGAAATTCACAACTCGAAAATTGACGTCGTTTAACTCGAAGCCGTTTAATATAACACTAGACCAAAAAATTAGCGATTCGGCCGAAAAAAAGTTGTCTCGAAAAATCGTCAAAAATTTTGTGTACGTTCCTAATGGTGTGGAGATCGAACGTACAAAGTTTCACCTGAATATCTTGTCCGTAAGGACGGATAAAAAATAAACAAACGTTTTTCGTCAAAAATATCATCGCATCAACGGTGGCCGACGCTCACCGTTTTTCGTGCAAAAGGAGCCAAACATTCACTAAGCGACACTCGAGGATTGATATGAACCAATTAACTCGATGAAATTCACACCTCGAAAATTGACGTCGTTTAACTCGAAAGCCGTTTAATATAACATTAGACCAAAAAATTAGCGATTCGGCCGAAAAAAAAGTTGTCTCGAACAAACTCGTCAAAAAATTTTGCGTACGTTCCTAATGGTGTGGAGATCGAACGTACAAAGTTTCACCTGAATATCTTGTCCGTAAGGACGGATAAAAAAATAAACAAAGCGTTTTTTCGTCAAAAAATATCACCGCATCAACGGTGGCCGACGCTCACCGTTAGCGTGCAATAGGAGCAAAACATTCACTAAGCGACACCCTGAGGATTGATATGAACCAATTAAAGCGATGAAATTCACACCTCGAAAATTGACGTCGTTTAACTCGAAACTGTTTTATATAACATTAGACCAAAAAATTAGCGATTCGGCCGAAAAAAAAGTTGTCTCGAAAAACTCGTCAAAAAATTTTATGTACGTTCCTAATGTTGTGGAGATCTAACGTACAAAGGTTTCACCGGAATATCTTGTCCGTAAGGACGGATAAAAAATAAACAAACGTTTTTCGTCAGAAATATCACCGCATCAACGGTGGCCGACGCTCACCGTTAGCGTGCAATAGGAGCAAAACATTCACTAAGCGACACCTGAGGATTGATATGAACCAATTAAACTGATGAAATTCACACCTCGAAAATTGACGTCGTCTAACTCGAAGCCGTTTAATATAACATTAGACCAAAAAATTAGCGATTCGGCCGAAAAAAAGTTGTCTCGAAAACTCGTCAAAAATTTTGTGTACGTTCCTAATGTTGTGGAGATGGAACGTACAAAGTTTCACCTTAATATCTTGTCCGTAAGGACGGATACACAATAAACAAACTTTTTTGGTCAAAAATATCACCGCATCAACGGTGGCCGACGCTCACCGTTTTCATGCAATAAGAGGCAAACATTCACTAAGAGACACCTGAGGATTCATATGAACCAATTTAACTGATGAAATTCACACCTCGAAAATTGACGTCGTTTAACTCAAAGCTGCATAATATAACATTGACCAAAAAATTAGCGATTCGGCCGAAAAAAAATTGTCTCAAAAACTCGTCAAAAATTTTGTGTACGTTCCTAATGTTGTGGAGATCGAACGTACAAAGTTTCACCTGAATATCTTGTCCGTAAGGACGGATAAAAAAATAAACAAATGTTTTTCGTCAAAAATATCATCGCATCAACGGTGGCCGACGCTCACCGTTTTCATGCAATAGGAGCCAAACATTCACTAAGCGACACCTGAGGATTGATATGAACCAATTAAACTGATGAAATTCACACCTCGAAAATTGACGTCGTTTAACTCGAAAGCCGTTTAATATAACATTACACCAAAAAAATTAGCGATTCGGCCGAAAAAAAAGTTGTCTCGAAAACTCGTCAAAAAAGTTTATGTACGTTCTTAATGTTTGTGGAGATCGAACGTACAAAGGTTTCACCTGAATATCTTGTCCGTAAGGGACGGATAAAAAAATAAACAAACGTTTTTCGTCAAAAATATCACCGCATCAACGGTGGCCGACGCTCACCGTTTTCGTGCAATAGGAGCCAAACATTCACTAAGCGACACTTGAGGATTGATATGAACCAATTAAACTGATGAAATTCACACCTCGAAACATTGGCGTCGTTTAACTCGAAGCCGTTTAATATAACATTAGACCAAAAAAATTAGCGATTCGGCCGAAAAAGAAGTTGTCTCGAAAACTCGTCAAAAAAGTTTATGTATGTTCCTAATGTTGTGGAGATCTAACGTACAAAGTTTTCACCTGAATATCTTGTCCGTAAGGACGGATAAAAAATAAACAAACATTTTTCGTCAAAAAATATCATCGCATCAACGGTGGCCGACGCTCACCGTTTTCGTGCAATAGGAGCCAAACATTCACTAAGCGACACCTGAGGATTGATATGAACCAATTAAACTGATGAAATTCACACCTCGAAAATTGACGTCGTTTAACTCGAAGCCGTTTAATATAACATTAGACCAAAAAATTAGCGATTCGGCCGAAAAAAAGTTGTCTCAAAAACTCGTCAAAAATTTTGTGTACGTTCCTAATGTTGTGGAGATCGAATGTACAAAGTTTCACCTGAATATCTTGTCCGTAAGGACGGATAAAAAATAAACAAACGTTTTTCGTCAAAAAATATCATCGCATCAACGGTGGCCGACGCTCACCGTTTTTCGTGCAAAAGGAGCCAAACATTCACTAAGCGACACCTGAGGATTGATATGAACCAATTAAACTGATGAAATTCACACCTCGAAAATTGACGTCGTTTAACTCGAAGCCGTTTAATATAACATTAGACCAAAAAAATTAGCGATTCGGCCGAAAAAAGGTTGTCTCGAAAAACTCGTTAAAAAAGTTTATGTACGTTCCTAATGTTGTGGAGATCGAACGTACAAGGTTTCACCTGAATATCTTGTCCGTAAGGACGGATAAAAAATAAACAAACGTTTTTCGTCAAAAAATATCACCGCATCAACGGTGGCCGGTGCTCACCGTTTTCATGCAGTAGCAGCCAAACATTCACTAAGCGAGGCCTGAGGATTGATATGAACCAATTAAACTGATGAAATTCACACCTCGAAAATTGACTTCGTTTAACTCGAAACCGTTTAATATAACATTAGACCAAAAAAATAGCGATTCGGCCGAAAAAAAGCTGTCTCGAAAACTCGTCAAAAAGTTTATGTACGTTCTTAATGTTGTGGAGATCGAACGTACAAGGTTTCACCTGAATATCTTGTCCGTAAGGACGGATAAAAAATAAACAAACGTTTTTCGTCAAAAATATCACCGCATCAACGGTGGCCAACGCTCACCGTTTTCGTGCAATAGGAGCCAAACGTTCACTAAGAGACACCTGAGGACTGATCTGAACCAATCAAACTGATGAAATTCACATCTCGAACATTGGCGTCGTTTAACTCGAAGCCGTTTAATATAACATTAGACCAAAAAATTAGCGATTCCGCCGAAAAAAAGTTGTCTCGAAAACTCGTCAAAAAGTTTATGTACGTTCTTAATGTTGTGGACACCTAACGTAAAAGGTTTCACCTAAATATCTTGTCCGTAAGGACGGATAAAAATAAACAAGCGTTTTTCGTCAAAAATATCACTGCATCAACGGTGGCCGACGCTCACCGTTTTCGTGGAATAGGAGCCAAACATTCACTAAGCGACACCTTAGGATTGATATGAACCAATTAAACTGATGAAATTCACACCTCGAAAATTGACGTCGTTTAACTCGAAGCCGTTTAATATAACACTAGACCAAAAAATTAGCAATTCGGCCGAAAAAAAGTTGTCTCGAAAAATCGTCAAAAATTTTGTGTACGTTCCTAATGGTGTGGAGATCGAATGTACAAAGTTTCACCTGAATATCTTGTCCGTAAGGACGGATAAAAAATAAACAAACGTTTTTCGTCAAAAATATCATCGCATCAACGGTGGCCGACGCTCACCTTTTTCGTGCAAAAGGAGCCAAACATTCACTAAGCGACACCTGAGGATTGATATGAACCAATTAACCTGATGAAATTCACACCTCGAAAATTGACGTCGTTTAACTCGAAGCCGTTTAATATAACATTAGACCAAAAAATTAGCGATTCGTCCGAAAAAAAGTTGTCTCGAAAAATCGTCAAAAATTTTGTGTACGTTCCTAATGGTGTGGAGATCGAACGTACAAAGTTTCACCTGAATATCTTGTCCGTAAGGACGGATAAAAAATAAACAAGCGTTTTTCGTCAAAAATATCACCGCATCAACGGTGGCCGACGCTCACCGTTAGCGTGCAATAGGAGCAAAACATTCACTAAGCGACACCTGAGGATTGATATGAACCAATTAAACCCGATGAAATTCACACCTCGAAAATTGACGTCGTTTAACTCGAACGTTTAATATAACATTAGACCAAAAAATTAGCGATTCGGCCGAAAAAAAGTTGTCTCGAAAACTCGTCAAAAATTTTGTGTACGTTCTTATTGTTGTGGAGATCAAACGTACAAGGTTTCACCTGAATATCTTGTCCGTAAGGACGGATAAAAAATAAACAAACGTTTTTCGTCAAAAATATCACCGCATCAACGGTGGCCGACGCTCACCGTTTGCGTGCAATAGGAGCAAAACATTCACTAAGCGACACCTGAGGATTGATATGAACCAATTAAACTGATGAAATTCACACCTCGAAAATTGACGTCGTTTAACTCGAAGCCGTTTAATATAACATTAGACCAAAAAATTAGCGATTCGGCCGAAAAAAAAAGGGTTGTCTCGAAAACTCGTCAAAAATTTTATGTACGTTCCTAATGTTGTGGAGATCGAACGTACAAAGTTTCACCTGAATATCTTGTCCGTAAGGACGGATAAAAAATAAACAAACGTTTTTCGTCAAAAATATCACCGCATCAACGGTGGCCGACGCTCACCGTTTTCATGCAATAGGAGGCAAACATTCACTAAGAGACACCTGAGGATTGATATGAACCAATTAAACTGATGAAATTCACACCTCGAAAATTGACTTCGTTTAACTCGAAACCGTTTAATATAACATTAGACCAAAAAAAATTAGCGATTCGGCCGAAAAAAAGATGTCTCGAAAACTCGTCAAAAAGTTTATGTACGTTCTTAATGTTGTGGAGATCGAACGTACAAGGTTTCACCTGAATATCTTGTCCGTAAGGACGGATAAAAAATAAACAAACGTTTTTCGTCAAAAATATCACCGCATCAACGGTGGCCGACGCTCACCGTTTTCGTGCAATAGGAGCCAAACGTTCACTAAGCGACACCTGAGGACTGATCTGAACCAATCAAACTGATGAAATTCACACCTCGAACATTGGCGTCGTTTAACTCGAAGCCGTTTAATATAACATTAGACCAAAAAATTAGCGATTCCGCCGAAAAAAAGTTGTCTCGAAAACTCGTCAAAAAGTTTATGTACGTTCTTAATGTTGTGGACATCTAACGTAAAAGGTTTCACCTGAATATCTTGTCCGTAAGGACGGATAAAAAATAAACAAGCGTTTTTCGTCAAAAATATCACTGCATCAACGGTGGCCGACGCTCACCGTTTTCGTGGAATAGGAGCCAAACATTCACTAAGCGACACCTTAGGATTGATATGAACCAATTAAACTGATGAAATTCACACCTCGAAAATTGACGTCGTTTAACTCGAAGCCGTTTAATATAACACTAGACCAAAAAATTAGCAATTCGGCCGAAAAAAAGTTGTCTCAAAAACTCGTCAAAAATTTTTTGTACGTTCCTAATGTTGTGGAGATCGAATGTACAAAGTTTCACCTGAATATCTTGTCCGTAAGGACGGATAAAAAATAAACAAACGTTTTTCGTCAAAAATATCATCGCATCAACGGTGGCCGACGCTCACCTTTTTCGTGCAAAAGGAGCCAAACATTCACTAAGCGACACCTGAGGATTGATATGAACCAATTAAACTGATGAAATTCACACCTCGAAAATTGACGTCGTTTAACTCGAAGCCGTTTAATATAACATTAGACCAAAAAATTAGCGATTCGGCCGAAAAAAGGGTGTTTCGAAAACTCGTCAAAAAGTTTATGTACGTTCTTAATTTTTTGGAGATCGAATGTACAAGGTTTCTCCTGAATATCTTGTCCGTAAGGACGGATAAAAAATGAACAAACGTTTTTCGTCAAAAATATCACCGCATCAACGGTGGCCGGTGCTCACCGTTTTCATGCAGTAGCAGCCAAACATTCACTAAGCGAGGCCTGAGGATTGATATGAACCAATTAAACTGATGAAATTCACACCTCGAAAATTGACTTCGTTTAACTCGAAACCGTTTAATATAACATTAGACCAAAAAAATAGCGATTCGGCCGAAAAAAAGCTGTCTCGAAAACTCGTCAAAAAGTTTATGTACGTTCTTAATGTTGTGGAGATCGAACGTACAAGGTTTCACCTGAATATCTTGTCCGTAAGAACGGATAAAAAATAAACAAACGTTTTTCGTCAAAAATATCACCGCATCAACGGTGGCCAACGCTCACCGTTTTCGTGCAATAGGAGCCAAACGTTCACTAAGAGACACCTGAGGACTGATACGAACCAATCAAAGCGATGAAATTCACATCTCGAACATTGGCGTCGTTTAACTCGAAGCCGTTTAATATAACATTAGACCAAAAAATTAGCGATTCCGCCGAAAAAAAGTTGTCTCGAAAACTCGTCAAAAAGTTTATGTACGTTCTTAATGTTGTGGACATCTAACGTAAAAGGTTTCACCTAAATATCTTGTCCGTAAGGACGGATAAAAATAAACAAGCGTTTTTCGTCAAAAATATCACTGCATCAACGGTGGCCGACGCTCACCGTTTTCGTGGAATAGGAGCCAAACATTCACTAAGCGACACCTTAGGATTGATATGAACCAATTAAACTGATGAAATTCACACCTCGAAAATTGACGTCGTTTAACTCGAAGCCGTTTAATATAACACTAGACCAAAAAATTAGCAATTCGGCCGAAAAAAAGTTGTCTCGAAAAATCGTCAAAAATTTTGTGTACGTTCCTAATGGTGTGGAGATCGAATGTACAAAGTTTCACCTGAATATCTTGTCCGTAAGGACGGATAAAAAATAAACAAACGTTTTTCGTCAAAAATATCATCGCATCAACGGTGGCCGACGCTCACCTTTTTCGTGCAAAAGGAGCCAAACATTCACTAAGCGACACCTGAGGATTGATATGAACCAATTAACCTGATGAAATTCACACCTCGAAAATTGACGTCGTTTAACTCGAAGCCGTTTAATATAACATTAGACCAAAAAATTAGCGATTCGTCCGAAAAAAAGTTGTCTCGAAAAATCGTCAAAAATTTTGTGTACGTTCCTAATCGTGTGGAGATCGAACGTACAAAGTTTCACCTGAATCTCTTGTCCGTAAGGACGGATAAAAAATAAACAAGCGTTTTTCGTCAAAAATATCACCGCATCAACGGTGGCCGACGCTCACCGTTAGCGTGCAATAGGAGCAAAACATTCCCTAAGCGACACCTGAGGATTGATATGAACCAATTAAACTGATGAAATTCACACCTCGAAAATTGACGTCGTTTAACTCGAAGATTAGACCAAAAAATTAGCGATTCGGCCGAAAAAAGTTGTCTCGAAAACTCGTCAAAAATTTTGTGTACGTTCTTATTGTTGTGGAGATCTAACGTACAAGGTTTCACCGGAATATCTTGTCCGTAAGGACGGATAAAAAATAAACAAACGTTTTTCGTCAAAAATATCACCGCATCAACGGTGGCCGACGCTCACCGTTAGCGTGCAATAGGAGCAAAACATTCACTAAGCGACACCTGAGGATTGATATGAACCAATTAAACAGATGAAATTCACACCTCGAAAATTGACGTCGTCTAACTCGAAGCCGTTTAATATAACATTAGACCAAAAAATTAGCGATTCGGCCGAAAAAAAAAGTTGTCTCGAAAAACTCGTCAAAAAAGTTTTTGTGTACGTTCTTAATTTTTTGGAGATCGAATGTACAAGGTTTCTCCTGAATATCTTGTCCGTAAGGACGGATAAAAAATGAACAAACGTTTTTCGTCAAAAATATCACCACATCAACGGTGGCCGACGCTCACCGTTTTCATGCAATAGGAGGCAAACATTCACTAAGAGACACCTGAGGATTGATATGAACCAATTAAACTGATGAAATTCACACCTCGAAAATTGACTTCGTTTAACTCGAAACCGTTTAATATAACATTAGACCAAAAAAATAGCGATTCGGCCGAAAAAAAGATGTCTCGAAAACTCGTCAAAAAGTTTATGTACGTTCTTAATGTTGTGGAGATCGAACGTACAAGGTTTCACCTGAATATCTTGTCCGTAAGGACGGATAAAAAATAAACAAACGTTTTTCGTCAAAAATATCACCGCATCAACGGTGGCCGACGCTCACCGTTTTCGTGCAATAGGAGCCAAACGTTCACTAAGCGACACCTGAGGACTGATCTGAACCAATCAAACTGATGAAATTCACACCTCGAACATTGGCGTCGTTTAACTCGAAGCCGTTTAATATAACATTAGACCAAAAAATTAGCGATTCCGCCGAAAAAAAGTTGTCTCGAAAACTCGTCAAAAAGTTTATGTACGTTCTTAATGTTGTGGACATCTAACGTAAAAGGTTTCACCTGAATATCTTGTCCGTAAGGACGGATAAAAAATAAACAAGCGTTTTTCGTCAAAAATATCACTGCATCAACGGTGGCCGACGCTCACCGTTTTCGTGGAATAGGAGCCAAACATTCACTAAGCGACACCTTAGGATTGATATGAACCAATTAAACTGATGAAATTCACACCTCGAAAATTGACGTCGTTTAACTCGAAGCCGTTTAATATAACACTAGACCAAAAAATTAGCAATTCGGCCGAAAAAAAGTTGTCTCGAAAACTCGTCAAAAATTTTTTGTACGTTCCTAATGTTGTGGAGATCGAACGTACAAAGTTTCACCTGAATATCTTGTCCGTAAGGGACGGATAAAAAAATAAACAAACGTTTTTCGTCAAAAATATCACCGCATCAACGGTGGCCGACGCTCACCTTTTTCGTGCAAAAGGAGCCAAACATTCACTAAGCGACACCTGAGGATTGATATGAACCAATTAACCTGATGAAATTCACAACTCGAAAATTGACGTCGTTTAACTCGAAGCCGTTTAATATAACACTAGACCAAAAAATTAGCGATTCGGCCGAAAAGAAAGTTGTCTCGAAAACTCGTCAACAATTTTGTGTACGTTCCTAATGTTGTGGAGATCGAACGTACAAAGTTTCACCAGAATATCTTGTCCGAAAGGATGGATAAAAAATAAACAAACGTTTTTCGACAAAAATATCATCGCATCAACGGTGGTCGACGCTCACCGTTTTCGTGCAATAGGAGCCAAACATTCACTAAGCGACACCTGAGGATTGATATGAACCAATTAAACTGATGAAATTCACACCTCGAAAATTGACGTCGTTTAACTCGAAGCCGTTTAATATAACATCAGACAAAAAAATTAGCGATTTCGGCCGAAAAAAAGCTTGTCTCGAAAACTCGTCAAAAATTTTGTGTACATTCCTAATGTTGTGGACATCGAACATACAAAGTTTCACCTGAATATCTTGTCCGTAAGGGACGGATAAAAAAATAAACAAACGTTTTTCGTCAAAAATATCACCGCATCAACGGTGGCCGACGCTCACCGTTTTCATGCAATAGCAGCCAAACATTCACTAAGAGACCCCTGAGGATTCATATGAACCAATTAAACTGATGAAATTCACACCTCGAAAATTGACGTCGTTTAACTCAAAGCTGCTTAATATAACATTAGACCAAAAAATTAGCGATTCGGCCAAAAAAAAATTGTCTCAAAAACTCGTCAAAAATTTTTTGTACGTTCCTAATGTTGTGGAGATCGAACGTACAAAGTTTCACCTGAATATCTTGTCCGTAAGGACGGATAAAAAATAAACAAACGTTTTTCGTCAAAAAATATCATCGCATCAACGGTGGCCGGCGCTCACCGTTTTCGTGCAAAAGCAGCCAAACATTCACTAAGCGACACCTGAGGATTCATATGAACCAATTAAACTGATGAAATTGACATCTCGAAAGTTGACGTCGTGTAACTCAACGCCGTTTAATATAACATTAGACAAAAAAATAAATAAGCGATTCGATCGAAAAAACTTGGCTCGAAAACTCGTCCAAAATTTTGTGCACATTCCTAATGTTGTGGACATCGAACATACAAAGTTTCACCTGAATATCTTGTCCGTAAGGACGGATAAAAAATGAACAAACGTTTTTCGTCAAAAATATCACCGCATCAACGGTGGCCGACGCTCACCGTTTTCATGCAATAGCAGCCAAACATTCACAAAGAGACCCCTGAGGATTCATATGAACCAATTAAACTGATGAAATTCATACCTCGAAAATTGACGTCGTTTAACTCAAAGTCGCTTTAATATAACATTAGACCAAAAAAATTAGCGATCCGGCCGAAAAAAAAATTGTCTCAAAAACTCGTCAAAAAATTTTGTGTACGTTCCCAAGGTTGTGGAGATCGAACGTACAAAGTTTCACTTGAATATCTTGTCCGTAAGGACGGATAAAAAATAAACAAACGTTTTTCGCCAAAAATATCATCGCATCAACGGTGGCCGGCGCTCACCGTTTTCGTGCAAAAGCAGCCAAACATTCACTAAGCGACACCTGAGGATTCATATGAACCAATTAAACTGATGAAATTGACACCTCGAAAGTTGACGTCGTGTAACTCAACGCCGGTTAATATAACATTAGACAAAAAAAAATAAGCGATTCGGCCGAAAAAAAACTTGGCTCGAAAACTCGTCAAAAATTTTGTGCACGTTCCTAATGTTGTGGAGATCGAACGTACAAAATTTCACCTGAAAATCTTGTCCGTAAGGACGGATAAAAAATAAACAAACGTTTTTCGTCAAAAATATCATCGCATCAACGGTGGTCGACGCTCACCGTTTTCGTCCAGTAGGAGCCAAACATTCACTAACGGACACCTGAGGATTGATATGAACCAATTAAACTGATGAAATTGACACCTCGAAAGTTGACATCGTGTAACTCAAAGCCGTTTAATATAACATTAGACAGAAAAAAAATAAGCGATTTGGCCGAAAAAACTTGTCTCGAAAACTCGTCCAAAAATTTTGTGCACATTCCTAATGTTGTGGACATCGAACATACAAAGTTTCACCTGAATATCTTGTCCGTAAGGACGGATAAAAAATGAACAAACGTTTTTCGTCAAAAATATCACCGCATCAACGGTGGCCGACGCTCACCGTTTTCATGCAATAGCAGCCAAACATTCACAAAGAGACCCCTGAGGATTCATATGAACCAATTAAACTGATGAAATTCATACCTCGAAAATTGACGTCGTTTAACTCAAAGCTGCTTAATATAACATTAGACCAAAAAATTAGCGATCCGGCCGAAAAAAAATTGTCTCAAAAACTCGTCAAAAATTTTGTGTACGTTCCCAATGTTGTGGAGATCGAACGTACAAAGTTTCACTTGAATATCTTGTCCGTAAGGACGGATAAAAAATAAACAAACGTTTTTCGCCAAAAATATCATCGCATCAACGGTGGCCGGCGCTCACCGTTTTCGTGCAAAAGCAGCCAAACATTCACTAAGCGACACCTGAGGATTCATATGAACCAATTAAACTGATGAAATTGACACCTCGAAAGTTGACGTCGTGTAACTCAACGCCGTTTAATATAACATTAGACAAAAAAAAAAAATAAGCGATTCGACCGAAAAAACTTGGCTCGAAAACTCGTCAAAAATTTTGTGCACGTTCCTAATGTTGTGGAGATCGAACGTACAAAATTTCACCTGAAAATCTTGTCCGTAAGGACGGATAAAAAATAAACAAACGTTTTTCGTCAAAAATATCATCGCATCAACGGTGGTCGACGCTCACCGTTTTCGTCCAGTAGGAGCCAAACATTCACTAACGGACACCTGAGGATTGATATGAACCAATTAAACTAATGAAATTGACACCTCGAAAGTTGACGTCGTGTGACTCAAAGCCGTTTAATATAACATTAGACAGAAAAAAAATAAGCGATTTGGCCGAAAAAACTTGTCTCGAAAACTCGTCCTAAATTTTGCGCACATTCCTAATGTTGTGGACATCGAACATACAAAGTTTCACCTGAATATCTTGTCCGTAAGGACGGATAAAAAATGAACAAACGTTTTTTCGTCAAAAATATCACCGCATCAACGGTGGCCGACGCTCACCGTTTTCATGCAGTAGCAGCCAAACATTCACTAAGAGACCCCTGAGGATTCATATGAACCAATTAAACTGATGAAATTCATACCTCGAAAATTGACGTCGTTTAACTCAAAGCTGCTTAATATAACATTAGACCAAAAAATTAGCGATCCGGCCGAAAAAAAATTGTCTCAAAAACTCGTCAAAAATTTTGTGTACGTTTCCAATGTTGTGGAGATCGAACGTACAAAGTTTCACTTGAATATCTTGTCCGTAAGGACGGATAAAAAATAAACAAACGTTTTTCGCCAAAAATATCATCGCATCAACGGTGGCCGGCGCTCACCGTTTTCGTACAAAAGCAGCCAAACATTCACTAAGAGACACCTGAGGATTCATATGAACCAATTAAACTGATGAAATTGACACCTCGAAAGTTGACGTCGTGTAACTCAACGCCGTTTAATATAACATTAGACAAAAAAAAAATAAGCGATTCGACCGAAAAAACTTGGCTCGAAAACTCGTCAAAAATTTTGTGCACGTTCCTAATGTTGTGGAGATCGAACGTACAAAATTTCACCTGAAAATCTTGTCCGTAAGGACGGATAAAAAATAAACAAACGTTTTTCGTCAAAAATATCATCGCATCAACGGTGGTCGACGCTCACCGTTTTCGTCCAGTAGGAGCCAAACATTCACTAACGGACACCTGAGGATTGATATGAACCAATTAAACTGATGAAATTGACACCTCGAAAGTTGACGTCGTGTGACTCAAAGCCGTTTAATATAACATTAGACAGAAAAAAAATAAGCGATTTGGCCGAAAAAACTTGTCTCGAAAACTCGTCCAAAATTTTGTGCACATTCCTAATGTTGTGGACATCGAACATACAAAGTTTCACCTGAATATCTTGTCCGTAAGGACGGATAAAAAATGAACAAACGTTTTTCGTCAAAAATATCACCGCATCAACGGTGGCCGACGCTCACCGTTTTCATGCAATAGCAGCCAAACATTCACTAAGAGACCCCTGAGGATTCATATGAACCAATTAAACTGATGAAATTCATACCTCGAAAATTGACGCCGTTTAACTCAAAGCTGCTTAATATAACATTAGACCAAAAAATTAGCGATTCGGCCGAAAAAAAATTGTCTCAAAAACTCATCAAAAATTTTGTGTACGTTCCTAATGTTGTGGAGATCGAACGTACAAAATTTCACCTGAAAATCTTGTCCGTAAGGACGGATAAAAAATAAACAAACGTTTTTCGTCAAAAATATCATCGCATCAACGGTGGTCGACGCTCACCGTTTTCGTCCAGTAGGAGCCAAACATTCACTAACGGACACCTGAGGATTGATATGAACCAATTAAACTGATGAAATTGACACCTCGAAAGTTGACGTCGTGTGACTCAAAGTCGTTTAATATAACATTAGACAGAAAAAAATAAGCGATTTGGCCGAAAAAACTTGTCTCGAAAACTCGTCATAAATTTTGTGCACATTCCTAATGTTGTGGACATCGAACATACAAAGTTTCACCTGAATATCTTGTCCGTAAGGACAGATAAAAAATGAACAAACGTTTTTCGTCAAAAATATCACCGCATCAACGGTGGCCGACGCTCACCGTTTTCATGCAATAGCAGCCAAACATTCACTAAGAGACCCCTGAAGATTCATATGAACCAATTAAACTGATGAAATTCATACCTCGAAAATTGACGTCGTTTAACTCAAAGCTGCTTAATATAACATTAGACCAAAAAATTAGCGGTTCGGCCGAAAAAAAATTGTCTCAAAAACTCGTCAAAAATTTTGTGTACGTTCCTAATGTTGTGGAGATCGAACGTACAAAGGTTCACATGAATATCTTGTCCGTAAGTATGGATAAAAAATAAACAAACGCTTTTCGTCAAAAATATCACCGCATCAATGGTGGCCGACGCTCACCGTTTTCGTGCCATAGGAGCCAAACATTCACTAAGCAACACCTGGGGATTGATATGAACCAATTAAACTGATGAAATTCTCTCCTCAAAAATTGACGTCGTTTAACTCGAAGCCGTTTAATATAACATCAGACCAAAAAATTAGTGATTCGGCCGAAAAAAAACTGTCTCGAAAACTCGTCAAAAATTTTGTGTACAATCGTAATGTTGTGGAGATCGAACGTACAAAGTTTCACCTGAATATCATGTCCGTAAGGACGGATAAAAAATAAACAAATATTTTTCGTCAAAAATATCATTGCATCAACGGTGGCCGACGCTCACCGTTTTCGTGCAAAAGCAGCCAAACATTCACTAAGCAACACCTGAGGATTCATATGAACCAATTAAACTGATGAAATTGACACCTCGAAAGTTGACGTCGTGTAACTAGAAGTCGTTTAATATAACATTAGACAAAAAAAATAAGCGATTCGGCCGAAAAAAAGTTGTCTCGAAAACTCGTCAAAAATTTTGTGTACGTTCCTAATATTGTGGATATCGAACGTACAAAGTTTCACCTGAATATTTTGTCCGTAAGGACGGATAAAAAAGAAACAGACGTTTTTCGTCAAAAATATCATCGCATCAACGGTGGTCGACGCTCACCGTTTTCGTCCAGTAGGAGCCAAACATTCACTAACGGACACCTGAGGATTGATATGAACCAATTAAACTGATTAAATTGACTCCTCGAAAGTTCACGTCGTGTAACTCGAAGCCGTTTAATATAACATTAGACAAAAAAAATAAGCGATTCGGCCGAAAAAAGTTGTCTCGAAAACTCGTCAAAAATTTTGTGTACGTTCCTAATGTTACGGAGATCGAACATGCAAAGTTTCACCTGAATATCTTGTCCGTATGGACGGATAAAAAATAAACAAACGTTTTCCGTCAAAAATATCATCGCATCAACGGTGGCCGACGCTCACCGTTTTTGTCCAGTAGGAGCCAAACATTCACTAACGGACACCTGAGGGTTGATATGAACCAATTAAACTGATGAAATTGACACTTCGAAAGTTGACGTCGTTTAACTTGAAACCGTTTAATATAACATTAGACCAAAAAATTAGCGAATCGGCCGAAAAAAAGTTGCCTCGAAAACTCGTCGAAAATTTTGTGTATGTTCCTAATGTTGTGGAGATCGAACATACAAATTTTCACCTGAATATCTTGTCCGTAAGGACGGATAAAAAATAAACAAACGTTTTTCGTCAAAAATATCACCGCATCAACGGTGGCCGACGCTCACCGTTTTCGTGCAATAGGAGCCAAACATTCACTAAGCGACACCTGAGGATTGATATGAACCAATTAAACTGATGAAATTCACACGTCGAAAATTGACGTCGTTTAACTCAAAGTCGTTTAATATAACATTAGACAAAAAAAAATAAGCGATTCGGCCGAAAAAACTTGTCTCGAAAACTCGTCAAAAATTTTGTGTACGTTCCTAATGTTGTGGAGATCGAAAATGTTTCACCTGAATATCTTGTCCGTAAGGACGGATAAAAAATAAACAAACGTTTTTCGTCCAAAATATCACGGCATCAACTGTGGCCGACGCTCACCGTTTTCGTGCAATAGGAGCCAAACATTCACTAAGCGACACCTGAGGATTGATATGAACCAATTAAACTGATGAAATTCACACCTCGAAAATTGACGTCGTTTAACTCGAAGTCGTTTAATATAACATTAGACAAAAAAAATCAGCGATTCGGCCGAAAAAAGTTATCTCAAAAACTCGTCAAAAATTTTGTGTACGTTCCTAATGTTGTGGAGATCGAACGTACAAAGTTTCACCTGAATATCTTGTCCATAAGGACGGATAAAAAATAAACAAACGTTTTCCGTCAAAAATATCATCGCATCAACTGTGGCCGACGCTCACCGTTTTTGTCCAGTAGGAGCCAAACATTCAGTAACGAACACCTGAGGATTGATATGAACCAATTAAACTGATGAAATTGACACCTCGAAAGTTGACTTCGTTTAACTCGAAGCCGTTTAATATAACATTGGACCAAAAAATTAGCGATTCGGCCGAAAAAAAGTTGTCTCGAAAACTCATCAAAAATTTTGTGTACGTTCCTAATGTTGTGGAGATCGAACATACAAAGTTTCACCTGAATATCTTGTTCGTAAGGACGGATAAAAAATAAACAAACGTTTTTCGTCAAAAATATCACCACATCAACGGTGGCCGACGCTCACCGTTTTCGTGCAATAGGAGCCAAACATTCACTAAGCGACACCTGAAGATTCATAGGATGGGGATGAGGTTGTACCCCCAGACTATCGTAAACTTTTCTTAATCTACTTTTGGCCCTATATTGGGGCAGTGTTCGGTTCATAGTCAAAGAAATCAATATCTGCTTTTTCCCTAGTACATTCGGAAAAGGTCTGTGTTTATCGAAGTCCAAACTAAGACCCCTAAGAGAAAGGAAATGATGTCTTTAAACTTCTAGTTCTCGCTGAGCATATTAGCATTACAATCTCATACTCATAAAAGAGAGCGGGGCAACTGACCGTTGACCTGATCGATACACGTACCCTATACTCTAACTAGATGATTCATTCGCTTCTTCAGCCAATGCCAAAGAAATGACGTAGGTATCGGAAAAGGCAGGTAAACCACCAATTCCCCCTCACGACGATGTTGAAAAGCTTAGGATAGGCAGACTGTCATCAAGACAATAAGAAGAAATGGGCACCCTGACCGAACGAGCAGAATACTTGGAGCGATTAGTAAGGAAAGCAGAGTTCTATTTGTATGGAAGTCGACAGGCCACGCCCTGCTAATGGCGAGATTGCAAAAGTGTTCCGCTTACGGGGAGAAAGATAGATATCAAGGAAGAATTTCACCAGAGTACAGGGAAAGGAAAGCGGGGCTCCCTTTCGATAGAAAATTCAGTTGACTTGTGACCTACGGACCCAAACTCCTCCATCCTTAGCCTTAGGCTTTCGCCACCTTTTCCTTTGATAAATATACCCACCCAATAAAGGCTATCCTTCGCTTTGTCTTCTCATATACGAAATTGAAAATTGCAGTTAATTGATTAGGAGTGTTTTTTGTAGCTTAGGAGAACGACCTTGATGTTCTTAAATCTCCTGCCATAGCCAATGGCTTCCTCACTCTGGCGAATGGGTTCCTAGGCTTCTCTTGCCAATGTATACAAATAGACAGACCTGGCAAACTATCTTTCCAAAGCCCCTTTCTTGTTACAAGTATAATGATTAGACAAAGATGAGGCCGTCAGACCAGAAAGAAAGCTACCCTTTGAAGCTAGATTGAGATTTATTTGGAAGTGGACATGGCCATACCTCTACCTTCAGACAGAGACTGAGCGCAGACGCACCTGAAGAGTTTGATTTCTACGCTTCTGATTCCTTTCTAAAGGGGACTTTCTTTCTCTTGAAAGATTTGAGTGTTGCGCCTTTACGCCGACACTGACACTGAGAGGCGAAAGCTAGGGGAGCGAATGGGATTAGATACCCCAGTAGTCACTTTTTGGCCGTGTCCTCTTATATTCCTATTAACTAGGAATTTATTATATTTATTGTATTAAAATAGTAATCAGGTGATGCAGTACTGAGCCCAGGTGGTTCCTATCAGTGGATTCCTAAAAAACCCGGAAATTGTATACTGGTTCTCTGGGATTTTGAAACGCACCGCTCTTATTCCGCACAGTCAAAGGTAAAGAAAAAGTCTCATTATAGTTTGATAAATCGGCTTGAGGCAAGAGCTTTCCACTTTCAATATGTTGGTGTTCAGTCTACCGCTTCCAATTCTCAATTGAATCAAAAAGGCGACATGAATAGGAGGCTAAGCCCAAGGCAAGCCTCGTAGTTGATACCCACCTTCAGCGGCAGAAAGGGGATCGTCATCTAACGTACACAGCCATCAACGTCATATTTACTTCATAACCTCACGTGATTCTAAGGGAAAGCAGCTGCAAAGAAAAAGCCCCTTAGCGAAGAAAGCTACAAACGATCTTTAGGCCTAGCTACCTTCTTAATCGCTACTATCCTAACTCGACGATACCAGTGGACTTTCCATTCTTGTCCTGCTTCTAGCTATCACTTGAACTTTCTTATCACACTAGCTAAACCTTATTGAAGCTACTGGCTAGCTTAGTTTATGGCTGGCTAACTGCCTTACCTCCGAACTCGCTCTAATGGAAAAATTCTATTAATATTAATTTTCCTAGTATGAGCTTAAAAAGCATTCCCTGGGAGCATTTGTGAGTCAAATTTGTTCGCTTTCTTGGGTACCAATCTCGATGAAAGTAGCAGCTTTCAACTGGAAAAGCTTCCAGCTACTTACTTTATATATTTCCTGGGAATCTATCTCTTTTGTCGGAGCTTTCGGGTATAGGGTGAGCTTCTAGTTCCAACAATAGCTGAAATAGCTGCGAATTCTATAAAATTGAAAGAGATGATTCGTTCAAAGCCCAGATACATGCCTGCTACGCTTCCTTCTTTGCTAACTTGCTAATGTTATCGATGTCAAACTCCTATTGTCCTAAGCAAGAAAGGGAACTAAGCTTCGCTCTATTGGCTGGCTAAGATAATGAGTTAGTCTTCTTTCAAGTTCCATCCTTTTTCCCTACCCCTTACGGTCTACCTTGCTATTCAAAGCAGAAAGAAAGGAGAGGGGACGGCAAGGGCTACACTTTGATTTCGCAAAGATACGGGACTTCCAGGTCCATGGGTGGATGTGTGACCGCAGTGATCAACGGGGATTGGTTGATAGTTCGTTGTCTATGCGTAGAGAAGGGGTTTCTTTGGTAGATTAGTCCAATGGATGGGTCACCTTGTGGTCTCCTTTTGGGATTGCTCGGTGATCAGTCTCCTCGACTGTCCCTGTCTTCAGTGATTATTCGCTTTTCGATTTACATAAGTATTCACTTTCGAGAGAAGTTGGCAAGTAACGGTAAATTCCATGACGTACTTCACCTACCCTAATCAGCTTTATCGGTGAACTTTTCATTCTCTTACCAGGATTGGAATTGAACTGTGAACTTCAATACTGAACTGCTACTGAACTATCTCCTTATAGCGGAAATTGACGCATCTTTTTAAAGAAGGCAATCTAATTTTATGAGAATATGGGTGGAGGTTGAGGGGAGATTCTTTACTCATTAGGATACGGGCGAAGGAAGTTCATAGGTACTAGTTCTATTGGCAAGAGCCGGATCTCCTTATTCTTTAGAGGCGGGAAGGTGCTCAGCTACTCGACTCAGAAGGGAGAGAGTAGCTGCTTTTCTTCGAAGTTAGGGTTTGGGGAAAGGGTAGCTCGTCGGTAAGGTTGTTGAGTCAACTGGGATTGCAGTGGATGCAAAAGAAGAGAGGTTCGACGTGGCAACAGGAAAGAAAGTCAGATTCTTTCTTTCACTGGATGAAACCAAAGAAAGGTATGGAATATAAAAGGCCTTCTAAATGACAGATCGAAGGGATAATAGTAACTTGGGTACGAGAGTTTCTCGACGAAGAAGTATGAGTTTCCCTGAATCAGTAACAGAAGTAAGAACAGGATCAGGTTTTATGGGAATGGGATAGAGACCCATAGGGATAGGGGATCCACCAAAGTCAATGTTCGAAGAATCAATACAATACCCAAATCCAGTTTAGTGGAAAGGCAACGGGTTGAAGAACTTAGTTGAAAGACTCTGTCTGGGGCTACTCACTTGGACTCTTTCCTTAGCTGTAATGTATCTCCTCTTTCATAAGGCTTTCGAATGAAGCAAAGCAAGAGTAATATAGAAAAGAAGCTGAACCATCCTAAAACCATTCCCATCTCCTGGAACTATGTAAAATGTTGTACTTGGGAGAGAACAAACGAACTGGGCATCTATCTTGTAGAATCAACACCTCTAAGGCTGAACAAGAAGCTTTCACTCGTCACCCCGCTCTCCTGCTCGTGTAGGGGCTGGGTGGGAAGAATAGTGCTACTGCATTGAGAAAGAAAAGAAATGAAAGGAGCCTTCCTTCCTGCTGTCTTGGTGAAGACTGTGGTAGTGGTTCTTTGCTTGGTTGATTGAATATCTCTTTCATTACCTCCCGAGACTCGCTTTAGTCTTAATCCACCTTTAGGGAGTGAAGTGAATCGGGGGTGAAAGAATAAGTTCTGAAAGAATCGGTTTATAACGTATCTGCTCTTTTAGCCATATCCGCAGCTAGAGTAAGCGCTCGTCCTAGATGCTTTGAATAGCTATCTGAGGATCCTTTAACTGCCGATACCGAATTAACAAGGGTATTCGCTAAGCAAAAGACTGACGAACAGACAGTAATGCAATGGGGTAAGTCCTTAACCCAGACAGTTACGTTGACAACGTTTACAGCGGGCCCTAACTCTTTAATATTACACTGATCTAATCGGAACTGTTGCTCTCTGATCAGCAATGAAGAAATTCCGTATGGAAAGTGTCTAGCGGAAGCCTAAGGTCATAATAGAGTAACGTATGACATCGGTAGAAAGATAATGCAGCTAAGCCAAGACTTTCTTCTGTTGCCAATCTGATCTTTTCTTTCTCTTATTGAAGAAGTGGAGTTTGCTGCTATCGTAGATAACAGTTACAAAATTGATAGAGTGGAATCCAATCCCCTTGCTAGGTTTGAAAGATCAGCTCGATTTTTGATGAAATTAGGAAAGGACTTGGCTTCAGCTCTCGAACCGGTTATCAAACAAGCTACAATCGAAACTAAAGCGGAAAGTAGATTTTTCCTATTCCACCAAAAGTCTTAAGCAAGAAAGATGAAGGGTTGAGATGTGGGAAAGTACAAGTTATTGTGATGGATCAAATCTTATAAGTAATTGTATTTACTAGTACTAGTATCGCTATAAGCTCCACTTTGGTCGTATCGTCTTGTTTTTTTTTATTTTTTGCCTATAATCCGCCTTTTTTCCAGACGTTGCCCCGTTAACTTATTGATTGCATGAGCCCCCTTTTTTTTAATTCTTCTTCTTATCTTTGAAGAATCTACTGTCTCTGTTTTAAGAACTCTATGCCAGTCAGTGGCAGTAGCCTGTGGTAGTCAAGCGAGCAGGAATAGGTTCTTTGGCAGAAGACGATGCACTTAATATCCTCTCTCCTGTCAGTTCAAAAAGCGTCTGTTTGAAACAAGGAGTTCCGATAAGCAAGTAAGCAAGTCGGATGTCTTCTAGCCAACCTATCCTTCGTAGATAAGCCACCCTCCAGCTGGAAGAAAAGAGAGGCGGAAGTTTCAATTTTTTCTAGGCTCTGGCAAGGAAAAACGCTTTACGTACTATTAAGTGAATAATAGATCCGAACACTTGCCCATGTTGATTTAGTGACCATTTTTTCATGAGGAGTGAGGCCTAGCATCTTTGGCTCTTGTGCTAGAATAGCTTATTAACGAATAAGCTCTTTCGGAATAGTGGGAAAAGATAGCCACTCGAGCTCTTTCTTTCAATAGTAGAAGATCCCATAGAGAAGTAAGTCTTAGGCGAGCGATTTCTAAGCCTTACTTAAAAACTATTCTATATTCGAACCGGGAAATAGGTATGAGAGAGAGTTCACAGGCCTAGCCATCTTTGAATAGACCAACTAGTTAGACACGCTAGTTAAATTATGGGGGATACCTCCTGTAGTGGAGGAGACAACGTACCAATGATAGCATCAGTACTGTTTTTTACAATAAAGAAAGGGCTGGTACTGAACTAGTAGATACGGTTGAGTCAGTTGTTGATTCAGAAGCGGTAGAAATAGTAGTAGCAGATCTTCCATATCTAAAATGACCGCAAACAAGCCCTTACCTATCTTAAAAGAAAGCTTTACTAGCCTATTTGGGAGCCTCTTTCCAGAACACTACTATCTTTGTCCCTTCCGCTTTAGTATTAGGGGTAGCTCCAAGGCTAATTCTAGTTCCGATTCCGACTAGAAAGCGAAATACCATAATTCCAGCTTTAGTCCCATTTGCTTTGCTTCCTTTCTTTCTTTTGTGCTGAAAGATCCCTTTGCTAACCTAAAAGAGTCACGTAATAATCTTCACTAAAAGAGAAGAAGTCAATGGATCATTACCTTCTTAGAGAAAAATTCATGAAATAGCTTACTAGAATTTCCCAGCCCTAGTTTTACTACTTACCGTACTAAAAAGAGTTCCATTCCTATGAGCAAAGTTCCTAAAAAGAGGATCCGAGATATCAAGTATACTCATGAAAAGGTAGGACTTCCAGCTTTAAGGCCTAATTCTGACTATTCTCTTCTCCAGACAGATACAGATATAGAACGGGAACAAACAGCAAGCCGGTCTTATACAACTACATCGGAAGTGCAATTTGACTTTTCATTGACATTGAAAGATAAAAGATAATAGGAACCGGCAAAAATATAAAATTTTAGAATTTGTAAAAGGAATCCATAGGCCACATCCATTCTCACAATGAAATGAAGTGGAGCTCGGATAGAATGGTGGGTGCGATCAGAAAAAATGGCGCTAGTATGAGGGTTTGCCCCAGAGCTAGAAGAGCAATAGGCTCTCGATCTCATTCTCTTGTTCATAGATTAAGGAGAGGACAAGCGGTATTGAACCTTTTTTGTTGATCAAATTTCATAAGAAAAAAATCTTATGCGGGTGAACTTATGTTTCCTGATCGTCATCATCTAGTGCTGTACTCCACCATCTGTTGTTAACAAAGGACAAAGGTGCCATCCTTTCTACTTGACTTTTGAGTCGGTCCTCGATTTATGGAATATGGAAGTCAGTAAAGGAAGTTTTCCCGAGCCGGCCCAAGACAAGAACTTGAATTTACAGGATTCTTCTTAGAGTTTGATCATTCTCTCTAGCGAGAGGATATATAAAAAAAGAGGGTGTTTTCAGATTGATGTCTCTGACGTGGTCGAAAAGAAAAAATGATGTTATGAAGCTTACAGAAGCGTCTTATGCTACATTAGAGATTAGAGTGCTTCGTTATGAACGAAGACCCGGAGTCATGGAGTAGCCATCACTTAAACTACGCATTAGAAGACAAAGAATTCCTGACTGAATTTCCCATCGTCTTAGAGCTGCATCGGTTTACGTTATTTAACCGTCTGCTGTGGATGCTAAAACTTCTTCACGAAGGCATCTTCCTATAGGTCCTAAGAGAGGCATACTTTAAATAGCTAGAGAAGACTGCACATCACTGAAGATATTGTGAGATCTTTCTGTTAAGTGAAGCCAGGAAATGGTATCATAAGGCAAGGCAAGATACAGAAGAGTGTGCAATGTATTGAACTTAAAGCACCAGGCCACTCGAACACCGGTTTCCGAGCTTGACCTTTTTACGCCTTTCTCCTTGTTGCTCGCAGGATTCACTCACTTTTTGAGAATTCTCAAAGTATCTCCCACGTAACGTAAATAGTCAGCCCTGGTGGCTCTTCTAAGAGGGACAGAGAGCTCATTTACTTAAAAGGAAGACATAATAAACAAGAGAATGAGCTAAAGCAAAAGGCAAGACTGAAGGCGAAGGCGAAGGGGCGAGGTGCTACTTTGGTTCGAATTCCATTTTGGAAACAGAGATTCAGAGTTCCATTCATTCTGATGCCTTACCTAAGACATCCTCGAAACGGGCGGTTAGCTACACCGTATAGTGACGGGCCGTTAGGATAGCTATTTGAAGTATCGAAGGATACCGCTAGGATGGCGACTTTCAAGAAAAAAGAAAAAAGAAAGATGCCGGCCTTTCACTCCTCTTCTATTATCTTAATAGAATATATTATAGCTACCTTTCTCCGGGCTCCTAGGCTAAGGCGTATCCATCTTCTTGCTTCAAAGAGTCCCTTACTCACAAGTAGTACAGTTGGGATTCTAGTTTAAATTTAATGTGTCCTGATAAGATCGTTAATGAATGATATACTGCCTGAGATAGGGCATACTCTCCCCTCTACGTATTGCGAGAAAGAAACGACTTTCTGAATGAAGAGCGATTTCCTTGCCCTCCCCCCCCTTCTACTTATTCCAGCTAAAAAAGAAGACTTTATCGATTGAGTTCATTCCCCATCTAGAGCGGAGATTGTCCGAAAGTACGATTTCGATCCTCCATTCTACGAGTTTTCTCTTTCGAGGGTTGAGGACAAGAGAAGAGCAGGGGCTATCAAAGCCTATACCGGGGGAAGGGAAAGATGGCACGAACCGCTTCAACATAGGAAGAAATTGATTATTTCACGGGGGATGGTCAAGGACCTAGGGAAATGATTCCAACCAAAAGCCTTTTTTTTTTTTAGCACAGGGCTAGAGAACAGGGCTAGTAAGGAAGGTGCGATTGAGCGAACGTCTGTAGCGGAACTTGCCTCTCGGAAGGAGTCTAGATCCTAGTTCAGCTGGACTATCTCCTTCTTCTAGTGTCCTTCGATTCTGTAGACTCGTAAGTCTTGTTGGTAGCCCGTAGTACCTTTTCCAGTCTCGGGGAGTGTTTCTGATAGAACCGATTCGACAACTGAGGAAAAAAGTTCATATGAACATGAGGTGGGAAGGGTTATCCAGACTCATTCTTATAGGTTCCAGTTTATCTTCCAAAGAAGGGCGGGTTACTCGACTTTAAAAAGTTTTTCCTAATCCTTATACAAACTGAGATCTTCTTCCAAAGATGCTTGGGTTCGGGGAGGCGATGCATCTGACCCAGCTGGATTAAACTGTTCTAGAGCTGTGGAATGAAAGAGGGAATTCTAGGAAGAGTTTACCAAAACTCTATCTAACCTCCTTCATAAGGGCCACGATGAACTTCTTAACCAAGTAAATGAGCTTCCTGTAAAAGGAACATCAAGAAAACCATAATTCTAAATTGAATCATTGAACTCCCGCATTGGTTGGTAAGAGAGTTGGAAGCGATCCCATACGTTCAGAAGGTGATCTTAAACATTAAAGTCACTCCCAATTAACCACGGTCCAGCACCTATTCCATGGCCTCTTTGTCCCGAAATAGAAAGCAAAATTGGAATTTTCGGAGGATAGCACCTCTTCCAGCCTATCATTCTCCCACAGTTTACGCGCCAACGTATTAACCGCTAACTAATGTGGCTTCTGGCCAAGAAAATGGCGCACTAGAGTGTTCTTCCAATCACCTTTACCCTCCTTAGAAATGACCTTAAGGGGGATCACCTTCACTTTCCCATTGTCCCTCACAGGTTCAACAAATGAAAGAGACTGAGGAGATAGAAAACTACCCGAGAATGTACCCGGAGAAGTACCAGATGAAGCAAGGACAGCCCTTGCATAACTTAGATTCCTGGCACAGGCTTGGGGGACGAAGGTTTCTCTGAAGTGAAATTCCAATGGGGGCTGGGGCCAGATAGGCCAGATTGATTCAACTGGCCATCTTGGGTTTGCCGCCTTAAGAGAATGGGCTTGATGTTGACTTTTCCCAACGGGTGGGCGTGAAGGGGCTTCAGGCCCATTATACCGTTCAACTGAAGAAGTACCCAAGACCACACTAGATGGCCCTACATCTGTAGAAGTGGCACACAATTCAACATTTCCTAATGTCAAGCTGGGGCCAGGAAGGCCACTTGCACAGGGGAGAACGTGAAGACCACTCACCGAGGAGTACAAAGTAGGCTACTCGCCCATAACAGAGGGGCCACGACCTCTGCTCATCCCCATGGTGGAGTAGCCAGGTGTCACGCAGCTAGAAGAAGCGAGAGAAGTTTACGATTAATCGGATAATATCGACAAGTAGAATTTTATTAAAGCATCACCTCTTTTGGATATCCTCATAATCTCCCTGTTGATAATTCACCCTTCAGCAGCTTACATTTCTTTCGGGGGTGAGTAGTCTCTTTTCACTACTGTGGGGTTGCCGCGAGTAGTAAAGGTTTCAACCTTGAAGATCTTCTTCTTTTTTAGGACTGAAACTCATTCCCATGCTGTAGCCCTTTCAACCTGACCCTATCCCGTCGCTTTTTCATATGAGTAGAGAAAGTGACATCTAAGGGGAAATAAGAGATGGCATCGAAAAAGAGAAGGCATGGAATGGAACTGCTTCTATAGATAGGGGAAGATATTTAAGTAGTTCAGTCCAGGAAATCAATGTCTCTCTTACAGTCCTACCAGTCTAAATTGGTAACAGAAATGGATGGGATTTCGAAAAGGAAGGAAGGCTAGCTTGGCTTCTGCCAGCAAAAATGCTTGTGAGGATAGTTGTTCACGTAGTAAGGTGGCTGCTCCTTTTATTGAAAGGCTCCTTTTCCCCTAAGATAAGAAGGTTTTAGGAAAATTTCCTTTTTCGCTTCTAGTACTCGCCCAGAGTTCCATTAGTTTAGTTAGTGAGGTAAGTCAGTATAGCTAGTCTAATGAGAGGTACCATAGATCAAACCTTAAGCTTACAGTTGGTAATCGGTTCGGCTTCTAGCTATAGTTGAGGCGGTAAGCTAGTACAAAAGGCCCCGTAAGGGCTTAGTTGGGCACAGATCACGGTACGGAAACAAAGAAAGATGCTAATAAGTGAATTTCCTTATTTTGTAGCTAGTATAAATGCAATTCAAAGCCTACGTTTATCTGCTGTCAAAATGGCTGTCTCGGAGAGAGAGCTTACTCAAGCAGTAGCAGTCAGGGGTACTAGAGGCGAGCTTGAAGTACCACTAGAGTAAGTAAGCGCAAGTAGATTCATTGCTCACCCGAACCCCATTCCTCTTGCTCTACCTATTGAGGCTGCACAGATGACTCTCGTCAAGCTATAGAGAGCGATCGAAGCTCGTTCAAAAGTACATCTATATGTGGCTTTTGCCGTAGCATGTGAGTAAACGGCTTACCCTTGAGTGATTTATCTGCTGACCCGAAGCAAGTAATCATTCCAAGCTAGTCTATTACGTCTGTCGGAGAAGGGGCCAGTGCCTTTCCACGATTCAATAATCAGGAATCTAATCTTTATTCTATGTTTGGAGCCAGTTAATATGCCCGCTGTGGTGCCTCTTATACAACTTACCAGTGCGATGTATCTGGCAGCTATCTTTCTTAGACCCTACCCCTGGGTTGGGTGTAGTATTCGGCGGGTATTTCCCATATGTTTGGATTGTCTATATGTATGAGTACCACAGAAAACCTTCTTCTTCTGCCGTTAGATCCATCACACAATAGTAAGCTGGTATTTCTCTCTTTTACACTATTAATGCAAATCAGCGTCCGACGGCATATCCACAGGCTAGGGCGGCTATAGCATCGGCAAAACTTTTTTTCTCTCGTGGTAGGTAGTGGAACTCAACATATGAGAATCGGGATACCACGGACTCCAGATGCTTATTGCACAGCTGTAGCTTCGAATCACGGGTCCTATACTTCCCTTGTATTTGACTGATGATTAGGGCACAATCTCCATACACATCCAGGTAGCGTATTCCATGATCCAAAGCCATTTCCATCCCCAGTACACAAGCTTCATGCTCGGTAATGTTGCTGGTAGCAGGGAAAAAGAAAGTAAAGCAACTACAGCTAGATCATAAGAGACAGGGATAACTACAAGAGAAAATGAACCAGAAACTAAAAAAGGAAGTCTGCTAGCATAGAATAAGTTCTGTTAGGTTCTTAGTAGCAATCGGCGACCTTTTCTTCTTTTACTTCACATAGCTTTTCGTCTCCTTGATAGCTGGAAGTTCTCCAATAGTAGGAAAAGCTGGGGGACTTTGTACCATCAATTCTGGTGTGGTTGGATTCTGTTCAAAAGCCCAAGGACTTGGAGCACATCTTTTGTTCTTTCCACTACTTAAAGTGATTGTTACGACCACGAAGAAACGACAAATCCCAACTACGGATATATAAGAGCCAAAATTGCTAAGGGCATTCCATTTAGCGTAAGCATCTGGATAATCTGGAATGCGATGAGGTATACCCAAAAGCCCTAAGAAATGCATGGGGAAGAAGGTCAGATTAACACCGAAAAAAGTTATCCAAAAATAGATTTGACCTAGAGTTTCAGGGTATGTCCGACCAAAGATTTTATCTACCCAATAGTGAAAAATCCTGCAAATAAAGCAAAAACGGCTCCCATAGAAAGTACATAATAGAAATGTGCAACCACATAGTAAGTATCATGTAAACAAAAGAATGAACCCTACAGCAAATAACACGGGTGTTTTGTATTGTATGGAACCCTCCCACATGGTAGTGATCCAACTAAAGATCTTGATTCCAGTGGGGACAGCTATGATCATGGTAGCTGCGGTGAAGTAGGCCCGGGTATCAACTTCTAAGCCCACAATAAACATATGACGAGCCCAAACAAGAAATCCAAGAACACCTATACTGATCATGGCATTAACCATGCCTAGATACCCGAAGACCAGGTTTCTTGAAAAAGTTGAAACGATATGACTCATGATAAAGGATCCAGGCAGAATGAGGATGTAAACGTCAGGGTGCTTCTCTCTTCTACTAATATAAGCAGATGAATAGAAGAAAGGTGGACTATATCATCAACTTATTCCATTTGTCTAGGAAAGCTAGCCATGCTTTATGGTGAAGACTGTTAGGTTTAAATGCTTTGAGATCGTAAAGACTGTAATATTCCTCAATAAGGAAGTGATTTATGACTTCGGAAAGTATTTGATTTAAAGTACTCTAGAATCATGATGATATTTTTTCGACTTTGTACAGACCATTGATAGTAACCATTTTGACTACTATCAAAGTAGATACTTCCTCCAAATACTACCTTATAAGACTCTACATCTTGTAGAAGTTTTTTAGTTACTTGAATACTTAGTTGAGGTAGTCCATGCTTCATAGCTATACTAATAGTACCATCAGCATCAAAGAATCCTGCAAACTAATTTGACTGAGCATCTAGCGGAATAGGTAGAATTACGGGGATATCCAGTACTTGACAGACACGATGTAGTTGAAGTAGTCGTGCTGAATGTCGAATATGACCATTTATACAATTCATTAGTTTAATCATACCAGTTGATTATGTAGTCGATAACGATAAGATTTAGCACCTGTTCGCATTTTAATACTTCCACCAAGCATATGTTGGATATCTCGTAGTAGTGTTAGATCTTCAAGTCCCATGGTAATTTCAAGAGAAGTATATCACTCCCAGAAGGATTTAAGATAAGTTGTTGCGCGTGTAGTATCTGAGGTTCCTACTAGACTGCTTTTATGTCGTTGGTTACCTGCTGATTGTGTCTTAGATACCCCATTTTTACTAGATCGGGGTAGAAAACCACTTATGAACATAGTAAGGTGTACTATTAAGCAGACAGTCCCAGCATATACCGCAATGCGTATTTAGATTTGAATATGAAAAGGGCCATTTAAAACCAAAGAACCGAAAGAGATGCTGGTACAATATGGGGTCTCCCCCTCCAGCGGGATCAGAAAAGGTTGTATTAAATTTTTGATCGGTTAATAACAAGGTAATTGCCCCTGCCAGTACCGGAAGTGATAATAAAAGTGGGAATGTTGTCACTAGAACGGATCACACAAATAGGGGTGATCTATGCATAGTCATTCTAGGCCCACGCATGTTGGAGATGGTTGTTATAAAATTGATAGAACCTAAAATAGATGAAATACCAGATAGATGAAGACTAGAAATTGCTGAATCAACTGCTCATCCAAAATGGCTGGTAATACCAGTTAAGGGAGGATAGACCGTCCACCCAGTTCCGCTACCCACTTCTACTAAGGATGAGCTTAATAGGGGCAAGAGACTTGGTGGCAACAACTAGAATGAAATATTATTTAATCGTGGAAATACCATGTCAAGCGCCCCTATCAGAATCGGAACAGACCAATTACCATATCCACCTATCATCGCCGGCATAACCATAAAAAAGATCATTAAAAAAGCGTGAGCCATTATTAAAACATTATAAAGTTGATGATTCCCACCAAGAATTTGATCGCTGGGTCGTGCTAATTCCATACAAATCAGTGCTGAGAAGCATGTGCACGGCACCAAAGATGAAATATAGAGTCCTATATCCTTGTGGTTAGTGGAGAACAGCCATCGGACCGGATTTGTCATAAAATTTGGATTCTTTCCTCTTTATCTGCTCCCCCCCAAAAAAAGAGAGAGACTCTTCGAGAACTAAAGATAAGAACACTTTTGTTGGTTGTTGGTTGTTTTCCAACGTAAAGCATGGGAAAAAGTTCACTGACTTATGCAATTTCGGGGGTCGGTAGTTAGCTGCGTAGCAACCAATGCATTTAACAGGAATCAATCAATCCCAGTTAAAGTCCCTGCGGCCTCGTGACTAGACGAAGAGATTACTCCATCATGCGCACCAGGGTTTCGGTTCCATCTTCTATATACGTAACCTCTGAGATAGAAGAAAGACACAAAGGAGATAGAATGCCTTTCTTCTCTTACAATATTTCGAGTTAGAGGTCAAAGAGCCCAAGATACGCATCTACCAGATAAGCATATAGTTCGTTGTGATTCTCAAGTTCAAGTCATTGGGCGCTTCGTGTCCTACCCCCTTTCTCTCCTTTTTGCTTCGGGCTGTTCATGCTCATCCTCAGCCTCCGGTAGGCTGATGGGTATTGAACCTGACTCTATAGACCTTTATGCACGGTCTTCTACGACCGCTCCTATAGAAAGCTTTTTAACATGACTTTCCGAGAGGCTTCTCCATGGGGACCACAGAGCGATCATAGTCTAACTCTTCAATAGGGGATTCATAAGCGAATCGCTTTCGAGGCATCTCGGATTGCCCATTCATGAAATAGGGTGCAGGAGTTCTTTGCATCCATAGAGGAGGCTCATCCATGATTGGGAATCGGAATGTAGATACTTGACTGGATGCCCCTCCTATGATCTTGGCTTGCTTCATTACATTCATGAATTCTTCCGATCTGCTTGACATCATTAGTCACATTTCTCAATCGGGCACGTAGAACAGAAACCCGAAAGGTAGTTTTTGCAGGGCAGAGGGACATATAGATCTTCATCTATGCGCATGGAAATAGCTACGGGAAGGTTTGATCAGGATAAGTAGGGCATTCTATCTAGTGCCTGCCCAAAATCCAGTAGTTGGCCTTGACACCTTAATATCAAGGAACCCCCGCCGATTTTTGGCCTCTAGTGATACGCACGGTTTCAGGCACCAGCTGCTGTTTCCATACTCCTCAATATACTTGCAGGTAGTCTTCATCTCAAGCAAAAGCTGATTCTCGAGTGTTAAGCATAGCTCCAAACTGACTTTTTGCACCAAAGATACAGGCTTCTGTTTACAATAGATGATTAGGCCTAGAGGTGGGATAGTAACCAGGTTTTAAAAGACGAAAAAAGTCTTTCTTCAGGAAAAGCTCCATCGAAACAATACCAATACCCGCAAACAAAAAAATGAAGAAAGAAACCTCCACCACGAACACAATCTAACAACAGGAACAGAACGAATCCAACACAGTTACACTAGGAAAAGGGGCACAGAAGGATGATCTCAGAAGAAAGGCTTTTTTTTCAATCATACTTTGGAGGCCTTTGAACCTTGTTTGAGCTCCTCATTTCTTGTCTAGAAAGGGGAAATCCTTATTTTTTTTCACTTACATACGCGAATCTAGGTCCAGCCTCGCTTGCATTCAGTTATCAAGGGAGATGTCTACTCTTTCGTTTACATACGCAAGCTCCCGATTAGTCGCAATCACACTTCTGTGCAATATCTAATGTATATTAAATTAAAGCACTTACCGACCAAGCATCAACAGAGTAGCCTGCGGATTGGTGCCCAGTGACAGTAAAAGTTGAATCATCAACAACTTTGAGTGCATCAACCCCAAAAACTCTAAAGTTCCTATCAACCACTTTCCCAACAAGGCAGCCTTCATGCTAATGCCATACTGTGGTCATAGTGCGACGACAAAACTCTCTCATCAGAAAATCATTGGATAGATCAGCAGGCAATGAAGGTCCAACATACCTGAAATCTCTAGGACCAAACTATTGTTGGTACTAGAATTACTCCATGGAACGGCTTTTAGGTACATCATGAATCTTTCGGGTGCCATTCGCACACCTCTCCACATCACCAGGATTTCGGAAGTAATTAAACTTTACTATTGGGTTCACCTTAACATGAGTTGATGCTATTCTGAGATAACCTGCAGAGAGGGGGCCAACAATCTTCTCCATCAGGGTTGCCACAATAAAATATACCAGAGAGGGAGAACTCCTAACAAAAGCACCATGAGACGGGGCAGAAAATGGTATGACATTTGAGGCTGCTTCCAGATAAGCTCTTGAATTGGTAATTCCTACCACTTGTATCAAAGAGTGTTCAAGTGGCATTTATGGTACAATAGAAATGACATTTATAGAATTATCATAAACGAACTTACCCACGTAAGGATGGTGATGCGCCACTGGAATTCCCCAGGAGCAGAGATAAGCGCTTGGCCTAATACCACTCAAGAGAAGAAGTTGTGGGCTCCCAAGAGCTCCAGCAGAGAGTAATACCTCACCCTTATCGCACAGCATCGTGTGGTAGAACCTTCCTCTTTGATCACGGTAAACCACACCAGTAGCTGATGGTTTTGACGAAGGATAAGGCAATGAAGTAGCAAGAAGTACTGTCTCAACAATTGTGTGTACAGTCACCCTGATGTTAGAAGTCTTTAACTAGCTCAGAAGGTCGACAGCGCTCTGTCTCCGACCAATGCTATCAAACTTAGAACCCACAATCTTGGTACCCACAAGGTGATCCAAAGAAAACTTATTGTAAGGACCGATCCCAGCCTCAAGAAAACCATCTCGAATGGCACATTGCCAGTTCTTAAGTTCAAGCTAAAACATAATTGCCCTCTCAACCCATTCGTATGATTGATTGACCACTCTAAGGTCTCAATTAATCCTTTCCTATAAAAGTCTTGATCAGCTCTGCTGTAAAAACCAGCATTGATTGCCCTGTTGCCTCCAAGAACTCGGCCTCGGGTGACAACTCTAATTCAGAAGAAGAAGTGATCTCGGCATCGCAAAAAGCCAAAAAAGCCATTGAGCACGCTTTAATGTGTTTTCCTTGCTTTTTGGACTGCTTGTTTGCTAGCTATCACGGACTTATCTCAACGCGGTTCGTGTGGCACTTGTTCTGGCCTGCTCATATCGCTTTAATGCAGCTCACTCAGCTTTGCCGCTCACGGCCAACATTATTAAACCATCTCTCTATTCCCAAGAAAAGCCCGTTTAAGCTGTCTTATAGGCAGATAGCGACAGAGAACTCGTTATTCAGTAAAACCCACGGCAGGTGCTGCTGTTAGTAAAGCAAGTCATTTTTGCTCGAATGATCAAAAGAAATTCCTTAACAGTCTTAATTTAAAGGGAAACATCTTTACTAGTTGGGGGCTAGCGCCCCTACTCTCTTCTTAAGCTTGTCCCATGCTAAAAAGCCATATCATGCGAGTACGCACGTCTATCACCTTTTTCAGCTTGACCTGATGAGCGAAGTATGTTTTCCGGTCTTCCTGGCCTTCAGAACTAGTTGTTAATATCCTTCCTATAGCCTTCTGCTTTCAGACTTCGACCTTGTAAACTAACTCCTTGACTTCTTGCCTTACTAACCCTAGCGCTAGTTGCACCATCTGAACTAGCAATACCAACTGCTTCTGAAATGACTTTGCCGTTCATTATTAAAGGAATCCGAAGGTAACTCTAAAACCTTCACAGGTGGAACACACAGAGGCCGATCCTCATCACTTGCGACCTTACAAGGATAGACGGTCTTAGGCAGAAAGAATTCGCTGAACAGAGGCAGTATAAAGAAAAAGCTCCAGTAAATGAACCAACCTTCAAACGGCTAAGCCTGAAAAGCCGCCTTATCGGGACCTTTAGGGGGTTCAGACCCTTGAGAACTGCGCCATCTCATAAACCGATTGCAAATAGCTCAAAAAAATCCAATGGAAGGCCCACTAAGGCCTTATCACACCTTTCACCAGAGATGAAGACCAGAAAGGACGCCCCACTTCCATAAGGATGGAAGGAAGTTATTGAACATACCTTAAGAAAAGGTCCTTCACCAGGATGCCGTACTTCTCCAAAGCACTCTCGACGTTTGTAGACGCGACGGGTCGTCCACAATGCTACTAAACTGATAGTTGTTCCGTTTAGGAACAAGAATCAGCTTAGACACTGAGAAGATGTATAGATAGATTTTAACTAATCTGTCCGCCTTGATCATTCGATCCGCATCTTTTTTACCAACGGATCTCGTTGTGCTCTGGGAGAAAGCCAACTACGATATGAATCCCTACTAGGAATACAAAAAAGATCTTTCAAGAAAATGCATTAGCTTCAAGATCAACTTATTCTTACTGAAGAGAAAGAAAGAAGTCAAGTTGGACCAAAGAAAAGAGAGAAAGCGACCCACTGCAGTTCGACTTGCTTACACAAGATGAAGGGGATCAGTATAAAAGAAAATGATGCTTTTCTTGAGCTTATTCTTGTCCCCAAGGGGCGAAAGTCACATTCTTATCTATCTATCCTACGCTTCTATCGATACACTACCTTATACTAGTAAAATGGCGTACTAAAGGTGCTCTCCTTACGTCCGTTAACAAAGACAAAGTAAGAGAGATTTATCTTTCCACAAAAGCAGCTAGCATTAGTGAGGTATTATCCTTAGTTCACTTTAGGGAGTCTATTCTTCGCCTAGCCTGATGGCGAAGCAAGGCTTTGAAAAAGTTACACTTTCTGCTTTTAGTGGTATCGTATAGTATTGATCACACGGATGTACGCGTTGATACGGTAGGGCTCGTGGGCCTCTTTCATCGTCACCTTCTGATGATCATGTAAAACGAATTTGGAAATGTTCAGTGAGAGAGGGCGTCTTTGTAGCACTCTCTTATGGCAGCACTGCTCCTAGATGCCAATATCGGATTAGCTAGAGAGTATGGTGACAACGATCACTACATAAAACTGAATACCACTATCTCTCAGGTTGGTAAACGTTATAGTGGCAGTGACCACTCAGCTACTTAAGCCAAATACGAACCTAACTGTAAACATTAAGCGCTTTAGGTCATGCACGTCGATATGCCCTTGCCATGATGAATCTCTGTCCTGTAGAAGGACTCGGCAGCGTCTCATGTAAGGGAAAAAAACAAAAAGACTCAAAAGAAAGGCCTATACAAGGTTCAAAGATATTGTTTGGAACAACTGGAAGATCTTTTTGTTTTAGCTCTCGTAGTAGATAATGCACAAGAGCCGATCTTAGGTACAGATTCAAAGGTCTGCATCTACCCAACTACAACTCCAGTGGAAAAAAGTCCGGTCCCACATCTCCCGTTGCCTCGAAAGTAGTGAGGGACAGAGAGTGGTCAATTCAACCAAGAGATTTATAACGAAGACCACCAATTCTGCAAAGAGTACTAAAAGGCTTCACAGAATATTTTGTTCGAATGGCAAACAAACCCTTCGGGTGCAAATAGTTAGCGAGACAACAGATCAAGATAGGACTTAAGTTGTCCCTCCCACTGTTGACCTTAAATCTCTTAGCAAACTCTATACACCCCGTGTTGGATATTAAGGATTTCATTTCAATATTGAAAGACCCCAACACAGACGCATAGATAGACGCCACCTTTGCATCGACGATGACAACCTCATCACCCAACACTGCATAGTCACAAAAGTGGACACCAGGGTACAGCAGTTGTGCTAACCACCACACCATAATATGTTTTTAAACGCGAACAGTGGCCAAGAAAAGTAATAACCAAGTGGTTGGCCTGCCACAAAGCTCACTTGAGACCATTTGCATTTAACAAATGGAACCAGGAATATATTGTAGGCAAAGTATGAGTTAACAACACTTGAAGCAAAAGAGCGATCAACCAAAGATTGAAAGATCTCAAACATGACTACCAGAGGCCACCTATCGGTTGCCGCTGATAAATCATAAGAGAAAGGTTTGCCGACCAAGGGTTTTATTTGATTCAAGGTATCATCCTATGGTAACCTTTTCCACACCCTAGCCAGCCAAGTATGTACTGGCTTCAACAAGTGCTGATTTAGATAATTACCAATGGCAAACGCTTCGCACCTCTTTCCCACTCCCTCAAGGGAACAACCGAGATAGCCAGTGACAGGTGATAAACCAAAGTCGTCTGGAGAGGGGAGAGCGAGACCTACGATTCGTTATCGAATCCTAACAAGTTAGCTTCTGATAGTATAAGGAGTCTTTTAAGACAAAAGAGTCGAGCTAGCAAAGGCGATTCGCCTAATAGGACAAGAGTAGATCTTAAATGTACCTTAAGAACTATCGTAAAGGTTTTAGCGAAAAAATTCCTATTGAGTAGTCTTACCACATCGCAATAGGAGCTGCAGTTAGCTCAAAAGGTATTTATCTTCCTTAGATACTTGACCTCGAAGGCAGGGATAGGGGCTTCGATACGAGACCTACATGGAGAGGGTTTTACCATAAATCGGAGTTTATGAGTGAAGGCTACTTAGAACTGGCGAGGTATTCGACTAAAAAAGGAAGGTAGGAAGCAAACCCCTCAACCAAGAAAGGGAAGCTCTTTGCCAGACTAAAGTAAGCTGGAAAGTAGGTTCCTATCCCTACTAAGAAGATGAGGGGATAAGACGATCAACAAAGATGGATTAGAAGTTCGAAGATTTCTTAGATCGGAGAGGAAGAATTAGAGCTGGGGATATTTCCATTCTAGTACTAGCCCCTCCTCCGACAACATACAAGAGAGCTCCGGTTACTGACTCGATCTCTATCGCCACTAATAGATGAAAGTAAAGGAGAATTTACTAATTGTAGTCTTCCCCTGAAAGATTGGATTGAGATCCTTCTCTTATAATCGTATCAGCCTTGCCCTAACGAGTGAACTTCATCACTCGACCCACACCGAATGAACTACTTTACTTACCTTGCCTTTGAATCTTTTACTAGGAGTTTCTGGGTATTGAAATATTCTTCTCCATGGGGGACTTCTCCTTTCTGCCTATCAAAAGTCTTTCTGAAGCCCAGGTTCGTAGACCTACCATGCCACCTCCTATTCCCTCTTTCTTCTCTTCAAAGCTAGCTGAGTTCTATCCTTTAGGAAAAAGGGAATTCTCTACCGCTTAATAAAAGAAACGTAGTTTTAACTAAGCATAAGTCCTTTGCTTTATTGTCATGAGCTTCGAAAGTTGGGATGGAGCTAGATAGATGGGATTGAAGGATAAGCAACTACATCAATAAACTAGGCAGCAGCAAGAGAGGGTTCTCTCGCTATGGCTCTTCCCCACTTGATGAAGTTTTCTTCTTGTAGCTAGGGGAAAGAAGAGCTCCAATTGATGTTCCTAGTCCAGCTGAGTTAATGATTACACTTGACACCTTCTCCTCATCTCTGTTTACTGTCACTCTGTCTCTATCTATAGGATTTTGAGACCAAGATCGATGTAATGCCAGCTTGAAGCTCTGTTCTATGCCCGCCCTCTGCCCATAAAGAGATGGGGTCACACAATGAAAGCTTTCTAGAGTAACCAGGAATCCATTGTCTATTTGACATGTCAGCATTGGAATAATAGCATACAGGACTAGCCCCCCTCTGGGGATTCTTTCTCGGCCATCTGATGTTGAGAATTCACCATCAAAGGAGTAACCTATGATCCATTGTGTGTCACGACGTCTTTAGTTTAGTTGAAAAATCAAACCTGGAATGTTCCACTTTGGATGGTATTCCTTTCATAGGTTAGTAGTGGCGAGAAAAGCTAGTCTTAAGGGTAAAACCAGCTAGAAAGACTTGGGTATTGCAATGAGGTACAGAAAAAGGAAGCTATCTTGAGTAACCCTTTAGAGAGTGAAGAGAGGAGTTGCTATGAGTCACAAAAAGAGGATGCCAATAGTTTGTTAACGCTATTCTTCCTAAAAGAAGAAGGGCACGTGATGGGTACACTAGGGTACCACTCGTTTTTTTAACGTAATCCCTCATAGCGGTTAGTGACAAAGACCAATGCTTAACGAGTTGAAGTAGCAGTAGTGTTAGTAGTATGTAGGGCAGGAGGTGTAAAAGAATAGCCTACCCACTGTAGAGTTATGATTAGTAGTTTAATCAGTTAACCTGGGAAAGCGAGGAATCGATGCTGTAAAGAAGGAAAAGCAAACAAATTTCCATGGGAAGAGCATAAAAAAGTAGCTCGAACGTTAGTGAGAGGAGCGAAAGCCAGAGTCAAGACCAATTGTTGCAGAATAGATATCCCTTCTAATAGCAACTTTTGCTGGAACAGAGATCTCATCTCTCCCATTCCTCAGTGCGGGAACTCTTTCAAGGGGTTATGCTAAGAGTGAAAAGGAGTGAATGTACCACATTCAGTTAGTGCTTCTTCTTTGTGTGTAAGAGTAGGCAAGGAACAAAACTCTTATACCACCACACTCCAGTATATGAAGATTAGTAACTTTGCCGGTGAAGCAAGTAACCGAATTCAAACAGATATTTTCGACATGAAGGAGTTGTGATCCCACCTAGAAGGGCATAAGCTTGCTCTACTACTCCTGTCCAAGATATTCTTTCCTGAAATAATAGCTCTACATCTCGAGGTAGGAATCCTATCGAATGCTACTACTTTAAGAAGCCAATCGAGGCAGGGAGACACGCGAGTATGGCACTCTTTCGAGGGGAAGGGCGGGATAAGCAAGAACGAAATGAAGTACAGGTCACCTAGCTCTTTCCCTAAATGAAGAACGGCCTATCACCACTAGACCTGATGCGTAGTCTAGGAAACAGATTCCTATTCAAAGAGTGCATAACCGCATGGATAAGCTCACACTAACCCGTCAATTTGGGATCCAATTTGAGATTTTCCTTGGGAGGTATTGGGAAGGAATTGGAATGTAATAAAAATAATATCAGATTCCTACAGAAGAAAAGGTTCTCTATTGATTCAAACATTGTACCTATACCTATGGGATAGGGATAGAGGAAGAGGAAAAACCGCAGATCAAACTTTTGAAAAGTTTTGTGAGCGGAAACGCCTTGCCGAAAATCAATCTAGAAATAAACTAAAAACATCAGGACTGATAACAGTCTTGAGTTTTGTGATTTGTGTGCATCGCATGGAATCTTACATCATAGGACGGTTAGGTATAACCCTTAACATAATAGAGTAGCTGAGAGGATGAACCGTACCATAATGGATAAGGTTAGATGTCTTATGTTGTCTTCAGCTGTCCCAACCATAAACTTTAAGACTCCTATAGAACTTTCGTGTGGCAAACCCGCTAACCTGTCCAACCTTAGAGTTTTTGGGTATGCTGCTTTTGCACATCAGAAGGAGGGTAAGCTAGACCCTATTTCTAGAAAGGGAGTGTTCATAGGATATCCTAGTAGGGCGAAGGGTTATAGAGTGTGGCTAAAGGGTGAACCGGGAGTAAGGATAGTTATCAGTAGGGATGTCATCTTCAATGAGTTAGATATGTTAGTATATGCCCTAAGACCAATTGACTCACATTTATGATTTATGAAGCATGTATTTTTTTTGGATTGTATTTTATGCTCTTGGTCATCAAGTATGTGACTTGATAGTAAAACCCTTATAGCTAATAAAATACTATTCTTATTTGTCCCTAGTTTATTACATCTTATAAAGTAGTGTGAAGTTGATTGATTGTCAAGTTTTACTGATCATGAATATAAGATATAAAATAAATTCATAAATACATATTGAGAATATTGTATTAGACATGACCCAAAGTGAAGAAGAAATATTGTATGGGTTTAAGTTATAAGTATTTTTTCTAAGTTTTATATTTGGTGTCTTTTGACCTAATGTTTCTAATGTTTCTTGCATGGGGAGAAAATATGTTTTGACATAGTCAAACATCACTTTTAATTAGGTGATTATTATGACGATTGGTTGGCTTATTTTCTTGTCATAGCTTGAATATTGGAGATAGTGAAAGGGATTTGTCCCTCTCTTTTTAGAGAGAGATATCCATGGGCCCCTTGATAAGGAAGACTGGAAAATATGCATGGCCATGCTCAAATAAGTATTAATAAGGTGTTGCTAATATTATTTGTTGGAACAGTCTGCCTGGTGATCAAGTAAATGGTTAATTAAGTTTTATAAGGATGACTTGGTCTATGTCTTATACTTAATTAGGATATCGTGTGACAAAAGGACTAAATATTAAATATAATGCTAGGTTATTATTACATTTACTTAACTTGGGTAAGCATAATGTCTTGCTAGAGGCCGCTTATGCTTTGTGAATAAACGTCTAGGACATTTTTCATTCACTGCCAACGTTAAGTGAACCTACAGGGTCACACGCATAGATGATCTTGTGAGCTTAATGTCCACGTTCAAGGAATCTAGATTGTGTCCAGATTCGTTGAACGTATACCAAAGGGGAATCAGATTCCATATTGTATTTTCTGGTAAGTTAATAAGTAATTAATTTTATTTAATTGAATAAATAAAATTAATTACTTAATATTACTCATCCAACCGTTGGATGATTATAGGAATAGACGGACGAGTTTAAACTGTCATTAGATGACAGTTAGGGTTTTGATATTGACAGCTATAAAAGGTTATGTTAACCTTTTCTTGGTAGCCGTTCTTTATCTGATGAAAGAAAACAAAACCCTAAACCCTAGAACGGCGATATAGTATCTAGCCTCCTCTCTCCGAAATACGACCGATTACCAGATAGTCAGGATCAGTTCTGAACAGTTTTCAGAACACAGAAGGGGCTAGCATCCCGATCGCTTGCAGAGGAGTTCGTCGCGTAGATACCAGTAGAGGGCGAAGCGTACAAAGCAGCGCCTCCACAATGAACAATCAAAACATTGAGGTAATTTCCATCCAATCAGTTTTTCTAGTATGTGCAGATCCTGTTGGTCGATTTCCGTAAGTTTTATTTTATTTTGTTTTTTCTACGGAGTCCAACAAGATATGCCCTGTCTTATGGATAAACCTATCTCCGATAGTCAACCTAGTGTTCCCACATCTGGTAGTATTCCTGTGGAGGTGGAGGTCACTTCTGAACCCCCTCTAGAGCCTTCTCAGGAGCCTGAAACCAATAAGGAGTTAGTTACACCATCCAGTAGCATACGTGATCTTCTTAGTGGTCCTGAAACCCTTGACCTTGTGTTAGAAGGTTCTGATGAAGAGGAAGAGCATCCTGAAGCTCAAGCTCAAGCCCTTAGGGATTACCAGCTTGCAAGAGATAGGGCTAGAAAAGTGCCTAAGGAACACTCTAGATATGGTTATTCTTACATAGTTTCATATACATTTGCTGTTGCATCTTATGTGGAAGAAAGGGAACCATTGTATTTTTCTAACGTTTTGAAAAGCCCTAATTGTTCTTCATGGTTACGTGCTATGGATGAGGAAATGTCTTCTTTAAATAAAAATAGAACCTGGATTCTAGTTCAAAAACCCTCAAAACAAAGATTAGTTGATTGCAAATGGATTTTTAAAATTAAAGAGCCTGAGTCTGCTAATGAACCTCCAAGGTTCAAGGCCAGGCTGGTTGCAAAAGGTTTTCACAAGTTGAGGGCATTGATTTTAATGAAATTTTTTCTCCCATCGTTAAATACAAAACAATTTGGATTATTCTTGCTCTTGTTGCCTTTTATGATCTCAATCTTGAACAACTTGATGTTAAAACTGCTTTCTTGCATGGTGATCTCGATCAGACTATATATATTCGTCAACCACCAGATTTTGAGGTTAAAGGTAAAGAACACATGGCGTGCCTTTTGAAAAATTCCTTATATGGACTTAAACAATCACCCAAGCAATGGTACAAGAGGTTTGATTCTTTTACGTTGAAAGTTGGTTTCTCTAAAAGTAACTATGATAGTTGTCTTTACTTCTCTTGTAATAGTGTTGATAGTGTTATTTACTTATTGGTTTATGTGGATGATATGTTAATCGCTTGCAAACATAAAGCTAAGATTGATGATCTGAAATCCTTGCTAAAATCTGAATTCGACAGGAGGGATTTAGGGGTTGCATCCAATATTCTTAGGATGAGTATTATTAGAGATAGGTCTGATCGCTCACTTTTCCTATCTCAGAAGCCCTTTCTTCAGAAAATTGTCTCTAAATTTTCAATGCATATGTGTAAGCCCGTTATAACCCCACTTGTGAGCCATTTCAAACTTTCAAACAAAACTTGTCCTAAAACCGAGAATGAGAAAAGAGATATAGCAAATATCCCCCACAGAATGGCCTAGGCTCGGTTATGTACTCGATGATATCCACCTAACCAGACATTGCTTTTTCTATAAGCCTTCTTAGCAGATCCATGTCTAACCTGGGGAAGGATCACTGGGCTGCTCTCAACTGGTTGCTGCGTTACCTTAACGGAACTTTAGATAGGGGCTTGCACTATCATAATTAGTCTGATGTCTTTGAACTAATTGGTTATGTTAATTTCGATTTTGCAAGTTATCAGGATGGTAGAAAATCTACCTCATCCTATTTCTTTACCCTAGCGGGTGATTGCGTCTCGTGATAATCTAAACCCTAAACCAGTAGTTGCCTTATCAACTATTGAGGCTGAGTACATTGCAGCTACGGAAGCTATCAAAGAAGCCATTTGGCTTCAAGAGTTATTGAATGAATTACACGTTTTACATTCAAAAGCTATTATTTATGCTGACAGCTAGAGGCTTTTACATTATGAAAAAATCTGGTCTATCACGAACGGACAGAGCATATAGATGTCAAATACCATTTTATTAGGGAAAAAGTCTCTAGTTGTATAGTTGACATAGATAAAATTAGTACTGATAATAATCCTACAGATTTTGGTACTAAAATTGTGAGCTCTGACAAGTTTATGTTTTGAAGGGATTTCCTTCACTTGAACGCATTCTGACTCTCATGGAGTCATTTTGACGGTTTGAAAAATATTGTTTGAGGCAGAGATTGTTGGTTTTTGGGCCTACTTCTTCCCAATATTTTTTATTTTTCCAGCTCATTTTTCTTTTCTCCCTGTGATGATCTAATGGGCCACAACAGAAAGATAAGGTTGTTTGAATTGGTCAGAGATGCCAGGCCGGGACAACCCGGGCTGCCTGTTGTGACATGACCTATTTTAATCTCTCCTCTCCACGGTTCTCACATAGTCGACTCTTGGTTTATTTTCTTCTCTTCTTCCTCTGCTACCTCGACTGCATCTCTGTCTCTTCCTCTTCCTTTCTTTGTCGCGGCTTGCCGTCACCGCTATTCTTCTCCACCTCTTTGGCTTCTGTTATTTTGATTGCTGCCTTCTTGCGATCATTGCTAGATTGCTATTCTAATATTTTGAGGGAGAAAGCCAAAAGGTTAGCGAGAGAGAGAGAGAGAGAGAGAGAGAGAGAGAGAGAGAGGGAAGCAGGTGACTCTTTTCTTGTTTTGTGGACCGTGACTGAGGGATTATTCCGACCTTATCATCGTCTCTTACCGACGGCACCTCAATACGGCTCGCTGCCTCTCGCCGCTGCTCATCGCCGTCTCAGTTCCGGTGATAGCTTCTTCCACCGGCGGAACAGACCTGCGGCAGCAGGTAAGTATATTTCAGTCCCTTTTTTTGGTTTATTTCTTTTGTTTTACTAACGGGTATTTTGTAGTTTTCTTTTTGGCATTTCCGATCAGTGAGACTGGTGGTCGAGGAGGAGAAAAGAGATATTTTTTGTAATAGAGTTAGGCTTATTATTTTTTCTCTGTATTATTCTTATTATTTGTAATAGTAAATAGTCATGGTAATAGTAAATAGATCCAACAATTTCAAATTCCATGACAATTTGAAATTATTTATTGTTATGTATTTTCTTTTTGATTTTTTGGAAAATGCAAACTTGTTGACAAATGGTCAATTAACTATACAATTTTTGTTTTCATTGATTCTCCAATAGAAAATTATAAACGCTCTACAAGTTATATATGTGAAAATTAAACTAGACTTTATAGAAACTATGAGGGAAAAAAGCTACAAATGCCCTCTAACTATTCATGCACTGCTAAAAATGCCCATAAACTTTACTATTCACTAATTTTACGCTTTAACTCTTTTCGAACTTCTAAAAATACCTTTTGGCGAGTTTAGTGGTAGGTTTTTGCAAATTTTGTGGCGGTTTCCGGTAAAATTCCACTAAAAGCCACCGTAAAATTTGCCGGAATGGCACTTTTAGAGGCTAAAAGATAGTTTAAAGGTAAAATTAGTAAAAATTCAAGTTAGAGGCATTTTCAGCAGTGCGTGAATAGTTGGAGGACATTTATAGCCTGTTTCCCAAAATATAATAAAAAATTTTCTTAAAAGTTTTATGCGTGAATATGTGTGTATGAATAGGTAGGACATCTGTATCATAGGACAAATATATATAATATGATTTTTTGAGATATAGGTGTGGTTCTCTATTGCTTAAAATAAGCAGTTTTTTATTCTATTTTAAGTTATTAACTATTTTTGTACTGTTCTCGATTTTTTAAATTTTTTTTACAAGAAAAATTATTTTTGAGAAGGTATGCTAAGGAAGCTTCTCAAACGATATTATTAAAATTTAAAAATATTATATTAATTTTTAAAGCAACGTTTTAGAAATCACTTTTTTTCATCTGCATAAAAGAAAAGTACGAATACTAAAGAACATTCTATAAAAAGTTGTTGGATTTATTATTCATAATTATTATTACAAATAGTTACAAACAATGAGCGTAACTTTTATGTGCACGTAAATTTAATGTGATCTTTTAAAAAAATGTATTAATACCTTTGTATGGAAAGTAATTTAAACGGTCTCCTTCCCAAATGATTTATATTTCTTACATGGTTAATTCTCATGATATTTTCACAAGTTTTATCGATACTTAAATGAATGTGGTTTTTCCTTTATAATGGTAGAATTGTTTAATTACCACAATATTCTTTCTCCAAGATATACTAGAAGATGCAAAGATGTTGTACCTTTATTATTTATATATTTATTTATTTGAATGAACTTTATTCTCTTTCCATTTAAAAGTAGAAGGAACAACAATTCATATTTTCATTTCTATATAACACTCTAACCTTTCCTTGTTTCTCTTATATTTTGAAGTTCTCTATCGACGACCGTGTACGATCTCTAATGATTGACATTGTCTATGGTAAGGGTTCTTTTTAGAAGGAATATATATGATGTCACAGTTAGCATGAAGTTGCTCTTCCAAAAAAAATATATATTGACCAACCGAATCAATGTCGATCAGTAACTTAAACGATTCTGACCGATCACCGACCACTTGATAATCGGTCAGTATTTAAATTAAAGTTACCGACTAATTTCTGATCAACAGATAATCGGTCGGTACCTAAGGTGAAGTTACCAATTGAATCGGATGGCAAAAGATTAACAAAAGTTACCCACCGAATGTCGGGCAATAATCTGTAGCAATTCTTCAAAATTTTTTCTTCAGATCAGGGCTTTTACCTCCCTCTTCTCCCGCTGCCTCTTTCTTTCATTCTATCCCCCCTCGAATTCTCTCATTCTGAACCCTCTCACTGACGAGTCCCCCGATGCGCACACCCCTCACCAACAGCCTCCTTCTCTCTACCGAACGCTGACGTCTTCCTCGAGACCGCTCTATCACCGCTAAGTCAACCTCCTTTCTTCTTTTCTCTCCCACTTCTCCTTTCCATATTCTTCTCTTCCTCTATTCTCCTTCTTCTTTTTCTCCTCGTATTTCTTCTCCACCTTATTTTGATAGAGAGAACATCGTCACAACCTCCACCCACTGCTACTCCTGCTAACGCCAGTAATGAAATTTGTTTCTTTTTTTCTTCACACTTGTTCTTTTTTTTTCCTTAGAGCATAAAAGTATTTAATGTTTAAATTTTTCAAGTTCTCAAATTTGATTTTATGTGATGGTCTATTAGGTAACTGTTGAATTGATTAAGCATGCTTTTCATCTGGATGTGATAATTGTTTAAAAAATAATAAAATATAAAAAGATCAGCTTTACCTTCATTTTTCTGTGATTTTTCTCTTTTTTGCGTCTAATTCATTTACATGTTCAAATTTTAATGGAATCTCTACTATCATTATGTTTTAGGAAACTAAAAAAGTAGGGAAAAGAAAATTTATCACATGTTTTAATATTGAAAAAAAGTGGTACCCTTTGTTTGGTTGGGAATTTTCAATAATGCAAAATAGAATTCAATGATTTATCCATGCAAAAAAAAAAAAAAAAACGTTTCAAATAGTGCAAAGTTATTACATTTAATCTTGTTTTAATGGATTATAACCTACATTGGTGAATGTTGTTTTAATGTGATTATAACTAATATTTATTGTGTTATTTGTTTGATTGTATGATAATTTATTCAATTCATATTGTATCCATTCATTCTTGAATCAAAGAGTTTTTAATTCCATATTGAGAAAATTTAGAATAAGTAAGGGAAGAAGTAATTGGTGTGCCATCTTCAAGTTTACATATTTACACCATTTTTCTATTTTTTCCCACAAATTTCTCATTTTTAATTTGTAGGAGAAGTATAAAAGATATGCTTGAGATGTATGGGAAGAATGTATCTTTATTTGGGAAAGAAGTAATTTTATTTTCCTTTTATTAGTGTCTGAAGAAAATTAGAAAACATACTTGAGAAAAAAGTAGAGTGTTTTAGACTACAAAGTGAAGGATTTGCTCTCTTTTTGAGGAATAATTCTAAAATTTTAAAAGAGACACTTGTTAGTATTCAATGTGATAAAGAGTGAAGACATCTTTGTTTCATATACACTGGAAATAAGTCATTTGTTTCATTTTTTCTATAGAAACTGAAAACATTTTTGATGTATTCAATGTGATAGAAAGTGAATATTTTATATATAAGTTATTTTGAAAACTTTAGAGAAACAATTTCAATAAAGAATAGTTATAAGTTTTTACATAATAAACTAGTTCAAAGTTAAAAGACTTTATACTTAAAACATCTTCAATTAAAATTTCCAGGATGCGAAGAGATGTTAAAGTGTTCCTTTTATGGTGAGAAAAGAGTAGAGTGTTTGTTTTCTATTTAAATAATAATGATTGTGTATCCTTTGTTTCGGGGATAATTTCAAGAGTTAGTGCATGTTTAGTACTTTCGATTGAGGTATGTTTTATGCAATTGGTTTTTGTTTCTTTAGGGGAACTCGAGCTCTTAAAATTTAACCATTTGTTATCTTTATGTGGGAGTCCAGACACTTAAAAGAATAATTATTTGTTGTCTTTATCGGGTACCATGACTCTAAGAATATATAATAATTTGTTTTTTCTATAGGGAAGCCTATATTTTTTTTAATTTTTTTAATCATGGTTACAAATTTTTTTGTTTTTTTATTTAATTGGTTTATTGTGTGGCTTTTGTGCCTAGAAATTGTTCATTTTATAGGGGAAATTGTAAAAAAAGTTTTCAAAATTAAATTAGTAAAACTTAAACTAGAGCATTTTGAAAGTAATTACAACACCCAAATGAGTAGTGATTCTCATTTAAACTCTTAAACTTCTAAACTATAATCATTCCTAAATGAAAATCTCAAAGATTTAAACATAAGCCTCATGAATTCTTTGAGATGAAGATATACACTGTTAAAATTGATGTAAATAACTTTTTGAATCTCCTTCGAGAGAAAATTTAAAGTGGTTTAAAACTAGAAAAGCTATTTCAGGAAACCACGGCTAGCTAAGGTGACCTTCTTAAAAAGTGGACAATTTAAAGAAAAATCTCCAATGTGTAAGTTTTGTAGTTATAAACTCTTACTCTAAATTAACGTGTTTTATTTAGTGAATTTATGGAAGAGGATCGTAGTTGAATATATAGAAGATGTGCCCTAAGTTATTGGAATTATACACACAAAACACATTAATTTAGACCGAACTTCTGCACCGATTTTGCCAATTATACTTGTGAAGAAGCACCTAATCTAGATGCACAAAACTTTTATGATATAATGAAAGTAGTAGCTTCACCATAGTATGAAGGGTGTAGGAAGAATTTACAGTTGTCTACAACTACGGGATTGTTAAAAATATTAAGTTTGAGAACAATTTGTCTCAAAAGCCATTTGATTAAGTAGCACAATACGCAAAGTTTTTACTCCCCGATAACAATAAGGCAGTGGATTATTGGCATCAAACGAAAAAGTTAGTATCTCACTTAGATTTGCGTGTTTAGAAGATTGACATATGTTTTAACGGTTCCATGTGCATTGTTATAAAGAAAACTCTCATATATAGAATGGAGTGGAAGTTTTGGGGTCGTGAACGATGTAAACAAAAATGTCTACTGTAAACTACCACATAATTAGGTGGCAAGGAATTATTAGCATCTTGAAATTAGTTTATAAGTAAAAAAGTTAAAAGTAAAGTTTAAAGATATTGTGATCAATTCATAAAGCGATGGGACATATTCAATCATTTTCCCTTCATTTTTAGACTATGGATACAATTGAAGTTTTATATTTAACTTAATGTAAAAATGAAACATTTACATATTTCAGGCAAAAGTATTTGCCTTTTTTTAATTAGTTGTTGATCAATATATAATTGCAAAAGATACAATATTTAATTGTTGAAACTTGCAAATTAAGGGATACTCTTTTTTAAGCACCATATACATCTCTTCGATTAATGTGCTTCATATATTTTATTCCCTTCATTTTCTTTTTAATGATTTTAATTGGTTCATAAATTTCCATATGTTTCAGTTATCTATTTCACTAGCCTTGGCATGGAGACAGGACTCAAATTCATAGAAGACAATCCTACATTAGATTCTTCAAGATTATATATACCTGTCCAATCTATATCCGTAGTTTTGGATATTCGCAAAAGGCTTGTTGTAGAAACTAATTACTATTACAGAAGCTATTTACTATTACATGCCAAAAACGAAAGCAAAGCAGCGAAAAAACTAAAAACCTATTCTATTACAATGCTTTCTTCTCTGATCAAAACAGAAAGTAGATAAAAACTCAAGGCTGTAAAACAAAAAATAGTTAATAATAATAAAAAAACTAAGAGGAACAACAAAGAGACACTTATCCCCGCAGACAGTGACCGCCGGCGGGAACAGTGATAAACCGAGAAAGAAAAAGATGCTGAGCAGTGGTTGAGTTGCCCAGACCGCGTCGAGACGTCGCTGATAATTGACGGGATGATCGGAACTGATGTGGAATGATCTTCAAGAGCATAAAATTTTGTCCAAGAAGTGAGGGAGAGAACAAACAAAACAAGTGTAATAAGTAGAAGAAAGTGCCTTTGAAAGGACTTGAAAATGTTAAACTTCAGGCAACCTTGGATATATCAAATCCATGACCTCAAGAAGGTTTAAACAAAATCTTTTCTTCAAAGTTCAAGCAACCTAAGGTATTTTGAACTTTAGACCTCAATGAAACAAGAAGAAGACCTCAAGACTAGTTTTCTACAAGAGTGTAGTAACTAGTATGAAGGATTTTTTTTTTCTATGATCAACCTTGAAGCTCTTGGAACTTTCAACAAGTCTTCAAAGTGATTTTTTTCCTTCAAGGAAGTTCACCCTTGAAGAAGATAGAAAAACTAAACTAAGAACTAAAAATACTAAGAGAAGAACCTTTGTCTTGATTACTTCTTCAAAATGGAAGACTACATATTTATAGAGACTTGAGGGAGAAAATAGGAATTTTTCCCTCCCATATTTTCAGCCCAAAGGATAGATATAACCTATACATATACTTGATAAGACAATAGAGGTGTTTTAATTGCATTTGGACTATTCTAGAGCACTAGTCAACACATTGCCAAAAATAGGAAGCAATTTTTAAGCTTGGGCAAAAGGGATTCCAACTATCTACCAAGGTAAATTTTCAATTTCTAACTTATTCAAAAATTAGGATATTGCCCCATAAAGTCTTGGACATCAAAATTTAATCCCCATAAAGTCTTGGACATCAAAATTGACATCAAAATTTAAGCCTTGAAACTTCTCTTGCTCAATTTGATCCTTGTGACTCTTTAGTTGTTTTGCCTTCGCTCTTGTCACAACTCCTTGATGTTCTTGCATGTCTAACCGATTCACATCATCCTCCCCCTCTTGAAAAGGATTCGTCCTCGAATCTCCATCACCTATATCAAATAAAGAGAGATCGAAAACATTAAAAGTGGCACTAACATTATAATGTCCCGGAAGATCAACTTTATAGGCATTGTCATTAATTTTCTCAAGGATTTGAAATGGCCCATCTCCCCTTTGATCAAGCTTTAGACTTTCTTTGTTGGGGAAATATTTCCTTTCTAAAATGTACCCAAACCCAATCACCGGGTTTGAATACCACTTTTCTTCTTCCCACATTTCTTTTCTCTACAAGCTTTTTGTTGGAGTTGACAATGGCTTCATGGACCTTTGCATGAATTGCTTTCACAAAATCAGCCTTCTTGCTTGCATCCTTGCTTAATGCTTGATCTATAGGCAAAGGAACCAAATCAAAGGGAGTTAAAGGGTTAAAACCATAAACAACTTGAAATGGAGAATGAGAAGTAGTAGAGTGAGGTGCCCTATTATAAGAAAATTCAATGTGTGGCAAACACTCCTCCCATTGCCTCAATTTCTTCTTCAAAATAGCCCTTAGAAGTTGGCCAATTGTTCTATTTACCACCCCGATTTGTCCATCTGTTTGTGGATGGCAAGCTGTAGAATAAAGCAAGTTAGTACCAAGCTTTTTCCAAAGAACTCTCCAAAAATGGCTCAAGAATTTGGTATCCCTATCCGACACAATAGACCTTGGAATTCCATGGAATCTAACTATCCAAGTAAAGAACAAGCTAGCTACATGATTAGCATCATCGGATTTCCTACAAGGAATAAAGTGTGCCATTTTAGAGAATCTATCCACAACAACAAAAATAGAATCCATACCTCTAGAGGTCCTAGGTAAACCAAGAATAAAATCCATAGAAATATCAACCCAAGTTTCTTTAGGAACTTCTAATGGTGTGTAAAGTCCATGTGGAAGAGTTCTAGATTTAGCTTTCTTGCATTCAATACAACTTCCTACAAATCTTTCTACATCTCTTTTTAAATGTGGCAAAAAAAAATGTTCATGAAGAATTTCATAGGTTTTAGTGACACCAAAATGTCCCATTAAACCCCCACAATGTGCTTCTTTGACAAGTAGAATTCTAGTAGAACAAGATGGTATGCACAATCTACCTTCACAATAAAGAAATCCTTCATGCAAAAAATATTTTCCAAAAGGTGCTAACAAGCATTTCTCAAAAATTTCCTTAAAGTAATGATCACTAGAATACATTTATTTAAGCATTTCAAAACCCAAAATTTTTGTTTGAAGGGTGGATAAGAGAGTATACCTATTAGATAGAGCATCGGCCACCACATTCTCCTTACCTTTCTTGTAATGGATGACATATGGAAATGTTTCAATGAACTCCATCCATCTTGCATATCTCTTATTGAGTTTATGTTGGCCCTTGAGAAACTTCAAAGCCTCATGATCGGTGTGCACAACAAACTCCTTTGGCCATAGGTAGTGTTGCCAATGCTTTAATGTTCTTATTAAAGCATAAAGCTCCTTGTCATAAGTTGAGTACCTCATGGCTTCCCCATTAAGTTTTTCACTAAAATAGGCAAAGGGCTTTCCATCTTGCATAAGTACACCACCTATACCAATGCCGGATGCATCACACTCCACCTCAAAAGTTTTCTCAAAGTTTGGTAGTGACAAAAGGGGTGCACTACACAACTTTTCCTTCAACAATTGAAATGCTTGTTCTTGTTTTGTTTCCCACTTAAATCCTTCGGTTTTCTTGATCACATTGGTCAAAGGGCTGGCAAGTGTGCTGAAATTTTTGATGAACCACCTATAGAAACTTGCTAGGCCATGGAAACTTCTCACTTCCGATGCGTTTCTTGGTGTTGGCCATTCCTTAATTGCTTGGACCTTACCTTCATCTACTTGAAGTCCTTGTGAGCTTACCACATAACCTAGAAATGTAACTTTCTCCAAACAAAACTCACATTTGTCAAGGTTAGCAAAAAGTTTTTCAATTCTAAAGATATTTAGTACTTCCCTAAGATGTTCAACATGCATTTCATATGTCTTGCTATAGACCAAAATAACATCAAAGTATACAACAACAAATTTCCCAATAAAATTCCTCAACACATGAATCATTAATCTCATAAATGTACTAGGAGCATTAGTCAATCCAAAGGGCATAACCATCCATTCATACAAACCAAAGTTAGTCTTAAAAACGGTTTTCCACTCATCCCCTTCTCTCATCCTAATTTGATGGTATCCGGATTTCAAATCAATTTTAGAAAAAAGATTAGAACCATGCAACTCATCAAGTAAATCATCAAGTCTAGGTATGGGATGCCTATACTTAATAGTAATGTTGTTTATGGCTCTACAATCTATACACATTCTCCATGTACCATCTTTTTTTGGAACAAGCAAAACCATAGCGCACAAGGACTCATGGACTCACGCACATACCCTTTTGAAATTAGATCATCAACTTGCCTTTTTAGCTCCTTAGTCTCTTCCGGTGGACTCCTATAGGCCGGTCGGTTTTGCAAGACCGCCCCGGGGACAAAATCGATTTGGTTTTCGATTCCTCTAATTGGTGGAAGACCTCCGGGCATCTCATCGGGAAATACATCTTTGTAATCTTCAATAACCTGCAAAATTTCACTTGAAAAAGAGGGTGAGTATTCTTTAGATGAAGTAAAAGATTCCCTACAATACAAGAGCAATACCACTTCTTTTCTTTCAATTGCTTCAATCACCTCACTAGGTTTTGCAAAGAAACAATTCTTTTCTTTCATCTCACTCTCTTTTTTTTGGTCACTCTTTTTCTTTTCACTCTTTTCTTTTTCCTTAACTCTCTTTCCCTTCCCAATTTGTTTCCTTTTGAGCTCACTTTCCGCCCTCTCTTTCTCCCTCACTTTTTTGTTCATCTCTCACTTGTTGAGGTGTAAGAGGATTCATAATGAATGTTCTTCCGTCCTTCACAAAAGAATAAGTATTCTTCTCCCCATTGTGGAGGGACTTTCTATCGAATTGCCAAGGTCTTCCCAAGAGAAGATGGCATGCCTGCATGGGCACCACATCACATAGTATCTGATCTTTGTAAGCTCCCATTTCTATTGGTACCACTACTTGTCTCAACACTTTAATTTCTCCACTATTATTTAGCCAATGGAGTTTGTAGGGTTTATCATGTTTTGTAGTAGGTAGATTCAACTTCTCAACAAGATAAGCACTAGCCACATTTACACAACTACCACTATCAATGATAAGGTTGGCAATCCTTCCCTCAACTTTACATTTAGAATGGAAGATGTTTTCTCTTTGTTCAATCATGTTATCATCAAAAGTTTGAGCGCTTAGTGCTCTTATGGTAACTAAGCTCAAGACATCGTCATCACTTCCTAAAGGATTCAAATCAACATGCTCATCATCCTCACCATTTTCTTCAACCTCAACACATTCGTTACTTTCATCCTCCTCCTTCTCAATCCAACCATTCAAATCCTCTCTAAAGATCAAAGCTCTCTTTGTCAGACAACTACTTGCATAGTGTCCTACACCATTACATTTAAAGCACTTTGGAGGGTTAGAAATGATTTTACCTCTCTCTTCCATCTTTGGTTTGGTTGGAGGTTGGAAAGTACCTCTAGGAGCCTCCTCCTTTTTTGGCCATGGCTTGAAGTTGGAAGTAGGTGGTTTTGTTGTTGCAACTTGTCTTTGGTTGGGAAATGAGGATCGCATCATCCCACATCTTTTCCTTTGGGATTCAATCTGGTTAGCAAGGTGGCACATGTCTTCATAAGTTGTATGTTGATACAACTCAACTTGGTTAGCTATCTCCCTATTGAGACCACTAAGGAACCTAGCCATTGAATCATCCTTGTCTTCTTCAAGTTCAACTTCAGGATGTAGAGCTCAAACTCTTGTCTATACTCTTTTACACTTTTTTCACTTGTTTTAAAGTCATGAGCTTATAATGAAGCTCTCTATGGTAGTGCTCGGGCACAAATCTTTCTCTTATCAAAGCTTTTAACTCTCTCCAAGTATAAACCGGTGGTCTACCACTTCTAACTCTTTGGTTTACTACCCTTTCCCACCAATGTAAAGCATAGCCGGAAAATTCGGCTATTACAAGTCTAGCTTTTAAGAACTCATTACAATTTTTCAACATAAATATGTTTTCTACTTGCCTCTCCCAATCTAAGAAAATGTTAGGGTCATTCTCACTCTTAAAACTAGGGAGCTTCCACTTCATTTGGTCCAAGGTTTGGTCACCTTGGTCTCTTCCACGGTTTGCAACAAATGGAACATGTTCATGATCATCATATAATGGCTCTCCATGCCTAGCTTGTGGCCTTGGAACTTCTTCAAAGTGTCTGGGCATGCCTCTTCCTCCAAAACCGCCTCTTCTACCACCGTAAGGAGGTGGATGAAGTTCTTCATCAAAATGTGGAGGTTGGTGGAACTCGGTTGTCCTAGAGCAATTAAGTGGTCCATTGCTCCTTGGGGTAGTAACATTGAGACTACCATGAGGACTAACCTCCCTTTGTTGATTAGAGAGATTAGTGACATCCCTTCTAATATCCCTCATCTCATCTCTTAGGGATTGTAACTCTTGCATTATGAGCCTCAAAGGGTCATCATGTTGGGAGTTGCTAGACTCTTCTCCAAAAGGAGTTGGTCTTGAGCTTGGGTTGACATGTTGGTAGTTTTTACCTCACAGAACTCTCTTGTTTAACTCTCTTTGGCCTTTTTTGAGGATATTCTCACAACTCTTGCCTTTTTCTAAAGGTTCAAGTCTCAAAGAGTTCTATGAGTTCTTAACAAAGATTTAACACCTCTACTCAAGTTTAAAACAACCAAAATAAAAAAAAAAAAATCACAAATAAAAACTAGTTGAGAAACATGAGAAGCAAGGAAAATGATATTGAGTCATCCATTCATTTTAAGGAAGTTCAACAACATTTCCAAGAGCATTTGAGTCTGTTAGTATATGCCCTAAGACCAATTGACTCACATTTACGATTTATGAAGCATGTATTTTTTAATTGTATTTTATGCTCTTGGTCATCAAGTATGTGACTTGATAGTAAAACCCTTATAACTAATAAAATACTATTCTTATTCGTCCCTAGTTTTTACATCTTGTAAACTAGTGTGGAGTTGATTGATGGTCAAGTTTTACTGATCATGAATATGAGATATAAAATCTATTCAGAAATACATATTGAGAATATTGTATTGGACATGACCCAAAGTGAAGAAGAAATATTGCATGGGTTTAAGTTATATGTATTTTTTCTCAGTTTTATATTGGCTGTCCTTTGACCTAATGTTTCTTGCATGGGGAGAAAAATATGCTTTGACATAGTCAAACATCACTTTTAATTAGGTGATCATTATGATTATTGGTTGGCTTATTTTCTCGTCATGGCTTGAATATTGGAGATAGTGAAACGGATTTGTCCCTCTCTTTTTAGTGAGAGATATCCATGGGCCCCTTGATAAGGAAGACTGGAAAATATGCATGGCCATGCTCAAATAAGTATTAATAAGGTGTTACTAATATTATTTGTTGGAACAGTCTGCCTGGTGATCAAGTAAATGGTTAATTAAGTTTTATAAGGATGACTTGATCCATGCCTTATACTTAATTAGGATATCGTGTGACAAAGGACTAAATATTAAATCTGATGCTAGGTTATTATTACATTTACTTAACTTGGGTAAGCATAATGTCTTGCTAGAGGCCGCTTATGTTTTGTGAATAAATGTCTAGGACATTTTTTCATTCATTGCCAACGTTAAGTGAACCTACAGGGTCACACGCATAGAGGATCTTGTGAGCATAATGTCCACGTTCAATGAATCTAGATTGTGTCCAGATTCGTTGAACGTATACAAAAGGGGAATCAGATTCCATATTGTATTTTCCAGTAGGTTAATCAGTAATTAATTTTATTTAATCGAATAAATGAAATTAATTACTTAATATTATTCATCCAACCGTCGGATGATTATAGGAATAGACGGACGAGATTAAACTGTCATTAGATGACAGTTAGGGTTTTGATATTAACAGCTATAAAAGGTTATATTAACCTTTTCTTGGTGGCTGTCCTTTATCTGATTAAAGAAAAACAAAACCCTAAACCCTAGAACGGCGATATAGTATCTAGGCTCCTCTCTCCGAGATACGACCGATTACCAGATAGTCAGGATCAGTTCTGAACAGTTTTCAGAACACAGAAGGGGCTAGCATCCCGATCGCTTGCAGAGGAGTTCGTTGCGTGGATACCAGTAGAGGGCGAAGCGTACAAAGCAGCGCCTCCACAACGAACAATCAAAACATTGAGGTAATTTCTATCCAATCAGTTTTTCTAGTATGTGCAGATCCTGTTGGTGGATTTCCGTAGTTTTATTTTACTTTGTTTTTGCCTACGGATTCCAACATGAGTCAACAATGGTAGATTGACCAAATGAAGAAATAAGTACTGAAAAAGGAAAGAAATTCGACCACAAATACAAACACAAAGCTAGGACACTTCAAGAACACAAAAGAATACACAACAAAAGTTTCCAGCAAGCAGAGTAGATGACATACTCGGCTTGTTTGGAAAACTGGTATTTAACCACAAGTCTAAATTGAATGAGGTTTGTATAGAAAGAATATTTACTCAAAATTATTGAGTTTAGGCTCAAGAATCAAAGAAAAAGGGTCAGTAAAAAGGAAGATATGCTCAGATCGTTTCAGTACTTTTTTGTCTGCGGAAAGCCAGGTACACCTTCAAGTTTTGACTATTTTGAGATATCAAATGAAGTTCAAATTAGATGAAACTTGTTTCATTTGTTTCCCAGGTCAATGTAGTATAACTCCATGTAAATCTCAAAGTTCTCGTCATATTCTAGGTCGTTCAAGCATTCTATTTTTGTGATGCCATTTTCCAGCAATCTTGTCTCTTTTCTCTTTTTTTTTTTGTCTTGTATTTTTTTTTTTTTTTGTATGTAAGATATCTCAAAAACACTTACTTGAAGGTGGCTCTGATACCAGATGATGTGGAATGATCTTCAAGAGCATAAAATTTTGTCCAAGAACTGAGGGAGAGAACAAACAAAATAAGTGTAATAAGTACAAGAAAGTGCCTTTGAAAGGACTTGAAAATGTTAAACTTCAAGCAACCTTGGATATATCAAATCCAAGACCTCAAGAAGGTTTAAACAAAATCTTTTCTTCAAAGTTCAAGCAACTTAAGGTATTTTAAACCTTAGACCTCAATGAAACAAGAAGAAGACCTCAAGACTAGTTTTCTACACGAGTGTAGTAACTACTATGAAGGAATTTTTTTTTTTATGATCAACCTTGAAGCTCTTGGAACTTTTAACAAGTCTTCAAAGTGATTTTTTTCTTTCAAGGAAGTTCACCCTTGAAGAAGATAGAAAAACTAAGCTAAGAACTAAAAATACTAAGAGAAGAACCTTTGTCTTGAAAAATTTCTTGATTACTTCTTCAAAATGGAAGACTACATATTTATAGAGACTTGAGGGAGAAAATAGGAATTTTTCCCTCTCATATTTTCAGCCCAAAGGATAGATATAACCTATACATATACTTGATAAGACAATAGAGATGTTTTAATTGCATTTGGACAATTCTAGAGCACTAGTCAACACATTGCCAAAAGTAGGAAGCAATTTTTCAGCTTGGGCAAAAGGGATTCCAACTATCTACCAAGGTAAATTTTCAATTTCTAACTTATTCAAAAATTAGGATATTGCCCCATAAAGTCTTGGAAATCAAAATTTAATCCCCATAAAGTCTTGGACATCAAAATTTAAGCCTTGAAACTTCTCTTTCTCAATTTGATCCTTGTGACTCTTTAGTTGTTTTGCCTTCGCTCTTGTCGCAACTCCTTGATGTTCTTGAATGTCTAACCGATTCACATCAGGAACCCTCAAATCCGAGCCTCAACAGTGACAGGAGTCACCTGTGCCACACCCTCTCTCTCTCTCTCTCTCTCTCTCTCTCTATCTCTCATTCTTGTGGCTCTCTCTCAAACATACCAAGTAAAAGATCAGACAACAAGACGATCCAAGGAAGCCGACAACAGTGACAATTTCACAGGAAGCCAATGGACGGAGGAGAGCAGCGGTAGAAGCTATGGAGAAGAAAGGTAGAAGACAAGTCGGGAAACTAACAGTCAAGAGGCAGAGAAAGGAGACGTAAAACAAAGGAGAAGGAATGATTTCAAGAGAAGAGAAACGGCTGCACTAGAAACGAGGAGAGCAGAGGGATTAAATGGAAGAGTCACCAATGGGCAGCCTGGGTGGCCCGGCCCGGTCTGGCCTGACATCTCTTGACCTAGTCAAATGGACACCTACTCTTCAACTGAGGCCTAAATCATCAATGGGTTAAATATAGGCTGGAAAATGAAAATATTGGGAAGACTCAAGGCCCAAAAAGCCGACAATCTCCGCCTCGAACGCTATTTTCCAACCATTGTTTGAGCATACCGTGAATCAAACTGCATCCAAGTGAAGGGAATCCTTGTAAACCATAAACTTGTCAGTGTTTACAATTTTAGTACCAAAATCTGCAGGATTATTATTAGTACTAATCTTGTCTATGTCAACTAAACCACTAGAAACCTTTTCTCTAATAAAATGGTATTTGACATCTATATGTTTGGCTCGTTCATGATAAACCCGATTTTTACTTAAATGTGAACAACTTTGACTACTAGTATAAATAATCGCTTTTGAATGTAAGACTTGTAATTCATTCAATAACCCTTGAAGCCAGATGGCTTCTTTGATCACTTCTGTTGTTACGATATACTCAGCCTTAGTAGTTGATAAAGTAACTACCGGCTACAGTTGGGATTTCCACCAGACGCAATTACCCGCTAGGGTAAAGAAGTAGGATGAGGTAGATTTCCTACCATCTCTATCACCTGCAAAATCCAAATCAACAAGTCCTATTAATTCAAAATTAGACCAATTGTGATAGTGTAATCCCCCATCTAAAGTTCCGTTAAGATAATGCAATAGCCACTTTAGAGCAATCCAGTGATCTCTTCTAGGATTAGACATAAATCTGCTAAGAAGGTGCATAGAAAAAACAATGTCTGGATGAGTAGATATCATTGAGTACATAACTGAACCTATGATCATTCTGTAAGGAATATTAGCCATATCTCTTTTCTCACTTTCGGTTTTAGGACAGCTTTTGTCAGAAAGTTTGAAGTGGCTCGCAAGAGGATTTATAACAGGCTTACTCAGGTGCATTGAAAATTTGCATACAATTTTCTGAAGGAAAGGCTTTTGAGACAGAAAAAGAGATCGATCATATCTATCTCTCGAAATACTCATCCCAAGAATTTTAGATTGAACACCCAAATCCTTCATATTGAATTTAGATTTCAACAAAGATTTCAGATCATCAATTTTAACTTTATGCCTGCAAGCGATTAGCATATCATCCACATAAAGCAATAAATAGATAGCAGAATAAATATTAGTACCAGAAAAATAAAGACAACTATCATAGTTCCTTTTAGAAAAACCAATTTTTAACATAAAGGAGTCAAACCTCTTGTACCATTGCCTAGGTTATTGTTTTAGTCTGTATAAGGACTTTTTCAAAAGACACGCCATGTGTTCATTACCTTTAACCTTAAAACTTGGTGGTTGACGCATATATGTAGTCTCTTCGAGATCACCATGTAAGAAAGCGGTTTTAACATCAAGTTGCTCCAGATTAAGATCATAAAATGCAACAAGAGCAAGAATAATCCTAATCGTTTTGTATTTAACGACAAGAGAAAAAATTTCATTAAAATTAATGCGTTTAACTTGTGAAAAACCTTTTGCAACCAACCTGGCCTTGAACCTAGGAGATTATTTAGAAGACTCAGGTTCTTTTATTTTGAAAATCCATTTGTAATCAACTAACTTTTGTTTTGAGGGTTTTGGAAAAAGAATCCAAGTTTTATTTTTGGTTAAAGAAGACATTTCCTCATCCATAGCACGTAACCATAAAACATGATTGGGGCTTTTCAAAACCTCAGAAAAACATAATGGTTCTTTTTCTTCCACATAAGATGCAACAGCGAATGCATATGAAGCAATGTAGGAGTAACCATACCAAGGATGATCCTTAGGTATACTACGAGCTCTATCTCTTGCAAGCTGATAATCCCTAAGGGCTTGAGCTTGAGCCTCAGGATGTTCTTTCTCCTCATCAAAACTTTCTAAAACAGGATCAAGGGTTTCAGAAGTACTAGGAGGACCAGGTGTGCAACTGGACAGAATAAGCAGCTCAGAATTGGTTTCAGGTTCCAGGAGAGGTTCTAAGGAAGGTTTAGAGGTGACCTCCACCTCCACAGGAATACTACTAGGAGTGGGAACATTTGATGGACTATCGGAGACGAGTTTATCCTTAAGACATGGCATTTCTAGTTCATTGAAGCTAATATCCCTACTGATAACAACCCTCACCCCCGGCTCACCCTTTAACCACACTTTATAACCCATCACCCCACTAGGATATCCTATGAACACTACCTTTCTAGACCTTGGATCTAGTTTTCCCTCCTTCTTATATGCAAAGGCTGCACACCCGAAAACTCTCAAGTTGGAAAGGTAAGGAGGTTTACCACACCAAAGTTCTATAGGAGTCCTAAAGTTTATAGCTGTAGACGGGGATCTATTGATGAGCTATACAGCTGTACTAACAGCTTCTCCCTAGAAAGGTTTTGGGACACCAGAAGAAATAAGGAGACATCTAGCCTTATCAATAATGGTACGGTTCATCCTTTCGGCAACTCTATTTTGCTGTGGGTTATGTCTAACCATTCTATGGTGTAGAATACTATGCAATGCACACAAATTGGAAAACTTCCGGTTAAAAAATTCAAGACCATTATCGGTCCTGATAGTTTTTAGTTTATTTCGAGAATGATTTTCAACAAAACGTTTCCATTCACAAAATTTTCAATAAGTTTGATCTTTGATTTTTAAAAGAAAAACCCAAACATGCCTTGAAAAATCATCAACAATCGACAAGAACTAAACATTACCACCGTAAGTTGGAACCCTTTTAAATCCCCACAGATCACAATGCACATAATCAAGTATAGCAGATGACTTGTGTGTGCTGGTGGAAAAATTGATTTTGTGTTGTTTTCCCAAAACACAGTGGTTACAAAAATCTAAAGAATCAATTTTGTCACCACACAAAAGATTTTGTTTTTGTAAAAAGTAAAGTCCCTTTTCACTAATGTGGCCAATCCTCTGATGCCACAACATAGTTTTCTCAGGAACTGTTTTCGAAATCAATGCAGTGGAGTTACAAACTATTTTACCAAGAAGAATGTATAAGTTTCTCTTTTAAAACCTCTCAGCATGACCAGGTTTCCTTTGCAAACACGTAAAATACCATTTTTAGATTTAAAAGAAAATCCCAAAGAGTCCAAATAATTAATAGAGTTAAGATTCCAACGTAAGTCGGGCATGTATCTCACCTAAGTGAGTTTCCTAGTCACACCATCATACATTTTGATAAAAAAATTACCAATACCTTTAATATCACAAACTTGATTATTTCTCATAAAAACCTTTCCTTGATTTAATAGTTTGAAATCAGAAAACTAGTGTTTGTTGGGTGTCATGTGAAAAGAACAACTAGAATCGAGAACCCAATGATCAACAACTTTAGAACATGAAGGAGAAAGAGACACACACAAAACCTCTGAAAACATAGAATTACCATCTGAATCAAAATCATGAGTTTTGTCAATTTTATTACTCCCTTTACCATGTTTACGTTGTTTTCCATCTTTAATCCGTTTAAAACACTTGTTTTTCATATGGCCCTCTTTGCCACGGTAAAAACACTTTACTTTTTTCTTCTCTTGTGATTTGGATCACCCTTTACTTTTAAAACGGTGACTAAGAGGTTCCCTCCGGTCAACTCTTCCTCGCACAAAAAGATTTTCGCTGTGAGATTTATTTTCTTTTTGTAAATCCAAATCCTTAGATTTCATAGCATTTTTAACATCAGAAAGAGATAAACAATCTCTGCCATATTTAATAGCAGATTTGACATCGTTGAAAGATTCAGGTAAGGCATTTAATAAAATGACTACAATATTTTCATCAGAGATGTTTTTTCCAATGTTTTGAAGTCCAAAATGATTTTATTTAAATTATCCATATTTTCTGAAACTGTTTTTGACCCGCACATTTTAAAACTAAAAAGCTGCTGTTTTAAATAAATTTTATTTGAAAGTGATTTTCCCAAATATAGTTTTTCTAGTTTAGGCGAAATTTCAAAATCATTGTCTTTTTCATCAATTTCTCGTAAAACATTGTTAGTTAAATGCAAGGTGAGGCAACTGTGAGCATCACCTAGTTTTTCTTAAAGAATTTCACCCTTCCAAGATCCCAGATACACTTTAGGGCTACAGATAGTGGGTGCAATTTTATTTTGTACCAAAACTGCTTTCATTTTCCTCTGCCACATTACAAAGTCAGATTTGCCATCAAACTTATCAGTTTCCATTTTTGGAACTGACATGTTTTTTAGTTCAAATAAGTGTAATTAAATGACCAGGAAAAATGAAAGATTTGAGAAAAAATTTTGAGTGAAAAAGAATAAAACTACCTGGATTTTTCAAAAATAGAAAAATATAATTTCAAGAAAAATGGTTGCTTTGTTTTAGTTTGCTTGATTTGTTCTATTTTTTTTAAAAAACCGGTGCAACAATGTGAAGCACGAAACCTAAGAACAAAAAATATAACTGAAATAACGAGAAACACGGTAGCAGCAAAACTGTCTCGCCAAAAAAAAAAAAAAAGAAAAAAAAAAAGAAAAAGATAAAGAACAGAAGGAATAAAAATTTAAAAACAACAAAAACGCGCCAAGACACAGAGATACTTGAAATCTCATGGATTCAAGCCATGCTTGGGTTTTATAGTTTTTGAAAAAAACTGAAAAACAACAAGCAAAACCATACAGCAGCAGTAGAACAGTAACAGGAGTAATACCAAAAATAGTAAACAGAACAACTGAACAGTAACACAATTCAGCAAGAAAAGCAATAATAGTAATCACAATCGGAAGCAAGCCAAAGCAACAGAGAAACAGAGAACAGATGAAACGGCGGCAAGCCGAGAGCAGAACAGGTAACCGGGGGCAAGCGGAAGGCAACCAGAGATAGTAGCAATAATAGGCGGCAAGTTGAACGAAAAAACACAAAAACAGGAAAATAACTGGAGAAAGAGAGTGAAAGAGAAAATTCACTAGCCAAATATGAGGAACTCAACTGTTCCCTCAGATCTAGAATCGTCAATGGTTGCCGGTGCCGGTGAGCCGAACCGCGGCTCTGATACCACTTGTCGTAGAAACTAATTACTATTACAGAAGCTATTTACTATTACAAGCTAAAAACAAAAGCAAAGTAGCGGAAACACTAAAAACCTATTCTATTACAATGCTTTCTTCTCAGATCAAAACTCAAGGCTGTAAAACAACAAACAGTTAATAATAATAAAAGGAAACTAAGAGGAACAACATAGAGACACTTACCGCCACGGCGGACAGTGACCGCCGGCGGGAACGGTGACAAACCGAGAAAGAAAAGGACGCCGAGCAGCAACTGAGTTTCACAGACCGCGTCAAGGCATCGCCGGTAAGTGACGGGATGATCAGAACCCTCAGATCCGAGCCTCAACAGTGACAAGAGTCACCAATGCCACACCCTCTCTCTCTCGCTCTCTCTCTCTCTCTCTCTCTCTCTCTCTCTATCTCACTTTCTTGCGGTTCTCTCTCAAACACACCAAGTAAAAGATCAGACAACAAGACGATCCAAGGAAGCTGACGGCAGTGACAACGTCGCAGGAAGCCGACGGACAGAGGAGAGCAACAGCAGAAGCCACAGAGAAGAAATGTAGAAGACAAGTCGGGAAAACCAACAGTCAAGAGGCAGAGAAAGGCGACGTAAAAGAAAAGGAGGAAGAATGATTTCAAGAGTAGAGAAAACAGCTACATAGGAAACAAGGAGAGCAGAGGGATTAAATGGAAGAGTCACCAACGGGCAGCCCGGCCCAGTCTTGCCCGGCATCTCTTGACCCAGTCAAATGGACACCTACTCTTCAGCTGAGGGCCAAGTAATAATTAGGTTAAAGATGGGCTCAAAAATAAAAATATTGGAAAGACTTAAGGCCCAAAAAGCCTACAAGGTGTTGATATGAAAAATCGCTATGATAAATTTTTAATCAAGGAAGTCTTTTTTTCGTATATAAAAAAAATAATAAAAACTTATTGCCTATTAGGGTAAATTAACTCCGAATTTTGCATATTAAGTTCACTCATATTAACTTTCATATTTTTCTGGCTATAGCAAGTTTTGAACTTCTAAATTATAAAGTATAAGTGGTTTAGTATTGGACATTGGAGAAAGTTTAAAGGTGTAATTTGTGTTCAACCTTTCAATTTCAAGTCGAGTGAGATTTTATTACTTCATTTTCTATTGGAGTTTTGTTGAAAAAATAGATGACCACTATGATTAAGGAACCCCATTCCCTTACATAAATATTTGATAAATTGTTTAACGGCTTTTTTCAAATTTTCTTTACCTTTCTCTTTTACTCACCACACCATATTTATGGATATATTGTAGCATTTTACCTTTTAAGTTCTCTCTTAATGATGTCTGAAGATTAATATGCATACCACCTTTTCATATAAAAAAAAAAAAAAAAAAAACCCATTCCTTTGAATTTGCTAAATAAATAATTAGACACACCATATATGTATGCTAAAGTTTTCTAGTTCTTTTAGATTATCGAGTCCCATTCTATAAATTATACATTGATTCATATAGAATTGTATGTTTTCAGAGATCAGGAAGAATATATCATGAGTAGAAGAAATGGCAGAACTCCTTCGCCTTATATAATTGGTACTATTGATGTTGAGAAGGAAGTCCATGCTTTACAAGTTCCAGCTACGAATGTCGCTGAAACTAGAGGTGCAGATGTCACATGTATATATTTGTCTATATTACTATTACTTTTATTTATCATTTTTTTCACAAAAATCATTATAAATGCCCATCATCAATTTACTCTTTTTCAAATTACTCATAAACTTTATTTTGCTTCTTACACTTATCAATGATTTTTTGAATAACTGATTTTAATAAATTTTGTTTTTTATGTCTGAATTCAGCTAAAATCATCATGCTCAAGCCTTGTATTCATCAGAACAAATACATAAGTGAAAATCATATTCATAGGTAGAAAAAAAACTTTGTCCTAGTACGCTTGTAACTTGGGTATAAATAAATTGATTAGATTTCAGTAAATACGACATAATTTGCCAAAATAAGTCGATAAAAAATTGTTCATGAATTTAATGAATTGAATAAAATTTAATGAGTAATTTGAAAAAAAAAAAGTTAATTATTTATGAACATTAAGTGATTTGCTTCCTTTTTGCCCTGGAATCATTTCTCAAATTATATCATGCTTGATCTTTCAATCAATGTTGTGCACGTGATGCTAATTCTGGAAGAGAAGTGAAAAAACAAAAGAAAACTAAATTTGCTTCTATAGTTCTTGAAAATATGAAACTGTTATACTTGAGGCAGAGTTTCGTTCAGGAGTTGCTAAAGACAGAATCTTATGAAACTAAACTAATAGGATCGTTTGTTAGAGTTCTATTACCTTTGGATGATCGTAAGAGAATGTCCTACTAGCTTATGCAAGTTACTGGTATATATCCCAATTTTGTGACTCTAAACTTTAGTTTCCATCAATTTTGAATATAATTTCAAATTTCATGACAATTTGAGATTATATTTATTGTTATGTATTTTCTTTTCGATTTTTTGGAAAATGCAACTTGTTGACAAATGGTTAATTAACTATATAATTTTCGTTTTCATTGACCTTCCAAACAAAAACTATAAAGGTTCCACATTTTATATATATGAAAAATAAACTAGACTTTGTAGAAAATATAAGGGAAAAAAGCTATAAATGCCCTCTGACTATTCACGCACTGCTGAAAATGCCCATAAACTTTACTTTTCATTAATTTTACCCTCCAACTCTTTTAAGTCCTCCAAAAGTATCCTTATGGCGAGTTTCGTGGTGGTTTTCTACAAATTTTATGGCGGTTTCCGCTGAAATTCCACTAAAAACCACTGAAAAATTTGCCGGTAGGGTACTTTTAGAGGCTAAAAAATAGTTGAAAGGTAAAATTAGTAAAAAGTAAAGTTAGAGGCATTTCAGCAGTGCGTCAATAGTTGGAGGACATTTATAGCCATTTTCCCAAAATATAATAAAACAATTTTCTTAAAAGATTTGTGCGTGAATATGTGTTTATGAATGAGTAGGACATCTATATCATAGGACCAATATATATACTCCGATTTATCGAGATATAGGTGTGGTTCTCTATAGATTAAAATAAGCAGTTTTTTAAACTATTTTAAGTTATTAACTATTTTTGTACTTTTCTCGATTATTTATTATTTCTTTTTTAATTTTTTAGCAAAAAAATTATTTTTGAGAAGGTATGCTAAGGAAGCATTTGAAACGATACTATTAAAATTTAAAAATATTATGTTAATTTTTAAAACAACTTTTTCAAAATCACTTTTTTTTAATCTACATAAAAGAAAAGCACGAGTACTAAAGGACATGTCGATAAAAAGTTGTTAGATTTATTATTCATAATTAGTATTACAAATAGTTAGAAACAATGAGCATACCTTTTGAAGCTTGTTGTCCTATTGTTGAAAGTAATACCATTATTGTGCTTGTTACTTCTCAATTATTATACATGATAAAAGATAATAAGATTGCGTGAAGTAACTCATTCTCTTTCTTATTTCATTTTGGTTACTAAAATTCTTGATAGCTCTTCTATAAGTACCTTGCCTTTTTCCAAAGCTTATAGTAATTTTTTGTTCATATGGTTGTATGTTACTCTTAGGTGTAATAAATGAAGTCGGAAGTATTAAGCTTTAGTTCTTAGGTATGGTTAGGGAAATCTCTATCTATCTGCTACAAGAGAGAAACTTTACAGAGGTAAACTTATAATCAGTTATACTTTGAATAGCTTTACAATGCCCTATCAAACTATTTTATATTCCTCATATTATGAAAAATTATACCTATATTTAAATCTAGGCTTTTGTTATTATTTTCCAACTTATTCACCTCCTTAACTTTATATACATTTATTAAAGCATGATTTGTATGGGTAAAACCTAATATAAAAAGCAATATAATTTGTACAAAATAATTTCATGCATCTCCTAAATGTAAGATTCAGTATGTGAGTTATAATTTCTATATGTGCCTGCACATTTATTAGCTAAACATGCCGGTGATATCTTCAATGTTCTTGTTTGGATAGAAGAGGTACTGGATCGAATTTGTAATCTCGGCCAACATAGTGGATAAATTTTCCATTTAATGAAGCTTATTTTTTCTTTTAAAAAAGGAATTTCTTCGATTATGTCATTTCATTATGCTTTACATATTTGTGTATTTCCCAATCTACAAGGTTTGAAATTTCTTTCTTGGGATGATAAATAGAACTATTTCTTAAAGAAAATTCATACATGTTTATTTATGAAAAAATGTGAATAATTTGCAAAAGTAAGTATTTTTTCCCTACTCCTTTCATGGCTAAAAGGAGGGCCCAAATGATGAGTTTTTTTATGCCGATTTCTTGACAATTGTGATACCCTTATTTCACATAGGATATATGTGTAATGCGCGTGAATTGTATATAAGTATGTGACACATATCTATAGTCGCTTTGAAATATTTATTTTGGCTTTCCAAAAATGGTCGATAATTTGTGAACCAGGAAAGTTGTTAGGCCTATGGGCCACGTTCTTAGTCCTAGCGTGAAAAGTGAGAAACATAAAAAGTAATTAATATTCTTTTTTCAAAAAAATAGCTTCAATTTTTGTGTTTTAAATTGCATCTAACCAAGTAGTTTTATATTCAATGCAGGAAGAATGTTACACTTTAAGGTTGAAAATTAACTCTGGGCTAGTCAAGAAGCCCACTTTGGTAACTAGTATCATTTAGAAAGCATTTCTTTCATTATTCATTTATTCGAATTCAACAACTGTGTTTTATTTTTATTTGTAGAATGCCCTCCATAAATCTATTTCATCTCTTTTGTTGTGATATATGTGTTGGTAGAGTATCATCCCTTTATTTTTAGATCATAATCATGGTTTTAAAGTAATTTTTACCTGTTGAGCGACAAGTCTCAAGTATTTAATAGCTCACATAAAACTTTAACCCATCCGACTTTTTGTTTTCTTGATAATCATACTATATGTTTACATTTCATTTTTTTCTTCTCTCACAAACAACTAACATAGCTTTGTAATTTATAGTAAGAGTTCGAAGGGAAGGCCAAACTTTTACCAAATGGTATGATGAATCTTGTATGACCAGCCTACACAATTTTTCTTTCATCTTGTTTATAATTTTTTATCCTTATATGAACAGTTAGATTGTTAATCTTTTGAAGTCCAAAAAGCAAAAATTTTATTTTAAATATTTAAACAATGATATATTTTTCTATTGGTTATGGAAGGTCTTTTGTTGGAAAACGATTAGGCTGGAGAAATATACTTTCTAACACTTAGAAATGTGGTTGCATATGCATGACTTTTCAGAACCTTGCTAAGGAGATGAGAAACATTGAAGCGGAAATTGGTCATACAAATGAAAAGGCATACAAATACAGATATCCTTTTATATTTTTCTCAGTTGAAATATTTCCTCAAAGTATCTCTGGAAGGTTTGATTTTAATTTGATCATCTCACAAATAAAGGGTTTTATCCTTTCTACTAATACTTGAGAGGCTTCTTTGAATTTGTTTTGTGACCTTAACCTACTAGGATTTTCACATTATTTGAATTGTTGGATTTAAGGAAAGAGCGAGAAGTCCCATCATATCTACTTCGACTACTGACCAAGCTTCCAAATGTCATTTCAGAATAATTAGAGCCCTCTAAAGACTTGAAAGGTAAAAAAAATATTTCTTTTTGTTATGTGTTTTTTGTTTGTATTTACAAATATATGACTTGCATATTCTCCATGAACAACAAAAGTATTTCATACAATTTTGCAAAGATAATGAGGATTGAATTTATGTTAACATCATTTCCTTCTTGGGTATGGTCTAAATTTTAATTACATTTCTCTAATTTATGTGAATTCCATATGCTTGCTTACTAGCATTACTGTAATATACCTCTTAAAATATTTTTTTATGGATCTAATTTTTGTAATGAAATATAGTGTCTTAACATATGCTACTAAATAAAAATTATACTCGTAAAATAAAATTTTAGGATGTGCAAAATCTTGTGCATTGCGTTGGAAAAACCAGTTGTAGTAGTTCCGCATATCTTTTTGCACTTGATGTGCAGTAACATCTTGTGCAAATCCCGTATTTGAACTTCTTCACTTTTTTCCATCTTTTAAGCCTAAAAATCCACTCATTTTGATTTCAAGAACCTAATAAGACAAATAATATGAAATGAATATATTCCATAACGATATGACACAAAAACACATTAAAAGAGTAAGTATAAATGGTGTAAAAGCACAACATTTTTATACTTAACAATTAGATTCCTTATCCAATTATGATTTTTTTAAAAAAAATTAACAAGTGTACCTTGATTCATGCATAATGTGGATAAGTAATGGCAAGGGATTTCAAGACTCTATACATGAACCTAATCCATATCAAAATTTTTTCTTGTAACCGGAACAAGAAAATACATCCATCCGGTCATTAACGATCCACCTAAACAAATAATTATCTTTCCACTTTTATGATAATTTATCCCAACATATATATTATATGATGTGAACATTCATTTTTTGATTCAACATTAAGTTTGGTGGATCATTAGTTATTCCAATATAACTAAGGCAGCGCCGGTTTAAAAAGTTGCAACCACCTCGTGCATGAATAAATCACAATTTGTTGTCGTATTTGCACGCAACAAGCCTCCTATTTCACTTTATCACGAAACTTCTCTTCTTTTTCCTCTCATGACAACTAGCCCCCGTCACTTTGCTACCCCCTAGAAATAAAGACGACCACCGCCATTTCTCTCCTTACACTTCCCTCTCTTCTTGTTTATCTCTTTTTATCCATTCATTTACCTGAAAACCATTACTACCTCTGAAGTTTCTCCTTCCGCACCGTTGCTGCTCCCCTCACCAGTTGTGAAGTGCTGCTAAAGCCGCTAACCAGGAACAGTTGATGCAACCAATTAGTTTCTGGTAACATTTTTAGTTTTTTTGTATATTTATCCTGTTATATTGATTTTAATGATTTTGTTGATTAAATTAGGTATTTTTTATTTGTATGCATTTAGTTATTTATTTGTATATATTTGTTTAATCAAATATTTTAATTGATAAATTTGGTGAGATTTTAATAGGATATTTACTCATTTTGTTTATATTATATATTTACAGTTTTTTGGTATAGCTTTTATAGTAAACTTTTATATTTTAAATTTTGCGGTTGAAGTACCCAGCCCAAGTGGCTTAGTGATTACAGTAATTAATCCTAAGGCCGCATTTGTAATTTTATAATATTGAGGAAAATTTCTTGAGGTTTATTTAAGAAAACTTTTAATATAAGGGATTAATTTAACTACTTAAAAAGCCTAAGGATTAAAGTGTAAAACCAGGAGAATCAGTCTGTAAGCCATCGTTCTTTATTGAATGTATGTTCTTTTCTAAAAGTTATTAGAGAGGGAGAAGCGACGAAGCCTTCTGGTCGTTTAGGGGTTAATGCACTAGTGTTCGAAATGACTAATTGAGGTAATATTTTGGCTTTAATAAGATTAGAGACCTTCGTTCTTGCTTTTTTTTTTTTTTTTTTCTGTATTAGAATTTTAATTGTGCTAAGATGGAACCTGGGGTTTGATTCGACTAAATTTATGTTGGTTTTTTTCATTAAGATTTTTCTATTAATTTTTAGGTGTATGATTCGAATCTGTCTGAGATTAGAGATATTGTGGGTGTTTTAAGGTAAGGAGCATAAACTTTCTGAGATTTTTTTACCATATGTTCTTCTAAAAACTTGTGATTTTGAATATATTTTGTACTTTGTAAGTTTTGCGAATGATTTTAATTAGAAAAATTGGAATGAACATGTATGAAATATTTTATATTCTGAATTTTTTAGTCTGCGAATATATTGTGTATGAGAAGCATGTATTTAAAGTGTTATTAAGATGTCCGAGTTAAAATGTAGTAAAGTTCAAGGTTTTTGGGGACTTTTTACCCTTATTTATAATAGCCACGTGATTCATTCCTGTTTCTTATCATTTCCTTATACCTTCTGTTCTTTTCAATTAAAGCGTTGATTGCATGAATTCAATTTGGAAAACAAATGATGCCTATGATTTTATAATATAGGCAAATATTTTAAATTTTCTACTTCTTAAAAAAATGAGTATTTATGCGCACGTAAATTTAATGTGATCTTTTTGAAGAATGTATTAATAACTTTGTATGGAAACTAATTTAAACGGTCTCATTCCCAAATGATTTATATTTCTTCCATGGTTAATTCTCATGATATTTTCACAAGTTTTATCGATAATTAAATGGATGTGGTTTTCCTTTATAATAGTAGCATTGTTTAATTACCATAATATACTTTCTCCAAACTATACTAGAAGATGCATAGATGTTGTACCTTTATTATTTATATATTTATTTATTTGAATGAACTTTATTCTCTTTCCATTTAAAAGTAGAAGGAATGATAATTCATATTTCATTTCTATATAACGCTCTAACCTTTCCTTGTTTCTCCTATATTTTGAAGTTCTCTATCGACAACCGCGTACGATCTCAAGCGATTGACACTGTCTATAGTAAGGGTTTTTTTACAAAGAATATACATGATGTCACAATTTGCATGAAGTTTCACTTCCTGAAAAAAAGGATTTTACCAACCGAATCAATGTTGATTGGTAACTCAAATGATTTCCGACCGATCACCGACCACTTTATAATCCGTTGGTAATTAAATTAAAGTTACCGACTGATTTCTGATCAACAGATAATCGGTCGGTACTTAAGGTGAAGTTAACAATTGAATCGGATGGCAGAGGATTAACAAAAATTACCGACCGAATGTCGGTCGGTAATCTGTTGCAATTTTTGGGAATTCTATTCTTTAGATTAGGGCTTTTACCTTCCCACTCTGCCCGCCGCCTCTTTCTTTCAATATCTCCCCCCTCGAATTATCTCATTTTGAACCCTCTCACTGATGACTCCCCCGATGTCCACAACCCTCACCAACGGCCTCCTTCTCTCCACCGAACGCTTACATCCCTCTCGAGACCGCTCTATCACCGGTAAGTCATCCTCCTTTCTTCTTTTCTCCCCCTCTTCTCCGTTCCATATTCTTCTCTTCCTCTCTTCTCTTTCTTCATTTTCTCCTCTTATTTCTTCTCCACCTTCTTTTGATAGAGAGAACATCATCACAACCTCCACCCATCGCTATTCCTGCTATCGCCAGTAAGGAAACTTTTTTCTTGATTTCTTCACACTAACTTGTTTTTTTTCCCCTAGAGCATAAAAGTATATAAAGTTTAGATTTTTCAAATTCTCAGATTTTCTTTTATGTGATGTTCTATTAGGTAATAGTTGAATTGATTAAACATGCTTTTCATTTCATGGTGACAATTGTTTAAAAAGTAATGAAACATAAAAAGATCAGCTTTACCTTCATTACTCTGTGATTTTGCTCTTTTTTGTGTCTAATTCATTTACATTTCCAATTTTTAATGAAATATTTACTATTATTATGTTTGAGAAAACTAAAAAAGTAGGGAAACGATTGTTTATTGCATGTTTTAATATTGTAAAAAGTGGTACCCTTTATTTGGTTGGGAATTCTCAATTATGCCAAATAAAATTCAATGATTTATCTATGCAAAGCAAAAAAAATTCATATAGTTCAACACTATTACATTTAATGTTGTTTTAATGGATTATATCCTAGATTGGTGAATGTTGTTTTAATGTGATTATAACTAATATTTATTGTGTTATTTCTTTGATTTTATGATAATTTATTCAATTCATAGTGTATGTATTCATTCTTGAATCAAAGTGTTTCTAATTCTATATTGAGAAAATTTAGAATAAGTAAGGGAAGAAGTAATTTGTGAACGATCTTCAAGTTTACACATTTACACCATTTTCTATTTTTTCCCACAAATTTCTCGCTTTTAATTTGTAGGAGAAGTATAAAAGATATGCTTCAGATGTATGGGAAGAATGTATCTTTATTTGGGAAAGAAGTAATTTTATTTGCCTTTTGTTAGTGTCTGAAGAAAATTAGAAAACATGCTTGAAAAAAAAGTAGAGCGTTTTAGACTACAAGGTGAAGGATTTTCTTTCTTTTTGAGGAATAATTCTAAAATTTTAAAAGACACACTTGTTAGTATTTAATGTGATAAACATTGAAGACATCTTTGTTTTGAGTATCGGCCATCCAATTCTGTCTGTTGTGGCAAAAATCGGACGTCTAATTTTTGCCAGCTTCATCCGGTTTCTTTATCTGTTTTGTAGGTGCTTTGGATTGAAAAAGAATCGGCACTCCATTTTTCGTACACCTCATATGATTTTCAAGGGCCATTTTTAAGGGTTGTTATCCGGTTCCATCATCCGATTATTTGTAATAGATTAGAATATACATATTCTGTTCTTCTACAGCTTTGTAATAGTTTGTAGAGCTTTTTGTTTATGTAATAGGGCTAATCATTAGTGTAACTCTTTTTAACACATTCAAAGAAATATAATGTCCTGATTTGGAATGATCTTCAAGAGCATAAAATGTCATCCAAGAAGTGAGGGAGAGAACAAACAAAACAAGTGTAACAAGTAGAAGAGAGAAAGTGCCTTTGAAAAGACTTGAAAATGTTAAACTTCTAGCAACCTTAGTTATATTAAATCCAAGACATAAAGAAGGTTTTCAAACAAAATCTTTTCTCTAAAGTTCAAGCAACCTAAGGTGTTTTGAACCTTAGACCTCAATGAAACAAGAAGAAGACCTCAAGACTAGTTTTCTACAAGAGTGTAGTAACTAGTATGAAGGAATTTTGAAGAACAACCTTGAAGCTCTTGGAACTTTCAACAAGTCTTCAAAGTGATTTTTCTTTCAAGGAAGTTCACCCTTGAAGAAGATAGAAAAACTAAGCTAGGAACTAAGAATACTAAGAGAAGAGCCTTTGTCTAAAAAAAATTATTAATTAGCTTCTTCAAAATGGAAGACTACATATTTATATAGAGACTTCAGGGAGAAAATAGGAAATTTCCCCCCTCATATTTTAAGCCCATAGGATAGATATAACCTATACATATACTTAATAAGACAATAAATGTGTTTTAATAGTATTTGGACTATTCTAGAGCACTAGTTAATACATTGCCAAAAATAGGAGGCAATTTTACAACTTGGGCAAAAAGGCTTCCAACCATTTACCAAGGTGAATTTTCAATTTCTAACTTATTCAAAACTTTAGGATATTTCCCCATAAAGTCTTGGACATCAAAATCTAAGCCCCATAAAGTTTTGGACATCAAAATTTAAGCCCATATTGTCTTGGACATCAAATCAGCCTTGAAACTTCTCTTGCTCAATTTGATCCTTGTGACTCTTTAGTTGTTTTGCCTTGGCTCTCGTCACAACTCCCTGATGTTCTTGTATGTCTAACCGATTCACATAATCCTTCCCCTCTTGAAAAGGATTCATCCTCAAATCTCCATCACCTATATCAAATAAAGAGAGATCGGATACATTAAAGGTGACACTAACATTATAATGTCCTAGAAGATCAACTATATAGGCATTGTGATTAATTTTCTCAAGGATTTGAAATGGCCCATCTCCCCTATCATCAAGCTTAGATTTGAAAGGTGCTAACAAGCATTCCTAAAAAATTTCCTTAAAGTCATGATCACTAGAATATATTTCTTTAAGCATTTCAAAATCCAAAATTTTTGTTTGAAGGGTGGATAAAAGAGTATACCTTCTAGATAGAGCACCGGCCACCACATTTTCCTTACCTTTCTTCTAACGGATGACATATGGAAATGTTTCAATAAACTCCATCCATCTTACATGTCTCTTATGGAGTTTATGTTGGCCCTTGAGAAGCTTCAAAGCCTCATGATCAGTGTGCACACAATCTCCTTTGGCCATAGGTAGTGTTGTGAATGCTTTAATGTTCTTATTAAAGCATAAAGTTCCTTGTCATAAGTTGAGTACCTCATGGCTGCCCCATTAATTTTTTCACTAAAATAGGCCAAGGGCTTTCTATCTTGCATAAGTACACCACCTATACCAATGCCGGAGGCATCACACTCCACCTAAAAAGTTTTCTCGATGTTTGGTAGTGACAAAAGTGGTGTACTACACAATTTTTTCTTCAACAATTGAAATGCTTGTTCTTGCTTTGTTTCCCACTTAAATCCTTCGGTTTTCTTGATCACAACGGTCAAAGAGCTAGCAAGTGTGCTGAAATTTTTGATGAACCGCCTATAGAAGCTTGCTAGGCCATGGAAACTCCTCACTTCCGATGCATTTCTCGGTGTTGGCCATTGCTTAATTGCTTGGACCTTACCTTTATCTATTTGAAGTCATTGTGAGCTCACCACATAACCTAGAAATGTAACTTTCTCCAAAAAAAACTCACATTGGTCAAGGTTAGCAAAAAGTTTTTTTAGTTCTCAAGATATCTAGCACTTCCCTAGGATGTTGAACATGCATTTCATATGTCTTGCTATAGACCAAAATGTCATCAAAGTATACAACAACAAATTTCCAATCTTTCCTAGAGGAGATGGCATGCTTGCATGGGCACCACATCACATAGTATCTCATCTTTGTAAGCTCCTATTTTTATTGGTACCAAAACTTGTCTCAACACTTTAATGTCTCCACTATCATTTAGCCAATGGAGTTTGTAGGGTTTATCATGTTTTGTAGTACGTAGTTTCAACTTCTCAACAAGGTAAGCACTAGACATATTTACACAACTACCACTATCAATGATAAGGTTGGCAATCCTTCCCTCAACTTTAAATTTAGAATGGAAGATGTTTTCTCTTTATTCAATCATATTATCATCAAAACCTTTTGCACTTAGTGCTCTTATGGTAACTAAGCTAAAGACATCGTCATCACTTTCTAAAGGGTTCAAATTAACATGTTTATCATCCTCACCATTTTCGTCACCCTCAACACATTCACCACTTTCATCCTCCTCCTTCTCAATCCAACCATTCAAATCCTCCCTAAACATCAGTCAGACAACTACTTGCATAGTGTCCTACACCATTACATTTAAAGCACTTTGAAGGGTTAGAAATGATTTTACTTCTCTTCCATCTTTGGTTTGGGTTGGAGGTAGGAAAGTACCTCTAGCAGCCTCCTCATTTTTTGGCCATGGCTTGAAATTGGAAGTACGTGGTTTTGTTGTTGCAACTTGTCTTTGGTTGGGAAATGATGATCGCATCATCCCACATCTTTTCCTTTGGGATTCAATCTGGTTAGCAAGGTGGCACATGTCTTCATAAGTTGTATGTTGATACGACTCAACTTGGTTAGCTATCTCCCTATTGAGACCACTAAGGAACCTAGCCATTGAATCATCCTTGTCTTCTTCAAGTTCAACTTCAGGATGTAGAGCTCAAACTCTTGTCTATACTCTTTTACACTTTTTTCACTTGTTTTAAAGTCATGAGCTTGTAATGAAGCTCTCTATGGTAGTGCTCGAGCACAAATCTTTCTCTTATCAAAGCTTTTAACTCTCTCCAAGTATAAACCGGTGGTCTACCACTTCTAACTCTTTGGTTTACTACCCTCTCCAACCAATGTAAAGCATAGCCGAAAATTCGGCTATTACAAGTCTAGCTTTTTAGAACTCATTACAATTTTTCAACATAAACATGTTTTCTACTTGCCTCTCCCAATCTAAGAAAATGTTAGGGCTATTCTCATCCTTAAAACTAGGGAGCTTCCACTTCATTCGGTCCAAGGTTTGGTCACCTTGGTCTCTTCCACGGTTGGCAACAAATGGAATAAGTTCATGATCATCATATAATGGTTCTCCATGCCTAGCTTGTGGTCTTGGAACTTCTTCAAAGTGTCTAGACATACTTCTTCCTCCAAAACTGCCTCTTCTACTATCGTAAAGAGGTGGATGAAGTTCTTCATCAAAATGTGGAGGTTGGTGGAACTTGGTTGTCCCAGAGCAATTGAATGGTCCATTGCTCCTTGGGGTAATAACATTGAGACTACCATGAGGACTAACCTCCCTTTGTTGATTAAAGAGATTAGGGACATCCATTCTAATATCCCTCATCTCATCTCTTAGGGATTGTAACTCTTGTATTATGAGCCTCAAAGGGTCATCATGTTTGGAGTTGCTATACTCTTCTCCAAAAGGAGTTGGTGCTTGAGCTTGGGTTAACATCTTGATAGTGTTTCCAACTTCGAGATGCTTGCTTCAAGCCATAAATGGATCTTCGAAGTTTACACACTTTACCAGAATTCGAAGAATGAATAACACCTTCAAGTTGTTTCATATACACATCCTCCAGTAGATTTCCATTAAGAAAGGTAGTCTTAACATTTATTTGCCATATTTCATAATCATAATATGCTGCAATGGCAAATAGAATTCTAACTGACTTAAGCATTACAACTGGCAAAAAGTTTCATCATAGTCTATACCAAGAGTTTGTCTATAACCTTTTGCTACCAGTTGTGCTTTGTAAGTGTGCACATTGCCATCTACGTCAGTTTTCTTTTATGAAAACCTATTTACACCCTATGGTCTTGCAACCTTCAGGTGGATCAATAAAAGTCCAAACTAGATTGTCATACATGGATTGCATTTTTGATTTCATAGCCTTTAGCCATTTGCTAGATTCAGGACTATGAATAGCATCTTGGTAGGAATTAGGTTCACCTTGATCAATAAGATCAACATTATGATCCTCAGTCACAAGGAATTCATTTCTCTGTGGTATCGGAGGAATCCTGCCAGACCTTCTTTAGCTTTGTGTCAAAGGTTTGGGCTCAGTATGAATAAGTGAGTCCAACTTAGTATCCATACTCAGTTCAGAAATAGTTTGCAGTTCTTGAGCTTCTTCAAGATGGATTCTACTCCCACTAACTCTTTTAGAAATGAATCCCTTTCAAGGAAAACTCCATTCCAAGCAACAAACACTTTGTTTTCAGATGGAAGATAGAAATAGTATCCTTTAGTTTCCTTAGAATATCCCACAAATAGACACTCATCAGATTTGGGTACTAGTATTTCAGATAATGATTGCTTCAGATAAGCATATCATTCCCAAATTTTGAGAAATGCTAAACTAGGTTGTTTCCCAGTCCATATCTCATATTGTGTCTTCTGAATAGCTTTAGATGGAACTCTATTTAATATGAATGCAGCAGTTTCTAGAGCATAACCCCAAAAAGAAATCGGAAGATGTGTTTGACTCATCATAGATCAAACCACATCTAATAGAGTTCGATTTCTACTTTCAGACACAACATTCCATTGTGGTGTTCCTGGTGAAGTTAATTGTGATACTATCCCACAATTTTTAAGATGTTCGTCAAACTCTTGGCCTAAGTATTCACCGCCTCGATCTGATCGAAGCAATTTGATACTCTTTCCAAGTTGATTCTGTACTTCATTTTGAAATTCCTTAAAACTTTTAAAAGGAATCAGATTTATGTTTCATTAGATAGACATAACCATATCTAATGAAATCATTTGTAAATGTAATGAAGTACTTAAAACCTCCTCTGGCTTGTGTGTTCATTGGTATACATACATCGGTATTTATAAGTTCCAATAAATCAGTAGCCCTTTCACTTTATCTTGTAAATGGACTTTTAGTCATTTTGCCCAATAAACAAGAATCGTATTTTTCATAAGACTCAAGGTTGAATGAAGATAAAAGTCCATCTTGATGGAGTTTGGATATCCGTTTCTCATTTATGTGGCCCAAACGATAATGCCAGAAGTAAGTATGATTTAGATCATTAGATTTAAATTTCTTTGTATTTATGTTATAGATGGGCTTACTAGTGGAATCACATAGGTTCAGAATGTAAAGTCTATTACATAAAGAGGCATCCCCATAGAAAATACCAATTTTATAAATAGAACTTTTACCATTCTTAGTATTAAACTCAAAACCATCAATCTCAAAACAAGGAATTGAAATGATGTTCCTACTCATAGCAGGAACATAATAACACATTAAGTTCAATGACAAGCCCACTAGGCAAAAGTAAATCAAATGTCCCTATAGCTACAACAACTTTTGCTCCATTTGCTACTCGCAGGTCCACCTCCCTTTTTGCCAAAGATCTACTGCTTTTCAGTCCCTGCACATTTACACAAATGTGAGCTCCACATCCGGTATCTAATACCCATGAAATAGGAAAAGACATTAATTTCTATAACGAAAATACTTGAAGCAGCAGTCTCATTGGCCTTTTGCTTCTTCTTTTCTTCCAAGTAGAGCTTGCAGTCCCTCTTCCAATGACCAGGTTCATTGCAGTGGAAGCAAGTCCCTTCATTTGGTGGTTTAACCTTGGGCTTGGGCTTCTGCTTGCCTTTACCCTTCCTGGCCATATCTTTTCCCTTTCCCTTTCCCTTGTTCTTCTTGAACTGCCCCTTCTGAACCATCAGAACATTAGGAATAGATTTCCTAATGTTTTGCTCAACTTGCTTGAGCATTCATGCAATTCTTTTATGGACTTTTCCATATTATGCATATTGATGTTCATGACAAACTGATCATAGTCAGAAGTTAAGAAGGCCAAGATCATATTAGTAGCCAAGTCATGGCTTCCTGGTGCTCCAAATTGTTCAAGCTGATAAAAAAACCCTTCATCTTAAGGACATGAGCACTAACTGAAGTGTTTGGGGTCATTTTACAGCTATTCAATACCTTAGTAGTAAGATATCTCTCTTGACGTGCTTGTTCTTGGAACATTTCCTTGAGGTGTTTTATCATGTCATAAGCCTCAACTTCCTCGAATTGCTTTGCAATTCAGATTCTATAATAGCCAACATGAGACATGTCACATCATCAGAATCATCTTTGTACTTACAATAAGCATTTTTTTTCAACTCTAGGAGCGTTGTTAGCTGGTTGATTAGGGATAGGGTCCTCAAGTACATATAGTCTTTTCTCTTGTTTAAGGACAACCTTGAAATTTCGTGCCCAATCAAGAATGTTAGTCCCACTAAGCTTATTCTTTTCAAACACGGATCGCAACGAGGTGTTGGAATTGTTTGAGGCCATTATCTACATAGAATTTGCAAAGTAAAATTAAATAAATGAAACATTAATTTTCCTTGAAATATTCAACACTTGATATAAATCGTGGGTAGAAAAGTTTACATTTTATAATAATCGTAAGTAAGCTTTGGCTTAACACCCATAATTAGAGAAAACTGGATTAATGGGATTTACATCTATATGTACCGGCAAAATCCCATATGATGCCCTAGGCTCAAAACCGTTTTGATAGCCTAGTTAAGCCAAACCATTCCAAGCATATGGAAATCACCATTTTCCATCTTCCCCTACTTAGGTAACCATTTATCTCTTGCTTTGGCAATGAGACAAAATGATGATCTAGGCATGGAGAAGTGCTTATGATCATGGAAGACATTTTACGACTTAATTTTTTACATGGTTTCTATAACCTTCTTCCTCTTATATATTTTATTTTATGAAACATATATCCAGTAAAATAAAAGGAAATAAACTCAACATCACATGCATAATATATACATAGAATAAAACGTGTCATAGTATGGTCCTAATCCTATATTGACTTCCACGAGCCTCATGGAAGTCAAAAGTCAATATAGGTAAATCTTCATCTCCACCAGCTTGCCTCCAACGTCTTGGCATTCTGATCTTGTTACATAGGATAGAAAAACATACATAGGAAAATGAAATAGAATAAACCTATTCTAGTAAAGGTTGATAATATTACATCAACGAAAACGACGACACGCAGGCCGTATTTAAAAACATTACAACACATTAACAAAATAAACTAACCAATCACAAGAGGTAAAGGGTCAGGATATGCACCATACATCTCAAGATAGAAGGAAACATGCCAAAAACAATGAGGGGGTTCTTTCTAACTCATTGAATGAATTACTGCCGTCATAAACCCTAAAAGTCAAGCCACCAAAAATTATGTTTAACAGTTAAACATTAAATTATGTGATTCTGCATGTTAATTTAACAATTAAACTGCACAGATTATACCATGTACGTCAAACAATTTGGAAGTAGCAATATTCCATTTATTTAATCGTACTCATATGTAAAATAGAATATGATATATGTGAATTCTATAATTCAATTAACTCCAATTATTACACTAATAAAAAACTTACTATAAGGCCGATTGAAAACAACATATGTAATCAAAGCGGTAACAGATCAAATCAGTAAAACTAGTATGTATGAGGCTCTGATACAATTGTTGGATTCTGTCGGCAAAAACAAATAAAATAGAACTACAAAAATCCACCAACAGGATCCGCACATACTAGAACAATCGATTAGATAGAAGCTACCTCCATGTCTTTTACGGTTTGGTGTGGAGGCCCTACTTTTACTCTTCGCCCCCTATTGGTATCCACACGATAATCTCCTCTGCAAGCGATCGGGATGCTAGCCCCTTCTGTGTTTTAAAAACTGTTCAGAACTAATCCTCACTATCTGGTAATCGTGGAATTTCAGAGGGAGGGAGGCTAGACACTATCATCGCCGTTCTAGGGTTTAGGGTTTTGTTTTTAATCTAATGAAGACGGCTATTAAGAAAAGGTTAACATAACCTTTTATAGTTGTCAATATCAGAACCCTAATTGTCATCTAATGATAGTTTAATCTCGTCCTTCTATTCCTATAATCATACAATGGTTAGATGAAGAATATTAAGTAATTAAGTTCACTTATTTGATAAATAATATTATTTACTTATTTACTTGCCAGAAAATACAATATGGAATCTGATTCCCCTTTTTTATACGTTCAATGAATCTGGACACAATCTAAATTAAATTTAACGTGGACATTGTGCTCACAAGATCTTCTATGCGTGTGACCCTGTAGGTTCACTTAACATTGGCAGTGAATGATAAATGTCCAAGACATTTAGTCAAAAAATGTAAGTGGCCTCTAGGAAGACATTATGCTTACCTAAGTTAAGTAAAAGCAATAATAAATTAGCATTAGTTTTAATATTTAGGCCTTTTGTCAAACGATATCCTAATTAAGTATAAGGTATGGACCGAGTCATCCTTATAAAACTTAATTAACCATTACTTGATCACCAGGCAGACTATTTTGATAAATAACATTAATCACACCTTATTAATACTTATTTGAGCATGGTCATGCGTATTTTCCAGTCTTCCTTATCAAGGGGCCCATGGATATCTCTCTCTAAAAAGAGAGGGACAAATCCCTTTCACTATCTCCAATATTCAAGCCATGACAACAAAATAGCCCAACCAGTAGTCATAATAATCACCTAATTAAAAGTAATGTTTGACTATGTCAAAACATATTTTCTCTCCATGCAAGAAGCATTAGAAACATTATGTCAATCGCTCCATAAACACGTGGCAATCATGACTTTTTTTTCCGGACATTCTCAACTCCTTCAAATTGACACATCTGCTCAGGTTAAATGCACATCCAATCGGTTATTATTTTCTTTTTACACCCTCTAAGAATTTTATTTTATGTTTTCTGGCTAATTATTTATTATCTTCTTGTTCAATATGAATAGTGCTCTTGGTTCAAACAAGATGAAGGATAAAAGAGTAAAATTTCAAGTCTCATTCTACTTTCCGTTACCTTTTTTCATGGGGACATTGGATTTTTGAGATCTAATTGTGCATTCAAACACTATTTCAGTTTATTTGATTAATGTTTCAAGTTCAAAATTTTTTTGAAATTTGTTCTTTCATTTTGTCTGGAAAATTCAAAATTTATTTGTGTTCAAGTCATTTGATCATATAATCCATCATTTCATATCATATACGTATATATTAGATTGTAAAGTAGTGATATTAACTTTGATTCCAGCATTATTTTTGTCAATTGGTAATTGATGTTTATATACTACTATACTAGCCCATGTAATTGATTTTTTTGGGATCCATCCATATAAATTTTTTGTAACATATTTTTATTTACTATCCCTTTTTTAATATTTGATATTTATTATGATGTATGGTTTCTATCCTAAAAAACTTCCACCTTTAGGCAAGTGTACTTATCGATGTAATAAGGTGAAGAAAGTCCCTAGATTGCCGAACTCTTGGGGCGGGAACAGCACTAGTACCAAATAAGTCTCTACTTTTTAATTAAACAAAACTTTTGAAAAGGTTTTCAAAAAATTAAAGAAACAATTAAAAACTAAGAAAACCAATTAAAAAGGTTTTAAAATTATGTTAAAAAAAAAAAAGAGTGTTCAAATGGTAGAATCCCTCTAGAATCCTAAGTTAGTTTTATTTAGAAAATTGTTATACTTAATTATTAAAACCTGTTGGTCTTATCTCACTCTAATGTCGGATAATCTTGTTGTGTAGACGAAGACCCTTCTTGTCAACTTAACCATGTAGAGAAGAATGTCTTCTCACCCTAACCTGATTATGAAATTAAAGATTATAGTGATTAATTAATGATCTAAGAATCGTAATTATAGTACATCTACTCAATTACCAATTCCTATTATTCAATTTTAAATGCCCTAGATTTACCTTCCTTTTAAATTTAATTAGTCTTGCAAAATTATCAATCCCTGATAAAATCGGTAAATGATCATAATAATTGAATAACAATCAAACAAGAATTAAATAATCAAAACATGAAATTTACATAAAACTTAACCAACTATCTAGGTACATCCCCATTAAAAATAAAAATAAAAGAATTAGACGCTAAACATTATTCTAAAATATAAACTCATAGAGAAATGTATAATATAGAATAAGTTTGGGGAGCTTTGGAGAAGAATTTGAAGAGTCCATGGTCCCGACAATTGTCCAAGGTCGTCTTCCGAATCACTTGAAAAAACTCTGAAATTTCACTCGAATTGGATCTTCGTATCCTCTTTACAATATATGGAATTATGAAAACTAAGACCTAAGCTCATGAAAATTAGCGTATCTAATGGGGCATATATAGGAGAAAATTCTCCAAATCTTACTCTAGGTTACTCTAAACCCTTACTAAAAGGGTTTTGAATACAATTCCAAAAGGGAAACAAAATAGTGTAAAAAAAGAAAAAGTTCTAAAATTGCATAATAGCCCCTGCCATGACTTTCTGGATCAAGAAAGCCAAGCTTTCTGGATTCGAATAGCTACAGGAGTGATTTCTTCTTTCATCTGCAGGACTATCCGGAACTGGATAGCTACTATCCGACTCAGATAATAGTTAAATTCCAGCACATGAGCTTTTTAGGTATTGTTTACTATCGAATTATTATTTCTTAAAGGATACGGATATTTTGGTAATTTACATAAAATAGACGAATTTACCGTTTGTTTCTTATGTTAGATCTCTTAAATGTAACTTTTTCTTAAGTAAATCTCCTTTAATGAATTTTACTTCCTGAATTTTGTTCATCTTCACTAATGTATCCTGTTTATGATATGAATAAGGTAATGAGAAAAGTGGATGAAGCATTTACGGGCCATGAGAAGAATAAATAAGTTGTTAGTCCAAGAAATTGAAGAAATGACAGTTGGTTTTCTCAAGATATTGAGAAAAGGGATTTTTAGTCTTTTTCTTGTGTTCTAGTGTTTTGTTGTTATATACGTAGATTTGAAAACTTCTAAAAAGCTGAATGATACTAATAATTTCTATGATAATTTTTAGTTCATGAAGTCTTTTGTTTCTTATGCACTAAAAAATTTAAACAGTTATTGGCGCCCATAATTTTAATTTTTGCTCAATTATACATCTTGTTACATAGGGTGTGTAAAATCTTGTGCATCGCATTGGAAAAACCAGCTCTAGTACTTCCGCGTACCTTTTTGCACTCGGTGTGCAATAATATCCTGTACAAATCCCGTATTTGAACTTCTTCACTTTTTCCAATGTTTTTGAAGCTTAAAAATCCACTCATTTTGATTTCAAGTACCTAATAAGATTACCAAATAATATAAAATGAATATATTCCACAACAATAGGACACTAATATACGTTAAAAGAGTAAGTATAAATGGTGTAAAACCACAACATTTTCATGCATTGATTCATGCATAATGTGGGTAAGTAATGGCAAGGGATTCATGACCCTATATATGAACCTAATCTATATCAAAATTTTCTCTTTTAACCCAAACAAGAAAAAACATCCATTCACTCATTAACGATCCACCTAAAGAAATATTTATCTTTCCACATTTATGATAATTTATCTGAACATATACATTATATGATGTGAACATTCATTTTTTTATTCAACATTAAGTTTGGTGGATCGTTAGTTATTCCAATATAACTAAGGCAGCTCCGGTTTAAAAAGTTGCAACCACCTCGTTCATAAATAAATCACAATTTGTCGTCTTATTTGCGTGCAACAAGCCCCCTATTTCACTTTATCACGAAACTTCTCTTCTTTTTCCTCTCGTGACAACGAGCCCCTGTCACTTTGCTATCCCTAGAAACATCGATGACCACCACCATTTCTCTCCTTACACTTTCCTCTCTACTCGTTTATATCTTTTTCTCCATTCATTTACCTGAAAACCATTACTGCCCCCGAAGCTTCTCCTGCTGCACCGTCACTGCTCCCCTCGCCCATTGTGAAATGCTGCTGAAGCCGCTAACTAGGAACAGTTGCTGCAACCAATTAGTTTTAGGTTACATTTTTAGTTTTCTTGTATATTTATCTTGTTATTCTAATTTTTTTGATTAAATTAGTTATTTTTTATTTGTATGCATTTAGTTAATTATTTGTATATATTTGTTTAATAGAATATTACTCATTTTGTTTATTTTATATATTTATTGTTTTTTGGTATAATTTCTATAGTAAACTTTTATATTTTAAATTTTGAGGTTGTAATTATCCAGCCCAAGTGGCTTACTGATTACAATAATTAATCCTAAGGCCGCATTTGTAATTTTATAATATTGTAGAAACTTTCTTGAGGTTTATTTAAGAAAGACTTTTAATATAAAAGATTAACTTAAGTTACTTATGAAGCCTAAGGATTACATTGTAAAAACGGGACAGTCAGTCTTTAAACCATCGTTCGTTACTGAATGTATGTTCTTTTCTAAAAGTTGTTAGAGAGGGAGAAGTGATGAAGCCTTCTGGTCGTTTAGGGGTTAATGTTCTAGTGTCCGAAATGACTAATAGAGGTAATATTATGGCTTTAATAAGATTAGAGACCTTCGTTCCTACTTTTTTTTTTTCCTATTAGAATTTTAATTACAGTGTTGAGATGGAACCAGGGGTTTCATTTGACTAAATTTCTGTTGGATTTTTTTATTAAGATTTTTCTATTAATTTTTAGGTGTACAATTCGAATTTGTCTTAGATTAGAGATTTTGTGGGTGTTTTAAAGTAAGGAGTATAAGCCTTCTAATTTTTATTGACCATATGTTCTTCTAAAAACTTGTGATTTTGAAAACATTTGGTACTTTGCAATGAGCGTGTATGAAATGTTTTATATTCTGAATTTTTTAGTATGTGAATATATTGTGTATGAGAAGCATGTGTTTAAAGTTTTTTTAAGATGTTCGAGCTAAAATGTAGTATTCAAGGGTTTTTGGAAAATTTTACCCTTTTTTATAATGGCTATGTGATTCATTGTGGATTCTTATCTTTTCTTTATACCTTTTGCTCTTTTCAATTAAAGCCTTGATTGCACGTATTCAATTTGGCAAAACAAATGATGCCTATGATTTTATATCCAGGCAAAAACTTTAAATTTTCTACTTCATAAAAAAATTAGCATGTCTGTACACATAAATTTAATGTGATCTTTTTGAAAACGTATTAATATCTTTGTATGGAAAGTAATTTAAATAGTGTCATTCGGAAATGACTTATATTTCTTACATGGTTAATTCTCATGATATTTTCACAACTTTTATGGATGCTTAAAATGGACATAGTTTTCCTTTATAATAGTAGAATTGTTTACTTACCATAATATACTTTCTCCAAGATATACTAGAAGATGCAAAGATGTTGTACTTTTATTATTTATGTATTTATTTATTTGAATGAACTTTATTCTCTTTCCATTTAAAAGTAGAAGGAATGACAATTCATATTTTCATTTCTATGTAACACTCTAACCTTTCCTTGTTTCTCCTATATTTTGAAGTTCTCTATCGACGACCGCGTACGATCTCCAACGATTGACACTGTCTATGGTAAGGGTTTTTTTTTTAAAAGAATATATATAATGTCACAATTTGCATTAAGGTTCACATCTAGAAAAAAAGGATTTTACCAACTGAATCAATGTCGATCGGTAACTTAAACAATTTCCGACCAATCACTGACCACTTGATGATCGGTCAGTAATTAAATTGAAGTTACCAACTGATTTCTGATCAATAGATAATTGGTCGGTTCTTAAGGTGAAGTTACCAATTGAATCGGATGGCAAAAGATTAACAAAAGTTACCGACTGAATGTCAGTCAGTAATCTGTTGCAATTTTAAGGAATTCTTTTCTTTAGATTAGGGCCTTTATCTCCCCCCTCTCCCCGCCGCCTCTTTCTTTCATTTTCTACCCCCCTCGAATTCTCTCATTTCGAACCCTCTCACTCATGACTCCCCCAATGCCCAGAACCCTCACCAATGGCCTCCTTCTCTCCACCGAACACTGACATCTCCCTCGAGACCTTTCTATCACCAGTAAGTCATCGTCCTTTCTTCTTTTATCCCCCTCTTCTCCTTTCCATATTCTTCTCTTCCTCTCTTATCCTTCTTCTTTTTCTCCTCTTATTTCTTCTCCACCTTCTTTTGATAGAGAGAACATCATCACAACCTCCACCCACCGCTACTCCCGCTATTGCCAGTAAGGAAATTTTTTTCTTTTTTTGCTTCACACTTGTTCTTTTTTTTCCCTCGAGCATAAAAGTATATAAAGTTTACATTTATCAAATTCTCAGATTTTCTTTTATGTGATATTCTATTAGGTAATAGTCGAGTGATTAAACATGCTTTTCATTTCGTGATGACAATTATTTAAAAAGTAATAAAACATAAAAAGATACGCTTTACCTTCATTATTCTATGATTTTGCTCTTTTTTGTGTCTAATTCATTAACATGTCCAATTTTTAATGGAATATTTACTATTATTATGTTTGAGGAAACTAAAAAAGTAGGGAAAAGAATGTTTATTACATGTTTTAATATTGGAAAAAGTGATACCCCTTATTTGGTTGGGAATTTTCAATTATGCCAAATAAAATTCAATGATTTATCTATGCAAAAACTTCAAATAGTTCGACATTATTACATTTAATGTTTAACGGATTATAACCTAGATTTGTGAATGCTATTTTAATGTGATTATAACTAATATTTATTGTGTTATTTGTTTCATTGTATGATAATTTATTCAATTCATAAAGTATCTATTCATTCTTGAATCAAAGAGTTTCTAATTCCATATTCAGAAAATTTAGAATAAGTAAGGGAAGAAGTAATTGGTGTACCATCTTCAAGTTTACACATTTACACCATTTTTTACTTTTCCCACAAATTTTTCGCTTTTAATTTGTAGGAGAAGTATAAAAGATATGCTTGAGATGTACGGGAACAATGTATCTTTATTTGGGGAAGAAGTAATTTTATTTGCCTTTTGTTAGTGTCTGAAGAAAATTAGAAAATATGCTTGAGAAAATAGTAGAGTGTTTTAGACTACAAAGTGAAGGATTTGCTGTCTTTTTGAGGAATAATTCAAAAATTTTAAAAGAGACACTCATCTTTGTTTCGTATACACTAGAAATAAGTGATTTGTTTTGTTTTTTCTATAGAAACTGAAAACATTTTTGTTGTATTCAACGTGATAGAAAGTGAAAACATTTTATATATAAGTTATTTTCAAAACTTTAGAGAAAAAATTTCAATAAAGAATAGTTATAAGTTTTTACATAATAAACTAGTTCGAAGTTAAAAGACTTCATACTTAAAACATCTTCAATTAAAATTTCCATGATGCAAAGAGATGTCAAAGTGTTTCTTTTATGGTAAGAAAAGAGTAGAGCTGTTTGTTTTTTACTTAAATAAAAATGATTTTGTATCCTTTGTTTCAGGGATATTTTCAAGAGTTAGTGCGCATTTAGTACTTTCGATAGAGATATGTTTTATGCAATTAGTTTTTGTTTCTTTGAGGGAGCTCAAAATCTTAAAAATATAACCATTTATCTTTATGTGGGAGTCCACACTCTTCAAAGAAAAATTATTTGTCTTTATTGTGTACCATGAATCTAAGAAAATATATTTATTTGTTTTTTTATAGGGGAGCCTAGACTTTTTTTTGTTTTATCATGGTTACGAATTTGTCTTTTTTTTTTTTTTTTTTAATTTAATTGGTTTATTGTGTGGCTATTGTGCCTCGAAATTGTTCATTTTATAGGGGGAATTCTAAAAAAAGTTTTCAAAATTTAAATTAGAAAAACTTAAAGTAGAACATTTTGAGTAAATAAAACACTCAAATGAGTAATGATTCTCATTTAAACTCTTAAACTTCTAAACTGTAATCATTCCTAAATGAAAATCTCAAAGCTTTAAACCTAAGCCTGATGAATTCTTTGAGATGAATATATACACTGTTAAAATTGATGTAAATAACCTTTTGAATCTCTTTCGAGAGAAAATTTAAAGTGTTTTAAAACTAGAAAAGCGATTTCAAGAAACCACACCTAGCTAAGGCGGCCTTCTTAAAAAGTGGATAATTTTAAGAAAAATCTCCAATGTGTAAGTTTTGTACTTATAAACCCTTACTCTAAATTAATGTGTTTTATTTAGTGAATTTATGGAAGAGGATCGTAGTTGGATGTATAGAAGATCTGCCCTGAGCTATGGGAAATATACCTCAAAACGCATTAATTTATGCCGAACTTCTGCCCCGATTTTGCCAATTATACTTGGGAAGAAGCATCTAATCTAGATGCACAAAATTTTTATGATATAATAATAATAGTAGTAGCTTCACCATGAAATGAAGGGTGTAGAAGGAATTTACATTTATCTACTACTACGGGATTGTTGAATATTAAGTCTGAGAACAATTTTTCTCAAAAGTCATTTGATTAATTGGCACAATGCGCGGAGTGTTTACTCCCCGATAACAATAAGGCAGTGGATTATTGGTATCAAACAAAAAAGTTAGTATCTGACTTAGGTTTTCATATTTAGAAGATTGACATATGTTTTGACGGTTGCATCTGCATTGTTATAAAGAAAACTATCATATATAGAATGGAGTATAAGTTTTGGGGTCTTGAACGATATAAACAAAAATGTATACTGTAAACCACTACATAATTGGGTGGCAGGACATTTTTAGCATCTTGAAATTTGTTTATAAGTAAAGGAGTTAAAAGTAAAGTTTAAAGATATTGTGAGCAATTCATAAATAGTGATGGGACATATGTAGTCGTTTTACCTTCATTTTTAGACTAAGGATACAATTGAAGTTTTATATTTAACTTAATGTAAAAATGAAACATTTACATATTTCGGGCAAAAGTATTTGCCTTTTTGTAATAAGTAGTCGATCAATACACAATTGCAAAAGATACAATATTTAATTGTCGAAACCTCCAAATTAAGGGATACTTTTTTTAAGTACCATATACATCTTTCTGATTCATGTGTTGCATATATTTTATTCCCTTCATTTTCATTTCAAAGGTGTTATTTGGTTCATAAATTTCCATTTGTTCAGTTATCTATTTCACTAGCCATGGCATGGAGACATGACTCAAATTCACGGAAGACATTCCTACATCAGATTCTTCAAGAATATATGTACCACTCCAATCTGTATTCGTAGTTTTTGATATTCGCAAAAGGTGATGATATGAAAAATCGCTATGATAAATTTTTAATCAAGGAAGTCTTGTTTTCTTATATACAAAAATAATAATAAAAACTTATTGCCTATAATGGTAAATTAACTCCGAATTTTGCATATTAAGTTCATTCATATTTACATTCATAATTTTCTGGCTATAGCAAGTTTTAGACTTCTAAATTATAAATGTGGCCACCTGTCGTGATTATTTGAATCATTTATAGTATAGGAGGTTTAGTATTGGACATTGAAGAAAGTTTAAAGGTGTAATTTGCGTTCAACCATTCAATTTCAAGTCGAGTGAAATTTTATTACTTCATTTTCTGTTGGGGTTTTGTTGAAAAAATAGATGACTACCATAATTAAGGAACCCCATTTCCTTACATAAATATTTGATAGATTGTTTAGCGGCTTTTTTCAAATTTTCTTTACCTTTCTTTTTTACTCAACACAACATATATATATATATATATATAGATATATTGTAGCGTTTTATCTTTGAAATTCTCTCTAAATGATGTTTGAAGATTAATATGCATACAACCTTTTCATAGCAAAAAAATAAAAAATAAAAGAATCCATTCCCTTGAATTAACCAAATAAATAGACACACCATATATGTATGTTAAAGTTTTCTAGTTCTTTTAGATTATCGAGTCCTATTCTATAAATAGATATTGATTCAAATAGAATTGTATATGTTCAGAAATCATGAAGAATATATCATGAGTAGAAGAAATGCATAACTCCTTTGCCTTATATATTAGATAATATTGATGTTGAGAAGGAACTCCCTCCTTTACAAGTTCCAGCTACGAATGTCGCTGAAACTAGAGGTGCACATGTAATATGTATATATTTATCTATATTACTATTTTTTCACAAAAATCACTACAAATGTCCATCATTAATTTACTCTTTTTTAAATTACTTATAAACTTTATTTTTACTTCTTATACTTATCAACGATTTTTTGAATAACTGATTTTAATAAATCGTGTTTTATGTTGGAATTTGGCTAAAATCATCATATTCAAGCCTTGTATTCATCAGAACAAATACATAAGTGAAAATCATATTAATAGGTGGAAAAAAAAACTGTCCTGGTACGCGTTTGACTTAGGTATAATTAAATTGATTAGATTTTTCACTAAATAGGACATAATTTGTCAAAATAAGTCAATCGAAAATTGTTCATGAATTTAAGGAATTGAATAAAAGTTTAATGTGTAATTTGGAAAAAAACGTAAATTATTTATGAATATTAATTGATTTGCTTCTTTTTCACCCTGGAATAATTTTTCAAATTTTATCATGCTTGATCCTTCGATCAATGTTGTGCAGGTGATGCTAATTCTGTAAGAGAAGTGAAAAAACAAATAAACACTAAATTTGCTTCTATAGTTCCTGAAAATATGAAACTCGTATACTTGAGACAGAGTTTCGTTCAGGAACTGCTAAAGACAGAATCTTATGGACTAAACTAATAGGATCTTTTGTTCAAGTTCCGTCGCCTTTGGATTATTGTAAGAGAATGCCCAACTAGCTTGTGTAGGTTGCTAGTATATATCCCAATTTTGTGACTCCAAACTTTAACTTCTATCAATTTTGAATACAATTTCAAGTTGCATGACAATTTGAAATTATATTTTTTGTTATGTATTTTCTTTTTGATTTTTGGAAAATGCAAACTTGTTGACAAATGGTCAATTAACTATATAATTTTGGTTTTCATTGACATCTCTAATAGAAAATTATAAAGGCTCTACAAGTTATATATATATGTATATGAAAAATAAACTAGACTTTGTAGAAAATATATGGGAAAAAAAAGCTATAAATGCCCTCTAACTATTCACGCACTGTTAAAAATGGCCACAAACTTTACTTTTCACTAGTTTTACCCTTCAACTCTTTTCGGGTTTTAAAAGTTCCCTTTTGGCGGGTTTAGTGGTAGTTTTTTTTCAAATTTTGTGGCGGTTTCCAGTAAAATTCCACTAAAAACCACCGTAAATTTTGCTGGAACGGTAATTTTAGAGGCTAAAAAATAGTTTAAAGTTAAAATTAGTGAAAAGTGAAGTTAGAGGCATTTTCAGCATTGCGTAAATAGTTGGTGGACATTTATAGCCTTTTCCCCGAAATATAATAAAACAATTTTCTTAAAAGTTTTTTGCGTGAATACATGTGTATGAATAGGTAGGACATCTGTATATTAGGACCAATATATATAATCCGATTTTTTGAGATATAGGTGTAGTTCTGTATTGCTTAAAATAAGCAGTTTTTTAACCTATTTTAAGTTATTAACTATTTTTGTACTGTTCTTGATTTATTTTAATTTTTTTTTCAAAAAAAATTATTTTTGAGAAGGTATGCTAAAGAAGCTTTTGAAACGATATTATTAAAACTTCAAAATATTAAATTAATTTTCAAAAAAACTTTTTCGAAATCACTTTTTTCATATGCATAAAAGAAAAGCATGAGTACTAAAGAACATGCCCATAAAAAGTTATTGGATTTAATATTCATAATTAGTATTGGTTAGAAACAATGAGCATAAATTTTAAAGCTTGCTGTCCTATTGTTGAAAGTAATACCATTATTGGGCTTGTTACCTCTCAATTATTAAACATGATAAGATAATAAGATTGTGTGAACTAACTCATTTTCTTTCTTATTTCATTTTGCTTAGTAAAATTCTTGATAAATTATCTATAGAGCTCTTCTATAAATACCTTGCCTTTTTCCAAAGTTTAAAGTAATTTCTTGTTCATATGATTGAATGTTACTCTTAGGTGTAATAAATGATGTTGGAAGTATTAACCTACAATTATTAGGTATGTCAAGGGAAATCTCTATCGATTTCCTACAAGAGAGAAACTTTACAAAGGTAAACTTATAATCAGTTATACTTTTACTAGCTTTACAATGCCCTATCAAACTATTTTATATTCCGCTTGTTATGAAAAATTATACCTATATTTAAATCTAGGTTTTTGTTATTATTTTCCAACTAATTCACCTCCTCAACTTTATATACAACCATTAAAGCATGACTTGTATGGCTAAACCATTATAACAAGTAATATAATTTGTACAAAATAATATCGTGCATCTCCTAAATGTAAGATTCGGTATGTGAGTCATAATTTCTATATGTGCCTGCACATTTATTAGCTAAACATACCTGTGATATCTTAAATGTTCTTGTATTGATAAAAGAGGTACCGGTTCGACTTTTTAATCTCAGCCTACATAGTGGATAAATTTTCCATTTAATAAAGCTTATTTTTTCTTTTAAAAAAAGAATTTCTTCGATTATGTCATTTCTTGATAGTTTACATATTTGTGTATTTCCCAATCTGCAAGCTTTGGAATTTCCTCCTTGGGATGATCAATAGAAAAATTTCTTAAAGAAAATTCATACATGTTTATTTATAAAAAAAAAAATGTGAATAAATTGCAAAAGTGAGTATTTTTCCCTACTCCTTTCATGGCTAAAAGGAGGGCCCAACTGATGAGTTGTTTTATCCCAATTTCTTGATAATTGTGATACCCTTATTCAACATACGATATATGTGTAATGTGCGTGAATTGTATATAAGTATGTGGTACATATCTATATTCACTTTGAAATATTTATTTTGGCTTTGTAAAATTGGTCGATGATTTGTGAGCCATGAAAATTGTTAGGCATATGAGTCCTACCGTGAAAAGTGAAAAACATAAAAAGTAATTAACATTCTTTTTTGAAAAAATAGCTTCAATTTTTGTGTTTTGACTTACATCTAACCAAGTAGTTTTACATTAAATGCAGGAAGAATGTGACGCTTTAAGGTTGAAAATGAACTCTGGGCTAACCAAGAAGCCCACTTTGGTAACTAGTCTTCCTTAGAAAGTATTTCTTTCATTATTCATTTATCTGAATTCAACAACTGTCTTTTATTTTTATTTGTACAATGCCCTCCATAAATCTATTTCATCTCTTTTGTTTTGATATGTGTGTTGGTAGAGTATCATTCCTTTATTTTTGGATCAAAATCATGGTTGTAAAGTAATTTTTACCTGTAGAGCAACAGGTCTCAAGTATTTAATAGTTCACATAAAACTTTAACCCACCGCCTTTTCGTTTTGTTGATAATCATACAATATGTTTATATTTTTAATTTTTTTCTTCTCTCATAAACAACTGACATAGCTTTGTAATTTAGAAGAAGAGTTCGAAGAGAAGGCCAAACTTTTACACAATGATATGGCGAATCTTGTATGACCATCCTACACAATTTTTCTTTCACCTTGTTTATAATTTTTTATTCTTATATGAACAATTTGATTGTTAATCTTTTGAAGTCCAAGAAGAAAAAATTTTATTTTGAATATTTAAACAATGATATATATTTTTATTGGTTATGGAAGGTCTTTTGTTAGAAAATGATTAGGCTGGAGAAATATACTTTCTGACACTTACAAATGTGGTTGTATATATGCACGACTTTTCAGAACTTTGCTAAGGAGATGAGAAACATTGAAGTGGAAATTGGTCACACAAATGAAAAGGGATACATATAATAATATCCTTTTATCTTTTTCTCAATTGAAATGTTGCGTCAAAGTATCTCTGGAAGGTTTGATTTTAATTTGATCATCTGTCAAACAAAGGGTTTTATCATTTCTAATGATACTTGAGAGGCTTATTTGAATGTCTTTTGTGACCTTAACCTACTAGGATTTTCACATTCTCTGAATTGTTGGATTTAAGGAAAGAGCGAGAAGTCCTATCATATCTGCTTGGACTACTGAACAGTCTTCCAAATGTCATTTCAGAATAATCAGAGCCCTCAATGACTTGAAAGGTAACAAAAATATTTCTTTTTGTAATGTGTTATTTGTTTGTATTTACAAATATGTGACTTGCACATTCTCCATGAACAAGAAAAGTATTTCATACAATTTTGCAAAAATAACGAGGATTGAATTTATGTTAACAACATTTCCTTCTTGAGTTTGGTCTAAATTTTAATTACATTTCTCTAATTTATATAAATTCCATATGCTTTATTACTAGCATTGCTATAATATACTTCATAAGATATTTTTTCGTAGTTCCAATTTTGGTAATGAAATATAGTGTCTTAATATAAGCTACTAAATAAAAATTAGACTTCTAATTTGAAATTTTAGGAATTGTTCACCATCGAATTATTGTTTCTTAAATGATAAGGATATTTTCGTAATATACATAAAATAGACGAATTTACCATTTGTTTCTTATGTTAGATATCTTGAATTTACCTTTTCCTTAAGTAGATCTCCTTTAATGAACTTTACTTCCTGAATTTTGTTCATCTTCACTAATTTGTCTTGTTTATAATATAACTAAGGTGATGAGAGAAAGTAGATGAAGCATTTACGGGCTATGGGAAGAATAAATATGCAGTTTAGTCCAAGGAATTGAAGAAATGACTTTTGTCTTTCGCAAGATATTGAGAAAAATGATTTTTTGTCTTTTTCTTGTGTTCTAGTGTTTTCTTGTTGACCTATATACATAGATTTGAAAATTTCTAAAAGGTTGAATGATACTAATAATTGCTATGATAATTTTTAGTTCATGAAGTCTTTATTTTCTTATGCACTAAAAAATTTAAAATACTTATTGGCCTCCTTAATTTTAATTTTCAATGAATTGTACATCTTGTTAGACACGGTGTGCAAAATCTTGTGCCTCACGTTGGAAAAACAAGCTCTAGTAGTTCCGCATACCTTTTTACTCTGGGTGTGCAATAATATCCTGTGCAAATCCCATATTTGAACTTCTTCACTTTTTTCCATCATTTAAACCTAAAAATCCACTTATTTTGATTTCAAGTACCTAATATGATTACCAAATAACATAAAATGAATATATCCAAAATGATATGACACAAAAATACATTAAAAGAGTAAGTTTAAATGGTTTAAAACCACAACATTTTCATACCTAACAATTAGATTCCTTATCCAATTAGGATTTTTTTAAAAAAAATTAACAAGTGTACCTTGATTCATGCATAATGTGGCTAAGTAATGGCAAGGGATTCATGACCCTATATATGAACCTAATCCATATCAAAATTTTCTCTTTTAACTTAAACTAGAAAAAACGTCCATCCGGTCATTAACGATCCACCTAAAAAAGTAATTATCTTTCCACTTTTATGATAATTTATCCCAACATATACATTGTATGATGTGAACATTCATTTTCTGAATCAACATTAAGTTTAGTGGATTGTTAGTTATTTCAATATAACTAAAGCAGTCTTGGTTTAAAAAGTTGCAACCACCTCGTGCATGAATAAATCACAATTTGTCGTCGTATTTGGGCGCAACAAGCCCCTATTCCACTTTATCACTGTTGGAGAAAACAACTCCTAATTACTATTACACAACACTAATTACTATTACAAATGATCAAAGGAAAAACACAGCGGAAGAAAACAGAACGGTACAATCTTTTCAAAGAACAGAAAAACCACAAATATAAAAAATAAGGCAATCTGCAAAACAACACCTGATTAGTATAAGATAACCACAAATCAACAAGGAACGGTATTTCTTACCACTGCCGCCGTGAAATGGCCCGCAGAAAATCAAAGAGATGACTGAGGAGCTGAAATTGAAAGGTTACCAAACCAGAAAATGGACACCGAGCAGTGGGACTACCGCGTCGAGGCGTCGATGGTAGAGAAAAAGATGATCGGGGGTTATAACCCTCAGAAAAGGTCCTCAGCCATGATAGAATCACCAGCAATCTTCTTCCTCTATCTCTCTCTCTCTCTCTCACTTTCCTCACGGCTAACTCTCTAACCTCACCAACAAACAATCAAAGATGACAAAGAAGGCCGATGAACACTAGAGAGGCATAGAACACCGGAACCGAGAGAAGAAAGCAGCGGCAGAGCCGAAGAATCAGGAGAAAAACCAAGAGTCTCGAAGACTCCAAAAGATAGAGAGTAGAGAGACAGTTCAGAGGAGGAGAGCAAGAGACTGCACAAGAATCGAAGCAACAATAGCAATAAAAAGATAAGGTGGGCGGTTCATCAGCGGATCGTGAACGGACGGCCCGGTGGCCAACTCTAACCGCCTGGGCATCACTTTGACCCGGTCAAGAAGACAACAAAAAAAAAAAAGAAACCTATTGCAAATGGGGCTGAGGCCCAATGCATCATGGGGTGAAAAAGGGAAGAGGAGAAATTGGGCTGGAAAAATGGGTAAAATATTGGAAGAATGGGCTGATAAAGCCTAAAAACTGATAAAGCCTACTTTGAGTCAAACTGCTTCCACATGAAAAAAGTCCCTGCAAAACATAAATTTGTTAGTGTTCACAATTCTAGTACCAAAATCAGCAGGATTATTATCAGTGCTAATCTTATCTATGTCAACAATACCACTAAAGTCCTTTTCTCTAATAAAGTAATACTTGACATCAATATGTTTCGTCTATTCGTGATAGACCGAAATCTTACACAAATGTAAACAACTTTGACTATCAGTATAAATAATAGCTTTGGAATCTAAAATATTTAATTCACTTAATAACCCTTGAAGCCAAATGGCTTCTTTGGTTGCTTCTGTTGCTGCGATATACTCAGCCTCAGTAGTTGACAAGCAACTACAGACTGCAGTTGGGATTTCCAAGAAATGCAATTACCCGCAAGGGTAAAGAAATAGGAAGTGGTAGATTTTCTAACATCCTTGTCACCTGCAAAATCAGAATCCACAAATCCAATCAATTCAAAATCAGACCAATTATGGTAGTGTAAACCCTGATCCATAGTTCCGTTTAGGTAACGTAATAGCCGCTTGAGAGCAGCTCAATGATCTCTTCCATCATTCGACATAAATTTGCTAAGAAGGCTTATAGAAAAAACAATGTCAGGACGGGTAGATATCATTGAGTACATGACCGAGCCTATGGCCATTCTGTATGGGATATTGGCAATATCTCTCCTTTCACTTTCAGTTTTAGGACAGGTTTTGTCGGAAAGTTTAAAGTGGCTAGCAAGAGGAGCTGTTACTTGTTTACACAGGTGCATTGAAAATTTGGATACGATTTTCTGAAAGAAAGGCTTTTGAGATAGAAAAAGGGAATGATCAGGTCTATCTCTTGAAATACTCATCCCAAGAATTTTGGATGCAACTCCTAAGTCCTTCATATCGAACTCAAATATCAGCAGCGATTTTAGGTTATCTATCCTAGCTTTGTATCCACATACAGCAACAAATAAATAGCAGAATCCACAACATTACCAGAAAAATAAAGACAACTATCATAGTTACTTTTTGAAAAACCAATTTTAGACATGAAAGAATCAAACCTCTTTTACTATTGCCTTGGCTACTGTTTAAGTCCATATAAAGACTTTTTCAAAAGACACACCATATGTTCCTTACCCTTTACTTCAAAACCAGGTGGTTGACGCATATAAATGGTTTCTTCAAGATCACCATGTGAAAAGGCAATTTTCACATCAAGTTGTTTAAGGTTAATATCATAGAAGGGAACAAAAGCAAGAACAATCCTAATTGTTTTGTATTTAACAACAGGAGAAAAAATTTCATTAAAATCAATGCCCTCAACTTGTGAAAAACTTTTTGCAACAAGTCTAGCCTTGAACCTAGGAGGTTCATTAGAAGACTCAGATTCCTTTATTTTGAAAATCCATTTACAATCAATAAGTTTTTGTTTTGAAGGTTTTGGAACAAGAATCCAGGTTTTGTTTTTGTTCAAAGAAACCATTTCTTCTTCCATTGCACGTAACCATAAAACGCGATTGGGACTTTTCAAAACCTCAGAAAAACATAAAGGTTCTTTTTCCTCAACATAAGAAGCAATGGCAAAAGCATATGATATAATGTAGGAGTAACCATACCGAGGATGATCCTTAGGTACTCTACGGACTCGATCTCTAGTGAGCTAATAATCTCTAAGAGCTTGGTTTTTAGCCTCAAGATGTTCCTCTTCCTCATCAGAACCATCTAGAATAGGGTCAGAAGTTTCAAAAACAGGAGTATTACTGGAAGGAGCAGAAGACTCAGAATTTGTTTCAGGTTCCTGAGGTGGCTCTAGAGGAGGTTCTGAGATAGTCTCCACCTCCACCGGAATGCTACTAGGAGAAAGAACACTCGAAGGATTATCGGTGATGGTTTTATCCTTAAGACAAGGCATCTCTAACTCGTTGAAGATAACATCCCTACTGATAATAACCCTCACCCCTGGTTTACCCTTCAACCATACTCTATAACCTTTTACCCCACTAGAATATCCTATGTACACCCCCTTTCTAGACCTTGGATCTAGTTTTCCCTCTTTTTGATGAGCGAAGGTTGCACAACCGAAAACCCTCAAATCGGAAAGATTAGGAGGTTTACCATACCAGTGTTCTATAGGAGTCATAAAGTTTATAACTGTAAATGGGGATCTATTGATGAGGTATACTGTTGTACTAACAGCTTCACCCCAGAAAGGTTTTGGAATACCAGAAGACACTAACAGACACTGGACTTTATCCATAATAGTAAGGTTCATCCTTTCGGCAACTCCATTTTGTTGTGGGTTATGTCTAACCGTTTTATGGCATAAAATGCCATGTGATGCACATAAGTCAGAAAACTTTCGGTTACAAAATTCAAGACCGTTATCAGTCCTGATGGTTTTTAGTTTATTTCAAGAATGATTTTCAGCAAAACGTTTCCATTCACAAAATTTTTCAAACGTTTGATCTTTGGTTTTTAAAAGAAAAACCCATACATTCTTAGAAAAATCATCAACAATGGAAAGGAAATAAATGTTACCACCGTAGGTTGGAACCTTTTCAGGCCCCCACAGATCACAATGCACATAATTAAGAGGTACAGATGACTTATGTGTGTGGTTGAAAAACTAATTTTGTGTTGTTTTCCCAAAACACAGTAATCACAAAAATCCAAGGAATCAATTTTATCACCACATAAAAGTTCTTGTTTTTGCAAATGATAAAGCCCTTTTTCACTAATGTGGCCAATCCTTTAATGCAACAACATAGTTTTCTCAGGGATAATTTTTGAAACCAAAGCAGTAAGATTGCAAACGTTTTTACCAAGAAGGATTTATAAAGTTTCCTTTTTAAAACATTTTAGCATGACTAGGTTTCCTTTGCAAACACGCAAAATTCCGTTTTTGGATTTAAAAGAGAGACCCAGAGATTTAAATAACTAAGGGAGATAAGATTCTGACGTAAGTCAGGCACGTATCTCACCTCAGTGAGTTTTCTAGTCACGCCATCATACATTTTTATGAAAATATTGCCAATGCCTTTTATATCACAAACCTTATTATTACCCATAAAAACTTTTTCTTGGTTTAAATGTTTGAATTCAGAAAACCAGTGTTTATTAGGTGTCATGTGGAATGAGCAACCACAATCAAGCACCCAATGATTAACAACATTAGTACATGAAGGAGAAAGAGAAACACACAAAACTTCAGAGAACATAGAGTTACCATCTGATTCAAAAACATGAGTTTTATCGACTTTATTTCCTCCTTTACCATGTTGACATTGTTTCTCATCTTTGATTCGTTTAAAACACTTATTTTTCGTATGCCCTTCTTTCCCATAATAAAAACATTTCACTTTGCTTTTCTCTCATGATTTGGAATGGTTTTTAAAACGATGACTAGGAGGTTCTCTCCAGTCAATCCTTCCTCTTACAAAAAGATTTTCACCATGAGATTTATTCTCTTTTTGCAAATCCAAATCTTTTGATTTTAAAGCATTTTTGACATCAGAAAGTGACAGGTCATCTCTGTCATATTTGATAGCAGATTTGACATCATTAAAAGAATCAGGTAAGGTATTTAGTAAAATAACTGCAACATTTTCATCAGAGATTTTCTCTCCGACGTTTTGAAGTTCCAAAATAATTTTATTCAAATCATCTATATTTTCAGAAACTGATTTTCTCCCACTCATTTTGAAACCTAAAAGCTGTTCTTTTAGATAGATTTTATTAGAAAGAGATTTTCCCAAATACAGCTTTTCCAGTTTTGTCTAGATTTCAAAAGCATTGTCTTTTTCATCAATTTCTCGTAAAATGTTATCAGTCAAATGCAAGGTGAGACAGCTATGAGCATCACCTAGTTTTTCTTTAAGAATTTCGCCCTTCCAAGATTCCGGATACTCTTCAGGGCTGCAAATAGCGGGAGCAATTTTGTTTTGTACCAAAACTGCTTTATTTTCCTCCGCCACATTACAATATCTGATTTGCCATCAAACATATCAGTTTCAATTTTTGGAACTGACATGTTTTAAAGGCAAATAGGTGTAATTCGGTGGTTTCAGAAAGATGAAAGATTTGAAAAAGTTTTGAATAAAAAATTGTCCAGATTTTCCTTAAAAATAGAGGAAAGATTTCCAAAGAAAAACGGCGTTGTTTGTTTTAGTTTAGTTTTATTAGGTTTGGTTTTGATTATACAAAACAGTGTAACAGAATAGCACACACAAATACCTAACCAGAAAATAGGAAACAAACTGTATAATGAACAAGGAGACTGAAACAGACAGAAACAAAATAATAAATATATATAAAACGTTCTTGAAATCAGAAAGAAAACCGCCAAGTCACAGATACTTAAAATCTCATGGACTCAAGCCAGGCTTAGGTTTTTGTTTTGAAAAAAAACTGGAATAATAAACCAAAGGGAAAAACCAAAAACAGGAAAAATAACAGTAATCACAGTAATAGCAAAAGAAACGGCAGCAAGCCGTCACAACCAACAACCAGAAATATAGAATCGGCGGCAAGCCGAAAGAAGAAACTCAGAAGCAGCAAACAATAACCGGTTACAAGCCGAAACACATAAACAGAAATAAAATCGGCAGCAAGCCGATCAATAAAAACATTAAACAGAAACCCGGCAGCAAGCCGGATAAATAGAGAACAATAATAATAATAATAAAAACTGTAAAACCGAGAGAGTAGGAGAAACTGCACTGGCATTGGATCTGAGAAGTTTCTCAGATCCGGCAGTTTGCTGTCGGAAGCCGGAGCCGATGAGCCAGAGCCTCACTCTTATACCACTTGTTGGGGAAAACAACTCCTAATTACTATTACACAACACTAATTACTATTACAAATGATCAAAGGAAAAACATAGCGGAAGAAAATAGAAAAGTACAATCTTTTAAAAGAACAGAAAAACCACAAATATAAACAATAAGGCAATCTGAAAAACAACACCCAATTAGTATAACATAACCACAAATCAACAAGGAACAGTTTCGCTTACCACTGCCGCCGTGAAACGGCCGACAGAAAATCAAAGAGATGACTGAGGAGCTAAAACCGAAAGGTTACCAAACCAGAAAATGGACGACGAGTAGCAGCACTGCCGCGTCGAGGCGTCGACGGTAGAGAAAAAGATGATCGGGGCTTATAACCCTCAGAAAAGGGCCTCAGCCGTGATGGAATCACCGGCAATCTTCTTTCTCTATCACTCTCTCTCACTTTCCTCACGGCTAACTCTCTAACCTCACCAACAGACAATCAAAGGTGACAAAGAAGGCCTATGAACACCAGAGAGGCATAGAACACCTGAACCGAGAGAAGAAAGCAGCAGCAGAGCCGAAGAATCAGGAGAAAAACAAAGAGTCTCGAAGACTCCAAAAGACAGAGAGTAGAGAGACGGATCAGAGGAGGAGAGCAAGAGACTGCACAGGAATCGAAGCAACAAAAGCAATAAAAAGAGAAGGCGGGCGGTTCATCCGCAGGTCGCCATTGGACGGCCCGGGTGGTCAACCCGAATTGCCCGGGCATCCTTTGACCCGGTCAAGAAGACAACAAAAAGAAAAAAGAAGCCTATTCCAAATGGGTTTGTGGCCCAATACATCATGCGGTGAGAGGAGGAGAAATTGGGCTGGAAAAGTGGGTAAAATATTGGGAGAATGGGCGTATAAAGCCAACAATCACAAAACTTCTCTTCTTTTTCCTCTTTTGACAATGAGCCCCTGTCACTTTGCTACCCCTTGAAACATCGACGACCACCGCCATTTCTCTCCTTGCACTTCCCTATCTTCTCATTTCTCTCTTTTTTCTATTCATTTACCTAAAAACCATTACTGCCACCGAAGCTTCTCCTTCCATACCATCGCTGCTCCCCTCGCCCATTATAAACGCTGCTGAAGTCGCTAACCAGGAACAGTTGCGGCAACCAGTTAGTTTTAGGTTACATTTTTAGTTTTCTAGTATATTTATCTTGTTACTTGATTTTAATGATTTTGTTGATTAAATTAGTAAATTTTTATTTGTATGCATTTAGTTATTTATTTGTATATATTTGTTTAATCAAATATTTAATTGATAAATTTGGTGGGATTTTAATAGGATATTTACTCATTTCATTTATATTATATATTTAAAGTTTTTTGGTATAATTTTTATAGTAAACTTTTATATTTTAAATTTCGCAGTTGTAATTACCCAGCCGAAGGGATTAATTTAACTTACTTATGAAGCCTAAGGATTAAAGTGTAAAAATGGGATAATTAGTCTTTAAACCATCGTTCTTTACTGAATATATGTTCTTTTCTAAAAGCTATTAGAGAAGGAGTAGCGACGAAGCCTTCTGGTCGTTTAGAGGTTAGTGCTCTAGTGTCCGAAACGACTAATTGAGGTAATATTATGGCTTTAATAAGATTAGAGACCTTCATTCTTGCTTTTTTTCTGTATTAGAATTTTAATTACAGTGCTGAGATGGAACCTGGGGTTTGATTTGACAAAATTTATGTCGGTTTTTTTATTAAGATTTTTTCGATTAATTTTTAGGTGTACGATTCGAATTTGTCTGAGATTAGAGATTTTCTGGGTGTTTTAAGGTAAGGAGTATAAACCTTTTGAATTTTTATTGACCATATGTTCTTCTAAAAACTTGTGATTTTGAATATATTTGGTACTTTGAAAGTTTTGCGAATGATTTTAATAAGAAAAATTGGAATGAGCATGTATGAAATATTTTATGTTCTGAATTTTTTAGTATGCGAATATATTTTGTATGAGAAGCATGTGTTTAAAGTTCTGTTAAAATGTAGAAAAGTTCAAGGGTTTTTGGGACTTTTACCCTTATTTATTATGGCTATGTGATTCATTCTTGTTTCTTATCTTTTCCGTATACCTTTTGTTCTTTTAAATTATGCCCTGATTGCATGTATTTAATTTGGAAAAACAAATGATGTTTACGATTTTATAATATAGGCAAAAATTTTAAATTTTCTACTTCATAAAAACTTAGTATTTATGTGCACGTAAATTTAATGTGATATTTTTAAAAGTTGTATTAATACCTTTGTATGGAAAGTAATTTAAACCGTGTCTTTCCCAAATGATTTATATTTCTTACATGGTAAAGTCTCATGATATTTTCCCAAGTTTTATCAATACTTAAATGAACGTGGTTTTTTCCTTTACCATAGCAGAATTGTTTAATTACCACAATATACTTTCTCCAAGATGTACTAGAAGATGCAAAGATGTTGTACCTTTATTATTTATGTATTTATTTATTTATTTGAATGAACTTTATTCTCTTTCCATTAAAAGTAGAAGGAACGACAATTCATATTTTCATTTCTATATAACACTCTAACGTTTCCTTGTTTCTCCTATATTTTGAAGTTCTCTATCGACGAACGCGTACGATCTCCAACGATTGACACTGTCTATGATAAGGATTTTTTTAAAAAGAATATATATTATGTCACAGTTTTCATGAAGTTTCACTTCTAGAAAAAAAGGATTTACCAACCGAATCAATGTCGATCGGTAATTGAAACGACTTCCAACCGATCACCGCCACTTGATAATCGGTCAGTAATTGAATTGAAGTTACCGACTGATTTCTGATCAACAGACAATTGATTGGTACCTAAGGTGATGTTACCAGTTGAATCCTATGGCAAAGGATTAATAAAAGTTACTGACCGAATGTCGGTCGGTAATCTGTTGCAATTTTTCAGAATTTTTCTCTTCAGATTAGGGCTTTTACCTCCGCCCTCTACCCGCTGCCTCTTTCTTTCATTCTCTCCCCCCTCGAATTCCCTCATTCCGAACCCTCTCACTGATGACTCCCCCGATCCCCACACCCCTCACCAACGGCCTACTTCTCTCCATTGAACACTGACATCCCCCTCGAGACCGCTCTATCACTGGTAAGTCAACATCCTTTCTTCTTTTCTCCCCCTCTTCTTCTTTCCATATTCTTTTCTTCCTCTCTTCTCCTTCTTATTTTTCTCCTCTTATTTCTTCTCCACTTTCTTTTCATAGAGAGAACATCATCACAACCTCGACCCATTGCTACTCCTACTACCGCCAGTAAGGAAATTTGTTTCTTTTTTTTCTTCACACTTGTTGTTTTTTTTCCCTAGAGCATAAAAGTATTTAATGTTTACATTTTTCAAATTCTCAAATTTTCTTTTATGTGATGTTCTATTAAGTAATGGTCGAGTTGATTAAACATGCTTTTCATTTCGTGGTGACAATTGTTTAAAAAATAATAAAACATAAAAAGATCCGCTTTACCTTCATTCTTCTGTGATTTTGCTCTTTTTTGTGTCCATTTACATGTTCAATTTTTAATGGAATCTTTACTATTTTTATGTTTGAGGAAACTAAAAAAGTAGGGAAAAGAATGTTTATTACATGTTTTAATATTGGAAAAAGTGGTACCCTTTATTTGGTTGGGAATTTTCAATTATGCAAAATAAAATTCAATGATTTATCTATGCCAAAAAAACTTCAAATAGTTAAACATTATTACATTTAATGTTGTTTTAATGGATTACAACGTAGATTGGTGAATGTCGTTTTAATGTGATTATAACTAATATTTATCGTGTTATTTGTTTGATTGTATGATATTTTATTATATTCATCAAGTATCTACTCATTCTTAAATCAAAGATTTTCTAATTCCATATTAAGAAAATTTAGAAGAAGTAAGGGGAGAAGTAATTGGTGTACCATCTAAAAGTTTACACATTTACACCAATTTCTATTTTTTCCCACAAATTTCTCACTTTTAATTTGTAGGAGAAGTATAAAAAATATGCTTGAGATGTATGGGAAGAATGTATCTTTATTTGGGGAAGAAGTAATTTTATTTGCCTTTTGTTTGTGTCTGAAGAAAATGAGAAAACATGCTTGAGAAAAAAGTAGAGTGTTTTAGACAAGAAAGTGAAGGTTTTGATCTCTTTTTGAGGAATAATTCTAAAATTTTAAAAGAGACACTTGTTAGTATTCAATGTGATAAAGCGAGAAGACATCTTTGTTTCATATACACTAGAAATAAGTCATTTTTTTCAGTTTTCCTATAGAAACTGAAAATTTTTTTGTGTTATTCAATGTGATAGAAAGTGAAAACATTTTATATATAAGTTATTTTGAAAACTTTAGAGAAAAAATTTCAATAAATAATAGTCATAGTTTTTACATAATAAACTAGTTCAAAGTTAAAAGACTTCATACTTAAAAAATCTTCAATTAAAATTTCCAAGATGCAAACAGATGTTAAAGTGTTTCTTTTATGGTGAGAAAAGTGTTGAAATCCGTAGGCAAAAACAAAGTAAAATAAAACTATGGAAATCCACCAACAGGATCTGCACATACTAGAAAAACCGATTGGATAGTAATTACCTCAATGTTTTGATTGTTAGTTGTGAAGGCGCTGCTTTGTATGCTTCGCCCTCTACAGGTATCCACGCGACGAACTCCTTTGCAAGCGATCGGGATGCTAGCCCCTTCTGTGTTCTGAAAACTTTTCAGAACTGATCCTGACTATCTGGTAATCGATCGTATTTCGGAGAGAGGAGGCTAGATATTATAGCGCCGTTCTAGAATTTAGGGTTTTGTTTTTCTTTAATCAGATAAAGGCAAGAAAGGTTAACATAACCTTTTATAGCTGTCAATATCAAAATCCTAACTGTCATCTAATGACAGTTTAATCTCGTCCGTCTATTCCTATAATCATCCAATGGTTGGATGAGTAATATTAAGTAATTAATTTCATTTATTCGATTAAATAAAATTAATTAATTATTAACCTACCAGAAAATACAATATGGAATCTGATTCCCCTTTTGTATACGTTCAACGAATCTGGACACAATCTAGATTCATTGAACGTGGACATTATGCTCACAAGATCGTCTATGCGTGTGACCCTGTAGGTTCACTTAACGTTGGCAGTAAATGAACAAATGTCCTAGACATTTATTCACAAAACATAAGCGGCCTCTAGCAAGACATTATGCTTACCCAAGTTAAGTAAATGTAATAATAACCTAGCATCAGATTTAATATTTAGCCCTTTTGTCACAAGATATCCTAATTAAGTATAAAGCATGAATCAAGTCATCCTTATAAAACTTAATTAACCATTTACTTGATCACCAGGCAGACTATTCCAACAAATAATATTAATAACACCTTATTAATACTTATTTGAGCATGGCCATGCATATTTTCCAGTCTTCCTTATCAAGGGGCCCATGGATATCTCTCTCTAAAAAGAGAGGGGCAAATCCCTTTCACTATCTCCAATATTCAAGCCATGACGAGAAAATAAGCCAACCAATATCATAATGATCACCCAATTAAAAGTGATGTTTGACTATGTCAAAACATATTTTTCTCCCCATGCAAGAAACATTAGAAACATTAGGTCGAAGGACACCGAATATAAAATTGAGAAGAAATACTTATAACTTAAACCCATTTCTTCACTTTGGGTCATGTCCAATACAATATTCTCAATATGTATTTATGAATTAATTTTATATCTCATATTCATGATCAGTAAAACTTGACCATCAATCAACTTCACACTAGTTTACAAGATGTAATAAACTAGGGACAAATAAGAATAGTATTTTATTAGCTATAAGGGTTTTACTATCAAGTCACATACTTGATGACCAAGAGCATAAAATACAATTCAAAAATACATGCTTCATAAATCATAAATGTGAGTCAATTAGTCTTAGGGCATATACTAACAAAATGAGTAGAGAGTTTGGTTTTTTACTTAAATAATAATGATTGCGTATCCTTTGTTTTAGGGATAATTTCAAGAATTAGTACGCGTTTAGTACTTTCGATAGAGGTATGTTTTATGCAATTCGTTTTTGTTTCTTTGGGGGAGCTCGGACTCTTAAAATATAACCATTTGTTATCTTTATGTGGGAGTCTAGACTCTTAAAAGAATAATTATTTGTCTTTTTTGGTACCATGAATCTAAGAAAATATAATTATTTTTTTTATAGGGGAGCCTAGACTTTTTTTCATTTATTTTGTCATGGTTACAAATTTGTTTGTTTTATTTATTTAATTGATTTATTGTGTGGCTATTGTGCCTAGAAATTGTTCATTTTAAATGGGAAATTCTAAAAAAGGTTTTCAAAATTTAAATTAGTAAAACTTAAAGTGGAACATTTTGAAAGTAATTACAATACTCAAATGAGTAATGATTCTCATTTAAACTATTAAACTTCCAAACTATAATCATTTCTAAATGAAAATCTCAAAGCTTTAAACCTAAGCCTGATGAATTCTTTGAGATGAATATATACACTGTTAAAATTGATGTAAATAACTTTTTGAATCTCCTTCGAGAGAAAATTTCAAGTGTTTTAAAACTAGAAAAGCTATTTCAAGAAACCACGCCTAGCTAAGACGACCTTCTTAAAAAGTGGACAATTTTAAGCAAAATCTCCAATGTGTAAGTTTTGTACTTATAAACCCTTACTCTAAATTAATGTGTTTTATGTAGTGAATTTATGGAAAAGGATCATAGTTGGATGTACAGAAGATGTGCCCTGAGTTATGGGAATTATACACTCAAAACACATTAATGTAGACCGAACTTATGCCCCGAATTTACCAATTATACTTGTGAAGAAGCATCTAATCCAGATGCACAAATTTTTGTTATATAATAAAAGTAGTAGCTTCAGCTTAGAATGAAGGGTTTAGAAGGAATTTACATTTATCTACAGCTACGGGATTGTTGAATATTAAGTTTGAGAACAATTTGTCTCAAAAGTCATTTGATTAAGAAGCAGAATGCGCGAAGTGTTTACTCCCTGATAACAATAAGGCAGTGGATTATTGGTATCCAACAAAAAAGCTAGTATCTTACATAGGTTTTTTATATTTAGAAGATTGACATATATTTTAACGGTTGCATATGCATTGTTATAAAGAAAACTCTCATATAGAGAATGGAGTGTAAGTTTTGGGGTCATGAACGATATAAATAAAAATATCTACTGCAAACCACCACATGATTAGGTGGCAGGGCATTTTTAGCATCTTGAAATTAATTTTTAAGTGAAAGAGTTAAAAGTAAAGTTTAAAGATATTGTGAGTAATTCATAAATAGCAACGGGACATATGTAGTCATTTTCCCTTCATTTTTAGACTAAGGATACAATTGAAGTTTTATATTTAACTTAATGTAAAAACGAAACATTTACATAATTCAGGCAAAAGTATTTTTGCTTCCGCCCCAGGTAGATAGTAACTACCGACCGGCTGTATAGAAATTGAGGAGGTAATCTGAATTCAAACCCCTAAGGAAGTTGGTGACTTTTGTTTATCTCTGACCGTCAAATTCTCCTGCTCTTTCGTTATTTTCAGCCCGTTGGAAATTGGGAAGGAGCAGACCACTTTCCTCGTAAAGAACTTAAAATGCTTTAAGCCCTTGCAGATGTCCCTGATCGTGAACCTCCTACTGTTGCCCTTGTTTTGTTGGTCCTTCAGTAAGGGCATTCATAAAATTATTTAGTAGTAGGCGATCAACATACAATTGCGAAAGATACAATACTTAATTGTCGAAACCTCCAAATTAAGGGATATTTTTTTTAAGCACCACATACATCTCTCTGATTCATGTGTTGCATATATTTTATTCCCTTCATTTTCATTTCAATGATGTTAATTGGTTCATTAATTTTCATTTGTTTCAGTTATCTATTTCAGTAGCCTTGGCATGGAGACATGACTCAAATTCATGGAAGACAATCCTACATCAGATTCTTCTAGAATATATATACCAATCCAATCTGTATCTGTAGTTTTGGTTATTCCCAAAAGGTGATGATACGAAAATTCTCTAAGATAAATTTTTAATCAAGGAAGTCTATTTTTCTTATACACAAAAAAAAAAAACTTGTTGCCCATTAGGGTAAATTAACTCCGAATTTTGCATATTAAGTTCATTCATATTTACGTTCATATTTTTCTGGATGTAGCAAATTTTACAATTCTAAATTATAAATGTGGCCACCTGTCGTGATTATTTGAATCATTTATAGTATTAGAGGTTTAGAATTGGACATTGGAGAAAGTTTAAAGGTGTAATTTGCGTTCAACCATTCGATTTCAAGTCGAGTGGGATTTTATTACTTCATTTTCTGTTGGGGTTTTGTTGAAAAAATAGATGACCACCATGATTAAGGAACCCTATTCCCTTACATAAATATTTGATGGATTGTTTAGCGGCTTTTTTCAAATTTTCTTATCTTTCTCTTTTACATAGCACAACATATATACAGATATATTGTAGCGTTTTATCATTTAAATTCTCTCTTAATGATGTTTGAAGATTAATATGCATACCACCTTTCCATAACAAAAAAATAAAAAATAAAAGAATCCATTTTCTTGAATTTACCAAATAAATAGACATACCATATACCTATGTTAAAGTTTTCTAATTCTTTTAGATTATCGAGTCCTATTCTATTAATAGATATTGATCCATATAGAATTATATGGTTTCAGAGATCATGAAGAATATATCATGAGTAGAAGAAATGACAGAACTCCTTCGCCTAATATATTAGATAATATTGATGTTGACAAGGAACTCCCTCCTTTACAAGTTCCAGCTACGTATTTCACTGAAACTAGAGGTGCAGATGTCACATGTATATATCTGTCTATATTAATATTACTTTTATTTATCATTTTTTTTTCACAAAAATCACTAAAAATACACATCATTAATTTACTCTTTTTCAAATTACTCATAAACTTTATTTTTGCTTCTTATACTTATCAACGATTTTTTGAATAATTGATTTCAATAAATTATGTGTTTTATGTTGGAATTCGGCTAAAATCCTCATACTCAAGCCTTGTATTCATCAGAACAAATACATAACTGAAAATCATACTAATAGGTCGAAAAAAAACTGTCCTGGTGCTCTTGTGACTTGGTAATTAAATTGATTAGATTTCACTAAATAGAGCATAATTTCTCAAAATAAGTCGATCGAAAACTGTTCATGAATTTAAGGAATTGAATAAAAGTTAATGAGTAATTTGAAAAAAAAAACGTAAATTATCTATGAATATTAAGTGATTTGCCTCTTTTTCGCCCTGGAATCATTTATCAAATTATATCATGCTTGATCTTTCGATCAATGTTTTGCAGGTGATGCTAATTCCGAAAGAGAAGTGAAAAAACAAAAGAAAACTAAATTTGCTTCTATAGTTCTTGAAAATATGAAAATAGTATACTTGAAGCAGAGTTTCATTCAGGAGGTGCTAAAGACAGAATCTTATGAAACTAAACTAATAGGATCTTTTGTTCGAGTTCCATCGCCTTTGGATAATCGTAAGAGAATGCCCTACTAGCTTGTGTAAGTTACTGGTATATATCCCAATTTTGTGACTCTATACTTTAATTTCCATCAATTTTGAATAAAATTTCTATAGGTTTTTAAGCCTACTTTTTCCCAATATTTTTCATTTTTCCAGCCCATTTTTCTTTTCTCCCTATGATGATCCAATGGGCCACAACAGAAAGATAATGTTGTTTGAATTGGCCAGAGATACCCGGCCGGGCCTGGAAGGGCCAACTCAGGCTGCCTGTTGTCACTTCACCTATTTTAATCTATCCTCTCCTCGGTTCTCACATAGCCGACTCTTTGTTTATTTTCTTCTCTTCTTCCTCTGCTGTCTCGACTGCTTCTCTATCACATCTTCTTCCTTTCTTTGCCGCGGCTTGCCATGACTGCTGCTCTTCTCCACCTCTTCGGCTTTTGTGTCACTGCCTCGGTCATTTTGATCGCCGGCTTCTTGTGATCGTTGCTAGATTGCTGTTTTGATATTTTGAGGGGGGAAGTTGAGAGAGAGCGAGAGAGGGAAATCGGTGACTCTTTTCTTAGTTTTCAGTGACTCTTTTCTTGTTTTATGGTCTGTGACTGAGGGATTATTCCAACCTTACCATTGTCTCTTACCCATGGCACCTAAACGCGGCTTGCTACCTCTCGCCGCTGCTGGACGCCGCCTCTCGGCGCCGTCTCGGTTTCGTTGACAGCTTCTTCCGCCGGCAAAACAGAAGACCTGCAACGGTGGGTAAGTATATTCAGTCCCTTTTTTGTTTATTTCTTTTGTTTTGCTAACGGGTATTTTGCAGTTTTCTTTTTAGCATTTTCGATTGGTGAGGCCGACAGTCGAGGAGGAGAAAGAGATATTTTTGTACTAGTGTTACACTTATTATTTTTCCGCTATGCTATTCTAATTATTTGTAATTGTAAATAATTGTAATAGTAAATAGATCCAACAAGTGGTATCAGAGCCTGGAAATCTAATGTTTTTGGGATCTCGTCGGCGCCGGCAACCTCGGCAAAAAATCCAGATCTGAGGGAACTATTGAGTTCCTCATAACTGGCTAGTGAAGTATTGCTTTACTCCTTTTGTTTTATTTTTGATTATTATTATTTTTCTGTTTCTGTTTTTTTGTTGCTTTGGCTTGCCGCCGTTTGTGGGTTGATTGTTATCTCTGTTCTGCTTCTGAACCGCGTTACAGTTCAAATTTTAGTTTACTATTTTTTATTATTTTGTGTTATTCCTGCTTTTGTTGTTCTTCTATTTTTCCGGTGATATACTGTTATATTTGTTGCTGCTATTTTTCCGGTAGTATATATATTTATCTACTGCTAATTGTTGGTTCTTCTGGATTTTATCCCTTTGCAATTCTGTTTTTCTTGTTTTTAAAATATATATATATAAAACCCAAGCCTGGCTTGAGTCCGTGAGACTTCAAGTAGCTGTGCTTTGGCGCATTTTTCTAATTTCAAATTTTTTTTGGTTGGTATTTTGTTTTGCAACATTCTCTCTATTTGTTTTTTTCTGTCTTGTGGGTTGACTGTTTTTACCTTTATTTCTCGTGTCGGTTATATATATTGCTACTGCATTTGTGTTTATTGGGATTCGTGCCCCACACCTATTTGCGCTATTTTCCAAAGGAAAAAAATTCTGGTATTTTATTGTTACAATCAAACTTTTTTTTCCAAATCTTTCATTTTTCTAGCCAATATATTACTCCTATTTGCCATTAAAACATGTCGATTCCAAAAATCGAAACTGACAAGTTCGATGGCAAATCGGACATTGTAATATGGCGGAGGTAAACGAAAGCAGTTTTGGTGCAAAATAAAATTGCACGAGCTATTTGTAGCCCCGAAGAGTATCTGAAATCTTCAAGGGGCGAAATTCTTACAGAAAAACGTTGTGATGTGCACAGTTGCCTTACCTTGCATTTAACTGACAATTTTTTACGAGAAATAGGTGAAAAAGACAATGCTTTTGAAATCTGGACTAAACTAGAAAAATTATATTTGGGAAAGTCTCTTTCAAATAAAATTTATTTAAAAGAACAACTGTTTGGTTTTAAAATGAGCGGGTCAAAAACACTTTCAGAAAATATGGTTGATTTACATAAAATTGTTTTGGAACTTCAAAATATTGGAGAGAAAATCTCTAATGAAAATATTGTTGTTATTTTATTAAATGCCTTACTTGATTCTTACAATGATGTAAAATCTGCCAATAAATATGGTAGAGATGATTTATCCCTTTCCGATGTTAAAAATGCTTTGAAATCGAAAGATTTGGATTTACAAAAAGAAAATAAATCAAACGGAGAAAACCTTTACGTGCGAGAGAGAGTTGACCAGAGGGAACCTCTTTGTCACAGGTCCAAAAGTAAAGGGAGATCCAAATCTCGAGAAAAGAACAAAGTGAAATTTTTTTATTGTGGCTAGGAGGGTCATATGAAAAACAAGTGTTTTAAAAGTATTAAAGATGAAAAACAACGGAAACATGGTAAAGGGTGTAATAGAAGTGACAAAACCCATGATTTTGATTCAGATGACAATTCTATGTTTTCAGAGGTTTTTGTGTTTCCCTTTCCCCATCTTGTTCTAAAGTTGTTGATCATTGGTTGTACATTTCACATGACACCCAACAAACACTGGTTTTTTTATTTTAAACCCTTAAATCAAGGAAAGGATTACATGGGAAACAATCAAATTTGTGATGTTAAAGGCAATGGAAATATTTTCATCAAAATGCATGACAGTGTGACTAGGAAACTCACTGAGGTGAGTTATGTGCCCGACCTTCGTCAGAATCTTATCTCCTTCGGTTATTTGGATTCACTTGGTTTTTATTTCAAATCTAAAAATTGTATTTTACGAATTTACAAAGGAAACCTAGTCATGCTAAAAGGTTCTAAAAGAGAAAATTTATACATTCTTATTGGAAAAACAGTTTGTAATTCAACTGCTTTGATTTCAAAAACTGTTCCCGAGAAAACTATCTTATGGCATTGGCGGATTGGCCACATTAGTGAGAAGCGACTGTATTACTTGCAAAAACAAAATCTTTTGTGTGGTGACAAAATTAATTCTTTGGGTTTTTGTGACCATTGTGTTTTGGGAAAACAACACAAAATCAGTTTTTCAACTAGCACACACAAGTCTTCTGCTATTCTTGATTGTCTGCATTGTGATGTATGGGGACCTAAAAAGGTTCCAGCTTATGGTGGTAATGTTTATTTCTTGTCTATTGTTGATGATTTTTCGAGGCATGTTTGGGTTTTTCTTTTAAAAACAAAAGATCAAACTGAGAGGATGAACCGTACCATAATGGATAAGGTTAGATATCTTATGGTGTCTTCAGGTGTCCCAGGACCTTTTTGGGGGGAAGCTATAAGTACAGTTGTCTACTTATTAATAGTTCCCCTTCTACAACCTTAAACTTTAGGACTCCTGTAGAACTTTGGTGTGGCAAACTCGATAACCTGTCCAATCTTCGAGTTTTTGGATGTGCGGCTTTTGTACATTAAAAGAAGGGCAAGCTTGACCCTAGGTCTAGAAAGGGAGTGTTCATAGGATATACTAGTAGGGTGAAGGATTATAGAGTGTGGCTAAGGGGTGAATCGGGATTAAGGATAGTTATCAGTAGGGATGTCATCTTCAATGAGTTAGATATACCCTATCTTAAGGATAAACCTATTTCCGATAGTCAATCTAGTGTTCCCATATCTGGTAGTATTCCTGTGGAGGTGGTGGTCACTTCTGAACCCCCTCTAGAGCCCTCTCAAGAGCCTGAAACCAACGAGAAGTTAGTTATTCTAGTAGCATATCTGATCTTCATAGTGTTCCTGAAACCCTTGACCTTGTGTTAGAAGGTTCTGATGAGGAGGAAGAGCATCCTGAGGCTCAAGCTCAATCCCTTAGGGATTACCAGCTTGCGAGAGATAAGGGTTGAAGAGTGCCTAAGGAACAGTTTAGATATGGTTATTCTTACATAGTTTCATATGCACTTGTTGTTGCATCTTATGTGGAAGAAAGGGAACCATTGTATTTTTTTGATGTTTTGAAAAACCCTAATCGTTCTTTATAGTTACATGCTATGGATGAGGAAATGTCTTCTTTAAATAAAAATAATACCTGGATTCTTGTTCAAAAACCCTCAAAACAAAGATTAGTTGATTGCAAATGGATTTTTAAAATTAAAGAGCCTCAGTCTGCTAATGAACCTCCAAGGTTCAAGGCCAGGTTGGTTGCAAAAGATTTTTCACAAATTGAGGGCATTAATTTTAATGAAATTTTTTCTCCCATCGTTAAATACAAAACAATTAGAAATATTCTTGCTCTGGTCGCCTTTTATGATCTCAATCTTGAACAACTTGATGTTAAAACTGCTTTCTTGCATGGTGATCTTGGTGAGACTACATATATGCGTCAACCACCAGGTTTTGAGGTTAAAGGTAAAGAACACATGGCGTGTCTTGGGAAAAAGTCCTTATACGGACTTAAATAATCACCCAGGCAATGGTCCAAGAGGTTTGATTCGTTTATGTTGAAAGTTGGTTTCTCTAAAAGCAACTATTATAGTTGTCTTTACTTCTCTGGTAATAATGTTGATAGCGTTATTTATTTATTGCTTTATGTAGATGATATGTTAATTGCTTGCAAAGATAAAGCTAAGATTGAGGATATGAAATCCTTGCTAAAATCCAAATTTGACATGAAGGATCTATGGGTTGCATTCAAGATTCTTGAGATGGGTATTATTAGAGATAGGTCTGATCGCTCACTTTTCCTATCTCAGAAGCCCTTTCTTCAGAAAATAGTCACTAAATTTTTAATGCATCTGTGTAAGCCCATTATAACCCCACTTGTGAGCCATTTCAAACTTTCAAACAAAACTTGTCCTAAAACTGAGAATGAGAAAAGAGATATGGCAAATATCCCTTACAGAATGGCCATAGGCTCAGTTATGTACTCGATGATATCCACCCAGCTAGACATTACTTTTTCTATAAGTCTTCTCAACAGATTCCTGTCCAACCCGGGAGGGATCATAGGGCTGCTCTCAAGTGGTTGCTGCGTTACTATAACGGAACTTTAGATAGGGGCTTACACTATCATAATTGGTCTGATGTCTTCGAACTAATTAGTTATGTTGATTCCGATTTTGCAGGTGATAAGGATGGTAGAAAATTTACGTCATCCTATTTCTTTACCCTAGCGGGTAATTGCGTCTCATGATAATCTCAACTGCAGCCAGTAGTTGCCTTATCAACTACCAAGGCTGAGTACATCGTAGCTACCGAAGCTATCAAAGAAGCCATTTGGCTTCAAGGGTTATTGTAATTACACGTTTTACATTCAAAAGCTATTATTTATACTAACAGCCAGAGTTGTTTACATTTATGCAAAAATCCGGTCTACATGAACGGATAAAGCATATACATGTCAAATACCATTTTATTAGGGAAAATATTAGGGAAAATATCTCTAGTGGTATAGTTGACATAGATAAAATTAGTACTGATAATAATCCTGCATATTTTGGTACTGAAATGGTGAGCTCTGACAACTTTATGTTTTGAAGGGATTTCCTTCACTTGGACGTGGTCTGACTCTCATGGAGTCATTTTGATGGTTGGAAAAATATTGTTTGAGGTGGAGATTGTAGGTTTTTGGGCCTACTTCTTCCCAATATTTTTTATTTTTCTAGCCCATTTTTCTTTTCTCCCTATGATGATCTAATGGGCCACAACAGAAAGACAAGGTTGTTTGAATTGTTCAGAGATGTCGGGCCGGGCCAACCTGGGCTGCCCGTTGTGACTTGACCTATTTTAATATCTCCTCTCCTCGGTTCTCACATAGCCTAATCTTGGTTTATTTTCTTCTCTTCTTCCTCTGCTGCCTCTACTGCATCTCTGTCTCTTCTTCCTTTCTTTGTTGCGGCTTGCCGTAACCGCTGCTCTTCTCCACCTCTTCGGCTTCTGTGCTACTGCCTCGGTCATTTTGATCGCCGGCTTCTTGCAATCATTGCTAGATTGCTATTCTCATATTTTAAGGGAGAAAGCCGAAAGGTTAGAGAGAGAGAGAGGGAAACCAGTGACTCTTTTCTTGTTTTGTAGCCCGTCACTGAGGGATTATTCTGACCTTACCGTCCTCTCTTACCGATGGTACCTCGATGCGGCTCGCTGCCTCTCGTCGCTGCTCAAAACTGCCTCGATTTCGGTGATGCTTTTTTCGCCAGTGGAATAGACCCGCGGTGGTAGGTAAGTATATTTCAGTCCCTTTTTTGTTTATTTCTTTTGTTTTGCTAACGGGTATTTTGCAGTTTTCTTTTTGGCATTTCCTGTCAGTGAGACCGACGGTCGAAGAGGAGAAAAGAGATATTTTTTAATAGAGATAAGCTTATTATTTTCCGCTGTATTATTCTGATCATTTGTAATAGTAAATAGTCATTGTAATAGAGTTAGATCCAACAATTTCAAATTGCATCACAATTTGAAATTATATTTATTGTTATGTATTTTCTTTTTGATTTTTTTGAAAATGCAAACTTGTTGACAAATGGTCAATTAACTATACAATTTTTGTTTTCATTGACCTCTCCAATAGAAAGTTATAAACGCTCTACAAGTTATATATATGAAAAATAAACTAGACTTTGTGATGACCCCAACTGTGCCACTAGGTCAACTGCGGCTGAGTAGGGCATCTGCGTGCCTTTCGGCACTAAATTATAGGTTCAACAATAAAACACAACCCTAGAACAACACTAACAGGTAGGCACACAAAGTACGCGGAAAAGTTAAGTAAATTAGATACTACTAGTGCGCTAAGAACATAGGATCTTAAAAAAACAACTTCTCATTTTCGTTTTATTATAAACACAAAAGTATCTTACATCAACAACTTACACGACAACATAAAAAGAAACTTTACAGACGGTTCGAGTCTAAAAAGATAAAACATAAACATATGCCCTTCTAGGGAGATTTGATCAAAAAACTCCTGGCCTAAAACTTCAGTGGCTTGCTGGGCCCCTGACCGTTTCGAGCTAATCTGAGAAGAAAACATCATATGGAAAAATGTGAGAGTGAACACTCAGTGAGTCCACATGTGTGTGCGGTAGTGATTTCTTTAAAAGCGTGACGATGCCGTTTCACAAAACAGTTCATGCAATGTTATAAGAAAAATATTTCTTTTACTATTTTAACAAAACTGATGCTTGAACTCGCATGAGGGTTTCGAGCACAGCTGGGAAGTTTGAGCGAATCAAGACACATCAGCGCAGCTTCTACACCCCAAATTTAAAAAAACATGTAATGCAATAGTGGGGCTCCACGGACAAAGTCCGGATCCCCAAAACGAGGCCATTGGAATTCCGGCATCTCGTAGTCAATACCAGCCAAACACCATACGAGCGCTCGATTACAAACAACCGCACTCTCATATCACTAGTCAAAACAAGCTATAGGCTCCTGGAGCACCTACCAGGTCTGCCCTGGGGACAACCTCAGTTTCAAGCCCCTCCTGACTCTCCACTAGGTGACCGTCCCACTGGAGCATGAAGCGATGTCCACGTAAATACCGGTACTACGCCCCTCTTCAAGTGTATCCACCCTCAGAGTAAAAAGCTCGTCCACGTCATCGGAAGAGGCCCTAGTATGAGGGACTAGCCACGTACAGTGCAATCCGCTAACGCATTCGTTCACTTGATTTTTAACCAACTTTAACCCTAGTCAGAATGGGGTTTTTATATGTATTTACAAACCGAAGGGCCATTTGCCCGGCCGCTGGAACAGATTCAAGTCATAAACATTACAGGGTAGTAAAAATCCTCATCTGCCAGTCACCACATGCTTATGCAAATTTCGTAATTATGCCAATGCTAGATCTATATTCATGCTTGTCAAAACACGTAACTTCTCAAGCTAAAACATTTTCCAACATATAAATATTTTCAGAAAAACCTGCGTACAACAAACTTCTTATTCACCATCGTAATAATTTGTTTTAAAAGAAACACCTATATGGAACACCGTTCCTATGCATTTTTCTAGGAAACACGTAACACATTGTGGAGAACATCTCCAAAACACATGCTGAGAGATATCATTCCAAAAATAGCAATATTTTGTGATGGTTCGGGAAAAAAACATTTTTATACGTCTGGTAATCTATGACATAACATAATAAAAATGGAGTTTGTGAACTCACCTGGATGCAGATCTGGTGCTAAGATCCTACAAAATAATAATACGAAAATACTTAATACCTAGGTACCAATCAAATAGTCCTATTTTCCCTAAATAATATCGAAATCCTACGAACTATACTTAGGAGGTTTATATATACCTATATCATGTTATATATATTTATAATAATTCTTTAAAAGATTGACATTCCTATACTCTTAAAAAAAATACATTCTCCCAAGAAACCATAATTAATTATATACTATATACTAAAAATTCATTTAAAACATTTAAATCCTAAAACAAGTAACCAATTTAAAATATATAAATATATATATACCTATATACTTATATAACCTTCATGGGAATGGAAATAAAACAGAAGAAAAAAAAAGAAAAAGAAATTACTAACATGAAGTTTACTTTCTCTTTTCCCCTTCTCTTTTTTTTTTTCCTTTCCAAAACAAAATGGCATGCAAATCCTCTCTATATACAATATTGTGGCAGTTAGTGGGGGGTGGGGGGGGGGGAGGGGGAGGGGGGAAAGAAAGAAAAGAAGAGAAGACAGCAGATATTGGTAGGGTGACGGGTGGCTAGGTAGGTGGCGGCGGGTTTCTTAATTGTTAAGTTTTTTTTTTTTTTTTGGGGAAATCCTTATATGAAAATGTCAAGTACTTAAATTTCTAAAATACACACACTAGGTATTAAAAATAAAAACCACTTAAAGGCACTTATAAATCTTAATAATAAAACCTCAATATAATAAAGTTTTATTCCTATTCCTAAATATCCCCAAAATACCACTAAGTGCCAAAAACACTATATCCCACCAATATAGATCAAAACTCTATTTTCATTACGTCCGTAATTTTGAAGTCATGTTAGGTGCTTACGAGCTAGGCGTTACATTCTACCCTCCTTAAAGAAAATTTCGTCCTCGAAATTGAATAGTTACGTACCTATAAGCTCTTGATATTTTTTCTTCAAGTACTCCTCAGTTTTCCAGGTTGCCTCTTCGATCCCATGATGTCTCCATACCACTTTACATATTGGAATCTGTCTCCCGCGTAACTCTTTTACGTTTCATTCTATAATCTCAGTTGGTTTTTCTTCATATGATAGATCGACTTGTAATTCCAATTGGTCATCATTGAGAACATGATCAGGTGCAGGATGATACTTCTTTAATTGGGATACATGGAACACGTCATGTATACCTATCAATTCATTTGGCAAGGCGAGCCGATATGCCACTTTACCAACCCTATCAAAAATTTCAAACGGTCTGATATATCGGGGGCTTACCTTTCCTCTCCTCGGATATCCCAACTTTCCGCGATGTGGTGTAAGTTTTAAGAAAACTCGATTTCCAACACTAAACTCCAGATCCCTTCTTCGACTGTCAGCATAGCTCTTCTGTCTACTTTTTGCTATCCAAAGCCGATCTTGAATTATCCTAACTTGTTTCTGCATCTCCTCCAATTCTGGCATCAAGTTTCTTTGTCTCTAATGGGATCGAACTCCGACTTCATCCTAGTACAAAGGTGTTATGCATCTCCTACCATATAATGCTTCAAACGGTGCCATTCCTATCGAAGGTTGGCAGCTATTATTATAAGTAAACTCGGCACAAGCAAGATTGTCAATCCACTTATTTCCAAAGTTTAAGGCGCAAGCTCTTAACATATCCTCTAGGGTTTGAATTGTTCTTTCAGACTGTCCGTCGGTTTGGGGATGTGCTATGGTGCTATAACTTAGATTGGTCCCCATAGCTGCCTGGAACTTAGGCCAAAACCTTGAGGTAAACCTTTGGTCCCTATCGGATACAATATCAATGGGCACCCCATGAAGTCGGACAATCTCATTTGCATAAATCTGTGCCAACTTGTCCAAAGGGTATGTCATATTAATGGCAATAAAATGAGCCACTTTTGTTAGGCGATCAACGATTACCCATATAGCATCCTTATATTCCTTGGTCCGAGGCAATCCTGTGACAAAGTCATCTATCACATGATCCCATTTCCATTCTAGAATAGGTAGCAATTGTAGTAGTCCTGCTGACTTTTGATGTTCCACCTTGACCCTTTGACATGTAAGACAAGCCACTACATACTTCGCAATTTCTCTCTTTATTCCGTTCCACCAAAACTTTTGCTTTAAGTCTTTATACATCTTATTCTCTCTAGGATGCATTGAATACTTACTTCAGTGGGCTTCATCTAGAATCTTACGCTTAAGTTCAGTATCATTGGGTACACACAACCGATTCCGAAAGTACAGGCTCCCATTATCTTCTAATGTTCGAAAATCTTCAAATTTCCTAGCTTCCGCACAGTTTTTGACTCCTGGAACGCCTTATTATTCTTTTGGGCGCTCCAAATATCCTGTTGTAGATTGGATGTTAAGCTAAGACTTGATATCTTTGCTTTTCTACTCAACGCATCGGCCACCACATTCGCCTTTCCTGGATGATAGTTAATCGGGCATCGATATTCTTCCAGCAGTTCCATCCATCAACGTTGTCTCATGTTCAAGTCCTTCTGAGAAAACAGATACTTTAAGCTCTTATGATCAGTGAATATCTCATACTTAGCCCTACACAAGTAGTGTCGCCACTTTTTAAGTGCAAACACGATGGATGCTAATTCCAAATCGTGTGTCGGATAATTAAGTTCATGATCCTTCAACTTTCTTGAAATATATGCGACAACCTTCCTGTCTTGCATCAACACAGCTCCTAGACCTTCCCCTAAAGAATCTGTATATAATGAAAATTCCTTGTTCGAATCGGGTAATGTTAACCCTGGTGCCGTCGTCAGTCGGTTCTTCAATTCTTGAAAACTCCTCTCGCACTTCTCCGCCCATTCAAACTTGGTTGCTTTTCTAGTTAATTGTGTTAGAGGTCCAGCAATCCTTGAAAAGTCTTATATGAATATCGGATAGTATCCCGCTATACCCAAGAAACTACATATTTCAGTTGGTGTTTCGGGTTGTGCCCAATGGGTCATTGCTTCTACTTTCGCTGGATCCATTGAGATTTCTTCTTGGGTGATAACATGTCCTAGGAAAGTAACTTGGCTCATCCAGAATTCACATTTACTAAACTTAGCATACAACTTATGCTCCCGTAGAGTTTGCAACACTTTTCGAAGATGTTATTCATGAGTTTCAGGGTTGGGTGAATAAACAAGAATATCATCAATAAAAATCACGACAAATTTATCCAGGTAAGGACTAAAGACTCTATGCATCAAGTCCATAAATGTCGCAGGTGCGTTGGTTAATCCAAACGGCATAACCACAAACTCGTAATGCCCGTATCGTGTGTTGAATGTCATCATCGGAATATCCTTTTCTCTTATCCTGACTTGATAATACTCTTGTCTCAAGTCCAATTTGGAAAAACATCCCGCTCCTCAGAGTTGGTCAAATAACTCATCAATGAGGAGTAGTGGGTATTTGTTCTTGACTATCACACTAATCAATCCTCTGTAATCTATACACATCCTGAGGGTTCCATCATTCTTCTTTACAAACAAAACTGGCGCACCCCAAGGAGATGTACTTGGACGAATGTATCCTTGTAGTTGCTTTTTCAACTCTCTTAGTTCCTCTTGTGCCATCCGATATAGAGTTCGAGATATTGTTTTAGCATCAGGTACCAATTCTATGCCGAACTCCACTTCTTGATCTGGGGATAGCGTCGTCAACTCCTCAGGAAAAATATCCACAAACTCCCTCACTACAGGTACTGTGCCTAATTTTACCTCCTCCTTAGGCTTGTTGAGTAAATACGCTAAGTACCCTTGACATCCTTTCAGAGCAACTTTCTGGCTTTCATGCCAGACAAAAATAGATTCTCCCGTTTTGTTCGCTTTCCTTGGAACACCAGGATTGGCATACTCGGTCGGCTAAACTTAACCGACTTCCGTCGATAATCTACTTGGGCGTAATGTTTATACAACCAGTCCATCCCAAGTATCATGTCATATCCCTCTAATGGTAAAGCAATCAAATCTCCGGATAAAACCACATTCTTGACACATATATCACAATCAGGGTACTTCACCTCAATTATCTTATTCACGCCCATAGGAGTGCTAACTATCAACTGGTAATGCATGTTAACAGAATGTATAGGAATATGTTTTATGAAATGCAAACTTACAAAGGAATGCGTAGCTCCAGGGTCAATGAGTACTCTTGCTGGTTGAGAAAAAATTTGTATCATACCTTCAAGTACTTCTGCTTCAGTATCATACGGGCAATCCATCCAGTGCATAAACTTTAGCTTTTACTTGTGGCTTTTTATTCTTTCTTTCTGTTGCTCCTCTCATAACTGGAGGTCGGCCTGCTTTTCTGGACATCTCCGGAGGTACCTGTTGCATCTCAGGGCACTGATCTCTAACATGCCCTAGTTTCCCACATCGCTAACATAGCCTTGACTTCTGATAACACATTTTAGCCATATGCCCACTTCGTCCACAGTATGTACATACTCTGTGGGCTCGTCCAGGGGTTAAGGTTGGTCGGCCTTCATTTCCAGTCCTTTGTTCACCACGAGATATGGTTTCCATGGTCCTTGTCCAGGACATTTATATGTTGTCGCTGCTGAACCAATGGCTGTTTTCCTCTGTATAATCGCTTGATTAGCCATCTCTGTTCTCGTGGTGGCTTCAACTGCGGCCGCGAATCCCATCGTGGCAAGGGAGCCAATGCTCGTTGCAGTTCAACCCTTAATCCTTTCACAAATTGTCGCGTCTTATTTTCATCAGTATCTATCAACCTTAAGTAATACTTCGCCAACCTATTGAACTTTGCCGTATACTGGGCAACTGTCAGGTTACCCTGTCTCAATTGCTGAAACTCATCCTCTCGTTGCTCATGAACGTAACGAGGTATGTATTTCTTTTTGAATTCTTCTTGAAAATCATTCCAGGTCCATGGTTGGTTCTTTAGTGTCCGAGCTTCGGAAGCTCTAAGCCACCAATCCTTTGCCATTCCTTGTAGTCTAAAAGCTGCAAACGTTACCCTCAAGGCATCTTCATACTTAAGGGTATCATAGATATCATTCAACTGCTGAAGGAACAGTTCAGCTTTAATTTCTTGCTCAACTTCTCCATAGAACTCCGTGGGTCAAAACTTGAGAAATCGTTCTAGTGCTACATCTACTCCAGTGGTCGGTACTCGTTCGTTTCTTCCTATGGCCATTGAACTTTCTAACAATTCTATCATCTTGATCATAAAATTCTCAATTACCTTGTGTGTGGCTTGTTCTGGATGAGGTGTGGCCTCCCTTATAGGTTCAGACTGTCTATTTTAAGAACTTTCCGACATAGGCTCGTCCGCATGGTTGGGAGATTGTGAACCTGACATGTTTCTAAAAACAAAAAAGCTCCAACACTAATAAACATCTAAGGTTATAGACACTCTGTGACAAGTAAACATGAATTTATCCCAAGCACCAACATCAATACGTACATATAAACATATATATAACTTAAAATAAGGATTTTTACTACAAGTAGCGTCAAGAAATAATCAGATCATCCTGGTCCTACCACCTAAAAAATATATGGCCGGGTTGCTATACATATCCAAAGCGCTAGGACCTCATACCTACAACCATAAGCCTACTGCATCAAGTACCGACAAAAACACTACTCGCACCTATCCAAGTGACCAAATATGCACACCTACCTATACTCTATCCAACACCTACTCACCCTGAGGACACTGGCTACCAGAACATCCTGGTCGGGACTCTAGTTCATCACGTGCTCTATCCACTGAATCTCTAGTAGTTCCAGGGAACTGGGCGATAAACTGCCTAAGCCAGTCCCGCTCGTCAATCAGCTCCAAAATCTCTCTCTCTCGGGCTGCATGGGCCTCCCGCGCCTGACCTAGCTCTGCCTCTAGCATAACGACCCTCGCCGTTGCCTGTCGATGTGCCTGGCAAGCTGTATAGAACAGGGCATCTACCCGAGCAATCTCCTCTCTCAACTCCATAATCTTCTGTCCAGTGGCCTCAACCCGCTGCTCGCGCCACAAACAATAGCCACAGATGTCATGCTCCCTGACTCCACCCCGAAGTATTGATGGTAGTGCTGGAGAAGAATATACAGACTCCACGGGTAGAATAGGGGTAGGGGATGCTGCTATTGGCAAACTATCTGCTACAAAGGTACCCATATCACCAGTGGCCGCCGGTGCCACTCTCTGTGGTTCAGGCATCATCTCTGAGTCTGACGTGGGCTCACTAGGGTCCTCTTCTATCAATGTTTCAAGCCTTATTCCCGGTGCCATTGGTGCTATCTCTGGTCCTTTTACTGACTCATCATCAGAAAGGTCAATCACCGGAATTGGTTCCCTTTCTGGGACGATTCCCCTAAGGGAATATGAGGATGATGATGATGATGTAGTTCTGCTAGGCTCCTCTACAAGGGTGCTCTCCCTGTATGTCCATCTATGAGAAGGATGTGCCATCTAGTACCTACAAAACAAAATCTTAAGGTCAGCACTAACCAATGTTTCAAACCTAGTATCGAACCTAGATTTTCTGATACCACCTGTGATGCTCCCAGCCCTGCTACTAGGTCAACTGCGACTGAGTAGCGCATATGCGTGCCTCTCGGCACTAAATTATAAGTTCCACAATAAAACACAACCCTAGAACAACATTAACAGGTATGCACAGAAAGTACTCGAAAAACTTAAGTAAACTAGATACTACTAGTGCGCTCAAAACAAAAGATCTTTAAAAAAGCAACTTCTCATTTTCGTTTTATTAGAAACATAGAAGTATCTTACATCAACAACTTACACGACAACATAAAAAGAAACTTTATAGACGGTTCGAGTCTAAAAAGATAAAAGATAAACATATGCCCTTCCGGGGAGATCTGATCCAAAAACTGCTGGCCTAAAACTTCAGTGGCTTGCTAGGCCCCTGACCGTTCCGAGCTAATCTGAGAATAAAACATGATATGGAAAAACGTGAGCGTGAACGCTCAGTGAGTCCACGTGTGTGTGTGCAGTAGTGATTTCTTTAAAACTATGACGATGCCGTTTCACAAAATAGTTCATGCAATGCTATAAGAAAAATATTTCTTTTACTATTTTAACAAGACTGATGCATAAACCTACATGAGGGTTTCGAGTGCAGCTGGGAAGTCTAAGCGAATAAAGACACATCAGCTCAGCTTCTACGCCCCAAACTTCAAAGAACATATAATGCAATAGTGGGGCTCCACGGACAAAGTCCGGATCCCGAAAACGAGGCCATCGGAATCGAGTTCCGGCCTCTCCTAGTCAATACCAGCCAAACACTGTAGGAGTGCTCGATTACAAACAACCGCACTCTCATATCACTGGTAAAAACAAGCTACAGATTCCAGGAGCACCTACCAGGTCTGCCCTGGGGCCAACCTTAGTTTCGAGCCCCTCCTGACTCTCCACTAGGCGACCGTCCCACCGAAGAGCATGATGCAATGTCGACATAATTACAGGTTGCGCCACGCCCTCAAGGTACTAAGCCCCTCTACAAGTGGATCCATCCTTAGAGGCGAAAACCCGTCCACGTCATCGGAAGAGGCCCTAGTACGAAGGACTAGCCACGTATTGTGCAATCCACTAACGCATCCGTTCACTTGATTTTTAACAAACTTTAACCATGGTCGGAATGAGGTTTCCATATGTATTTACAAACCGAAGGGCCATTTGCCCGGCCGCCGAAACAGATTCAAGTCATAAACATTACAGGGTAGTAAAAATCCTCATCCGCCAGTCACCACATGCTTGTGCAAATTTAATAAGTATGCCAGTGCCAGATCTGTATTCATGCTTGTCGAAACACGTAACTTCTCAAGCTAAAACATTTTCCAACATTTAAATATTTTCATAAAAACCTGCGTACGACAAACTTCTTATTCCCCGCTGTAATAATTTGTTTTAAAAGAAACACCTATATGAAGCGCCCCTCCTATGCATTTTTCTAGGAAACACGTAACACATTGTCGAGAACATCTCCAAAAACACGCTGGGAGAAATCATTCCAAAAGTAGCAATATTTTGTGATGGTTCGGGAAAAAAAACTTTTTTATACATCTTCTAATCTATGAAATAACATAATAAAAATGGAATTTGTGGCCTCACCTGGATGCAGATCTGGTGCTAAAATCCTACAAAATAATAATACGAAAATACTTAATACCTAGGTACCAATCAAATAGTCCTATTCCCTAAATAATATTGAAATCCTACGAACTAACTTAGGAGTTATATATGTATATACTTATATCATGTTATATATATATTTAATTGTTAATTTTTTTTTTGGAAAACCTTATTTGAAAATATCAAGTATTTAAATTTCTAAAATACACACACTAGGTATTACAAATAAAATCCACTTAAAGGAACTTATAAACCTTAATAATAAAACCTCAATATAATAAAGTTTTATTCCTATTCCTAAATATCCCCAAAATACTACTAAGTGCCAAAGACACTATATCCCACCAATATAGATCAAAACTCTATTTTCATTATGTCCGTAATTTAAAAAGTCATGCTAGGTGCTTACGGGGTAGGGCGTTACAGACTTTGTAGAAAATATAAGGGAAAAACGCTACAAATCCCCCTAACTATTCACGCAATGCTAAAAATGGTTATAAACTTTACTTTTCACTAATTTTACGCTCTAACTCTTATTGGACATCTAAAACTACTTTTTGGCGGGTTTAGTGGTAGTTTTCTACGAATTTTGTGGCGGTTTTTGGTAATATTCCACTAAAAACCGCCGTAAAATTTGCCGGAATGGTACTTTTAGAGGCTCAAAAATAGTTTAAAGGTAAAATTTGTAAAAGAGTAAAATTAGAGACATTTTTGGCAGTGCATAAATAGTTGGAGGACATTTATAAATATAATAAAAAAATTTTCTTAAAAGTTTTATGCGCGAATATGTGTATGAATAGGCAGGACATCTGTATCATAGGACCAATATATATAATACGATTGAGATATAGGTGTGGTTCTCTATTGCTTAAAATAAGAAGTTTTTTAACCTATTTTAAGTTATTAATTATTTTTGTATTGTTCTCGATTTTTTTTACTTTTTTACAAAAAAAATTATTTTTTAGAAGGTATGCTAAGGAAGCTTTTGAAACGATATTATTAAAATTTAAAAATATTATATTAATTTTTAAAACAATGTTTTCAAAATTTTTCATCTGGATAAAAGAAAAGCATGAGTACTAAAGAACATGTCTATAAAAAGTTGTTGGATAAGTATTAAAGATGAAAAACAATGTAAACATGGTAAAGAGAGTAATAGAAGTGACGAAACCCATGATTTTGATTCAGATGGTAATTCTATATTTTCAGAGGCTTTGTATGTTTCCCTTTCCCCATCTTGTTCTAAAGTTGTTGATCATTAGGTTCTTGATTCTGGTTGTACATTTCACATGACAACCAACAAACACTGGTTTTCAGATTTTAAACCCTTAAATCAAGGAAAGCTTTACATGGGAAACAATCAAGTTTGTGATGTTAAAGGCATTGGAAATATTTTCATCAAAATGCATGACGGTGTGACTAGGAAACTCACTGAGATGAGATACGTGCCCGACCTTCGTCGAAATCTTATCTCTCTTAGTTATTTGGATTCACTTGGTTTTTATTTCAAATCTAAAAATGGTATTTTACGAATTTGCAAAGGAAACCTAGTCATGCTAAAAGGTTTTAAAAGAGAAAGTGTATACATTCTTATTGGAAAAACAGTTTGTAATTCAACTGCTTTAATTTCAAAAACTGTTCCCGAGAAAACTATGTTGTGGCATCGGTATATTGGCCACAGTAGTGAAAAGGGACTGTATTACTTGTAAAAAGAAAATCTTTTGTGGACAAAATTGATTCTTTGGATTTTTGTGACCATTGTGTTTTGGGAAAACAACACAAAATTAGTTTTTCAACTAGCACGCACAAGTCTTCTGCTATTCTTGATTATGTGTATTGTGATCTATGGGGTCCTGAAAAGGTTCTAGCTTATGGTGGTAATGTTTAATTCTTGTCTATTGTTGATGATTTTTCCAGGCGTGTTTGTGTTTTTCTTTTAAAAACAAAATATCAAACTTTTGAAAAGTTTTGTGAGTGGAAACGCCTTGCCGAAAATCAATCCGGAAATAAATTAAAAACATCAGGACTGATAACAGTCTTGAGTTTTGTGATTTTTGTGCATCGCATGGCATCTTACATCATAGGATCGTTAGGTATAACCCCCAGTTCCATAATGGATAAGGTTAGATGTCTTATGTTGTCTTCAGCTGTCTCAATCATAAACTTTAGGACTCGTATAGAACTTTCGTGTGGAAAACCCGCTAACCTGTCCAACCTTACAGTTTTTGGGTATGCGGTTTTTGCACATCAAAAGGAGGGTAAGCTAGACCCTAGTTCTAGAAAGGGAGTGTTCATAGGATATCCTAGTAGGGAGAGTAAAAATAGTTATCAGTAGGGATGTCATCTTCAATGAGTTAGATATGCCCTATCTTATGGATAAACCTATCTCTGATAGTCAACCTAGTGTTCCCACATTTGGTAGTATTCCTGTAGAGGTGGAAGTCACTTCTGAACCCCCTCTAGAGCCCTCTCAGGAGCCTAAAACCAACGAGGAGTTAGTTACAACATCCAGTAGCGTACCTGATCTTCCTAGTGTTCCTGAAACCCTTGACCCTGTGTTAGAAGGTTCTGATGAGGAGGAAGAGCATCCTGAGACTCAAGCTCAAGCCCTTAGGGATTACCAGCTTACGAGAGATAGGGCTAGAAGAGTGCCTAAGGAACACTCTAGATATAGTTATTCTTACATAGTTTCATGTACATTTGCTGTTGCATCTTATGTGGAAGAAAAGAACCATTGTATTTTTTTGACGTTTTGAAAAGCCCTAATTGTTCTTTATGGTTACGTGCTATGGATGAGGAAATGTCTTCTCTAAACAAAAATAGAACCTGGATTCTAGTTCAAAAACCCTCAAAACAAAGATTAGTTGATTGCAAATGGATTTTTAAAATTAAAGAGTCTGAGTCTGCTAATGAACCTCTAAGGTTCAAGGCCAGGCTGGTTGCAAAAGGTTTTCACAAGTTGAGGGCATTGATATTAATGAATTTTTTTCTCCCATCGTTAAACATAAAACAATTAGGATTATTCTTGCTCTTGTTTCCTTTTATGATCTCAGTCTTGAACAACTTGATGTTAAAACCGCTTTCTTGCATGGTGATCTCGATCAGACTATATATATGCGTTAACCACAAGGTTTTAAGGTTAAAGGTAAAGAACACATGGCGTATCTTTTGAAAAAGTTCTTATATGGACTTAAACAATCACCCAAGCAATGATACAAGAGGTTTGATACTTTTATGTTGCAAGTTGGTTTCTCTAAAAGTAACTATGATAGTTGTCTTTACTTCTCTTGTAATAGTGTTGATAGTGTTATTTACTTATTGCTTTATGTAGATGATATGTTAATCGCTTGCAAACATAAATCTAAGATTGATGATCTGAAATCCTTGCTAAAATCCAAATTCGATAGGAAGGATTTTGGGGGTTGCATCCAAGATTCTTGGGATGAGTATCATTAGAGATTTTAGGTCTAATCGCTCACTTTTCCTATCTTAGAAGCCCTTTCTTCAGAAAATTGTCTCTAAATTTTCAATGCATCTGTGTAAGCCCGTTATAACCCCACTTGCGAGCCATTTCAAACTTTCAAACAAAACTTGTCCTAAAACCGAAAATGAGAAAAGAGATATGGCAAATATCCCCCATAGAATGGCCTAGGCTCGGTTATGTACTCGATGATATCCACCTAACGAGACATTGCTTTTTCTATAACCTGGGAAGGGATCACTGGGCTGCTCCCAACTGGTTGCTGCGTTACGTTAACGGAACTTTAGATAGGGGCTTACACTATCATAATTGGTCTGATGTCTTTGAACTAATTGGTTGTGTTAGTTCTGATTTTGCAAGTGATAAGGATTGTAGAAAATCTACCTCATCCTATTTCTTTACCCTAGCGGGTGATTGCGTCTCGTGATAATCTCAACTGCAGCCAGTAGTTGCCTTATCAACTACCGAGGCTGAGTACATCGCAGCTATGGAAGCTATCAAAGAAGCTATTTGGCTTCAAGGGTTATTGAATGAATTACATGTTTTATATTCAAAAGCTATTATTTATGCTGACAGCTAGAGTTGTTTACATTTATGCAAAAATCCGGTATATCACGAATGGACAAAGCATATAGATGTCAAATACCTTTTTATTAGGGAAAAAGTCTCTAGTGGTATAGTTCACATAGATAAAATTAGTACTGATAATAATCCTGTATATTTTGGTACTAAAATTATGAGCTCTGACAAGTTTATGTTTTGCAGGGATTTTCTTCACTTGGATGCAGTCTGACTCTCATGGAGTCATTTTGACAGTTCGAAAAATATTGTTTGAGGCGGAGATTGTAGGTTTTTGGGCCTTCTTCTTCCCAATATTTTTTATTTTTCCAGCTCATTTTTCTTTTCTCCCTATGATGATCTAATGGGTCATAACAGAAAGATAAGGTTGTTTGAATTGGTCAGAGATGCCAGGCTGGGATAACCCGGGCTGCCTGTTGTGACATGACCTATTTTAATCTCTCCTCTCCTCGGTTCTCACATAGCCACCTCTTGGTTTATTTTCTTCTCTTCTTCCTCTGCTGCCTCGACTGTATCTCTGTCTCTTCTTCTTCCTTTCTTTGTCGCGGCTTGCCATGACCGCTATTCTTCTCCACCTCTTCGGCTTCAGTCATTTTGATGGCCGATTTCTTGCAATCATTGCTAGATTGCTATTCTGATATTTTGAGGGAGAAAGCCAAAAGGTTAGAGAGAGAGAGAGAGAGAGAGAGAGAGAGAGAGAGAGAGGGAAACAGGTGACATTTTTCTTGTTCTATGACCCGTGACTGAGGGATTATTCCGACCTTACCATCATCTCTTACCGATGGCACCTCGATACGGCTCGCTGCCCATGCCGCTACTCGGCGCCGTCTCAGTTCCGGTGATAACTTCTTCCATCGGCAGAACAGACCTGCTCCAGTAAGTAAGTATATTTCAGTCCCTTTTTTTATATTTCTTTTGTTTTGCTGACGGGTATTTTGTAGTTTTCTTTTTGGCATTTACGATCGGTGAGACCGATGGTCGAGGAGGAGAAAAAAGATATTTTTGTAATAGAGTTAGGCTTATTATTTTTCCGCTGTATTATTATTATTTGTAATAGTAAATAGTCATGGTAATAGTAAATAGATCCAACAATTTCAAATTGCATGACAATTTGAAATTATATATATTGTTATGTATTTTCGTTTTGATTTTTTGGAAAATGCAAACTTGTTGACAAATGGTCAATTAACTATACAATTTTTGTTTTCATTAACCTCTCCAATAGAAAATTATAAACGCTCTACAAGTTATATATATGAAAAATAAACTAGACTTTGTAGAAAATATAAGGGAAAAAAGCTACAAATGCCCTCTAACTATTCACGCACGGCTAAAAATGCCCATAAACATTACTTTTTACTAATTTTACGCTCTAACTCTTTTCGAACTTCTAAAAGTACCTTTTGGTGGGTTGAGTGGTAGGTTTTTGCGAATTTTGTGGCAGTTTCCGGTAAAATTCCACTAAAAACCACCATAAAATTTGCCAAAATGGCACTTTTAGAGGCTCAAAAATAGTTTAAAGGTAAAATTAGTAAAAATTAAAGTTAGAGGCATTTTCAGTAGTGCGTAAATAGTTGGAAGACATTTATAGCCTTTTTCCCAAAATATAATAAAAAATTTTCTTAAAAGTTTTTTGCATGAATATGTGTGTATGAATAGGTAGGACATCTGTATCATAGGACAAATATATATAATCTGATTTTTTGAGATATAGGTGTGGTTCTCTATTGCTTAAAATAAGCAGGTTTTTAACCTATTTTAAGTTATTAACTATTTTTGTATTGTTCTCGATTTTTTTAATTTTTTTTACAAAAAAATTATTTTTGAGAAGGTATGCTAAGGAAGCTTTTGAACCGATATTATTAAAATTTAAAAATATTATATTAATTTTTAAAACAACGTTTTAGAAATCACGTTTTTTCATCTGCATAAAAGAAAAGCGCGAGTACTAAAGAACATTCTATAAAAAGTTGTTGGATTTATTATTCATAATTAGTATTACAAATAGTTACAAACAATGAGCATAACTTTTAAAGCTTGTTGTCCTATTGTTGAAAGTAATAGCATTATTGCGCTTGTTACTTCTCAATGATTAAATATGATAAAAGATAATAAGATTGTGTGAACTAACTCATTCTCTTTCTTATTTCATTTTTCTTACTAAATTTCTTGACAAATTATCTACAGAGCTCTTATATAAATACCTTGTCTTTTTCGAAAGTTTAAAGTAATTTGCTGTTCATATGGTTTTATGTTACTCTTAGGTGTAATAAATGAAGTTGGAAGTATTAAGCTATAGTTGTTAGGTATGGCAAGGGAAATCTTTATCGAACTGCTATAAGAGAGAAACTTTACAAAGGTAAACTTATAATCAGTTATAGTTTTACTAGCTTTACATTGCGCTATCAAACTATTTTATATTCCACATCTAATGAAAAATTATACCTATATTTAAATCTAGGCTTTTGTTATTATTTTCCAACTAATTCACCTCCTCAACTCTATATACAACTATTAAATCATGATTTGTATGGCTAAAACATTATAACAAGTAATATAGAATAATACCGTGCATCTCCTAAATGTAAGATTCAGTATGTGAGTCATAATTTCTATATGTGCCTGCACATTTATTAGATAAACATGCCTGTGATATCTTCAACGTTCTTGTTTGGATAGAAGATGTACCGGATCGACTTTGTAATCTCGGCCTGCATAGTGGATAAATTTTCCATTTAATAAAGCTTATTTTTTCTTCTAAAAAATGAATTTCTTCGATTATCTCATTTCTTAATAGTTTACATATTTGTGTGTTTCCCAATCTGCAAGCTTTGGAATTTCTTCCTTGGGATGATCAATAGAACAATTTCTTAAAGAAAATTCATACATGTTTATTTATAAAAAAATATGAATAAATTGCAAAAGTGAGTATTTTTTCCTACTCCTTTCATGGCTAAAGGAGGGCCCAACTGATGGGTTGTTTTATCCCAATTTCTTACCTTTATTCCACATAGGATCTATGTGTAATGCACGTGAATTGTATACAAGTATGTGGCACATATCTATAGTCACTTTGAAATATTTATTTCGGCTTTGCAAAAGCGGTCGATAATTTGTGAGCCATGAAAGTTGTGAGGCCTATAAGCCATGTTCTTAGTCCTGCCGTGAAAAGTGACAAACATAAAAAGTAATAATATTATTTTTTCAAGAAAATAGCTTCAATTTTTGTGTTTTGACTTACATCTAACCAAGTAGTTTTACATTCAATGCATGAGGAATGTGATGCTTTAAGGTTGAAAAGGAACATGGGCTAATCAAGAAGCCCACTTTGGTAACTAGTCTCCTTTAGAAAGCATTTCTTTCATTATTCATTTATTTAAATTCAACAACTGTCTTTTATTTTTGTTTGTACAATGCCCTCCATAAATCTATTTCATCGCTTTTGTTTTGATATATCTGCTGGTAGAGTATCATTCCTTTATTTTTTAGATCAAAATCATGGTTGTAAAGTAATTTTTCCTGTTAAGCGACAGGTCTCAAGTATTTAATAGTTCACATAAAACTTTAACCCATCTGCCTTTTTGTTTTGTTGATAATCATACTATATATTTATATTTCGTTTTTTTCTTTTCTCACAAACAACTGACATAGCTTTGTAATTTACAAGAAGAGTTCGAAGCGAAGGCCAAACTTTTACATAATCATATGACGAATCTTGCATGACCATCCTACACAATTTTTCTTTCGCCTTGTTTATAATATTTTATCCTTATATGAACAATTACATTGTTAATCTTTTGAAGTCCAAAAAGCAAAAAATTTATTTTAAATATTTAAACAATGATACACTTTTCTATTGGTTATGGAATGTCTTTTGTCGGAAAACGATTAGGCTGGAGAAATATACTTTCTAACACTTAGAAATGTAGTTGTATATATGCATGACTTTTCAAAACTTTACTATGGTGATGAGAAATATTGAAGTGGAAATTGGTCATGAAAATGAAAAGGGATACAGATACAGATATCCTTTTATCTTTTTCTCAGTTGAAATATTACCTCAAAGTATCTATGGAAGGTTTGATTTTAATTTGTTCATCTCTCAAATAAAGGGTTTTATCATTTCTAATGATACTAGAGAGGCTTATTTGAATGTGTTTTGTGACCTTAACCTACTAGGATTTTCACATTATCTGAATTGTTGGATTTAAGGAAAGAGCGAGAAGTCCCATCATATCTGCTTCGGCTGCTCAACAATCTTCCAAATGTCATTTCAGAATAATCAAACCCCTCTAATGAGTTGAACGGTAACAAAAATTATTTCTTTTTGTATTGTGTTTTTTGTTTGTATTTACAAATATATGACTTGCATATTCTCCATGAACTAGAAAAGTATCTCATATCATTTTGCAAACATAACGAGGATTGAATTTATGTTATCAGCATTTCCTTCTTGAGTTTGGTCTAAATTTTAATTACATATCTCTAATTTATGTAAATTCCATATGCTTGCTTACTAGCATTACTATAATATACTTCTTAAAATATTTTTTTGTGGGTCTAATTTTTGTAATAAAATATAGTGTTGTAATATATGCAACTAAATAAAAATTAGACTTGTAAAATGAAATTTTAGGAATTGTTTACCATTGAATGATTGTTTCTTAAATGATATGGATATTTTTGTAATTTATATAAAATAGACGAATTTACATTTGTCGAGAAATTGGCATCTTTAATCATGTTGAAGTTGGCAATAGAAAGCCGATTTAACTACTTCCGCAGCTTGGCGGCTGCTGTTGGATAGCGTGGCTTATATCAAGTGCTCTTTGTCTGTGATTTCCCCTCCATCCAGTAGTCTCATCTCGCTACGCTCCCAAAAAAAAAAAAGGTAGGATTGGATGTGTTTGCTTGAAAGAGAGATCTCAAAAGGCTTAAAATGGCTTGCCGACCAAGGGTTTTATTTTATTAAAGGTACCATCTTGTGGTAACCTTTTCAACACCCTAGCCAGCCAAATATGTACTGGCTTCAACAAGCGCTGATTTAGATAATTACCAATGGCAAACGCTTCGCAGGCAAAGCACTAGAAAGTCTATGGTGCGAAAAGGAAATCAAATCCTATGGGCTACTGACATGCCACGTCTTGCCGATTACTGACCCATCTCATCTTTACCACTTCGGTATACGCTAAAAATAGGGAGTTTTCTAACAGGTCGAGGCTTAGAGTGACCGTATTCCACACCCCCCAAGCTGAGACTTCTTCTTCCTTATCTAAATCTAAAAAGAAGAGTCTTCCATCGACTTGACTGAGTTCCTGGTGGTATGGCGCCACTACTTGCTGGGTTCGAAATTCACACTCGTGACTGATAATGTGGCAAACACCTACTTCAAAACTCAGAGGATGTTGTCTCCTAAACAATCACGATGGCAAGAGTTCATGACGACTTTGACTGGGTTGAAGGTTGAAATCCTTCGAAGAGAGACCAGTTAACCCTATCCTTTTGATCGGGGGCTTCTTGATCACTATGAGAGGGAGCTGCTTTTTCGAGTGTCCAAGATAAGGAAGAAAAATGTAATGGAGGGGCAACTCTTCCAAGAGAAATGGGACAGATACCTGGAAAAAATCCGGGCTTGGGGCGGGCTCAGTAAGAGTGTCAGCAAGCTTGTAGTGAATTTGTCTAAAAAAAAAGAAATAAGCAACTTTTTTTCACACCCAAGGCTCATTTCTCTTAGGCAAGCCGGTTTCCAAGCCTCGTCGGCCCCAAAGCAAGTTAACCAATGCCCAGAAAGTCGCCTCCGGAGTAGGAAGTTTTTGATCTGCCATATCGGCCATACCAGAATGAATTTTCCGCGATCACTTACTATCTTTCTTCTTGAGAATGGTGGGATTCACCCGGCTAACTAAAAAAGAAAGTGCAGTAGAACTCAACTTCTCTCTCTTCTTTTTTATTACAAGATCAATTTGGATTGGCTCTGGTTCGTTTAGAAAATGTGATTCGAGGAACTATAGGTGGTGCAATTCGGCATAAATTGATACTTACCCCTCAAAATTTGGTTACTTCAACTCCATTAACAACTACTTATGAATCCTTTTTCGGTTTACACCCATTATCTCAAGTTTTGGATCGAACCAATCCGTTGTTTGTCTCTTATGTTAGATCTCGTGAATTTACCTTTTTCTTAAGTAAATCTCCTTTAATGAATTTTACTTCCTGAATTTTGTTCATCTTGACTAATGTATCTTGTTTATGATATGAATAAGGTGATCAGAGAAAGTGGATGAAGCATTTACGGGCCATGAGAAGAATAAATAAGCAGTTCAGTGCAAGGAATTGAAGAAATCACTTTTGGTTTTCTCAAGATATTGAGAAAAGTGATTTTTTGTCCTTTTCTTTTGTTCTAGTGTTTTCTTGTTGACCTATATACAGAGATTTGAAAATTTCTAAAAAATTGAATGATACTGATAATTGCTATGATAATTTTTAGCTCATGAAGTCTTTCTTTTCTTATACACTAAAAAATTTAAATACTTATTGGCACCCATAATTTTAACTTTTTGCTGAATTGTAAATCTTGTTACACAGGGTATAGAAAATCTTGTGCATCGCGTTGGAAAAACCAACTCTAGTACTTCAACATATATTTTTGCACTCGGTGTGCAATAATATCCTGTGCAAATCCCATATTTGAACTTCTTCCTTTTTTCCATCTTTTAAGCCTAAAAATCTACTCATTTTGATTTCAAGTACCTAATAAGATTACCAAATAGCACACAATGAATATATTCCAAAACGATATGAGACAAAAATACATTAAAAGAGTAAGTATAAATGGTGTAAAGCCACAACATTTTCATACTTAACAATTAGATTCCTTATCTAATTAGGATTTTTTTTAATAAAAAATTAACAAGTGTACCCTGATTCATGCATAATGGCTAAGTAACGGCAAGGGATTCATGACCCTAGATATAAACCTAATCCATATCAAAATTTCTCTTTTAACCCAAACACGAAAAGACATCCATCTGGTCATTAACGATCCACCTAAACAAATAATTATCTTTCCACCTTTATGATAATTTATCCCAAAATATATATTATATGATGGGAACATTCATTTTGTGATTCAACATTAAGTTTAGTGGATTGTTAGTTATTCCAATATAACTAAGGCAGCGCCGGTTTAGAAAGTTGCAACCACCTCGTGCATGAATAAATCACAATATGTCGTTGTATTTGCGCGCAACAAGCCCCTATTTTACTTCATCACAAAACTTCTCTTCTTTTCCTCTCGTGACAATGAGTCCCTGTCACTTTGACACCCATGGAAACATCGAAGACCACCACCATTTCTCTCCTTACACTTCCCTCTCTTCACACTTATCTCTTTTTCTCCGTCCATTCACCTGAAAACCATTCATGCCACTGAAGGTTCTCCTTCCGCACCGTCGCTGCTCTCCTCGCCAATTGTGAAAAGCTGCTGAAGCTACTAACGAGGAACATTTGCTGCAACCAATTAGTTTTAGGTAACATTTTTAGTTTTTTTCTATATTTATCTTGTTATTTTGATTTTAATGATTTTGTTGATTAAATTAGTTATTTTTTATTTTTATACATTTAGTTATTTATTTGTATATATTTGTTTAATCAAATATTTAATTGATAAATTTGGTGGGATTGTAATAGCGTATTTACTCATTTTGTTTATATTATATATTTAATGTTTTCTGGTATAATTTTTATAGTAAACTTTTCTATTTTAAATTTTGCAGTTGTAATTACCTAGCCCAAGTGGCTTAGTGATTACAGTAATTAATCCTAAGGCTGCATTTGTAATTTTATAATATTGAGGAAAATGTCTTGAGGTTTATTTAAGAAAACTTTTAATATAAGGGATTAATTTAAGTTACTTATGAAGGCTAAGAATTAAAGTGTAAAAATGGGAGAATCAGTCTTTAAAGCATCGTTCTTTACTGAACGTATGTTCTTTTCTAAAGTTGTTAGAGAGGGAGAAGCGACAAAGCCTTATGGTCGTTTAGGGGTTAATGCTCTAGTTTCTGAAACGACTAATTGAGGTAATATTATGGCTTTAATAAGATTAGAGACCTTCATTCTTGGGTTTTTTTTTTTTTTTTGGTGTTAGAATTTTAATTACGGTGCTGAGATGGAACCTGGGGTTTGATTTGACGAAATTTATGTTGTTTTTTTATTAAGATTTTTCTATTAATTTTTAGGTATACGATTCGAATCTGTCTGAGATTCGAATCTGTGGGTGTTTTAAGGTAAGGAGTATAAACCTTCTAAATTTTTATTGACCATATGTTCTAAAAACTTGTGATTTTGAATATATTTGGTACTTTGCAATTTTGCGAATGCTTTTAATAAGAAAAATTGGAATGGACATGTATGAAATATTCTATATTCTGAATTTTTTAGTATGTGAATATATTGAGTATGAGAAGCATGTGTTTAAAGTTTTGTTAAGATGTCCAAGTTAAAATGTAGTAAAGTTCAAGGGTTTTTGGGACTTTTTATCCTTATTTATGATAGCCGTGTGATTCATTTTCGTTTCTTATCTTTTCCTTATACCTTTTGCTCTTTTCAATTAAAGCCTTGATTGCATGTATTCAATTTGGCAAAACAAATGATGCTTATGATTTTATAATATAGGCAAGAATTTTAAATATTCTACTTCTTAAAAAAATTAGTATTTATGTGTACGTAAATTTAATGTGATCTTTTAAAAAAATGTATTAATACCTTTGTATGGAAAGTAATTTAAACAGTCTCATTCCCAAATGATTTATATTTCTTACATGGTTAATTCTAATGATATTTTCACAAGTTTTATCGATACTTAAATGAACGTGGTTTTCCTTTATAATAGTGGAATTGTTTAATTACCACAATATACTTTCTCCAAGATATACTAGAAGATGTAGAGATGTTGTACATTTATTATTTATATATTTATTTATTTATTTGAATGAACTTTATTCTCTTTCCATTTAAAAGTAGAAGGAAAAACAATTCATATTTTTATTTCTATATAACACTCTAACCTTTCCTTGTTTCTCCTATATTTTGAAGTTCTCTATCCACGACTGCGTACGATCTCCAACGATTGACACTATCTATGGTAAGGGTTTTTTTTTTAAAAAGAGTATATATGATGTCACAGTTAGCATGAACTTTCACTTCCAGAAAAAAAAGGATTAACTAATCGAATCAATGTCGAGCGGTAACTCAAACGATTTCTGACCGATCATCGACCACTTAATAATCGGTCAGTAATTAAATTGAAGTTACCGACTGATTTCTGATCAACAGATAATCGGTCTGTACCTAAGGTGAAGTTACCAATTGAATCGGATGGCAAATGATTAACAAAAGTTATGGACCGAATGTCGGTCGGTAATCTGTTGCAATTCTTCATATTAGGGCTTTTACCTCCCCCCTCTCCTTGCCGCCTCTTTCTTTCATTCTCTCCCCTCTCGAATTCTCTCATTCCGAACCCTCTCACTGACGAGTCCCCTGATGCCCACACCCCTCACCAACGGCCTCCTTCTCTCCAACGAACGCTGACGTCCCCCTCAACACTGCTCTATCACCGGTAAGTTAAACTCCTTTCTTCTTTTTCCCCTTCTTCTCCTTTGCTTATTCTTCTCTTCCTCCCTTCTCTATCTTCTTTTTCTCCTCTTATTTCTTTTGCACCTTCTTTTGATAGAGAAAACATCGTTACAACCTCCACCCACTGCTACTCCTGCTATTGCCAGTAAGGAAATTTGTTTCTTTTTTTCTTCACACTTGTTCTTTTTTTCCCCTTAGAGCATAAAAGTATTTAATGTTTACATTTTTCAAATTCTCAAATTTTCTTTTATGTGATGTTCTATTAGGTAATAGTTGAATTTATTAAGCATGCTTTTCATTTGGTTGTGACAATTGTTTAAAAAATAATAAACATAAAAAGATCAGCTTTACCTTCATTTTCTATGATTTTTCTCTTTTTTGTGTCTAATTCATTTACATGTTCAAATTTTAATGGAATATCTACTATCATTATGTTTGTGGAAACTAAAGAAGAAGGGAAAAGAACATTTATTACATGTTTTAATATTGAAAAAAAGCGGTACCCTCTGTTTGGTTGGAAATTTTCAATAATGCAAAATAGAATTCAATGATTTATCTATGCAAAAAAAAAAAAATTATTTCAAATAGTACAACATTATTACGTTTAATCTTGTTTTAATGGATTATAACCTAGATTGGTGGATGTTGCTTTAATGTGGTTATAACTAATATTTATTGTGTTATTTGTTTGATTCTATGATATTTTATTCTATTCATTAAGTATCTATTCATTCTTGAATAAAAGAGTTTCTAATTCCATATTGAGAAAATTTAGAATAAGTAACAGAAGAAGTAACTGGTGCACCATCTTTAAGTTTACACATTTACACCATTTTTTATTTTTTCCCACAAATTTCTTACTTTTAATTTTTAGGAGAAGTATAAAAGATATGCTTGAGATGTATGGGAAGAATGTATCTTTATTTGGGGAAGAAGTAATTTTATTCGCCTTTTGTTAGTGTCTGAAGAAAATTTGAAAACATGCTTGAGAAAAAAGTAGAGTGTTTTAGACTACAAAGTGAAGGATTTGCTCTCTTTTTGAGGAATAATTCTAAAATTTTAAAAGAGACACTTGTTAGTATTCAATGTGCTAAAGAGAGAAGACATCTTTGTTTCATCTTTGTTTTGAGTATCGACTGTCCAATTCTATCTGTTGTATCTATAGAAACTGAAAACATTTTTGCTGTATTCAACGTGATAGAAAGTGAAAACATTTTATATGTAAGTTATTTTGAAAACTTTAGAGGAAAAAATTCAATAAAGAATAGTTTTAAGTTTTTACATAGTAAACTAGTTCAAAGTTAAAAGACTTCATACTTAAAACATCTTCAATTAAAATTTCCAGGATACAAAGAGATGTTAAAGTGTTTCTTTTATGGTGAAAAAAGAGTAGAGTGTTTGTTTTTTACTTCAATAATAATAATTGTGTATCCTTTGTTTCATGGATATTTTCAAGAGTTAGTGCGCTTTTAATACTTTCGATGAAGGTATGTTTTATGCAATTAGTTTTTTTCTTTAGGGGAGCCGGGACTCTTAAAAATATAACCATTTGTTGTCTTTATGGGGGAGATTAGACTCTTAAAAGAATAATTATTTGTTGTCTTTATCAAGTACAACGACAGTAAGAAAATATAATTATTTGGTTTTTTAATAGGGGAACCTAGATTTTTTTTTAATCAAGGTTACAAATTTGTTTTTTTTTATTTAATTGGTTTATTGTGTGGCTATTGTGCCTAGAAATTGTTCATTTTATAGGGTAATGTTTTCAAAATTTAAATTAGTCAAACTTAAACTAGAACATTTTGAAAGTAATTACAACACTCAAATGAGTAATGATTCTCATTTAAACTCTTAAACTTGTTGTTGTAGATACTAATTACTATTATAGAAGCTATTTACTATTACAAGCCAAAAACAAAAAGAAAACAGCGGAAGAAAACAGAAAAACTATTACACAGTGTTCCTCTCTCGGATCAACAAAAAGGAATAAGACTTCAGGGCTGCAAAACAATAAACAATTAATGGTAATAATAAAAATAAAGAAACAAGAAGAAACACTCTTATCACCGCCGCGAACAATGGCCGCCGTCGGGAATAGTGACGAGTCGAGAAAGACAAGACACCGAGCACGGCTGGGTTGTACAGACCGCATCGACGCGTCGCCGGTGAGTGATGGGATAATCGGAACGCTCAGATCCGAACCTCAACAGTGATAAGGGTTACCGATGCCACACCTTCTCTCTCTCTCACTCTCTTTCAATCTCTCTCTTTCTTTTGGCTCTCTCTCGAACACACCAAGTAAAAGATCAAACGATGATCTAGGAAGCCGATAGTCGCAGGATGTCGATGGACGGAGGAGAGCAGCGGCACAAGCCTCGGAGAAGAAAAGAAGAAGAGTCGGGAAAACCAACAATCCAGAGGTAGAGAAGAATAAACTTCAAGAGAAAGAGAAAACGGCTGCACATGAAACAAGGGAAGAGGGAATTAAATGGGAGAGACACCAACAGGCAGCCCGGGTGGCCAGGCCCAGTCTGACCCGGCATTTCCTGACCCATTCAAATGGGCACCTATTCTGCAGCTGAGGTCCAATTCATCATAGGTTGAAAGATGGGCTGGAAAATGAAAATATTGGGAAGACTTCAAGGCCCAAAAGGCCTACAATCTTGACCTTATTTTCCAACCGTTGTTTGGACTTACCATGAATCAAACTGCATTCAAGTGAAGGAAATCTATGGAAAATATAAACTTGTCTTTGTTTTCGATTTTAGTATCAAAATCTACAGGATTATTATCAGTACTAATCTTGTCTATGTCAATTAAACCACTAGAAACCTTTTATCTAATAAAATGGTATTTGACATCTATATGTTTGGTTCTTTCATGATAAACTAGATTTTTACATAAATGTAAATAATTCTGACTGTCAATATAAATAATAGCTTTTGAATGTAAAACGTGTAACTCATTCAATAACCTTTGAAGTCATATGGCTTCTTTGATCGCTTCCGTTACTGCAATATACTCAGCCTCAGTAGTTGATAAAGCAACTACTGGCTGCAGTTGGGATTTCCACAATATGTAATTACCCGCTAGGGTAAAGAAGTAGGATGAGGTAGATTTCCGACCATCCTTATCACCTGCAAAATCCGAATCAACAAATCTAACTAATTCAAAATCATACCAATTGTTATAATGTAAACCCCAATCTAAAGTTCCGTTAAGATAACGCAATAGCCACTTGAGAGCAGCCCAATGATCTCTTCCAGGATTAGATATGAATCTGCCGAGAAGGCTTAAAGAAAAAGCAATGTCAGGACGGGTAGATATCATTCAGTACATAACTGAGCCTATGACCATTCTGTAAGGAATATTAGCCATATCTCTTTTTTCACTTTCAATTTTAGAACAGGTTTTGTCAGAAAGTTTGAAGTGGCTTGCTACAGGAGTTATAATAGGTTTACACAGGTGCATAGAAAATTTGGATACGATTTCCTGAAGGAAAGGCTCTTGAGATAGAAAAAAGGAACGATAAGATCTATCTCTTGAAATACTCATCCCAAGAATTTTGGATACAATACCCAAATCCTTCATATCGAATTTAGATTTCAACAAGGGTTTCAGATCATTAATGTTAGCTTTATGTCTGCAAGCAATTAGAATATCATCCACATAAAGCAATAAATAGATAGTAGAATGAATATTACTACCAGAAAAATAAAGACAACTATCATAGTTCCTTTTAGAAAAACCAATTTTTAACATAAAAGAGTCAAACCTCTTGTACCATTTCTTGGGTGATTGTTTAAGTCCATATAAGGACTTTTTCAAAAGACATGCCATGTGTTCTTTACCTTTAACCTCAAAACCTGGTGGTTGATGCATATATATAGTCTCTTCGAGATCACCATGTAGGAAAGTGGTTTTAAAATCAAGTTGTTCCAGATTTAGATCATAAAACGCAACAAGAGCAAGAGTAATCATAATCATTTTGTATTTAACGACAGGAGAAAAAATTTCATTAAAATCAATACCCTCAACTTTTGAAAAACCTTTTGCAACCAACCTGGCCTTGAACGTAGGAGATTCTTTAAAAGACTCAGGTTCTTTTATTTTGAAAATCCATTTGCAATAAACAGACTTTTGTTTTGAGGGTTTTGGAACAAGAATCCAAGTATTATTTTTGTTTAAAGATGTCATTTCCTCATCAATAGCACGTAACCATAAAACACGATTCGGGCTTTTCAGAACCTTAGAAAAACATAATGGTTCTCTTTCTTCCACATAAGATGTAACAGCAAATGCATATGAAACAATGTAGGAGTAACCATACCGAGGATGTTCCTTAGGTACCCTACAGACTCTATCCCTCTCAAGTTGGTAATCTCTAAGAGCTTGAGCCTAAGCCTTGGGATGTTCTACCTCCTCATCATAACTTTTTAAAACAGGATCAGGGGTTTCAGAATTACTAGAAGGATCTGGTGTGCTACTGGATAGAGTAAGGATCACTGGATTGGTTTCGGGTTCCAAGGGTGATTCTAAGGAAGGTTCAGAGATGACCTCCATCTCCATAGGAATACTACTAAGAGTGGGAACAGTCGGTGGACTATCGGAGATAAGTTTATACTTAAGACAGGACATTTCTAGCTCATTGAAGATAACATCCCTACTGATAATAACCCTCATCCCCGGTTCACCCTTCAACCACACTCTATATTCCTTCACCCCACTAGGATATCCTATGAACACTTCCTTTCTAGACCTTGGATCTAGTTTACCCTCCTTCTGATGTGCTAAGGCCGCACATCCAAAAACTCTCAAGTTGGAAAGGGTAGGAGGTTTATGACACCAGAGTTCTATAGGAGTCCTCAAGTTTATGGCTGTATATGGGGATCTATTGATGAGATATACAGTTACACTAACAGCTTCTCTCCAGAAAAGGTTTTGGGACACTAGAAGAAACAAGAAGGCATTTAACCTAATCCATAATGGTACGGCTCATCCTTTTGGCAACTCCAATTTGCTATGGGTTATGTCTAAACATTCTATGGTGTAGAATGCCATGCGATGCACACAAATCAGAAAACTTACGGTTGCAAAATTCAAGACCGTTATCCGTCCTGTAGTTATTAGTTTATTTTTGGAATAATTTTCGGCAAAACTTTTCCATTCACAAAATTTTTCAAAACTTTGATCTTTAGTTTTTAGAAGGAAAACCCAAACATGCCTTGAAAAATCATCAACAATAGACAAGAAATAAACACTACCACCATAAGTTGGAACCTTTTCAGGTCCCCATATATCACAATGCACATAATCAAGTATTGCAGAAGACTTGTGAGTGCTGGTTGAAAAACTGATTTTTTGTTGTTTTCCCAAAACACAGTGGTCACAAAAATCTAAGGAATCAATTTTGTCACCACACAAAATATTTTGTTTTTGTAAATAATAAAACCCCTTTTCACTAATGTGGCCGATCCTCCGATGTCACAACATAGTTTTTTCAGGAATAGTTTTTGAAATCAATGCAGTGGAGTTACAAACCGTTTTACCAAAAAGAATGTATAAAGTTTCTCTTTTAAAACCTTTCAGTATGATTAGGTTTCCTTTTCAAACATGTAAAATATCATTTTTAGATCTAAAAGAAAAACCCAAAGAGTCCAAATAACTAAGAGAGATAAGATTCTAACGTAAGTCCGGGACGTATCTCACCTCAGTGAGTTTCCTAGTCACACCATCATACATTTTGATGAAAATATTACCAATGCCTTTAATATCACAAACTTGATTGTTTCCCATAAAAACCTTTCCTTGACTTAGTGGTTTGAAATCAGAAAACCAGTGTTTATTGGGTGCCATGTGAAAAGAACAACCAGAATCAAGGTCCCAATGATCAACAACTTCAGAACATGAAGGAGAAAGAGATGTACACAAAACCTCTGAAAACATAGAATTGCCATCTGTATCAAAATTGTGGGTTTTATTAATGCCTTTACCATGTTTACGCTGTTTTTCATCTTTAGTCCGTTTAAAACACTTGTTTTTCATATGGCCCTCTTTGCCATTAAAAACATTTTACTTTGTTTTTCTCTCGTGATTTGGATCGCCCTTTACTTTTAAAATGGTGACTAGGAGGTTCTCTCTGGTCAACTCTTCCTTGCACAAAAAGATTTTCACCGTGAGATTTATTTTCTTTTTGTACATCCAAATACTTAGATTTCAAAGCATTTTTAACATCGAAAGAGGCAAACCATCTCTGTTATATTTAATAGTAGATTTAACATCATTAAAAGATTTAGGTAAGACATTTAATAAAATGATTGCAATATTTTCATCAGAGATATTTTCTCCAACGTTTTGAAGTTCCAAAACAATTTTATTCAAATCATCGGTATTTCTGAAAGTGTTTTTGACTCGCTCATTTTAAAACCGAAAATCTGCTTTTTTAAATAAATGTTTTTTTAAAGTAATTTTCCCAAATATAGTTTTTCAGTTTAGTCCAAATTTCAAAAGCAATGTCTTTTTCATAAATTTCTCTTAAAACATTATCAGTTAAATGCAAGGTGAGGCAACTGTGAGCATCACCTAGTTTTTCTGAAAGAATTTCACCCTTCCGAGATTCCGAATACTCTTCAGGGCTACAGATAGCGTGTGAAATTTTATTTTGTACGAAAACTGCTTTCATTTTTCTCCGCCACATTACAAAGTCAGATTTACCATCAAACTTATCAGTTTCAATTTTTGAAATTGACATGTTTCGAAGGCACATAAGTGTAATTAAGTGACTAGAAAAGTGAAAGATTTGAAAAAGTTTTGAGAGAAAAGAATAAAACTGCCCGGTATTTTTCGAAAAATAGAAAAATACAATGTTAGAAAAACGGCATTGGTTTGTTTTAGTTTGCTTGATTTGTATTGAGTTTTTTTTGGGAAAAAATGGCGCGACAACATGAAGCACAAAACCCAAGAAACAATCAATATAATTGAAATAACGAGAATCACGGCAGCAACAAAAATTGTCTTACCACAAACAGAAAAAAACAAAGAACAGAAATAATGATAATAAAAAAACTTTTGAAAAACAGAAAAACACGCCAAGACACAAATACTTGAAATCTCATGGATTCAAGCCAGGCTTAGGTTTTATAATTTTCAGAAACTAAAAAAAAATAAAAAAGGAAGAACACCAGCAGCGAAACAGTAACAGGAGCAATACAAAAAAATAATAGCAAACAGCACAACTGAATAGAAACACAATTCAGTAAGAAGAACAGTAATGGAAATCGGTGGCCAGCCTTGCAAAAGAAAACAGAAAAACAGACGAAACGACATCAAGCCGAAAAACAGAACAGATAATTGACGACAAGCCAGAAACACCACAAAGAGAAGCAGTAATAAGCAGCAAGCCGAAAAGAAAAAAAAACATAAACTGTAAGATAACTGAAATAGAGAGAGGAGTGAAAGAGAAACTTCATTGGCCAGATCTGAGGAACTCAACAGTTCCCTCAAATATGGTATCATCGAAGGTTGCTGGTACCGATGAGCCGAACCGCGGCTTGATACCACTTGTTGTAGAAACTAATTACTATTGCAGAAGCTATTTACTATTACAAGCCAAAAACTAAAAGAAAACACTGGAAGAAAACAGAAAAACTATTACATACTGTTCCTGTCTTAGATCAACAGAAAGGAATAAAACTTCAGGGCTGCAAAACAATAAAAAATTAATAGTAAAAATAAAAATAAAGAAACAAGAAAAAATACTCTTACCACCGCCGAGGACAATGCCGCCGGTGAGAACAGTGACGAGCCGAGAAAGATGAGATGCCGAGTAGCAGCTGGGCTGTAAAGATCGCGTCGAGGGGTTGCCGGTGAGTGACAGGATGATCCAAACCCTCAGATCCGAACCTCAACAGTGATAATGGTCACCAGTGCCACACCCTCTCTCTCACTCTTTCTCAATCTCTCTATTTCTTTCGGCTCTCTCTCAAACACACCAAGTAAAAGATCAAGCGATGATCCAAGGAGGCCGACGGTCGCAAGAAGCGACGGATGGAGGAGGGTAGTGGCAGAAGCCGCGGAGAAGAAAAGAAGAACAATCGGGAAAACCAACAGTCAAGAGGCAGAGAAGAATAAACTTCAAGAGAAAGAGAAAACGGCTGCACGAGAAACGAGAGGAGAGAGGGAATCAAATGGGAGAGACACCAACGGTAGCCAGGGTGGCCAGGCCCGGTCTGACCTGACATTTCTTGACCCAGTCAAATGGGCACCTGTTCTTCAGCTAAGGTCCAATTCATCATAGGGTGAAAAATGGGCTGGAAAATGAAAAAAATTGGAAAGACTTCAAGGCCCAAAAGGCCTACACTTCTACACTATAATCATTCCAAAATGAAAATCTCAAAGCTTTAAACATAAGCCTCATGAATTCTTTGAGATGAATATATACACTGTTAAAATTGATGTAAATAACTTTTTTGAATCTCCTTTGAGAAAAAAATCAAAGTGTTTTAAAACTAGAAAAGCTATTTCAAGAAACCGTGCCTAGCTAAGGAGACCTTCTTAAAAAGTAGACAATTTTAAGAAAACTCTCCAATCTTTAAGTTTTGTACTTATAAACTCTTACTCTAAATTAATGTGCTTTATTTAGTGAATTTATGGAAGAAGATCGTAGTTGGATGTAAAAAAGATGTGCCTTGAGTTTTGGGAATTAAACACTCAAAACACATTAGTTTAGACCGAACTTCTGCCCCGATTTTGCCAATTATACTTCTGAAGAAGCATCTAATCTAGATACATAAAATTTTTATGATATAATAAAAGTAGTAGCTTCTCCATAGCATGAAGGGTGTAGAAGGAATTTACAGTTACCTATAACTACAGGATTGTTGAATATTAAGTTTGAGAACAATTTGTCTCCAATGTCATTTTATTAAGTAGCATAATATGCGAAGTGTTTAGTCCCCGATAACAATAAGGCAATGGATTATTGGTATCAAACAAAAAGTTAGTATCTGACTTAGGCTTGCATGTTTAAAATATTGACATATGTTTTAACGTTTACATATGCATTGTTATATAGAAAACTCTCATATATAGAATGGAGTGTAAGTTTTGGGGCTGTGAACGATATAAACAAAAATGTGTACTGTAAACCACCACATAATTAGGTGGCAGGGCATTTTTAGCATCTTGAAATTACTTTATAAGTAAAAGAGTTAAAAGTAAAGTTTAAAGATATTGTGAGCAATTCATAAATAGCAATGGGACATATGCAGTCATTGTCCCTTCATTTTTAGACTAAGGATACAATTGAAGTTTTATATTTAACTTAATGTAAAAATGAAACATTTACATATTTCAGGCAAAAGTATTTACCTTTTTTTAATAAGTAGTCGATCAATATATAATTGCAAAAGATACAATACTTAATTGTAGAAACCTCCAAATTAAGGGATACTATTTTTTAAGCACCATATACATATCTCCGATTCATGTGTTGCATATATTTTATTCCCTTCATTTTCATTTCAATGATGTTAATTGGTTCATAAATTTCCATTTGTTTCAGTTATCTATTTCTCTAGCCGTGGCATGGAGACAGGACTCAAATTCACGAAAGACAATCCTACATCGGATTCATCAAGAACATATATACCAATCCAATCTGTATCCGTAGTTTTGGATATTCGCAAAAGGTGATGATACGAAAAATCGCTTTGATAAACTTTTTATCAAGGAAGTCTTTTATTCTTATAACAAAAATAAGGGTAAATTAACTCCGAATTTTGCATATTAAGTTCATTCACATTTACGTTCATATTTTTCTGGCTATAGCAAGTTTTAGAGTTCTAAATTATAAATGTGGTCACCTATCGTGATTATTTTAATCATTTATAGTATAAGACGTTTAGTATTGGACATTGGAGAAAGTTTAAAGGTGTAATTTGCGTTCAACCATTAAATTTCAAGTCGAGTGAGATTTTATTACTTCATTTTCTGTTGGGGTTTTGTTGAAAAAATAGATGACCACCATGATTAAGGAACCCCATTCCCTTACATAAATATTTGATAGATTGTTTAGCGGCTTTATTCAAATTTTCTTTACCTTTCTCCTTTACTCAGCACACCATATATATCAATATATTGTAGCATTTTATCTTTTAAATTCTCTCTTAATGATATTTGAAGATTAATATGCATACCACCTTTTCATAGCAAAAAAATAAAAAATAAAAGAATCCATTCCCTTGAATTTACCAAATAAATAAATAGAGACACTGTATATGTATGTTAAAGTTTTCTAGTTCTTTTAGATTATCGAGTCCTATTCTATAAATAGATATTGATTCATATAGAATTGTATGTTTTCCGAAATCAGAAATAATATATCATGAGTAGAAGAAATGTTGATGCTGATGAACTCCTTCGCCTTATATATTATATAATGTTGATGTTGAGAAGGAACTCCCTCCTTTATAAGTTCCAGTTACGAATGTCGATGAAACTAGAGGTGCAGATGTCATATGTATATATTTGTCTATATTACTTTTTTTTCTCAAAGATCACTACAAATGCCCATCATTAATTTACTCCTTTTCAAATTACTCATAAACTTTATTTTTTCTTCCTATACTTATCAACGATTTTGAATAATTGATTTTAATAAATTATGTGTTTAATATTGGACTTCGGCTTAAATCATCATACTCAAGCCTTGTATTCATCAGAACAAATACATAAGTGAAAATCATATTCATAGGTGGAAAAGAACTTTGTCCTGGTACGCTTGTGAGTTTTGTATACTTAAATTGATTAGATTTCACAAAATAGGAAATAATTTGTCAAAATAAGTAGATAAAAAATTTTTCATTAATATAAGGAATTGAATAAAAGTTAATGAGCAATTAGAAAAAAATCGTAAATTATTTATGAATATTAAGTGATTTGCTTCTTTTTCGCCCTGGAATCATTTCTCAAATTATATCATGCTTGATCTTTCAATCAATGTTTTGTAGGTGATGCTAATTCAGAAAGAGAAGTGAAAAAACAAAGGAAATAAAATTTGCTTCTATAGTTCCTGAAAATATGAAACTGGTATACTTGAGGCAGAGTTTCGTTCAGGAGTTGCTAAAGACGAAATGTTATGAAACTAAACTAATAGGATCTTTTGTACGAGTTCCATCGCCTTTGGATGATCGTAAGAGAACGCCCTACGAGCTTGTGCAAGTTACTAGTATATATCCCAATTTTGTGACTCTAAACTTTAATTTCCATCAATTTTGAATATAATTTTAAATTGCATCACAATTTGAAATTATATTTACTGTTATGTATTATCTTTTTGATTTTTTGGAAAATGCAAACTTGTTGACAAATAGTTAATTAACTATATAATTTTTGTTTTCATTGACCTTTCCAATCGAAAATTATAAAGGCTCTACATGTTATATATATGAAAAATAAACTAGACTTTGTAGAAAATATAAGGGAAAAAAGCTATGTGTCCTCTAACTATTCATGCACTTTTGAAAATGCCTATAAACTTTACTTTTCACTAATTTCACCCTCCAACTCTTTTAGGGCCTCTAAAAGTACCCTTTTCGCGGGTTTAGTGGTGGTTTTCTACGAATTTTGTGGCGGTTTCCCGTAAAATTTCACTAAAAACCACCGGAAAATTTGCTGGAAGGGTACTTTTAGAGGCCCAAAAATAGTTTAAAGGTAAAATTAGTAAAAAGTAAAGTTAGAGGAATTTCAGCAGTGCATAAATAGTTGGACGACATTTAATGCATTTTTCCCAAAATATAATAAATAATTTTCTTAAAAGTTTTGTGCGTGAATATGTGTGTATGAATGGGTAGGACATCTGTATCATAGGACCAATATATATATAATCCAATTTTTCGAGATATAGGTGTGGTTCTCTATTGATTAAAATAATCAGGTTTTTAACCTATTTTAAGTTATTAACTTATTTTGTACTGTTCTCGATTATTTATTATTTTTTTTTAAATTTTTTTACAAAAAAATTATTTTGAGAAGGTAAATTAAGGAAGCTTTTGAAATGATACTATTAAAATTTAAAAATATTATATTAATTTTTAAAACAACTTTTTCAAAATCACTTTTTTTTCATCTGCATAAAAGAAAAGCACGAGCAGAAGAACATGTCTATGAAAAGTTGTTAGATTTCTTATTCATACTTAGTATTACAAATAGTTACAAACAATGAGCATAAGTTTTAAAGCTTGTTGTCCTATTGTTGAAAGTAATACCATTATTGTGCTTGTTACTTCTCATTTATTAAACATGATAAAAGATAATAAGATTATATGAAGTAACTCATTCTCTTTCTTATTTATTATACTTTGAATAGCTTTACAATGCCCTATCAAACTATTTTATATTCCGCATGTTATGAAAAATTATACCTATATTTAAATCTAGGCTTCTGTTATTATTTTCCAACTAATTCACCTCCTTAACTTTATATACAACTATTAAAGCATGATTTGTATGCCTAAAACCATTGTAAAAAGTAATATAATTTGTACAAAATAACATCGTGCATCTCCTAAATGTAAGATTCAGTATGTGAGTTATAATTTCTATATGTGCCTGCACATTTATTAGCTAAACATGCGTGTGATATGTTCAATGTTCTTGTTTTGATAGAAGTGGTATCGGATCGACTTTGTAATCTCAGCCAACATACTGGATAAATTTTCCATTTCATGAAGTTTATTTTCTCTTTTAAAAAAAGAATTTCTTCGATTATGTCATTTCTTGATAAATTACATATTTGTGTATTTCCCAATCTGCAAGCTTTGGAATATCTTCATTAGGATGAACAATAGAACAATTTCTTAAAGCAAAATCATACATGTTTATTTATGAAAAAAAGGTGAATAATTTACAGAAGTGAGTATTTTTTCCCTACTCCTTTCAAGGCTAAAAGGAGAGCCCAACTGATGAGTTGTTTTATCCCAATTTCTTGACAATTGTGATACCCTTATTCCACATAGGTTGAAAATGAACTCTAGGCTAATCAAGAAGCCCACTTTGGTAACTAGTCTCCTTTAGAAAGCATTTCTTTCATTATTCATTTATTTGATTCAACAACTGTCTTTTATTTTTATTTGTAGAATGCCCTCCATAAATCTATTTCATCTCTTTTGTTGTGATTTATGTGCTGGTAGAGTATCATTCGTTTATTTTTAGATCATAATCATGGTTGTAAAGTAATTTTTACCTGTTCAGAGACAAGTCTCAAGTATTTATTAGTTCACATAAAACTTTAACCCACCTACCTTTTTGTTTTATTGATAATCATACTATATGTTTGTATTTCATTTTTTCTTCTCTTGCAAACAACTGAAATAGCTTTGCAATTTATAGGAAGAGTTTGAAGAGAAGACAACTTTTATATAATGATATGGCGAATCTTGTATGTCCATCCTACAATTTTCCTTTCATCTTGTTTATAAATTTTAGTCCTTATATGAACAATTGGATTGTTAATCTTTTGAAGTCGAAAAAGAAAAAAATTTATTTTAAATATTTAAACAATGATATATTTTTCTATTGGTTATGGAAGATCTTTTGCTGGAAAACGATTAGGCTGGAGAAATATGCTTTCAAAAACTTAGAAATGTGATTGTTTATATGCATGAATTTTCAGAAGTTTGCTAAGGAGATGAGAAACATTGAAGTGGAAATTGGTCATACAAATGAAAAGGGACGCAGATACAGATATCCTTTTATCTTTTTCTCAGTTGAAATATTGTCTTAAAGTATCTCTGTAAAGCTTCATTTTAATTTGATCATCTCTCAAATAAAGGGTTTTATCATTTCTAATGATACTAGAGAGGCTTATTTGATTGTGTTTTTTTACCTTAACCTACTAGGATTTTCACATTATCTGAATTGTTGGATTTAAGGAAAGAGCGAGAAGTCCCATCATATCTACTTGGACAACTGAACAATCTTCCAAATGTCATTTCGGAATAATCAGAGCCCTCTAATGACTTGAACTGTAACAAAAATATTTATTTCCGTAATGTGTCTTTTGCTTGTACTTACAAATATGTGATTTGCATATTGTCCATGAACAAGAAAAGTGTTTCATACAAGTTTGCAAAAATAATGAGGATTGAATTTATGTTAACAGCAGCACCTTCTTGAGTTTGGTCTAAATTTTAACTACATTTCTCTAATTTATATAAATTCGATATGCTTGCTTACTAGCAATACTATAATACACTTCTTAAAATATTTTTTTGTGCGTCTAATTTTGGTAATGAAATAAAGTGTCTTAATATATGCTACTAAATAAAAATTAGACTTGTAAAATGAAATTGTAGGTATTGTTTACCATTAAATTATTATTTCTAAAATGATACGGATACTTTTGTAATTTATATAAAATAGATGAATTTACCATTTGTTTCTTATGTTAGATCTCTTAAATTTACCTTTTTCTTAAGTAAATCTCCTTTAATGTATTTTGCTTCCTAAATTTTGTTCATCTTGACTAATGTATCCTGTTTATGATATGAATAATGTGATGAGAAAAAGTGGATGAAGCATTTATGGGCCATGAGAAGAATAAATAAGCAGTTCAGTCCAAGAAATTGAAGAAATCACTTTTGGTTTTCTCAAGATATTGAGAAAAGTGATTTTTAGTCTTTTTCTTGTGTTCTAGTGTTTTCTTGTTGACCTATATACATAGATTTGAAAACTTCTAAAAAGTTGAATGATACTAATAATTGCTATGATAATTTTTAGTTCATGAAGTCTTTCTTTTCTTATACCCTAAAAAATTTAAATACTCATTGGTGCCCATAATTTTAATTTTTGCTCAATTGTACATCTTGTTACACAGGGTGTGCAAAATCTTGTGCATCGCAGTGGAAAAACCATCTCTAGTAGTTCCACATACCTTTTTGCACTCGGTGTGCAATAATATCCTATGCAAATCCCGTACTTGAACTTCTTCACTTTTTTCAATCTTTTAAGCCTAAAAATCCATTCATTTTGATTTCAAGTACCTAATAAGATTACCAAATAATATAAAATGAATATATTCCACAACGATATGACACAAATATACATTAAAAGAGTAAGTATAAATGGTGTAAAACCACAACATTTTCAAACTTAACAATTAGATTCCTTATCCAATTAGGATTTTTTTTAAAAAAATTAACAAGTGTACCTTGATTCATGCATAATGTGGCTAAGTAATGGCAAGGGATTCATGACCCTATATATGAATCTAATCTATATCAAAATTTTCTCTTTTAAACTAAACAAGAAAAGACATCCATTCGGTCATTAACGATCCACCTAAAGAAATATTTATCTTTCCACTTTTATGATAATTTATCCCAACATATACACTATATGATGTGAACATTCATTTTTTGATTCAACATTAAGTTTGGTGGATCGTTAGTTATTCCAATATAACTAAGGCATATCTGATTTAAAAAGTTGCAACCACCTCGTGCATAAATGAATCATAATTTGTCGTCGTATTGGCGTGCAACAAGCCTCTTATTTCACTTTATCAAGAAACTTCTCTTCTTTTACCTCTCGTTACAACGAACCCCTGTCACTTTGCTACCCCTGGAAACATCGACGACCACCGCCATTTCTGTCCTTACACCTTCCTCTCTACTCGTTTATCTCTTTTTCTCCATTCATTACTTGAAAACCATTACTGCCACTGAAGCTTCTCCCTCTGCACCGTCGTTGCTCCCCTCGCCCATTGTTAAATACTACAGAAGCTGCTAACTAGGAATAGTTGCTGCAACCAATTAGTTTTAGGTTACATTTTTAGTTTTCTTGTATCTTTATCTTGTTATTTTGATCTTAATGATTTTGTTGATTGAATTAGTTATCTTTTATTTGTATGCATTTTGTTAATTATTTGTATATATTTGTGTAATCAAATATTTTATTGATAAATTTGGTGGGATTTTAATAGGATATTTACTCATTTTGTTTATATTATATATATTTATAGTTTTTTTGATATAATTAGTATAGTAAACTTTTATATTTTAAATTTTGCAGTTGTAATTATCCAGCCCAAGTGGCTTAGTGACTATAGTAATTAATCCTAAGGCCGCATTTGTAATTTTATAATATTGTGGAAAATTTCTTGAGGTTTATTTAAGAATGACTTTTAATATAAGGGATTGATTTAAGTTACTTACGGCCCTAAGGATTAAATTGTAAAAATGGGAGACTCAGTCTTTAAACCATCGTTCTTTACTGAACGTATGTTCTTTTCTGAAAGTTCTTAGAGAGGGAGATGCAACGAAGCCTTCTGGTCATTTAGGGGTTAATGTTGTAGTGTCCGAAACGAGTAATAGAGGTAATATTATGGCTTTTAATTACGGTGTTGAGATTGAACCAGGGGTTTCATTTGACTAAATTTCTGTTGGATTTTTTTATTAAGATTTTTCTATTAATTTTCAGGTGCACGATTCGAATCTATCTAGGATTAGAGATTTTGTGGGTGTTTTAAGGTAAGGAGTATAAACCTTGTAATTTGTATTGATCATATGTCTTCTAAAAACTTGTGATTTTGAATATATTTGGTACTTTGCAAGTTTTGCGAATGATTTTAATAAGAAAAATTGGAATGAGCTTGTATGTATGAAATATTTTATATTCTGAATTTTTAAGTATGTGAATATATTGTGTATGAGAAACATGTGTTTAAAGTTTTGTTAAGATGTCCGAGTTAAAATGTAGTATTCAAGGGTTTTTGGGACTTTTTACCCTTTTTTATAAAGGCTATGTGATTCATTGTTGTTTCTTATCTTTTCTTTATACCTTTTGTTCTTTTCACTTAAAGTCTTGATTGCATGTATTCAATTTGGCAAAACAAATGATGCACATGATTTTATAATCTAGGCAAAAGTTTTAAATTTTCTACTTCAAAAAAAAATTATTATTTATGTGCACATAAATTTAATGTGATCTTTTTGAAAAATGTATTAATACCTTTGTATGGAAAGTAATTTATATAGTCTCATTCGCAAATGACTTATAGTTCCTACATGGTTAATTCTCATGATATTTTCACAACTTTTATCGATACTTAAATGAACGTAGGTTTCCTTTATAATAGTAGAATTGTTTATTTACTACAATATAATTTCTTCAAGATATACTAGAAGATGCAAAGATGTTGTACCTATATCATTTATGTATTTATTTATATATTTGAATGAACGTTATTCTCTTTCCATTTAAGAGTAGAAGGAACGACAATTCATATTTTCATTTCTATATAGCACTCTAACCTTTACTTGTTTCTCCTATTTTTTGAAGTTCTCTATTGACGACCGCGTACGATCACAATTGACACGGTCTATGATAAGGGTTTTTTTAAAAAGAATATATATATAATGTCACAATTTGTATGAAGTTTCATTACCAGAAAAAAAGGATTTTACCAACTAAATCAATATCGATCGGTAACTTAAACGATTTCCAACCGATCACCGACCACTTGATGATCGGTTAGTAATTAAATTGGAGTCATGGACTGATTTCTGATCAACAGATAATCGGTCGGTACTTAAGGTGAATTTATCAATTGAATCGGATGGCAAAGGACTAACAAAAGTAACCGACCGAATGTCAGTCTGTAATCTGCTACAATTTTTAAGAATTCTTTTCTTCAGACTAGGGCTTTTACCTCCCCCCTCTCCCACCGCCTCTTTTTTCATTCTCTCCCTCCTCGGACTCCCTCACTCCGAACCCTCTCACTAACGACTCCTTCGATGCCCACACCCCTCACCAATGGCCTCCTTCTCTCCACCGAACGCTGACGTACCCCTCGAGACTGCTCTATCATCGGTAAGTCATCCTCCTTTCCTCTTCTCTCCCCCTCTTCTCCTTTCCATATTCTTCTCTTCCTCTCTTCTCCTTCTCCTTTTTCTCCTCTTATTTCTTCTCCATCTTCTTTTGATGGAGGGAACATCGTCACAACCTCCACCCACTGCTACTCCTGCTATCGCCAGTAAGGAAAATTTTTTCTTTTTTCTTCACACTTACTTGTTCTTTTTTCCCTAGAGCATAAAAGTTTTTAAAGTGTACATTTTTCAAATTCTCAGATTTGCTTTTATGTGATGTTCTATTAGGTAAAGTCGAGTTGATTAAACATGTTTTTCATTTGGTGGTGACAATTGTTTAAAAAATAATAACACATAAAAATATCAGCTTACCTTCATTCTTTGGTGATTTTTCTCTTTTTTGTGTATAATTCATTTACATTTTCAATTTTTAATGGAATATTTACTATTATTATGTTCGAGGAAAGTAAAAAAGTAGGGAAAAGAATGCTTATTAAATTTTTTAATATTGGAAAAAGTGGTACCATTTCTTTGGTTGGGAATTTTCAATTATGAAAAATAGAATTCAATGATTTATCTATGCAAAACCCTTCAAACAGTACAACATTATTACATTTAATGTTTTTTTAATGGATTATAACCTAGATGGTGAATGTTGTTTTAATGTGATTATAACTAATATTTATTGTGTTATTTGTTTGATTGTATGTATTTAATTCTACTCATAAAGTATCAATTCATTCTTGAATCAAAGAGTTTCTAATTCCATGTTGAGAAACTTTAGAATAAGTAAGGGAAGAAGTAATTGGTGTGCCATCTTCAAGTTTACATATTTACACCATTTTTCTATTTTTTCCCACAAATTTCTCGCTTTTAATTTGTAGGAGAAGTATAAAAGATATTCTTGAGATGTATGGGAAGAATGTATCTTTATTTGGGAAAGAAGTAATTTTATTTTCCTTTTATTAGTGTCTGAATAAAATTAGAAAACATGCTTGAGAAGAAAGTAGAGTGTTTTAGACTACAGAGTGAAGGATTTGCTCTCTTTTTGAGGAATAATTCTAAAATATTAAAAGAGACACTTGTTAGTATTCAATGTGATAAAACGTGAAGACATCTAGTTTGGTATACACTACAAACAAGTCATTTGTTTCATTTTTTCTGTAGAAACTGAATACATTTTTTCTATATTCAATGTGATAGAAAGTGAAAACATTTTATATATAAGTTATTTTGAAAACTTTAGAGAAAAAATTTCAATACAGAATAGTTATAAGTTTTTACATAATAAACTAGTTCAAAATTACAAGACTTTATACTCTAAACATCTTCAATTAAAATTCCAGGATGCAAAGAGATGTTAAAGTGTTCCTTTTATGGTGAGAAAAGAGTAGAGTGTTTGTCTTTTACTTAAATAATAATGATTGTGTATCCTTTGTTTCAGGGATAATTTCAAGAGTTAGTGCATGTTTAGTACTTTCGATTGAGGTATGTTTTATACAATTAGTTTTTTTTCATTGGGGGAACTCGAACTCTTAAAATTTAAGCATTTGTTATCTTTATGTGGGAATCCACACTTCTAAAAGAATAATTATTTATTGTCTTTATTGGGTACCATGACTCTAAGAATATATAATTATTTGTTTTTTTTATAGTGGAGCCCAGATTTTTTTAATTTTTTTAATCATAGTGGCATATTTGTTTTTTTTATTTAATAGGTTTACTGTGTGGCTATTGTGCCCAGAGAGGTTTTATTTTATTGGGGAAATTGTAAAAGAAATTTTCAAAATTTAAATTAGTAAAACTTAAAGTAGAACATTTCGAAAGTAATTACAACACTCAAATGAGTAATGATTCCCATTTAAACTCCTCTTAAACTTCTAAACTATAATCATTCCTAAATGAAAGTCTCAAAGCTTTAAACATAAGCCTCATGAATTCTTTGAGATGAATATATACACTTTTAAAATTGATGTAAATAACATTTTGAATCTCCTTCGATAGAAAATTTAAAGTGTTTTAAAACTAGAAAAGCTATTTCAAGAAACCACGCCTAGCTAAGACGACCTTCTTAAAAAGTGGACAATTTTAAGCAAAATCTCCAATGTATAAGTTTTGTACTTATAAACTCTTATTCTAAATTAACGTGCTTTATTTAGTGAATTTATGGAAGAGGATCGTAGTTTGATGTATAGAAGATGTGCCCCGAGTTATGGGAATTACACACTCAATACACATTAATTTAGACCAAACTTCTGCCCCGATTTTGCCAATTATGCTTGTGAAGAAACATCTAATCTAGATGCACAAAATTGTTATGATATAATAAAAGCAGTAGCTTCACCATAGTATGAAGGGTGTAGAAGGAATTTATAGATATCTACAACTATGGGATTGTTTAATATTAACTTTGAGAACATTTTGTCTCAAAAGCCATTTGATTAAGTAGCACAATACGTGAAGTTTTTACTCCCCGATAATAGTAAGGCAGTGGATTATTGGTATCAAACAAAAAAGTTAGTATCTGACTTAGATTTGCATATGTAGAAGATTGACATATGTTTTAATGGTTCCATATGCATTGTTATAAAGAAAACCCTCATATATAAAATGGAGTGGAAGTTTTGGGGTCGTGAACGATATAAACAAAAATGTGTACTGTAAACCACCACATAATTAGGTGGCAGCGTATTATTAGCAACTTGAAATTAGTTTATAAGTAAAAAGTTAAAATTAAAGTTTAAAGATATTGTGAGCAATTCATTAATACCGATGGGACATATGCAGTCATTTTCCCTTCATTTTTAGACTATGGATACAATTGAAGTTTTATATTTAGCTTAATGTAAAAATGAATCATTTACATATTTCAGGCAAAAGTATTTTCCTTTTTTTAATAAGTAGTTGATCAAGATACAATTGCAAAAGGTACAATATTTAATTGTTGAAACTTGCAAATTAAGGGATACTCTTTTTCAAGCACCATATACATCTCTCCGATTAATGTGTTGCATATATTTTACTCCCTTCATTTTCATTTCAATGATGTTAATTGGTTCATAAATTTCCATTTGTTTTAGTTATCTATTTTACTAGCCTTGGCATGGTGACAGGACTCGAATTCACGGAAGACAATCCTACATCAGATTCTTCAAGATTATCTATACCTGTCCAATCTATATCCATAGTTTTGGATATTCACTAAAGGTGATGATACGTAAAATCGCTATGATATATTTTTCATCAAGGAAGTCTTTTTTTCTTATATACGAAAGAAATAATAAAAACTTATTGCCTATTAGGGTAAATTAACCCCGAATTTTGCATATTAAGTTCATTCATATTTATGTTCATATTTTTCTGGCTATAGCAAGTTTTGGACTTATAAATTATAAATGTGGTCACCTGTCGTGATTATTTTAATCATTTATAGTATAAGACGTTTAGTATTGGACATTGGAGAAAGTTTAAAGGTGTAATTTGCATTCAACCATTCAATTTCAAGTTGAGTGAGATTTTATTACCTCATTTTCTGTTGGGGTTTTGTTGAAAAAATAGATGACCACCATGATTAAGGAATCCCATTCCCTTACATAAATATTTGATAGATTGTATAATGGCGTTTTTCAAATTTTATTTACCTTTCTGTTTTACTCAGCACACCATATCTATAGATATATTGCAGTATTTTATCTTTTAAATTCTCTCTTAATGATGTTTGAAGATTAATATGCATACCACCTTTCCAAAACAAAAAAATAAAAAATAAAAGAATCCATTCCCTTGAATTTACCAAATAAATAGATAGACACACCATATACGTATGTTCAAGTTTTCTAGTTTTTTTAGATTATCGAGTCCTATTTTATAAATAGATATTGATTCATATAGAATTGTATGTTTTCAGAGATCATGAAGAATATATCATGAGTAGAAGAAAGAGTAGAACTCCTTCGCCTTATATATTAGGTAATGTTGATGTTGAGAAGGAACTTCTGGTTTTACAAGTTCCGGCTACAAATGTCGTTGAAACTAGATGTGCAAATGTGACATGTATGTATTTGTCTATATTACTATTAATCTTATTAATCATTTTTTTCCAAAAATTACTATAAATGCCCATCATTAATTTACACTTTTTCAAATTGCTCATAAACTTTATTTTTGCTTCTTTTACTTATCAACGAATTTTTGAATAACTTATTTTAATAAATTATGTGTTTTTTATCGGAATTCGGCTAAAATCATCATACTCAAGCCTTGTATTCATCAGAACAAATACATAAGTGAAAATCATATTCATAGGTGGAAAAAAAACTTTGTACTGGTACGCTTGTTACTTGGGTATAATTAAATTGATTAGATTTCAGTAAATACGACATAATTTATAAAAATAAGCCGATCAAAAATTGTTCATGAAGTTAAGGAATTGAATAAAAGTTATTGAGTATTTTGAAAAGAAAAGTTAATTATTTATGAATATTAAGTGATTTGCTTCTTTTTCGCCCTAGAATCATTTCTCAAATAATATCATGCTTGATCTTTCAATCAATGTTATGCAGGTGATACTAATTCTGGAAGAGAAGTGACAAAACAAAAGAAAACGAAATTTGCTTCTATAGTTCCTGAAAATATGAAACTGGTATACTTGAGGCAGAGTTTCATTCAGAAGCTGCTAAAGACAGAATCTTATGAAACTAAACTAACAGGATCTTTTGTTCGAGTTCCATTGCCTTTAAATGATTGTAGGAGAATGCACTACCAGCTTGTGCAAGTTACTGGTATATATCCCAATTTTGTGACTCCAAACTTTAATTTCCATCAATTTTGAATATAATTTAAAATTGCATGACAATTTGAAATTATACTTATTGTTATGTACTTTCTTTTTCATTTTTTGGAAAATACAAACTTGTTAACAAATGATTAATTAACTATATAATTTTGGTTTTCATTGACCTTCCAATAGAAAATTATAAAGGGTCTACATTTTATATATATGAAAAATAAACTAGACTTTGTAGAAAATATAAGGGAAAAAAGCTATAAATGCCCTCTTACTATTCACGCACTACTGAAAATACCCATAAACTTTACTTTTCACTAATTTTACCCTCTAACTCTTTTCGGGCCTCTTAAAGTACCCTTTTGGCGGGTTTAGTTGTGGTTTTCTACAAATTTTGTGGCAGTTTCCGGTGAAATTCCACTAAACACCACCGAAAAATTTGCCAGAAGGTTACTTTTAGAGGTTAAAAAATAGTTTCAAGGTAAAATTAGTAAAAGGTAAAATTAGAGGCATTTGAGCAGTGCGTAAATAGTTGGAGGAAATTTATAGCCTTTTTCCCAAAATATAATAAAACAATTTTCTTAAAAGTTCTGTGCGTGAATATATGTTTATGAATGAGTAGAACATCTGTATGATAGGAGCAATATATATAATCCGATTTATCGAGATATAGGTGTGGTTCTCTATTCCTTAAAGTAAGCAGTTTTTTAACCTATTTTAAGTTATTAATTATTTTTGTACTGTTCTCGATTATTTATTATTTCTTTTTTAATTTTTTGCAAAAAAATTATTTTTGAGAAGGCATGCTAAGGAAGCTTTTGAAACGATACTATTAAAATTTAAAATTATTATGTTAAATTTTAAAACAACTTTTTCAAAATTACTTTTGTTCATCTGCATAAAAGAAAAGCACGAGTATTAAAGAACATGTCTATAAAAAGCTGTTAGATTTATTTTTCATAATTAGTATTACAAATAGTTAGAAACAATGAGCATAACTTTTAAAGCTTGTTGCCCTATTGTTCAAAGTAATACCATTATTGTGCTTGTTACTTCTCAATTATTAAACATGATAAAAGATAATAAGATTGTGTGAAGTATCTCATTCTCTTTCTTATTTCATTTTTCCTACTAGCTTTTCCATAAATACCTTGCCTTTTTCCAAAGCTAAAAGTATTTTTTTTTTCATATGGTTGTATGTTACTGCTAGGTGTAATAAATGAAGTTGGAAGTATTAAGCTTCAGTTATTAGGTATGGCAAGGGAAATCTCTATCGATTTGCTACAAGAGAGAAACTTTAAAGAGGTAAACTTATAATCAGTTATATTTTGAATAGCGTTACAATGCCCTATCAAACTATTTTATATTCCTCATGTTATGAAAAATTATACCTAATTTAAAGAACTATTTCATAAAGAAAATTCACACATGTTTATTTATGAAAGAATATGAATAATTTGCAAAAGTGAGTATTCTTTCCCTACTCTTTTCATGGCTAAAAGGAAGGCCGAACTGCTGAGTTGTTTTATCCCAATTTCTTGAGAATTGTGATACCCTTATTCCACATTGGATATATGTGTAATGCGCGTAAATTGTATATAAGTATGTGGCACATATCTATAGTAACTTTGAAATATTTATTTTGGCTTTCCAAAAATGGTTGATAATTTGTGAGCCATGAAAGTTGTTAGGCCTATGAGCCACGTTCTTAGTCCTAGCGGGAAAAGTGACAAACATAAAAAGTAATTAATATTCTTTTCTGAAAAAAATAGCTTCAATTTTTGTGTTTCGAATTACATCTAACCACGTAGTTTTATATTCAATGCAGGAAGAATGTGATGCTTTAAGGTTGAAAATGAACTCTGGGCTAATCAAGAAGCCCACTTTGGTAACTAGTCTCCTTTAGAAAGCATTTCTTTCATTATTCACTTATTTGAATTCAACAACTATCTTTTATTTTTATTTGTAGAATGCCCTCCATAAATCTATTTCATCTCTTTTGTTGTGATATATGTGGTTGTAGAGTATCATCCCTTTATTTTTAGATCATAATCATGGTTGTAAAATAATTATTACATGTTGAGCGACAAGTCTCAAGTATTTAATAGTTCACATAAAACTTTAACCCATCCGACTTTTTGTTTTATTGATAATCATACTATATGTTTACATTTCGTTTTTTTCTTCTCTCACAAACAACTGACATAGCTTTATAATTTACAAGAAGAGTTCAAGAGAAGGCCAAACTTTTACATAATGATATGACAAATCTTGTATGACCATCCTACACAATTTTTCTTTCATCTTGTTTATAATTTTTTATCCTTATGTAAACAATTGGATTGTTAATCTTTTCAAGTCCAAAAAGCAAAAATTTTATCTTAAATATTTAAACAATCATGTATGTTTCTATTGGTTATGCAAGGTCTTTTGCTAGAAAACGATTAGCCTGTAGAAATATACATTCTAACACTTAGATATGCATGACTTTTCAGAACTTTGCTAAGGAGATGAGAAACATTGAAGCGGAAATTGGTCATAAAAATGAAAAGGGATATAGATACATATATCCTTTTATTGCCTCAAAGTATCTCTAGAAGGTTTGATTTTAATTCGATCATCTCACAAATAAAGGGATTTATCATTTCTAATGATACTTAAGAAGCTTATTTGAATGTGTTTTTTGACATTAACCCACTAGGATTTTCACATTATTTGAATTGTTGGATTTAAGGAAAGAGGGAGAAGTCCCATCATATCTGCTTGGACTACTGAACAAGCTTCCAAATGCCATTTCAGAATAATCAGAGCCCTCCAAGGACTTGAAAGGTAACAAAAATATTTCTTTTTGTAATGTGTTCTTTTTTCGTATTTACAAATATATGACTTACATATTCTCCATGAACAACAAAAGTGTTTCATACAATCTTGCAAAAATAACGAGGATTGAATTTATGTTAACAGCATTTCCTTCTGGAGTTTGGCCTAAATTTTAATTACCTTTCTCTAACTTATATAAATTCCATATGTTTGCTTACTAGCATTACTATAATATACTTCTTAAAATATTTTTTTGTGGGTCTAATTTTTGTAATGAAATGTAGTGTCTTAATATATGCTACTAAATAAAAGTTAGACTTGTAAAAAGAAATTTTAGGAATTGTTTACCATCGAATAATTGTATCTCAAATGATAAGGATATTTTTGTAATTTATACAAAATAGACAAATTTACCATTTGTTTCTTTTGTTAGATCTCCTAAATTACCTTTTTCTCAAGTAAATCTCCTTTAATGAATTTTACTTCCTGAATTTTGTTCATCTTGATTAGTGTATCCTGTTTATGATATGAATAAGGTGATGAGAGAAAGTGGATGAAGCATTTACGGGCCATGAGAAGAATAAATAAGCAGTTTAGCCCGAGAAATTGAAGAAATGATTTTGGTTTTCTCAAGATATTGAGAAAAGTAATTTTTAGTCTTTTTCTTATGTTCTAGTGTTTGCTTGTTGACCTATATACATAGATTTGAAATTTTCTAAAAAGTTGAATGATACTAATAGTTGCTATGATAATTTTTAGTTCATGAAGTCTTTCTTTTCTTATAGACTAAAAAAATTAAATACTTATTGGCACCCATAATTTTAATTTTTGCTGAATTGTACATCTTGTTACACAAGATGTGCAAAATCTTGTACATCGCGTTGGAAAAATCAGCTCCAGTAGTTCTGCATACATTTTTGCACTCGATGTGCAGTAATATCTGGTGCAAATCCCGTATTTGAAATTCTTCACTTTTTTCAATCTTGTAAGCCTAAAAATCCACTCATTTTCATTTCAAGTACCTAATAAGATTACCAAATAATATAAAATGAATATATTCCACAACGATATGACAAAAATACACATTAAAAGAGTAAGTATATATGGTGTAAAACCACAACATTTTCATACTTAACAATTAGATTCCCTATCCAATTAGGATTTTTTTAAAAATAATTAACAAGTATACCTTGATATATGCATAATGTGGCTGAGTAATGGCAAGGGATTCAAGACCCTATATATGAACCTAATCCATATCAAAAGTTTCTCTTTTAACCCAAACAAGAACAAATATCCATTCGGCCATTAACGATCCACCTAAAGAAATATTTATCTTTCCACTTTTATGATAATTTATCCCACCATATACATTATATGATGCAAACATTCACTTTTTGATTCAACATCATCAAAATTTTCTCTTTTAACCCAAACAAGAACAAATATCCATTCGGCCATTAACGATCCACCTAAAGAAATATTTATCTTTCCACTTTTATGATAATTTATCCCAACATATACATTATATGATGCAAACATTCACTTTTTGATTCAACATTAAGTTTGGTGGATCGTTAGTTATTCCAATATAACTAAGGCAGCGCCGGTTTAAAAAGTTGCAACCACCTCGTGCATGAATAAATCACAATTTGTCGTAGTATTTGCGCGCAACAAGTCCCCTATTTCACTTTATCACGAAACTTCTCTTCTTTTTCCTCTCGTGACAATGAGCACTTGTGACTTTGTTACTCCTACAAACATCGACGACCACCGCCATTTCTCTCCTTACACTTCCCTCTCTTCTCGTTTATCTCTTTTTCCCCATTCATTTACCTGAAAATCATTACTGCCATCGAAGTTTCTCCTTTCGCAGCGTCGCTCCTCTCCTCACCAATTGTGAAATGCTACTGAAGCCACTAACCAGGAACAGTTGCTGCAACTAATTAGTTTTGGGTAGCCATTTTTAGTTTTCTTGTATATTTATCTTGTTATTTTTATTTAATGATTTTGCTGTTGAAATTAGTTATTTATTATTTGTATGCATTTAGTTATTTATTCGTATATATTTGTTTAATCAAATATTTTATTGGTAAATTTGGTGGGATTTTAATAGGATATGTACTTATTTTGTTTATATTATATGTTTACAATTTTTTGGTATAATTTTTATAGTAAACTTTTATATTTTAAATTTTGCGGTTGTAATTACCCAGCCTAAGTGGCTTAGTGATTACAGTAATTAATCCTAAGGCTGCATTTGTAATTTTATAATATTGAGGAAAATATCTTGAGGTTTATTTAAGAAAACTTCTAATATAAGGGATTAATTTAAGATACTTATGAAGCCTAAGGATTAAAGTGTAAAAATGGCGGAATCAGTCTTCAAACCATCGTTCTTTTATAAAAGTTGTTAGACAGGGAGAAGCGACGAAGCCTTCTGGTCGTTAGGGGTTAATGCTCTAGTATCCAAAACGACTAATTAAGGTAGTATTATGGCTTTAATAAGATTAGAGACTATGTTCTTGCTTTTTTTTCTATATTCGAATTTTAATTACTGTGCTGAGATTGAACCAGGGGTTTCATTTTACTAAATTTCGGTTGGATTTTTTTATTAAGAATTTTCTATTAATTTTTGGATGCACGATTCGAATCTGTCTGAGATTAGAGATTTTGTGGGTGTTTTAAGGTAAGGAGTATAAACCTTCTGATTTGTATTGACCATATGTTCTTCTGAAAACTTGTGATTTTGAATATATTTGGTACTTTGCAAGTTTTGCGAATGATTTTTAATAAGAAAAATTGGAATGAGCATGTATGAAATGTTTTATATTCTGAATTTTTTAGTATGTGAACATATTGTGTATGAGAAGCATGTGTTTAAAGTTCTGTTAAGATGTCCGATTTAAAATGTAGTATTCCAAGGTTTTTGGGACTTTTTACCCTTTTTCATAATGGCTGTGATTCATTGTTGTTTCTTATCTTTTCTTTACACCTTTTGTTCTTTTCAATTAAAGCCTTGATTGCATGTATTCAATTTGGCAAAATAAATGATGCCTATGATTTTGTAATCTAGGCAAAAATTTTAAATTTTCTACTTCATAAAAAAATTAGTATTTTTGTGCACATAAATTTAATGTGATCTTTTTGAAAAATGTATTAATACCTTTGTACGGAAAGTAATTTAAATAGTCTCATTCGCAAATGATTTATATTTCGTACATGGTTAATTCCCATATTATTTTCACAACTTTTATCAATACTTAAATGAACGTAGTTTTCCTTTATAATAGCAGAATTGTTTAATTACCACAATATAATTTCTCCAAGATATACAAGAAGATGCAAAGACGTTGTACCTATATTATCTATGTATTTATTTATATATTTGAATGAACTTTATTCTCTTTCCATTTAAGAGTAGAAGGAACGACAATTCATATTTTCATTTCTATATAACACTCTAACCTTTACTTGTTTCTCCTATTTTTTGAAGTTCTCTATCGACGACCATGTACAATCTCCAACCATTGACACTGTCTATGGCAATGGTTTTTTTAAAAAGAATATATATATAATGTCACAATTTGCATGAAGTTTCACTTAAAAAAAAAAAAGGATTTTACCAATTGAATCAATGTCGATCAGTAACTTAAATGATTTATGACCGATCACCGACCACTTGATAATCGGTTAGTAATTAAATTGAAGTTACCAGCTGATTTCTGATCAATAGATAATCAGTCGGTACTTAAGGTGAAGTTACCAATTGAATCAGATAGCAAAGGATTAAGAAAAGTTACCGACTGAATGTCAGTTGGTAATCTGTTGCAATTTTTAAGAATTCTTTTCTTCAGACAAGGGCTTTTACCTCTCCCCTCTCCCGCCACTTATTTCTTTCATTCTCTCCCTCGTAGGATTCCCTCCTTCCGAACCCTCTCACTGACGACTCCCCCAATGCCCACACCCCCCACCAATGGCCTTCTTCTCTCCACCGAACGCTGACGTCCCTCTCGAGACTGCTCTATCACCGGTAAGTCATCCTCTTTTCTTCTTTTCTCCCCCTCTTCTCCTTTCCATATTCTTCTTTTCCTCTCTTCTCCTTCTTCTTTTTCTCTTCTTATTTCTTCTCCATCTTCTTTTGTTAGAGAGAACGTCGTCACAAACTCCACCCACCGCTACTCCTGCCATCGCCAGTAAGGAAATTTTTTTCTTTTTTTCTTCACACTTACTTGTTCTTTTATTCCCTGGAGCATAAAAGTATTTAAATTTTACATTATTCAAATTCTTAGATTTGCTTTTATGTGATGTTAGGTAATAGTTGAGTTGATTAAACATGCGTTTTATTTACTGGTGACAATTGTTTAAAAAATAATAACATATAAAAAGATCAACTTACCTCCATTCTTCTGTGATTTTTCTCTTTTTTGTGTCTAATTCATTTACATGTTAAAATTTTAATGGAATATTTACTATAATTATGTTCAAGGAAACCAAAAAAGTAGGGAAAAGAACGTTTATTAAATCTTTTAATATTGGAAAAAAGTGGTACCATTTGTTTTGTTGGGAATTTTCAATTATGAAAAGTAGAATTCAATGATTTATCTATGCAAAAACAAAAAAACTTGAAACAGTGCAACATTATTACATTTAATGTTGTTTTAATGGATTATAACCTAGATTGGTGAATGTTGTTTTAACGTGATTATAACTAATATTTATTGTGTTATTCGTTTGATTGTATGTATTTAATTCTACTCATAAAGTATCTACTCATTCTTGAATCAAAGAGTTTCTAATTCCATATTGAGAAAATTTAGAATAAGTAAGGGAAGAAGTAATTGGTGTGCCACCTACAAGTTTACATATATACACCATTTTTCTATTTTTTACAACAAATTTCTCGCTTTTAATTTGTAGGAGAAGTATAAAAGATATGCTTGAGATGTATGGGAAGAATGTATCTTTATTTGGGAAAGAAGTAATTTTATTTTCCTTTAATTAGTGTCTGAAGAAAATTAGAAAACATGCTTGTGAAAAAAGTAGAGTATTTTATACTACAAAGTGAAGGATTTGCTCTATTTTTGAGGAATAATTCTAAAATTTTAAAAGAGACACTTGTTTGTATTCAATGTGATAAAAAGTGAAGACATCTTGTTTCATATACACTGAAATAAGTCATTTGTTTCATTTTTTCTATAGAAACAGAAAACATTTTCACTGTATTCAATGTGATAGAAAGTGGAAACATTTTATATATAAGTTCTTTTGAAAACTTTAGAGAAACAATTTCAATAAAGAATAGTTATAAGTTTTTACATAATAAACTAGTTCAAAGTTAAAAGACTTTATACTTAAAACATCTTCAATTAAAGTTTCCAGGATGCAAAGAGATGTTAAAGTGTTCCTTTTATAGTGAGAAAAGAGTAGAGTGTTTTATTTTGTACTTAAATAATAATGATTGTGTATTCTTTGTTTCAGGGATAATTTCAAGAGATAGTGAACGTTTAGTGCTTTCGATTGAGGTATGTTTTATGCAATTCGTTTTTGTTTCTTTGGGGGAACTCGAATTCTTAAAATTTAACCATTTGTTATCTTTATATGGGGGTCCAGACTCTTAAAAAAACAATTATTTCTTGTCTTTATCAGGTACCATGACTCTAAGAATATATAATTATTTTTTTTTTTATAAGGGAGCCTAGATTTTTTAAATTTTTTTAATCATAGTTACAAATTTGTTTGTTTTTTTTATATAATTGGTTTGTTGTGTGACTATTGTGCCTAGAAATTGATTATTTCACTGGGGAAATCGTAAAAAAGGTTTTCAAAATTTAAATTAGTAAAACTTAAACCAGAACATTTTGAAAGTAATCACAACACTCAAATGAGTAATGATTCTCATTTAAACTCCTCTTAAACTTTTATACTATAATCATTCCAAAATGAAAATCTCAAAGCTTTAAACATAAGCCTCATGAATTATTTGAGATGAATATATACACTTTTAAAATTGATGTAAATACCTTTTTGAATCTCCTTCGTGAGAAATTTAAAGTATTTTAAAACTAGAAAAGCTATTTCAAGAAACCATGGCTAGCTAAGGTGACCTTCTTAAAAAGTGGACAATTTTAAGAAAAATCCCCAATGTTTAAGTTTTATACTTATAAACTCTTACTCTAAATTAACGTGTTTTATTTAGTGAATTTACGGAAGAGGATCGTAGTTGGATGTATAGAAGATGTGCCCTGAGTTATGGGAATTATACACTTAAAACACATTAATTTAGACCGAACTTCTGCCCCGATTTTGCCAAGCATCTAATCTAGATGCACAAAATTTTTATGATATAATAAAAGTAGTAGCTTCACAATAGAATGAAGGGTGTAGAAGGAATTTAAAGTTATCTACAACTACGGGATTGTTGAATATTAGGTTTGAGAACAATTTGTCTCAAAAGCCATTTGTTTAAGTAGCACAATACGCAATGTTTTTACTCCGCGATAAAAGTACGGCAGTTGATTGTTGGTATCAAACGAAAAAGTTAGTATCTGACTTAGATTTGCATATTTAGAAGATTGACATATGGTTTAATGGTTCCATATGCATTGTTATCAAGAAAACTCTCATATATAGAATGGAGTAGAACTTTTAGGGTCGTGAACGACACAAACAAACATGTCTACTGTAAACTGCCGCACAATTAGGTGGCAGTGCATTATTAGCATCTTGAAATTAGTTTATAAGTAAAAATGTTAAAAGTAAATTTCAAAGATATTGTGAGCAATTCATAAATAGCGATGGGACATATGCAGTCATTTTCCCTTCATTTTTAGACTATGGATACAATTAAAGTTTTATATTTAACTTAATGTAAAATGAAACATTTACGTATTTCAGGCAAAAGTGTTTGCCTTTTTTTAATTAGTAGTTGATCAATATACAATTACAAAAGATACAATATTTAATTGTTGAAACCTGCAAATTAAGGGACACTCTTTTTTAAGCGCCATATACATCTCTCCGATTCATGTGCTGCTTATATTTTACTCCCTTCATTGTCATTTCAATGATGTTAATTGGTTCATAAATTTCCATTTGTTTCAGTTATCTATTTCACTAGCCTTGGCGTGGAGACAGGACTCAAATTTACAGAAGACAATCCTACATCAGATTCTTCAAGATTATCTATACCTGTCCAATATATATCCATAGTTTTGGATATTCGCAAAAGGTGATGATATGAAAAAATCGCTATGATATATTTTTAATCAAGGAAGTCTTGTTTTCTGATATACGAAAGAAATAATAAAAACTTATTGCCTATTAGGGTAAATTAACTCCGAATTTTGCATATTAAGTTCATTCATATTTACGTTCATATTTTTCTGGCTATAGTAGGTTTTGGACTTATAAATTATAAAAGTGGTCACTTGTAGTGATTATTTTAATCATTTATAGTATAAGAGGTTTAGTATTGGACATTGGAGAAAGTTTAAAGGTGTAATTTGCATTCAACCATTCAATTTCAAGTCGAGTGAGATTTTATTACTTCATTTTCTGTTGGGGTTTTATTGAAAAAATAGATGACCACCATGATTAAGGAACGCCATTCCCTTACATAAATATTTGATAGATTTTAACGGCTTTTTCCAAATTTTCTTTACCTTTCTCTTTTACTCAGCACACCATATATATAGATATATTGTAGCATTTTATCTTTTAAATTCTCTCTTAATGATGTTTGAAGATTAATATACATACCACCATTTCGTAACAAAAAAAAAAAAAAAATCCATTCCCTTGAATTTACCAAATAAATAAATAGACGCACCATATATATGTTCAAGTCTTCTAGATCTTTTAGATTATTGAGTCCTATTCTATAAATATATATTGATTCATACAGAATTGTATGTTTTCAGAGATCATGAAGAATATATCACGAGTAGAAGAAATGGTAGAACTCCTTCGCCTTGTATATTAGGTAATATTGATGTTGAGAAGGAACTCCGTGCTTTACCAGTTCCAGCTACTAATGTCGCTGAAACTAGAGGTGCAGATGTCACATCTATATATTTGTCTATATTACTATTATTTTTATTTATCATTTTTTTCACAAAAATCACTATAAATGCCCATCATAAATTTACACTATTTCAAATTACTCATAAACTTTATTTTTGCTTCCTATACTTATCAACGAGTTTTTGAATAACTGATTTTAATAAATTATGTGTTTTTTGTTGGAATTCGGCTAAAATCATCATACTCAAGCCTTGTATTCATCAGAACAAATACATAAGTGAAAATCATATTCATAGGTGGAAAAAAAACTTTGTACTGGTAAGCTTGTGACTTGGGTATAATTAAATTAATTAGATTTCAGTAAATACGACATAATTTGTGAAAATAAGTTGATAAAAAACTGTTCATGAATTTAAGGAATTGAATAAAAGTTAATGAGTAATTTGAAAAATAAAAATTAATTATTTTATGAATATTAACTGATTTGCTTCTTTTCGCCCTATAATCATTTCTAAAATTATATCATGCTTGATCTTTCAATCAATGTTGTGCAGGTGATGCTAATTCTGGAAGAGAAGTGAAAAAACGAAAGAAAACTAAATTTGCTTCTGAAGTTCCTGAAAATATGAAACTGGTATACTTGAGGCAGAGTTTCATTCGGGAGCTACAAAAGACAGAATTTTATGAAACTAAACTAATAGGAACTTTTGTTCGAGTTTCATCACGTTTGGATGATCGTAAGAGAATGCCCTACCAGCTTGTGCAAGTTACTGGTATATATCCCAATTTTGTGGCTCTAAACTTTAATTTCCATCAATTTTGAATATAATTTAAAATTGCATGACAATTTGAAATTACATTTATTGGTATGTACTTTCTCTTTGATTTTCTGGAAAATGCAAACTTGTTGACGAATGCTTAATTAAGTATATAATTTATGTTTTCATTGACCTTCCAATAGAAAATTATGAAGGCTCTACATTTTATATATATGAAAAATAAACTAGACTTTGTGGAAAACATAAGGGAAAAAAGCTATAAATGCCCTCTAACTATTCACGCACTGCTGAAAATGCCCATAAACTTTCACTAATTTTACCCCCCAACTCTTTTCGGGCCTCTAAAAGTACCCTTTTGGCGGGTTTAGTGGTGGTTTTCTAGAAATTTTGTGACAGTTTCCGGTGAAATCAAACTAAAAACCACCGAAAAATTTGCCAGAAAGGTGCTTTTAAAGGCTAAAAAATAGTTTCAAGGTAAAATTAGTAAAAAGTAAAGTTAGTGGCACTTCAGCGGTGCGTAAATAGTTGGAGGACATTTATAACCTTTTTCCCAAAATATAATAAAACAATTTTCTTTAAAGTTTTGTGCGTGAATATGTGTTTATGAATGAGTAGGACATCTATATCATAGGACCAATATATATAATCCGATTTATCGAGATATAGGTGTGGTTCTCTATTGCTTAAAATAAGTAGTTTTTTAACCTATTTTAAGTTATTAACTATTTTACTGTTCTCCATTATTTATTATTTCTTTTTTAATTTTTTTGCAAAAAATTATTTTTGAGAAGGTATGCTAAGGAAGCTTTCGAAACGATACTATTAAAATTTAAAAATATTATGTGAATTTTTAAAACAACTTTTTCAAAATCTCTTTTATTAATCTGCATAAAAGAAAAGCACGAGTACTAAAAAATGTGTCTATAAAAAGTTGTTAGATTTATTATTCATAATTAGTATTACAAATAGTTAGAAACAATGAGCATAACTTTTAAAGCTTGTTGTCCTATTGTTGAAAGTAATACCATTATTGTGCTTGTTACTTCTCAATTATGAAACATGATAAAAGATAATAAGATTGTGTGAAGTATGGTTGTATGTTACTGTTAGGTGTAATAAACGAAGTTAGAAGTATTAAGCTTCAGTTATTAGGTATGCCAAGGGAAATCTCTATCGATTTGCTAAAAGAGAGAAACTTTACTGAGGTAAAACTTATAATCAGTTATACTTTGAATAGCTTTACAATGCCCTATCAAACTATTTTATATTCCTCATGTTATGAAAATTATACCTATATTTAAAGAACTATTTCCTAAAGCAAATCCATACATGTTTATTTATGAAAAAATGTGAATAATTTTCAAATGTGAGTATTTTTACCCTACTCTTTTCATGGCTAAAAGGAGGGCCCAACTGATGAGTTGTTTATTCCCAATTTCTTGAGAATTATGATACCCTTATTCCACATAGGATATATGTGTAATGCGCGGGAATTATATATAAGTATGTGGCACATATTTATAGTCAAGTTGAAATATTTATTTTCGCTTTCCAAAAATGGTTGATAATTTGTGAACCATGAAAGTTGTTAGGCCTATGAGCTACGTTCTTAGCCCTAGCGTGAAAAGTGACAAACATAAAAAGTAATTAATATTTTTTTTTTGAAAAAAATAGGTTCAATTTTGTGTTTTGAATTACATCTAACCAAGTAGTTTTATATTCAATGCAGGAGGAATATGACGCTTTAAGGTTGAAAATGAACTCTGGGCTAATCAAGAAGCCCACTTTGGTAACTAGTCTCCTTTAGAAAGCATTTCTTTCATTATTCATTTATTTGAATTCAACAACTGTCTTTTATTTGTATATGTAGAATGCCTTCCATAAATCTATTTCATCTCTTTTGTTGTGATATATGTAGTTGTAGAGTATCATCCCTTTATGTTTAGATCATAATCATGTTTGTAAAGTAATTATTACCTGTTGAGCGACAAGTCTCAAGTATTTAATAGTTCACATAAAACTTTAACCCATCCGACTTTTTGTTTTATTGATAATCATACTATATGTTTACATTTCGTTTTTTTCTTCTCTCACAAACAACTGACATAGCTTTATAATTTACAGGAAGAGTTCAAAGAGAGGGCCAAACTTTTACATAATGATATGACAAATCTTATATGACCATCCTACACAAATTTTCTTTTATCTTGTTTATAATTTTTTATCCTTATATAAGCAATTGGATTGTTAATCTTTTGAAGTCCAAAAAGCAAAAATTTTATCTTAAATATTTAAACAATCATATATTTTTCTATTGGTTATGGAAGGTCTTTTGTTGGAAAATGATAAGGCTGTAGAAATATACTTTCTAACACTTAGAAATGTTGTTGTATATATGCATGACTTTTCAGAACTTTGCTAAGGAGATGAGAAACATTGAAGCGAAAATTGGTCATACAAATGAAAAGGGATACAGATACAGATATCCTTTTATCGTTTTCTCAGTTGAAATATTGCCTCAAAGTATCTCTGGAAGGGTTTTATCATTTCTAATGATACTCGAGAGGCTTATTTGAATGTGTTTTGTGACCTTAACCTACAAGGATTTTCACATTATCTGAATTGTTGGATTTAAGGAAAGAGCGAGAAGTCCCATCATATCTGCTTGGACTACTGAACAGGCTTCCAAATGTCATTTCAGAATAATCAGAGCCCTCTAAAGACTTGAAAGGTAACAAAAATATTCCTTTTTGTAATGTATTTTTTGTTTGTATTTACAAATATGTGACTTACATATTCTCCATGAACAACAAAAGTGTTTCATACAATTTTGCAAAAATAACGAGGACTGAATTTATGTAAATTCCATATGCTTGCTTACTAGCATTACTATAATATACTTTTTAAAATATTTTTTGTGGGTCTAATTATGGTAATGAAATGTAGTGTCTTAATATATGCTACTAAATAAAAGTTAGACTTGTAAAATGAAATTTTAGTAATTGTTTACCATCAAATAATTGTTTCTTAAATGATAAGGATATTTTTATAATTTATATAAAATAGACGAATTTACCATTTGTTTCTTTTGTTAGATCTCCTGAATTTACCTTTTTGTGAAGTAAATCTCCTTTAATGAATTTTCCTTCATGAATTTTGTTCATCTTGATTAATGTATCCTGTTTATGACCTGAATAAGGTGATGAGAGAAAGTGGATGAAGCATTTACGGGCCATGAGAAGAATAAAAAAGCAGTTCAGTCCAAGAAATTGGAGAAATGAATTTTTGTTTTCTCAAGATATTGAGAAAAGTTGTTTTTAATCTTTTTCTTGTGTTCTAGTGTTTGCTTGTTGACCTATATACGTAGATTTGAAAATTTCTAAACAGTTGAATGATACTAATAATTGCTATGATAATTTTAGTTCATGAAGTCTTTCTTTTCTTATACACTAAAAAAATTAAATACTTATTGGCTCCTATAATTTTAATTTTTGCTGAATTGTACATCTTGTTACACAAGATGTGCAAAATCTTGTGCATTGCATTGGAAAAACGAGCTCTAGTAGTTTCGCATACATTTTCTCACTCGGTGTGCAGTAATTATTAGTATATGCCCTAAGACCAATTGACTCACATTTATGATTTATGAAGCATTTTTTTTTTAATTGTATTTTATGCTCTTGGTCATCAAGTATGTGACTTGATAGTAAAACCCTTATAGCTAATAAAATACTATTCTTATTTGTCCCTAGTTTGTTACATCTTGTAAACTAGTGTGAAGTTGATTGATGGTCAAGCTTTGCTGATCATGAATATGAGATATAACATCAATTCATAAATACATATTAAGAATATTGTATTGGACATGACCCAAAGTGAAGAAGAAATATTGCATGGGTTTAAGTTTTTAATATTTCTTCTCATTTTTATATTTGGTGTCCTTCGACCTAATGTTTCTTGCATGGGGAGAAAAATATGTTTTGACATAGTCAAACATCACTTTTAGTTAGGTGATCATTATGACTATTGGTTGGCTTATTTTCTCGTCATGGCTTGAATATTGGAGATAGTGAAAGGGATTTGTCCCTCTCTTTTTAGAGAGAGATATCCATGGGCCCCTTGATGAGGAAGACTAGAAAATATGCATGGCCATGCTCAAATAAGTATTAATAAGGTGTTATTAATATTATTTGTTGAAATAGTCTGCCTGGTGATCAAGTAAATGGTTAATTAATTTTTATAAGGATGACTTGATCCATGCCTTATACTTAATTCAGATATCGTGTGACAAAATGACTAAATATTAAATCTGATGCTAGGTTATTATTACATTTACTTAACTTGGGTAAGTATAATGTCTTGCTAGAGGCCGCTTATGTTTTGTGAATAAATGTCTAGGACATTTTTCATTCACTGCCAACGTTAAGTGAACCTAAAGGGTCACATGCATAGACGATCATGTGAGCATAATGTCCACGTTCAATGAATCTAGATTGTGTCCAGATTCGTTGAACGTATACAAAAGGGGAATCAGATTTCATATTGTATTCTCTGGTAAGTTAATAAGTAATTAATTTTATTTAATCGGATAAATGAAATTAATTACTTAATATTACTCATCCAACCGTTGGATGATTATTGGAATAGACGGACGAGATTAAACTGTCATTAGATGACAGTTAGGGTTTTGATATTGACAGCTATAAAAGGTTATGTTAACCTTTTCTTGGTGGCCGTCCTTTATCTGATTAAAGAAAAACAAAACCCTAAACCCTAGAACGGCGATATAGTATCTAGCCTCCTCTCTCCGAAAGACGACCAATTACCAGATAGTCAGGATCAGTTCTGAACAGTTTTCAGAACACAGAAGGGGCTAGCATCCCGATCGCTTGCAGAGGAGTTCGTTGCGTGGATACCAGTAGAGGGCGAAGCGTACAAAGCAGCGCCTCCACAACGAACAATCAAAACATTGAGGTAATTTCTATCCAATCGATTTTTCTAGTATGTGCAGATCCTGTTGGTGGATTCCGTAGTTTTACTTTACTTTGTTTTTGCCTATGGATTCCAACAGTAATATCCTGTGCAAATCCCATATTTGAACTTCTTCACTTTTTTCAATGTTTTAAGCCTATAAATCCACTCGTTTTGATTTCAAGTACCTAATAAGATTACCACATAATATAAAATTAATATATTCCACAACGATATGACACAAATATACATTAAAAAACTAAGTATAAATGGTGTAAAACCACAACATTTTCATACTTAACAATTAGATTCCCCATCCAATTAGGATTTTTTTTAAAAAATTAACAAGTGTACCTTGAATAATGCATAATGTGGCTAAGTAATGGCAAGGGATTCATGACCATATATATGAACCTAATCCATATAAAAAATTTCTCCTTTAACCCGAACAAGAAAGAACATCTATTCGGTCTATTCGGTCACGTTGGTGACTCGTAGCCTTCCCCTCTTTTTAATGCTGGTGCTACTTTGTTTTCTGTGCAGTCTCTCCCTCTCCTCTTCTTGACCGTCTCTTCATTCTCTCTGTCTTTTGGAGTCTTCAGGACTCTCAGGTTTCCTCCTGATTCTGTGGCTCAGCTGTTGCTTTCCTCTCTCTGTTCCGGTGTTCTATGTTTCTCTGTCGTTCACCGGTCTTCTTTGTCACCTTTGATTGTCTGTTGATGTGCTTAGAGAGTGAGCCATGAGGAAAAGAAAAGAGAGAGAAAAAGAGAAAGAGAGTTGCCGGTGATTTCTGTCATGGCTGAGGCCTTTCTGAGGATATAACACCCGATCATCCCCTTGCTTATCTTTGGCACCTCGACGTGGTGTTCCCGCTGCTCGGCGAGCGTTTAAATTTCTGGTGACCGTTTAGTTTCAGCTCCTCGGTTATCTCTTTGATTTTCTGCCACCGGTTTCATCGCGGTGGTGGTAAGCAGAAAAACTCTTTCCTCATTTTGGTTTCTCTTTGGTATTAATCGGGTGTTGATTATGCAGATTATCTTATTACTTAGTTTTTGATTTCTGTTCTTAGAGATTAAATCTTCTATTTTCCGTTTTTTTTCTTCCGCTGATTTCTTGAGGTTTTGTAATAATAATTAGTATACTGTAATAGTAATTAGAAGAATTATTTTTCAACAAGTGGTATCAGAGCCTGGTTCCGACTCATCGGTGTCGGATTTCGACAGCAACCTTTCGGATCTGAGGAGTTCCTCAGATCTGGCCAATGATGTTACTCTTACTCTTTCTATTTCACAGTTTTGATTATTATTGTTTTCTGTTTACTCGGCTTACTGCCGGTTTCTGTTTATTATCTCTTTTATTCGGCTTGCCGTCGGTTTCATTTTCTGTTTGTGTGTTTCGGCTTGTAGCCGGTTACTGTCTTCTGCTTCTGAGTTTACTTCTTTCAGCTTGTCGCCAGTTCTATATTTCTGGTTGTTGGTGGTTACGACTTGCTGCCGATTCTTGCTATTACTGTGATTACTATTATTTTTGTTTCTGTTTTTCCCTTTAGTTTATTATTCCAGTTTTTCCTTTCTCTTCTTCTTCAAAAACAAAAACCTAAGTTTGGCTTGATTCTGTGAGATTTCAAGTATCTGTTACTTGGCGGTTTTCTTTCTGATTTCAAAAGTTTTTATATATATATTTTATATATATATATTTTTCTGTCTTTTTCTTTGCTGTATGCTGAATCTGTCTGTTTCAGCTTCCTTTTTCGTTATACAGTTTGTTTCCTGTTTTCTTATTAGGTATTCCAGTGTGTTATTCTGTTACACTGTTTTGTATAATCAAAAGAAAACCTAATCAAACAAACTAAAACAAACAACTAGCTTCTGAAGCCCAGAAAGAGCTTCTTTCAGAAGACCAAAAAAATGGCGACCCCAGCTGTTTTAAGACCCCCCAAAAAAAGAGTCTTTCACAACTAAGAGTGCCTAGAAGTTCCCCGCCCTCTATTTCCTGCTTGAAGGAAAGAAAGTAAGGGCTGTACCACTTCTTCTCCGGACTAGTACTATAGTTATGGGTATAGAGCCGGCTTCTTTGCTTGTTGCCATTTTACCGCGGCCGGCATATTTTGGCCACGGGAAAGATTACCACCACCCCTTCTTCCGGCGATTGGAAGGGTACGCCTTGCAACCAATGTCCGCCTTCTTGTGCTAAACTATCCCGTACTCACGCTCTGACTAGTATTCGCAAGCTTTTTAATAAGAAAGAAGAATACATAGAAATATGGAGAATCCGCTTCTTAGAACGTAGATTCCATAGGATGGAATCATAGTGTAGGAAGCCCGCTTTTCATTCCTCACTGCCCCCCACGCGTATTCGCAAAAAGAAGTAGCGTGGGGGTACATGAGAGAATGCTCTTCATGGGCGAAGCGGGGGTGGAGCCGGCCGCTATTTCCTATCAGAAAGGAAATAGAGTAAGGCCGGTACCCGAAAAAAAATGCGCACAAAAATTAAGAGCTCCATTCCCCCCTCGGCACCCTAAAGGACTATCTCCGTGTTTTTCTTTGAAAGTTTTTCTTTGTTTTTGAGGAAAATCCGGACAGTTTTATTCAAAACTTTTTCAAATCTTTCATCTTTCCTAAACCACCAAATTACACCTATTTCCCTTTAAAACATGTTAGTTCCAAAAATTGAAACTGATAGGTTCGATGGCAAATCTGATTTTGTAATGTGGCGGAGGAAAACGAAAGCAGTTTTGGTACAAAATAACATTGCTCCCGCTATTTGCGGCCCTTAAGAGTATCTGGAATCTTGGAAGGGTAAAATTCTTAAAGAAAAACTAGGTGATGCTCATAGTTGCCTCACCTTGCATTTGACTGATAACGTTTTACAAGAAATTGATGAAAAAGACAATGCTTTTGAAATCTGGACAAAATTGGAAAAACTGTATTTGGGAAAATCGCTTTCTAATAAAATTTATTTAAAAGAACAGTTTTTTGGTTTCAAAATGAGTGTGACAAAATCACATTATGAAAATATAGATGATTTGAATAAAATTATTTTGGAACTTCAAAACGTCGGAGAGAAAATCTCTGATGAAAATACTGCAGTTATTTTACTAAATGCTATACCTGATTCTTTTAACGATGTAAAATCTGCTATTAAATATGGCAGGGATGATTTGTCTCTTTCTGATGTCAAAAGTGCTTTAAATCATTGGGTACTTGATTCTGGTTGCTCATTTCACATGACACCTAACAACACTGGTTTTCTGAGTTCAAACCTTTAAACCAAGGAAAAGTTTTTATGGGTAATAATCAGGTTTGTGATATTCAAGGCATTGGCAATATTTTCATAAAAATGCATGATGGCGTGACTAGAAAACTCAATCAGGTGAGATACGTGCCTGATTTACGTCGGAATCTTATCTCCCTTAGTTATTTAGACTCTCTGGGTCTCTCTTTTAAATCAAAAAATGGAATTTTACGTGTTTGCAAAAGAAACCTAGTCATGCTAAAAGGTTTTGAAAGGGAAACATTATACATCCTTCTTGGTAAAACAGTTTGCAACTCCACTACTTTGGTTTCAAAATCTGTCCCTGAGAAAATTATGTTGTGGCATCGAAGGATCGGCCACATTAGTGAAAAGGGGCTTTATCATTTACATAAACAAAAAGTTCTATGTGGTTACAAAATCGATTCCTTGGATTTTTGTGATCACTGTGTTTTGGGGAAACAACATAAAATTAGTTTTTCAACCAGCACACATAAGTCTTTTGCACCTCTTGATTATGTGCATTGTGATCTGTGGGGATCTGAGAAGGTTCCGACTTACAGTGGTAACGTTTATTTCTTGTCTATTGTTGATGATTTTTCTAGGCATGTATGGGTTTTTACTTTAAAAACCAAAGATCAAACATTTGAAAAATTTTGTTAATGGAAACGTTTTGCCGAAAATCATTCTCGAAATAAACTAAAAACTATCACGACTGATAACGGTCTTGAATTTTGTAACCGGAAGTTTTCTGACTTGTGTGCATCGCATGGCATTTTACACCATAGAATAGTTAGACATAACCCACAACAAAACGGAGTTGCCAAAAGGATGAACCGTACTATTATGGATAAGGTATACCATTATGGTCCGGTGTCTGTTAGTTTCTTTTGGTATCCCAAAACCTTTCTGTGGTGAAGCTGTTAGTACTACAGTATACCTCATCAATAGATCTCTATCCACAGCTATAAACTTTAGGACTCCTATAGAACTCTGGTGTGGTAAACCTCCTAATCTTTCCAATTTGAGAGTTTATGGTTGTGCAGCCTTTACTCATTAAAAAGAGGGAAAACTAGATCCAAGGTCTAGAAAGGGGGTGTTTATAGGATATCCTAGTGGGGTAAAGGGTTATAGAGTGTGGTTAAAAGGGGAACCGAAAATGAGAGTTATTATCAGTAGGGATGTCATCTTTAACGAGTTAGAGATGTCTTGTCTTAAGAATAAGCCCATCACCAATAATCCTCCGAGTATTCTTACTCCTAGTAGTATTCCGGTGGAGGTGGAGACCATCTCCGAACCTTCCTTAGATCCGTCTCGTGAACCTGAAACAAATTCTGAGTCTTCTACTCCTTCCAGTAGTACTCCTGTTCCTGAAATTTCTGACCCTATTCTAGATGGTTCGGATGAGGAAGAGGCACATCCTAAGGCTCAAACCAAAGCTCTTAGGGATTATCAGCTCGCAAGAGATCGAGTCAGTAGGGTACCTAAGGATCATCCTCAGTATGGTTACTCCTACATTGTATCATATGCTTTTGTTGTTGCTTCTTATGTTGAAGAAAAAGAATCTTTGTGTTTTTCTGAGGTTTTGAAAAGTCCCAATCGTGTTGTTTGGTTACGTGCGATGGAAGAAGAAATGTTTTTTTGAACAAAAATAAAACCTGGATTCTTGTTCCAAAACCTTCAAAACAAAAACTTGTTGATTGTAAATGGATTTTCAAAAAAAAGGAATCTGAGTCTTCTAACATACCTCCTAGGTTTAAGGCCAGACTTGTTGCAAAAGGTTTTCACAAGTTGAGGGCATTGATTTAATGAAATATGTTCTCCTGTTGTTAAGTACAAAACAATTAGGTAAACAACTGGATGTGAAAACTGCCTTTTTACATGGTGATCTTGAAGAAACCATTTATATGCATCCACCACCTGGTTTTGAAGTAAAAGGTAAGGAACACATGGCGTGTCTTTTGAAAAAGTCTTTATATGGGCTTAAACATTCGCTAAGGCAATGGTACAAAAGGTTTGATTCTTTTATGTCTAAAATTGGTTTTTCAAAAAGCAACTATGATAGTTGTCTTTATTTTTCTAGTAATAATCTGGATTCTGCTATTTATTTGTTGCTATATGTGGATGGTATGTTAATAGCTTATCGTCACAAAGCTAAGATCGATAACCTAAAATCGCTGCTGAAATCTGAGTTCGATATGAAGGATTTAAGAGTTGCATAAAAAATTCTTGGGATGAGTATTTCAAGATATAGACCTGATCATTCTCTTTTTCTATCTCAAAAGCCTTTCCTTCAGAAAATCGTATCCAAATTTTCAATGCACTTGTGTAAACCCGTTACAAATCCTCTTGCTAGCCACTTTAAACTTTCCGACAAAACCTGTCCTAAAACTGAAAGTGAAAAGAGAGATATGGCTAATGTCCCTTACAGAATGGCCATAGGCCCAGTTATGTACTCAATGATATCTACCCGTCCAGACATTGCTTTTTCTATAAGCCTTCTTAGCAGATTTATGTCGAATCCTGGAAGAGATCATTGGGCTGCTCTCAAGTTGCTACTATGTTACCTAAATGGAACTGTGGATCAGGGTTTACACTATCATAATTGGTCAGATTTTGAATTAATCTGATTTGTTAACACTGATTTTACAGGTGACAAGGATGGTAGAAAATCTACCACTTATTTCTTTACACTTGCGGGTAATTGCATTTCATGAAAATCCCAACTGTAGCCTGTAGTTGCCTTGTCAACTACTGAGGCTGAGTATATCGCAGCAACGGAAGCAATCAAAGAAACCATCTGGCTTCAAGGGTTACTGAGTGAATTAAATATTTTACATTCCAAAGTTATTATTTATACACATAGTCAAAGTTGTTTACATTTGTGTAAAAATCCAGTCCATCACAAACGGACGAAACATATTGATGTCAAGTAGCTCTTTATTAGAGAAAAGGTCTCTAGTGGTATTGTTGATTTTGGTACTAAAATTGTAAACGCTGACAAATTTATGTTTTGCAGGGACTTTCTTCATGTAGAAACAATCTGACTCAAAGTGAGTCATTTCAGGGATGGAAAATACTGTTCGAGGTGGAGATTGTAGGCTTTTCAAGCCCATGTTCTCCCAATATTTTTTCATTTTCAGCCCAATTTTCTCCTCCCTTTTTTTTTTTTTACACCCCATGATGTAATAGGCCTCAACCCTTTGGAATAGGCTTCATTCTTTTTTTTTTCTTGACTGGGTCAAAGGATGCCAGGGTGGTTAGGGTTGGCCACCCAGGCCGTCCGCTGGTGACCCACGGCCTTCCCCTCTTTTTAATGCTGCTGCTTCGTTTTTTGTGCAGTCTCTCCCTCTCCTCCTCTTGACCATCTCTTCATTCTCTCTGTCTTTTGGAGTCTTCGGGACTCTCTGGTTTCCGCCTAATTCTGCGGCTCAGCTGTTGCTTTCCTCTCTCTGTTTCAGTGTTCTATGTTTCTCTGTTATTCACTGGTCTTCTTTGTCACCTTTGATTGTCTGTTGGTGTGCTTAGAGAAAGAGCCGTGAGGAAAAGAAAAGAGAGAGAAATAGAGAAAGAGGATTACCGGTGATTTTTGTCACAGCTGAGGCCTTTTCTGAGGGTATAACACCCTATCATCCCCTTACTTACCTTCGGCGCCTCGACGCGGCGTTGTCGCTGCTCGGCGACCGTTTACATTTCTGGTAACCGTTCAGTTTTAGCTCCTTGGTCATCTCTTTGATTTTCTGCTACCGGTTTCACCGCAGCGGTGGTAAGCAGAACAACTCTTTGTTCATTTTTGTTTCTCTTTGGTATTAACTGGGTGTTGATTTTGCAGATTGTCTTATTACTTTGTTTTTGATTTATGTTCTTGAAGATTAAATCTTCTATTTTCTTTTTTTATTCTTCCGCTGAGTTCTTGAGGTTTTGTAATAGTAATTAGTATATTGTAGTAGTAATTAGGAGCATTGTTTTTCAACAGGTCATTAACGATCCACCTAAAGAAATATTTATCTTTCAGCTTTTATGATAATTTATCCCAACATATACATTATATGATGCGAACATTCATTTTTTGATTCAAGATTAAGTTTGGTGAATCGTTAGTTATTCCAATATAACTAAGGCAGGCTGGTTTAAACTGTTGCAACCACCTCGTGCATGAATAAATCACAATTTGTCGTCGTATTTGCACGCAACAAACCCCCTATTTCGCTTTATCATGAAACTTCTTTTCTTTTTCCTCTCGTGACAACAAGCCCCTGTCACTTTGCTACCCCTAAAAACATCGATGACCACCGCCATTTCTCTCCTTACACTTCCCTCTCTTCTCGTTTATCTCTTTTTCTCCATTCATTTACTTGAAAACCATTACCGCCACCGAAGTTTCTTCTACCGCACCGTCGCTGCTCCCCTCACCAATTGTGAAATGCCGCTGAAGCAGCTAACCAGGAACAGTTGATGCAACCAATTAGTTTTAGGTAACATTTTTAGTTTTCTTGTTTATTTATCTTGTTATTTTCATTTTAATGATTTTGTTGATTAAATTAGTTATTTTTTATTTGTATGCATTTAGTTATCTATTTGTATATATTTGTTTACTCAAATATTTTATTGATAAATTTTGTGGGATTTTAATAGGATATTTACTCATTTTGTTTATATTATATATTTACAGTTTTATGGTATAATTTTTATAGTAAACTTTTAAATTTTAAATTTTGCGGTAGTAATTGCCCAGCCCAAGTGGCTTAGTGATTACAGTAACTAATCCTAAGGCTGCATTTGTAATTTTATAATAATGAGGAAAATATATTGAGGTTTATCTAAGAAAACTTTTAGTATAAGGGATTAATTTAAGTTACTTATGAAGCCTAAGGACTAAAGTGTAAATACGAGAGAATCAGTCTTTAAACCATCGTTCTTTACTGAATATACGTTCTTTTCTAAAAGTTGTTAGAGAGTGAGTAGCGATGACGCCTTCTGGTCGTTTAGGGGTTAATGCTCTAGTATCCGAAACGACTAATTGAGGTAATATTATGGCTTTAATAAGATTTGAGACCTTTGTTCTTGCTTTTTTTCTATATTCGAATTTGATTTGGCGAAATTTATGTTGGTCCTTTTTATTAAGATTTTTTCTATTAATTTTTTGGCGAACGATTCGGATCTATCTGAGAGTAGAGATTTTGTGCGTGTTTTAAGGTAAGGAGTATAAACCTTCTAAATTTTTATTCACCATATGTTCTAAAAACCTGTGATTTTGAATATATTTGGTACTTTACAAGTTTTGCGAATGATTTTAATAAGAAAAATTGGAATGAGCATGTATGAAATATTTTATATTCTGAATTTTTTAGTATGCGAATATATTGTGTATGAGAAGCATGTGCTTAATGTTTTGTTAAGATGTCCGAGTTAAAATGTAGTAAACTTCAAGGGCTGTTGGGACTTTTTACCCCTATTTATAATTGCCATGTGATTCATTCTTGTTTCTTATGCTTTCCTTATACCTTTTGTTCTTTTCAATTAAGCCTTGATTGCATGTATTCAATTTGGCAAAACAAATGATGCTTATGATTTTATAATATAGGCAAAAATTTTAAATTTTCTACTTCTTAAAATAATTACTATTTATGTGCACGTAAATTTAATGTGATCTTTTTAAAGAATGTGTTAATACCTTTGTATGGAAAGTAATTTAAACCGTCTCATTCCCAAATGATTTATATTTCTTACATGGTAAAGTCTCATGATATTTTCCCAAGTTTTATCAATATTTAAATGAACGTGGTTTTTTCCTTTACCATAGCAGAATTGTTTAATTACCACAATATACTTTCTCCAAGATATACTAGAAGATGCAAAGATGTTGTACCTTTATTATTTATGTATTTATTTATTATTTGAATGAACTTTATTCTCTTTCCATTTAAAAATAGAAGGAACGACAATTCACATTTTCATTTCTATATAACACTCTAACCTTTTCTTGTTTCTCCTAGAAAGTTCTCTATCGACGACCGCGTACGATCCCCAACAATTGACACTGTCTATGGTAAGGGGTTTTTTAAAAAGAATATATATGATGTCACAGTTTGCATGAAGTTTCACTTCCACAAAAAAAGGATTTACCAACCGAATCAATGTCGATCGGTAACTTAAACGATTTCTGACCGATCACCAACCACATGATAATCCTCAGTAATTAAATTGAAGTAATCGACTGATTTCTGATCAACAGATAATCAGTCGGTACCTAAGGTGAAGTTACCAATTGAATCGGATGGCAAAGGATTAACAAAAGTTACCGACCGAATGTCGGTCGGTAATCTATTGCAATTTTTCAGAATTTTTTTCTTCAGATTAGGGCTTTTTCCTCCCCTTCTCCCTGCTGCCTCTTTCTTTCATTCTCTCCCCCTCAAATTCCCTCATTCCGAACCCTCCCAATGACGACTCCCCCGATGCCCACACCACTCACCAAGGGCCTCCTTCTCTCCACCTAATGCTGATGTCCCCCTCGAGACCGCTCTATCACCGATAAGTCAACCTCCTTTCTTCTTTTCTCCCCCTGTTCTCCTTTCCATATTCTTCTCTTCCTCTGTTCTCCTTCTTTTTCTCCTCTTATTTCTTCTCCACCTTCTTTTGATAGACAGAACATCGTTAAAACCTCCACCCACTGCTACTCTCCTGCTATCGCCAGTAAGGAAATTTGTTTCTTTTTTTCTTCACACATGTTCTTTTTTCTTTTTCCTTAGAGCATAAAAGTATTTAATGTTTACATTTTTCGAATTCTTAAATTTGCTTTTATGTGATGCTCTATTAGGTAATAGTCGAATTGATTAAGCATGCTTTTCATTTGGTTGTGGCAATTGTTTAAAAAATAATAAAACAAAACGATAAGCTTTACCTTCATTCTTCTGTGATTTTTCTCTTTTTTGCATCTAATTCATGTACATGTTCAATTTTTAATGGAATATTTACTATCATTATGTTTGAGGAAACGAAAAAAGTCGGGAAAAGAACATTTATTACATGTTTTAGTACTGAAAAAAAGTGGTACCCTTTGTTTGATTGGGAATTTTCAATAATGGAAAATAGAATTCAATGATTTATCTATGCAAAAAAAAAAAATTCAAAAAGTACAAAATTATTACATTTAATGTTGGTTTAATGGATTATAACCTAGATTAGTGGATTTTGTTTTAATGTGGTTATAACTAATATTTATTGTGTTATTTGTTTGATTGTATGATATTTTATTCTATTCATGAAGTATCTATTCATTTTGGAATCAAAGAGTTTCTAATTCCATATTGAGAAAATTTAGAATAAGTAAGGGAAGAAGTAACTGGTGCACCATCTTCAAGTTTACACATTTACACCATTTTCTATTTTTTCCCACAATTTTTTCGCTTTTAATTTGTAGGAGAAATATAAAAGATATGCTTGAGATGTATGGGAAGAATGTATCTTTATTTGGGGAAGAAGTAATTTTATTTGCCTTTCGTTAGTGTCTGAAGAACATTAGAAAACATGCTTGAGAAAAGAGTAGAGTGTTTTAGACTAAAAAGTGAAGGATTTGCTCTCTTTTTGAGGAATAATTCTAAAATTTTAGAAGAGAAACTCATTTCATTTTTCCTATAAAAACTAAAAACATTTTTGTTATATTCAATGTGGTAGAAAGTGAAAACATTTTATATCTAAGTTATTTTGAAAACTTTAGAGAAAAAATTTTAATAAAGAATAGTTATAGTTTTTACATTATGAACTAGTTCAAAGTTAAAAGACTTCATACTTAAAACATCTTCAATTAAATTTTTCAGGATGCAAAGAGATATTAAAGTGTTTCTTTTATGGTGAGAAAAGAGTAGAGTGTTTGTTTTTTACTTAAATAATAATGATTGTGTATCCTTTGTTTTAGGGATATTTTCAAGAGTTAGTGCACGTTTAGTACTTTCAATAGAGGTATGTTTTATACAATTAGTTTTTGTTTCTTTGGGGGAGCCCGGACTCTTAAAAATATAACCATTTGTTGTCTTTATGTGGGAGATTAGACTCTTAAAAGAATAATTATTTGTTGTCTTGATCGGGTACCATGACTCTAAGAAAATATAATTATTTGTTTTTTTAATAGGGGAGCCTAGACTTTTTTTTTATTTTTATCATGGTTACAAATTTGTTTGTTTTTTGTTTAATTGGTTTATTGTATGGCTATTGTGCCTAGAAATTTTTCATTTTACAGGGGAAACTCTAAAAAAAGTTTTCAAAATTTAAATTAGTAAAACTTAAACTAGAACATTTTGAAAGTAATTACAACACTCAAATTAGTAGTGATTCTCATTTAAACTATTAAATTTCTAAACTGTAATCATTCCTAAATGAAAATCACAAAGCTTTAAACATAAGCCTCATGAATTCTTTGAGATGAATATATACACCGTTAAAATTGATGTAAATAACTTTTTAAATCTCCTTCGAGAAAAAATTTAAAGTGTTTTAAAGCTATAAAAGATATTTCAAGGCGGCCTTCTTAAAAAGTGGACAATTTTAAGAAAAATCTCCAATCTTTAAGTTTTGTACTTATAAACTCTTATTCTAAATTAATCTGTTTTATTTTGTGAATTTATGGAAGAGGATCGTAATTGGATGTATAGAAGATGTGCCCTGAGTTTTGGGAATTATACACTCAAAACACATTAATTTAGACTGAACTTTTGCCCCGATTTTGCCAATTATACTTCTGAAGAAGCATCTAATCTAGATGCACAAAATTTTTATGATATAATAAAAGTAGTAGCTTCACCATGGTATGAAGGGTGTAGAAGGATACAGTTACCTACAATTACGGGATTGTTGAATATTAAGTTTGAGAACAATTTGTCTCAAAAGTCATTTGATTAAGTACTACAATACGTGAAGTGTTTACCCCTGATAACAATAAGGCAGTGGATTATTGGTATCAAATGAAAAAGTTAGTATCTGACTTAGGTTTGCAGGTTTACAAGATTGACATATGTTTTAATGTTTGCATATGCATTGCTATAAATAAAATTCCCATATATATAATGGAGTGTAAGTTTTGGGGTCGTGAACCATGTAAAGAAAAATGTATACTGTAAACCAGTGCATAATTAGGGGGCAGGGCATTTGTAGCATCTTGAAATTACTTTATAAGTAATATGTTAAAAGTAAAGTTTAAAGATATTGTGAGCAATTCATAAATAGCGATAGGACATATGCAGTCATTTTCACTTCATTTTTAGACTAAGGATGCAATTGAAGTTTTATATTTAACTTAATGTGCAAATGAAACATTTACACATTTCAGGCAAAAGTATTTGCCTTTCTTTAATAAGTAGTTGATCAATATACAATTGCAAAAGATACAATACTTAATTGTTGAAACCTCCAAATTAAGGGATACTTTTTTTAAGCATCACATACATCTCTCCTATTCATGTGTTGCATATATTTTAGTCCCTTCATTTTCATTTAAATAATGTTAATTGATTCATAAATTTCCATTTGTTTCAGTTATCTATTTCACTAGCCTTAGCATGCAGACATGACTCAAATTCACCGAAGACAAGCCTACATCAGATTCTTCTAGAATATATATACCAGTCCAATCTGTATCCGTAGTTTTGGATGATCGCAAAAGGTAATGATACGAAAAATCACTATGATAAATTTTTTATCAAGGAAGTCTTTTTTTCTTATACACAAAAAAAATAAAAACTTATTGCCTATTAGGGTAAATTAACTCTAAATTTTTCATATTAAGTTCATTCATATATGTGTTCATATTTTTCAAGCTATAGAAAGTTTTGGACTTCTAAATTATAAATGTGGTCACCTGTCATGATTATTTGAATCATTTGTTGTATAAGAGGTTTAGTATTGGACATTGGAGAAAGTTTAAAGGTGTAATTTGCGTTCAACCATTCAATTTCAAGTCGAGTGAGATTTTATTACTTCTTTTTCTATAGGTGTTTTGTTGAAAAACTAGATGACCACCATGATTAAGGAACCCCATTCCCTTACGTAAATATTTGATAGATTGTGTAGAGTTTTTTTTTCAAATTTTCTTTACCTTTCTCTTTTACTCAGTACAACATATATATAGATATATTGTAGCGTTTTATTTTTTAAATTCTCTCTTAATGATGTTTAAAGATTAATATGCATGCCACCTTTTCATAACAAAAAAAAAAAATCAATTTCCTTGAATTTATCAAAAAAATAAATAGACACACCATTTATGTATGTTAAAGTTTTCTAGTTCTTTTAGATTATTGAGTCCTATTCTATATAGATATTGATCCATATAGAATTATATGTTTTCAGAGATCATGAAGAATATATCATGAGTAGAAGAAATGGCAGGACTCCTTCGCTTATATATTAGATAATATTAATGTTGATAAGGAACTCCTTCATTTACAAGTTCCAGCTACGAATGTTGCTGAAACTAGAGGTGCAGATATCACTTGTATTTATCTGTCTATATTACTACTACTTTTATTTATCATTTTTTTCACAAAAATCACTACAAATGCCCATCATTAATTTCATCATTTTAAAATTACTCAGAAACTTTATTTTTTCTTCTTATACTTAACAACGATTTTTTGAATAACTGATTTTAATAAATTAGGTGTTTTATGTTGGAATTCGGCTAAAATCATCATACCCAATTCTTTTATTCATCAGAACAAATACATAAGTGAAATTCATATTCATAGGTGGAGAAAAAAACTTTGTCATTGTACGCTTGTGACTTGGGTATAATTAAATTGATTAGATTTCTCTAAATACGACATAATTTGTCAAAATAACTAGATTGAAAATTATTCATGAATTTAAAGAATTGAATAAAAGTTAATGAGTAATTTGAAAAAAAACGTAATTATTTATGAATATTAAGTGATTTGCTTCTTTTTCGCCTTGGAATCATTTCTCAAATTATATCACGCTTGATCTTTCGATCAATGTTTTGCAGGTGATGCTAATTCAGAAAGAGAAGTGAAAAAATAATAGAAACTAAATTTGCTTCTATAGTTCATGAAAATATGAAACTAGTATACTTGAGGTAGAGTTTCATTTAGGAGCTGCTAAAGACAGAATATTATGAAATTAAACTAATAGGATCTTTTGTTCGAGTTCCATCGCCTTTGGATGATCTTAAGAGAATGCCCTACCAGCTTCTCCAAGTTACTGGTATGTATCCTACTTTCGTGACTCTATACTTTAATTTCCATCAATTTTGAATGTAATTTCTATAGGTTTTTAGGCCTACTTCTTCCTAATGCTTTTCATTTTTCCTTTATCCCTATGATGATCCAATGGGCCACAATAGAAAGATAAGGTTGTTTGAATTGGTCAGAGATGCCGGGCCGGGCCGGGCAGGGCCAACTCGGGCTGCCTGTTTTGACTTCACCTATTTTAATCTCTCCTCTCCTCGTATCTCACATGGCCGACTCTTGGTTTATTTTCTTTTGTTCTTCCTATGCTGCCTCGACTGCATCTCTCTCTCATCTTCTTCCTTTCTCTGCCTCGGCTTGCCGTGAACGCTGCTTTTCTCCATCTCTTTGGCTTTTGTGCCGCTGCCTCGGTCATTTTTTATTGCCGGCTTCTTGCGATCATTGCTTGATTGTTGTTATCATATTTTGAGGGAGTAACCTAAAGGTTAGAGAGAGAGAGAGAGAGAGAGAGGGAAATCGGTGACTCTTTTCTTGTTTTGTGGCCCGTGACTGAGAGATTATTCTGACCTTACCATCGTTTCTTACCGACGGCACCTCGACATGGTTCACTGCCTCTCGCCACTGCTCGGTGCCACCCCGGTTTCGGTGACAGCTTCTTCCGCCGGCAGAACAGACTTGCACCGGTGGGTATGTATATTTCAGTCTTTTTTTGTTTATTTCTTTTGTTTTGCTAATGGGTATTTTGCAGTTTCCTTTTTGGCATTTCCGATCGGTGAGACCGACAGTTGAGGAGGAGAAAAGAGATATTTTTGCAATAGTGTTAGGCTTATTATTTTTCCGTTGTATTATTCTAATTATTTGTAATAGTAAATAGTCATTGTAATAGTAAATAGATCCAACAAGTGGTATCAGAGCCTGGAAATCTACTGTTCTTGGTGATCTCATCGGCGCTAACAACCGTGGAAAAAAATCCAGATCTGAGGGAACTGTTGAGTTCCTCAAAACTTGCTAGTGAAGTATGGCTTAACTCCTTCTATTTTTTCCCGATTATTATTATTTTTCTGTTTCTGGCTTTTGGTTGCTTCAGCTTGCCGCCGTTTGTGCTATCTGTGTTCTGCTTCTAAACCGTGTTACAGTTTAGATTTCAGTTTACTGTTTTTGATTATTTCGTGTTATACCTGCTTCTGTTGTTCTTCTGTTTTTCCGACGATATACTGTTATATCTGTTGCTGCTGTTTTTCCGGTGGCATATATACATTTATCTACTGCTAATTGTTGGTTCTTTTGGATTTCATCCCTTTGCAATTCTGTTTTTATTGTTTTTAAAGTATATATATAAAAACCAAGCCTAGCTTGAGTCCGTGAGATTTCAGGTAGCTTTGCCGTGGCACGTTTTTCTGATTTCAAATATTTCTTTTTTGTTAGTATTCTGTTTTGCAACATTCTCTCTGTTTTTTTTTTTTTTGTCTTGTGGGTTGATTGTTTCTACCCTTATTTCTCGTTTCGGTTATATATATATATATATATTGCTGCTGCATTTGTGTTTATTGAGATTCTTGCCCCACACCTCTTTGCACCGTTTTTCAAAGGAAACAAATTCGGGTATTTTATTGTTACAATCAAACTTTTTTTTCCAAATCTTTCATTTTTCTAGCCATTAAAACATGTCGGTTTCAAAAATCAAACTAACAAGTTTGATGGCAAATCTGACTTTGTATTGTGGTGGAGGAAACCGAAAGCAGTTTTGATATAAAATAAAATTGAACCGGCTATTGGTAGCCCCGAAGAGTATCCGGAATCTTCGATGGGCGAAATTCGTACTGAAAAACCTTCTGATGTGCACAGTTGCCTTACCTTGCATTTAACGGACAATGTTTTATGAGAAATAGACGAAAAAGACAATGCTTTTGAAATCTGGACTAAACTAGAAAAGTTATATTTGGGAAAATCTCTTTCAAATAAAATTTATTTAAAAAAACAACTGTTTGGTTTTAAAATGAGGGTCAAAAAAACACTTTCAGAAAATATGGATGATTTAAATAAAATCATTTTGGAACTTCAAAACATTGGAGAGGAAATCTCTGATGAAAATATTGTTGTTATTTTATTAAATGTCTTACCTGATTCTTACAAAGATATAAAATCTGCCATTAAATATGGTAGAGATTATTTATCCTTTTCCGATGTTAAAAATGCTTTGAAATCAAAATATTTTGATTTAAAAAAGGAAAATGAATCAAATGGAGAAAACCTTTACGTGCGAGGGAGAGTTGATCAGAGGGAACCTCTTAGTCATATGTCTAAAAGTAAAGGGAAGTCCAAATCTCGAGAAAAGAATAAACTGAAATGTTTTTATTTTGGCAAGAAGGGTCATATGAAAAGCAAGTGTTTTGAAAGTATTAAAGATGAAAAACAATGTAAACATGGTAAAGGGAGTAATAGAAATGACAAAATCCATGATTTTGATTCAGATGGTAATTCTATGTTTTCAGAGGTTTTGTGTGTTTCCCTTTCCCCATCTTGTTCTAAAGTTGTGGATCATTGGGTTCTTGATTCTGGTTGTACATTTCACATGACACCCAATAAACACTGGTTTTCAGATTTTAAACCCTTAAATCAAGAAAAGGTTTAAATGGGAAACAATCAAGTTTGTGATGTTAAAGGCATTGGAAATATTTTCATCAAAATGCATGACGGTGTGACTAGGAAACTCACTAAGGTGAGATACATGCCCGACCTTCATGAGAATCTTATCTCTCTTGGTTATTTGGATTCACTTGGTTTTTATTTCAAATCTAAAAATGGTATTTTATGAATTTGCAAAGAAAAACTAGTCATGCTAAAAGGTATTAAAAGAGAAAGTTTATACATTGTTATTGGAAAAACAATTTGTAATTCAACGGCTTTGATTTCAAAAACTGTTCCCGAGAAAACTATGTCGTGGCATCGGCGGATTGGCCACATTAGTGAAAAGGGACTGTATTACTTGTAAAAAAAATCTTTTGTTTGGTGACAAAATTTATTCTTTGGATTTTCGTGACCATTGTGTTTTGGGAAAATAACACAAAATCAGTTTTTCAACTAGCACACACAAGTCTTATGCTATTCTATATTATGTGTATTGTGATCTATGGGGACCTGAAAAGGTTCTAGCTTATGGTGGTAATGTTTATTTATTGTCTATTGTGACGATTTTTCGAGGCATGTTTGGGTTTTTCTTTTAAAAATAAAAGATCAAATTTTGAAAAGTTTTGTCAGTGGAAATGTCTTGCCGAAAATCAATCTAGAAATAAACTAAACATAAGCAGGACTGTAACGGTCTTGAGTTTTGTAACTGAAAGTTTTCTGATTTGTGTGCATCGCATGGCATCTTACATCATAGAACGGTTAAGTATAACCCCTAGCAGAATAGAGTAGCTGAGAGGATGAACCATACTATAGTGGATAAGGTTAGATGTCTTATGGTGTCTTCAGGTGTCCCAAAACCTTTTTGGGGGGAAGCTGTAAGTACGATTGTCTACCTCATTAATAGTTCCCCTTCTACAGCTAGAAATTTTAGGACTCCTATGGAACTTTGGCGTGGCAAACCCACTAACCTATCCAACCTTAGAGTTTTTAGATATGCAGCTCTTCCACATCAGAAGGAGGGTAAGCTAGACCCTAGGTCTAGAAAGACAGTGTTTATAGGATATCCTAGTGGGGTGAAGGGTTATAAATTGTGGCTAAAGGGTGAACCGGGAGTAAAGATAGTTATCATTAGGGATGTCATCTTCAATGAGTTATATATGCCCTGTCTTAAGGATAAATCTATCTCCGATAGTCAACTTAGTGTTCCCACATCTTGTAGTATTCCTGTGGAGATGGAGTTCACTTCTGAACCCCATCTAGAGCCCTCTCAGGAGCCTGTAACCAATGAGGAGTTAGTTACACTATCTAGTAGCATACCTGCTCTTCCTAGAGTTCATGAATGACCCTATGTTAGAAGGTTTTGATGTGGAGGAAGAGCGTCCTGAGGCTCAAGCTCAAGCCCTTAGGGATGACCAGCTTGCGAGAGATAAGGCTAGAAGAGTGCCTAAGGAACACTCTAGATATGGTTAGTCTTACATAGTTTCATATGCATTTGCTGTTGCATCTTATGTGGAAGAAAATGAACCATTGTATTTTTCTGATGTATTAAAAAGCCCTAATCGTTCTTTATGGTTACATGCTATGGATAAGGAAATGTCTTCTTTATATAAAAATAGAACCTGGATTCTTGTTCAAAAACCCTCAAAACAAAGATTAGTTGATTGCAAATGGATTTTTAAAATTAAAGAGCCTGAGTCTTCTAATGAACCTCTAAGGTTCAAGTCCAGGCTGCTTGCAAAAAATTGATTTTAATAAAAAATTTTCTCCCGTCGTTAAATACAAAACAATTAGGATTATTCTTGCTCTTGTTGCCTTTAATGATCTCAATCTTGAACAACTTGATATTAAAACCGCTTTCTTGCATGGTGATCTCGATGAGACATATATATGCGTCAACGACCAGGTTTTGATGTTAAAGGTAGAGAACACATAGCGTGTCTTTTGAAAAAGTCCTTATACGGACTTAAACAATCACCTAGGCAATGGTACAAGAGGTTTGATTCTTTTATGTTGAAAGTTGGTTTCTCTAAAAGCAACTGTGATAGTTGTCTTTACTTCTCTGGTAATAATGTTGGTAGTGTTATTTATTTATTGCTTCATGTAGATGATATGTTAATTGCTTGTAAATATAAAGCTAAGATTGATGATCTGAAATCCTTGCTAAAATCCGAATTCGACATGAAGGATTTAGGGGTTGCATCCAAGATTCTTGGGATGAGTATTATTAGAGATAGGTCTGATCACTCACTTTTCCTATCTCAGAAGCCCTTTCTTCAAAAAATTGTCTCTAAATTTTCAATTATGTGTAAGCCCGTTATAACCCCACTTGCGAGCCATTTCAAACTTTCAAACAAAACTTGTCCTAAAACCGAGAATGAGAAAAGAGATATGGCAAATATCCCCAACAGAATAGCCATAGGCTCGGTTATGTACTCGATGATATCCACCCAACAAGACATTGCTTTTTCTATAAGCCTTCTCAGCAGATTCATGCCTAACCCGGGGAGGGATCACTAGGCTGCTCTCAACTGGTTGCTACGTTACCTTAACGGAACATTAGATAGGGGCTTACACTGTTATAATTGGTCGGATGTCTTTGAACTACTTGGTTATGTTGATTCTAACTTTGCAGGCAGTAAAGATGGTAGAAAATCTACCTCATCCTATTTCTTTACCCTAGAGGGTAATTGCGTCTCGTGATAATCTCAACTGGAGCCAGTAGTTGCCTTATCAACTACCGAGGCTGAGTACATTGCAGCTACGGAAGCTATCAAAGAAGCCATTTGGCTTCAAGGGTTATTGAATGAATTACACATTTTACATTCAAAAGCTATTATTTATACTGACAGCCAGAGTATTGTTTACATTTATGCAAAAATCCGGTCCATCATGAACGAACAAAGCATATAGATATCAAATACCATTTTATTAAGGAAAAAGTCTCTAGTGGTATAGTTGACATAGATAAAATTAGTACTGATAATAATCCTGCCAATTTTGGTACTAAATTGTGAGCTCTAACAAGTTTAAGTCTTGCAGGGATTTCCTTCACTTGGACGTAGTCTGACTCTCATGGAGTCATTTTGATGATTCGAAAAATATTGTTTGAGGCGCAAATTGTAGGGTTTTGGGCTTACTTCTTCCCAATATTTTTTTATTTTTCCAACTCATTTTTCTTTTCTCTCTATAATGATCTAATGGGTCACAACAGAAAGATAAGGTTGTTTGAATTAGTCAGAGATGCTGGGCAAAGCCAACCTGGGTTGCCGGTTGTGACTTGACCTATTTTAATCTCCCCTCTCATTGGTTCCCGCATAGCCTGCTTTTGGTTTATTTTCTTCTCTTCTTCCTCTGCTGCCTTGACTGCATCTCTGTCTCTTCTTCTTCCTTTCTTTGTTGCGGCTTGCCATGACCGCTGTTCTTCACCACCTCTTTGGCTTCTGTGCCGCTGCCTTGGTCATTTTGATCGCCAGCTTCTTGCGATCATTACTAGATTGCTATTATGATATTTTGAGGGAGAGAGCCAAAAAGGTTAGAGAGAGAGAGAGAGGGAAACCGGTGACTCTTTTCTTGTTTTGTGGCCCGTGACTGAGGGATTATTCTGACCTTACCATTGTCTCTTACAGACGGCACCTCGATACGGCTTGCTGTCTCTCGGCTACTCAGCACCGCCTCGGTTTTTGTGATAGCTTCTTCCGCCGACAGAAAAGACCGATAGCGGTAGGTAAGTATATTTCAGTCTCGTTTTTTTTTTTTTTGTTTATTTCTTTTGTTTTGCTAACGGGTATTTTGCAGTTTTCTTTTTGGCATTTCTGATCAGTGAGACCGACGGTCGAGGAGGAGAAAGAGATATTTTGTAATAGAGTTAGGCTTATTATTTTTCCGCTATATTATTCTTATTATTTGTAATAGTAAATAATCATGGTAATAGTAAATAGATCCAACAATTTCAAATTACGTGACAATTTGAAATTATGTTTATTGTTATGTATTTTCTTTTTGATTTTTTGGAAAATGCAAACTTGTTGACAAATGGCCAATTAACTATACAATTTTTGTTTTCATTGACCTCTCCAATAGAAAATTATAAACGCTCTACAAGTTATATATGTGAAAAATAAACTGGACTTTGTAGAAAATATAAGGGAAAAAAGATACAAATGCCCTCTAACTATTCGTACACTGCTAAAAATTCTCGTAAACTTTACTTTTCACTAATTTTATGCTCTAACTCTTTTTAGACCTCTAAAAGTACCTTTTGGCGGGTTTAGTGGTAGTTTTCGGGAAAATTCCACTAAAAACCATCGTAAAATTTGCCGGAATTGTACTTTTAGAGGCTCAAAAATAGTTTAAAGGTAAAATTAGTAAAAAGTAAAGTTAGAGGCATTTTCAATAGTGCGTAAATAGTTGGAGGACATTTATAGCCTTTTTTCCAAAATATATTAAAAAAATTTTCTTAAAAGTTTTATGCGTGAATATGTGTGTATGAATAGGTAGGACATTTGTATCATAGGACCAATATATATAATCTGATCTTTCAAGATATAGGTGTGGTTCTCTATTCCTTAAAATAAGCAGTTTTTTAACCTATTTTAAGTTTTTAACTATTTTTGTACTAATCTCGATTTTTTTTAACTCTTTTTTACAAAAAGAAAATTATTTTTGAGACCGTATGCTAATGAAGCTATTGAAACGATATTATTAAAATTTAAAAATATTATGTTAATTTTCAAAATCACTTATTTTCATCTGCAAAAAAGAAAAGCACGAGTACATTATACAAAAAGTTGTTGGATTTATTATTCGTAATTAGTATTACAAATGGTTAGAAACAATGAGCATAACTTTTAAAGCTTGTTGTCCTATTGTTGAAAGTAATACCATTATTGTGCTTGTTACTTCTCAATTATTAAATATGATAAAGGATAATAAGATTGTGTGAGCTAACTCATTCTGTTTCTTATTTCATTTTGACAATTGTGATACCTTTATTCCACATAGGCTGAAAATGAACTCTAGGCTAATCAAGAAGCCCACTTTGGTAACTAGTCTCCTTTAGAAAGCATTTCTTTCATTATTCATTTATTTGAATTCAACAACTGTCTTTATTTTTATTTGTAGAATGCCCTCCATAAATCTATTTCATCTCTTTTGTTGTGATATATGTGCTGGTAGAGTATCATTCCTTTATTTTTAGATCATAGTCATGGTTGTAAAGTAATTTTGACCTGTTGAGCGACAAGTCTCAAGTATTTATTAGTTCACATAAAACTTTAACCCACTTGCCTTTTTGTTTTGTTGATAATCATACTATATGTTTATATTTCATTTTTTCTTCTCTTGCAAACAACTGACATAGCTTTGTAATTTATATGAAGAGTTCGAAGAGAAGGCCAAACTTTTATATAATGATATGGCGAATCTTGTATGACCATCCTACACAATTTTCCTTTCATCTTGTTTATAAATTTTAATCCTTATATGAACAATTGGATTGTTAATCTTTTGAAGTCTAAAAAGCAAAAATTTTATTTTAAATATTTAAAGAATGATATATTTTTCTATCGGTTATGGAAGATCTTGTGTTGGAAAACGATTAGGCTAGAGAAATATGCTTTCTAAAACCTAGAAATGTGATTGTTTATACGCATGAATTTTTAGAAGTTTGCTAAGGAGATGAGAAACATTGAAGCGGAAATTGGTCATACAAATGAAAAGGGACGCAGATACAGATATCCTTTTATCTTTTTCTCAGTTGAAATATTGCCTTAAAGTATCTCTGTAAAGCTTCATTTTAATTTGATCATCTCTCAAATAAAGGGTTTTATCATTTCTAATAATACTAGAGAGGCTTATTTTAATGTGTTTTTTTACCTTAACCTACTTGGATTTTCACATTATCTGAATTGTTGTATTTAAGGAAAGAGCGAGAAGTCCCATCATATTTGCTTGGACAACTGAACAATCTTCCAAATGTCATTTCGGAATAATCAGAGCCCTCTAATGACTTGAACTGTAACAAAAATATTTCTTTTCGTAATGTGTTTTTTGTTTGTATTTACAAATATGTGACTTGCATATTCTCCATGAACAAGAAAAGTCTTTCGTACAAGTTTGCAAAAATAATGAGAATTGAATTTATGTTAACAGCAGCACCTTCTTAAGTTTGGTTTAAATTTTAACTACATTTCTCTAATTTATATAAATTCGATATGCTTGCTTACTAGCAATACTACAATACACTTAAAATATTTTTTTGCGCGTCTAATTTTTGTAATGAAATAAAGTGCCTTAATATATGCTACTAAATAAAAATTAGACTTGTAAAATGAAATTTTAGGTATTGTTTATCATCAAATTATTATTTCTTAAATGATACAGATATTTTTGTAATTTATATAAAATAGATGAATTTACCGTTTGTTTCTTATGTTAGATCTCTTGAATTTACCTTTTTCTTAAGTAAATCTCCTTTAATGAATTTTACTTCCTAAATTTTTTTCATCTTGACTAATTATCCAGTTTATGATATGAATAAGGTGATGAGAGAAAGTGGATGAAGCATTTACGGGCCATGAGAAGAATAAATAAGTAGTTCAGTCCAAGAAATTGAAGAAATCACTTTTGGTTTTCTCAAGATATTGAGAAAAGTGATTTTTAGTCTTTTTCTTGTGTTCTAGTGTTTTCTTGTTGACCTATATACGTAGATTTGAAAACTTCTAAAAAGTTGAATGATACTAATAATTGCTATGATATTTTTTAGTTCATGAAGTCTTTCTTTTCTTATACCCTAAAATATTTAAATACTCATTGGCGCCCATAATTTTAATTTTTGCTCAATTGTACATCTTTTTACACAGGGTATGGAAAATCTTGTGCATCGCGTTGGAAAAACCAACTCTAGTAGTTCCGCATACCTTTTTGCACTCGGTGTGCAATAATATCCTGTGCAAATACTGTATTTGAACTTCTTCACTTTTTTCAATCTTTTAAACCTAAAAATCCACTCATTTTGACTTCAAGTACCTAATAAGATTACCAAATAATATAAAATGAATATATTCCACAACGATACGACACAAATATACATTAAAAGTGTAGGCTTTACAGCCCTTTTTCTCACCAATTTTTTTCTTTTTCCAGCCCAATTCTCCCCCATTGGGACCCAGTGATGCGTTGGGCCTCAACCGAGACTAATAGGCTTCTTGTGCTCTCCTTCGGCTGCCCCTGTGGGCTGTCTTTCGGCTGGCTGTTGTTTGGGCTGCCTCTTGACCGAGTTTTCTGCTGGTTGGCTTCTGGGCCGCCTCCTGACCGAGTCCTGCACGAGATACCCGCGGTTGGGGACCCGCGCGCGACCGTTCGGCTAGCCTTTCTTATTGATGGCGTCTCTTCCGCTTTACACATAGTCTCATTCGATCTGCTCTCTCTGCTGTTTCATTCTCCTTGTGTCCTTTAGAGTCTTCAAGACTCCAGATTTTCTACTCCTCCTTCTTGTTAGTTCTGCCATTGCTGTTCTCTCTGTTTGTGCTGTTCAACAGCCTTGTCCTCAGTCACCAATGTTTATCTGTTGGGGAGTTTTGAGAGATAGCCGTGAGGAAAGAAAAGAGAGAGAAATAGAGATCGTTCGGTTGCCGGTGATTCTTCCCAGTTGAGGCTCTTATCTGAGGGTTATAAACCTGATCATCACCCTTCTTTACAACCATCGCCTTGACGCTGCTACGCCGCTGCTCGGCAACTGTCCCTGGTTGGATAACCCTTCAGTTCTGTGCTCCTCGGTCATCTCGTTGATTTTCTGTTGGATGGCTGTCCAACAATGGTGAGCAAAAAACGTTTTTTTGTTATATTGCTTGTTACTGATTTGGGTGTTATTTTGCAAATTGTTCCTTGAGTGGTTCTGTTCTTCAAAAAGATCAAATCTTTCTGTTATTTTTTCTTTTCCCGCTGTATTTTTCATTATTAAATTCGTAATAGTAATAGTATTTGTAATAGTAATTAGGAGGTTTTCTCCAACAATTGGTATCAGAGGCACGGTTTCTGGCCCTCTGGTTCTGCCGTATGGCAGCAATCTTTGGATCTGAGAAGTATCTCAGAATTTGGCCAGTGAAGTTCTTCTCTTTCCCTCTGTTTAAAGTTTTTTCTTTTCTGTTTTTCTTTCGGCTTGCTACCGTTTTTTGGCTTGCCGCTGGCTTTATCTGGTTTATTGTTTTTGTCTTGTAGCCATTTCTAATATTATCTCTGTCTCGGCTCGCCGCCGGTTCTGTTTTTTCTGTTGATTGCTGTTGTGACGGCTTGCCGCCGTGTTGACTACTGTTACTGCTTATTACTGCTTTATTATTATTCTACTTCTGTTCTTTTATTATTTCCAGTTTTGTGTTGCTTTGTTTTATTCTCTGTTTTCAAAACTAAAACCCAAGCCTGGCTTGGATCCAAGAGATTCCAAGTATCTGTGACTTGGAGGTTTTTCATTGCTGTTTTCAAAAGGTTTTCATTCTTCTGTCTTTTTCTGGCGATTTTTTGTTTGCTCCTGTTCCTGCTGTTATTCTGTTTGTTACTGCTTTGATTTTGTTTTTCTGTGCCGTTTGTGCCTTACTGTTTTGTAATCAAAACCAAACCTAATCAAACAAAATTAAAAAAAACAAACACCGTTTTTCTTTGGGAGATCTTTCCTCTGTTTTGTAGGAAAAATCCGAACAATCTTTTAGACAAAACTTTTTCAAATCTTTCATCTTTCTGAAACCACCAAGTTACACTTATTTACCCTTAAAACATGTCAGTTCCAAAAATTGAAACTGACAGGTTTGATGGCAAATCTGATTTTGTAATGTGGCAGAGGAAAATGAATCCAGCTATTTGCAGCCCTGAAGAGTATCTGGAGTCTTAGAAGGGCGAAATCCTAAAAGAAAAACTAGGTGATGCTCATAGTTGTCTCACCTTGCATTTGACTAATAACATTTTACGGGAAACTGATGAAAAAGACAACGATTTTGAAATCTGGACAAAACTGGAAAAGTTGTATTTAGGAAAATCTCTTTCAAACAAAATCTATTTAAAAGAACAGCATTTTGGTTTCAAAATGAGTGGAACAAAATCACTTTCTGAAAATATCGATGATTTAAATAAAATCATTTTGGAGTAACAAAACGTCGGAGAGAAAATCTCTGATGAAAATATTGCAGTCATTTTACTAAATGCCTTACTGATGTGAACCGGTTAGACATGCAAGAGCATCAAGGAGTTGTGACAAGAGCGAAGGCAAAACAACTAAAGAGTCACAAGGATCAAATTGAGCAAGAAAAGTTTCAAGGCTTAAATTTTGATGTCCAAGACTTTATGGGGATTAAATTTTGATGTTCAAGACTTTATGGAGCAATATCCTAATTTTTGAATAAGTTAGAAATTGAAATTTACCTTGGTAAATGGTTGGAATCCCTTTTGCCCAAGCTGAAAAATTGCCTCCTATTTTTGGCAATGTGTTGACTAGTGCTCTAGAATAGTCCAAATGCAATTAAAACACCTCTATTGTCTTATGAAGTGTATATATAGGTTATATCTATCCTTTTAGCTGAAAATATGAGAGGGAAAAATTCCTATTTTCTCCCTCAAGTCTCTATAAATATGTAGTCTTCCATTTTGAGAAGTAATCAAGAATTTTTTCAAGACAAAGGTTCTTCTCTTAGTATTCTTAGTTCTTAGCTTAGTTTTTCTATCTTCTTCAAGGGTGAACGTCCTTGAAAGAAAAATCACTTAGAAGACTTGTTGAAAGTTCCAAGAGCTTCAAAGTTGATCATAAAAAAAAAATTCCTTCATACTAGTTACTACACTCTTGTAGAAAGCTAGTCTTGAGGTCTTCTTCTTGTTTCATTGAGGTCTAAGGTTCAAAATACCTTAGGTTGCTTGAACTTTGAAGCAAAGATTTTGTTTAAACCTTCTTGAGGTCTTGGATTTGATATATCCAAGGTTGCTTGAAGTTTAACATTTTCAAGTCCTTTCAAAGGCACTTTCTGCTACTTATTATACTTGTTTTGTTTGTTCTCTCCCTCACTTCTTGGACAAAATTTTATGCACTTGAAGATCATTCCACATCACTTACCTGATTCTTTTAATGATGTCAAATCTGCCATTAAATATGGTAGAGATGATCTTTCCCTTTTTGATGTCAAAAATGCTTTAAAATCAAAAGATTTGGATTTACAAAAAGAAGACAAGTCTCATGGTGAAAATATTTTTGTAAGAGGAAGGATTGACCGGAGAGAAACTCCTAGTCGTCGTTTTAAAAGCCGTTCCAAATCACGAGAAAAAAGCAAGGTAAAGTATTTTTACTGTGGGAAAGAATGGCATATGAAAAACAAGTGTTTTAAACGAATCAAAGACGAGAAACAACGTAAACATGGTAAAGGAGGGAATAAAGTCGATAAAACCCACGATTTTGATTCAGATGGTAACTCTATGTTTTCTGAAGTTCTGTGTGTTTCTCTTTCTCCTTCATGTACTGATGTTGTTGATCATTGGGTGCTTGATTCTGGTTGTTCATTTCACATGTCACCAAAGAAACACTGGTTTTCAGATTTCAAAACTTTAAACCAAGGAAAAATTTTTATGGGAAATAATCAGGTTTGTGATATAAAAGGCATTGGCAGTATTTTTGTAAAAATGCATGATAGCGTGACTAGAAAACTCACTAAGGTGAGATATGTTCCTGACTTACGTCGAAATCTTATTTCCCTCAGTTATTTAGATTCTTTGGGTCTCTCTTTTAAATCCAAAAATGGTATTTTGCATGTTTGCAAAGAAAACCTAGTCATGCTAAAAGGTTTTAAAAAGGAAACTTTATATATCCTTCTTGGTAAAACAGTTTGCAACTCTACTGCCTTGATTTCAAAAACTATCCCAGAGAAAACTATGTTGTGGCATTGGAGGATTGGCCGCATTACTTAAAAGGGACTTTATCATTTGCAAAAAAAAAAAAAAACTTTTGTGTGGTAATAAAATTGATTCCTTGGATTTTTGTGATCACTGTGTTTTGGGAAAACAACACAAAATCAGTTTTTCTACCAGCACACATAAGTCATCTGCACCCCTTGATTATGTGCATTGTGATCTGTAGGGGCCTGAAAAGGTTCCAACTTATGGTGGTAACATTTATTTCCTTTCTATTGTTGATGATTTTTCGAGGCATGTATGGGTTTTTCTTTTAAAAACCAAAGATCAAACGTTTGAAAAATTTTGTGAATGGAAACGTTTTGCCGAAAATCATTCTCGAAATAAACTAAAAACTATCACGACTGATAACGGTCTTGAATTTTGTAACCGGAAGTTTCTGACTTATGTGCATCGCACGGCATTTTACACCATAGAACAGTAAGACATAACCCACAACAAAACGGAGTTGCCGAAAGGATGAACCGTACTATTATGGAGAAGGTTATTGGTTAGTGTCTTCTGGTATTCCAAAACCATTCTGGGGTGAAGCTGTTAGTACAGTTGTGTACCTCATCAATAGGTCTCCATCCACAGCTATAAACTTTAGGACTCCTATAGAACTCTGGTCTGGGAAACCTCCCAATCTTTCAAACCTTAGGGTTTTCGGTTGTGTAGCCTTTGCTCATCAAAAAGAGGGGAAACTAGATCCAAGATCTAGGAAGAGAGTGTTTATAGGATATCCTAGTTGGGTAAAGGGTTATAGAGTATGGTTGAAGGTTGAACCAGGGGTGAGAGTTATCATCAGTAGGGATGTCATCTTCAATGAGTTAGAAATACCCTGTCTTAGAAATAACACCGTCACCAATTATCCTTCTTGTGATCCTTCTCCTAGTAGCATTCCGGTAGAGGTGGAGACTATCTCCGAACCCACTCTAGAACCGTCTTAGGAACTTGAAACAAATTCTGAGCCTTCTGCTCCCTTTAGTAGCTCTCCCGTTCTTGAAACTTCTGATCCTGTTCTAGATGGTTCTGATGAGGAAGAGGAACATCCTGAGGCTCAAACCTAAGCTCTTAGGGACTATCAACTCGCTAAGAACCGAGTCCGTAGAGTACCTAAGGATCATTCTCGGTATGGTTACTCCTACATTGTTTCATATGCTTTTGCTATTGCTTTTTATGTTGAAGAAAAAGAACCCTTGTGTTTTTCTGAGGTTTTGAAAAGTCCAAATCGCGTTTTATGGTTACGTTCTATGGAGGAAGAAATGTTTTCCTTAAACAGAAACAAAACATGTGTTCTTGTTCCAAAACCTCCAAAACAAAAACTTGTTGATTGCAAATGGATTTTTAAAATAAAGGAGTCTGAGTCTTTTAATGAACCTCCAAGGTTCAAGGCTAGACTTGGTGCAAAAGGTTTTTCACAAATTGAGGTCATTGATTTCAACGAAATTTTTTCTCCTATTGTTAAATACAAAACAATTCGGATTATTCTTGCTCTTGTTGCTTTCTATGATCTTAATCTTGAACAGCTTGATGTGAAAACTGCTTTTTCAATTGGTGACCTTGAGAAAACCATTTATATGCATCAACCGCCTGGTTTTGAAGTAAAGGGTAAGGAACATATGGCATGTCTTCTGAAAAAGTCCTTATATAGACTTACACAGTCACCATGACAGTGGTACAAGAGGTTTGATTCTTTTATGTCCAAAATTGGTTTTGCGAGAAGCCTTTTATTCATCAGAACAAATACATAAGTGAAAATCATATTCATAGGTGGAAAAAAAACTTTGTACTGGTATGCTTGTGACTTGGGTATAATTAAATTGATTAGATTTCAGTAAATACGACATAAATAAGTGGATCAAAAATTGTTCATGAATTTAGGGTTTAGGGTTGAAGTTAATGAGTAATTTGAAAAAAAAAGGTTCATTATTTATAAATATTAAGTGATTTGCTTCTTTTTCTCCCTAGAATCATTTCTCAAATTATATCATGCTTGATCTTTCAATAAATATTGTGCAAGTGATGCTAATTCTGGAAGAGAAGTGAAAAAACAAAAGAAAACTAAATTTTCTTCTATAGTTCTTGAAAATATGAAACTGGTATACTTGAGGCAGAGTTTCATTCAGGAGCTGCTAAAGACAGAATCTTATGAAGCTAAACTAATAGGATCTTTTGTTCGAGTTCCATATCCTTTGGATGATCGTAGGAGAATGCCCTACTAGCTTGTGCAAGTTACTGGTATATATCCCAATTTTGTGACTCAAAACTTTAATTTCCATCAATTTTGAATATAAATTTAAAATTGCATGACAATTTGAAATTATATTTATTGTTATGTAATTTCTTTTTGATTTTTTTGGAAAATGCAAACTTGTTGACAAATGCTTAATTAACTATATAATTTTTGTTTTCATTGACCTTCTAATAGAAAATTATAAAGGCTCTACATTTTATATACATGAAAAATAAACTAGACATTGTAGAAAGTAGAAGGGAAAAAAGCTATAAATGCCCTCTAACTATTCACGCACTCCTGAAAATGCCCATAAACTTTACTTTTCACTAATTTTACCCTCCAACTCTTTTCGAGCCTCTAAAAGTACCCTTTTGGCGGGTTTAGTGGTGTTTTTCTACAAATTTTGTGGCAGTTTCTGGTGAAATTTCAGTAAAAAACCACTGAAAAATTTGCCAGAAGATTACTTTTAGAGGCTCAAAAATAGTTTCAAGGTAAAATTAGTAAAAAGTAAAGTTAGAGGCATTTCAGTAGTGCGTAAATAGTTGGAGGACATTTATAACCTTTTTCCCAAAATATAATAAAACAATTTTCTTAAAAGTTTTGTGCGTGAATATGTGTTTATGAATGGGTAGGACATCTGTATTAACTATTTTGTACTGTTCTCGATTATTTATTATTTCTTTTCTAATTTTTTTGCAAAAAAATTATTTTTGAGAAGGTATGCTAAGGAAGCTTTTGAAACAATGCTATTAATATTCAAAAATATTATGCTAATTTTTAAAACAACTTTTTAAAAATCACTTTTTTTTATCTGCGTAAGAAAACAAGCACGAGTACTAAAGAACATGTCTATAAAAGGTTGTTAGATTTATTATTCATAATTGGTATTACAAATAGTTAGAAACAATGAGCATAACTTTTAAAGCTTGTTGTCCTATTGCTGAAAGTAATACCATTATTGTGCTTGTCACTTCTCAGTTATTAAACATGATAAAAGATAATAAGATTGTGTGAAGTATCTCATTCTCCTTCTTATTTCATTTCGCTTACTAAAATTCTTGATAGCTCTTCTATAAATACCTTGCCTTTTTCCAAAGCTTATAGTAATTTTTTGTTCATATGGTTGTATGTTACTGTTAGGTGTAATAAATGAAGTTGGAAGTATTAAGCTTCAGTTATTAGGTATGGCAAGGGAAATCTCTATCGATTTGCTACAAGAGAGAAACTTTACAGAGGTAAACTTATAATCAGTTATACTTTGAATAGCTTTACAATGCCCTATCAAACTATTTTATTTCCTCATTTTATGAAAAATTATACCTATATTTAAAGAACTATTTCTTAAAGCAAATTCACACATGTTTATTTATGAAAGAATGTGAATAATTTGTAAAAGTGAGTATTCTTTCCCTACTCTTTTCATGGCGAAAAGGAGGGCCCAACTGCTGAGTTGTTTTATCCCAATTTCTTGAGAATTGTGATATCCTTATTCCACATAGGATATATGTGTAATGCGCGTTGAATTGTATATTAGTATGTGGCACATATCTATAGCCACTTTGAAATATTTCTTTTGGCTTTCCAAAAAAGGTTGATAATTTGTGAGCCATGAAAGTTGTTAGGCCTACGAGCCACGTTCTTAGTCCTAGCATGAAAAGTGACAAACATAAAAATTGATTAATATTCTTTTTTCAAAAAAAATAGCTTCAATTTTTGTGTTTTGAATTACATCTAACCAAGTAGTTTTATATTCAATGCAGGAAGAATGTGACGCTTTAAGGTTTAAAATGAACTCTGGGCTAATCAAGAAGCCCACTTTGGTAACTTGTTTCCTTTAGAAAGCATTTATTTCATTATTCATTTATTTGAATTCAACAACTGTCTTTTATTTTTATTTGTAGAATGCCCTTCATTCTTCTGTGATTTTTCTCTTTTTCGCGTCTAATTCATTTACATGTTCAATTTTTAATGGAATACTTACTATCCTTTTGTTTGAGGAAACGAAAAAAAGTAGGGAAAAGAACATTTATTACATGTTTTAGTATTGAAAAAAAGCGGTACCCTTTGTTTGATTGGGAATTTTCAATAATGGAAAATAGAATTCAATGATTTATCTATGCAAAAACAATTTCAAATAGTACATCATTATTACATTTAATGCTAGTTTAATGGATTATAACCTAGATTAGTGGATGTTGTTTTAATGTGGTTATAACTAATATTTATTGTGTTATTTGTTTGATTGTATGATATTTTACTCTAATCATAAAGTATCTATTCATTCTTGAATCAAAGAGTTTCTAATTCCATATTGAGAAAATTTGGAATAAGTAAGGGAAGAAGTAACTAGTGCACCATCTTCAAGTTTACACATTTACACCATTTTCTATTTTTTCCCACAATTTTCTCGCTTTTAATTTGTAGGAGAAATATAAAAGATATGCTTGAGATGTATGGGAAGAATGTATCTTTATTTGGGGAAGAAGTAATTTTATTTGCCTTTTGTTAGTGTCTGAAGAAAATTAGAAAACATGCTTGAGAAAAAAGTAGAGTGTTTTAGACTATAAAGTGAAGGATTTGCTCTCTTTTTGAGGAATAATTCTAAAATTTTAAAAGAGAAACTCGTTTAATTTTTCCTATAAAAACTGAAAACATTTTTTGTTGTATTCAATGTGATAGAAAATGAAAACATTTTTTATATAAGTTATTTTGAAAACTTTAGAGTAAAAATTTTAATAAAGAATAGTTATAGTTTTTACATTATAAACTAGTTCAAAGTTAAAAGACTTCATACTTAAAACATCTTCAATTAAATTTTCCAGGATGCAAAGAGATATTAAAGTGTTTCTTTTATGGTGAGAAAAGAGTAGAGTGTTTGTTTTTTACTTAAATAATAATGATTGTGTATCCTTTGTTTTAGGGATATTTTCAAGAGTTAGTGCGCGTTTAGTACTTTCGATAGAGGTATGTTTTATACAATTAGTTTTTGTTTCTTTAGGGGAGCCCGGACTCTTAAAAATATAACCATTTGTTGTCTTTATGTGGGAGATTAGACTCTTAAAAGAATAATTATTTGTTGTCGTGATCGGGTACCATGACACTAAGAAAATATAAAATTTTTATTTTTTTTAATAGGGGAGCCTAGACTTTTTTTTTTTTTTAATCATGGTTACAAATTTGTTTTTTTTTTTTTTTGTTTAATTGGTTTATTGTGTGGCTATTGTGCCTAGAAATTGTTCATTTCATAGGGGAAACTCTAAAAAAAGTTTTCAAAATTTAAATTAGTGAAACTTAAACTAGAAAATTTTGAAAGTAATTACAACACTGAAATGAGTAATGATTCTCATTTAAACTCTTAAATTTCTAAACTATAATCATTCTGAAATGAAAATCTCAAAGCTTTAAACATAAGCCTCATGAATTCTTTGAGATGAATATATACACTGTTAAAATTGATGTAAATAACTTTTTAAATCTCCTTCGAGAAAAAATTTAAGTGTTTTGAATCTATAAAAGATATTTCAGGAAACAATGACTAGATAAGGCGACCTTCTTAAAAAGTGGACAAATTTAAGAAAAATCTCCAATCTTTAAGTTTTGTACTTATAAACTCTTATTCTAAATTAATCTATTTTATTTTGTGAAATTATGGAAGAGGATCGTAGCTGGATGTATAGAAGATGCGCCCTGAGTTTTGGGAATTATTCACTCAAAACACATTAATTTAGACCGAACTTCTGCCCCGATTTCGCCAATTATACTTCTGAAGAAGCATCTAATCTAGATGCACAAAATTTTTATGATATAATAAGAGTAGTAGCTTCACCATGGTATGAAGCGTGTAGAAGGATAGAGTTACCTGCAGTTACGGGATTGTTGAGTATTAAGTTTGAGAACAATTTGTCTCAAAAGTCATTTGATTAAATACTACAATACGTGAAGTGTTTACCCCCTGATAACAATAAGGCAGTGGATTATTGGTATCAAATGAAAAAGTTAGTATCTGACTTAGGTTTGCATGTTTAGAAGATTGACATATGTTTTAATGTTTGCATATGCGTTGTTATAAATAAAACTCTCATATATATAATGGAGTGTAAGTTCTGGGGTTGTGAACCATGTAAACAAAAATGTATACTGTAAACCACCGCAGAATTAGGGGGCAGGGCATTTATAGCATCTTTAAATTACTTTATAAGCTATATGTTAAAAGTAAAGTTTAAAGATATTGTGAGCAATTCATAAATAGCGATAGGACATATGCAGTCATTTTCCCTTCATTTTTAGCCTAAGGATACAATTAAAGTTTTATATATAACTTAATGTGCAAATGAAACATTTACACATTTCAGGCAAAAGTATTTGCCTTTCTTTAATAAGTAGTTGATCAATATACAATTACAAAAGATACAATACTTAATTGTCGAAACCTCCAAATTAAGGGATACTTTTTTTAAGCATCACATACATCTCTCCTATTCATGTGTTGCATATATTTTATTCCCTTTATTTTCATTTCAATGATGTTAATTGGTTCATAAAGTTCCATTTGTTTCAGTTATCTATTTCACTAGCCTTAGCATGCAGACAGGACTCAAATTCACGGAAGACAAGCCTACATTAGATTCTTCTAGAATATATATATATACCTGTCCAATCTGTATCGGTAGTTTTGGATCGCAAAAGGTGAAGATACAAAAAATCACTATGATAAATTTTTTATTAAGGAAGTCTTTTTTTATTATATACAAAAAAAAAAAGTTATTGCCTATTAGGGTAAATTAACTCTGAATTTTGCATATTAAGTTCATTCATATATAAGTTCATATTTTTCTGGCTATAGCAAGTTTTGGACTTCTAAATTATTAATGTGGTCACCTGTCGTGATTATTTGAATCATTTATCGCATAATAGGTTTAGTATTGGACATTGGAGAAAGCTTAAAGGTGTAATTTGCGTTCAACCTTTCAATTTCAAGTTGAGTGAGATTTTATTACTTCTTTTTCTATTGGGGTTTTGTTGAAAAACTAGATGACCACCATGATTAACGAACCCCATTCCCTTACATAAATATTTGACAGAATGTATAGCAGTTTTTTTCAAATTTTCTTTACCTTTCTCTTTTACTCAGCACAACATATATATAGATATATTGTAGCATTTTATTTTTTAAATTCTCTCTTAATGATGTTTGAAGATTAATATGCATACCACCTTTTCATAACCCAAAAAAAAAAAAAAATCCATTTCCTTGAATTTACCAAATAAAATAAATAGACACACCATATATGTATGTTAAAGTTTTCTACTTCTTTTAGATTATCGAGTCCTATTCTATAAATAGATATTGATCCATATAGAATTATATGTTTTCAGAGATCATGAAGAATATATCATGAGTAGAAGAAATGGCAGAACTCGTTCGCTTATATATTAGATAATATTAATGTTGATAAGGAACTCCTTCCTTTACAAGTTCCAACTACGAATGTTGCTGAAACTAGAGGTGCAAATGTCACATGTATTTATCTGCCTAAATTACTACTACTTTTATTTATCATTTTTTTTTCACAAAAATCACTACAAATGCGCATCATTAATTTAATCATTTTAAAATTACTCATAAACTTTATTTTTGCTTCTTATACTTATCAACGATTTTTTAAATAACTGATTTTAATAAATTAGGTGTTTTTTGTTGGAATTCGTCTAAAATCATCATACCCAAATTCTTTTATTCATCCGAACAAATACATAAGAAAAAAACTTTGTCCTTGTACGCTTGTGACTTGGGTATAATTAAATTGATTAGATTTCACTAAATACGACATAATTTGTCAAAATAAGTCGATCAAAAAATATTCATGAATTTAAGGAATTGAATAAAAGTTAATGAGTAATTTGAAAAAAAAAACATAAATTATTTATGAATATTAAGTGATTTGCTTCTTTTCCGCCATGGAATCATTTCTCAAATTATATCATGCTTGATCTTTCGATCAATGTTTTGCAGGTGATGCTAATTCAGAAAGAGAAGTGGAAAAACAATAGAAAACTAAATTTGCTTCTATAGTTCCTGAAAATATGAAACTGGTATACTTGAGGTAGAGTTTCATTCAGGAGTTGCTACAGACAGAATATTATGAAACTAAACTAATAGGATCTTTTGTTCGAGTTCCATCGCCTTTGGATGATCGTAAAAGAATGCCCTACCAGCTTGTGCAAATTACTCGTATATATCCTACTTTTGTGACTCTATACTTTAATTTCCATCAATTTTAAATATAATTTCTATAGGTTTTTAGGCCTACTCCTTCTCAATATTTTTCATTTTTCCAGCCCATTTTTCCTTTATCCCTATGATGATCCAATGGGCCACAACAGAAAGATAAGGTTGTTTGAATCGGTAAGAGATGCCGAGCCGGGCTAGGCAGGGCCAACTCGGGCTGCCCGTTGTGACTTCACCTATTTTAATCTCTCCTATCCTCGTATCTCACATGGCTGACTCTTGGTTTATTTTCTTCTCTTCTTCCTCTGCTGCCTCGACTGTATCTCTGTCTCATCTTCTTTCTTTCCCTGTCGAGCTTGCCTTGACTGCTGCTCTTCTCCACTTTTTCAGCTTCTGTGCCGCTGCCTCGGTCATTTTGATTGCCGGCTTCTTGCGATCATTGCTTGATTGTTGTTTTGATATTTTGAGGGAGGAAGCTGAAAGGTTAGAGAGAGAGAGAGAGAGAGAGAGAGAGGGAAACCAGGGACTCTTTTCTTGTTTTGTGGCCCGTGACTGAGGGATTATTCTGACCTTACCATCGTGTCTTACCGACGGCACCTCAACGTGGCTCACTGCCTCTCGCCGCTGCTCGGCGTGGCCCTGGTTTCGGTGAAAGCTTCTTCCGTCGGCGGAATAGGCTTGTGCCGGTAGATATGTATATTTCAGTCCCTTTTTTGTTTATTTCTTTTGTTTTGCTAATGGGTATTTTGCAATTTTCTTTTCGGCATTTCCAATCGGTGAGACTGATAGTTGAGGAGGAGAAACGAGATATTTTTGTAATAGTGTTAGACTTATTATTTTTCCGCTGTACTATTCTGATTATATGTAATAGTAAATAGTCATTGTAATAGTAAATAGATCCAACAAGTGGTATCAGAGCCTGGAAATCTACTGTTTTTGGTGATCTCATCGGCGCCAGCAACCTTGGAAAAAAATCCAGATCTGAGGGAACAGTTGAGTTCCTCAGAACTTGCTAGTGAAGTATTGCTTAACTCCTTCTATTTTTTTCCGATTATTATTTTTCTGTTTGTGGCTTTTTGTTACTTCAGCTTGCCGCCGTTTGTGGGTTGATTGCTATCTGTGGTCTACTTCTGAACCACGTTACAATTCAGATTTCAGTTTACTGTTTTTGATTATTTTATGTTATACCTGCTTCTGTTGTTCTTCGGTTTTTCCGACGATATACTGTTATATCTGTTGCTGCTGTTTTTTCGGTGGTATATATATATATATATTTATCTACTGCTAATTATTGGTTCTTCTGATTTCATCCCTTTGCAATTCTGTTTTTATTATTTTTAAGGTATATATATAAAACCTAAGCCTGGCTTGAGTCCGTGAGACTTCAAGTAGCTTTGCCTTGGCACGTTTTTCTGATTTCAAATATTTTTTTTTTTAGTATTCTATTTTGCAACATTCTCTCTGTTTGTTTTTTTTTTGTCTTATGGGTTGATTGTTTCTACCTTTATTTCTCATTTCGGTTATATATTGCTCCTGCATTTGTGTTTATTGGGATTCGTGCCCCACACCTCGTTGCACCATTTTTCAAAGAAAACAAATTCGGGTATTTTATTGTTACAATCAAACTTTTTTTCCCAAATCTTTCATATTTCTAGCCATTAAACTACTCCTATTTTCCATTAAAACATGTCAGTTTCAAAAATCAAACCGATAAGTTTGATGGAAAATCTTACTTTGTAATGTGGCGGAGGAGAACGAAAGCAGTTTTGGTATAAAATGAAATTGCACCAGCTATTTGTATTCTCGAACAGTATCCGAAATCTTCGAGGGGTGAAATTCTTACTGAAAAACCTTGTGATGTGCACAGTTGCCTTACTTTGCATTTAACGGATAATGTTTTACAAGAAATAGACGAAAAAGACAATGCTTTTAAAATCTGGACTAGACTAGAAAAATTTTGTTTGGGAAAATCTCTTTCAAATAAAATTTATTTAAAAGAACAACTGTTTGGTTTTAAAATGAGCGGGTCTGAAACACTTTCTGAAAATATGGATAATTTAAATAAAATTGTTTTGGAACTTCAAAACGTTGGAGAGAAAATCTCTGATGAAAATATTGCTGTTATTTTATTAAATGCCTTACCTGATTCTTACAATGATATAACATCTGCCATTAAATATGGAAGAGATTATTTATCCTTTTCCGATATTAAAAATGCTTTGAAATCGAAAGATTTGGATTTACAAAAAGAAAATGAATCAAACGAAGAAAACCTTTACGTGCGAGGGAGAGTTGACCAAAGGGAACCTCTTAGTCACAGGTCTAAAAGTAAAGGGAAGTCCAAATCTCGAGAAAAGAGCAAAGTGAAATATTTTTATTGTGGCAAGGAGGGTCATATGAAAAATAAGTGTTTTGAAAGTATTAAAGATGAAAAACAACGTAAACATAGTAAAGGGAGTAATAGAAGTGACAAAATCAATTCTATATTTTTAGAGGTTTTGTGTGTTTCCCCTTCCCCATCTTGTTCTAAAGTTGTTGATCATTGGGTTCTTGATTCTGGCTGTACATTTCACATGACACCCAATAAATACTGGTTTTCAGATTTTAAACCCTTAAATCAAGGAAAGGTTTACATGGGAAACAATCAAGTTTGTGATGTTGAAGGCATTGGAAATATTTTCATCAAAATGCATGACGGTGTGTCTAGGAAACTCACTAAGGTGAGATACGTGCTCGACCTTCGTCAGAATCTTATCTCTCTTGGTTATTTGGATTCACTTGGTTTTTATTTCAAATCTAAAAATGGTATTTTATGAATTTGCAAAGGAAAACTAGTCATACTAAAAGGTTTTAAAAGAGAAAGTTTATACATTGTTATTGGAAAAACAGTTTGTAATTCAACGGCTTTGAATTCAAAAACTGTTCCCGAGAAAGCTATGTTGTGGCATCGGCGGATTGGCCACATTAGTGAAAAAGGGACTATATTACTTGCAAAAAAAAAAAAAAAACTTCTGTTTGGTGACAAAATTGATTCTTTAGATTTTTATGTACACTGTGTTTTGGGAAAACAACACAAAATCAGTTTTTCAACTAGTACACACAAGTCTTATACTATTCTATATTATGTGTATTGTGATCTATGGGGACCTGAAAATGTTCCAGCTTATGGTGGTAATGTTTATTTCTTGTCTATTGTTGATGATTTTTCGAGGCATGTTTGGGTTTTTCTTTTAAAAACAAAAGATCAAACTTTTGAAAAGTTTTGTGAGTGGAAACGCCTTGCCAAAAATCAATCTAGAAATAAACTAAACACAAGCAGGACTGGTAATGGTCTGGAGTTTTGTAACCGAAAGTTTTCTGATTTGTGTGCATTGTAAGGCATCTTACATCATAGGATGGTTAAGTATAACCCCTAGTAGAACGGAGTAGCTGAGAGGATGAACCATACCATAATGGATAAGGTTAGATGTCTTATGGTGTCTTCAAGTGTCCCAAAAACTTTTTGGGGGGGAGCTGTAATTACGATTGTCTACCTCATTAATAGTTCCCCTTCTACAACCATAAATTTTAGGACTCCTATAGAACTTTGGTGTGGCAAACCCACTAACCTGTCTAACCTTAGAGTTTTTAGGTATGCAGCTCTTGCACATCAGAAGGAGGGTAAGGCAGGCCCTAGGTCTAGAAAGAGAGTGTTCATAGGATATCCTAGTGGGGTGAAGGGTTATAAATTGTGGCTAAAGGGTGAACCGGGAGTAAGGATAGTTATCAGTAGGGATGTCATCTTCAATAAGTTAGATATGCCCTATCTTAAGGATAAACCTATCTCTGATAGTCAACCTAGTGTTCCCACATCTTGTAGTATTCCTGTGGAGGTGGAGGTCACTTCTGAACCCCCTCTAGAGCCCTCTCAGGAGTCTGTAACCAATGAGGAGTTAGTTACACTATCCAGTAGCATACCTGATCTTCCTAGTGTACCTGAAACCTTTGATCCTGCGTTAGAAGGTTTTGATGAGGAGGAAGAGCATCCTGAGGCTCAAGCTCAAGCCCGTTATAACCCCACTTGCGAGCCATTTCAAAATTTCAAACAAAACTTGTCCTAAAACCGAGAATGAGAAAAGAGATATGGAAAATATCCCCAACAGAATAGCCATAGGCTCGGTTATGTACTCGATGTTATCCACCCAACAAGACATTGCTTTTTCTATAAGCCTTCTCAGCAGATTCATGTCTAACCCGGTGAGGGATCACTGGGCTACTCTCAACTGGTTGCTGCGTTACCTTAACGAAACATTAGATAGGGGCTTACACTGTCATAATTGGTCTGATATCTTTGAATTACTTGGTAATATTGATTCCAATTTTGCAGGTGATAAGGATGGTAGAAAATCTACCTCATCCTATTTCTTTACCCTAGCGGGTAATTGCGTCTCATGATAATCTCAACTGGAGCCAGTAGTTGCCTTATCAACTACCGAGGCTGATACATCGCAGCTATGGAAGCTATCAAAGAAGCCATTTGGCTTCAAGTGTTATTGAATGAATTACACGTTTTACATTCAAAAGCTATTATTTATACTGACAGCTAGAGTATTGTTTACATTTATGCAAAAATCCGGTCTATTACGAACGAACATAGCATATAGATGTCAAATACCATTTTATTAGGGAAAAAGTCTCTAGTGGTATTGTTGACATAGATAAAATTAGTACTGATAATAATCCTGCAGATTTTGGTACTAAAATTGTGAGCTCTAACAAGTTTATGTTTTGCAGGGATTTCCTTCACTTGGACGTGGTCTGACTCTCATGGAGTCATTTTGATGATTCGAAAAATATTGTTTAAGGTGCAGATTGTAGGTTTTTGGGCCTAATTCTTCCCAATATTTTTTTATTTTTCCAACTCATTTTTCTTTTCTCTCTATAATGATCTAATGGCTACAACAGAAAGATAAGGTTGTTTGAATTGGTCAGAGATGCCGGGTGGGGCCAACCCGGGCTACCGGTTGTAACTTGACCTATTTTAATCTCCCCTCTCGTTGGTTCCCACATAGCCTACTGTTGGTTTATTTTCTTCTCTTCTTCCTCTGCTACCTTGACTGCATCTCTTTCTCTTCTTTCCTTTCTTTGTTGCGGCTTGCATTACCGCTGCTCTTCTCCACCTCTTCAGCTTATGTGCCGCTGCCTTGGTCATTTTGATCGCCGGTTTCTTGCAATCATTGCTATATCACTATTCTGATATTTTGAGGTAGAAAACCAAAAGGTTAGAGAGAGTGAGAGAGAGAGAGAGAGAGAGAGAGAGAGAGAGAGGGAAACCGGTGACTCTTTTCTTGTTTTGCGGCCCGTGACTGAGGGATTATTCCGACCTTACCATCGTCTCTTACAGACGGCACCTCGATGCGGCAGCGCCGCCTCAGTTTTGGTGACAGCTTCTTTCGCCAACAGAACAGACTCGCGGCGGTAAGTAAGTATATTTCAGTCCCTTTTTTTTTGTTTATTTCTTTTGTTTTGCGAACGGTATTTTGCAGTTTTCTTTTTGGCATTTCCGATCGGTGAGACCGATGGTCGAGGAGGAGAAAAGAGATATTTTTGTAATAGAGTTAGGCTTATTATTTTTCCGCTGTATTATTCTCATTATTTATAATAGTAAATAGTCATGGTAATAGTAAATAGATCCAACAATTTCAAATTGCATGACAATTTGAAATTATATTTATTGTTATGTATTTTCTTTTTGATTTTTTGGAAAATGCAAACATGTTGACAAATGGTCAATTAACTATACGATTTTTGTTTTCATTGACCTCTCCAATAGAAAATTATAAACGCTCTACAAGTTATATATATGAAAAATAAACTGGACTTTGTAAAAAATATAAGGGAAAGAAGCTACAAATGCCCTCTAACTATTCACGCACTGCTAAAAATGCCCATAAGCTTTACTTTCACTAATTTTACACTCTAACTCTTTTCGGACCTCTAAAAGTACCTTTTGGCAGGTTTAGTTGTAGTTTCCGAGAAAATTCCACTAAAAACCACCATAAAATTTGCCGGAATGGTACTTTTAGAGGCTAAAAAATAGTTTAAAGGTAAAATTAGTAAAAAGTAAAGTTAGAGGCATTTTCAGCAGTGCGTGAATAGTTGGAAGACATTTATAGCCTTTTTCCCAAAATATAATAAAAAAATTTTCTTAAAAGTTTTATGCGTGAATATGTGTGTATGAATAGGTAGGACATCTGTATCATAGGACCAATAAATATAATCTGATTTTTCGAGATATAGGTGTGATTCTCTATTCCTTAAAATAAGGAGTTTTTTAACCAATTTTAAGTTATTAACTATTTTTGTACTGTTCTCGATTTTTTTTAACTCTCTTTTACAAAGAAAAATTATTTTTGAGACTGTATGCTAAGGAAGCTTTTGAAACGATATTATTAAAATTTAAAAATATTATATTAATTTTTAAAACAACTTTTTCAAAATCACTTTTTTTCATCTACATAAAAGAAAAGCACGAGTACATTCTATAAAAGTTGTTGGATTTATTATTCATAATTAGTATTACAAATGGTTAGAAACAATGAGCATAACTTTTAAAGCTTGTTATCCTATTGTTAATAGTGATACCATTATTGTGCTTGTTACTTCTCAATTATTAAATATGATAAAAGATAATAAGATTGTGTGAGCTAACTCATTCTCTTTCTTATTTCATTTTGCTTATAAATTATCTATAGAGCTCTTCTATAAATACCTTGCCTTTTTCCAAAGTTTAAAGTAATTTGTTGTTCATATGGTTGTAGGTTACTCTTAGGTGTATTAAATGAAGTTGGAAGTATTAAGCTACAGTTATTAGGTATGGCAAGGGAAATCTCTATCAAATTGCTACAAGAGAGAACATTACAAAGGTAAACTTATAATCAGTTACACTTTCACTAGCTTTACATTGCCCTATCAAACTATTTTATATTGCACATATAACAAAAAATTATACCTAAATTTAAACCTAGGCTTTTGTTATTATTTTCCAACTAATTCACCTCCTCAACTTTATATACAACCATTAAAGCATGATATGTATGGCTAAAACCATTATAACAAGTAATATAAAATAATATCATGTATCTCCTAAATTAGTGATTCAGTATGTGAGTCATAATTTCTATATGTGCCTGCACGTTTATTAGCTAAACATGCCTGTGATATCTTCGATGTTCTTGTTTGGATAGAAGAGGTACCAGATTGACTATGTAATCTCGGCCTACATAGTGGATAAATTTTCCATTTAAGAAAGCTTATTTTTCTTTTAAAAAGCATTTCTTTGATTATGTCATTTCTTAATAGTTTAAAAATTTGCGTACTTCCCATACTGGAAGCTTTGGAATTTCTTCCTTGGGATGATCAATCGAACAATTTCTTAAAGAAAATTCATACATGTTTATTTATAAAAAGAAATGTGAATAAATTGCAAAAGTGAGTATTTTTTCCCTACTCCATTCATGTCTAAAAAGAGGGCCCAACTGATGAGCTGCTTTATCCCAATTTCTTGACAATTGTGATACCCCTTATTCCACATAGGATATATGTGTAATGCGCATGAATTGTGTATAAATATCAATAGTCACTTTGAAATATTTATTTTGGCTTTGCAAAAGTGGTCGATAATTTGTGAGCCATGAAAGTTGTTAGGCCTATAAGCTATGTTCTTAGTCCTACAATGAAAAGTGACAAACATAAAAAGTAATAATATTCTTTTTTGAAAAAAATAGCTTCAATTTTTGTGTTTTGACTTACATCTAACCAAATAGTTTTACATTCAATGCCGGAGGAATGTGACGCTTTAAGGTTGAAAATGAACCTGGGCTAATCAAGAAGCCCACTTTGGTAAATAGTCTCCTTTAGAAAGCATTTCTTTCATTATTCATTTATTTCAATTCAACAACTGTCTTTTATTTTTATTTGTAGAATGCCCTCCATAAATCTATTTCATATTTTTTGTTGTGATGTATGTGCTGGTAGAGTATCATTCCTTTATTTTTAGATCATAATCATGGTTATAAAGTAATTTTTACCTTTTGAACGACAAGTCTCAAGTATTTAATAGTTCACATAAAACTTTAACCCATCCGCCTTTCTGTTTTGTTGATAATCATACTATATGTTTATATATTGTTTTTTCTTCTCTCACAAACAACTTACATAGCTTTCTAATTTACAAGAAGAGTTCAAAGAGAATGCCAAACTTTTACATAATGATATGACAAATCTTGTATGACCATCCTACATAATTTTTCTTTCATCTTTTTTATAATTTTTTATCCATAAATGAACAACTGGATTGTTAATCTTTTTAAATCAAAAAAGCAAAAATTTTATTTTAAATATCTAAACAATGATATATTTTTCTATTGGTTATGGAAGGTCCATTGTTGGAAAACGATTAGGCTGGAGAAATATACTTTCCAACACTTAGAAATTTGATTGTATATATGCTTGACTTTTCAGAACTTTGCTAAGGAGATGAGAAACATTGAAGTAGAAATTGGTCATACAAATGAAAAGGGATACAGATAGAGATATCCTTTTATCTTTTTTCTCAGTTGAAATATTGCCTCAAAGTATCTCTGGAAGGTTTGATTTTTATTTGATCATTTTTCAAATAAAGAGTTTTAACATTTCTAATGATACTAGAGAGGCTTAATTGAATGTGTTTTGTGACCTTAACCTACTAGGATTTTCACATTATCTGAATTGTTGGATTTAAGGAAAGAGCGAGAAGTCCCATCATATCTGCTTGGACTACTAACAATCTTCCAAATGCCATTTCAGAATAATCAGAGCCCTCTAATAACTTGAACGGTAACAAAAATATTTCTTTTTGTAATGTGTTTTTTGTTTGTATTTACAAATATGTGACTTGCATATTCTCCATGAACAAAAAATGTGTTTCATACAATTTTGCAAAAATAACGAGGATTGAATTAATGTTAACAGTATTTCCTTCTTGAGTTTGGTCTAAATTTTAATTACATTTCTATAATTTATATAAATTCCGTATGCTTACTTACTAGCATTACGATAATATACTTCTTAAAATATTTTTTTGTGGGTCTAATTTTTGTAATGAAAATACTCTCTTAATATATGTAACTATATAAAAATTAGACTTGTAAAATGAAATTTTAGGAATTGTTTACCATCAAATTATTGTTTCTTAAATGCTAAGGAAATTTTTGTAATTTATATAAACTAGACGAATTTACCGTTTGTTTCTTATGTTAGCCTCTTGAATTTACCTTTTTCTTAACCAAATCTCCTTTAATGAATTTTACTTCCTGAATTTTGTTCATCTTGACTAATGTATCCTATTTATGATATGAATAAGGTGATTAGAGAAAGTGGATGAAGCATTTACGGGCCAAGATAAGAATAAATAAGCAGTTCAGTCCAAGGAATTAAAGAAATGACTTTTAGTTTTCTCACGATATTGAGAAAAGTGATTTTTTGTATTTTTCTTGTGTTCTAATGTTTTCTTGTTGACCTATATACATAGATTTGAAAATTTCTGAAAAGTTGAATGATACTAATAATTGCGATGATAATTTTTAGTTCATGAAGTCTTTCTTTTCTTATACACTAAAAAATTTAAATACTTATTGGTGCCCACAATTTTAATTTTTGCTGAATTGTACATCTTGTTACACAGGGTGTGGAAAATCTTGTGCCTCGCATTGGAAAAACCAATTCTAGTAGTTTCGCATATCTTTTTGCACTTGGTGTGCAATAATATCCTTTGCAAATCCCATATTTGAACTTCTTCATTTGTTTCCATCTTTGAAGCCTAAAAATCCACTCATTTTGATTTCAAGTACCTAATAAGATTACCAAATCACATAAAATGAATATATTCCAAAACGATATGAGACAAAAATACATTAAAAGAGTAAGTATAAATAGTGTAAAGCCATAACATTTTCATACTTAACAATTAGATTCCTTATCCAATTAGGATTTTTTTTAATAAAAAATTAAAGAGTGTACCTTGATTCATGCATAATGGCTAAGTAATGGCAAGGGATTCATGACCCTATATATGAACCTAATCCATATCAAAATTTTCTCTTTTAACCCAAACAAGAAAAAACATCCATCCGGTCATTAACGATCCACCTAAACAAATAATTATCTTTCAACTTTTATGATAATTTATCCCAACATATACATTATATGATGTCAACATTCATTTTTTGATTCAACATTAAGTTTAATGGATCGTTAGTTATTCAAATATAACTAAGGCACCACCGGTTTAAAAAGTTGCAACCACCTCGTATATGTCGTTCTATTTGCGTGCAACAAGCCCCTATTTCACTTTATCACAAAACTTCCCTTCTTTTTCCTCTCGTGATAATGAGCCCCTGTCACTTTGCTACCCATGGAAACATCGACGACCACCACCATTTCTCTCCTTACACTTCTCTCTCTTCTCATTTATCTCTTTATCTCCATCCATTTACGTGAAAACCATTACTGCCACCGAAGCTTCTCCTTTTGCACCGTCGCTACTCCCCTCGCCGATTTTGAAATGCTGCTAAAGCCACTAACAAGGAAAAGTTGCTGCAACCAATTAGTTTTAGGTCACATTTCTAGTTTTCTTCTATATTTATCTTGTTATTTTGATTTTAATGATTTCGTTGATTAAATTAGTCATTTTATATTTGTTTGCATATAGTTATTTATTTGTATATATTTGTTTAATCAAATATTTAATTGATAAAATTGGTGGGACGATAATAGCATATTTACTCATTTTGTTTATACTATATATTTAATGTTTTTTGGTATAATTTTTATACTAAACTTTTATATTTTAAATTTTGCGGTTCTAATTACCCAGCCCAAGTGGCTTAGTGATTACGGTAATTAATCCTAAGGCTGCATTTGTAATTTTATAATATTGAGGAAAATGTCTTGAGGTTTATTTAAGAAAACTTTTAATATAAGGGATTAATTTAAGTTACTTATGAAGCCTAAGGATTAAAGTGTAAAAATGGGAGAATCAGTCTTTAAACCATCGTTAACGTATGTTCATTTCTAAAGTTGTTAGAAGGAGAAGCGGCGAAGCCTTCTCGTCATTTAGAGGTTAATGCTCTAGTGTCCGAAACGACTAATACAGGTAATATTATGGCTTTAATAAGATCAAAGACCTCCATTACTGCTTTTTTTTCTATTAGAATTTTAATTACGGTATGAGATGGAACCAGGGTTTCATGTAACTAAATTTCTGTTGGATTTTTTTAATAAGATTTTTCTATTAACTTTTAGGTGTACGATTCAAATTTGTGTGAGATTAGAGATTTTGTAGGTGTTTTAAGGTAAGGAGTATAAGCCTTCTGATTTTTATTGACTATATGTTCTTCTAAAATATTGTGATTTTGAATATATTTGGTACTTTGAAAGTGTTGCGAATGATTTAAATAAGAAATATTGGAATGAACATGTATGAAATATTCTATATTCAGAATTTTTTAGTATGCGAATATACTTAGTATGAGAAGCATGTGTTTAAAGTTTTGTTAAGATGTCCGAGTTAAAATGTAGTAAAGTTCAAGGGTTTTGGGACTTTTTATCCTTACTTATCATGGCCATGTGATTCATTCTTGTTTCTTATCTTTTCCTTATACCTTTTGTTCTCTTCAATTAAAGCCTTGATTGCATGTATTCAATTTGGAAAAACAAATGATGCTTATGATTTCTTACTACAGGCAAAAATTTTAAATTTTCTACTCCTTTAGTATTTATGTGCACATAAATTTAATGTGATCTTTTAAAAAAATGTATTAATACCTTTGTATGGAAAGTAATTTAAGCGATCTCATTCCCAAATGATTTATATTTCTTACATTGTTAATCTCATGATATTTTCGCAAGTTTTATCGATACTTAAATGAACGTTTACATATGCATTGTTATATAGAAAACTCTCATATATAGAATGGAGTGTAAGTTTTGGGGTCGTGAACGATATAAACAAAATGTCTACTGTAAACCACCACATAATTAGGTGGCAAGGCATTTTTAATATCTTGAAATTAGTTTATAAGTAAAAGAGTTAAAAGTAAAGTTTAAAGATATTGTGAGCAATTCATAAATAGCAATAGAACATATGTAGTCATTTTCTCTTCATTTCAAGACTAAGGATACAATTGAAGTTTTATATTTAACTTAATGTAAAAATGAAACATTTACATATTTCAGGCAAAAGTATTTGCCTTTTTGAAATTAGTAGTCGATCAATATACAATTGCAAAAAATACAATACTTAATTGTAGAAACCTCCAAATTATGGGATAGTTGTTTTTAAGCACCATATACATCTCTCCGATTCATGTGTTGCATATATTTTATTCCCTTCTTTTTCATTTCAATGATGTTAATTGGTTCATAAATTTTCATTTGTTTCAGTTATCTATTTCACTAGCCTTGGCATGGAGACATGACTCAAATTCATGGAAGACAATCCTACATCAGATTCGTCAAGAATATATATACCAGTCCAATCTATATCCATAGTTTTGGATATTCGCAAAAGGTGATAATACGAAAAATCGCTATGATAATTTTTAATCAAGGAAGTCTTTTTTTCTTAGATACAAAAAAAAATATAAAAATTTATTGCCTATTCGGGTAAATTAACTCCGAATTTTGCATATTAAGTTCATTCATATTTACGTTCATATTTTTCTGGACTATAGCAAGTTTTGGACTTCTAAATTGTAAATGTGGTCACCTGTCATGATTATTTGAATCATTCATAGTATAAGAGGTTTAGTATTGGACATTGGAGAAAGTTTAAAGGGTTAATTTGCGTTCAACCATTAAATTTCAAGTCGAGTGAGTTTTATTACTTCATTTTCTGTTGGGGTTTTGTTGAAAAAATAGATGACCACCATGATTAAGGAACCCCATTCCCTTATATAAATATTTGACAGATTGTTTGGCGGCTTTTTTCAAATTTTCTTTACCTTTCTCTTTTACTCAGCACACCATATATATAGATATATTGTAGCGTTTTATCTTATAAATTCTCTCTTAATGATGTTTGAAGATTAATATGCATACCACCTTTTCATAACAAAAAAATAGAAAAATAAAAGAATCCATTCCCTTGAATTTACCAAATAAATAAATAGACACACCATATATGTATGTTAAAGTTTTCTAGTTCTTTTAGATTATCGAGTCCTATTTCCTATTATATAAATAGATATTGATTCATATAGAATTGTATGTTTTCAGAATTCATGAAGAATATATCATTAGTAAAAGAATGGCAGAACTCCTTCGCCTTATATATTAAGTAATATTTATGTTGAGAAGGAACTCCCTCCTTTACAAGTTCCAGCTACGAATGTCACTGAAACTAGAGGTACAGATGTCATATGTATATATTTGTCTATATTACTATTTTTTTCACAAAAATCACTACAAATGCCTATCATTAATTTGCTCTTTTTCAAATTACTCATAAATTTTATTTTTGCTTCTTATACTTATCAACAATTTATTGAATAACTGATTTTAATAAATTATGTGTTTTATGTTGGAATTCGGCTAAAATCACCATACTCAAGCCTTGTATTCATGAGAACTAATATATAAGTGAAAATCATATTCATAGGTGGAAAAAGAACTTTGTCCTGGTACCCTTGTGACTTGGGTATAATTAAATTGATTAGATTTCACTAAATAGGACATAATTTGTCAAAATAAGTCGATCGAAAAATTTTCATGAATATAAGGAATTGAATAAAAGTCAAGAGTAATTTGAAGAAAATTTATAAATTATTAATGAATATTAAGTGATTTGCTTCTTTTTCGCCCTGGAATCATTTCTCAAATTATATCATGCTTGATCTTTCAATCAGTGTTTTCCACGTGATGCTAATTCTGAAAGAGAAGCGAAAAAACAAAAGAAAACTATATTTGCTTCTATAGTTCTTGAAAATATGAAACTGGTATACTTGAGGCAGAGTTTCGTTCAGGAGTTGCTAAAGACACAATCTTATGAAACTAAGCTGATAGGATCTTTTGTATGAGTTCCATCGCCTTTGGATGATCGTAAGAGAATGCCCTACCAGCTTGTGCAAGTTACTGGTATATGTCCCAATTTTGTGACTCTAAACTTTAATTTCCATCCATTTTGAACAATTTGAAATTATATTTATTGTTATGTATTTTCTTTTTGATTTTTTGGAAAATGCAAGATTGTTGACAAATGGTTAATTAACTATATAATTTTTGTTTGCATTGACCTTTCAAATAGAAAATTATAAAGGCTCTACTTGTTATATATATGAAAAATAAACTAGACTCTATGGAAAATATACGGGAAAATGCCTATAAACCTTACATTTCACTAATTGTACCCTCCAACTCTTTTAGGGCCTCTAAAAGTGTACCCTTTTGGCAAGTTTAGTGGTGATTTTCTATGAATTTTGTGGCGGTTCCGGTAAAATTTCACTAAAAACCATCGGCAAATTTTATTGAAGGGTACTCTATACGCTAAAAAATAGTTTGAAGGTAAAATTAGTAAAAAGTAAAGTTAGAGGCATTTCAGCGGTGCGTAAATAGTTGGAGGACATTTATAGCATTTTTTCCAAAATATAATAGATAATTTTCTTAAAAGTTTTGTGCGTGAATATGTGTGTATGAATGGGTAGGACATATGTATCATAGGACCAATATATATAATCCGATTTATCGAGATATAGGTGTGGTTCTCTATTGCATAAAAAAATTATTTTTTTATACTATTATAAGTTATTAACTATTTTTGTAATGTTCTTCACTATTTATTATTTCTTTTTTAATTTTTTTACAAAAAAATTATTTTTGAGTAGGTAAACAAAGGAAGCTTTTGAAACGATACTATTAAAATTTAAAAATATTATATTAATTTTTAAAACGACTTTTTCAAAATCACTTTTTTTCATCTGCATAAAAGAAATGCAAGGGCACTAAAGAACATGTCTATAGAAAGTTGTTAGATTTATTATTCATAATTAGTATTACAAATAATTACAAACAACGAGGATAAATTTTAAATCTTGTTGTCTTATTGTTGAAAGTAATACCGTCATTGTGCTTCTTACTTCTTAATTATTAAACATGATAAAAGATAATAAGATTGTGTGAAGTAACTCATTATCTTTCTTATTTCGTTTTGCTTTCTAAAATTCTTGATAGCTCTTCTGTAAATACCTTGCCTTTTTCCTAAGCTAAAAGTAATTTTTTTTTCATATGGTTGTATGTTACTCTTAGGTGTAATAAATTAAGTTGGAAGTATTAATCTTTAGTTATTAGGTACGGCAAGGGAAATGTCTACCGATTTGCTACTAGAGAGAAACTTTATAGAGATAAACTTATAATCAGTTATACTTTGAATAGCTTTATAATGCCCTATCAAACTATTTTATATTCCAGATGTTATGAAAAATTATACCTATATTTAAATCTAGGCTTCTGTTATTATTTTCCAACTAATTCACCTCCTCAACTTTATATACAACTATTAAAGCATGATTTGTATGCCTAAAACCATTATAAAAAGTAATATAATTTGTGCAAAATAATATCGTGCATCGCCTAAATGTAAGATTCAGTATGTGAGTTATAATTTCTATATGTTCCTACACATTTATTAGCTAAACATGTATGTGATATCTTCAATGTTCTCGTTTTGATAGAAGAGGTACCGGATCGACTTTGTAATCTCGGGCAACATACTGGATAAATTTTCAATTTAATGAAGTTTATTTTTTCTTTCAAAGAAAGAATTTCTTCAATTATGTGATTTCTTGATAAATTACATATTTGTGTATTTCGAAATCTGCAGGCTCTGGAATTTCTTCATTAGGATGATCAATAGAACAATTTCTTAAATCAAATTCATACATATTTATTTATGAAAAAAATGTGAATAATTTACAAAAGTGAGTATTTTTTTCCCTAATCCTTTCATGGCTAAAAGAGGGCCCAACCGATGAGTTATTTTATCCCAATTTCTTGACAATTGTGATACTCTTATTCCACATAGAATATATGTGTAATGCACGTGAATTGTATATAAGTATGTGGCACATATCTATAGTCACTTTGAAATATTTATTTTGGTCTTGCAAAAATGGTCGATAATTTGTGAGCCATGAAAGTTGCTAGGCCTATGAGCCACCTTATTAATCCTAACATGAAAAGTGACGAACATAAAAAGTAATTAATATTCTTCTTTGAAAAAAATAGCTTCAATGTTTGTGTTTTGACTTACATCTAAGCAAGTAGTTTTACTTTCAATGCAAGAAGAATGTGAGGCTTTATGGTTGAAAATGAACTCTTGGCTAATCAAGAAGGCCACTTTGGTAACTACTCTCCTTTAGAAAGCATCCCTTTCATTATTCATTTACTTGAACTCAACAACTGTCTTTTCTTTTTATTTGTGGAATGCCCTCCATAAATCTATTTCATCTCTTTTGTTGTGATATATGTGCTGGTAGAGTATCATTCCTTTATTTTTAGATCAAAATCATGGTTGTAAAGTAATTTTTACCTATTGAGCGACAAGTCTCAAGTATTTATTAGTTCACATAAAACTTTAACCTATCCGCCTTTTTGTTTTATTGATAATCATACTATATGTTTATATTTCGTTTTTTTCTTCTCTCACAAACAACTGGCATAGCTTTGTAATTTACAGGAAGAGTTCGAAGAGAATGCCAAACTTTTACATAATGATATGATGAATCTTGTATGATCATCCTACACAATTTTCCTTTCATCTTGTTTGTAAATTTTAATCCTTATTATGAACAATTGGATTGTTAATCTTTTGAAGTCCAACAGGCAAAAATTTTATTTTAATTATTTAAACAATGATATATTTTTCTATTGGTTATGGAAGTTCTTTTGTTGGAAAACGATTAGGCTGGAGAAATATGCTTTCTAAAACTTAGAAATGTGACTGTTCATATGCATGACTTTTCAAAAGTTTGCTAAGGAGATGAGAAACATTGAAGCGGAAATTGGTCATACAAATGAAAAGAGACGCAGATACAGATATGCTTTTATCTCTTTCTCAGTTGAAATTTTGCCTCAAAGTATCTCCGGAAAGCTTCATTTTAATTTGATCATCTCTCAAATAAAGGGCTTTATCATTTCTAATGATACTAGAGAGGCTTATTTACCTTAACCTACTAGGATTTCCATATTATCTGAATTGTTGGATTTAAGGAAAGAGGGAGAAGTCCCGTCATATCTGCTTGGAGAGCTGAAAAATCTTCCAAATGACATTTCAAAATAATCAGAGCCCTCTAATGACTTGAACGGTAACAAAAATATTTCTTTTCGTAAAGTCTTTTCTGTTTGTATTTACAAATATGTGACTTGCATATTCTCAATGAACAAGAGAAGTGCTTCATACAATTTTGCAAAAATAACGAGGATTGAATTTATGTTAAAAGCAGGTACTTCTTGAGTTTGGTCTAAATTTTAACTACATTTCTCTAATATATATAAATACGATATGCTTGCTTATTAGCATTACTATAATATACTTCTTAAAATATTTTTTTGCGAGCCTAATTTTTGTAATGAAATATAGTGTCTTAATATATGCTACTAAATAAAAATTAGACTTGTAAAATGAAATTTTAAGTATTGTTTACCATCGAATTATTATTTCTTAAATGATACGGATAGTTTGGTAATATATATAAAATAGACGAATTTACCGTTTGTTTCTTATGTTAGATCTCTTGAATTTACCTTTTTCTTAAGTAAATCTCCTTTAATGAATTTTACTTTCTGAATTTTGTTCATCTTGACTAATGTATCATGTTTATGATATGAATAAGGTGATGATAGAAAGTGGATGAAGCATTTAAGGGCCATGAGAAGAATAAATAAGCAGTTCAGTCCAAGAAATTAAAGAAATGACTTTTAGTTTTCTCAAGATATTGAGAAAAGTGATTTTTAGTCTTTTTCTTGTGTTCTAGTGTTTTCTTGTTGACCTATATACGTAGATTTGAAAACTTCTGAAAAGTTGAATGATACTAATAATTGCTATGATAATTTTTAGTTCATGAAGTCTTTCTTTTCTTATACCCTAAAAAGTTTAAATACTTATTAGTGCCCATAGTTTTAATTTTTGCTTAATTGTACATCATGTTACATAGGGTGTGCAAAATCTTGTGCATCACGTTGGAAAAACCAGCTCTAGTAGTTCCGCATACCTTTTTGCGCTCGGTGTGCAATAATATCCTGTGCAAATCCCGTATTTGAACTTCTTCACTTTTTTTCAATCTTTGAAGCCTAAAAATCCACTCATTTTGATTTCAAGTACCTAATAAGATTACCAAATAATATAAAATGATTATATTCCACAACGATATGACACAAATATACATTAAAAAAGAGTAAGTATAAATGGTGTAAAACCACAACATTTTCATGCACTGATTCATGCATAATGTGGCTACGTAATGGCAAGGGATTCATGACCCTATATATGAACCTAATCCATATCAAAATTTTCTCTTTTAACCCAAACAAGAGAAAACATCTATTCGGTCATTAACGATCCACTTAAAGAAATATTTATCTTTCCACTTTAATGATAATTTAACCCAACATATACATTATATGATGTGAAGATTCATTTTTTGTTTCAACATTAAGTTTGGTGGACCGTTAGTTATTCCAATATAATTAAGGCTGCTCTGGTTTAAAAAGTTGCAACCACCTCGTGCATAAATAAATCACAAATTATCATCGTATTTGCGCACAACAAGCCTCCTCTTTCACTTTATCACGAAATGTTTGAGAATAAAACTCCTAATTACTATTACAATATACTAATTACTATTACAGACTAATAAGAAAACAACGGAAGAATAAGAATAGAAAGAAAAGATTCAATCTTTTCAAGAATAGAAACCAGAAAGCAAACAATAAGGCAATCTGCAAAATCAACACCCAATTAATACCAAATAAACCGAATGAACAAAAGAGTACTTCCGTTTACCACCGCCGCCGTGAAACGGTTGGCAGAAAATCAAAGAGATGACCGAGGAGCTGAAACTAAACGGTCACCAAAACTGTAAAAGGACGCCGAGCAGCGGCAACGCCGCGTCGAGGCGCCGAAAGGTAAGCAAAGGGATGATCGGGAGTTAAACCCTCAAAAAAGGGCCTCAGCCGTGATGGAATCACCGGCAACCTTCTTCCTCTCTCTCTCTCTCTCTCTCTCTCTCTCTCTCTTTTCTTTCCTCACGGCTCACTCTCTAACCTCACCAAGAGACAATCGAGGGTGACAAAGAAGACCGGTGAACAACAGAGGGGCATAGAACACCGAAACAGAGAGAGGAAAGCAGCTGTAGAGCCGTAGAATCAGGAAGAAACCAGAGAGTTTCGATGACTCCAAAAGACAGAGAATGGAGAGACGGTTCAGAGGAGGAGAACAAGAGACTGCACAGAATACAAAGCAGCAACAACAATAAAAAGAGGGAAGGGCGCGGGTCACCAACGGATGGCCCGGGTGGCCAGCCCAAACAACCCGGGCATCCCTTGACCCAATTGAGGATAATAAAGAGAAGCCTATTACAAAGGGGGTTGAGGCCCATTACATCATGGGGTGAAAAAGGGGAGGAGAAATTGGGCTGAAAAATGTTGAAAATATTGGAAGAACATGGGCTTGAAAAATCTACAATCTCCACCTTGAACAATATTTTCCATCCCTGAAATGACTTACTTTGAGTCAAACTGTTTCCACATGAAGAAAGTCCCTGCAAAACATAAATTTGTCAGTGTTTGCAATTTTAGTACCAAAATCAGCAGGATTATTATCAGTGCTAATCTTATCTATGTCAACAATACCACTAGAGACCTTTTCTCTAATAAAGTGGTATTTGACATCAATCTGTTTCGTCCGTTCGTGATAGACCGGATTTTTACACAAATGTAAACAACTTTGACTATCTGTATAAATAATAACTTTGGAATGTAAAATATTTAATTCACTCAATAACCCTTGAAGCCAGATGGCTTCTTTGATTGCTTCCGTTGCTGCGATATACGCAGCCTCAGTAGTTGACAAGGCAACTACAAGTTGCAATTGGGATTTCCATGAAATGCAATTACTCGCAAGGGTAAAGAAATAGGAAGTGGTAGATTTTCTACCATCCCTGTCACCTGCAAAATCAGAGTCAACAAATCTAATTAATTCAAAATCAGACCATTTATGATAGTGTAAACCCCAATCCACAGTTCCATTTAGGTAACGTAATATCCACTTGAGAGCATCCCATAAATGTGCTAAGAAGGCTTATAGAAAAAACAATGTAAGGATGGGTAGATATCATTGAGTACATAACTGAGCCTATGGTCATTCTGTAAGGTATGTTGGCCATATCTATCTTTTCACTTTTAGTTTTAGGACAGGTTTTGTCGGAAAGTTTAAAGTGGCTAGCAAGAGGGGTTGTAATGGGTTTACACAGGTGTATTGAAAATTTGGATACAATTTTCTGAAGGAAAGGCTTTTGAGATAGAAAAAGAGAATGGTCAAGTCTATCTCTTGAAATACTCATCCCAAGAATTTTGGATGCAACCCCTAAATCCTTCATATCGAACTCAGATTTCAGCAGTGATTTCAGGTTATCGATCTTAGCTTTATGACGACAAGCTATCAACATATCATCCACATACAGCAACAAATAAATAGCGGAATCCACATTATTACCAGAAAAATAAAGACAACTATCATAGTTGCTTTTTGAAAAACAAATTTTAGAGATGAAATAATCAAACTAGAAAAGCTATTTCAAGAAACCACGGCTAGCTATGGTGACCTTCTTAAAAAGTGGACAATTTAAAGAAAAATCTCCAATGTGTTAGTTTTGTACTTATAAACTCTTACTCTAAATTAACGCGTTTTATTTAGTGAAGTTATAGAAGGGGATCGTAGTTGGATGTATAGAAGATGTGCCGTAAGTTACGGGAATTATACACTCGAAACACATTAATTTAAACCGAACTTCTGCCCGGATTTTGCAAATTATACTTGTGAAGAAGCATCTAATCTAGATGCACAAAATTTTTATGATATAATAAAAGTAGTAGTTTCACCATAGTATGAAGGGTGTAGGAGGAACTTACAGTTATCTACAACTACGGGATTGTTGAATATTCAGTTTGAGAACAATTTGTCTCAAAAGCTATTTGATTAAGTAGCACAATACGCGAAGTTTTTCCTCCCCGATAACAATAAGGCAGTGGGTTATTGGTATCAAACGAAAAAGTTAGTATCTGGCTTAGATTTGCATATTTAGAAAATTGACATATGTTTTAACGGTTCCATATGCATTGTTATAAAGAAAACTCTCATATATGAATGGAGCGGAAGTTTTGGGGTCATGAACGATATAAACAAAAATGTCTACTGTAAACTACCACAGTTAGGTGGCAGGGAATTATTAGCATCTTGAAATGAGTTTATAAGTAAAAAAGTTAAAAGTAAAGTTTAAAGATACTGTGAGAAATTCATAAATAGCAATAGGACATATGGAGTCATTTTCCCTACATTTTTAGACTATGGATACAATTGAAGTTTTATATTTAACTTAATGTAAAAATGAAACATTTACATATTTCAGGCAAAAGTATTTGCCCTTTTTAATAAGTAGTTGATCAATATACAATTGCAAAAGATATTTAATTGTTGAAACCTGCAAATTAAGGGATACTCTTTTATAAGCACCATATACATCTCTCCGATTCATGTGCGGCATATATTTTATTCCCTTCATTTTCATTTCAATGATCTTAAGTGGTTCATAAATTTCCATTTGTTTCAGTTTTCTATTTCACTAGCCTTGGCATGGAGACAGGACATAAATTCACGGAAGACAATCCTACATCAGATTCTTCAAGATTATATATACCTATCCAATCTATATCAGTAGTTTTGGATATTCGCAAAAGGTGTGTTGTAGAAACTAATTACTATTACAGAAGCTATTAACTATTACAAGCCAAAAACGAAAGCAAAGCAATGGAAAAACTAAAAACCTATTCTATTACAATGCTTTCTTCTGTGATCAAAACAGAAAGTAGATAAAAACTAAAGGCTGTAAAACAACAACCAGTTAATAATAATAATAATAATAATAATAATAATAATAATAATAATAATAAACTAAGAGGAACAATAGAGAGACACTTAGCGCTACTGCGGATAGTGACCATCGGTAGCAACGGTGACGAACTGAGAAAGATAAGAACGCCGAGCAGCGGCTAAGTTGCACAGACCGTGTCAAGGCGTCATCGGTAAGTGTCGGAATGATCAGAACCCTCAGATCCGAAACTCAACAGTGACAAGAGTCACCGGTGCCACATCCTCTCTCTCTCTCTCTCATTTCTCTTTCTTGCGGCTCTCTCTCAAACACACCAAGTAAAAGATCAGACAACAAGACAATCCAAGGAAGACGACGGCAGTGACAACGTCGCAGGAAGCTGATGGACGGAGGAGAACCGCGACAGAAGCTATGGAGAAGAAAGGTAGAAGATAAGTCGGGAAAACCAACAGTCAAGAGGCAGAGAAAGGAAACGTAAAAGAAAAGGAGAAGGAAATATTTCAAGAGAAGAAAAAACTGCTGCACAGGAAACGAGGAGAGCAGAGGGATTAACTTGAAGAGTCACCAACAGGCAGCCCGGGTGGCCCGACCCGATCTTGCCCAGCATCTCTTGACCCAGTCAAATGGACACCTGCTCTTCAGCTGAGGCCCAAGTCATGATTGAGTTAAAGATGGGCTGGAAAATTAAAATATTGGGAAGACTCAAGGACCAAAAAGCCTACAATCTCTAGCGTGAACAATATTTTCCAACCGTTGTTTGAGCTTACCGTGAATCAAACTACATCCAAGTGAAGGGAATCCCTGCAAAACATAAACTTGTCAGTGTTTACAATTTTAGTACCAAAATCTGCAGGATTATTATCAGTACTAATCTTGTATATATCAACTAAAGCACTAGAAACCTTTTCTCTAATAAAATGGTATTTGACATCTATATGTTTGGTTCGTTCATGATAAATAAGATTTTTACATAAATGTAACAAGTTTGACTATCAGTATAAATAATAGCTTTTGAATGTAAAACTTGTAATTCATTCAATAACCCTTGAAGCCAGGTGGCTTCTTTGGTCGCTTCCATTGTTGTGATATACTCAGCCTCAGTAGTTGATAAGGCAACTACCGGCTGCAGTTGGGATTTCCACGAGATGCAATTACCTTCTAGGGTAAAGAAGTACGATAAGGTAGATTTCCTACCGTGCTTATCATCTGCAAAATGCGAATCAACAAATCCAAGTAATTCAAAATCAAACCAGTTGTGATAGTGTAATCCCCGGTCTAAATTTTCGTTAAGATAACGCAATAGCCACTTGAGAGCAGCCCAATGATCTCCCATGATTAGACATAAATCTGCTGAGAAGGCTTATAGAAAAAGCAATGTCTGGACGGGTAGATATCATTGAGTACATAACTGAACCTATGACCATTCTGTAAGGAATATTAGCCATATATCTTTTCTCACTTTCGATTTTAGGACAGGTTTTGTCAGAAATTTTGAAGTGGCATGCAAGAGGAGTTGTAACAGGCTTACACAGGTGCATTGAAAATTTGGATACAATATTCTGAAGGAAAGACTTTTGATATAGAAAAAGAGAGCGATCAGATCTATCTCTCGAAATACTCATCCCAAAAATTTTGGATGAGACACCCAAATCCTTCATATCGAATTCAGATTTCAACAAAGATTTCAGATCATCGATTTCAACATAAAGAAATAAATAGATAGAAGAATCAATATTAATACCCAAAAAAAAAAAAACTACTATATAGTTGCTTTTAGAAAAACCAATTTTTAACATGAAGGAGTCAAACCTCTTGTACCATTGCCTAGGTGATTGTTTAAGTCTGTATAAGGACTTTTTCAAAAGACACACCATGTGCTCTTTACCTTTAACCTCAAAACCTGGTGGTTGATACATATATAGTCTCTTCGAGATCACCATTTAAGAAAGCGGTTTTAATATCAAGTTGATCCAGATTAAGATCATAAAGCGTAACAAGAGCAAGAATCATCCTAATCGTTTTGTGTTTAATAACAGGAGATAAACTTTCATTAAAATCAATGCCCTCAACTTGTGAAAAACCTTTTGGAACCAACCTGGCCTTGAACCTAGGAGATTCTTTAGAAGACTCAGGTTCTTTTATTTTGAAAATCCATTGCAATCAACTAACTTTTGTTTTGAGGGTTTGGGAACAAGATTCTAAGTTTTATTTTTGTTTAAAGAAGACATTTCCTCATCCATAGCACGTGACCATAAAACAGCATTGGGGATTTTCAAAACCTCAGAAAAACATAATGGTTCTTTTTCTTCCACATAAGATGCAACAGCAAATACATATGAAACAATGTAGGAGTAACCATACCGAGGATGATCCTTAGGTACCCTACGGACTCTATCTCTCGCAAGCTGATAATCTCTAAGGGCTTGAGCTTGCGCCTCAGGATGTTCTTCCTCCTCATCAGAACCTTCTAAAACAGGATCAAGGGTTTCAGAAGTACTAGGAGGACCAGGTGTGCAACTGGACGGAATATGTAACTCAGAATTGGTTTCAGGTTCCTGGAGGGGTTCTAAGGAAGGTTCAGAGGCATCCTCCACCTCCACAGGAATACTACTAGGAGTGGGAACACTTGGTGGACTATCGGAGATGGGTTTATCCTTAAGACAGGGCATTTCTAGTTCATTGAAGATAACATCCCTACTGATAACAACCCTCACCCCCGGCTCACCCTTTAACAATACTCTATAACTCTTTACCCCACTAGGATGTCCTATGAACGCTCGATTTCTAGACCTTGGATCTAGTTTTCCCTCCTTCTGATGTGCAAAGGCTGCACACCCGAAAACTCTCAAGTTGAAAAGGTTAGAAGGTTTACCACACCAGAGTTCTATAGGAGTCCTAAAGTTCATAGCTATAGATGGGGATCTATTGATGAGGTATACAGCTATACTAACAGCTTCCCCCCAGAAAGGTTTTGGGACACCAGAAGAAACAAGGAGACATCTAACCTTATCCATAATGGTACAGTTCATTCTTTCGGCAACTCTATTTTGTTGTGGGTTATGTCTAACCGTTCTATGGTGTAGAAGGCCATGCGATACACACAAATCAGAAAAACTTACCGTTACAAATTTCAAGACCATTATCGGTCCTGATAGTTTTTAGTTTATTTTGAGAATGATTTTCAACAAAACGTTTCCATTCACAAAACTTTTTAAAAGTTTGATTTTGGTTTTCAAAAGAAAAACCCAAACATGCCTTGAAAAATCATCAACAATCGACAAGAGCTAAACATTACCACTGTAAGTTGGAACCTTTTCAGGTCCCCACAGATCACAATGCACATAATCAGGTATAGCAGATGGCTTGTGTGTGCTTGTAGAAAAATTTCTATTGTTTTCCCAAAACACAGTGGTCATAGAAATCCAAAGAATCAATTTTGTCACCACACAAAAGATTTTGTTTTTGTAAATAATAAAGTCCCTTTTCACTAATATGGCCGATCCTCTGATGTCACAACATAGTTTTCTCAGGAACTGTTTTTGAAATCAATGCTGTGGAGTTACAAACCGTTTTACCAAGAAGAATGTATATAGTTTCTCTTTTAAAACCTCTCAACATGACTAGGTTTCCTTTGCAAACACGTAAAATACCGTTCTTAGATTTAAAAGAAAAACCCAAAGTGTCCAAATAACTAAGAGAGATAAGATTCTAACGTAAGTCGGGCATGTATCTCACCTCAGTGAGTTTCCTAGTCACACCATCATGCATTTTGATAAAAATATTACCAATACCTTTAATATCACAAACTTGATTATTTCGCATAAAAATCTTTCCTTGATTTAATTGTTTGAAATTAGAAAACCAGTGTCTATTTGGTGTCAGGTGAAAAGAACAACTAGAATCGAGAAGCCAATAATCAACAACTTCAGAACATGAAGGAGAAAGAGACACACACAAAACCTCTGAAAACATAGAATTACTATCTAAATCAAAATCGTGAGTTTTGTCGATGTTATTACTCCATTTACTATGTTTACGTTGTTTTTCATCTTTAATCCATTTAAAACACTTGTTTTTCATATGGCCCTCTTTGCCATAATAAAAAAACATTACTTTGTTCTTCTCTCATGATTTGGGTCACCCTTTACTTTTAAAACGATGACTAGGAGGTTCCCTCTGGTCAAGTCTTCCTCGCAAAAAAAAGATTTTCACCGTGAGATTTATTTTCTTCTTGTAAATCCAAATCCTTAGATTTCAAAGCATTTTTAACATCGAAAAGAGATAAACCATTTTTGCCATATTTAATAGCAGATTTGACATCGTTGAAAGATTCAGGTAAGGCATTTAATAAAATGACTGCGATATTTTCATCAGAGATGTTTTTTCCAACGTTTTGAAGTTCCAAAACAATTTTATTTAAATCATCCATATTTCCTGAAAGTGTTTTTGACCCACTAATTTTAAAACCGAAAAGCGGCTCTTTTAAATAAATTTTAGTTGAAAGTGATTTTCCCAAATATAGTTTTTCTAGTTTGGTGCAAATTTAAAAGCATTGTGTTTTTCATCAATTTCTCGTAAAACATTTTCAATTAAATGCAAGGTGAGGCAACTGTCAGCATCACCTAGTTTTTCTGAAAGAATTTCACCCTTCAAAGATTCCGGATACTCTTCAGGGCCACAGATAGCAGGTGCAATTTTATTTTGTACCAAAACTACTTTCATTTTCCTCCGCCACATTACAAAGTTAGATTTGCCATCAAACTTATCAATTTCAATTTTTGGAATTGACATGTTTTTGAAGGCAAATAAGTGTAATTAAATGACTAGGAAAAATGAAAGATTTGAGAAAAAGTTTTGAGTGAAAAAGAATAAAACTACCAGGATTTTTTGAAAAATAGAAAATTACAATTTCAAGAAAAACGTCATTGGTTTGTTTTAGTTTGCTTGATTTGTTTTGTTTTTTCATAAAAAAACGGTGAAACAATGTGAAGCATGAAACCCAAGAAACAAACAATATAACTGAAATAACGAGAAACATGGTAGCAACAAAACTATCTCGCCAAGAAAAAAACAGCAAAAGACAAAGAACAGAAGGAATAAAAATTTAAAAACAACAAAAAAGTGCCAAGATACAAATACTTGAAATCTCACGGATTCAAGCCAGGCATGGGTTTTATAGTTTTTGAAAAAAATTGAAAAACCACACCAACAGCAGCAGAAGAGTAACAGGAGTAATAAAAAAATGGTAAACAGAAGAACTGGACAGTAACATAATTCAGCAAGAAAACCCGTAATACTAATCACAATCGGCGGCAAGCCAAAGCAACAGAGAAACAGAGAACAGACAAAACGGCGGCAAGCCGAGAGCAGAATAGGTAAGCGGCGGCAAGCCGGAGAAAACAAGAACATAAGCAATAAATCGGCGGCAAGCAGAAAAAAAGACACAAAAAAAGTAAAATAACTGAAGAAAAGAAAGAAAGTGAAAGAGAAACTTCACTGGCCAGATCTGAGGAACTCAACAGTTACCTCAGATCTAGAATCGTCGATGGTTGCCGGCGCCGGTGAGCCAAACCGCGGCTCTGATACCACTTGCTGTAGAAACTAATTATTATTACAGAAGCTATTTACTATTACAAGCCAAAAACGAAAGCAAAGCAGCGGAAAAACTAAAAACCTATTCTATTTCAATGCTTCTTATACTTATCAACAATTTTTTGAATAACTGATTTTAATAAATTATGTGTTTTATGTCAGAATTTGGCTAAAATCATCATACTCAAGCCTTGTATTCATCAGAACAAATACATAACTAAAAATCATATTCATACGTGGAAAAAACACTTTGTCCTGGTACGCTTGTGACTTGGGTATAATTAAATTGATTAGATTTCAGTAAATACGACATAATTTGTAAAAATAAGTCGATCAAAAATTTTTCATGAATTTAAGGAATTGAATAAAAGTTAATGAGTAATTTGAAAAGAAAAACGTTAATTATTTATGAATATTAAGTGATTTGCTTCTTTTTCGCCCTGGAATCATTTCTCAAATTATATCATGCTTGATCTTTCAATCAATGTTGTCCAGGTGGTGCTAATTCTGGAAGAGAAGTGAATAAACAAAAGAAAACTAAATTTGCTTCTATAGTTCCTGAAAATATGAAACTAGTATACTTAAGGCAGAGTTTCGTTCAGGAGCTGCTAAAGACAGAATGTTATGAAACTAAACTAATAGGATCTTTTGTTCCAGTTCCATCGCCTTTTGATGATCATAAGAGAATGCCCTCCAACTTGTGCAAGTTACTGGTATATATCCCAATTTTGTTACTCTAAACTTTAATTTTCATCAATTTTGAATATAATTTCAAATTTCATGACAATTTTGAATACATTCTTTAAAAAGATCACAATAAATTTACGTGCACATAAATACTCATTTTTTTAAGAAGTAGAAAATTTAAAATTTTTGCCCAGATTATAAAATCATTGGCATCACGTGGCCATTATAAATAAGAGTGTTGCGCTACACAACTTTTTCTTCAATAATTGAAATGCTTGTTCTGGCTTTGTTTCCCACTTAAATCCTTCAGTTTTCTTGATCACATCGGTCAAAGGGCTAGCAAGTGTCTGAAATTTTTGGTGAACTACCTATACAAACTTGCTAGGCCATGGAAACTCCTCACTTGCGATGCGTTTCTTGGTGTTGGCCATTCCTTAATTGCTTGGACCTCACCTTCATCTATTTGAAGTCCTTGTGAGCTCACCATATAACCTAGAAATGTAACTTTCTCCAAACAAAACTCACATTTGTCAAGGTTAGCAAAAAAATTTTCAGTTCTCAAGACATTTAGCACTTCCCTAAGATGTTGAACATGCATTTCATACGTCTTTCTATAGACCAAAATGTAATCAAAATATACAACAATAAATTTCCCAATAAAATTCCTCAACACATGATTCATTAATCTCATAAATGTACTAGGAGCATTAGTTAATCCAAAGGGCATTACTATCCATTCATCTCCTTCTCTCATCCTAATTTGATGGTATCCGGATTTCAGGCCATTTTTAGAGAAAATATTAGAACCATGTAACTCATCAAGTAAATGATCAAGTCTAGGTATGGGATGCCTATACTTAATGGTAATGTTGTTTACGGCTCTACAATCTATACATATTCTCCATGTACCATCTTTTTTTAGGACAAGTAAAACCAAAACAACACAAGGACTCATGGACCCATGCACATACCCTTTTGAAATTAGATCCTCAACTTGCCTTTTTAGCTCCTTAGTCTCTTCCAGTGGACTCCAATGGGCCGGTCGGTTTGGCAAGACTGCCCTGGGGATAAAATCAATTTGTTGTTCGATTTCTCTAATTAGTGGAAGACCTCCGGGCATCTCATCGGGAAATACGTCTTTGTAATCTTCAATAACTTGCAAAATTTCACTTCAAAAAGAGGGTGAGTGTTCTTTAGATGAAGTAAAAGATTCCCTACAATACAAGAGCAACACCACTTCTTTTTTTTCAATTGTTCCAATCACCTCACTAGCTTTTGCAAAGAAATAATTCTTTTCTTTTATCTCCCTCTCTTTTTTTGGTCACTCTTTTTCTTTACTCTTGTTTTTCATCACTCTTTTCTTTTTCCTCAACTCTCTTTCCCTCCTCGATTTTTTTTTCTTTTAAGCTCACTTTCGGCTCTCTCTTTCTTCCTCATCTTTTTTTTTGTTCATCTCTCACTTGTCGAGGTGTAAGAAGATTCATAGTGAATGTTCTTCCATCTTTCACAAAAGAATACATATTTCTCCCCATTGTGGCAGGACTTTCTATCAAATTGCCGAGATCTTTCCTAGAGGAGATGGCATGCTTCCATGGGCACCACATCACATAGTATCTCATCTTTGTAAGCTCCCATTTTTATTGGTACCACAACTTGTCTCAGCACTTTAATTTCTCTACTATTATTTAGCCAATGGAGTTTGTAGGGTTTATCATGTTTTGTAGTAGGTAGTTTCAACTTCTCAACAAGATAAGCACTAGCCACATTTACACAACTACCACTATCAATGATAAGGTTGGCAATCCTTCCCTCAACTTTACATTTAGAATGGAAGATGTTTTCTCTTTTTTCAATCATGTTATAATCAAAAGCTTGAGCACTTAGTCCTCTTATGGTAACAAAGTGAAAGACATCATCATCACTTTCTAAAAGATTCAAATTAACATGTTCATCATCCTCACCATTTTCTTCACCCTCAACACATTCGCCACTTTCATCCTCCTCCTTCTGAATCCAACCATTCAAATCCTCCCTAAAGATCAAAGCTCCCTTTGTCAGACAACTACTTGCATAGTGTCCTACACAATTACATTTAAAGCACTTTGGAGGGTTAGAAATGATTTTACCTCTCTTCCATCTTTGGTTTGGGTTGGAGGTTTTAAAGTACCTCTAGGAGCCTCCTCCTTTTTTGGCCGTGGCTTAAAGTTGGAAGTAGGTGGTATTGTTGTTGCAACTTGTCTTTGGTTGGAAAATGAGGATCGCATCATCCCACATCTTCTCCTTTGGGATTCGATCTTGTTGGCAAGGTGGCACATGTCTTGATAAGTTGTATGTGGATACAACTCAACTTGGTTGGCTATCTCCCTATTGAGACCACTAAGGAACCTAGCCATTAAATCATCCTTGTCTTCTTCTAAGTTCAACCTCAAGATGTAGAGCACAATGTCACGCACTTACTTTTTCTTGTAAGTAGACGTGCGGCCTTAGCACTCCTGCAAATGCTAAGAAAGCCTTAATTCGCTCAAAATCTCAAAGGCTAGACGAAAACGTTGGAAAGTTGTCGGCAAAGAGTGGGTGTTTATGAAAGAAAGCTTTTATTGCTTGGAAGGAGCTTACAAGTCTTTAGAACTCTAAGTTCTCGTGTCTCTATAAATGAAGAGGGTGAGCCTTTTTATAGGCAAGAATCTCCTCAATGGATGGCTAAGATTACTACATGTGGCAATGATCCAACGGTTGCCTTGCATCATTCTAGAACATCCTACATAAAGATCTAGCTATGGAGTGTTCTAGAGAATTCTACATTAGTCTACATAATGCTTTCTCTATGGTTCTAGAGACGTTCGAAGGATTCTAGACTCTTTTAGGGTCTTCTAGACAAGTCTAGATCATAGTAGAACCTCCTACAACGTTTCTAGAACTTTGTGGGCTTGTCTAAAAATGTGGAAAACCCTCTTGTCTTGTAAGCAGGGCGTGACATTCTTCCCCACCTATGCTCGCGATGCCCTCATCGCGCCTTCATCGTGGAATTGCTGGATATAATCTTTGAATTGCCAAAGGGCATCTTCGCGTTCCCAACTTGCTTCACTTTCGGGCAAGTTCTTCCACTTTACGAGGTATTCCCGATAATTTGGAACTCCTAGTCTTCGAATATGGCGATCGGCTAGTATGGCCTGGAACTCCTCGTCTTAGAATATGGCGATCGGCTAGTATGGCCTCGACTTCCTTGTCAATAGAGGTGATCACTGCGGTGGGCGCTCGCTTAAACTCTCTCAAGTAGGGTCCTCCATGTTTTCGTGATATTTTTTTAAGAGACTCACATGAAAGACCGGATGAATCTTGAGCTTGGAAGGTAATTGGAGTTTATAAAGAGACCTTCCCAACTCGTTTCAAGACCGGGAAAGGGCCCTCACATCTCCTAATTAAGCCCTTGTGAACTTTTTTGAAGCTCTTGAATTGTTGAGGAAAAAGTTTCACCATGACAAGATCGCCTTCTTGAAACTACAAGGGCCTTCTTTTCTTGTCAGCCCATTTCTTCATCCTTTTCGAGGCCTTGTTCAAGTACGCTCGTGCCAATTCGGCTTGCTCGTGCCATGATTTAGCAAATTCAAATGCCGATGGACTCTTACCTTCACAGTTTGTGGCAAGAGTAAGAGGCGTTATAGGTTGTTGCCCCATGATTACTTCAAAAGGACTTCGGTTGGTTGCCTCACTCCATTGAAGATTGTAGAAGAATTGGGCCACATCAAGCAACTTTGCCCAATCTCGTTGGTTGGCACTCACGTAGTGTCTCAAGTATAGCTCCAAGAGTGCATTTGTCCTCTTAGTTTGGCTATCACTTTGAGGATGGAAGCTAGTGGAAAAGTTTAATTCTGAGCCAAGTAACTTAAACAATTCCGTCCAAAATCATCCCGTGAAGCGTGGGTCTCGATCGCGAACTATGTTGGAAGGAACTCCCCAAAGTTTGACCACATTTTTCAAGAATAGCCGAGCTGTCTCTTCAACAGTGCAATCTGCAGGGGCTGGAATGAAGGTGGCATAGTTGCTAAATAGATCAACCACCACTATTATGCTCCCAAATCCTTCTGACTCTGGCAAGGAAGTGATAAAGTCCATCGAGACACTTTCCCAAGGCCTCTTGGGAATAGGCAATGGGTTAAGTAGCCCCGCTGGTGCTTGTTGTTCAAATTTGTCTTGTTGGCATATAAGCCATGTTCTTACATAGGACTCCACCTCATCCTACATTTGGGGCCAATAATATGTGGTCTTCAACAATGCAAGGGTGCGTTTCATACCTGGATGTCCAGCCCATTTGGAATCGTGGCATTCTTTGATCAATTCACATCGAAGGTTTCCCTACTTAGGCACAAAGAGTCGGTTTCCCTTTGTGTAGAGCATCCCTTCTTCTAGCCAAAAGCGCCTTGTCTTACCTTCCATTACAAGTGCTACAAGATTTTTGGCTAGGGAGTCTTGTTGTAGGCCTTCTTTGAGGCGTCTTAGTAGAGGGCTATCAACTCGGCTGATGGATGTGAGCTCCACCTTGCGGCTTAAGGCGTCGGCTACCACATTGGCTTTCCAAGGCTTGTATTCCAAGCTATAATCAAACTCTGCAAGAAAGACTGGCCACCGAGCTTGTTTTGCACTAAGCTTCTTTTGAGTTTGGAAATAACTAGTAGCAATATTATCGGTCATGATGACGAACCTGGAGCCTAACAAATAATGTTGCCAAACTCTTAGGCAATGGATGATTGTGGTCTTCTCTTTTTCTTGCATGGTGTAGCGACGCTCCGTCTCATTAAGTTTCCGGCTCTCGTAGGCTATCGGGTGACCATCTTGCATGAGTACACCTCCAATAGCAAAGTCTGAAGCATCAGTGTGCACTTCAAAAGGTTTTGGAATAATCAGGCAAGCTGAGAACTGGTTCTTTACAAATGGCCTTCTTTAGATCTTCAAAGGCTCGTTGGCAATCTTCGCTCCATGCCCATGGTCGATTCTTCTTAAGAAGATCCATCAAAGGTGCCGCTAGAGCTGAATAGCCTTTGATAAAGAGACGATAATAGTTTACAAGTCCAAGGCAGGACCTTAACTCATTAACTTTAGTGGGTGGCTCCCACCTTTGTATGGCTTGCACCTTTGTATCCTCCATCATAAGCTTTCCACCCTTTATCTTATGCCCTAAGAACAATACCTCTTCTTGGGCAAATGAACACTTCTCCCGTTTGATATATAGCTCATTGTCCTTTAAGACTTGAAACACTTTTCTCAAATGTTCCTTGTGTTCCTCCATTGTTTGGCTATATATCACAATATTATCCAAGTAGACTACCACGAATTGATTGAGGTAGGGATGGAATAGCTTATTCATTAAGGTGCAAAAAGTTGCAGGTGCATTTGTTAGACCAAAAGGCATCACTAAAAACTCGTAAGAGCCATACCTTGTTATGCATGTGGTCTTGGGCTCGTCACCTTCGGCGATGCGGACTTGGTAGTACCCCGAGCGAAGATCTAGCTAGGTGAAATACCGTGCATCGCCAAGTTGGTCGAAAAGATCCGCTACGAGTGGAATGGGATACTTATTTTTTATGGTGACCTTGTTGAGAGCCCGATAGTCGATACACATTCGTAGGGAACCATCCTTTTCTTTTGGAAAAGAACTGGGGCACCGAAAAGGGCTTTGGAGGGCCTAATAAAACCGACATCTATTAAGCCCTTTAGTTGTTTCTTGAGCACCGCTAACTCCGCTGGTGCCATGCAATAAGGGCTCATGGTGGATGGTTTAGTTCCTGGCTCTAACTCGATTTGATGATCAACTTCCCTTCTTGGTGGCAACTTCTTCAGTAATTCGTCGGGCATGACGTCTTTGAATTCACGAAGAACGCCTTCTATTTCCTTTGGAATAGTTAGTTGGGGAGGTATCTCCTCATCGTCGTGCTCTTTGACGATGGCTAGGTAGCTTTCCTCGTCCCTCTTCAAGCCTTTCTTGAACTGCATGGTTGACAGTGCTTGTGGATCAGACTTGGTAGACCGTAGCATTGGTACTACGCAAGTCTTTCCTTCGTCCAAGATGCACATGGTGTTGGCAAAAGGAATGGGCAACGCCTTCACTTGATCGAGAAACTCCATCCCGAGAACCACCTTGAAATCGTCCATAGGTACCACGAACAAATTCAAGTAGCCCATCCATGCACCAAGGGTGGTCTTTACGCCCTGAGCAATGCCTTGTATCGGCTTGGCCATAGAGTTACAGCTTTCACAGACCCAGTGCCACCAACTATTTTAAGGCCTAGTCTATTGGCTTCCTCTACGGAGATGAAGTTGTGGGACGCATTTGTGTCAAGTAAAGCCTTCGTTTCCTTCCCATTGATAGTTGCATCTACGAACTGAAGTCCCTTGGCTTGAGTCTTCGAGGTATTTTGGATGACATTGAGGAGTTGAAGGGAGCCAACTTGAGCATCATCCTTTTGGCCACTTGATTCGTGCCCCTTAACATCGGCCGTCAAAGCGTTGAGTGCCTTTGTCTTTGGACAATCTCGTGTCCAGTGAAGCTCACCATATAAGAAGCATCCCCGTTTAGGGATGGAACGGTCAAAGTTCTCCTTTTGTTTGCCTTTATCCTTCGGCTTTCGGGGGCTTTGACCTTGGTTTCGGTTGTCTTCCTTGCAATTGCCTCGCCAATATTCTCCCCCACCTTTATTGGGACCGCCTTTCTTATCTTTGGACTTGGATGACTCCTTTTATCTTGAGTAATCGATCACTTTCATCTATAGCTATGGCGGTAGCAAGGTCTTGCACACCATGGTGCCCAAGCTCGATTTTAGCCCAAGTTTGTAGACTGTCCATGAAAAAGAAGAGCAAGTCCTTATCGGACATGTCGAGGATTTCCAACATGAGATTTGTGAAGTCTTTCACATAATCCCTGATGCTTCCCACATGTTTAAGCCTTCGTAGGCGACCACGTGCCTCTTCTTTGGCATTTTCCGGGTAAAATTGCCTTTTAAGCTCGCCTTTAAAATCATCAAAGGTAGTGATGGAGCACATATCTCTCTTGACGTCTTCTTGCCGACGGCACCACCGAAGCATGGCTGTATTGATGAGGTACAAAGCTACGCTCTTGATCTTGGCTCCATCATCTATGATGCCTACAGCGTCGAAATATTGCTCTAGCCCCCATAAGAAGTTATCTACTTCTAGAGCGTTACGCGTACCGGTGAAGCTCTTTTGTTTTGGGATATTGACTCGTCGAGATTCCACTATGGGTATGGTTTGACCAATAAGGACCGCCTTCTTACATAAGGCTAGGTCCCCTCGAGCTTTATCCAATTGCTAACAAGCTATTAAACTCCCTTTGATGGACGTCTCGCAAACGGGCTACCTCGGCCATAAACTCGTCCTTAAGGGCCTGTAAGTCTACTCGATTAGAGTCACCTAGCTTGGTAAGGGCTTCACGCACCTCTTCATGGGTTTCGGCAATGTCTGCCTCCAGACCTTCCACCCGTTGGTCTAGATTCTCCACGTGTGCGTCCACGGCGCCTATGCCTTCCTCCACTCGAGTTAGGCGTGACTCAAAGCTAGTTGTGAGGTCCTTGGACTTCCCCCTCAGCTTTGGTATAACAGGGTCACGTTGCTCCTCACGTCCCCGGCCTTGTTCCGATGACTCCACAATGGTGGTGTCGGATCCCGCCACTTGATCTTTGATGGTCTTTGTCATGACTTCAACTAAAGCTCTGATACCACTTGTCACGCACTTCCTTTTTCTTGTAAGTAGACGTGCGACCTTAGCACTCCCGCAAATGCTAAGAAAGCCTTAATTCGCTCAAAATCTCAAAAGCTAGACGAAAACATTGGAAAGTTGCAGTCAAAGAGTGAGTGTTTATGAAAGAAGGCTTTTATTGCTTGGAAGGAGCTTACAAGTCTTTAGAACTCTAAGTTCTGGTGTCTCTATAAGTGAAGAGGGTGAGCTTATAGGCAAGCACCTCCTCAATGGATGGCTAAGATTACTACATGTGGCAACGATCCAACAGTTGCCTTGCATCATTCTAGAACACCCTACATAAAGATCTAGCTATGGAGTGTTCTGGAGAATTCTACATTAGTCTACATAATGCTTTCTCTATGGTTCTAGAGACTTCTGGAGGATTCTAGACTCTTCTAGGGTCTTCTAGACAAGTCGAGATCATAGTAGAACCTCCTGCAACGTTCTAGAACTTTGTGGGCTTGTCTAAAAATATGGAAAACCCTCTTGTCTTGTAAGCAAGGCATGCCAACAAGCTCTTGTCTATACTCTTTTACACTTTTTTCACTTGTTTTAAAATCATGAGCTTACAATGAAGCTCTCTATAGTAGTGCTCGGACCCAAATCTTTCTCTCATCAAAGCTTTTAACTCTCTCCAAGTATCAACCGATGGTCTACCACTTCTAACTCTTTGGTTTACTACCCTTTCCAACCAATGTAAAGCATAGCTGGAAATTCAGCCATTACAAGACTAGCTTTTTAGAACTCATTACAATTTTTCAACATAAACATGTTTTCTACTTGCCTCTCCCAATCTAAGAAAATGTTAGGGTTATTCTCATCATTAAAACTAGGGAGCTTCCACTTCATTCGGTCCAAGGTTTGGTCACCTTGGTCTCTTCCACGGTTGGCAACAAATGGAACAATTTCATGATCATAGTATAATGGTTCTCCATGCCTAGCTTGTGGTCTTGGAACTTCTTCAAAGTTTCTAGACATGCTTCTTCCTCCAAAACTGCCTCTTCTACTACCATAAGGAGGTGGATGAAGTCTTTATCAAAATGTGGAGGTTGGTGGAACTCGATTGTCCTAGAGCAATTGAATGGTCCATTGCTCCTTGGGGTAGTAACATTGAGACTACCATGAGGACCAACCTCCCTTTGTTGATTAGAGAGATTAGGAACATCCCTTCTAATATCCCTCATCTCATCTCTTAAGGATTATAACTCTTGTATTATGAGCCTCAAAGGGTTATCATGTTGGGAGTTGCTAGACTCTTCTCCAAAAGGAGTTGGTGCTTGAGCTTGGGTTGAAATCTTGATAGTGTTTCCAACTTCGAGATGCTTACTTCAAGACATAAATGGGCCTTTGAAGTTTACACACTTTTCTAGAATTCGAGGAATGAATAAAACCTTCAGGTTGTGTCATATACACATCCTCCAGTAGATTTCCATTAAGAAAGGTAGTCTTAACATTTATTTGTCATATTTCATAATCATAATATGCTGCAATGGCAAGTAGAATTCGAACTGACTTAAGCATTACAACTGGAGAAAAGGTTTCATCATAGTCTAAACCATGAGTTTGTCTATAACCTTTTCCTACCAGTCGTGCTTTGTAAGTTTGCACATTGCCATCCATGTCAGTTTTCTTTTTGAAAACCTACACCCTATGGTCTTGCAACCTTCAGGTGGATCAATAAAAATCAAAAGTAGATTATCATGCATGGATTTCATTTCTGATTTCATAGCCTCTTGCCATTTGCTAGATTCAGGACTATGAATAGCATCTTGGTAAGAATTAGGTTCACCTTGATTAATAAGATCAACATTATGATCCTCAGTCACAAGAAATCTATATCTGTGGTATCGGAGGAATCCTACCAGACCTTCTTTAGCCTTATGTCAAAGGTTCGGGCTCAGTATGAATATGTGAGTCCAACTGAGTATCCATGCTCGGTTTAGAAATAGTTTTCAGCCCTTGAGCTTCTTCAAGATGGATTCTACTCCCACTAACTCTTTTAGAAACGAATTCCCTTTCAAGGAAAACTCCGTTCCAAGCAACAAACACTTTGTTTTTAGATGGAAGATAGAAATATTATCCTTTAGTTTCCTTAGAATATCCTACAAACAGACACTCATCAGATTTGGGTGCTAGTTTTTCAGATAATGATCGCTTCACATAAGCATATCATCCCCAAATTTTGAGAAATACTAAACAAGGTTGTTTCCCGGTCCATATCTCATATTGTGTCTTCTGAACAGCTTTAGATGGAGCTCTATTTAATATAAATGCAGCAGCTTCTAGAGCATAACCCCAAAAAGAAATCGGAAGATTTGTTTGACTCATCATAGATCAAACCATATTTAATAGAGTTCGATTTCTGCGTTCAGACACACCATTCCATTGTGGTGTTCCTGTGGAGTTAATTGTTATATTATCCCACAATTTTTAAGATGTTCGTCAAACTCTTGGCCTAAGTATTCACTATCTCGATCTGATCAAAGTAATTTGATACTCTTTCCAAGTTGATTTTGTACTTCATTTTGAAATTCCTTAAAACTTTTCAAAGGAATCAGATTTATGTTTCATTAGAAAGATATAACCATAGCTACTGAAATCATCTGTGAATGTAATGAAGTACTGAAAACCTCCTCTGGCTTGTGTGTTCATTGGTCCGCATACATCGGTATTTATAAGTTCCAATAAATCAGTAGCCCTTTCACTTTGTCCTGTAAATGGACTTTTAGTCATTTGCCCAATAAACAAGAATCGCATTTTTCATAAGACTCAAGGTTGAATGAAGATAAAAGTCCATCTTAATGGAGTTTGGATATGCGTTTCTCATTTATGTGGCCCAAACGACAATGCCAAAAGTAAGTATGATTTAAATCATTAGATTTAAATTTCTTTGTATTTATGTTATAGATGGACTTACTAGTGGAATAATGTAGGTTCAAAATGTAAAGTCTATTACATAAAGAGGCATCCCCATAGAAAATACCATTTTTATAAATAGAACTTTTACCATTCTTAGTATTAAACTCAAAACCATCAATCTCCAACAAGAAACTAAAATGATATTGCTACTCATAGCAGGAACATAATAACAATCTTTAAATTCAATGATAAGCCCACTAGGCAAGAGTAAATCAAATGTCTCTACAGCTACAACAGCAACTTTTCTCCATTTGCTACGTGCAGGTCCACTCTCCTTTTGCCAAAGATCTACTCCTTTTCAGTCCCTGCACATTTACACAAATGTGAGCTCCACATCTGGTATCTAATACCCATGAAGTAGGAGAAGACATTAATTTCTATAACAAAAATGCCTAAAGTGGCAGTCTCACTGGCCTTTTGCTTCTTCTTTTCTTCCAAGTAGAGCTCGCAGTTCCTCTTCCAATGACCAAGTTCATTGCAGTGGAAGCAAGTCCCTTCATTTGGTGGTTTAACCTTGGGCTTGGGCTTCTACTTGCCTTTACCCTTCTTGGCCATATCTTTTCATTTCCCTTTCCCTTGTTCTTCTTGAACTGCCCCTTCTAAACTATTAGAACATTAGGAGTAAATTTCCTATATTTTGTTCAGCTTGCTCGAGAACCCATGCAATTCATTTATGGACTTTTCCATATTATGCATATTGAAGTTCATGACAAACTGATCATAGTAAGAAGTTAAGAAGGCCAAGATCATATCAGTAGCTAAGTCATGGCTTACAGGTGCTCCAAGTTTTTCAAGCTAATAAAAAAAACCCTTCATCTGAAGGACATAAGCACCAACTGAAGTGCCTGGGCCATTTTACAGCTATTTAACGCCTTAGTAGTAAGATATCTCGCTTGGAGTGCTTGCTCTTGGAATATTTCCTTGAGGTGTTTTATCATCTCATAAGCCTCAACTTCCTCGAATTGCTTTTGCAATTCAGATTCTATCATAGCCAACATGAGATATGGCACATCATTCGAATCATCTTTATACTTACTATAAGTATTTTTTTTCAACTCTACGAGCGTTGTTAGCTGGTTGATTAAGGATAGGGTTCTTAACTACATATAGCCTTTTTTCTTATTTAAGGACAATCCTTAAATTTCGTGCCCAATCAAGAATGTTAGTCCCACTAAGCTTATTTTTTTCAAACACGGATAACAACGAGGTGTTGGAATTGTTTGAGGCCATTATCTACCTAGAATTTGCAAAGTAAAATTAAATAAATAAAGCATTAATTTTCCTTGAAATATTCAACACTTGATATAAATCGTGGGTAGAAGAAATTCCATTTTATAATAATCATAAGTAAGCTTTGGCTTAACACCCGTAATTAGAGAAAAAATGGATTAATGGGATTTACATCTATAAGTATCGGCAAAATCCCATATGATGCCCTAGGCTCAAAACCATTTTGATAGCCTAGTTAAGCCAAACCATTCCAAGCATACGGAAATCACCATTCTCCATGTTCTCCTACTTAGGTAACCATTAATCTCTTGCTTTGGCAATGAGACAAAATGATGATCCAGGCATGGAGAAGTGCTTATGATCATGGGAGGCATTTTACGACTTAATTTTTTTTTACATGGTTTCAAAAACCTTCTTCCTTTTATATATTTTATATTATGAAACATATATCTAGTAAAATAAAAGGAAATAAACTCAACATCACATGCATAATATACATGGAATAAAAAATGTCATAGCATGGTCCTAATCCTATATTGACTTCCACGAGCCTCATGGAAGTCAAAAGTCAATCTAGGTAAATCTTCACCCACGAGCTTGCCTCCAATGTCTTGGTATTCTGATCTTGTTACATGGGATAGAAAAACATACATACGAAAATGAAATAGAATGAACCTATTCTAGTACAGATTGATAATATTACATCAATAAAAATGACGACATGCAAGCCGTACTTAAAAACGTTACAACCCATTAACAAAATAAACTAACCAATCACAAGAGGTAAAGGGCCATGATACGCACCATGCATCTCAAGATAGAAAGAAACATGCCAAAAACAATGAGAGGTTTCTTTCTAAATCATTGAATAAATTACTGCCGTCATAAACCCTAAAAATCATGCCACCAAAATTATGTTTAAGAGTTAAACATTAAATTCTATGATTCCGCATATTAGTTTAACAATTAAACTGCACAGATTATACCGTGTACACCAAAGAATTTGGAAGTGGCAACATTCTGTTTATTTAATCGTACTCATAAGTAAAATAGATTATGATATATGCGAATCCTATAATTCAATTAACTCTGATTATTACACTAATCAGAAACCTTACTATAAGGCCGATTGAAAACAACACATATAATCAAAGTGGTAATAGATAAAAATCAGTAAAACTAGTACATACGAGGCTCTAATACAACTATTGGATTCCGTAGGCAAAAACAAATAAAATAAAACTACAAAACTCCACCAACAGGATTCGCACATTCTAGAAAAACCGATTAGATAGAAGCTACCTTAATGTTTTTTACTGTTTGGTGTGGAGGCCCTGATATTTACGCTTTGCCCTCTACTAGTATCCATGCGACAATCTCTTCTGCAAGTGATCGGGATGCTAGCCCGTTTTGCGTTTTAAAAAATGTTCAAAACTAATCCTCACTATCTGGTAATACGTAGAATTTTGGAGAGAGGGAGGCTAGTACTATTATCGCCGTTCTAGGGTTTTGGGTTTTGTTTTTAATCTAATGAAGACGGCTACTGAGAAAAGGTTAACATAACCTTTTATAGTTGTCAATATCAGAACCTAATTGTCATCTAATGACAGTTTAATCTCGTCCGTCTATTCCTATAATCATTCAACGGTTAGATGAATAATATTAAGTAATTAATTTTACTTATCTGATAAATAAAATTAATTACTTATTAACTTACCAGAAAATACAACATGGAATCTGATTCCCTTTTTTATACGCTCAATGAATCTGGACACGATCTAGATTTAATTTAACGTGGACATTGTCCTCACAAGATCGTCTATGCGTGTGACCCTGTAGGTTCACTTAACATTGATAGTGAATGAAAAAGAACACCTTAGTAATACTTATTTGAGCATGGTCATAAGGATTTTCTAGTCTTCCTTATCAAGAGGCCCATGGATATCTCTCTCTAGAAAGAGAGGGACAAATCCCTTTCACTATCTCCAATATTCAAGCCATGACAAGAAAATAGCCCAACCAGTAGTCATAATAATCACCTAATTAAAAGTGATGTTTGAGTATGTCAAAACATATTTTCTCCCATGCAAGAAGCATTAGAAACATTAGATCAAAGAACGCCAAATAAAAACTAAGAAGAAATGCTTATGAGTTAAACCCATGCAATATTTCTTCTTCACTTTGGGTCATATCCAATACAATATTCTCAATATGTATTTATGAATTGATTTTATATCTCATATTCATGATCAATAAAACTTGATCATCAATCAACTTCACACTAGTTTAATAATACAAGATGTAATAAAACTAGGTATGAACAAGAATAGTATTTTATTAGCAATAAGGATTTTACTATCAAGTCACATACTAGATGACCAAGAGCATAAAACACCATTCAAAATACATGCTTCATAAATCATAAATATAAGTCAACTGGTCTAGGGCATATATACTAACAAATGTGCACCTCCACAAGTTTATATCATGATTCTTGAGACTTCGATTTAAATTTGAATCAAACCAATCACACTTAAAAAGAACGACTGATTGACTTTGTCTTCCTGGATATCGAACCTCAATTATCTCATTCAAAACCGCATGATAATCACCTTTAACTCGTACACCACAGTTATTTGTAAGACTACTGGAACCTCTTTCCTATGTATGAAACCTAAACCTGTTAACAATATATCCATGACAGGATTTCACACATTTAGACGGACCCCATGATAAACACTTAAGCATTCGTTGTTGCTTGCATTCACGAGTTTTCCCATCTAAATAAAATAATTAATATGTATTTAGTTTATACATTAGTAAACTTATAATATAAAAAGTAATCAGACTTTCAACTCACTTCTTCACTAAACCACATTGAAAACTCATCACTGATTCTCATCTGTACGTCACTTTTTGTTAAACTTGGAAAAATGTGTCCTCAATTTCCTTGTGTACTTCCGACAACCATAATTAATATATTTAACTTATAATTAATCATGTGTTATCATTTGTAAGTAAAAATATTGTGATATAGTAAGTAATGATATTAACTTACGAGAGCTACAGTTCAACTTTATCGCAGTTCAATAGGATGCAGTTCGTTGCTGCCTTAGATTCTTAATCATCCAAATATCTTGTCGTCGTCTTACTGTACACACTTCCTTGTCCATTGCAAATTGAAAGACTCGATTCTCTGTCCCTTAGTTGATCACCCTCATCATTTCTTGGTGGATCTCTTGCCTTGGTTGATACATGAGGTTCAAATTAGTAGCTATAAAATGTTGTAATGTTTTCAACCAAATAAGCATTACATATCGAAGCCACAACCCTAGCCTTATTCTTAATTTTCTTCTTCAGATGGTTCATGTAGCTCTCGAATAGATAGATCTATACTGAACTGGACCACTTACCCTAGCCTCATACGACAAATGAACCATTAAAAGCTCCATGACATTGAAGAATGAACGAGGAAAAATCCTTTTTAACTTTCACAAAAATATTACACATGTGTGCCACACTTAATTTAGGAGAACACTAGTCTCTATAAAACAAACTCAATTCTGCCAAGGCACTTCATACCTTGTTCAGAAGTACCTCTTTGAGAGCAATAGGAATCAATCGCTCCATAAACACGTGGCAATCATGACTTTTCATTCCGGGCATTCTCAACTCCTTCAAATCGACACATCTGCTCAGGTTAAATGCACATCCATCCGGTTATTATTTTCTTGGTACACCCTCTAAGAATTTTATTTTTTGTTTTCTGACTAATTCTTTATTATCGTCTTGTTCAATATGAACAGTGCTCTTGGTTCAAACAAGATGAAGGATAAAAGAGTAAAATTTCAAGTCTCCATCTACTTTCGTTACCTTCTTTCATGGGGATATTGGATTTTTAGATCTAATTGTGCATTCGAACACTATTTGAGTTTATTTGATTAATGTTTCAAGTTCAAAATTGTTTTTGAAATTTGTTCTTTCATTTTGTTCGGAAAATTCAAAATTTATTTGTGTTCAAGTCGTTTGATCATATAATCCATCATTTCATATCATATATGTATATATAAGATTGTAAAGTAGTGATATTAATTTTGAGTCAAGCATTATTTTTGTCAATTGGTAATTGATGTTTATATACTACTATACTAGCCCATGTAATTGATTTTTGTGGGATCCATCCATATAAATTTTTTGTAACATTTTTTTATTTACTATCTCCTTTTTAATATTTGATATTTATTATGATGTATGGTTCCTATCCTAAAAAAATTCCACCTTTAGGCAAGTGTACTTATCGATGTAATAAGGTGAAGAAAGTCCCTAGATTGCCGAACTCTTGGGGCGATAAGCACTAGTACCAAATACGTCTCTACTTTTTAATTAAATAAAACTTTTGAAAAGGTTTTCAAAAAAATAAAGAAACAATTAAAAACTAAGAAAACCAATTAAAAAGGTTTTAAAATTATGTTTAAAAAAAAGAGCGTTCAAATGGTAGAATCCCTCTAGAACCCTAAGTTAGTTTTATTTAGAAAATCGTTATAATTAATTATAAAACCCGTTGGTCGTATCTCACTCTAAAGTTGGATAATCCTGTTATGTAGACGAAGACCCTTCTAGTCAACTTAACCATGTAGAGAAGAATGTCTTCTCACCCTAACCTGATTATGAATAATTACAAATTATGGTGATTAATTAATGATGTAAGAATCGTAATTATAGTACGTCTACTCAATTACCAATTCCTATTATTCAATTTTAAATGCCCTAGATTTACCGTCCTTTTCAATTTAATTAATTTTGCAAAATTATCAATCCCTAATAAAATCAGTAAACAATCACAATAATGAATAACAACCAAACAAGAATTAAATAATCAAAACATGAAATTCATATAAAACTTAACCAACTATCTAGGTACATCCCCATTCAAACAAAAAAAGAATTAGACGCTAAACATTATTCTAAAATATAAAGTCATAGAGAAATTCATAATATAGAATAAGTTTAGCGAGCTTTGGAGAAGAATTTGAAGAGTCTATGGTCCCGACAATTGTCCAAGCTCGTCTTCCGAATCACTTGAAGAAACTCTGAAATTTCACTCGAATTGGATCTTTGTATCTTCTTTACAATATATGGAATTATGAAAACTAAGACCTAAGCTCATGAAAATTAGTGTATCTAATGGGGTATATATAGGAGAAAATTCTCCAAATCTTACTCTAAGTTACTCAAAACCCTCAAAAAAAGAAAAAGATCTAAAATTGCATAACAGCCCCTGCCACGACTTTCTGGATCAAGAAAGGCAAGCATTTTGGATTCAGATAGCTACTGGAGTGATTTATTCTTTCAGCTGCAGGACTATGTAGAACTGGATAGCTACTATCCGGACTTGGATAATAGTTAAATTCCAGCACATGAGCTTTTTAGTTATTGTTTACCATCGAATTATTATTTCTTAAATGATACGGATATTTTCGTAATTTATATAAAATAGACGAATTTACCGTTTGTTTCTTATGTTAGATCTCTTGAATTTACCTTTTTCTTAAGTAAATCTCCTTTAACGAATTTTACTTCCTGAATTTTGTTCATCTTGACTAATGTATCCTGTTTATGATATGAATAAGGTGATGAGAAAAGTGGATGAAGCATTCACGGGCCATGAGAAGAATAAATAAGCAGTTCTGTCCAAGAAATTGAAGGAATGACTTTTGGTTTTCTCAAGATATTGAGAAAAGTGACTTTTAGTCTTTTTCTTATGTTCTAGTGTTTTCTTGTAGACCTATACACATAGATTTGAAAGCTTCTAAAAACTTGAATGTACTAATAATAGCTATGATAATTTTTAGTTCATGAAGTCTTTCCTTTCTTATACCCTAAAAAATTTAAATACTTATTGGCGCCCATAATTTTAATTTTTGCTCAATTGTACATCTTGTTACACAGGGTGTGCAAAATATTGTGCATTGCGTTGGAAAAACCAGCTCTAGTAGTTCCACACACCTTTTTGCACTCGGTGTGCAATAATATCCTGTGCGAATCCCGTATTTGAACTTCTTCACTTTTTTCAATCTTTTAAGCCTAAAAATCCACTCATTTTTATTTCTAAATAAGATTACCAAATAATATAAAATGAATATATTCCACAACGATATGACATAAATATACATTAAAAGAGTGAGTTTAAATGGTGTAAAACTACAACATTTTCATGCATTGATTCATGCATAATGTGGCTAAGTAATGGCAAGGGATTCATGACCCTATATATGAACCTAATCCATATCAAAACTTTCTCTTTTAACCCAAACAAGAAAAAACATCTATTCGGTCATTAAGAATCCAATCTTTCAACTTTTATGATAATTTATCCCAAAATATACATTATATGATGTGAACATTCATTTTTTGATTCAACAATATGTATGGTGGATCATTAGTTATTCCAATATAACTAAGGCAGCTCGGGTTTAAAAAGTTGTAACCACCTCGGATATAAATAAATCACAATTTGTCGTCGTATTTGCGCACTACAAGCCCCCTATTTCACTTTATCACGAAACTTCTCTTCTTTTTCCTCGCGTGACAACGAGCCTCTGTCACTTTGCTATCCCTGGAAACATCGACGACCATCGCCATTTCTCTCCTGACACTTTCCTCTCTACTCGTCTATATCTTTTTCTCCATTCATTTACCTGAAAACCATTACTGCCACCGAAGCTTCTCCTTTTGCTCCGTCGCTACTCCCCTTGCCCATTGTGAAATGCTGCTAACTAGGAACAGTTACTGCAACCAATTAGTTTTAGGTTACATTTTTAGTTTTCTTGTATATTTATCTTGTTATTGTGATTTTAATGATTTTGTTGATTAAAATTAGTTATTTTTTATTTGTACGCATTTAGTTAATTATTTGTATATATTTGTTTAATCAAATATTTAATTGATAAATTTGGTGGGATTTTAATAGGATATTTACTCATTTTGTTTATATTATATATTTACAGTTTTTTTTGGTATAATTTTTATAGTAAACTTTTATATTTTAAATTTTGTGGTTGTAATTATCCAGCCCAAGTGGCTTAGTGATTACAGTAATTATTCCTAAGGCTGCATTTGTAATTTTATAATATAGTAGAAAATTTCTTGAGGTTTATTTAAGAAAGACTTTTAATATAAGGGATTAATTTAAGTTACTTAAGAAGCCTAAGGATTAAATTGTAAAAACAGGAGAATAAGTCTTTAAACCATCGTTCTTTACTGAATGTATGTTCTTTTCTAAAAGCTGTTAGAGAAGGAGAAGTGACGAAGCCTTCTGGTCATTTAGCGGTTAATGCTCTAGTGTCTGAAACAAGTAATAAAGGTAATATTATGGCTTTAATAAGATTAGAGACCTTCGTTCCAGCATTTTTTTTTTCTATTAGAATTTTAATTACCGTGCTGAGATGGAACCAGGGGTTTCATTTGACTAAATTTCTGTTGGATTTTTTATTACGATTTTGTAATTAATTTTTAGGTGTACAATTCGAATTTGTCTAAGATTAGAGATTTTGTGGGTGTTTTAAGGGAAGGAGTATAATTCTTCTAATTTTTATTGACCATATGTTCTTCTAAAAACTTGTGATTTTGAATATATTTGGTACTTTACAAGTTTTACGATTGATTTTAATAAGAAAAATTGGAATGAGCGTGTATGAAATATTTATATTCTGAATTTTTTAGTATGTGAATATATTGCGTATGAGAAGCATGTGTTTAAAGTTTTTTTAAGATGACCGGGTCAAAATGAAGTATTCATGGGTTTTTGGGACTTCTTACCCTTTTTTATAATGGCTATGTGATTCATTGTCGTTTCTTATCTCTTCTTTTATACATTTTGTTCTTTTCAATTAAAGCCTTGATTGCATGTATTCAATTTGGAAAAACAAATGCTGCCTAAGATTTTATTATGTAGGCAGAAATTTTAAATTTTCTACTTCATAAAAAAATTAGTATTTATGTGCACATAAATTTAATGTGATCTTTTTGAAAAATGTATTAATACCTTTGTATGAAAAGTATTTTAAATAGTCTCATTCGCAAATGACTTATATTTCTTACATGGTTAATTCTCATGATATTTTCACAACTTTTATCGATACTTAAATGAACGTAGTTTTCCTTTATAATAGTAGAATTGTTTAATTACCACAATATACTTTCTCCAAGATATACTAGAAAGTGCAACGATGTTGTACCTTTACTAGGTACGTATTTATTTATTTATTTGAATGAACTTTATTCTCTTTCCATTTAAAAGTAGAAGAAACGACAATTCATATTTTCATTTCTATATAAGACTCTAACCTTTCCTTGTTTCTCCTATATTTTGAAGTTCTCTATCGACAACCACGTACGATCTCAAACGATTGACACTGTCTATGGTAAGGGTTTTTTTTTTAAAATAATATATATAATGTCACAATTTGCATGAAGTTTCACTTCCAGAAAAAAAAGATTTTACCAACTGAATCAATGTCGATCGCTAACTTAAACGATTTCCGACCGATCACTGACCACTTGATGATCATTCAGTAATTAAAATTGAAGTTACCGACTGATTTGTGATCAATAGATAATCGGTTGGTACTTAAGGTGAAGTTATCAATTGAATCGGATGGCAAAGGATTAACAAAAGTTACCGACCGAATGTCAGTCGGTAATCTGTTGCAATTTTTAAGAATTCTTATCTTCATATTAGGGCCTTTACCTCTCCCCTCTCCCGCCGCCTCTTTCTTTCATTCTCTCCCCCCTCGGACTCCCTCATTCTGAACCCTCTCACTGACGACTCCCCCGATGCCCACACCCCTCACCAACGGCCTCCTTCTCTCCACCGAACGCTACGTCCCCCTCAGAACTTTCTATCACCGGTAAGTCATCCTCCTTTCTTCTTTTCTCCCCCTCTTTTCCTTTCCATATTCTTCTCTTCCTCTTTTCTCCTTGTTCTTTTTCTCCTCTTATTTCTTCTCCATCTTCTTTTGATAGAGAGAACATCATCACAACCTCCACCCACCGCTACTCCTGCTATCGCCAGTAAGGAAATTTTTTTCTTTTTTTCTTCGCACTTGTTCTTTTTTTTCCCTAGAGCATAAAAGTATTTAAAGTTTAGATTTTTCAAATTCTCGGATTTGCTTTTATGTGATGTTCTATTAGGTAATAGTCGAGTTGATTAAACATGCTTTTCATTTGGTGGTTACAATTGTTCTAAAAATAATAAAAAATAAAAAGATCAGCTTACCTTCATTCTTTTGTGATTTTTCTCTTTTTTGTGTCTAATTCATTTACATGTTCAACTTTTAATGGAATATTTACTATTATTATGTTCAAGGAAACTAAAAAAAATTAGGGAAAAGAACACTTATTACATGTTTTAATATTGGAAAAAAGTGGTACCATTTTTTTGGTTGGGAATTTTCAATTATGAAAAATAGAATTCAATGATTTATCTATGCAAAAAAAAAAAAAGTTCAAATAGTACCACATTATTACATTTAATGTTGTTTTGATGGATTATAACCTAGATTGGAGAATGTTGGTTTAATGTGATTATAACTAATATTTATTGTGTTATTTGTTTGATTGTATGTATTTAATTCTATTCATAAAGTATCTATTCATTCTTGAATCAAAGAGTTTCTAATTCCATATTGAGAAAATTTAGAATAAGTACGGGAAGAAGTAATTGGTGTGCCATCTTCAAGTTTACATATTTACGCCATTTTTCTATTTTTTCCACAAATTTCTCGCATTTAATTTGTCAGAAAAGTATAAAAGATATGCTTGAGATGTATGTGAAGAATGTATCTTTATTTTGGAAAGAAGTAATTTTATTTTCCTTTTATTAGTGCCTAAAGAAGTATCTAATCTAGATGCACAAACTTCTGCCCCGATTTTTCCAATTATACTTGTAAAGAAGTATCTAATCTAGATGCACAAAATTTTTATGATATAATAAAAGTAGTAGCTTCACCATAGTATGAAGGATGTAGAAGGAATTTACAGTTATCTACAACTACGAGATTATTGAATATTAAGTTTGAGAACAATTTCTCTCAAAAGCCATTTGATTAAGTAGCACAATACGCGAAGTTTTTACTCCCGGAACAATAAGGCAGTGGATTATTGGTATCAAACGAAAAAGTTAGTATCTGACTTAGATTTGTATATTTAGAAGATTGACATATGTTTTATTGGTCCATATGCATTGTTATAAAGAAAACTCTCATATATAAAATGGAGTGGAAGTTTTGGGGTCGTGAACGATATAAACGAAAATGTCTACTGTAAACCACCACATAATTAGCTGGTAGGGCATTATTAGCATCTTGAAATTAGTTTATAAGTAAAAAAGTTAAAAGTAATGTTTAAAGATTTTGTGAGCAATTTATAAATAGCAATTGGACATATGTAGTCATTTTCCCTTCATTTTTTAGACTATGGACACAATTGAAGTTTTATATTTAACTTAATGTGAAAATGAAACATTTACATATTTCAGGCAAAAGTATTTGCCTTTTTTAAAGAAGTAGTTGATCAATATACAATTGCCAGAGATACAATATTTAATTGTTGAAACTTGCAAATTAAGGGATATCTCTTTTTTAAGCACCATATACATCTCTCCGATTCATATGCTGCATATATTTTATTCCCTTCATTTTCATTTCAATAATGTTAATTGGTTCATAAATTTCCATTTGTTTCAGTTATCTATTTCACTAGCCTTGGCATGGAGACAAGACTCAAATTCACGGAAGACAATCCTACATCAGATTCTTCAAGATTATATATACTTGTCCAATCTATATCCGTAGTTTTGGATATTCGCAAAAGGTGAGGATACGAAAAATCGCTATGATAAACTTTTAATCAAGAAAGTCTTTTTTTCTTATATACAAAAAAATAATAAAAACTTATTGCCTATTACGGTAAATTAACTTCGAATTTTGCATATGAAGTTCATTCATATTTACCTTCATATTTTTCTGGCTATAGCAAGTTTTGGACTTCAAAATTATAAATGTGGTCACCTATCACGATTATTTGAATAATTTATAGTATAAGAGGTTTAGTATTGCACATTGGAGAGAGTTTAAAGGTGTAATTTGTGTTCAACCATTCAATTTCAAGTGGAGTGAGATTTTATTACTTCATTTTCTCTTGGGGTTTTGTTGAAAAAATAGATGACCACTATGATTAAGGAACCCCATTCCTTTACATAAATATTTGATAGATTGTTTAACGGCTTTTTTCAAATTTTCTTTTCCTTTCTCTTTTACTTAGCACACCATACATATAGATATATTGTAGCATTTTATCTTTTAAATTCTCTCTTAATTATGTTTGAAGATTAATATGCATACCACCTTTTCATAACAAAAAAATAAAAAGTAAAAGAATCCATTCCCTTGAATTTACCAAATAAATAGACATACCATATATGTATGTTAAAGTTTTCTAGTTCTTTTAAATTATCGAGTCCTATTCTATAAATAAATATTGATTCATATAGAATTGTATGTTTTCAGAAATCATGAAGAATATATCATGAGTAGAAGAACTGGCAAAACTCCTTCTCCTTATATATTAGATAATAGTGATGTTGAGAAGGAACTCCCTCCTTTACAAGTTCCAGCTACGAATGGTGCTGAAACTAGAGGTGCAGATGTCACATGTTATTTATTTGTCTATATTACTACTACTTTTATTTATCATTTTTTTCCACAAAAATCACTACAAATGCCCATCATTAATTTACTCTTTTTTAAATTACTCGTAAAATTTATTTTTTCTTCTTATACTTATCAACGATTTTTTGAATAACTGATTTTAATAAATTATGTGTTTTATGTTGGAATTCAACTAAAATCATCATACTCAAGCCTTGTATTCCTCAGAACAAATATAAAAGTGAAAATGATATACATAGGTGGAAAAAAACTTTGTCCTGGTACGCTTATGACTTGGGTATAATTAAATTGATTAGATTTCACTAAATAAGACATAATTTGTCAAAATAAGTCAATCGAAAATTGTTCATGAATTTAAGGAATTGAATAAAAGTTAATGAGTAATTTGAAAAAAAATGTAAATTATTTATGAATATTAAGTGATATGCTTCTTTTTCACCCTGGGAATCATTTCTCAAATTATATCATGCTTGAACTTTTGATCAATGCTTTGCAGGTGATGCTAATTCAGAAAGAGAAGTGAAAAAACTAAAGAAAACTAAATTTGCTTCTATAGTTCGTGAAAATATGAAACTAGTATACTTAGGTAGAGTTTCGTTCAGGAGCTGCTAAAGACAAAATCTTAGGATACTAAACTAATAGGATGTTTTGTTAGAGTTCCATCGCCTTTGGATGATAGTAAGAGAATGCCCTACCAACTTGTGCAAGTTACTGGTATATATCCCAATTTTGTGACTCTAAACTTTAACTTCCATCAATTTTGAATATAATTTCTGTAGCTTTTTGTACCTACTTCTTCCCAATATTTTTTATTTTTCCAGCCCAATTTTCTTTTCTCCCTATGATGATCCAATGGGCCACAACAGAAAGATAAGGTTGTTTGAATTTGTCAGAGATGCTGGGCCCGGCCGGGCCAACTCGGGCTGCCTGTTGTGACTTCACCTATTTTAATCTCTCCTCTCCTCGGTTCACATAGCCGACTCTCGGTTTATGTTCTTCTCTTCCTCCCCTGCTGCGTCGACTGCATCTCTATCTCACCTTCTTCCTTTCTTTGCCGCGGCTTGCCGTGACAGCTTCTCTTCTCTACCTCTTCAGCTTCTGTGCCACTGCATCATTCACTTTGATCGCCGACTTCTTGCAATTATTGCTTTATTAGTGTTCTGATATTTTGAGGGAGGAAATCGAAAGGTTAGAGAGAGAGAGAGAGAGAGAGAGAATGAGGGAAACCGATGACTCTTTTCTCGTTTAGTCAGAGGAAGTATTCCGACCTTACCATCGTCTCTTACCAACGGCACCTCGACACGGCTTGCTACCTCTTGACACTGTCTCAGTTTTGGTGACAACTTCTTCTGCCAACGGAACAGACTCGCGGCAGTAGGTAAGTATATTTCAGACCCTTTTTTGTTTATTTCTTTTGTTTTGCTAACGAGTATTTTGTAGTTTTCTTTTTGGCATTTCTGATTAGTGAGACCGACAGTAAAGGAGGAGAAAAGAGATATTTTTGTAATAGAGTTAGGCTTATTATTTTTCCGCTCTATTATTCTGATTATTTGTAATAGTAAATAGTCATTGTAATATTAAATAGATCCAACAAGTGGTATCAGAGCCTGGAAATCTACTATTTTTGGTGATCTTGTCAGTGCCGGCAATCTCGGAAAAAATCCATATCTGAGGGAACTGTTGAGTTCCTCAGAACTGGCTAGTGAAGTATTGCTTAACTCCTTCTGTTTTTTTTTTCTGATTATTATTATTTTTCTATTTCTGTTTTCTTGTTGCTTCGGATTGCCGCCGTTTGTGGGTTGATTGCTATCTCTGTTCTGCTTCTAAAGCACATTACAGTTTAGATTTCTGTTTACTGTTTTTGATTATTTTGTGTTATACCTGCTTATGTTGTTCTTCTGTTTTTCCAGTGATATACTATTATATCTGTTGTTGCTGTTTTTCTGGTGGTATATATATAATATTTATCTACTGCTAATTGTTGGTTCTTTTGGATTTCATCCTATTGTAATTCTGTTTTTCCTGTTTTTAAAAAATATATATAAAAACTAAGCCTGGCTTGAGTCCATGAGATTCAAGTAGCTATGCCTTGGAGCGTTTTACTAATTTCAAATATTTTGTTTTGTTCGTATTCTGTTTTGTAACATTCTATCTGTTTTTTCTTTTTTGTCTTGTGGGTTGACTATTTTTACCTTTATTTCTCGTTTCGGTTATCTATACATTGCTGCTGCATTTGTGCTTATTGGACTTCATGCTCCACACCTATTTGTGATGTTTTTCAAAGGAAACAAATTCGGATATTTTATTCTTAAAATCAAACTTCTTTTTCCAAATCTTTCATTTTTCTAGCCATTAAATTACTCCTATTTGCCATTAAAACATGTTGGTTCCAAAAATCGAAACCGACAAGTTTGATGGAAAATTTGACTTTGTAATGTGGCAGAAGAAAACGAAAGCAGTTTTCGTACAAAATAAAATTGCACCGGCTATTGTAGCTCCGAAGAGTATCTAGAATCTTGGAGAGCCGAAATTCTTACTGAAAAACTTGGTGATGCGCACAATTTTCTCGCCTTGCATTTAACCGATAATGTTTTACGAGAAATCAACGAAAAAGACAATAATTTTGCAATCCAGACTAAACTAGAAAAAATTTATTTGGAAAAATCTCTTTCAAATAAAATTTATTTAAAAGAACAACTGTTTGGTTTAAAAATGACTGGGTCAAAAACACTTTCAGAAAATATGGATAATTTAAATAAATCGTTTTGGAACTTCAAAACGTTGGAGAGAAAATCTCTGATGAAAATACTGCTGTTATTTTATTAAATGCCTTACCTGATTTTTAAAATGATGTAAAATCTACCATTAAATATGGTAGAGATGATATATCCCTTTCCGATGTTAAAAACGCTTTGAAATCGAAAGATTTGGATTTACAAAAAGAAAATAAATCAAATGGAGAAAACTTTTACATGCAAGGGAGAGTTGACCGGAGGGAACTTCTTAGTCACAGGTCTCAAAGTAAAGGGAGGTCCAAATCCCGAGAAAAGAACAAAGTGAAATGTTTTTATTGTGGCGAGGAGGCTCATATGAAAAACAAGTATTTTAAAAGGATTAAAGATGAAAAACAACGTAAACATGGTAAAGGGAGTAACAAAAGTGACAAAACCCATGATTTTGATTCAGATGGTAATTCTATGTTTTAAGAACTTTTGTGTGTTTCCCTTTCCCTATCTTGTTCTAAAGTTGTTGATCATTGGGTTCTTGATTCTGGTTGTACATTTTACATGACTCCCAGCAAACACTGGTTTTCAGATTTTAAACCCTTAAATCAAGGAAAGGTTTACATGGGAAACAATCAAGTCTGTGATGTTAAAGTCATTGGAAATATTTTCATCAAAATGCATGACGGTGTGACTAGGAAACTCACTAAGGTGAGATACGTGCCCGACCTTCGTCGTAATCTTATCTCTCTTGGTAATTTGGATTCACTTGGTTTTTTTTCAAACCTAAAAATGGTATTTTACGAATTTGCAAATGAAACCTAGTCATGCTAAAAGGTTTTAAAAGAGAAAGTTTATACATTCTTATTGGAAAAACAGTTTCTAATTCAACGGCTTTGAATTCAAAAACTATTCTCGAGAAACTATGTTGTGGCATAGGCGGATTGGCCACATTAGTGAGAAGGGACTGTATTACTTGCAAAAACAAAATCTTTTGTATAGTGACAAAATTGATTCTTTGGATTTTTGTGACCATTTTGTTTTAGGAAAACAACACAAAATAAGTTTTTCAACTAGCACACACAAGTCTTCTGCTATACTTAAGTATGTGCATTGTGATCTATGGGGACCTGAAAAGGTTCCAGCTTATGGTGGTAATTTTTATTTCTTGTCTATTGTTGATGATTTTTCGAGGCATGTTTCGGTTTTTCTTTTAAAAACGAAAGATCAAACTTTTGAAAAGTTTTGTGAGTGGAAACGCCTTGCCGAAAATAAATCTAGAAATAAACTAAAAACAATCAAGACTGATAATAGTCTTGAGTTTTGTAACTGGAAGTTTTTCTAATTTGTGTGCATCGCATGGCATCTTACATCATAGTACGGTTAAGTATAACACCCAGCAGAACGGAGTAGCTGAGAGGATGAACCGTACCATAATGGATAAGGTTAGATGTGTTATGGTGTCTTCAGGTGTCCAAAAACCTTTCTGGGGAGAAGTTGTAAGTATGGCTGTCTACCTCATTAATAGATACCCTCCTACAGCCATAAACTTTAGGACTCCTATAGAACTTTGGTGTTGCAAACCCCCTAACCTGTCCCACTTTAAAGTTTTTGGGTGTGCGGCTTTTGCACATCAGAAGGAGGGTAAGCTAGACCCTAGATCTAGAAAGGGAGTGTTCATAGGATATCCTAGTGGGGTGGAGGGTCATAGAGTGTAGCTAAAGGGTGAATCGGGAGTGAGGATAGTTATCAGTAGGGATGTTATCTTCAGTGAGTCAGATATGCTCTATCTTAAGGATAAATCTATCTCCGATGGTCAACCTAGTGTTCCCGCATGGTAGTATTCCCATGCAGGTGGAGGTAACTTCTGAACCCCCTCTAGAGCGCTCTCAGGAGCCTGAAACCAACGAGGAGTTAGTTACACTATCGAGTAGCATACCTGATCCTTCTAGTGTTCCTGAAACCCTTGACCCTATGTTAGAAGGTTCTGATGAGGAGGAGGAGCATCCTAAGGCTCAAACTCAAGCCCTTAGGGATTACCAGCTTGCGAGAGATAGGGCCAGAAGAGTGCCTAAGGAACACTCTAGATATGGTTATTCTTACATAGTTTCATATGCATTTGCTGTTGCATCTTATGTGCAAGAAAAAGAACCATTTTGTTTTTCTGATGCTTTGAAAAGCCCTAATTGTTCTTTATGGTTACGTGCTATAGATGAGGAAATGTCTTCTTTGAATAAAAATAAAACCTGGATTCTTGTTCCAAAACCCTCAAAACAAAGATTAGTTGATTGCAAATAGATTTTTAAAATTAAAGAGCCTTAGTTTGCTAATGAACCTCTAAGGTTCAAGGCCAGGCTGGTTGCAAAAGGTTTTTCACAAGTTGAGGGCAATGATTTTAATGAAATTTTTTCTCCCGTCATTAAATACAAAATAATTAGGATTATTCTTGCTCTTGTTACCTTTTATGATCTCAATCTTGAACAACTTGATGTTAAAACTGCTTTCTTGCATGGTGATCTCGATAGGACTATATATATGCGTCAACCACCAGGTTTTGAGGTTAAAGGTAAAGAACACATGGCGCTTCCTTTGAAAAAGTCCTTGTACAAACTTAAACAATCGCCCAGGCAATGGTACAACAGGTTTGATTCTTTTATGTTGAAAGTTGGTTTCTCTAAAAGCAGCTATGATAGTTATCTTTACTTCTCTGGTAATAATGTTGATAGTGTTATTTATTGATTTATGTAGATGATATAGTAATTGCTTGCAAACATAAAGCTAAGATAACATGATTTGAACTCCTTACCAAAATCCGAATTCGACATGAAGGATTTAGGGATTGCATCCAATATTCTTGGGATGAGTATTATTAGAGATAGGTCTGATCGTTCACTTTTCCTATCTCAGAAGCCCTTTCTTGAAAAAAATTGTCTCTAAATTTTCAGTGCATCTGTGTAAGCCCGTTATAGCCCTACATGCAAGCCATTTCAAACTTTCAGACAAAACCTGTCCCAAAACCGAGAATGAGAAACGAGATATGGCAAATATCCCCTACAGAATGGCCATAGGCTCCATTACGTACTCGATGATATCCACCCGAGCAGACATTGCTTTTTCAATAAACCTTCTCAGCATATTCATGTCTAACCCAAGGAGGGATCACTGGGCTGCTCTCAAGTGATTGCTGTGTTACCTTACCGAAACTTTAGATAGGGGCTTATACTATCATAATTGGTTTGATGTATTTGAACAAATTGGTTATGTTGATTTCGATTTTGCAGGTGATAAGGATGGTAAAAAACCTATGTCATCCTATTTCTTTACCCTAGCAAGTAATTGTGTCTCGTGGAAATCTCAATTGCAGTCAGTAGTTGCCTTATCAACTACTGAGGCTCAGTACCTTGCAACTACGAAAGCTATCAAAGAAGCCATTTGGCTTCAAGGGTTATGAATGAATTACACATTTTACATTCAAAAGCTATTATTTATACTGACAGCCAGAGTTGTTTACATTTATGCAAAAATCCGGTCTATCACGAACGGACAAAGCATATAGATGTCAAATACAATTTTATTAGGGAAAAAGTCTCTAGTGGTATAGTTGACATAGATAAAATTAGTACTGATAATAATCTTGCAGATTTTGGTACTAAAATTATGAGCTCTGACAAGCTTATGTTTTGCAGGGATTTCCTTTATTTGGACGTGATCTGATTCTCATGGAGTCATTTTGACAGTTGGACAATTATTGTTCAAGGTAGAGATTGTAGGTTTTTGTGCCTATTTCTTGCCAATATTTTTTATATTTCCAGCCCATTTTTTTTCTCCCTATGATGATCCAATGGGCCTCAACAGAAAGATAAGGTTGTTTGAATTGGTCACAGATGCCGGGCCGGGCCAACCTGGGCTGCCCGTTGTGACTTGACCTATTTTAATTTCTCCTCTCCTCGATTCTCACATAGCCGACTCTTGGTTTATTTTCTTCTCTTCTTCCTCTGCTGCCTCGACTGCATCTCTGTCTCTTCTTCTTCCTTTCTTTTCTCCGGCTTGCTGTGACCGCTACGCTTCTCCGCCTCTTTGGCTTCTATGCCGCTGCCTCATTCATTTAGATCACCGGCTTCTTGGGATCATTGCTTGATTACTATTCTGATATTTTGAGGGAGAAAGCCAAATGGTTAGAGAGAGAGAGAGAGGGAAGCCAGTGACTTTTTTTCTTGTTTTGTGGCCTGTGACTGAGGGATTATTCCGATCTTACCATCGTCTCTTACCGACGGCACCTCGCTGCCTCTCGCTGCTATTCGGCGCCACCTTGATTTTGGTGACAGCTTCTTCCGCTGGCGGAACAAACCCGATGCGGTAGGTAAATATATTTCAGTCTCTTTTTTGTTTATTTTTTTTGTTTTGCTAACGGGTATTTGGCAGTTTTCTTTTTGGCATTTCCGATTGGTAAGACCGATGGTCGAGGAGGAGAAAAGGTATATTTTTGTAATAGAGTTAGGCTTATTATATTTCTGCTATATTATTCTGATTATTTATAATAGTAAATAGTCATTGTAATAGTAAATAGATCAAACAATTTCAAATTGCATGACAATTTTAAATTATATTTATTGTTATGTATTTTCTTTTTGATTTTTTGGAAAATACAAACTTTTTGACAAATGGTCAATTAACTACATAATTTTTGTTTTCATTGACCTCTCTAATAGAAAATTATAAAGGCTCTACAAGTTATATATATGAAAAATAAACTAGACTTTGTAGAGAATATAAGGGAAAAAAGCTACAAATGCCCTCTAACTATTTACGCACTGCTAAAAAAACCCATAAACTTTACTTTTCACTAATTTTACGCTACAACTCTTTTCGGACCACTAAAAGTAACTTTTAGCGGGTTGAGTAGCAGTATGCTGCGAATTTTGTGGCAGTTTTTGGTAAAATTTCACTAAAAACCACCGTAAAATTTGCCGGAATGTTACTTTTAGAGGCTTCAAAATAGTTTAAAGGTAAAATTAATAAAAAGTAAAGTTAGAGGCATTTTCAGTAGTGCATAAATAGTTGAAGGACATTTATAGCAATTTTTCCAAAATATAATAAAACAATTTTCTTAAAAATTTTATGGGTGAATATGAGTGTATGAATAGGTAGGACATTTGTATCATAGGACCAATATATATAATCCGATTTTTAGAGATATAGGTGTGGTTCTCTATTGCGTAAAATAAGCAGTTTTTTAACCTATTTTAAGTTATTTAATATTTTTGTACTGTTCTCAATTATTTTTAATTTTTTTTTACAAGAACTTTTTTTGAGAAGGTATGCTAAGGAAGCTTTTGAAACGATATTATTAAAATTTAAAAATATTATATTAATTTTTAAAACAACGTTTTAAAAATCACTTTTCTCATCTACATAAAAGAAAAGCACGTATACTAAAGAACATGTCTATAAAAAGTTGTTGGATTTATTATTCATAATTAGTATTACAAATGGTTAGAAACAATGAAATAACTTTTAAAGCTTGTTGTCCTATTATTGAAAGTAATACCATTATTGTGCTTGTTACTTCTCAATTATTAAATATGATAAAAGATAATAAGATTGTGTGAACTAACTCATTCTCTTTCTCATTTCATTTTCCTTACTTAAATTCTTGATAAATTATCTACAGATCTCTTCTATAAATACCTTGCCTTTTTGCAAAGTTTAAAGTAATTTGTTGTTCATATGGTTGTATGTTACTCTTAGGTGTAATAAATGAAGTTGGAAGTATTAAGCTACAGTTATTAGGTATGGCAAAGGAAGTCTCTATCGATTTGCTACAAGAGAGAAACTTTACAAAGGAAAACTTATAATCAGTTTTACTTTTACTAGCTTAACATTGCCCTATCAAACTATTTTATATTCCGCATGTTATGAAAAATTATACCAATATTTGAATCTAGACTTTTGTTATTATTTTCCAACCAATTCACCTCCTCAACTTTATATACAACTATTAAAGCATGATTTGTATGGCTAAAACCATTATAATAAGTAATAAAAAATAATATCGTGTATCTCCTAAATGTAAGATTCAGTATGTGAGTCATAATTTCTATATGTGCCAGCACATTTATTAGCTAAACATGCCTATGAAAAATTATACCGATATTTAAATCTAGGCTTTTGTTATTATTTTCCAACTAATTCACCTCCTCAACTCTATATACAACTACTAAAGCATGATTTGTGATACCCCCAACTCTGCCACTAGGTCAACTGCGGCTGAGTAGGATATCTGCGTGCCTCTCGGCACTAAACTACAAGTCTGAAAACAAGAGCATAACCCCCTAGGCAACACTTAGAAGTATATATATACAATATGCAGTGGAAAACTAACCAATCTGAACAGTAAAAAGGAGCTCAAAATATAGGGTTCAAGAAAACTTCTTATCTATGGTAATTCGGATACAAAGATAAAAATACTTTACAAACGGCTCGAGTACAAGAGAGCAACACAAAAACATACGTCCTTCCTGAGAGACTCGAACCAAAATTCCACGCCTAAAACTTCAGCGATTTATTGTATCTCTGACCGTCCTGAGTTAATTTGAGAAGAAAACATGATAAAGAAAAACGTGAGCGCGAACGCTTAGTGAGTCCACGTGTGTGTGTGTGAGCTGTAGTGATTTTTTTAAAACAATGATGGTGCAGTTTCACAAAGCAATTCATGCAATATTATAAGAAAACATTCTCTTTTAATGTTTTAACAAAACTGATGCTTGGACTTACATGAGGGTTTCGAGCGCAGCTGGGAAGTCTAAGTAAATCAAGAAACATCAGTGCAGCTTCTACGCCCCAAATTTAAAAGAACATGTAATGCAACAGTGGTGCTCCACGGACAAAGTCCGGATCCCCAAAACGAGGCCATCAGAGCCAAGTTCCGGCATCTCGTAGTCAATACCAGCCAAACACCATACGAGCGCTCGATTACAAACAACCGCACTCCAATATCACTGGTCAAAATAGGCTGCAGATTCTGGGGGCACCTACCACGTCTGCCTTGGGGCCAACCTCAATTTCGAGCCCCTCCTGACTCTTCACTAGGCGACTGAACCCCACCGCAGAGCATGATGCGGTGTCCACGTAGACCGATTGGGCCACACCCTCCGCGGTCTACGCCTCTCTTCAAGTGGATCCACTCTCCTAAGTCTGAAACGTCCACGCCATCGGAAGAGGCTCTCGTACGAGGGACTAGCCACGTACAGTGCAATCCTCTGACGTTTCCGAATACAAGATCATAATCGAAATTGATACCCTAGTCGAAATGGGGTTTTCATTTGTATTTGTAAACAAAAATGCCATTTGTCTGGCCGTCAGGACAGAATCAGGTCATAAATATTTCCAGCAAAAATCCCCATCCGCCAGTCATCACATGCTCATGAAAATTTCATAATTATGTAAATGCCAAATCTATATTCATGCACGTCAAAATACGTAACTTTTCAAGCTAGAACATTTTCCAACATATGAATATTTTTCGAAAAATCTGCGTACAACAAATTTCTTATTCACCACCGTAATAGTCAGTTTTAAAAGAAACACCTGTATGGAGCACCGCTCCTATGCGTTTCTTCTAAGGAACATGTAATACCTTGTGGAGAACATCTCCATAAAACATGCTAAGACATATCATTCCAAAGGTAGCAATATTTTGTGATGGTTCGGAAAAAAACATATTTATACGTCTTGTAATATTTGAAATAATATAATAAAAATGGAGTTTGTGGACTCACCTGAATGCGGATCTGGTGCTATGATCCTACAAATATAGTAATAAAATACTTAATATTTAGGTACCAAGTAAATAATCATATTCCCTAAATAATGTCGAGATCCTATGAAATAAACTTAGGATATATATAGATATATTGTCCCCTGAAGAAGATCCAAAATCTTATAATTTCAAGAATCTTTAATTTGAACGTTTTACCTAAAGTGCCTAATTTTCTTAAACTATAAAACTAGAAATTAATCTCGCAATTAATTATATTCTAAAATCCCACATAATACTTTTAAATTAAAAAAAAAAAAGAAACAAATCTAAACTATACACATATATATATATACACACAATTTAGCTAACTAAAAAAAAGAAAAAAAATGAGAAGTCTAACCTTGACTTTGGAAGATTATTATGGCTGCCAAAACTAAGCATCACTAAGAAAGAAAAAAAAAAGGGTTTATGGTACATATATATTTACATGGTGTTAGGCGGTTTGATGAGGGAAAAGAAAAGAAAGAAACTTATAGTGATGACAGGTGGTGGTGCCAAACTTAATTAGCAAGTTTTCTCTTCTTTTTTTTTTTTTTTATAAAAAAAAACCTTATATAAGAATGTCATGTACTTAAATTTCAAAAATACACATGCTAGGTTTTCTAAAAACATTCCCACTTAAAGGCACTTATAAACCCTACTAATAAAAGCTCGACATAATAAAATTTTACTCTCTTTCCTAAGTATCTCCAAAATATCACTAAGTGTCAAAAATACTATATTCCACTAGATCAGGTCTCAAACCCTACTTCAATAACTTCTGAAATTTTTAGAGTCATGCTAGGTGCTTACTAGGTGGGGCGTTACATTCTACCCTCCTTAAAAGAAATTTCGTCCTTGAAATTTAATAGTCACGTACCTACAACTTCTAAATAGTTCTTCTTCAGGTATTCCTTAGTCTTCCAGGTTGCCTATTGAATTCTATGATGCCTCTAGACAACCTTATGTATTGGAATCTGTCTCCCGCATAACCCTTTTATGCATCGCTTTACAATCTCAATTGGTTTTTCTTCGTATGACAGGTCAGTTCGTAACTCCAATTTTTCATTGTTAAGAATATGATCAGGTACAAGATAGTACTTCTTCAATTATGATACATGAAATACGTCATGTATACCCCATCAGTTCACTGGGCAAGGCTAGCCGATGAGCTGCTTTACCTATCAATAACTTCAAACAGACCAATATATCGAGAGCTTAATTTTTTTTCTTTTCTTCAGATATCTAAACTTTTTGTGACAAGGCGTAAGTTTTAAGAAAAATCGAGTTCCCATACTAAACTCCAGATTTCTCCTTCAATTATCGGTATAGCTCTTCTGTCTACTTTTAGTTGTCCGAGGCAAATTTTGAGTTATCTTAACTCGTTTCTACATCTTCTCCGACTCTGGCATCAAGTCTCTTTATCTCCAATGGTATCGAACTCTAACTTCATCCCAGTACAATGGTGTTCTACATCTCCTACCATATAATGCTTCAAATGGTGCCATTCCTATCAAAGAATGGTAGCTATTATTATAAGCAAACTCAGCAGAACTAAAATTGTCAACCCACTTATTCCCAAAGTCCAAGGTGCAAGCTCTTAGCATATCCTTTAGGGTTTGAATTGTCCTTTTAGACTGTCCATCGATTTGGGGGTGTACTGTGGCGCTATAACTTAGGTTGGTTCCCATAGCTACCTAGAACTTAGGCCAAAACTTTATGGTAAACCTTAGGTCTCTATTGGATACAATATTAACGGGCACCCTATGAAGTCGGACAATCTCATCTACATAGATTTGCACTAACTTGTCCAAAAGGTATATCATATTAATGGTAATAAGATGTGCCACTTTCGTTGAACGATCAATGATCACCCAGATAGCATCCTTATACCCCTTGGTCCGGGAAAATACTGTAACAAAGTCCATTGTCACATGATCCCATTTCCATTCAGGAATAAGTAGCGGTTTTAGTAGTCCTGCTGATTTTTTATGCTCCGTCCTAACCCTTTGACATGAAAGACAGGCTACTACATACTCGACAATCTCTTTCTTCATTGCATTCCACCCAAAAGTTTTGCTTTAAATCTTTATACATCTTATTCTCTCCAGGGTGCATTGAATACTTACTTCTGTGTGCTTCTTCTAGTATTTTACACTTTAGCTCGGTATCGTCAGGAATGTGCAACCGATTATGAGAGTACTAGCTCCTATCGGTTTTTAATGTCTGATAATCTGTCTACTTTTTAGCTTCCACTCGGTTCTTAAGTTCCAGCAATCTCATGCTATTCTTTTGGGTGCTTGAACTATCTTGTTACAAGGTAGAGGTGACGGTGAGACTTAATATATTTGCCTCCTTTCTACTTAAATCCACCATCACACTAACTTTTCCTATATAGTAGTTAACTTTGCATCAGTATTATTCCACAGCCCCATCCATCGACATTGCCTTATATTAAATCTTCTAGGAAAGCAAGTACTATAAACTTTTATAATCAATAAAGATCTCATATTTTCCCCATATAAATGAAATTACCATTCCCTAGTCGAACTATAATTATTAGCTCCAAATCTTTTGTCGGATAGTTCCTCTCATAATCCTTCAATATAATTCAAATATAATCAACAACCTATCTATCTTGTATCAAAACCGTCTCTAGGCCTTCCCTTTTTAGGGAATACTCCTCACTTAAATTGGGTAGTAGCACACCTCGTGCCAAAGTTAGTCGATGCTTTACTTATAAGTTGTACTAAAGGTCTAACGATTTTAAAAGAAATTTGTTATGAATCTAGATAATACCCTTTCTTACCTAAGAAGATATGTAACTCTATTGGTATTTTTCTAGGATTCTATCTGCTCCACCTTTGCTAGGTCCACTAATACTCCTTCCAGAGTAATCACATGCCCTAAGGAAGTCACTTGTCACCATTCAAAATCTACATTCACTAAACTTGATGTACAACTTATGCTTCTGTAGGGTTTACAACATTCTTTAAAGATGTTCATGTACTTCGAGATTAGGTTAATACATAAGAATATCGGCAATGAAAATCACCACAAACTTATCTGAGTAAAGACAAAAAATCCTATGCATTAATTCCATGAATGTCGCAGGTGCACTTGTCAATCCAAATGGCATAAGACAGACTTATGATGCCTATATCGAGTGTTGGGAAATATCATGGGAATATTTGTTTCTTTTGTTCGTATCAGATAGTATCCTTATCTTACATCTAATTTGGAATACCATCCTACTCCTCGAAATGATCAAATAGCTTATCAATAAGTAGAAGTGGGTACTTGTTTCTAATTACCATATTATTTAATCATCTGTAGTCTATACACATAGGCCGAAGGTCCCATATTTCTTCTTTACAAGCAAACCTAATGCACCCCAAGGAGATGTGCTTGGATGGATATATTCTCGTTGCAACAATTCTTGTAGTTACTCTTTCAACTTTCTCAACTCTTCTTGTACCATCTGCTATGGGGGTTCGAGATATTGGTTTAGCACCGGGTACCAACTCTATGCTGAACTCCAGTTCTCGATCTGGGGGCAACATCAATAACTCCTCAAAAAAAAAATCTATAAACTCCTTCACAACTGGTACTGTCTCTAATTTTACTTCTTCCTTAGGCTTGTTGAGTAAATATGCTAGGTACCCTTGACATCCTTTCCGTAACAACTTCCTGGATTTCATGCCAAATAAAAAGGGATTTTCCCGTTTCGTTCGCTTCTCTTGGAATACAACGATTGACATACTCGGTCAGCTAAACTTAACCAATTTTCGTCGATAGTCTACTTGAGCGTAATGTTTAGACAACCATCCATCCCAAGCGTCGTGTCATAACCCTCAAATGGCAAGGCAATCAAGTCACCGAATAGAGTCACATTCTCCACATAAATATCACAATCTAGGTACTTTACCTCCGCTATCTTACTCACGTCTATAGGAGTGCTAACCATCAACTAATAACACATGACAACAGAAGGTACAGGAATAGGTTTTATGAAATGCAAAATAAAAAAAAATACGTAGCTCTAGGATCAATAAGTATTCTTGCTGGTTAAGGAAAGTTTTGAATTGTACCTTCAACTACTTCTGCTTTGGTGCCTACGGACAGTCTATCCAATATGTGATTTGAAATATCGGCTCATCCTCTATTATATTTTTTATTTTTTATTTTTTTATTCTATCCTAGGCTTGAATTCCCATTCTGGAGATGCGGTCGCCAGTTTCTTTTAAAGATATCTAATAATTCCCTTATCATTGAATTGGCTTCTTGCCAGACTAGTTACACAAGTATGTTAGATATCCTAACTCTAAAGATTAGAAACATTGACTGACTAGACTTAACTAAATTCCACCCACAATGCACATATATGCACATGTCAAGTCAGCCAATCCATTCTTACTATCATACCCGATCTTTCAAATAGTTGAAACAATTATTATCCCCTTGCACTTCCACTGTCCTTTCCAAAGGCATCTACACAATGTTAAATAAATAAACCTTAACTTATAGGTTAAAACTTACATACAAAACACCGCACACTAGAATTTTATATCAAATAAAGAGTGCAACATCCTCTCTATTAATAAAAATAGTTGTTGGTGCACAGGGTAAAGCATGTATACAAAATCTGTCATTGATGTACCATACATAACATAATTTGCAATCAACACGATCCTAAGCTCTTCCAGGTTATATATCGCCTCTAAATAATCACACTTACAAAATGAGATTTATACTCAACATATATGTACAGTGTAAACTAAAGAATGCAAGTACACTAGCCTAGTTTAGGTATATCTTCTTCCTAAAGACTATGGTTTAACACTGAGCGTATCAAAAGTACTCTGGATGTAATTCGTAGCAAACACACGGAAAGATCTCAAAAACTATATCAATTTTCCCTGCTCTAGTAGACTACCAATCTCTCAAATACTAATACTTCAAATCTTAAGATAATTGGATTCTAGTTTACCCATCCTCGTCATCACTTATTGTTCTCGTTATCGAGCTGAACCCATCATTATTAGCTCACCTTCATCTTTACATTCACTGATCGGCAGCGTGAAGTAATACTTAATATATATCGAATATAGAACCAAGTACTGGAGAGCTCTTTCTGTTGTAACAACAATAATGAAAGTGTCCATTTTACAAGGTACATGGAGTTCTTTGGTATCACTGAAGTAGGGATGATAGGAATCAATACGGATTACATCTTGTACATAGTAAGAACTTCACACTCACTCTTCGTGTAGTTCATACACCACAAGTCATCATAGTCTTCCCCTTAATACCTTATATCCTACGAAATCTCTTAATCGAGCTACAACTCTCAAAACAAGTAACCTCTTTTGATGACTCAAATAATCTTAGTCCTCTATCATTTGAACCATAATTAATTCAAAAGCTTAAGGTATCTATATGTCCTCTCGTTGCAGTTATGGCAAAAGATATGACATCGTATACAAAGGAGCACTATTCCCACAAGATTAACAGCATGATGAGCAAAACGAAAGACACAAGGGAGCTTAAAAAGTCTTCGAGCAAAATAAAGCTATGCATTTGGCCCCAAGTACTTGTCCAGGATCTACTAACACTAACCACAAATCGAACCTAGAGCTCTGATACTACCTGTGATACCCTCAACTCTGCCACTAGGTCAACTGTGGCTGAGTAGGATATCTGCATGCCTCTCGGCACTAAACTACAAGTCAGAAAACAAGAGCATAACCCCCTGGGCAACACTTAGAAGTATATATATACAATACGCAGCGGAAAACTAAACAATCTGAAAACTAAAATGGAGCTCAAAATATAGGGTTCAAGAAAACTTCTTATCTTATGGTAATTCCAATACAAAGATAGAAATACTTTACAAATGGCTCGAGTACAAGAGAGCAACATAAAAACATATGTCCTTCCGAAGAGACTCAAACCAAAATTCCACGCCTAAAACTTCAGCGGTTTATTGTATCTCTGACCGTCCTGAGTTAATCTGAGAAGAAAACATGATATGGAAAAACGTGAGCGCGAACGCTAAGTTAGTCCACGTGTGTTTATGCGTTGTAGTGATTTCTTTAAAACAATGATGGTGCAGTTTCACAAAGCAGTTCATGCAATATTATAAGAAAACATTCTCTTTTAATGTTTTAACAAAACTGATGCTTGAACCTATATGAGGGTTTCGAGCGCAGCTGGGAAGTCTGAGCGAATCAAGACACATCAGTGCAGCTTCTACGCTCCAAATTTAAAAGAACATGTAATGCAACAGTGGGGCTCCATGGACAAAGTCTGGATCCCTAAAACGAGGCCATCAGAACCAAGTTCCGGTATCTCGTAGTCAATACCAGCCAAACACCATACGAGTGCTCGATTACAAACAATCGCACTCCCATATCACTGGTCAAAACAGGCTACAGATTCTTGGGGCACCTACCAGGTCTGCCCTGGCGCCAACCTCAGTTTCGAGCCCCTCCTGACTCTCCACTAGGCGACCGAACCCCACCACAAAGCATGATGCGTTGTCTACGTAGACTGATTGGGGCCACACCCTCCGCGGTCTACGCCCCTCTTCAAGTGGATCCACTCTCCTGAGTCTGAAACGTCTACGCCATCAGAAGAGGCGCTCGTACGAGGGACTAGCCACGTAAAGTGCAATCCTCTGACGCTTCCGAACACAATATCATAAGCGGAATTGACACCCTTGTCGGAATGGGGTTTTTCATTTGTATTTGTAAACAAAAAGGCCATTTGTCTAGAAGTCAAGACAGAATCAGGTCATAAATATTTCCAGCAAAAATCCCCATCCGCCAGTCATCACATGCTCATGAAAATTTCATAATTATGTAAATGCCTGATCTATATTCATGCATGTCAAAATACGTAACTTTTCAAGCTACAACATTTTCCAACATATAAATATTTTCAAAAAATCTGCGTAAAACAAATTTCTTATTCACCACTGTAATAGTCTGTTTTAAAAGAAACACCTATATGGTGCACCGCTCCTATGCATTTTTTCTAAGGAACATGTAATACCTTGTGGAGAACATCTCCAAAAAAACACGTTGAGAGATATCATTCCAAAGATAGCAATATTTTGTGATGGTTCGGAAAAAAAACATATTTATACGTCTTGTAATATTTGAAATAACATAATAAAATGGAGTTTGTGGACTCACTGAATGCGGATCTGGTGCTATGATCCTACAAATATAGTAATAAAATACTTAATATTTAGGTACCAAGTAAATAATCATATTCCCTAAATAATGTCGAGATCCTATGAAATAAACTTAGGATATATATTGTCACCTGAAGAAGATCTAAAATCTTATAATTTCAAGAATCTTTAATTTGAACCTCTACCTAAAGTGCCTAATTTTCTTAAACTATAAAATTAGAAATTAATCTCACAATTAATTATATTCTAAAATCCCACATAAAAGTTTTAAATCCAAAAAAAAAGAAACAAATCTAAACTATACACATATATATATACACAATTTAGCTAACTAAAAAAAAGAAAAAAAATTAGAAGTCTGACCTTGACTTTGGAAGATTATTATGGCTGCCAAAACTAAGCATCACTAAGAAAGAAAAAAAAAAAAGTTTATGGTACATATATATATTTACATGGTGTTAGGCAGTTTGATGAGGGAAAAGAAAAGAAAGAAACTTATGGTGATGACAGGTGGTGGTGCCAAACTTAATTAGCAAGTTTTCTCTTTCTTTTTTTTTTCTTTTTTTTTAAAAAAAACCTTATATAAGAATGTCAAGTACTTAATTTCAAAAATACACATGCTAGGTTTTCTAAAAATATTCCCACTTAAAGGCACTTATAAACCCCACTAATAAAAGCTTGACATAATAAAATTTTACTCTCATTTCTAAGTATCTCCGAAATATCACGAAGTGTCAAAAACACTATATTCTACTAGGTCAGGTCTCAAACCCTACCTCAATAACTTCTGAAATTTTTAGAATCATGCTAAGTGCTTACTAGTTTGGGCGTTACATGATTTGTATGGCTAAAATCATTATAATAAGTAATATAAAATAATATCGTGTATCTCCTAAATGTAAGATTCAATATGTGAGTCATAATTTCTATATGTGCCAGAACATTTATTAGCTAAACATGCTTGTCATATCTTCAATGTTCTTGTTTGGATAGAAGAGGTACCGAATCGACTTTGTAATCTCAGCCTACATAGTGGATAAATTTTCCATTTAATAAAGCTTATTTTTCTTTTAAAAAAAGAATTTCTTCGATTATGCCATTTCTTAATAGTTTACATATTTGTGTATTTCCCAATCTGCAAGCTTTGGAATTTCTTCCTTGTGATGATCAATAGAACAATTTCTTAAATTAAATTCATACATGTTTACTTCTAAAAAAAATGTGAATAAATTGCAAAAGTGAGTAATTTTTTCCCTACTCCTTTCATGGATAAAAGGAGTGCCTAACTGATGAGTTGTTTTATCCCAATTTCTTGACAATTGTGATACCCTTATTCTACTTAGGATATATGTGTAATGTGCGTGAATTGCACATAAGTATGTGGTACAAAGCTATAGTCACTTTGAAATATTTATTTTGGCTTTGCAAAAGTGGTCGATAATTTGTGAGCCATGAAAGTTGTTAATCTTTTGAAGTCCAAAAAGCGAAAATTTTATTTTAAATATTTAAACAATGATACACTTTTATATTGGTTATGAAAGGTCTTTTGTTGGAAAACGATTAAGCTGGAGAAATATACTTTCTAACACTTAGAAATGTGTTTGTATATATGCATGAATTTTCATAACTTTGCTAAGGAGATGAGAACTTTGAAGCGGAAATTAGTCATACAAATGAAAAGGGATACAGATATGGATATCCTTTTATCTTTTTCTCAGTTGGAATATTGCCTCAAAGTATCTCTGGAAGGTTTGATTTTAATTTGATCATCTCTCAAATAAAGGGTTTTATCCTTTCTAATGATACTAGAGAGGCTTATTTGAATGTGTTTTGTGACCTTAACCTACTAGGATTTTCATATTATCTGAATTGTTGGATTTAAGGAAAGAGCGAGAAGTCAAATCATATCTGCTTGGACTACTGAACAATCTTCCAAATGTTATTTTAGAATAATCAAAGCCCAATGACTTGAACGGTAACAAACATATTTCTTTTTGTAATGTGATTTTTGTTTGTATGTACAAATATGTGACGTGCATATTCTCCATGAACAAGAAAAGTGTTTCATACAATTTTGCAAAAATAACGAGGATTGAATTTATGTTAACAGCATTTCCTGCTTGAGTTTGGTCTAAATTTTAATTACACTTCTCTAATTTATATAAATTCCATATGCTTGCTTACTAGCATTACTATAATATACTTCTTAAAATATTTTTTTGCGGGTCTAATTTTTGTAATTAAATATAATATCTTAATATATGCTACTAAATAAAAATTAGACTTGTAAAATGAACTTTTAGGAATTGTTTATCATCGAATTATTGTTTCTTAAATGATAAGGATATTTTTCTAATTTATATAAACTAGACGAATTTACCGTTTTTTCTTTTCTTAGATATCTTGAATTTACCTTTTTCTTAAGTAAATCTCCTTTAATGAATTTTACTTCCTGAATGTTGATAATCTTGACTAATGTATCCCATTTATGATATGAATAAGGTGATATAGAGAAAGTGCATGAAACATTTACGGGACATGAGAAGAATAAATCATCGGTACAGTCCAAGAAATTGAAGAAATGATTTTTTGTTTTCTCAAGATATTGAGAAAAGTGATTTTTAGTCTTTTTCTTGTGTTCTAGTGTTTTGTTGTTGACTTTTAGTCTTTCTATTGTGTTATGGTGTTCTCAAGACTTTGGTTTTACCAAAGATTTATGAGGGTAGTTTTTGGTTTCCTAAATAGGGATAATTAAGGGTTTTATTAGCATTATAAGTACTAGTTCAGCCTTTTAGTTGAAGGTAGAAAAATTATTATCAATAGATTCTCTATTTCGGAGTTTTCTGATATTGAAAATTCGTGTCTTGTCAAGTTCAATGGTTGATTTTTCTTCTGAAAATTTTCTATGCTACTCATTGCGTCAAGTGATATCACAGCAGTTACAATTCATGCTACAATGACCAGTATAGGAAGCGGTCATGTCCAAATGTTGTTTAGGATGTGGAAGCCTTGCAGACTTGCGTGGAGGCTCAAGAGGCAGATACAGATCCCTAGAACAGAATCTTGATCAAAGATTCCGACGTATTGAACAATGCTTTGATAATTTCATTGACATATTTGATTCCATTAGACTTAATGCCAACAAAAACCGAAGTGGTGATAAGTTGCGACCAAGGGAAGAAGATGCTCAAGGCAAACATGTAAACTTACCTGGTGCTGTAGTTAACCAATACAGACTATAGCCTATGGGGAGTCATATGATGATGAAGATCAAACAAGGTAGAGGTGGTGGGAATGGTAGATTTAGTAGTTATGATTTTACTTATGGTGAATTCAAATTGAAGGTAGATATTCCTAGTTTTAATGGGAATCTAAACATTAAAAATTTTATTGATTACACTGGGGAGATTGAACGGTTCTTTGAATATATAGAAATTCCACATGAAAATAGGGTGAAATTGGTAGCATGCAGGTTGAAAGGGAGAGCTTCTGCAGGGTGGGAGAGCTTGCAGAATAGGCAATATAAAAAAGGGAAACAACATGTTAGAACTTGGTACAAAATGAAACAACCACTGTAGAAGGATTTTTTACCACTCGATTATTAACAAATTCTATTCCAGCAGTACTATAGATGTCACCAAGGTTAGAAAAGTATTACAAAATTTATGAGGCTCGCTGAACAGAATGATTTGCATGAAAGTAAAGGGCAGTAGGTAGGGTGATATTTAGATGGACTGAAATCTCAAATTAGAGACAAAATTGGGGTTCAGTTTTTGCAAAATCTGAATGAAGCCAAGAACATATCTCTTAAAGCAGAATTGACGATGCAAAAGAAGGTTGGTGACAGATATGATTCAAAAAGATGTAATTTTGGGAATGACGATTTCCAAAAGAACCTCACAGATAGAAATAAATCAGTCTAGGAGTTTCAAGGTCGAACTGAATGGAGAGATGACAAAGGGGCTGGAAAGAAACCTGTTGAAGCTAAATAAGGTCATAAAATAGCCAATCTGTATATGCAAAGCCTATTCTTGGGAATTGTTATAGATGTAATTAGCCTCGTCACTAGCCAAACAAATGTTCAAATAGAAAGCCAGTCAATGTGATACAGAAGGATGATGAGGAATTATGTGAACTTGGTGGGGACATTAATATCTATGAGGAATACAAAGAGGGAAAATACAGAGTTATGTAATCCAGAATTTAATGCTAGCACCTAAGCATGAGGAAAGCACTCAAAGGCATCTGTTGTTCCATACCAGATGCACTATTAATGGTCGTGTGTTTGATTTGATCATTGATAGTGGTAGTTCTAAGAATATCATTGGTCGAGAGGATGTGGAGGCATTTCATTTACCTGTAGAAAAGCATCCTAATACATACTCAATTGAATGGATCAAGGCAGTAGAGAAAATTTCAATTAAAGAGCGTTACATGCTACCTTTCTCTATTGGTAAATACCATGATGAGGTTTATTATGATATTGTAGATATGGATGCTTCTTCAAAGGCAGTTAGATGTGAATTCTTAGCATACCAAAAAGATAACACAACAATTAGAGAAAGAGGGGGTGAAGTTTACATTACATTTTCTAAAGGAAAGTAACCATCCTAGAAATGCGAAAATGGCGAGATAATCTTTCCGTACTATTACACTGTCTTCAAAAAATTTAGATTTATTTTTAAACTCTTATGCTAGCATGGAATCTTAAAAAATTTTTTTTGATTTATTTTTATTCTTAAACTCTTATGGTTTTTTCTAGTGTATTTTATGGGATTTAAGCTCTTAAACTTCTAGATAGACTAAATGCTTTAATGATCTAGGGCAAAGAAAGAATAACAACATTTCATTATTATTATTATTATTGATAATAGGAGACTACTTCATTTGAGAACATGAGAGAAACTTCTCTTAGACATCTCTTGTAATACTTATCAAGGTCGTTTTTCACCCTCGTGGCGTCTAAATCTAGAGTTAATTTTAACAGATTCTAATGGATAATTTTCATCTTTTGAACTCATTTTAGGGATCATAATTTCTTAATTATTCTAAGGTTTTTATTTGGTTTGATGCATAAAACTCTATCGAAGTATTGCTATACAGTTCAAAACTAAGTCAATTAAATGGCTCAATTGGGATAAGCGTGTGATTCAACTGAAAGTACTTAAACCAATAAGACCAATGATTATACCTTCCACTCAAGTACACTTTCCAATTTGGGTTAACTACATTTTCTTCTTGAAATTTGTCTAACTTTTAATTACATTTCTCTATTTTATATAAATTACATAGGCTTATTTACTAGTATTACTATAATTCACATCTGAATTAGTTTTGAAGAGAATGAATGTTGTGTCGTGTAGGCTTTTCAAGCCTATTTTCTCCCAATATTTTCTGTATTTTTCAGCCCAATTTCCCCTATCTTCCTTTTTCACCCCATGATGTATTGGGCCTCAGCCCCCTTTGGAATAGGCTTCTCTTTATTTTTTCCTTGACTGGGTCAAGGGATGCCCGAGCGGTTCAGGTTGGCCACCCGGGCCGTCCGTTAGTCACCCGCGTCCTTCCCTCTTTTTATTGCTACTGCTGCTTCTTTTTTTGTGCAGTCTCTTGCTCTCCTTCTCTAAACCATCTCTTCATTCTTTGTCTTTTGGAGTCTTTGGGACTCTCTGTTTTCCTCCTGACTGCTTTTCTCTCTCTGTTCTGCTGTTCAATGCTTCTCTGTTGTTCACCTGTCTTCTTTGTCACCTTTGATTGTCTGTTGGTATGGTTAGAGAGTGAGCTGTGAGAAAAAGAAAAGAGAGAGAGAGAGAGAGAGAGAGAGAGAGAGAGAGAGAGAGATAGAGAAAAAGAGAAATCACCTTTGAGCCGGTGATTTCTATCATGGTTGACGCCTTTTCTGAGGGTTTAACACCCGATCATCCCCTTTCGTACCTTCGGCGCCTCGACGCAGCGTTGCCGCTGCTCGGCATCCGTTTACAGGTCTGTTGACCGTTTGGTTTCTACTCCTCGATCATCTCTTTGATTTTCTGCCATCGGTTTCACCGCGGTGGTGGTAAGCAGAACTACTCTTTGTTCATTTTTGTTTTGCTTTGATATTAACTGGGTGTTGATTTTGCAGATTGCCTTATTACTTAGTTATTGTTTTCTGTTCTTGAAGATTGAATCTTCAATTTCTTTTTTTATTCTTTCACTGATTTTTCTTTCATTTGTAATAGTAATTAGGAGCTTTATTCTCCAACAAGTGGTATAAGAGCCAAGTTCTGCCTCATCGGCACCGGCTTTCTTCAGCAACCTTTTTCGGATTTGAGGAGTTCTTCAGGTCCGGCCACTGAAGTTACTCCTCTTTCTATTCTATAGGCTTTGATGCTTATTGTTTCTGTTTATTCGGCTTACTGCCGGGTTTCTGTTTATTGTCACGCTTTTTTAATTGGCTTGCTGCAGGTTTCTTTTTTCTTCTGTTCGTGTGTTTCAGCTTGAAGCCGGTTACTGTTTTTCCTGCTTCTGAGTTTCTTCTTTCGGCTTACCGCCGGTTCTATATTTCTAACTGTTGGTTGTGACGGCTTGCTGCCGATTCCTGCTATTACTGGGATTACTATTATTTCTGTTTCTGTTTTTCCCTTTAGTTTGTTATTCCAGTTTTTCTTCTTCTTTAAAAACAAAAACCCAATCCTGGCTTGAATCCTTGAGATTTCAAGTATCTGTGACTTGGCGGTTTTCCTTCTGATTTCAAAATTTTTTATATATATTTATTATTTTTTTGTTTCTGTCTTTTTCTTTGCTAATTGCTGAATCTGTCTGTTTTTCAGCTTCCTTGTTCGTTATATAGTTTGTTTCCTGTTTTCTGATTAGGTATTCCTGTGTGTTATTCTGTTACACTGTTTTGTATAATCAAAGCCAAACCTAATTAAACAAACTAAAACAAACAAAGCCGTTTTTCTTTGAAAGGTTTTCTTCTGTTTTAAAGGAAAAATCCAGACAATTTTATTCAAAACTTTTTCAAATCCTTCATCTTTCTGAAACCACCGAATTACACCTATTTGCCTTTAAAACATGTCAGTTCCAAAAATTAAAACTGATAGGTTTGATGCAAATCTGATTTTCTAATATGTCAGAGGAAAATGAAAGTAATTTTGGTACAAAATAAAATTGCTCCCGCTATTTGTAGCCCTAAAGAGTACCCGGAATCTTGGAAGGGCGAAATTCTTAAAGAAAAACTAGGTGATGCTCTTAGCTGTCTCACCTTGCATTTGACTGATAACGTTTTCCGAGAAATTGATGAAAAAGACAATGCTTTTGAAATCTGGACAAAATTGGAAAAACTATATTTGGGAAAATCTCTTTCTAATAAAATCTATTTAAAAGAACAACTTTTTGGTTTCAAAATGAGTGGGACAAAATCACTTTCTGAAAATATAGATGATTTGAATAAAATCATTTTGTAACTTCAAAACGTTGGAGAGAAAATCTCTGATGAAAATACTGCAGTTATTTTACTGAATGCTATACTGATTCTTTTAACGATGTCAAATATGCTATTAAATATGGCAGAGATGATTTGTCTCTTTCTGATGTTAAAAATGCTTTAAAATCAAAAGATTTGGATTTGGAAAAAGAGAATAAATCTCATGGTGAAAATATTTTTGTGAGAGGAAGGATTGACCGGAGAGAACCTCCTAGTCATCATTTTAAAAGCTGTTCCAAATCATGAGAGAAAAGCAAAGTAAAATGTATTTATTGTGGGAAAGAAAGGCATACAAAAAATAAGTGTTTTAAACGGATCAAAGATGAGAAACAACGTAAACATGGTAAAGAAGGAAATAAAGTCGATAAAACTCACGTTTTTGAATCAGATGGTAGCTCTATGTTCTCTAAGGTTTTATGTGTTTCTCTTTCTCCTTCATGTACTGATGTTGTTAATCATTGGGTGCTTGATTCTGGTTGCTCATTTCACATGACACCTAACAAATGGTTTTCTGAGTTCAAGCCTTTAAACCAGGGAAAAGTTTTTATGGGTAATAATCAGGTTTGTGATATTAAAGGCATTGGCAATATTTTCATAAAAATGCATGATGGCATGACTAGAAAACTCACAGAGGTGAGATACGTGCCTGACTTACGTCAAAATCTTATCTCCCTTAGTTATTTAGACTCTCTGAGTCTCTCTTTTAAATCAAAAATGGGATTTTACGTGTTTGCAAAGGAAACCTAGTCATGCAAAAAGGTTTTAAAAGGGAAACATTATACATCCTTCTTGGTAAAACAGTTTGCAACTCTATTGCTTTGGTTTCAAAAACTATCCCTAAGAAAACTATGCTGTGGCATCAAAGGATCGGCCACATTAGTGAAAAGGGACTTTATCATTTACAAAAACAAAACCTTTTATATGGTGATAAAATTGATTCCTTGGATTTTTGTGATCACTGTGTTTTGGGAAAATAACATAAAAATCGTTTTTCAACCAGCACACATAAGTCATCTTCACCTCTTGATTATGTACATTGTGATCTGTGGGGGCCTGAGAAGGTTCCAACTTATGGTGGTAATGTTTATTTCTTGTCTATTGTTGATGATTTTTCTAGGCATGTATGGGTTTTTCTTTTAAAAACCAAAGATCAAACGTTTGAAAAAATTTTGTGAATGGAAACGTTTTGCCAAAAATCATTCTCAAAATAAACTAAAAACTATCAAGACCAATAACGGTCTTGAATTTTGTAACTGGAAGTTTTCGGACTTATGTGCATCACATGGCATTTTACACCATAGAACGGTTAGACATAACCCACAACAAAATGGAGTTGCCGAAAGGATGAACCGTACTATTATGGATAAAGTCCGGTGTCTGTTAGTTTCTTCTAGTATCCCAAAACCTTTGTGGGGTGAAGCTGTTAGTACAACAGTATACCTCATCAATAGATCTCTATCCACAGCTATAAACTTTAGGACTCCTATAGAACTCTGGTATGGTAAACCTCCTAATCTTTCCAATCTGAGAGTTTTTGGTTGTGCTGCCTTTGCTCATCAAAAGAGGGAAAACTAGATCCAAGGTCTAGAAAGGGGGTGTTCATAGGATATCCTAGTGGGGTAAAGATTTACAGAGTGTGGTTAAAGGGTGAACCGGGGGTGAGGGTTATTATCAGTAGGGATGTCATCTTCAACGAGTTATAGATGCTTTGTCTTAAGGATAGACCTATCACCGATAATCCTCTGAGTATTCTTACTCCTAGTAGCATTCCGGTGGAGGAGGAGACCATCTCCGAACCTTCCCTAGATCCGCCTCAGGAACCTGAAACAAATTCTGAGTCTTCTACTCCTTCCAGTAGTACTCCTGTACCTGAAACTTCTGACCCTATTCTAGATGGTTCTGATGAGGAAGAGGAACATCCTGAGGCTCAAACCCAAGCTCTTAAGGATTATTAACTAGCTAGAGATCGAGTCCGTAGAATACCTAAGGATAATCCTCGGTACGGTTACTCCTACATTGTATCATATGCTTTTGTTGTTGCTTCTTATGTTGAAGAAAAAGAACCTTTATGTTTTTTTGAGGTTTTAAAAAGTCCCAATCGCGTTTTATGGTTACGTACGATGGAAGAAGAAATGTTTTCTTTGAACAAAAATAAAACCTGGATTCTTGTTCCAAAACTTTCAAAACAAAAACTTGTTGATTGTAAATGGATTTTCAAAATAAAGGAATTTGATTCTTCTAACGAACCTTCTAGGTTCAAGGCCAGACTTGTTGCAAAAGGTTTTCCACTAGTTGAGGGCATTGATTTTAATGAAATCTTTTCTCCTGTTGTTAAGTACAAAACTATTAGGATTGTTCTTGCTCTTGTTGCCTTCTATGATCTTAATCTTGAACAACTTGATGTAAAAACTGCCTTTTTACATGGTGATCTTGAAGAAACCATTTATATGTGTCAACTACCTGGTTTTGAAGTAAAGGGTAAGGAACACGTGGCGTGTCTTTTAAAAGTCTTTATATGGGCTTAAACAGTCACCAAAGCAATGGTACAAGAGGTTTGATTCTTTCATGTCTAAAATTGGTTTTTCGAAAAGCAACTATGATAGTTGCCTTTATTTTTCTGGTAATAATGTGGATTCTGCTATTTATTTGTTACTGTATGTGGATGATATGTTGATAGCTTGTCGTCACAAAGCTAAGATCGATAATTTGAAATCTCTGCTGAAATCTGAGTTCGATATGAAGGATTTATGGGTTGCATCCAAAATTCTTGGGATGAGTATTTCAAGAGATAAACCTGGTCGTTCTCTTTTTCTATCTCAAAAGCCTTTCCTTCAGAAAATTGTATCCAAATTTTCAATGTACCTATGTAACCCGTTACAACTCCTCTTGCTAGCCACTTTAAACCTTGCGACAAAACCTGTCCTAAAACTGAAAGTGAAGACAGAGATATGTCTAATATCCCTTACAGAATGGCTATAGGCTCAGTTATGTACTCAATGATATCTACCCGTCCTGACATTGCTTATTCTATAAGCCTTCTTAGCAGATTTATGTCAAATCCTAGAAGAGATCATTGGGCTGCTCTCAAGTGGCTATTACGTTACCTAAATGGAACTGCGGGTCGGGTTTACACTATCATAATTGGTCTGATTTTGAATTAATTGGATTTGTTGACTCTAATTTTGCAGGTGACAATGATGGTAGAAAATCTACCACTTCCTATTTCTTTACCCTTGTGGGTAATTGGATTTCGTGGAAATCCCAACTGCAGCCTGTAGTTACCTTGTCAACTACTGAGGCTGAGTATATCGCAGCAACGGAAGCAATCAAAGAAGCCATCTAGCTTCAAGGGGACTTTCTCATGTGCAAACAGTTTGACTCAACATGAGTCATTTCAAGGATGGAAAATATTGTTCGAGGTGGAGATTGTAGGCTTTTCAAGCCCATGTTCTCCCAATATTTTTTGCATTTTTAGCCCAATTTCTCATCCCTTTCTTTTTCACTCCATGATGTATTGGGCCTCAGCCCTCTTTAGAATAGGCTTCTCTTTATTTTTTCCTTGACTGGGTAGATGCCCAGGCGGTTCAGGTTGGCCACCCGGGCCGTCCGTTGGTGACCTGCGTCCTTTCCTCTTTTTATTGCTGCTGCTTCATTTTCTGTGCAGTCTCTTACTCTCCTCCTCTGAACCATCTCTTCATTTTCTGTCTTCTGGAGTCTTCGAGACTCTCTGCTTTCCTCGTGATTCTGCGGCTCCGCCGCTACTTTTCTCTCTCAGTTCCGGTGCTCAATGCTTCTCTGTTGTTCACTTGTCTTCTTTGTCTCCTTTGATTGTCTGTTGGTGTGGTTAGAAAGTGAGCCGTGAGGAAAAGAAAAGAGAGAGAGAGAGAGAGGGTTGCCGGTGATTTCCATCACGGCTGAGGCCTTTTCTGAGGGTTTAACACCCAATCATCCCCTTTCTACCTTTGGCGCCTCGACGCGGTGTTGCCACTGCTTGGTGTCCGTTTACAGGTCTGGTGATCATTCGGTTTCCGCTCCTCGGTCATCTCTTTGATTTTTTGCTGCCGGTTTCAGCACTGCGGTGGTAAGCAGAACTACTCTTTGTTCATTTTGGTTTTGCTTTGATATTAACTGGGTGTTGATTTTGCAGATTGCCTTATTGCTTAGTTATTGTTTTCTGTTCTTGAAGATTGAATCTTCAGTTTCTGTTTTTATTCTTCCGCTGATTTTTCTTTAATTTGTAATAGTAATTAGTATATTGTAATAGTAATTAGGAGCTTTATTCTGCAACATATCAGATTAGTGGGAACCTGATTTTCTTTAATTCTCACGTTGCTACTTCTATACTATATTGAATTCTGTCTATTTATTTCAACAAATTAGCTCTTGAAGATGCATCTAAACATGATGTCCTATCACTTCTTAGTTTGGATCTTGTGAATTTACCTTTTTCTTAAGTAAATCTCCTTCAATGAATTTTACTTTCTAAATTTTTCTCGTCTTGACTAATGATATGTTAATTTTTACCCTCTTTGAATGTTATTGTTTTCATCAACTTTTTAGTTTAATTGCTTATAAAATGGACTAATCAAACCTCTTTTCTTCTCTTATTACTATAGGTAGCTTTGGAATAAAGATAAGTTGAAAACAAGTCAAAACAAAGGCCATTGGAGGAAAAAAGAAGCAAAAAAAAGGAAAAGAAATAAAAAGCTTCTCAAAAACAGGGTCTATATCTGAGCAATGGTTATTCTAGTGGATTTTTTACCTCTTTAATGACCTTATTTGGAGAATTATCATTATTTTTAAGATTTTAGAGGACTTCATGAGGTTTTCAAAAAGCTAAATTTTTTCTCAATCGGAGTTCATTTGTTCATCCAAAGTATTATGCAAAGATTCGCTTTCGCGTATGACGTTCTAGTTTGACACCATTTAGTAAAACAATCATAACTAGAGATATACAATTCCAATTAATATGATTCAAGATTTTAGAAAGCTAAGGGATTTAGCTACGAATCATATAAGACTCCAAAACCTAAACCATCAATTAAAGGGATAAAAAACACTCAAGAAACACAACCTATGTACTTGATCTGAAAAACATAATAAATAAGAAACTTTTGAGCAGAAGCTTTCCAGATCCAGAAAGCTGGCTTTCCTGATTGGGAAATTCACCAGAACCGTTTAAGATGCAATTTTTTATGTTTTCCTTTTAGGCTCTCATTCTTTTCCCTTTTGTAATTTGATTCCAAATCTTTTTAGTAAAGTATTAATGCAATTTTAGCAGCAACACTCTCTATTTAAACTCTTCAATAGATAGATTATTAGGTAGCTAGAGTTTTAGATTCAATTCTTTATTTTGAAGACACGAATTTTGGGAGTTCTTCAGGAGACTAGAGAGACGAGCTCAGACGTTCACCGAAACCGTGGAATCTTCAAGACTTCCCTAAGCTCCCCTGAACTCTTTCTATTTCATAAATTATTTTTAGAGACTAATTCATTTTTTGTGTTTAAATAGGGATGAAACCTATAATACTTTGTTAATTTTTTATATGAATTTATTATTTTGATTATTTAATTCTTCATTGGTTGTTATTCAATTGTTATGTTTATTTATCGATTTTTCGAAGATTGGTAATTTCGTAAGGTTAATTGGACTTTGGCAGAGGAAGGTTAACCTAGGGTTTGATTGAATAATAGGAATTGGTAATTGAGTATGAATACTAACTATTTACGGTTCTTAGATCACTAAAATCACTGTAATCCATAATTCATTTATAATCGGGTTAGGATGAGAACGAATTCTTCTCCAAACAGTTGGTTGAATAGGAGAGTCTTCGCCTAGGAAATAGGGATTATTCAACGTTTGAGTAAAATGCAACCAATAAGTTTTAATAAATAATTACAATAATTTTCTAAATAAAATTAATCTAAGGTTCTAGAGGGATTCTACCATTTAAACACTCTTTTCCAAATTTAAGCTTTAAAACTCGTTAATTGCTTTCTTAGTTTAATAGTCTTTTAATTGTTTCTTTATTTTATAAAAATCTTTTGAACCATTTTATTTAATTAAACAGTAGAGACAGAGATAGTACTAGTGCTTGCCTGTCCCGAGAGTTCGACAATTCAAGGACTTTTCTTGACTTATTACACTAATAGGTACGCTTGCCGAAAAGTAAAATTGTTTTAGGATTAGAAACCACATATCAAGTTTTTGGCGTCGTTGTTGGTAACAATAACATTATAAATGCTATCTATTTACTGCTTTAATCGCTTTTCCTGTTTTTTATGTTTTATTTTTAATGTTTTGTACCTTTATTGTATAATTTGTTGTTTCTTTAATATATCTTATTTCATTTTACAGTTTAACCTTAAATTTTTTTATTTGTTATTATTTTTTGTAATTTTTTTCTACCTTTGTTGTATAATTTGTTGTTTCTTTAGTACATCTTATTTCGTTTTATAGTTTGACCTTAGTTTTTTTTTTATTTTGTATCTGTTATTATTATTTTTTCATAGAACCAACATATATATATATATATATGTATATATGAATCTTATTTATCAAGATACCATAAAGTTGTAATTTAGATTTCTTATTCATATTGCTAAAAGAAAGATTTATTATTTTTAATGGTATTACAAGTAGAAACAATGACACATGACTTTTAAATTTTGATGTCCTTTTTGTCAAAGTTTGAAGTCCTACTATTGATAGCTAATACCCTTATTACGCTTGTTACTTCTCAATTAAACATGACTATATGTTTATGCCTAGTATCATTTTAATTCATAGTAATTAATTAGCTTTTATTTTTCTTTTCTTAGGAGTGGATATTTTGAAAAACATCTATTTTCTATAATATTTTTCAATTACGTTAGTTTGAAATCTTTCTAAAAGTATTTTCCTTTCTATCATAAGTAGTCGCCTAAGGTGCAATTATAAAAGATATAGTACTTAATTTTCAAAACCTTCAACTAAGGGATACTTTTTTTTCTAAACAATATATACATTTGTCCAAGCCATGCATAGCGTCTGATTTACTTCCTTTTTTTTTTCATCTCAATGATGTTAATTAGTTGTTTATAAATTTCCATCTCTTCCCTGTATCTATTTTACTCTTGACAGTGAGACAGGAGTCAGATCCGTTGAAGATAATCTTGCTCCAAATTCTTCTAGATCGTATATTTGTTTTCTAGAACTTCTAGATTGTATATAGCAATCAAATCTATATATATTTACCAATTTGTGCAACTATTGAAGACTATCCTACAGTAAGTTCTTCTCAAACTTATATACTAATCAAATCTATATACAGAGATTTGCCGATTTCTAAAAGGTTGAATGATACAAATAATTGTTGTGATAATTTTCAGTCAGGAAGCCTTTCCTTTCTTTTCATTATATCTAATTAAAAAATTAAATACATATTAGTGCTTAGAATTGCAGACTCGTACACCTTGTTGCACAGAGTATATAAGGTCTTGTGCATTGAGCAGGAAAAAACTAGGTCCAGTAGTTTTGAACACCTTCTTGCATATAGCGTTCAACATCCCCCGTAAATTCCATACTTGAACTTATTCACTTTTTTTCAATCCTTTAAAGCCACAAAATCCACAACATCATGTAAAGCTTAATTGCAATGGTTTTTTTTTTTAAGATGGCAAACTAGAAAGCATAACGGCAGAATATTTTTTCTACCTTGATGATTACAATTCTCGAGTTTCATTGGTGCCAATATGCATGGCTAATTCCATAATATTTTCACAAGTTTTATTAGTACTTAAATACACATGGTTTCCTTATAATCATAGAATTGTTTAACTACCATAATATATTTTCTCATAAGATACAATCAAACATATAACAATTTTATACCTTTAATATTTATGTATTTATTTACTTGAATGAACTTTATTCTCTTTCCAGTTCAAAAGTAGGGGGAACCATGGTTCATATTTTCTTTTCTATATAAAACTCTAATCTGTCCTAGTTTATCCTATTTGCAGAAGTTCTCTATCGATGCCCCTCACAATCTTTGATGATATCCACTGCCTTTGGTAAGAGCTTTTTTTAAGGAAATATGTATGATGTCATAATTTATATGAATTTTTTTGTTCTCTTTCTTTAGGGATTTTATATAAATAATACTCTATTTTTTATTTGTCACGTTTCGGACATCATACAGATTAAGGAAATACGAAATTAGAGAAACTCTTTTCATAGACTATATTAACCTTAACATCAATCTCTCACCTAATTCATCGACATTGAAAATTTTTCAAAATTTAATTTGAAATTTGTGTGGAATGATGAATGATGGGTGGAATGGATACTAGAAAATAGCAAACATTATGGGTAAGGAGTGATTACACTTTTCTATAATACGTGAATTAAGGAAGAGGTTGACATGTTGAAAGGGTATAATAGGAATATTTTGGTTAAAATTGTATTATTTTCAACAACAGACAATTAAAATAATACGAAAATTTCCATTCTATAAAAAAAAATAATTGAGGGCACACTTTTTTAGGGGTTTTCTTTCATTTTTTACTAATTTTAATTTTTTATGGAGGATCCCAGACTAAAAATAATGTCAAGGAAGAAGAGATATGATGCCTACGTGTGAAATATAGAAATAGAAAGTTGACAATCGTGGATAATTTGAAGTTGAATCTTTTTTAGTGTGATTTTATTCTTTATTACCATAATTTGATATGTCATTGAGAAGCATTTTTTGGGGAATAAATGTGAGAATGAATTTGAGTAACGTGAGGGAAACAATTTCTAGTAAAATTGGAGAAAGTAGCATCATTCGTGAGCTGATATTTAATACTGTTGGACCAAGCTTCGGACTTGATTTCATCAACTATACTTTTGAAGAAACATCTAATCTATAGGCACAAAAGTTTTATGATATGTTAAAAGCAGTAGATGTACTATTATATAAAGGGTGTAGAAAGAATTCAAGGTTATTTGCGATTGCAGAGTTATTGAGTATTAAGTCAAACAATTGGTCTAAAAAATCATTTGATCAAGTAGCACAATACGTGGAATGTTAAATCCCAAGGACAATTAAGCAGTGGATGAATGGTACCAAATGAACAAAGTTAGTATCTAGCTTAGGCTTCCATGTTAAAAAAATTGACATGTCTTAACACTTTTGTGCTTTGTTATAAAGTAGACTCTCATATACGGGAGTGTAGATTTTACAATCATAAACGATACAAACAAAAATATCCACAAAATACCACCAGATAATTGGGTGGAAGTGCATTTATCATTTGGAAAATAGTTTAAGAGTAAAACATTTAAAAGTAAAGTTAAAAGATATTGTGAGTAGTTCGTAAATATTGATGTGGCATATATAATCATTTTCCCTTCATTTTAAAACTAAAGGCACAATTGAAGTATTATTTTTTAATTAATTTAAAAATGAAACATTTACATATTTCAGGTAAAAGTATTTGCCTTTCTATCATAAATAATGTCTAATATTCAATTGCAAAAGATATGATACTTAATTTAAACGTGCTCATTCTCATTAAATGGTTTATATATCTTATATGCTTAGTTCCCATGATACTTTTATAAGTTTTATTGATACTTAAATACATATGATTTTTCTTTATAATAATAAATTTGTTTAATTATCACAATATACTTTCTCACAACATATAATCAAAGATGGTATACCTTATTATTTGTCTATTTATTTATTTAAATTAACTTTATTCTTTTTCCATTTCAAAAGTACTAGGAATGACATTTCATATTTCTTTTTTATAAAACTTTAACCTTTCCTTATTTTCTTGTTTTTGGAAGTTCTCTATTGATGCCCGCGTAGAATATCCAATAATTAGCACTGTCAAATGGGTTAATCCGCACCGCACTACATTAACCTGCACATTAAAGGTGTTGTGTCAGCTAGCCCGCATTTTTGCGAAATAAAAGAATGTAGCCCATAACCACACCACATTAAACTTTGAAATTTGTGGTTTGGCCCGGTACTATCTAAACATACATTTTTAATCCATTTGAATTCAGGTTCGATTGAACGTATTAAATCTGATTTGAATTTGAGTTCGAGTTCGAATTTGATTTTTATTTATATTTTCTTTAAAAAAATATTTATATATATTAAAAAATAATAATATATATTAAGTCATTATGTTCGATGAGTCATTGAGACAGTTTTATAAAAATTCGAACTCAAATTATTTGTTTAGCTTCGGTTCCTACCTGCCACATTAAACTTTTTAATTTGTTGTTCTTAAAGGTCTTTGTGAAATTTGCTCGAATGTGGCGTAGACAAAACCTATGAACCGCAAATGGAGGTTGCCACAAAGCTTGATTTTGTGTAGCAAATAAAGTCCCTTTGTGGAGATCGGATATGAAACAGACATGCCAATCTTTGACAACATGTTGTCGTAGAAGTTTGAGGAACTAATTCCAACTTTTTGGACGACTCTTTATCAAAGATTGTAAATGCAAGGGGGAACAAATGGTTATTTGCATCCCATGTGCTTAAAATTAATAGTATGCCCTTATATGGTCCCCAAAGATGAGTGCCATCCACATAAATCACCGGCCAACAATTTTTAAATCCATTTATAAAAGGCGAGAAACACCAAAAAAAATTGAACATATTCCGGGGGACTGCTCGTTCTGTGATCCAAGAACTCGTACACAGTTCTAAGGTTTGAATCTTTCATTTCCTAGAGATATTTGGGTAGAGTTGAAAAGGTTGTCTCCTAGCTGCCGAACACCCTCTCTATTATAAATTTCCGAGCATACTATGCCCTCGTGTACGTACAATCCATATGAAGTAATACTTGCACTTCTTTGATGATGTTAAAGGCAGGGATCTCAGGATCGTTGGCAACAAGATGCGATATTAGTTTTGAAATAAATTTTGAAGTCATATTTCGATGCTTGTTTGATGAACTTGAACAAGGCATGTGTATTCCTCGGTGAATCTGATTATTTCCCAATGACCATGAATTGCTTTCTTCATTATTCGGATGTACCATGAACATTAATTAGTGTTGCTGTGATGATAACATTTCGCTGTCTATTGATTCGTTTTCCTTTTAACAACTCTAAACTCTCATCCTATCCAAATAGAGCACTTCTGGACTATACTAATTGCTTGAATTTTGTCAACAAACTTCATGACTAATTGAATGCCAGTTGTTGCATCGTTCCAATCCAGCAATCTAATAGTACCTGATTCGATGAGGTCATCTATCTAACCTCTCGAGCCCATATCTAGAAATGCTCTAGATAATGTATAATCATATGGAGCGTTACTAAACCATTGATTACTCTACCATTAATTCATTGTAGTTGAAGATAGACAGTTTATAGAAGTGCTAATGTCATCTTCCTCATCATTAGGGTTATTTTCGTCGTCAGATTCACTTGATACGTCGTAATCTTCATCTGCGCCGTCATTCTCATCATCATCTTCCTCTACGTTTGGGTACAGCATTGATGGTTCATCAGAAACCATCTGTGTTATTGCCGTGAAATGTTGAGGAATGTTTGGATGATCCTTATCAGTTGATACATGTGCATGCTGGACTTCTAAAAATGTCTGTGATTGGATCGGTTCGAATTCAACTAGTACGTGAATCCCTTCCTTTGATATATTAGGTCTAATATTCCAAAGGTAACGCATCTCATCATCGTTGTGCATGCTGTAAAAAATAAAATTAACTTTTGATATTCTTTATAGAATGAAGGCACCCTCATCGTCATTCAAACCTGCCAAGGTTTGGATCCATTCCTCGATGCTTCAATATTTTGATAACAAGTTCATCATGTGTTACCATTCGGGTAAGAGTATAAGTTTTCTTTGCCGTTCTGGTGAAATAAGGACCATATACACATCTCTGGCAAGCTCCAAATCCCAAAATAATATAACTCTAATAGGTGAGTTGCGTCCATGTTCATTGTTTATAACGGATGTGAAGGAAAGGGTTTAAAAGTTTCGGAAATAGAATATGAAGAAAATGCTGTGAAAGTTGTGTGATTTCTGAATTAGGTTAAGGAGTCCGATTATATAAAGGGTTTTTAGGCAACTTTCAGAACCGGTAAAATTATTTTTGTTAGCCCTAAGGGCATTATTACTTGTGTTTTGATTATGATTAACATGTGCTTGTGTGAGTATGTTAGCTAACCCTTCATAGAGAACAAAAGAAGAACATATGAAGTCTCAAAGTCTCAAGCAAAAGATCTTGATGATGAGGGCAAAATAGAGAAGAAGAGATCAAGCCATACCAAGATCAAATCAATTGAAGACATTGTATTTGTGAACTAGGTATTATCTTGTAAAACTCTCTAGTCTTAGTCTTTGATTCATTGATCATACATGAAGCTCTTCTCATGTTTTTCTAAAATATAATCCTTTGATAAAATCCAAGTATTCTTGACTTTAAGATGTTTTGAATAGTTTTTCTCCTCTTTAAAAAATTGTCAAGAATGCCTTTGAAACTTGGAAGAAAGTTTTGTTCGAAAAAAAAACTTGGCCGAGGAAAAACCGAAATTCGGAAGTCCGTTTTTAAAACCGAAGTCCGTTTTTTCCACAAAGACAAAATTCGGCAGTCCATTTTCGAAAAATCAAGTCCGAATCTTTTCGTTCGTAAATTCGGCAGTCCCGAATTTTTAACCGGTCGTCCGAATTCTTAATTCGGCAAATCCGTTTTTAGAAAACTCAAGTCCGAATCTTTCTGTTTCAAAGAACCTGAAGTCCGTTTTTCGGAACCGGTCGTCCGTTTTTAGTCAGTCGTTGTAAAAAATATTACCGTTGCAATCGAAGCAACGGTCATTTCTGAAATTTGACAGCCTATTTCTTAGGCAACCGCTTTTGAGCTTAAAAAGTCCTATATATACACTCAATTATCAGCCATAAATTCAAGGAGTTTGGGCATTACTCATTGAGATCATTTAATACATTTCAAGAGCTTCAAAAATACATTTTATTACAAATCATTTTCAAATCCCAAACAAAATCTTCTTGAGCTTCATTATTGATCATCCATCAAAGAAGAAGAAGAAAAGAGGTGCTTGTAGAAGTATACCATTGAGTTGTAATCTTCCTCTTCTCAAGCTAAATTGGTAACATTGTTCCTAACTCTCTCTATTCTATTATTGTGATCAAAGGTTTGTGGAAAACCCTTTGGGTGATCCTTTGATTAACTAGTTGTATTGTTGTGATTGAGGTTTTGGTGTAAAACCCTTTAAGGGTGAACCTCATTGTGTAGTTGTGTAATCAACTTGAAGTTAGTGGATTTGTGAAATCCTTGGGTTGAGGCTCAAGGTAGTGGATGTAGCTCTTGGAGAGAGTGAACCACTATAAATTGTTGTGCATGCTCTTTAACTCTTTGCTCTTTTCATAATTGCCAATTCTATAAGATTATGCTTTGTGTGGATTCTTATTAAAAAGAGTTTTAGAAATCCTTCACAAACAAATTGGAGGTTTACCTTTCTAATCACACAAAAGATTTTTTAAAATTAGCCAAAAACCTTATTCACCCCCCTCTAAGGTTTTTCAATTGGTATCAGAGCGGGGCTTCTTTAAAAAGGGACTAACATCCTTGAAGCAAAAGATCTTTATTTTATTATGGCTAATGTTTCCAGTTTACCATATGTAGAAGGCTCTTCTACAAATAGACCTCCTCTTTTCGATTGTTCAAATTATACTTTTTGGAAATCTAGAATCAAAATATATATTTGCTCTATTAACTTTAATCTTTGGAGCATTGTAGAGAATGGACCTTATGTTCCTATAAAGGATGGAATTGTCAAGAAGGTTGAAGACTATGATGAGCTTGATTCAAGGAAGATGACTCTAAACTTTCAAGCTATGAACATATTGAGTTGTGCCTTGGATGCAAATGAATACAATAGAGTGAGCGGATGCGACTCGGCTCATGAAATGTGGAAGTTACTTGAAGTAACTCACGAAGGCACCAATCAAGTGAAGGAGTCTAAATTAGCTATGTTGGTGAGAGATTATGAGCTATTCATGATGAAACAATATGAAAGCATTAGTGACATGTTCACAAGGTTCACCAACATCACAAATGGCTTAAAGGCATATGGAAAAGAGTACACAAGGGGAGAAGTAAATAGAAAGATTCTTGATTCACTCCCAAAAGCATGGCAACCAAAAACTCTTGCCATTGAGGAATCAAAAGAGTTAAGTCAACTTCCTATTGAAGAACTCATAGGATCTCTCCTTACCTATGAGATGAAAATAAAAAAGATTAGATGAAATGGAAGATGAAGACAAAGAAAGAAGAGGCATAGCACTCAAAGTGAATGATGATGATCATACATGCTCATCAAACAATGAAGATGAGATTGAGGATATGGCCCTAGTGATGAGGAAATTTAAAAGATTTTACAAAGAAGACTTCAACAGAGGAAAGAATCCTCCATTCAAGAAAGGAGGACAAAGTTCATCATTCTTTAAGGCTAGATGTTTTAAATGCAATAGCTCCGACCATCTTGTAGCCGATTGTCCCAAGGCCCTTAAAAAGGAAAAGGAAGCTTTAGAAGTCAAGCTTGAGGCATTGAAAAAAAAGAAGAAAGGCAAAGGCCTAATTGGAGCTTGGGATGAAGACTCAAGTGAAAATGAAGAAGAAGAAAATGCCAACATATGCTTCATGGCACTAGAAAATGAGGTACAATTTTCACTTCCTAACTCTTCTAGTATCGTTGATAATGATTGTGATATTGATCCTAGCATAATGCTTTTTGAAATGTATGATGAGTGCAAAAAGGTTTCCAAACGAAACAAAGATTTAAAAAGCAAAACTCAATTTTTGTTAGATGAAAACTCAAGACTCATTTGTGAAAATAAAGCCATTCTTGAATCCTTGGAAGTCTTGAAGAAAGAAAAAGAGAGCTCAAATGATGACTTTCAAAACCTTGTTTTAGAAAACAAAAACCTTTGTGAAAAGATTTCCTTTCTTGAAAAATGTTTAATTGATTATGATGTCTTAAAGAAAAAGGTGAGTGATCTCACTCTATGTGTTGAAAAATTCACAAAGGGAAAAGAAAATTTTGAAAAACTTCTTGGCTCTCAAAGATCACCTTTTAACAAAAATGGTATTGGATATAATCATTCCAATATTTTTTCTAAACAAACACGTTTTGTAAAAGCCTCCTCATCCCTTTCACACTTTTGTTGTACTTATTGTGAAAAGAGTGGTCATAAAGCCACAAAGTGTTTCATAAAGAAAAAGATTGAAAGAGGAGTGAAAACCATTTGGAAAGTTAAAGAAAATCAAACTAACATCCATGGACCCAAAAAGATGTGGGTACCAAAAGACCCTTCTACTTCTTCTGTTGTAGGAACACAAGTCAAGGTCATCTAAGTGGTACTCGGATAGCGGATGCCTATGACACATGACCGGATATGCATCCCTCTTGATTAAACCAAGGAAAACCGAAGGTGCTTTGTTTTTGGAAGGATCATCGGTATAGGTAACATTGCATATAGTTTATCTTCTTAATTAAGTGCCTTTATTTGATGGATTGTAGCTTAATTTATCTTGTATTATTCAATCCAAACCTTCCTTGTTTGCAAATTGTTATGGGAAAAAATTCAACAACCAAGTTTTTACAAAACCTCTTTCAAAAGATCGTTTTTGCCATTTAAGAAACTTACTTGGTATAGGGAGATTTAATGAATTATGTGTGTTGCTTATATTTGCCTTTTCCCTATTTTCTGACTTGCTGATATTTTAAGAAAATTCGGACTCTTATTTTGAAATTAGGACTTCCGGTTTTAAAACCGGACTCATACCCCCCTTCTTCAAAAATTCCAGAGATATTCGGACTCTCAAACCGGACGCTGCTCCAAAAACTCGGACGTCCGAATTTTGCAAAAATCCAGAAACCGGAAGACCGATTTTCCACTAACTGGTCGACCGAATTTTTCCAAATTTGCGTCGGGAATGCGTTTTTAAAATCAGATTTTCTCACAACCCTTCACATTCCTCTCCACACTTTCTCTCACTCTCTCGACCGAAAACACTCCCATTCTCAAGACCCATCCGATTTCTTGATCCGGTTTTCAATCTTCCACTTATTTCTCTTCAAATTCCTCTCTTGTCACAACAAAGAAGCAATCTTTCTCTCTGATTACTTTCTATCAATCTACAAAACTCTTCATCTCCTCTCCAAACCCTAACCTCAAAATTGTTCAAAGATGGTTAAAACAAAGAATGCCCAAGTTGGTTCAGTGGCAAAATACCAAGAAGCAGTGCACCCAGTAGAGGAAAAGGGAAAGGAAAAAGAACACCCGCTGAAACCGGGGCTGCCACTCGTCGCCGCTAGGGTTTCTCGAACTCGCAGATAGATTTATCTCAGTAAAGGAAGCTGCTCGGTTTGAAGAATGGACTCGGAATCACCGAAAAAATTGCTCCCTGGCCATAGGGTGGACTTGGATGATATGCAAGGTATGGAGGTTATTCCTAATCTCTTTGAAATAATTGGTTGGATACCTCTATTGATTGTAAATGAACTGTATTATGTGGACTTGATATATGAATTCTATGCAAATCTCCACAAGGGTAGACTTGAAAAGATGGATAACATTTCACATCAATGGTTAGTGACTAGAATTGGGGGAAGGGATATAGCATTTGATGACAGGCTATTGAATGCTATTTTGGATACCCCTCAAGATGGTATAAGATTTTATACCAAAAACAAGAAATGCTATGATGCCAATTTATACAAAGTGAAAAACGATTTGTCGAAATTTTCACTAAGGGGGAGATATTGAAACGGCATGATGATAGAAATGTGAATAAATTGGATGCATATGGGCGAGTGCTTCATCACATGATTTCAAACATCATCGTTCCTAATGTTGGGCATAAATCCTCTATCACTAACATGCATGCTTTTTGTGATGTCGGGCTTGCATGAGCACGTAAGAATGAATTTCGGGTTTATGGCTATAGAGCATATGTTAGTCGCCCCATCTTCTCAAAAGAAATGCTTGCCATATGGTTGTTTTATCACTAAAATCCTCCAACATTTTGTGATTAATCTAGTTGGGATGGGTAATCACATTGGACCTGGCAAGATATACACTCAGCAGACCTTCAAGAGAATGGGGTTTGAAAAGGACGAAGCCGGGATGTACATCCGAGGTGGACAAGGGCTTGGTAACAGTGATGATGAGGAAGATGATGATGAAGACCCAGAGGATATGGATATTGAAGAAGAAGATAGCGAGGAAGAAACAGAGGCGTAAATCCAAAGGCGAGAAACGAGACGAAAAAAAAAGGCAAGAAAGAACAGACGAAGGCTCATCTTCGAGAAGCATGAGTCAACTTATGGATATGATAGTCTCTCTCCATACATCTATGAACACCCGATTTGACACATTCGACGGTCGTTTTGAGGCTTTGGATGAAAAAAAAATTGATGCCTTGGACCAAAAGCTGACCGACACACAAGAACGGGTGAAGAGACTTGAGCAAGGAAGAGGAGCTGGAGATGATTGAAACTTTCCTATAAACCTTTCTTCCTCTTGTTTTTTTATTCGTAACTCTTTTCAAAACTCCTCGTTTTCAATTTTAATGACATATTTTTAACTTGCTTATTCCAATTACAACCGTGCTTTTATGTGATTTGGTCATTGCTCTTTAGGCTCTTTGTTGTTTATGGACTTCATGATGACACTTTTATGTTGAAAGTCCCTGCTATTATCTCTTCTATGATCCCTTGGTACTTTTCTCCTACAATTTTTTTGATTTATGACAAAAAGGGGGGAGAAAATAGTGCAAGATGTAAGGGGGGAGAAATTTTGTTGATATTTATAAGTTATCATTGATGCTTGTTTACAATGATTATTGATGCAAGGGGGAGTTACTGCAAGGGGAGTTACCTCCTTTTCTTGGTGATTGTTATGCTTTGCCTCTTTGCATATTTTGACGCATCACCATATTACTCTTGCTCTTTTGTTCTTCTTGCATATGTGTTTGTCATAATCAAAAAGGGGGAGATTGTTAGCCCTAAGGGCATTATTACTTGTGTTTTGATTATGATTAACATGTGCTTGTGTGAGTATGTTAGCTAACCCTTCATAGAGAACAAAAGAAGAACATATGAAGTCTCAAAGTCTCAAGCAAAAGATCTTGATGATGAGGGCAAAATAGAGAAGAAGAGATCAAGCCATACCAAGATCAAATCAATTGAAGACATTGTATTTGTGAACTAGGTATTATCTTGTAAAACTCTCTAGTCTTAGTCTTTGATTCATTGATCATACATGAAGCTCTTCTCATGTTTTTCTAAAATATAATCCTTTGATAAAATCCAAGTATTCTTGACTTTAAGATGTTTTGAATAGTTTTTTCTCCTCTTTAAAAATTGTCAAGAATGCCTTTGAAACTTGGAAGAAAGTTTTGTTCGTAAAAAAACTTGGCTGAGGAAAAACTGAAATTCGAAGTCCGTTTTTAAAACCGAAGTCCGTTTTTCCACAAAGACAAAATTCGGCAAATCCGCTTTTCGAAAAATCAAGTCCGAATCTTTCGTTCGTAAATTCTGCAAATCCCGAATTTTTAACCTGGTCGTCCGAATTCTTAATTCGGCAGTCCATTTTTAGAAAACTCAAGTCCGAATCTTTCTGTTTCAAAGAACCTGAAGTCCGTTTCTGGAACCGGTCGTCCGTTTTTAGCCGTCGCTGTAAAAATATTACCGTTGCATCGAAGCAACGGTCATTTCTGAAATTTGACAGCCCTATTTCTTAGGCAACCGTTTTGAGCTTAAAAAGTCCTATATATACACTCAATTATCAGCCATAAATTCAAGGAGTTTGGGCATTACTCATTGAGATCATTTAATACATTTCAAGAGCTTCAAAAATACATTTTATTACAAATCATTTTCAAATCCCAAACAAAATCTTCTTGAGCTTCATTATTGATCATCCATCAAAGAAGAAGAAGAAAAGAGGTGCTTGTAGAAGTATACCATTGAGTTGTAATCTTCCTCTTCTCAAGCTAAATTGGTAACATTGTTCCTAACTCTCTCTATTCTATTATTGTGATCAAAGGTTTGTGGAAAACCCTTTGGGTGATCCTTTGATTAACTAGTTGTATTGTTGTGATTGAGGTTTTGGTGTAAAACCCTTGAAGGGTGAACCTCATTGTGTAGTTGTGTAATCAACTTGAAGTTAGTGGATTTGTGAAATCCTTGGGTTGAGGCTCAAGGTAGTAGATGTAGCTCTTGGAGAGAGTGAACCACTATAAATTGTTGTGCATGCTCTTTAACTCTTTGCTCTTTTCATAATTGCCAATTCTATAAGATTATGCTTTGTGTGGATTCTTATTAAAAAGAGTTTTAGAAATCCTTCACAAACAAATTGGAGGTTTACCTTTCTAATCACACAAAAGATTTTTTAAAATTAGCCAAAAACCTTATTCACCCCCCCCTCTAAGGTTTTTCAATTTTCAATTGTCATGTTGTCACATGGGTTGGTTAGAAATAATTCAAAACCGGTGAAATTACTTCGACTTGTCAAATCGTCACATGGGGTTACCGGAAATAATTTAAAATCGGTGATTACTTTTTTGAGTTGTCAAACCGTCACAAGAGGTTGTGGAAAATAATTCAAAAACTGGTGAAATTATTTCGAGTTGTCAAATCGTCACATGGGGTTGTTGGAAATAATTCAAAACTTGTGATTATTTTTTCGAGTTGTCAAATCGTCACATTGTGTTGTCGAAAATAAAGAAATAATTTATATCATAATATAAAGAAATAATTTACATCATCATATAAAGAAATAATTTAAAGAAATAATATATAAAATATAACAAAGTTTCATAATAATATTTTAAACCCTAACGACAATCCAATGGAGTAAATCTAGTAGTCTTTTTACCAATACGATGTCCAAACCCAAGTTGTTGTGCTAGTGTAACATCATCTATTGGCTCATCTGAATCGAAAGAAGATACATGAGATATAGGCATATAAGATACAGATGAACCTGTTGTACGCAGAGGTGGAGGTGCATCAAATGATAGCCCTACTACACCCGGAATTGGAGATGCATATGATGTACCTCCTGTACTTGGAGGTGGTTGAACGTAAGTTGCATCTAGGCTATTAAATGGGTTAGGTGGGACATGTGATGTGCCTGCACCACTAGGATTTGATGGAGCAAATAGCGTCAAACCAAAACTGAATGTCGGAGCATCTAGGTCTAGGCTATTGAATAGATCAGGTAGAACATATGAGCCTAGATCTCAGCATCCCCGTCTGCCAGATCCGCCACCTCTAAGTGAGTAAGAGACAACCTAACACCAATAAGTCTCTCAATCATCTCAATCTAATACTATTTATGATATATACTCCAACGAGGACCTGTAACAGGCAACCCCTCTATCTATAAACCCCATAAGACGTGCACATCCTATAGAGTGACTACCACCTCACCCACATGTCATGTGGAATGTGTGGACTCAGGCCTCTAATGCTCAACTAAAGCAGTAATAAGTGTGTAGTCGAGACCTATATAACCACAACTAGAAACCCCCCCTAACCCCGTCCTATCAATAATATCAATCAATCTACGGGGAGCATAGAATAAGCCTGAAATAGATTACGTCTGGAACGTCTACACTTAAGATCAGTAATACACGTCTCATGATCTCCACTCCATATCAACTCAGACCTATGCTCATGCTGTCTAATCAATGCATCAGGGACTATGGGACCCGGATGCACATGTGCTAGGACTTCTTCCATCTACATTATATCATAAGGTTTTAGGTATAGAATTATACACTTTCTAAATTTAAATCTTCACATATTTAGAATTTAAAGTAAAATATTTCAAGTAAAGTACTATTACAAACTTTCTATGGTTTATGGTTTAGGGATTTAGGGTTTAGGTTACAAGGTTTCAATGTTATGATTTTAGGAAACCCTATGGTTTGGATGTTAAGGTTTTAGGGTTTAGGGTTATACACTTTTTAAATTTAAATATTTACGGGCTTAGAAATTAAAGTAAAATATTTAAAGTAAAGTACTCTTATACAATTTCTAAGATTTATGGTTTAGGGTTTTAGGATTTAAGGTTATACACTTTCTAAATTTAAATATTTACGGGTTTAGAATTTAAAGTAAAATATCTATAGTAAAGTATTATTACACACTTTTTAAGGTTTATGGTTTAGGATTTAGGGTTTAGATTTTTTAGGTTTTAGGGTTTATGGTTTAGGGTTTAGGGTTTTAGGGTTTAGTGTTTACAAGATCAAGGTTAGTGTTTAGGGTTTACGGTTTAGGATTTCAATGTTAAGGTTTTAGGTATAGTATTGTACACTTTCTAAATTAAAGTCTTTATGGGTTTAGAATTTTAAGTAAAATATTTTTTAGTTGAAGTATTATTACACACTTTCAAAGGTTTATGGTTTAGGGTTTCAACGTTAGGGTTTTCGGGTTTAGGTTTCAATGTTAGGGTTTTAGAGAAGATTATATTCTTTTTTTTGTAAAAAAAATGGAAACAAATTTAAATGCTAACAATATAACATTATATAAATGCTAACAATATGTTATATAAAAGTAATAGAACAATATAAATATGCTAACAAATTTTCACAAAAAATAAACAATCACGGTTTATGACGAAAACAAAATAAATTATATAACTTGTATCATCTTAATAGCAAAATTGTGAACAAAACTAAGCATCACTCATTTCATCAAATCACATTTTCAATAGAAAACAAAACTAGTTTAATAAAATGATCTATGCACACATTTATCAATAACAATAAGCTTGAACATAATCATAAAACCCATAGCTAGAGAAGTAAATTACAAAAAATTGAGAAATAATACAAATAAAATTCATAAAAAATATTCACAAATCAAAATAAACAACAATTTTCATATAAAAAATATTAGAAAAGAACACAAAGTGCAAAATATTAAAAAAAATTATAGATAATAAGAAATTTATTGAAAGTCGGAATAAATTTAAATTAATGTTATTCGGTGGAGCTTTCTCTACCGTTCTCCAATCCAAAACTTAACAACCTTCGTACTCCACGCGAATTGTCATTCGGCACTATAACGAGAAGAAGGAAGGAGTAGAGAAAGGGAATAAGAGAAGGAAGGATGGAGAAGAAGAAGAAAGGGAAGGAAGGAAGGAGAAGAAGGGAAGGAAAGCAAGACGAAGACGAGAGTAAAAGATGAAGTGGCAAAGGAGGGAGAGGAATTACGCAGCGGCAGGAAGGAAAAAATTTGAAGAAGAAAATAGTGCAGTGGCAGCTAGGGCTTCACAATTTTCTGATGTTGTCTTATTCTTATTGATAACGCACACAACGTGTGCGTTATTAACCACCTAAGCAACCGCCTCTACCACATCATTGCCATGTCATTAATCAGATTAATCTTGGGATTTAATTACTGATTAGGAATCATACACACGGTATATACATTATCATTAAAGATAAAGCACACGCTGTGTGCGTTACGGCCCTATTAGGAATAAAAAAAATGTGTTGCCACTTTAGTGGCTTTTTTAAAAAAAACTTGCCAATTATAGAAAAAAACCCTGTAAAGAAGATCTCAAGGGGTTAAATTGGGAAAGAAAGAGTACATAACAGAGGTAAAGATCATAAGCAGCTTAAGGCAATGATATTTAGTCCAAGTAATAGGTTGCTCTCGTGATATTCAAAGTGAGTTTTTGCTTATCTAGGAATTCATGTCTAATGGTAGGTCTGATACTCATCTTTTTGGAATGAAGAATCCTCTTAATAGGGCATTGAGATATAAAATAACACTTGCTTTAGAATCTCCTTCATTCTACCTTCACGAAGAATCGAAGCAATGTGTGATTCACAGTCATAAAATCAAGCAACATAATGTTGGCTCAAATTTCAATGTCAAGCTTGGAGATTTTGGCCTAGCTAGACTTGTGGCACCGTGAATTATGTCCTAAAACCACTATTTTAGCAGGAACTTTTAGGTATATGGCTCTTGAATACGTTACCACGAGTCGAGTAGGTAAAGAATCATATGTGTACAACTTTGGAGTGGTTGTTTCAAAGATAGGTTGTGGGAGCAAGATATCAGCAATACAAACAGATGGGGAATCTGAAACAGGACTTGTAGAATAGATTTGGAATCGTATGAAAAGTAGGTAATTCACTTCAAGTAAAACCAAATAAACTTAAGGAAATTACTTTGCTTTCCAGAACCAACGAGTGAAGAGAAATCTATTTGCAAACATCATGATAAAAAGGTAGGTGGTATTCAAAAGTCTTCTCAAGAATGATTTAACTTCCTTAAAGAAAAGTTCAAAGCATATACTAAGAGATTTAGGGTAGAAGCTTGTTGATTTTTCAAGCTGTTTAAGAATAAGCTTTCTTCCATCCCTCTTGTACATATCTTCAAATTCTTGCAAAAATGAGAAAATACTAGAAAGGAATTATGGTTAGATCAGTTAGAAATCAAGCACAACTCCTCACTTAGAAGTGAGCTCATTGGTCGCTCCACAATATAAGAAAGAACACACACTCTCTCTTTGGAATCTTCACTCATGCTTTCTTTATTTTCCCCCTCATATTTCCTTGCACAACTTTTCTCTTGTCCTCTCATTTTCTTCAAGCTCACAATCACTCTCATTTGTTTTCTATTAGTTTTTCTTGCTCTCTTTCTTTTTCGCTCTTTTCTTTCATATCTCAACATCCTCGCTTTTCTCAATCAAAATAGAACTAGTGTCATGGTTTTCATTCTCCCTCTTCAACATGTTCACATTGAACCACTTTATCATACTTTGATTGAATTTCAATCCTTCCATTTCCTCTTGTACCATGAACTTGACAACTAACTCCTAGTAGTTCTCACAACAAAAAAATTCGATTTTACCGATGGACAGTTCGGTCGATATTAGGTCGGTACAACCATACTACTGACCAAAAAGTGTGGTTAGCGAATCTTTAGTTGGGAAGAAATTCTGACTGAATTTTGGCCAGTTGAAAAAAGTTATCAACCGATATTTCAAAGTTACCGACCGAAGTACTAGTTGGTAAATTCAATTTTTCGAAATTAAGAAATTTATAAAAAAGAAAGTTTGTGATTGAATTTTTTTTTTATTACCGACCGAAATTCAGTTAGTGCAATAAATTTTTTTAAAAAATAATTTAACCCAGTGACAGTCTGTCATAAGTCGGTTGGTAAATATTTTTCATTTTTAAAAAAATAAATTGAATAAAATGTACCAAACGAATGTTGGTAGGAAATTGATGGGTGAGAGTATTTTTATCGACCGAAAATTGTCGGTGATCGATCAATAACTTTTTAAAATTTAAAGAAAATAAAACGTTATTAGATTTCGGTCAAAATTTAGTCTGTAAAGTCCATTTTTTAAAATTTTTTTCTAATTTTTATTAATTCACATGAAATTTACAAAAAAGCCAACAAACATAACATTCAACCTAGAAATTCACACCATTCGAAACTCAAGTACAATTATAAATAACATAACCACCAAAACTCAACAACAAATATAATATATTCATAAAAACCAAAACCTAATAATGTAATATACTAAATTCATAAAAAGAATTCCTAAAAACCATAACAAATATTCAAAAGTCTCCCATAATAATCCTAACATCACATATAAGAGGAGGGAGGTGATTTCTCCATGGTTGAGGGTCATCCAAGACTGTATCAAACAGGGCGTCCTTCATCTAGGGAAAGAAAAACAGTCTAGGAAATGGATCAGGCTGCACACCTACCTTTATTGCAAAATTCTCCATATAAGTGGAGAATTGATCCTGAGCGTGCTCCATATAGCCCACAAACGTCCTGGTCATCTGAATGCAACAGTCTTGGAAAGATGCAGAAGACATAGAAGGCATCGGTGAAAAGGCACTGTCGGACAAGCTCTCAGTTGCGAATCCTGCAGTCTGTGAGCCAAACCGTAGTTGTGGCCTTTAATGCCCCCAACAACCTCGAACATTAAGGCGTTTTCACTGGGAGCAAGAATGCCAGTCTCTACAGCCATGCGTTCCACATTTGCCTTTACTTCTAAGAATTTAGCCTACAAGAAAGAGAAATAAGTGTTTGTTAAACAATTTGAGAATAACAAGTAACAATTTAAGAATAACACTACTAAATTACCCAAAATTTGTCAAAATGTATATCAATCCACTTCTCCTTATTTTCCCCTTTTCTTTGTTGATGGAGGTAGACATACGAATCCAATTGTTTAAAAGTTTCGCCCATTTTTTCCTTCTGCAAAATTAACAAATGGGTTATTATAATATAATATAACAGTTATAATATATAATATAATATAACAGTTATTATGTCAATTCAAGTGCCTAGTCTACTTATATATTCACCAAGCATTTGGTTGATTTGGTTGAGGTTAAATGTACGTAATAACCAAATACTGACTATACAAATTTAATTCAGGAACATGGAATCTAAACTTAGAATTGTTTTTACCAAGAAGTTTGTTAGTACCAAAACTGGGGATTATTTGTAGTCCACTAATAAAATAGGCAACAAAGGAAGATAGAATAAAAAGTTAGGAGACTTGAGCATACTTACCCAGTCAATAAATGACAAGGACCCGCCAATGTGTTTACCTGCCCTTTGTTGCCACCCGCCGATTATTCTAAGTTGTCTCTTTCTAATTATTGTACTTAGGATCATTCCACTACTTCAAAAGATGAGCATAAAGTAGCTCCGCCAGTGCAATAAGGCCTTTTGGTCGTCTTTCTGAATGTCATACATCATATCCTCATACTGCATGGACGTGTATCATATGCTGCTCGTATATGTGCATTATGTGCTCGATCCCAATGAAATTTTTTTGCAATTACAAGTCAAAATTTTCAAATACAAGTTAAATGACGTTGTATATTTTTAAATCTTAATCGAAGGATACTAATACACTTACACAAAACTCTCCAAACCACATATCTTTAACTTTCAAAGGGACCTTCCCGCAACTTTTGTAAGCACTGATGAAATGCTGCTGAATAATGGCAGAAATAATCTTCGCACAATTCTACTGCTTAGAGAAACTGTTATGCAAAAACCATAATATAACTTGTAAGCAAAAATTAATCTTGTACCCCAAACATGTTATTTTCAACAAACAACAAAAAAATGAATCATATTCTTAAGTTTAGTTTTAATATAACATGTTAGTTTCAAGGATTAGTCCCTTTTGCTACCATTCAACCTTTTCAAAATTATTTAAGTTTTATAAATTTTAATATATTTCAAAATCAATTCAATCATGACCTTAATATATAACATGTTACTTTTACTTACTTAGTGGAACATGACAATATAACCGTGTAAGCATCAAACGAAGGGGTGGAAGAAGATAAAGGAGTGGAAGAAGACAACAGGCGGGAGCAGAGAGGTGGCTACAGCTGATGGGGGGATAGGGGTCGTTGTTGGAGGAGTCTTCATTTTTTGTCCATGTGTCATCATATCAATATTTAAAAGATAATAAGTAAAATTAGAATTTACTTAAACAAAGATTCATTATGAATAAAATTACAACATAAATCAAGCATACTAATATTATAACTAAAATTACATACTACTCATAACATTATATTATTATATATAAAATTATATATGAACCAAGCATATATATATATATATAATATTTTAAAAGGTGAACATATGTAATATCATTTTAAAACAAACTTCATATTCTAAGTTTCGAAATCGGACTTCGATGGAAACCAGTCTTCTTCTTCCTCTTTTCCATTATTGGATTCCCATTCGTCCTCATCTTCTTCTTTCTCATTTTCATCTTCAATGTTATTCATCTCGCGAATGTCTACTCGTTCAGAATCGCCTGATTCATGAACAAGGTCCATTATTTCAATATCAACATCCATCATTAAAGTCTCAGGAATATCAACATTTTCTTGAAATGGAATGTCCACTAGAAGGACATCTAAAACATGAGGTTTTAATTTCATTACAGCTCACGATTCACTCTTTTGTTATTTAGTTGTTGGATATGGGATATAAGACACTTGTTCGACTTGTTCGGCTAAAATGAAAGGATCACATCCCCCAACATCTCTTCTTTTCATGTGCAGCTCCACAAGTTTATATTTATCATGAATCTTGAGATCTCTTTTTAAGGATGAATCATACTAGTCACACTTAAAAAGAACGGTCCTCTGAATTGGTGTTCCTGGTAATTCAACCTCCATGATCCTTTAAATCCCATGATATCACCTTTTACCCATACACCACAATTATAAGTAAGACTCCCTAAATCTTATTCTTGTGTATGAAACCCAAATCCGTTGACCAAATACCAATTATACGATATCACAAGTCTAGACACAACCCATGATAAATTTTTAAGGCATTGGCTACTACTTGCATTCAGAGGATTTTGCATCTGAATATAACAAATAATATTTATTAATTTATAAAAGTGTTAAGTATGAATTCATATTCTATAATTTATTTACCGATTTCGAACTTTTTCTCTAAATCACATTGAGATTTCCATGCTGATTCTTTTTTGTACAAGATCATCAGTTAAACTTGGAAAACACCTCCTCAATTCTAAAGTGTACCTTCTACAGGTAATTGTAAGATTTTTAACATGTAATTAATGAACTTACTGATATAATATGCAATTACTTATTAGCTTATTATGTAATACTTAATTAAATTAACTTACTCAATGTAAGGTTCTACTTCATTGCATTTCAATAGAATATAGTTCATTGCCGCCTGGTAAGATCTGTCATCCATGAATCTTGTCGTCATCTACCGTATTCCCTTGCTTGTCTATTGCAAATTGACATAACTAAACCTTGTACTTCAAGTTGATCACCCTCATCATTTCATCCAACATCTCTTGCCTTAATAATGGATACTTAAGGCTCAAAGTAGTAACTACAAAATGTGGCAGCCTCTTCACCAAATAAGTATTCCATGTCGATCCATCAACCCTAGGCTTACTCTTAATTTTCTTCTTTCGATGGTTCAAGTATGTCTCAAATGGATACCTCAATTTGTATTGTACAGGACCACATACCTTAGCCTCATACGGCAAGTGAACCATTAAATGCTCCACAACATCGAAAAAACGACGAAGGAAAAATCTTTTCTAAACTTGCACATTACTCTCCAATTCACGCATATGCGTCTCACTTAATTTAGCAGAACACAAGTCCTTATAAAACAAGCTTAATTCTGCCAAGGCACTCTGAACCTTGTTGGAAAGTATCTCTTTAAGAGTAATAGGAATCAATCTTTCTATAAACATGTGGCAATCATGGCTTTTCATGCCAAACATTGTCAACTCCTTCAAATTAACACATCTATTGAAGTTAGAGGCATATCCATCTGATAGTTTCAAGTCTTTCACTACTCAAGGACGGCTTTCTTTTGTTCTTTTGTTCTTTTGTCAAAGTGTGACACATCTTCGACTTTTCTGAATCATTGAGATTTAGTTCAGGACAATTACAATATCTTTTCACATCTTCCCTAGAATTCACGTTATCCTTTGTCTTCCCTTTTACATCTATAAATGTATTAAAAACATATCAAAGACATTCTTCTCATTATGCATGACATCAAGAGTGTTGCGAACTAGAAGAGTACACTAATATGAAAATTCCCAAAAGATACTACGCCTTGTCCGATTGTGAGATTGTCCTGTACTATCTTTCTTATCCATCTCCGTTCCTATTTCTGTAATCTCTGGAAAGTCTTGAACTCTTACCCACAACTGATCTCCAGTAAGACGAGATGGCGGAGGAAAATGATCTTCTCCTCTACACTTCTTGAAAGACCTTGAATCCCTCCAAAAGGGATGATTCGAAGGTAGAACAATCGAACCAAGATTGTTTTCCCCCGCTCTTTAGTCTGATTGAACTTAGGAGTTCCATGTAATAAGGACTAGTAAATTTACCCACATTACTCTAACCGGATAACATTCACTATGCTCAAAAGTCACTAACTATCCAAAGAAGGGCAACCTTCATATTGAAGTTCTCTTTCTTAGAAATATCGTATGTGTTAACTCCATGCAACAACAATTGATTCAAATTCTTCTATCAACGACTGCAAGTAGACATCCAATTTATGTTTTGGATTATGAGGGCCTGAAATGATACATGTCAAGAACATTACAGGATTTTTTAGGCACCTCCAAGGAGGTAAATTGTACAGTGTGACAATTACTGGCCAAGAAGAATATTGCTTTCTTGATATCCCAAACGGTGAGAATCCATTAGTACACAATTCAAGTCTAACATTCTTTGATTCAGATGCAAACTCAAGATGAGAGCTACCAAATGTTTCCAAGCTTCCCATCCCTAAATGACTCATCATATCCGATTCAGGTATACTTCTTAGTACAATCTTATATGTCCAGCCATTCTTTGAGAAGCATACAACCTATGCAATCTAGGCGGTAACGTAAAATAATACATCTTCTTGTACAAAATCTCTTTCGACTTCTTCTTATTTTTCTTTCTTCTCATATAACGTTCATGTCCACAAAACTTTCACTGATGTGTTTAAGCATCATCGTTCTAATACAATATATATCTATTTACAAATATATCAATCTTTTGTACGGGCATTTTTAAACCAAAAACTAGCTTTTTTGTTAGGACCAATCATCCACCACCTTATTGTTGCCTTTGGGGAGTACATCCTTCAAGAGCTGTAATATTTTATCAAAGCAGTTTTGAGACATGTTGTTCTCTAACTTAATGTTCAACAACCTTGCCATCCCAGACAAACTGTGAATACTTTATACACCCTTCATACAACAGTGTATCAACAGATTTCAACATGTCATAAAACCGTTGAGCCTTAGGATTAGGTGTCTCCTCATAATTGTAGTACATTGCATCAAGTTCCAAATCCAGACCGGCCGCATCTAATATGTCCTCATAGTACATGTTTCTTTCAACATTGCTCTTACCGCTACTTTCTCCAATATTCAGTTGGTAATCCCACGATGATTCGCAATGTGTAATCTCAGGTAAAAACCCATGCTTATAAAGATGAAACTTCACATCATCCTCGACTAGATACTTTTTATTCTTGCACTCTGTAAACAGACACCGTAACTCATTAGTTTAGCTAAAACTGTAATTAGTACACTAATGAACAAAATTGTTCACACTATTGACAAACTCACTACTAATCCCCCCAACTTTGGAGGTTAGGTAGACATGGCTTGAGCGGCCAATAAGTGTACCGGGACAATAGTATCACGACGATCAAATGACAAAGTCACATATTGCCTATCTACTAGTAAGAGAATTTATTGTTGTATATATCCTAGGGGACCAAGAATCCTAAACTGCGCTATAAGCTGATCAATGACCACTTTACGGTCACTTTCTAGACATAGTTGACGTAGCAAAATCCTTAGGCCAAACAAAGACCCTCATGGATAACAACTATCTCAGCATGCTTAGGAAAATGTGAGTGTGCTAAGACCACTGTGAACAAGATTCTCACTTTGCAAGAGAGATCCCTAATAAGACCCCCAACCCCTGCGCCATTAATCGTCCAAGCGGCATTAACATTTATCTTGAATCGATCTGTGTCTGGAGGTCTCCAGTGGCATCCATCTAGAGCTGTTAGTACATGTGATCGCATATTGGGCCTAGTAAGTTCTTTAGATCCTTATGCATCTTGGAAATGATCTAAAACCCCTTTTCTTTTGCATAAGGTTCCTCTTATCAGGCTTTCAAGCAATCCCGAAGTAGATGACTGAGGTACAGTTATATCAGTCTTGATTTGATGCACCCTTAAGTATTCTTCCCAGAACCCAGTGGCTTGCAAAATAATCCGCAAGTTAATTGGAGGCATATTTTGGAAAAGCACATTGCTTCTACTATCCCAAATACACCATAAAAAGTATGCAAACTGAGAGCTATCATGAATCGCCCAATCTATCATTTGCTCAAGAGCAGCATGGTGTGAGACTGACCTTAGGAAAAAGCTCATCAAGTGTGAGAAGTCCGAGTTTAACTACGTTTCAGCCGCGACCCAACATCGAAGAAAGTGTGCATTCTCACTAGTCCTCAAAGCTTTCTTTTTCCTTCTCACTTAAATCCTTAATTAAAGATTTATTTTTCATTTAATATAGTTCTAAAACATTTTATGTCCAGTTAAACTAGTTTTTATTACATTTAAAAAATAGTTTTTATTACAAATTTTCTAAGCGATTTTTGGGAAAAATCTAGCACATTTCTATAACGTGTAACTGTTTTTAAGAATTATACATATCACAAGAGTTTCACATCCTATAAGCATATTATTTTTAATATCAAATCTACAAAAAAAAAGTTATCATAAAACTATATTTTGATAGCACATGAAATGTTTTAGGATCTTATTCACTAATAAAAAATACTTTGAGAATTGAGGACAACAAATTTTGAGAACTATGTATGTCATTTTCTTAATTCCATGTAAAATTTTTAAACATAAAAAATACTACTATTTTTTCAACAGCTTAAAAGAATCTTAACAATAAGGAATATCTCCTTAAGTCAAATGAAAGATAGTAGTACTTACAAATCTAACTATTTACAAATCTAACTATCCCTGGCTCTTACGGAACCAAATCTAGAGGAGTAAAGCCATAACTGTTCACGACATTTCTATCTATGCAATGAAGAAAAGAAAAGAAAAATAGTAAGAAATTGGAAAGTATAAACAAATGTACTCAAACCAGGAATAATAGAGATAATGAGAGAAGTACTAGCTAGAGAAAGTTAATTTGGTAAATAGATTACAAGTACTCTAAGATAATTAAATCATATATAATTAGATTATCGGTACAGTAGGAGTAGTGGTGAACAAGCGGCGGCGAAGTAAGGGGTGGAGCGCATGGTGGCGCGCATAACGTTGAAGAAGAAGCAAAGGAAATTAGAAAGAGCAGGGAGGAAGAGAAGAAGGAGAAGGAAGGAAGAGAAGAAGCAGAAGAGAGGGAAACGAACCTAAAATTAGACTTCTTTCTTGGCAGCTATCGACGTAAGGATTGGTGTCGGTCTGAGGTGAGTAAGAAGGTGAGAAGGCTATGAGATGAGGGGTATGGTTGGCTGGTGATAGGAGGGGGGTGGGGGAGGGGGAATTATAGAGAAAAATAGGAGGGGGAGAGAATAAAAGGGGAGAAAGGTCCAAATTTGGAATTTTACTCTCAGGGGAATGACCGATTACCGACCAACTATCTATCAATAAAAATAATTGGCCGATTATCAGCTGATTCGATCAATAACGAGATATTAATTAAAAAATAATTTAATTTTATAAAAAATATTTTAAAAATTTGCAAACGATTACCGTTAATTAAAAAATAACTTACTTTTCTAAAAACTATTTTAAAAATTTGCAACCGATTACCAACCAATTTCTGTCGGTAAATTTAATTTGGTGAATGGCCGACCAATTCGGTCTATAACTTACCAACCAATTTTACTTCCGTCATTAATTAGTCGATGAATTCAAAAGTTACCAACCTCACCCTGTGGATCGGTAAAACAAAAATTTCTAGTAGAGTCTCCTTCCATTGGGGCTCAGTGACTTCTTCCTTGACATCTTTCTCTTTCTTAGACCTCTTCTTTTCCAGCTTCTTCTTTAGTCCTTCTAGATACTTAACTCCAAAGTACAATATTTCATTGTTTCTTTCAATTCTTCCCATGCCTTGATAGACTTATTTTTTTACTCCCTCCTATTCTCATGAATTTTATTCCACCATCATATAGCCCTTAAAGTGAAGGAGCCTATAGTTTAGCTTCACTTTTTCTTCCTCCATTAGATTGTATTAGTAGAATACATCTTCTACTTTCCTTTCCCACTCATGGTATGGTTTTGGTTCAACTTTTCTTTGGAAAAAAGGTAAAGATCTTTTCTACAACTAAGAAATACACTAAAAAAGTACAGGCAATTACCGATCGAAAATTCGGTCGGGATTGAGCATTTACCGACCGGTTACAGATAGATTTGGTTTGTCAACAATTTTTAGTCGATAATTGCCTGTGATCAAAGTTCGGTCCGTAACTTTTACCAACCAAATTATCCGCGCTAATTTTATTTTTCTTATTTAAAATAATTAATTTAGAAAATAAGTTACCGATCGATTATAAAACTTACCAACCGATTTTTCAATAGGTATATTTTATTTACCGACCGAATTTCGATCGGTAACTTTATATTTATTTATTTATTAAATAGATATTGACCTAATTTCAGTCGGTATCGATCAGTAACTTTTGAATTTTTTTAAAAATATATTATTTATATTATAATTATCCACCTAACATTGAAACTGACAACAGGAACAAACAATATAAAACGAATACAAGAATCAATATATATAATCTTCTTCCAATACGATAATAGCAAAAATGTCTAGAAACACATAATATATAAATATCAAATACAATCCAAAACAAGTCTAGCATACATAATATATAACTATCAAATACAAACCGAAATAAGTAATGAAATGAATACTCTAAGTATAGGAAAGACAAAACAATATAATATATGAAACACATAAGTACCGAAGTACAAAACACATAAGTATCAAAGTATTACATCGATGGAGGTGGGCTAGAGGACGAGGGAGGATCGGTCGATGGCTGAGGAATATCTGGGTCATCCGTCGGAGGTAAAGAAGGGAATAGAGTGGGTACCGAATCAAACTGCACAGCATACTGAGAGGCGAACGAGGTCATAAAGTTGGCAAACTTGTCCTGTTCCTGCTGTGTGTATCCCCACAACCTTTTCTTCCTCTTGATGTAGGCACCGTGGGCAACCTTAGAAAATACTGATGGAACAGATGACAAGCTGCTACTACCTCCACAACGCTCGGTGGTGATGGCTGCAAATTGTAAGCCAAAACCGTAAACATGACCCTTGTTGCTGCCACCGGCAGCCTCGAACATCAACTGCTTGTCAAGAAATGTTTAATACATTTAAAACATCAAACCTTTATCAAGAACACTTAGTTTTGTAAGGATAGTCTGTCATAAAATATTTTCTTCTTCGGAGCTAACATATTTATCAACAAGCAAAGAGATAAGTTAGGGAGTTTTATAAAGTTACCTTATAAGGTATTCTTTACTAATCTTCTTGTCTTCAAGGTATTCAACTTGATCGCTTCATCGTCATAGACTCTTGTTGTCTTGTGTGATCTTTTGCTTCTTTGTAGATTACCATTGAGAATTCTCTTGTACATCTTTTGTTCTTCTATATAAAGATATTTTTACTTATTACAAAGTACAAGTTAATCATATTAAAAACATTATAAATATGGCCTTAGGGCTTACAAAATTATTCTCTATGGCTTGAAATCAGGAAGGATCAGCATTGTTCTATATACTAAGCCAATAAAAATATTTGATAATACCACAACGGGATTGCATGATCAGAACCTACCCGATTGACATTTCTAGTTTGAATAGAAGGGGTCATTGTTGGGTAACAATCAATCACTATATTTTCTTCCCTCAGAGGTTCCATGAGATAATATGAATGCAAAAAAATAAAAAAGAAAAAAATCTAAAAATGATATGAAAGCAGGAGATATGGTGTCAAATAATAATCAATATTAGCTTAATAAAGAACAAAAAGGAGGAAGATCCAAAAGAGTTTCAATGGGATCAAAAACAGTTTCCATATACTCTTGCACACTATTCACAGCATAAAGTGAGAGAGGGAAGCAAAAGGGAAAGGAGAACAAACCTGGGGTGGCTATGCGGTAATGGAAAGCATGGAGGTGCAGGGGATTACAGGAGAGGGAGGAAGGAAGCAGAGGGAATGAGAGGGAGGGGGGAGGGTGACGGACCTCAGGATCAAGAGAGGGAATGAGGAGCTTCGGTTTTCTAGTTCGGCGGTGGATGGCATGGAGGTGCAGGGAATTACGGGAGAGGGTGGAGGTAAGCAGAGGGAAGTGAGAGGAGGAGCTCTAGGGTGTTCGAATGGGGGCTAAGGAATTTTGTTTGAAATTTTTTTTTTTTTTAAAAAAAATTACACTTGCCGACCAATTAGCGACAGCCAAATTGACCGAATTAATTGCAATCGATCGGTAACTTTATTTAATTACAAACTAATAACCAATCGGTCAGTAACTATCTGAGTTTTATTCAGATGATTTTTCTATCTCTAATAAGTTTGAGCTTAAAGCACAACTTGATACATATATCTCTTATATGAGATCAAGTGATGGGGCAGCTTTCTCTAGCCTTACTCACATTGGAGATCTCGCAAAGAAGATGGTTGAAACGAATAGTCACAAGTTTTTTACTTTAGTTTATCGACTAATTGAGTTGACTTTAATATTGCCTGTTACTTCAGCGATCGTTGAAACATTGTTTTCTGCTATGAAATGATTAAAAATGATTTACGCAATAGGATGGGATATGAGTTTCTAAATCACAGTTTGGTTTGTTATGTTGAGCAAGAGATTTTTATGAGTATTGAAAATGAAGATATCTTGTAACGGTTTCAGAATATGCAAAGTTGAAGAATAAAATTGTCATCTTAATCATTCTGTTCACATGTAAAACTTTATTTTATATCATTTTTCAATAGTGATTTCTTTTTTCATTCTTAAAGTATTTGTATGAATATTATTTGTTTTTATATTAATCTTCTAATCACTCTAAATCAATTGCAGGTCATATTGGATTTCGTCTTCTAATCGTGCTTATTTGTTATCTCAAGATTCTGATCAAGATTCTCAACTTTGATAGAGGTATTATCCCATGAGTGATGGGTAATCATTCCTCGTGAGTGATGGGTGATCACTCCTCATTGGTAATGGGCGAGTACCTATTTTTTGCTATGTTATTTGTAAATTTAGAATTGTAATGCTTATCCTGTAAGTAATGGGTAATCATTCCTCGTGAGTGATGGGTGATCCTCCTCGTTGGTAATAGACGATCACCTATTCTTTTGCTATATTATACGTAAATTTGGAATTGTTGGAATGTCTTTTATACGTGCAATGCATCTATTTTATAGACGAAATTCTGGCAAATTTTTTATTGTTCTCCAGCCCTAACCTTTTTGTCCTGGTTCTGTTCCTAACCTCAATAGTTTTAAATCAATCAGGGGTATTTTGGGTGTTAATATTATATATTGTCACTATCAGAAATTTATTCTACAATAAGTTGAAGACACTATAAATCAATTTGTTAATAATTTTTGGTGGAGTCAAATATATGCTGCTGTTAGAAAAAACTTTACAATGGTAAAATAGTTAACTCAATTTTTTATTGTGTAACCTCCACCCCTAGTTATTATTCGAACTTAGGATTTGTGCATGGAAATGGTACTATACTCCACTAGACTGCTACCTCCCGGCCTTACTTTGAGATGAACAATTTCAATCCGATTTATTAAATCAAAGTTTACAAATTAATCATTATAGTTTATACAACAATGCAAGATTATATATTACATCATTAAATTCATCAATTATTCCAAAAAAGAATGAATTTTAACAATTGGATTAAAACACAATAACTTCCTTCAAGCAATGGTGCATTCTGGAGGAAGGCCCTGAGGGAAACGCTTAGTATCATCACAATAATGATAAACCATGTAATTCATTTGGACCCATTTAAGCCTAGCTTGGCTGCCACTATCAAGCTCTTGTGAGAACCATGGCTCTGAAGAATTTGAACCACAAGAAGATTTCCCAGATTTCCAAATACAAGCATTGGCCACAAAGTTTCTTAGGGAAGCTGTAAATGGAGCTTGTGACCAATCTGTTTTAGTAAGGCCACCTCTTGTAGCCCAATCATCCGCATTCCAGAGACTTGCATAGACCCTCATTGTTTGGTTATTTGGGTATGGAATTCCACGGCCCTCCATGTTTCTGTACACTCTAATTGGTGTGCCATCAACGTAGAAACTGCAAAAATTGGATTCAAAAGGTTATTACTATTATTTTGAGAAGAGAAGAATAGGTAAACTTAGTGGCAAAACTATTTAATTTGTCATAATTTAGTAGAAAAATATTTTAAAAAATTTTTGTTTAAAAAGAAATTGTTTCCACCTTCTTTTGGAGTATAATCTAACAAATTCTTGTACTTTGAACGTGACAGTAGTATATAAGTCATTGGTTAAAGGCAAAATTGTCAATTTTTTCCTTTTTCTTCCTAAATGTATAAACAATATTCACTCAAAATTTTCTTCTATTTTTACTGAATTAGAGATGTTATGAAGAAAAAGTAAGAGATAGATTTATTGAATAAATGCAAATGGTATGTATAAGAATTTGCTACATTCTGCTTCAAAAGATCGGTTAGAATCCAATTTTTGAAAGATAAATAATTTCAGTACTTAAATAAGTAAATAAGAAAAATAGTTTATAAAGTTAAGATAATTAAACTGAATAGTATCGTTAGTAGAATGCAAAATTGATTTGCCGGTAGACTTGCTTACTATGCTAGGGGTTTGAATAAGCCAACGTTTTTGTTCTCGGGTCAAATTCCTGATTGTACTTCTTCTGCGCTTTTAGCATATTCCCCTAGTTTAATAGGAGTTTCATTTCTTCTATAAAAAAAGATAATTAAATTGAATACTATTTTCAGACATTGGAAACAAGATAATTGTTAAGTAAAAATATACTTAATATTTTTAGTAAATAATGAGATAGATAATAAGGGTGTAATAAATTAACAAAGAAAATAATATAGATAGAAAAAATGTAATAAATGTCCATTGAAAAGTATAAAAACTCCTTACATTTTTTAGGGTCCTCAACCTCCTAAAATTTCTTATATTTTTAATATGAGGTAGTAATTTTTATACTTATTTTTATGCATTCTTTTTTAGATTATTTTTTATTGTTGAAGATTTTTATGATGATAAATAAATGGTAGTACTTACATGATTGTTCTGGGATTCCAAAGAATGGAATAAGTGTGGAAATTGGCGGTGGGATCAAACCAAAGGTAGAATTGTTGCTCCCTATTACCCTGGCCTTGTGTGTAAACATTTGTGTGGACAATGTAAGGATCACCACTGAGGTTGCCCAAGAATTCAAAGTCTATTTCATCATGAGTTGGCCCTTGTGATGATAACTACAATGCAATACAAGGAGTTGCCCGAAATGAGTAATTTTGACATGCATTTGTATAACGAAAGTATTAGCAAAAAATATATCGAAAGTGAAATTCTAATTGAAAAAGAAAAGGGAAAATGATTATTTTAATCGTTAAAATTATTTCAGTTTCATCACTTGATTTACAAACATTTTAAAGTTATTATAATCTCTAAAAACCATAGATTGCAACTAAACTAATTCCTTGAAGCCTATATGGAATAGGGACGACTTTAATTGCATTTGTAACTTTTAAGGATCATAAAAGATGGAAAGTAGCTCGTGGAATTAGGAAATAAAATTTGTCTTATTTTAAAAGCCAAAAAACCATTTTTCCAAAAAAAGAAAGGTAGATTTGCCTATTTACCTATTTTTAAATTTTTTTTCTTGTCACATTAATATTTATAATTTAATGTTAATAGTGAATTTTTCCTATTATAACTTTATATCAGAAATAAATTTCAAGCCCTCTAAATACTTTTTAGATGAAAACATGTAAAATTAATAATGAGCAGAATTAATTTGAATAGAATTATAATTTATACAATAAAAGAATATATTTTTCTTAAAAAGTCTTTAAAATGTGATGAGTAAAACCATAGAGTGACGAAATCTCAAAATTAAAATTCTAGTATGGAAGATGCACTTACATAATAAGCAGTAACGGTGCCAGCAGAATTGCCAGGGACAAGTTTGAGTTGCATATCAATTCTTCCAAAAAGGTATTCATTTTTAGACTGTATCCCACAACCTGAACCTTTGTCAAGCGAAAGTGACAGACGTTTCCTATTGTTAAGCACCTTAGCCCGGCCATCTCCCCATGTAATATCAAAATCTTGATTGAAATTACCAGCCATTGCACCTTCTAAACAAGTCAAGGCAAGAATGGTGCTCATTAAAATAAGCATTACTAATGATCTTGCTTTTGCCAAAACCCAAGAATAATTGGAAGCCATATTTGCCTTAATCTAAATGGTTTTGGGCAAATTTTTGTTTGATATGGACGAAGTTAGTCTTGAAGTTGCCTTAATATTTATAGTGGCATAAGGGAGGAGGGAGGAAAGAACAGCTGGAGTATGGATAAAATGCACTTACAAGTAGTGGGCTTAAAATCTGATGTGGTAAATTTTGAAGACTGCCAAGTGGACTGCTAGTAAATCATAGTCATCATTCCACATCATTACGAAAATAGAAAATTTAAACTTCACCATCTCACTTCTCACGCGGTTTCCTTCTTGTGGGTTGGTAAAGTGATAAAGTCTAAGACTAAAGATGGGATGAGCCGAGACGAAAACAAGAAAGGCTTTTGATCCTGAAGGACGGTACTGGAGGGGCCTAAGAAGGTATATCTAGGGACTTCCATTGGCTCTAAAGGAACTTTACAAGACAAATAATTTATGTGTTCGATGGAAAAAATGTGCACAAGAATCTAGTCACTTCAGGATTGGCTTTCACAAGTGGGTTCTGGCTTCTGATTTTACTAGAAAGATCTCCCTAGGCCAGCTACTCAGCAATTTCTTTTTTTCTTTTGAAAATCCATAGTATTATATTAGTTCATATATGAAGTTATGACAGGAAGCAATTGAGGAGAGACATCGCCAAATCAAATTTGATGGATTGATAATCTGATTCCGATATGAGCCAAAGTTATTTATAACAATATTGGTATTTTTTTTACATATTATAAGACAACAAGATTAGAATTTGAAAACATAAAAGAACACAAGTCATAAATGAAGTCATCCGAAAAGGATATATGAGTTGGGAGAGGAATGTACTTTATTGCAAACTTGCTAGCTCATTCTCGATGGTGAATGATTGTATACCACATTCCTGCGTAAAGTATATTTCTTAGATGACTGTGTATGCTTCCATAGCTAGAATTGAGCTGCACCTTGGTAATTGTTGTGCTAGAGCTCCTGGACCCTTCCTTGACTTTCTCTCAATGCCACGTTGATGCATTTGCCTTTTGGATAAGCAAATGCATCCATATTGACCTTAATATAGCTTGGCGGGGGATGTTGCCATTTGGACCCGGAGGTTAAAATAGGTTCCAGTTGTGGTACTTGAGTAGGGGTTGGGCCGCTAATCCTCGGTCTGTGTGAGAGAAATTCTTTAAGCATTGATGTTCATGCCATCCCTACGATGTCTTCCGCTGCTGTATGTCGTGATTGAAAAACCAAGATATTCCATACTTTTCACAACTACCACCAAATCATGGCAAGCATTGATAAGAACTCACGTGGACGATTGGGTGGACATTTCTCCTGTGATTGAGTTGAAATTTCGATTGGTGGTAAAGGAGTAGTGTTTCTTCAATCAGCACGGTAGAGATTATCTTTTAAGTGTCGAATTAGAAGACATTGATCTCGAGCAAAAGGCTCTTTTTTTGTGATTTCTTTCCCTCTTCTCTTCTTTATTTTATTTTGGTGAAGTTTGTTGCTTCCTTGGATTGTGTTTTCAGTGTATTGTTATTGAGACTTTCTTGTATTCATTTATTGGTAGATAGTGGAGGTTTTGGTGTGGACTCAAGGGTCCTGTGGTTTTTCCTCTTCGCCTTAGAGAGGTTTTCTACGTAAAAATTCTTGGTGTTCTCTTGTTGCTTGTGTTTCTTTATTTTGTTGCCATTTACTACAGTTAGTGTTTATTATTTCGAGTTCCTATTATATTCTTACAAGCTAGGAAGAATTTTCAAGGTTATTGGTTTGTGGCATTTGTTGTTTTGCTTGATAATCTTGGACAGTTTGTGTTTGCTGTGTTTTTCACCTAGCAGATTGGTATCAGAGCTGTGGTTACAGTGGTTGTTTGTGTTTATTTATTTATTTGAATTATGGAAACGAATAATGCTTGGATAGTATATTTGAATGATTCAAATTATTATAACCGGAAGTGAAGAATGCACAACTTATTGTTTATGAAGAGCTTACATTTGCTTGTGTTTAAATTCGAAAAACTTGAGTCTAAATCTGATAAAGAATGGGATTTTGAGCATAAAAATGTGTGTGCATATATTAGATTTTTGGTTGAGGAGAATATTCAAAATCATATTGCAAATAACACTAATCCTAAAGTCTTGTGGGAAAAGTTTGAAAATCTGTGTGCTTCTAAAACTGATAACAACAAGCTATTTTGTTTGAAGAGAATAATAGAATTGAGATGTGTAGGAAAACTAATTACTATTACACGATCTATTTACTATTACAAATAATAATAAAAACAGCAGTGGATAAAATCTAACTCTATTACAAAGCTGGATTTTTCCTTTTCTCCTTGTACAGATCGGCAAAAGCCGATCCTATTCAGAAACAGTTAATCTACAAAAGATTAGCCAAGAAAAAGAAACAAAAAAAAAAAACTATAAAAATATAGTTACGTTTCTTACCCACCGCCGCGGGTTAGTTCTGTGGGCGGACAACCGATTTCAATGATGGAGGCGCTGAGCAGCGGCATGACGAGGCGCCGGTAACAAGGTTAAATCGGTACCCTCAATTCAAGAGGCCTCGGTAAATCTAGAGTCACTAGTGTCTCACTTACCTCACTCTTACGGCTCTCTCTCAAGTTCTCAATATAACTGTGATCAAGAAGACCACAAAAAATAGCCGCTCACAGCAGTGCGGCGTCCCAGAGGAAGACCGAAGGTCAGATAGAGAAGCAACAGCACAGAGGACCGCGAAGAAGAAGAGAAAAAAGGAAGACAATGACAGCACTCCCAAGAACAGAGACGGGAAGCACAAAAGACAGAGAAGGAGAAGAGGTAGAGTCTGTTGCTCTCAGAAAATAAAGGAGGCAGCAAATAAAAAGGCAGAGTCACAATAGGCGGCTCGGGCGCCCGGCCCAACCAAGCATCTCTGACCCAGACAAATAATGGATCATCTACTCTTCAACTGAGGCCCATGGTCATCATTGGGTTCAAAATATGTGGGCTGAAAAATGAAAATAATGGGAAGACTAAGGCCCAAAAAGCCTACAATCTCCACTTCGAACAATATTTTCCAACCGTTGTTTAAACTCACTGTGAATCAGACTGCATCCAGTTGAAGGAAATCCCTGCAAAACATAAACTTGTCAATGTTTACAATTTTAGTACCAAAATCTGCAGGGTTATTATCAATACTAATTTTGTCTATGTCAACTAAGCCACTAGAAACTTTTCTCTAATAAAATGGTATTTGACATCTATATGTTTGGTTCATTCTTGATAAACTGGATTTATACATAAATGTGAACAACTTTGACTATCAGTATAGATAATAGCTTTTGAATGTAAAATATGTAACTCATTCAATAACCCTTGAAACCAGATGGCTTCTTTGATTGCTTTTGTTGTGGCGATATACTCAGCCTCAGTAGTTGACAAGGCAACTACTGGCTGTAATTGGAATTTTCACGAAATGCAATTACCTGCTAGGGTAAACAAGTAGGATGAGGTAAATTTCTTACCACCCTTATCACCTGCAAAATCCAAATCAACAAATCCGATTATTTCAAAATCAGATCAATTATGATAATAGAAACCTAGATCTAAAGTTCCGTTAAGATAATGCAGTAGCCACTTGACAGCAGCCCAATGATCTCTTCCAGGATTAGACATGAATCTACTGAGAAGGCTTATTGAAAAAGCAATGTCAGGACGGGTAGATATCATTGAGTACATAACTGAGCCTATGACCATTCTGTAAGGAATATTAGCCATATCTCTTTTCTCACTTTCGATTTTAGGACAAGTTTTGTTAGAAAGTCTGAAGTGGCTTGCTAGAGGAGTAATAACAAGTTTACATAGGTGCATAGAAAATTTGGATACGATTTTCTGAAGGAAAGGCTTTTGAGATAGAAACAGGGAACGATCAAATCTATCTCTTGAAATTCTCTTCCCAAGAATTTTGGATGCAATACCCAAATCTTTCATATCGAATTCAGATTTCAACAAGGATTTCAGACCATCAATCTTAGCTTTATGTTTACAAGCAATTAGCATATCATCCACATAAAGCAATAAATGGATAGCAGAATCAATATTAGTACCAGAAAAATAAAGACAACTATCATAGTTGCTTTTGGAAAAGCCAATTTTAAACATAAAATAGTCAAACCTCTTATACCATTGCCTGGGTGACTGTTTAAGTCTATACAAAGACTTTTTCAAAAGACAGGCCATGTGTTCTTTATCTTTAACCTCAAACCTGGTGGTTGACGCATATATATAGTCTCTCGAGATCACCATGTAGAAAAGCGGTTTTAACATCAAGTTGTTCCAGATTTAGATCATAAAAAGTAATAAGAGCAAGAATAATCCTGATGGTTTTGTATTTAACGACAGAAGAAAAAATTTCATTAAAATCAATGCCCTCAACTTATGAAAAACCCTTTGCAACCAATCTGGCTTTGAACCTAGAAGATTCTTTACAAGACTCAGGTTCTTTTATTTTGAAAATCCATTTGCAATCAACTAACTTTTGTTTTGAGGGTTTTGGAACAAGAATCCAAGTTTTATTTTTGTTTAAAGATGACATTTCTTCATCCATAGCACGTAACCATAAAACACGATTAGGGCTTTTTAACACCTCAGAAAAACATAATAGTTCTTTTTCCTCCACATAAGATGCAACTACAAATGCATATAAAATAATGTAGGAGTAACCATACCGAGGATGCTCCTTAGGTAACCTACGGACTCTATCCCTCGCAAGTTGGTAATCTCTAAAGGCGTGAGCCTGAGCCTCAAGATGTTCTGCTTCCTCATCAGAACCTTCTAAAACAGGATCAGGGGTTTCAGGAATACTAGAATGAATAGATGTGCTACTGGATTGAGTAGGAATCACAGGATTGGTTTCAGTTTCTAAGGGTGATTCTAAGGGAGGTTCAGAGACGACCTTCACCTCCACCAGAATACTACTAGGAGTAGAAACATTCAGTGGGCTATCGGAGATGAGTTTATCCTTAAGACAGGACATTTCTAGCTTATTGAAGATAACATCCCTACTGATTACAACCCTCACCCCCGGTTCACCCTTTAACCACACTCTATATCCCTTCACCCCACTAGGGTATCCTATGAACACTCCCTTCCTAGATCTTGGATCTAGTTTACCCTCCTTGTGATGTGCAAAAGCGGCACATCCAAAAACTCTCAGGTTGGAAAGGTTAGGAGGTTTAACACACTAGAGTTCTATAGGAGTCTTAAAGTTTATAGCTGTAGAAGGGGATCTATTGATGAGATAGACAGCTGTGCTAACAGCTTCTCCCCAGAAAGGTTTTGGGACACCAGAAGAAACAAGAAGACATCTCACCTTATCCATAATGGTATGGTTCATCCTTTCGGCAACTTCATTTTAGTGTAGGTTATGTCTAACCGTTCTATGGTGTAGGATGCCATGCAATGCACACAAATTAGGAAACTTATGGTTACAAAATTCAACGGTCCTGATAGTTTTTAGTTTATTTCTAGAATGATTTTTGGCAAAACGTTTCCATTCACAAAACTTTTCCAAAGTTTAGTCTTTAGTTTTTAAAAGTAAAACCTAAACATGCCTTGAAAAATCATCAGCAATAGACAAGAAATAAACATTACCACCATAAGTTGGAACCTTTTCAGGACCCCACAGATCACAATACACATAATCAAGTATAGCAGAAGACTTGTGTGTGCTGGTTGAAAAACTGATTTTCTGTTGTTTTCCCAAAACGCAGTGGTCACAAAAATCCAATGAATCAATTTTGTCACCACACAAAAGATTTTGTTTTTGTAAATAATAAAGTCCCTTTTCACTAATGTGGCCGATCCTTTGATGCCACAACATAGTTTTTTCAGGAACAGTTTTTTAAATTAAAGCAGCGGAGTTACAAACCGTTTTACCAAGAAGAATGTATAAAGTTTCTTTTTTAAAACCTGTTAGCATGACTAGGTTTCCTTTACAAACATGTAAAATATCATTTTTAGATTTAAAAGAAAAACCCAAAGAGTCCAAATGACTAAGGGAGATAAGATTTCGACGTAAGTCGGGCACATATCTCACCTCAGTGAGTTTCCTAGTCACACCGTCATGCATTTTGATTAAAAGATTGCCAATACCTCTTATATCACAAACTTGATTATTTCCCATAAAAACCTTTCCTTGACTTAATGGTTTGAAATCAGAAAACCAGTGTTTGGTAGGTGTCATATGAAAAGAACAACCAGAGTCGAGGACCCAATGATCAACAACTTCTGAACATGAAAGAGAAAGAGACACACACAAAACCTCTGAAAACATAGAATTAGCATCAGAATCAAAATCATGGGTTTTATTACTCCATTTACCATGTTTACATTGTTTTTCATCTCTAATCCGTTTAAAACACTTGTTTTTCGTATGGCCCTCTTTGCCACAATAAAAAATATTTTACTTTGTTTTTCTCTCGTGATTTGGATCGCCCTTTACTTTTAAAACGGTGACTAGGAGGTTCCCTATGGTCAACTCTTCCTCCCACAAAAAGATTTTCACTGTGAGATTTATTTTCTTTTTGTAAATCCAAATCCTTAGATTTCAAAGCATTTTTAGCATCAGAAAATGATAAACCATCACTGCCATATTTAATAGCAGATTTAACATCGTTAAAAGATTCTGGTAAGGCATTTAATAAAATGACTGCAGTATTTTCATCGAAGATGATTTCTCCAATGTTTTGTAGTTCTAAAACAATTTTATTCAAATCATCCATATTTTCTGAAAGTGTTTTCGACCCTCTCATTTTAAAACCGAAAAGCTGCTCTTTTAAATAAATTTTATTTGAAAGTGATTTCCCCAAATATAGTTTTTCCAATTTAGTCCAAATTTCAAAAGCATTATCGTTTTCATCAATTTCTCGCAAAACATTATCAGTTAAATGCAAGGTGAGGCAACTGTGAGCATCAACTAGTTTTTCTAAAAGAATTTCACCCTTCCAAGGTTTCGGATAATCTTCAGGGCCACAGATATCGGGTGCAATTTTATTTTGTACCAAAACTGCTTTCATTTTCCTCTGCCACATTACACAGTCAAATTTACCGTCAAACTTATCAGTTCCAATTTTTGAAACTGACATATTTCGAAGGCAAATAAGTGTAATTAAATGACTAGAAAAATGAAAGATATGAAAAAGTTTTGAAAGGAAAAAAAAGTAAAACTGCCCGGTATTTTCAAAAAATAAAAACAGCGTTGGTTTGTTTTTGTGTGCTTGATTTCTTTTTTTTTTCTTAAAAAAAACAACTTCAACAATGTGAAATGCGAAACCCAAGAAAACAAACAATATAACTAAAATAACGAGAAACACGGTAGGAACAGAACTGCCTCACCAAAGAGCAGAAAACGACAAGAACAGAAAGAGGAAAAACAAATAAAATAATATTTTAAATGAAAAATGTGCCAAGACACAGATATTTGAAAATCTCACGAATTCAAGCCAGGCTTGGGTTTTGTAGGTTTGAAAACTGAATGAGAAAAACCAAAACAAAAACAACACAGTAGCAGCAAAATAATATAGGTAGAAGCAGGTATAAAACACAAAAGAACAAGAAAAGCTAAACCGTAACACAATTCAAGAAACAAACACAGTAATATTAATCACAGACCAACGACAAGCCAAAGAACATAAAAACAGAGATAATCGGCGGCGAGCCGAGAACCTAACGGAAATGCTGATAATAACTGGCGGCAAGCCGAAACAAGAAAAAACAGAAAAGAAAAATCGAAAGAAAAGAGAGAATGAAAGAAAACTTCACAAGCCGGATCTGAGGAATTCCCTCAGATTCGGAATCTTCCGATGGTTACCGGCGCCGACGAGCCAAACCTCGGCTCTGATACCACTTGTCGGAAAACTAATTACAATTACACGATCTATTTACTATTACAAATAATAATAATAAAAAAAGCAGTGGATAAAATGTAACTCTATTATAAAGCTGGATTTTTCCTTTTCTCCTTGGATAGATCGGAAAAAGCCGATCCTCGCCAGAACCAGTGAATCTGCAAAAGATTAGCCAAGAAAAATAAATAAAAAAACTATAAAAATATAATTACGTTTCTTACCCACCGCCGCGGGTTAGTTTCGCCAGCGGACAACCGATTTCAGTGATGGAGGCGCTAAGCAGCGGCATGACAAGGCACCGGTAACAAGGTTAAATCAGTACCCTCAGTCCAAGAGGCCTCGGTAAATCAAGAGTCACTGGTGTCTCACTTACTTCACTCTTACGGCTCTCTCTCAAGTTCTCAATATAACCGTGATCAAGAAGACCACAAAAAATAGCCGCTCACAGCAGTGCGGCATCGTAGATGAAGACCGAAGGTCAGAGAGAGAAGCAGCGACACAGAGGACCGTGAAGAAGAAGAGAAGAAAGGAAGACAGTGATGGCACTCCCAAGAACAGAGACGGGGAAGCACAAAAGACAGAGAAGGAGAAGAGGTAGAGTCTGCTGCTCTCAGGAAACCGAGGAGGCAGCAAATAAAAAGGCTATCACAATGGGCGGTGTGGGCGGGCCCGGCCCGGCCTGACCCGGCATCTCTAACCCAATCAAATAACAGATCACCTACTCTTCAGCTGAGGCTCATGGTCATCATTGGGTTCAAAATGTGTGGGCTGGAAAATGAAAATATTGGGAAGACTAAGGCACAAAAAGCCTACACGATGTAAAGAAGGCATTCCTGTTATGGACTATACGAATGAACTTCAGAGTGTTGTTGATCAACGTTCAAATGTCAGAGTTAAATTTGAAGATGGAATATTGGGGTTGTGGTTGCTCAACACCTTAAGTAATTCTTGGGAAACTTTTCATATTTCAGACAACAATATTGCTCCTCCTGGTCTACTATCTTTTGAATATGCTAAAGAAGGTATCCTTAATGAAGAGGTTAGAAGAAAAAGTGTCTTACTTCCACAATTTGAGGTACTGGTTACTAAAAATAGGGGAGAACTAAAGAGAAAAGTCAAAAGAGCAAAGGTAGAAGCATAAGCAAGTTTAGGCCCAACAAGGATGTTGAATGTCATTAGAATGGCAAAAAGGGACATACTAAAAGAAATTGTTTCAAGTGGAAGAGAGAAAAGAAAAATACGTACTTCTGAAACAAAGGAAGATGGCGGCAGTGATCGTGTTGCTACTACTACTTCAAAAGATCTTCTTGTTGTGTATGATGATGGTGTGATTAATTACACATCTCAGGACACTGATTTGATAGTAGATTCTGGTGCTATAATTCATGTTACAACCAAGGAAGAGTTCTTTTCTTCCTACACTCCTTGTGACCATGGAATATTAAGAATGGACAGTTATAGTTTGTCTAAAATAATTGGCATTGGTAATATCTGTTTGAGGACTAATAATAGCAATTAGTTATTGCTTCAGGATGTCAGGCATGCTCCGTATGTCAGACTAAATTTGATCTTAGTTGGTAGACTTGATGGCTTCTGCAACAACTTTAAGAGAGGAAAGTGAAAGCTCTCTAGAGGTTCTTTTATCGTGGCTCATGGAAAGAGGTATTCCAAATTGTATTTGACGCCGACCTCTATTTCTGGTGGTAGTGTCATTGTGGTGGATTGTAAATATTTATCTAATCTATGGCACAGGCGACTAAGTTACATTAGTGAGAAAGACATTATTATTTGATTAAATAGAAATGCAATTTTTGAGTAAGTACTCCAAAGCTAGAAAAGTGTGTTCATTGTCTAGGAGATGGGAAGCAGAACAGAGTTTCTTTCAAGATTGTAGACTATCACGCAGCTTGAGTGTGGTCACACAGGTTGATCATGCGGCGACAATAAAACTACAAATTTGCAGCGGCACTATGTATTGGCATAGTTTTAGGAATCTTGATAAAATCCCAAAAATCTAAGATTATGAGTTGAGATATGGAAGTCCGGTTCAGGGAAGTTGAAAGCATAAAGAAAGATCAGAATCTAAAAGTATAATAGGATTTGCAGGGAATGAAAACAAAGAGTTTTATTTGTAAACCAAATCTTTGGTCCACATTCTATAAGAAATACACGACTGAGCAATGTCTCAACATCTACAGATAAAGTATTGTAATGGAAAGTTGAGGTTCAGTCATTCTATACTTTTCGAAGATATTCTAGAAGAGAGAAGACGGCAATTCATGGTGGTTGAGTTTGTGCAATTACAAACTTAAAGACTATGATTCTCCATTAATGTTCATTGTTCATCATTCATAATTCAATGGAGTTCTTGTTTTGAAGATTATAGTTTCTAGGGATAGAAGTTGTGTTGTTATTCAACGAGTTGAAGACTTGAAAGTAGTCAAGGTCAAGTAGCTTGTTTCTTCCAAGGGAGAGTCTTGAAGAGTTGAAGGGATTTCAACTGTGCTGCAATTCAACAGTGTTGAGGGTTGAAGGGAGTTCAAGTCCATGCAGTCATACACCAAGGGGGAGCCTTGAGGAGTTGAAAGAATTCAATTGTGTAGTGTGCAAAGGGAGTTTGCACTAATTCTACTAGGGAAACTCTAGATGTGTAAAAGAGTTAGGAGTTTTCTAGTACTGCGTTGACAGTTTTAGTGGATCGCTTTCTAGGCGTGTCCCAAAAATCTAAGCTTGGTCGAACTGTGTTACTAATTATTGTGTCTTGTATGTTTGTGTTGTTTATTGTGTTATACACTGTGTATCACACTACTCCTCTCACAGCAATATCAGTCACACTGTTCGGATTGCCTAAGTACTAATTTACAACTGGTATCAGAGCTTCGACACTGTTTATTTTTTGCTAGTTATCTAGCGGATGAAGATCGTGGGAAGTTAGTACTTGGGTCATCATGATAATCAAGGAAGGTGGATCTGTTACTAGACCTCCTCTCCTCGAAGGCACAAATTATGCTTACTGGAAGATGAAAATACAGATTTTCATTCAGTCCTTGGATGAAACTACATGGGATGCTATTGAGACCGAATGGAAGCCTCCTACAAAGATTGAGGAAGATGACACAACTAAATTGACTAAGGTAGTTGTGAAGCCCAAACTTGAATGGACGAGTGTTGAGAGGAAATCAGCTGAGGCTAATGCTAAGGCATTAAACACCATCTTTGTCAGTGTAGATGAGGAACAATTCAACCTGATCTCAACTTGCACATATAGAAAGAAGGCTTAGAGGAGACCATTCATGAAGGTACAACTGCTGTGAGGATCTCTAAATTACATATGCTAACTACTCAGTTTGAAGAATTAAGGATGTAAGAGGATGAAATTATTTGTGAATTCAGTGGCAAACTCAGAGACATTGCAAATAAGACTTATCAATTGGAAGAAGAATTCTCTTAAGAGAAACTAGTGCAAAAGACACTAAGATCCTTACCTGCACAATTTCGTCCTAAGGTTCCAGCAATTGAAGAAGCAAAGGATGTAACAAAATTTACTTTTAATGATCTTTTAGGATCCTTGAGAACATATGAGATGAATCTTGATGTTGAATCCAAAGGTAAGGGTATTGCACTGAAAGCTTAACACAACTCATCCAATGCCACACCTTATTCCGAAGAGGAGATTATGATACTCACTCAAAACTTTAGGAAGTTTCTTCGTAGAACTGAAAATATTCTCAGGGAGATTCAAGAATGATAATAGGGATAGGAAAGGTCGTAATAAGTTTAACTCTGAAGAAAGCACTATGAGAGGAAGTTTGGCACTGCTAAAAAAAGGAAAAGGCATATAGTATAGAGAATGTGAGGAATATGGTCACATCTAGGCAGAATGTGCTAACACTTTGAAGAAGAACAGATCCATGATCACTAGTCTTAGTTATAATGATAAGAAGAGTGACTATGAAGATGATGAAGAAGACACTGAAACACTAGCATTCAATGTGATAATAGACTTAGAAGATACATCTATGCACAATGATAACAAAGATGACAGCGACGATGATTCCATCTACAGTGATGAAGAAGTCTCAAATGAGGAACTACAAAATAAGCACAGCCTTCTCTACACTAAGTGGGTTGGACCGATGGAGCTACATCAAAATCTAAATGACATCCTAAAGAAGATCCAGGAACAAAAAGAAACTCTTGAAGAAAGAAACTATGAGCTAATAGCTCGGTCAAGGATGCAACCGAGTAAATGTGGTTGAAGGAAAAATAGCAAGATTAAACTCTAGAAATGCTAAACTTGATGAAATAATCTTTGTGGGAGGACCATCTGAAATGGAATCAAGACTTGGCTACACTAGTACAAATCTCAATCACACAACAAGGATATATATCATACAACATGAGAGTAGTTACACAAAGTTTGGCAAGTTGGAAGGAGTGTTTGTCAAAGATAGTTTAAGTAGAGCTGAGAAAAGAAACTTGATCAAGAAACACAAGCCTAGTAGGCCTCCACTTATGTGTGATTACTGCAAAATGATCGAACATTTGTGGCATCAATGCTAAAGGAGAATTAGAGATCTAAAGCAACGGAAAAAGCAACACACTCATGTCTTGACCAAAGGAGAAGCCAAGATGCGATAGATTTGGATCAGAAAAGAAGAGTTGAGATATAATATGGCTCATCTATCAATGTATGGTATCTTGACAGTGGATGATCACAACATATGACTAGAAACAAAGAATATATTATAGATTATATAGTGTGTCACAATGACAGTGTGACATTCGGTGATGGTGTGAAGAACAAAGTCATCGGCGTAGGCATGCTGAATGTAGCTAGAATACGAAAATTATCTAACGTGTTACACATCAAAAGGATGAAAGCCAATCTGATAAATATTAGCCAACTCTGTGCTGATAATGACCTTTTGGTGTATTTCGATAAGAGACAATGTTGTCTGCTTACAAAACAATGACAAGTGCATCATCGTAGGATCAAGAACTGGTGATAATTGCTACCATATGAATGCTATGAAGGAACCTATATGTTTAGCTAGACAAGTTGGAGAAGCAGAATTGTGGCATAAACGATTAGGGCCTATGGACTATAAGCACTTGCACAAGCTTGGAAGCAAACAAATAGTCGGAGGAATTCCTCAATTTAAAAAGGAGTGTAAGTTACTGTGTGAAGATTGCTTGATTGGTAATCTAGTCATAGTAAAGCACATATAAAGTTGGAGATATCACCATAACATATATCTTAGATCTAATGCACATTGATTTATTTGGACCTATATAGGTTGAAAGTACTGGTGGAAAAAGGTATGTCTTGGTGTGTGTCGATGACTACTCAAGGTAAACATGGATAGACTTTCTCAGAAATAAAGCAGATTCATTTCATGCATTAATAAAGATGTGTCTAAGCATTCAGATAGAGAATAACACAACTCTGAAAAGGCTTAGAAGTGATCATGACAAAGAGTTTGATAACAGCCAGTTTTCAGAATTCTTTGAGTCGCGTGGCATCAGACACGAGTTTTCAACCAAAGACACCACAACAAAATGGTGTATTTAAGAGAAAGAATAGAACAATTCAAGATATGATTCATGTGATGCTGAATTCTAAAGGACTATCACACAGTTGATGGGCAGAAGCAGCCAACACATCAGTCACATCATGAACAGATTGTTTTTTAGGCCTTTGATAAATAAGACAGCATATGAAATATGGAAGGGCAGAAAACATAAGCTGGGTTACATGCATGTGTTTGGAAGTAAATATTAAATCATAAAAGATCGAGAACACTTAGGAAAATTCAATGCTAGAAGTGATGAGGGAATTTTTTGGGATACTCCAAATAGTCATGCATATCATGTATTTAACTAACACACAGGAGTAGTTATGGAATTAGTAAATGTGGTTATTGAGGATGTTGACACTAGGGCCAAATACAAGTACCAGCGGGCCGAATCTCAGCAGCAGGCCGAACTTTCCTTTTTTTTACAGCTGACCAATGGTCAAAGTGGTTGACTGCCTTAAATAACTCAAATACACCTCAATCTGAAAAATTATCTGGTATGAAAAATTTATGGATTATAGATTCAGGATGCTCTCATCATATGACTGGTAGGAAAGATTTTTTGAGCAATTTAAATAATGTCTACCCATATACTATTGGCCTGCCTAATGGAGCTAAGACAGTTGCTCTACAAGAAGGAACGGTCCCCTTAACTCCTAGACTTAAACTCCAAAATATGCTTTTAATTCCCGAACATACAACCTAATTTCCTTATCTCAATTGGCCGAGACTCACAGTGTTTTATCATCCTTTTTGACAATTTTTGTGTTATACAGGACCGTTTCTCTATGAGGCTGATTGGACTGGGTGAACAGAGGAATGGGATTTTCTTCTACAAGGCGATGCCACCATCAGCATTATATGCTCTTTCTAGTACTGTTCAAAACTCTGGCACATTATGGCATTTAAGGTTGGGACATCCTTCGGATTCTATGGTGAATAAATTTTGGAAATTTCTAAAAATTCTGGCACTAAAACTGTTCCTTGCAATATATGTTTGCAAGCTCAACAAACTCGTGATTGTTTCCCTTTAAGTGATAATAAGGCATCTGAAAATTTTGATTTAATACATTGTGATTTGTGGGGGCCATAAAAAACTCCATCTTGCTTATATTCATGATCATGGTTTACCAACAGATAAATTCAGAGCTAGAAACAGAATGTGTGTCTTCCTTGGATATCCATATAACAAGAAAGGTTGGCGTTTTTATGATTTGGAAGCAGAAAAGTTTATTTTATCCCGAGATGTAATTTTTGACGAAACTAGATATCCCTACCAAGAGCAATCTAGTACTTCCATAAAAGCTACCGAATTCCAACAATTATACAATTTTGGAGAACAACTTTTAGCCTCCAGAGACAGGAGGAGTATAAGTCCCACAACCAAAATCACCCTACAAAAACACACAGCCCAAACTCTCACCCAACAGCCAAACACTCAGCCCACCCCATTCCCATTTCAGCCCAACCCACAAAACCCATCTCCCTCAGACCATGCCAGCCTTTCTCGCAGCCCACCCACGTCCAACCCAACAGAACATACCAACCCCTCTCGCGGCCCATCCGCGTCCAGCCCAGCACCTCACCCTCCTCTCCCAACTGCGCACAACCCAAACCCACAACTCCTTGGCCCACCCACCATCTGTGCCCCACCTACCCAGCCCACTAACCCTTCTTCTAGAAGCCCAAACGCCTCTTCTTGCGGCCCACCTAATTAGCCCAGCTTCTTTCCCTCTCGCGGCCCAGCCTCACCTACAACCCAACCATTACTTCCAGCCCCTCCAAGACAAATTTCAGCCACCAGAAAAATTCTCTTCTTCCTTCGAAACTGCTGATCAAACTTTACAAGAAAATCGAAAAAATATTGGAATTCGGAAGAGCACTAGAATGAAAAATATTCTAGTGCATCTCCGAGATTGTGATTGCAATACCATCTGGAAATCTTCTATATCTCATTCCTCCTCTGCTTCCTCACCCTGTTCGAATCTCACAGGTACATCTCTTTATCTTATAATATAATTTGTGGACTATAAAAAATTCTCTCCTTCTCATATGCATTTTTTTAGCATCTATTGCCACAGAAAAGGAACCTACCACTTTCTTTGAAGCTATCTCAAATTCTAAATGGTGCACCGCCATGCAACAAGAAATTGATGCCTTAAAAAAGAATGGTACCTGGACTTTAACATCCTTGCCTCCTGACAAAAGTGCTCTTGGAAGTAAATGGGTGTATCGCATTAAATATAAAGCAGATGGTACTATCCGGCAATACAAAGCCCGCTTGCTGATTCTAGGCAACACACAAATGGCAGGCATTAATTTCACAGACACTTTTGCTCCTGTTGCTAAAATGGTTACTGTTCGCACCTTATTTTCTGTTGCTATTGCTCGAAACTGGCTTATTCATCAGATGGATGTCCACAATATATTTTTACACGGTGATTTACAAGAAGAAGTATACATGCGCCCCCATCTGGTTTTCGCCCTTCTAGTGGCTAGGTTTGTCTTCTGAAAAAATCTATATACAGTCTTCGACAAGCCCTCAGGTGTTGGTTCTCAAAACTGACTGCTGCTCTTCGTAAGTGTGGTTTTTGTCAATCTTATGCAGATTATTCACTTTTCACATACTCACGGGATAATATTCTTTTATGTGTTCTCATTTATATGGATGATTTATTACTCACTGCAATTCACTACCCTAAATAAATGCCTTCAAAGCTTCCTTAAATAAATCCTTTCACATGAAGGATTTAGGTACTCTTAAATATTTTTTGGGTATTGAAATTGCAAAAAATCCCTTGGGCTTATTTTTGTGCCAAAGAAAGTACACTTTGGAAATTCTCTCTGAGGCTAGACTATTGGGAGCTAAACCTGTTTCTATACCTATTGAACTAAATCACCAGTTGGTTAAAGATACCAGCCCCTATTTTGATAACCTAGAACGATACCGTAGATTCATTGGCAAACTCATCTATCTTACTCTGACAAGACCTGAGCTTGCTTATTCTGTTCATACGCTCGCTCAGTTTATGTATGCTCCTCGACATGCTCATTGGGATGCAGCTTTACGGGTTGTTCGATACCTCAAGGGTAGTCCTGGTCGTGGTATTCTTTTTTAATCTAATTTTCCTCTTTTACTGACAACCTATTGTAATTCCGATTGGGCCACCTGTCCTATTACACGTCGCTCTATTGCAGGCTATTTTATTTCCCTTGGTGGTTCCCCTATTTCTTGGAAAACAAAGAAACAACATACCGTCTCTCGCTTCTCTGCCGAAGCCGAATATCGCTCAATAGCGATGACTGTATATGAATTAAAATGGCTATCTAGCCTTCTTTGTGATCTTCATGTGTCTATCACCTGCCCTGTTCCGTTACATTGTGATAATCAAGTTGCTCTTCACATCGTCGAAAATCCTGTGTTCCATGAACACACTAAACACATTGAAATTGATTGTCACTTCGTCCGCGATGCATTTCAAGCTAGCTTTATTTCTCCTTATTATATTCGAAGCGAACTTCAGCCGACCGATATTCTCACTAAAGCTCTTCATCGTACTTAATTTCATTGTCTAGTTTCTAAGTTAGGCATTTCACACCTTCACCGTCCAACTTGAGGGGCAGTGTTAAAGATTAAAATTCTACTATGATTAGGATTGTTATTATTATTGTTTTGTTAGGATTCATATCTTCTAAGTTCATGTATATTTAGTTTCCTAATTATAGTTTGTTTAGGATTGGTCACACATGGTGACAACTATATAATGTACCATATTTTACAATAATAGACAGAGAACATTATATTGTTTTATCATTTGTCGAGCTATGTCACTATTCTAAGCCATATGTATTGAATTTCTACAAAATAGCTGAGTTGAGTCTTTTACTAGGTTTCTTTCATCCTTCCTTGAAAATGTCAATAATCCTTCCGATTTTCCAAAAAAAGTTTATCAGAGAACTAATTTCCGTACAATTGAGAAGAACTGAAGAAAAGAATAAGAACAGAATCATGGAGACAAGACATTAATTTCATAATTGGTTCTTGAAACGAAAAATCCAACAAGATTTCTAAATTCTAAATTTCTAAACTCTACAAAACATTCTAAAGAATGAAACATTTAAACAATCCTACAACACTACTTTCTTCACTTCAAAACAGAGTAATTATTTTTGTAACTTTCAATAAAAAAATCGTCCCCTATTCCCTCTCCTTGATCGTCCACGACGTTTACCTTTTCTTGGTTTCTTAGGTACAACAAGAGGAGGAGGATTATTGATATTCTCGGGATTATGAATATTATTATCAATACATTCAGGAGCAAGTCCTTGAGGAAATCTCATATTATCTTTGCAATAATTATAAACCATATATTTCTCCTGCAACAATTTCATACTTTCTCTGGCTGTTGAATCTAATTCTTCTGTTAGCCAAGAATTGTCTTTAGAATCTTCTGAATCACAGGATGATTTTCTTGTTCTATAAGACCAAATGCAAGCTTTTGCACTGAAATTTCTGTAAGATGCAGTAAAAGGTGCTAAGCTCCAATTAGTTTTAATAGTGCCATGTTGTGTTGCCCAATCATCTGCATTCCATAAACTTGAATATATCCTCATTGGTTGATTTTTTGGGTATGGAATTCCTATTGATTCCATGTTCTTGAACTCTCTTATAGGTTGTCCATCTACTGAAAGCCTGGTGTAAATTAGATGAAAAATAATGTCATTAAACTGTATTTTTGTTGGGCCTAAATGTGATTGAAAGAAATGCTGAAGGCAGAGGCTCCAACGATGACCTATGAGTCTGATAGTATTCAGATCAATTCATTTTTGTAAGTTGTCCTATTTATTGAAAGCCTAATATAAATTAAAATGATAAAATGTTATTAAATTGTATCACTGTTAAGTCTAAAAGTATTTTTAAAAAATACAAAAAATAGGGACTCAAGAGAACAACTAATGAATTTAGCAACACTTTCGATCAATCTGTATTTTAGGTTGCCTATCTACAAAAAGCCTAGTATTAATTAGATAGAGAAAAGAATGTCATTAAGCTGCTTTTTTGTTATGCCTAAGAGTGGTTTAAAAAAAATGCAGAAGGCAGGGATTCAGCAGGCAACTCATGAGTTAGTGGTATTCATAGTCTTTTTGCTTTCTAGGTTGCCCATTTACAAAAATGTTAGTGTGAATTAGACTAACAAAATGTTATTAAACTATATTTTTGGTACGCCTGAAAGTGATTGAAAGAATTAAAAGCAGAGGGCCCAAGAGAGTGATTTATGGGCCAAAATGTACTAACATTAATCAACTACTTGTCATCCGGCCCACCTATACCAAAATGTCCTACTATACCAAAATGTCACGATAACAATTTTGACTTCGGTGGCATTTAGTTTGTGGAATTTGATATATGTTGCCACTAAATAGTGATATTTATAGTAAAAATATCATTTTTTTAGCATTTGATAGTATATATTGCAACGCTTGTAATATTTTTTACAATTATCATATAAAGTGCCACAAAATTATGGCACTATGAAATAATACCACAAATAGTGCCACAAAAATATGGCGCAAATATAAAATGTGAACAAAATGTGACAGAAATTTAAAGTGCTACAAGTAATGCCACTTAAATATGGCACAAATTCAAATGTCTCAAATAATGCTACAAAAATATAACAAAGTTCAAATGTCACTAATAATGTCACCAAAATGTATAACACATACACAATACGTATGAGTGCAATAATGAAATATATAACTAAATTATATATATAAGTTAAAATTCAATATTATGTAGCGTGTAAGTTTGTACTACAAATTTATTCATATAAAAAAATATAGAAAAACTTAAAGTACTAATTTATTAAATACTATTTAACAAAAGATTGAACATTACCTAACAAAAATTTATTATGGTTCATACATTATAATCTTTTAGATAAAAAAAAAGAGGAAAAGAATGTAGTGATATTTTTCATATTTGCACATCTACATTTTGCATCATAAATTTATAATGTTTTCAATTGCTTGATCTCTCTCAAAATTAGTAAAAAATTTGCAACAACTTTTTTAAGGGTAATGTTGTGAAAAATATTTTCTACATTTAAGATGTGTATAACATCATCATATAATTGAAATAAGGGAAGAAAAATATTAAGTTATATTATAGATAGAAAAATTTTGATCTAAAAGTTGCATATGTTTATTGAAAATCTCTGTAATATAAGAAAATTAGTATTCATTCAAAAAATTATTTTTATTATTTAGTAAAAGCAACTTATTTAAATAAATACACTAATAATCAAACTTATAAATCAATTTTAGCTTATTAATATACAATATAAATAAAATTTGTTAATAACTTATCATAAAAGTGCATGTAGTCCATTAGTTAAAGCACTTATTATAATATGAGAGATCATGTGTTCAAATATCACTTAATGCAACTATTAATTAGAACTAATATTTGTAAAGAAAACGATACCACTTTCATGAAGCGTTTACAATTAAGTGTCACAAAAGAGTTTTTGTAGTATTTAAGTAATTTTTTTGGGTAATTTTACCAGTGTGTTTATATAATCAAACTGACTATATATGCCTAGACTTGTATAGTTGTGCCATATAGTGTCATTACAATGAGCTCATGCGGCATAAAGGTATCGCATCAGCAGGATCATAATTAGTAGAGGTAAATTATACTTACACAATGTATTTTGGATTCCAAAGAATGGAATAGGTGTGGAAATCTTGAGTAGGATCAAACCACAAGAAAAATTGTTGTTCCCTTTCTCCTTTCCCTTGGCTAAAGACATTGGTATGGAGGGTATAAGGATTACCAGATGAATTACCCAAAAATTCGAAGTCTATTTCATCATGATTTGATCCTTCTGAAGACAACTGCAATAAATTATGTCCTATTATCAGTAATTAAGGTATCGAAAAACAAAAAAAATATACGAAGCTAAGACATGATAAAATGAACTAAATAACGTAGGATTATTACATAGTATGTAGTGACGGTTCCAGCAGAATTTCCAGGGATAAGCTTGATTTGCATATCAATTTTGGCAAATAGGTATTCCTTCTTTGATTCAAAACCAGAACCAGAGGACTTGTCTAGGGAGAGAGTAAGAAGTTCACCTCCCTCAAGCATTTTACCCCTTGTTTCACCCCATGTGAGTACAAAGTGACGGTTGAATGTTCCATTTGAGAAAATTGTGCCCGAGCTGCTCGTGAAATCAAGATATCATTAATTATAATCGAATCTTATGTTAAAATAAATTATGTTTTATCTTTTATTACGTAAGGAGATAGTAATTTAGTAGTAAAAGTGCTTCTTATGTCGTTAGAAGACTTGTTCTAACTACATTCCAAAACTCCAAATGTCCTTTTTCGGATCACATCCCCATGTGTAAAAGAAAATATTAAAAAAAAATGTTTCCTGTTTTGAATAACTGAAAAAAAGAAAAAATAGGCTAAAACTACAAAATGAAGAAAAAAAAATCTAATGAGTCAACCGTGATTAGTACGAGGGGGTGTTAATGAAATCTAAAAAGTTACAAGTTGGATACTTGCATGTATTGCTACTTGTACGTGACATTATGTTAATATTTTACAATTTTTTTAATTTTGTAAAAAATGTGTTATCTATGAGAACTATTGGGATTTAAAGTCAAATATTTATAATGGATTTTCGGTTGAAAAACTATCCAAATAGTTTCTGGGTATGTTTTCCATTGATTGTGTGCCTTTTAAGCAACTAAAAAAATACTTCTTAAAAAGTGTTTTTAAAAAGTTATAAATTTATTTTTAATTTTAATAAACAAATAATAATTAAAAACAATTTATATGTTAAAATAAATTAAAAATATACTTATTTCAAACAATTGAAAGAAGACTCAAACGCAACCGAAATTTGTTACGAATTAATATCATCCACCGGTAAGAATGGGGAATGCTCCGAGCCGAAAATATGCAAAAGTTGCAAAGTTTTTTTCCATGCCTAGAAATGGAAATTCAGCTTCTTATATTAATTATAAATGTACCTGCTGGTTTTGCCGTAGAAAGTTGGGTGTAGAAACTGCTTAGGTTCTACCGTGCGGCGAGCGGCGGAGATGGACTGAGATATGAGAACGTCCACCTGCCCAAATTAAACACTCCTTCAACCATTATAATTATACCATCAAGAGAAAAAAAAAAAAAAAAAAAGAATTGGAATTAATAATGCATAATAAATTAAGAAGAAAAGTTTACCTTGAAGACGAAAATAGCTGCAAATGCAAGAAATGCAAGGTACTGAAAAGAAGACCTTGATCTTGAAGGGGGATTTGAATTCCTGAGCAGTGCCATTGCATTTTGTTATGGATTATGATTATGCTTTTTCTCTTGCTGATATTATGATCAGAGGTCAAAATGTGAAGAAGTAATATCATCTTTGCATGACCATATTTCTCGTCCTTTTCACGTCACAGCCTTTGGTTTTGGTATATACAACAACAAATACACTATTGATTTTTTTTTTTTGGGAGAAGTGTTGGGTAGTTTGAGAACGAAGATCGTCTGTCTCACTTTGTATAGTACTTTTTTTGTGATATATTTTTATTATAGAATTTTTTTAGCTTACAATTTATTTTTTATTTAATAAATTTTATTAATAAAGCATACTAAATTAAGAAGTAATACAGATAAAAATACATAAACTCATATACACTATTCGAGCCGTTGGAGCCGGGGAGGGCGGGGGTAAGGGGTGGTCCAAAGATTGAGGGAAATAGGAAAAAACCTAATCTTTATCTTAATTGGCTCCGTTGGTTTTCCTCATGTGCTGCGTATTCACTCAAATATCTGTGGTGTATCCTCTGGCTAGCTATAAGGGTTGATCAAATGTCTATTTAATTTACTTCCTTTGTTTAATTTGTTAAAAAAATGTCTATTTAATTTACTTCCTTTATCTTTCCTTTCGCTTTAAAAAAAAAAAAAAAAGAGAGAGAGAAGGAAAGAGAAAATAATATGAGGAGAATGGTCATTTTGCTCCTCAAAATTAAGCCAGTTTCAGCGGTTTTTTTTTATTATTTTTAAAATTATTATGGTCCCAAAATATTACATATGCAATTAAACTGATTTTTTTAGACAGCATAAGTTGAGATAAATAATAATAGTAATGGGGCTGCATCCTGCCAAACAAAGTAGTTCGATAATAAGTAAAATAGAAGGTGAATAATAAAAGTAATTTTTACCATATCAAAGAATTTAAAAAACATAATGATCAATTTTTTAAAAGAATAATTTTTAAAGAATTAGCATTAAACCAATTATAGTGAGTCAATGAAAATAAAATTAAAAAATAAAAAAAGATATACTTTTACTTCATTATTGGTATGAATATTTCTGTGCAAAAATAATCGTTCCGTTCTTACTAAACCACTGTAATGAACTTAATTTTTATCCTTTTATCACCTTCCTCAAAGAAGGTGAAGGGAAAAATACGCGTACAACAAAAATCAATGAATTCCCCATGTATACATCCTTTAAAACTGGTGTCCACTAGGGAGCTTACCTAGGCTTGCGTTCTTAATCTTGGGCTAATAAGCCCAAACAACTTCCCTCTGAACTTTATAACAAACAAACAAAGGTAAACTTGATTTTAACATAGGGCCCATTTCACCCACTTGATCTTAAGATAATTTAAACGGAACCTTGGTGAATTCTCAAACTGCGGCCCATCTTTTCAAATTAATAAAATATCCATAATTTTTTTTTATCAAATATATACATAATTTTTTAGCTTATATTTAAAAAATATTTCAAACTTCTATACAGCTTTTACTGTCGGTTTTTTTTTTCATATATAAAACTTTTATTCTTTCAAATTTTTATGCTATACATTATTTACAGTATTGTTAGTATGACAAATTATACTTAACGTAGTAATTTTCAACACAGTTTAGACGTACGTCATTCACTCCTTATGAAAGATACTTTAGTTCTTAAAATGATGGATTGTATCAAACAAACAAGTAATGCATATTGAAAGATGATGGAATGTATTCTTTTCAATATAAAAAAAAAATGAACGGTTTCTTTTGGTTCTATGGTTGAATAAAAGGTTTATATATAGGAACATATCTAAAATATGTTAAAATTAGTTACTTGGAGTATAATTCCTTTTTTAGAAGGAGAGTATAATTCATTCTATCTTTAAAATTATAAATAGTTTATAAATTAACAATCTGAAAAAAAATTTTTCACTATTAATAGAAAACAATAGGCGTACATAATTAATTTTTCTTGTAAACAAAAAGATATGAATTGGTACATTTTGAACGTTGGTAATATCCCATCTATATCCGTCTTATAATTTTTTGTTGATTGAGTATACCTTTTCCATTCAAAATATTTATTATTTTAATAACTCAATTTAGTACTAAATGATATTTTTTATATATCTCTCTAGCTTGTTTAAATTAAATAATTATTTAAAAATTTTTAATAAATTTTTTTTGCTAAATATATTAGAACTACTAATGACAATTTAAATTATTTTTTAATTTGAACAATTCAATTATTTTTTAAATTTTATATATATTACCTTGAGGAGACATAAAATATAAAAAAAAGGGACACAATATGTGTGCTTGTTTCGAATGTGACATGTATAAAAGCTATACGTGTTAACGTAACCACACCTGTTTCTACTTTCTATACTCCTTCGAATATTTTAGGATTTCCACTAAATATTGTTCCAAGTTATTTTAAACGGCCAAAGAAAGTGAAAAAGATTAGAGGTTTGGATGTGGGATATGGCCATTTCAGGATTCAACATCATCTACTGTTTCCTGCCTCTGCTCCATTTCATCCACACCTCGGTAAAGAAATCTCCATAAACGCGTGCCATAAATATGCTAATAACCCAATAGTATACCTTCGGTCGTAAATATATAAGTGCTTTTACTTAAGATTTGATGATAAAAAATTATAAATTTTTTATATATTTTAATATTTATTTATTTTATAATTTCTAATTCTATGATGTTTAATTAATTTATTATCTCCTTTTCTTCTCTGTTTATTTATTTCAATTTATTTATTGATAGTAAAATAGATATTTTATATAAAAAATTATATTATTTAAAATTTTTAATTTGTAGTTTAAAATGGACACCGAATGTAATAATTAGCAAATTGCATATATTATTTCCCACCAACCAATTTCCACTAGCCATCGTTCCATCTGTTTCCAGCTCTGCTAAAACTACTACTGTTCCAAACCCCCTTTTTTTTTACCTCCAATTAGGATCTTTCCTCTCAATTTCCTCTCATATTTTTTTCTTACCTATAAATGCTCCCCATGCTATCTAACCACAAATCATCTCACATAATTCATCAAATCTTTATTTCCAATATTTCAAACCATGGCTTTTTCTTCTTCTTCTTCTTCTTTATACTCAAATCGTCATTTCTTTGTGATATTTGCTATTGCAATTAGCTTCTCTTTGTTTGCAAATGGCAGCAACTTCTACAATGATTTTGCCATTACGTGGGGCGATGGCCGAGCAAAGATTCTTAACAATGGGGAGCTTCTTACTCTGTCCCTTGATAAAGCCTCTGGCTCTGGCTTCCAATCCAAGAATGAATATTTGTTTGGTAAAATTGATATGCAGCTCAAACTTGTTCCTGGAAATTCTGCTGGCACTGTCACTGCCTATTATGTAAGTTTATTTCCGTGTTATTTTTTTACTAAATACTCATTAAACTAAGATACACTCATTAAACTAAGATACGCTAAATTATGTCGTGTATAATAGCCTACAAACGAGGGGACACATTAGACAAAAATACTATTTAATACGCTCATATGAGAAGAGATGTAATAAAAATATGTAACTTATGGTGATACACTAGACAAAAATACTATTTAGTACCTTCATATTAGAAGAGATGTTATAAAAGTCTACAAACTAACTACGTAACACACTTAGACAAAATATTATTTAAAAAATACTATTTAAGACACTCGTGTTAGAAGGGATGTTACAAAAATATACAAACGTGACAAACTAGATAAAAAATCTTATAATATGTAATACAAATACACAGTTCACGTGGTACACTAAATAAAAATATTATTTAACATTCTTATTAGAACAAATGTTAAAGATATTTGCAAACAGCATGACACAGTAGATAAAAATACTATTTACTGAATTTATATTATCAAAGATGTTTAAGTGATTGCTAAACAATTTCACCCATTTATCATTAGGTTAACTTTAACGATAATTCATTCGGAGTCTTGATTGATTAAACTTTTCTTTTCTTTAATAATTTCTTGTAATATACATAATTATGTTCTAACTTGGTTGTGAATTTTCAGTTGTCATCACAAGGACCAAGTCATGATGAAATAGACTTTGAATTCTTGGGAAATCAAAGTGGTGATCCTTACATTCTTCACACTAATGTGTTCAGCCAAGGAAAGGGTAACAGAGAGCAGCAATTCTATCTTTGGTTTGACCCTACTGCAGATTTTCACACCTATTCCATCCTTTGGAACCCTCAACGCATTGTGTAAGTTCATCAAACACCATATTAAAGAATTAAAAATTTTTCTTGACTTTTTTCTTTTTTTATGCATTGAGAAAGAAGATGTGGTTCGAACTTAAAACTAAATTTAATCCCATCTGATAAGAAAGACTTTTATTACTGAATTACTATCTTATCACAAATTTTTTTTTATTAAAATGAATTAAAAGATAACTATTTTCCATCGTAACATTGTAGTCACATAAGAAATCATATTTTGACTTTGTAGGAGCGAAAATCTATATCAAAACATCAAAGGGAGGAACTTAAATAAAAAAAAAATGTCTAAAAACTTAAGAAAACCAATGCTTATACATTATTTTTTTTCAGATGTGGGGAGAGTCTGCCCCTCTAGTCCTTGAAATTTTGTGCATGTTTTTGTGTTTTAACACACAGATTTTCCCATGTTTTCAGTTTCTCTGTGGATGGGACACCAATCAGAGAATTCAAGAATGCAGAATCATTAGGAGTTCCATACCCAAAGAACCAAGCAATGAGAATATATTCAAGCCTTTGGAATGCAGATGATTGGGCTACACAAGGCGGTCGTGTTAAGACAGATTGGAGTAAAGCTCCTTTTACTGCTTCCTACAGAAACTTCAATTCAAATGCTTGTATTTGGTCCTCTGGCAAATCTTCTTGCAACTCTAATTCTCCAACTTCTTCCAATTCATGGCTAAATGAACAGTTGGATTCCACAAGCCAAGAAAGACTAAAATGGGTTCAGAAGAATTATATGATCTACAATTATTGCAGTGATTCTAAGAGATTTCCACAGGGCCTTCCTCCAGAATGTGCAATGAACAATTCCTCTTAAGAAACTTAAGGCATGGAAGGATATTCTTGCTGTGTTGTTTATATATTTTGTAGTATAATTCCTTGATTCTTTTAATTTGTACTTTTACTATTCTAGGACCAACTATTTTGTATTACCGAAATCATGTGAGCAATAAATCTTACTCCCTCCTTCATTTTACTGAAAATAGTTCATGACTATAAGAGAAAAACAAAAATAGTTTGTGACTAGCAAAAGATAAAATTAAAATTTGTAACAATAAAAATAAACCGAAATAGTTCATGGATAGAGAAAGCTAAAATCAAAGTTTATTACTATTAAGAGGGAAGTAAAGAGAGTTTATGAGCATAAATAATTAATATCTCTATATATTCTTTACTATTTTTTGGACAAATTCTGTAAAAAAGAGCAAAGTAGTTGGCACATCTTCGGTTCCATATGTCGGAAGCTTAAACAACACGCGTAAAGAAGCGGGTTCCATACCCATAGAACAATATAAGTTAAGAGAAGTCTAAAGCAAGAAACTCTTTTTGTTGCTTAAAACTCTCTTTTCTCCATTTTAAGATGTGCTTAATTGTAGTATAAATTTTAAGTGAAATATTTTTTGCTTAACTTTAAAGTCCGAAGTCTGAATATCCATATTGTTTGTCCATTATTGCACTTTCTTACATATAATTACTACTTATTAATTAATTCAACATTCAAATTCATACTTCAGTTTTCAGATTCAATGTTCACATTTGAAATTCGTAATTCAGAACTTAAATAATTCATACGTCACATCTCAGTTTTAATATTATGAAACGAGGTCATAGTCAGCACAAACAATCATGCAGTATATGCATTTTTAATTAGCAATAAATAAATAAATAGTCATGCAATAGAGATCCCAGAATGTGTTTCTTGTTCCCTAATATATCGAATTTATTTTAGAATCAGTTCTTCTCCACTCTTTTTTTTTTTTCTCTCCTCTCTATCGATTCCCTTCTACCTGCTCCCTTAACAGCTTCTCCCCTCATTTGTAGGGCAGAGGATCGTCTGTACCACTCTATACTACTTTTTTTATAATATATTTTCTTTTTAAAATTTGTCTATTTTTTTTTTAGGATTTCTCTTTCATTTATTAAGTTTTATTAACAAAATATACTAAATTAGAAAGTGGTAGACAAAATAGTACAGACAATCCAAACCACATTTGTAGTCATCTTTCCGGCCAGAGCTCAGAAATTGGTCGAATATTCTTTTCTTCTTTATCATGCTTTATTTTCAAGTTTTTTGTCTACAGATTATAGTAAACTTCTTTCAAAAGGTTTTTCTTCAAGATTGAAGACACAAAGGCAAGTTTCAACTTTGATATTTTCAAATCTAATGTATGTTTCGCTCTTTAAAGCGTAACCTTTCAACTCGAGTTCAGTCTGGGCCTTTCTTAGGTTTCTACATCTCTCCGAGACAATCTCCAAAGCTATTAATATGCCCATGGGTTTGTAGATTGCTGACTTTCAAGGAAGATGTTGATCTCGTTTTTCTCTTGTCAATGTGGTTTGAAGATTGCAAGAAAGATTCTGCAATAAAAATTAATGAGTCCAGTGGCAGGACCAGAAAAAAAAAGGTTGGGGGCTGAAGAGCAATACAAATTTTGCTAGAATTTCGTCTATGAAATGGATGCATTCCAAGTACAAAACTATTCAAACAATTCCGAATTCTTGGGGGGCTTGAATATTAAAAACCCATAATTTCTAAACTCTTTAAAATTTTCAGGGAGGCTCGAGCCCACCCGAGCCACCCCTAGTTCCAGCCCTTAATGTGTCTATCTTGTCTGTTAGTATGAGTATATTTTGTCCACCACCTAGTGTGTGGTTTGATTTTTGTTGCTTTATGTAATTGTTGTTTAATGGTTATCTCAATTTCTCAACTTTTCTCTTTCTTTAGATTAGAAGAAATGTTTGAGAATTGTTTTGATTATAATAGCTGTAGGCCTTTTGGGCCAACTTTCTCTCAATATTTTCATTTTTCTAGCCCAATTTATTTTTAAAATCCAATGATGAATCCATTAGGCCTCAAACCAAGATAGGTAGCTGAAGTTTGAATTGGTTAGAGATGTCGGGCCGGGCCAACCCAGGTTGCTCGTTGTGGCTTTGACCTATTTATTGCCTCTCCCCTCAGTTCTTGAGTATGTTCCAGACTCTTCCTTTCTCTTCTCTTTTTCTGCTACTCCTTCTCGGCCGTTTCAAGTGCCGTCTCTATCTCTTCATCTTCTCCCCTTCTTTACCGTTACTTATCGCGTCTGTTGCTCTCCTCTAGTGACTTCTATGGTCTTCTGTGACGCCGTCTCTAAATAATGGTGGTCTTGTGGTGATCCTTGTTCGATCGTTTTCTGGTTGTTTTGCGAGGTGAGCTGTAAGGGTGAGAGAGAGGGAGAACACCGGTGATTTTCTTGTTCAATTCGAGGCCTTAGATCTGAGGGTGTTGTTTTTGTTAAAGCTTATGTCTTTTTACTGCTAGCACCTCGACGAGGTCGTCAATTCACGTTGCTCGATGCCGTCCAGTCTCAGTGTGCCACTGGTGGTTCCGACACCGTAACGGCAGGTAAGTATCCCTTACCGATTTTTGGTTCAGTTTTTGTTTTTTTTTTTAACGATTGTTGTGTGCAAATTTTGGTCTTGCCGATCGGCATGAACCGATTGTGAAACAGGAAGAGGAAGAAGAAGTTTTTCTGTAATTGAATAGATTTATGTTTCCCCTGCTATTTTTCATTCTTTTACTGGTTTGTAATAGTAATTAGAGTGTGTAATAGTAATTAGATCATAACAAGTGGTATGAGAGCTCGGAAATCTATTGTCTCGATGCTCTCGACGGCGCCGGTAACCGCGGAGAATACAGATTTGAGGGAACTGCTGAGTTCCTCAGAACTGGCCAGTGAAGTATAGCTAAACCTTCTCTGCTTTTCTTTTTCCGATCATTATTTTCGCTTCTGTTTATTTTTTTTCCATTTCGGCTTGCCACCGTTTATGGGTTTGTTTACTGTTGCTGTTTCTTGTTTTTCCTTTCTGAACCGTGTTACGATTTAGTTCTTCGGCTTACTGTTTTCTTGTTCATTTTTGTGTTATACCCGTTTTTCTGTTGTTCCTCTATTTTTCTGGTGATATGTATTACAGTTACTGTTTCTGGTGATATAGCATTATTGTTGCTCTCGGTTTTTTTCTCTGGATTTCCTTTTGTTGCATTTTTCTTCTGTTTTGAAAAATTATACAAAATCCAAGCCTGGCTTGAATCTGTAAGATTTCAAGTAGCTATGCCTTGGCGCGTTTTTCAGTTTTTCAAAATTTTTGCAACATTCCTTTATTTTTGTCTTTTTCTGTTTTTGCTGATAAGCTACCGTGCAGCTCATATCTGTATATTGCATTCTCTGGGTTATTATATTACTGTTGCTCTATCTGTTGTTTGTGAGATTCGTGTGATTCACAATTCTTTATTACGCACTGTTTTCAAAGCAAAAAATCTGGATATTTTATTTGTGACTTTTTTTTATTAAAAAAAACTTCCATTTTTCGAGCCAATAAAATTACTCTTATTTACCAATTTTAACATGTCGATTCCAAAAATTGAAACCGACAAGTTTGATGGCAAATCCGATTTTATAATGTGGCGAAGAAAAATGAAAGTGGTTTTAGTTCAAAATAAAATCGCATCCTCAATTTGTAGCCCCGATGAGTATCCGAAATCTTGGACGGGCGAAGTTCTTGCTGAGAAACTGGATGATGCACATAGCTGTCTCACCCTGTATTTAACAGACAATGTTTTAAAAGAAATTGACGAAAAAGACAACGTTTTTTAAATCTAGACCAAACAGGAAAAACTATTTCTAGGAAAATCTTTGTCAAACAAGATTTATTTAAAAGAACAACTTTTTGGTTCCAAAATGAGCGGGTTGAAACACTTTTAGAAAACATGGATGATTTAAACAAAATTGTTTTGGAACTACAAAATGTTGGAGAGAAAATCTCTGATGAAAACATTGCTGTTATTTTGTTGAATGCCTTGCCTGATTCTTATAATGATGTGAAATCTGTCATTAAATATGGTAGAGATGGTTTATCTTTGTCTGATGTCAAAAACGCTTTAAAGTAAAAAGATTTGGATTTGAGAAAAGAAAATAAACTAAGCGGAGAAAACCTTTACGTGTGAGGGAGAGATGACCGGAGGGAACCTCTCAGTCATAGGTCTAAAAGTAAAGGGATGTCCAAATCACGAGACAAGAACAGAGTGAAGTGTTTTTACTATGGCAAGGAGGATCATATGAAAAATAAGTATTTTAAAAGGATCAAAGATGAAAAATAACGTAAATTTGGTAAAGGGGGTGATAAAAATAACAAAACCCATGATTTTGATACAGATGGTAATTCTATGTATTCCGAGGTTATGTGTGTATCCCCTACCCCTACTAATATTGTTAATGATTGGATCCTTGACTCTGGTTGCACTTTTCACATGACACCTCACAAGCACTAGTTTTCAGATTTCAAACCCCTTGATTAGGAAAAAGTTTTTATGGGTAACAACCAAGTTTGTGACATCAAAGGCATTGGTAATGTTTTCATAAAATCTCATGAAGGCATGACTAGGAAACTCACTGAGGTGAGATATGTGCCAAATCTCCGTCAGAACCTTATCTCTCTTGGTTATTTAGATTCAAATGGTTTTTCTTACAAATCAAAGAATGGTGTTTTAAGAGTTTGCAAAGGCAACCTGGTCATGCTAAAAGGTTTTAAAAGAGAGAGTTTATACACTCTCATTGGAAAAACTATTTGCAACTCATCTACACTTATTTCAAAAACAGTTCCTGAAAAGACCTTGTTGTGGCATCGTCGGATTGGCCACATTAGTGAGAAGGGACTGCATCATTTACAAAAAAAAAAAAAAATCTTTTATGTGCTGAAAAGATTGACTCTTTGGAATTCTGTGACCACTGTGTTTTTTGGGTAAACAGCACACAATCAGTTTTTCAACTAGCACGCACAAGTTTACCACAGTACTTGATTATGTGTTTGTGATCTGTGGGGACTTGAAAAGGTCCCAACCTATGGTGGTAATATTTATTTCCTATTTATTGTTGATGCTTTTTCTAGGCATGTTTGGCTCTTTCTTTTAAAAACAAAGGATCAAACTTTTGAAAAATTTTGTAAGTGGAAACGCCTTGCCGAAAATCAAACTGGAAATATATTAAGAACTATTAGGACAGATAACGGTCTTGAGTTTTGCAACCTTAAGTTTTCTGATTTATGTGCATCTCATAGCATCTTGCATCATAAATAGTTAAGCACAACCCCCAGCAGAACGGTGTAGATGAAAGGATGAACCGTACCATAATGGATAAAGTTAAGTGCCTTATGATTTCTTCTAGTGTCCAAAACCTTTCTGGGGTGAAGCTGTAAGCACGGCTGTATACCTCATTAATAGATCCCCTTCAACAGCTATAAACTTTAGAACTCCTGTAGAGTTGTGGTGTGGTAAACCTCCAAACCTTTCAAACCCTATAATTTTTTGTTGTGCCGCTTTTTCACATCAGAAAGAGCGTAAGCTAGATTCCAAGTCTAGGAAAGGTGTTTTTATAGGTTACCCTAGTGGAGTGAAGGGTTATAGAATTTGGCTCAAAGGTGAGCTAGGTGTGAGGATAGTGATAAGCAGGAATGTGGTTTTCAATGAGCAAGAGATGCCTTGTCTTAAGGACAAACCTGAGCCTGTTAGTACATCCTATATCCCCACAATAGATAGTATTCCAATAGAGGTGGAGTCTAATCCCGAACCCTCTCAGGAACCACCTCCTGAGCCAGAAACCCAAGTAGAACCTGTTATACCATCCAGTGTTCATGATACCAACGAGCCTGAGTTAGAAAGTTCTGATGAGGAGGAAGAACACCCTGAGGTACAAGTACAAGCCCTTAGAGATTATCAACTAACTAGAAATAGGGTTAGAAGAGTGCCCAAGGAACACACTAGATATGGTTATTCATACATTGTCTCATATGCATTTATTGTTGCATCTTATGTGGAAGAAAAAGAACCACTATGTTTTTCTGATGTTTCAAAAAGCCCTAACTGCTCTTTATCGTTACGTGCTATGAATGAGGAAATGTCTTCTCTTGACAAAAACAAAACCTGGATTCTTGTTCCAAAACCCTCAACTCAAAAATTGGTTGATTGCAAATGGATTTTTAAAATCAAAGAGCTTGAGTCTCCTAAAGAACCTCCAAGGTTCAAGGCCAGGTTGGTTGCGAATGGTTTTTCACAAGGTGAGGGCATTGATTTTAACGAAATCTTTTCTCCTGTCGTTAAATACAAAACGATTAGGATTAGGCTTACTCTTGTTGCTTTCTATCATCTTCATCTTGAACAACTCGATGTGAAAACCGCTTTCTTGCATGGTGATCTTGAGGAGACCATATGTATGCGTCAACCTCCAGGTTTTAAAGTTAATGGTAAGGAACATATGGCATGCCTGTTGAAAAAGTCCTTACACAGACTTAAACAATCCCCGAGACAATGGTACAAGATGTTTGATTCTTTTATGTTAAAAGTTGGTTTCTTGAAAAGCAATTATGATAGTTGCCTTTATTTCTTTGGAAATAACGTTGATAGTGCTATTTATTTATTGCTTAATGTAGATGATAAGTTAATTGCGTGCAAACATAAAGCCAAAATTGATGATTTGAAATCACAGCTGAAGTCCGAATTCGACATGAAGGACTTAAGGTCTACATCCAGGATTCTCGGGATGAGTAATACTAGAGATAGGACTAATCATTCCCTTTTCTTATCTCAAAAGCCTTTCCTTCAGAAAATTGTCTCTAAATTTTCCATGTATCTTTGTAAACACGTCATTACCCCACTTGCGAGCCATTTCAAACTTTCTGACAAGACTTGTCCTAAAATCGAGTGTGAGAAAAGAGATATGGCAAATATTCCCTATAGAATGGCCATAGGCTCGGTTATGTATTCGATAATATCTACCCGACCAGACATTGCTTTTTCTATAAGCCTTCTTAGTAAATTTATGTCTAACCCGGGGAGGGATCACTAGGCTGCTCTCAAGTGGTTACTGCATTACCTTAACGGAGCTACAGATAGGGGTTTACACTACTGTAATTGGTCTGATAATTTTGATCTAGTTGGTTATGTCGATTCTGACTTTGTAGATGACAAGGATGGTAGAAAATCTACCTCGTCCTATTTCTTTACCCTAGCGGGTAATTGCATCTCGTGGAAATCCCAACTACAAGCAATAGTTGCATTATCAACTACTGAAACTGAGTACGTTGCCACTACGGAAGCAATCTGGCCTCAAGGGTTATTGAATGAATTACATGTTTTACATTCTAATGCTATTATCTATACTAACAGTCAGAGTTGTTTACATTTATGCAAAAATTATGTCTATCATGAAAGGACAAAGCATATAGATGTCAAATATCATTTCATTAGAGAAAAAGTCTCTAGTGGCTTAGTTGACATAGATAAGATTAGTACTGATAATAATCCTACAGATTTCGGTACTAAAATTGTAAGCACTGACAAGTTTATGTTTTGCAGGGATTTCCTTCACTTGGACATAGATTGACTCTAATTGAGTCATTCGAGAGATGGGAAAATATTGTTCGATGTAGAGATTGTAGGCCTTCTGGGCCAACTTTTTCCCAATATTTTCATTTTTCCACCCCAATTAATTTTCAAAACCCAATGATGAATCCAATAAGCCTCAAACCAAGATAGGTGGCTGAAGTTTGAATTGGTCAGAGAGATGTCGGGTCGAGCCAACCTGGGCTGCCCATTGTGGCTTTGACCTATTTATTGCCTCTCCCCCTCGATTCTTGAGTATCTTCCAGACTCTTCCTTTCTCTTCTCTTTTTCTGCTACTCCCTCTCGGCCATTTCAAGTGCCGTCTCTGTCTCTTCATCTTTCCCTTCTTTACCGCGGCTTATCGCGTCTGTTGCTCTCCTCTACTGACTTCTGTGGTCTTCTTTGATGTTGTCTCTAAATAACGGTCGTTTTGTGGTGATCCTTCTTCGATCATTTTCTGGTTGTTTTGTGAGGTGAGCCGTAAGGGTGAGAGAGAGGGAGAACACGAGTGATTTTCTTGTTCTATTTGAGGTCTTAGATCTGAGGGTATTGCTTTCGTTAAAGTTGATACCTTTTTACGACTAGCACCTCGACACGGTCACCGCTTCACACTGCTGCTCGGCGCCGTCCAGTCTCAGTGTGCCGCTGGCAATTTCGGCACCGTAGCGACAGGTAAGTATCCCTTATCAATTGTTGGTTCAATTTTTTTTTAACGATTGTTGTGTGCAAATTTCGGTCTTGCCGATCAGTTTGAACCGATTGTGAAACAAGAAGAGGAAGAAGAAGTTTTTTTTGTAATAGAATAGGTTTATTTTTCTGCTGCTATTTTTTATTCTTTTACTGGTTTGCAATAGTAATTAGAGTGTGTAATAGTAATTAGATCCTAACAATAGCCTTAGCCTATTTCATATTAATGGATGACCTTCTTATTCATATATATATATATATATATTATTTTAAGTAGGCACTTCTTGTACTTACACTTAAATCATTTTTGAGTTTAAATCAAATAACCAACTCAAGATGTCTTAAGTATTCATATACTTTCCAAATGAAAGATTATCGCAACCAAACATTCAATTAAGATAATCTAATCATGAAACACTTAAACATTAAAGAATTAACCATCTAATCTAAAATTGTTAAAACATTTTTAACACACATCAAAAAACTTTTCATTAAAATAATTTTTACTCTAAAAGCAAAGTGTAGGTTTTGAAAGCAATTTTTCCATTTTTGAAAACCTTTTAGACTTGATTTATACTAATGCATATTAAAGTAAAAATGATTAAGATAAAGGGTCTACATAGTATACCTTATACTATACTCAACCCTATTCTAAGTCTTCATCACTTCAATCTTTGGCAACTTGAATCCACTTGACTCTTCTTGCCCTTAATACTTTAACTCTTGGAGTGAAGGCTTCACCTTCTAATAAAATGTTTCTGTCACATTAAAGACAGAACAATTAGTGGACATCAATGTTTGTCATTTAATTAAAACAAGAATTGTTCACCCTTAAGACCAGCAATCTCCCCGACCTTTTTAATGATGACAAACACAAACACAATGTGAGAGGATATAAACAAATAAGCTCATGGAAGAACGTGAAACATAGAGATGAAACACTTAAGCATATTTCATATATAAAGGCTCAAAGAGCCTATGGCTCAACCAACCTCCGTCAAAATCTCCTTCCTTCCTCAACTTAGCACAAAATAGGAGGTATGATAAAGATTTTTACAATAGTTCAAAGCTCCTCCTCACAATGTGCATAATTGTTTTGAAAAATTTTTTAAAATATCTTTGAGAACTTTTACATGATATAAAACTTTTTAAAGAATTAACCAAGTTCAAAAACTTTGAAAAATATCCTTGAGAAAAACAAAGTTCGGATGTCCAGACTTTAAACTTCGGACGTTCAGACCTTCAACAGAAATCCAAAATTCGGATGCCAACTTTGAATGTCCGAACTTATGGACCTGTTGCGTCCAATGTTCTAACATTTTTAATGTCAACTTGAAAACTCACCAAACTTCACCAAAACTTGTTTAAAATAGTTCCAAAACATTTTTACCAACTTTCAATTGTTAAAAACAAATTTTGAAACACCAACTATAATCATGAAAACCTTATAAAGCTCAAAGTTATACCCTTAGATATCTAAAAACATAAAAGCTCATTTAAAGTTCTGTGTACTCAAATTTTGTTTTAGAAGGATTTTGTCAAAAACAACTTCTTCACCTTATAACGCCATTAAAAACAAAGCACCTGGCCACAATCATGTTACCAAAACAACACATATCCAAGATTTTTACAACAAACTATCAAACCTTACAAAAATGAAAACACTTTTCAAACACTTATATCCACAATTTGAAAAATATTCAACCAACACATATAGCCACTAAGCATATAAAGAAAATAACCACAACTACTTAGCACTTAGTCAAAACAAATAATCACTGATTCACATGGATTGCTTAAGCACTTTGCACATTGTCAAACAAACACTTACTAGAGCACATAAGCAACTTAGCACTTAAGAAAATAATCACATAGAAACACTTAAACACATAAGTCACCTAGCACTTAAGCAAATAATCACATAGAAGCACTTAAATAGTTAACCAGAAACACTTGAACACTTAAACAATTAAATCATATAAGCCACTTAAGCACACACATACACATACATTGCACGCACATTTTTCCTCCTTTTGGCATCATTAAAAGATACATAGAGGGATAAAAAAGGGTGCCATAAGAAGATCTCATCACAAAGATATCATCATTGAGCTGCACTAAACATAAAAAGGGAAAAAAGCACATTAACCTCTAAAACAAGAATGAACAAGGAAATAAAAAGGAAAAATAAGGGAATGCTAAGCATAATAACGAATAAAGAGATAAAGATAGGAAAGTTTAGGGAATTTTCTTCATGATCTTCATACTATGTTTTTTTATATCATCATGTCTCCTTGATTTCCATACACTCATCTCGTGGTTCTTCCTTCTTCCTGGTGTAGTTCACTTTTCCTCTTGATATTAACCTCATGGATCTTTTTTTCTTGGTGTAAACAACACTGCTCCCTTTTTCTTTTGATGTAGGAGGAGAAGATATTAGTGTATGATAATTCTCTGGTAAGTTGCATAGGATCTCCGGCAAGTACAACCATTTTCCTTTGATAAAGGTGGCACAGAGGAATCATTGTTTCAGGCTCTGAATCTTTGGCTGCATCATCTAAGAAAATATGGGAGAAGTGTCCATGTTAGATCCCTTCTAAATAAAGAAGAGATGCACTTGCATATGGTGATACAATTATCCAATATCGCTTGATCTCGCTTAGGTTCGGACACCTAAAATTAGAATCATCCACCCAGCAATACCCAATGTTCTTCAGGTTCACATCATCTTAGGATAGTAACTGCATTCAGCCTCAAGATATCAGATTTACAAACTTCGATTGCCTTCTTCTCACTAAGAAGTTTCTCAATTATGTGGTCTATGGAACTATTTGAAAGTGCACAAACTAGAATTCGGGAATTCCTTTGTGAAAAATAAAGCTTAAGGATAGCTTCCACTAGGGTATTACTTTTTCTCGTACCTAGTGGCCTATGAATTACATAGGGGGGTCCCCTCTTTGCAGCCAAGAATTATCTCAACAACACTAATCTGCTCGTTATTAAGCATATGAGATATATGAACTAGCTCGGATGATTTTATAAATCTCTCTTTCAGACATTTAGAAAGTAATAAGAACTTCATTGCCTAAACTTTTGGCAGCCTCAATGGCTCGATATAACATTCTCATAGGCACACGATTACATGTGAATTGCACATTGTAGAAATTTCAAATCCCAAGACTTAAGTGAAAATCATTCCAAAATTTCAAGAATACTTGGTCTGCTATGACACGATGGATATAACCCTGATATGAAATGGTCTAGTTTGGATCCCCTGAGGAAAGCCTAGAAAATATATAATCTCCATAAACAAGGGAATACCTCTTCTCAACCAATCATGGGACCTCAAGGGATAAGAATTGGGGCTCCTTACTCCTCAGCTTGGCAAGTTCTATGTCATAGCCCTCATGTCCTCCTCCATTTTTAGTTTTTCCATGATTACTAAATCTTGAAAAAAAGAAGCATAGTTTGCCTTTGCTAGGCCAGCTTCAATAGCATTAGGGATTTCCTTTTCGCTTTATTAACTCTCTGATATCCTTTGGGATATATAAGAGACTTTGGAAGCCTATAGCAAGCCCCATGGTTTGAATTCTCTGGAGAAAGTGACTGTTTTTTCTTCCTGTCTTTGTCGAATGGCCTGCTAGAACCAATGACTTCGAGATCTTATCTTCAGCCATGATAAAAACAAGTTGCTCAACTGTGTCATCCCTAACACTAAAGTGCATAGCTGATGTGTGTAAGCCTGTAAAAGGTAGAACAAGCTTTTATGGTATTGTGCATTATAAAGTTCGGAAATGTTATCTTTTTACATCTTTGTACTTAGTCTTTTAATACATTATTAGGTCATATTGGTGTGAAATCTACTTATTTTATGTTATTTGGTGTTTTTAGGTATTTGGATTCAAAATGAGCATATTTTGTGGCATAAAAGATGGAAAAAAAAGGTGAAGAAGTTCAATTATGTGATTTGCACAGGATGTTACACACCATGTGCAAGAAGCTGTGCAGAACTACTGAAGCTGGTTTTTTCCATCGTGATGTACAAGGTGTTACACACCCTCTGCAACTAGGTGTGCAAGTCGGCAGAAAATAAAATTCTGGTCACAAATTAGGGTTTTTAAAGCCCTATTTAAAGAAGACTTAAGAGAAACATTAGAAACGATCATGGAACATCTTAACCAAAGTTGAGGGCTTTCAGCACTAAGGAAGCGCGAAATAACAACGAGAAGATCGAGATTTCAATTCTCAATTATGAGTTTTTCTCTTGTAACTCAATCTTCCTTTGTTTTTGCCATGTCTTGAGAGTATAATCTTCTAGTTAATTGGTCATGGATTGATTAATGTTTTTATGGGACTTTGAGATCTTTTATATTAAAGATCATACGTCCTTTAATTATCTTTTTCATTGATTCTGAGTATTTATACAATTTTTGATATATTCCTTATTGATTGTATTGAATTAATTAAGCTTGATCGCCCTAATTAGTTCACATAGTTAAATTGCTAGAGTTTATTAATTTCATAATTAATTATCCATGAGTAGCAATTATTGATTTAAAAAAAAAAATTACAACTATTGGTTTTATTAAATCAACAGGGAGTTGTATAATTCAAATATAATTGAAGCTAATTGTTTTATACGATTTGATATTGGTGATGCCATATGTTTTTAAGAAATCTTGTTATTAACTCAATACGTTCTTGTTGGTTGTATTAATTAACTAGGTTAGTGGTTAATTTCTAGTGCTACACGGAAGTCACATAATCTTTTATGAATAGGAATTTGTGGCGCTAAGTAGAATTCTAAAATCAATTGTTCATTAGTCAATAACGATCAATTATAGGTTTCATAAAAAATAATCAATTGCGTGCATCTTGTTAACACCTTTTCCCCTTGATTGTGTGTTTAATTGAAGCTAATTGAGTTGTATAATTCAAATAGCATATAATTGAAGCTAATTGTTTTATGCGATTTGATATTGGTGATGCCATATGTTTTTAAGAAATCTTGTTATTAACTCAATACATGCTTGTTGGTTGTATTAATTAACTAGGTTAGTGGTTAATTTCTAGTGCTACACGGAAGTCACATAATCTTTTAAGAATAGGAATTTGTGGCGCTAAGTAGAATTCTAAAATCAATTGTTCATTAGTCAATAACGATTAATTATAGGTTTCATAAAATATAATCAATTGCATGCGTCTTGTTAACACCTTTTTCCCTTGATTGTGTGTTTAATTTGAGTTCTTAGTTTAATTTAGATTATTAAAATTCCCAAACATTTTTATGGTGTGCCTTTGAATGTTATGGCTGATTTATTGCGATTTACGATCAAATAACAAAGGAATTGAGAGACGAAATTTTGGTGAATCAGAAGAAACTCTTTAATCTTCTAATAGAAATTGAAATGAAGAGCACTGATAAAATCTGTTTATTTGGGTCTTATTGATCAAGTCCTCTATGTCAAATCTATGAAAGTCTCGATGTAAGAAAAATCTAACCTTTCTTTAGTTTATATATATATATATATATTATTTTGATGTCATGAAAACATCAAAATCTTTTATTATGGATTTGGATACACATGCATCTTTAAATAATGATTCCTAAAGAGATCAGTAAAAGAGAAATCACAATTAAAAAAATTTCTTTTGTGATACCCCCAACCCTACCACTAGGTCAACTGCGGCTGAGTTGGGGTATCTACGTGCCTCTCGACACTAAACTATAAGTCTCAAAACAAGAGCATAACCCCCTGGGCAACATTTAGAAGTATATATATATATATATATATATATACAATACGCAGCGGAAAACTAAGTAGACTGAACACTAATAGAGGTCTCAAGACACAATGTTCAAGAAAACTTCTTTTGATCATTCCAATGCAAAGGTGGAAATACTTTACAAACGGCTTGAGGACAAGAAAATAAAATAGAATTACATGTCCTTCCGGAGAGGCTCAAACCAAAAACTCCACGTCTAAAACTTAAGCAGCTTATTGTGCTTCTGACCGTCCTGAGTTAATCCGAGGAGAAAATATGATATAAAAAAACGTGAGCACGCACGCTCAGTGAATCCACCTGTGTGTGCGCATTAGTGGTTTCTTTAAAATAATGATAACGCAGTTTCACGAAAAACAGTTCATGCAGTGTTTTAAGTAAACATATTTCTTTCTTTTGTTACTTTAACAATGTTGATGCTTGAACCTACATGAGGGTTTCAAGCGCAGCTGGAAAGTCTATCAAGACACATCAGCGCACCCTCTACACTCGAATCCAAAAGAACATGTAATGCAATAGTCGAGCTCCATGGACAAAGTCCGGATCCCACAACATAACGAGGTCATTGAAACTAAGTTCCGACATCTCGTAGTCAAAACCAGCCAAACACCATGCTAACGCTCGATTTCCAAACAACCGCACTCTCCATATCACTGGTCAAAATAAGCTACAGATTCATGGGGCACCCTACCAAGTCTGCCCTGGGACCAACCTTCATGATGAAACAAAACGAAAGCATTAGTGACACATTCACAAGATTCACCAACATCACAAATGGGTTAAAGGCATATGGGAAGGAATACACAAGAGGAGAAGTATATAGAAAAGGTTCTAGATGAACTTCCAAAGTCATGGCAACCAAAAACTCTTGCCATAAAAGAATCAAAAGATTTGAGACTTCTTCCCATTGAAGAGCTCATAGGATCCCTTCTTACCTATGAGATGAAAATAAAAAGATTAAATGAAATGGAAGATGAAGACAAAGGAAGAAAAGGTATAGTACTCAAAGTGAATGAGGAAGAGTAAGCTAGTTCATCAAATAATGAATATGAAAATGATGATGATGAGGATATGGCTTTGGTGATTAGAAAATTCAAAAAGTTCTAAAAGAAAGGCTTGAAAAAAAGAGGGAAGAAACCTCCATTCAAGAAAGGAGGATTCCTCGCTCTTCAAGGCTAGGTGCTTTGAATGCAATAGCACCGACCATCTTGTAGCCAATGGCCCAAAAGCCATCGAAAAGGAAAAAGGAGCTTTCGAGGCAAAGCTTGAGGCAATAAAGAAAAAGAATAAAGACAAAGGCCTAATATGAGGTTGGTATCAAGACTCAAGTGAAGGAGAAGAAAAGGCCAACATGTTCTTCATGGCACTAGAAAGTGAGGTACAATCTTCAGCTTCAAACTTATCTAATTTTGTTGATGATGATGATGATGATCCAAATTCTATGCTCATCAAAATGTATGATGAATTGAAAAAGGTTTCCAAAAGGAACAAGGAGTTTAAAAATAAGATTCATAATTTATTGAATATAATTCAAAACTTGCTTGTGAAAACAAAACTCTTCTTGAATCTTTAGAAATTTTGAAAATTGAAAAGGACTTCTCAAACTTAGAATTTCAAAAACTTGTTCTAGAGAACAAAAATCTTTGTGAAAAAATTCTTTCTCTTGAGAAATACATGCAGGATTACAATGATTTGAAGAAAAAGGTGAGTGATCTCACCATATGTATTGAAAAATTTACAAAAGCAAAGGAAAAGTTCAAAAATTTTCTTGGTTCTCAACATTCACCATTTGAGAAAAATGGAATTGGATTATAATTATTCTAATACTTTTTCTAACTAAACACGTTCTATAAAAGCTTCTTCATCCTTCTCACATCTTTGTTGCACTTATTGTGAAAAGAGTGGTCATAAAGCCACAAAATGTTTTATAAAAAGAAAAATTAAAAGGGGTGTAAAAACCATTTGGAAAGTAAAAGAAAAATCAACTAACATTCATGGACCCAAAAGGATATGGGTACCAAAAGTCATTTCTACTTCTTCTATTGTAGGAACACAAATCAAGCTCAACTAAGTGGTATTCGGATAGTGGTTGCCCAAGGAACATGATTGGCAACGCATCTCTTATTAGTTAGCTTAAAGAAACCGACTTCGTCACCTTTGGAGATAAGAAGAGAGGAAAGATAATTGGTATAGGTAACATTGGTAATGGCTCCTCTTCTTTTATTAAGGATGTTCTTTTAATTGATGTTTTAAAGTTTAATTTGCTTAGTATTAGTCAATTGTATGATAACGGGTACAAAGTTGTCTTTGAAAGTGATTCATCTTCTATCATTGATAAGCATGAAAACAAACACTATTTTTTGTTGCAAAAAGAGTTGGAAATGTTTATGTCTTTCATCTTGAAGATCTTATTTCTCAAAATTTAAAGTATCTCTTGGTTTATGATAATGATGCATTTTTATGCCATAGAAGGCTTGGCCATGTTAGCATTGATTTACTAAACCTACTTTCTTCAAAAGAACTTGTTAGAAGATTACCAAACCTACATTTTGAGAAAACTAAACTTTGTGATGCTTGCCAATTTGGAAAAAATTAAGACCTTTTTTAAACTAAAGAAAATGATTTCTACTTCAAAACCTTTGGAATTCATTCACGTGGATTTATTTGGATCAATGAGGACCACTAGTCATAATGGTAAGAGGTATGCTTTTGTTGTAGTGGATGATTTCTCAAGATTTACTTGGACTTTAATTTTAAGCCAAAAGGATGAGGCATTTCAAGAATTTGTCAAAATTTTCAAAAAGGTTCAAACCTCCCTTGATTGTAAATTGATATTTATGAGAAGTTATAATGAGAGAGAATTTAACACCAAAGATTTTACAAAACTATGTAATGATTTTGGTATAACACAATTTTTTGGGCCGCTAAAACCCCACAATAAAATGATGTTGTGGAAAGGAAAAATTGTACTTTACAATAAATGGCAAGATCAATACTTTGTGAAAACTCCATACCTAAATATTTTTGGGCCGAGGCCGTTAACACCACTTGCTACATTATGAAACGTGTTCCCTTGAGACCTCTTTTAAAGAAAACTCCTTTTGAACTCAATTTTTAACAAAGCCCCCTCAATTAGCTACTTGAAAGTTTTTGGATGTAAATGCTTTATCTTAAACACCAAGAACAATCTTGGGAAGTTTGATAGAAAATCCAATGAGGGAATTTTTCTAGGTTACTCTTCAAACAAAAAGGCCTATAGGATTTACAACAAAAGAACTTTTTGTGTTGAAGAGTCAATTCTTGTAAACTTTGATGAATCTAACATTTTTTATAAGAAAGATGATAATGACATAGATAACTATTTGAACTACTAACCATTCTATACTCGAGCAATGGAGGAACATGCTGAGGAAGAAGAGATTGAAGAGAAACAAGAAAATGATCAAGAAGTTCAAAATCTTCCTCAAGATGTGATATATCCAAAGGGACATTCCAAGGATGAAATCATTAGTGATGTATCATAAAGGGTAAGAACAAGAAGGTACTTTATTGACAACTTTGCCTATCTCAAATTGAGCCTAAATTTATAGATGATGCCTTATGTGATGAGTTTTGGATTATTGTTATGCAAGAGGAACTAAATCAGTTTGAAAGAAACAAATTTTGGACTTTGGTCCCAAGACCTCATAATCACCCTACAATTGGTACAAATGGGTTTTAGAGAAAAACTAAATGAATCTGGAGAAATGATGAGAAATAAAGCTAGTCTTGTTGCCCAAGGATTCTATCAAGAAAAGGGCATAGATTTTGATAAAACTTTTGCTCCGGTTGCTAGAGTTGAATCTATAAGAATGCTTTTAGCTTTTTATTGCTTTAAAGGATTCAAGATTTTTCAAATGGATGTTAAGAGTGCCTTTTTAAATGGTGATATTGAGGAGGAATTTTATATTGAACAACCTCCCGATTTTGTACATGAAAATTTTCCAAACTATATTTACAAACTTTCAAAAGTACTCTATGTTTAAAACAAGCTCAAAGAGCTTGGTATGAAAAATTAAGTAGTTTTCTTCTTTCAAAATTTTTTTCAAGAGGTGTGGTAGACACAACCCTTTTTCCAAAAACCTCTTGTAACAATGATCTTCTTCTTGTCCAAATTTATGTAGATGATATTATTTTCCGTGCTACTAATGTTTATTTATGTGAAGAATTTGTCTCGCTATGCATGATGAGAGAATTGACCTACTTTCTTAGACTCCAAAACAAACAAACCAAAGAAGGAATCTTTATCAATACGAGAAGTACACAAAGGAACTTCTCAAGAGATTTGGGATGAGGGATGCAAAAGGAATAGGAACTCCGATGAGCTCATCTTTGAAACTTCATAAGGACGAAAGAGGTAAAAAGGTAGATGAAAAACGGTATAGAGATATGATTGGGAGTTTGCTTTATTAAACGGCTATTAGGCCAGATATTATATTTGCTGTGTGTTTATGTGCTAGATTCCAAGCTTGCCCAAAAGAATCTCATTTAATAGTTGTTAAACATATTTTGAGATATTTAATATCATCTTATGACTATGGATTTTGGTACTCTAAACAATCTTATTTTGATCTTATCACTTACACCGATACGGACTATGTCGGATGTAAAGTAAAAAGAAAAGAGTACAAGTGAAAATTGGCACTTATTAGGGGGATGCTTAGTGTCTTGGTACAGCAAAAAGAAATCATGCGTATGCTTATCGACCGCCAAAGTGGAATATATAGCTGCTGGTTGTTGTTGTGCTCAAGTACTTTGGATGAAGCATACTTTACTTGACTTTGATTTTGATTTTAAAAACATACCTATTGTGATAACACTAGTGCAATAAATCTTTCTGTAAACCCTATGAAACATTCAAAAACTAAACATATTGAAATTAAACATTATTTTATAAGAGATCATGTTGCAAAAGAAGATGTATTTTTAGACTAAATCTGCACAGAAGATCAAATTGTTGACATTTTGACAAAATCCCTTTCTAAAGAACGTTGTTATTTGAGGAAATTACTTGGTATTGGAAAATTTGAGGACTAATGTGTGTTTTGAGTTTCAGAAATTTTCTTCATTTTTAAGCCCAGAAAATTGAATGATAAAACCGGAGGAGTATTGAAAACCGGACGTCCGTTTTCATTGAAGAATTTCAAGAATTTTTCTTCACAAAAATGCTGAGAGTTTCAGACTACCAAATCGGACGCCTCCAAAAAAACCGAACATCCGATTTCTTTTTTTAAAGAAAAACAAGACCACCATTTTCAAAACCGGTCAACCATTTTTAAATTTTTTGACGGTATCTGCATTTTTAAATTCAGAAAACCTGTGAATCCCTCTCATTTTTTTAACTCTCTCCCTCTACAACTCTGAAATTTCTCTCTCTAGAAAGACCAAAAGTTTCTCCCTTCTTACTCAAAAACCAACAGTTACTCTCATTCTCCATAAAAAAAAAAAAAATACATTCAATCGACCAACACTCTCTCCGAGTCTTCTCAATCGATCAATTCTCTCACTTATAACTCTCTATCAAAAATCCACCATTCAAAGACTTCATGAATGGTGAAAGTAAAGAATGCTAATATTGGAAGAGGTGAAAATGTTGAAGAAAGAGGAAGCAGTAGAGGAAGGATAGGATAAGGGAAAAGAGTGCCATCTGGAGTAAGGGCTCCAGAGAGGTTTATCTCTGTCAAGGTAGCTACTAATTTTGAAGAGTGGACAAGAAAGAGAAGGAAAGTTGCTCCGAGTCACAGAGTAGATTTGTCCGACATGGAAGGTATGGAAATCATTCCAAATATGTTTAAAGATATGGGTTGGGGACCCTGCTCACTGTTAATGAACTGTATTATCCCGAAATGATATATGAATTCTATGAAAACTTACATAAGGGTAGAATTCAAAAGTATGGAAATATAACCCATCAATGGATACTCTCTAAGGTTGGTGGCAGAGACATTTCATTTGACGATAGATTACTAAACCACATCTTAGAACACCTGAACGGCAGAAGATTTTACACAAAAATAAGAAATGTTTTTATCCTAACCTATATAGTGAAAGAAGATTTGAAGAAATATTCACAAAAGGAGAGGTTCTTAAGAGGCATGATGATAGAAATGTCAATAAGCTTGATGCCTATGGAAGATTACCGCATCATATGATCTCAAACACTATCATACCTAATATTGGTCACAAGTCTTCCATTACAAACATGCATTCCTTTGTCATGCTAGCACTACATGTGCATAGAAGAATGAATTTTGATTATATGGCCATAGAACACATGCTAGCCACTCCAACATCTTCCACAAAATGCTTTCCACATGGTTGCTTCTTCACAAAAGTCTTTCAATACTTTGTGCTTAATTTGGCTGGAGTTGGTGATCCCATTGGGCCTAGAAAAATCTACAACAAGCATACTTTCAAGAGAATAGGGTTTGAGAAAAATGAGGAAGGGATGTTAGCTAGAGGTGGACAAGATGAGAGTGATGAAGATGATGAAGGAAATGAGGAACAAGAAGCAATGGATGTGGATGAAGAGGAAAGTGAAACAAAACACGAAGAGGAGTCCTTTAGAAGAGAAATGAGGCAAAAAGAAAAGGCAAGAATGAGTTAGAGGAAGTCAATCCTCCGGAAGCATGACTCAAACTATGGATATGATCACCTCTTTGCAAGCCTCTATAAAAAGTTGCTTTGATGCATTAGATGGAAAGATAGCCAGCATTCAAAAGAGAGTCACGAGAATAGAAGCAAAGGACGAAGGAGAAGATGAATGAGAGATGAAGAAATACATACAAGAAAGGAGTTACAAGCTAATTTATGTTTTATGACTTAAGTTATTACATTTTTTAACTACTTTTATTTCTTTCTCTTTGAACTACTTTTGCTTATGAACTTATTCACTATTTCTTATGAAGTTTCTTTTTAAACTATTTGTCTTCTTTTCTTAGTTTGGAACTCTATGATGAGATCTTAATGATGAGAGTTCCCTTGATCTTTGTTTCAATGATCCCTTATAGTCTTTATGCTTTTTTATTTATGACAAAAGGGGGAGAAGATATAAGATGCAAAGATATAAGATGCATATATTATTGTTGCTTTACATGATTGATATGCATATGTTGATGATGCTTTATATGGCTTTATATGATTGATATGCATATTTTGATTATGCTTTATAAGGCTTAATATGTTGATAATTGTCTTCATGCTTTGAGGATATGTTGATATTGCCTTATGATGCCTTGAGGATATGTTGAGTATATGTTGTTTTCCCTTATGATATGAGATGCATATGCTTTGTTGAGATTTGTCTTGATCACTTGAGTTATGTTTCCTTGATGTTTTGAACACTTTATGTGGTGGCAACATGCCTTGTGTTGTATAGAGTCTTATGCATTATGCCTTATTGCTTATATGGACCTAAGTTCTCTTGATGATATTTTTGGTGCTATATTTGTTGTGAAGCATGCTTTTAGGGAGAGCTCTAACTTCCTAAACTATTTTTCAAACCTTGGCTTGCTTTCAAAAAGAAAGGGGGAGTTCTTTCTCTCATTTTTCATATACATATGCTTTGCTCTAAATATTGATTTCTGAAGCATTCTCTTGGCTATACCTTGTTCTTTTATGCTATATAATCACCATCTTGCATCTTTGTTTGTCATAATCAAAAAGAGGGAGATTGTAAGCCCTAAGGGCATATTTGTTATATTTTGATTATGATTAACTTGTACTTTGTGATAAGCAGAAATAGGTTATATTGAAGAACAAAAGATGCACAAGCGAAGTCTCAAGGGTGATCTACAAAGAAGCAAAAGATCACACAAGACAACAAGAGTCTATGGAAATGAAGTGATCAAGTTGAATACCTTGAAGACAAGAACACTAGTTAGGGTACCTTAGAAGGTAACTTTGTAAAATTCTCTAACTTTTCTCTTTGATTGTTGATCAATATGTTAACTCCTAAGAAGAAATGTTTTTTTTTTTTTTGTCAAATTATCCTTAAAAAAACTAAGTGTTATTGCTAAAGTTTTGACGTTTTAAATATATTACATATTTCTTAAAGAGTATCAAGAATACAAGTTTTTTAAAATGTGAAGGAAAATGTATATTTTACAGGAAAACCGATTGTCTAATTTTATGTTATAAGTCTAAAACCGGTCATCCGATTTTCTGTTACTAAGAAAATCGGACGTCCGATTTTTTGTTTTTCAAAATGAAAAAAGGGTCATCCGATTTTTCATGGATATTAAAAATCGGTCGTCAGCTTTTAAAAAGGGTCATCTGATTTTCCGTTCATAAGAAAAATTAGACGTCCTATTTTTAAAAACCGGTCGTCCAGTTTTCACTTTTACTGTAAAAAATTGACCTTTGATCTGACGGTAACAGCTAGTTTTTACCTTCACGTATAAAATGTATTTTTGATCAGCCATAAAGGCTAAGTAGTTGAGAAATATTTATTAACAATTTCAAGAGAATTAAAGCACACATTTTTCAAATCTTCTTTATCCTACAAAAACAAAAAGAAAAATCTCCTTGGAGCTTCATCATTGATCATCTTTCAAAGAAGGAGAAAAGGAGAGCTTGTAGAAACAATAATTCAAGTTGTATCTTTCTCTTTCCAAGCTTCTTTGATAACATTATTCCATCCCTACTCTTCTATATTATTTTGTGATCAAAGGTTTTACGAAAACCCCTTGGGTGATCCTTTGATAATTATTATATTGTTGTGTTTCTTAAACATTGACGTTTGAGTGCAAAACCCTTGTAAGATGATCTTCATTGTGTTTTTGTAAAAAAAACTTATGATTGATTAGTGGATTTCTTAAATCCTTGAGTTGAGTCTCAAGATAGTGGATATAGCTTTATTGAGAGAGTGAACCACTATAAATACTCTGTCTCTTTTCTTTGTGGCTTGCCTTTTACTTCTATCTTTATAGTTTAATCCTTGATTACAAAAGAGATTTTTTTTTTTTTTTTTTGCTAGGAATTTTATTAAAATTGAGTTATTAAATTCTTCTTCAAACAAAATCAGAGGTTTATATTAAAAATTGTTCAAAAAGTTTTAAATTATCCAAAAACCTTATTCACCCCCTACCCCAAGGTTTTTTAATTTTCAATGAGATTGTTATGAGGATATCATTAAAATGATAAAAATGATTAGCGGTATGTTGAGATAATTCTAAGTAGTTGGAACACTGGAATCTATAGCATGAAGCATATAAATAATATATTTATTTATAATTCATATAAATAATATATATTTATGATATCATTTTTAGGTATCTCTATTTCTGCATTAAGAAATGGATAAATCTTGGATTGGTATGCCAAGAAACACAACTGAATACCTTGTTGGATTAAATCAATTTATAAAGTTTGCACTTGATAACAGTGGTATTGAAGGAAGAATTAAGTGTCTGTGTTCTAAATGTGGTTTTGTACAGTGGCAACTTGAGGATGTAGTTTTTCACCATTTGATGTGTACACCCTTCCCTGAATATTACACTAATTGGGTTGTGCATGGTGGAAAAAATTTGTTGCATGAGCATAGAAATATAGAAGTTATGGAAGAAATAGTACATCCAAAAAATCCCATTGACTTGTTACTTAATGATGCCTTTGGCAGTTCTACATACCAAAACACAAATAAAGAACCATTACTATCACAGACAATGGATGAGGAAGAAGGGATAAATGAGGGTGTTGGTGTAGAAAGTACAAACTTCTTTGATTTCATTAAAGATGGAAATCAAGAATTGTATGAAGGGTCCCAGTACTCAAAGCTTGAGTTTTTATTAAAATGATATCAGATAAAATGCATGAATAGGCTGAATAACAATGCAATGACCATGTTGTTAGATTTGTTGAGAGAAGCATTTGAATTTGCAAAGGTTCCTAAATCTTTTCATGAAGCTAAAAAGATAATAAGTAAACTTGGACTTTATTATATCAAAATAGATGCTTGCCCAAATGATTTTATGTTATATTGGGAGATGATGCTAATTAGGGAGTATGTAAGTACTGCTCCACCTCTAGATGGAAGTTTGAGAAACAAAACAAAAATGATAATGTGTCTACTTCTACTAAGAAGCCTAAAAAGAAGCCAATGAAAAGTTTATGGTATTTTCCTCTAGAACCAAGATCGCAAAGGTTGTTTATGTGTTCTAAGACTGTAGAGGATATGAGATGGAATGTTTTGAATAATTCTAAAGGTGGATTGATGAGATATCCTAAGGATGCAGAGGCATGGAAGAGATTTGATATAACTCATCCTGAATTTGCTAGCAAGGCTAGAAATGTTCGACTAGGTCTTTCCAATGACGATTTCAATCCATTTGCTACAATGAGTACAAATTATAGTATCTGGCCTGTTGTTTTAATTCCATATAACCTTCCTCCTTGGTTGTGTATGAAGTAACCAAACTTTATACGCTTAATGATTATTCCAGGTCCACGTATACCAGGGAATAACATAGATAGATGTCTACATGCAACCCCTCATTAGGAAGTTGAATAAGTTATAGAGTGAGGGCATACAAACTTTTGATTCTTCGAGAAATGAAATATTTAAAATGAGAGCAGCTTTAATATGGACAACTAGTGAGTTTCATGCCCTAGATGTACTGTCTGGGTGGAATACACATATTAGTTTTGCTCAACATGTAACTTGGATACTGAGCCTACCTGGATTCCTCATTGTAGGAAGTGGTGTTTCATTGGGCATCGTTTCTTCCTGAAGAAAGGTCACAAATTTAGAATGATCAGAAATCGTTTTGACAGCAACGTAGAAGAGAGAAACCCACCAAAAAATATCTGGGTCTGATATTCTACAGCAGGTGAAAGATATTGAGGTAACATTTGGGAGACTAGTTGAATCAAATGAGAGGAGGAAAATATTTAGAAGTAAGAATTTTGGGGAAGGTTTAACTCAACAATAGAAGAAGAGAAGTATATTTTTTTACCTTCCATACTGGGAAACAAACTTGTTGTGTCACGATTTAGATTTTATGCATATTGAGAAGAATGTCTTTGACAATGTCATATACACTTTACTAAATGATAAAGAAGAGTCAAAAGACCATTTAAGAGCTCGAAAAATTTACAAGAGATGAGGATAAGAGAAAAACTTTGACCTAATGAGAAAGGAGACTACCAGCCTACTATATTTACAATACCAAGTGAAAACAAGGTGTCATTTCTTAGAACTTTGAAAAATGTGTCTGTGCTAGGTGGTCAATTAACATTTCTCGGTGTATTGATTTGGATAAAAAACAAATTTTTAGATTGAAAACTCATGATTATCACGTCATAATAGAGCAATTTCTACTGTTGGTCATTTGTAATATGCTTCCTAGACAAGATGTTGTTGTTTGGTAGAGTTGTATTCATTTTTCAGACTCCTTTATTAAAAATTTGAGCATCTCGAACCTTGAAAAGTTACAAGATTGGATCGTCCTCACACTTTGCAATTTGGAGATGTTATTCCCTTAATCATTCTTTACTATTATGGTGCATTTAACGGATCATTTAGTAGATGAAGCAATAAAAGGCAGACTAGTAGAATATAGGTGGATGTTCTCTATTGAAAGATAAATATCCTTCTACTTTCAATTTTCAGATTAAAGTTGTCCACTAAAAGTAATAACTTCATCTTATCATTTTCTCATCTTACCTTCAGGTTACTAGGAAATAAAGCACAACCAGAAGCTTTTATAGATGAGGATGATGTAGCTGAAGAGGCTCTTACTTTTTGCTCTCGATACTTTACGGACATTGAGAGCAGGTTAAATTGGCCAAGGCGTGTAGACGATGAAACACTTTTTCTGAAACATCATCCCTCTTTTCTCGACGAGGTAGACTTGTTGGAAGTTCATCTATATTTTCTTTATCTACCATGGAGAAAATTCAAGCTCATCGTTATGTCTTGCTTGAGTATGAAGCTGTCAAGCCATTTATTGAGTAAGTTACTAAAATCATTTCTTATTACTTAATACTCATAATTTACTACACAACTTTAATATTCAACTTGTATTATCTTTGTAAGTGAATTTAGAGATCATATTAAAAGAAGATCAAAAAGGAGAAAACCTTCAGCAACAGAAGTGGAAAAGAGAGTTTATAAAGAATTTAGTGATTGGTTTCGGAAACGAGTAAGTAAGAAATAGATATGGTTATTTATGTAGTTTTTTCTTCGTTAAATTAATACAAAATCATTTTGTAGATTATGAATCCAAATTTAGAAAATACAGTATCTACTGACTTGAAGTTCCTAGCCCGAGGTCCAATGCTTCAAGCGACAAGATACATGGGTTATAATATTAATGGGTTCAAGTTTCGAACTTTATCGCGTGAGCAAGGGTTGAAAACTCAAAATTGTGGGGTTTTTCTTATATCTGCTACTTCTTGTGTTGCCTCTAGTTTTGATAGAAACATGAGGATAACGGACTTGCCTTACTATGGGAAGTTGGAAGATATTATTGAGCTTAACTATCACCGGTGTTTCACTGTTATACTCTTCAAATGCCAGTGGGCTAATACAGCGAGATAGGGGCTACAAGAGAGGTTCTTGGAATTTTAATTGTGTGTCTTTTGATAGACTAATTCATACGAGTCAACATGAGGATCATGACCCTTATGTCATAGCATCCCAAAAACAGATGGTTTATTACGTGGAAGAAGAATCTGATAAAGGGTTGCATATGGCGGTACATTTAAAGCCAAGGGATTTGTATGATATGGGTATTGATGATAAAGTGGAAGTATACGAGAATGACCCATATCAGCAACTAGAAATTGAAATATTTTTTTATAACAATTATGAAATATCGAATTAGTGAAAGAAGGGGTAGAATAACATATTAGAAACATAGATGATGATTCATGTGTAGGAGAGGATCATATTTTTGAATAGTTGATTATGTCTAGATTGAAATTTGATTTTCGATTCATATTATCTTCATTTGATAGTATTTTTATTTTGGATTGAAATTATTTTCATTTGATAGATTAAGAATAATTATATGATTATGTTATGTTTTTATGTATCCCTTAGTACTTTACCTTTGGTATATTAATGGAATCATTCTTTTTTTGCAGTTTCCGTGGTTGGAAGCATGCCTAGGACAAAGAGATTCAAGAATTTTATTAATTCAAGACAATCAAATTCTACAATGCAACCACTAATAGAACAGCCTCAACAGCTAGAACCACCAACACAACAGCCTTCACAACCTAATCAAGGAGAACAAGCTTCAGCTCCTAGAAAGCAAAGGACGTGAATCTAAACAACATTACACAGTGGACACACTAGGAATTTCTTAAATGTGTTTTAAGGGCTGACTTTGTCCAGTTCTGATTTAGTGTAGAAACAACTGTTGATTACTGTACAAACAACTGTTTCTTTTTTCTACGTAGAGCAAAGTAGCAGTTACAGTACTAAATTACAGTACTCAAAACATGGTAAAAGCAGGAACATATTATTGAAAACAGCACGATAAAATAAACACAAAAATGCATAAATCATTAAACAATGTTACTGCATTGGTTAGGTTCTTAATTAAATAGTGTATTGCAAAAAGGCTGTTTGCTTTTTGAATTACTAAACCTACTTTACCGTTTCTCATTTCTTTCTTTATGACATTGTATTGTTAAAATATTCACAAGGACAAAGTGAGAGGCTTAAAGTGAAAGTCATGGAATTGCTAACTCTGGCTGCTAGGCTACAAATAGTTGTTGAATTTGATGAGACTGCTGCAATTGGGGAAGCTCAAGGTCTACTTGCTGGGTTTTGTGGTAACCTAGTTGTAGATAGTAACATATTTCGCATTAGCTTTGATAAATGGCCAAACATACCAGATTCTTATTTTGACTCATGTTTTAAGGACATTATAAAGGTATTATTTCAATAGTTTTTATCTTAAAACTTTGTCATCCTCCTTATTTGATTATGTATTATGATTTAGAAGCTAACTAGTTGTTCATTGTTTGAAGCCTCGATTCTTGTTCAAGACTTCTGAGAAGATTGCAAAGCGATCTGCTTCAAAATCTATTAGTGAGAAAGCTACTGCAAATAGACAACAACTATAGAATGAGTTCTACAATCCTACTCAAAGTAGGGATGCTCTTATTAGAACATTCTATCAGAAATACCTAGGGATCAATGGGCTGCATTTGTCAACTATCGTTTAAAGCTAGAGACACAGGAATCCTGAATTGTTAGTGGTAAGTATATAATTTGTGACTACATCATTTGTTTTAACCTTCTACATGACCATTTAAATTATTACATACATTGCAATCTTGCCAATGCCTTTGTTTTAAAGCAGGTGGTGCCTAGACCTGTAAACTACTCAAATATGTTGCTAAAGGAATATAGTGAGTTTATGCTAGAGTAATGTTTTGATGACAAGTGGCATATTGTTTCTCCAATAATTTTTTGTGACATTTTCTTGTGAAAAAATCAATTATGGCATGGTTCAATGTTTGTATATTTGAAGTGTAAGTCCTTCAAAAAGTTAGTGTATACTGGCTGATCATTCTCTGCAATCTGGAAATTAGTGCATCAAAGTATGTGGCAAAGATATGTTTTCCGTTAAGAGGTTTTTGATTGCTTAAGAAATTAATGTGTTGAAATGAAAAACCAAGTTGTGTGAGACAGATATTTGGATACAGTAGTTTGATACAGTAAAATACTATCCCAGTTCCTTCCTTTATGTGCACCTACCTTTGTTTAACGAACGAAAAAGCTTTGAATCAGATTAGCATGAGAAATTAAAGAAAAAATATGCAACATTTATTTTACTTTATTTTATGAATTTATTGTTAACCTTTGTTATTTTTATTGTATGGCACTATGTAAGAAGAATGCTGATGTTCGTAAGAAACAAATAATTCCGTATACTGGTGGCTCTAAAGCAAAATCAAGGAGAAGGGCTAAAGTTGTGAATGACTTATCATTATACTATAGTTAATATCTGTGACTCAAAATATAACTAATTATTTGATTTCTTTTTTATAGTATGCTCAGACAAGACAGAAGCCTGGACATGGAAGGATTTATCTTGAGACTCATGTGAATAAATATGGAACTCATGTCAATAATGAATCTAAAGAAATTTGTGTAAGTTTTATGAGTTTTCATAAGCATTGTTTTGAATTCCATTAGGCTTATCAATATTTGTTTTGACCTATTTATTATTTTCAAGAAAAGATTCAAAGTGGTTTAAGTCAAGGTACCACAAGTGAATTGCAAATCTCTCCAAACCATGTTGTTGGTAGGGTGCTAGGAAAGGAGCATCCTAGATAAGTAAGATGTTTGGATCTAGGAGCTATTTCCACTATCGCATTCAGCAGACTACACATCGTAGGCATAGCTTGAGCTCTAGTGGAAATGATAAGGGAGGATCCTCTTTGCAATGTAATAGAAAATATGATGCAATCAACAAGAAGTGCAATGACTTGTTAGAAGCATTCAAGTCATATATAGTATTGAAGGAGGGAAAAATTCCAGAACCTTTTGAAGGTTTTTTCAATCCTTCATCAACCACGGAAAATCTAAAACTAATCTTGAACCTTTTATTTTTAGGTGATTAATTGATATTGTTGAATCAGAATTTTTGTTCAAACTTTTTGCTCTTCTTTTGCCCTGTAATATGTTGTTGAATCAGAATTCTTCTTCAAACTTTTTGCTCTTCTTTTTCCCTATAACATGTTGCTGAATTAAAATTTTAGTTCAAATTTTCTGATCTTCAAATTTTCTAAAAAGTCTGAATTACTCACTATAAGTTGCCTATAATGCTTTAGATTCAAGTTGTAACTCTCTGTTATAATTGTCACAGCTCACATATTGTTTATGGTGTTATTTTAGGTAAAGTAGTATGAAGAGTTTTTCTTTAAAACTTCTCTTCTTGTCCTCAAATCCAACTTTCTAGTTATAAGTTAAGGAATTGTTGCTATAGGTGCTTTTGTTGTGATGGCCATTGTATGTATTGTTGGTTCTGGTGTATTGTTAGCTATAAGAACAGAAGTTGAATACTCCAAGATTTATGCTAGTAGGAAAGCTAAGAAGGTTGGTGTTGCTGCAAAATTAAAAATGAGCAAAAAAAAAAAGAAAAAGAAAATAAAATAAAAAATATATGCTGACAGTTGTAAATGAACAAAAAATACCAGAAAAAAGGAATAATTTTAGTGGCGGTTTTCGAATAGCATTGCTGCGGTTCTTAAAAAACGGCATAAATCATTTGGAAACATTGTATTTTGTGGGTGTTTTTTAACCGCCGCAATAGTGTTTAGCGGAGGTTTACAACCGCTGCTATAAATAGATTTTTTTGTAGTGGAAATTCAGGATCCAAAACCAAAATATGGAAAAGTTCATGGGGCATAGGCTTTTTACCCAAAAAATTTTCCTTTTTCATGTTTCTAATAATGCTCATGTAGTAGCAATATTTTTAAGAAAAGATCTTAAGGTTATTGACAATCTTTTGAGATTGAATAAATGATTGAGTCATTATTGAGGAAATATTATGATATTCCTACTAATTTTATATCATTCCTTGAAGCGAATTGAATTAGAAATTTTATTTGTAAAATAGGTTATATTTGTAATTATAATTCCACATAATCATAATGGTAGTTATTATGACTCATGAATCTAAAATCTAAAAATTATTACTAGAAGTGACAATAATGAGAAAGGAAAATGGAATTGCAATATAAAAGAGAGTTTTCAGCGCAAATGTAATATGTCAAAATGGATCAATTAGAAAAGAAAGATAACAATACTAGAGTTTGAGCAAAGATATCAATTATCGTACATGTAGTACGTCAATTTAATAAGTTTTTTCCTCTTTCGTCTGTTTTATTTTTTAGTATGCAAAAAGCAAAGAAATTTTTTTTTATTTCTAAAATTTTTTAGCAATTATTCTATGAATTTCAGAAGTAACCGAAGACTGAGAGGAAAAATAAATTAAACTAAAAAAGATAAAAGAAACTTTGAGAAGAATATGTTACCTGATGTCAAAAATCGGACCCATAAGTCTTGAATTTCTAGATAAAGATAGAGGAGCCAAGTAGTATAGAAAAAAACGCATAGAAAGATAAAGAAATCGAAGAAGAAGAAAACGTAAGTAGCAGAAAAAATAAGAGAGAAGAGTTTGAAGAAAGGAGGGTTTTGAAGAAAAGAAGGGATTTTGGAATTAAAATTGAAAAAGAGTTAGGTGAAGAATGAGAGGAATGCGTCCTTTTTCCTTTTTGAAAGAAGTCAAGGTATTCCAACAAGTTTCCAGTAACTTCCTAAGAAGCATGCATCCATTCCTCTTATCCAAGTTTGACTCTTTTAGAAAAAAACAAATGAATTTCTGCCGCATCTCTTCTTTTTTAATTTTTTTAAATTTAACCAATATTACCAATGCATTAAAAACACTACTCTTACCTCCCAAACTCGAAAATTTTCAACCATTATTTCTAAACAAAGTATTGGCACACCTTATTTTGTGATCACTTCTACCTCATCCCTTCAAGTTACGCACCCACGTCCTAAATAAAGAGCAGTCCTATAACACAAGATAACGTTAATCGATACCAAACTTAAATGAAAATGATAAGAACTAATAAAAATAAATAAAATAAACTAAATTAAAATTTAGATTGCCTCCCAACAACATCTTTCTTTATTGTCTTTAGCTAGATAATCATTGGGTCAAACTTTATCGTAGATAGGATCAATCCTTCTTCCACATCTGAAGCAGGATGTTCCAAGCTTAGAGACATCTCCAATAAGGCACCTACAGAAATCTGCAACCTTCTCAATCAGAAGGTCAATAACTGGGAAGTGAAAGTGGTTTTTCTTGCTGACTCATTTAATTCCTTAAAATTAACACAAATTCTTCATCCATTTTTAACTCTTATAAGAATTAGCTCGTTTTCCTTATTTGGAACAAATGTTTTCCCATCCCCCCAACTATATGAATTTTAAATGCTTGGATAAATATTTCAACTCCAATTTTGGAGCTTGTTCAACAAAAAGAAAAATCTCCACATGAAAGGTTGAAAATAGAATTGAAGAATTAAAATTTACTTCCTCTTCATGTCTATTCTCCAGATTGCCAAGAACTTCTATAATTTGCATCATCGTCAAAATCCTGCTCAAATGTTTCTTGCAGCATTGAACAAACATCATCAATACAATACTAAGACTCAAAATTTTCATGAACATTCATTACATAAAAATTTTAAATGAAACCACTTTCCCATCAAACTCTAAGGAAAGGGTACCTCTATGCACATTGATTTTTGTTCTTGCAGTTTTTATAAAAGGCCTCCCAAGTAAAATGTGAGAAGAAGAATAATCATGAGTATTAATAATGTAAAAATCTACTGGAAACATTAACTTATTAACTTTTACTAAAACATCTTTCACTACTCCCATGGATTAAGAATTAGACATATAAGCTAATTGAATTACTACTCTTGTTTCTTTTACATGTCCTAAATTCAATTTTTGATAGATGAAAAGTAGCATAACATTAATGGAAGCTCCTAAGTCTAGCATGACTTTTTCCACATAATTATTGCCAATTATACAAGGAATTGTAAACATACCTGGGTCCTTGTATTTTTCTGAATTATTGCTAACATGCTTTCTCCAACTCTTATCTTCCCATCATTCTTCAACTTGTTTTTGTTGGGTACACAACTACTTGAGAAACTTTGCATATGATGGAACTTATTTTATGGATCCAACAAAGGAATGTTGATTTCTACCTTCTGAAAGGTATCTAGAAATTTCTTCTCCATCTCCTCCTTCTTTGATTATGCTAATCTACCAGGAAAATGAGGTGTATTAGTACTTTTTTAGAAATAGGAGTGTAATTACTTATCTTTTCATTTGATGGAGAAAAATAGGAGTGTAATTACTTACCTTGGGCTTTTTCACCTTAGGGGAAGGTTCTTGCCACTCTTTTCAACTTCAAAGGGTGATTCTCCTTCGGCTTAACCTTTAGTTGAGATGGTAATATTCCTCATTCTGCCTCAAGCTGATTAATAGAAGATGCGAGTTGTGTGATTTGAGTCCCCAAATTCTGAATACTTACTCTTGTTTCCTGTTGAAACATACGAGTGTTAGTAGCTAAAGATTTAACAATTTCTTCTAAAAGATATACCTTGATTAGGTGGAGTAGACTTATTGAATCCAGGGCCTTAGAAATTTTGATTACTTGGTTGCCCATATCTCCGGTTCTGATGATCCCTCCAACCAAGATTATATTGATTTGAAAATGGGTCATACTTCCTTGGTTGGTTGACAAATCCCCCTATTGTATTCATTTGTGGTGAAACATCATCTTGGAGTTGTGGCATAAGTTGGATGATTAGAGGATGAGCAAATTTTACAACTCCTAGAACTTTGTACCTGTCTCAAAGAAACTTATCTAACAAGAGAGGTTAACTCGGATAATTGATTCTAATACTAAAACTACTTACCTATCTAGTTAAACCATCCCTTCTAAAGCCGAATTGTTGGGAATTTTCTGTCATTCTGGAGATTAGCTCTTTTGCTTCATTTGGTGTTTTCTCCATAAAAGCTCCCCCACTTGTAGTATCAATCATGCTTCTGTCCGTAGGTAGAAATCCTTCATAAAAGTATTGCAGCAACAATTGGTTGGAAATTTGATGGTGTGGATAACTTGCACACAATTGATCCCCAATACTCGTACAAATTCTCCCCATGATGCTGACGAATTCCACAAATTTCTTTTCAGATTGTTCCAGTTCTAAAGGCTGGGAAATACTCGTACAAATTCTCCCCATGATGCTGATGAATTCCACAAATTTCTTTTCAGATTGTTCCAGTTCTAAAGGCTGGGAAATACTCGTACAAATTCTCCCCATGATGCTGACGAATTCCACAAATGTCATTCCATGATGCAAGAGATCGTAAAGAAAGATAATAAAGTAATCTTTAGCTTTATCTGCTAGTGAAAAAAGGAATGTCCTTAACTTAATTTGATCCTTTGTAATTCCTTCGGGCTTTATTGATGAACGCACGACATGGAGTTCTTTCAAGTATTTATGTGGATCTTCACCTACAAGACCATGAAAAGTTGGTAGTAATTGAATAAAGTAGGATTTTAATTCAAATGTACCTTCAACATTAGGAAAGTTAATACACAAATTTGACTGATCAACGTTAGGAGTTGCCAATTATCTTAATGTTCTCTGTCCATCCATTTCTTGTACTAAGGGACAAAAGTTTCTTCTGTCAATGAAGGCCCCTCTTCTGTTCTTGTCTCACCACTTAAAACTTCTGAAACCAAAAGGGCTTCTTATTTTTTTGCTTTCTATTGTCTTTGCGAACTTCTCAATTTCAAGAATATATAATAAATTTCTTATTTGAGAAGATCTTGGCATACATCATTTTATGTAAAGAATTTTTTTAAAAAAATCCTCCCGGGGAACGGCACCAAATTTGGATGAGTATCGAAATCAACAAAAATGAAATATAAACTCAAAATTTTGTAAAGCACCAGTGAACACCTGGTCGAACCCAAAAGAAGTTTATAACTCCTTTACAATAAACTGAAATAAAAATAAAGATGATGAGATATTTTCAAAAAATAATTAAATGGGGTAAAGTGTCTTCAAACCAAATATTAAATTCGATTCTTTACTTTCAGGAATGTAAAAGTTGTTTCCTATTCTAAAACAATAAACAGATTCGACTACCTTAAAAGCTGAAGGAATCAAACACTCTAAAACACGAATTATTGGAGAAGTCAGATAATTCAAGAAAACTCGATTGAGAAGCAAGTACCATATACATGATATTGTCTCGATATAACTGTAAAACATGTAACTAAACAATTGTTCATAAGTTGAACAATTGACTAGTCCTATTTCCTTCTAATAAATTAAATTTGTAGCAGAAGACTGTTTAGGCAATTTACTAGCAAATTAACCTTGCAGCAGAAGACTATTTAGGCAGTTCACTTTGCTTCTATACCAACCCCTCCTCACAATCAAGCATGTGAAAAGAGTTAGAAAGCAAAAATACAACTATTCCTAATTCAACAAGCAAGAATAGGAATATAAGAACATAGATGAAGATATGAAAGAAATAAATATTTTATTGAAAGGAAATAACTTCTACAAAACTTTAAAATAGCAAGACTTGAAATAAGCTCTTTGTTCGTTAAACACTCTACACCATCAATGAGGTCCAGCACCCTCTATTTATATAGGAGGAAAAGGGTAGGAGAGTATCTTAATCAGCTGAAACAAATCAAATCTAAACAAGTTTAACAAAATAATAAGACTATATTCTAATTAAGTCAACTAAGAAAATCTACCAACTTCGAATTCCTGATAGCACATGCCAACGCTTTATATAGCTCTTTAAGTCTTTTTTAGAAATTCCAGCAATTTGTTAACAGCTTTCCTTCTTTTTCTCCAATAATGACTTTTTCTAAACAAAATCCAAACAAGAATTAAAAAACCAACTAAGTTAAACAACTAAACTAAAATAAACATGTGAAAATCAACAAAAACACTATACTAAACTAGGTCCTATCATAGGTCAAAATGCACCAATTAGAAAAGAAAGATAACAGTACTGGAGTTTATTTACTCCCAATATTATGCTATTTATAATGATTTTGATCTCTAATATTAATTATGTCTATTAATATATAGACTTGTTAATGTAGCCAACTCCATGAAATAATTAGAGGAAAGAAATTACTTTTTTGTTTGTGATTAAATCTGAGTTTCGCATATTACATTTATGCTCCTTGATTTATTGTGATGTTCAAGAATGATGAAAACGATATATGTTGGAATATGATGGTAGTACAAGCTCCAGAAGAGCTAATAAATTGAAATTAAAGCTCCCTTAGATCTAATCAACAAAAAGCTTCAGAAGAACCCATTGATTGAAGTCTCTAGAAGTGATAACTAACTGAAAGCTCTAGGAAAGCTAATTGATTAAAGATTCTAAAAGAATAAGATAATATGAAGTTCTAGAAGAACTAATTATTTAAAGACTCTGTAAGAGTAAATTGACCTAGATGGTCACATGGTAATCATGTAATTCATTATTCTCCTCTGAGTCTCGTAAAATTATTTTATCATTAAACTATTTTAATATATTGAGACAAGGATGGATAGAATTTTTCAAAACTGATGCATTATTATCAGACTCATAAAATAAACGTGAATTACATAAATTACTATTTTCCCATATGATTTTGTAATTCGTTAAAGTTGATGCAATTGTAATGCATCATTGAGCAAACCTGAACTTTACTTATTTAAAAATATTAAATGTTCATATGGCCAGTGAGACCATCCCAGATCACTAAAATATGAAATATCATAAAGAATTTGTGACGATATTTTTATGAAGCTAGAAGTTTCTGATCACACAAATTTTGTTTGTACTACTATTTTTCGAGGCAAAATAATTTTTTGTACACCATCAATATTCTTTTGGGATGCATGTATAGTCGGTGCATCGACCTATCATAACTTATATATTGTTGACTTGTAAGCGGAACTTTGCAATTCTAATAAGCTCATATTTTAGATTCTCTCATTACAAAATTTGTCCAAATAATATTGTTTATGATTCTCTATTTATTTAAATATTGAACATTCCCCCAAAATATGTTCATTATATAGTAAATGGTTTTACAATACTATATATGTGCCTTGCAATTGAATTATATATTTTGTAGTAGTATTTATTCGTATTTTGCCGACATATTATTTTTGTTCTCCTCAGGGTTATTAGTTCATGGTGAACCAAATATTTTGTCATCTAAGCATTAAATATACTCTGTACAAACGTATTACGCCACTACAAAATATTAAAATATGCATAGAGAGATTATGTAGTTGTGTAAAGATAAATTATGTGTCTCATTTTGATACTCATACAAAGATATTAGAACTAGAAGTTCAAAAGGTGAATATAGCTAGATATATTTATTGGTAAAAGAAAATCTAACATAGAATGCTTCAATCATTTACTGTCCCTAAAAGATAGTCTACCACTATTTATAATTTTGAGACACAAGTAAAATGAGGTAGAATAAATTGGTTCTAATAAAATCATCGCATATGTGAAGAGAAATAATTTAATATGGTCATATGTGGCTAAGTCAATGGGTGAAAATTCTAGTAGAATTTTTCATGACATAACTTTATTATTATTTTTAAAAGAAATTTACGTACCTGAAAGTCATGATAATTATGAGATCCTATAGCATCATGTCATGATTAAAATAAATTAAACCATAAAATTGCACAAAACGTCAACGATAATTTTGTACATGTTATGATCAGAATGAGGATCTTGTCTGCATATTCAAGATTCTAATATATTAGAGATATTTTGCCAAAATAAATATAAAGTTGCATGAGAAATTATGAAAAGTTCGGAGAATTATTGAGTATATTTGAAGTGTACATATATATTTCCTGAAGGAATTACACACCTGAAGTATAATCCCACAAGGATAATAATTAACAAATAAAGTATGAACTTGAATAAGTTATGATATAATATTTTTCGTAAAATCCTGACAATGTTGATACGAAGAAATAAAGTTTTTCTTTGTTTTTGTGGTGGATTAAATTTAGATAATAGTGCATTGAACTCTAAAAATTTATATGAAGTCTTTGAAGGACTCGATAGGCATGCCTAAATCATATAAGTGAATTGTTCCTGATTAATACAATATCATTATTTTAGTGATCCTTATTGAAAGGCATATATGAAACTAAGAGTGAATAAATCCATTAAACTTGAAAAACCTTAGAGGAGGTAAATAAGGTTTTTGGCTAATTAACAAACTTTTACACAGTTAAAATATAGAACCTCCGATTTTGTTTGAAGACGAATTTCATAACTATTTCTAATAACATTCCTAAGCGAACAAAATTTCATTTATAAATAATGATCAAACAATAAACAGAAAGATAACAAGCAAAACATAAAAAGAGAGACAAAGGATTTATAGAGGTTTACTCACTCAATAGAGCTACATCCACTACCTTGAGACTTAACTCAAGGATTTCACAAATTCCACTAGTCACAAGTCTTTACAAAACACCACAATGAGGATTACCCTTCAAGGGTTTACACATAAACCTCAATAATCACAAAAATAATACAAGATAATCAAAATATCAAAGGATCACCCAAAGAGTTTTCACAAAACCTTTAATCTCAATATAAGATGTGAGAGTAGAGTTGGAACAATATCACCAAAGAAGTTTGAAATGAATAGAATACAACTTTGTGAAGTACTTTTGCAAGCTTCCCTTCTTCCTCTTTTGAAAAGTGATCGAACAATATAGCTCCAAGAAGTTTCTCTTTAGAATAAAATAAGGGTGATTGAAAATGTCTTTAATGCTCTTAAATGTGTTCTTTAAAACTCCTTCATCAACTCTAAATTTATGGCTGATCGAAAGCCCTTTTATAAGTGAAGGAAGAAAACTAGCCGTTACCGCAGAAACGGTCATATTTTTGGCACAGAAAATAGAAACTAGACGTCCTATTTTTAAAAATGGACGTCCGTTTTTTTTTTTTAAAGAATAGAAAATCAGTCATTAAGAACAAAAATCGGATGACCGATTTTCTCACGAAACAAAAATAAGAAGACCGATATTTTGTATGCTTAAAGTTTTTGGACGTCCGATTTAAAAATCGGATGATTAGTTTTTATGAGAGTCCAAAATTTAGACGTCCGATTTTAAAATCGGATGACCGTTTGTTTTCCAGAACTTGTGAAATATTGTAAAACACATATTTTCCTTCATTTTCAAAACATGTATTCTTGATGCAAAATCTTATAAAACATGTAACAACTTTAAATCCTCAAAGCTTTATCAGGAACACTTAGTTTTTCAAGGGTAATTTCTCGAAAAATGTTTCTTCTAAGGAGCTAACATAAATGATCAAAAATTCAAAGAAACAAGTTAGGGAGTTTTACATATATACCTTATAAAGCTATCCCTAATCATTCTTCTTATCTTCAAGGTCTTTTACATGATCACTTCATCTTCATAAAGTCTTGTAATCTTGAGTGATCTTTTACTTCTTTGTAGATCATCCTTGAGACTCCTTTTTTGCATCTTTTGTTCTTCTTATAAAACTACTTCTATTATCACAAAGCACAAGTTAATCATAATCAATACACTTTAAACAAATATGCCCTTAGGGCTTACAGTCTCCCATTTTTTAATTATGACAAATAAAGATGCAAGGTGATGACTATATAAAACAAAATAACACAGTTAAGGCAAGAGAATGCTTCGAAAGATCAACATGAATTTCAAAGCATATCAAAAACATGAAAGAGAGAAAGATCTCCCCATGTTATTTTGAAAATATGCCAAGGTTTTGAAAAATAGTTAGAAAACTAAAAGCTCCCCCCCTTAAAACATGTTTTATGCAACAAATATGGCACCAAAACATCATCAATAAAACTCAAGGCCATATAAGAAACAAGGCATAAAGCATAAAGCTTTATATAACTCAAGGCATTTTGCCAACACAAAGCATCAAGGTACTTAAAACATCAAGGCAACACAACTCAAGGCATCAAGACAATACCAACAAAATATCAACCAACAATATGCACATCATCAACAATATGCATCTTATATTTCTCCCCCTTAATACATCACCTTATATTTCTCCCCTTTTCGTCATAAATAAAAAAGCATAAGTTACTAGGGATCAATGAAATAAAAGAAGGGAACTCTCATCATTAAGATTTCATCATCAAGTTCCAAAATAAGACAATAAGCAAAAATAAATGTAAGCTATGAAACTTAAGAACTTAAAACAAAAGGAATGAAACATAAGCTAATAAACTTGAAAACTCCCTTTCTTCACTTCTTTGAAGAGCCTCATTTATCTTCTTCTCTTCCTCTTACTTCTAACCTCATCACCCTTTCTTAAACATCTGATATTTTTCCATCTAGAGCATCGAACCAGCTATTCATTGAGGCGCACGTAGAGGCCATCATCTCCATAAGTTGTGACATACCCACGAATGATTGTTCTTCTTCAACTTTTTCTTGTCTCTTTTTCTGTCTCATCTCTCTTCTAAAGGTTTTCTCTTCAGTTTCTTCTTCACTAACCTCTTCATCAACATTCATAGCATCTTGCCCCTCATCTTCTTCTTCTTCTTCTTCTTCTTCTTCTTCTTCTTCTTCTTCATCAGCTTGTCCTTCTCTCACCAATATACCTTCCTCATTTCTTGAAAATCCCATCCTTTTGAAGGTGTATTTGTTATAAATTTTCCAATACCAATAGACCACCAATTCCAACCAAATTTAGCACAAAGTATTGGAAAACCTTAGTAAGAAAACAACCATATGAAAAACATTTTGTAGAAGAGGTTTGAGTAGCTAGCATATGTTCAATGGCCATAAATCCAAAATTCATCCTTCTATGCTCATGTAAAGTAAGTATAACAAAAGAGTGCATGTTTGTGATAAAAGACGTGTGACCCACATTAGGAATAATTATGTTGGAAATCATGTGAAGAAATAATCTTCCATAAGCATCAAGTTTAAAAACATTTCTGTCATCATGCCTCTTTAGAACTTCTCCTTTTGTAAATAATTCCTCAAATCTTTTCTCAGTATAAAGGTTGGATCAAAGCATTTCTTGTTTTTGGTATAAAATCTCATACCATTTTCAAGTATTCCAAGGATGGTGTTTAACATTCCATCATCAAAACAGATATCTCTACCACCCACCCTAGAAGTAACCTATTGATAAGTAATATTTCATTGCTTTTGAACTCTTCCTTTGTGTAAATTAGCATAAAATTCATAAATCATCTCAAGATAGTAGAGTTCATTACCAATATTCTCAAAAAGATTAGGAATAATCTCCATACCTTCCATATCAGATAGATCAACTATGTTCCTTGGAGCAATCTTTCTCCTTTTTCTTGTCCATTCTTCAAAATTCCAGCAGCTTTGATCTAAATGAACCTATCTGGAAGCTTTACTTTACTTGCCACTTTATTCCCTTTTCCTTTCGAGTTCTTCCACCTCTGCTACTTCCTCCTTCTTCATAATTTTCTCTCCTTCCAACATTTGTATTCTTGACTTTCACCATTTTAGAGAAATTGAAGTAGGAGAGTGATTAATCTTTAACAGAGAGAAGAGATAGGTATAGGTTTTGAGAAGAGAAAGTTGAGCCAATGGAGAGGATTTCAGAGAGAGAGTCGATTTTCAGGGTTTGAGAAACAGATAAAGAGTCGACAATAGCTTTAGAGAAATCGATTTTGGGTGTAAGAGAGAGAGAGAGACGATCGATTAAGGGTTTTTAGAGAGAAAGCCGATCGGAAGTGTTTTTAAAAGGAGAGTAGTAAAAAAAATGAGAGATATTCTCCTCCCCCCCCCCCCCCTTTTTATATAAATGACAGTCGTCGTCGTCAGAAAAATAGAAAAATCAGTCGATCGGTTTTTGAAAACGGTTGTCCGAATTTTTTAAATCAAAGGAAATCGGACGTCTGATTTTTTTCGGATGTGTCCAGTTTTGTAGACCGAAACTCTCGGCCTTTTGTGAAGAAATAAAGGAAGAACTTGAAACTTTTAAGGAAAAGCGGACGTCCAGTTTTTCCAAGACTCGTCCAATTTTGTAGTTCGAAAATCTCGGCTTAAAAAAGTAACGAAAAATTTAAAACTCAAAACACACATTAGTCATGGAATTTGCCAATGCCAAGTAATGTCCTTAAATAACAAAAATGATCTTCAGAGAGGGGTTTTGTAAAAATATCAGCAATTTGATCCTCTGTGCAAATATATTCTAAAAATACATATCCTTTTGCAACATGATCTCTTATAAAATGATGTTTGATTTCAATATGTTTCGTTTTTTAATGTTGCACAGGGTTTACAGAAAGATTTATTGCACTTGTGTTATCACAGAAAATAGGTATGTTTTTTAAATCAAAACCAAAATCAAGTATGCTTCATCCAAAGTACCTGAGCACAACAACAACCTGCTGCTATGTATTCCACTTCGGCAGTTGATAAGGACATGCATGATTGCTTCTTACTGTACCAAGATACTAAGCATCCCCCTAAGAATTGGTAATTTCCGCTAGTACTCTTTCTTTCTACCTTGCATCTGGCATAATCCGCATCGGTGTAAGCAATAAGATCAAAGCAAGATTTTTTAGAGTACCATAGCCCATAATCATAAGAAGATATTAGATATCTTAAAATACGCTTAATAGCAATTAAATAAGATTCCTTGGGGCAAGCTTGGAATCTAGCACAAAAACAAACGGCAAACATAATATCCGGCCTACTAGCTGTTAAATAAAGTAAGCTTCTAATCATACCTCTATAGCGTTTTTTAATCCACCTTTTTACTTTTTTCGTCTTTGTCGAGTTTTAAAGATGAGCTCATTGGAGTTCCTATTCCTTTTGCATCGTTCATCCCAAACCTTTTGAGAAGTTCCTTTGTGAACTTCTCTTGGTTGATAAAGATGCCTTTTTCGGTTTGCTTAGTTTAAAGTCTAAGAAAATAAGTTAAGTCTCGCATCATGGTCATCTCAAACTCCTTTTGCATTAATGAGGCAAACTCTCCGCAGAAAATAACATTAGTAGCTCCAAAAATAATATTATCTACATAAATTTGGAAAAGTAGAAGATCATTGTTACAAGAGATTTTTGTAAAAAGGGTTGTATACACCACACCTCTTGAAAAATTATTTGAAAGGAGAAGACCACTTAGTTTTTTATACCAAGCTCTTGGATCTTGTTTTAAACCATATAATGCTTTTGAAAGTTTATAAACATAGTTTGGAAATTTTTCATGTACAAAACCAGAAGGTTGTTCAACATAAACTTCCTCCTAAATATCGCTATTAAAAAGAGGCACTTTTAATATCCATTTAAAAAAGATTGAATCCCTTAAAACAAGAAAAAGCTAAAAACATTCTTATGGGTTCAAGTCTAGCAACCAGAGCAAAGGTTTCATCAAAATCGATGCCCTCTTCTTGATTGAATCCTTGGGCAACAAGTCTCACTTTGTTGCTTAGAACTTCTCTGGATTCATTTAGTTTGTTTCTAAAAACCCATTTTGTGCCAATAGTGGGGTGATCATGAGGTCTTGGTACTAAAGTCCAAACTTTTTTTCTTTCAAATTGATTTAGTTTCCCTTGCATTGCAATAATCCAAAACTCATCACATAAAGCATCATCTATAAACTTATGTTAAATTTGAGATAATAAAGCAAAGTTATCAATGAAATACCTCCTTGTTCTTACCCCTTGTGATAGATCACCAGTGATTTCATCCTTGGAGTATCCTTTTGGATATATCACATCTTGAGGAAGATTTCGAGTTTCTTGATATTCTCTTGTTTCTCCACAATCTTCTCTTCCTCCTTAGCATGTTCCTTCATAGTTTGAGTGTGAAATGGTTGGTTGCTAAAAGAATTATATATATTATCATCATCTTTCTTTTCAAAAATGTTAGATTCATCAAAGTTCACATGAATCGACTCTTCACCACATAAGGTTCTTTTGTTGTACACCCTATAAGCTTTCTTGTTTGAAGAGTTACCAAGAAAAATTCCCTCATCGGATTTTCTATTAAACTTTCCAAGGTTGTCTTTGGTGTTGGAAATAAAATATTTATATCCAAAAACTCTAAAATAGCCAATTGAGGAAGTTTTGTTGAAAATAAATTCAAAAGGAGTTTTCTTTAAAAATGGTCTCAAGAGAACACGATTCACCACGTAGCAAGCAGTGTTAACAGCCTCAGCCCAAAAATATTTTGGTAGGGAATTTTCACAAAGCATTGATCTTGCCATTTCTTGTAAAGTACAGTTTTTCCTCTCCACAACATCATTTTATTGTGGGGTTTTAGCGGCCGAAAAATTGTATGAATACCAAAATCATCACATAGTTTTGAAAATCTTGATTGTTAAATTCTCTCCCATTATCACTTCTTATAGAGATGAATTTACAATCAAGGGAGATTTGAACTCTTTTGAAAAGTTTGACAAACTCTTGAAATGCCTCATCCTTTTTGCTTAAAAACAATGTCCAAGTGAATCTTGCAAAATCATCCACTATGACAAAAGCATACCTCTTACCACCAAGGCTTGTGGTCCTCATTGGCCCAAATAAATCCATGTGAATGAATTCTAAAGGTTTTGAAGTAGAAATTATCTTTTTTTATTTAAAAGAGGTTTTAACTTGTTTTCCAAATTGGCAAGCATCACAAAGTTTGGTTTTCTCAAAATGTAGTTTTGATAAACCTCTAACAAGCTCTTTTGAAGAAAGATGGTTTAGTAAATCCATGCTAACATGGCCAAGCCTTCTATGCCACAAAAATGCATCATTATCATGAACCGAGAAACACTTTAAGTTTTGAGAAATAAGATCTTCAAGATGAAAAATAGACATTTCCAACTCTTTTTGCAACAAAATCAATCTTATTAATGATAGAAGAAGAATCACTTTCAAAAACAACATTGCAATCATTATCACATAATTGAGTAATACTAAACAAATTGAAATTTAAACCATCAATTAAGAGAACTTGCTTAACTAAAGAAGAAGAGTCGTTACCGATGTTACCTATACCAATGATTTTTCCTTTCTTCTTATCTCCAAAAGTGACAAAGCCGCTTTCAGTTTCCTTAAGCTCACTCATAAAAGATGCATTGCTGGTCATGTGTCTTGAGCATCCACTATCCAAGTATCATTTAGTTGAGCTTGGTTTGTGTTCCTATAATAAAAGAAGTAGAGATGACCTTTGGTACCCATATCCTTTTGGGTCCATGAATGTCAGTTGTCCTTTCTTTTACTTTCTAAAGAGTTTTTACTCCCATTTCAATCTTTCTTTTATAAAACATTTTGTGGTCTTATAACCATTCTTTTCACAATATGTACAACAAAGATGAGAGAAAGATGAAGAAGCTTTTACAAAGCAAGTTTGGTTTTAAAGAGTATTGGAGTGATTATAACCAATATCGTTTTTGTCAAATGGTGATCTTTGAGAACCAAGAAGTTTTTCAAAGTTTTCTTTTCATTTTGTAAATTTTTCAATACACATGATGAGATCATCACCTTTTTCTTCAAATTATTGTAATCAATCATGCATTTTTCAAGAGAAAGAACTTTTTACAAAGATTTTTGTTCACTAAGATAAGTTCTTGAAATTCTTTGTTTGGGAAATCCTTTTCATTTTTCAAAACTTTTAGAAGGTTTTGTTTTCACAAACAAGTTTTGAATTTTCATTCGATAAATTATCAATCTTGTTTTTTAAATCCTTGTTTCTTTTGGAAATCTTTTTGAGCTTATCATACATTTCAATAAGCATTGAGTTAGGATCATCATCATCATCAATAGAACTAGAAAAGTTAGAAGGTGAAGATTGTACCTCACTTTCCAATGCCATGAAGCACATTTTTGCTTTCTCTTCTCCTTCATTCTCACTTGAGTCTTAATCTCAAGCTTCTATTAGGCCTTTATCTTTCTTCTTTTTCTTTATTGCCTCAAGCTTTGCCTCTAATGCTCCTTTTTCCTTTTCTATGGCTTTTGGGTAATCGGCTACAAGATTATCAGTACTATTACATTCAAAGTACCTAGCCTTGAAAGAGTGAGGAACTTTGTCCTCCTTTCTTGAATGGAGGTTTCTTCCCTCTTTTGTTGAAACCTTTCTTGCAAAATTTTTTGAATTTTCGAACCACTAAAGCCATATCTTCATCTTCTTACTTTCATCCTCATTGTTACATGAATTTGCTAGCGCTTCCTCATTTACTTTAAGCACCACACCTTTTCTCTCCTTGTCTTCTTCCATTTGATTTCATCTCTTTATCTTTATCTCATAAGTGAAAATGGATCCTATGAGCTCTTTAATGCGAAGAAGTCTTAAATTTTGGATTCTTCTAAGGCAAGTGTTTTTGGATGTCATGCCTTTGGAAGTGTATCAAGAACTTCTCTATTTACCTCTCCCCTAGTGTATTTTTTCCATATGCCTTTAGCCCATTTGTGATGTTGGTGAATCTTGTGAACATGTCACTAATGCTTTCATTTTGCTTCATCATGAATAATTCATTGTCTCTCACCACCATGGCCAATTTGGATTCTTTTACTTGATTTGTGCCTTTATGAGTGACTTCTAGCAATTTTCATATTTTATGAGCCGAATCGCATCCGCTCACTCGATTGTACTCATTTACATCTAAAGCACAACTTAAAGTATTAATGGCATGAAAATTGAGAGTCATCTTCCTTGAATCAAATTCATCGAACTCTTCAACCTTCTTGACTCTTCCATCCTTTTGAGGAACAAAAGGTCATTTTTCTTCAGTACTCCAAAGATCAAAGTTAATACAGCAAATGTAGATTTTAATCCTTGACTTCCAAAAAGTATAATTAGTTCCATTAAAAAAAGGAGGTATATTTGTAGAAGAGCCTTCTACATAAGGTAAGTTTGAAATACTACCCATTTTACAAAAGATCTTTTACTTGTTAGGATGTTAATCCTTTTGAAAGAAGACCCGCTCTGATACCAATTGAAAAACCTTAGAGCTGGGTGAATAAGGTTTTTGGCTAATTAAAAAACTTTTGCATAATTAAAGTATAGAACCTCCGATTTTGTTTGAAGAAGAATTTAATAACTCTTTTTAATAAAATTCCTAACCAAACAAAATCTTTTTTATAAAGAATGATCAAACAATTAACATAGAGATAACCAGCAAAACACAAAAAGAGAAACAAAGGATTTATAGTGGTTCACTCTCTCAATAGAGCTACATTTCACTACGTTGAGCCTTAACTCAAGGATTTCACAAATTCCACTGGTCACAAGTCTTTACAAAACACCACAATAAGGATCACCATTCAAGGGTTTTGCACATAAACCTCAATAATCACAAAAACAATACAAGAAATCAAAATATCAAAAGATCACCCAAAACGTTTTCACAAAACCTGTGATATCAATATTAGATGTGAGAGTAGAATTGGAACATTATTAGCAAAGAAGCTTGAGATCAATAGAATACAACTTTGTGAAGTATTTCTGCAAGCTTCCCTTCTTCCTCTTTGAAAAATGATCAAACAATATAGCTCCAAGATGTTTTTCTTTGGAATAAAATAAGGATGATTGAAAATGTCTTTGATGCTCTAAAATGTATTCTTTAAAACTCCTTCAACAACTCTAAATTTATGGCTGATCAAAAACCCTTTTATAAGTGAAGGTAGAAAACTAGCCGTGACAGCAGCAACGGTCATATTTTTTACACAGAAATCAGAAATTGGACGTCCTATTTTTAAAAATGGATGTCTGATTTTTTTTCTTCGTAAAGAATAGAAAATCGGATGATATTTTTATAAAGAGTAAAAAATCAAATGACCGATTTTCTCAAGGAACAAAAATAGGAAGACGGATTTTTCGTATGCTTAAAAGTTCTCGGGCATCCGATTTAATCTGATAACCGGTTTTTATGAGAGTCCAAAATTAGGACGTTTGATTTTAAAATTGGATGACCGCTTTCCTGTTTTCCAAAACTTGTGAAATATTGTAAAAAACTAATTTTCCTTCATTTTCAAAACATGTATTCTTGATGCTAAAGCTTATAAAACATGTAACAACTTTAAATCCTCAAAGCTTTTTCAAGAACACTTCGTTTTTCAAGGATAATTTCTCAAAAAAAGTTTCTTCTAAGGAACTAACATAAATGATCAAAAATTCAAAGAAACAAGTTAGGGAGTTTTATATGTATACCTTATAAAACTATCCCTAACCATCCTTTTGGTCTTCAAGGTCTTTTACTTGATCACTTCATCTTCATAAAGTCTTGTAATCTTGAGTGATTTTTTGCTTCTTTGTAAATCATCCTTGAGACTCCTTTTTGCATCTTTTGTTCTTCTTACAAAACTACTTCCATTATCACAAAGTACAAGTTAATCATAATCAAAACACTTTAAACAAATACGCCTTTAGGGCTTTCAAAACTCTTCTTAGAATTTGTTATACTTGCTTCTTATAATTCTTTATCTATTATAAATGTTCTCCGCATTCGGAGGAGAAAATTAGAATCATAAAATGTCATGTTCAATATTGAAGTATCTTGATCTATATATAAGTATTCGTGAACTAAAAGTTCTACGATTATTTATTTGCTAAAGTTGCAAATTTACTTGATAGTTTGTTAACTCTAGAAGAGTTATAAAATTGAATTTGTGGATGCTTCTATAAATGTTCCACTAGGTCATAAGGCTTATAACTAGTAATGTTAAATTATGCCTAAAGCGTGATCAATCTTTTATTTATAAAAGTTCTTGAAAGAAATAATTAAATACTTGAAGTATTCCTCCTGAAGAGTTTGTAATTGAGAAGCAAATACTGTAAATATTTCAAGTTTTTATCTTGATTTATAAATCGTACATCATGATGAAGAATTTTTTTATCTAGTTATAAAAGGTTTATATGAATATGTTATATTGCACATTGTTATCCAATTATTATTTGATCATAAGATGGTGCTAAACACCATATTCATATATGAGAAGGTATAATGAGTATTTTTTGTCATGAAGTACCATAATTTGCCCAATTGATCACTAGTTCTTCTCTATATGACCTTTGAAATAATACTATTATTGTTCTTCAATATTTTTATGGATAATGAGTCTCAGACTAATGACAAAAGTTCAACTCTTGTTGAGGTGAATAACTAAGATATTGGTCGATTATTTGATACACAAATCAAATAGTCAAACAAACAAATTATGTATATGTGATATAATGATATCATTTATATAGCAAACACTTCTTCAACTATATATTGAAGTTCTAACTTTTATGAGGATTGCAAAGAATGTATATGATCATTATTGATGGTTAATTCTGAGATATTTATATAGTATCCTTTAAGAATAAAACTACAGTACAATATGTGTATATTTTTAAGGGGATATGACCAAATAAATTTCACTAAATTTTCTTTATAAGAAATATGAAATTGATGTGCAATACTTTCAATTAAATTTGATAGATAATCCTGAAAATTTATTCGATAAGACATAATGTATTGGTTTAATGATGTTTTAAACCGAGGAATATATAAAACATAAATAAATAGTGTACTATTTTTTCTTTACTAGACGTTTTTCTCTAGTAAAGTTTTAACGAGACATATTCTTTATGTTATAGACATCCAAGGGGAATTAAACTCCGAGAATATACTAATCCTAGTCAGATTTATGAAATCTCCATTGATTTAGTTAGATCCTTTAGTATTCTTAAGATTGATTAGACTTGATTCTTAAGTTATATATTTTCTCTCTTGTTATTCCTTTGTTTATATTCTCCTACCTTATATTTGTGTTATTACTTCAAATAAATCGTGTATTGTAGTCATCAAATTCGTAACAAAAATTAAATATTAAGGACAATTTTAAGATAAATAAAATAATTTGAACACAAAAAAAAAGTCGCTAATTTCTCTTTCTTTTTCTTTTTGCATTGCAAATTGTCCAACAAGAACAAGGACATATACATTTCCCTCCAAACTCACAACAAAGAGTTTTCGTGTAAGACTAAGCCAATACCATTTCTATGACTATAACTCAATCTTATCTTCTTATCAGGAAACTTTCAACATTGAAAATAATTAATTGTGATCCAAGGAAGTCTCCATTCGCCAAACCATCACCCATTCTTTAAAAAATGTCACTAAGTCATCCAACTCCAATACAAAATTGAGTTAAGGGAAGAAATTGGTACTGTTTTAGAGCCAGACAAGAGTCAACAGCCCAACAGAATGTCTACCTAAGATGAAATACACTTTTTATGGAAGAGAAACAACAGAACATGGATTCCAGAACATAGTTTTTCTTTTTTTTTTTTCTTTTCTTTTTGTTGGGTAAATTAGTAGTCATCTTAAACTTCAAAAACTAAATTGCACATATAGATAAAAAAAATATAATAAATCTCCAACATGATAGTAATAGAAATAAACTCTAATTTCAGAATTTTTAAGTGAGTACAAAACATAAAATAAGTAAACAAACAAATATATATCTAATCTTCTTCTAGTAGTTTTAAAATTAACCCTTACACTACGACCATGTTAAAAATATTGATCTTCACCTGACACATAAACAGCAATCGAAAAGATTTGGCATATTCCACAACATAGTTAATGTTTTTGATCTCTTCATTTCCATCAATGTTAGGTTATATTTTTATCAAACAAATGGTGGTGGCGTTTTCCTCATTGGTTATTCCCGCTACTTAAAAAGCCTTCTTTCGTATATGTCCCGGAACAGAAACCAGTTTGCTTAATAGGCAAATCAACCTGAAAATTGCCTTCCCATGCCATGGAAATGTAGTGACTGAAAATCTTTTTTTCTCCCCTTTTCTCCCTAAAACAAAAGATGGACTTTTATTGAGGAAAATATGTCGAGCCTAATATATCAAATATGCATACAAAATTCACGTGCATGTAGTACCAACAAAATTAAGAATTAAGTGTATATTAGAACTTTAAACTATTAATTCCCGACAATAAGTACTCAAATTTGTTGCCATAATAAGTGAGTACTCAAATTAAATGAAAAAAATTAAATTAGATGAAAAATATAAGGATCACTTATCTATTTTTAAAAATTAATTATCAATTTATTGAGTGATTATTGTAAACAAATTTTTTCTATTTTTCTTTTTTATGATATGAAATGAGATCCTCATATTAATTCTTCAATGGAAATTTAATAGTAGGAGTCAAACTAGTAGGGTTTCAGAAAAAAGAAAACGAAGGGAGAGAGAGAGAGAGCTAAGAGTTTAGAGTACCTCTATGGACTTAACTAAAAATTAATATATAAAATGTTAAAATTATATTGAATTTTGTGTAACTTGAATTGAATTGTAGTATATTTTTTTTTATTTATGAGATTACCTCATTGTAATGAGATTAAAGGTGGAACCAGTAAGGGGCTAGGGGCTCTACCATCGCCGCCCCTTCTCATGATAAGATCGATGATAAGATGGGAAATGAAAGAAGTATATGATTTTTCTCGCATAATCTTTGTATATATATCAAGTCATATTCATGTATGTGATTTTAATTTATTTAATACAATTAATGTTTTAAATATAAATCCACTTCGCAATTATGAAGTGAAAAACTCTCATATAGGTGTAGATAGTGAAAGAAAGGAAAAACTAATTTGATTATATTAGTAGTTCACTTGTGCAAGTTTAGAACTCTTCAAAGCCTATATAGTTAATTTGTACATTTGAGTAAATAAAATAAAATAGTGGAGTTCTCAAATATCATTACAAGCCATGTGTGTTTAAATTTCATAGTTATTTTATTAGACATGCATCTGTGTCCAGCTAACACATATATAATATAAAATATAGAGCAGAACATCGTATAAATCCAACCATTTTAAATTTTAAAGTTAGTACTATATTCAGCAAAGTGCTTTGGATTAGGTCATCCGACTTACCACCCTTTCTCTAATTCTTTTTTTTTTCTTTTAGTTTTGAAAAACCCTTTCTCTTATTCTTATTCTTTCTAATAGTTTCTTTATGTTAAAAAATAATTAAAAATTAAGAAAAAATAAAAGAAGAAGGAGTTGAAAAGGATAAAAACCGTGTCAAGCTTATGAATTTCAATCAACCATCAACACATTTGGTAGGAATAAAATGGAATAGAATAACTTTTCATTTGAGTCAGAAAGATCTTTTTGTTTCATTATTATTTGGATAAAGAAATTAAACTAAAATAATAATTTATTTTTTATGTCTGATAAAATTAATATTTAATATAAGAATGAAATTAAATTTTACAGTATATAATTTAAATGTTCTAATATTATAATTATTAAATATTCAAAAATCAATAGTTAGAATATAGATGTCAGTGAATGCATAAATATACCATAAAATATGAATAATAAGGAAATAGTAAAAGAGAAAAAATAAATTTTGTTTATCAGTAATAATTTTTGTTCTAAATTAAAATTCACAGAAGTATAGCATAATTTTTTATATATATGAAATTATAACTAAATTGTGATGTTCTTTATTTAATATTATGAGGATATAGTAGACACGAGATATATTTTACTTTCTTACTTTTCTTGGAAAGGTCATTCCTTAGATTTTGATATGGAAAGACCTTTCTCGCCTTCTTCCTAATTCCTATGGAAATGCTTTTTCTCTATTATTTTTATTTTTAATATCAAACACTAAAATGGAGGTGAAGTTGAAAATATTATCCCATTTCATTTCATTCCATTATAGTGTATCAAATGTGCCATATATTTTTTATGTGTATTTGAACAAATTATTTATTTTTTTATAAATATCTATCTTCTCAATGAAGTTTTCCTCCTCGCATCTACTATTCTTTTTTTAATGAGAAATCCCAAAAAAATAACAATAATAATTTATGAGTATTGCTAATTTCTCAAAAATGAACTAGGAACATTCAAGGTTGGTGGCTACGGACAGGAAGTATGTGGTCCGATGACATGACCATCTCATTTAGATTCCTTCATTTGTCATCTCAAATGAAAGATGTTGAGTTCGAATCACTCGTAAAACTGTTTAATGTCGCATGTCAATCTTATATTGTTGTTTAAAGATCTTGTATCTTTTAATCTCTCTCAAATTAATTGATAAATTACGCATTTAGCGTATGGGGTTACCAGAAGTGGTTGGTGGCCAGGAACCAATAGGACCACCAAATATGCTATCCTTCCTTCCATGGGTTTGGCTATGGCTAAAGTCAAAAGGCTAACATCATCAATAAATTATAATCCAGAATCGCGTGCTTTCTATGGGACCTTTAGAGGCTTTTTCCATCCATTTGGTCACTCGTTTTCACTCGATTAGTTCATGCACTAATAACAACCAATATCCTTAGCCATCTGTCTCCAGCTCTCAAAGATCTTGCTTTGCTCAACGCTGCAATTCTACCCCACCCCACCACACACAACTTCGGCTTCTTGATCGAACCTTCCTTCTCAATTCTTTACTTATTTGACAAATTTCTCCTCGGAGTTTATAAATAGGGATATAAATTATATGGTTCTATATCACGTTTATGTTATAATTTACAACTAATCAAGCACACTCGAATCCTTATGATTAAACATGAAGTTATACAGTATATAATATGATATTCGTATTTTTTTTACAATTTATGATTCTACATAATTGTTTCTTTCGATAAATTTTTTAATATATTATGGCTCGATATTCTTGTTTGCTTTAAAATTCACGACTAAATAGGTGAATTCAAGTCCTAAAGACAAAATATGAATTTTTTTTCCTCAAAAACCAAATATGTAATTATTATACAATACTAGATCGTTAAATATTTTCCGGCGATACACAAGTGGTTAACATTGAATTAGGTAGTTCTATACTATGCTAAAGTAATATTTTATTTTATTTTAATTGACTCTCAAAAGTACTTAAAAAAAGATTATTCAATCTTAGAAAGGATTTATTTATTTTTTAAGAAGGGAATATGGGATTCTCAACCAGGAGACACCATACTCCTTCCTTCGACCGACTTATGAGGTTGTTTCCCTATAAATACCTACCAGAGATTTCCATTTCTACATCAACATAGGAAGAAAACACAGCATTTCTTGATTAATATACAAGAAATTTCTAAACGTTTGGTCATATATATGGCTCGTTCTTCGTTGTTCTTTCTATTAGTAATAAACTCTTGTATCCTCCTAGCATTTGCTAACTTTTATCAAGATGTTGACATAACTTGGGGAGATGGCCGGGCAAAAATACTCAACAATGGAGAGCTTCTTACTCTTTCCCTTGATAAAACCTCTGGCTCTGGCTTTCAATCCAAGAACCAATATTTGTTCGGCAAAATTGACATGCAACTCAAACTTGTCTCGGGAAATTCCGCTGGAACCGTAACAGCCTATTATGTAAGTTTCTTTATACGATTGTGTCGATAATATTTTATTTTTTTAATATTTTGTTCTTCTTAAGGTATTTTTTTAATTTAATTTAATTTAATAAATTTTATTAACAAATTATTATATTATGAATATTATAAAGAGAGCATCATAAAGAATATTGCAAAGATTTTGATCCCTAATAAACCTGTTTTATCAAGGACAAAATCAAATCGACAAGGGTAATAGCCACTCACCCAACATTGGTAAAAATATTTCACAAGTGGTCATTTTTCCTTGGGGTTTAGATTTTTTTTTATGAATTCTTATATTTTTAAAGTTAAAGTCTAGTTTTGTCAATAATGGAGTTTATAATGATCATTTGGATTTTCATTATTTTTGAAAGCTTTGTGATTAATATCATAAGTTCCCTTTGTTTTGTTTCTGCAGCTATCCTCTCAAGGACCAACCCATGATGAGATAGACTTTGAATTCTTGGGAAATCTCACTGGCGAACCTTATATTCTTCATACAAATGTTTTCAGCCAAGGCAAGGGCAATAGGGAGCAACAATTCTATCTCTGGTTTGATCCAACAGCAGATTTCCACACTTATTCCATCCTATGGAATCCTCAACGCATCATGTGAGTCATAGACACGATCAAGACTTTTTAATTTCGAGAAGACAATAGTATTCTATATAAAAAAAAAATTAAATATTAAGAAGACGAATTTAAAAAAAAAATATCTAAAACTCTAAAAACGAAATTTATTAACTTATAAAATGATTTGTAAAAAATATATGTCAGGGTGATTGCCAATCTGCCACCCTACCATCTTTGGTTCCGTTTTTTAATCCTGCTCAGTGGCGGAGTTATGTTGGCGCCACGGAAGGCCATGAACCCTGCCCCTACAAAAAGAAATATTAACCCTCACTTGTATAAAAATTAATATATTATTCTATTTCGACTTTTTTAAATTAATAAAAATTAAATTATTAAAAAAAATTATTAATTCATAGTTGAATAATATATTAAATTTTTGTATCTAAATTCTGATATTAAGAGATAACCGTCTGATTTCTCGGTCCTATATTTGGTAAAAGTAAAACTTGAACTAAAGGAAAAATATTGACTTTTTTGAACATGAAAAATCAACATTGAATTATTCATCTAATTACTTTTCTATTTGGTGATACAGCTTCTCTGTGGATGGGACACCAATAAGAGAATTCAAGAATGCAGAATCAGTAGGAGTTCCATACCCAAAGAACCAAGCAATGAGAATATACTCAAGCCTTTGGAATGCAGATGATTGGGCTACACAAGGCGGTCGTGTTAAGACAGATTGGAGTAAAGCTCCTTTTACTGCTTCCTACAGAAACTTCAATACAAATGCTTGCATTTGGTCCTCTGACAAATCCTCTTGCAACTCTAATAATGGTGCAAATTCTTGGTTAAACGAAGAGTTGGATTCCACAAGCCAAGAAAGGCTAAAATGGGTTCAGAAAAATTACATGATTTACAATTATTGCACTGATATGAAGAGATTTCCACAGGGCCTTCCTCCAGAATGTGCAATCAACTCCTCCTCCTAAGTATTCTACTATTTGATTTCATTTGTTACTTATAATTCTTTATTATTTTTTTTCCAAGTTTGTACTCCAATCTTAATAACTCAAGGCGATTGTTCAATTGAAAGCAATAAAATATTTCTACTTATTCATTCTATCATTATCTTAGAACAATATATACTTTCTTCTTAAATCTGGTGAGATTAATTCCAACTTAATTAAGGTTGCATTGCAGAATTTGACTCTTATTCGTAAAAGAGTCTAATCTATAATTTTTTTAATATGGTATTAAATGTAAAAATTAAACTCGTAACTTATATTAATATTAACAATCTACATATGAATGGGATTTGTCTTAAATTACTTTATTGTTGTTTTTTTTTATTCATATTCAAAAACTTTTTCCAAACTCTTATATTCATGAACTATTTACAATCTTTTTGGTATGATAAATTATACTCAACGTGGTAGTTTCCAACACATTTTAGACATACACCATGCACGGGACCCTTTATTAAACCATAACTAAGCAACTAAATCTGAAAGGACATATTTAGTAAATATATCTCCATTATCTTCTAATACACATCACCTAAAAATTCTTCTTTTTTTATAATTCACCATTATAAGAATTAAAATGCCTTTAATAAACGGTATGTGCATGACACGTGCTTAAAATTATACCGGAAAACACTACATTGAGAAAATATGTCATATCAGTAAAATTGTAAATAGTTCATGAGTATAAGAGTTATAAAAAAAAACTTGAATATGAATACAAAAGTGAGAATAGTTATATATATATATATAGCTAATTTCTAAAATAATACTCCCTCTATCTTTTGTTTTTTACTTTTTTTTTTTAACTTGTCATTCCAATTCCCTTTTTTTTTTTTTTTCTTTTAGTTGTCATATATAAAACAATGCAACATGTAATGAATTATTTTCCAATACATCCTCTTATTATAAATATTTCACTCTTCAGATCTAGAAACTTGTAGAGATAATAATAAGAAGAGAGAAGATTTAGACTTTCCAGTCCACAAAAAAAATAATTTAAAATTTTATATTTTCTTAAACATTATAATGTTTAAAATGTGACAACTAATAAAAAATAGAGAGATTAATAACCTTTCAACCATAAGGTATGAAAAATGACACGAGCATGTTAGACTAGCATACCGTTAGACTAGCATAACGTTATTTACACGAGCATGTTTGAGTTCGTGCTCGAGCTCGACACAAATAATCGAGCTCGAGCTCGAGTCAAAATTAATAAACTCGATCGAGTTCAAATTGATCAAAAAAAGTGCTCGAGCTCGACTCGACTCATTTACATTCCTATTGGAAACTCTATAAATAAGGCTTTTTCTAGCCATTAGGTCAAATTTTTAGCTAGTCAGTATTCAATTATTTAGTTCTTTAGTTTCTTTTAGGTTTAGAGCCTTAGCCATTAGGGCTAAAACTTTATTTTTTATTTAGTTTAAGTTTTTGGAGATCAAGATTAAGTTCTTGGAGATCAAGATGGTAGCTAAAAAGATCGAAGATGACAGATTCAAGTTCTCCTTTAAGGCTTGTCTTCTTTATTTACGATTTTTCTTTGAAAACCGTTTATATTTCTAAAGAATATATTTTTATTTATTTTTATTGATCTTTTTGGCTAAAGTTCTTTAACTAGGGTTTATGTGAAGATTATTGTTTTTATTAATGTTTTGTGTTGATTTTGTTTTACCATATTCTTCATGATTCATCCTTGTTCCTTGATCTTAATCCTTGCAATTGCTTCATCACCTCTTACATAATTTAATACTTAGTTTTGAGACCTAATGGAGATAAATTGAGTAGAAACTAAGTAACAAGAACACTAGTAAAATTGGCAAGAAATTTTAACAATTTCTAGATTAATCTACATAGAAATATAGCAGGTTATTAATTAAAAATAGTGATTTTTCACTAATAAATTGTATTTAGTTCTAAATAAGGAAATTTCATCGTTAATCAGTGAATGTAAATTTTGGTTTAATATGAAAGAAAATAACTTTACATTAATAATTCACTAACTAGATCGTTAGCCTTAGTTAAGTCTTTTCCCATAGATTTTCTTTGTATTTTTTCTTCTTAGTTTAAATAATTCTTCACCAAAGTTTCATCGGTTAGGATTAGGTTAAATAGTAAGAATTAGTATTTGAATATAAATTCTTGTGGGATTGACCTTTATTATACTATAATTGAACTAGTGCACTTACTAGATCCGTTTTAGTATATCACCGACTTGCCGTTGCACTGACATGGGGTGGCTTAGCGGGCTAACAAGGGTTGGGGTTCTTTGATTTGCTGCTAAAAAGGGATAAGGTTGGTAAGCTGATAAAATTTTAAGATTTTTTATTCGGGGCTCTTTGGTTTATCGCGATAGTAAAGGACAAGATCCCATCTGGGACTTCTTATTGGCTGGTAGAGTTGTGCATAACGTAATTAGGGTTGGGTTTGTAGCAGTGGTATTTGATGGCTTGTTGAGTGGTGTGGTTATTGCGCCAATCCGTGCTCAGTTGCTTGGGCCCACCAACTAAGTTTTCTTTGTGGTATCGTCTTTGATGATAGGGCTTTTGTCGGTACTGGGTGTTTAGATGCTGAGCTGAGGGTTACTTCCCGTTGTCTGTGCTATAGGGGTAGCTGACTGGGGGATGGAAGATAAAGAGTAGTCTTCTTCTTTGATATGTTCACGACAGCTTTATGGTGTCCAAGCGTCACTTAGGATGAAGGTTGTAAGGGGTACCACGCAAAACGAGAGGCTATTCATCATCTCTGGTGGGTGGCGTGCAGGGTTGTAAGCAACTATTCTCACTTGATTGAAGGGTGGCCCTAGTACTCTAGGATTGTTAGGCTTGGTGGCTTGATCATGGGTTGGGGACTTTGGGCTTTTGATTTTGGGTTGGCTTAGTTTTTTACTAATTTTGGTTTGGTGAGCCCTTTAATTGGGTTTATATGGGTTTGTTTCATATTTTTTTTTTTTCATGTAGCTTTTTTCTGGGTTTTTTACTATTTTAAGTGGTTTTTAACAATTGATTACTACATATTTTTTTTAGTTCTGCGCATACCACATGTAGCATGTGCAAAATGTTCAGGAATATCGCATAGCATATGTGATATGCCTAATCCTGAACTAATAACGGTTTAGTAACCTGACGTCGCTTGACAAGGCCCAACGAGGCATGATGTGGCAATATCATATACACTGTATGCGATTCTCTTAGAAATATCGTATATGTTGTTTGCGATATTCTTATATTGCATATATTGTATGCAATATCAGCTAAATATAAAGTAAAAAATTTTTAAAAAAACCCTTCTTTTCCATTCTATAAACAGTTAGTAAAAAAAAAACGGACGACCAGTGGTTAACAGAGAAAGTGGAGGAGAGGAAGAAGAAAAAAGAAAGTAGAGAGGGGAGAGGAAGAAGAAAGAAAGTGGAGGAGAGGTGAGGGAGAAAGAAAGAAAGTAGGGGAGAGGAGCAGTAGCGGTGGATGGCGGCGGCAGCAGCGCTGGTCAGCAGACGGTGGCAGCATTATCAATAGTAAAGGAGCAGTAGCATCCGTATTCCATTCTTAGTATGAAATCAAATGAATTTATATTGTCTAATATTGAAATTTTTGGTATGAAATTGGTGTAGTGATTTAGGGTTTGAATTTTTTTACTCTTGGAATTTGTTAGAATTCATTTTAGTTTGTTAAAATTGATTGCTTTGAGAAATTGTTAATATTGGTATGAAATTTGTGTAATTTAATGAAATTTTTTGTATGAAATTGGTGTGGTGATTTAAGGTTTGAAATTTTTTATTCTTGGGAATTTATTAGAATTTATTTTAGTTCGAAATTTTTTATTGCTTTTAGGAATTGTTAGAATTAATATGAAATTGGTGAAATTAATGTAGTGACTAGGGTTTTAACAATTTTTTATTCTTGGAAATTTGTTAGAATTGGTTTTAGTTTGAAAATTTTGATTGCTTTTAGAAATTGTTAGAATTAGTATGAAATTGGTGTTAATTGATGTAGTGATTTAGAGTTTGAAACTTGTTATTCTTGGGAACGTTTTACAATTGATTTTAGTTTGAGAAAAAAATTGATTGTTTTGAGGAATTGCTAAAATTAGTATGAATTTTGTTAAATTGGTGTAGTGATTTAGGGTTTGAAATTTATTTTTTTTAAATATAATACACTTAGGGTTAGATTATTATTGAATTGATCATTTACCACCTTATACATCTCATAATATAAAGATATTTTTGTAAATTTTAACATATTTTATAAATTAATTGCCTAAAACCCTAAACCACTAAAATTAAAAATCTAAAACCCTAAAACCACTAAAATTAAAAGCCTAAAACCCTAAACCCTAAAGCACTAAACCTAAAACCATAAAACCTGAACCATAAAAGCCTAAAAGCTAAATCCTAAAATCCTAAACCCTAAACCACTAAAATTAAAAGCCTAAAACCCTAAACCCTAAAATGCTAAACCTAAACCCTAAACCTAAAACCATAAAACCCTAAACTAGAAAAGCCTAAAACCAAAATCTTAAAATCCTAAACACAAAACCACTAAACTTAAAAGCCAAAAATCCTAAATCATAAACCCTAAATCATAAAAACCTAGATATTAAAACCCTAAACTTAAACCCTAAACACTAAAATCATAAACCCTAAACTCTAAAAACTAAAACCTTAAAACTTAACCCGAAAACACGAAAATTCTTATAATTCTAAATGCTAACATCATCTTATGTATAAGACTAATAATTACCGAAAACGATGAGATGTAGATGGAGGACTTGCGACCACTGAATGCTAATGTTCATCTTAGCCCGTTAGATGCTAGTGTATTCACTAGGCAGGGTGAACATTAATCTTTATTCATCTGGGATGGGCATGAAAGCATTATCCTTACAGGTCAACGCTTTGCTCACACTTTGTTTGATTGTTACAAGGTGGCTCCAGCTAGGGTGGTTGATTGCTTTGATAGGGCTGGTTTCGGGGAGTCTTCAGGTGCGATTACTTATTGCTAAACCATCATCTTATCACAGCTTTGGTCGAGCGTTGGAGGATTGAGACCCATACCTTCCACTTGATCTTTGGGGAGCTCACTGTGACACTGCAAGATGTGGAGGTGTTACAGGAATTACAGATAGATGGGGCACCCATAACTAGCAACAGTTGGACCTTATCTAGTGCGCCGTTGATAGATACAATTGAGCATCTACTTGGACTTCGCTTCCCAGTGGAAAAATTATCTGGGTATAGGGTGAAGAAAAGACTTATAGGAGCTTTGATTATAGAGGATATGTCTGATTCTACTACAGATAAGGATTATATTCGTCGAGTCAGTGCGGTGATTTTCTTACTTATTGGAGGATTGTTGTTTCCTAATGGATCGGGAAAGATGATTCATCTTCGATATCTTAGGTTGGGAGGATTTTGATGCAGTTAGGTCTTTTAGTTGGGGAAGTGTGTTCTTGCATTCCTGTATAGATGTCTATGTTGACCATGCTTGGGCACAGCATGGGAGATATGCCGACCATTTGTTCTCCTTCAGATATGGGCATGGACACGTATTCCTATTATTCGTCCTCGATTAGATCATGCCACTGAGGTAGACAATGAGCATGCTCCTTTTGGAGCTAGGTGAACTGTACTATTTGATATGACTTCTACTCCAAGTCATGTACTGACAGCATATACGAATCAGTTGGATTTCATGCCCAGGGATCAGGTAAAGTTTATTATTCATCTTTGATATTTATTTGGCATGTATTTGATATTTATTTTTTAAAATCACCTCCGTAGTTTGACTGGCTCCCTTATTACGGCCATATTACGGAAGATTTCGATCTTTGGCAGGCGGAGATCCCTTGATATGCTTCAAGATAGTGGAGCTTCACTATTCTGGGAGGGTTATGAGACACTTCGACTATGATCAGCCATCCCAAAGGCTTTGGTTGATAGAAATCTACATGACGTATCTTTGGTAGGGCAAGAACATACGAATTGAGAGTCGAGACACATTTAGTATGTTAATTTGTGGGCCTAGCAGAGACCGTACATTCGTTACGGGACACAAATTCCGATGCAGCAACTCTGACATTGCTGGCAAGATTATATGATGTGGTATTGGGAGATTAGGAGACTATATATTAGTAATCCATCACGTCATAACCTCCAGTCCTCTGGATACCAACCATCTGGGGTCGACCGACGGATGACAGTAAGAAAGTAGTTTATTATTCAGTTTATATTTTATATATCTTCACTAACTAATTGGCATCCATGTTACAGCACATAGATGACATGATGGATGCACAGCTAAGTGTACCATCATTGTCTCCTTGGAGTCAGTCCTTCGCAAAGAGAGTGAGAAATAAAGAACTTGTCAATTCAATTTTTTCCTTACGAAACATGAATCCAAATAAATGGCAAATTCGCATGACAATGAGGGTGCCAACTTATTATGAAAGGTATAAAATGTTTCGTTATACTCTTCATAGTATGGAAAATGATGATCAAATAAGGTATCTTTGGACAATTAGCCCTTAAATAGATACTAATAGCATCGATGTTCTAGTTCAATTTGAAGCCGTGCAGTTACCTGAGATAAGCACACATGATGATTATACTCACATCCCGACGAGTCAAGAAACCGTAGATATTCCGCAACACGGCACTTATATGACGAGGATAGTGAATAATTCACTATCAATGTTATACGAAGATGTATAAGAAGATGATGTGGATTCCACAAGTGACAATGACTATTCAAATGATTCAGACAATGATGATGATAATGATGATGATGATGGTGGTGATACCTACGATGACACCCCCGTAAACCCTAATTCAACAGCAAATCAAATGCAAAGTATTGAATAGGATGCTCCGTATAATTACACATTATCTAGAGCCTTTCAAGATATGGGTTCGAGAGAGCCAATAGACGACCTACTCGAATCGGAACTATCCATTTTAATGACTGGAATGAGGCAATGGTTGATATTTAAAGAGGAATGAGGTTTCAGTCCAAAAAATAAGAGATTTATACTATTAAAAAGTGGTCAATTCATATGGGACGAGAGTACAGAGTAATAACAAGTAGGAGTGACCAATGTGTAGCATAATACTATCATAAAAATGAGAATATTTACCAATGGTACATCCAAACAAAGAAAAAAGCAACTCACGGTCTTTGGCAAATCACTATTTCTAAAGGTACACACACATGTGTTTATTCGTTTCAAGAAAACTGTCATCGAAATATGATGACAAAATTTATTTCGAGGAAAATAAGTCATAACTTTACCAACGATTCCGAGATTCCGATGGCAAACGTTATGAACGAAGCTCAATCCTTATATCAAACTAGTTGCACATATAAGAAGGCATGGATTGCTCAAACAAAAGCAATAGAAAGGTGTTCGGGAACTAGAAATCCACTTTTGGTATTCTACCCCAATATCTCCAAGCAATGTTTGATTCTAATCAACAAACCATCATCCACTGGTTATATCATACCACGTCATTAACATACAATGTTTTCTAATTTCTTTTTTTGTCCTTCAAACCTTTTATAGACGAATTCTCACACTGTCAAGCTGTTATTTCCATTGATGGCACTTATCTAAAGAGATCCTATAAGGGCACACTCCTAATTGCTAGCACGTGGAATGCGAACAACCATGTGTTCCCGCTAGCATTTTCTATTGTGGATAAGAAGTCAAAAGAAAGTTGGAATTGGTTACTATCATTGTTGAGTTCAGAAGTGGTAAAGGATAAGAGAGTTTGTTTAATATCCGATCGTCATGCAGGAATTATGGATGCCACTAAAAAACAAGCATATTGGAAACCTTCACTTGCCGATCACAAATTCTGTCTTCTCCACATTTGAGCAAATTTTAACAAATAATCTAAGGACTCATCGCAAATTCTGTCTTCTCCACATCTGAGCAAATTTTAACAAATAATCTAAAGACTCGGCATTGAAAAGTTTAAATGTGGGAGGCGGACACAACAACAAAGATATGGAAATTCGAATTTGTTATGAATGAAATTAAGATGAAAAATGAAAGAATGGGAATACTTCACTGAAATCCCCTTTGAAAAGTGGATACTCCTTTATGATGGTGGGTGTAGATATGGGATAATGACTACAAATATATTGGAATCACTGAACAATGTCCTTAAGAAAGCTAGAGCTTTACCTTTGAAAGCCCTAGTTGAAGTGGTGTCCAATAAACTTGTTAGATATTTTAATGAACATCATGAGCAAGCCGGGAGTTGTATCAATCTGTTCCCTAATAGTATTTGATAAGTTTATGGACATTAAAGTCAAATCAACACCATACAACAGTTGTGCAGTTTAATGCCCAAAAGGGCATTTACAAGGTGAAGTTCAATCTAGTTTAGGAGGCGATAGTCGAGGTGACTGCGCTTATACTTTGCGCATGTGATCAAATTCCTGCACTTGCGAGAAATGGCAGGTCTGCACATTGCCCTGTTCACATGCTTTTGCGGTTTGTAAAGAAAATGGAACAACCCCATTCTCTCGTACAAGGAATATTTTGGCAGGAAACTTACTTAAGTACGTATGAATTTAACTTTCATCTAATTGTGCATGAGGATATTTGGAAATTGGCCCATTTCAACTTGACATGGTATCCTCCAAACATGAAGAATAAACGAGTTCGAAAACAAGGCACAAAGTATTGTGGAAAGATGGATTATCGGAACTCAGATGCCGGATACCCGGGCATAATAAAAAAATTGTCCTAACCCTATCTCAAGTAGAAATGTGTATTTTTCTTCTCTTTAGAATTGTTGTAATATTTGTCTTACTATATTAATGATATTTTTCTTTTGAAATTACTACTACTTACTTCTTACTTACATCCTTTTATAGTTTTAAAATAGTTAACAAAAATATATACTTTTTCACCCAAAATAAGACAAACAAGTGAAAAACAAAAAACACACAAAGTGAAACAAATATAAAATACTTTGTATTTCTTTTTCAAAAATTAAAAAAACTCTAAGTCATTTTTAACTTAAAAATGCCAAAAGAAATACATAAAGTAGGAAAAAAGTATTAAAAATAGTTTATCTTCCTTCATTTTAAAATATTTTTAAAAAATAGGAATATCGCAGAGTGTATGCAATATACCATAAATATCGCATATAACATATGCGAAATCCTTACATATATCGTATTCACGCGAACTTGTCAAATCAGCTAAACAAAAATTAATGAAATAAATAGATATATTCATCATCTCTGGTGGGTGGCGTGCAGTGTTGTAAGCGACTATTCCCACTTGATTGAAGGTTACCCTAGTACTATAGGCGGTTAGGCTTGGTGGGTTGACATGGCCTTTGGACTTTTGATTTTGAGTTGGCTTAATTTTTTACTAATTTTGGCTTGGTGAGCCCTTTAATTAGGTTTATATAGGTTTGTTTCATATTTTTGTTTTCATGTAGCTTCTTGTTTCCTCGCCACGATATAATCGGTCTGCGTCACATAACTTAGAGACTCCTATGGGCTTTTCGTTCGTAGCTCATGTGATTGACCAACTTGTTTTGACCTATGACTTGTAAGAGATTTTTGGTTATTCAAATTTAGCTCTATGTTCACACTGCTAGTATCATTAACATCGTGGTCTGACGGTTACAAAACTCAGCTTTTCAATGCACAAATCACGAGTTCAAACCACTGAACAACTTCACAATGACATTACAAGCACATACAAGGGAAACCCAGATGACTAGAAAATCCAATGAGTATAATCTTCTCAAAGTAGTCATCAATCTGTATCTATGATTTCACGACTCCACCAGTTTTTAACCAGCCCTAAAAAACATATGCACAAAACCAAAAAACACAAGGCACCGAAGACACTGGGAGCATTTCATGGAACAAATTTAGTATTCAGCATTACTATATTTCTTAAACATTTTCCACAAATGTCAACGTCAGAAATGTAACAAATCCCAAAACAAAACAATTTGAGTAATTAAACCCAATTTATCATTACAGATTGACAGAAAGGTGAGCAACAATCAAGTTAATAAGGAGTCAAGCAAATTCTTACTGTACAGGACAATATACATCTGTTATGTCTGCTACAGAAACAGGTCTTCAAGGGCTCTTAGAGATACTACTTCTGCACAGTCATGATTCAGCAATACCTAATAAATCTGTGGGCATGGCTAATGAGTGTATCAGCAGGCTTCACAACTGAGAACAGATCTACTGTCAGCATGATCCTATTCGTCTTCCAACTCCACAATCTGTGCCCGCCTCTCGGCTGCTTTCTTCCGTATGAAAAAGCCCCACCTCATTGCAGCCTTAATTTTCAGCCAACCCACAACAGCTTTCCCTGAACGTGTACGATCCTCGTCATAGTTGAAGTTTGGTGATGGTGAAGGCATATAAGATGAGAAATTATAACCATCATCGGGCATATTGACAGCTGCATGTCCACCCATGCTGAAAAGACGAAGCAAGTGCTGCATATCTTCATTCTCAAGCATCTCGTGGCTTCTAATACGAATTTCCTCCTCTGACATGAAGTCCTCAACGCCCTTATCCCGATTTTGGGACCAATCGTCAAAAGGATTCAGGTTTGATTGTTGAGCTGATGTCCCAGCCGATTGGAATGACGGTGAGGACTGTGGAGGACCAAGAGCTAATGCTGCCCTATTATCATATCTTGCATTCTGAATTTGTTGAGAATTGTTGACTTGCTGGTCAGGCAATGCAAATTGAGTAGTACACCCAAATTGAGTGCGAGAAGAACTCAGAAGCTGCTGAGACTGATTGGGGTATCTGGTAGTTAAGTTGTCATTATAACTTGCGCCTGCAAACAGCAGGAAAGAGAATTAAGAGAGTATCGGAACAATAGACAATCCATATCAATATTGCAGTAAAAAAAAAGCAGAGTCATAAAGCAAATCAGTGTGGACATGCCAGTTATCTTGGCAAAAAGGACTCACTAAATGAAGAATCGCAAGTGTATCCAAACAAGGGGTTAAATCAAATTCAATGATTCAGTCTAGAATGGCAGAAGAACAGAACTAGAATTTTCCACCAGTGCTGTATATTTCCTGATGAATATACCTTTCCCTCCCATATCCATGGTACCTTGCATTTCATCAATTAACAGAACAAACCCAGAACAAGCTCTAAAGCTGGGTTCAAATCCAACTGTTTAGTATTACCTCAGATAACTAAACCACTTATGCCTGCAAGGAGGTGGATGAAGTAGGAAAGGTTTCGTGGGCAGAGAGCATAACAACATTTCAATCCCGTTGCACCTTATGTAACATCTTAGTACGTAACAGATTTTAAAGATACAACCATTGCAGTACTAAGAATATCAGAAGGCATACGCAAGAAATTGGCTCCAAAATATCTTCATTTCACCTGTTTCATAAAACTTCCCCAAGAATATCACTGTTCAAGACTGAAACATCCTCTTGTAGTTAGTTTCCTGCTAATATCAATTTATAAGCCAGCTCCAATCCTTCCAACTTTCTAAGGAGAACCACAAGTCAGAGTATAAACACCATTCGAACTAAATGAAAGTCCCAATTCCCAGCAGGAATGTGCTAAATCAGGTTCTTACTCCGCCCAACAACCCCCCCAAAAAAACCCACCACCCACCTCTACAGATGGCACAATTAAGGCATATTAGATCTGCCCTCATACTTGGGCAGCTGCAAATAGAGTTAGCGTTTGTCATGTGATGGGTTGCATAAGAAAGAAGAGACTGTACCAACTACATGATCTCCTTTGCCTAACAATGAACCAAACCAGAGAGACAAATAGATTTCAACATACAAAACAAAAACAAAGAACACAGGAAATATTTCAAAAACACAAAAGAACAAGATGACACTAAGCCTAAAAAGCCTGAGCTTCCCACAGGCTGAAATAGCTCCACACAGTTTCATGATTATATTATGGCAAAAGAGTATTTTTCATATCAAAAATTGGATAATCAGCATATCTTTTGAGAAATAAAAATGAGATTCAAGGATTAGTAATAGGGATAGGCAACATGAACATCCTCAATGTGTCAGAAAAGTACAGAACAATAGTATTCTTAAATCAAACATCTTATTTCCATTTATTCACCTAAATCTTTAAAAAATAAAATAAAGAATAGAAGATAAACAAATCCAGCATACCTCCAATAAACATATTAGGATCCACTACAGATGGCTCAGATGGCACTGGCACTGGCAATCTTGGGGCTGAAAGCTGATTATCCAAAGCATTGGAATAATCTATGGGTCCCATGGGAAGTTCATCCCGAGATGCCACAGATTTCTTATTTTGCTTGATGTTCAAAAGTGATTTACCATCATACTCTATGACTTGGTTCCAATTTTCATATGCTTTCTTGACCAAGCCATCAACAAATACCTAAAGATGGAAACGTTTGGAGGTTATAATCTCAAACAAGCTTGATACATAAATTAAGTTCCATTTGAACAGAAGAAATTCTCACTACCATACAGAACTAAAAGAAATTCTAATCATCATTTAGCATTAAGATATGCTGCTGTCTTATTCTAGAAATTTTGGTTTTCAATTCATCCATGCCTACTTTGGTTCAGAAGTAAAAAACATGCACTTTTTCTTAACTGAACTTAACAAAGACGTACATGCAACTTAAAAGCACAGGAATTGATGTTCAAGTACATCATCTACACAGTAACTTGCTGCCATCAGACAACCCAAATAAGGGGTGAAATGCCATTCCAATATCGCTCATGAAACAGAAAGGTATCTAGTCATTTAACTCAAAGAAAAGTTTCCAATCAGCAGTCCACAAACCTTCTGGCTGTCAGAAAGTGAATCTGCAGAAAAATATTGTTCACCAGCGATAAGACCAGTCAGTTCATAAATGTTGTTAAAAACAACAGCTACAGATCTTGAATCATCACTGTAATACACATAAAGCTTCCCACTCAGGACACATGTTTTTGCATGCTCTAAGAGGGCTTCCCACATCTTATTTGACATACCACTGCCAAGGATCTGCAAAAACCAACATATGCATTAAATGAATACAGATTATCTTTAAAAGGGGTTTTAGAAGAGGAAGGATAAAGGAACTATAGACTTACAGTTCTCAGCTTCTGAGAGTCTCTGACCACCAGCCTAAGAAAGTCTTCAACTGTAAATATCCCTGCATTATTTAACCTTTTGTGGAATGATCCATCCTTTCCAATCTTCTCCAATCTCCATACGTCGTCATTTAATGCAGGTGGGTAGTGTTTCTTGTATACTGTTAAGAAAGAAATAGGATTCAAGAAATCTTTCAAGAATAATTTACAAAAATCAAGAAATACCAAGCTTTTCTGGCTTACATTCTCCTCTGTGATCTTTGACAGTAAAAGCCTCTGTCTTAGCTTCACGTATCCGAATTCCCTCGCAATATCCTGAAGCAACCTTTAGGCCTAATCTGAACTTCCTACTCCTTATCCAACTCGAATTATCTGTAAATGTGAGTTCCCCCAGAGTCCCTACACCTTCCTTGAGTGTCACCTGTAGATCACCAGTCAAGAGTGGCCTCTTTCCTTCACGTTCTTTAACAGCATGGCTGTCAAATTCTTCCTGCGTCCAGCCTTCATCATCTTCATTATTAAAATCACCCTCTAACACAACAACATCCAGCTTAACAGATGATTCAGGTCCAGATGTTACAACGTGGCCTGTATTTGCATCAACCAAGACAACATGAATTGCAGCGCCCTGCTCCCCTTCTACTTTACCACCTGTAAAAAGGGGAAGAGAAAGCCTGGACCTAAAGTGCAGCTGCAAGTTTCTGCCATCTGGTCCTTCAATTCGTCTAGGTGATGACCTGAAAATGCAAACATTTTAGCAAGGAATTCGTAGAGAAAAAAGCATAAGCAAGCAAATCAGACAAAGAGCTGAACAACGAAGACACAGAATCAAATGCATAATCTTACAAAGTTGCCAGCTATACTTTCTACAACTCCTTATTACAGTTTGAACCCAGGAATACACATGCAATATTTTATGCAAAAGATGAAATAATCAGCGGAACATTCATTGACAATGTATGCAGCATAGATCAAGCACTTCTACTTCGGTAAAATAGCAATATACAGTAGACAAGGTATAAAAAGTACTTAATTCAGGTCCAACCAACCAAACTTGGGACAACTAAAACTTCCCTTTTTATCACACTTCCATAACATATTCACTGCAAAAAGACAGTCGAAAGGTCTAGGCATCAATCTGGTGGTAACAACTCAATCACTAAAGCTCTTGAAACTCCATCTTTTCCACATTATAAGTAGACGTACTTTAAACATTTCTTTCTGAGCACTAGTTAAAGTGAATTTCAGATAATCCAGACCAAAGAACCGATTAAAGAATATGAACCACAAGGCTCAGCAAAGCATCAACAAATCACGATAGACTATTTTATAGGCAAAATGCAAAGAAAATGCAGCGAGTTAAAAATATTTCAAGACATAGATTCCCAAATTCAGATTGATCTTACACAAATTAATCCATGTTAGGGACAAACATTTCACCCAATAATATAATTGAAAAAAGTAAAAGAAAATCCAACCTTCCAGTCAAGGTTGCAGGACCTAGCTTTGCCAAAGCACGTTCCACTTCTTCACTTACCTGTTCAGTTTCATTTGGAGTATGAGAAGAAAAAAGCTCAAGGTTTCATGAAAGATGGGGAAAAGGTAAGGGCAGAATCATCATACTTGAATAAGAAAATTTTACTTCCAGCAGTCAAAGTTAGATAAATGATCCATTAACCCCATGGGACAAATAAGACAAAATAGTCAATAACTTCCCCTCAAACCCCCAACACGCACCCCCCCCCCCCCACCCCCCAAAAAAAAAGACCTGAATATTATCATTACATAAAAAACATAACAATGAAATCAAGCTAAGAATTGGTATTGATTAACAAAACACGACTTTACCAAGCTTGTGGAGAAAGTCTTTGATAATCCCACTAATGCAGAACTTCTCCATTTAAAACAAGGATGTCTAATTTAAACATCTAGTCAGCAATGTTGTCCATACCATATTGAAACTATCATCATTCTCCTTAATCTCATAAACTTTGTCATCTATTGGGCCATACATGAGATTTAAATTAAAATCATGAAAACATAAAAAAGGAAGAAGTAGAAGTAGTGCATGCCAAAGTTCCAAGCTCTAAAGAAGAAGCATCATTTATAGGTAGAATACAATTAAGTAAAACAGGTAGAATAATTGCAATTGCTCTCACAGTAAAGAACAGTTCATCAAGTGCTGGTTTATGCAGCAAATATTGTTTGAGCAACGAAAAATTAAAGACTCATAAGAGATGTTTAAGCTTACTACTCTCCGAAGAATTGGCTCCAAGGAAGAGCAAAGTTTTTGCAGACTATCCACCTTCAGAGCTTCAACAATTACACTGCATCAGACAGCAGAAAAGCATATCAGAGTAAGTCAAATAGCAAACCTGGGCACAGGGCGCAAACTTACACAATAAAAGATTCAATAGAGAGGTGGTGTTGTTGTTTTGAATAACCCATTCAAGAAGAATTCAATAGAGATGGTATTAGCCAAAACCACAAGAGAATTCATATAATTGAATTAGCCCATGTGGACCAAGTTCTCTGAATCCAACAACGGAAAAGCTACTAATTGAGATGACTTGTTACCCCTAAAGTATTATCCATACAAAAATCTTTCACGCCCTTCCAATTTTATTCAGGCCTTTAGAGAACATTTATATTAGAATGCCACTCTTTTAGTAGGAATTCATCTACGAGAAAATTCCCTGCTCCTGAGGTGAAAATCGGCACATTCCAATATCAACTACGACAAATTCAAATTATGACTAGTTTTATTTCTAGGTAGCACCAACCTTTGCTCTAATCCAGAACCAGGGAAATCCAAATATCACAGCACACATGATGAAACAAACATTATAATTAGCATTTTTGTTTCATAGACCGAACACTGCACAGAATTGACACCCCAAACAATAAACACCAGAAAGAATTGCAAGTAACAGTGAAGCAGAGAAAGAAATTCACTATTCTCCAGCTAAGTTCATAAATTACAGACTCTAAAATCATAGTTACTTAACAAGGATATAAATCCCAAAAGCCCAAACCAGTAGACCCTCCAACAAGAGGGAAAGTTAAAGGATGAACTTTTTTAGCAAAATTGATAACCTCCGCAAGAAAGTCTCCAAGCAAGACAAGAAAACAAAGTCAATCAATACTTCAAGAACTATACCTAGCCAAAGCAGGCCTTTTCCGCTCCTGCTGCTGGTCATCATCCCCCTCCAAACTCCTCTTCCTTGTCTGCATTTCCAAGAAAACCCCTATTCCCAAAACAAAATTAACCAATCAACCAAATCCACAGATCTCAAAACTCTCCTAAGAAACCCAATTTTCCCTCACCCTCCCTACAGATCCAAAAAAATCAAGAAATCACTCAAAAACCCTAATTCTGTAACCCCTCAAACAACACATATCCACACAAATACAGAAAATTTACCTGATTCTAAATTGAAAAAGTCCACAACTTTCCTTTCACAGTCTCTTCAGCACCAAAATACACAGTAGAAGTTCGGCAGAATTATCAGATTTCGCCTCTTCTCTTTTGTGTGTGTGTGTGTGTGTGTGTGAGAGAGAGAGTCCACTCTGACGACTATCGAACACTATGGCAGCAGCATGGCGATATTAGGCTAATAAGGGGGTTGGCAGAAAGGTAATTAAGTGTATTTATTTGTCCTTTTATTTAATTTTAGGATTATTATTGTAGTGTTTGAGATCTTTTTCGCTTTCGCTTTCTTTTTACTTTATCGGCGTGATCTGATTGGATTAATTGTTCAGAGAGATCTTAGCCGTTGGTCTGATAGAGTATGACGCAGCAAATGGATCATTTTTTACGTCATTATATTATGTCATTTTTTCATGTTTATTCTGATCTTTGCCCTTTAATGTATGTGGTTTTTCTTTTCTATATATTTTTTATTTTTTGTGGTGAAGACTTGAGGGTATATATCTAAAGTGACTATGAATAGTCAAATTTAAATGGATTAATGGAGAGATATGTATTATGACAATTTGTGAAGAGTTTTTTTCTTTTTATTGAAGGTAAAATTTAAGATCATGTTTATTGAATTAAATTAACTGTTAAAATTAATTAATTAAGTGTACTTATTGAATTAAGTATGTTTAATAATTAAAATTGTTAAGTGTTTAATATTTAAATATGTTTTATAATAGTTTTTATAAATCATTTAAATGGGCTTAATTGTAGTCGTAAATTTTAAGTGAAAGCCTTTTAAATTAACATTAAAGTCTGAAATCTAAGTATGTATGTTGCCAACTTGTTACATTTTTTAATATAATTACCACTTATAATCTAAAATTCAAAATTTAGAAATTAAACAATTCAAACTTCACTTTTAATTTTATCAAATGAGGTCTAAGTCAATTCAAAGCAAGTTTTATTATAATACAATTTTTATTACGTACTATTTATATTTAATTAAGGATTAATCAAGTAGTTAATAAAACATTAAAATTTTTATTAGGTAATATATTTGAATTTTATTTGAAAAGATTTTAAAATTTTGTATATATAATTTATTAGTTTATTTACATTGTTTTCTGCAATATATAAAAAAATATTAATTAAGTCTTAGGCCCCATTTAGTAAATTGAGTTATTTATTAAAATTAATTAATTAAGAGTTTATTAAATTAAGTGTATTTGATAACTTCAACCGTAAGAACTTAATATTTAAGTGTGTTTGATAACAATTCTTGTAAATAACTTAATTAATTACGATGTGCTTAGTTGTAGTTATAAATTTTAAGTAAAATTCTTTTTACTTTACTCTAAAATCTGAATATATATTATTTCTTAAATTATTACAGTTTTTTCATATAATTATCATTTATTAATTGATTCAACATTCAGATTCAGACTTTAAATTTTTAGATTTAATGTTCACACTTAAAATTCAAAATTTATAATTTAAACAATTTAAACATCACACTTCATTTTCAGTTTTAGTAAACAAGACCTTAAACCATACTTGATACTAATATTTTTTTAAGGGACTTGATGATATTAACATTATTATCAACGATGTTTAACTTCTTTAAAAAAATAAATAAAAGAAAACAAGCAATGATGTTTAACTGTCCTTGATTTTTGTTGATAATATTAGAAGAGATCATATTATATTAAAAATGAACGAGGTTATTTGGCTTACATTTTAAAATGTTGTAATAGATATTGAGAATCTAAAAGAATTAATTGAGAAAATATATATTTCCTCTCATTTGAATCTCTCTTTTTCTGGAACTCATTTGAATCTTTCTCAATATCTTTATCTATATCTATATCTATATCTGTCTTCTATTCTATTCTATAACTGTACCTACCTATTCTATATAATAATGAGTTTATCCTGTTAATCTTATTTTGAAGAACTCAATATGGTAATGAGCTTTTCATGCTAATGTGATATTCCATTCTTTTGTCTTTTTCATAGAACTCATGATGATAATGAGTTCTATAGTTTTTTTTAAAACTTTTTTTATATTTATCTTTTTTCTTTTTATAGAAAGATTTATACTTTTTTTGGTCAATTTCATAAATAATCATTTTGGTAATGTATTTTTTAAAAATTTTACCCAAAAAGTTCAATATATATGCATTTGTCAATAACTAAAATAACATATTACAAAATGTGATAGTATTTTGAAAAATAGTAGAATATATTTTTGTTATTCGTTTTTTATATTTTTATTTCTTCTTATATTTCCGGAACCGTTTTATATTTTCATATAACTTTATAATGATATCTCCCAATATATACATATCTCCCAATATGTATCATACTTTCAAATTTTTACAGAAAAGAGAAATCTAATCCATTTTTTTTTAATCAAATTCTTATATTCCACTTTTCAAAGATATAAGAAAACTAAGTTAAGTCATTTTCACAATTAGAATTCACACAATATTTTCGTAATTAGACAAACCTTTTGCATTAAAGAAAATGTATTATTCAACAAGTTGTTTTTATAAACTTTCTTTTTTTTGCTTTTGTCCAATAATAAAGAATTCATTACGATGTGAGTTATTTGTAATTTTTATTTTTTTGAAATCGTGTTATACTTTTTAGCTTCGGTCTAATGTGTGCCATTGTCTTGTGGTATATGTTAATACAAATAAAATATATTATATATTAAACCATATTATATATAATAGTTTAATATTATAAAATCTAAAAACTTAATAAAAATCGTTGACCCTTAAGGAAACTTAAATCTTAAATGTATGTCTTGAGGCACGCGCTAGACAAACCTTACTTTCTTTAATCTTTTTAATATAATTTTATAATAATTTTAAAATATCTTCAGAAATTTTTTTAAAAAAATCTTATGTTCCATTTCTAAAAGTAAAATTATATAATATTATATCTTGCAGCATATATATTATATAATTTCAATATATATAATTGATTTTTTAAATAAAATAATTTTTATTATTACAAAATATTTTTAAGACTGGGTAAATTTTTCACTGTAACATAGATTACAAACTAATAAAGTACATAAGCATGTAATAGTAGTTAAACAAAAATTTATTAAAAATTGAAGTTATTTTTTCTTAAATAAATTGAAAAGTAGACATAATAGGATGAATAATAATAACCTATAAAAGTAATGTTTATTAGTGAAAAATTTAAAATTTAATATATGTTCTCCATTAATTTATTAATATAAAATAAACATAAAAAGCTAGTCGAAGCTTTTCGTAATTTAAAACTTACCAACATAGAAAAAATTCTAAACTTCTAATTGCAAAGGTCAACAATCATTTTCGTGAAACTCAAAATTTTAACAATAGATATTTTGAATGATATAAAAGTTAGATATTATATGTATATATATATATATATATACATTGAAGAAGTCGAACATTACATTTGCAATTTGCAAATAGTTGAGATCAAATCTTAGTATTAACAAATCTCACCTTCTCCAACCTAATCAAGTCAATCATTGTCTTCCCCAGGTAAAATGTTGACTTCCATCCTGCAAATAAATAAATAAATAAATAAATAAACAACTATTTTTAAACATTTTGACTTTTTTTAGCAAAATTAGAATTATATATTATTAAGATTTAAAAAAAAAAAAAGACTAGCAGCAACCGTGTGGGGAGGGATGAATGTGAACCATTCCAATTCATCTTTAGAATCTTAAACTAGTCTAGGTAAAAGATTGGCAAGTGTATTATATGCCTTTCTAACATGAGAAAAAGAAGAAGTTATCTATCCTGCTCAAAAAATCAGAAGCTAAAGCCCCTAGATCAGAAATGTTAATGGAATGACTATTAAGACTATTAACAGTAAGGAGAGAGTCACTCTCTATAAGTAGCCTCTCAATGTAATTAAGACCAGATGGATAACATTTAATGATATCCAATAACTCGCCAAATTCCACAGAGAAATTACCATGCTGAGAATGAAACAGTTTTGACCAAGAGAGGAATGCCCATATGGTTTCTTATGATTACACCTATGCCAATTTTATCCTTTAAGAAAACAACATTAGTATTAATCTTTAGACTAATATAATTTGGCTGCGTCCATTTCTAAACCAAGAGGGACACTGCCAAATACCGGCTGATTTCCCATCTATCTCACAAGTGTTAAATATTCTTTTGTCATATTTAATGCTTGCAGAGCAATGGATGCTTCAGAGGAGGTTGTCCCTTCATGCTTAAGTTTATTTCTAGCATACCATATAAGCCAAGCTGTAGTTCTAAATATGGCAAACTCTTCCATGCTATGTTCAACTGAAATAGAATAAATAAGATCCTTAAAGGCTAATAATGGGAGTTGTTTTCATTTCTGACCTTTAGGCAAGTGTCTCCAAACTTCTTTGGAAAATTTACAATCAAACAAGGTTTTCATCTTCCACTGTATACCCACAATATGCACATAAAGTGGATTCATAAAGTCCACGCTTTATAAGGTTTTTCCCAGTAGGAAGGATATCTAAGATTGCTCTCCATAGGAACATTCTGATTTTAGGTTGCATTGGAAGATAATAAATCAGGTTCTATGATTTTTCTTCAGCTTCGATAATAGAAGTTCCTTGAGCGAAAACATTGTTGCTCATGAATTCCATCCTAATTTTATATCCAGATTTCACTATATAAATTTCGGTAGAAGTAAAGTTTCAAATCAATTGATCTTCTAGCCATGAGGGATTTAGAGGAATGTTGAGGATAGCTTCTGCCTCATGATATAAAAAGAGAGTTTGTATTCTGCTTCCCCTCCAACAACATTAGTTATAATCAATAAGTTCTGATACATTTCTTTCCGGTCTCCAAGATAAGTGGAAGGAAGGAGTAAACTTCTTGAGAGTAGGTGTCCACTTATCATGTGAAATTTTAGTGGATAATTCACTACCGATACGGTGATGGAGAACAAAGGAGAGAAGATTTCTTCCTTCCAAAAAACTACATCATAAAAGGATGGCTCACGGGACAACAAAGAGGATAGAAAATTTCTTGTAGAATAGTATTTCTCCTGTAAAGAAGTAGCTATCAAAGATGATGGAGATTTTATAATGCTCCAACACTGTTTGGCGAGAAGAGCAAAATTGAATCCTTCAAAGTCTCTAAAACCTAAACCTCCATGATTTTTTACTTACAAAGATCACTCCACGCTTTCCAGTATATTTTTTTTTATTACCCTTAAACTCCCCCAAAAGAACTGTATGACTATGGAATCAAGAAAATGTATGATATTTGCAGGATATCTTGAATGAATTCGTAAACATATAAAATATAACTTTTAAATCATACTACACCCACACTAATTCTTATTTGAATACAACTTCCTATAAAATTAGTATCTTTAGTTGCATGAAAGATATTGTTAATTATTTTTTTTCTAATTCATCATATTGTTTTGAATTTAAGAAATTAAAAAACTCTAATAAATCCTCTAGCGATAAATCCTTTACTACACACATTTTATAATAGTTTTATTAATATAAATGTTATAAAATAAAAAATAAACTTAAAAAATTCTAAAAAGTGCGTATTAGAGAGTATACTAAAGTATCTAGTACACAATCCTAAGTGTTACATTTTTTCACTAACAATTTATTTTTTCAAAACTTTAATATATATAAATATATTTAAGCTATTTTTTTGCTAAATTATATATTTTTAAACTAAAATACGATTCAAGTACATCTTTATCAAACTTCTTTATTTATTTATTTATTTTGAAGGGAATCAAACTTCTTTATTCACATTCTATACAAATATATTAACTACTATTTAAATTTAAAATTAAATACTAACTTGCCCGTAAAATATAAAAAATATAAGTATTTCATATTAAACAGAAGAAATATAATCTGAGTATGAAATTTAACAGAGAGATATTCTTGATGGCTGCGACCCTTTATCCTCTCTCCTACATCATTGCTTAGGCATTTTTCATTACAACAAACTCTAACTACTGTGACGGAGGAGGCAACCAAATTTCTTTCCAAGGCTTACATATATAGTAAACAAATCCTTCTCCAAACATTACCAAAGATGGGGTTGGTTTTTCTTATTCCCCGGGAAAAACAACTGCCAATTTTTTGTTATTTGGGCCAAATTATAAATACTACTTTAGCTAGTAAGTCCTTTTTGAATGAGTTAAAAGTTAAAACCTTTCTTATTTTCAAATGCCACCAACTTCTGCTTTAGGTACTACTTTTACAATATGGGATTTACTATTCCAGTCATGGTTTAGATTGTAACTATCGACAATGTAGGATTATTCTTAGGGTAATAAAATTAATTTAAGAATTTAAAAGTTGAGTGTAAAAAAATTTATTTTTTTTATTAACTTTCTTTCTCTAACTTAATTCTCTCTAATTTTTCTCTAAATATGAACTCAAATCTTTCACATTCAAGAGAAATGAAAATAGATATGGACAATTTTGAAGATTTCTTACAAGAAAATATTGATTTTGAGGTAAAAAAAAATACCAAAAATTTAATTTTTCGCAACTGACACGAGTTTCTCCCGCGTTGAGAAAAATTCTCTAAGGAATGTGTGGAACAATTTCGCCTAGGTTGGAGAAATTTCTTAGACAATTTTGCCCACTTGGGAGAAACTCATGTGAATGGCATTTTTTTTATAATTTTTTTAAAATGTTATTTTTATGTTTTTAGTCATTTTTTCATTATATAAGATGAATTATTAATTTGTTTTATATTATATTTTAATGTAACATACTGATGTAGATCCGAGTAGGAATTTTTAGAGCCGAAAGAATATGTGGATTATAGGCATTTATTTGCAACTGATCGATTATTTAATTCGAAAATAGAATTGGTGAAATGGGCAAAAGAAAAGGCGAATGGCTCTACGAAAAAGGATAAGTCATATCGGGAGCACATATCCATTGTACATAGAAAGATAAAGAAGTCAATCGACTCTGGATCGGGTTATGAATCAGGATCTTGTTCGGGATCCCGTGGAAGAGGTAGACCGCTACAGACTCCAAGCTACACGAAGTAGTTTATCATCACCTGACTAGGTTATAGATCCATTTACTGGATCTACATTCTTTTACCCCGATACTTTCCCTTGTTTCGTTTATCCTTTCATTGAAAACTGGAAGAATGTAGAAGGGAATGAAAATTGTGTATATAGAGTCGTAGCCTACTTTGTGTACGGAGATGAACATCAATGGCATGAAGTCCGTAGGTGAAAGTCTTTTGAGCTGGAACATGATTCAAACTATTTGGATCAGTGGAAAGGTATTATGAACTCATGCACAACTATCAGTGGCGGGAAGGACATGCGCCTTCATCACATTGGTTGGATACACCTGATTCTCTTTATGTCATTGCAAATGCATTCAATTTGTGCGTGGTCTTAATTGCACAGATATGTTCAATGACTGTATTGCCTATATACTCGCAGATGGATCGAAATGGAAGTATGATCATTATTGGTCACCTGGCAGATTATCATTATTTTTTTATTGCGATTAGTAAAACTTTATTTTCGCGTGTTGTTTTTTAAGTTTAAAATCTCTTAAACGATCATAATTCATATTACATATTTATTGTGTTTTACAGCTGCACATGCAAGAGAATTACCCATTGCCACCTTTACACATGATGTGATAAAATCACTATAATGATCTCCTCAATGACTGGCCTGATCCTTTGATCCATAGGATTGCAAATTGAAATACGAGATATGCTATCTAGTAGGAGATCCTTCACATTAACGTTTAGTGATTATTATAATTAACTTTATTATTGTCTTCCTTTAGAATCATCAACATATGTCTCGCCTTTATTTATAGAGCGTTTATAAGAATATTTACTTCTAAAAATTTATTAAAATATTAAATCGTAGTCATCACATGAAACTATTAACATAGAGAAATAAGCCACATAGGAACACCAAGATTCCAGTACATAATAATACGAATACATAAAAAGTCTGATACCACCATAAATGCATAACAAAAGCAAGGTCCACAATCCGAATAAAAATACATAATAAAAATGTGTATGATAAACTAATAGAATGTAAAGACGTAAATATGAAATGCTAATTACTACGAAGATAAAACTCCTGTATGATACGAAATATCTATCTATACATCCCATCCGAGTCACGTGTATCTGGATCTATGTAAGGAGCTATCATGCCGAGGACAACCGAAGGTGAGGGCCTACCAAGTGTCGGGTACTGTATGCCACGTAGAAGTCTGTCAAGAATCTGTATCCTAGAATGAGTACGACGGCTAAATCATAGCCTCTAATCATATGTACATCGACTCGGGGAGTACGACAAGCACACTAGTCCAAGACTCCGTAAGTAGATATGACTGTGCCTCTAGCCACAAGGCCTCTACCCTACGTACATCATGTTATTAGCTAGCTTGTGAACCTCCAAAAGTCTAATAGGATCTGTTGGAATACACTGCTGCCACCTGAACTGTCGGACAACTCTATCGAGCATGTATGACTCAATATACTTGCAGTACGCAAGCATGCCATGCCAAGTAGAAAACCATACATCCTGAATCTCTGATGGCTTATATAGTGTTCAACGTACCTCCTCCATAGTCATGACATCTAACCGTAGGCGGATGTCTAACAACTTATGCTCAAATTTCGTACCCAAGATTTCATAACGTTGGATGTAGGGTTACCCAACTTCACCCTTGGTCTCACTACTAGGGCAAAACATAGGGAAATACATGTATATCTAGGCCTAATAAATGCATAAAAAAATGTATACAAATAATGAAATAAAATGAAAAGTATAACATATACATAAAACCATACAATATATTTTTTAAAGATAGTGATTAAGTGTGCCAAGTAGAAAGTGAATAATACCTCAAGCAATGACCAACACCCAGCTAACTCCTTTGCATCTACACACAAAGCCTGACCAAGATTCTAGTACAAGAACGCCAGGAGTTGTCGCACCCCATGCTAACCTCTCACATCCTTGAACATTCTTCACAATCGGCCAAAGCTTGGCAGGCACGATGTTCCCACTCCTTCCAAGTATGTAGATAATATAAAATGCAACCCTCAACTCTGGGGAAAGTTTGCTATCGGGATCCTCTGCAACGTATGTAAGTTCCTGAGTATTTATACCACCATGAGTGTAAGTGAAACCCAAATTGTTGTGAACAATCCTGACCAACTACTCCCAAGAATACTAAACATCCGGAACACCACTATAAGCATGTATGCCCATTATGTAAAGTAATCGTCATCTCTCCAAAGGGCATGTTAAAGAGTGTTGGTGTCTGGTTGCCAACTCTTAACAAAAGTAGATAATAGTGCTAAATGAGGATGCTGGAATATACAAGACCTCAAATGGACGAATCTTGTACCCTCTGCAACTCCGTCACCTCTCGTACACTAGATGTCCAACCTGTGAGTGAAACAAAGCACGATTGCGATTCAATATACCTCACTCATGCATATTAAAAAATAATTGAATAAAAATATTAAATAATAAGATTAAAAATAATTACGAAATTGAGTAATAATAAATGTACAATTTACCTGTCCACGCCTTATAGAACCAGCAAAATGTCCACTGTATGAAAGAATAAGCTCTAAATCCTGTGGACCTCCCTCAGCTGGTCATGTCTACTCCCAATTTGCATGTTTCGCCTTTTTTTTTTTTTTTCTGTGAAGGCGCGGTAGGAGGAATGGACTTATCAGGTCTTTTTTGTTGAGACCCAGTAAACTTACTCATCATAGATATGAAATTACCAGTCAACCCTTTACCTTTCTCCGGTCCTGCCCTGCGTCCAGATGACGACGTAAGGACCACAGTTATAGGCTCGTCATCATCACCATCACTCTCGTCCTCAGTGATGTCAACATCATCATCCTCTCTCCCAACCTCAATCCGGTGTCGTCATGCTGCTAGATTGGACCCCATCTCCCTCTAACCATAGATCACTAGTATCCCTCCCTAAATGAGGTGAATATGATGGAATACCATAATCAATTGCTCTATAACTATCCGTGCTATAAGATGAATCGACCGGGACTCCTGAAACAATCTGCTCGAAAAAAGCAACCCCAACTGCGTTCATGTACCCCTAATCTCATTTAATTGTGCCTGGAATTTAGTTCTAAACAATACAAGATCCTTGCCAGACATATGGGGATCAGTAGAAGAACCAGGTGCATATGGGTCATAAGATATAGGTGTTGGCCGAGAATATGCAGATATATGGTACTTTGAAGATGATTCATATAACTGATAAGGTATCAAAGTGTATGGATTATATGATGGGAGAGGAGGACGAGTCCTACTCAGTATAGAAGGTGGCTGGTTAGAAGACCCTGGTGCACCAGGGTCATAATGTATCCCAAGTCCAAGTGGGGCAGGAGTACTAGGGTTGTCAGAGGTATTATGACGACCCTTCACACTACGAGATGAAGCAGTGATTGTACACCCTGAACTCGATCGGTCCTGTCTGCTACAAGACCTAGATCATCATCTACCCTACGTACTCTGTCCTGAATAATCTAAACAAATTTCCAAACATAATCATAAATAAGTATGTATATATTTTCCTAATTCATGTTTTATATTATTCATATCTTTTTACTATTACATTTATAAATTTTTAATATTGTATTATTTAACTTCGTTCTTTATAATTTTCTATTATTTAATTATATTTCTTAATTATGTAATTTATATTATTTTATTTTTTATTTTAAAATAATTTTATTATTTCATTCATATTATGTTATTATTTTTTCATTAATACTAATAATAGTTATTATGTGAATAATGTAATTATTTATTATTTAAATCAATATTTAAAAAGGGTTGAACCTTACTCTTTAAATTATTATTATTCTTTATGTGTTATTAATTATTATTAATTTAAATCACTATTAATTATTTAATTTCTATTATTATATTATTTATTTTTTAAATAATTTTATTATTTCATTTATATTATTTTATTATTTTTATTATTAATAATAATAGTTATTATGTGAATAGTGTAATTATTATTTAAATTAGTATTTAAAAAGCGTTGCATCATATTCTTTAAATTATTATTATTCTTTATGTATTATTAATTTAAATCACTATTAAATTATTATTGTTCACATTATTTAAATTATTATTTCAAAATTATTCATTAATCTTTTCAAATTAATTACTTCATACTTTTGTATTAAATAGTGTTTATTATATCAATTTATTATTTACTACATAATGTATTTAATTAACCTAAATACTAAACCCTAATTCTACCCTCACCATTTCTTTTCTAAACCATGACACTACAAAAATTGACCAAAATTTGCCGACGAACATTACGGCGTCGGTAACACATAGTGACGAAACACAAACGACAAGGTAAATGTTACCGACGTCATATACCGACGAGACTTTCGTCGCATATAGAATTTTAAAAAATTAAATTTTAAAATTTATTCCGTTGTCCCATCGGTGGTCTGTCGGTAGCCTTATTTATTTTTTTAATATTATTTGGAAACAGGGCCGAAACTCCCTGAAATATAAAAAACCGAACAAGTACCATATATAAAACATTCAGCACTCTTTGCAGCTCGGACAAGAGGCATCAGCGATGGGAATGGAATGTACACCAGCTGATTATGCTTGAATAGTTGCGCATGTGCTCGTCGAAGGCGGCAGATACTCTTAACACAGCATCGTCAACCTTCAGCATAAGCCGCTGCTCGTGATCCAAGCAACACGGAGCTAATCCAGCTGCAGCTTGGCTGCTCTCGGCTATGAAGCGAGCTGCCTTCGAACTAGCTCCATACAAATGACCGTGGCTCACCCCACTAGCTACAATGGCCATCAGCTGGAGATCATTGGACATAGGAGAACCCGCGCCCCGGCGTCCACTTCGACCTTCCTTCGAACCTCGTGAACTTTCTCCTACAATATAAAATGTTAGTTGAATTCGACATTTTGTTATAAAACATAAACATTATATAAAAACTTAAATATAATTGACACTAAACTTACCTAGATCTGTGCCAAGCGGAAATCTATTTACTCCCCTTTCTGATGCTTGTTAAGCTCCTCTAATTACTTGCTCTGGGAGAACCTCTCAGTCAAATCTTTTTGGTGCAACACACTAAGAAAATGATTAACTTTTTTTTCTAAGTTAGTTTAAATAATAAGAGGTATTTAATATTAAATAAACTTTTTACCCATTTCACAATCTTCTCTGTGAATGAGATGGAACCACCCGTATGCTTCCCAATTCCCCGTCTTCTCTGTCCCTAAGTCTGGTTCCTCTTATTCCGTTCGGACTGGGCTTTATATGTAGAGGTATTCAAATGATTCCACATCATGGCCCAGAAGCTCTCATTAATCCACGACGACCTCTTGTTCTTTCCCTGAGCGTTGCCCACCAAATCCCTTAATCTGTCTTTCACCTTTGACTCTCATACCATCTTCATCCTGGTCATGGAGTAGGTCGGATCCCATACACATTATTTTTTAAACTAATAAAAGATTAGAATATAATATACAAGGTTAGAAAAACATGATTATATATAAAGTATATCATAGACGTTTTAAAATGAACTTAAAGGTCAGTTCCAACCGTAAACCAAAAAAGAAAAAGAAGAATTTTATTGTATTTCTTCTAAAATTGAATATTGTTTATTATTCGTTTGTTTTAAGGTTAAAAATATTCTTTTATTATTTATTTTATTATATTTACCTGAAACTCTCCCCACCACATATCTCGGACCAGCTGCAGGATCTCAGACCAAGTATGGTAAGGCCCATTAAACTACTCCTAGAAGATAGCTGTGATGTGGGTGGCGGCTCTAGAAGAGGGCTGTAGTCTGTTACCAAAATTTCATTAGTACATTGTGTATATATATATATATATATATACATGCATCTTACTGGTTCACATGCAAATACAACATAAATATACATGCAAATATAAAAAGACTTTTAAGAATAATCTCAAAGTAATATAAAAATATTTTAATAACTTAAATATATCTCAAAGCCTTATAAGAATATTTAAAATATTATTTTAAAAAGAAATAATAAATATTTTTAAGATAATTCCTCCAAATAATTTTAATGATAATAGATAAACCAAATTGTAGTGAAATTATTTCTTAAAAAAGGTAATAATTAAAATCATGATGATATACAAATAGTTTAAACAATGTAGGTATATTCCTAAGAATATTTTAAATATAATAAGGATAATTTTAAGATAATAATATAAAATAGTCATAAAATATTATAAGATTATATTTAACATCTTCTCATAAGTTAATAGCAAGATTATTTCTTAAAAAGAAATAATAAATATTTTAAATGTAGAACATATTTGGCATAATCCATAATATACCACTAGTAAATATTTTGTAAATTTTTGTCAAGATCCAACAATGGAGAAATATGCTTTCAAGAAAATAAATAAATTTCTTGTAAAAGAAAAATGTCGGTGAACTCACCTTGAGCCGCGAAACGAGTTGAGCCTACAAATAATAGCATTCTAAACTTAATCAAATATCACCACAAAGATATAAACATGATCCCATGATGATTCTAGGGTTCACCTAAACTTATTCTAAACCCAAAGGAACTCTAAAAATAACTCCAAAATAATTTCATAACAACTCTTTAAAAAATCATGGCTTCCCAAAATAAATCTATAACTATTAAACTTTACTGTTATTTATTTTGAAAAAATCTAACTTAATAATAAAAATAAAATAAAATAAAATAAAAATTCTCCATATAAATATATTTAACTTAAAAAGAACAAAAACAAAAAAAAAGAATTTTGAATGAGAGATAGGGAGAGAGCCGAGAAAAAGAAGAAAGAAAGAAAAAAATCAGAAAGTGAGGAGAGAGGAGAGAGAGAGAGAGAGAGAGAGAGAGAGAGAGAGAGAGAGAGAGAGAACCGAGAGGAGAGGAGAGTAGAAATTGGGAGAAGAGAGAATGAGAGAGATGAGAAAAAATTGCCTCATCTTATCTTCTTTATATAACCATGTATGCATGGCCTTGCTACATGTGGTCAACACACATGGCACTTACATATCATGTGTCCACAAATCACCACCCCACTTGGCACCACAATTTCACAAAATTGCACTAAAGTCCTCCAAATTTTTAAAACTTTCTACGTTGGCTCCAAACCTTAAAAATGACTAAAAACTCAAATCAAACATAAAATCCCAATCTTCAACTTAAAGCATTAAACACTAATAATCCTAAAGCATGAAATACCTCGGGTTTGGCATTCCAGATTCATGGAGTCTGTGGATCTGACTCAGGGAAGTCTTCTATTACTTTCATTGGCTTTCTTTATGTTTTAAAGTTTTTATCTTTTGTCTAGACATATATTATCATTATTGCATTGCTGTTGGTATCTTTAGTCACGAATCTATTTTTTTTTTTTTTTGTTTTTCCTTGAAAAACCAAAACCCAAGTCTGGCTTGAGTCCTATTGAGATTCTAAGTATTTGTGTCTTGCTGTTTTTCTCGTTGATTGCAAAAATATTTTTCTTTGTCTATGACTATTGAGATCTGCTGTTGTCTGTCTGGGGGCTTGCATAAATATCTTGAAAAGTGGAAGAAGGGTTCTAAACCAATTGAAGAAACATCAACTAATAAAGAAAACGTTAATAATGAAGATCGTGGGAAAAAACCTTGAATAGGGGTAGAGTTTTCGGATTGTGAAATTATTGGTGGTAAGGATTGCGTAAACCAATTGATAGTAAAAGTATTTGTATTAATGTTATGTGTTTTTATATTAATCTTCTAATTGTTCTAAATTAATTACAGTATATTGGATTTCGTATTCTGATCGTGCTCATCGGTTATCTCAAGATTCTGATCAAGATTCTTCGCTTTGATAGATCTATTTATCCCGTGAGTAATGGGTAATCATTCCTCGTGAGTGATGGGTGATCACTCCTCATTGGTAATGGGCGATTACCTATTTTTTGCTATTTTATTTATTAATTTAGAATTGTAATGCTTATTGCATGAGGCATGGGTAATCATTCCTCGTGAGTGATGGGTAATCACTTCTCATTAGTAATGGGTGACTACCTATTATTTATTTTATTTATAAATTTAGAATTGTTTGAATAATTTTGTACTTGAAATGCATTTATTTTATAGGTGAAATTTTTGCAAAATTTTTATTGATTTTCAGCTCCAACCTTTTCGTTCTAGTTTCGTTACTGTATACATATATATATTAAAAATATCTGATATTTAAATTATAAATGGTATTATATTACGATTATTTATGAATATAATATTTCTACTTTGTTATTAATATAATATTTATAATTTATAAAAGTCACTCCTGCTTCAACACTGAATCATATTTCATTTTACTATTTTCTCGTATACGTTAGTTTAGATATTATTGCATTGCACCCTCATAATGTTATTCCATTACAAAGTAAAAAATGGGAAAAAGATGAAAAGAAGATTATTTAAAAATCTATTCATAAAGAGAAATATTACGTAAAGAAGCTATATTAATTGAGAATGTCATCACCGATTCACCTTCCCTTTGCATGTTCATCCGTTAAAGAAGAAGATATACAAACAAACAAACAAATATCATCATCTTTTTCTCCTTTTTCCACATTTTACACTCTTTTTCCCTTTTCTAACATTTTATAAATAAACCTATTCAGCGGTGAAGATTATATTTGTAACGGAAATATATTTTTTTTTATTCGATAGTTTGTGGCACAACACATAAACACGAATATTTAAGAGATTAAAAATTTAAATCCCATGTGATACCATAAAATATTTAGATTGAATTTTATAATTCTTGAATAAAAATTACGTTATAATGTGAATATTTTATATATTAAAATACAAATTAATTAATATCGTATAATTATAAATACTTCCAAATACCTCTATGCGGTCTAATTTTATGTATTTTTTTTCCATAGCCACGTCGAAGTCTCCATCCATTCATTCAAACAGCCATTTGGCAATATAAACTCATGCATTCCCCCCATCTGCCACCTAATTCCCTTTGCATTAGCTCATGTCATATATGATATAATCTCCCTTGATGAACCCACCTCTCCACCTACCCAACCCCCCTATTCAAACTTCAACTTGGATTTTGCTTCTATTCCTTTAAATTCAATGTGTTGAAAGAAACTCTTCTTCTTCTTCACTGATCATAATGATGATGAATTTATGCCCCAAAACAACTTCTTCTTCTTCTTCTTCTGCAGCAGAAATGATTGCAGAAAATCAAGATTTAATGGTAGAAATTCTTCTACATTTGCCGGTAAAATCCCTTCTTCGATTCAAATGTGTTTCAAAACAATGGAAATCCATGATTTCCAATCCATATTTCGCTCATCGCCATACTCGTCGAAATTCGACTCGCCCCACATCAAGTCTCTTGATTCTAAAGCGACGAGGAATGCTAATTCTTTCATTAGGAAATGATGCCAATTCTCCTGCTGGATTTAGAACCCCATCGTTCAATTTCTTGAACGTTACCCCAGATTTCACTTTAAAGATTCTGGGTTCTTGCAATGGCTTAATGCTCTGTTCTTTATCCTCTGCTTTCAACGATTACAGTTTCGCTTATTGCGTTTGTAATCTCACTACTAAAAGATTCACAACCTTTCCTCGTCCAGGAATGGTTAGAAATAAACCCCTTCTTGGCGTTAATTTAGCATTTGATCCATCCGAATCGCCTCATTTCAAAATCGTTTGTGTTGGCCAATGCTGTATTTTCGACGATCAACGCTGTCAAATTGAGATTTACTCATCTGAAACTCGTGAATGGAAGCACTGGAATGGTTCATTTTGTAACCAGTTCAATCTCCTCCAACTGTTTGATCAAGGGGTGTTTTGTTATGGGGCAATCCATTGGCTTTCGCCCATAGGCGATTCTTTCTATTTCGTCCTGCAAGAAGAGAGCTTGAAAACGCTAGCAATGCCTCCAATGCAAGGAGATATTTATAGCACAAAGAGAGTGAGATATTTAGGACAATCTGGTGGGATTTTGCATTTGATTGATAGTGAAGCAAACATGTATTATAATCCTCCAATGGACATTTACGAAATCGGGAGAGATTATTCGGGTTGGGTTTTGAAGTGCAGAATCAACTTGGAAGACATTGGATGTTTGTATCCAGACATGGTTGGGCATGTCGAGGTACATACTCAATTGTTGGAGAGTGGTTTCGGTGTTCATTTGTCTAAATATTACTTATACTCTATACTGAGTTTAGTTAGGGGAGGAGATGGGGAAACATTGGAGATTATCTTATCGATACCCAACAAGATAATCTCGTATAATCCGAAAGAAAACAGTGCAAAGGTTCTTCTTTGTCTTGTCAACAACATGAACTCTCTTGATTACAGGTGGTTTGATGTTTATCAATTCAATGATTCACTCTCTTGGCTCTGATCATCTTCCCAAACGGGTTCAAAGGTTTTCATTTTCAGTGTTTATGGCTGCCCAATATGTTGAGAAAATCATGTTATGAACCCAGATCATATCATCTACATCAGCAATGTGATAATCATTGTGCGGAAATTCTACTATGAACCTGTCACCAGTGATCCGAGAAGTTGTCTTCAGTCCACAGGAGAACAGATTCTACTATATTTTGATGTTTTATATAGTAGTAGCAAAGGACAAGAGAAATAGATAATCTTAGCATTTCAGACTAGAATGCAGAATCATTTGGCTGTAAATGTATAATCTAGTTTAAGGATTTTAGTGTAGTATGTATTTTTTTTTCATAATTAAGGTAACTAGAACTAATGACTTACAAAAACTTGATGGCATTAGTTTCTGCTGCTAAATTCTTCAAGTCCTTTGTATAGTTTGTTGAGGATTTGGGTGCAGGTTTGAGGAGAAGTGCAAGGGCCACACATGAGATAAATGACATTGCCCAGTGGCCTCATATAAATGCCATCTTTTCGAAGCTTCTGAAGCAGAGAACTTGCGTACAAAGATGCATACCTGCAGTTCAGTTGTCCAATGACGATTATTATTCAGTTCCAGGGGAAAAAAAGATAAACTTAAATATATTACGGCTTAAAATAATAAATAAACTGCTTCATTGCTTGTGATTGTTTTGAACAATTGAAAAGTATTTTTAATTTTTAATTGAATCAAATAAGTAGATTTTTAACTTACTTTTCGATTAAAAAGCAAACATAATAAACAATGAGAATAATTTTAAAAGCATATTGTAAGTTATATGTAACAAACGATTAACAACTAACTCAAACTCAAAAACAAATAGTTTATTTCAAGTTAATAACAGAAGTATTAAATAATCAAGAACAGACTAAAATAGCTTATTTTAAATTAAAAATAGAAGCCATAAATAATAAAAAACAACTGAAAAATAATTTATACTTTAAAATAGGTTCAAATTTATTTTTTCAAACAATAGATAATAAGGCCATAAGTTATTTTCATTAAGTCGAGCTATTTTTGGACACATAAACTACTTAAATGAGTCATAAATTATTTTTAACTATTTTCAAATCTGTATTACATAAATCTTTAGTTTAAGGAAAGCTGGAAAAAAGTTTTTTGAGAAACTACGCGGAGATCTCCATACTTCTCAAAATGATTTTGCTTGCAGAACTTATGCTGTTAAATATAAAATGATATATTTATTTTTAAAAAATAATATTTTTTAACCTTTCAAAAAAAAAACATTTTTAAAGGCCATTCTCTTCATCAATTTATTAAAAAAACAACTCCACCCTCTAATTTTCTTCACTAATTTCATCTTAAACATCTTCGAAATCAAGGAAATAGTAAAGAAAGGAAATAAATAGGGGAAGCTTAGATTGTACCCTGCATTGCTGCCTTCAGCTCGAAGCTCCAGTGCACAGACAGTTCCTAAAGCAACAACTCTTCCGACTGCCGGATGCCATGAAATCTGGCGAACTAGTTCCATATCCCACAACTAACGGGAAAAAAAAAAAAAAAAATTTATCGCCACAAACACGAGATTTAGCTTTCACGAAAATTAAGTAAAAAATTTCAACTTTTCTCACTCTTAAAACTTAATCCAAATGCACCCTTAATTGGAATGATTCAATCTAAAGATATTAGCTATTTATACAACCATAAACCATTTTTTTTTTTTTTCCATAAATTTTTATTTTATCTTTTTCTAACCACAAACTATTTTATTTTTCTCTTTATAGACACAAACTTTGATATTATCTTTTTCTAGCAATGAACTACTTGTGTTTCTCTCTTTATAGCCATTAACTATTTTTTACCTTTCAAATATAGCCATGAACTATTCTTAATAAATTGCTATATTCAAAAATAGTTCATGGCTATAAAGAGAAAAACATAACTAGTTCATAGCTAAAAAAAGATAATATCAAAGTTTATGGCTATAAAGAAAAAAATAAAATAGTTCGTAACTAGAAAAAGATAAAATAAAAGTTTATGAATATAAAGAAAAAGCAAAAATAATTTATAGATTGAAATAGCTAATATCTCTACAATTTAATAAATACTTAACGTAATCCAAATAAACTCATATTCCCCAATAAAGACAATTTAGTCTATTCAACTTTCAATTAAGACAACTTAATCATTGAGCTCACAGATAAATTGAAACAGAGGGAGTAACTAAGTCAGTGGTAATCTTACCTCTCCAAGTGATTCCCCTTCAGGTAACAAATTAATGTTTGTTTGAGAATTCTTAAACCATTTGATGGACTTCACAGCAGCTGAACAACCTATGGCATGCGCTGAATATGAATGCCCATGTAAAAGGGCCTTTAGCTGAAAACAAGGCAACAGCAGATATAGATATTAGATCTTTTATATACTCATGACGTTATGCAAAATGCAGCAATCAGCAACAAACACTTACTCTTCTACAAGCAAAAAGATAGCAAGGAAAAGATAGTAATCTGGCAATATAAAATCAAAAATTCTGGCCAATGATGAATGCGTAATGGAAAATCATACTTATATTGACCCTATCCTCAATTTCTTAAGATAAGCTAGCTTTAACTTATCTTGAAGTCATAAACTTTTTCTGCAGTTGTTCTCGACTGCTTATTAAGTCTGCTTTTAACTTTAAAACAACTAACAGGAAAGAGCTATTTTACAAAGTTATCTTGGATATACTTTTGACTATTTGCTTATTGACTTTTTAAAAACAACATTGTTGCATTAAACTTTTAAAATGACTTTTTCAGAAGCACTTTTCAACAGCTTAAAGAAGCTCTGGCAATCGGGAACAATCCCATAGCCTTTCGAAGTAAAACAGAAGTTCACTTTTAGGATACAAGGTGTCCATCCCTTCCTTTTTCTTTCTGAACAAACACCGGAAAGATGCACAAATAGGAACAAGAAGATAATTGTACTTCTTTTAGCCAAAAGTAAAGAGTTAAAGTCACAACTCAAGAATTCATGTCACTTTCAAAAACCAACTAGCAGCGACTTTGAGACGAATAGGTTCATTGTCCAATTGTTGCACATACATGAGTTAAAGATGCTTTAAGCCATCAAGCAAAGTCGAATATGGAAACCGTTATGTCTGATAAGCCAGGAAAATCTAGAACAGTGACATTACCTTGGAGTCACCAATAAATGCTTGAAAAACAGCATCTGATGCTAACGTGACAGACAAAGGTAGGGTACCACCAGTCATTAGCTTCGCAAAGCAGCTTATATCAGGCTGACAGCAGAGTAATTTGGCAGCAGACTGAAGAAATAAAGGAGTGTTAATCATAAGAAGAACGAAAGCAGAAAACACGTAGTGATACTCATTAACTGACCCACCTCTGCACCAAGACGCCAAAATCCAGTAAAGACTTCATCAAATATAACAGGAATTTTTCGACTTTGACATTCTTTGACAAGTATGCGCTGAAAAAGGGGGTCGACCATTTCCATTCCACCGGCACCATGTATTACTGCAACAATACAAAAACTTAATTCCTAATGTCTCCATAGATCAACTAAAGGACCTTTTAGGTGACACGTATCGAGTAATCTGTCAATTTATAGGAATATGCTGTTCCCAGTTTAAGAAACTGCCACACAAATGAAAGGATTAAAAAAAAAGCTTCAACTAACGATTTGTGATTATTGCCTCAAACAGATAAGTTTAAAAAAATTATAAAATTTACATAATAAAAATACTTATAAATTATTTATTTTATTCGTTATTTTTTATATTGAGAACAAGGAGATAAACTGTGGACAAGACAAGACATTCTCTGAAGGACATCAGCTTGTGCTTCACCTCAATTTGTTCTTTAGTTGTCATGAGAAGCTTGATTAACTATAAGGCATACATGACCTCCACTCTCTGGTGCCTCCCAACAATGTACTGTGAAGAAATTATCATTGGAAAGAAAATGGCGAACCTCCATTTCATGTTAATCTTTGTTCGGGAAGTCAAGTATAAGAAGAAAGACAACTGAAGGAGGTAAGACAACCTTAGACCTAATTCTTCACTCTTCAAAATACTATATGTTATCTAACGGAAATGATCAAATAAGTTAATACCAAATCCAAGAGGCAGCTAGAAAGAATAAGTAAAAGGTCATACTGCGGAAGCAAGCATGAGCAAACTTACCTGGTTCAATAATTAATGCTCCAATATGGGTAAAGGATTTAGAACCAGCATTTGATAATTCCTTTGATATGTACGACGAATAAATACTCGCACAGCTTGAAGTGTCCCGGCTCCTCTCAAAAACTTGATCACGAAATTCAAAAACTACAAAACAGTTGTGGATTGAATGAAAATGTAAAACTTAATCAACCTGAGATATAAATTCTTTCACTTACAAACATCTTCCATATGTGATTTTTCGGCTTCAATTTTCTCAGGAAGCTGAAGTTTCCATACACCATTTGACATGAAAACTGTCGGGGGATCCAGGAAAAGACCTCTTCCAGAATACCTGTGAAATTTTCTTAAATCAATACTGACATTAGATATCAGAGTAATTGGCCTATTCTTTCAGTAGTTAGTCTAAGCTGTATTATTAACATGGAATCAAGCTCCTGGACAAACTCAGAAAATGCCCAAGGCCAACTCCTTTAGCAAGTTAATCCTCACTCTACTAAGTATCAGATTAAACAAATAAATTATAGATTGATACACTTTTAAGAGGTAGTAACTCCGAGACAAAACTCCAGCAACAACAAACCCCCCGGTGTGGGTGAACAAAAGGAAGAAGAAGAAAATGAGAAAAGATTGTCCCAATTTTAATGATTCTTCCTCATGATGCAAACTATAAAGTAATGTTTGTTGTTTAGAAGGCAAGCATGAAGGTTTAGTGCAAAATGCTAGTAAACAGAGTTTATTCAGAAACATCCATACCAAGGTTGCTGGAAAAGGCCAGTATAAGGCGAAGGTGCCTGCGCTTCCATTGCACCCAGAGTATCACCATGATAAGATCCTCTTAGAGCTAAAACCTAATTGATGAGAAGAAAACCCTCCAAATTAGTCTTTGGTAACAAAATGGAGAGTCCCACAGGTAAGGAGATTTGCAGTGGTCAATCAGATTATAGAAACATAATCAATGTCCATGCCATTGAATCACAGATGAAGACAGAAATAGAACTAAAGAGTGACCTTTAGATCAACGTCTCTATTATTGTTCGGTGGGTCAAAGTTGATTCCATGGTCAAACAGAAATTTCCGAAAGGCCATCTTGAGAGAAATTTCGACTGCTGTTGATCCATTATCTGAAAAGTATGTTCTTGTGGCCCATCCTAATCAAAATTTTAAGAAATGCTATCAGCAGGAAATTTAAGTCAAAATTCCATTGTCAGCATAATGTCAGGATTCGGAAAATGCGTCAGTGACAGAATCAAACAGCAGAGGAAGAATTTCCACAGCTTTGGCATTGCATTTGTAATACATTTTCAAAGATTCAAGTCAACACCTTATCCTTAAATCCAAGTTACATGCATTATGAGAAGGCTTTAGCACTCAACATCAGACATGCCAACAAAACAATATATTTCCTGCATTTCTACGCGAACAATAACTAAAGTATGTGTGTATGTATATATTTAATGTTTCCAGCTTAACCATAAAGCATAGAACTAGGGATTAAGTTGCAGAATATTGGATATCTCACCGACTATAACCTAGTTAAGTTATTATCTGAATATGCCACATCAACAGAAAACCATGACAGGAACAAAACAAACCGGACATAGAGAAAGTCCCCAAGGTTCATGGTGAGTCACGCCTATATAGCTTAACTAAAACATCTTCCTATCACATACCAATTCAAGCAGAGGTCAACAGCTCAACAGTGGCAACAACTAACTGAAACGATAAACCATAGGAAACAGAACTAGCATGCAAAAGTCTTAAGCAACCAAGACGAAACCAGCAGTTACCCTTATTAGTAAAAATGTTCGTTCAAAATAACTACTTAAAATGACAGAGAAAAGAGACACCTATACGGAAAGAGTATTTTTTTTTATCTGAACTGGCGTTTGAAAAGTTAAGCAAATTTTGATTAGGACCTATAAAAGAAAGAACCAGAAAGCAACATCCAAAACCAACAACAAACACAGTCAGTTACTGTTTCTTGTTCTTGCATCAAAAGTAAACATCCCCTTACAAATTGGAAGGCTGGCATCTGATAAAACTTAGACAGAAGACTAACCTTTTCCTACACCTTCAAGCAAAAGTTCAGAGCACTCCAGAACTGGCTCATACACATTCTCAGGAAACATAACATGCCCGTAACGTGCAGCAGTATAACCAATGGTCCTTGCAAGCTCAATCTGAAACCACCTAAAAAACAGTTGCCGCAAAGAATCTTACAGATTCTCATATGAATGTACAGTTAAACTCATAAAAAAAAATTTTGAAATTTTCCTCTGTGTTTTTTATTGAAGAAAAATGATCCAGAAACTTTACCACGTTGACAACAACCTTATTATGTAATTTCAATGCCCTTTTGCAAAAAGGCATCTCCACTGCTCATACAAATACAACTATGTTGATTGTGAATAGCTACAAGAAGTTCCGCAGGAAAAGATCACCTCAAATAGATGAATAATGACACATCAAGCACTGCCTCCAGTTACCATGTCAGTAATTATATACATGAGGTCACATTTGTAAACTTTGATAGGATTCCAAAAAAAAAAAGACCCGTTATTTTTTTTATTGTTTTATGGAAGCAGCAGAGCACATCGAATTTCATTCCACAACTCTCCTTAATTATATTGTCTTCAAAAGATTTTAGTTTCCAGGATGAATACAGCATAAAAAACCAGATGAATCGTTCACTTCACTCAAGCTTATTGCGCCGGATATTCTCCCCTTAATTATGTAAAATGAAATGGGACCCATCAAAAAAGACAAGCAAACATAAATAGGAACAAACGACCCTGAGTTTGGTCTTTTACAATACTTGGAACCTTTTACCTTTCCTGCAGACACTATTAACACTTTGTCAAGAAGTCATATGACGATACTGTTTTTCATAGTTCCATTCTGACTCACAAAGTAAAAGATCTCAATGGAAAGGCAAACATGTATTGGAGAAAAAGCTACATTTATCTCAAATATCAAATTAAAATGAAGATAACATGTTTATTCAGTTTTGCAAACTTTTAACGTGATTAAAAAAACCAATGTAGGATACTCCCCCTATACAAAATTCAATGTCCACAATTCTATTTATTCACCAAAAATAACTATCCACTATCCCAAAATAAACATACATTCCATCATAACTTCCATAACTAGCCCCCTTAATTTTAAATGAAAAAAAAAAAAAGGCATTCCATTAATAGATTTATGTGGTAATTTACTTATGGTCAAATACTCTCCTAAGATCTTTGTGCAAAGCTAGAATAGGACATTTAAATTTGGACCGAAGAAGTATTATATTACATTTAAAACTCATGCCATGGGCGATGAAATCTCTGCAGTTCCTAGAAAATTCAGATAGTTTGCACAGAAAAAATAAATATGACCAGAAAACCCCAGACCAAGAACTTGACAACATCAAAAGCAGAATATTTTACTGATTTGAATAATCCAAGATGAAGCTTCCAGTTGTGATTCTTCAAGTCGAAGTATCACAACTTATTAAAAACTTAATCCCAAGGTTTCAAGTTCAAGACATAAAGACTATTTACTCCATAGGTTAATTAGGATAAGAACAAAGATTGCAAAAATAACCACAATGCAACTAGCAAAACACACAGAAGCCAGAGAACTGACCTGCAAATTAGCAACAGGTCCCTGTGTCCACCAACTTGCACAAGCATCAAACTTTTGTGTCATGGTGTCTGTGCCCCTTGCCTAGTTCAACAAGAAAACTAAATTAGCTCAAGTTGGGATGTGAATCATTATCTGGAACATGAAGATCTAGCCAAAGGTATAAGATTTAAGTATATCTGTATATGACAGAAGTAGTACCATAAAAATGGCGTATTAAGATGAATATAAATAGACTTTCGTTACCAAGGAAACTCCAAAGGTAAATAGGAAAAGAAAACTATAACTTCCATGGAGACATATGGAACTCACGAACCTCATAGACTGCAAAATTCTCACCACAGCGGGAATCAATCACCATAATTTTCTCTTTTGGTACAAGTTCATGTTGAGTAAAAGGCCACCAGAAAATATTATAAGCCCTTGCTGGCATGTCGTGTAACCTCTGCATCCTTTTCAGAAATCCAGAGAGCATTGTCTCTTTAAGAGATCTAAAAACAGGTCGAGCCTTGTCAAACCATTGAATCAGGTCATCTGACATATCGTCTGGAATAGGCGGAAGCAGAAAGACAGGGATGCTGAGATGAGCCAGATTCATAAGACCCCCAAGTAAAGGAAAAAAGGAAGAGAGAGTTAAGTGGATAGTAATAATGAAGCCAACCAAGAAACAAACTATTTCTATTCAAGGTCAAATTTCCATGGAAAGAGGTTAAACAAACCACACAACCACAGATGTACTTCAGAAATCATGTTGATGAGACCAAATGCTTTTTTTCATTACCTATTCTGCAAATACGTTGACAGTGGGACCTCATTTACAAGGCCATGATCTTCAAGGACAACAGCAACAATATCATAACCACGAAGTTTCAAAGTTTCATATGCTGAAATGGTTCCTGAAATGCCACCAAGTCTACCATCCCCAACCAAAATGGCTGGCAACCTGAAAGGCCTGCGAAATAGAAAGATAAGTAAAATGTGCACTTGTTTTTCTTATACAACCAGTAAACAATGTCATGTATATAACAAATTCATCAATTTACCATTCTTCCATCCACCTCAGATTGATCTGAGATTACAATGACCATTTATGCATGTGCACCTACTTACAATGTTGATCTAATAGACATAGATTATTTAGCTACACATGTTCATCCTTATCTCTAATATTTTTTCCACGGGAGGGAATAGTTTTGAGACTCAAGGTTTTGTACTATTTCAATGTTACATCATTAAGAATTCTGACGTTGCAATTTAGATGTCATATTTTGTGGTTTAAGACCAAGAAAGTTCACAGAAATGATCCCCTCTCATCAAACTGAGACGGACACCATAACAAACTTTGGAAACTTACATTATAGCCGCAAGAAATGAATTCAAAACTTTGCTAGGTGGGTTTCTAAAAAAATTGGTGCCACTATCCAGCTGATATGCCCTAACCAGCAGAATAGGAAATTTACATAAAAATGGAAAAAGTCAAGTAGTAACATTCTTGCTATAATGCTATCTGAAAACATCTCATGGAAAACAGCCTTCAAAGACAAGGTGAATGCTGGGACCCAATAGCCACAATGATTCAAGCAAAAGAGAAACTTTCTTTTCAGCCATAATTCTGCTTGCAGTAGATTCTGATTGGTTCCAGCCTATTAATCCTTATGCGTGTTCAGCTGCCTTCCTCAAGTTTATACAATCGGTAATCTATCAGGGTAGGTTACTTACGTGAAAAACAGAAAATTCAAGCAATAAAAGTAGATTATTTCTTCATAAATGACCACTAAGTCATTTCAGTGTATATGAAAAACAGAGGATCAAGGAACGTAATGTAACAGAAAACTTTAAAACCCACCTATACAAGTCACACTGGAGGGTGCCCGAGGGTCCTGGACTGGCAACACCACCAGCAGTCTCAATTACGCACATAACACCTACATCTTGATTACTATTGTCTGCAACCACATTTCCCAAACCCTTCTTCAACATTTCCAGTAACTCATAATCCTCAACTGTAGCTCCTTCTCTTTCAGCAGCTAAATGCGGCGAAATGGCCTCCCTCCATCCATACATTGTCTTGCATATCAACTCAGAACACATGCCCGTTGCTTCCCCATTGTCAAGCCCCCTCAATCTTCTCTCTTCGTACAACTGCAAATTCTGAAACCCCTGCTCAAGTTCTTCTGGTCTATCTCCAGTCATTCCCGAATCAAGTTTCATACTTTTTCCACCTAAAATGGCATAAGACGCTGGAACTGAGGTTTTAAGCACATGATTAGACGCCAGTACAGAGAAAGAAGGACGATTCCGGAGGAAAAAATCAGAGAATTTGCTAAAAACAAATCTTGAATCGGAATCTTCAGGAAAACCGGTTTGAACAGGCTTGAGGTATAAAAATTTCTTTGCATTGGTGGTGGAGGAGGAGGAAAGAAAAGCAATGGACAGGCCAGCGGAGACAAGGGTTTTACCCAGTGAAGTATTTGCAGCCCAGATGGTGTAAATTGGGTGAGTTAAAGAGTATTCAATTGTGGGACAAGTAGCAGTTGCAGAAGGAAATGGCGGCGGTCCTGGCGAGTGAAGACGGCGGAATTGGAGGAGCAAGAAGGGTTTAAGGATAGAGCGGCGGTGATTTGGCGGCAACATTAGAGCCGTCATTGGGTACATTTTCCTGCGCATCTCTCTGTCCTGAGTTCAAGCCCGGGTTTTTTTGACCAATTTGGTGGTTTTCATGCAATGGCTCAGCAGAAATATTTGAACGCATAACGTGTCTCTTTTACCGAGTAGAAATAACTTCATCGCATTCAGTTGGTGTCTGCCTTTGACAGAAAATCGATGGACGCATTGGTGTTGCTTTCAAGAGTTGAGGATTGATTTACTAAGCTTATTTATGACTTTTTTTCCCTTTGCCGTTCACGTATTACTACCGAGTCAGGAATCTCATTTCCTCCTTTCACTTTCACACTCTTTCTCCGTCTTTTCTTTAAAAATCTAACCAAAACTGATGATTTGAAATCGTTTTAGTTAATTTAAGAAAAAAAATAGTTTGAGTTAATATAGATAAAATATAAATATAAAATGTAGGCCCGTTAAGCAGCTGTTCACACATTTTTCTTTTTCTTTTTCATCCCTATTTTTGACTCTATGATGAGATTTTGGACCTCACAATTAAAAGAGGATTAAGTTTATGTTTTACTCAAGATGTCGGGCGGGCCACACTCGCAACAGCCCAATTTTGAATGAGTCTTCCCAGGTGATTTGATTGTTTGAATGAGTTCACCCTAAAGTGCTCTACAAATACCCTCTTCCTCACTGTTGTTGACAACCAACTCTGTGGAGCAGCCTTCTCTCATTTCTTTTCTCTCCTTCTCTACAGCTTCTTCTTCTTTTTTCTGTTGCTGTGTTGTTCTTTGTGATTTCTTCTGTTGCTGCCGCCGCTAGTAGCCATTCTTGGCTGACTCCGAGCTTACGTGACTTGTAAAGAAGATAACTGTGAGGAAGAGTTAGATTAATATTGTGTAAGGCTCATCCATTGTTCTGAGGGTTTTGAATGAGAATCAATATTTACAACAAAATCGGTCGTCTGGTTTTGCCTTTGGTCGTCGTCAGATCCATTTTTGTAACATAGAAAAACATCAATTTTGAGATTAAAAATATTTTAAAAAAAAAAATTACCTAATTCCTTTTGCATGGGTACCAAATAGTTCTGTTGATTATCTTCTTTTAAAAAAAAATAATTTGGCATACACACCCAGGTGCATCACCAGTTACTCGCGCGCATTTAAAATTTTCTTTTTAATATTTTTTCATATCAAAAATAATATTTTCAATTGTTTGTGTCTATATTATTGTGAATTAGAGATAAGTTAGAAAAAGAGTGAAAGGAAAATAAGGTTTTCATCTATTGTAGTAGTACAACAGCGACTATACAAATAACAATAATCTAATTTATAGAGTTCTTTGTTTTTTTTCCTCGAAAAAACGGTCCATTAAGTGGGGGTCTGCACCAATTGCTACACAAATATAGGATGGTAAGCATTCCATTATACAATCTGGGAAATAGAGCTCGCCCTTTTAACTTGCAAATGAGTTAGTGTTACTTTTTCATCTAACATGACAATTATGAGTAAAATTTGAAACTTTTATTCTATCTTTTTTCTTTTCCACAAGGGTTCTTACACTAGAAAGATCAAGATCATCTCTACATATCTCTCATATCACTCACTCGTTGACAATGGGATTCCACGGTGAAAGGAGTAAAATGGTTAATTTTGCTAGCTCTTACCTCTATAATTACTCGAGCCTCCACCCCCTCTGGACAAACCCCTTACTGGAAGAGGATCCCTGTCGCAAAACACACTATCCCTGGTCATCCCTCACCACCATTCCCAAGCCATCCCATTGCTGAGTGAAAGGCCATATCAAAATTCACTTTAAAAGAATCAGCCACTGGTTTTACCCATGAGTTTCCACACATTTTTATAGGGTCATTCCTTGACATCCTTGCTCTTCTATATACCTATCCAACCCGTCCTTAAGCCCTATGAATCACCTAAGCAACACATTCATACTTTCCTTCAAACCTCATTTGTTTTTTGGATTCCCAAGGGACAATTGTAGCATTATACTTCTCTACTATCACATGATCAGTACCTTCATCACGATTATGAATCAACTCAATTTTCTCTATTTTGGCACTAAATTGAAAAGGTCACCAATGGTTTTTTTAGGAGAAATGAAAATAAATAACATATGCTTAAACAAGGGAGACATATATAGAAAGGACTACCTCTATTCAAATGTCAAAGGGTTAGTTTGAAATAGTTTGAAAAACTAGTAAATGATTGGTGTGTCCCTAATAGCCTAACAAAATTAACACAACTATCAAACTTATAAAGCAAAAGCCTAATATGTCGGAAGATACTCATAGTGTTATTCTTGTGTGAGAAAATGATTGCATCTACCAAGATTTTGCAATAAATCTAAAAAATAATCTTTAAATATTCAAAATGATTCCTCTTCTTCAAATATTCGAGCATAGCACTTGTTTTCGCATGCTCTGAAAAAGGTGAGTGAATTGACCACTTAGTAAAATTTTAGGCAGACCGCTCCACTCGAGTCTCTAAGTCCTTGTTTGATAAAACTGAAATCTAAAATCTATTGGTTAGATTATAAATTCTAAATCTTAAATAAAACATTTATGCTAAAGATTATTTGCAGAAAAGTGTTAGAAAAAAAAAAGAATTTACCTTTCCTTGAAACAAAACTTAACACGACTAACCTGGAAAAGCTAAATGTGAAGAAAATAGAGGCTAACATGATCCACTAAACAAACCTTTATCCTAGTTAATCAAAATTAGCCCCCTACCTCTCCAAGTGAATTATCTTTCTACTCATTATTCTCTAACCAACAACCTCTTCTTCTTATTCCTTTTCTTTTTTTGGTAAAGGACCTTTTCTTCTTTTCTTTAATTTGGATCTTATTCTCTATTGCATAAAATAAGCAACCTTTAGCTTGTTTTAAGGTATAATATGTTTTTGAAATGTTCTTGATTACTTATGATATTTGCTTTTAGTTTAAAAAGTTTTAAAAAAATATATTTTTGAGAGCTACTCTAACAGTACTTTTTTAAACGGTTTCTTCTTATTAATGCTATTAAATTAAAAATGCTCAAATAATTTCTTTAAAATAACTTTTTTAAAAGCACTTCTTTCAGCAACTTAAAAAAAGCAAAAGCAATGGAGAACATACCCTTAAGTAGGGAAAAAGGAATAAAAAGAAAATCACTCTCATTTCCCTCTTTTCTTTTTTCTAGGTACATATGACTTAATATTCATAGCATGGTAAAATTAAATGATAGTGGAAAAAATCTTCATTTTTAACAAAACACTTCCTCTCTCTACCTATTTTCTCTCTAACCTTGAAGGAAAAAAAAATCAACTCGAAGCAAATCTAACCGAAATTTTAAGAAAAAAAGTTAATATATCTTTTTATTTATACGTAAGATTTTTTTAATTATATTCTATTGGTTTAAGAACAAAAAACCGCTTCGGATTGATGATTTTCACAGAAAAATATTTTTGCCCCGAAAGTGGTACCAAGCGATGTTACTCCTTAAGGAGAAACGTCTATCCAGGTAGATCTCGTCGAGGAGTAGTGCCAAAATAGGCGTTTCTACTTGATAAGTAACACTTAGATGGACATTTGTCACTATTTTGTTTTTTTCCTAAAAAAAACGAAACTAGTAGAGTAATACCCGGATGGCGTTTTTCCCTTCTGAAGTAACGGCAGTCCGGACGTTTCTCTGCCAATTCCCAAAAAAATAAAGTGGCGATTGCCGGGAGTTTTTACCCCTAAATTGATGTTTTCTTGCGTATAATCTTCAATATCACTCATGTACATAGCTTCATACGGTTTCCAAATTAAAAAAGTTCATCATTTTTTAGAGAGATGTTAAAGAAAAAGTATGTAGAGAGAACACTTAGGATCGTCTAGTTTATCCTCTAGTATACTCTCTAGTACACTTCCTTTAGTAGTAACTTTTCCTTAGAATTTATCTTTTATTCTATAGAATTTATATTAATAAAACTATTATAAAAGTTGTGTATTAGAAAGGTACTAGAGAGAAGATAGAGAAAGGAATTTTTTTTTTTTTAATGAAGATTTTCCGCGTTATCCTTTGAATTTTACCGGGCTATTACTTTCTCATTTTTCTCATTTAAATATTTGGTGCAATCTGAAGTAATCACAAAATTCATGGGTACCATAATTCTATAATCTTTCTGAATTTCTTCAATTTCTGAAGCCTAAATAATAATTATGTGATGAATTAACGTTCCATGAATTTATAGCAAATTATGTTCAAAGCTATTTTGATCATAAAAAGATTTATAAAATTCAGAAAGATTTAAAAGATAGTATCAAAATAGTTCCTAAGTGAGCATCAAGCATGGAGGCAGTGGCAAAGCCAGACAAATAGATTTAGGGGCTCAAAGTTCATACGGAAAATTTGATACATCATTTTACTTCAAAAGAAATACAATTAGTCAAATAATTATAGTATATTTCCACAATCTAGTAAGCCAAAAAAGATCAATATATCCTATAAAAAAAGAATAACTTACCAAATAATTTATTACAAAAATAAATCCAAAATAAAAGTTTTAGTACGAAACTCAATACGAAATTTCAGTTTTGGAACTGACGTCCTTTTTCACGAACAATTTCAATCTTTACAACACCAATTTTCATAACCAAACCATATCCAAATAAACCCTAAGAATATTTTTCAAAATAAATTTAAGAATATAAATTGGAATAGGAATAGTTCATTAGGTTCTATTTGGATTAATTTTAATTTTAAAAAAATGTATATTTTTTCTTAGAATTCTTGAAAGATAAATTATTTATAGGAGTATATGAGTTCCAAAATAAATTAAAAAAAAAAGAAGAAAATTTTCTTTTTATAAATAATTATATTCATACAATATTTAAAAAAATTTAAAGTAGTTTTAATTTATTGATATTGAATATGAAAGTGAAATACCCCCAATCTACACAATTGACCCAATACTCAACTTAAAGGCCAGAAAAAATCAAAATCTAGTCGTGATAAAGTATTGAAGTGGCTAGATAATCAGCCCCTTCATCTATAGTTTTCCTTTATTTCGAAAGTGCAAGAGGTTTTAAGTCACCACAGTTAGCTCAAATATGAGAGAGTGAGAGAGAAGAACAAGGGAGAGGGAGGGGGAGAATTATGAAATATCTATTTTGCTCTTACTAATATCATCATGTGCCTTGCACATATTTATTTTTACAAAAAACATCCAAAAAGTAACGGTAATGATAAGGGCTCTTTAAACTAATCGTAAATTGTTGAGGGATTACAATGATTGGAAATAAAGTTTAAGAATTATTAATAAAAAAATATAAATAGTTGAAGGACGTCTGATTTTCGATCTAAATTTATAATGGAAGAAGTCTTTTATCAACTCCTTATATTCACGAAACTTTTTTTTACCCCGAAAGTGGTGCGAAATGGTGTTATTCCTCAAAGAGAAATGCTTGTCCAAGCAGATCTCCTTCCAGAGTAATGCCTAAATGGGCATTTATGCTAAAAGGTAACACTCAAATGGATGTTTGTCACTATTTTACTTAAAAAAAAAAAAAAAAAAAAAACTAGTAGAGTAACGCTCTGATGGGCCTTTTTCCTTTCTTGAGGAACGCCAGTGCAAGCATTTCTCTACCAGTTCTTGAAAAAAAATAAAGTGGCCATTTCTCGGTGTTTTCACTTTAAAATTGATGTTTTCTTACATATAATCTTCAATATCACTCATGTACATAGCTTCCTTCGGTTTCTAAGTTAAAAAATTCATCATTTTTTAGAGAAATGTTTAAGAGAAAGATTGTAGAGAGAAGGTAGAGAGAGAAAGCATTTTTTGAAATGAAGATTTTCCACGTTATTCTTTGAATTTCACCGAGCTATTTAGTTAGCCCCAAAAACATTCTCATTTCTCTCATTTTAATATTTGGTGCATTCTGAAGTAATCACAAAATTCATGAATACTATAATTCTATTATCTTTCTGAATTTCTTCAATTTATAAAGCCTAAATAATAATTATGTGATGAATTAACGTTCCACTAATTTATAGCAAAATATGTCCAAAGCTATTTCTATTATAAAAAGATTCATAAAATTCAGAAAGATTTAAAAGATAGTCTCACAGTAATTCCTCAGTGAACACCAAGCATGGAGGCGGTGGCAAAGCCAGACAAATAGATTTAGGGAGGGGGCCAAAATTCATTCAAAAATTTGATACATTATTTTACTTTAATTGCATTATATATATATTTCCACAATCTAGTGAGCCAAAATATTATCAAAATATGCAATCTATACGTGATACAGACCCCGAACCAGAGCCTGATACAAACCCCGAACTAGATCCACTTGACTTCTTTAACTTTCTATGTGCAATCTATACGTGCTCCTGATATGACTTGTCCCTCGTCGTAGAGTTAGTCTTGTATCGGCCTTTGGTAACTGTTACATCAGGGTTAGACGTCAACAGCATGCTAGGATCTGAGAAGGAAAATGGATATCTAACCCCTTTCAAAAGACGACACATCTCTATTACTTTGATATGGGCCATGTACTGATCTGATCTAAAAAAAGCAAGATCACACATTTCAGTATCTATGTCCATCTCTTGAGACGATGGATAGGTTCCCCGTATTTCTAATGCCCTCTAAAAACAGTAAATATTGGACAAATTAATAGGAATGAGGTATTCGTACCGTGTAATCAATTTGCATAAATATGGGAGTCTGTGTGAGGACCTTGAATAGTGTTCGCACTTATTCTTCGGATTGTCAATGATCTCTGAAGCTCTTTTAATTCATTCTCAATTTTCTTCAATGCCACATGACTGACATTGTTACTGATATTTTTCAATATTGAATTACTCCTAGCATTATACTTATCTTTTAAGCCTGGAATACTCTAATGACTACTTAATCTCATAAATTTGATCTTCAATCAAAGAATCAATATTAAGGAACACTATTTCCAAATTACCATGGCATGTTGAAATCCACTGCTTCAAAATTGAATGTTCACTCTCAACTCGGTTAGTGGTCTCTATCCCAAAATACAATACTTTGTCTTTCCAAACTTTGACAAACTTATGAGCAAGAGGATTCAACCAAGTATAAAACAAGTAATACAAGAAATCCGGCCTTCTTTACCACTTCATCTTCAAAGTTTCTAATATTTTATTGTACTCCATCTCATCGTTTTCATTAATTAAATTGTACCACGTGCCATTTATGAACCGTGATGCCACCTTATTATTTTTTATCATCTCAATTAATTTTGCCGACATATTTTCATCATAGTGCCTTTTACATAGCATGTGGTAAGATCTATTGAACACCTCCTCGATCACAAGCATCAAACCATTCTCCCTATCCGTCATAATCATTGCCAGTACTTGGGGATTAGTATCATGTTCATTCCCTTCTGGCCATTACTGATCTAAAATATAAGTGCTTACTCTGTTTAAGCACCTCTGCATGAATGCAGTTGCTATAATGAAGTTCTTATCAATCGGAGTCATCCCAATAGCCTGCAACAATGATATACTGTACTTAAATAATAAAATACAAATTTAATACTTATAAACTAAATATCATAAATTTAATTTTAATTCTACACTAAATTATTAAACTTAAACTAAAGTAATAAATATGAACTAATTTATTTAAATATTAATTAAATAATATTTAAAATAGTTTTATAGATGAAATCAAATAAATAATATATAAAAGGAAAAATCAATTAACATAATAACATTTTTTTAAACCCTAAAAAAATAAAATTAAACATAAATTTAATTTATACTTTTATTTACAAATAAATATATAAATTTAAGTAAATACTAAACTATCAAAATTAAACTAAGGTAAACTACCCCTAAACATAAGTAATTCAATTTAAATATGTATTAAACGATCACAATTACTGGTAAATAATATTAACATCTAAAAACATTAAATCAATTATATGAATTTATAGAAAAAATATACAGATTTTAATAAGTATATACTAAGATATTAAAATTACCATAATGCAAAATTCTAATAAAATTATAAATATTAATTAAACGATCACGGTTACATTTAAAATAATATTAACATTTTAAATGAAAAAATCAATATATTTAATATTCATATGTACACTTAACAAAATATCTTAATAAAACCTGTTTGGTTGATATGTTGTATCCATTATCAGTACATATGGCCACGTATTCATCATTTGAATCGATAGCGTGTGTACAACAAAAATATCACTAAGCACGTTGCTGTCATCACAGTTTTTAAAGAAGATCGTATAACCTCGTTTTGCACTTAAACAAAGCACTTCCTCTACCGTGTCGTGCCCCTGCATCATTTTCTTCTTTATTGAGTCGTTCTCACTCATGAAAAACTTGTTTATATGGCTGACGACTTGCTTGTCATCTGATTAGTGTTTACATACTGAATCATCAATTTGGACTGCTGACTAGCAGCCTTACCAACCAATAATTAGCTCAAAGGCGATGGTCAGTTCCCAACATACAAGAGAAGATATCAATAATAAACTATCGAAAATTGGATCCACCAAAGTTGCAGCATGTGTCGTAAGGAGGATCAATTTTCAGACTTCAAAGCATACTCAAGCGTAGCGAGAGGAAAGAAGACCCTCGAGTGAAGCGAGAGGAAAGGAACGAAGTAAAAGGGCTCTATCTCTTCTCTTCTCTGATAGAAATCCGCTTGCAAGTTGAACTGAGTCTCAAAAAGAGTTGAAGTAAGAAAGTCAAGAAGTTTTTGGACATGAATTGGACAAGGACATGCTCTAGTGGCATACAAAAAATGAATTGCTAGTCGTAGAATAATATTCCTATCAGACTTTAACTTAGCTAAAATAACAAAGGTTTGGCAAATTTGGCCAAATAGTTTGGGCACTACATAAATCATATAAATTATATTATTATATAAACACAATTTTAAAATATTATAATAACCAACATAATAGTAATGCGACATAACTCACAGTACAATCTCAATTTTGTTCTCGGAAAAATCGCAACATATTACAAGGTGCCATATGACTCTTCTTGAATTGATCGGTCAATTTTAGTTGCTCCTCCATCAGTTTTGTAGCCTGAGCATGACCGTGATGATAGACACCTATGACATGTAGGTATGGTAATGGGAGGAGGGGTCCCGCCCCTAACCCATCTAAACCTATTTGACTCCTGTTTAATTGGGGATCCTGTTGTGGATGGGTTTTAAATTTGTATATAAGCTTAGGGGTGGGTTGGGAGCGGGGATCAGGTTCTCCCCATCCCCACACATCCATTCCCACCTATCCATCCCCACCCAGCCATCCCTATCTATCCTTATTATATATGTATATATATTTAAGAGCAAAAATACAAAAAATTAAAAACTAACATTATTCTAACCCTATGTTTGATTGTCTCGGTCTAACCCTCTCAGTCTCAGCCTCTCCCTCTGCCCTTACTGTTTCAACTCTCAACTCAGCTGGCCCTTCGCTGCATTTGCCATCACTATTCGTGATCGAAAAGTCTAAGTGCAAGACCTTCATCAACGGACCACCTATTTAGCTAGATCTTCATCAACCAACCATAGCAGCTGTCGCGGCTATAGGAAGAAAAATCTCTCATCCTTATGTCGGTTCTTGCTGTGTGAAATCTCTATTGTGATTTTCAAGACAGGAAAAAGCTTTGGCACAACTCCCGGCATTGCTATTCTTTGATAACATCTCTATCTTCCTCTTCTCATATTTATAGACATTTTTATTTTTGAATTTCTTTATTTGTTATTTGGTTGCTTGCTTTGGATCAGAAGAACGAAAATGGTAGTTGTTTTTTTGTTCAAGGCTTATGAAATTCTTGTTTAATTGAACATGGGAGTAGTTTTTGTGCTCTTTATGATTATAAATTGAGTTTATCCATTTCTTTGTCCGAATTTTTAATTGATGACATTTTTTTTACCCGAATTTTGTTACCGGTTTTGTTTGAAGTTCATTTTTTGGATTTTCTGAGTTATGATCTATGTTTTTGACTTTGTGAGACTCGGGTTTACTTTGCAAGATTCCTAATTTTCAAGCTAAATTATTTACGATGGTTAGTTATGTTTCACTTATGCTTCTTGATTCTAATCAATTTGCTTCTGTGATGAAAATGAAATTTTTTGAATTTTTACGCGCTAAATTTTTATATTTCCAAGTTAATTTTATTGATATTTTTTTAAATTCTCAATCATACTGAAAAAGAGTTTTTTAACTTTTGAAGGGAAAAACTTTTCCAGCTTTACCATGGAAAGTCATACATGTGTAATCACCTTTCATTCATATAACGTACTTATTCTATTCCCATTAATTCCATTGTTAAAAAGATGGCCTAAAATAATTTTATACATTGGTTGGGGGATTTGATAAATTCCACGACAAATTTACGAAATTTTCACGATAAAATTTCATTTTCCTCCCAACTCTTTCTCTCTCTAAACGTGTTCTCTCTCACTTTTCTCGAGAAAATCTTGAACATTTTGAAGTTAGAAATAGATAATCTTGAAGATATTGTATAAGAAAACATCGATTTTGAGGTAAAAACAACACAAAAAATGCATAAAATTAGAAATAGAAGTTGATGGTGCTCTACTCACTAGTGCACTAAATGGTTTGGTTCGCCTCTCCCTGGCGCACCAAGTGGGTTGTACGCCAGTAGCTTCCATTTCTGATTTTATATGTTTTTTGTATTGTTTTCACTTTAAAATCGATTTTTTTTTATATAAAATCTTTAAAAATATTTATTTTTACTTTTAAATCTTCAGGATTTTCGAGAAAAATGTGTGAAAGAACACGTTTAAAGAAAAAAAAAATGAAGAATGAAATGAAATTATATCTTGAAATTTATCAAATTCTTTTGGTTCGGTGGGGTTTGGCCAAGAAACCAATCCAAAAAATTGTCTGGCAAAACTTGCTATCATGTGTCTACTCCTCTCACTCAACGTTCAACGCGAACCATTATTAGTAGTTTATTATACTTACCAACCCCCGCCCTATTCTCTCTCAGACATTGATGGTACCATTCGAGAGTACCCTATGTTCTACCCTTCCTATAAATAAATTCCTTTCCATTGAAATCCTTTTATAGGATTCAATTTAATTTCAGCTGCCTTTTAGATTTTCATTTTTTTTTTTTTAAAATGGATGGCGAAAATACCAACCATATTGCTGTTCTAGCATTTCCATTTGCTACTCATCCTGGCCTTCTGTTAGGCCTAGTACGTAGGCTGGCTAGGGCCGCACCATCTCTAACTTTCTCCTTTTTCAATTCAGCCAAATCTAATGCTTCATTGTTTTCCGGTGGTAAATCACCGGAAGAGGAAAATATCAAGGCGTTTGATGTGCCGGACGGCGTACCGGAGGGATATGTTTTTGCCGGAAGACCGCAGGAGGACATCGATCTGTTCCTGGAAGTGGCGGAGGTGAATATGAAGAAAAGTGTGGAGGAAGCGGAGAAGGTTTTGGGGATTAAGGTTGGTTGTGTGGTGGCGGATGCGTTTTTATGGTTTTCCGGCGAAATGGCTGAGGAATTAAAGGTTCCTTGGGTTCCGATTTGGACTTCTGGACTTAATTCCCTCTCTGTTCATCTTTACACAGAACTGATCCGGCGGACTGTTGGAATCGACGGTAATTAATTCCTGAATTTCTCTAGTTTCTGTTTGCTACTATAGTTAATTAATTGTTTTTTATTTATCATTATGAAGGATAATTGCTACAACTAAATCCAATTTCATGACATTCAAGGAAGCTGAAAATCATTGAACTGGTCAGGAAGAGTTCCTTATAAACCTGCATGCTTATAGTGCAAAACACCAGTGTTAAGAAACGTTTTTTTTTAATCCCTATCCTTTGAAATCAACCCCCCCCCCCCCCCCCCCAACCCCACCCATTTTGATGAAAATTCTCTTATTGAACAAATCTGTAAATTTTAAAAAAAAACTACCCCTTCAATTTAGGGGTTTGTATGATTTTAGTCCAAAATTTAGAAAAATATACATTTAGTCCAAAATTAAGAATAAAATACTCCCACAAAATTGGGTTACTGCCATTTTATACCTATGATCTATATATGATGTTAAAAATCTGTCATTTTACCCCAAATAATGAACCCAAATAATGAAGTAAAATATAATAAAAGATTATGATATTAATTTATAATTTAATTTAAGTACTATATATAACTCATAAACATATTTTAATTTTTTTTTTATTTTGATAAAAATATTATTTATTCCAAAAATAAAAAAATTAAAAACTTAAAATTCGACATAGTAGTCATCCACATAATAATTGTAAAACTTTAAATGACCATCATATACGACACCAGAGTTTGTGTTTGCCCTAAAAGGCTATCACCACTCACCGTTCATTATAATTTCTGTTAGTTATTACTTTCATTATAGCAACATCAATACAATAATGAATGTATCAACTCGAATATACTATGATATTTTAGTAGGTTTTAAACTTTTAAAATTATCAAAATAATTGTTATTCTGAGTTTTTAATCGTTCTTCTGTTTCTTTAAGAAATAATATTGTAATAAAAAATTAAAAAGTTTAAAAGGGTAAAAGATAATGAATTTAGGGCCAATATAATAATTTGATTAAATTATAAATTAATGTCATAATCTTTTATTAGACTTAATTGTTTGGAGTAAAATGGTTATTTTTTAACATTATAGAATAAAACGGTAGTATCCTAATTTTACGATATTTTGTCTTTAATTTTGGACTAAATGTATATTTGTCTAACTTTTGGACTAAAATAATACTAACACTTATTTCAAGAGGATATTTTAAAATTAACTCTAAAATAAACTTCCGGAACTATATTAATCCATATCAATAGCATATCTCCACTTATAAGTCTGTTTATTAGCATAAATTTTTATTTTAATAGTTGAGGGTCTATTTGAATAATAAGTAATTTTGATTTTTTATTTTGGATCCTTTATCTTCTTACGAGACAAATTACTTTTTATGAAATTTAAATAAAACAAATAAAAAATCAACTTTTTTAAAACTATTTTTTTTTTTTTTTTTTACGATTGTGATGATTAGGAATGCAAAAGATTCACTCCGAACCAAGATTTGAGTTAATCGAGTTAAATTTTATTAAATTTGTTTTTGAATTCGATCTTGAGTAGAGCATCACTAAACCTGTTTTTTTAATGCTTCATTTCTAATTTGAGTTGAATACTAGCATTTTACAAATTTTTCTTGAGTTTTTATTTTATAATATCTAGTTTATTGCGACACACTTTTGTAGAAAAAACATATGAATGGATTATTTTTTAAATAATATTTTGGTAACATTAAGAAAATAAAAGTATATAACACTAATTAATGGAAAATATTAGAGTAAAAGTGAATCAGTAAATTTAATTATGAATTTTTATTTAATTTATGAGTTTATAAGAAAATAATTAATATAAATTTACTAATTGAATTTATAACTTTCTATTTATATTTATATTATATATTACTCAAATTTGAATATACATTTTAATAAAATTCATGATAATTAAATTTTTATTATCTAATTAAAAATTTAATATTATAAATGATATAAAAAACATAATATTATATATTTATTTATTTTTAGAGTTTCTTCATCGAGTTGCGAGCCGAATTTACAAAATTTGAGATTGACTCGTTATATTATTAAAACGAGTTTAAACTTGAAAAAAATTCAATTAATCGAAATTTGAACTGAGTATTGACCGAACTTTTTTGCGAATGTTCGTAAAAATCTTGGTGTATTTGAGCCACAGGACCCAAGTGATGAATACCTATCACCTATTTAGAAAAAAAAAAAAAAAAGAAGAAGAGGAGGAAGAAGAAGAAGAATACCTATCACCTTGTAGGTTCCAACTTATCATAACAAGGCTATAATAAACCCAAAGTGTAGTTGTCAAAAAAAAGAAAAAATTGCAAAATACCCTCTTTAAGTGAGAGGGTGTAAGTATTTTACCTTTTAAAGTTAAAAAATAGGTAATTTATCTCTCAAAATATATAAAATGCTTTAAATACCTTCTTATGTAAGTCGTGCTTTGTTGTAAAAAATCCTCTAAAATTCAATATAAAAATATTTTAATATATAACTAATTTATAATTATGGTTTAATAAAAATACTTTTGTAAAACCTTTGTATTGTATATTTTTGAAACATTGATTATTTAACTTAAAATTTTGATTATTTAAGAAAAATAACATGGTTATTTAAAATATAGTTCAATGAAAAAATAAAATATTTGAAAGTAAAGTATTAAAATAATAAGCGAAAATTTAATCTTTTTTCTTTATAGTAAATACTATTAATTTAAAATTTCCTTATTTTTCCCCTATAGTCAAGTTTTTAAAGTTAAATAATCAATTTTGAAAGAATATAGACAAAAGATATTGTTAAAAACTTTATGTAAGTATTTTGTAATAATATTTTTTTAGTCTATATTTTTAAAATGATTATTTAATTGAAAACAAAAGCATTTATTTTATAAAAATAAATAAACTGTTAGAATTTGTAACTAATTTAATGTAGTAAATTAGTAGTATTTACTGTAAAGGAAAAATTACATTTTCGTTTATTATTATTGCTTTATTTTAAATATTTTATTTTTTCATTGAATTAAATTTAAAATCATCTTTCTAATTTTTTTGAAATAATCAATTTTTTTATCTTTAAAAAAACAGACTAAAAAGATATTGTTACAAATTTTATAAAAGTATTTTGTAATAAATTAATTATAAATTAAAGCTATGGATTAAAATACTTTTATATTGAACTTGAAGGGTTATTTTGTAACAAATCATAACTTATATAAAAAGATATTCTAAATATTTTAGATATTTTGAAAGGTAAACAATCTATATTTTAACTTTGGGAGGTAAAGCGAATTTAATCCTCCAATGGCGGTATTAACCAAAAAAAAAAATCCAAAGTGCAATTTTTAATTACTTTGGTCCCTAATCTTAAAAGATAGGCCTTTAATTTCGAGAAAAGAAAAAATAGGCCTTTACTAGTTTACTTCAAGTATCCGTTGTTCCGTTACTGCAAAAGTAAACAGCCAAACATTATGTCAAGGACGGATGGTCTTTCATCAGTTGTGTAAAATGAACGGTTTTTAGTTTCTTTAGTTGTTTTTAAAATATTTTTTTTAATGAACTCTTTAGTTATTTTGAGTTTTGGTTTTTTTTTTTTTTTTTATGAACTAAAAAATGTCATTTCTAAAAGGAAAAATTCAATTAGAAGAAAACAATCCAAATATATTTTCCTGGGATCATAGTTTTCTCACAAAAATGGATGACTTCTCATGATTTACAGGTTTATCTGGTCGTGAAGATGAAATTCTCACATTCATCCCTGGTCATCCTCAACTACGCCTTGGAGATTTGCCAAGCGGGGTTGCTTTTGGTAGGTTGGAATCTCCCTTCTCAGTCATGTTTCACAAAATGGCCCAAATTTTACACAAGGCAGATGCTTTATGTGTGAATTCCTTTGAACAATTAGACCCTCCAATACATGAAGTTCTCAAATCCAATTTCAAAAAAATCCTTCATATTGGTCCCTTTATACTAGCATCTCCACCACCATCAGCCAATGTCTCTGACGTACACGGCTGCATTCCATGGTTGGACAAACAAAAAACAGGGACAGTTACATACATTGCCTTCGGAACCGTCGCAACGCCGCCGCCCCATGAGTTGAAAGCATTGGCTGAAGCTTTAGAAACAAGTAAGATTCCTTTTATTTGGTCAATTAAAGATAAACTGAAATCACATTTACCAGAAGGGTTCTCGGAAAGAACAAGTGAAATTGGGAAAGTAGTCCCATGGGCTCCTCAAGTTCAGATTTTGGAACATGATTCAGTGGGAGTTTTCTTGAGTCATTGTGGATGGAATTCAGTTATGGAAAGTATTGGTTCTGGTGTTCCTATTATTGCTAGGCCATTTTTTGGTGATCATCAAATTAATACATGGATGGTTGAGAAAGTATGGAAAATTGGGGTTAGAATTGAAGGGGGTTCTTTCACAAAAGATGCAACAATTAGAGGTCTTGATTTAGTTTTGAAGAGTGAAGAAGGAAAGAAGTTGAAGAATCAGATTTTAGATTATAAAGAAAAGGCTTTGGAGGCTGTAGGACCAAATGGGAGCTCAACTAAGAACTTTGAAACTCTGGTACAGATTCTTACTTCTGGGAAGGCTTGAATTCTGAAGAACAGAGCACATCCTGTCTCTCAGAGCTATCACCTTAGCTGTTAGCTAGATGGGATTTTAGTTCAGAAAAAATGTTAGAGCTTGCTTTTTATTATTTTTTAAAAATCTTTTTCTTGGGGTGTTTTGTTCAGACTTTGTGAGATATGAATTATTTGTGAGAAAATATATAAGGTAAATGAAAAAAGTTGTACTTAATAAAATTTGAGTTTGAAATTTGGATTAATTCCAAAAAAGGAATTCAACGGTGGTGCATTTGGATTGAAATTAAAAATAAATTTTTTTTTTTAATCTTTTCACTTTGAAAATCTACATTTATGATAAATAATATATTTTTCACTACTCTTAACAAATATATGTATATATATATATATATATTACATTTTTTTTTTTCAAACTTTAACTCCAATCCTCAATAAGTAGAAATTCTTCTTTAATTGTCAGGTCTATTTGAGTAAGTTTATAATTTTATAAACCCCATAATTTGCTTTTCATTTCAAAGTCATCCTCCATTTTTGTAAATCTTTATAAATTCTCTCAACTCATTTTATCATTCCACTTTCTCATCATTTTGCAAAAATCTTCAAATTTCTTTACAAATATATGATTTACTTACAATTTTTTTGCCTAAAGTACAATTTCTTAAAACTTCTTTATGTGATTAAGAATTTAACCCTCATAAATAAAGAAAATGAAGAAATAGTAAGTAAAATCAACACTCAAAGAAAATAGAGAATCCTTTTTTCTTTTCAAGTTTCCAATATTCATCATCTTTCATCCTAAGTATCTCATCACTCTTTTGCTATCCCTCCATTGTTATCTCAAAATTTTGATCTTCTTCACTTCCTTCTAAGTCTTCTCTCCTTATTCTTTCAAAAAACCTACTTGCCCTGGTGCCTAAGCAATTGATTGTAGCTCAACAAATTTTGAGCGAAAAATGACTAAAATACCCTTAACAAAAATAGAGGAAATCCCAGCTGAATTCCGCAGGAACTCTTCCATCTATCTCTCTTCTTTCCTCCTCTCTCATATTTCCCCATTTGGTTAATCCTTGTCCACCATGATTGAATATTGTATCCTCTTTGTAAACTAAATTAATTGTAAAGACACTTATAATTGAAGCTAGACTTTAACTGTAAAATCAAGAAATCTAATACATGTAAAAAATCGACATCTGTCCTTATCAATTCAATACATTATTCATAGGACTCTTGCAAGCCTTTGTAATTAAATTCCGGTGCTAGAACTAATTCCTGCCAGCTCCAATTTGGTCTTCAAGTTTTAATAGTTCTATATAATGAGGGAGAAGAGATAAGAGAAACAGAACTAGAATTGATGTTCATTGAGAGATATATGGAAGAGGAAGAATAACTACCGGCTAGTTTGGATGGAGTGATTTGGAGAGAAAAGAAGAGAAAGAGAGATAAAGGGGGTTAGAGTGTTTTGTTTGGAAGTTTTTAATAAGAAGAAAAGGAAAGAAATGGAGAGAAACGGGAGAATAAAATTCCTCACTTTCTCTCAAAATGCTTTCTTCCCAAGAGTGGAATGAAAGGGAAAGAAGTGGAGAGATCCTTTCAAAATACCTTTGAAATTCCTATTTTGCCCCTAAACATAACAATAAATTACAACATTTATTAGATGTTATATTCTTTCCTCTCAAAGGTTATTTTTGTCAAACAATATATTTCTTCTCACTTATCTCCAAACTACTAAATAAGAAAAATACACTACTTTCTTCTTCTATCCAAAACTCCCAAAATAATATTTGAATAAATCACCTCACCTTCTTTTCTTTTCTCTCCTATTCTTTTCTCTTCTTTTCCCTTATTTTCTCTTCATTCCTAAACTCCCAAACTAGGTCTAAGTGAAGGACAGGACGGCTTGACCTCTTCTTTTGAATAAAAGAAAATGAAGGGAGAGATTCTGAATTGCCGATGGGATTGAGACAAGAAGAAGCAGGACAAGAAACTCTAACATTAGGTATATACTTTAACACTCTTGATGATCTTTTTAATTCATGTATGGTTTTTGCAAAAAATAAAGGTTTTAGTGTTGCTAACCAATCTGGTTCTAAAGGAATTGGTTATATTAAAGAATATCAGACAATTTGTTGTGATAAAGGTGTTATAAACCAACACTATTAAAACACAATTGTTAAAAAAAAAACGGAGTAATAAGAAAACAATAAAGAATGACCCGAGTCTTGAAGTAGTTTCAATGTCCTTAAAATAGACTTGTCCTCTCTACTGATAGTGCTAGATTTGTGATAGAACGTCTGTTTCCCAGGATAAAATAGGACTCGAAAACTGCTTAGCACTTAAGTTGTTTTCCCAGCGAACTCAAATAAACAAGGTTGATGAACTAAAAGAAAACTTATGCAAGAAGAAGAAGATGAATGTAGCAAGAGAATTGGGATAACTTTAGGAAAATTTCTGTATGCCCTCTGTTGGAAAAAACCCAGCTCTACATATAGGTTGAGGAGCATTAAATAGGATTGTAACAGAATTAATTGTGTAAAGCCTTGAATTCGGATTGTTACAGAATTAATTCTGTACAACCTTGAATTCAGACTGTTACAGAATTGATTCTGTGCAGTATTGAATTTGGCTGTTACAAACAATGCATTAAGCAGCCTTTAATTAGAGAATGTTATATAAATCCTTTTAAACAACAATTGAATTCAGCAGTGGTTACAGAAAGAAAATTTTGGCAAAACGTGGGTCTGATAAAGCCCCATTTTTTGGTTCAGCATTTGTGTGCACTAATCATGTCCACACATACGAGTCAAGATTTCTAGGCTTGGGATTTGCACTCCCCTGGGCACGCGCACACGGGGCAAGGTCTTACCTTAGCAATTTATTCATTCAAGAGCCTTCCCTCACATAAGGAGTAATCCATTCCTCTAATTTTTCTATATGGGATTCAAATCCCCTTAAATGCCAACCTTTTTCTCTTGTAACCATTTTTCCTCATTCATTTCCTCGTTTATATCACACTATTTTCCAACAATCCCCTACATGAATGATAAAAAATTGTTTTAACTCTATGTTTGTGTACATCAACTGACTCATGCATAGGAAAAATAGGTATTAGTCTTTAAACTTCCCCTTGTAACATATGTATGCTTTACTAGCTGTCCAGTAGACACGATGTCCTTGAACTGTCTTGTTTTCTTGTGTAAAGAATCCTCATATCTTACACATAAATCATTTCATTTGTTCAGTTCTCATGATTTTGTTCATTTTGGCCATGAACACAACCTACTTCTGCAAGAGTTTCTAAAGAATTGAGCTTAAACAATTCTCCTTCAAAGGGACCCCACTTTTCTCTCACATAGGTGATTTCTTATAATAAAAAAGAATAATTAGAATTATTAAAGCAATATAATGCTAACCTTAACCGTTCCACCACTGTTTCATGGCAGGATTTGGTTGAGGTTACCTAACAGTGAAAACACTAAGTCTTATAAATAGATGTCCCGCTGAACCTAGATTTCGGGATCTCTAGTCAACTAGGTTAGGTTTTCCTTAATGAAACTTTTATCCTTCATAGGTTTTTAATCCCATTCCTTTTGTCAATCTTTCAACTGCCTCTGTATTTAACCCTTTAGTTAGTGGATTCACGATATTTTCTTTTGACTTTACATAATCAGTCAAAAAAACATGTGATGAGAGTAGTTGTCTAATAATATTGTGTCTACGATGAATATATCTATACTTATCATCGTAAATAGCATTCTATGATCTACCTATTGCTGATTGGCTATCACAACGAATACAGATGGGAGGCACAGGTTTTTCCCACTTCGGAATATCCTCCAAGAAATGGTGTAACCATTCAGCCTCTTCTCCACACTTATCTAAAGCAATGAATTCAGATTCCATCATGGATCTATGATAGAGTTGATTTTTAGTACAAGTAACACCTTAAGTTTTAATTATTAGCCCTTAAAAATATTTTATTTATTTATTAAATATAATTATTTAATTTATTTTATTTAGGTAATAAAGGGAGAGAGGCTCAAGAAGAAACAATAGCCCACCACAAGAGCAAGAAATATTAAAAGAAGCCCACAATAAAATTGAAAAAAGAAAGGTTGTGATAGCCCCAACCCTACTACTAGGTCAACTGCGGTTGAGTGTGGTATCTGCGTGTCTCTCGGCACTAGACTATAAGTCCCACAAATAAGAGCCCAACCCCGGGCCAACACTAAAAGTATATACACAAAATATGTAGCGGAAAAACTTAAATAAACTTGTTAGCACTAGTTCGTTCCAAACGTAAGATTTAAAAAAACTTCTTAAAATTGTTGCAATACAAAATAAAAGGCTTATACCAACAAATCCTTATGATAATATAAACAGAAGAAATTTACACTTAGCCCGAGTCTAAACAAAACATAATACGTGACAACCAAAGCATAAACATGTCCTTCTAGAGACAAGATTCAATGCCCGAAACTTCAGCGACTTATCATACCTCTGTCTATCTTGAGTTGATCTAAGGAGAAAACATGAAATGGAAAACGTGAGCGCGAATGCTCAGTGAGTCCATGTGTGTTTGTGCATCTCAATGATTTCTTTGAAATAATGATGATGCAATTTCACGAAACCATTTTATGCAATATTCTAAGAAAGCATTTTAATTTAACAATACTGATACTTGAACCGGAATAAGGTTTTCGAGCAGAGCTGAGAAGTCTAAGAAAATCAAGACACATCAGCGCAACTTCTACACCAAAATACAAAGAAACATGCAATGCTACAATCGGGCTCAACGGACAAGGTCCGAATCCCAAAATGAGGTCATCGGAAACAAGTCTGGCATCTCGTATTCAATACCAGTCCAACACCATACGAGGGCTCGATTACCAAACAACCGTTCTCATAAAACTGGTCAAAACATCAGGCTATAGATTCATAGGGCACCTACCAGGTCTGCCCTGGGACCAACTTCAGTGTCGAGCCTATCCTGACTCTTCACTAGGCGGTCGAACCCCACGGTAGAGCATGATGTGGTGTCCACGTAGACCGATTGGGCCACACCCTTCACGGTCTACGCCCCTCTTCAAGTGGATCCACTCTCCCAAGTCTGAATCATCCACGCCATCGGAAGAGGCCCTCGAACGAGGGACTACTTACGTACAGTGCAATCCTCTGATGCTTCCGACCACCTCAACATAATCCAAAACTGTAACTCTAGTTGGAATGGGGTTTTCTCATGTGTTTACAAAAAGAAAGACCGCTTGACCGTCCGTCAGGATAGAATCAGGTCATGAATACTTAATAAAAATCCTCATCCGCTAGTTCACCCTATGTTTATGCAAAACTCACATAAATATGCCAGATGTATACTCATGCATGTCAAAACAGTGTAGCTTTTCTAACTAGAAAATTTTTCCAACATATATAAATTTTCCTAGAAAACCTGTATACAGTCAAATTCTGCTTCACAGCAATTTTAAACTATTTTTAAAAAAACCACACCTATATGGAGCACGGCTCCTATGCATTGCCTAAGAAAATAAGTAAAACATTGTGGAGAACATCTTTGAAAAATATGCTAAACGTAGTAAATATTTTCTAATAGATTCAGGAAATACGCCTTATAAGGCCCGTAATATTTACAAATATTAGAAAACAGAGTTTTGTGGACTCACCTGGATGTAGCTCTGGTGATAGAATCCTACAAACATGATACCAACAAACACTTAAGCACAAATCCACATGCTTCTATTCGTCACCAAAAAATAAAAGATGATAACTTCTTACGAATCTAGGATATAACTGCACGAATACTAATCTAACGAGCCTATACTTCTTATCCCATCGATACTAAAATCATATAAACCTACTAGTGATACCAAATATATATATATATACTAACGCCATATACAAAAATTAGGTGTATATATATTAAGATTAGTCACGCAAGTCAAGTGCACCAAAATTATACACACAAAGCATAAACGTTAACATCATTTTCTAAGGTCATATTTAAAAATACCTATCAAATTTATGAATACCAAAACTAGTTACAAAAGTTATATATAAATATATATATATATATAAAAAGTTATGTACTAAAATATATAGATAAACAAGGCTTTATTCACTAAAATTATCTATATAAAAAGAAAATCTCATATATACTAAAAATATATATATATATATACACATATTTACCAATTATATATATTAAAATCATTTGCAACTATTATACATACCACAAACATGTATATATATAAAGTTATATATTAAAATGCATTTACAACAATTATACATATATATATATATATATATTAAGACTTCATATCCTACAATTAGATATAAATCCCCATGCATGCAAATATATAGATATTTATACTAACACAATATCTAACTCCATTTACAGATATACACCACCTCAAATATATTTATATATATATATATACAAGCTTCACGTGAAGGAAAAAAATATACACATATATCAATATTTGAAATATGTACCTATAAATATGCATCCTAAGACCATGCATGTAAATATATATATATATATATACAAAGGTTATATATTAAAATTGTACATATAAACATATATTAAGATATATAAATACTAAAGCTAGACATGCAAAAATATATACTACATATATATTTGAAAATATAAATAATTACGTGCACTAGAAATTTATATATATAAAAGAAAATACTTTAAAATAATTTACCAAAAATTTAGGCATATATATATATAAAAACCATTTTAGGTAAAAGAATTATAACAAGAAAAATTAAACAAATAAATTTATATAAGATTAAATAAGAGAAATCAACAAAAAAATCAAAAATTGAACAAATCTTAACAAAATCATACTATTACTAAATGGCTAAAAAAAAAAAAAAGAAAAAGATGGAGTAAGACACACAAAAGAATCAAAATAGCAAAAAAAGAGGGGAAAAAACGGTAGAAGGCTATAAGGAGGAAAAGAAAGCAAGGACAAGAAAGGAAAAGAAAAAAAAATAGTTACACTGTTCATCTGGGAAAGCCGAGATTGGGGGGGAAGATAAAATTTCAGCAACTTTCTCTTCCCTCGTAACCAAAATATAGGCATACCAAAATGCATGCAAGATGCCAAGTGGCACTTCATGCTTGACAAGCGGCCAACAAATTTTTATTTTTTTTAAAAACCTACCATAAAATCTAATAATAATAAATAAAAATAATACTATTAAAATTAATAAAAAAATAGTATTACTCCATAAAAAGAAAATATACCACTTTAACCCTATATAAGACTACCAAGTATTCCAAACTGCTAAAAAAAGTACGTACCATAAATTTTTAGGTTTTACTATGCAAGACACCGGCTACTACGTTAATGTCACTCATCCTTTCAAGATCGCCCGAGGTGCTTACTGAGTAAGGCGTTACATTCTTTCCTCCTAAGAAAAATTTCGTCCTCGAAATTTAATAATCATACACCTAGAAGTTCTGGATACTTCTTCTTCAGATATTCCTTAGTCTCCCAGGTTGTCTCCTCAATTCCATAATGCCTCCATACAACTTTACACATTGGAATTTGTCTCCCACGTAACTCTTTTACGCTTCGTTTTATAATCTCTGCTAGTTTTTCTTCGTGGGACAGATCGGTACGTAACTCCAGTTGGTCATCATTGAGCACATGATCCAGTGCAGGGTGATATTTCTTCGATTGTGATACATGAAACACATCATGTGTACCTATCAATTCACTCGGTAAGGCTAACTGATATGCCACTTTACCAATCCTGTTAATAATCTCAAACGGTCCGACATATCGGGGGCTTAACTTTCCTCCTCTTGGACATCTAGGCTTTCCGCAATGTGGCATGAGTTTTAAGAAAACTCGATCTCCCACACTAAACTCCAGGTCCCTTGTTCAATTATCGGCATAGCTCTTTTGTCTACTTTTGGCTGCTCGAAGTCGATCTCGTATTATCCTAACTTGTTTATGCACTTCCTCTAACTCTGGCATCAGGTTGTCTTATTTCCAATGAGATCGAACTCCAACTTCATCCCAATACAAGAGTGTTCTGTATTCTTACCATAAAATGCTTAAAATGGTGTCATTCCTATTGAAGAGTGGTAGCTATTATAATAAGTAAACTCAGCACAAGCAAGATTGTCAATCTATCTGTTCCCAAAATTTAAGGCACAAGCTGTCAACATATCTTCTAGGGTTTGAATTTTCTCTCAGTTTGTCCATCGGTTTGGGGGTGTGTTGTACTACTGAAACTAAGGTTGGTCCCCATAGCTGCCTGGAATTTGGGCCAAAACCTTGAGGTAAACCTTGGGTCTCTATCTAACACAATATCGATGGGTACTCCATGAAGTCGCACTATCTCGTCTACATAAATCTGCACCAACTTCTCCAAAAGGTAGGTCATACTAATGGCGATATAATGAGCCACTTTCGTTAAACGATCAACAATTACCCAGATAGCATCCTTATATCCCCTGGTCCGGGGCAAGCCCGTGACAAAATCTATTGTTACATGATCCCATTTCCATTCGGGAACAGGTAGCGGTTGGAGTAGTCCTGCTGACCTTCGATGTTCCGCCTTAACTCTTTGACATTTAAGATAGGTTGCTACATGCTCCACAATCTATCTCTTTCTCTTTATTCCATTCCACCAAAACTTTTACTTTAAGTCCTTGTACATCTTATTCTCTCCAGGATGCATTGAATACTTACTTCTATGGGCTTCCTCTAGAATCTTATGCTTAAGTTCAGTGTCATTGGGTACACATAACCGATTCCGAAAGTACGAGCTCCCATCAGCTTCTAATATTCGAAAATCTTCAAGTTTCTTAGCTTTCACATGACCTTTAAACTCCTAGAACTCCTTATTATTCTCTTGGGTGCTTCTAATATCTTGTTGTAGAGTAGAGGTTAAGCTAAGACTTGATATCTTTACTTTTTTACTCAATGCATCCGCCACCATATTCGCCTTTCTTGGATAATAGTTAATCGGGCATCGATACTCCTCCAGCAATTCCATCCATCGACGTTGTCTCATGTTCAAGTCCTTCTGAGAAAATAGGTATTTTAAGCTTTTATGATCAGTGAAGATCTCATACTTGGCTCTATACACGATGGCCGCTAACTCTAAATCATGTGTGGGATAATTCCGTTCATGATCCTTCAACTTCCTCGAAATATAAGTGACAACCTTCTTGTATTGCATCAACACAACTCCTAGACCTTCTCCTGAAGCATCGGTGTATAATGAAAATTCCTTGTTCGGATCGGGCAAGGTTAACACTGATGTCGAATTTAGTCGATTCTTTAATCCTTGAAAACTCCTCTCACACTTCTCCGTCCATTTAAACTTGGTTGCTTTTCTAGTTAATTGTTTTAGAGGTCTAGCAATCCTAGAAAAGTCCTTTACGAATCTCAGATAGTATCCTGCCATGCCCAAGAAACTATGTACTTCGGTTGGTATTTTGGGCTACGCCCAATGAGTTACCGCTTATGCTTTTGCCGGATCTACCGAAATCCCTTCTTGGGTGATAACATGTCCTAAGAAAGTTACTTGACTAATCCAAAATTCGCATTTACTGAACTTGGCATATAACTTATGCTCTCGCAGGGTTTGCAACACTTTTCGAAGATGATGTTCATGAGCTTCAGGGTTGGGTGAATAAACAAGGATGTCGTCTATGAAAATCACCACAAACTTATCTAAGTAAGGACTAAAGACTCTATGCATCAAGTCCATGAAAGTCGCCGGTGCATTAGTCAATCCAAACGACATAACCACAAACTCATAATGCCCATATCGTGTGTTGAAAGTCGTTATCGGGATATCCTTCTCTCTTATCCTGACTTGGTAATACCCCTGTCTTAGGTCCAATTTAGAAAAGCATCCCGCTCCTCGGAGTTGATCAAATAACTCATCAATGAGGGGTAGTCGGTATTTGTTCTTGATGGTCACACTATTCAATCCTCTGAAATCAATACACATCCTGAGAGTTCCATCATTCTTCTGTACAAACAAAACTGGTGCACCCCAAGGAGATGTACTTGGACGGATGTATCCTTGCTGTAATAGTTCTTGTAATTGCTTTTTCAATTCCTTAAACTCTTCTTGCGCCATCCGGTATGGAGTTCAAGATATTAGTTTAGCATCATGTACCAATTCTATATTGAACGCCACTTCTCGTTCTGAGGGTAGCGTCGTTAACTCTTCAAGAAATACATCCCCAAACTTCCTTACTATAGGTACTGTTTCTAATCTCACCTCTTCCTTAGGCTCGTTGAGTAAATATGCTACGTACCCTTGACATCCTTTCCATAGCAACCTCCTGGCTTTCATGCCTGACAAAAAAAGATTATCTCGTTTCGTCTGCTTCCCTTGGAACACCAGGATTGGTATACTGGGTCTACTAAACTTAACCAACTTCCGTCGACAATCTACTTGAGCGTAATGCCTAGCCAACCAGTCCATCCCAAGTATCATATCATAACCCTCAACGGATTAGGCAATTAAATCACCTGCTAAAACCATACTTTCGACCCAGATGTCACAACCTGGGTACTTTACCTCAGCCATCCTACTTACGCCCACAGGAGTGCTAACTAACAACTGATAATGCATGTCAATAGAGGGAATAGGAATGTGTTTTATGAAATGCAAACTCACAAAAGAATATGTAGCTCCAGGATCAATGAGTATTCTTGCTGGTTGAGAAAAGATTGGTATCATACCTTCAAATACGTCTGCTTTGGTGTTCACGGTTAGTCCATCCAACGCATAAACTTTCGCTTTCACTTGTAGCATATCGCTTCTTCCTTCTATGGCATCTCTTATAACCAGGGGTAGGCCTGGTCTTCTGGATGTCCCCGAAGGTACTTATGTCCTAGTTTCCCACACTGGAAGCATAATCTCAACTTCCGATAACACGTGTCTGCTATATATCCACTTCGTCCACAGTATTTACATACTCTATGGACTCCTCCAGGGGTTAAGGTTTGCTGGCCTCCATTCCCGATCCTTTGTTCACCACGGGGTCTCTTAAAATCTCTAGATTTCCAGGAACTTGTACAGGACGTTATAGGGGGTTGCAGCTGAGCCAGTAGCTGCTTTCCTCTGCGTAACCACTAGATCCGCCATTTCCGACCTTGTGGTGACTTCAAATGCTGCCACGAATCTCATTGGTGGTAAGGGTGCCAATGCCCACTGTATTTCCGCCCTTAATCCTTTCATAAATTGCCGCGTCTTATTCTCATCTGTATCTATCAATCTTAAGCAGTATTTAGCCAACCTATTAAACTTTGCCGTATACTGGGCAACTGTCAAGTTACCCTATCTCAATTACTGGAACTCATCCTCTCGCTGCTCACGAACCCATCGAGGTATGTATTCTCTTTTGAACTCTTCTTGAAAATCAATCCAGATCCATGGTTGGTTTTTTAGTGCTCGAGCTTCGGAAGCTCTAAGCCACCGATCCTTTGCCATTCCATGGAGTCTAAAAGCTGCGAATGTTACTCTCAGAGCATCCTCATACCTAAGGGTGTCATAAATATCATTTAGTTGTTCAAGAAATAGTTCCGCTTTGGTTTCTTGCTCAGGTTCTCTATAGAACTTTGGTGGTCGAAACTTCAAAAACCGTTCTAGTGCTTCATCTGTCCCAATAGTAGGCACTCGCTCATTTCTCCCTGTAGCCATTGAAGTTTCTAACAACTCCGTCATTCTAATCATGAAATTTTCTATTATTGTATGCGTAGCTCGCTCTGGACGAGGTGTGTTTTTCCCAGTGGGTTCAGGCGGTCTACTTTGAGAATTCTCGGACATAGCCTCGTCCGCATAGTTGGAAGGTCATGAATCTGACATATTTCTAAGCACCAGAAGTTTCATCACTTATAAGTTTTCAGCTACTCTATAACAAGTAAATGTATAAACTCATCACCGGCACCAACATTAACACGTTCATATAAACATAAACATATATATAGATCTCAAAATCAGGATTTCCAGTACAAGTGGTGTCACAAACAAATCATCTTGGTCCAATCATTCCAAAAATATGTGACCGGGTTACTATACATATCCAAAAACCTGGGGACCTCCTATCCACCATCCTAAGGCTACTATATCAAGCCTCAATCAATCACCATTTATACCTATCCAAATAACTATATACACAAAAATCCTTACACCCTATTCCAAGCCTACTCCGCCTAAGGGTGTCAGCTGCTAGAACCTCCTGGCCGAGACTCCAGCTCGACATAGGCACTGTCCACTGAATTCCTAATAGTACTAAGAAACTGGACGATAAACTGCCTAAACTAGTGCCGCTCGCCAGTCAGCTCTTGAATCTCCCTCTCTCTGGCTGCATGCGCCTCCTGCACCTGAACTAGCTCCGCCTGCAGCATAGTGGTCCTTGCTGTCGCCTGTCGGTGTGCCTGGCGGGCTGTATGGAACAAGGCATCCACCCTATAAATCTACTCTCTCAGCTCGGCAATCTGCTGTCTGGCGGCCTCCACCTACTGCCCGCTCCATAAACAATAGCCACAAATGGGTGATAACGGTACCAGGGATCCACCCACTGCGAGAGTGTCTATACCCTCAGCATCTACTGGTGCTGGTGCCACTCCCTCTTGCTCAGGTAGCATCTCTACATCAGACTTAGCCTCACTGGGGTCTTCCTCGATCGACACCCCAGGCTCCACTCCTTGCACCTCCGGTCCTTCTATGGTCTCACTGTCTGATAGGTCAATAATGAGGATCGGCTCTCTCTCCGGTACAATCTCCCTAAGGGAGTATGATGATGAGGGGTCGTCCCGGTGGACCCGCTCATAAGTACACCCTCCTGATGTATCCATCTACGGGTATGATGTGCCATCTAGTACTTACAAAACAGAATCTTAGGGTCAGTACTAACCAACAAATCGAATGATTGACAACAAGGTTAAACAGTTACCTCCTATAGCTTGTCTAAAATCCAACAGTTCAAACTTAGGAATGAACCTAGATGCTCCGATACCACCTGTGATACCCCCAACCCTACCACTAGGTCAACTGCGGCTGAGTAGAGTATTTGCGTGCCTCTCGGCACTAGACTATAAGTCCCACAAACGAATGCCCAACCCCGGGACAACACTAAAAGTATATACACAAAATATGCAGCGGAAAAACTTAAATAAACTTGTTACCACTAGTTTGTTCCAAACACAAGATTTAAAAAAACTTCTTAAAACTGTTGCAATACAAAATAAAAGTCTTATACCAACAAAACCTTATGATAATATAAACAGAAGAACTTTTATGAGTCTAAGAAAAATAAAACATAATACGTGACAACTAAAGCATAAACATGTCCTTCTAGAGAGATATGGTCCAAGATTCCATGCCAGAAACTTTAGCGACTTACCGTACCTCTGTCTATCCTGAGTTGATCTGAGGAGAAAATATGAAATGGAAAACGTGAGCGCGAACGCTCAGTGAGTCCACGTGTGTGTGCTTCTCAGTGATTTCTTTGAAATAATGATGATGCAATTTCACAAAGCCATTTTATGCAATATTCTAAGAAAACATTTTAATTTAACAATACTGATACTTGAACCGGAATAAGGGTTTCGAGTGCAGTTGGGAAGTCTAAACGAATCAAGACACATCAGTACAGCTTCTACACCCGAATGCAAAGAAACATGCAATCGGGCTTAACAGACAAGGTTCGGATCCCAAAACGAGGTCATCGAAAACAAGTCCGGCATCTCATAGTCAATACCAGCCCAACATCATACGAGCGCTCGATTACCAAATAACCTTTTTGCCAAAACTGTTCAAAACATCAGACTACAGATTTCTGTGGTACCTAGTAGGTCTACCCTGGGACCAACCTCGGTGTCGAACCCCTCCTGACTATTCACTAGGTGGTTGAACCCCACCGCAGAGCATGATGCGGTGTCCAGGTAGACCGATTGGGCCACACCCTCTGCGGTCTACGCCCCTCTTCAAGTAGATCCACTCTCCCGAGTCTGAATCATCCACGCCATTGGAAGAGGCCCTCGTATGGGAGACTAGCCACGTACAGTGCAATCCTCTGACGCTTCCGACCACCTCAACATAATCTAAAACTGTAACTCTTGTCAGAATAGGGTTTTCTCATGTGTATACAAAAAGAAAGGCCGCTTGATCGGCTGTTAGGACAGAATCGGGTCATAAATACTTAATAAAAATCCCCATCCGACATTTCATCCTATGTTTATGCGAAACTCACATAAATATGCCAGATGTATACTCATGCATGTCAAAACAGTGTAGCTTTTCTAACTAGAAAATTTTTCCAACATATATAAATTTTTGTAAAAAACCTGTATAGAGTCAAATCCTACTTCACAACAATTATAAACCATTTTAAAAAAATCACACCTATATGGAGCATGGCCCCTATGCTTTGCCTAAGAAAACAGGTAACACATTGTAGAGAACATCTCCAAAAAGCATGCTAAATTGTACATGCTGAACGTAGTAAATATTTTCAAATAGATTCAGAAAACACGCCTTACAAGGCCCGTAATATTTACAAATATTAGAAAACAGGGTTTTGTGGACTCACCTGGATGCGGCTTTGGTGGTATAATCCAACAAACATGATACCAACAAAGACTTAAGCACATATCCACACGTTTCTATTCCTCTCCAAAAAATAAAAGATGATAATTTGTTACGAATTTAGGATATAGCTGAACGTATACTAATCTAACGAGCCTATACTTCTTATCCCATCCATACTAAAATCATATAAACCTACTAGTGATACAAAAAATATATACTAATGCCATATAAAAATTAGGTGTATATATATATATATATATATCAAGATTAGTCACACAAGTCAAGTGCACCAAAATTATACATAAAAACCATAAATGTTAACATCATTTTCTAAGGTCATTTATAAAAATACATATCAAATTTATGAATGACAAAACTAGTTACAAAAGTTATAAATAAAAAATATATATAATGTTATGTACTAAAATATATAGATAAACAAGACTTTATTCACTAAAATTATTTGTATAAAAAGAAAATCCCATATATACTAAAAAATATATGTACACATATTTACCAACTATATATATTAAAATCATTTGCAACGATTATACATACCACAAACATGTATATATATAAAGTTACATATTAAAATGCATTTATAACAATTATACATATATATATATATATACAGGGACGGACCTACGCACGGGCGAGCCCTCCCGGGTTTTTTTTTTTTAAAAAAATTTATATTTTTTACATTTAAGCCCCCCAATTTATTTTTTTTCAATTTAGCCCCCACAAAATGTAGGGACTGATTTAAAAAAAAAAAAAACCCTCGGCTGCTCCAGCAAAAACAACAAAATCAATTTCATTTTTCTTCTTCTCTCTCCCCGATCTCCCGCACCGGCGACAGCAGCCCCCCCCCCCCTCCCCCGCCCGCTCGCTCCGCTCCGCTCCCCCTCCCTCTGCGACAGACAGGCTGTCCTCACAGAACAGAAACCCTCCCTCCTCTTCTCTTCCTCCTCCTCCTTGTCGGACTCCAAGCTCGGCTAGACTCTGCGGTGCGTCTCTACGGTGCGTTGTCCACGAGTCGCAGCAGCGGCGGCGCCAGCAGCAGCAACAACCGCGGCGGCGGGAAGAAGAAACGGCAGAAGCAGAGGGCAGCAGAGCAGTATCTCATCTCAGCAGCAGCAGTGTGAAGCTAGCTAAACATCTTGAACAAAAAAAAGTAAGTTTTCAGAAACATTTTTATTTCTATGATTTTTTATTTTGAGTGCTAAAAATTTTTTTTTTTTGGTAAATAGATTTTTGAGTGCTAAAATTTTTATGTTGTTAGTGAAAAAATTTCTAGGGTTTTTTTGGTAAAAATATGATTATTATGTAATTTATAGACTAATTAATTATTATGTTATACATGAAATGTACGGAATTGTGAATTTAAAATATTTGAATATTATATAAGATTTTACTATGGAGAAATATATTGGAAAATGGAAGAAGGGTCCTAAACCGGTTGAAGAAAAATCAGCTAATAAAGGAAATGTTAATATTGAAGATCGTGGGAAAAAGCCTCGGGTAGGGGTAGAGTTTTCGGATTTTGAAATTATTGGTGATCCAGGATTGCGTAAACCAATTGATAATTATCCTTATTGGTGATCCAGGATTGCAGGTCATATTGGATTTCGTCTTCTGATCGTGTTTATCTCATCTGTTATCTCAAGATTCTGATCAAGATTCTCAGCTTTGATAGAGGTATTTATCCCGTGAGTGATGGGTAATCATTCCTCGTGAGTGATGGGTGATCACTCCTCATTGGTAATGGGCGATTACCTATTCTTTTGTTATATTATATGTAAATTTAGAATTTGTAATGTTTATCCTGTGAGTGATGGGTGATCACTCCTCATTGGTAATGGGCGATTACCTATTCTTTTGCTATATTATATGTAAATTTGGAAATGTTTGAGTGTCTTTTGTACATGGAATGCATCATTTTATAGACGAAATTCTGGCAAATTTTTTTTTTCCTCCAGCCCCCCCAATAATATTGTTCTGGTTCCGTCCCTGTATATATATATATATATATATATATGTATATATTAAGACTTCATATCCTACAATTAGGTATAAATCCCCATGCCTGCAAATATATAGATATTTATACAAACACCATACCTAACTCCATATATAGATATACAACGCCTAAAATATATTTATATATATACAAGCTTCACGTGATGGAAAAAAATATACACATATATCAATATTTGAAATATGTACCTATAAATATGCATGCTAAGACCATTCATGTAAATATATATATATACAAATGTTATATATTAAAATTGTACATATAAACATATATTTAAGATATATAAATACTAAAACTAGACATGCAAAAATATATACTATATATTTGAAAATGTAAATAATTATGTGTACTAAAAATTTATATATATATATATAAGAAAATACTTAAAAATAATTTACCAAAAATTTAGGTATATATAAACCATTTTAGGTAAAAGAATTATACCAAGAAAAATTAAACAAATAAATTTATATAAAATTAAATAAGAGAAATCAACACAAAAATAAAAAATTAAACAAATCTTAACAAAATCATATTATTACTAAATGAGTAGAAAAAAGAAAAAGATGGAGCAAGACACACAAAAGAATCAAAACAGCAAAACGAAAAGAGGGGAAAAAAACGACAGAAGGCTATAAGGAGGAAAAGAAAGCAAGGGCAGGAAAGGAAAAGAAAAAAAATAAATAAATAGAACAAAAAAAAAATAGTTACATGTTGCTGTTGGGAAACCGAGATGAGGGAAAGGGGGTAAAAGAGAAAATTTCAGCAACTTTTTCTTCCCTAATAACTCATATATATATATATATATATATGCATACCAAAATATATGTCAGATGTCAAGTAGTACTTCATGCTTGACAAATGGCCAACAATTTTTTTTAAACTTACCATAAAATCTAATAATAATAAATAAAAATAAAAATAATAATAACATTAAAATTAATAAAAAATTAATATTTTTTCATAAAAAGAAAATATACCACTTTAAATTTATATAAAACTATTGAGTATTTCAAACCGCTAAAAAACTTACGTAACATAAATTTTTAAATTTTACTATATAAGACTTCGGTTACTATGTTAACGTCACTAACTTTCTCAAGATCGTCCGAGATGCTACTAAGAGTGGAGCGTTATAAAGATGGTCAAGAAAGAAAGAAAACAAGATTCGGCCCGCAAGGAAAAAAAAGGAGAAAAGAAGAAATGCGGCCCACAAGCACCTGCAATCGAAACAATATAAAAAGAGAAGAAGCAGCCGCAAGAAGGGAGAGATCAAGGAAAAAAACAAGAGCCGCGGGGGATAAGACCCGCAAGAGAACAGAGAAAAAAAAAAAGAAAAAATATAAAGAGAGGAGAAGGCGGCAGAAATTGTTGAGAGCTGCTGAGCAGCGGCAAAAACTCCAAGCAACTGCTGAATCAGCAGTTAAAGAAACCAGAGCAGCAGCAGTAGCCGCAAATTGGAGCAGCAGAAATCAAAGCAGCTGAAGAAAACGCAGTAGCTGTGCAGAAACTTGGCAAGCTGAAATTTAAAAAAAACGGCATCAGCTTCTAATTGCAAAAACAGATGATGATTTACTTTAAAAAATTGGTTTTTTTTTTTTCTTGAATTAAATTTATTTTTAAAATTTTGATGAAACTCTAATTATGTGACTTTAATTTATTTTATTTTAAAATATTTATTATAATATTTATATGATTACATATTTTAGAATGTTTTTTATTTGATGCAATTAATTTTTTGTAATTGTTCTTGTAGAATAATTATTTGGATTAATTGATATTTTTATCCATGCTTAAGTCTTGTAGTATTAAGTATGAGAGATATGTGATTTTTCCAAATATATTGTGGATTTTAGAATTGAATAGTTTATGCTAATTTTAGATGATTTATGTTATAAAATTGAATAAGTCATCCTAATGGTTAGATGGATTATGTCATGCATTTAAACACAATATATTTTTTTAGTAAATCGAAGCTTGTAGCCTAGATCACCACATAAATGTGTAATTTTTTCTCTTAAATAAAATTAAATAATTGTTATATAGGTTACTGGTGGATTCAAACTTCTAAATCATTTTCTTTGGTTAAGCTCTTGTTAGTTTTAATTTAGTTATTTTATTTATTAGTTTTACTTAATTTAGGAATAATATTAAGATAATAAAATTTGATTATTCTTTTTTACAATTAATTTGGGAAGATAGTAATTTAAGTAGTTAAACATTTCTCTGTGGTTTGATACTCTAATAATTCCATATTATATTGATTTTGTACTTGCAATATTGGGTTTAAAACTTTGTTATAAAATCCCGACCAAGTTTTTAGCGCTGTTACCGGGAGAGAGATTAAATTAATTGCTTGTGCTATTGTCTCCTAAATTTGTTAGTTTTTTTATTTTATTTATTTATTTTTTATTATTAAATTTTTTTTTATTGTTTTCTTAGTTGTTTTCACCGTTCTTTTTTTATTATTAATTTTATCTTCTTTAATTTTATTATAATATTCTTTCACTTAGTAATTTATTCTTCACTATTATTTGTAGTAATTTTTTTCTTTCTTGAATTTGTTTATTTAATGCTTGGTCATCGTTCACTCTCTATTGATTTAAAAGAATTTGACCCTAAGATAGAGTATACACTTAAGGTACTTAGAGCACAAGGAATAATCACTAACACTTGTGACATTAAAATGACAGAAAATCCACGAGCATTCAGGAAGTATTTTACTCCAACACTTATAACTCACCAATAGGTAGTAGACTACCTGAAATTGAGGCTAATCACTTCGAAATTAAAGCTTCTACTATTCAAATGTTACCATGTTTTTATGGGCTTGATTCCGAAAATCCTTTTAAGCATATTGATGAGTTTTTATAAATTTGCTCAACTTTTAAACTGACTAATGTTAGTGATGATGTGTTAGATTGCGCATTTTTCCTTTTTCTCTGAAGGATAAGGCTAAACATTGGTTACATACATGTGAGAGAATAGGTATTTGGGCTGAGATGTCTAGGGAATTTCTAAAAAAATACTTTCCTATGGGTAAACTTACAAGGCTAAGGAGAGAAATTACTATTTTTTCCCAATAAAATAATAAACAATTTCGCGAGAGTTGGGATAGACTTAAAGAACTTCTTCATAGTCGCCCTCATCATGAAGTCCCTAAATGATAACAAATATAAAGTTTTTATTCAGGATTAGATGAGAGAAATTGCAAAATGGTTGATTTCTGTTGTGGTGGTACATTTCTTCATAAAACTGCAGATGAGCTGTGGGATTTATTTGAAAATTTGAGTGATAATTCACAACAACACACTACATCCTCACGTATAGGCACATCTAGGCAAATAGGAAATAGATGAGGAATGTATGAAGTTTCTCAAAATGTTGATTTTTCTTTGAAGTTAATGCTTTATCTAAAAAGTTTGATCAATACTTAGCTTAGAATACATTACCTACTAATTCTCCTAATGTGCAAGATGTTTGTGCAATTTGCTCTAGTCCTTCTCACGTTATCTATGACTGTCTTAGTACTTCACTATTTAAGTATTCAAAACTATATGCATGCATAATGTTATCTTTATTTTAACATTTAGAAAGACACAAATAGAGGTAAGCATTAGCATATAGTTATAAGGATATTGATCTGTCTTACTTTATTTCTAATCCTTTATAATTGTAACATTGGAATATAATTTACTTGAAAAACTTTTTAGCTTTTTTTTTTTGGCATAAATAAGCAAGGCAGGCGTGTGTGTGTTCATGCATGCCTGTGTGTGTCCAAGTTTGATTCTTCTTGTTGTATGATGAAGTGGTAAATCAGCTTCTGCCTTCTCTATGTTCCATTCTTTTCCCATTAAACTTCTCTATTAGAATGAGCACTTGATTATCATGTGGTTCATTCAGTAAGTGCATGACATGCAAAGGTTTGGAAGGTTCATTCTTGCATTGGTGTTTGTTTGGGATCATTAGTCTTTTTTCTTTTTAAATCCTATTAGCTATTCTTGTTCTTTGGACTTGAACAGTATGTCACGCATTTACTTTTTCTTGTAAGTAGACGTGCGGCCTTAGCACTCTCACAAATGCTAAAAAAGCCTTAACTTGCTCAAAACTTCAAAGGCTAGACGGAAACGTTGGAAAGTTGTAGGCAAGAGTGGGTGTTTATGAAAGGAAGTTTATATTGCTTGAAAGGAACTTACAAGTACAAGTTTTAGAACTCTAAGTTCTGGTGTGTGTACAAATGAAGAGAGTGAGCCTATTTATAGGCAAGCACCTCCTCAATGGATGGCTAAGATTATTACATGTGGCAACGATCTAACGGTTGCCTTATATCATTCTAGAATTTTCTACATAAAGATCTAGCTATGGAGGGTTTTAGAGTAGTCTACATATTGCTTCCTCTATGATTCTAGAGACTTCCAGAGTATTCTAGGCTTTTCCAGGGTCCTCTAGACAAGTCTAGATCATAGTAGAGCCTTCTGGAATGTTCTAGAACTTTGTGGGCTAGTCTAAATATGTGGAAGAACCTCATGTCTTGCAAGCAGGGCGTGACAAGTAGCTATCTAACGTTTTGCAGAAAATTAGGAATCAGGGCTTCCTCCAAGGGATGTAGCAGTAGAGAGGTATTAACGCCTCTGTATCTGGCTGGAAATAGTTTACATTATAAATTGAAACATGAATTTGGATTTAGTTTTAGTTTTATATTTTTTTTCATAAAGAAGAAATGCTAGCAGGGTTTCAAACTGCTGCAAATAATTTTTTTTTTTAAAAAAATAAAGAAATTATTGCGGGTTTCGAAACCCTGCAAATAATTCTTTTTATTTTAAAAATGAAGGTATTATTGCCGGATTTTTTACCAAAAATTCAAAAAAAATTTCTGGAAGTTTAAACTGCCACAAATGAATCGCTACAAGGTTTAGCGGCAGTGTGTATGGTAGTTTTCAAAAAACCGCTCCCATCCTTTAGTGGCATTGCCATTCGCGGCGATTCTGAAACCACCACAAAATTATTTGCGTGCGTTTGAAACCACAGTAAAACCATAAAATAACCGCCGTAAACTATTTTTTAGCATAATGGAGTTCCCCATTCATCTAGTTTATTTTCAAAAGAGACAATATATAGACTCTTCTTTATGACAGGGTTTAATTTATGCCATAATCCTTAATTGAGCATAATATATGTAATATATTAAAGGTATAATAATCTAATTTTTTAAAAAATAATTCCTACTCCTACTGGAAAGGTCTTTTCATATATTTTGGTGTGGAAAGGCCTTTTCAACTTCTCCCTAAAATGGGCTTTCTCATAGAATGACTATTCTTACTTCTAATTTAAATACCAAAAACTGGAATGGAAAGAGATAATTTGGAAAAGTCAATCCATCCTACCGGATTCTCGCGTGCCAAACACAGCATTAAGATTTATCTTTTATTTTGGTAAGTTTTATTAATAAAATATACTAAACTTAGAATGTTAAAAAAGAGTGTTACGAGAGATATTACAAACAGTGACAGAACCAGATTTAAAAGATTGACGGGACAAAATTACCTTATAGAAGAATAAATAATCTCTCATTCTATTTTAGGCACAACTAAATTACATATGCTTAACATATTTTCCAGTAAATTAGAGAGACGAACCTTTTTATTATAAGCTAGTTTCGTTCTTGGTTAAGCTAGTTTCATTCTTGGTTACAAATGATCCGAACCCGTCAAGATGCGGCCTAAAAAATTATTATCCTAACAGTTATCACATGAGTTATGGTGTATTATTATTATTATTATTATTATTATTATTATTATTATTATTATTATTATTATTGTTGTTGTTGTTGTTATTAATATTATTATTATTATTATCATTATTATTATTATTATTATTATTATTATTATTATTATTATTATTATTATTATTTTGGAAAGCGGGATGACTACTTAGCGCAAAAAAACGATTATGATTATGACTCGCATACGATCTATTAAAGAAGCTTAAAAGAAGAAATCCTCAAACCAAACAGGCTGTAAATATTTTGAGTAGATTGACAGATTTTGCTGAATATCAGATGAGTTAAATCGTGATGTTGAATCTTGCTGAATTTCAGAGATATGGAAAGTCGTTACTTAGAAAAGAAAATGACAGATTTTTTATTTTTGCAGAAAGAAATGGAGAGGCATTGGCCATTATCAAACCTGCAGCAATCTGAGAGGAATATAAGCTTGTCTCTCTTAAACAAGTACTTCATAAATTAAAGGGTTGTTGGTCAGATTAATATGGCAATCAAATTTGTAGTTAGATGCAATTATTTACGCGTTCAACTATAGATGAATTATTATTATTAATTTGGTATCCTAAAAGTAACGAATTCTTAAAAAATAACATCTAAAATTAATTTTTATTTAGCTTACTTACACAAAAATAACATATGAATTGACCTTTTATATGAGTGCCAACGAAAAAAGTATAAATAATATCAATTTCAACTTATACAAATATAATGATAATAATGAACAATTATTTAGGATTATGTAGAGGAGGATAAGGATTTTGTAGAAAAATATTAACTTAGGAAAAATATATTTATTATTTTTTCTATAATATATTGTACTTTTGCTTATCATTTTATTGGAGTACTTTGAATAACCACTTATCTATGATGTAAAGCATTTATCTTCGTCTATTAATTGTTACTTTTATGTCATTAATCTCGCAAAAGGGTCATTAACTGATCATATATTACTTTGGAATTTATATTAAGCAAAAGGGTAAAAGTCGGGTGTCCTTGATTTTTTTTTTTAATTTTAATTTTAGATCATAAATTTTAAAATGGAAAATTTTGGACTTCGAAGTAGAAAAACGTACTAAAATTGACCATTCGTCAAATTTGATTGTTAACTATTAACGGTCAAATAAGTCAAAGGGTATAATTGGAACTTTACATATAAAATTTTTCTTTTAATCCTTTAAAACCTAACAAAATTCAATTTAGTCCATATTTTTAATTATTAACTCTTTCAAAGAATTAATAATAATTTATAAAAATTCTAATATATATTTTATCATCTTTTTTAACCTACTCCACATCTTCACTTATTACCACCACCACCACTGCCCCAGAGCCAATGCAGTTGCTGCCAGAAGAAGAAGAAGAGCGAGGAGGAGGAAGAGAAATTGCCGGCGGCCCTCGGACAGTGGTGGTGGTGGTAGAGTGTGAAGGTGTGGAGTAGGTTGAAGAAGAAGATAAAATATATAAATTTTTTATAAATTAATATTAGATCATTGAAAGAGTTAATATTAAAAATAGGGACATAACTAAATTTTGTTAGATTTTCAATTATACCATTTGGCTTATTTGACCGTTAATGAGTTAACGGTCAAATTTGATGGAAGGGTTAGTTTTAGTACGTTTTCTAGTTCGAGGTCCGAAATTTATTAATTTGAAATTCATGGTCCAAAACTAAAATCCGAAAAAGTTCATGAGGCACCGGGGCTTTTTACCTAAGCAAAATAATAGTAATAAGTCTAGCTCTGGTTAAAAAATATAAGGTGTTTTGGATTGGGCGCAAAGATTAAACGTCTTAAAAACAAGACAATTTTTTTAATTGCACCCTTTTTACCTTTCATAAATGAGGGATTAGATAGATAGTGGGAATAAAATAACAATAAATACAAAGATTGATAAAGATGGAAAAAGTTCAATAAATGTTTATTGAAAATTGTAAAAACCCTTATATTTTCTACCATCCTTAATTGGTTTAAAACCTCTTATATTTTTAATCGGAGATAGTATATTAATGTGTAATTTTTTTACTAGGTTCATAAAAAAATAAATTATTTGTGAGAGAATATGTATCTGCCTTAAAACAATAAAATATAAAATTTTTCCTTCTTATTAACAATCCAAATAGACCCCGGGATTCTTTATAAGAAGGAGATATGGACCCAGCGTATAAAAAAGAAATAATTTTCTAATTAACTTAAAAAACCATCTCTAATTATAAGTAGAGCATACGGATAGTTGTTTTTTTTGAATTTGTGGCTTTTTTTTTTTTTTTTTACTATGGGTTCCATTTTTTTTCCCTTAAAAAAAAAAAAGTAAATTCTTACAACTTTTTTTTAAATATACTGGGAGAAGAAAGTGCGGTTTGAATTCAAAATTTTTACTTGATAAAAAATACTTTTTAGTATTAAACTAATTACTTCCATACATTACAAATTACGAAAAAAATTATATTTTATCCAAAAAAAACAACTATCCAAGTTAGAACCCCGTGATCCCCCATTGAGAGACACTAGGATAGACACTTCAAACTTGTTCTAGGAAAATGTGTGGATGTGATGCAAAAAGTGACATGTTTCTATTACCCTCCACCAAAAGATGCAAATTCTTCATTTACCCTTCTTCACCTTTAATTTCCTTTGTGTTTCTTTCACTTTTTACCACAAGGAAACTTATAATTAATTGGCTAGATAACTACCAATTCATTCAGCTGTGTAGACTATAAATATAAATATATGTATCTTCCATAAGTAAAACAGTCTATTAAGAACTTTTTTAGTTTAAAAATTAATTAATGACTACTATGTCTATAAGCACAGAAGTGAAGAAGCAGTTGATATTAGGAGGGCCACTAATAATGGTGAACCTCTTGACCGTGTCTTGGCAAATTATCTCTGTAATGTTTATTGGTCACCAAGGTGGAGAGTTAGCTCTTTCAGGGGCTTCTATGGCTACTTCATTTGCTTCAGTCACTGGCTTCACCTTGCTCGTAAGTTTTTCTTGTGCATGAAAATCATGAAAATTTGACATTTTATGTCAAATTCATTCTTTACAACAAAATAGTTAAGAAATTCGGATAATAAAGAATAAAAATTAATAAAATACTTTATAGTTTGATTGAGAAAAAAGAATAATTAATCATCCCCTCATAATTTAAGAGTTTTCGTTATTAAATACTTAATTTGTAATTTAAAATTTTAATGCATGATCATGAACTTTTAATTCTAATTCGTGTATTATTATAATTAAAAAAATTTTATAAATTAATTAAAAATACAAAAGCATTCCACTAAAAAAAAGAGGGGAAAAAAAGAAAGAAAAGGCATTTGAAAAAGACGAATTGATTTGTCTACTTGTAATGAAAAAGAGAGAGAGCAAAAGAAAAATGGGAGAGATCTGTCATCTATGCATATCCAGTATTGAAATATCTTACTGAGTAATATCCAAAAATAGAGTAAATTGCAAAATGGTCCCTCAGTTATTTTAATGTAACTGTTTAGTCTATTTTCTTTATTTTTAATCTTTTAATCCCCAAATTATAAATTTCTTATCTTTTCCCACCACAATAGTTACTCATGGGGTGAAACAGTGGATTAAGGCCTTTGTTTTGCATATGTAAATATTGAATGAAACAAATATGTAATTTAATAGAAGAAGATGAAGAGAAAAGAGTTGATCTTCTTTCAATATGTAATTTACATTAGTTATATTTTTGTATTTTGGAGAAATGAGTATTGTAATCATATATTTGTGTCTCTCAATATGCACATGTGCAAACTATATCGGTAAATTCATTGTATTCTATCGTATAAATAACGGCTGAGATAAAAAAATAGATAATTCATAATTAGCGATCTATAAATATTAAAAATAAAGAAAGAAGACTAAATTATTATACAAAAAAATAGTTGGAGGACTATTTTTGCAGTTTATTCTACAAAAATATTACTCAAACTAGTTTATTTATCACAGCTTAATCTCATATTTTTTATTTTAATAATAATTAGTTTTACATCTATATTATTTCAATGATAGTCTTCACAGCTAACTTTTTTCATCTTTTACAGTTTTTGTCAGTATCGAATTTCAGTGTGTGAGGATTATAATCAGTAAAAATATAGATATAAAAATAAAATTATTAAAAAAAGATTTGGTACTAAATTGCAACAAGTAAACTAGCTGGAGGATTGTTTTTGCAAATTACTCTATCTTACCTTATATATCCAACCTGAAAAATTAACCAAAATGAACAAACTCTCTCTGGAATTTTTTTTTTCTCCTTCAAATGGTAGAGAACTGAAATAGAAAAATGGAGAGAAAAATGGGAGTTGAAGGACTGGAATACCCATTGATTCCATATTCTGAAGAGAATAATGAGTTCAAGTTGAAAGAAAAATGCTGTGAAATCACTCTAGAAATCAAGAAACAGTTGGGATTAGCAGGACCCTTAGTTATGGTCAACTTCCTAATATATTCTTTACAAGTGATCTCTGTTATGTTTGTTGGTCATTTGGGAGAGTTACCTCTTTCAGCTGCTTCTTTGGCTACTTCATTTGCTTCAGTTACTGGTTTTAGCTTGTTGGTAAGTTTATCTTCAATGATAAATATAGCTCATCAAGAATTAAGCCATATAATGGGTAAAATTCCTTTATAAGTGTTTTCTTTTTTCTTTTATTCGTTGCCATTTTTTCTCAAGTTTATTTGAGAATCTCACATGCCTACGTTTTGTCAAAAAAATTTATTCTTTACGAGACCTAGTCACTCCTTCCTTTCTAGAGGTACAGTTGGAATTAGGTCCAAACCCGTTTCCAACAAGTTTTTCCCCGAAATTTTAAAAAATTTTCTTATATGAATTTTCTTTCCCAAAGTTAAAGGTCTAGTTCTCTCTACGAGCACAAGTATTGCAATTTTACTTATGGAACTTCATTTTTGTTTTTCAATTTATAGACAGGAATGGCAAGTGCATTGGACACCTTTTGTGGACAATCATATGGGGCAAAACAATATCATATGCTTGGTGTTTATATGCAAAGAGCAATGGTTGTTCTTCTACTTGTTACTATTCCTTTGGCATGTATATGGGCTAATACAGGTTCCATTCTTAAGTTCTTGAGACAAGATCCAGAAATATCCCAAGAAGCAGGAAAATATGCAGTTTATATGATTCCAAGTATATTTGCTTATGCATTACTTCAATGTCACATTCGATTTTTGCAAGCACAAAATATAGTATTTCCTATGATGCTTAGTGCTGGAATCACAACTTCATTACACATATTGGTTTGCTGGCTCTTAGTCTTCAAATCTGGACTTGGATATAAAGGTGCTGCTTTGGCTAATGCTGTTTCTTATTGGCTCAATCTGTTGTTCTTGGCTATATATGTTAAGTTTTCATCATCTTGTGCTACTACTTGGAAGGGATTTTCAAAGGAAGCATTGCATAATATTCCAAGGTTTCTTAGACTTGCTATTCCTTCTGCTGTCATGCTTTGGTAATTCTTTTCATTCTTCTGTTTTTTTTTCTTCATTTCCCCGGCTTACTTGTAGTTTCAAAAGAATGGCATAGACGGAACCATATCTTTAGCTTTGAGAGAATTAAAATGATGGAAAGGCAAGCAAACTTTAAGAAAAACTGTCTAAAATCCTAAAGAAACGAATACTTATAAAATATTTTTTACAAATGTTCTTGTAGAATCCTTCTTCATCATTTTTCTGTTTCTTCTTCATTTGTACTGCTTGCTTCTAGTTTTGACAGGATGACATAAACGGAACAAAAACTTTAACTAAGGGCGATCGAACTTGAAGAAGATATGTCTAAAAGCCTAAAGAAAACAAGTACTTAAAAACGATTTTTACAAAATGTGCCTGCCCTGCATGCTTCTAGTTTTGACAGAATGGCATATTAGAATGACGGAGGGGCAAGCGAACTTGAAGAAAAACTGTTTAAAAACCTAAAGAAACGAATACTCAAAAAAAAAAAAAACTTTTTTCCCAAATCCTTTTCTTGCCCTTACTTTAACAGAAGTAGTGTACCTTTTCCTTGAACAGCTTGGAGGTATGGTCATTTGAAATGATGGTTCTATTGTCTGGTCTTCTACCAAATCCAAAGCTAGAAACATCAGTTCTTTCAATCAGGTTAGTATTTTCAATACATTTTTAATGACTTTATTACAATATCTTAATTATCTGACATTACTGATTATGTTCATAATGATTCCAGCCTCAATACAAGTAGCATGGTTTACATGATTCCACTAGGACTCAGCAGTGCCATAAGGTGATTAAATATTGACTTTATAGTAAAAGATCAAGGGAGTTATTTTCATTTTCTTTCTCAATTCTATTTCCTTTTGGTTTTCAGCATAAGAGTTTCTAATGAGCTTGGTGCTGGAAGAGCAAATGCAGCTCATATAGCAGTTTGTATCGCGCTCTTACTTGTTACAACAGAAGGTAGTATAGCAACAACGATATTGATTCTTGGGCGAAAAATATGGGGATATTCTTATAGTCATGATGAAAAGATTGTGAATTACATTGCAAAAATGATGCCTCTAATTGCAACATCCCACTTTTTGGATGGCATCCAATCTGTTCTTTCAGGTTTGTCAACAAATTTTATTTTTCCTAAACAATACAAATTAACCTGAGAAGTCCTTGTATTATATCCCTTCTTTTCCGTGTAATTTTGATAGTTAATGTTGTAAAGAAAATCTCAGGAACCATTAGAGGATGTGGCTGGCAAAAGATTGGCGCGGTAGTTAATCTTGGAGCATATTATATACTTGGATTGCCTTCTGGTATAATCTTAGCTTTTGTCTACCATATTGGAGGAAAGGTAAAAGCCCATATTTTGCATATTTGTTTGTTAATATTGTGAAATTTCATACTCAATAAAATGGTTAAATTTTGCTTTGTGATTTTGAATAGGGACTATGGATTGGACTAATAGGAGCTCTATTTTCTCATGCATTGTTTCTTTTGATTGTAGTGCTTAGAATTGATTGGCAAAAAGAGGTACAAAAGCTCAAAGTTAGTTTTTCTATGGCATATTTCAAGTGATTGTGATGAATTACAATGTTTTCTCCTGCTTTTGTACTTTTTTTTTTAGGCCAAGAAGGCTGCAGATAGAGTGCAATGCCCAACGATGCCCATCGCGGATTCTTAAGTTTAAAGAGAAGAGGAAATAGGCAGAATTAGGGAAAAAGCAAATTGATGAAGAAGCCAGAATGTTATTCTTCTTCTGCTGTCCCATATGATGCCATTGTTGTATCAAAAGAAAAAGAGAAAATTTTTGAAAAAGGAAAAGCTTTCAGTCAAATATCATGTGGCAGAAATCTATTTTGAAAGTTACTAAAAGATCCAATGTGGAAAGATGTGTTAATCAGTAACAAAGAAACAATATCTCAACATTATTTGGACTATTAGTTGGATGGCTTTAGTGCATGTGTGGAAGAAGCTGATGCAAATTGTAAAGGAACTCAATGGTTAAACATTTAAGTATTGGTATATTTTGTCTTCCTATTCTAAAGAAACTCAAAAGAAAACTTAATGTATAGATTAACTAATAATGCCTACAAAGTCTTTGTTGTATCCGATTTCACATAAGATAAGTATAATGAGTTTGAATGATATAAGAGTATGGATTTAAGTTTTCATAGTAAACTTAAGAAATTCATTTTAGCATAACCAAGGTGATTATTATTAAATAGTTGACCGCAGTGATGCTAGACTCATGATTGTGTTCCGAGGCTTGTGAACACGTGGCGCAATGGAGTCAATTACAATTAGTTTACTTGTTGCAACTTAGTCTTTTAAATCTTTTACTCTAATAATTTTAGTCTTACATCTATATTATTTTGGTGAATATAGTCCTCATCAGACAAAATCCGACGCCTTCTTGTCAGCTCTCTTACGTGGTTGGCCTCTATCAATTTCCTCCACATATGGGAACTATATTTATTGAAATAATATATATATATATATATATAGATAGACTAAAATTATTGAAACAAAATATTTGGAATTATTAAAGCAAAGTTACCAAAGATTATTAGCTGTTTTTGTTGAGAAGTTTGCTGTTACATAGTTGGCCTTTTATATGGCACTTTCTTGCTTAAATTACATCTCTATATGACTTTGTTGTATTAAAGACAAGTAACAAAGTTTAAAACAGTGAAAAGTTGAATCCAAATCAAGAAGATGATGTGGAGAGATTTGGCCTCATGTCATGAAATAGTACAATGAATATAAGAACAAACTTTGCCATACATAAATCACTGCATCATCACCAGAGACAGATCTAATTCTATTTTAAATGTACAAACATATGCACTTTCTACAATTTTTATTAAGATATTTCATCATAGGGACAAAGATAGGGTAATAACAAATAAAGATTCAGATTTACTTTTTTTAAATCCACTAGCATTCAACGTCATACCCTAATTCCACATAGGATAAGTAATGATATATTTGTATGTTATATAAATATGTGTTTAAGTGCCCAATGATCATTTTTTAGATATTCATGAGTGCCGCAAGACCCATGAGTATGAGTCGCACTTTAGAATTTGTGGACCTAGAGCGTGACATTCACAATGTTAATTGAAAATATCTTAATATTTTCAATCGCATTCCAAGATTGGCCATTTTGTTTGTTCTCATTTTCTAAGGAATATGAAATAAGGAATCAGATAAAATATTTGGATGATTAGGTTTTTTCTGCATATTTTAATCTTCCATGATTAAGCTTTATACTAATCTCTGCACCTTAATTACACATGAAACTATTTTGTCTCATATGCATAAATCCATTGAACTTCATAACTCATAAGAATATAATAGAACCAGAATTTGAGAGAGCCAAAAAGGCAGGAAAACAAGTATGGATAATAGCACACAAATTCCATCCCTCCAAACACCTTTAATTTCATCATCACAAGGAAGATTAAGTAAAGATGTGATTTTTGAAGAAGCAAAGAAGCAGTTGCTTCTAGCAGGACCTTTAATGTCAGTGAATATATTGTTATATATTTTACAATTAATTTCAGTTATGTTTGTTGGTCATGTTGGAGAATTAGCTCTTTCTGGTGCTTCTATGGCCACATCTTTTGCTTCGGTCACTGGCTTTAGTTTCTTGGTAAGTTATTATTAGTCTATTTTCATGTTATGATTCATTTCAAATGTAATCCAGAGGTTGGAAGTTCAACTTTTATATTACACATGTTATTTTCACGATTAGATTGAAACGGAATCTACATTAGACACTTTCTTCTAGCCATTTTCATGTTATAATTCATTTTTATATTTTTGAAAGTAATCTTTATCTTTAAAATTCTTTAATTTTTTTTCTTTTTGGTCATTAGATTGGAATGGGATCAACATTAGACACGTTCTGTGGTCAATCTTATGGAGCAAAACAGTACAATATGGTTGGAATACATAGTCAAAGAGCAATGTTTGTGATACAATTATCCTGTATTCCTGTGGCAATTACATGGGCTAATGCAGGACATATTCTTGAATTTTTGGGACAAGATGAAGAAATATCAAAAGAAGCTGGGTTTTATGCTCGATTTTTGATACCGTCTCTTTTTGCTATTGGATTTCTTCAATGCCAATTTAGATTTCTTCAAACACAAAGTATAGTTGTTCCTATGATGTTAAGTTCTGGATTTACAGCATTACTTCATATACCTATTTGTTGGTTTTTGGTTTTTAGATGTAATCTTGGAAATAAAGGTGCAGCTTTGGCTAATGGTATATCTTATTGGCTAAATGTCATTTTTTTGGCACTTTATATAAAGTTGTCTCCATCTTGTCATAGTACTTGGACTGGCTTCTCAAAACAGGCATTTCTTCATCTTTTTAAGTTCTTGAGGCTTGCTGTTCCTTCAGTTGTCATGAATTGGTAACATAATTCTTTAACTCATTCTTCTCTGCCCTTTCTTTAAACAATTGAAAAAAAATTACTTTTCAAAATGTTTTAAAAATGCAATAGAACGTTTTTATTTTAAACAAAAATAAAAATACTTTTGAAAAGTACCTTTTAAAAGTAATTTTTCAAAAATATATTTTTTATTTTTTTGTATTTAAAAGTATATATAATAAACATAAATGGTCAGATAGATTGAGGACTTTGCCTTGACCTTGAATACATTTCCTAATTTGCTATTCTTGATCTATCATAGCTTGGAGATTTGGTCATTTGAGATGATGGTTCTGGCTGCTGGCCTTCTTCCCAATCCCAAACTCGAAACATCTGTGCTGTCCATTAGGTATTTAATTTCTATCACATAAACATTAAGTATAAACCGTAGAGGAATTGGTAAAAATAGTAGAAAAATTATTCAATTTTTCTTAATTTAATCCCAAAATTATATTTTTATGTAATTTTAGTCTCAAAACTATTTTTTTCTTCAAAATTATTGATTTCTACCACCTCTTTTTTTGTCTAATTTGTCAAATTCTTACAGCGGCCACCCGTATGTATTATCGGATAAAATGTCAATGTCTCTATTTTGTTTTTCAAAGTATCTACAAAATCTATTCACATTCCTCTTAAACTTTCATTGAAATTAGATGAATGGAAAAAACATCACTTATTATTGGTTGGTGACTCATATGAGTAGCATGTGTGTGAATTTGTCAAATTCCACCCCAAAGAGGTGGTACGAACTAATATTTTTTTTAAAAAAAATAGTTTTGGGACTAAAATTATACAAAGAATAACTCTCGGGACTAAGTCAAGAAAAATTAAATAATTTTGTGACTAATTTTTTATCATTTTTTTTGGAAATATTTTTCAATTTCTTAAAACCTTATAAATGCATTAGAATTAACTTTTTGGCTATTGGATTTTTACCAGTCTTAATACATTGACCATGGTTTATATGATACCTCTGGGACTCAGTGGCTCAATAAGGTAATAGAAGTTGTTAATTATCTATCTTCATAAGGCATTTTCTTGATTTTCTTTGGTAATAATACGGTGTTTTATTTTATTTTATTTTTAATGGATTTAGTGTGAGAGTTTCGAATGAATTGGGTGCTGGGAATGCATTGGAAGCTCGTTTAGCAGTAAGAGTTGCAATAGTAATGGCAGCAGTGGAAAGCATATTGGCAATAATAATATTGATTTCAGGGCGAAGAGTTTGGGGATATTGTTTCAGTAATGAAGAAAAAGTGGTGAAATATATTGCTGATATGATGCTATTGCTTGCTGCTACTCACTTAACTGATGGAATTCAATCTGTGCTCAATGGTATGTATTACCATCACCAATATGTTAAATAATGTTATCCCCAACCTAATATTTTATTATAGCGTTATGTTACAGTATCACGTTGATACTGTAACATACGCTATTTTACGTCATTAGAATTTTAGTATAGCATTACATGTCACGTCAAATTTAACACACTCTATTTTAATGTTCCTTTTAATGTATAGATTGGAGCCCGTGCATACTTAGATTTGTAAACGTTCACATTCTTGAAATCAAGGATTTTTGTATTTCCTAAACTTATAAAAACATGGTAAATTTTTCATACATTTGGAAGATTCCCATCTGTAGATGTTGAAATATAAGTTAATTTCAATTAACTTCTAAAAATTAAAGATTTTAGTATCTTTAAAGTGAAGTAATTTTCTACATAATTTCACATTTGATAAGATTTATTTGAATTAGACTATAATATTTGATATATTTTATTTATATTTATACGTTAGATAAATCTATTAAAAAATTATCAAAACAGTAAAATTTTATTAATCTTGCTTAACATTGTATTTCAGGAGTTGCCAGAGGATGTGGATGGCAAAAGATTGGAGCAATTGTAAATTTGGGAGCATATTATCTCATTGGAATCCCTTTTGGAGTAATGTTAGGCTTTGTCTACCACATGGGAGGGAAGGTACCTTATATACAAATTGATTTTTTATTTTATTTTATTTCTAAAAAATAGATTAAAGCCCATATATATATATATATATATTAATTTTGTATGTATATTTTGCACAGGGACTGTGGACAGGAATAATAGTAGCTGTATCTTCACAGACATTTTTTCTTATGATAATTACTGTCTGTACTAACTGGGAAAATGAGGTAATTAAATAAATAGTATAATTTTCTCATCATCTTTCTTGTTTAAATTTGTGTTGTTTAATGACAGAGAATGATATTATTTGTCATTTTCCAGGCAAAGAAGGCATCTGCAAGAGTTGTTGATTCTATGATTAATTCTCATCATCAGCTGCAATAACTTAAGTAGAATAACTGCTAGAGATACCAAAGGTCAAAAAAGAATGTTTTGAACCCTATTGATGGAACAAATAGCCAAACCATGGATTTGTTAAAGAACTCAATGTAATATGTGGGTTTTTCTTTTCTTTTTTTTTTTTTCCATGTGTTTTGGAAAGAATATGTGATATTTTGGATTAGTAGAGCTCTTATTACATTGGGTCGGGTCCATTTTACAGGAGGAGCCCGTTACCATTTGGGCCATCTCTTTGTTTTTGAAGCATTTCATCCACTCCTTCGGCCCAGGACGTCCTTTTTCTTTTTCCTTCTTCTTTTCGAGCTGAAAAGAAGAAAAGGGAAAAATATTTTTAAAAAAAATTGGACTATTACACCCTTAATATATACATTTGTGCACCTTCCCATCAAAATAGTGCCAAAAGCGATCGAGATCGTCTGACATATCTTTTAATACACTCTCTATAACACATTTTTTTTAATAGTTTTATTAATAAAATCTTATAAAATGAAAGATAAACCTAAACTCTAAAAGATAAACCTTAAGGGAAAGTTAAAAATAAGAAAAGTGTACTAGAGGATGTAATAGATGATTCTGAGTGGGCCAAAAGTAGTCCTTTTTATAAAAACATGGCCAAGAAAAAACCCTAAATTTTAAGTATGTTTGATAATAATTTTTACATATCACTATTTTAAGTGTGTTTCATAACAATTTTTCTAAGTCATTTTATTGTTTAAGATGTACTTAATTGTAGTTAAATTTTAAGTGAAAATTTTTTATTTAACTCTAAAATCTGAATATATATTGTTTGGAAAATTATAACACTTTTTATATATAATTATCACTTATTAATTAATTCAATATTCAGATTCAGACTTTCAATTTTCAATTTTATCAAATGGGACCTAGATTGAGATTTGGGTTTAGTTGCAAAATACCCCTCAAGTGGAATTTTAAAAGCACTTTACCTTCGGAGTTGAAAAATGGACAGTTTACCCCCTCCCCCCTCGAAATATGTAAAATGCCCAAAATATAATTTCATGTAAGTTATGATTTGTTGCAAAATAACACCCTCAAGTTCGATATAAAATCATTTTAGTTCATAACATAATTTATAATTATCATTTATTATAAAATACTTCATAAAATTTGTAATAATATCTTTTTAATCTATATTATTTAAAGATTGATTATGTAAGTTAAAAGACTTCATTATTTCAGGAAAATTAGTAGGGTAATTCTAAATTTAATTCAATAAAGAAATAAAATATACAAATGTAAAGTACTAAAATCATAGACGTCAATCTATTTTTTTCTTTACAGTAAATACTATTAATTTATTACAATAAATTAGTTAAAAATTCTAATAGTTTATTTATTTTTATAAAATAAAATACTTTTATTTTGAATTAAATAATCATTATAAAGAATATAGATTAAAAGTATTATTATACTACTTACATAAAGTTTGTAATAACATCTTTTTAGTCTATATTCTTTCAAGATTGATTATTAAACTTTAAAAAAATTTGACTATTTAAGGAAAAAACAAGGCGACTTTAAAATAGTAGTATTTATTGTAAAGAAAAAAAAAAGATTTTCGTCTCTTATTCTAGTACTTTATGTAATGTCTCACTAGGTAAGCACCTCGGGCGATCTTGAGAGCACGGGTTACGTTGACGTAGTAGCTAGAGTCTTGCGTAGTAAAACTTAAAAATTTATGGTACGTACTTTTTTTTAGCAGTTTAGAATACTCGGTAGTCTTATATAAGGTGAAAGTGGTATATTTTCTTTTTATGGATAAATTCTAATTTTTATTAATTTTATTATTTATTTATTTATTATTATTAGATTTTATGATAGGTTTAAAATAATAATAATAATAATAATAATAATAATAATAATAATAATAATAATAATTTGGTCACTTGTCAAGCATGAAGTGCAACTTGGCATCTTGCATGCATATTGAGGTATCTATATATATGGGTCTTGAAGAGGGAAGAATGTTGCTGAAATTTTTTTTTCTCCTCATCCTCTCAGTTTCCCAGCAACAGGTAACTATTTTTTTTTGTTTTATTTATTTATTTAATTTTTTCTTTTCCCTTCTTGTCCTTGCTTTCTTTTCCTCCACTTTCTTTTCTGCCGTTTTTTTTCACCTCTTCCTTTTTGCTATTTTGATTCTTTTTTTGTGTCTTGCTCCATCTTTTTCTTTTTTTCTTAGTCATTTAGTAATAGTATGATTTTGTTAGGATTTGTTTAATTTTTTATTTTTGTGTTAATTTCTCTTATTTAATCTTATATAAATTTATTTGTTTAATTTTTCTTGGTATAATTCTTTTACTTAAAATGGTTTATATATATACCTAAATTTTTGGTAAATGATTTTAAAGTATTTCCTTTATATATATATATATTTAGTACACGTAATTATTTATATTTTCAAATATATATGTAGTATATATTTTTTGCATGTCTAGTTTTAGTATTTATATATGTAAAATTTTAATATATAATCTTTGTATATAATATTTACATGCATGGTCTTAGCATGCATATTTATAGATACATATTTCAAATATTGATATATATGTATATTTTTTTCCTCACATGAAACTTGTATATATATATAAATATATTGGAGGTGTTGTATATCTATGTATTTGCATGCATGGGGATTTATACCTAATTGTAAGATATGAAGTCTTAATATATATATATATATATAAGTATAATTGTTGTAAATGAATTTTAATATATAACCTTATATATATACATGTTTGTGGTATGTATAATCGTTGCAAATAATTTTAGTATATATAGTTGGTAAATATGTGTATGTATATATTTTTTAGTATCTATGAGATTTTTTTTTTATATAAATAATTTTAGTGAATAAAGTCTTATTTATCTATATATTTTAGTACATAACTTTATATATTTTTATATATAACTTTTGTAACTAGTTTTGGCATTCATAAATTTGATACGTATTTTTATAAATGACCTTTGAAAATGATGTTAACACTTATGGTTTGTATGTATAATTTTGATACACTTGACTTGCGTGACTAATCTTGATATATATATACACTTAATTTTTGTATATAGCGTTAGTATACGCTATCACTAGTAGGTTTATATGATTTTAGTATAGATGGGATAAGAAGTGTAGGCTTGTTATATTAGTATATGTGCAGTTATATCTTAGATTCGTAAGAAGTTATCATCTTTTATTTTTTTTTGGAGACGAATAGAAACATGTGGATTTGTACTTAAGTGTTTGTTGGTATCATGTTTGTAGGATTATAGCGCTAGAGCCGCATCGAGGTGAGTCCACAAAACCCTGTTTTCTAATATTTGTAAATATTACGTGCCTTGTAAGGCGTGTTTCCTTAATCTGTTAGAAAATATTTACTACGTTGAGCATGTACAATTTAGCATGTTCTTCGAAGATGTTCTCCACAATGTGTTACCTATTTTCTTAGGCAATGCATAGGAGCCGTGCTCCATATAGGTGTGGGTTTTTTCTTAAAATGGTTTATAATTGCTGTGAAGCAGGATTTGACTGTGTATAGGTTTTTTAGGAAAATTTATATATGTTGGGAAAATGTTCTAGTTAGAGAAGCTACACTGTTTTGACATGCATGAATATACATCTGGCATATTTATGCGAATTTCGCATAAACATGGGGTGAACTGGTGAATGGGGATTTTTATTAACTATTCATGACCTGATTCTGTCCTGACGGCCGGTCAAGCGGCCTTTCTTTTTGTAAACACATGAGAAAGCCCCATTCCGACCAGAGTTACAGTCCTGGATTATGTTGAGGTGGTCGGAAGCGTTAGAGGATTGAACTATATGTGGCTAGTCCCCTGTACGAGGGTCTCTTTCGATGGCGTGGATGATTCAGACTCGGGAGAGTGGATCCACTTGAAGAGAGGCGTAGACTGCGGAGGGTGTGGCCCAATCGGTCTACGTGGACACTGTATCATGCTCTGCGGTGGGGTTCGACCGCTTAGTGAAGAGTCAGGAGGGGCTCGACACCGAGGTTAGTCCCAGGGCAGACCTGGTAGGTGCCCCAAGAATTTGTAGCCTGATGTTTGACCCGTTTTGGGAGTTGTTTGGTAATCGAGTACTCGTATGGTGTTGGGCTGGTATTGACTACGAGATGTCGGACTTGTTTCCGATGATCTCGTTTTGGGATCCGAGCCTTGTCCGTTGAGCTCGACTGTAGCATTACATGTTTCTTTGCGTTCGGGTATAGAAGCTGGGTTGATGTGTCTTGATTCGCTCAGACTTCCCAACTGCACTTGAAACCCTTATTCCGGTTCAATTATCAGTATTGTTAAAATAAAATGTTTTCTTAGAGTATTGCATAAAATGGTTTCGTGAAATTGCATTATCATTATTTCAAAGAAATCACTGAGACGCACACGCACACGTGGACTCACTGAGCGTTCGCGCTCACGTTTTCCATTTCATGTTTTCTCCTCAAATCAACTCAGGATAGACAGAGGCACGATAAGTTGCTGAAGTTTTGGGCATGGAATCTTGGACCATCATATCTCTCTAGAAGGACATGATTATGCTTTGGTTGTCACGTATTATGTTTTGTTTTTCTTAGACTCGGGCCAGGTGTAAAGTTCTTCTGTTTATATTATCATAATGTTTTGTTGGTGTAAGACTTTTATTTTGTATTGCAACAGTTTTAAGATTTTTTTTTTTTTTTTAAATCTTGTGTTTGGAACGAACTAGTAGTAACAAGTTTATTTAAGTTTTTTTCACTGCATACTTTGTGTAAATACTTTTAGTGTTGCCTCGGAGTTAGGCTCTCGTTTTTGGGACTTTTAGTCTAGTGCCGAAAGGCACGCAGATACTCTACTCAACTGCAGTTGACCTAGTGGCAGGGTTGGGGTATCACACTTTACTTCCAAATTTTTGGTATAAATGCCCACAAGTATTTTGGGCTTTTTTATTACCCAATGATGATTATAGAATTTAGGCCTCAACTAAAACTCTCTGGACTTGGGCTATTTTGTTGGGATGCCGGGCGGGTAAAACTTGACCAAACTTTGGTGACCCTCAATCTACCAACTAACCTCTATTTACTCCCTCATTTTGACCGACCCTTAGTTTCTCCCCACCTCTTGATCGAGAGACTTTTAGTCTCACCTTGGGACCACTATTTATATCCCATTTTCTCTCAAACCCTACCAATCTCTCCTCTCTTTCTCTCTTCTTGTCTACCTTTTTGTGCCTTTGTCGGAATCTCGATGGCACATCGTGTTTGTTTGATTTCTGAGAATATCTATTAAAGTTAGAGTGATTATTGAGAGATTAGTTGGAGGTTACCTTTTGGGTTTGTTGAGGACCGATTTTCTGAGTGTGTTTATTCATCTTCTTCTTATATTATTCCCTTTACCATATTTATATTTATAGATTGTGTAGATCTTGTAACTCGTTTATTATTATTTGTAGTAGATATGTTATTTTATTTCCTTGTCTTCGATTTGGTTGTAATATAAGTTTGGTGGTTCTGGATTTATCTCTTAGCAGTAGTATCAGAGCAAGGTCTGTTTCTCGGTCTGTTGAGTCCAGATATGTGAACTTTGGCATGAACTGTGAGTTCTACATCAGGGAAGTTTTCGAAAAATGTAATTTTTTACTGTCAAAAATTATTTTTTTTGATTTTGTGGTTTTTTGGCCACTTGATTTCAAAAATTGAAACCCAAACCTGGCATGAATCCTATCGAGATTCTCTATTATTGCTTCGGTGTTTCTTATATTTAAAAAACGATTTTCGTAGAATAATTCTTTATTAGTTCTACTTGTTTTATTTTTCTGTTTCTCTTAGTTTTTTTTTAATTTTTTATGTTCTGATTATTCTGCATTTTCGCTATTATTACTGCTCCGTTGTTGGGCTAAAATTCAGCCTATTTTTGTTGGCTTGCCGGCACCACTTTTTTTGGCTATTATTATCTCTGTCTCTGATAGTGTTGTTTTGTTTCTCACTGCAAAAAAGAAAAAAAAGTTAAATAGCGGAGGTTCTTTTGCGGCGATTTTAAAAACCTCTGCTAACCGCTTTAATTTGTGGCGGTTTTATAACTGTCACTAAATAATCCATTTAGCAGCGGTTTACTTGTGGCGGTTTCGCCGCTACATGCTTTGATTAGCGGCCGTTTGAACCCCCACTAAATTTTAAGGAAATTTTTATTTATTTATTTTATTTTTATAATTTTTTCATTATACTTTTATGTTAATTTTATAATAAATATATATAAAAAATTTATGATTATTCAAAAAGAAATAGTAGTTTTCAATTTTTTATTTTACATTCATATAGCTAGATATATATCGATTCTCTCAATTTACGCAAGTACTCTCTCACACTTTTCTCTAATTTATACAAGAGCACTAGCAACGACATAGAGACAAGTCATTAATGGTGGCCATATTCTCTTAAAATTGAGTTTAGATAGAGACGAATATTTGCAGTCTCAACCATAGTTATCCAAAATTAGAGACCGTTTGATCTCCAGATGGTGATCTCTACATATATAGTGTCGTAATAAAGACAAATGTATCGTATATAGCATTATAGTCATGATATATAGAAACAATTTCCATCTCAAGATTGTAAAGCCCAAGTAAAAACTGTAACTTACATCTCTAAACACTATGGGAGATAGAGATAAATATTGTGGTCTAAGATCCACAGACCATTTAAGCATATACTTGAACATGAGTGTTCTCTAAAATTAGAGACCATATGATCTCTATATAGTAATCTTTACATATAGTATGCAATGGAAGCCAATGCTTCGTGATCTGTGTACAATTATAACATTAGAGTTGCGATAGAGTTAATTTCCATCTCAAAATTGTAAAGACCAAGTAGAATCTATAACTTGCGTCTCTAAAGTTAAAATTAACATCTCCGTCTCTAAAGTGCATATAAATTTGGAGTTGAATACGTAGGTCTTTATCGGACTTTTTACCGTTGATATAAAATAAACCATTAGATATAAATATTAATGTTATATATATACATATATATATAATTATGGTTAATTTAATTAATTAATAATATCAAACAAAGTAATTAAATTAATATATTTTTATTATTAAAGTATTAAATATTCCATTACAACTTAAAAATTAAATGAAATAAAAAGTTCTAAAGGAAAAACACACATGACAGTTTCTTAAAATAAAAAAATTATGTAATCTTGAGGTTTTTTTGTTAGTAATACATACAAATTATACACAGGGACTTAAAAAAAATTTGAATTAATCAAAGATATGTCTGTAAACGGGGCGGGTTTTACCCGTACCCACGCGGTTTATACCTGTTTATAGCGAGTGAAGTTTAAATTTTATACCCGTGGACCCGTACTCATATCCTTACTCGTATTTATTCTGTTATATGAGTTTAGGCAAGGTATGGTAATACCCTGATCCGTATACCCGTATACGCGTATTAATAAAGTAATAATATATATTTATATGTATATATTATATTATATTATATTATATTATATTATATTATATTATATTATATTATATTATATTATATTATATTATATTATATTATATTATATTATATTATATTATATTATATTATATTATATTATATTATATTATACAAATGAGGTCCGAAGGGTAGCATCTAACTCAGTCTTCGGAATTAAGGAAGAAATTTTACATGAAATCTGGATCCGTCAACCTAATTTTTCAAAGGTTCCTAACTGATATACAGTTTTCAAATCAACCCTTGGAATTGTCCACTTATTAAGTGCTTCCAGGTTTTCAGGAATATCCGTTTCTTGTTTAGAAACATTTTTAATGTTTCTCTTTTCTTTTGATAAATTCATTTGAATTTATATGAAAGTTTTCATGTTAAACTATGAATCACATATATCACAGAAATTACATGGCTCTGATACCAAATGAGGTCCAAAGGGTAGCATCTAAGTCAGTCTTCGGAATTAAGGAAGAAATTTTACATGAAATCTGGATCCGTCAACCTATTTTTCAAAGGTTCATAACTGATATACAGTTTTCAAATCAACCCTTGGACTTAATAAGTGGACAATTCCAAGGGTTGATTTGAAAACTGTATATCAGTTAGAAACCTTTGAAAAATTGGGTTTGAAACAAGTAGTTAAAACTACTGAAGAATCAGTTTCTTTAGATAATGAAGAAACTGAGATAAAATTGTTATCATTAAATGATATACATAGATATAAAGATCTATATAAATTCATTCATATTGGATTAGTGCAAATTGCATTTAAACCTCTTACTTTGGAGGGTTTACCTGAAAGTTTTATTGCATGCTTAAGAGATGCAAGAAATCTAAATTGGAAACAATCAGTTATAGGTGTGATCCAATCTAGTCTGGCGCATGGACCAGTCTATTTTAATGTTTATCCTAATCTTTCACTTTCTTTAAGTGATGTCAATATACTTGACACTTTAACATTAAATGTTAAGACCCATGGTTATAATTATATTGCTGGGTCAGAATTAATATGTATCTGTTATAGGATTTATTATAAACCATTATTTACATGAAATCCAAATTGTAAATTAATGGACAAAAAGATTAATGAAACTGTTTTAATAGAAACCAATTTCAATAGATCTAAGATCTCTACAAGACGAATCATAAAATGGGATGAAATTCCTATGCCTCCCCAGTGGAAATTGGAAAAAACTGGCTATATCCAGTCAAAGACTGAACATAATATAGATAATATCGAACAAACTCCAGAAGGAATTGTATATATCCAAATGGATCATAAGCCATCTAGTTCTGGTATTATCCCAAGAACTTATTCTACCAGATCTGAAAGATCTTCTATTTTACCACTATTAGAAGACAAGGATTATATTCCTTATAGGGTTTCTACTTCCCAAGTTAGTGAACGTGATGAGCATAATCATCGTGTAGATAAGGTTTTAAAAACAAAAGAAAATATTGTTAAAGGTATTTATAATACTACAGATCTGGAGATAACCGAATCAGAAATGAATTTTTCATTATGAGTTATACAACAACAATTGATTTTAGACCTGGATCTGAAGCCTGGCAAAAAATTAAAAAAGAATTTGATTTACCCAGATGGGAACCATTTAGAAAATGGTTTTTCTCTAATTTTGATGATACTTTGAAATATTATATTTCTGAAGAATTTTATAAATGCTTATCTATTCATAATATTTTATTTCCATTCGTTCCATGGTTCGTAGATAAATATATTGAACCATATATTTCTGTTTTAGAAAGAGATTATAAACTGTTAAATGGTAATATCATTAAAGGAGTTTGGCCTCCTCAACAACCTTTTCATTTAGAAAAAGACAATCATATTGTTAGTTTTACAGCCTTTGTAAAACTTTTTGAACATGATACATTACACATCACTGTAAAACAAATTAATAAACTTATAGAACAACAGAATTATACAAACATCTGTTTAAATGTCTTAGGAGAACAAATTCTCTCTCTTCATAAGAGAATTGATGTTTTAATACAAAAACTTGACAGGATTAATACATCTTCGTCCGATGTTTCAGGCAATAAAGAAGTCATATCTACTCCACCTTTGCAGCCTCCCCCTGAAATTTATAATTATAAATTAAAAAGGATGTCAGATCTGGAAGAAATGCTAGATCAGAAATTTAAAAAATTAAATATTAATACTTTAGAAAATGAATTTTTTGATAAATTATCAGAAACTAAGGATTATAAGCCTATTATTCAGGATGAACTGAATAAATTATATAAGTTTGCTGATAGACCAACCCAAAGAATAAATTATTATAGAAGACCCTCTCCAGTAGATATTCTACATGAGGAACAAGAATATATTAATAATAACAGTTATAATGGAAAAAGCATTTATGAATGGAATATAGATGGTTATACAGAAAAACAGATTTATAATCTTACACATAGAATGCTTATGTACAGTACAGTCAGTAAACTGATTGGAAATAGTGACAGTAATATTGCAAAAATGATAGTTGCAGGATTTACTGGCCAACTTAAAGGTTGGTGGGATAATTATCTTTCTAATCAAGAGAAAGAAACTATTTATCATATTTTGAAACAAGAAGCAGATGGTACTACCAGTGAACAATCAGTTTATACACTGATTGTAACAATATTAGAACATTTTACCGGAAAAATTTCGGATAATAATGAGACTAATAGAACTCTATTACAAAATACTAGGTGTAAAACACTGACAGATTGGCGATGGTATAAAGACCTCTTCCTTAATAGGGTAATGGAATTACCTGAGAGTAATAGCTCTCATTGGAAATCCAAATTTATTGATGGATTACCTCCCTTATTTGCTGAAAGAGTAAGAAAAACTCTTAGGAAAGATCAAATCTCTATTCCATATGAAAGTTATACCTATGGCAGTCTTATAGCAACCTGCAAATCTGAAGGTTTGGCTTTATGTAATGAAATTAAGCTAAATCAACAAATTAAAAGGCAAAGACTAACTGAAAGAAATCAGTTAGGCCAATTTTGTAGCCAATTTGGGTTAGATATTCAACCACAAAGAAAACCAGTTCATAACTCTTCGCAAAATCATAAACCTGAGTTCTATCATAAAAAAGAAAAAAGAAGAGATATTCTCAAGCTCAGCTTGAGAAAAAGCTAAAAGAAAGTCTGATAGACTTGAAAGAAAGAAAGACAAAAGTAATATTGTCTGGTATAAGTGTAAACGTTTAGGTCACTACGCTAATAAGTGTAGGATGAAACAAAAGATTAATAATCTTAATATTAGTAAAGAATTGAAAGATTCTTTAGAAAAATTATTTTTAGAATCTGATGAGTCTGAAGAAATAAATTCAGCCTCTGAAATAGATCATATCTATGATTCTTCTGTAGAATCCTCAGAAGAAGACATGTGTCCTTGTAAACAAGGATTTAGTGAATCTGATAAAGAAGAAAATGATTATTATAAATTAATATCTCAATTTCAGGATTATGATATTAATGTTTTAACTAATACTCATATTTTAGAATTTCTAAAATCTATTAGAGACCCAGAATTAAGGTCTAGAATAATAGAAAATTTGGATGATACTCCATCAACTAGTACTTCTCCTCCTACTAAAGAAGTAGAATTTATTCCTAATAATAATCCATATTCAATGACAGAAGTTTATAAACTTATGAAACAAAGATATGAAGATTCTCATGAAGATTCTCATAAATCTCCGACAACGCTAAAAGACTTGTATGGAGAAATAAATCATCTGAAAAATGAAATTAAAATGTTAAAACAACTGAATCAAAATCTTGATAATAGAGTTTCTAATTTAGAAACAAAAAATAATTATACTTTGGTTACACACAACTAGATACCACTAGACATTAGTAGTACTCTCCCTCTCCTTCTCTCATTGTAAAATTTTCATCAATAAGAAGTTTGCAGTTTTCTTCTTCATCCCTGGTAATCTCTTTTTCTTATTCTTATTCTATTTTTATTTTGTTTATTTAATATTATTGCATTAAGGATTAGCCTAATGGAGGGCTAAATCCTTTCATGTTAAACTATGGAATCATCTATATCATGACAATTATGTTGTGAAGATCCTTATTTTGTCCGATTGACTAGCAGTCTATTGTATGGGTTTCAGAATGGGTTATGAACTTTGGAACTGGCCGTAATTATTAAAAGAATAAGGGTTAGCCTGTTTAAAGCCGTTGTGTGAAGGCGTTCTAAGGCATTGATCCCGGTTTTATTCTTTGATAATTAGGTTGACGGATCCAGATTTCATGTAAAATTTCTTCCTTAATTCCGAAGACTGACTTAGATGCTACCCTTCGGACCTCATTTGGTATCAGAGCCATGTAATTTCTGTGATATATGTGATTCATAGTTTAACATAAAAACTTTCATATAAATTCAAATGAATTTATTAAAAGAAAAGAGAAACATTAAAAATGTTTCTAAACAAGAAATGGATATTCCTGAAAACCTGGAAGCACTTAATAAGTGGACAATTCCAAGGGTTGGTTTGAAAACTGTATATCAGTTAGGAACCTTTGAAAAATTGGGTTTGAAACAAGTAGTTAAAAACTACTGAAGAATCAGTTTCTTTAGATAATGAAGAAACTGAGATAAAATTGTTATCATTAAATGATATACATAGATATAAAGATTTATATAAATTCATTCATATTGGATTAGTGCAAATTGCATTTAAACCTCTTACTTTGGAGGGTTTACCTGAAAGTTTTATTGCATGCTTAAGAGATGCAAGAAATCTAAATTGGAAACAATCAGTTATAGGTGTGATCCAATCTAGTCTGGCGCATGGACCAGTCTATTTTAATGTTTATCCTAATCTTTCACTTTCTTTAAGTGATATCAATATACTTGACACTTTAACATTAAATGTTAAGACCCATGGTTATAATTATATTGCTGGGTCAGAATTAATATGTATCTGTTATAGGATTTATTATAAACCATTATTTACATTAAATCCAAATTGTAAATTAATGGACAAAAAGATTAATGAAACTGTTTTAATAGAAACCAATTTCAATAGATCTAAGATCTCTACAAGACGAATCATAAAATGGGATGAAATTCCTATGCCTCCCCAGTGGAAATTGGAAAAAACTGGCTATATCCAGTCAAAGACTGAACATAATATAGATAATATCGAACAAACTCCAGAAGGAATTGTATATATCCAAATGGATCATAAGCCATCTAGTTCTGGTATTATCCCAAGAACTTATTCTACTAGATCTGAAAGATCTTATATTTCACCACTATTAGAAGACAAGGATTATATTCCTTATAGGGTTTCTACTTCCCAAGTTAGTGAACGTGATGAGCATAATCATCGTGTAGATAAGGTTTTAAAAACAAAAGAAAATATTGTTAAAGGTATTTATAATACTACAGATCCGGAGATAACCGAATCAGAAATGAATTTTTCATTATGAGTTATACAACAACAATTGATTTTAAACCTGGCTCTGATACCAAATGAGGTCCGAAGGGTAGCATCTAAGTCAGTCTTCGGAATTAAGGAAGAAATTTTACATGAAATCTGGATCCGTCAACCTAATTATCAAAGAATAAAACCGGGATCAATGCCTTAGAACGCCTTCACACAACGGCTTTAAACAGGCTAACCCTTATTCTTTTAATAAGGGTTAGCCTGTTTCACAGCACCAGAAGCTTGCTTTTGTTTATAAACAGCAACCTTATATGTGATTTCATCCAAAATATTTTGACCATGAATGGCCTTTGTTTCAGGATCAAATTTTAGTAATCGATCCCAAAATCTACTATGAGTAGCTCTACGAATACATGGTATATTTTGATGGGTATAACCCAATTCTGGAGTCCATTTCCAGACCCAGGGAATAGAAAATTCTATAAAAAATAATAAAGAAGCAATTTCTTCTGAGGCTAAGTCTAAACTGATATAATCAGAGACTTTTGGGGAAATATTAATCCATTCTCCATAGAGAGTTTTAAACTGCTCAGGAAGAATTTGGGCTGATGTCCCATAGGTGTTCCACCATGTCAGAACCCAGCTAGGTAACGGATTGTTATAAACATTCCCACAAATTTTTATTAACCAAGTATGTTTCTTGGTTGGATTCTCATAGAGAAATGCTTTATGAAATGCATCAACATAGTCCCAATAATTATATTTCAGACTATTCTTTGTTCCAGGAATTATAAATTCCCTTTCTCTGAGAGGAGAAATACCCCACTCTTCAATAGCTAAAATCTTTTTAATAACGATTTTGCTAAAATTATAAATATTTCCTGTTTTGATACCGCCAGGATAAAAGTGTGTAATCTCACAAGAGCATTCTTTCAGAATTTGCTCATAATACTGTCTCTGTTTATATGATGTAGCTGTATATGATGCCACATCAAGATATCTGTTCATCAACAGCCAAGGATTCTCTTTCCATTGTAAATCCTTTGGTTCTAAAAGAAATATCATTTCTTTGTGTGGATGAGTATAATAAGAGGGTTTAGGATCCTCTTCGGATAACACCTTTGCATAGGATGAGGAAGAAGCTTCACCTTCCTTCTGTTGTGGATGTTGAGTAGCAAGATACTGCCGTTTGAATTCTTCATATAACGAAGCTTCATTCTCTGGAATATGAGTCAGAGTTTGGGTTATTAACTTCTTGTTGCCATGCTGAATGATGACATTCTTTTCTTTCAGCTGAGAGGTATGACCTCTGCCTCGAGGATTATTACCCCTGCCCTGCATGCTGTAAATATTCATGCGTTAGAAAATCAGGAAGATTATTATCTTCACCTTTCTTATAAATAATATCAAAATCAAATGGGGCTAAATGAGCTTGCCATCTAGCAAACATGTGTTTAGAAACATCATGTTTAAAATCGTTATGAAACATAAATTTTGCCGCTTGGCAATCTGTTATAACAGTAAATTTCTGATTATATAAATCATCTTGAAATTTTAAAATACTCTTAACAATTGCTAAGATTTCTTTAGCAACTGTTGCATAATTTCGCTGACTATCAGTCCATTTGCCAGAATGATATCTGACTAAATGTAATGAGTTATTAACAGGAGATATTTGGGTTAAAATACCACCATAGCCAATATCAGAGGCATCTGTTTCTATAAATTTTGGCCAAGTAGGGTTAGCTAAAACCAAACAAGGCAGAGATTTAACCCTTTCTTTTATTCTTTTGACTGTCTCAGTATGCTGAGAAGTCCAAGGTTTAGGCTTCTTTTTTAACCTATCATATAAGATAGCTGTATCAGAAGCTAAATTTTTATAATAAGGTGAAATATAATTTAAACTACCTAAGAATCTTTGCAATTGTGTTTTATCCAGAATTTCATCTGGAAATTTAGAAGCAAATTCTATACTTCTGCTAATAGGAATTATTTTCCCCTTTTCAATGTTATGACCCAGAAATCTAATATTGGTTTGAAATAAAACCATCTTAGGTTTGGATATAACTAAACCATTTTGTATAACTAATTTTTTAAAAATGTCTAAGTGTTCAAAATGTTGTTGAACATTCTTAGAAAATACTAAGATATCATCTATATAGACTAATATAAAGTCACTGTATGGTATGAATATATCATTCATGATCTTCTGAAATTCAGAGGGGGCATTTTTCAAGCCAAAAGGCATCACTTTCCATTCAAAGTGGCCTATAGGAACATTAAAAGCTGTTTTATATTGGTCTTTTTCAGCTATCTGAATTTGCCAATATCCTGATTTTAAATCAAATTTAGAAAATATTAAAGCCTCATATAATCGATCCAATAAATCCTTTTTATTAGGAATAGGATGACGGATCCATTTTAATACTTTATTGAGAGGTTTATAATTTATTACCAATCTTGGTACTCCTCTTTCTAATTCAGCATTTTTATTAACATAAAATCCTGTACATGACCAGGGTGAGTTTGACTCTTTGATTAATTTTTTATGTAATAAAGAAGCTATTTCTGCTTTACATAATTCTAAATATTTAGAATTCATTTGACAAGGTCTTGCCTTGGTAGGAATCTGACTTTCATCAAAGTCATCAATATAAGGAAGTTTAACTTCATGCTTCTTGCGATTCCAAAAAGCATTGGGATGATCATTGCAAATTTCTACAGAAATATGATGCTGTAATTTTTTAATTTTATCCTGTAATTTAGGATTTTGTAAAACTTCTTCTACAGTGGAAGAGTTAATTTCAAAATTTATAAAATTAATTTGATTTTGTTTTCTTATAATAAAATCTTTTATTTCATTAACAAATCTGGTAATTGGTTCAGTTATGAACTGAAAGGAAACAGGTGTATTTTCAAATGTTCCTATAATACATTCAGTACCTATATAGGTAATAGGGAAAATCTTCTTTATGAAAGGAGTTCCAAGGATAACTTGGTTTGTAATATTTTTAGCTAATAAAAAGCTTTCAGGGATACAAACTTTATTATTACAAATATATGCACGAGGTAGTTTATAATTAATTTGTAATTTATCACCTCCTGCATGGCGTAGACTATGAGTCGTTTTTTGAAAATATTTGGTAGGAATTAATCCTTCCTGTATAACACTAATATCTGCACCTGTATCAATAAGGGCATTAAATTCTTTTATTTCAGTGTTACTGATGAGTAAAGTAATTTTCACATAAAACTTGAATGATGTAATCATATCAAGCTTGGTTAAGAAATTTTCATCACCAATCTTATTAAGATTGTCAAAGATATTGGGTGTAACCAAAGTATAATTATTTTTTGTTTCTAAATTAGAAACTCTATTATCAAGATTTTGATTCAGTTGTTTTAACATTTTAATTTCATTTTTCAGATGATTTATTTCTCCATACAAGTCTTTTAGCGTTGTCAGAGATTTATGAGAATCTTCATATCTTTGTTTCATAAGTTTATAAACTTCTGTCATTGAATATGGATTATTATTAGGAATAAATTCTACTTCTTTAGTAGGAGGAGAAGTACTAGTTGATGGAGTATCATCCAAATTTTCTATTATTCTAGACCTTAATTCTGGGTCTTTAATAGATTTTAGAAATTCTAAAATATGAGTATTAGTTAAAACATTAATATCATAATCCTGAAATTGAGATATTAATTTATAATAATCATTTTCTTCTTTATCAGATTCACTAAATCCTTGTTTACAAGGACACATGTCTTCTTCTGAGGATTCTACAGAAGAATCATAGATATGATCTATTTCAGAGGCTGAATTTATTTCTTCAGACTCATCAGATTCTAAAAATAATTTTTCTAAAGAATCTTTCAATTCTTTACTAATATTAAGATTATTAATCTTTTGTTTCATCCTACACTTATTAGCGTAGTGACCTAAACGTTTACACTTATACCAGACAATATTACTTTTGTCTTTCTTTCTTTCAAGTCTATCAGACTTTCTTTTAGCTTTTTCTCAAGCTGAGCTTGAGAATATCTCTTCTTTTTCTTTTTATGATAGAACTCAGGTTTATGATTTTGCGAAGAGTTATGAACTGGTTTTCTTTATGGTTGAATATCTAACCCAAATTGGCTACAAAATTGGCCTAACTGATTTCTTTCAGTTAGTCTTTGCCTTTTAATTTGTTGATTTAGCTTAATTTCATTACATAAAGCCAAACCTTCAGATTTGCAGGTTGCTATAAGACTGCCATAGGTATAACTTTCATATGGAATAGAGATTTGATCTTTCCTAAGAGTTTTTCTTACTCTTTCAGCAAATAAGGGAGGTAATCCATCAATAAATTTGGATTTCCAATGAGAGCTATTACTCTCAGGTAATTCCATTACCCTACTAAGGAAGAGGTCTTTATACCATCGCCAATCTGTCAGTGTTTTACACCTAGTATTTTGTAATAGAGTTCTATTAGTTCCATATATTATCCGAATTTTTAATGTTTCTCTTTTCTTTTAATAAATTCATTTGAATTTATATGAAAGTTTTCATGTTATTAATAGGGTAATGAACTTTGGGTTATGAATGGGTTTCAGAATGGGTTATGAACTTTGGAACTGGCCGTAATTATTAAAAGAATAAGGGTTAGCCTGTTTAAAGCCGTTGTGTGAAGGCGTTCTAAGGCATTGATCCCGGTTTTATTCTTTGATAATTAGGTTGACGGATCCAGATTTCATGTAAAATTTCTTCCTTAATTCCGAAGACTGACTTAGAGGCTACCCTTCGGACCTCATTTGGTATCAGAGCCATGTAATTTCTGGGTTAAACTATGAATCACATATATCACAGAAATTACATGGCTCTGATACCAAATGAGGTCCGAAGGGTAGCCTCTAAGTCAGTCTTCGGAATTAAGGAAGAAATTTTACATGAAATCTGGATCCGTCAACCTAATTATCAAAGAATAAAACCGGGATCAATGCCTTAGAACGCCTTCACACAACGGCTTTAAACAGGCTAACCCTTATTCTTTTAATAATTACGGCCAGTTCCAAAGTTCATAACCCATTCTGAAACCCATTCATAACCCAAAGTTCATTACCCTATTAATAACATGAAAACTTTCATATAAATTCAAATGAATTTATTAAAAGAAAAGAGAAACATTAAAAATTCGGATAATATATGGAACTAATAGAACTCTATTACAAAATACTAGGTGTAAAACACTGACAGATTGGCGATGGTATAAAGACCTCTTCCTTAGTAGGGTAATGGAATTACCTGAGAGTAATAGCTCTCATTGGAAATCCAAATTTATTGATGGATTACCTCCCTTATTTGCTGAAAGAGTAAGAAAAACTCTTAGGAAAGATCAAATCTCTATTCCATATAAAAGTTATACCTATGGCAGCCTTATAGCAACCTGCAAATCTGAAGGTTTGGCTTTATGTAATGAAATTAAGCTAAATCAACAAATTAAAAGGCAAAGACTAACTGAAAGAAATCAGTTAGGCCAATTTTGCAGCCAATTTGGGTTAGATATTCAACCATAAAGAAAACCAGTTCATAACTCTTCGCAAAATCATAAACCTGAGTTCTATCATAAAAAGAAAAAGAAGAGATATTCTCAAGCTCAGCTTGAGAAAAAAGCTAAAAGAAAGTCTGATAGACTTGAAAGAAAGAAAGACAAAAGTAATATTGTCTGTTATAAGTGTAAACGTTTAGGTCACTACGCTAATAAGTGTAGGATGAAACAAAAGATTAATAATCTTAATATTAGTAAAGAATTGAAAGATTCTTTAGAAAAATTATTTTTAGAATCTGATGAGTCTGAAGAAATAAATTCAGCCTCTGAAATAGATCATATCTATTATTCTTCTGTAGAATCCTCAGAAGAAGACATGTGTCCTTGTAAACAAGGATTTAGTGAATCTGATAAAGAAGAAAATGATTATTATAAATTAATATCTCAATTTCGAGATTACGATATTAATGTTTTAACTAATACTCATATTTTAGAATTTCTAAAATCTATTAAAGACCCAGAATTAAGGTCTAGAATAATAGAAAATTTGGATGATGCTCCATCAACTAGTACTTCTCCTCCTACTAAAGAAGTAGAATTTATTCCTAATAATAATCCATATTCAATGACGAGTTTATAAACTTATGAAACAAAGATATGAAGATTCTCATAAATCTCGACAACGCTAAAAGACTTGTATGGAGAAATAAATCATCCGAAAAATGAAATTAAAATGTTAAAACAACTCGAATCAAAATCTTGATAATAGAGTTTCTAATTTAGAAACAAAAAATAATTATACTTTGGTTACACCCTAATATCTTTGACAATCTTAATAAGATTGGTGATGAAAATTTCTTAACCAAGCTTGATATGATTACATCATTCAAGTTTTATGTGAAAATTACTTTACTCATCGATAACTATCGAAATAAAAGAATTTAATGCCCTTATTGATACGAGTGCAGATATTAGTGTTATACGAGAAGGATTAATTCCTACCAAATATTTTCAAAAAAACGACTCATAGTCTACGCCATGCAGGAGGTGATAAATTACAAATTAATTATAAACTACCTCGTGCATATATTTGTAATAATAAAGTTTGTATCCCTGAAAGCTTTTTTATTAGCTAAAAATATTACAAACCAAGTTATCCTTGGAACTCCTTTCATAAAGAAGATTTTTCCCTATTACCTATATAGGTACTGAATGTATTATAGGAACATTTGAAAATACACCTGTTTCCTTTCAGTTCATAACTGAACCAATTACCAGATTTGTTAATGAAATAAAAGATTTTATTATAAGAAAACAAAATCAAATTAATTTTATAAATTTTGAAATTAACTCTTCCACTGTAGAAGAAGTTTTACAAAATCCTAAATTACAGGATAAAATTAAAAAATTACAGCATCATATTTCTGTAGAAATTTGCAATGATCATCCCAATGCTTTTTGGAATCGCAAGAAGCATGAAGTTAAACTTCCTTATATTGATGACTTTGATGAAAGTCAGATTCCTACCAAGGCAAGACCTTGTCAAATGAATTCTAAATATTTAGAATTATGTAAAGCAGAAATAGCTTCTTTATTACATAAAAAAATTAATCAAAGAGTCAAACTCACCCTCGGTCATGTACGAGATTTTATGTTAATAAAAATGCTTTGAATTAGAAAGAGGAGTACCAAGATTGGTAATAAATTATAAACCTCTCAATAAAGTATTAAAATGGATCCGTCATCCTATTCCTAATAAAAAGGATTTATTGGATCGATTATATGAGGCTTTAATATTTTCTAAATTTGATTTAAAATCGGGGATATTGGCAAATTCGAGATAGATGAAAAAGACCAATATAAAACGACTTTTTAATGTTCTTATAGGCCACTTTGAATGGAAAGTGATGCCTTTTGGCTTGAAAAATGCCCCTCTCGAATTTCGAAGATCATGAATGATATATTCATACCATACGATGACTTTATATTAGTCTATATAGATGATATCTTAGTATTTTCTAAGAATGTTCAACAACATTTTGAACACTTAGACATTTTTAAAAAATTAGTTATACAAAATGGTTTAGTTATATCCAAACCTAAGATGGTTTTATTTCAAACCAATATTAGATTTCTGGGTCATAACATTGAAAAGGGGAAAATAATTCCTATTAACGAAGTATAGAATTTGCTTCTAAATTTCAGGATGAAATTCTGGATAAAACACAATTGCAAAGATTCTTAGGTAGTTTAAATTATATTTCACCTTATTATAAAAATTTAGCTTCTGATACAGCTATCTTATATGATAGGTTAAAAAAGAAGCCTAAACCTTGGACTTCTCAGCATACTGAGACAGTCAAAAGAATAAAAGAAAGGGTTAAATCTCTGCCTTGTTTGGTTTTAGCTAACCCTACTTGGCCAAAATTTATAGAAACAGATGCCTCTGATATTGGCTATGGTGGTATTTTAACCCAAATATCTCCTGTTAATAACTCATTACATTTAGTCGAGATATCATTCGGCAAATGGGATCGATAGTCGACGAAATTATGCAACAGTTGCTAAAGAAATCTTAGCAATTGTTAAGAGTATTTTAAAATTTCAAGATGATTTATATAATCAGAATTTCAAAATCAAATGGGGCTAAATGAGCTTGCCATCTAGCAAACATGTGTTTAGAAACATCATGTTTAAAATCTTTATGAAACATAAATTTTGCCGCTTGGCAATCTGTTATAACAGTAAATTTCTGATTATATAAATCATCTTGAAATTTTAAAATACTCTTAACAATTGCTAAGATTTCTTTAGCAACTGTTGCATAATTTCGCTGACTATCAGTCCATTTGCCAGAATGATATCTGACTAAATGTAATGAGTTATTAACAGGAGATATTTGGGTTAAAATACCACCATAGCCAATATCAGAGGCATCTGTTTCTATAAATTTTGGCCAAGTAGGGTTAGCTAAAACCAAACAAGGCAGAGATTTAACCCTTTCTTTTATTCTTTTGACTGTCTCAGTATGCTGAGAAGTCCAAGGTTTAGGCTTCTTTTTTAGGGTTTATGGTTTAGGGTTTAGGGTTTAGGGTTTAGGGTTTAGGGTTTAGGGTTATATTATATTATATTAACATATAATTCATAAATTTTTTAACATATTATCTTTACAGCCCTAATCCCTACGGGTTGAAGGACATTTGGGCTTCGACTCAGCGGAAGAGAAAGATTTGAGCTTCTGAAACCGAGTTTCTAGATTATAATGGAGAAGAGAATCACTGAAACTAGAACAAGTAACCTTTGCAACTTGGTGAAGAACAGCTTGATCCATTGCTTGTTACAGTAATTCCTGCAGTGCTTTTAGAAACTCTTCACTCCCACGCACTCGTACTCTCAGACTCTCTCCCCTCACTCATCTTCTTCACCTTATCTACTGCCACCACTGTTGCCGTCGTTTGTCTACAATTGCAACAACACAGTTTCCTTCTGCTTCTCCCTCTCACCTCAATCTTAGTCTCTCACCTCACTCTTCTTCTTCACCTCACTTGCTGAAGCTCAAGCCCCTGCCCTAAAAATAATTTTTTTAACAATGTTAAAATTTTTATTTTAGGATTATAGATTGTTTTATAAATTTTTGTTTAACAGAGAAAAGAAATAGAAAAATGTCATACAGGTACGGGTATACCCAAACCCTACTCTGGACCTTGGAGGGTTGAGTCTGACTCTAGAAGTTCTATACTAGGAATGTATGGGTCTGGGTACAAGTTTCACATAAGAATATGGGTCTGGATCTAAGACTACCTAGAACCTCTGAACCCATTTACACCCCTAGTCAAAGAAACCCTTCGTTCTCTTCCTCTTTGTTCATCCTTCCTTTCTCTCCATACAGACCAATACTTCTCTCCCCTCCTATCTGCAAATCCCCTCCTTTATAAACCTACCCCGACAGCCTTTCCTCGAAGTGGCCCTCGGACGGCGCCCCTCAACACCGTTTCCCGATTCCGGCCACTCTTATCTTCCCTCCGTCTCTTTTCTCTGCCCTCACTTTTCTCTCCTCTCTTCTCTTCTCCATCGTCATTCCTCTTCTCTACTGTTAGACAGAAGCCACACCACCAGCATCTGAATGTAGTGGAAGTTTAGGCAAAGATTTAATTGAAGATCTTTCAAGGACATAAGGTGAAATTTCTATCAAACTTTTCAGATGTGCTTGATTTTCCTTAAATTTAATGGGCCATTTGAATGAAATTTTTTATTTCATTTTCTGGGTTTTGAATATAGTCTTTTTCGTTTTGTTTGACTTTATGAAATTTGGTTTTTTGTGTTTCAGAAACAGGAATATGTTCCTTGATGTTGTTACTGGGTGTTTTAGAAACAGTTTGTGGTTGTTGATTTCATGTTTAATGTGGAAGTCATATAGTTGTGCTGTGATGAATTTTTCTTTGAAGTACCCTCATTGCATATTGACGATTTAAAGGGTTGAAGACAAGTGTGAACCACATAATTAATCTTTGTAAACTTTCTAAAATGTAAGTCAAAGCATAATTTTTTTGTGATAATCTGGCAATAAAGATCTGTTTATGGCAGTATTCTAGTGGTGGCTTTTATATGATTTAGGAGATAATGACTGTGATCAGTCGGATATATCCAGGTATGGAACTAGGGGTGGCTCAGGTGGGTATGAGTCCCAGAAAATTTTTTAAAAAATTTAGAAATTATGAATTTTTTACATTCAAGTTCCCCTAAAACTTTTTTTTAATAAAGTCCCAAAATTCTAGCAAACTTTTTTATTATTTTTCAACGTGCAATCTTTTTGTCCCAGTTTCGCCATTGGATATATCTTGAATTATTACTTTGATAGTAGATGATGGTGGTGGATGGATTTTGAATTCCTAGATTAGCTTTGCTGCCGCTCATATCTCATCACCAAAATGAAGCTTCTATGGGCCCTTCTTGTCGGTGTTTACATTTAGCAGATCTAAATCAGGCAGTGTTTTTTAGTTTACTATGATGTGGTTGGTGTTGGTGTTGTTGATTTTCTGTTTTGTTTAATTTTAGATATTTTTTAGTTGTTAAGTAAATAAGCCTCAAGGGTTTGTATCATTTTCAATTTGTCTAAGTTTGATTTGTTGTTAGTTGGAGTTGATCTATTGCAACAATTGTAATAGTAAGTCTCGCCGAATTCAGTTATAGCCATTAAATTAGTTAGATTTTAGTTTACTAATTTTAGGTTTGATTTTGTCAAACTTTGTGGTTTGATTAGAAGCATATGTCTCATCATTTGTAGCTATAATTGTATTACATAACTTTTTTTTATCTTTTTTAATGAAATAATGTAGGCTTTTAGAAAAAAAAGCATAGTAATAGTAGTTGAACAAAAATTCATTTAAAATTTAAGTTATTTTTTCTTAAATAAATTGAAAAGTAGAGATAATAGGATGAATCATAGTAACCTATAAAAGTATTATTTATTAAGTGAGAAATTTAAATTTTAATATATATGTCCCATTAATTAATTAATATAAAATGAAAAATTAAAAAGCTAGTGGAAGCTATTACTAATTTAAAATTTACCAACATAGAAAAATTTCGAACTTCTAATTGCAGGGGGATCAACGATCATTTTGCGAAACCTATACTTTTGATTAATATTTTAAACTTAAGATATTAACAGAGGATATTTTGAGTGATATAAAAGTCGGACATTACTTTTTTTTTTTAGAACTTAGACATTACATTTGCAATTTACAAATAGTTGAGATCAAATCTTAATATTAAAAAATCCCAACTTCCCAAACCTAATCAAGTTGATCATTGTCTTCCAAAGGTAAAAAGTTTACTCCAATCCAACAAATAAATAAATACACATCAGTGTCCAAACATTTCGATATCTTTCTTTCTATTTTTTTTTCTTTCTAATTTATGATATTCTGATTAAGTCCGTAAACACATAAAAAGTACTTTTAAATTATACTGAATTAATTATCATTCGAATACAATTGCATATAAGACTGGTATTTTCCCATTCAGGCAAGATACTCTTAATTGTATCTTTTTTTCTCCTAATTCATTACATTGTTTGAATTTAAAATACTAAAAAATTCTCATATTCATTCTGAGTCTTACCCGTCTTTTTATTGACAATTTATTTTTTACCAAAAAGTTTAAAAAATATATACTAACATACAATTCAAGTACAACTTTAGCAAACTTATTTATCTATTTGTTTTGGAGGAATCAAACTTCTTACATTCATATAGTTGTATCTTCTAGAGAAATATATTAACAAAATTTATTCCCATAAAAAAAAGTAACTAAATTTAGAATTATATAAAATTTTATGTAAAATACAAAAGATATAACTATTTCATTTTAAACAAAAGAAATATAATACATTTTAAATTTTATTACCTTATGTCGGAAATATAAAGGATTTTAAACCTATTAAAGATGGTAAAAAATATAGGGGCTTTATAACATTCAATAATAAATAACTTTTTTTTTTTTATTATTATCCATCTTTTTATTTATTTATTTCCCTCTCACTGTATATCTTTTTTCTCATTTATGAAGGGTATAAAGGGTATTGTAATTAAAAAATTATCTTGTTTTCAACATCTTTAATATGTGTGCGAATATTTAAAACCCCTTAAATTTATGACCGGAAGTAATATAACCTAGGTATGAAATCTAACTCTTAATGGCAGTAATTAGGGATCGCAAAATGGGGGCGAGTGGGGCTGGGGACTATTACATTGTCACTGTCTCCAACTTATTCTTGTGGTTCAATAGGAAAATCTTCATCCCAAATCCAACCTCCCCTAATTAATCCCTATCCTTTACCCATTCCGCACTTGGGTATGAAATCTAACCCCATCCTCATCCAACCCTACTTGAGACTTAGAGACCCAAATGAGGAATTAGGGGTATGTTTTTAATAAGCATATTAAACACAAAATAATAATATACATGCCACAAAATTAAACGAATTAAAACTTTAAAAAATAATACAAATAATAATCTTTTCAAAATAAAGTAGCCATGTTAAAAATAAAAATAAAAATAAAAAGATGCTAGTTCAACAATCTTCAAACTAAATAATACATAACAAAAGTAGGATAACAAAAGTACAACAATAAAAGTTCAACAACAAAAATGCAGTAATAAAAGTGGAATAATAAACATGAAATAATCTTCAGGGGCTAACGAGTGACAAGTTTGTTTAAATTTTTATTCAATCAATATCAATTATACAAATCTCTGATACCTAACTATATATACATACATACATATACATATATATAATAGGGATGGAAATGGCCAGCTGGGATGGGACAGGTGGGGATGGGAAAAAAACTAATCCCCACCTCCAACCCATTTCCAAACTTGGCAATGGGGGGTGATGGGGGAGAGAAGAAGAGGGAGAGGGGAGGGGCTCTAATCCCCCGGCCCATCTGCACCTCCCTACCTTATCCATATCCCCAATTCATTTCTGTGTTTGAGTATGAAAATCATCCCCATCCTCAGCTCAACCTACCTTAAATAATCTGCTTCCCCAACCCATCTCTACAATTGGGGATAAAATCTAGCCCCATTCTCGCCAAACCCATTGGGAAATTGGGGACCCAAGTAGAGAATTAGATTTATTATTTTCAATAACCATATTAAAAACAAAATAATAGTATGCAAGCCATAAAATCAAACGACCTAAAACTTTGAAAAATAATATAAGTAATAATCCTTAAAAAAAAGTCTAACCATGTGTACCAATAAAAAAAAACTCATAAGTTATAGTCCAACAATCTTCGGCCAAAATAATATATAATAAAAATCCAATGATATAAGTTCAACAAAAGAAGTGCAAAAGTTCAATAATATAAGTGCAGTAATAAAGTGAAACAACAAGAGTGAATAATCTTCAAATGCATAAGTAGCAAGTTAGTTGAATTTTTATTAATCAATCAATATCAATTGGACAAATAACTTTAGTTTTTAGTATCTTACTAAAAATTATACATATATATACATATATGTATATATGTATATATATGTATATATATGTATGTATCTATGTAAATATATATAGGGTAAAGTGCGCCGGTGACCTTTAAACTTTTTTATTTTTTGATTTTTGACCTTAAACTAAAAACTCTAAGTCCAAGTACTCGAATTATACAAACGTTCAATTTTAACCATTCTTCTTCATTTTTCTCTTAACTACAAACGAAAATCATTCATGTGAATATTAATAAGGACGTTTTAGACAATCAAATATGAATAATTAAAAAAGTATAAATTAGATACATATTTATTCTGTTCTTCCTTATTTTTTGCCCTCTTGATTTTCTGTCCTCCAAACGCACTATTTTCTCCCCAAAACTGTCGATCATCTTCTCCACCAAAACAGACCAGCTAGCACCACCTCCACCGTCTTCGCCAGCTCTTCCTTCTCCATTATAACCACCTCCCACTCAAATCCATAATAGAGGTTCAGATGGTGATGGGAAATGTTAAAAACCTAGTAAAGAATTGCAGAAGGCAAAGAAAGACCATTTTGAACATTCATGAAACCTTGATTTCTTTTCTCTTCTGGATCTTCTTCCCCGGCATATCACTGCAGCCAAATTTTGGCAACAAACCATCAAACAAAACTTATCTAGGGGAGCATTGAGATTAATCAGATTTTTTTGGATATTTCTTGACAAGTCCAATCAATAATGGTAGTTTATGCCACTGATTTCATAATTTCTTTTTTATTTTATTTTATTTTTTACCAAATTCCTTGTTGCAGTAAGGATTCTTTATAACAAACTCCGGCAGCAACATTCACCAAATCTAAATCATCAGCAACTCAACAAAAAACTTTTAAGCTTATCAATGGCGGCAAAAATAGAGAAATCAACAACCACCACCAATCAATTCCGTCCAAATCCTTCTGGCTAACCTACTTAAAAAATAACCCAGAACACCATTCTTTGTCACTAGGGCTGTAAACGGGACGGGTCTTACTCGTACTTGCGTGGGTCTATACCCGTTTATAGCGAGTAAGGTTAAAATTTTATTCCCTCAGATCCGTACCTATACCAGTACCCTTATAAATTCTATTAAATGGGTCTGGGCAAGGTACGATGATATCCGGACCCGTATACCCGCATACCTATTATAATTAAATTATAATATATATTTGTATATATATTATATTATTTTTATATTTTTTTATTAATACATAATTTATACATTTATGATATTGAGTGGTTTATTTTCTTAGTTTAGAGAAGAGAAATTTTCTTCATAGTTTAGAGAAGAGAAAGTCTCTTTGGGCCTCATAGTTTTCTTAGAGCCTCATAGTTTAGAGAAGAGAAATTTTCTTCAAACTTTCTTCTTTTTTGAGTTTCTTGTGGACTTGTTTCTCTCATTCAAAATTTTATACCAGTGATTGTTTGTTCCAAAGGCGAATAACAGAGGCATGATTTTTTAAGGTTAGATATTTTGAAAATTTTTTTAATATATTTTTGTTTTACAATGAAAAAAATAGAAAAATATCATACGGGTACAGATATACCCAGACCCTACCCTAGACCCTGAAAGGTCCGATCTGGGTCCATAAATTTTATACATAGAGGGTATAGGTCTGGGTCTGGGTCCATGTTTCACTATAAGAGTCCGAGTCTGAGAGTACCTAGAGGGTTTGGACTCGTTTACACCCCTATTTGCCACTATTGTGAAAGGAAGGAGAGAAACACTATAACCCGCAACCACAAGGTACACCACCAACTGAGAACTAAAACGTAGCCCAGTAATGACCACTCTAAGATCTGTGAAGAGTATTATAAAATAAAACTAACTAGAAGCCCTTGTCTTCCTTATTGTCAATGAGCACCATTAGGAAGAGAGGGGGGTCCCCTTCTTTTTGCCCTACTAGCCCGTTCTTGTTTCTCGGCTTTTGTCAGTTGGAATTTTAGTAGAATTGACATATATTAGTGATAAAGATAGAGGAGTGGTGTTTCCCCACAACCCATAAATTTCATCCGACTTCAAATTGAATGCCATCTTTACCGATGGCTTTGTTAGGATTTAGTCAATAATTAGTAATTTTACAGCTAATAATATCCCTACTTTTATGGGATTCTTTCTGTTTTGAAGAAGTCTTTTGTTAGTGGTAGTCTGTTAAATATAGACTGCTTAATTTGCGTCATTCTGTCTTGTAATATATGGCTATTTAACAGCCATGACTTAGTTCAATCTATAATATCCTTTTCTCGCAGCTTTCGCTTTACTGTGTTCTTCTCTGTTACTTTATATTTGGTATCAGAGCTCCCTCACGGGGTCTGATTATTTGGAAGAAAAAGGCAGTAGCTTTCTATACAAGCAGTGAATTAAAATGTCATCACAATGTTCATTTGTCCTACCATCAATTCATAAATTTGATGGACACTATGATCATTGGGCAATGTAGATGGAAAACTTTTTAAAATCTAAAGAGTACTGGGGATTAGTAGAGAATGGGATTTTTGCAGCAGCAGAAGGTATTGTGCTAACAGAAAGACAGAAAAAACTCTTGGAAGAGCAGAAACTAAAAAATTTAAAGGCAAAGAATTATCTATTTCAGGCTTTAGATCGTTCGATCCTTGAAACAATTCTCAGACATAGCCAAAAGTGTTTGGGATTCGATGAAGCAAAATTCCGAGGTATAACAATATTTAAGCATGCACAGTTGCAGGCTCTTCGAAGGGAATTTGAGCTGCTCGAGATGAAAGAAGGTGAATTTGTCAATGAGTATTTTGGGCGAACTCTCGCCATTGCTAACAAAATGAAAGCAAGTGGTGAGAACAAGGGAGATGCTGAAGTGGTCTCTAAGGTACTGAGATCGATGAATCGTAAGTTTAATTATGTAGTGTGCTCAATATTTCAGGCTTTAGATCGTTCGATCTTTGAAACAGTTCTCAACAAAGACATAGCCAAAAGTATTTGGGATTCGATGAAGCAAAAATTCCGAGGTATAACAAGGGTTAAGCATGCACAATTGCAGGCTCTTCGAAGGGAATTTGAGCTGCTCGAGATGAAAGAAGGTGAATTTTTCAATGAGTATTTTGGGCGAACTCTCCCCATTGCTAACAAAATGAAAGCAAGTGGTGAGAATAAGGGAGATGCTGATGTGGTGTGCTCAATTGAGGAGTCTAAAGACATGATGACTGTAACCCTTGATGAATTATAGAGCAGTCTACTTGTGCATGAACTGCGTATCAATAAGGAGGCAGAGGAAGCTTTAGAGGAAGAGGAAGGGGACGCAGTAGGCTATCTGTTAATAGATCCACAGTGGAATGTTTCAATTGTCATAAGTCGGGACATTTTTAATGGGAGTGTCAAAAGAAGGAATCAAATTATGCAGAAACGCAAGATATATGTTACTGATGGCGTATGTGGAAGGAGATTCAACCATCAAAAGGGACACTTGGTTTCTTGACTCGAGGTGTAGTAATCATATGTATGGAAAGAAGGATTACTTCATGGATTTTGATGGAAATTACAAGGATAATGTAAAGCTAGGCAATGGTTCTAGTTTAGCTATGATTGGGAAAGACAATGTAAGGCTGCAAGTGAATGGAATTGTGCAAATTACCAAAGGAGTGTATTATGTGCCTCAATTGAAAAATAACCTATTAAGTGTTGGGCAGCTACAAGAGAAGGGGTTGTCGTTTCTATTTCAGCGTGAGCAGTGTAGAGTATATCATCCTGAAAGAGGTTTGATTATGGAGATAAAAGTATCTACAAATCGGATGTACATGTTTGATGCTATATGTCGGCCGATAGGATTTGCTTGTTTTAACGCAATTACAGAGGATTTGGCGCAGCTTTGTCATTGTAGATATGGACACTTGAGCTTCAAGGGTTTACAGACTTTGGAACAGAAAAGAATGGTGAATGGCTTGCCAAATATCAACTCTCCTTTAAAGCTATGCGAGGATTGTCTCGTTTTAAAGTAGAAACGAGATCCTTTTCCAAAGAAAAGTAGTTGGAGGGCCTCACAGACTCTTCAGCTCGTTCACTCTGATATCTGTGGGCCAATCAAGCCCATCTCTAACAGCAAAAAGAGGTATATGCTTACCTTTACTGACGATTATAGTAGAAAAACATGAGTCTATTTTTTAATTGAAAAATCCGAAGCCTTTGCTGTTTTAAAAAATTTTAAGCCCCATGTAGAAAAAGAAACAACTTTGTCTATTAATGGTTCACGCACAGATCACGATGGAGAATTTACATCACAGGAATTCAAAAGTTTTTGTGATGAGCAAGGGATATAGAGACTAACAACCACTATACTCCACAACAGATCGGAGTTACTTAACGCAAAAATCAAACTATAATGAACCTAGTTCGCAGTATGCTTTACAAAAAGAATATTCTAAAATCTTTTTGGCTCGAGGCTGTAAATTGGATAGTGCACAGTGCATATCTTGAATTGCAGTCCGACTTTGGTGGTGAAGAATGCAACACCTGAAGAAGCCTGGAATGGGGTGAAGCTTTCTGTTGATCATTTCAGAGTTTTTGGTTGTGTCTCTCGTGTACATGTGCCTAAGAAAACAAGAGCCAAGCTTGATGATAAAAGTCTACGCTGTGTGTTACTTGGAGTCAGTGAGGAATCTAAAGCTTACAGGCTTTATGATCCTATTTCTAAAAGAATAATAATTAGCAAGGATGTAGTTTTTGAAGAGAATGAAAGACGGGCATGGGATACCAAATATGAAGAGGATATTGCTTGTGATCTGGACTAGGGTGATGAAAAAAGAAAGGAAGTTCAAGAAACACCAAAATTGGGCACTGAAACAACATCATCAGAAGAGCTGATTTCTGGAAGTGAAACAAGTTCTTCTTTAGATGGCGAACGAGATAGAAGACCACCACATAGATGAGAGATTATGAGATTGGAGAAGGATTGTCTGATAAAGATAAAATGTAGTTTGTTATGTTTGTTGCTGTTGCTGATCCTGTTTGTTATGAAGATGCAGTGAAAAGTGAGCATTGGAGAACAACAATGGACGTTGAACTGGAAGCAATAGAAAAGAATGAGACTTGGGAGTTGACTGAATTGCCTGTGGGAGCTAAAAATTTGGAGTAAAATGCGTGTACAAGACCAAATTGAACAAAAATGATGAAATAGATAAGTATAAGGCGCGTCTTGTGGTCAAGGGCTATGCGCACCAATATGGCATAGACTATACTGAAGTTTTTACTCCAGTGGCACGTATGGAAACAGTTTGATTAGTGATTGCTTTCGCAGTGCAAAGGGGATGGGTTGTTTATCAACTTGTTATGTAATTTGCATTCTTACATGGTGAGCTGAATGAAGATGTGTTTGTGGAGCAGCCTTATGGTTACATACAAAAAGGAAAAGAACAGATGGTGTACAAGTTAAAGAAAGCACTTTATGGGCTTAAACAAGCTCCCTGTGCTTGGTACAGCCGTATAGAAGCTTACTTTACAAAAGAAGGTTCGAAAAATGTGCTTATGAGCATACTCTCTTCATCAAAGAAAACATGGCTAGCAGCATGATAATTGTAAGTTTGTATGTTCATGATATTCTTTTTACTAGAAATGATGAATTGATGTTTAGAGAATTCAAAAAGTCCATGGAGAGAGATTTCAATATGATTGATCTTGGTAAGATGAGATACTTTCTAGGACTTGAAGTCATACAAAGATCAGATGGGACTTTTGTTAGACAAAAGAAGTATACCGTGGAAGTTTTGAAGAGATTCAAAATGGATCAAAGCAATTCAGTTCAAAATCCTATTGTTCCTAGTTTCAAGCCGACAAAAGATGAAGAAGGAGCTAAAGTTGACAAGACTTATTTCAAACAGATCGTGGGATGTCTGATGTATAGTACATCAACTCGGCCGGATATAGTGTTTGCAGTAAGTCTTCTTAGCAGGTACATGGGAAATCCAACAGAGTTGCATTTGCAATTGGCAAAGAGAGTTCTCAAGTATCTGAAGGGAACTTTTGAGCTTGGAATTTTTTACAAGAAGGGAGGAGATCATGAACTTGCTGCCTACACAGATAGTGATTATGCTGGAGATTCGGACGATCGAAGAAGCACATCAGGATATGTTTTCTTGTTATGTTCTGGAGCTGTATCTTGGTCCTCTGAAAAATAGTCTGTGGTAAGTTTGTCAACCAATGAAGCTGAATTCATTGCTGCAGCTTCATGCGCATGTCAAGCTATATGGTTGAAAAGGGTCTTAAGGAAGCTGGATGGAAAATAAGATGAAGCCATTGTCATTCGTTGTGATAGTAGTTCTTCTATCAAATTATCAAAAAATCCAGTAATGCATGGTCGTAGGAAGCACATTGATGTGCGCTTTCATTTTCTCCAGGAGCTCACTCAAACTGGTGCAGTGAAACTGGTTCATTGCAGCACTATCCAACAGCTAGCTGATGTGATGACAAAACCTCTCAAGTTGGATGATTTTTTGATGTTTCGAGCCTTTCTAGGAGTCTGTGCTGAGAGTAGCACAAACTAAATACTTTTAACATTCAGTCTAAGGGAGGAATTGCTAGGATTTAGTCAATAATTAGTAGTTTTACAACTAATAATATTTCTAGTTTTATGGGATTCTTTCTGTTTTGAAGAAGTCTTTTGTTAGTGGTAGTCTGTTAGATATAGGTTGCTTAATTTGCGTCATTCAGTTTTGTAATGTATGGCTATTTAACCGTCATGACTTAATTCAATCTATAATATCCTTTTCTCTCAGTTTTTGTTTTACTGTGTTCTTCTTTGTTACTTTACAGGCTCAACGCAGTGGAGTGGCAGAAGGTGTTGTGAAAATCAATCCTTCTTGCCGATGAGAGAGAGAGAGAGAGAGAGAGAGAGAGAGAGAGAGAGAGAGAGAGCATTTATTAGCGGTGCACGAATAACGACAGTGAGCGAGGAGTAAGAGATCTGGGAAATTGGGTTTTGTGGAGAAAAGAGAAAGAGAAAGAAAAATAATAAACATAAAAGGGAAAATAAAATTATTATTTTACACTTATCTAATTATTCCCTATATGATTTGACTGAAATACTCTTACTAATGCTCACGTGCCTGTCATGTGCTTGGTTTTCGTTAGCATTTAAGGATTAGAATTGACAGAATGGTCAATTTTACAAATTTTAATACTTTGAGATCACAGATTTAGCGTTTTTTATTCAAAGTCAAAAATTAAAAAGTAAGAAAGATCAAACTCACCGCCACACTTTACCCTATATGTCAACAATTTGCGCCAATTTTTTGTTCTTTGTGCCAAATTATAAATACTACTGTAGCTGGTAAGTCCTTTTTAAATGGATAGGATTATTCTCTTATTTTCAAATGCCACCAACTTTTGCATTAGGTACACTACTTTTACAGTACGGGGTTTACTATTCTAGTCATGGTTTAGAATTCTAATGTCTGGTCTTCTTCCAAATCCAAAGCTAGAAACATCACTTCTCTCAATCAGGTTTAGTATTTTACATACATTCTTAATCTCTTATACTATCTTAATTATCTACAAATTACTGATTATGCTCCTAATGATTCCTGCCTCAGTACAAGTGGCATGGTTGACATGATTCCATTAGGACTCGGCAGTGCCGTAAGGTAATTAATTTAAATATTGGCTTTATAGTAGTAAAAGATCAAGAGAGTTATTTTCATTCTCTTTCGCAATTCCATTTTCTTGTGGTTTTCAGCATGAGAGTTTCGAATGAACTTGGCGGGGAAGAGCAAATACCATGTGGGTTTTAATTATTGCTATTTGATTTTTTTTTTTTACATTCATTTGCATCATCTAGCTGGATCTCCGATTATGGGGAATTACTTGATAATGATTATGTATCATCTTATAGTAATATTGAATTTTTTTTATCAGTAGTAATATTGAATTAAGAAAGTTTAGCTTGATATTGCTAAGCCTTTATTTAGATTTTAAATTAAAGAGAAAAAGATTATTTGTTTAGTTTGTGTATGTTATATGTCTGATTTTTGTGGGTTTTTTTTCCTTGCTCTGGTCCAATTTCTCCAAATGGGGCCTAAATAGGCCCAGTTTTTTTAAATTCTGGAACAGATGATAACACACAGTCATTGTGCGTTATCTCAGGTGATAATGCACAATGGTTGTGCGTTATCCATAATCACGTGGCTTAATCCGCACTAATTGCGTTAAAAACTGACGTGGCTCCGCAACCCCGAAAGGGAAATTTCTAGATCTCGCATTTACTTAAAGTGTGGGAATACGATAATCTCTTGCATTGGATCTGGCGCTGATGTGTGATAACGCACAGCCATTGTGCGTTATCATCCATGATAACGCACGTCCATTATGGATTATTAAGGGTGATAATGCGCAGTGACTGTGCGTTATCAAGTGATAAACCCTAGCCACCTCGGCCACCCCCTTCCTTCTTTCCCTTTTCTTTTTCCTCCTTATTTCTTTTCCCTTATTTCTTCTTCCTCTATTTCTTCAGCCTCAATTTTTCTCTCTTTCCTCCGCCTTTTTTCCTCTCTTTTTCCTCCGCCTCAATTTTTCTCTCTCTTTCCTCTGCCTCAATTTTTCTGCTTTATCTCCTTCTTCCTTTCTTTCGCCTCCTTATTTATTCTTTCTTCAGACGCCCTATTTCTTAATTCCTTCTTTTTTATTGCCGCCTGAAAAGATTTGCAGCCTCATCCGTTGCCGCCGCCGCTTGGTAAGTTGTTTTCCTCTTCTTTTATTTTCTTACTTCTTATTATACTTTGACTTCTCTTCTTCTAATACTTTTGTATTTTATTTCGAAATTTACAGTTAAAATTTAATTAATATTTGAAGTTCAAGTTTGAATCTGCGAGACTTTCTTTGGAGTACGAGTGTTATTAAAAATTTGGAGTGGAAAATGGTAGATTAAAGCTGCATTTTTAATTTTCAGTAAGTTTTTAGTTATTTAAATTTTTTGGTGTATTATTTATTAAGTTTAATTATTATGTGTTTGGGTTTGTTAATCATTTTTATGAATTTTATTTTTTAATTTGAATTAATTCATTTTTTGTTAAAGTGGGGTTTGGATTAATGTTTAAAATTGTTGTTATTAATAAATTTGTACAAATTTGATAATTTTATGTATATAATTATTTTTTGCATTTAAAAAGTGATCTTAGGTTGATGTACTATTTTCATGAATTTATTTGGATAATTAGGGTTTAATTTTTAACCCTACTTTATGATTATTTGAATTTTTTTAATTATTTAGATAAGTATGTTGCATATTTTGTATAAATTTTTGAGTAGAAAAGATGGGAACCTGTAATTTGGGTTTTTTCTCATATGTTGTTTTTTTTGTTTTTTTTTTTTTTTGTAAATAGTAGAACCGATACTTGGAAATTTATAGTTTAGTAATTAATACTTTTATTTAAACTCTAAAACCGTAATAGTGAATTTACGAAGTAGTAAAATACTTACTTAAAAAATATACTATAAGTAACCTTAAAAAACTTAAAAATTCTAAACTTTAAATAATAGAAAACTTAAAAATCTATTATTAAAATCCAAAATTGTACATCAAACATTAAACCATAAAACTATAAATTTTTTAACAGTAAATCTGAAAAAGCCAAAATCATAATATTAAAATTCTACAGGGTATATTATAAAAACTTTAAAAACCCTTAAACTTGATTTTTGAAACATTAAACAATAAAACTAGAAACCCTATAATAGTAGACACTAATAAACCCCAACAACCTTAAAATTGATATTTTGAATATTAAATTGTGAAATTGTCAACGTTGTACAATAATCCCTCTTGCCTTAAAATCTTAATATTTTAAACACTAAACCATAAAACTGTAAACTTTGTAACAGTAAACCCTTAAAAAAACTAAAATCTGAATATTTTAAGAATTAAATCGTAAAATTGTAAACTATGTAACAGTAAACCATAAAAATCTTAAAATCTTAAAATTTGAAACATGAAATCGTAAAACTCTAAATTTTGCTACAGTAAATCCTAAAAATGATATTTTAAACATTAAACCGTAAAACTATAAACTTTATAACTGTAAACCGTAATAACACTTAAATCTTAATATTCTTGATAATTAACTATAAATTATAAAACATTAAAAACCCTGAAAACCCTAAAAACACTAAATTTGATATGCTAAAAATCATTCAAACCTAAAACCCTAAAATGAAGTGTACTATAAAGAACACACTTTAAAGAGTTTGGAATTAGAATTTATTTAAAAATTTTTACTTTTAACATATAGATATTGACAGTATCTCAAATTATAAATAATGTAGATGGAAGAAGTGCCAGTGCACGTGCATCTGGGGCCCATTGTCCTTGATGTTTTATCGAGACAGCACGAGCACCGATATGGTTTGATCTGGAGTGGGGACCACGAGCGTGTTATACTGATCTTCAGTGCAGGCGTTTTGGGCGAAACCTATTCCAGTGCTACAGTGCTGCTCCCCGTAGGTTGGTGGAGCTTATTAACGGAACTGGGTTGGGAGGAGTCTTTAGATGCGGTTACATTGGGTTGGACCACGCACTTATTACCACATTAGTAGAGCAGTGGAGACAGAAAACTCACACATTTCACCTAACATGTGGTGAAGTCTCAATAACACTGCAGGATGTACAAGCACTGTGGGGTTTAGGGATAGTATGGCCGTTACCGGCCCTAGCTGAAATGTAAACCCTAAACAGTACTAGATTGAACTTATCAAGAGACTTCTTGGTGTGCGGTTGTCTCTCAGCCACTTTTCCGGATAAAAGGTGAAGAAGGAATCTTTGGAAGCATGGATCCTGAGAGCATTTATCGGATCAGAGACCGATGATGACATCTATACATTGCGGATAAATAATAAATTCTGTAGTTGCGGAAAATGACAAACATATACATTGCCTTGTTCTCATGTTCTTGCAGTGTGTAGAGAAAATGGTCAAGAACAGATACTTATGTACCGGAGATATATTCGCGACAAATGTAAAGAAGAACTTACCAAGCGAATTTTCATCCGGTCTTGAGTGAGAACTTTTGGAGGGATGTTCCTTTTAGTTTAACATTTTATCCTCCAAACATGAAAAAGGAACGGGGTAGGACACAGAGCAAGCGATTTCAGGAGGAAATGGATTATAAAAATTCGGATTCTCCCCAAAGATGTGGCAGATGTCGCATGTTGAGACATATTAGAAAAAATTGTAATAACCCCGGACCGAGCAATGTATAAGTTTGGCATTTTCTTGAAATTGTTGTAATAAAACATGTTCCTATTAATGAAAATTTTCTTTTAATTTCTTCTAATTACTACATCATTGCTCTAAATTTTTACAATATCTTTATTATTACTTCTTCAAATAACTTGATATGAAATAGTTAAAAGTTAAATATATTTTCCAAGAAAACAATATAAATATTATCATCATAAATACACTTAAAATAAGTTAGATATAATAAATACAGTCTTTTTAAAAAATTATTCAATTATATGTTTTCCCAAAACAATTTTTATTAAAAAAAAAATTCATTAAAAAAAATTTCATTAAAAAAAATTACGTGGCGGATAACGCACAACGGGTGTGCATTATGGCCTAATCATAATGCACAATCGGTGTGCGTTATCAACCACATTAGCTGATTAGGCCGAAATCGTAATTATGGGATAATGCACAATGGTTGTGCGTTATGGCCTGTTCCAGAATTAAAAAAGAAACTGGGCCTAATTTGTTGAAATTAGGCCAGAGCAAGAAAAAAACCATTTTTGTGACATGGATTAGTTTTATCTTCATCAATTGCTGACTTATATAGAAGATAATAGGCGAAGCCAGAACTTGATCTTTAGGGGCTAAAATCCAAATGTAAAAATTTAATGTATCATTTAATTATATATTAATACTTTTTTGTATCGTTTAACTTAATTTTTATTTATTTGGAGGGTTAAAATAGAAAAAAAAAATACTAATTTTACATATAAAATAAACATAATTTTATACCACATATAAAGCATAAAAAATATTGAGAAGGGCTAGAGTTATCCTGGACCCCTTCATAGCTCCGCCTCTGAATGACAATAAGGTAAGATGGGGATAGAGATCGAGTTGGTGGGGCAAAGACTTCAACCCAAATCAATTACCGCACCCGCCCTGCCCTACCTCCATTGCCCCTAACTCGCTCTTAGTTCTGAATACAACCCCGCATGTGGGGATAAAAGTCATCCACATCCCCAACAAAAGAACTCTTCCAAACTAATTCTCATCCCGAATCCATCTCCACGTGTGTAGTTGAAATCTAGTCCCGTCCCCCAATCCACCCAAGTGAAAAATTGGGGCTCTAAGCTGGGAATCGGACATATGTACATATACATTTTAAGTATAAACATGTATGTGTTTATATTAATAGTAACATATGTGTATATATTTTTAATATAAATATGTGTAGATTAAATATTAGAGAAACTAGGGATAGAAAAAATTAAAGAAGCTAATTAGGTAATTTTACATATATATTATATTATATTATACTCTTAATAATTTAATTTATTTTTTCTTTAAAGGAGAATGAGAGCTATATACTATATTATATTATATATAAAAAATAGTAAGGACGGACGAGTAGAGTAGGTAAGGATAGGAAGAACCTTATCCCCACTTCTGACCATCTTGATCGAAGCCCAAAACAAAATTTGTCTTTGTTCCACTCATATTTCTAGCCAAATCAAGGTCGATCAAGTCTAAATAAGTTAGATTCGAGTGGGACCCTATTTTGACTCGCCGCATTATCATTAATATATGTGAATCACGTAAGTGGTAGTTAAATTTTAATTGAAATAGTATGTTTTTATTAGATGAAATGTTAACTTATGTGTATCACATAAATTACAATTTCTTTTAAAAGAAAGCTATTCATTAATATGAAATAAGTTATCGGTATTATAATAAAGCAAAATACGGGAGACCAATAATGAAAAAAATGAAAATTTTCTGAATTGAAAACCAATTCAAATAAAGTGTTTAAACCTACTGCTACCAAAAGATTTTGGGAAAACAAAACTCAAGATTTTTGTGGCAAAATTTTACTGGTATTTTAAGTCTCATATTTATTGTCACAAACCATTTTCTTCTTAGGAAGATTGGAAATTTCAAATCAAAGCCACATCTAATTCCACCTAATTTTCATAATTTTCAACTTGTCTTCGACTGGATTAACAATTAGCAAAAGATTCTGCTATCTAAATGGTCGCACTTTACAAAGAAAATGTAAAATTACTTAATTAGAAAATCTAAAAATTAAAATTTCAGTATCTAGAATCGACTCCTTTGAATCCACATACTTGCAAACTACACAAAAATACAAGAAAAATTTCCATTTTACAATTTCGCACACCCACCCCTTGAATAGAAAAAAGAAAAGAAATAAAAACAATAAAACTGGCCGATTAATAATCTTCTTATCTTGTGATGCTAGCTAGCATTTAAGGTCTTGAACAGTAAAATTATAAGGAAGTAAATTAGAATAATCAAAGGAAATAATTTCACCGGGGTAAATTTTCTTCCCGTTTTTAAGAAGGCAGCAGCCATTGTTAATTCGTCGAAAAATCATGGGATTAATTAAATTGGTGGATGCAAAACCGTCACAATTTATTTTAACATCAAAAACTCCTTTTTTACCTTCTTCTTGCCAAGCTTCATTCACAATTTGAACTGTAAATTTTGGTACGTGAAGACTCGTGTAACCTGATGGCGATTGATATATTCGTATGTCCTTTATGCTGCACCCGCTTTCTTCTTCCTGACCTGCAATAATTAAACACGACTTTAGTAAAATGTTTTTCTTTTAAAAAAAAATACAATTGAAGGTAGATTAATTACAGGAAATTAATTAATTACTTACATGAAGTGGTGATGGGAAGAAGAAGTAGAGAAAGTAGAAAAGGAAAAGAAGGAGGAGGTAATTTTGCCATTATTTTAGAAGAGGAAGAGAAGGAAAGGATATGGGATGGGATGAAAAGTGTGTTTTAAAGGGTTTGGAGTGTGTGAATGTGTGTGAGCACGGGTGTGTTGTTGCATGGCTGTGTTTTTTGCAGGTGCTGATTCACTTTTTTTTTTTTTTTTTTTAAATTTGAATGTTACTCTCCATGAAACTCATTATTACTATTAGTCATTAAAACGTTCTTCTCGATTCCATGCAATCATCATCTTTTAATTTTCTTCCTACATTGAAAATATAAGAGAAATTAGTTGTGAACTATTTTACACTTTAAATTTATGATTATGAATTTTTATTTTATTTTATTTTAATCATGAACTATTTTTGTTCTTTTAAAAATAGTTATAAATTTTTTATTTTATATTTTTCTAACAATGAATCATTTCGTTTTTCTGAACATAGCCATGAACTATTTTTAACTTCTCAAATATATCCATTAATTTATGGCTATATTTGAGAGGTAAATAATAGTTCCTTGTTATTTTCATAAGAACAAAAATAGTTAATAGTTAGAAAAAGAAAAAATAAAAGTTCATGGCTATAAACGAAAGATAAAAAATAGGTCATGGTTAGAAAAAAATAAAATAAAAGTTAATGATTACAAACATAAAAGTTAAATTAGTTCATGGTTATTTTTAGCTAATATCTCAAAATGTAAATATACGATGACATAATTTATCCTATAAATTACCTGGTTTTTTCATTACTCGTGTTTTTTAAGAGGTTGAAAATAATACTTTTGAAAAAGTTTTAATTTTAATAATATTAGGAGAAATTAATTAAATATATAACGTTGAATTAATTTTATTTTTCTATTTGTATGTTTAAAATCATGAACTTAAATTATGTTTTCATAGTCATGAATTATTTAGACATTGCAGGTATAATAATTTAAAGGTTTCGCGATAAAATTCGATGCATTTTAATACATGGATACAATAGAATGGTAAAAAACAACTAAATCCTTTTAGTTTATTTATAAAAATATACAAAATGCGTCGAATATATGAAATTATTAAATTGTTATAAACTTGCAACATTTAAAAATAATTCAAAGTTAGAATACGATAAAATAAAAGTTCTTAGTTATAAATAACTAAAATAAAAGTTTATGCTTACAAACAGAAAACTAAAAAATAACTTAAGGTTATGTATAGCTAATTTTTCTATTAAAATTAAAGATAACCCTTAAAGGTACCTTCTACAAATAGTTTTTAAAGCTAAAGTAAGTATAATAAGTAATCGATTGCAGTTAAAAAATCGCTTAAAGTTAATACTACAAAAAATAAGGGTTTCACCGATGGACAACATCGTCGATACTTTCCGACGGGATAAACAATACGGCAGATGGATTTTCAATTAAACCAAAATTTTGGAGGGAGAAAATATGCTAAAAGATGGCAAGTGGTACGGACGGCCTAGGTCATCGGTATATCAGTATACCAACGACATTTTGCTACAAACGTGATGCTGTCGGCACTGTAAATGAGTTACCGACGATTAATTTCTCGGTACCAAATAATCGACGTCAGTTAAATAAGAAAATGATATAATCGGCATTACTGACACCGTTGCTGTTGATAATTTATAAATATTAGTTGCCGACGGTTTGTCCGTCAATAATATTCCTACAATTACAAAATGGGCAAAATCTTTCATCCCCTAAATTTCATTTCCCCAAAATCGACTTCCGCTCCAAAAACTCCTCTCTCTCTCTCTCTCTCTCTCTCTCTCTCTCTCTCTCTCTCTCTCTCTCTCTCTCTCTCTCTCTCTCTCTCTCTCTCTCTCTCTCTCTCTCCTATTCTCGCAAGTCGCCGATGCCCACCGACAACCCGCCATACTGCTGTCACCGTTACCACTCTGTGGTAAGTCTTCTCTCTCTCTCTCTCTCTCTCTCTCTCTCTCTCTCTCTCTCTCTCTCTCTCTCTCTCTCCCCTCCCCCCTTTGTTTTCTTGCTCTTCTTCTTCTTATTTTCTTCTTCTTCTTCTTCTTCTTCTTCTTCTTCTTCTTTCCAGCTGATTTGAGTTGTCGTCGCTGTTGTCGGAAATCAAAGACAGAGAGGTATATACTGTAGTTTTGAATTTTTCAATGATTCCACCATTTTCTATCTGTTTACTTGTGAATTTTAAGAGTTATGCTAAAAATGGAATGGTTATTATGAAGATTTTATGAGTTTTAATGTTTTTCTTTCTGTCAAATGGCTGATTATGACAAATCAAAATGCTCAAAATGCTTGATATCCTCTTTCTTTTCATGATTAATTCCCTTCTTTTGTGGGTAGAACTGAAGAAACACTGAGTCAGCTAAGTAATTACTTGAAAGATTTAGTTGAATCAAAAACCAAAACAAGATAGCATCTCACTGAAAATAAGAAAAACCCTCTTGAACTAAAGGAAATATGCAAATGCCCATTTGGGTATTTTGGAAGAAATGGAACGAGTTTGCAACTATGAAAACTGGAAAAATATACTGATATAAAAATTGAAGTAATATTAGACATAAAAGAAAGATTTTTAGAAATGTATTGCTGAAAATATGAACACAATGGTTAAAAGACTATTATGAAGTGAAAAAGCCTTAAATGAACAATAATAAATGTGTTGTATTAGATGTATGTTGTCTTAGTTTTCAACTTTCTTCATCTTTTATTGCCATCCATTAGATGTTCTACAAATCTTTGTACACTACCATAATCTTCTCTATAATCTTAATGAGTCAAAACGTGTTAGAAATGGAGTTAAGGTTGTTGATCTCTTTGTACAGTATTGGGAGCGGTTAGAAGATATTCTTGCAAAGTACAAGGACTAACTTTTCGAGTCAAGAATTTACGACGCTCTTCATGTTTCCTTGTTCACTTACGACTGTTGTGGCAATGTGATGCGTGCCTTTTGTGAACTTTGGTATCCATCCACGAATACTCTTCATAACTCTCATGGAGAAATATTTATTTCACACTGAGACTTGCAATCTCTTGGCGGTCTTCTAATTGATGCAGCTTTCTTTGACGAAGTTGTTCCTTCTGGCGAAGAACTTCTTGGTGCAAATGATAAAGTAATTCCTCAAAGTTATAAATTTTTATTCTTTGCACTCACAAGAATTGCTGGAGGTGACCCATATAGCGTTTCCTTCGAAACTTTGACGTGATTTTGGTCAAAGGGCCAACAAGATATACATCTCTCCCTTTACAACAAAATATGAAGAGGACATCAGGAAAACCAAAGGCAACTTGCAACCCAAAAAGTATGAACCGTGAATTTACCCCTCGAAATATGTTGGAGTGGAGGAACCATTCATCACTCTTGATGTCCCGATGACTTGAGGAAGGAAACATACTTGGCAGTGTCCCTCTTATGCTGGATCTGCAAATTTCTTCTTCCTGTAAAAGAGATTACATCCGCGCAAGTATATTCAACGTTGCAAGTCTAATGGCTTCAGGGACAAGATTTGCTCTTCCTACCCCTGTTTTGTCAAACATCTACCATGTCTTAAAAATGATAGTGAATTCATCATCTTTTAAGACATGTTGAGCTCCATTCCCAATCCACTATGTATATGCATGGATTGCTCAATTACTTCAATACCCATTACACGCATGATCAATACTTGTCGAGAGCTAAGATGACAAGGTTTCATGGAGAAAAGATTGCTTGATATTTCAGTCCTTTTGAAGCAAAAGATCTTCTTTAGAATATCAATCCATCATTTATTACTTGCAACAAGAAAAGAAAATTTAATTGATGATAGGAACTTATCATTGACTTGGACTGATTATTTCATTAGGCCCTGTTCCATCTTTTTGACTCGCTGCCAAAACAATGTTTACAAAATATAACCCTTCAGTCTTCATCGGTTTTGTAGGTAATTTGGATTTTCTCAAGATATTCCTAATGATTTTAGAAGCAAGTATTATTCCCAAACTCTTGCGGATATTTTGCAACTATGAGAATCATCTGCACTTCTGGATATAAACCCTAAAGTGGTTCTTTCGGCAAAGATTGCAAATCCATTTTCTACAACAGAATACCATACTTGGTGGAACTTGAGCACTTAAGAGACTTCAAAGACAGTCAAGGTCAAGCTTCCAAGTTCTACAAGAACTTTATCTACTACTGGAGTTGGTAGTTCATCTAAAGCACTCAAAAGACTTCGGCTTTGACATTTTATGAAGCTAATCCTCATCCCAAAGCATTCAATCCAATTATGATGGCCACTGGCTTCCAATCTAGCAATACTGATGCTAATGGAGATTATCATTGGAACCAATGTCCTTAAAAAAGAAAAAAAAGACTTCTAAAGCTCCTATTCCGTCATCAGATGGATTCTTAAAAGGCATTCCTAGTTCAAACATGTCACCTCGAACTTTGGTTGTTCATGTAAGTCCTTTTTTTAAACATATTTTTTCTTTAAATCAAATGCTTACGCTAACTCCAAATGTTTTAGTTGAAAACATTTGAAATCCCTCCCAAATTTGAAGAAGTTACCCCCTTTGGTGGTGAAGATGCGAGCATTTACCTACTCACATTGATTTGGGTGAGAGTGATAAAGACATGGTCCAAAGTCCAGATTTTGTTCCTTTGTCTATTGCTGAGTCTATCGTAGCACATGGTAGACAACAAGAACTAAATTCATTACCTTCATCTATTGGAAGAGGTAAAGTTTTGGAAGAACAACCTCATGTTGTTGTTTCACAATTCTATGGAGTTTATGAGATTACAGAGTGTCAAAATCAATATCTTCAACTCTTATGGCACAGAATTGCTGATAAGCTTTTGCAAGCTCCAATTGAATCTATATCTTCCATTGAAGTGAGTGTGACATGATCTTAGAAGAGATGAAAAAGGTAAATGTTAACGCTACTACTCCTTCGGAAAAATGATTGATTTCTTGGTTTGAGAAAGCTTAGGGTTTTGATGCATCTAGATCTGCAACTTGTGATATGATGATGAAGGAGGCATATCTTAATTCCCTTTCTGAAATGAAGAGGCAACTTGAAAAGTTTACATCAAAAGAGCAAGTCATAACATCAAGGTTAAATGATTCACAAGTGGAGCTTAGTTCCATCGAAGATAAACAAAATGAGCTTCAAAAGGAACTTGACATATTAGAGATTGTAAGCAAGCAATTTGTGCATTTATTTGGTGATATGAAGAGGAATTGAAGAAAGTGTACACAGAATCATGGTCAAAGAAAGAAGAAGTTGCTGCCATGGAGAATGCTCCTTTCCAATCTAATGAAGTGGTGCAGAATTTAGAAGCTTCAAGAGGGGATTCTAGCGGCAAATAGACATGAATTGATAGATTATAAATTTGTTATTTGATTTCAATTCCAATATTGTTTTAAGAAAAAATACATTTCACAATCTTTTTTTATCTAATGCATCATTTCTTCGTTTACTATCTTTCCTTGCTTTGTCTATTTTTATTTCTAACTTTTTTTCATTTATTTTAAGAGTTAAAACAAAGAAAGAGAACTTTGGATTGGTATGACTGAATTTAAAAGTTGCCTTCTAAGCTGCCTACGTATCCCAAAAGGGAATCAAGTTGAACATACTTCAAATCATACAAATGATTTTGAGGAGTTTACCGTTCATAGTTTATACTCTTGTGGGTCCGGGGTATCCATTTTTACTAACTTAGACTTGTTGGGATGTTTTAGAAGTTTAAACAAGTACAAAATCTTTGGTGGGTGTTATTTTGCATTATGAATTTTTTTTCTTCAATCCATAAGCTCTTTTTCTTTATTTTTTTTTTTTCATTTTTTTCATGCATAATAGCATTTCAGGAACTTTTCATTAATAGGACCAACTATTAATCCATCTTTATCAACAAGTTTATATGCATTATTGGTATAAACTTCTTGGACAATATATGAACCGTCCCATTTTGGTGAGAACCTCTTTATTTTTTTAGGATAGATAATTGGACGTCGAACAACAAGTACCATATCATCAACTTGGAAGGATCGAGGACGAACTTTCTTGTTAAATATTTTAGAAAGTCGAGTTTCATAACATTCCAAACGGTGTTGAGCTTCCAATCTTTTCTCATAAAGCACCTCCAACTCTTCAGGGAAAAGGCGAGTATTTTCTTCTTTTGTAAGCACTTTTTGAACAATAATTCTCCAGGAACAAATTTGGCGCTCAAGTACAAGAATTGCTTCAACACCATAGACCAATGTATACGTTTTAGCTTGTGTAGAAGATTATGTGCGGTAAGCCCACAAAGCTTCTTTAACTTTAAGTTGTAGAGAGTTTTGTTAAACGCTTTCGCCAAGCTATTTGCAACAGCATAATACATAGAAGAATGATATTGCTGAAGTCAAATTTTTTGCAAAGTTTAGTCATTGAACTATTGCGAAAAGGCTTGCCATTATCAGTGAGTGATAATATATCTTGGAATTCCATAACGAAATATAATATTACCATGAATAAAGTTAACCACGCTTTCCTTCTTGACTTCCTTTGACGCAACTGCTTCAGCCCATTCGGAGAAGTAATTGTTGCCACCAATATGAAGACATGTCTGCCAGAAGATTTTGGTAAAGGCCCCACTATATCAGTCCCCATACACCAAATAACCAAGATGCAACAAACAGATGCAATGGTTCTAGTGGCTGATGAATATAATTTGCATGAAATTGACAAGCTTGACATCGATGAGTATAATCCATGCAATCCTTCACCATTGCAGGCCAATAATATCCCATTCTTTTTGTGCGAAAGTGAAGCTTTTAGCCTGGATTGATGAGCTCTGCAAATTCCAAAATGCTCTTCTTCCAATGCTTGCATAGCTTCTTCATCTCCTAAGCAATGCAAAAGGACACCTTTGAATGATCGCCTATAAAGTGTATATTTGTAGTAGATGAATCTTGGAGATCGTCTTCATACATTGCTCCTGTTCCATGGCTCTTCAGGTAAAATACCATAGCACAATTAATAAATTATTGACTGACACCAATCTTCTCTTTCTCTTCCATTTTCAGTAACAGAAACAACATGAGTTTCATTTCTTCTTGTTGTTTGTTTTATCATCATCATCATCATCATCATCTTCAAATGCCAGTGGAATTACCCAACTGGCAAATTGAAATTTGTGTTTCCGAACTTGAGAAACACAAGGTAGATACGAGCTTCGCCAATGTGTCTGTTTGTTTATTTCCATTTCGCGAGACATGCTCTATCTCCACATCTCCTAAATAACCCATCATTAATTTGATATATATGCAATAAGGAAGCAACTCAAGTTTCTTCACATCAGAAATGCTAAGAATTTGATTGATGACAAACTTTTAATCTCCATAGATCCTAAGGTGCAACTGCTTCATGTCCATAGCCATTTCTAATCCAAGAATGAGTGATTGAGATTCAGCCATGTTATTTGAGCACTTTTGAGTCTAGGTAAATGAATATGGCAAGATATCACAATACAAGAATCTAGGAAATTGCCGACCTGCAAATCGATCAATATTAGGCATTTACCGACCGATTACTGACCGATATGGTCAGTCGGCGATATGTAGTTGGTAATTGCGTGTGACGAAATGTAAGGTCTGTAATTTTTACTGACCGGTTTTCTCGAATTACAGATCGAAAGATCAGTCGGTAACTTTATTTTTCTGATTTAAAATAATCAATTTAAAAAAAATAAGTTATCGACATTTTAAAACTTATCGATCGATTTTGCGGTCGGTATATTTTATTTACCAACCAATTTTGCAGTCAGTATATTTCATTTACCCACCAAAACGTTATTTATGTTTATTTTTTAACAAATAGTTACCGACTGATTTTCAATCGGTATTGGTCGGTAAATATTGAATTTTTGTAATATTCTATTTATAATTATAATAATCCACCTGAAATTAGAAACAGAAAACAACAACAAACAATATAAAATAAATACAATCAATATATATAATCTACTTTCAATACGATAATAACAAAACCTTCTAGAATACATAATATAAATATCAAATACAAACAAAAACAAGTCTAGAATACATAATATATAAATATCAAATACAAAATGAAATAAGTAATGAAATGAATACTCTAAGTATGTGAAATACAAAATCATATAATATAAGAATCACGTAAGTACAAAAGTACAAAACACTTAAGTGCCAAAGTACTACCTAGGTGGATATGGGCTAGAGGAGAAGGGAGGACCGGTCGGTAGCTGAGATGTTGGGTCATCCGTCGGAGGGAAAAGAGGGAACAAAGTGGGTACCAAATCAAGCTGCACACCACACTGAGAGGTGAACAAGGTCATAAAGCCAATTAACTTGTCGCCTGCTACATGTATCCCCACAATCGCTTCTCCCTCTCAATGTAGGCATCATAGGCAGCTGCAGAAGATACTGACGAAACCGATGACGAGCTATTGCTGCCTCCCTGTTGCTAAAATGATTGTTGTAGATTGTGTGCCACATGGCCCTTGTTGCTGACACCGGCAGCCTCGAACATCAACTACTTGTCAGTCAGCATGGGTGAGCAAGTCTCAATATGAAGGTGTTCCACATTCGCCATTAACTCCTAATATTTCACCTACAAGAAAGATATTAGTAAGTCATTGTAAGTAATATACAAAAGAGTAATAAACAATAATATAACATTAAACTAAAACTATTAAATAACCTTACCCAAAATTCTTCAGATCGTTTGTTGATCCACTGTTCCTTTTGCTGATGTAGTAGGACGTATAACTCTGATTGTGCAAATGCCTCGCCCATTTTCTCCCGCTGCAAACATTTAAAAGATAAATACAATTTCAAATATCAAGAAAGTGATAAAGAACTATAAGTTATAAAAAAAAATATGGTTGTAAGTTAAAAAAATAATAATTAAATATAGAAACAATGTAATTGACTTACTCACTCAATGAATGACCTAGACCCGCCGATGCGCTTGTCAGGCCCCTGACAACCACGCCCCTGCAGACGGTTCCTCTTTGCCACCTCTCGATTCTTCTTGAAAGCATCTGAGCTCCATACATCACAGAGACTCGTGTACTATGCGGTAGTCATTCATTCGGGTAGATACTCGTCCGCTCGAACCTCATACATCAAATCCTTATAACGTAATGAGGCTCGTTCCTCCCAAGCTTCTCATATGGCACACTCATGCAACGGGTCTAATCAATACCTTTTCAACAACAATATATACTTTGTTAATAAATATAAGCTTATCTATTTAAAAGTTCCTATAATAACAGTTATTTAAACACCTACCCCGAACTCTGTATACCACATGTTTTTTAATCCACTCATACAATAAATGATCTATTTGAACTCTTACTTGTATACAAGTTATATAATGATCTATTTTGGCTACAACATGTACCTGTCAGTAGTCAGTAAGATAAGAATGTGAGAGTCAACAACATCCTGCATAGGTGGCACTAATAGACGTGCAAATAATGAAGGGGCAAGTCTCAATGACGTCCCCGCAGTAGATGATGAAGAAGGAGTAGAAATAAGTGCCGAACTCGAGTACGACAGTTGTGGAAATGGAGTCAAAATTGCCGGAGAAGTAGCCGGAGATGTAGACGTCTCCGGAAGAATAGAAGCCAATGCCGGAGTAGACGTCTCCGAGTGAGCCCTATTTTTCTTACCCCCACGTACCATCTATAATATAAAAGATAAAACAATTTTAGAAAGTTACTTAAAAAGAAAGTTATTTAAAATTACATAACGGTAAAAAGAAACAAACAAGTCATTTAGAAATAAAGAAACTTAAACTCGTGTAAAAGAAAAAGAAACAAACAATACTATTTAAAAATAAAGTTACTTAAACATAAATTAAGAGAAAAAGAAATGAAAAAGTTACTTAAACAAGTCAATTTTGAATAAAAAAAGTTAACAATTAAAAACTTTACATTTTGCAATCGGACTTCGATTAAACTCTTTCTCTTCCTCTTCATCATTGGACTCATATTCAACCTCTTCTTCATCTTCATTATTGTCATGTTCATCTCCAATGCTATTCCTCCCGCGAATCTCTACCAATTCTAACTCACCCGACTCGTGACCATTAGTTCCAATGTCTTGAACATCAATGTCTATCCTTGAAATCTCATCATATCAACTCTTCTTGGAATAGAGCGTCTACTAGAGGTAACTCTAAAATACGAGGCCTTGATTGTATTACAGTCACCAATCGCTTTTTTGTTGTTTAGTATTAGGGTATGGGATGTAAGTTACTTGTTCGGCCTGCTGGGATAAAATGAAAGGATCATACCCCCTGCATATTTTCTTTTAATGTGCAGCTCCACAATTTTATATTTATCATAAATTTTGAGACCTCGATGTAAAGACGAATCAAACTGATCACACTTAAAAAGCTGGACTTTTGAATTGGTATTCCCTGAAATCCAACCTCAAGGATCTCATTTAAAATCTCATGATAGTCACCTTTTACCCGTACACCACAGTTATATGTAAGAATACTGGAACCTCGTTCTTGTGTATGAAACCTAAACCTATTAACGAAATACCCCTTGCACGATTTCACAAGTTTAGACAGACCCCATGATAAATTCTTAAGGCGTTCGCTACTACTTGCATTCACGGGATTCATCATCTGAATAAAGGAATGAATAATTGTTTAGTTTATACACAATTTAACTTATATTATGAAAATTAACGTAACTTTCAACTCACTTTTTCCCTAAACCACGATGAAAACCCCTCACTGATTCTCGTCTGTATGTCACTTTCTGTTAAACTTGAAAAATGAATCCTCAATTCCGTTGTATACTTCCTACAAATAATTAATATATTTAACATATAATTAATCCCACAATGTCATTAAGAAGTAAATATCTTGCTATATAATAAGTAATGAGACTAACTTACTTAATGTACGGTTCCACTCCATCGCAGTTCAATAGAATGTAGTTCGTTGCTGCCTTATATTCTTTATCATCTAAAAATCTTGTCGTCATCTTACCATACGCCCTTCCTTGTCCATTGAATATTGACAAAACTGATTCTTGAACTTCAGGTTGATGACCCTTGTCCTTCCTTCATGGATCCCTTGCCTTGGCTGATACATGAGGTTCAAAGTAGTAGCTATAATAGGAATCAATCTTTCCAAAAGTGGTCAATAAGGACAACTCGGAAATCTATAAGGATAACTCGAAAAAATTTCAAATTTTCCCTCCCTCTTTCTCTCTCTAAAGAATTTCTCTCTAACATCTCTCTACCCTAAAAATCCAATCTTTCACATTTAACACATTTTGGAGGTAGATATGAATTACTATGAAGATTTTTTACAAGAAAATATCGATTTTGAGGTAAGAAAAGTTTCAAAATTTTTTTTCGTTATTTAAGTGATTTTCGCTCACATGGGCGAAAATATCCTATGATTTTCGCCCATCTGGGTGAAAGTTTCATGTGGGAAAAAATTTGTTCAAATATTTTTTTTTTAAGATATAAATAAGTATACAATTTCATGTACTTATTAGTATAAAATTTGATGTTGGTTAACTGGTAAGCTCTCTATCTTCTTTTCATGAGGTCAAGATTTTATTCCCTTGACCTCATAAAAAGAAGATAGAGAGCTTACCAGTAAACCAACATCAAATTTTATACTAATAAGTACATGGAATTTTATACTTATTTACATCTTTAAAAAATATATATATATATTTGAACCGATTTTTGACCATGTGGGCGAAAATCACTTAAATGACGAAAAAAAATTTTGAAACTTTTCTTACCTCAAAATTGATATTTTCTTGTAAAAAATCTTCAGAGTAATTCATATCTACCTCCAAAATGTGTTAAATGTGAAAGATTGAACTTTTAGGTAGAGAGAAGTTAGAGAGAAATTCTTTAGATAGAGAAAGAGGGAGGGAAAATTTGAAATTTTTTCGAGTTATGCTTATAGATTTCCGAGTTTCCTTTATCGATCCCCTTTCCAAAAGTACGTGGCAATCATGACTTTTCATTCCGAACATTCTCAACTCATTCAAATCAAACATCTGCTCAAGTTAGAGGCATATCTATCCGATAGTTTCAAGTCCTTCACCCACTCAAGTACGGCTTTCTTTTGTTCTTTTGTCAAAGTGTAACATATGTTCGCTTTTGCAGAACCTTTTAGATTTAGTTCGGACAGATTACAATATCTTTGAACATCTTTCCTAGACTTCACTTTATCCTTCATCTTTCCTTTTAAATCCTAACTGTGTTAAAAATATTATCAAAGACATTCTTCTCACTATGCATGACGTCAAGATTGTGGCGAACTAGAAGAGTACGCCAGTATAAAGATGCTAAAAGATAGTACGCCTTGTCCAATTGTGAGATTTTCCTCTACTATCTTCTTTACCCATCTACGTTCTGTTTTCTGTAATCTTTGACATGTCATTGACCCTTTTACCCAACTAATCTCCGGTAAGACGAGGTGGCAACCTTGAGATCTTCTCCTCTACCTTTCTTGAAAGACCTCGAATCCCTCTGAAAGGGATGATCCGAATGCAAAAAGCATCGATGACAATCAAACCAAGATTGTTTTCCCCTACTTTGTAGCCTTAATGACTTTGTTTCTTCCATGCAATAAGGATAAGCTAATGCGCCAACAATACTCCAACCAGACAATATCCCGCATGTTAGAAAGTCACTAATAGTCAAAAGAAGAGTAGCCTCATTTTAAAGTTCTGTTTCTTCGAAATACCATATGTGTTAACTCCATGCAACTATAATTGATTCAATTTTTCTATTAATGGGTGCAAGTAAGCATCTAACTTATGTTTTGGATTCTGAGGGCTCGGAATAATATATGTCAAAAACATTACTGGAGTTTTTAAGCACATCCAAGGAGGCAAGTTGTACGGCGTAAAATTCATTAGCCAAGAATAATATTATTTTCCAGGCATCCCAAACAATTAGAAACTGTCAGTACATAATCGAAGACTTACATTCCTTGCTTCAGAAGCAAACTCAGGATGAGTACTATCAAAATGCTTCCAAGCTTCTCTATCCCTAGGGTGACTTATCATATCTGGCTTAGGTACACTTTTTTAGTGCCATCTCATATGCTCAACCGTTCTTTGAGAAGCATACAACCTCTGTAATCTATGAGTTAGCAGAAAATAATACATCTTATTTTTCTTTTTTCTCATGTAACGGTCATAGCCACAAAACTTACACTAACGTGTTTAGGCATTCTCTTTCCAATACAATATACATCCATTAACACATACATCAATATTTTGTACTGGCATATTCAAATCGGAAACCAATATGTTTGTTTAGTACCAATCACCCAACACCTTATTGCCTTCAGAGAGTACATCCTTCAAGAATTGTACTATTCAACCAAAGCAATTTTCAAATATGTTGTTCTCTGACTTGATGTTCAACAACCTCGTCATCGCGGACAACTGTGAATACTTTGTACACCATTCATATAACAATGTATCAACAGATTTTTCAGCATGTCATAAAACTGTTGAGCCTCAGGATTAGGTGCCTTCTCATAATTGTAGTATGCTCGTCGAGTTCAAAATCCGGACTAGTCTCATAAAAAATACTTTGGTTAAGTGTTGCTTTCAATATTTCTTGTACCACTACCTTCCCTAACTATAAGTTAGTAGCCCATGATGGTTCTTCATGTGCAGTCCAACAATAATAATCAGGTGAAAGCCCTAATTTATAAATGTGCAACTTCATATCATCCTCTTTAAGATACCTTTTGCTCTTGCGCTTTGCACATGGCAACATAACTTGTTAGCTGTACCAAGACCGTAATTCAGACACCAATTTACAAAACACTTTACACTTAGTTGAAACTCACTACTAATCTCCATAACCCCATGCATAGTTCTTCTACACATGCAACTATGGTCCTCCTCCATAACTTCACTAAACAAAACACATTTATTTAAAGTTAGAATTCATTACTCACTAAGCCTTATATTTAAAGTGCTTAAATATGCTTTATGAAATATTTAGATTTTAAGAGTTTGTTGTTTAAGAGTTTAAAGACTTCTCTAATCATTTGAGTATTACATATACATCAAAATTTTTGAAAGATTAAGATTTTAAGAGTTTTACATATAAACTTATAGACTAAGATTTTAAAATTTTTGATAGAGTCTCCTTTGTAAAATAGGCATTTTCCTTCCACCACGGCTACTCAAAAGGCAACATTTAAGATAATTCAAAGAGTCTAGGCTCTCTCATAAACAATTTAAATTAAAGAGTTTGGGCTCCTCCATAAACAATTCAAATTATAAGTCCTGCCCCCATAAACAATTCAAATTTACTTTGGATACTTTGAAAACTTTAAAAACCTTAATAAGGTAACATGACCTTATAAATCCAAAATAACACGTTTTAGTTTAGAAAACCTTAAGTTTAATCAAAAGGTACCTCTAATATCTAGTAATACTAAGATTCATAACCAATTCAAAGCAGTAATACTCGGATTTTATTAACTAAAAGTGCAAATAGTTGACAAAAGAAGGGATTTCATTATCCCATAAGACCGTTCATCCACATCGCTCTTAAGAGTAAAAAAAAAAAAAAAAACAAAGAAAGATGGGAGTTTCTAAGTATAAAGTATTTAAATTTTCAACAAGAAAAATCCAATCTAAAAGCCTTACACCAAACACACGAACAAAAACAAATCTAACCAAGTTTTAAGAGTCCGGGCTCCCCCAAAAGACAAATAATTATTGTTTTAAGAGTCCGGGTTCTCCCATAAAGACAATAAATAATTCATAACAAAAACAAAATAACTTATATATATAAGAGTTCGGGCTCCCTCATAATGACGCTAAAGAAAGCAAATGTAATTGCGTAACATACCTCAAAAGAATAAGCAACGCTCTAAGTCTTACAAATATACCTAAAACAAAGATACAAAAGAACACAACATATCATTTGTTTACTATGCTTTCGTCTATAAAATAATAAAAACACAAAAACACAAGATATACAATATGCACAATGTATAAAAGACATTATGTATTTCAAGTATATTTTGTTTATTTTAGGATAAACCATGATATTGATTAATAGGACAAAAGAGAATCTAATGAGAGTACAAGGCAAACTTATCTTTATAATCATTAAGGATTTCAAGTTAAAAATGGAATAAAACTTTCTAATTTGATGAAGAGAGAATAATATGACAATATCAATAAGTAATTCATTTCAAGGAAAAACATGGATCCCAAAATTTTCTTCCTCAACAATTTAAGCCAAAATTTTATTAAGGAGATGAAGAACTAATTCTAACTAGTTTTCTTATCATTTTTTACATTCAAAGGGAACAATTGCTTGTTTATTAGGAAGTGAATATTCAATATTCATTGTTATTGGAATAAGTATATTTTCTTTCTAAATTTTTCATAATTAACTCCTGCTATATATATACACAATTTTTTTATTGATAAAAATTGTTATTATTGATATGTATATATATAGATAATTTTGTTATTCAATAAGCAATTATTGTGCTATATAAAACACACACACGCACATATATATATATATATATAGAGAGATTTTTCCAACATGAAGAATGAGTAAATTTTTGTAGGTGAAGAATAGTATTCTGACGAATAGAAGAATGACACATGGCAAGTTTGATTTCAAGGTGGGTTGTGGTATTTAATTGGTTAGTTAGAAAAAAAAATTTCTGGAACAGAGGGCAAACCATTCGCATGAGCTGGGAAAAAAGAAAAAAAGAAAAGTTGGAAGTTAGATGTAGTACAATAAATGTAATAATGAAAGCTAAAATTGGGAATAAAATTCCGAAAATTTGAAAAATCTTGCAAGATGAAATGCAAAATGGGAAAGTTTGAATTAATGCAATTTAATGGTTGTCGTTAGGTTTGTAAGGAGTAGTTATAAAATGAGGATGGCTGAAGGCTTCATTTGAAGCTAAACTAGAGTGAAAAATTTTCAGAAAAAGTTTGAGGGTAAGAAAGGAAAGAAACTTGGTAGGAAAAAAAGTGTGATAAAATTCAAATGTGATGAATAGGATAGGAAGAGGAAGAGGAATTGAGGAATAGAAACAGAAGCCTACACAGATGAATAGTAGAAGAAGGAATGAAGTTGAAGGTAAGAACATAAAAAATTCAAGTTTGTATTTTCTGGGAAAAAAATTTACAGGTACCAAACCTAAAAATTCGAATACTAAGCAGTTGTTACATGATATTTAAATTATACACGACTCTATGTATTGTAGAAGTGTAACTTACTTGCCAAAGTTGAATATTATGTATCAAAAGTAATGACTAGTGAATAAGACATGATACACAACTCTATGTGTTGTAGAAGTATAACTTATGTACTAAAGTTGAAATATTGTGTATCAAAAGTAATGATCAATGAAAAAGACATGAAGCCTGAAACGGAAATATATTTTTTGATGTGATAAAACTTTTATTTACGATTTACTTACATAATCATTTTGGTTGGGTTTGGTTCTACATCATTTGATGAAAATAATGTTAAAATTAGGTTGATTAAAAAAATGTAATTATGAAAAAAATGAATCTAATATCCTTTGTTTATTGTCAATGTATAAAAGAGTTATGAATATTTAATAGGCTGTTTTTGCACCGTTATCGCAAGAGTTTAATCACGACCATTTGTGACACATTTTTATGAAATTCGATGTTGTTAACACTATGGAAACAAAACTTCATATGATTGAACATGTTCTAGACTAAATAATGGGAGAAATCCAAGTCAATATGATATTGGAAATGATTTTATACCTAAAATGTTTTCAGATTATTTTGTCGATTATTGGAATTTAGTTGGGATGGCGAACACAATAGGTGGGAATCGACCTCTAACAATTGGAGTAGAAAGGCAATGTGATAAGGGTAGAGCAACAAATTAACATGACGACGTAGGGAAGGGAAAGGGAAAAATGATCGACTTGAATGACAATATCAAAACTAGAGCGAGAATGGAAGTTTCAGATGAAGAAGATTCTGATGAAATGGAAAATATAAATGTTGAAGGGTCGGGAGGTGGATATTCATTATTTGGAAGTCGGGGAATGAATCGTAACATAATATCGAAAGATAACGAAGTTGAATTTGAAGAAATTGATGGTGAAATGGAAAAAGACGAAGGACCATGGAATTTTCCATTTTATTTTGATTTTAATAGTGTGGATGGCATTACCAAAGAACAAGTGATGAACATTTACGTTTGACTTAGATGAGGGAGCCGGTTACTTTTACAACATGTACAGAAGATGCGTTGGTTTCACCGTGAGAAGAGGAGATCAAAAAATAGAAAAGACCAGCGGCATTATACATATCACAAATTTATGTGCAGCAGATATGGATTTCGAGAAGACAGCTGGTTAAATAATCTGAATCGAAGCAGAAAACTGAAGGCTATGACACGTACAGGATGCCAAGCATGTTTCTGGGTAAGGTACGATTGTATAACAAAGAAGTATATTGTTGCAAAGTTTGTTAGAGAGAACAATCGCGTGATGACAACTCATGAACACGTACTGTTTCTTCGATCAGATAGAAATGTGACTGAAGGGGATTTGGAACAAACGAGGACACTCCAAGGTGTCGGTGAAGGAACAAGTCAAATAATGAAGTTATTTGTGTTACAAGAGGGCGGTTATGATATGGTTCGGTTCATTAAGAAGGATCTTTACAATCGAATAGATGTTGATAGAAGGAAAGACATAGCAAACAAGCATACTGAGAGTGCGGTTGCTTTTCTAAGCACTATGCAAGATATGGATCCAATGTTTTACCTTTCTTATGATCTAGATGAGGAGGAAATTGAAGCGAATTTTTTGGTATCATGCAGTGCAGGGTAGATTACGATGAGTTTGGTGATGTTTTGGTGTTTGACACAACTTACAAAATTAACAGATACTGAAAGACGCTTGTTGTATAGGTAGGTGTGAACAATCACTTTCTGACTTGCGTTTTTGCATGTGCATTGTTATCTAACGAGACGGTTGAGACGTATAAGTGGGTGTTGAACACATTCTTAGATGCTATGAATAGAAAAAAGCCTTATTCGGTAGTTACTGACGATGACAGTACGATAAGAAAGACATTGAAGAATTTGTTACTAGATGCAAGACACAGAGTTTGTAGTTAGCACTTGACGCAAAATATTAGCACGAAGGTGCGCTGCTATGAATTCAATTCAGGATTCAGTCGCCTGATGAAGAAAAAATACAAGACAGTTGAGTTTTAATCTGACTGGTCGAGGTCATTACTCAGTTGGGGTGTAGAAAGGAATGAATATGTGGCAAAACTGCAGCGAACAAGGCTCGATGGGCGGAAACATATCTTCGTGGACAGTTCTTTATCGGGATCAGGGCTACACAGCAATGTGAGTCAATGAATGCATATTTGAAGAGGTACCTGAAGGACAATATGCGTTTGTTTGAGTTCGTACGATCATTTCAGCTTGCTATTTCAGGACTCAAACACGCCACTGCACGTGCTACATCTATCACTGAGAATACTACCATTGTATTAATGACAGAGCTCATCTCTCTGAGAAAGACACTTTGGAATCATATACCAAGGGTATGTTCAACATGGTTAGTAAACAATTTAGAAGGAAAGGTTTATACTCTGAGGCCTAAAAGATTGAATCAGGGGACTCAATAAAATATTTGCTTATGAAGTACGACTCACAGCAAACGATTTGGGTAGTAGAACGATCTATGAACAGTGGTGGGATAGAATGCTCCTGTATGAAACTAGAGTCGAAGGGGATTCCATGTAGTCACATGTTTAGCGTGATGGTTTTCGAGAATATGAGGACTATTCCTGACGCGTGCATTTACTCGAGGTAGTCTCGCAAAGTTTCCCAGAAATCCATTGTTGCCCCATCGGTGATTGAAAGCGAAGGTGTAAGCTAAACGGCACAATATGGTATATTGAGTAGGATGTGTGCCCAAATTTATTATTATGGGTCTCAAGTGGACGGGGAGACTAATCATTTGAAGGGTTTGACAGTCGTGAAACTGAGAGATTGAAGGTGATGTGGATTAATAAAAAAAATCCATGTATGTTCGATCCAAGAGAAAAGGTTTGTCGGTGTGAAAGATCTAGAAGAAGTGAGAGCAAAGGGGATTGAAAAGAGGAATAAAGCAAAGAAACAATTTATTACGGCAATTGCAAGTAATGCTTTGGTAATTTTTAATAATCAAAATTTTGCGTTATTAAATTATATTTTATATGAATGAGGTACTTTCGGATGTAGGGAAACCGATGGTCATAATCTCTAGACTTACACTCAACCACTTCAATTTCATACCCGAGGAAATTTTAAAATTTGTGAAAGTAGTGCTTTTGAATATGCTTCATAGCCAAACTACGGTGATCTTGAAACTCAAGTTACTAAAAAAAATACTCAAATTGTTTAAATAATTATTTGCTTGGAAGAAACACAATTATTTTTTAAAAGTATAATTATCGATGATTTAACCTAAGCTAAGGAAATTAATTATTTTTTGTTAAAAACTTGCAGGATTCCTGGGCTAGTCTGCACTAAGCCCATAAATATGTTCTTATTAAAATAAATTGGTCCAATGGTAAAAATTTTAGCCTAACCCATTGTGACTTATTTAGTGGGCTTATTTTGGTTAATTGTGATGTATTGAGTATTTGAAAATACCAAATATATTGGGTGTGAGTCCATTATTGAATTTTAATTGAATAAGCAGCCCAAACCAATACATATATTTGAATGTTCTGTTAAAGGAATGATATACTCCTTTAACAACCTGATAAGGCTGTATTATATCCTTTACTAAATCAATCTCTTTTATATCTCTTTCTCCTCACCCATCCTTTCCTTACCATTCTCCAAAAATCCTCCAAGTAAATATCACCAACTCAACTGAAGGCACTTTACTTTTAACACCTATTTCTTCAGTTATATATGACCGACACGATTGATTCTGTTTTAATATATTTCGGTGCCAACACTTTTATAGTCCAAAAGAATGCATTTTCATATTTGTTTATAACAAGGGCTATCCATCTGGGGTTAGTGATTATTTGAGTATTGAAGAATCACTCAAATGTGTAAGTTAATTTCATTAAACGTGAAATTTCCTCATATGTCTAGTACATTATATATTTGTAGGTATACGAGGTTAAATTAGGTTTGAATTGATTATTGCGTATGTTCTTTGAAGTTTTGTGTTATATGAAATTTTAAATTACCTTTGAAGAATACATTTTTATTTATGGTAAAATTGTTATTGTTCCATTTTTATAAATTGCAAATATTGGATTCATAAAATGCTTACTAAATGATGGTTTCCAAAGTTGGACATTTCCCTCATTATTGGTCATTAATTATGTTTGAAATTTAGAAATAATTGCAGCTATTGATAATCTCAACTTTATCCCATTCTCTAAGAAATCAGCAATATACTTGCTCTAATTAAGCTGTCCGAGTTTCCCAGTTTCACAGAAAATGGGCAACCAACAATGTCTATATGCGTACTTCATTGTAGAGCACGGAAACTTTGTAGTGACATACAATATAAACTTCACTTGAAACTCCATGCCGACTGTCCAAAGGTTTAGAAGACTTGTCTTCAATGGTATGATAGATATCATCTTGTCTTCCCCTATCGTCAAATTCAATTCATTTTCAAGTCCCTCATTCGCCCCCTTCCCCCCTCCCCCTCTTGCACAAGTAGACTTTCAATATCCTTCCCACAAATTGGCAACCCAATATACGGTGAGCGTCTTCTGCAATTAATCGAACTTCTTTCCCATGTAGTCTAAAGCATCCCATTTTAATGTTTACTGATCTGTCATCCATGAGAATATATCATAGAGTAGGGAACAAGTTCTCAACTCCAACATACTCCCAAAACCCATTCTCAAAACCGCTTCTCGTTATTCATCATTAAGACTTTTAGCGACTTCATTCAAAGCAAGAGCAGAGCATCTACTCAAATACGTGGGCTGTAATTAACGGCAAACAATCAAAATAAGTAAACATTTAAAACAATTGTACATCTATAATTGCAATTGAAATCTATAATATACAACTATCATGGATAATTGGTTTCCAGATTTTACTTTCAGAAGATATTTCAGGTAACATTTTCACAATTAATATACATGAATATATATATATATATGAATGATAATGTACTTCTTATTATGCGATTAACAGTAACAATATACTAAAGGTCATGAACAAGCTATGATCATTTTATTGTTCAAGAAATTCAAATAAGATTACTCTCAACATGAGAATTTTCAAAATGATTCAAGATCTTGTTAATTGGATTTAGGGATCTTAATTTCAAGCAAACTACATCATCTAGTGAAACCACTATTATTTCAAAAGAAATTTCCTACTAATTTACTTCACTCACTATAAACGTTCCGTTGCACATGTGTCCGGCAATCCTTCCTTTCTTACTCCTAGGTATATGATTTGTGCTTTTTTCCTCTCCAACCTTCGAATCGGTATTATGAATTTGTCCCGAACGCCCCTTATTCATAGGACTTCCCTTCCTAAGTGGTGGTGTTGCCACCATTTCCCTCTCAAGGATGTTTGAAACTGCCTGGTTTTCAGATTTATGAGGGTTCAAATCTGGCTCTGTGCTTTACATGGAAGACTTTCTTCCAGTTGTTCTATCGGGAAAAACTCCGAAATCCAACCTTTTCCTCCCATAATAACAATAAAAAAAATAATTTTCCAAATGGTACAGCATAAAAAGAATCCAAGCAATCAAAATCAGCAATTTTGATTTAACAAACTAGGAGTGAACATAATGGTTCAAATCATCCCCTAAATAGAAATAAAATCTCTATCACAAAAAATTACTTCATTCATGACTAAGAAAAATAAAAGTTAGAGGAAATATTACCTACCCTATTAACAAAATCTAAGTCAAATACCGTACCCTTTCATGGCAGCCTCTTTTATGTTCAAAGGTTGAGATGATAGTTTCTCATCTATTTTCTTTTCCAGAAAATTTCATCCTATATTATTAAACCTTCTATTAACATGCTATAGAAAACATGAAAAAAAATATTTTACTAGTAACTAATCATGCATTTTTCGTCAAATAATTCACAACCTTGTTCAATTTAAAAACTTGAAGTAAAAGATATTGATATGCATTATTTACTTTCTAAATACAAATTTTCAGAACACTAACTATATATGTCCATTGAAATGATACCCTGTGGTTCAAGATTATTTTCCATACAAAAGGTGATTTATTTCAAGTAAATGCCAGAGGTATCAAACTTGACCCTTCATCAGCTTATGACTTGATAAATTGTAGTAAAAAGTTTTACCCGAACCGCCTAGCTCTCTAAATCTTTCACTGAAACTTTCAAACATCCTTCAATTTCAAAATCAGTAAACTTTCGAGTGTTAATAGGAGTAGAAGAAGAACTGGGGCTTGAAAGAGCAAGTTTATAAAACAAAATAACAAACAAATGTCAAAGTAAAATTAAGTACAAACAAATAAGAGCAAGTAATCAGCAAAAAAATTAATCACAATCAAAATAATACTTTTCCAAACCATCACAGAATTCCCCCAACTCATCCTTAATCCAAAATTGACTTCTAAATATTTCAATTACTGTCTACCAAAACAAAATTAAGTACAAACAAATAAGAGCATGTTATCAGTAACAAAATTAATCACAGACAAAATAATACATTCCCAGAAGTCACAGAATCCCTCCATCTCATCCTTAGTCCAAAATTGAGTTCTAAAAATTTCAATTACTGTAAACCAAAACAAAATCAGTCTTGCTCACTTACATTTGTATTTATTTTGTTGTAATTTTTCACACCTTCAATTTCTATTGTATCCTCACAATCTCCCATATCTCACGAACTCCGGAGGTCATCAAACGAGACAAACATGCACCGGCCAAAATAAGTAGGGAGGAGAAGACATTGAGGATTCGGGAGCTTTCGTCGGACAGAGAGGATCAGGGACCTTGGCCCGGTGACTGGGGAGATTAGCGTGGGGTTTCAATCGGAGAGATCGACGGAGAAAACTAAAGGGAGTAAAAAAGGAATTGATAAATTCCATGTTATGAGGATGATGGAGCTTTGTTGCCGTCGCTCAGGTTACCGCGGTTCGCTACTGGAACTGAGAGTTGTAGACGATTTTCTTTTTTTGTAAATGGAGACAGAGAAGACCTAGAAATCCAACTCCAGCAAAATTGTAGGAAGCGATAAGGGAGTAGAAAAAGGAATTGATAAAGTCCACGGTATGGGGATGATGGAGCTTTGTTGCCATTGCTCGGGTTATTGCTACTCGACGTTGGAGCTGAGAGCTGCGTACGATTTTCTTGTTTTATAAATGGAGAATGAGAAGACCTAGAAACCCAACTCCAGAAAGACATTAATTTGTCTGAAAATTAGGAAACTTTAATAAAAAAGAAAAACGAATTTTTTTTTTTAAAAAAAAAAGGACAAAAGGTCACTTGTCTAATAGGTTACCCATTTTTTTTTTTTTTACCAAAACCACTAAAAATTAATTAATGGCCATGATGTCATCTCATTTATTCAATGGCTTAGATTGGTTTTTCTTTAGGTGAAGAAAAACTACTTTTCTTCACTATAATCATACCCATATATATATATATATATATATATTGTTATTGATAAAAAATAAATAGCTTGAAATTATATAAAAAAGAATCAAAAGGAAATTATATAAAAAAGAGTTAAGTCCAGAAAACTCCCGAAGTTAAGAAATTTTGTTTATTAAGGTCTTAAATTTTATTTTTGGACAAGTAACCCCTTAAACTTCCCTTAAATTTAAAACTTTGATAGAAATAAACATATAATTCCTAAATTACCCTTCAATTGAAAGAAAAAATTCAAGAATATAAGTTAAAAAACTTTAGAAAAAGTATTAAAAATATAAAAAAAATAAAATCTAAGAGTGAAATTAAGACACTTGACATCTTTCTAATAGAGAAAATAGAAGGTGGATAGATAATTCAAAACTAACTGAGTTGTTATAACTTTTCTTAGTAATCAATAAAGATAAAAAGATTATCAATAAGTGAATTGTTTTTCACGTGTATAGATGGCGAATCATTAGCAGTTAATTTAGTTGTATTATAAATTTATAAAGGGTTGTTACAAAAGAGTAGTGAAGTCTTAGATAAGCATTATCGAGTGTGTATTCAATCTAATGGTTGGAGGTATTTTCTCATTTGGTATTCTCCTGCCCTTTTTTCTCTGTTCTTTTATCCCATTAATACTTTTAATCCATTTGATTTGGATCGTTAGTCCTTAATTAAGTAATCCAAAATTTCTACAAGTCTTAGATTTGGAAGATGTCAAACTATATGGAGATTTTCCAGAAAGTATGGCCAAAAGCTTTTTTCAAACTTAAAAACTTATTCAAGTTGAGCCACCTTCTCTCCTCTTATGAAACTCCTTACGAATATAATATTGTAGAAATAATTGGTAAATTAAAACAGTAAAGCACATGGAAATTAAAAAAAAAAAATTAGATAGTAAACATTAAAAAAATCATACTAATTATCTATTCATTCTTTTGAAGGACTTACATTTCTTTGTCAAGGTAAATAATAAACTGTGAACATATTTCAAGGGAAAAAAAGTGAACATATACACAAGCAAAAGAAACAAAGTGATACAATATCATAAGCAAAACAAGTATGAATTCAAAACTTTTCAGTAGTTTCTTCTTCATCTTCTTCCTTCTCTACAATCACAAATGTAAAATCCAAAACATAAATCTATCTCAAAACCTTAAAATTCTTCTTTCTTCGTTCATTATATATAATGAATGAAGAATAAGAGAAGAAGAAGAAGAAAAGAGAGGAGGGAAAGTAAAGAGAAAACAACTTACAGTGAGGAGGGGCTGCGGTCAGTGGCCGTCGATGGATTGCTGCCGTCGGTGGGGTGGAGGCACGTGGGGAGTGAGGGAAATTGAAGGGGAGGGGAAAAGGGTTTTTTGGAGAAGGAAATTAAAGAGAAGGGGAGAAAGGTTTTCTGAGAGGGAAATTGAAATTATATGGGGAAGAAGAGAGGGGCACCCATTTTTTGCAAATATCCCAACAGTTATCAATTGACTTGCAATTGATATTTGGTCGGTAACTACATATTAAATATTCAATTTTTTTTTTAAAAAAAATTAATGACTGATTTCTAACCGAAAGTCAGTCAGTAATCTAAGTTCAGTCGGTAACTTTAACTTAGTTACCGACCGGTTAATTTCACTCGATAAATCGATCAGTAGCTTCAAAATTTACCGACCGACCTAGATTGGTCGGTAAATAACTGATTTCTTGTATTGTCACCCTCTGATGTGACGAACACTACTCCTACACCAATTCTATCTTGATATGCAGTACCATCAAAATGCATCTTCCATGTAGATAAGATTTAAATTAAATACATATCTTCATAAGGTAAATCATTAGTCAACTCCCACTCTGCTGGTAAAAGGTGCTCTGTTAAAAGTCAGCTAACACGTGTCCCTTGACGGTCTTTTGAGGAACATATATAATTTCAAATTGTTGGAGTTATAAATACCACCTTGCTAGAAGATTAGACAAGACGGGTTTTGTCATCACATACTTGATTAAATTTCCTTTGGAGATTAGATGTATCGTGTGGGCTTGAAAATAATGCTTCAACTTTTGGATTGTAAAAATTAGTGCCAAGCATAAATTCTCAATCGGCAAATACTTAACTTCATTAGGAGTCATCATCCTACTCAGGTAATATAAAGCATTTTTCTTACCTTTTTCATTTTTTTTGAGCAAGTAAGACTCCCATACGATTTCAAAGAATTCATCTTTAACTGATAACGATGAAGCCGTTCAAAACCTTTCCTTAAATGGTCCAAATGGTCTTCTCATTTTCGTGACTTCACCACCAAATCATCAATATAGCACTCAACCATTTTATGGAGCATGTCGTGAAAAAATCCTTAGCATTGCTCGTTGACATGTCGCACCTGCATTTTTCAAACTAAATGGCATTACTTTATAATAGTAAATACTTTTAGGTGTGTGAAAGATAGTCAATTCTTCATCTATTAGAGCCATACGTATTTGATTGTATCCAGAAGATCCATTATATGAAACTCAAAGCTTCTTGACTAATAACAGCATCAACCATGATTTTAATAATTGGAAGAGAAAAGTCATCATTTGGGCATGCATTATTCAGGTCCCCGAAAGTCAACACAAACTTGCAGTTGCTTATTTTTCTTGCGCACATGCACAATGCTAGATATCCATATTGGGTATTAGGCCTCACGAATAAATTCAGCCTCAATTAATTTGTTGACGTCATTTTCAATTTGAGGAATCAATTCAAGGCGAAAACGCCTCTGGGCCTGCTTTATCAGTCGAACACTTCTTTTACATACAAGTGATGGACAACAACTTTTGAATCTAGCCTTGGCATCTCTTTGTATGTCCAAGAAAAGACATCCTTGAACTCATGTAGAAGTTGAACATATGATTCCTCTTCTTCTGGCCTCAAAAGTGAACTTCTATAGATTAGGTGTTTATCATCTTCATTTCCCAAGTTAACTTCTTTCAACTCATCTACTGTGGTTTAAACGCATTCTTCAAGTTCAAGAGAAGCATCTCCTTCTTCACAATTTTCTCGATCAAGAATACTGATATGCTTCGAAGTATTAACTTTTTCATCATCCTTCTCATTTTCTCTTCTTGTAGGATTACTTTTTGAATTATCCACACCAAAACGGAAACACTTTGAGTTCTTCTATTTTCCATTTGGATATTTTCAATAGAAATATTTGTATCTCTTTGAATGTAGCTAATTCTGATCGATCTTTCAATTTCCCTAACAAGCACAATAGTTTGTCGAGAAATAGGTCGAGGAGAGGCATTGTGCGAGAATGTAACGAAATTGGTTGACCCTACCCTTTCTTCATCTTTTTTCTTTGGCCTTACCTCCACAACAGTGTGTAATTTGGCTTCAACACGCCATCGCAATTCACAAGAAGTGTAGTTTTCCTCCTCATTCTAAAAAGAATTATGCCACGGTAGCTGTTTGCACCATCATTCAAACATGGTGTCATCCCAATCATTTCTTTCATTGAGGATTTCTTTGAAAATCCATGTTTTTTGAAAGACGCCTTTCTTGCTGTCTTGATTTCCTTTGCCCCCAAATGCTCAAACATCGACCCATGAGGATTTTTATCCCTAGTCGATCAAAAACGGACCTTGGGTTCACCTTTGAATCTTCATCTTCTACGAAGATATAATGATTGTTGGCCTTTTTTTGGTGATTCGCATGGGAGAAGATGGTTTATATCCCAACCAGCACCCGAACTTTTCACAGAATGTCCATTTTTCTTTCAACATTCTCTGAGTTTCATTCAAACTATGAACTTTTGAACCAATTACTTCAGCAATGAGCTTACCTAAAGTATTCGAGCCTTGAGGATCATATCCAGCTTTGGCCAGAAGTTTGTATGCATTAGGATCAAATCCTTCCTCAATTCTTTTAACAGGCAATGTGCCATGGCTCTACTTTTGGTCCTCGTTTAGGATGCACAAGTCCTTTCAAAATAGGCTTGACCATTAGTTTGACTGCTTCAATCTTAGTCAATAGTACAGTGCAGTCTTTCAACTTGTCCACTTCAACTAAACCAGATTGACCACTTTTTCTCAGTGGTTTAGGGATATATGCAGAATAGGAGGATCCTCTTGCATCAATTTGATCGACTTTCCCTTGTCATCACTTGAATTTTTATTTTGCAAAGTGTCTTTTGAACTTTGGACTGCCAAGGTTGATGAAACTTGCTTTCCTTTAAAGGTTACACTTTTACTTTGCAAATGTAGTTTAGCATCTGCAATGTGGGTACCTACTTCAGCAAAAGGCCTTTCATCAGCAATGACCTCTCTTATAACTCAATTGCTAGAATACTTGAAGCATTAATGAAGTGTAGACAACATGAAAAGGACATTGGATTTCATTTCACCAATCATCAAATACAAAGGGATTGTGCCAAGTGCTCTTTGCCCCCCCCCCTCCTCCCGATTGAAACCTTGTATCATAAGGCGACTTTGAGACATTTCTTTCGTAGTAATTTCCAATTCGTTTAAGATTTGCATGGGAAGAATATTGACAGTAGAACCTCTATCCAGTAATATTCTATTTGCTTTCTTTTTATTTGGGTACCAAGACACAAACAAAGGTCTATTATGATGCTTTGAATCCAGCAATAGGTCTTCAACTTATATAGAATGTGATTGTAGCCATATATTTTACATATTTTTGTGTAACTATATTTTTGTCATGCTTGTCATCTAGTAGAGAAGATTTGCTTGAAGTAATATCTTCCTCTTTATAGTTGATAGCAAAACAAGATACAACCTCAGATTCATTCAGCAAAGCTTTCGAAAAGAATTCTCCTAAAATAATTGGTTGTCGATTGTTGGAATGAATTATATATTTTAACTCGACTCTTTTAGGAGCGGAAAATTTGTTTCGAGTGGCATTTCCTTTTACCAATTTAATTTATTTTGCTTAATTGGTTTGCCATTTGCTCCCTTTTGTTTGTCACCTTTTTGGTGTTTCACCATGATCCATCCTTCAGAATCAGAGTCAACTTCACTCTCAACCATAGGCAAGGTACAAAGATTCTCAAGAGATCGTTGAGAAACGCTTTCCACTTTGCTTTGCAAAAGGAAACTTGTTAAGCTCTCCACATCAACCCTTATGGGATTGAACTACCCAAACTTGATCATGGCAAACTGAGGGATAGAATGAGATTACTTCAGCATTGTGAATAGGAGAGATCCATGTTATGTTTGTTTGATTTGCAGATACTTCAGCTTCCTCCAACAAAATTTGTCCCTTATGAGCCAATTCTATGATTTTATTATTCTTGAAGATAAAACATTTTTCAATGAGAAGACCAAGAAGACGATGATACTTGCAATAGTTTGGATCCGTAGTCTGTTCCGCCTCTGTTAGATGTTTCATTTCAGGCAATTCAATCATTCCTGCCTTGAACATTTCATCAAATATTTCTAGAATATCATAATCTAGAAAAGGGTACACCTTTCTCTGCATTTCTTTTAATGTTACCTTCTTTCTTGCATCATCTTGAATGGTATCTACTTTCTCTGTAAGCTTTTTATTAATTTTTATAGAAAACTTAACGGGTGCAACAATCGTTACGTTAGATTCTTAAGCCATCGAAGAATATTTGTTGACTTTCTAGATGTCTTGCTTCTCCTTCTTACATGGCTCTGAAGCTGGAATACTTTGATCTCCATATGCTTTGAGACTTAACTCCATATTGTGCACACGAGTGGCCAATTCTTCAAAGGTCCTTGACTGAATTCCTTTGAGAATGTATTGCAGACCCTAATTCATACTCTAAATGCACATCTCAATTGCAGATGTTTTATATATCCATCCCTGCAATCCAAACATAAGCTTCTCCACTGATTGATGTAATCAATCGTAGGTTCTTTCTATTGTTTTTTATGGCTTGGTTCTAGCATACTTACAATTCAATCTATAGAAGCGATTCAGAAATTCAGTTTTAAGTTGCTCCCAACTATCAATGGATCCTGGTGTAAGATTGGTGTACCAGTCAAACACATTCCCTTTGAGGGAGCAAAAAAATTGCTTGACTAGGAGATCACCATCAGTTCCTGTATTATTGCAAGTTTCAACAAAATGTGCATTATGCTGCTTGGGATTTCGTTTGTCGTCGAACTGTTGTATTTTGGGAGGTTGATATCCCACCGGCATTTTGAGTAACACTGTCAAACGGGCCAAACCGGACCGGACCGGACCGGCCCGCACCTAAACAGTCCGGTCCGGGCCTATTTTTGACGGGCCTAAATTAAGGAAATCCGTATCCGTCTGTAGCCAGCCCGCGGGTAAACGGGCCAGCCCGCGGGCTTTGCTCTTTTTTTTTTTTTTTTTTTTTTTTTTTGGGGTAATTTTCTGATTTTTTAAAAATCTTGCCTATTAACTATAATAATAATATACATTAATCCTAAACCTAATCAATCAAAATAGAGAAAAACCAACATAAAAAAATTAATAAGTAACAATAATTATCCAACAAAACAAATTAATAATTATTTAACAAAAAGTCAATACGAAAAATTATACACCAACTTCTTATTCTTCATCATTTCATCTTGAGGACTCATCTTCAACTTGATTACATCCTCTCCTCATCATCTTTACCTATAAAATGCAAAACATAGATTATATAGTAAATAAAAAAATTAATAAATAATATTCATAAATTAAATGAAGAAAAAGTTGTACTTACTCTCTAAATATCATTTCATTGATATCAAAGCAAACTTTTACATGACGTGAAATGCTAGATGTTCCATATTTTCCTCCTGCAATATACACCTTCCCACAACGAACACATTCAACCCTAGGTTCTCCATCTTCACCAACACTATCAAGCCTTCTGGTATGAATCCATACATTTGACTTATAGGATTTTTTCGCTTTCTTTAAAGATTGTGCAGCATTTGATTGATCACATTTATCACTAATATCATCAACAACATTTTTATCCATCTTCTGCAATGGATAAAATGTTTATAATTCATGATTTGAAGCACTTACTAACTAATCTGATGAATGATGATAAAGATTATAAACAGGAAGCACTTAAAGATTATAATGATAAAGATTCCAAAAACTGATAGTGCTTACAGAGTTGAACATTATAGGCCTAACGAATTGTTCAGCAATTGATTCATCATCACCAACATTTTTATCCATTTTCTGCAGTATTTCAATGCACAAACACATTCACATAGCGAACACTACACAAACACAATCACATAAACATTAAAACATGATATAGTGCCCAAGTAAAACATTGAGACACACCAAACAGTAGCTGCAGGACATCTTTTATATTTATATTTAAAACGTACATAGCAGTTCCAAATCAAAGAAACAGTTAAGCATGTCAAGATACCATCTGTAAGGTTAGTTCAAGCATAAGAAATTCCCAAAATAAATTGATCAAAAAAATTAAACAATCAAAGCACATTAAATTATACACATTCATACTAATATTTTCAACGTAAACACGATAACAAATAACATAAAAATAAGATACATAATGACAAGTAGGCTAAAACTAAACTCAATGACTATGGTGTTATTAGCTTTTTATGTTTTAATGTTTTCGAGTAGTAATAATCAATAAAATTTGGTATTTTATAGTATATTATGATTTAATTAAAATTAAAATTTATTATATTATTTATTTTGTAAATATTAATAACATGCATTAAAAAAATGAATAATTCTGATTATGTATATATACGCATAAAGAAGCTCATGAAATATTAGCTCATTCTTTAAGCTATAGACATGATTCCTTAGGTATCAAATTTCTCCAATTTTACAAAAAAGTTTAACATCCAATAAAGAATGGGGATTCCTGGCAAAATAAATAAATAAAGAATGGGTTATTAAAGGGTTGAATTGAATCCTCCCACAACAGCTCCCTCTTCTTCTATGATAAGTAGTTTCACTAGGATGAAGATAAAATGGATGAGATGGTGATAATTCTTCACTAGCTTTCGTCATTCAGAATTTTCAGAAAGAAAAAAACACTCCCTACGAGACAGAGTATGAAGATCACAACTTCAAAAAAAAATAAATTGAAAAAAAAAAATCCAAATTCAATCAAAGAGCCAGAAGAGACTTCAAAGAACAATCAGATTAATCAGAGAATAAAGGCAGAGAAACAAGCAAGATTGCTCTGATAAGTTCTATCCTCTTTTAGTCCCGCCGTTTATTATATTTGCCAGCCAGAGACCACTGCCTATGTTACGGACTTGCTCCTCTAAGGTTCAAATTTAGATTGATTTTTTATTTAAAAACATATATTTTATTCTTCTAAGGTTCAAATTTAGATTGATTTTTTATTTAAAAACATATATTTTATTCTTCTGAGTTCATAAAAAATGAATGAGTTGTAATCAGAATGTGAGGCCCTAAATGGAAAAAGGGGGGGGATAGAATGATACCATCTCCATCTGTAACTTACTTTTTTAAATGGAGTTTGTGGCGTCTGCGCTGGTGCTGCTGCAAAGCCGCGCAGTGGACCAGTAGTGTAGCAGAGCGGAGCTGCGGGAGGCGGCGGCGAGAGGTGAGAGCTGCGGGAGGCGTTGGCGAGAGCTGCGGGAGGCGGCGACGAGAGGTGAGAGCTGCCTGGAGGCGGCGGCGAGAGGTGAGAGCTGCGGGAGGCGGCGACGAGAGCTGAGGCTTACTGAGGAAGAATGAGAGACAGAGAGAGCCGAGAGTGAGAGACGAGAGACTGAGAGTGAGAGAGAGAGGGGAGGAGAGGCGGCTGTCTGAATTTTCAGACAGTAGGAGTAGGGTTTACAAAAACACATTATTTTCATTTAAGTCCCTAAAAAAATAAATAATTTAAATTAGGTCCTAAAATAATTCATATAATAATAGATAAAATAATCTCTCACAAACGGGCCAGCCCGCAAACCGGACCGGACCGACCCGTAAAAATCCGCATAAAAAACGGTCCGGTCCGGGCTCATTTTGTACGAGCCTAAATTTTAAAAACCATATCCGTCCATATCGCGGGCGGTCTGGGCCGGCCCGCGGGCTTGAGCCCGTTTTGACAGTGCTAATTTTGAGGTTATCAATCCTTTTCATGTAAGGCTTCACATATGCAGAGGAAGACTTAGCAATTCCCTCATACTTGTCTTTGATTGTCCCCATGATGAAGTCCTTCAGTTGATCTATCGAAATCTACCCATCAGAGGAGACTTGGATGTTCTGAGCCTCCTTCGTTGATCCGAACCTTCTCCAGATATCATCAACCTTAGTAGTTCCTGAATTGTTTGAGCCTTTAGGTTGTTTTGGAGCAACCTAGCTCGTTTCTCTAGAATTATCAAATCGATTCACCAGTTGAGCAATTCTTATATCTTGTTGCTGGCAGTGTTTTGCAAGCCCTTCAACCAATTTCGTCAAATTCGCTATTTGCTCTTGAACTGATGAAACGTCTGTCATCATGGTCGGCATAACTGAAGAAGTTGCAGATGAAGTCACGTAGTAGGATATGCTTGACTTCAAAACCTGTGGAATAAACAAAGTAGAGTAAACATTAATATTCTCCTGTTCCTCATGGCTTGAAGCAGAATCCACATCTCAGAGCAACATAGTTTTGTTTATTGTAGCTTGAACATCTTCTTCTGCCTCCAAGGAAGAAGTGCTCTTGAAGACCGGATTTGTATATTTGAGAATTGGACTATCAGTTGATTATTCCTGCAAATCCTTTTCTACGAGAGCTTTTGTTGTTCTTCTTATGATTGGACCAGTATAGCCAAGTGGCGTAGTCAACTCGATTTTCATCCCAACAAATGAAGCCTTAGAAAATGTAGCCTGAGGTTGTGTTGGTTGAAGACATTGATGATGTTTGTTGTTCTTGAAAAACAGAGATGAGCGATAAAGATGGTCCCACTGGGCATGCCACAAATTTGTTTACAAAGAATTCTTGTCTCCAAAATATTTAAAGCAAACAAGGAAAACTAGTAACAAATAATATTTATAAAATTTAAAGCTGTTATAATCTTTGAAAATTCTCGTCGAAAGAATAAAGTCCACTAATTCTTCTCTTTGAAAACTTGTTTCGAGATCTTCGCAGCTTGATCTCGGAGTTGTCAAAGAACTTCCTCTTTTACTTTATCAAAGAAGAACTCGAAGAAACTTCTAGCCCTGAAATAGAAGGCTAGTCTTACTTTAGAGACTTTTGGAAATAAAAAATATTTCAGAGCTTCAACATTTCTGCTTGATGGAATTATTGTCTGGTTTTTCCCTATGCCTTAGCCTTCTATTTATAGGCACAACTTGAGAGGGAAGATCTGACATTTGAATTTCAAATAATTTATTACTAATATTTAAGAAATAATATATATGAGGTGGAATTATTTCATTGGCCAAGCCATTTTACATAGGTGACATGGCACAATCTCATTTGTTGGACCGCTACTTAATTTCTCATTAGTTGGAGTCTTCCAATTTTGACACTTATCCCAATTTGATTGCTCAAGAATATTTGAACTAAAATAGAATTTTTATAAAATATTAGGGATTCTATTTTAAATTTTATATTCTTACAGTATTATTTATATATTTATTGAATTTTACAGGAATGCAAAATATATATATATGTGAAAAGAAAATGCACATCACTTATTAGTGATGCAAAAGAGAATCTTTTAGCTGATGAATTTGCTCTTGAAACTAAGTGCAGTTTGAGGTAAACTTTCTTAATAAAAGTAAAATAGTTAAGGTACTTATTTTGGTTAATTAGTCTTTTAATATTTACATTAATATTGTAAATGTACATTAATAAAAAGATCAAATCAAAATAAGGTAGATAAAAAGTAAAAATAGAGGAACCAAACAAGTAAGAAGTAACAAAAGGATATTTTATTCCCAAAAAAATAAACTACAACACTCCACGTCTTGTTTCAAAATTAATTTCTTTTACAATTCCTCCAAAAAAAAAAATTAACTTTACAAAAATTAAATAAAAAAAAATTTTTTTCCAAAGAGTCTGTGGGCCGTGATAAGCTACAAAATGATTGTGAGACCCATATTCATCTTTGATATCCCCCAAAGTAATACGCCTTTTTAGCATTCTCATCCAGAGGCCCATCATTTGAGGTGGATTAGATAATGGAGTCCCCAATTTTGGCACCGGTCTTCATGATCCAGACCTTGACTTAATGACTAGTGAGATCAAAATTTAAATATAAAAAGTTAGTATATTATTTAACTTTTGAATTATTAATTTTTGTATTGAATAAATTATTTTTTATTTTTTTGAGAGTTATAATGGTAATATATTCTTAATTTTTAAACAAAATGAATTAATTTTATGCATAATTCTTTTTGAAGACTATAAGCCTCCATAGCCCCAACATAACTTCTAATTACCCGACTAATCCAATTATTCTATCATTAAATTTTTCCTTTTCTTTTAGTAAATTTATTTCATTGAATTATTTTAAAATTTAAGATGCAATGAAATTTCTTTTTCGCTCAACAATATCAAATTTCATATTAGCACATAATAAACTCGTGATCTTTTTTTCAAATATTGTACACAGGTGCAGTTTCAAATCAAGCTGATCAGTTAGAAGACTGAATAAGAGACATAAAAATAAGAAATAAAAAAAAAAGGGGGGCGGGGGGGAAGGGGGGGGAATAGCCTATTTAGTCCTTAGTCTTCGACATGATATAATTCTCAAAATTTATTTTATCATTATGGTCCCTAAATATTTACAACAATCCTTTAACTAATGAGGAAAATAATACATGAGCTATTCAAGTGAGTAATATGAAGGGTAAAATGGGTATTCTAAACCATTCTGTTAAAAACAGACACACGTGATGTGCAATTTTGGGAAGAAAAATAATTTTTATTTTACCCCAAACCGCCTCAGGCATCTTTTGTTTGGCTGAAATGTTTTATACTGTCTACTTTATTCTTTAGGTTACTGTGCGTGAGCAAATCGTGTGGTTTCTTTTTTACGGAATTTAAGTATTGAACAGCAAAATGATCATATTTGATTCCATAAATTATTTAGAGACTATAATAGCGAAAAGTAAACTTTAAGTACCATATCATGTAAATACCTAAATTTTAGGGATTAAATAGACAATTATCCAAAAAAGTAGATTTTTTTGGAATTTTCTGTTTGCAAGACCTAAAATTCCAACTTTAGGTTCCAAAGTTCCTCCCTAATCCTAGGCTAGTTGTAAACTTTGTCATTGTTCACCAATGAGTAACTTTATTGTTAGAACTAATTAGTCACTTCAAAAGTGAATACAAACATGGGTGTTTTACTTTAAACTATCAAGGAATTAGGTGTCGTTTGGATTAGTTTTTGGGTGATTTTTTTCTTCATTTTTTGTCGTTGTTTTTTCTTGTAGTAAAAATTAATGTGTTATTAATTATGAAAGAAAAGTAGTACCCATTCACAAAAATCGTGACAAACAAGCTCACTTTAAAAATACAACCCAAATACACAGCCTAAGCTTCTTCCTCAATAAAAGAACAAAACATCATCCATAGTTTGCTAAACTTAATAAATAAGTGCAACAGATCCAATCCCTAAAAAAAAAAAATGTAACTGATTCAAAAGTAAAAGTTTGAAAATAAAAACTTCAAATACACCGTCTTCACTATAATATTTAATGAGTTAGATACTTAGTGTATATTGGAAATTTTTAGACTAATATATGAACATGACCTATGAATCATAAAGGTTCTTGAAATTTATGACCTTAAATTAAATGTGCAAGATTATCTATATTAAAGGATATGTGACACACATAAATGGAGAACATAAAATGAACTCTGTTTACTCAAAGTCTCATTAGCAAACTATGATCTTATATATTCCCAAGAATATTCGATAAGGTTCTCATATGTCTGTGGAATCTGCAATACTCTAGAGTTTAATATCGTTAATGTAAAACGATATCAAACATAGGGTTTCATTGTATCTCGAGGATATTTCGTTGAACCCAATTGCATACCAAGTGATTGAAATTATAAGCCTTAAGAAAAGTCACATTGTAATGTACCTTTCAATTATCTTAATTCCACCACTATTTTTTGTTCTAACCGTATAACGTTTCATGAATTTTTAGAAGGATAGACAGTAAATTGAAAGTATAGACAACTTATAACAAGAAAAATACAAATTGAACAAGTTTTTAATTTGATTTAACGCTAATAGAAAGACATTATATATTTTCCTAAATTTAGATGTGTGAGAATTGGATAGAAGTTACTTTCTCTATTTCTTTGTAAGCGTGTTGTTACATATGAGCAATCTCACAATTTAAAAAACATAGAAATTTTATATAATTTATATATATATTTAAAATTTCTCCACATTTAATAATTTTTTTTATACATTGGGTACAAGAGCATGAATTGAACTACACCTATCACTTGATAGAAAGTGCTTCTAATCATATAAATTACTGTCTTGTCACAAGTTTAACAAAAAGCTATATAATGAAAATGATAATTAAATATTCACCGACACAATATTTTACTATGATAAATTGAAGATTAAATTTATGAAAATATATTATAAAAACAATTCTTGGAAATTAAAAGTCATGTGATCAAATACATATTTAGCAAAAGATGATTTTCACATGGATAACATTATTCACACAATTTACAATAACCACTAATCACACTTTATCTTCTCCATCATTCAACATCCCCTCTCTTATCATCATCGTCATCAGTTTTAATTTATTTAATTCTCCCCAAACTACAAATTAGTACTATAACCTAGTACTGAATAATCCTGTCCAAATATTCCTTGATCAGATTGATGATGAAGAAGAGAATTTGATTCCCATGAATTTGATGATGCTGAATTTGTATCAATATTTTCATTAGACCACCACATGATCAAGTTATTGTTGTCCCTCGAGGCATCATCATCATCATTAATAATCTCAAAATCTCCTGATTTGGTCATGTTAAGGAAGTTGTCAATTTCAGCTTGTGTGATTAATGTCGAAATATTTGGCTGATTGATATTATTAATTCCACCACCTGAGGATGATGATTCTTGTAATAACAATAATTCACTAACATTTGATGATGATTTCGTAGCCGCCGCCGCCATCATATTATTTGATAATTCTTCTAGATCATCATCATTTCTTCTTCCAGGAGGAGGAATTTTGGAACATTCTTGTTGTGCATGAAGAAAACCAAGATGATTTTGGCCTAATCCAAGTTGAGTAGTACTAGGAGGAGAGATTTCTTGGATTAACGGGACATTTTGGATTTGAAGAGGGTTTAATTTAGGCCAAAGTGAAGGATGATTATTGTAAAAGTTAGAAAAGGGATTTTGAAGTTGCATGTGAAGTTGAAGTCTTTCAAGGGCTGAATTGCTCAAATTTGACAAGCTGTGAGGATTTTCTTCAGTATTATTTCCAATAATATTAATATCCTTTTGATGATGATCATGAACTGAGGAGGATAATCTGTTGGATTGTTTTCTTCTTCCCAAAAGTTTCTTTTTCAATCTTGTGTTCCAATAATTCTTGATATCATTATCTGTTCTTCCAGGCAATTGGGCAGCAATTATCGACCACCTAACATTAAACATTTTCACATAATCATCATCAGTTTAATTTCATTAAAAATACAGAAAAAAACTCTAAACCCAACAAGTTATTCTTCAGACAATAGAATGATTGACAAGTGCTAAAGGACAAGGAGTTTTGGGTTGAAATTCATGTGTAGGCACAGAGAAAAAGATAAAGAGGGTTTGGATCTTTGTAATGTTTTTTGTAATAATTTTTCTTTAACATTTTTTACACAGTATTTCATTAGTAAAATCTATCAATTAAACAAATAAACCTAAATTTAGAAAAAAATACAAAAATAAATATTACGGGAGGAGATGATACAGAAAGGATCTAAATGGAAAGTGGAGAGAGAGAGAGAGAGAGAGAGGGGAAAAACCTGCTGCCAATGCTAATGTAGAGGCTACAGATGATGTTGTCTTCTTCTTCAGTGAATCCACCATGTTTGATGTTTGGCCTGAGATAATTCAGCCACCTCAATCTGCAGCTCTTTCCACACCTTTTAAGCCCTGAAAAAAAAATTATATATATTCATCAACTTAACTGGCATTCAAACTTAAGAATATTAAGGGTTTCAAGAAAAAAAAAATAGATCAACAAAGCCTGCAAGACACAAAGTTATCAAGATAGTAGCGCCAACTAATTAAAGCACTCTTTACTGATCTAAAGATTTTGAATTCAAATTACTCCATTCAAACTTAGAACAATTAGGGTTTCAACAAAAATTAAATAATAGAGCCAGGGAGATAAATACTGTTAAAATAGTAATTCAGTGGTAAAATTAAACAACATCAAATACCCTGAATTCAAACTACATACTCTTGCCCTATGTATCAAAAAGGAAAAAATAAAAATTGAAGTAGCAAGAATAATATACCAATCTTCTGAGGAAGAGCAATCCAATTTCCACCAGTTCCATTTTTCTCAATATATTCCTTAAGCTTAGCATCTTCTTCAGGAGACCATGGACCTTTCTTCACATTAGCCTTATCACAACAAGGGGCTCTACCCATCTTCCTCCTTCTTCTTCTTCTTCTTCTTTCTTCCTGAGTTTTTCTTCCTCCTTGTTTGAGTTTTTTCTTGAACCAAAATTGTTGGGGAAAAATGGTTGGGGAGAAGACCAGGCTTTATAGGGTAGGAAAAAAGAGAGAATAGCCAAAAAGTCTAAACAAGTTATCTATCTAGGGTTTTTGCAGCTTAATTCTTTTCTTTTCTTTTCTCTCTCTTTGAAACATTTGGATTAGTTCAGTCAGCATTTTTATAATTCCTTGTTGATTAATTTATTTTTGCATGTAATAATACCGACAAAGTATAATACACAAATTTTCTCTCAAATCAATTATTAAAAAATCAATGGGTTTTGGAGTGGGGGGTTAATTAATAGTTTATATGTGTGGAGGCAATGTTACAGCTAAAACCAAGAAAGAAGACTCCATCCTTTAAGTTTGTCAACAACTTGTTTGAAATGTTCGATTATTGAGGCTCTCTCTACTTTCTCTCCTTGTCTTAGCTGAAAGATTAAATTGTGGTTCACAAGATATTCTAGTGTGAAAGTAGCTTTGATACTTTGCAAATATCACATTTCAACAATTTTTTTCATAGGCAAAAAAATTAAATAGTTAGACGAAAAATAGTTTATGGTCACTAATAATTAAAATGAAATCACATTACTCACCCATGGCACACATACTTTTTTCAAATGCGTAAAAAGTGTTATTTTTTATTTTGAGGGAAGTTAAAGACCGATAAGATGGTGAAAAGAATTTTGGTGAGAAAATGAGAGAAATGTAATTGAATGTCATTTTATTTGGAAATAATAAAGATCATAAATAAGAATGTTTTTACTCTCTAAAGAAGTTATGTATACTGTACATGGACAGCGTGTTAGAAACCCACCGTATTGAAGGTGGTTTATAGGTAGAAATAATCAAAGGAAAATTGTTAACGGTTTTAACAATTAAAATAAAAGTAGTTGGGAATGTTTGAAAAAACGTAAATATATATAGTTGATATTCCTTTCTTTGAAAAGAAAAAATTCATTTCTTTTGTTATATCCCATAATTTTTTCAATATATTGTTAAAGAATATATGATCACATGATTCTCCTTTTCTTCCCCCCTTTTTAACACTTCTATAAAACTCCTTTAAGAAATTTTATGTGAATGGAGAAAATTAATATTAAACACAGAGATTTTCATTGTACAATTGTTAAGTTAATTTGGAAAACTAGGGTTTTATTCTTGGAGCATAAAAACTATATAAATGAACAAAATGAAAAATGGTTCGTGTAGTCCTTACAGTTACAAGCCAAGCACATTTTAATTCTTAAATTCTTTTTTTGATTATATATATATATATATTTTTGTGTTAGAGTGAAGATTTATTAGGGATTTACTAAGTATTGATATTAATCATACATTACTTTTCAATAAAAGTTACTCTTGTATGAGTCTCTATATAAGCAATCTTGGATTTAATCTTTTAGAATCTGAGATATAATTGGACTTTAGCCATATATTTCTCGGGGAACAATAAAGTATGTGCGGAAATATAAAAGAAACGTGCGAAAAATTCAAAAAAAAAAAATTCCTCCCTCACTTTCTCTCTCTATCCAACTCTCTTTGTTCTCACTACAATCTTGTTGAAAAAATTCAAAGTTTTCTTCAAGTTTTTGAAGAATTCAAGTAAAACATAGATGATTTTGAAGATTTTTTTAATAAAACATTGATTTAGAGATAAAAATTGATCAAATTGTTAGGAAAAAAATTGAAAATTCCTGATTTCGGTCTGGAGAGCTGAAAAAAATTGAAACCCCTAATTTCGGGGCCGAAATCTCTGAACCATAACTAGTAATTTTTAATTTTTACTAATAATTTAATCAATTTTTACCTTTAAATCAATGTTTTCTTCAATAAAATGTTCAAATTTTATCCATATTTTACTTGAATTCCTAAAAAATTGAAGAAAACTTTAAATTTTTTCAACAAGATTAGAGAGAGATAGAGAGTGTGTGTGTGTTGGATAGAGAGAGAGTGAAGGAGGGAAATTTCTTTTTTATTAATTTTTTGCACTTATCTTTTATATTCCTGCGCGTACTTTATCGGTACCATATTTTTTTAGGCTTTAGTTTAAGTTAGTTATTTTGAGAGAGTAGCTATAATTGGGTTTCAGGCCTTTTGGGCTTTGTAGGTTTGAGAGAGTATTCTCTATTTTTTGTACTCTCTACATTGAGTTAGTGGATTTGTTTTTCCTCTGCCCGACCAAACCACGTAAATTCTGTATCTTCTCTTTATTGCTTTCATTATTATATTTCTGTGTTATCTCGTTTATTTATTTTAGATCCAACTATATATATATATGAAAGAAAGTAGCAAAAGAATCCCTTAAACTACACTACATTTAGCCAATCATACTCTAAATCTTTGTTAGAACACATTTTACTTCTAAAACTATTTGCAAGATGTCATTTATGTGTCTTTACCTCCAAAATTAATTCAGTCATTTTGATTGAGTACTCGTACACATTCTTTATAAAAAAAAAAAGTAAACATATGATTTTATTCCTCAACAATATGACACGCATTGAATACATATCAATCACTTAACCAAAATAATCTTATTTCAAAAATTAAAATACGAATAACTAACCGTAAATAATTCAACAACATTTTTTTGTCATTTTTCTACATATGTAATCCTCAAATATTTTAGATAGCTGTGATTTCACAACCACTATCCTTGATAGATCACTTCATTCAGGAAACAAATTAAATGCCCCTAGAATGTAATTTTCTAGCTGAAATCCATACACAAGTAATAATAGAAATTACTTTAGCAGCAAATATAAGTTTGAGTATTATAATGAGATCTTCAACCTGACTGACTTATAAGTTTTTTTTTTTATTATTATTACATTTAAGAAGTATTCGATATTTAGGACTACACACGATCTTAAATGATTTGGGGTCGGCCTATAGATTTGGAGACTACATTTGTCACCTAAATGAATCAATTATATACTTAGACAATTTACATCCGTGATTAATTGAGAATTTTTTTTAAAAAAATATACATGTTACATTTATGTTCTTTGGCTTGTGATTTTTCCTCGAGAAGCAAAAAGGGGACCCCGAAGAGAAGCAAATTCTCTTCATTATTTCAACCCCCTATCATCAACGTAAGTTGAATTTCTGCTACTTTAAATATTTATTTCTTATTTTAAAATCGCTGATTACGGTTCACAAAAAGGTTTTTGGTTTTTTCTAATAATTTCCTTATGCTTTATTATGCAAACACAAATCAAGAGCTACAACTTGTCTAAACAATATTAATTATAAAATTAAAAATTTAGGCATAAAAAACTCAAAAGGTTAAGAGAGAGGAGCCCTCATTCATTGACCTTTGTTCCCTTTCTAGTATAATAAATATATATAGAAGAAGAAGAAGATGGTCCAGAACCGCACTTACTTAGAAATTAACAAGAAGAAAACTATAAGTTTTCAAAAAGTTATTAGAGTTTTAAAATGAATTAGTAATAAAAAAATGGACTCAGATCTTTGGGGTGAAGAAAACATGTTTCTGCTTGTCTTTCTCTCAAGGTTAGAATCTCTCTCTCTCCATTGACACTGCATTTTCATGCATCATCAAGAAGACCTGACTTTTATTCACTATTATATTAAAGAGAGAGCTGTTGAAAGAAAGAAGGAATTTCTTTTGATGATAAGAAGATAAGCATTGTTTTTTGTTTTGGGGGAAGGAAGGGTTCTCTGTTGGCTAAATGCCAAAACACTAGCTCTAGTATTATGGAATGATTTGTATTATTGTTAACTTCATTAATTGACTTCAATACTCCATTGCTCAATATTTAATCAACCTAGCTCTCTCTCTCTCTCTCTCTCTCTCTCTCTCTCTCTCTCTCTCTCTCTCTCTCTCTCTCTCTCTCTCTCAAGTATAGTTCTAAATAATCCTTTTTGGCACAACAAATAATTGCCAAGAAGGAATCGTGCTACCAGACCCATGAGTTGTGTTCTCAAACTCGCGAGTCTGAGACGTAACATTATAGTATTAGAACATGTTTACCAGTTGTACGTGTGGGAAGAAAAGTGCCACACTGTGTGCGGGAGCCACCTCTTCATCTTATAGGAACTAAGTGCTACACTATGCACGATTGCCAAATAAGACGATGAGTACTTATGCCAGACCTATGAATACGCTCTTAGGTTTGGGATTATCAAAAAATTCTCTTACAGTATCTATATTTTATTTTAGAAGTAATTGATAATTAAGTAGTATTCTTATTTTTATGCACTGTGTGACTAGCCTTTGATTAGGGACGATCTCCCATGAATATTGAAATTTATTATTAACTTCCCAATAGTACTTAGTACGTATTACTAAAGTAACTCAATGTACGGTAAAGCAAGTTTTCCTACTAAATATACTGAAGTAATAATTTTATCTAATTATTTTTCTAAATTTATCACTTATATATCATTGTTAGAATTTGAGTTTGGCCTAACTCACCCTAAAAAGTACTTCAAGAGGAGGAGGATTGCCCGAGTTTATTAAGAGTTCATTAATTCTTTAATTAGCCGAGGTGAGATTCTCAACAATCATGGTATCAAACTCAACTAAATTTTCACAAAAGTGGATGGCGGAAGGTCGGAGCAATTTCAATGACGAGTACTACTAAACTTACAATGAACTCCGAACAAATTATTATTTCTGTCAACGTGAGTGGAATTACTTCAGAAGTCCGAACAGACACTGTGTCACCGAAGCTAAGATATCCCATATCTTGGGCTATTCCTTGGATGTGTATCTTACTTTAAGATTAGCTTATAACTAGGAAGTATCTTTATTTTATTTATCGGGATTTATAAATTTACGAAAAATTTTATTTCAACCTAAGACTTCTCTGCTCTCTTTCTCTTTAACTTCTCTCCAAATTAATTTGAACATTATTAAAGATTTCTGAAAAGTTTCGACAATGAAAATGAATAATTTTGAAATTTTCATATTGGAAAACATCAATTTTAAAGTTAAAACGATTTGAAAAATACTGAAAAATCGAATGGAAGCAACTGGTGCACCAAACCAACTAGTGCGCTAGTCACTGCCGCACGAAACACATATTTACGCGAGTTGCTGGCGCCAACTACTTCCATTCTTCATTTTTCTGATTTTTTTTAAATACGTAAAATTTAATTATATGTTGTATTAATTGTTTTTCATATGATTAATTCCTTTTTTATATTCATTTTTCATATTTAATATGATTATGTTATGAATTATGTTAGTTATTTATGTTAAAGTTAGTGTTTAACTTGTTTATATTATATTAATTGCTTAATTGTGATTATAATTAATATGTTTTAATTCTTTAATTTTTATTATAATTAGTATATTTAGTATCACATGATGTTTACTTTTTATGGTCTTAATTAAAAAGTTACTATGTTAATAAAGTTATAAATATGTTGTTACGTTACGTAGATTTATTTTTTATTTAAAATATGAGTTTTTTATATTATTTTATCTTCTAATATTGTGTAGGAAGATAATGAATTAGATTATGAATAATTTGAGGATTCATTACATACGGAGGATTTCATAGACCATAGTTATTTCTTTCAAATTAATTGTGAATTTAAATTCGAAAGAAGATTGGATTGATTCGGCAAAGGAACGAGCAAAGACAATTAACAACATATGTGATGACTATGCATTATTTTACAAAAAAGGGTTTAGGGGTTAGGCCGTACGTTTATATTGGTTGTCATCGAGGAAGGCAAAAACAAGTAAGGCAATAAAGAACGATAAAGAAGTAGAACAAGTTGTTGTAAAACATAGGGGTCCATATAAAACAAACAAATGTAACTGTCCATTTAAATTAAAAGGTAAAAAAGATGTTAGCGGAGCACATTGGAAATTATATGTTAAAGATGGAAGGCACAATCATGAAATTGGTATCTATCATCAGGGTCACTCTCAGACCGCAAGACTTACGGAGGAGGAGTTCAAGCTGACTGAACAATTGAGTAGGTATCAAGTGGCACCTCATTTTATAATGATGAATTTGGGAAAGAATAATCCAGATACTGTTGCAAGGTATGTTATAGTATTGTAATGTTGCGTAGCTTAACTTAATTCTCTAAGACTTAATATGATATTATATATTACATATGTTTTTTTAATTTGATAATAAATTTATATAATTTTTTTGCAATTCTCAAACAAACCTCCTCCTCTTCATCCGCCTCCTCATCATGATACCTCTCCTACTCCTCACCCTCAACATCCGTTCCTCATTAACACCCCCAACCTCACCATCTCCTCCTACCTGAACTGTCATCTCATCCCCATCACCACCCTCATATTGTCCAAAACGCTGTCCAGACTTAGGGCATATGAAGACATCTGCTCTAATGTGTCATAATAACCCTGTTGATACAGTGGAGAATCTCTCGAAACTCCCACTAAAAAATCATCTACAACCAATGAGGGATACTGCGCACCTGGTGATATAGAAAGATGACGCTGATGGATGTCGTGCATGTAACTAGCCTCAGGGTGGAGTGCCAAGGAAGATGATGCACCCGGGTGAGACCGATGCAGTGTCACTGAGGATTACTGGAAAGGTATGGGAGTTTGCGGATCGTGCGATATCCGAACCCTAGTGAGAATAGGTGGAGGCATAACCGATAACCCGAGTGTATCCACCCCATGAAACATCTCGTTGGGAGGTGTGGTAAGTACATCAGATGTGATGTGCCTACCCCTAAGCCCTAGAAGAGGCTATCACTATATGACCGTGAGTCCAACCGCTCATGTCTACTACTAGACCTAATCTTGTATCTATGCATCTAGGCTGCTCTGGATCCAACTAAATGAATTTCAAAAAATTCTTTCTTTAAATTATTTTGTTTTTAGAAGTTCGAGTATTTATTTAGTAATTAATGTTTATTCAATTATGAAATTAATTCTTATTTTTATTAAATATTAATTATTACACTATTTAATAATTATTTAATTAATTTTAATTATAATATAATTATTTAATTCTTATTCCTTTGTTTTTTATGAAATACCTAAACTATTATCATTAAATCATTATGAAATGGATTCTTTAAATATTTAAATTACGCTATGATGAAATTAGAAAAATAGTAATTATTAAACTAACTTAATTCAAATTACTAATGAAAAATCCTTAAAATGATTATAATTATTTAAAATTAATACTTCCTATAAATAGTTTTGAATCTACTTATTATTTAAATTAATACATATCTTAATGCATAAATTAACACATAATTATTAGGCATTAATTATTTTTTAAATCACTATAATATTTAACTACATCATAAATTAAATATACTACATGAAAAATTCACAATTCATAATTATGACATGAAAAAACATACTAATATATGTAAAAAATTCATAATTATGACATGAAAAAAATACTAATATATGCAAAAAATTCATAATTATGACATTAGAAAACATACTAATACGTGAAATTAACTAAAAACTTAATATAAATGACTAATATATAAGAATAATTAATATAACAACATACACAATTTATTAAATTAAAAAAACATCAAAATTGGAAAAAAGGGTGAGTGGCGCACCATTCTATTCGTGCGCCAAGGGGTTGGCGCACCACCCATAGACGTGCGCCGCCAGGGAGTCATGTACCTCCCATGGTCGTGTGCCAGTGGATTGCGCCACTCCCCCATTTAGATCCGACCGTGATTTTTTTTTTCGGCTCAAAATATAAATAAACAAGTAGAGAATAATATACTAACCTTTTTGGCGTTTCAACGGTTGGATTTTCCTAAATTTTCTTTGGAAGTTAGAGAGACTTAGAGAGAAAAAGAAACTAGAGTAAGAAAATGTTTGGTTGAAATGAAATTTTTTATATAATTTCCATAATTTTATAGTGAAATTTATAATCCCTTCATTTATTAAATATGTGATTATCCTCTAATTAGAGACAATTCACTTATATAGGGATTTATTAAAAGATTGTCAAAAGGTCGACTTAGTACAAATTTTTTTCCCATAAACTCCTCAATTTAGCATAAATTTTTTTTTTACCGAATTCTTCTTCTAACATTATTAGTTTTTGTCTCTCTCACACATACACGCACAAATGAAGCATTATGAAATCCACAATAATCTTCAAGTTTCTTGAGTGAAAATTTTAGGGATTAATCTCTATAATTTTTTATTTACTCTATAATTAAGGTGATTTGTTCACTCAAAATCTTTTAATATATCTTCTAACTAACATTCTAATTGCTATACTTTATTTTATAGTAATTTTTTAGCAGATTTATCTTTAAAAATTTGAAATTTATATTTTATTTTATAATATTTGTAGTAATATTATCTGTGCTATTATAAAAAAAAAATGCATAACAATTTATAGTAGACAATTTTAATCAATTATTCGCTACTATAAAATAGCCAAGATCATTACAATTAAAACGAACCTCAAACATTTCCACTAACATATTAAATGAAGGAAAAAATTGAGTAGAGGCTTAAAGGGAGGAAAAAGGAATTATAGTGCATTAACAACAATTAAATATATATATATATATATATGTATTTGGATAACAAAAAGGAATTTGTCAAATTTTTATTAATAATATATTTGAATAGAGTTTGAGGATTTTAAAAATTTTCTTTTTTTAAGTTTACAAATCTTGAAGTCATTTGTGAGAGAGAGAGTGTAGATTCAAAAGGAGAACAAAATTTTTGTAGAGTAGATAATTTTGTTGATGATGTAACATAAAAAACTTGATAAAGTCTAGTTTGTAAGCATAGCATAGCGATTGAAATAATACTAGGAAACACAGAATGAATAAAACTTTCTCGGACAGATTTCACATTATTAGTGTTTCATTTTTGGAATAATGACGTAATTTGGATTAATGATACTAAATGCCATTATCTGTAATACGCGTTTAACTATTTTTTCGTCATAACGTTGCTTTTAAAGATCGGTCCAAATCCAAAATAACAAAGAGTCTAAAGATAACTGGATAGGAAAATGAATGAATCAGTTATAAATGTAATACAAGATCGTATAAATGTGAAATTTTTATTTTATCTTTTATTACAAATTTAAAATGTTAGTATTTATGCTTAATTTATTCCAATAAGTACACAAAATTAATAACGGTTTCTTAAGAAAAGATTGAGTTTTTGTCGTTAATAATTGAGCTTAAAACTATTATTATATTTTTTTACTATAAAAATTAGATAAATTAGCTATATACACCTAACAAACTATATTTCTTTTCTATTCATATATAGCTCAAAAAAGAAATTTAAACTTCTACACTCATAAATTATTTACAATCACAACCTTTTAAGTATGACAAATTATATTTAACATAACTGTTTTCATCATATTTTAGGCATACCTTTCTACCTGAGCCCCTTATTAAATTATATCTATCCAACTAAAATTAAAACGACACATTTACCTGCTGTTCCAATACACATTACTTAAAAAAATTCATTTGTTTATTCACTGCTTTATGAACCAACTTTTAATAAAAGGCTCATGTACATAACGCATGACTATAATGTGCGAAAAATCATTACATTGAGTATAATTTGTCATAACAATAACATTGTAAATAATTCATTGGTATGAAATTTAAAAGAAAAAAGATTTTGAGTATGAATAGAAAAGCAACAATAGTTTTTAAGTATACATAGCTAATTTTTCAAAAAATTATTACAAATCCTGACAAGTTAACATTTTTATTAAAAACTTTAAAATAAAATTTTGAAATTGGTAAAATCTTATATTTTATTTATGACAGAATATTTTATTTGTTTCGTTTAATTAGGTTTAAAATCAGTCATGATGCTATTTTATATTAAGTAATGAAAATTTAAGTTAAATAATAATTGATTTTTAAAGAATATATATATATATATATATATACAACTTAAAAAGATTATTTTAAATTTTATAGAGTATTTTGTTATAAAACTATAAATATGGAATTAGTGATGATATGTGAACAGGTTAAGAGAGAATTAAGGAACCCCTTTGGGACCCTATGAAAGGAAGGGAATAATTAGCTAGGCTACTCCTCACCAAATCCATGCATGAAAAAGCAGCGACCTTTGATACGAGAATCATTATCCCCTTTGGATTATCAGTTTAGGTTGTACTTGATTCCAAGTTATTCGACTCATTAGATAATCTAATCAGTTTTATCCACGACACTTGGCAGCCCACCCCCAAAAAAAAAAAAAACACACTCACACTTTTGTAAATTTAGAGTCTGTTTAATTTTAAAAATGTATATATTTTTTACCTAACTTGGTAAAATGAAAAAGAAATGGATTCCAGAGTAAAAAATAAAAAATTTTCAATTTAAAAAGTAACCAAATCTTACAAACCATATGTGTTAGAATCCACTCGACTGCCACCTGCAACATTTGTTATAATAATTTTTATACAGATTTTATATTAAACGTTTATTCATTAAACATTTAAAAGTTTATGCAATTTATCACTTTCGTAAAGTAAATAAAGGAAGTATTATATAAAAGTATAACACATATTTTCTTATGTTAATATTATGAGAATGAGTCGGATGATAATAAATATTTAGAAACAATTCAAATAAATTCATATTCTTAAAGAATGACAATTTAGTTTGTCTAATTTAAATTAAAACTTAAAACGTTTTGATTATTTTCTTAATATTTGTGTAATGTGTTAAGGAAACAGATAATATGAAAAGGGAATAGTATCTATCAAGATAGGGGATATAGTTAGAAAATAAGAAGAGGAATTCATTTAAATTCTCCAATGTATAAAATATATTAGAGAGGATGTAAAAGCTGGGATGATAATAAGCAGTTTGACAAATGTCCAAAGAGTAGACCAATGTTGTCAAACAAAAATTATAATTTAATAAAGGACAATGATAATGTAATGAATAGAGAGAATTAATAGAAAAACGTATAGTACAGCAACGAGTATTTCTTGAATGAGACTCTAATGAGTTGTGCAAAGAATATACAAATAAATAAATGCGTCATTATCCAAATGCACTTTTTAGAAAAAGTAATTAAGAGAGAGAGAGAGAGAGAGTGATGCAGTTGCTGACCTCCTTCTTTCTAATCCCTCATTTATTTCTCAAGTAATTATAATCCATAGAAAGTAGCATTGTCTTCTCTAACAAACCCATCAGTGTCACCCCTTAGACTTTTGGGAGCATCCTACAAAATTGACTTCTTACTTATCACCTCACCTCCCATTATTCTACCATTTCCAAATCCCCTCTCTTTCTCGTTAATCTTCTTCTTGTTATAATTGAAGTATCTTAAAGATAGGAGTTTCGTACGCGTAAAGAAAATACCTTTTAAGTCACTCACATTTTTTTACAATTCAAACTCAAAACCTCTTGATTTAAAATAAATAGATCAGGACATCCTTCTAAAGTCTAACAGCCCCCACCCCACAAAAACCCTCTCCCTATGTGAATAGTTTAGCATAGGTCTCAAAAGCCATCTCCAATCACGGATTAAGAATTCAAGAACCTGGGGACCTTGTTGTAAAGTCAAGAGGCACCTGGGCTTATGATTGACTTTCAATTGAAAAAAGTCACACCCCGTGTATTAGGTAACAAGTAAGTACTAGAAAGAAACGGTACATTTTCTCTAAAGAAGAGGGTGAAAAGGTATATTATTTGCTGCTGTTGTCATAGAATTTGACCTTTCTATGTATTAAACCCCCTACTAGTTGTTTCAATAATTGGTAAAGCCAAAAAGTCAACCCCATCATCAACAACAATTATCGTTTTCGTACAATGGAAAAATCTCAACAAGTCAACAAGGAATTTGAACAAAGCACTAAACATCAAGTCAGGTTTGGTTTGGTATGGTAGAGGCAGGTCATGGAAAGCACATCACACAATTCTGTCCTAAATCTTCTAATACATTCTCCAATACATGGTCTATAACACCAATCAAATTGCACCACCTATAACAATGTCGCCAAACTAAAGAGAAATTACAAAATTGAACTAATAATATAGTTTACACATTTCAATATAATTAATGTATTAGATAATGTACTGGAAAGGGGTATTTAAAGATCCGGGATCCAGGATACAGTATCAGTCACTTCACTATAGTTGATACATGTCATAACAAGTACAAAACACCTGGGGACAACATGATACTCCACAAGTTTTCAAGAAAAAAGAATAATCTGCAAACTTTCGTGGCCACAAGATGACAAACAAGGATATATATATATATATATATATGCAAACTTCATTGGGTTGATATATAACGATATAATGTCAAATCAAATTGAATAACATAAGCAAATGAAGAAGAGCCTTCAAACACAAGTCTTTGTCCTCTGCAGATTGCTTAGTAACAAAAAAACAAGCTTAGAAATACAAGATCAACACACCCAAAACACATATTGAGGTTATGCCTTTAGCAGCAAATCCAGCGTAATCATTCAGAGGTTAGAAATGCAAAGTGGAAAGAGGCAAATCCTAATTTTCACAGACAAGAAACTGCTAGCCAGTGAGTGGGACAGGGTTCGAGAGATTTCAGTGTAAGGGTAGAAGAAAAGAATTCTCACTTTGAGAAACTCATTATAAAGCAAGCTTAAAACTTGTAATCTCAAACATTAAATTGTCACCATGTTACCCCCCAATAAGTCTCTAAAATCTCCCCCCCCCCTCACTCCCAAGCATCACGTGAATATGCTGTAAAACCTCTTAAGAAGTCTGCAGCAATCCTATATACTAATCCTGAGTAAGGACTTGCACATAAAACATATATCATAATATCAATTGAGAATCTATAAGTTTCTATAATTCCAAGAGGTCTTTGAAAAGTTAGCTCAACAGTTTATTTTGGCGATATCGAAAAACCAACAATAACCTTTTATTTCAATTAATAATATCATAATATTAATGACCTTTTATCGAAAAAACACAGTTCAACTATCAAAAAACCAAAAACGGAACACAGCCTCTCTTCTATGGAGCTGCATATAATATTATGTACATAGCAAAACAATTCCACCTGAAGACGCAGATAAAAAAGGCATCCATATTGGAGAAATGCATTGCCAGCTTCCTTGAAGCATTATATTTGGCAACCTGCAATTACATGAAGGTTGAAATCAAATCACTAACATAAGCATTTAGAGAAAAGTGAACTGCGAATGGGTAATAAGTCACAAAGCTTACCAGTCTGATTATGTAGGCATCTGCTCTCTGCTCATAGTTGAATATAACCTATCTATAGCATGACCAGACAGCAGAGTGCTTCATTTCAAAAAAAATATTATAGAAAATTAAGCTAACCAATAATTGGTAAGCAGATGCTATTGCATTTCTAGCTTAACCAGTATTGGCAAAGCTCTGAACCATAATTACCAAATATGCTTCTTTTTATTTCAGCTCTCTTAATTGCCAGATAAATTTCTCAAGTGAAGTGAATGGTCACTTCATTATCGTCATCGTCATTTCAGATTCATCGCCGCTGCCATACTTCTTAACTTCTGAGAGATTTCTGAGAATGATGGCCTCTCTGTAGGATCAGAGGCCCAACAACTTTCCATTAATGACTTCCATTCAGGATCACACCAGGTCGGAATTTGTGGTCGCAATGTGTTGTTTACTATTCCTCCTTCATATCAGAAAGATACAAGTAATCAGAATAAATATCCATCAAGGCCATGGAACAGACACTGAAACTGATGAAGAGGAAAAGGACATTCAGTTGATAAAATCTCGTTTGAAAGATAAATATACAGTTGACATAGTAACCTTGATAGTATATTAAGATACGTATTCATTGCTGTCAAGAATTTGGATTGGGAATTACAGCAAAGTCACATAATATTACTCCAACAGGAAGTAGACAAAGAGACATAAAAGGCTACACTCAATCAGGGAGGTTCCTCTCATCTAAGGCAAAGTTGGAGAAAACAGGAAGCTGCAGTTTGAAATGACTAAATACATATAGGAGAAGTACGTAGAAGTTCCAAATCCCTCCAAACATTTTGTTATAACAGGAACCTGCAGTTTGAAATGAGGAAAACACCGATATGGAAATAGGTAGAAGTTTCAAATCCGTCCAAAACATTATTTTGTTTTATACTGAGTAATAAGTTGAGGGGAAAACAGCTACAATTACCACTAAACTTTTTCGTTTCTTTAAAAATACCAACAACCTTTTATTTCAATTAATAATAACCTTGAACTATTTCTGTTTAATTATTCTACCTGTTCAACTCCTGAGACGGTGATTTCAAACCGCATAGCGTATGTGTGGCACAAATAAAAGTTTTAGAGGTGTAAAACTATCATATCTCTTTATTTGGGGGGAAATAAATACATCAATAGGGTGTTGGTGAAAAGTACTTTGTGAAAATAATGGAAGGAAGTGTGTGAAACATCATTTTTATTCAGAATGAAATATATATATATATATATATATCTATATAATAATGTTGTTACCCATCAAAATGGGGCATGTGTGCCGCACGCACATTGTACAGCCAAAACTCACCGTCTCTGATAGTGGATGGGCAGAAATAATAAAACAAAAATAGTTCATGGTCATTGATGACTGAAATAAAATATTGTGGGTACTTTTGAAGAAACGTAAATAGCTGAGTGGCATTTATAGCCATTTTCCCAAAGTCAAGATTTCTGCTGGCCCAACTACCTTCTACAATCAAGCTCCACAAGAATTAAAAATTGAAAGAAATTAGGGCCATCAAAACTGTTGAATTACAAAAGCAAATTCACCACATTACTGGCAAAACAAAGCATTCTGATTCTATAGCCTAAATAAGTAGGACTGTCAAAACATAAGACCAAATTCATGGCAATTTATATCATGCGCCCTGGGGCACCTTGCATGGTGCACCCTATTATTAAAACTACATACTTTTGATAAAAATTAGAATTTGATTCAATTTAAACCTCCCCTCCTCCACTCCCCCTTTATTAAAACTACATAGTTTTGATACATGGGAGCACCTTGCATGACGCAGCCAGGTGCATTATATAAGAACTCACATTTTCATCTTATCAACACACACAGCTGTAGGTAAATAGCAAAGGAAATTTCCTTTCTCAAATTGTAGTAATTGATGGAGTCAATAATCATTTCAATATGGAAAAGGTGAAAGCATTTAGATAACACAAGGCCAGCAAGGATGTGGCACATACCAATTATAGAAGCACAATGCATATCCTTGTATGGTTCATCACCAGTGAGCAATTCCCACATTACTATCCCAAATGAATAAACATCAATCTAGAGAGATACAAATGCAAATTATTAAAATATCAATAAGGAAAATAGAGGAGAATTAAAAAAAATCAGTACTTATGCTACATGTCATTACCTTTTCAGTTACCATGTTACTTTTTCCACTAAGAAGTTCCGGTGCCATCCACGGCAATGTCCCACGAACACCTCCTGACACTAGTGTGTGTTGCTTTACTTTTGATAGGCCAAGATCCCCGATCTAAAGTAAAAGGCATTCACCAAGGAAAGAATAAGCACCGCTGAGCAGGAAAAGGTAACTATGTCTGTGGGATTACATACTCAGAAAGAGCCTGAGAGGTTTCTAATATTCCATACTCCCTCTGTTTCAAACAATAGGTCACTTGGACCTATACATAAAATCTGAGTTATAAAAACAAGATACATATTTATATTTAAGTACCTAAATTAACCTCTCTCATCCCCCCTTCCCCCCGTCTCCACATCCAAAGCAGTCATACATTACTAGAAGAGTAAAACATGGCAGTACTAGAGGAAAAATATTAAATGCTTGCAAATATGGGTGAAATAACTCATATTTTAGGGTGGTACTTCTTTTCCCTAAAACGACTTACATTTGAAATAGATGGGGTAACAGTTACTGAAGCTGACTACAGTGCAATATGGAAAGTCTATTTTTATTTTACCCTACCTTGCACACTGGTCGATGTGGATCTCTCATGTTTACCAACAGGTTTTCACATTTCAGGTCAAAATGCACAATGTTTTTTCCATGTAAATACTCCATCCCGAATGCAGTATCCATGGCAATGATAAGTCTCTTGCGACGGTCAATCGTTCTGTCCGATACAATAAAAATAAATAACATCTAGTTAGTACTCATTTGTGGTCGACTGAAAGGGTATACAGATACAGCTGAATTCAAGATAGGAAATGCTGAAGAAAAACGATAAAATGCACCCAAAAAAAAAAAAGATACCTGTCCTTTTTTTGCAAGAACTGTTTCAAAGATCCATTTATCATGAACTCAGTCACGGTGGCTAAAGATCCATCTGGGCCATCACGGACAACACCATAGAAAGAAACAACATTTGGGTGGTGTAATGAGCTCAATATGAGAGCCTCTTTCCAGAAATCTGAAATCTATACATTCAGAGACAGGAAATTAAATCCAGCTGAAAAGGAGACCATTACTGTGGCAAATAGAGCTAATTGCACAATGTCCTATAGAAGAGACTAAACAGGGGAACCAGAGTATACATAGTTAATAAGCATTCAAAAAGAGAACAAAGAATAACACAAATCATGTCCATCTGTCCAAAGCTACCAAAGCACCAATAAGCACTTCGAGAACCACACCCAATATATTTTATTGTTCTGCAAGTCCAGGATTTCTGGGATTGGCGCTAGGTCTATTAACGTCTATTAACATCTCAGGAACCAAGCAATTTCCGTAGAGGTTGTTCACTTCATCCCAACAGAAGTTAACAGCACTTAACGACACCGTTTTGAATTCCAAAAAGTAGCACGGTCTTGAGTAATGAACTTGGATTTTGCAATCCCTTATCAAATGGCCTCAAGTATATATCTGCTTTGGATGTCTAAATGCCAACAGAGTCGATGTTTGGCTAGTCAATGATTTTATTGCAGAACATCAAACTATTGCCATGCATAGGAAGGGGTGTGCTTGGTGAAAGGTGGGATGAAGAAGGGGGAGAACAGACACCAATTGATTCTATAAAAATCACTAATCTTTTAGAAACTTTCACGACAGTGCTAATAAATGCAACTTAAATGAGAGAGCATAATCACAACAAATTTTGAAAGTATCACATTCCGCTTTCGTTTTCAGGGGAAAAAGGGTATTATGAGCATTCCAATTCTTCATCCAACAGCAGTCCATGGCAAACACAGTCACTAGCGCCGTCATAGGTCAAAAGAATATTCAGTAGTAAAAGAACAACCACTTATTAACATAATCACCAAGAATACAGAAGGGAATGGAGAATCCCAATCCAAAAAGGAGAGGAAAGTAAATGGAAAGTTGCCAAGTACCAAAATTTCTAGCAGCATTCAAATTACTGTATTTGCCATTGACCAGGACAATGAATAATAATCACGAAGATTTTACTCGGACTAGATTTGTAAAATTTGTCATTTCAGTTTGAAAAAAGTTTTACTAATTTGAGCAGAACTATCTATTTTAAGGGGGGGGAAAAAAAAAAAGATTAGTAGAATATTTTCCATCCTGAGTTCGTGTCCAAGTTAGAGCTCAAGTCATTCCTTTCATTTATCCACTATTGTCCGATCTTCTTGTGAAGACTGGATAAAGATTGCCCTCGACGTATCCCTATGATGGCATACAAAGAAGTGGCGAGGATACTTCTCCTGAAATCTATTTAAGGTTTGAATTGTCAACAATCGAACAAGACTTGGCCTCAGATTTCTCCTCAACTTAGAAAGTAGCACATATCTCCAAAGAGCTGAACTATCAGAATCTATACTTAAAGATTCTGCTATTCCCCTATATGACAACAACAACAACAACAACAACAACAACAACAAAAACCTATTCCACCAAGTTGTGCAGCAATCAGTACATATGAACAGATTTACATTACTTTCTTTTTCTTCCTTGGGATATCTTATCTTGGGGAATGAGAAGAATGTGATAGGAAGTAGGAGGGGCAACTGACAGCCAGCATCTTATTTGGAATATAAATTCCCCAAGGGTGTTAGCTACTTTGTGAAATCTCATCATAGGAATCAATAGGGGGTATCCCCATTTATAGCCAAAACGAGATTTTTTTTCTTTTTAACATAAGTGGTGATGAGGAAGGGGACCGGTGTTCAAGTGGCCTGGTGCTTTAAGTTCAATACATTGCACGCTCCTCTGTATCTTGCCATGCCTCCTGATACCATTTCTTGGCTTCACTTAACAGAAGAAAGATATCACAATATCTTCAGTGATGTGCAGTCTTCTCCAGCTATTTAAAGTATGCCTCTCTTAGGACCTACGGGGGGATGCCTCCACGAAGAAGTTTTAGCATCATCTCTTTTACTATACTGTCCAAGGCATAACGAAAACCCGCCAAGCAAGCTACCGTTATACGAGAATTAAGCCTAAAAAGGAACTCTATTGGTGAGTAAGATTAGTTAGTTTGATCTTCTTAGCAGCAATATGAATATTGGCCAAATGGGTAAGAAGAGAGCCTCATTCATATTGGCCGCAAGGCTTGTAACAACCTAAGGTCAAGCTGATAGGAAAAGTAGAACGCATATGTTCATCTCTACCATGTCGCAAGGTTCTGCTGTACTTATCCAATCTTCTCGGTCATGAGGGCAGGAAAAGTAGTCCTATCCTAGCTCTGTCCTGAAGAGCTTACGCAGGTATCGAAGCTATGCGTCCCGGGAGCATTAAGTTCTCTATCAAGGTGAAAGTGGAGATAGATGTGCCTCACCTATCTACAAAATTCCGCATCTCGAGTTTAGATGCACTTTGTCCATCGACCTTCGCTTCTTTCTATGAAGCTAGACCCCTCGCCCTCTTCGCTTCCCCCCTGCCCTGCCCTGAGATATTACTCCCGACTCTATGCTTTCATGATGACCAGATCAAAAGCGCTGAAGAAATTTTTATCTTTTTCTTACTTGGTTCTCCAGAGGATACTTGACAAACTCAGAAAGTTCTAAGTCCTCGGGTATCCAATTAAATATTCTGAGTGTGGCAGCAAACCTACATTGAATTTTCAGTCTCAAAATTTCTACCACTTTCCAACAGTTACAAGAGTCTCACATATTAATACAAATACATGTTGGAAGATGCAACATAGAGTGGGAGCCTACACGACCCAATGCCTTGCTTGCAAATTTTGTCTTACATAGTCCATGTACCACTAACAATTTTCCCTCTAAAACTTTTACAAGACCTCTCAATAGAAAATCATAACCAAATTGAATTATGTTGTCCAAAACGCTTCTTCAATATCAATCTTGTTCAATAAGAATGGCCATGAATACCAATACATGAAGCTTTCTCCTCTGGATTTCCCGTACGCTCTTGTTTCCCATGACAATCAAAGAGAACAATCAGACTCTTCTTAGCTAAATTCCAAATTCATCAGATTGGCAGTGGCATTCTGGTCTGCTTGGATGGTCGAAATCAGTCGCAAACTCAGATAAAATTTTTCTTCCAAGATCATTTTTCTTTTTTTTCTGAACTTCCAAGATCAATTAGCCCATGGAAAATGAGTCTACTCCGATACGAGGACTATCTTATCCAGGTTATCACAAAGGCAGTTTAAGGATATCCAATTTGTATTTACCAAATATATATATATATATATATATATATCCAATTTGTTCAAAATAATATGAGAATCTGAAGACCATTTCTAGACACTTCAGAGATAAAGAGGGTCAGGAAAAACATAATAAGCTTGTAAAGAAAATTGGTAGATACTCAAAAACAATTACCGCCAAAAAGACAGTTTCACTTAACATCCTCTGGTAATCAGGTAGATTTTTGTTGACTCTCTGCAAAGAGTGATTAGTCATAGATAACTGAGACATCAACAAGTTACTTGTTTCATATCTTTCTCTTTTTTTATTTATTTTTTTTTTTTTTACTCCTATTATCGAACTGGAGCAAAATAAGAAATTTTCTCTTCCACCTTACATTGGCTATAATGAAGGAATGTCAGCAAGAGAGATACTACAAACACTAATCACCTCAGCTTGTATGACAATTCCAAGTTCCTCATAAACTAGAGTCCCACTTGGTTTAGAACACAATAACCTCCATTGTTCAGATTTAAAAGAGAAACCATACTAAGAGCAAGAAGAATGTCAAACTGTACTGCTTTTCAAACCACATGTGCTCTAACCAGTCACAATTTGTAACAAAAGAGTTAAGAGTCACCAAATATTCTGAAACTCCTTAAGCAAACAATCACCACAGCTACTGGTATGGATGCACTAAATGGAAAAGAAACCAAGAAGCAAGGACTTGTATACAGTAACTTGGGAAAGTACTGTCTCCATCTGAAACTGCTATAAGAAGGCTATCTCAAACTTACCCCGTTTATATTTTACCAAATATAAAAGCAGTTCATCTTTGCATCGAGGTTTACTAGAAAAATTAAACAATTAAAGGAAATATGCTTCTTCAAAATAGACAATCAATCAGCTGTATGTTTGAAGTTGAACTCGTCTTTACAGTAGCTTATTCAAATGTACGCTCGTATACGAGTCCTTTCTGCATTGTCCACTCAACTTTCCTATTTTCGGGTGCTGGAGCAGCGAGACCAGACAGATGATCTTGGGAAAACTGTTACCGCTGCTTAATGCCATAAATAAGATACCTCGATTGGAATAGATAAAAGTGCAGTAATGTCTAATGTACAAAATCTTAGGCACTGAAAGAACCAACCTACACTTTCAGACAGAAAAATCATATCTATCCAATGACCGTTTCAAATAACAAAAAATCTCAAAATGAGGATTTATTTTATCCAAAACGATACTCTTGTGCATTTATTTGTCTAGAAAAAGTTCAGTTAGAATAGTGAAAAATAATTGTCAAACATAAGATGAGACTAATTGTCAAACGATACTCTTGTGCAGAACTGTTCATGATGCAAATATTGCATTAATACCAAGAACCAGCCGCCAAAAATTATTACGTACTTCCTCTTCTTGAGAAGTGTCAATGAGCTGCATAATGCTGATCAACCCAGATAACTGTCTGCAACAGGTATTAGGAAATAAAAGTGATCTCCTAGAAATAGGCTTAACATGAGGCAACGCCTTCATCAATTTTCTTTATATCATCTCAATAATGTGATGCATCTTTCTGGATAGTAATGTCATCAACAGATAAAGGACATAACTATGAGAAATAACAAGGATATCTACTAGGGCAGGTCAACATTTCATTTCCCATTTCAGTTTTAAAAAAATGATTTTATTATAAGAGGAGCTGGGCCCATAGACGACTTTTTCAGGAAAAACAAAATCCATATTTTCCCACTTTTGGAAACCAACCAAATGCAGTTTACTCCTTTTAAAATGAAAAGATTGAGATCACTATCAGAATAACTTCCCATCTCCAAAAGGAGGTGTTGGGTGTTGTGGTGGTGGGGGGAGGGGGGGCGTTTAGGGGTAGAAGTTGCATTTCAGGGTGGAAAATAATAGTAGTAAAACAAATATAAAAACTATACCAGGCGTTCTCTTTCAGATGGTCTTCCAGCAAAACAGCTCGCTTTGATTCTCTTTATAGCCACATCTGATCCTTTCCACTTCCCGTGATAAACAGCACCATATGTCCCTGACCCTAATTCCCGGATTTCCTCCAGATCTTCATTTCTAATTGTCTACGTGAAAAGTCACATGTAATGAGGCGGCATAAAATTAAGATGCATACCAGACAGGTGAAAGCAATTAATAATTGTGTGATCTTCTGTAAATCACAAGAATGAATTCAAAGATTTCTTAGATATATTTCAAAATGTGTCAATCTGTTCCCTCACCCATCTTCCGTTGTTTGATTTCTAAATTTATTGTCTTACCTTTTCAATATTATAGAAGAAAACATGTGTCTGCTTTTCTGGAAGCTCACAAGTTTCAAGAGATAATCAAATAAAAGAAATTCTCTTCCTGTGTGATTACACTTAATACTAATAAACTAATAAATTTCAAAAATTCCACTTCAGATACCTGTAATCCCCGATTAAGAGCTTCTTCCTCAGCCTTTGTCAGCTCAATCTTGGAATTTTCATTATCAGAATCCATCTCGGCATCTCCTTGAGCATCCTGTTGACAAAGAAGAATATATTTACTACAAAATCCTCAAAACAAAATCGGAAATCCCGTGGAATAAAAAGGACTATGTAATTCACATCAGATGCAAGAGATGATGATAGCTTACCACTGCTTCTGTCTCATTTTGATGCTCCTCTTTTATGGCAGCATCATGCTCAAGAACCCTATCAGTGTTGTGCTCAGATTTGACTTCTATCACATTCTCCACGGCTGCCTCTTTAACAGATGCAATCAACTCAGGTAGCTGACCTAGATGGTCATCATTCAGCTCTTCCTTTTCTTGGGGGTCACTAACATGGCCATTTTCTGCTTTTGCAATGCCACTACTTTTAATAGCAGGAACTGTATAGTTTGAGTTGCCAGATTCAGGAGATTCAGAGACACCAGAATTTTGCTCAGGATGGCCTGGAACACCAATATTAGAATCCTCAAGCTTCCCTTCATGGATTACTAATTTATCACCTCCATTACCACTGTTCTCCGTTCTTGCTTGTTCAGTAACACTCAAAATCTCGTTTCTTGTTTGTGGAGTAGTGACCACTTTTTCTACAGTCTGAACTGCTAAATCAGGCCTCAATAAAGGATCCATTTGAGTAGAAATATTCAACACATCACCTTGATGTGGAATGAGACTTGGCTTATACAAAAACTGATTCTCTTTATTGTGAACTGTAGGTGGTTGCCTGGCGGGAGCATTAGAACATTCAGGAAGAGACGTCCCATCAGGGACAGTTATTTTCTGTGAGGAATCAACCCATGGGTTCTGATTATCCAACCCGACTGGCAATCTTGGGCTACCTTCCACTCGGATAAGTCCAGGATTGATCAAACCATTTGCTATCTGAGGTGAAGAAGATGCCTCATAAGGGAGACCCCCAGGCACTGGGATATGAGAATTTCTCCATAGCGTATGTGTAGCTGCAGGTGCAGGTGCATGTCCGTGTGTAACTTGATAAATATTATCTGCTCCATATGCATATGAAGAGTTTCCGTACCTAACTCCTCGTTCATCTATAGGTTGGACATGAATATGAGATGCAGCGGCATAAGTAGGGTCATGAAAAACTTGACTACTGGCTTCTGAAGTAGCTCGTATATAGCGAGGATCATCATGTTGAACATAATGAGATGGGAGATAATGTGAATCAGATACGTTAACAGGCCCATGGGAAACATTCATATTACTATCACCAACGTAGTGGTCAGTTAACCTTCCAGCTCCAGAAGCATGTGGTCTCAATTCCTCAGGGCGGGCAGTTGATTGATGCTGCAATGTCCACGACCTTTCATGACTCTGGTTTTCAGAATAGAGGTTTCGAGGTTCATTATGGTCCACCAGGTAGTACGGCTGGTGCACATTTGCATCTGTACTCAGCACAAACATTTCCCTATTTGGAGGGCACTCAGCACACAGATTACCGACATGATGAAACCCATTTCCAATGCTTGGTGGCTCTAAATGGTGGTGTTCCCCATGCTTCCAAGGGGACTCGGAATAAGCTTGATTTCTTTGGAAAGTCACTCTGCAGTGTTCACAAATGCTGTTCGTATCCACCACATGAGTTCCATGCATTATGTTACCAGGAAAGCCAGCCTTGTCGCCCAATACAGTTCCAGTTGGAAACATCGAAACATTGTCTGTAAATTGCTGCTGAGGTTCATACAGTGGTTGATGATTCATTGGATTTCTGTTATATTCCTCAGCCATTCCGGCAAAGCTTTTATCTGGGAACTCAGCATATTGGGTACGGTAACGGCTGGATGAAGGTGAAGTGGGATACTCAGCCACCTGTCTGGGGTCATGGTGACCAGCTTGCCTTGGAGAATAGTAAGCAGGACTCCATGGAGCCTCCATCTCATTATATCTCTGAGTAACTGATTGTTGGGACTGTGCTGAGACTAAAGAAGGAATATTAAGTTGCCGCAGAGGTGGCATAGGTATCTCAGCATTTCGCTGGTTATGAAGAGTGCTGTCAAGACTTATTTGGTTAAGAAACTGCTCAGCAATCACAGCATGGGCATCTTCCAGTGTACCCATAAACTGATTTTCGCCACCCTGATTCCGCCTATACTCAGGGGATTCATTAAGGCTATTCAAAGCATCAACATACCTCCTCTCGTTGTCCCTCTCATCCCCATCAACAAAATGCATCGGCCCATCCTGATCTGAATGCGAAAACAAAAAGATTCTTAGCCTAGTGAATCCATCACCTGTGCCTAACTTGTCATATTCCTCCATCATATTAGTAACATCATCATCATTTACAACCGAAACAAGAGCATCAAGATCCTCATCTGGCTGCTGATATTTCAAAATTGCAGCACCTTCAAAGAGCTCCCTCATCTTGGACATAAGCTCTTCATAGGTTATATCACGTGGAACACTCACAATTCGAGTCTCACCCCCCACATACCTAAGCTTCCCATCATGAGGCCTCGGCAATATACTGCCCAAAAAGCTGCACAAGAACTTAACCCGTGGGTTATCATCATTGGAACTTAGGACTGAACCTGGAGATAAAGTTGGGCTATCCATAAATAACACAAGCTGATGTTGCTCCTCTTGCTGAATAGTAGTAGGGCACTCAGATTCCAATTCAGTTTCGCTCAAAATTTCAGTCCCTTGATTACACATGAGTTAGGTTTTACTTGAAACTAAAAGCCAGTAGGTCAGCAATCCCATTTGCCTTCTCCACATTCCCAAACCAATCACAAAGCTTTCAGATAAAAATCACAACTTCCTCCACCAAATTCCCAACCCAAAACGATCCACCAATTGCCACATAAAACTCCCAATGTTATCTAGTTAAATTTTTACCTCTTACAGAATTCTGCGATAAATTAATCCCCAAAAAAACCCAACATGCCAATCAGTGATTCAAAGTTTAACGCCGCAATCAATTAATTATTCACATAAGACATACACATACACATTAATCAAAGAGTACCTGAAAAAAGAAACCTGACGCCACCGCAGCCTTGAATTAATCTCTAAAAATCCAAATTCAGAAAACCCTTATATCAACCTCCAGTAAGCTCTTCGTCAAGTGAATAACCGAATTAAAAGAAACGCAGAAACCAATTTGACATCCATAACAAAACCACACATACGGGTGCAGCCAATCGATATCCCGTATCGATGTCGAGAGATTCTCTGAGTTTTTGAATTTTATATAGAGAAGAAAATGCAGAGGGTTCTGGAGGAGGAGAAGAGCGCCATAGGTGGCTGCGGGTGGGGTTGGGGGGACGGGGGCGGTGGGGCGCGGAGGGGGAGGGGTAATGAAGGAAGATGCTTTTGGTTGGGCTGTGGCGTTGCCGAGGTTGCCAGGTAAGTGAACACGTGGCAACGTCTTCGTTATAGGAATTTAGGATCTATTTATCTCCATCTCGGCATATTCGTTCCCACGCGCCCTTATGGTGCGTATGGAATTTACTGACCGAATTTCAAGCGAGTTCCGAATCTGGATAATTCGATCCGTTTTACTTTTTGGGCCTATTGCTTCTTGGACTCGACCCAGGTAACGAATTTCCTTTGAACATTTTTGTTATTGATTCGGTCCGTATATTAATGGGTGAATTGGAAAATTTCCCCTCAAGTGGTAGATTAAAACTTAAAAAGCAATTTACCCCCATTTTAAAAATAGGTATTTTTGTTCCCTCAAATATATAAAATACTCAAAATACATTTTATGTAAATTATATTTTATTACAAAATAACTCATTAAAATTTTATATAAAATTATGTTTGTTCATATCCTAATTTATAATTATAGTTTATTACTTTAGATCAAATTTGTAATAATATATTTTAGTCTATATTCCTTAAGATTAATTATTTAACTTAAAAAACTTTAATACTTGAAAAAAAATTGGTGTAATATAAAATTTAATTCAATGAAAATTAAAATTTTTGGTAGTAAAGTACTAAAATATTAGACAAAAATAGTATTTTTTCTTTATAGTAAATATTATTAAATTTAAAGTTACCTTATTTTTCTCTTAAATAATCAAATTTTTAAAGTTAAATAATCAATCTTCAAAGAATGTATAAACTAAAAATTTTTTACAAATTTTATATAAGTATTTTGTAATAATGTTTTTTAGTTTATATTCTTTAAAATGATTATTTAACTCATAACAAAAGTAATTTATTTTATAAAAATAAATAAACTATTAGAATTTTCTGTAAAGAAAAAATTAGATGTTCTTCTATTATTTTAATGCTTTACCTTCGAATATTTTATTTTTCATTGAATTAAATTTAAAATTACCTTATTAATTTTTCTGAGATAATTAAGGTTTTTAAGTTATATAATTAATCTTTAGATAATATAGACTAAAAAGATACTATTACAAATGTTATGAAAGTATTTTGTGATAAACTATAATTGTAAATTAGATTATAGACTAAAATGATTTTATATCGAAATTGATGGGTTATTTTGTAACGAACCATAAGTTACATATTATTTTGGGCATTTTACATATTTTCGGGGATAAATTGTCTATTTGTCAAGCTCGGAAAGTAAAGTACTCTTAACCCCAACTTGAAGAGGTATTTCTGCAATCGGACGGATTAACACTGTATTAATTCCTTAGTAACAAAAGGCGAAATTTCTCACCCTCAAGGCCCATACTAAACCGCCCGATGCGTAGATAGAGGATGTAAATCATAGTGACTCAATAGTTTTACAAACTGAAGACCAGACCTTAGTGTACACAAGGAACCACCCTCCATATCGAAGAATTTAAAATTCTCACATTGTCGTTGCTAAGATTGGAATCATTAGTCCTTAATAACAACTTTACAACTCCTAAATTAACTGAGCTATATTAATTCCTTGATTCTATAAGTTGAAATGGTTCACATAAAATTAAAATACTAATTACAAAAATAATATAAAAATAATTATGTAACTAATGTTGTTTTCGTTGTATTTATATTTCTATCCATAAATCGGGACAATAATATAATTTTTTAATTTCCCACTCAAAAGAATAGACAAGAAAAGGACACAAAGGAGATAATCTTGCCTTTAAAAAGAAAAATTAGGCATCTAAGGGGTAATTTTGGAATATACAAAAACAAGATAAATTGGTTCATAGGGTAAAAGGTAATATGGTAAAATGTAATAGCTTAATGGTAAGAATATTTCTACCAAATTAGAGATTCTATGTTTGAATGGTGAACCACATCCCTCCAAATGTACAAGAAAAAAGTAAATTAGTCCATATGTCATGAGTGGTTATTCAAGTCGTGAGAATTGAGGCACTATTTGATTTGCTCATTTTTTTTACACAATTTTTTATTTTGGGTCTCACATTTCTTTCACAAAAAATTTATTTCTAAAAAAAGGTGAAACTTACTTTCCTATTTATATATTTTATGTTATTTTTTATTTGTAATGTATGTGTTTTTGTATCTAATTACTTTGTAGAAAATTAGATCTCAATATCATTTTATAATAATAATAATAATGATAATAATGTCCTAACACAATAATAATAATAATAGTAATAATGCACGTTCTTTTTGTGCTGAGTATAATAATATAAATTCTTTTCTATTATATCTTGTCTTACGTAAACTTTAAAAAAAAAAAATGTCTTGCCTTGCCTAACTTAAGAGGCTAGCACATAATTAATGTGGTTTTTTCAAAGGATTTATATTTCTATCCATAAATCGGGTCAATAGGGTCAATAATAGATTTTTTTTTCTTTTAAATTTCAAACCCAAAGAAATAGACAAGAAAAGGATACAAAGGAGATAATCCTGCCTTTAAAAACAAAAAATTAGGCATTTAGGAGTCACTTTGGAATATGCAAAAACAAGATCAAGGTGGTTCATACAGCAAAAGGTAATAGCTCAATAGTAAGAATATTTTTATTAAGCGAGAGATTTCATGTTTGAATGTTAAAGTACATCCTCCGAATGTATAAGAAAAAAATAAATTAGTATATATATATATATTATTGAGTGGTTATTCAAGTGATAAGAATTGAGGCACTATTTGGACCTCGTTTGATAAAATTGAAAACTGAAGTCTGAAGTATAAATTATTTAAGTTTTGAATGCTGAATCTAAGTGTGAACTCTAAATCTGAAAATTGAAGTGTGAATCAAATGCTAAATTAATCCATTAGTGTTAATTATTTATATAAAAAGTGTTATAATTTTATAAAAAAAATATGTATTTTCAGATTTAAAAGTTCTAAATTAAGTTAAAAATTTTCACTTAAAATTTATAACTACAATTAAGTACATCTTAAACAATTAAGTGATTTGCAAAAATTATTATCAAATGCACTTAAAATAATACGAGTTTTAAAAATTATATGTTATTAAACATACTTAATTCGATAAGTTCTTAACTAATTCATTTTAAGAAGTAAATTAATTTATCAAACAAGGCCTTGATTTGCTCCTTTTTTTTTTTTTACACAATTTTTTACTCTAGGTCTCACATCTTCTCCCATAAAAAATTTATTTCTAAAAATATGAAACTTACAAACTATTTTTATTTTTTATATTATTTTTTTTTGTAATGTATGTGTATTTAAATATAATTACCTTTTAGAAAATTAGATTTCTATATCATTTTATTATAATAATAATAGTTTCCTAATATAATAATAATTTCCTAATATTATAATAATCATAATAAGAATAATGCACATTCTTTTTTTTGGTGCTGAGTATAATAATATACATTATTTTCTATTATGTCTTATCTTACATAAACTTAAATATATATATATATATATATATGTGTGTGTCTTGCCTTGCATAACTCAAGAGATTAGGAACTTGTTTATTAAATTAATTCACCTCTTAAAATTAATTAGTTAAGAGTTTATTGAATTAAGTGTGTTTGATAACACATTATTAAGTATTATATTTAAGTGCGTTTGATAATAAGTTTTGCAAACCACTTAATTATTTAAGCAATTATGAAGTATGAAATATGAATGAGTGTATTGTTTGTCAAATTATTATAGATTTTTTCAAATAATTACCACTTATTAATTAATTCAACTTAAATTTTAATTTTTCAAATTTGAGACTTAAGATTTTTATCAAATGGGAACCTAGGCCTGTCAATCGATTCAACCAATTTGAAATCATGGACCCGCTTAATCCAAGTATCATTTGATAAAACTGAAAATTAAGGCACTGTTTGATAAATTAATTTACTTGTTAGAATGAATTAGTTAACAACTCATTTAATTAAGTGTGTTTGGTAACAAATAATTTTTTAGTGTTTAATATTTTAACTATGCTTGCTAACAATTTTTTGCAAATGATTTAATTGTTTAAAATATGCTTAATTGTAGTTATAAATTTTAAGTGAAATTTTTTTACTTAACTCCGAACTCTTGAATATGAAAATACATATTGTTTGCAAAATTATAACACATATATATACATAATTACTACCTATTAATTAATTTAGCATGATTCAGTATTCAGATTTAAAATGCAAACTCCAAAACTTAAACAATTCATACTTCAGTCTTCTATTTTCAGTTTTATCAAACGAGGCCAAATGTGAATCTGAAAACTAAAGTTTGAATATGAATGTTGAATTAATTATAAATGATAATTATATGAAAAACTGTAATAATTTAACCAACAATATAAATATTCAGATTTCAAAATTAAGCAAAAAAATTTTACTTAAAATTTATAACTATAATTAAGTGATTTGTAAAAATTGTTACTACAATCAAACACTCTTAAATATTAATTAATTTTAAGGGCTGAATTAATTAAAAAAAAGGCCCAAATTTATTTGGTTGAGTTTAAAGTAAGTTTGTATTAATTGAACTTGAGCTTATTTTTAACTTAATTTGAGCCAAGTAAAATAAATTTATGATCATCTCATTTAAAATCTCATCCAAATTTAATTATACATATTTATATAATACATGTTATGGGCCAAATATTTCTTTTTTTTTTTTTTTTTTTTTTGTAAATAAGCGGACAAATATTTCACATGTTTTTTCTATTACCATGTAAACGTTTTGAATCTAAACTACATTCTCCGTCAACAAAGTGCATTCAACCTTTAGAAGGCAACTCTTTTTCCTCTAAGAGGGCAGATTTAATCTTTTGAAGCCTAATAAGAACATCTTTCACATTAGGCCTCTCTTCTGGTGATTCCTTTGAGCAATCAAGAGCCAATTCAACAACAGAGAAAATGCAAATCTCTTGTTGAGTGTTCAATTTTCCATCTCCTTGAAGAATACTTCTGTCAATAATTTCCATTACAGAAGTTGGATATAATGCTTTAACCCACTCTCTAAAGCTCACATTTTCATCAAACATTTCCTCTGTTGGCTTCTTTCCTGTAAATAATTCCAATAACATGATCCCGAAACTGTAAACATCGCATTTTGTTGAAACTATTCCTTTCAAACCATACTCTGAAAAAAAAAAAAAAACAGATCAAAATTAGTCATTTTGTAGAAAAAATGGTGATTAAATATCATTAAACTATTTTTTATTATTTAAAAATAGCCACTTTCTTTTTATTTTTTTCAAAATTTTCATACTTTGCCCTAATTTATTTTGTGTAATATAGCCCTTTAACCATATTAAGTTGTGATTCCTGAATAGAAAAGGTACATGAGTCACATATACTCACCTCTAAGAAGGATAAAATTTGCAATAAAATTATTTTCCTGCAAAAATCCACAGCTAAAACCACTGCTTTGAGTTAGCTAAAATGTGTTGATTTTTAGACGAAAAGGGTTTTATTACCAATTTTACCCTTTCTAGAGGGGCGCAGGCGAGGATAATGTGTATTCTCCATTCAATCCATCGCCTAAAGTGGCTCGGCGGTATATTTAGCCGGCTGAAAATAGAATAAAGCTATGAAACAATTTTAAAAAATAGCTATTTTTTAAAATAAGAAATAGTTTAAGGACATTTTTCACTACTAGTAGTAGCCATTCATGCAGTCCCACCTAATAAAATTTTGGTAAAAATATTATTATTATCTATTTTATCTAATTTCTTTTTAATAGTATATTTTCCAACATAGTTATATTTCGTTTATTTTCAAGAATTTTCATTTTTCCCTTTAATATTTGTAATATTTTTTTTAGTAACTTTTTTATCTTTTAACTATTTAGAATTCTCTTTTTACTTACTCATTTGTCTATTTAATATTTGAAGTTATTTTATTCGTTATACACTATGTCAATTATGATATTCATGGAGTTGTGTTAGTAGTTACTTTCATAGTTTAAATAATTCCAATGGTATCTCGTTGGCCTATTTAATATTTTGAGTTGTTTCAGAGTTATATACTATGTAAATTATGATATATTCATGAAATAACTATCAATTAGCAAAAACCCTCTAATTACTTCATGTATTAATCTCTCATTATTGTACTCTTCTTTTAATTTTTTAATTATGCATTAACTATTGACTATTCTTATTAATTCAAGTATACCAAAAGCTATCAAAATGAGAGTATTATATTAGACTTTAAAATAATAATTCAATTAACTAAAGGTTATTTTAGATAGTTCAAAAAAGTAAAAAATCGAAGTGTAAATCATCCATGACTCTCTTTTACACTTTTTATAATAATAGAGTTTTTCCCCGTTATTTAACCATAATACTAAACAAGAACTGAAAGAACAACAGGTTTGCAATGGACTAGAAAACTTGAAAAAGATCAAAAGATGTAGTAACATACCAGGGGCTATATAGCCAATTGTTCCTAATGTTTTGGTAAGTGAAGAGGTACTATTTTGAGCTAAAATCTTCGAGATTCCAAAGTCGCTTACATGAGCAACCGTATCTTTATCGAGTAGAACATTAGCTGGCTTCAAATCACAATGAATTATTGGATGATTATAGCCATGATGAAGATATTCAATAGCCATTGCCACATCAAGAATTATGTTAACTCTTTTAAGAAGATCCAAATAGTAGTTTTTTCCATGTAACAAAAAATCCAAGTTTCCATTTGTCATATATTCAAGAACTATAGCCCATATACCTTCATTTGAACAAGTTGAAATCACTTTAACAAGATTTCTATGCCTGATTTGTCTCATAACTTCACATTCAGCATTAAACCTTTTGCGCGATTCTGTATCTTCCAAGTTCAATATCTTTATCGCGACTATAACTCCACTAGACAATATCCCTTTGTAGACAGAACCAGAACTTCCTTGTCCAATTAAATTGGATGCACTAAAGTTATCTGTTGCCTGTTGAATTTCACGATAAGATATCCTCTCGTATGTGGTCATTTGCAGCGCCTCCGCAGGGTCTGTTTGTTTCACTATCTTTCTTCTACCGATTATCCAAAAAGAGACTAAAACAACTATCAACATGACTGAAGAAATCACTGCAACAACAATTTTGACAAGGCGATTTTTGGACAGGGATCCAGGACCATGAGTTTTATTAGTACAAGGAGGGACTTGTAATGTAGGATTGCCACATAAGTCCTTATTTCCTATGAAATATTTAGGAGAAGAATTTGTAAAAACACCACTACTAGGAATTTCGCCTTCTAAATGATTGTAAGACAAATTAATTTCCCTCAGTTGATGAAGATTCTGCAAGGACTTAGGTATGTTACCTGTTAAGGAATTTGTGGACAGGTCTAGAACTTCCAAGCTTAACAAGTTTTCAAATGATGATGGAATTGAACCCTGAAACGCATTATTTGAAAGAGAAAGGTACCTTAAACTTCTAAGGTTCCCTAATGTTATTGGAATTATGCCCGAAAACTTGTTCTTAGAAAGATCAACTCCATCTGCAGATTCCAACTCCCCAATATCTTCCGGTAGTTCTCCTTGTAAAGAATTTTGTGATATGTTTAGAAGCAACAAACTCTTAACATCCCAGAGAGATAGAGGTAAGCTGGAACTGAAGTTATTCGAACCTAACATAAGCTTTTGAAGCCGGCTAAGACTTCCTAAGCAATCTGGTAAGATCCCAGAGAGTTGGTTCTCAGAAAGAATGATATCTCCCAATTGATTTAATTCACATAGTTCCAATGGAAGATGTTCTTGCAGCCTGTTTCTGTTTAAGAATAGCCTCTGAAGTTTCTTTAACCGGCCAATCTCAGAAGGAACGTTACCTGTCAAGTCATTTCCATTTAAGGCTAGTGATAACATATTGCTCATATTACCAATCCCTCTTGGAATAAGGCCACTAATCTGAGCATTTTCCATGTTAAACATTTCAATAGAAGACGAAAAGTTCCCAACAGAGTTAGGAAGGCTACCGGACAGAGGATTGTTTCCTAGTACAATAAATTGTAACATCCTACATTCTACTAATGAATTCATGAATTCAAGTTCGCGTTTTCCTGGTTCATTTCTAAGCTGATTACCTGCAAGATTCAGCCATTGAAGTTCCCGGAGAAATCCCAAATTATTAGGCATTATTCCTGTGAAGAAATTGTAAGATAACTCCAACTCAATAAGCTTAGATGCATTTAAAATGGATAATGGAATCTCCCCTTCAAGCAGATTATCTGCTAAAAAAAGCCCTTCAAGATTTGGAAGCCGAAAACCTGTTTTAGCAGGAACACGCCCTTCAAGACTATTATCGGTGAAAGCAATGTAAACAAGTGAAGATATATTGAAAATCCCATGTGGTATTTCACCAGTAAGATTGTTATAATCAAACCCCAACATTTGCAAATTTGACAACTTTTCCAATTCCTTTGGAATACTTCCTCCAATGTGATTATCCACACAACCAAGAAACTTCAAGGTAGATATGTTACCTAATGAAGGAGGAATAGTGCCACTTATTTGATTTCCTGTCACATAAAACCTTTCAAGATTCGCCAAACAACCAAAATTTCGAGGAATTCCACCTGTAAAATTGTTCCTAGACAAGTAAAGGGATCTTAGATTTTGAAACTGGCATAAACTAGAAGGGATTTCCCCGAAAAGTTGATTACCGGATAAGTCTAGCAGCTCAAGGCCTAAGAAACCATTATTCCCTTGATTCAGGACTAATGAACCAGAAAGACTATTGTTATTGAGATATGCTGCATAAAGGGATGAAATATTAAAAAGGGATTCAGGAACTTTTCCTGTGAATCTATTATTAGAAAGATCCAATTCACTGAGATGGCTCATGTTTCCAATAGAAGAATGGATAGTACCTGTGAGGCTATTTTTAGTAAGATTCAAGATTCTAAGTTCTGGCAAACTCCATGAATCAGTCCAAATATCACCACTAAATCTGTTGTAACCCAAAGAAATCATTTCCAGCTTCTGGTTTCGAAATAAACTCACAGGAACACGTCCTTCCAGCCGGTTACTATGAACATCGATTAGTCTCAGGCGAGGCAAACGGCCAAGACCAGCCGGGAGGCTCCCATAGAAGTTATTATTGCCAAGATTGAGTTCAACTAGAAACGATAAGTTTTCGATTGAGGGAGCTATTAGGCCTTGAAGACTCATGTTGCTGAGATTCAAAGCTGAAATTCTTGATGTCCTGGAGTTGCAAGTGACTCCAAACCAATTGCAAAATGAGGAACTTGTGGTCCAGTTAGTAGCTAAAATAGTAGTATTGGCATTAGTTATAAGGTTTTTGAAAGAGATCAAGGCTTGTTGGTCAGTATAATTAGTTTTTACAGCATCAATATGAAGCATGAAAGGTACTGTGATTGTAAAAAGAAGAAAACTAGTGCAAAGTTTATAAGCCATAAGCAAGATTGAGAGAGAACTTTTTGGAAATGGGAAAGTTATGATAAGGATCTTGATTTGGGAGATCAATATATATATATATATATATATTGTAGCAAAACCAAGATCTGAATTTGGCTGTTGAATACACTATCAAATGTTTGGCTTAGATAGTAACATGTGGCAAGTCCATAGCAGTTCTTATCGGTCAAAAAAGTCAAATTCTAACTATATCTCAAATATATTAAAAACAGATAATAACATTCTACATAATACTTATAACATTTTTAATATAATATTTTATTATTAAGAATAGATTTATCAAATAAAAGAAACCAACCCTGGGTTAGGAATATAATTCCTTTATAGTGATTGAGGATGACCAAAATATAAAATTTTTTTTAATACTTTTTAATGAGTATTTAATGTGTTTGTTTCATGTTTACCTATTTATTTATTTATTTATTTCAAGTATATTTATCTATCTCTCTTCTTATTTATTTAAGAATATAAAAGTAATCTTGTTTTCTTTTTTCTTTTTAAATAAATTGTCTATTTTTACGATTTTTAATCTTTGTGTACAAATTCAAAATAACTTATACTTATGACTGATTATAATAAAATTTAAATTTTGAAAAAATTAATAGAAAATATCTATGCTTTTGTTTTACTTGGAAATGACTCCAAAAGGTCATATTATATGACATATACCTAATAGAAAAAGGAAAAAAAAATCAACTTTACACACGAAATTTTGTCAACGGTGTCATGAGGTGATGAATCCATTTGAATTGTAGCAACCTCACGTAGCCCACCTTCACCTTGGTGAGCGGTGATATGAACCAAACCTAATTTGATCTCTTAGGTTGCGACAAAGAGCTGCTGACTAATTTACAATAGGAAGAGTCAGCATATGCACACAAAAGTTGAAGACAAGATAAGTTTCTGTTTCTGTACAATTTTTTGTTTTTTTATCTTTTCCTTTAAGAGAAAACATACAGATGTTTATATTAATTATATTAAATCAGATTGTAAAATATCAATCACAAAAACGAAAAATATCTTCTATACGAATAGGAAGCCCTTAATTAGTTTGATGGTACAATATAAATCACAAAAATATAAATATCTTCTATACGAACAAAGTTTATCAGATTGATCGTAAAATAATAATTCAATAATAGAAAAAGTAATTTTTATAAGTTTATAATTATTTATACCATTTTATGTATTATTATATATATATTTTTTATAATATATTTTCTCTTTAATATTTGAGTTCATTTTTATGAACTTAGAGTTATGTTTTTATAATCAAATTACGTCTCCTATTTTATGTATATATGAAAAAGAAAACTTTTTAGATTGGCGATTTTGTGTTTAGTTTAGAAAAAGTAAATTTCTTTCTTGAATTTTATCGAGAAAATGTGTTACGTAGTGAGGAAAAAAGAAATTTGCATTATTTTTTGTTTGAAACCGGGTTCCCATGTTTTCTTGCTGAGCATCATGATTCATTAATATCCACGGGTTGGTAGAAAAATGGAAAAACTATTCTTTGGTAATATGTCAAAGCATTAATACGTACTCTACATTTTTTTCTAATATATTCTTTCGTTAAAATCAAATTTTAACATCTTTTACTCTTTTGAAGACGAACTTGAATTTCCTCTACCACATACACCACTCTCTGTACTTTCCAATGAAATTTTAAAAGAATGTGGTACATAGAATAGTACATAAAGTGATACATAAAATCTTATGTCGATTACCAGAAAAATGACCATTGCCCAATTCTATTTCTTTCCAGAGACAATTTTTAAAGTTTTACAGTTCATGGTCTGTGTTCACACTAACGCATCATATGCCAGTGTGGTATGCAGCATGAAGGATACGCCCAGGGTTGAAGTTTTTGGATTATGCTCTACAATGTCATCGTGGATCCAGTAGTCTCGAAGTCATATCTTTAGGTTACGGAGGAGCGTGAAGTAACCATATCATAAGACAACACTATGATCTCTGACCGCAGATGTCTAGAGTTTGCTAAGCAATTTCTAATCAAGAAAGATCGGGTCAACATTAGTCTTGTATCAATCCCGATGGTTAGTGCCTCTAAAGATTTGTGACGCCTTAAATCTCTTGAGCATTTTAATCCAAATTTTTTTTTGTACTTTCGAATGAAAATAAATAAACTATTCACATTTCATTTTTTCTTTTTTTGAGAAATGAACAAAATCCATTGTTTTAGATCAGAGATTCAAGAACCCCGCAAAAGTCCATCAATTGAAATAAGGAGTCAAAGATGTATTTTGACAAGATTTCATCTCAAAACTTAATGCAAAATTATCACCTTAAAAACTTGAAATTTCTTTTCACAGACAATTTAACTTTTATCAAATGTTAATATGAATCTTAAAACCAAACTCTATAACTATACCCGGCCAAAATGACAGGATTTCAAAAATTAATGACATAAATAACACATCCAAAGTAAATTATGCCTATACTTAATACATGACTGGATAAACATAAAAATTTTTGAAGGGCATTCTCGGCTATTTTCTCGCATAAAAAATTAATCAATCAAGTAAAACCTGAGGAGAAATCAGGGCAGGAACAAAGTAAAAACAACTTTACAATTGCTGTTGGCCAAAAGGCTGATGAGAGAATATTTACTCCAAAGAATTTGCATTTACATTAAAGATTGCATTGTTCTGACATCAAAGCAAATTTCATTCTCCTAATTATGTACCTTCCTTCGGACATCTTCTTCCCCGCGAGTAGCCATAAGTTTGGGCTATGCCAACGCTTGAGCCATGATTGAACGGTGAGCCAGTTGCTGCTCATAAAGTTCACGAAAAATACGATACTTAGCATCATGATACTTCTTAACTTTGGGATCTTCTGATGGGTAAACAACCTGCCGAGATAAAATGCACATTCTCAAAACCAAAAATTTAAAAACAAAGCATATATTTCCAAGTGCAATTCATACTCTAACGAATTTCTAAAGCTTGCCTCCCGGATTACATACCTGACCGGCTGCATTAAGTGCCTTCATGGCTTCTCGAACTGTATTGTACCTTTTTGAAGCTACAGCACCAAGAATAGCAGCTCCTAGGAGCACAGACTCATTTTCACGTGGGAGAATTATAGGATAGCCTGAAAATTTTGTAAAATAGCACAAAATCTGTCAAGCAGTATAGTATGATCAAGCATAGGATGCCAAACAGATAAGCTTTTATTATGCCGTTCCAAAAAACAGCAGCCATTTTCTTTTCATTCTTTTTATCAAATCATCAACTTGGCACTAACTTTATGCCCTTAAATTTCACAAGTTTCCGGACTAAATGAAATTCTGAATGACCATATCTGCTGATTTACAAACTCTGCTATGCGACTTGGGCTTTTTCAGTTTCCGCACAGTATTTTTTCAGGGCATTTATTAACGTTCTTGCCTTTTCTTCTTCTTCCTCTTATTCATTCTTTTCTTCCTGTTCCTGCTTCCAACCAGGAAGCATAAAAAGGTGGATGTTTTGACCTCTAGATAAGAAAAATAGAGCATGCTCATAATTCAGAATTTAGATTTGAATGTGCTCTTCATTTCTAGTATACTAGAAATGTCCAGTGTCCATAATATACGTAACAAAATTTGTAAAATATTTTTTTTCGCGGGGGTGGGGGGGTGTGTGTGTGTGTGTGGGGAGAGAGAGAGAGAGAGAGAGAGAGAGAGAGAGAGAGAGAGAGAGAGAGAGACCAGTAATATCAGCATGCTCTTGAATGAAAAGGGGGTTCTTTGTAAGTCCACCACATGCAAGCAACGTGTCAATCTGAAATCAGAGAGGCATACATGAGAGAGAAGCATGGGCAAATGGAGAACCAAGTTCCATCAGCAAAAATAATAACCAAAACGTGATGAAGAACAGTCAACTGGAAATATTCAAAAGGACTCTAAACACGGGGATTGCTACAGCAATCATAATTCAATGACCGTATTATTCAGGAATTTACTGCTTCAAAACATAATCTCTTACATAGAAATCAAAATTTCACATTATAAAATGCTCTAAGGAACTATTTGTCTTTCCGTTCAGATAACTTTGTCATATACCTGAAAGGTCTTTCTGGACACGTCAGAGGATATAAATACATATTCAAATCTAAAAGTGCATATCCTTCTAAGATTGAAGCATATGTAGATAGATAAAGGTGGAGACTTTATTGATATTACTAAATGAGCTTAAGTTTTACTGGATACTCCGCAAATACAACTTCAATTGTTACAAAGAAAACAACTTAGGTAGTTTATCTCTATAAACTCGCAAAACCTGACAGTGAGTACAGCAATGAAATGGAAAATCAAATCAAGGTCCATATTTTATGTTAATATAATAATTGCATAAAAAGTAAAATGAGGTGAACACTTAATGAATACGCGAAGGAGAATGACACGTGGAGAAGCTTACTTTGTGTCCATGAGCATTGCAATGCTCCACAATATGGCGTGTACCATATGCAATTCCTTGTACTACAGCAAGATATAGAAGGGCCAGTTGCTTGTCACCTGTATCAAGAGTTAAGCCAGACAACACCCCTTTCGAATTTGGATCTGCAATGGGAGACCTGAACTAATACATCAGTGTATGTTTTCACCAGAATTGTGCCAAAAACTGGCAAAATGAGAGAGAGAGAGAGAGAGAGAGAGAGAGAGAGAGAGAGAGAGAGAGAGAGAGAGAGAGTTACCTGTTACCATGAAAGTCGGGCAGGACATGAATGTTACTGGTCAAAGCAGCAACAAAAGCAGAACCCTGTTCATGCCTCAACTTTTCCAGTATTTCGTTCAGCAGGTCAAAAATTGAAATACCTGAAGGTTAAAAATGACAAGTAGTTCATGCACCTCAAAAGCATCCCAATACAGTAGAACGAAAGAAACAAAATAATACAGAATAACGAACTGAAAAGGTGTCTTACTTCGAGAAGCAGCTTGGTTTGCAAGATGAGGCGAAGCAACATGACTTTCAATAATATGGTCCAATAACGCACCTGTGGCACTCTGGCCACCCTCAGTGAGCCAGTACTCCGGAACCATGGCTATTAGATAATTGAGGAAAGAAAATGAATTTACTGATTTCTTATTATGCAAGAGTTTTTGGACTTATAAAATACGGAAGCAAATTCAATTTCAAGCTAAGGTATATAGATAGTACTTTAGTTACTCCATACAAAACACAAATGATATTCAACATAGCACTAAAAACCATAAATTCCACAAGGAAATAATTAAAAAGGGGTCAATGATCTCTAAAATCCATCAGTTACACATCCAAATTATTTGAAAAATAAATCCAAATTACAACTAAAGGGCAAGTCTCCTGATGAGCTCTTCAGCAAAAGACTGTTAGGCGTCAGAGGACCAACTAGTATGTCCAACAAACTAAAGCTGTGTCAATGTTTTAGAACCACTTAGTAATAGCCAAGAAGCTAAAGATTTTCCATCCCAAGATACCATTCTGTAGGAGATGCAGAAGAAACTGCTGGGAAAGCACATAGGAGGAACTGAACAAGACCAACGTGTCAAATATCGAAGTACTAATGGAGAAGTTTAGTGTTACTGTCAACCCAGAGAACAATTCACCTTATCAATTGAATTTTCATCTTAATAGATTTCTAACAAAAAGAAAACCTAACAGAATTAAATCACAATCTATGGCCATACCAGACCAAAATGGTCCCCATACTCCTGGAATGAATAATTTGGAATGTGATACAGTCATATGGCAAGTCGAAGTTCCACATACTAACACCATGCGGCGACTTATAGCTTCCTCATCAACATCTACAAAACAGTAATAACAAATGACCCAATGAAATTTGGCAGAAAAGTTCTATCCCACTCCTTAGGTACAGATGAAAGTTACCCTTGGATTCAGGACCTGACAGGGGCCTGCTCTCCATCACCCCTACACCACCAGCATGAGCATCTATCAAAGAAGTACCAACTGGTGTCCCTGCCAGTAGACCCAGTTCCTGATAACAATTTTTTGCATCTTAGATTATCAAAGTATGTCTATTGCAGCAAAATGTGTATCTGATGGATCATAAGTAAACAAATTAACAGACTTGAATGGAGAGGCTAAAATACTATGTAAATATTTCAGTACAAAATCTTGCCTTTGCAGCTTCTTCTGTCAAACCCGATCCAAGAGCATGACCAGGGAAAGCTACACTTCGTCCTGTATGAAATTTAATTAAACTCATATTGCGAACAAGTAGTTCAAATGCACAAACTTTTATTACACCTAAATGAAGGACATTTAGCTGACCACTGGATGTCAAAGCTTGCTTTCAGCACTGGATGATACCATGATGGATATGCAAACAGGAAGACGGAAAGAAATAATTGAAAGAAAAGTGAGAGGAAAGAAATTCTCATTGGTAAATCCATACTTTAATGCAAAAAGATATCATAAGCTCAGTAAATATCCAGACTAAGTTTATAACAGAACATTCATTTTGCCTATATGCTAATCATCAATCAGAGAATTTCAATAAATTGCAACGCAAATTGAATATTAAAATTATACTTTCAGGAGCACAGAATATACAGATCAGTTTTCATTAGACAAGCATATTATATAATCTATTCATTGACAACATGAAAAGGCAAGAACTGATCAAAGTATGAAGAAAGAAAATATTTTCAAAGGGTTCAATAGACAAATCATGTAATTCAGCTTCCGTTCTTAATTCCTTGGTCTACATCCTGACAAATTTCATGGTTTCTGTAAGAATTACAAGAGAAGGAAATGCAAGAGGATTTTGTATCTCACAATTTCCTTTTTCTTAGGAAAAAAAAAAAAGGATATCTAGTGAGATACACTATAGTCCTCGGAAGAAAATAAAAAAAAAAACTATAATTCAGTTTGTGTGCCTGCTCAAGATGCCAGCAGGAGGAGGGGAATGATCCTGTCGAGATTGAATGACACATCAGCTTCGTGAGGCGTAAATGATAAGAAGGCTTCCTAACTGTAAAAGCACCCATATGGAATTTCAACATGATCTTGCGAATCAACTGCACTCTTTTATATTCATCCTCCACACACCCAACACCCCCCCCCCAAAAAAAAAGTAAAAAAGAAAAAGAACTGCACTCTTTTATATTCTCAAACTCAAATTAAAACCAGTATAAATGATGTTAGATCTTGAAATTGGTTTATCAGTGAGAATATACGAATGCCTTAGACAGTCAGTGAAAAGATATATGGATTGAAGTGAAATGAATCAACCTATACTCTACTGAATAAAAATTAGATGAAGTAAAATTTATTGTAGATTTTTAACCCATTCAAGAAATAGGTGGAATAGAGTTACTTAAGCAGCAATCAAACAAAATTTAGAAATTCTATCATGGGCACTCCTTGATTACACATGACCCTGGTACCACTTTGAGAGGAAAAATTACACCATCACAAGCAAGAGTTGAACAACTATTTTTGTAAATGTAGAAGGAAATCAAATTTCAACAGCAACAATAACTGTCCCTAAGCCCCTTATCACGAAGACAATATGAATACGGTTATTAGCATATGAAACATCAGCCCCATCATCAGGTTTAAGCACTTAAGAGAATACCTATTTTGGAATGATGCCCTTCAACAAGATCACCTAAGCCAACCTCCTCCCAAAAGTCATCATCCCATCCACACGCTTCCATGCCACGAGAATCTTTCTCAGAGGTCTGCTGCATGTGTGCATGCCCTAAGTAGGTCCATTTGCAGACAGTAGTGCACAAACTTCGAGTATCATCTCCAGTTGCTCTGGGGAATTGAAGGTTGATTTATCAGAAGCAACTGGATAATAAGTGCAAAGCATGTGAAACAGAAGTCAAGGGGCTTACCTGTAAGATAACCAATCACTCAGGTCCATCCACCGAAATACCATTGACCAAGATTCCTGCAGATTCTCCTTCACCCACAGAAGCTGCAAAAGTTGAATATTATAAAATAGCCAAAATCGAGTTCAATAACAGCAAATAATTTTTTTTAAAGGAATTAAAACTAGAGTGATGTTTGATGAATGAAAGGGAGAGGAGTGGAAAGCAGAGGGGATAAGATGAGAGAATTGAATATTATTGTGTTTGGATAGCTAAAAAGAAAGGGAGAGATAAGATATTAAATTACATTCTCATCTATGTTTTTATGTCGGTATTAACATTTTAAAATGACTGAATTTAGCCAATACAAAAAAAGATTAGCTAAAGTTATTCTGCTTTTCCTTCATTTGGACAGAAACCAATTGGTCCTTTTAACTAAACCGAGTCCCTCCATTTCCGTCCATTTCCTTTCCTTCCTCTTCACAAAAATAACTGAAGTACCTAAATCTATCTCCTCTCCGTTCCTTTCCTTTCAACTCCTTGAATCCAGAAATAGAGAGAAAACAATCAGAATCTAACTTTATATATATTGGAAGACAAAATAGGGCAAAGCATGAGCATGTAAATACCAATTTATTGCAGGATTTAGAAAACAAAAAAAGAGAAATTTACTCCTGAATAACAGTTTTGAAGGAATATGAAAAATGCATGATAAGAAGACACCACACGAGCTTTCAACTTGCAAAATACCTTTGGAGGCTCCATTTCTGGGGATACAGCTCCACCACAATATTGCAATACAGGGGAGTTAGATGAATTAATCCTCTCAGCTTGTTTTACAGCTCTATGGTCCATCCACACTATGATATTTCTCCTGGTATCACCACTCAAAGAAACCGAAACAGGCTCACCCTCAGAATCCACAGCAACTGTTCATAACCATTTGACCAAATTATATACAAGCCAATTTTTGCAGAATGTGATTAAATAGTTCATATTCGAATTATAAAGATCAGAAAATACAAACCAAGAGAACAAGTAGCAGCAAAACCCAAACTTGTTACTTCTTCCCCAGCTACATTGGCCAGGGAGCATGCTGCTTTTACGGCCGTGCAGATTGCAAGCCAAATATCAGTTGAAGATTGCTGTAATAAGAAATTATTTAAGAAAATCAAAGTTCTATCATTATTAACTTGCAGAAGCTTTTAGGAGTTTGCACTTTGTTTTTGAAATCACTGCACTGGGGCTACTAGATAGAGTACATAAAAAATGTATATGACAATCACCTCTATTTCAGAAATACTTATCCTTAAAAGAAACGAAAAATGATAGATGAAAATATCAAGATATGGCATGTCTAATCACTAGCAAATTTGGCATTTCTTGACAACGAAAAACATGCAAAAGGTGCGGCTGTTTGGACAACATAGGAAAGAATTTCTTGAATTATTTCAATATTTATTTTCCAAACTAACAAAGAGTATATGACATCACCTCAATGCAATCCCCATCTTTCCAAATCTGTATTGGGCTACTAGAAGAACCTAAAAGTTTTCCGTTCTCATCAAACAGTCCTGCAACAAAGAGCATAAATGAGAGAAACATGCAGGCATGTACTGGAAGAACAGGCTCATTTTCTTACATGAGAAACTAAGTAGCTAAAATCATCTGAAAACTAACACTCAGGTATCAAATTTTTGAAAAAACCCAAGGAAAGGTGGCAAGTTTTATATTTGCAGTAGTAGATGAAAATATTATACAATCACAGGGAATCTCAAATATTTTTGAGATGCCTAAGCATATTAGAATTCAGCTACACATAAAAGTTAAAAGAAGCGTAAATTTTCATACTGATTAGTACTTATTAAGGATAAAATACACATAACAAGAATAAATAAAATTTCTTTCATCTTATGGGTGCCAATAAATTTCTTCTTTCCAAAAAAAGCAATAACCATCACATGTTTGCAAAAGCAGAGAGAAATTGGCCCATCAATGTAAAAGTGGAAACAACACAGCCCATCACCTTATCGATGTCAGAAACTACAAAATTTATTGAAAAAAACAATACCCACAGAAACCGAAACCAGGACAATTAAATTCCAATAGCAAGAAAGGAAAATGCAGAAAGAGAAAGAACAAAAATTGAAGAAGACAGTGAAGACCTACTACCTGCACGAGCGCTACCAGTTCCGACGTCGACGCCGAGGAAGTAAGAGCGGCGGGGCGGAGGAGCTGTTGTCATTTCAAGAGTGGGATCGGAGGAGAAGCGGTGGTGGGGATAATTTTGATGGTGAATATGATTCAGGAGTGGTGTGGTATCAGACTCAGCTCTTCTTGTTCTGTGTCCAAACATTTTTTCTTTTTTGCCAAAAAAATTAATTACAGATAATATTATTAGTTCTAATTGAATTGTTATCTCTATCCGTTATACAAATTTGAAACCTGGGATTTGATTTGAGGAATTTCATGATGGATTTGAAATGATCAGATGCTAATGAATTTTTTCTGTTCTTTCTTGTTCGATTTTTCTGATGGATTTTCATAGGATTAGATGCATTTTTATTTTTAATATTGCTCTTAACTAAATTTTTTGTTATTTTTAATATTTGTGTTGAAAGAGAAAGAAAGTGAATCCAAATAAATTTTTGTTTAATGAAGGAAATTTTTACTATTCTATCCTATAATTATGTTTTATTTTTATTTTTCAGTTCAATAATAATATAATCCTTCCAAACAAAAAAAGTTCAATAATATTACAAAGCCTCATTGGCAAGTGGAAAAAAGTTAATTGTATTTTAGTTAGTTGTACTCTTATCAAAGATAAAAAGTTGCATTTTTTTGTTCATGTTTGTTTTTGTTTATATTTTTTTATTTTTCAAGAGAAATTAATTATAGATACCTCAAAATATTTTATATTTTGTTGTTATAACTCAAATATTTTATTTTAATTTTTTAGGTCCTCAAATATAAAACATTTAATTTCTTATATATTCAAACATTTTTTATTTGCATATCTCGTTATAATTATAGTGAAGGATTTCGAAATCCGATGATAGTGACCATGTCCTACTCACTGTCACACTATAAAAGTTAATTTTTTACCTTCCTTTTAGTGTGCACGTAATTAGGCGTGCTCATCACTACCGGATTTTATCGTCTTTCACTATAATTATAATAATATGCAAATCGAAAAATATTTGAGGGTGTAAAAAATTAAACAATACATCAATTCGACCTTTTTTAATGTGCACGTGAGTCAGGCACAAGAACTTTCAGGTAAAAGTCATTAAAAAATAAAAGATTTTGGGTCGAAAAGTTGGATCAGCTGCAAGAATGGGATATCCACGCCCAACCCAGCTTTTGTCACTAAAGGATTGTAGTATGGCTGGGTGCAGGAAGGGGGGTACCTGTTCCCAGCCTAGCTTTTCAACAAAGAATTGTATTTTTTTTTTTTTTTTGTTTATACATAGTATATTATTATACTTAAATTCCACTAGTGTCTATTAAATTTTAAATATTTATTTGTGTGTATTAATTATTAGTTTTTTAGTGGAGTCTTTAATTAATTTTGTTTTTTAAATAATTTCGTATGATAAAGTGAGTTATTTAGTTTATATTTATATTATTATGTTAAATTATTTATATTTACAACCCTAAATTATAAAAAAAAATATATATTTTAGTTTTTTAGTCTTTTAGTTACTATTTATGATTATTAGTGTTTAATTTGTTTGGTTTATAATTAATTGTTAAATTTCTTTATTTTATAAGTCACTGATTTTATATATATATATATTATTATTCTATAACAGCTAGATGTAGATACGGGTACCTTTGAAGGATTTTCGGAAGCAGAAGATTAATAAAGCATTGTCAGTTTTATGAAGCGGATAAATTATTTAAATCAAAAGATGATTTTGTTAAATAGACAAAAGTAAAGGCTATCGAATTGCATATGTATATCATTATTACCTGGTACCTATCAAAAAGGTACTGTTGATCGACGCTCATATTGGACTCTTGGTTGCGAACATGGAAAAGGAAGGAGAAAAAAACAAATTATTCGTGACAAAGAAAAAGCTCTATAAACCGTAAGGGTCCTTATGGAACAAAGAAAGTAATTGTCCATTCTTATTGAAAGGCGAGCAATTGCCTATTGAAGGACAATAGAAATTAACAATACAAGATGATCGGTGCAACCATCACATAGGTGTCTATCATCACGGGCATTCTCAAGCCACAAGGATGACGGAGGAACAGTTAAAGATTACTACGAAATTGATCAGGGCTAATATGGCACCTCAGAATATATTGGTCAATTTCCAAGAAAAGGATCGAGATTGTCCAGTTAGGTATGTTTACTTTAATTATGCTTTAAGATTATTTAAGATTGAAAATGATTTTATATTATTTATATGGTTTTTAGCATTTTAATTATTCAATTCATATAATTTCTTTTTTTTTTTTTTTGCAGTGCTTAGACTGTTTATAATGCACGTACCAAGATGGAGAGGGAAAAGATGAGTGGACGTAACACAGTAGAAGGAGTACGATATCGTTGTTCGGGAAAAAGATATAAGTGCTATTAGAGAAATTGTGATGACACGAACATCTTAAGTGATATCGTTGCTACGTACCTACTATTCATTGCTATAATGAAGACATAGCTGTATGTACTTATAATGGACTCGACGTACAAAACAAACAAGTGAGTTCCTAACATTTTAGAAGTTTATAATTAGGTATACGTATATTGTTATGTTTGTTTTTTATTTTTTATTGTTTTTATGTTAGTATGTTAGTTGATTTTATAGATATATATTGTTTGTATAGTTAGTTGTTTTTTGGTAGTTAGTAGTTTATTTTTTATGTTAAGATGTTAATATTATTTGCAGTGAATCTGTACAGTTTTAGGAGTATTAAAAAATATTTTGTTTATTACTATGCATATATATTTTTTTATATATTGTTTTAATTGAGTTCGTATTTATTATATGTATTTAGTGTTTTTATCATTAAATATTATTATATTAAGTACAATCTGCTATTACTTGAGACCATCGGGATGCCTCCAATGAATAAGAGTTTCACCATAGCTACTGCGTTCGTGCAAAATGAACAGGCTGAGACTTATCAGTGGGTGCTTGAGCAAATTAAAAAATTATATTTTACAACTGATAGACTCGTAGTTGTTATAACGGACAAGGAGACAGGTTTGATGCCCGTGATCTCTATAGTTTTCAATCATGCTTAACACATATTGTGCAGGAGGCACATTGTCAAAAATGTGGTAGAAAAGTTATATCTGATAACTAAATTGAGAGAAAAAGCCGAGTTGTTCATAAATACGACTTGACGAAGATTAATTGACTCAAATACTATTGAAGAGTTTACTGAGAAATTGGAATATTTGAAGACCAAGTGGTGTAAGTTTTCTACTTTTTTGGGATACTTGTTTGATTAGTAGTTAAATGTGTGTCCTCATAAATTCGTGAGGGTTTGGACGGGCCAGTTTTTACACTTCGGGTCAGAGACAATGAATCGGGTCGAGAACGGACACCATGTATGGAAGATATGGTTGGAAACATGCCACGATGATTTAGATACAATATACTTGAAGATTGACGATTCAATTGAGGGATAGATTGTTCAGATTAAGACAACGTCGGAACATTCCTGGATAACACAGTAATACAATAACAGTGATAAAGAAAGACACATGACATAAATGGAAATACATATAACGTAAATGAAAGTCTAATGACACAACTGTCTAAACTGCTTCACAATCCGACACATCTCGAGGTAACTCCTGACCACGAGCTCCACATCATCAGTATTCTCATCGGGAACAAAAAGATCCAACACGTCCATCACAACTACAGGATGTGGCTGAGTTCCTAATGGGAAGTCGACCCCGTTAGGTAATCTCTTGGGATTCTTTATTTGTGGGCGTGAGTGACGTCGATACCACGCCATGTAATTTGGAGTGCAAACGCTCGGTTGCATAGCAATGATCCTCATAATATCAACATCTACACAATGGCTAATTGCCTGCTCCCAATAGGCTGCTACAAAGGTATACGTCACTGAGTAAACCTTGCCCATAGCCGGGTGATAAGCAGTGCTTGGCCTAATCACACTGCTGACTGGAATATCCTATTGCCGATCGAACTGTCGTAAAACTCTCACTGGCATGTGAGGCTCAATAATATCAAAGAATGACAGGAGGCCGTAGTGCCTGCTAAATTGTACGACATTTATCTCCTGAGGCAGATAGGGGTCCAACAAAGCTCAGAAGCGGATATTATATCCAACCTCATCCAATAGTCCTATAAATAAATGCCTCCTGCTTTCAGATCGTCATCTCAAACATTTGTGTACACGGTCTCCGTGCAACTGCTCCAGGTCTCAGTGCTGGGGCAAACATGGGAAAATATAGATATATCCATGCATACAACATAATTAAATAACTGTTTCTAATAAATATGGCATAAATATGAAATTTGAAGAAGAAATGAAAAAGAAATTAATTAAATACTCTAAATAAATAGATAAAACAAATAGAATAAGAAATGAGTACCTCCAATAATGAGCAACAACTTCCTAAATTCCTCAATGATGATCATGATGCCTGACCCAAATTCTTATAAAGTAACGCCAACACTGCAGCACCTAAGCCATCCTCAGACACTCGTGGCGATTCTTCACAATCGGCCAGAGCCTATAATCTACGATGTTCAGACTGCTCTTATCAGTGAACAGTGAGTTCCCGACAATAGAAAGGACATAGGCAACTTATATAATCTTCGTGCTGACTACTATCGCCAATTGCTAAAATATCTATCTGTGGAATCTTATGTGTAGCATCACCAGTAGAGCCTACAGCCATACCAATGTCCTTGCTCAGTAACTGCACGATCTACTCCCTACGGTGCTTCGTGCAAACAGTATCACCGTACACTGATGTACCGAGTATCAAATCAACATTGTGAAGTATAACATTCATCTTCCCAAATGGCATATGAAAGGGGTTGGTGTCCGGTTGCCCCCTCTCGACAAACACACTCAAAAGTAATGAATGTGAGTGCTGGAAAGTTCAGGACTATGGGTGTATAAGTCCTAACGTAACTGCCGTCTATCTCATAAAATCGCTACTCGATATTCACGATGAAAGTGCATTGTGATGTGAATGAACCTTTAACATAAGTTGCTCTTACATATATAATAATAAAAGCCATAATTAGATAAGTTATTATATGAGTTTGAATAAATTAAACCATATGTATTATAATATAATATTTACCTGTTCGCTCCATGTAGCTGCCACTACATATTCACTCTATGATCAAAGGATTTCAGGATCACGTGGACCTCCCGGGTTGCTCCCAAGGAGAATCATGCATCTAGACCTTTGCCTTCTTTTTTCCACCCTCGCGTTTATCATCGATACTCTTATAGAGGTTTTCCTTAAAAAAAAAAAAAAAGAAAAAAAAAAAGAAAAAGCAATAAAGGTTTTTTTCTCGTTTTCCCTAAAACCCATTACTTCATGAGGAAAATGGATCCACGAAGGCCTAAGTTTGGCCATGCAATTGGACCAAGCAAACCTTGATAATTTATCAAGAGCCCACTGAAGTCTATTTTTTCGGGTACCTAATATGCCCCCTACCTACTCCTTAAATACTTTGTATGCCAAAAATGTCCTGCTATGTAAAAGGATCAGCTATATAAAGGACGACATTTCTGTTAAGGGCCGAGCTCTGACTAAGGTTACGTTTTCGTGTTCGTTTTGTTATCTATGGGTAGAGACCTAGATAGCTCGCCATGGAAGAACTGAGCTTTTTCTGGCTTTTGATTCATTGTATTGTTTGTTTATGATATTTTAGTTTTAGATTTTCTAGCAAGAAATTCTACGGATCACAGATTTTTTTTCTAAGTTTGCTGTTTTTCGACTTATTTGAGCCTTCTTGATTGCTTGATTTTTCTTTTTCAATGTGATGCATCAATTATTTTGGCTGTCAAGATATAAATTTAAGAATTGTATAAGGGTGGAGCATAAATAATTGGGAGAATCTGATAAATAACCTACAATGTCCTTTACAATGTTAGTTTTATATTGAATTCACTCTAAATATTGTATTTCTTTTGTTTTATTTTTGTATTTAGAATTATTCTTGAAAACAAGAAGCACTAAAAAAAAAAGGTTGAATCGTGATTGCAATTTCGGTTGCAATTTACCAAATCGCGACCGAATTGCGATCAAATACTTCGATCTCTAGATGACAGTTTCTAAGGGAGGTGGGTGACCGAATATTCGGATTCGATACACAACCAAATTACGACCATTTGGTTGCTGAAAAAAATGGCACCAAAAACTGCGACTGAATATTCAGTGGCAAATTGGTCGCCAAAAAAAATGGCGCAAAAAATTGCAACAAATATTCTGTTGCGATTTGGTCACCAAGAAATTGCACCAAAACTTATGTTCGGTTTTCAATTGCAATTAAGTTTTTTTCTTTTTCTTTTAGACCAAATTCTGCCGGAACATTATTACTTTTATATTAACTTTAATGATTTGTAAAACCACCCTGAACTTTAAAAAAAAAAAAAAAAAACTCAAAAACATACCTATAAAATTACCATTCAATATCAATAAAGTACCATACATTATCCACAAAGACTACTTCAAATATCAAATATATGACAAATATAGTCTCTAATCTAAATACATTAACTGCATCTTTTTAAACGCCTAAACTAACCTAATTCAACTAGCATCACATAAAGATCATCTTCATCTTTTTGTATATATTCTCTGCATCTGCAAAGGAGAATGAAAATCGTAAAAGATTTTCTTCTCTTGTGAAAAAAAAGGACCATGTTCTCTGCATATTCAAGGAAACCAAAGAGTATTAGTCATGTATAGACAAATATCAATTTCAAATATTCCATTAACAGAAAAACAAACATATCAACAATGTTCCTCATGCACTCAGTATGTGATCATTAAAGAGAAAGGATGGGAATAACTATGAAGCCAACATGCTACGACCAACAAATCAAGTTATATTTGTTTGACACTTTCGTCAGCAAAAAAATTAACAAGCAGCAAAAGTAGTTATATTTTGACTCGATAAGGCATAAGACACAAAAAGATAATCAAGAAACACTTGCATAGTTCTAACTGGTTATGGCAGAAAATTTGAATCTTTTCTCAGACATATTAGCAAAGAGTCATATCCAATCGTTTGTTTTGGAATTCATTGCAAATTTTAACTTCACAAATAGCAAATTGAAGAATAAAAAAATCTCCTAGAGGGTATTAACTCAAAAAACAAGAAAGGAAACAAGAAGAATACTTTTCTTGGCCTGAAGGAGAATTCTTCTAGCTACAACATCAGCTGAAAATATGCCATCTGTTAAAAGAACAAACAAGGAAAAACAAAGCAGGATTGGAAACAACTTATTCATCATCAGAAAAATCACAAGTTCATAGAAAAAGGGAAAGAAGGTAACCCGAAATAAAGTAGAAGCAGAGAAGCTATCTAACAGGGAAAGAAAAACAACCAAGATAAAAAATAATGATGAAAGTGAGGCCAACCCATCATAATCCTTCTCCATGCAAGAAAACTCCTGATCTAAGAATCAAATTTTCATACAAACAAGAACCCAAGAATTTATTTTTCAAGAAATGTTCAAGGTAGATAGAGAGTAATTTCTTCAAATCCCACCTGAACTTTTTGTCCCAAAAAAATAGATCTTTCTTCTTCTTCTTCTCCTTTTTCTCTACCCTTATCTACCTAAAGCATACAGTAATTTCTAAAGAAACTAAAACTAATAAGTATTAAGTAATAAAGCAAAGTCATGAAACAAAATTATAAGTACATATACGCAATGAGGAATGGTCAAAATATAGAAAATAAGACAACCTTTGAAATGGTTTCTTCTATTTCTGAGCAAATAAAGCTACAGTGAAAAAAGAAAAACTTTATCTGTAGACTTATAGAAGTAATGATTCTTAGACTCATGAACATTATCACATTATAAATGAAAAACGAAAAACTTTATCTGTAGGATGGCGGACTCTGACCTTTTTTGATTCAGCATAGAGGCCCATCAGGTAGTGCTGATTATTATTTCATCTTTATAGAAGTGATATATCATACATAGAAGGTCATTTATTTACTAGAAATATGCCAGATTTTGAAGTAATACTACAAACCACTTAAGAGAATATATTGAAATTGTTAAGTAGAAACTAAAACATTATATCGTGTGATTACCAGAAGTGTGCGATTCACCTATAGAATAGGCACTTTCCAAGTAAAAGGGGAACTCAAACAATTTATAATAAGATGTCAATACCAAAAGCAAACTATCTTAACAAAAGAAATCTAGCACACAATAAACATTGCATCATAGTAGCCATACTTATGCAGATGTCTTCACAAAAGAAATTATATGGCACTCACGGAAGATTAATGACAGAGACAAATGTTAGCAAACCATTTAGGTCTAAAGGTGTGGAAGGGATGCCTCTAAAGGCCAAACACTAATTGGGCATACTTCAGAAGATGAACAACTTATATGGGATTTAGAGTAATATTAGTATTAGAGTCTAGTTTAGAAAATCTATTATTTCCTAAAATTCTAGACTACAGTATATTATTTCCTAAATTCTAGTTTGATTAGAATTCCTAATTATAGTAGGATTAGAGTTTCTTAAGTATCTTTTCCTATATAGTTTAGTGTTAGGAAAATAGCTTCCTAATTAAATTAGAAGATGAGTTGGCATTATTTGAAGAAGCAAAATTTTATTTTATTATGGAGTCCTTACCTCTTTAATATATATCCGAGATCTTTTGAAGATTATTTGAAGCACATGCTAATTAAAGACTGGGAGATTTACTTGAAGGCTGTTGAAGTAATTAGTTGAAGAATAGAAGAAGACTTCAAGTAGGAAACCTCCTTCAATAAGGTTTCGGTTTACTTATTTATTTGAGCAATATACAGACGTTTTTCTTCACTAAAATTAAGAGAGTACCTTCATATACTTGAGAGATAGAATTTTGGAAATTTTGGTGAGAAAATTCAAATGCGGCTTGTGTCAACTCGTTTATGTTAAGAAGTGCTGCAATCCAACACAATTATACTTGTCTCATTCATATTGTAATATATAGTTGGGTTTGGATGTTTCTTTCTATTTTAGATACTTTATGTTAGCTGCATGGGGTGTTAGATCGAGTCTGTTTAGTCTAACAAGCAACAAGTTGTTCTAGCAAGTGTGTCTCGATTGCTGTGGTCGGATTGATCACTAGTTAGGATTGTACAACTGTTCTTTTGTATTTTTCTCATGTAGTAGATTGGATCAGTGACCATGATCCTGCAGAGGTAGCCATTATTGGTCGAACTGCGTAAACAACTCTTGGTGTTTTTCTTAAGTGATTTATTTTCGCACTATGTTGAATTAACAAACAACTCTTAACACAATACAAAATTCAAACTTGATTGATTGTTAGTGTTAAGTTAAGAAAGGGGATTTAACATCACTTTAAACGTTACAAGTAGTATCAGAGTAGGTCAACCTAGTAGGTTTACTGGTATCAGCAAGGTGAGATCTTACAAGAAAGTTCATAATAGTTGTTGATATGAGTTCAATCAAGGAAGGAGGATCCTCTGTTTGCCCTCCACTGTTGGAAGGCACCAATTACACTTATTGGAAGGTGCGTATGAGAATTTTCATACAAACTCTTGATAAAGAAACATGGGATGCTGTTGAATCTGGATGGAAAGGCCTACTAAGATTAATGGACAAAAGAAAGCAAGGTCTGATCGGACCTTTGAAGAAAAGAAAGAATCCATGGCTAATGCAAAGGCTCTAAACACTATGTTTGATGGTATTGTTCAAGAGTGGTTCAATTTAGTATCCAAATGTGAAACAGCCAAAGAAGCATGTGATACTCTTGAAACAGTAAATGAAGGAACCAACAGAGTAAGGATAACAAGGCTTCAAATGTTAACAAGTCAATTTGAAGAATTGAGGATGAAAGAGGATGAGAATACTGAGTTGTTTAACAACAAACTACTTGAAATTGTCAGGCACATCAACAGGGTGAAATATATGATCAAGAGAAACTTGTCAGAAAAATATTAAGATCTCTTCCTGAAAGGTTCAGATCAAAGAATACTGCTATAGAAGAACAAAAAGATGTGTCAACAAGGAAATTCGATGAGTTGATTGGGTCTCTACAGGCCTATGAGTTGACAATCCCTAGAAGAAAACATGACAAGGGAATTTCTTTTCAAATGAATGCCAAAGAATCTGATGAGACAATAAATGATAATCAACTTGTGCTGATAACAAGGAACTTAATAGATTGATGAAAAAAAACTGAGGCAATCAGAAAAGATGTCAACAACAAAGGAGATCAATGTAACAAATTTGATCCAAAAAAGATGAACATAGGTGAGTACAACAACAAAGGAACCAAATGTTTTGTATGTGGAGGTAGAGGCCATATTCAATATAAATGTGCAAATTTGTTGAAAAAAGAACAAATCATACAACACTGTGATTGGTGATGACACAGACTATGACACTCAACCTGAGAGTGACAGTGAAGATTCACAAGCTAACAATGTTGCCTTTCATTCATAGTTAGAGTCATATAACAAAAGTCCTACTTGTGTAAATTCAGTTGTTTTAATTAACAGTGGAGATGCTAAATTTGACAAAGATGACTATAAAAAGCTTGAAGAGAAGTATAATCTTTTGTATACTACGTGGAAGAAGCTAGACCAGGTTATATTATTGTGAAGGCTGAAAATGTCAAGCTATTAGAAGAGAACTCACACATAAATGCCTTGTGTGAAGCACTAAAACTGGAGATTCAACAAACAAGATAGTTTGAAAAAATAGTTGAAAAAATGGAGGAAGTTGATAAATACATGGAAAGTCAACAAGAGCAAGATGAAGTTGGATAAAATTTTTGAGACGAGAAAAAACTATGGAGATCTCACTGGTTTAGGTTATGTTGACTCAAAAACCAACAAGCCAACATAACAGAAAAGCATCAAAGAAATACTGGCTGGAGCTATGAAAGTCAAAATGACAAATGCTAAAAAGAAGAGATTTTGCAGGAGCCTCCAATGTGTTACTATTGTAACATTTCTGGACATGTGTGGAGACAATGTGTTAAATGTGTGAAAGATCTACAACAAGGTAAAGTGATCACTAAACCTAAGCTTGTTATTGATGGGAACATGTTTAAGAAGACGTAGGTTGTAAAAGAAAATTATCAAGGATTGTTGCTCATTTATCCTTGAGGACAAGCACATCAAGTGACTAGTATCTTGACAGTGGATGTTCACATCACATGATAGGTAACAAGGACTTTCTTACTGACTATCAAAGCCGAAATGGAGGTATTGTTACTTATGATGATGGTGTTAAAAATAATGTTGTTGGTAAGGGAACCTTAAATATTGATAGCATGCTCAGATTACTAATATTCTGCATGTTATGAGATGAAGATTTTATTATAACTTTCACTAAAACACTTTGCACTATAACTAATCAATAAGAAAAATAAATCTTTGGTGGTTTGAGATTAGATTATAATTGCTAAATATGACTGAGTTGATATAAATAAATCAGTGTCATGTGAGCAGAAACACTGATAACACAACATGACACCAAAAGCTTGGACATATAAATTTCAAGCACTTGCAAACCCTAAGTTCAATACAAGTTGTGGATGGCTTACCAAGATTAAAAGATGTCAATTACTCGTTATGTGATGCATGTTAACAAGAAAAACAGATGCACTTATCACACAAAGGTACTAATCAGGTAATAACTTTAAGGTCTCTTGAGTTAATGCACTTGGATTTAATGGGACCAACACAAGTTGAAAGTGTTTCGAGTAAGAAATATATGCTTGTTTGTATTGATGACTATTCTCGTTTCACATGGGTAGATTTCTTGCTTTCTAATGCTTTTGGTTATTTTAGAAGGTTATGTCTCAAATTGCAGAGGGAAAAAGATGCTCCTCTTGTCAAGATCAGGAGTGATCATGGCAGAGAGTTTGACAATGTTCTATTCAACACGTTTTGTGAAGCATTTGGAATTCAACATGAATCTTTAGCACCTAAAACTCCAAAGAAAAATGGAGTTGTAGAACTAAAAACAGAACTATACATGAGATGGCACACCTATTGTTAAATGCAAAGGATTTGCCAAAGCATTAGTGGGCAAAGGATGTTAACATAGCAGTGTACATTACCAACATGACGTATCTGAGACCTCATGCAACAAAGATAGCATATGAGATTTGGAAGGGCCAGAAGCCAAACCTAAGTCATTGCCATATCTTTGGGAGTAGATGTTACATCTTCAATAATAGAGATTACCTGGGGAAGTTTCAATCGAAAAGTGATGAAGGAGTATTTTTAGGATTCTCAATCAACAGTAGAGCTTACAAAGTATTCAACACAAGTACAAAGGTAATCATTGAATTTGTTAATGTTGTTGTTAATGATGATGTTGATTCTATCGAACATGTGAATGAGAATGATATGGATAACACAAAACAACAAGGAAAAAATAATGCCTTGACAGATGTCAATAAAGCACTGAATAAGGGGAGTGAGGAACTTGACTCAATTACTATCGAAGTAAATGAAAAAGATGATTAACTATGTGAACCATCAAGTTGTGTGAAGAAGAACACCCAACAGAATTTATCATAGGTAATGTCAATGAAGCACGGAGGACATATGATAAGCCAAGGGTTAATTATCATGACATGGTGATGTGCATGGTATACCTCAACAATTGGGCCAAAAAATGTCAATGAGGCTCTAAAAGATGAGTTTTGGATTGGTGCTATGCAAGATGAGCTTTAACAATTTGAATGGAGTGAAGTATGAGAATTGGTGCAGAGACTAAAAAATGTCAATGTCATTGGAACAAAGTGGGTCTTTCGCAACAAGACTGATGAATTTGAGAATATAACAAAAAATAAAGCAAGATTAGTAGCTCAAGGTTATACCCAAGTTGAAGGAGTAGACTATGATGAAATATTTGCCCCTGTTGCTAGGCTTGAGTCAATTCAGTTGTTGTTAGCAATTTCTTGTGCTAAAGACATCAAACTTCAACAAATGGATGTGAAGAGTGCGTTCTTGAATGGTTATCTTATTGAGGATGCCTATGAGGTTTTGGTGAGTTGAAAAAGGCAGAAGCAACTGGTAGAAAATTCTCAATCTGGATTATTTGACAACTCAGAAGCAATTGGCAGATATATTTGAAAAACCTTTTCATGCTATGAGGTTTAGTGAGTTGAAAAAGGCTATAGGCCTTTGCACCTTGTGAAGTCGGTCTGAATGTCTTCACCACAACACTGTACATATGTTGGATTTGTTTTGGCTTTCGGCTTTTTGGATTTCTGGTATTCTTTTATTTTCTTATATAAAAAATATAAAATATTTATGGATTTTTTATGAAGATTGGAAGAGTTATATCTCAAGTGGATTTCCTATTTGATATGGTATTTTACTAAGGTGTTTTAGTTTAAAGAGGAGTATTACACTACACAAGAATTGTTAAATTTTGTGACAACAAGTTCTGTCGCAAATCCGTCGCAAGCGACATTGCGACGGCAATGCAACAGAAAGTTTCGGTCACGATACTGCTGTCGCAAGCACATATTTGTTACAGAAATTCGGTTGCACGGTCAAAATAGTGACGATTGTCGTGCACAGAAAAGGGAACTAAACTTCACTCTATTACCAGCTAAGAGATTGAGTTAGTCTTCTTTCCAGTTCCACCCTTTTTCCCTCCCCTTATTGTCTACCTTGCTATTCAAAGCAGACAGAAAGGAGAGGGGATGGCAAGGGCTACGCTTTGATGTCACAAAGATACGGGACTTCCAAGTCCATAGGTGGATGTGTGATAGAAGTGATCGACGGGGATTGATTGATGGTCCGTTGCCTATGCGTAGAGAGGGGGGTTCTTCTGGTAGATTAGTCCTATGGATGAGTCGCCTTGTGGTCTCTTTTTGGGATTGCTTGGTTATCAGTCTCCTCGTCTGTCCCTGTCTTCAGTGATTATGCGCTTTTCAGTTTACATAAGTATTCACTTTCGGGAGAAGTTGGCAAGTAATGGTAAAGTCCATTATGTACTTCACCTACCCCAATCAGCTTCATCGGCAACTTTTCATTCTCTAACCAGGATTGGAATTGAAGTGAACTTTAATACTGAACTGCTACTAAACTATCTTCTTATAGTGGAAATTGACGCATCTTTTAAAAGAAGGCAATGTAACTTTATAAGAATATGGGTGGAGGTTGAAGGGAGATGCTTTACTCATTAGGATACGGGCGAAGGAAGTTCATAGGTACTAGTTCTATTGGCAAGAGCCGAATCTCCTTATCTTTTAGAGGTGGGAAGGTGCTCAGCTACTCGACTCAGAAGGGAGAGAGTATCTGCTTTTCTTTGAAGTTTGGGGAAAGAGTAGCTCGTTGGTAAGGTTGTTGAGTCAGCTGGGATTGCAGTGAATGCAAAAGAAGAGAGGTTCCACGTGGTAACAGGAAAGAAAGACAGATTTTTTCTTTCACTGGATAAAACCAAAGAAAGGTATGGAACATAAAAGGCCTTCTAAAGGACAGATCGAAGGGATAATAGTAACTTTGGCACGAGATTTTCTTGGCCTCTTCCCATGTTTTTCCTTTAAACTTTGCGACAGAATTTCGTACGTGATGGAATTGCGACGGACGTGTTGTCACAAATCCATCGCAAGAGGTGCAACGGACATTTCGTCACCATTCAGTCGCATATATATATATATATATATTAATAAATTGTTTATTTCTAGATTAAACCACCTTGAAAATAAAAAAAATAGACCAATAAAGATCAACTGCATAACAAACAAATATTTCTTAATGAACTATCAAACATTAAAAGTAAAGTATATACATAAAAGCCCCAAATAATTTGTCATTTACTATACTATAATAAACAAACAAAAAAATATATATAAGTCAAATATTCAAAATGTATAAAGTAATGTAATAAAAAGCATAGGTATTCTAACTAGAAGGAGGGATCTCATCATCACCGGCACCCTCATCCTCACCATCGTCACCGCTGTGGCCACTCGTCTCACCGACCTCGAGATCAGGCAGCCGCCATTCAGGAGGTAGCTCGAGAGGTGGCATCTGCGAAGGATCAAGTCCCATAGTCATTTTAAAACCTAAAATTTAAGGATTAAATATGTCACAACTTAGAGATTAAGCGTTTGAGAGTTTTACATCTATCAAAAGTACAAAACTGCTCTAAGTCTTAAAAATGTGCCTGAAACAAAGAATCAAAGTCATTATTATTTAAGTAAAAGAAAACTAAAGGATTATTTAAGGATATTAATCGTTAAAAGATATGCTTGTGGATGCTTCATTTTCATTGGCTAAAAGGCATTCTGGAAATGTGCAAGTTGACGTGGATAAATGTCCAAGATTTGTACAAAATTGCAGAAAAAATGTTGATGGACCAGTAGCTTAAATGAGAACTATTAATATCCAAATGGATTTACTTGTTAGGATATCAATTTCTACTTCAAAACGTCTTGGTACATAAACAACTTTATATTAGTTGTTATATGTGATGTTACACGTAAGAGAATTCAATAAAAACAACTTCATTTTTTCCCTCAAAATGGTATTTCTCGAAAGTAAGTGCAAAGGCTTTTTTTTTTTTTTTTTTGTGAATAATTTAGTTTCATATAATTGGAACATTTAAATTTTGAATTCAAATATTTAATCGCTTATGTAAAAGACCGAAAATGTATATACAACAAATTTCATATGTCCAAGGTTAGTGAAGTACAAAATATGTTACTTTTTTTACATTTTGCAGGGAAGATCATATGATACACATTTTAATAAATCCTTTTATAATATTTTTATTAATAAATTTTATAGAATAAAAAATAAATTTTAAACTTTAAAATATAAATTATAGAGAAAATTATTATAAAAAGAAGTATAATAAACAGTATATTGAACTTGTTACCAAAGAGTATATTAACATTTGTATTATATAATTATGCATAACACTATTACTATAAGGAGCAAAGGGAGAAAACTTTCCTAAATAGTTATTAGTTGTGACAATAACAAATGACAAAAACTATTCCCACCATTTTTCTACTCATGTATATCAAGAAAAAAACATTGGTCTTTCCAAACAACTGACTAGACATGAAATCTGCATTTTATATAGTTTGTAACTAGACGTGGAAATGGCAGCCAAATGAAAAAATTGTTCTCAGCATTGTTCCATTTAAACAAATGGTCAGCATGAAATGTGCATTTCTATGTAGTTTGTCACTGTATGTTAAGGTGACTGAATAAGGAAATTCATGAACTTGGTTAAAGTGAATCAGATAATATGGCTACTGGTAACAGAGGTTATGGAGTATTTTAGCTAGTCACGTACTCTTTAACAAAAAATCATGTAAAACCACAAAACATACAATTTCCAGTTTGTCTTCATTCTTTTTGTCAACTAAAAGATTAAATTTTGACAAAATGTGAACATGAAATCAAATGGAGGGATGACACTTTGGTAAAAAATGCCATTGTATTTTTCAATCAACTTGGAAATGTTAGTTATATTAAAATTAAACTCATAAAACTTTCGACTTATTCATCAATCTTCCTATGGATGTATAAATCAAATTCGATTGCAGTCATCAAGAACATTGGCAAAGGAAAATCATTATTAAGAATTCATGCATAAATATTCATACATAGAAAAACAGTAAGTGATTTCGGTCAACCTACCGGGTGGTGGAACAGAGAGAGAGAGAGAGCAATGCCGGTGATGAGAGGAAGAAGCATGATCACTTCTTGTTAATAAAGAGAAGGAAATAGACTAGAGGAGGGAGAAAGGAGAAGAGGATAGAAGAGATAAAGAGAGAAGAAGGGTTAAAGGGCATACCTGTCAAGTCCGGCAGTGCGGCATTGGTGGTGGCGACAGCGGTGCAAGATTGTCAGCGGTGCGGCATTTGTGGTGGATGGCATGAGGGAAGCACAGGGGATTACGGGAGACGGAGGAGGGAAAAGTGCAGAGATTGGGGGAAAGGAGGAAGGGTTTCTGAAAGGGGACAATCAAGGGAATAAGGGTGTTGGTTTTTGTCCGATTTTTTTTTTAAAAAATAAACATTACCGATTGATTATGGACCACAATAAAAGTCAATAACTTCTTCAGATAGACTTACTGACTGAATTTAACTTTATCAAATTACAGATTGATTACATGTCCATCGGTAATCGGTCGATAATTTGATAAAGTTACCGACTAACTCTAGTTGGCCGGTAATTTTGATCATTAAATTGCAATTTTCTGGTAATGAAGTGTACTTCGTCAAGAAGGACACCCTATTGCTTATTTTAGTGAAAAACTCAATGAAGCTAAGCAAAGATATTCAACCTATGGCAAGGAGTTCTATGCAATACTTTAAGCAATTTGTCATTGGCACCATTACTTGGTTTTTAAGGAGTTTGTAATGTATTTTGATCATGAAGCCCTCAAGCACATAAACTCATAAAAGAAGTTTCATTTCTGGCATGGAAAGCGAGTTGCATTTTTATAGCAATATACCTTTATTATAAGGCATAAACCTGGCATAGAAAACAAGGTTGCCGATGCTCTAAGTGAGTAGAATGTGTTCTCACTTAAATGGCTGTTGAAGTTCAAGAGTTTGACTTACTCAAGCGAGATTATGTAGATTGCAGGATTTCAAAGTCATTTATGCTAATTTAATGTCTGGGCAGCCAACTAACTACCCAAGTTTTTCAGTGCTGGATGGGTACCTCTTTAAAGGGACACACCTTTGTTTGCCTAACACTTCCCTAAGGCAGCAAATGATATGGGAACTACATAATGGAGGTGTTACTGATCATTTTGGGCGAGACAAGACTATAGCTAGGGTGGAAGATTGTTTTTATTGGCCTAGCATAAAGAGGGATATTGCTAAAACAATCTCTCGATGTTGTGTTTGTCAATTAGCTAAAGGAAGAAAGCAAAACACGAGACTTTATACCCCCTTTACCTATCCTACATAAACTTTGGCAAGATGTAAGTGTGGATTTTGTCCTAGGACTGCCTAAGACATTTAGAGATCATGATTCAGTATTCAAAGTGGTGGATAGATTTTCAAAAATAGCTCGCTTTCTACCATATTCCAAGACTAATAATGCAGTACACATCGCAAAGTTATTCTTCAAGGAAGTGGTGAGACTTCATGTGCTGCCAAAAACTATTGTTTTAGATAGAGATGTGAAGTTTATGAGTTATTTTGGTGGACTTTATGGGGATTAATACATACTAAACTCAAGTTCTCATCTAGTATGCATCCACAAATGGATGGACAAATAGAAGTTGTCAACCATAACCTTGGAAATTTGTTGCATTGCTTGGTTGGTGAGCATATTTCTAATTGGGATAATGTACTACCTATGGAAGAATTTGCTTACAATAGCTCGATGAATAAGTCTACTAGATATTCTCCTTTTGAAGTAGTGTTGGGAATGAATCCACGTAAGCCAGTTGATTTAGTACCTTTGACTACTCATGTACGCCCTAGTGCTACCGCAGAAGAATTTAAAAAGCATATATTGGGAATACATGATGAAGTACGACATAGAATTGCTATGAGAAATTCAGAGTATAAGGCATATACTGATTTAAAATGAAGGTTTACCGAATTTAATGAAAGAGATTTGGTCATGGTACAGATTCAGCCAGAATGTTACTCTAAAGGCGCTTATAGGAAACCATACTCCAGGGGTGCATGACCTTACAAAATTTTAAAGAAAATTAGCTTTAATACTTATGTTCTTTAGCTGCCACCTGATATGAGTATCAGCAATATCTTTAACATTGCAGATTTGACCGCTTACAAGGTACATGATGATGAACCAGTTGCTAGAAATTCGATAGCAAACTTACCACCAGTGCATCATGACAAAGATTAAATTGAGGACGTGCTTGATGAACAAGTAGTTTCTACTAGAGGTAGTGGATACTAGAAATTCCTTGTCAAATGGAAGGGATGATCACCAAATAACTATACTTGAATTACAACATAAGAATTTTAGCACCTTGATCTGGACCTTTATGAGAGATATCATGCTTTTAACTCGCTGGGAACGAGTTTTTTCAAGAGGAGGAGAATTGATAGAGACAAAAGCAACAACCTATCAAGGTATATAAAAGGCGTGGAAGGGATGCCTCTAAAGGCCAAACACTAATTTGGCATACTTTAGAAGATGGACAACTTATATGGGATTTAGAGCAATCCTAGTATTAGAGTCTATTTTTGAAAGTCTATCATATCCTAAATTCTAGATTGAAGTATTTTAGTTTCCTAAATTCTAGTTTGACTAGAATTCCTAATTATGGTAGGATTAGAGTTTCTAAAGTGTCTTTTCCTATATAGTTTCAGATTTGGTTTTTGAGTTTATAAATAGAGGAGTTCTCTATTCTATAATGTACGCTTTTATTCATGGAATTAATAGAGTCTACAAAAGTTTTTGTATTTTTGGTGTGTGATGCATCAACGCATAAGGTGCGATGTCTTACGGTTCCCGGGTGTGTCGTCTAGGTTTCTTCTCTTAGTGAGATGCCAGGGGATTTATCCTTGCTTATTCTTCCACTATTTTCCTTGTTTCTTGTAAATTTCACACTGTTTTGACCCCTAAAGCTAGCAAATTTTTGTTCTTTTCTTGCGGGACAAACTTTTTGTTTTTGTACTGTATCAATTAAACTAACTAATATGACTAAAAGATTATATGTCACTCACATACAAATACATTGATAATTTGATACAGGAGAATGGCTGACCCCATAATTTTCTGTCTTCATCCACAACAAATTTTCCTACAGAATGATGTGAAATTTGCAAGAATACAAATATCAGACAAGCAATATAATGATGAATAAAGATCGTCCTACAAGAATTGCTATCTAACTGATGAACTTGCCTACTTCTAACCATACTTAATCCAAAAAAGAAAAAGGTGATTTTTTTGTATCTAAAAGTTAAAAACTAATGAAAATTAATAATAAAAATTAAAAATAAAAGAAAACTAGTTTAAGAGAAGTTTATGATTAAAAAATGGATTAAGACACCCCTAATCTAGTCTACTCCTTTTATTCCTATAGTTGATTTATTCTTGATTAATTCTTGATCTGGTTAACATTGGAATTCCCGAGAGTAAGCTAGACTCAATCTCTAAGTTGAAAAGTCCCAAGCCTTGCTAATAATCCAATTGTATCTCTATGTGATTTTAAGAAACAAGACCGCATACACCATGTGGACCTTCCTTAACTTTTGTTTCCTATTTATTAGAAACTGCACAAAGAAACCGAATCTATCTCTAGTCAGTTTTACGATATGTTGTTATTACCTTGATTCAATTAAATCTAGTACCTCTCGGCCACTAAATGCAATCTACGAACATGCAATAGTTGATCAGAAAATCGCAAGCATTAAGAACACGTAATAACAATTTTAATCAAGAACAAGATAAAAGATACAATATTTAATTATATAAAAACAATTTCATTTATAAAAGTTCCGACCTTCAAAGAAGGCCTTAGTCACAAAGCACTTAACTACTCATACTAAACAAATAAACAAAGAAAAAGTTTAGAAGAAGCCTGGAAAGTCGCTCCCGAATACATCTTTTGAGTTTTCAATAATATGAGAGGTGATCTAAACTAAAACCTAAACTCCTCTATTTATAGCGGTTACAAGTCAAAACCCAAAAAGGATTAGGAAATTACTAAAAACTAATACTCTAATCAAAACTAAAAAAGGAAAAGGAAGTTACTTAAAACTATAACTCTAAAATTACTAACATGAAAAAACTGGAGTAGTTGCTTTTAATTTTCTTTCTGTTATTTGCACTTTAGTCTTCCAAGTTTACTTCGTCTTCAATTTGGCCCTACAAATCAAATAAAGCATAAAGGAAGTTATTTGTTCTAATTAAGCTCAATTTTCACTAGAATTTAATTAAAATAAATATCAAACTAAGCCCAAAAACTTGTGAAAATATCAATCTATCACAACAACAGATAACTAATAAAATCACATTCAAATACGAAGTTTTAAACATAAAAAAAAGACACTGAACCTAAAAGCTCAAGCATCTCTGTTTGTGAACAGACCTCTCTCCAACACTTTCGGAACCACCCAAGCCAGAACCCAACTTACAATATCTCTAAAGAAAGTCAAAGGACATTAAAGCTATGTACACACTATTTCTTGCAAATTAACAACCAACTATAATAATAAGAAGAAATATCAGCTACAATCTATAAGTTACCAGTATCCAAAATCATTAAATTAAATATGTGAAGAATCTTACAAGTTCCAAGAGTAAACATAACTAAATACCAATGTTGTAAACAAACAAGCATCCAAAATCATTAAATTGAATATGTGAAGAATCCACAATTGCAAGGAGTAAATATAACTAAAATACTAATGTTGTAAACAAACAAACTTATATGGAATATCAATTCAATTAAAGAACAGTCAGATAGACAATTACAAATTAATCTATCCACTAAAAATAACCAAACAAAGACTCATTAGTTATTACTTACTAACAATACAAGCAAGGTTAACTTTTATCTATATTTTCAGAGATTGGTCAAATTAAAGTGTGGGATTAATATCATCGAATAAGTTATTTTCCTAGGGTATGCATGAAGAAATCCCAAATAATTCAATAACAGAAAAGCTAATCTCAATCAAAACTCTTTAGATGAATTCATAACCACAAGATATAGGGAGATTGAAGACAAATACAAGAATCCAAGGTGCTACTAATCTCAATTATCCCATTTCTGTCACTAATATTGTGATAGAGATGATAAAACTTCTAATTTTCTTGATGTAGGAGTCTTTAAGCAGCAATGAACATATAACCCACAGAGAACAAAAAGAATAATAAATGAATAAACAAAAAAAAATGAGTCTCAAAACCAATCTCTCATGACAACCTGTTACCAAGTTTACATCTACAGAGAACAAACACCAAAAGCAATCCCAGACCTTATATATCTTGTGACATAAAACCTCTAACAATCTTAATTTCAGTATTATGATGAGACATCTCAACCTGTTCCATTATACAATAAAAATCTGTTAATAGCATTTCTTTGTATACAGACGAAATTCCACATATCATGATATCCAAGGAAAGAAATATGGAATTCATATAGTTATTTTAATTCTCAAAGAAGTCCAATTTTCAGTTTCCATAGTTGTTTCTAGGTTTAGTAGTGGCCCTGTTGCTTCAGACACAGAAGGAAAGCTATCTTTTTTTTCTCTCTCTTCTTCACTCACCAAACCAAACAATCTTTTTAACCTCATTGTAAAATACAAAAATCCATCAATTGGATTCTCCAATTCCTTTTTCGAGAGTAAACCAGGAGATACAAAAAATCTCAAATATGCTTGAACATGAACATTATAATTATCACTATAAATAAGAACAATAATTCATGTATTAAATTAATTAGAAGTGAGTAGAAAATTGACCAACATAAATAGAAACAGATAAAGAAAGTTTGGAAAAGCCAAACCCTACAATTTTGGCAATTCTTATTTACCTAAACAAGCAATAAACATATGAAAAATAGGGTTAATTTCCAAAGAATTCTGTTAATTGGAAAAATCAAGAAAATCAAATAGTATTATTAATTTTGCCCTAAAATCAAGATCATTTGGATCCAAAGAAGACAGTCTTGGAGGGGAAAAACAAAAGGAAATTGAAATCAAACCTTTGCTTCATTATGGAAATGCTTGCAATCCAAAGATCCCATTGCAACATGGAGCCCCAATCTTGTATCTCCTTCTATAACCTATAGAAGATTGTGTGGCTTCTTGGTGCCAATTAGTAGCAGGCTGGTGCCGCAGCAGCGCCAGTGGTTTATATGGAGAGAAGAGAAATGAGAGAAGGGAAAGGAGAGAAGAAAAGAGAGAGGAGGGATCCAGGAAGAAGGAGGTCCGAGATGATCGCTGGGATGGCGAATAATAGTTGCATCGGGGTTCACGGTCAAGGAGAGGAGGGAGGAGGAAGGGAATGAAGGAAATGAAAGGGCTAGGTCTACTTTGGGATAAAACCTCCTGTCGGTGGTGAAGGGAGAGAAGCTAAACTCCGAGGAGAGAAGAGAGAAGACAGGAGATATAGGAGCCAGGCGACTTTGATGGGCACAGTGGGGTAGGGTTTTGCAAAGGGGTGAGTCGCGGAGGGAGAAGAGAAGGATGATAAAGAAGAGAGAAATGGGAAATAGAGGTTAGGTTTTTCTTCCCACACAATTCATTACTTAGTGGGGCTACTCAATTGCGACCCGCTTGGTTTTCATTTTTAAAATTGTGTGCGACAAGCTAATTCGGCCACTATTTGGTCTTAAATTTTTTTGAAATAGCAACTGATGTGGTATTCAGTCATAACCTTAGCCATAAATTGGGCGATCATATAATTCTGTCACTTTTTTGTTGTGAATTTGCAACCAAAAAAATTCGGTCGCAAAGTGTAGTCGCAATTCTTTGTTTTTCTTTTAGTGAGGTAGAGAAATCTTACCTTTATGAGAGCATATTAAAAACGATGGAGACTTTGCTTCAAGTGTTTTTGTGTTTTATGTTTCTATTTTGTATCTTGCATTGTGAAATGCAAAAGGTATACATTTTCCACTTGTACAAACTTATTGTACCTTATTCTGCTGTTCAGAGAATTATGATAGATAAGAAGTCGCTATAATAAGTTACATTTGCTGTTTTTTTTCTAAATTACAGAAGTTTATAGTTTCAGTTCTGTAGATTTTCATCTGTCTTTCATGGAATTGAAAGGGTGTTAGACAATTTGAACTTGATACATCATGGAAAAGAATTACTGAATATTTCCTGATTTTCGCTATAGTTTTACTTTTATTAGGCAAAGAAGGTTGAAAGAGCTTACTCGAATGATAGATTTACTTAAATTGGGGGCATGCTCATGTGAAAATTGAGAACTAACTACTTGTAGACTCTTGTTAGATTGGACTCCCTCTTTTGCAGGACCTGCTAGGTGTTATTGTCAGATTAAGAACAAGCCCTATCAAAAGTCCCGATATTGTCGTGGTATGCCTCATCCTAAAATCAGGATTTATGATGTTGGGATAAAGAAAAAAAGGGTTGATGAATTTCCTTTTGTGTGCATTTGGTTAGTTGGGAAAAAGAGAGTGTTTCTAGTGAGGCACTTGAAGCTGCTCCTATTGCATGCAACGAGTACATGACGAAGTTTGCTGGATGCTTTCCATCTAAAGGTTAGGGTTCACCCTTTCCATGTTCTATGTGTAAACAAAATGTTGTCATGTGCTGGAGCTGATAGGATACACACTAGCATGAGAGGTGCTTTTGGTAAGCCCCAGGGAACATGTGCCCATGTAGCAATTGGTCAGGTCCTTCTCTCTGTGTGCTGCAATGATTCAAAATATCACAATGCCCAAAAGGCCTTGCGCCATGCGAAGTTCAAATTCCCCAGTCATCAAAAGATCATTGTCAATAGAAAATAGTAAATTGCTTTGGACTTTATGTTTCAAGCAGTCTCGTAAAATTTCACCAATATTACAAAATAGAAGTACCAAGGTGCATTGTTCACATCATAAACGAGATGAAAAATACCATGATCTTTAGGGGAGTATGTTGTGTATTCAATACTTTGTTTACATAGATTATGCAACTCTTGCATATGTGTTACTTGTATATCCTTTAGTTCTGCATAAACAGTAACCTCAAGATTGATTGTAGCTAATGTCTTCTCTTGATACTTGTGGTGCTTATTCATATTTTGTCTGCTTGGTTTAGATAAGTTCTATGTCATACTTGGGGATTTTTGTCTATGTAGATGTGGATACAGCTTGGGAACTGCACCTTGCTTTATTTTACATGTGATTAATTTTCTTTCTCGTTTTCTTTAAAGGTGACAACCCTATTCTTTTTAACGGTTTGTGCTTACATTGTTTTATTTAATTATGGACTTTGTGATAATTTGCCCTTTGGAGGCAATTGTTTATCAATGGTTTTAAGCTATCAGTACCTTAATGCAGATTTTAATGTGACATTCTTGTGTTTATTTTTTAACATCAAGGGGTTCACCAAGTTCAGCTGCACAGATTATGTGAAATGGAAGGAAAAAAATAGGATTGTATATGATGGTATCAACGCCCAGGTTACATTCTCATAATATGCTAAATGTAGTTCTTATAATGTGCCATGTTTTGTTTTCCTCCTAGTTCTCCCAGGGAGCATTTGAATTTTTAGTGGCTACACTTTTCTTCTTTTTTTTTCTCTGAGTTTTCCTTTGAATGATCATTTTAGTTCCATTCATGTTCATAAGTTTTAGTGCCTAATACTTTTTATATTTTGCTGCTTTTTGGCTGTCATGGACCTTTGGAGAATAGGCAACCCGAGAGAGCTTTTGTTGAGATAAGGATCTTCCCTCTTATAGAAAGTCCATTATGTACATATATTTTCCTTCATTGTAAATATTTTATTACCTTGTATACATATTCCTATGCAAGGTAGGTAGTCTTGATAGACATTATTCTAGGCTAATTAGTCTCCACAGAATAGGAAACTTAAGTGTATATCTATTACTCTTTTATCAATGAGAAAGATAAGCATTGCAGCTTATTCTCTATACCTTCTTTTGTCGTTAAACATGGTATTAAAGCTAATACACTAAAAAAGATGATACCGACGGAGACTAAATTAATGGTCAATGGCCATGGAAATATCGCCGTCCATCAAGGGAGCAGATTTGCAAAGAACTCTCCATCATTCGCTGGAGTAATACCGACAGGAGGATAGACGACACCAGCACAACAAATGGTAGCGATCGGAGCCCTTGCACTTACAGGAATGACATTACCATCGAAGACCAATGGCAGCCAATTGACACCGTTGCCAAAAAGTGCCCTAACTGGAGCAGGTTATGGCGACCAATCAAATTATCAGAATACAAATCATTTCGGCAAATGTTGCTTTGTGATGCTTCCTTTGGCGATGTCAAGAACATTCTTTGTCCCTTATCAGATGGGCCCTTTCACATCATCAACTCCTTAAGGTTAAGAACCGCCATCTTCTCCAGCATCTTCTTGGATGAGAACTCAAATTGGGGCTCTCGGACATACCTCTTGGACGAGAACGCTACTTAGTTTTGTAACCAGGCCGTTTGTCATAATACTAGGGAACAACACAACGCTTGGCTCCATCCTGCCATTTTTCGTTTTTGGCGTTCCTTCATCTTACCAACTGTTAACCACTGTCGGCATTTTCTTACCTTACCAGCCATGGACACATCCACTCTAACAGCCCAACACTCAATCCAATCCAATGTATGTTATTGCTAGTGTGGCCTAGTCCACTCCAACAGCCCGGACTCATATTTTGGTAGGCCTTCTTTGTTATTAGACTCTAGAGCATCACGACACATGACTGGTATAATTTTATTTAATGTGCATGCTATTAGTCCATGTTATATTGGCCTACCTAATGGATCATAAACTGTGGCGAATTTCGAAGGGTCTGTGAAATTGGGCCCAAAGCTTACTCTACATCATGTACTCTATGTTCCTAATCTTAAATGCAACTTAATTTTTGTGTCCCAATTACTATATTTTAATCCTGAGTATGGTGTCAATATTTCTAAGGATTTGTATGTTATACTGGACTATACTAAACTGCAGGAAATTGGAGTGGATAACCTGATCCATGGGGTGTACTATTTTTCAAATAATACTCAAGTTAATCATATTTCCGTAGTTAAATCATGTCTCTGTTGTTTCCCTAAACTTTTTAAATCAACGTTTAGGACATCCTTCCTTTCATGTTTTCAACAGATTTACTGATGTTTTTTGTTCTTTTAATGCGTCTTCTAATTCTTGCAATATTCGCTTACATGCAAAACAATCTCGTAATTCTTTCCTTTTCAACACTATTATTTCTAAAGATTTGTTTGATCTTGTGCATTGTGATGTTTGGGGACTTTATAATCAGAAATCCACTTGTTGCTTTTCGTATTTCCTTAGTATCATAGATGATTGCTCACGTACCAATTGGACATACCTCTTTTCTGATAAAAATAATGTCTACATAAACTTTGAACCATTAAATGTGTTCGAACTGATAATGGCTCAGAATTCCTTCCTTTAAAATCCTTTTTCCTTACTTAAGGGATCATTAATCACACCACTATTGTCTACACACCACAGCAAAATGGAAGGGTAGAATGAAAACACTGACACATATTAGAGGTTGCTTAGGCCTTATGTTTCCAAGCCTCTTTGCCCTCTCAATTTTGGGGGGGATGTGTCAAAACTGCAATGTATCTTATTAATCGCACTCCGTTTGCTGTTCTTAATGGAAAAACTCTCATTAAAACCTTTTCTCTCAAATCCGAAATTTTCTCATCTACGAGTTTTCGGTTGTCTTTGTTATGCACATGTCCACACTACCGATAAATTTCAATCTCGGAGTCGTAAATGTGTCTTTATGGGATATCCTACTGGCAAAAAAGGTTGGACTTTTATGATCTAGAGACTCATAAATTTTTTGAACACGAATTTCCTTTTTCCAAGCCCTTTTCTTCAACTTTAGAATCTAGTTCACAGCCCATTGCCCTTTCTCCTGTCTTACCTCTTAATTTTGACCCATTTATTTAACTTCCTTCTACGCCCAATCATCTCTTCATGGGCCTTCTTCTACCATCCCCCAGCTGCTGCTACACATGCGCCTGAATTTTTCCCTCCTGGGTCTGTCCCACTAGCTATCCTGTCTACATCCACTTCTTTGGTCGCTTTGCCTAGTTATTCGTCTAGCGCAACCCATGATTCCAACTCTCCTTCTCCTTATCCAAGTTCCTCACTGCCACTTGATTTCGTTGCCTCTTCTATAGGTTTCCTCTTCCCACGATTTCTTCCAAGGCTCCCTCAATTCCCCAAAATCCTGTGCCTCCTACATCTCCTATTCTTGACTCTACTATTCTCAGGCAAAGTACTCGTCCTTGTCATCCTCCAAGTAAACTCAGCGATTGTGATTGCAATTTTGTTCAATGTGTTTCACCCTTTCCGGTCACTACCTCTTTAACACTGTCTTCAGGTATATGTCCATATCCTATTTCATACTATGTTTCCTGTGAAAAATTCTCACCATGCTACAAGGAATTTCTTGTAACCATTTCTTTGGACACATAACCTTCCTGGTTTTCTGAGGCCTTGTCCACTCCTCAATGGTGTAAAGCTATGTGCACTGAGATTGACGCCCTTGCACGAAATAAAACTTGGTGCCTTACTCTACTTCCACCTGGTAAAAGGGTTTTGGGCTGTAAGTGGGTCTACAAAATCAAAAGAAAATTTAATAGTAGTATTGAACGATACAAAGCCCGATTGGTTATTCTTGGTAATACAAACAGGTTGAGGGGTTGGATTACAATAAGACCTTTACCCCTGTTGCAAAGATGGTCACTGTTCGAACTCTTTTATCTGTCGTCGCTGCCAGGAAATGGGAGGTTCATCAAATGAATGTGCCCGATGCTTTTCTACATGGTGACTTGCTGGAAGAAGTATATATGAAATTATCTCTGGGGTTCTCCAGAGGTCATGAGGGTCTAATTTGTCGGCTACAAAAATCCTTATATGGCCTCAAGCAGGCCCCTCGTTGTTGGTATGCAAAATTGACTGGCGCACTTAAATAGTGCGGATTTTGTCAGTCGCATCAGAATTATTCTTTATATACTTTTTCTTTAGGCTCAATCTTTCTCTGTGTTTTTGTCTATGTTGATGATTTAATTATTATTGGAATTGATCTACCAGCTCTTCAACGGCCCAAGGCACATTTAAGCACGTGGCTCCATATGAAAGACCTGGGACCCCTAAAATATTTTCTTTGTATAGATGTGGCCCAAAACAATTATGGTATTTATCTATGCCAACGGAAATATGCCTTGGACATCTTATCTGATGCAGGTCTCTTAGGTTCCAAACCTATTACTTTTCTCATGGAACAACACCACAAACTTGGCAAAGCCAAAAGACCCCTACTTTGCAATCCTGAATCGTATAGACACCTTATGGGTCAGCTTATTTATTTTACCATTATTTGCCTAGATTTGGCTTACTCTGTGTAGGTCTTGTCTCAATTTATGCATCAACCTCGACATGATCATTGGGAGGCTGATCTTCAAGTGCTTAGGTATATAAAGTCTACTCCAGGCGAAGGCTTACTTCTTCAAGCTGATTCTGGCTTACAGCTCCGCACTTTTTGTGACTCTGACTGGGCCAATTGTCCTATTACTCAATGCTCTCTGACTGGCTTTTATTGTCTCTCTTGGTCACTCTCCAATTTTTTGGAGATCTAAAAAACAACATATTGTTTCTCGCTCCTCAGCTGAAGCGAAATACCATTCTATAGCCATCACATGTGGTGAGTTGAAATGGCTCCGTTCTATGGCCAGCCTCTTCTTACACCCTTGTTTTGTGATAATCAGATCGCACTTCACATTTCTTCAAATCCCATTTTTCACGAACACACCAAATATATTGAGATGGACTGCTACTTTGTTCAGGATGAGTTTCAAGCACGACGAATCACCCCCGCCTATATTCCTATAGAAGCTCAGTCTACTGATATCTTCACCAAAGTTTTGGGTCATCTCAGTTTCATCTACTCTTGGGAAAGTTGTGCGTCTGTAATCTATATGCTCCAACTTCGAGGGGGTGGAGGGGAAAGGGGAAGAGGTGTTGAGATAAGGATCTTCACTCTTATAGAAAGTCCATTATGTACATATATTTTCCTTCATTGTAAACATTCTATTACCTTGTATGCATATTCCTATGTAAGATAGGTAGTCTTGATAGACATTATTCTAGGCTAACTAGTTTCCACAGAATAGGAAACTTAAGTGTATATAGATTACTCTTTTATCAATGAGAAAAATAAGCATTATAGCTTATTCTCTATACTTTCTTTTGTCGTTTAACAGCGTTTCTATCGACTGCAGAGGCTTCTTGAGTATGAGTGAGATTGGGGAATGAAAACCCGATGCTTTTTTGTTTTGTGCTAGGCTAATATGCTGCAAAATTGTTTTGATATCTTTCGACAATTTTTGTCGAATTTAGTTAATGAACTTGTTTTTAAACAAATATTTGGTCAATTGGTTTATTTTGCTATGGTTTCCTTCTTTTAGGTTCAGTTAATGAACAATGCATGAAATTTTTTGCAATTTTTTTTGCATTGGTTCTTTTCTATTAAAATTGTGACCAAAGTCCGAACCTTGGATGATGAATATATGACACTTTTCAGTTTTACGAATAACTAATAGATAGCAAACATTGAAAGAATAATTCCGACCATAAAGTCTTACAAATACTTAACATATTCGATTACAAAAACTAAATCGTAAGTGGGATGGTTAAAGTATCTCCATTTTAGCTAGAAGTCTTCCATTTGAATCTTGAAAATGCTAGGGAAGAGTTCTAGGTCGCTAAGATATTTCATTGTTAGATTAAAAATAAATAAATAAATAAAATAAAAATAAAAAACCTAAGAAGGACTTGTTATCAACTTCAATAATGCTTCAAAGTTTCTTGTTGAACGTCCATCTGGTTTAATAGCATCTAAAGCTTTCTCTTTGAGCCTTTTAACATTCTCCCTTATTTCCTTTCCTCTATTGCCTGATAAAACAAGATTTATTGCATTGATTGTTCCATCCTTTGTAAAAATCCCACCTTCAATCCTTACTCCAATTCTCCATACATCGTCAACCATCCGACTGTTCAACTTTTGATCACCAAAATATGGCCTACAAATCATTGGCACACCAAAAGAAATGCTTTCCAAGATTGAATTCCATCCGCAATGTGTAACAAAAGCTCCCACAGAAGAATGTGCTAAAATTTGCAACTGAGGAGCCCAAGAAACAAACTTCCCATACTTACTAGTTCGATCAAGAAAACCATCTGGCAAAAGCTTATTTGCATGATCCCTTAAAGACCAAAGAAATGGAACTTTGATGGTTTCTAATGCCTCTGTTAAAGCCACCATTTCATTAGGGGGTGGAGTGGTAATAGTACCAAAACTGATGTATATTACTGAAGCAGGATTTTGATTTTCTAACCATTTGAGGCATTCGTTTTGATCACCTGAAGAAGAAGAAGAAGACATTGAATTAGCAGACAACAATGTTGTTGAGGGTCCAACGTTAAGGACTTTTTTCAACTTTGTCTTGAGATCATTGGTGATGGAAGGATCCATTTCTTCAAAGGAATTGAGAACAACAGCTGTTGCTCTTGGCAGTTTTAGTCCCATATTGTGAAGTAAATTATTTAGGGAAGACTCTGTGTTTTTCAGAAGAACTTCTTCAGGCAAGTCATTGATATGTATGGCCTCCAATCCTGGCAGGAATTCCAGAGTTTGTTCTGTTTTCTGTGAATGATCTGTATCACAAACAAACAAGGAAAGTCAAATAGTGATCCTTAGTTTTAAGAAATGATATACATAATCTGTTCTTGAAACTATTATAAATAGTTTTGGATTAGCTTTTAATTTGGCTGAAAGTGGATTAAATTGGATCATCACAAATAAGGGGAAAAAAAAAAAAAGTGGTTCTTTTAGCTTTTAAGAAATGTTTTTTCTACTTGGATTAGTTTTTAAATAAGAGAAAAAAAGATTGTCTCTCTGTTTTTTAGATAAAGTAACTTGTTTCTAAAAAGATATATATGATCTTAGTTGAAAAAAGAAAAAACTTTTTGAGTTCAAAACCCATCTAAGTAGTCATGAAAAAGACTTGTACTTTCCATAGTCCGGGCTTAAGGGAAAATTAACATTTTTTTAAGCAATGGAAAATTAACATTTAGAATTAAAAATAATCTGGATACAAACCAGAGAAAGAATTTATCTAGAAATGAATTTAAGACATTGTAAAACTTATAAAGCCTTCCAACCTCCAAATGTATGTAAAAGAATATGGATACCTTGGAAGCTATCAGGATAATCTAGTAAAACTAATAATTTCATTCATATCTATTTATAATAGTTTTATTAATAAATTTTAGACAATAAAAGATAAATTTTAAATTTTAAATAATAAGTTTTAAAAAAATTAGTACCATAAAAAGTGTAATTAAAAGTGTATTAAAAGATATATTAAAAAATTTTGAGTACTTCATACATCTATTCAATACTGGATTCAATGGATAGTTCAAAATGTTCATCGGCGCCTTTTCAGTTGAAAAATAGAGTTATATAAAGGGTTCGGACTATTCCGTGTGTGTTTTTCTAAAAAGCCTGTGATGCGAGATGTACACCACAAGGAGGAAAATGGTCTGGCAAAATTGACAAATACGGTGCTGGTTTGAATGCTAAAGAAGGCTAGCCTTTAGAAGATATATGAACAAATTTTGCGTATGAAATAATGTGAAACAAGAAGATATTTTTGTTCTGACAATATTATCTCCTTTTGAATTTAATGTCACTTTATATAATCACACCAATATTATGACACTTTTTTCGGCAACACCAATATCATGACACTAAATCTTCTAATAACTATTTCTTACATTGTGTATAGTACTCTAATTAATTAAATTGTAACACGTAATTATTTAATTATTCTCCGTCCATAATTGCTATTTACTTCCACCCAAAAAAAATAATGCTCCTTCAGTATATAACATGTGGTTCCCAATATACTGTAATTTTACTATAGTAGACAATATATTAGAAGTTTAGAACTCCTACCCAACAAAAAAAATGTTTAGAACCCCTTAAAAAATAATATATTAAAAGATTTAAAATGCAATAATATAAGATAGGGGTAAATTTGAAAGAAAAAATAATTACATAATTTTCTAAACAAAACATAATCAGTTAAAGTGGGGACAATTGCAAAAAAAAAAAAAAATTATAGTAGGGAAATTTTGTAAAAAGAAATAAGTAATCACATAATTTTCTAAGTGAGAGAGGGAGTGGAGAGAGAAAGTGAGGGAGGAAAATTTTTTTTTTAATTTTTCACGTGTACCTTATCAGTATCTAATTAATTTACCTCTTAAAATTAATTAATTTAGAACTTATTAATTAAATATATTTAATAACATACATTATTAAATACTTAATATTTAAATGTATTTAATAACAATTTTTACAAATCACTTAATTTTTAAAATATATTTAATCGTAATTATAAATTTTAAATAAAATTTTTTCTTTTAACACTGACGTGTGAAATATGAATAGATATAATACTTATTAAATTGTTACAATTTTTAACATATAATTATCACTCATTAATTGATTCAACAAATCAAATTCATTCAATTTTTAAATTTTTTCTCTTTCATCAATCGGTATTAGTCTTACCAACAACTTTGCTCCTAATGAGATCGGTGTGCATGTGAACTGAAAGAGAACAAGAGGCGGCAGTCCAATACGGTATCCACGCAACGCCGCGTTTCTCAGCCAAATCACAGGCGAACCACAGAAACGCATCCGTTAATAAACAAATAATTTTCATCCCAATTTCCAGCTCCGCTTCTTCCATTGCCTTCTCGAAATTCTCCGGCGTCGACTTGAGGAAAATATCGACAGACTCATGAATATTGCCGGAAAAACCTTCAGGCATACCGTCCGACACAGTATAAGCCTTTATTATTGTTCCAAATTCATCGTCTGTTGTTGATTTTGAGCCGGAAAATATGGAGGTTATGGATTTGGATGTGCTGAAGAAGGAGAAGGTTAAAAATGGCGCAGACGCTGCTAACCTGCGTACGAGATTCAGCAGAGGAGCGGCATGAGTGCCGAAAGGAAATGCTAGAACGGCAACGTGAGATGAATTTGACATATTGGTGTTTTGATTAGAAAGTCGGACTTCATACATGTTTGCTGAATATATAAAAGTAGCAGCTGGGTTGGTTGTTGTTGTTGTAGTTTCTTACTAAAGACACATGCTATAACCTTTTCTTTATAAAATATTTTTTTAATTTTTACTTTTTATTTATTAAATTTTATTAATAAAATATATTAAATTAATACTAATCATAAAAGACTTTATAAAATATGTTATAGACTATCTGAACCCTACTAAAGAGTCTGAGCAATCTTAGATATCGCATTTCATTTTTTATTATGACTTAAACATCACAATTTTACAAAAATATAAAATTTTAAATATTACTTTTTATTAGAACATACAATCTATTTTCTTGTTATTATTTTTATTCATATTATACGAAGATTAAAAAAGGTTGAAAAATATTTTTATAAAATGGTATACCAAAATAAATTTATTAAATATCATATTATTTTCACAATATAATAAATAAAAAATATAAATATTAATAAAATATCACAAGTAAAGAAAACAATGGACTACTGCACATGTGTTTTCATTAAAGTACTATTCTTTTTAGAGTAAATGTTAATTTTAATACCAACATATTTTTGTTGATCAAATTCGCTCTTTATTTATTAATTTTAACTTTTTTTGTTCTCAATATATTTATTTTATTGGATTTGGCATCTAACTATTAGTTTTAATTGTTTTAATCATCAACTAATTTATTCCTGTAATTTTAACCAGTTTCAAAGATTTTGACTATGAGAATTTTAAAGTTTAAAGGGTAAAATTAAAAATACAATAAATTGAGTTTTATTTTTAAAAAAATACAATCATTTTTAGACAATAAATCACATTGACAAAATGCGATCTCTTTCATTGTCCTCGAATAGTACAAGTTCTTGCAAAACTCGAAAGTGGCTCCAACTTTTTATTAGGAGCAATGAATATCATCCTCACTCTTCGTTTCTTAATCGAGTTACAAGGCAGAAGTTTGAAATATTTTCTCGTTCTATAATCTAAGCAAAGATGAAAAATCAATGGAGATTGTTGAGTTAATTTTGCCAAATCCTAATCCGGAGAGGTTAACAACGATAAATTTAGAGAAAATATGCATATAAAGTAAGTGATGTTGTCTGAAAAATTTTTTTTTAAAAAAAACTTTAATTTATTAAATTTATAATTATACCCTCCAAAGTTTAAAATTGTCGAAGTCAAAATCTTTAGAACCGTTCAAAATTACCGGAAATAGTAAAGGACAAAAAGATATATGTAAATTAGTTGAGGATGAAAAAGTTAAAATTAATAGTTGGAGTTCAAATCTAATAAATAAAAATATGTTAAGGACAAAAAAATTAAAATTATTAGTTATGAACCAAATCAACTAATAAAAATAGATTGAGAACGAAAAAAATTAAAATTAAAAGCTAAACAATTTAATTAACGAAAATATGTTCGAGAATAAAGATGACATTTACTCCTTTTTCTTTCTTTCTTTTTTTTTTTTTTGGTAGAAAGGAGTTTCATAAAAGTACTATGCAATTTTAGGAAAGTGCAACTGTCACCATGAAGACAAATAAAGCTGTCTAATAGTAAATAAAAGAAAGCTGTTAAATAAACAATAATAACAACTCATAAAGAAATGATTAGTTACATTATATTCTTAAGGTTTGTTTTAGATTAAAATTTTATAGAAGAGGAAAAAGATACGTGTTAGATGAGAGTTTATCATGTAATTTAGACTTTAAATGTCTTTTAATTATCATTTTAATCTTAAATTATTATAAAATTTAAAAAATTTGCATCCCTGTATTGATAACAATGCATTTTCTAACAGCTTTGAGTGAGGCCGAGACAGCCACTATCTCCCGATCACTAAGGGTTCCCTTTCTTTCTTCCTTTTGCTTCTTTGATTGAAGGAAAGGCCACGTTCGAGGAACTGGCTTACCACTCAAGTCAACTCTTATAACTTCAAATTCCCACGCCCAACGCGGGAATGAATGAATAAGTAGTTCTACCAATACCAGAGCTCCACTTAGATTATCGTAAAATGAAGTAAGCAAGCCAGGTCCACATCATCTGGCAAAACTCTTGTGGATATGACATCGGACGCTGATTTGCATTAATAGTACAAAAGAGATAAATACCAGCTTACTATTGTGAGATGGATCTAACGACAGAAGAAGAAGGTTTTCCGTGGTACTCATACATATGGACAATCCGAACATATGAGAAATACCTGCCGAATACTACACCCAACCCAGGGGTAGGGTCTAAGAAAGATAGCTGCTCGATACATCGCACTGGTAAGTTGTATAAGAGGCACCACAGCGGGCACATTGACTGGCAGAGTATATTTTATTTTGGTCAAAATATAAAATGGTACGAAAATACTTAATATGTCACCCGTAAAATATTTTAGTACTTGAAAATTTGAAAATAAATATTAAAAACTTAATCTATATATAATAAATATTTAAGAGAAAAACAACAAAATTCAAAATATTTTTTATTGCGGTCAAAATGTCCTCGGCTTAACAAAAAAGGTTTTGTTATGAGTAAAATTAGACGGAGTACCTATTGTGACAAGGATCACCAAGCCACTCGAAACATATTTCTAATCAAACTTTTTTTTTTTCTGAAAATTATTTTAATGAATATTTTCTAATCAAACTTGCTATAGCTGACCAATGAGCAGCCAACATCAATAGAGGTATGAGCAACATCATCATTGGCTTACAGAACTGGAAATCAATAAGTCTCGATGGTTGAGATATGCAGATGATACCTACTTGATATTTACGGGCTCTCCATTGAGCAACGTGGACCATTCTGTTATCGCAGGAAACTAAAAGTAGCTGGATTTTCTCCGATCCAATTCAATACAAAAGGCACAGAACTCATGTGGACAAGTTTTTAGTTCAATTTTCTTTGATTTTTATAAATTTCGGCATAAAATTATGAAAATTTTACGAAAAATTCAGTTCTACACTCCCTTACTAAACACTTCCTTATTCTATTTTCTTTTTCTCTCTAAATCTCTATAATTTTTACGAAAAATTTAGGAAAGTCTAACCGTTAAAATTAAGGCTATAAACGGTGGAGGTGTTACTTGTATCGAACGAGTTTATACCCATTTATAGGGTTAAGGTTCAAAATTTATACCTACAGGCCTCGATCCGTACTCGTACTCGTATAACTTCTATTAAATGGGTGTGGACAGAACATGATGATATTCAGACCTATTTATCCGTATATTCGTTATAATAAAGTAATAATATATTTATATATATTATACTATTTTATATATTTTTTTGAGTACATAATTTATTTCCCTAACTAAGCCCTACCTCGGATTGAATGATTTGTTCCCTACTTAATTCATTAATTCATTCTTTCTTTATCTATTATGATTAATGTTGACGATTTATTTATTTTCTGTTCTTATTCTAGTTTTAAATTTAGGTTCAAGAATTGGGGTGGTTTATATCCCTACATAACAGCTGAAATCTTGCCTATGTCGTTGCATGTTTTTACCAAAATAGAGGTTCTTTCCAAAACTATTACATACTACATAACTAATTATTTAACATCTAATTAATCTTTTTGTGTTTTATGTATATTTGATTTAATAGAAAAAAATATAAAAATGACAAACGGGTAGGGGTATAACTGGACCCTAGCCAAGATCCTGGAGGGTCGGGTCTAGGTCCTAAATTTTATACCGATGGGTTTAGGTCTGGGTTTGGATCCATGTTTCACTATAAAGGTCTGGATTTGGTACAAGAAGTACCGTACCCGTCTAGATCTGTTTACAACCTTAGTTAAAACGACGAAAAAAGGTTAGTACATTATTCTACATTCGTTTATCTACATTTTGAGAGGAAAAAAATATGGTTGGATCTGAGGTGGGGTGGTGTAGAAACTACTGGCGCATAGCGCAAGGTGGTGCGCGACCCCCTGGCACACAGAACGGGTGGTGCACAACCCCCTGGCGCACGGCACAGGGTGGTGCTACTCACCCCCATTTTCGATTTTGATTTTCTTTTTAATTAATAGGTTGTGTATAAATTGTTATATTAATTGTTCTTAATATATATTTATATATATTAGTCCATTATGTTATTTTTTTAGTAAATTTCATGTACTGGTATGTTTTTTCATGTCATAGTTAAGAATTGTGAATTTTTTTCATGTAGAACATTTAATTTATGAAGTAGTTACATGTTATAGTGATTAGTAAAATAATTAATGTCTAATTTCGTGTTAATTTCACTTTGTATGCTGATCATATGCGACATATACTATGCATGTATTTTTTAATGTCATTAGGAAAAAAAAATCCAATTTGGAGATTCAAATCGTTCATGAATTCACAGTCAGCAGTCAATAGTTAATGGTTCCAATTTTTCATAAAAGGGGGCGAGGTCCTTGTTTTACTCGGAATAGTTTTCATTTCCCATCTCATGGAAAACCCTTTTCGCTCCGCTTAGCCTATCCCCCTCTAGGGATATTTTAGTGATAGGTTCTATAGGAAGTGGATGATCCTATATGGTCAAATACTTAGCGACAAACTCCTATGTTCCTTTCATTACGGTATTTCTGAACAAGTTCCTGGATAATAAGCCTAATGGTTTTCTTATTGATGATATCAATATTGATGATAGTGACGATATTGATGCTAGTGACGACATCGATCGTGACCTTGATACGGAGCTGGAGCTGCTAACTATGATGAATGCATTAACTATGGATATGATGTCGGAAATAGACCAATTTTATATCACTCTTCAATTTGAATTAGCAAAAGCAATGTCTCCTCCTCACGCTTTCCATTCAAGTTACATGCCGTAGTATATCCGACATAGTCATCCAAGGATACAGAACGAAGAGTTACTTCCTGCTAGAGTTGAGTTGCCACTAGCACTGTCAAACGGGCCGGATCGGACCGGACCGGACCGTATGAAGCCCGCATCTAAACGGTCCGGTCCGGTCCGGACTCGTTTTTGGCGGGCCAAAATTATAAGAGCCCATAACCGTCCGCACCAAGCCCGCGGGTAAACGGGCCAGCCCGCGGGCCTGGCCAAAAAAAAAAATCTTCAAATTTAGTCCCCTAATTATAGTATATTTATATTGAAACACCTAAATACCCAAAAAAACTTAAATATTGGTCTAAAATTCAAATATTACAAACCTAAATAAACTATAAACTTATAAACACACATAATAATATTAGAAATAAACAAGATAACAAGTAATTCCCAACACATAAACCGAAATAATTTGTACCAAATAATTCCCAAAACAAAAACCAAAATAAACAAGATAACAACAAACAATCTCCAACAAGAATAAGTACATAATAATTACCCAACAATCATACAAGAATAAACATTTCATAGTATTTATTCTTCAACATCATCTTCGTCATCTTCATTTTCAGAAACATTCAACAAATTTGAATCCACTTTAGAGGACAATGATTCATTTAACATCGATTCAATTGTTTCTTCATCATTACCTGTAAAAAATACAAAGTAAATAAAATATTAGTAAATAATAATTATAAATTAATTATAAATGAAGAAAATTTTTACTTACTCTCAGTCTCAGGAGGAATGAAACCATGGAACCAGTTATGTGCACATATTAAACCTTGTACATGACGGGGAAGAAGACAACTCCTATACTTGTTAAGAACTCGAGCACCAATATCGAATGCGGATTACGAAGCCACGGTAGTAATTGGAATGCTCAAAATATCGAAGCCATTAAAGCGATTCAGGGAAACCTATATGCATTATCTTTCCAAAATGTCAAAACGTCTAATCTTGCAAAATGGCTCCATTCATAATGTGGTTCCTCCAAGTAAATCTCCAATTGAGATTTCCCACTAGTTTTAACAACTTTCCTAGAAAGTGACATAAAATCCTAAGAAAACAAGTACAAATAAAATAGTCAAAAAATTAAGTGGCATATGTTTAGGAGATAATATTTAAAGTAGAAATCATTTGTTTTTAAAAAATAAGAAACTTACAACAATATCATCGGTATCTCCACTTCTTTGTGAGCTAGCTTGAGCTTGTGATTGTGAGAAAGTACTTGATGTTTTTTGAATATTGTGAAAACAACATATGAAAATGTTTTTTGAGAAGATCCATCTTCTCGGAAACGATACTTGGATCAAGCGCTTCATAACATGCCTCCACCACTCTCAATTTCACTCTAGGATCAAAAAAGCGCCCCCAATTGCAAGAATGACACTTTGTAGTCCTTCCAATACTTATCAAACTTAATCTTCATCCGCAAGACCATGTCTTTTATGATATCATCGAGAATGATCCATATACTTTACCAACATGGTTTCAATTTTTCCAAACTTGCTCAAAATACAAGTTAGAAGTTGGATAAGAAGAACCAGGAGATCAACTTAGTCATTTCATGAAAAAGGACGGAGAAAATCACACATCTTTTGAGCCCTTGACCAATCTTCTTGTGAAAGGACAAGACTTGTAATTCCTATCACTTAAAGCAAGACTAGAAAATGCAAGTCGATATTTTTAAAGCACCTTCAAGCATTATAAAAGTAGAATTCCATCGGGTAGAAACATCCAATCTCAAATGAACCCTCATTTCTAATCCCACTTGTGTAATACATTCTTGAAAAACTTTCATTCTACCCTCACGAGCCCTTAACATACTTGATACTTTCTCTAATCTTAGACAAAGCCTCACTAGCTACTTTTAGACCTTCTTGCACAATCAAATTCAATATATGTGCTTTGAGCAACGAATATGGAAAAAATTCACCATTGCACAACAAACTATTTTGCAAACAAAGTTGTTCACGCAAAATATCTTGCATATTATCATTAGAAGAGGCATTATCCAAGGTTATAGAAAATATTTTCTTATCAATCCCCCACTCTTTTAACAAATCATAAACTTTTCTAGACAATTCAACCCCTGAATATGGGGGTGGAAAATCAAAAAAGGCAAGTATGCAACTATTCATTTTCCATGTAGCATCAACAAAGTGAGCAGTCAAACAAATATAACCTTCGGATGTGCAAGCAGTCCAAACATCGGAAGTGAGACATATACGACTAGGAACATCAGCTAAAGTTTGTTTCAAGCAAATTTTCTTATTTGTATAAACTTTCCACACATCAGATGCAGCTGTATTCCTTGAGATGTGTTTCACATCGAGATTGAGATAGGTGAAAATATCTCTAATCCCTTCGTACTCAACAAATGAGAAAGGAAGGTCATGTTTTATGATTGCCAAAGCTATTTTTTCACGAAGAACCTTTTGAGAAATTTTTCTTTTTCTTGCCTTCCCAGTAGTATTGTCTATAAGCATATCACCCACATCCCGAAATTTAGCCCTTAAAGGAAGACACTTATCTATATGACGCTTAAGAGTAGATGTCCCATGTGTACTCCCCCCTGCAATATACACTTTCTTACAACCGAGACACTCGGCCCTCGGCTTACCATCTTTCTCACCTATACTCCTAGCATATGTCCATACATCCGAACTTTTACATTTTTTGGACCTTTTTTTGAAGATTGAGATTGTTCGAGCAATTGATTCACCATCACCAACATTTTTTATCCATTTTCCGCACTATTTCAATGCACAAACACATTCACATAGCGAACACTACACAAACACAATCACATAAACATTACAAAGATTGAGATCTCCCATTATTAATGTTAGTGACAAATTGCAAGAGAAATACCAGAAAATTAAAGCTTTATTGATCCTAATTTGTTTAAAAGCCCGATAGTGATGCTTCTTAGATCATTCTTACAACCTCGTCATAGTTACATCTTATGTGTTTTCTCTTCTTCTTGTTTATTTTATTTTTAAGGATGAAGAAGATGGACTTTACAATGTTAATAGACAAAATTGCAGGCATAAAATCAAGCAATTTTCAAGCAATTAAGTCATAAACTCATAAAAAGCCAAATAAAACAGTGAAAGAAGAAAAAAAAAAACAGATTAGTGAAAGCAAAAAGGATGGAAAGTTTGAACTAATATTTTTTTCATTTGAAAGCATGACCTATGACACGAAAGAAAACCTTGGATGGTGAAAGAAGAAAAAAATCAGAATATTAAAATCAAAAGTTGAAAACTAAACCAAATATATTAAGTTAATAACTTTTTCATCTAAAAGGATGACCAAAATTACTTCCAAAAAAAAAAAAAAATTATACCTCCCTTGAACAAATGACAGGAAAGAAGACCATGGGAAACTCATTCATGTTAATTGAGAAAAGAGAAACAAAACAGAAAATTGAAAGCAAAATAAAGAGACTAATTTTCATTTTATATTGAAAGCTGACTTAAATACTTCAAAAAAAATATTCTTACCTTCATTCAACACATGACAATGGCGGTTTGTTAGGGATGTTTGAGGAGAAGAAAAGACTGAAAAACTACATTCGTGTTGGTTCCAACTCTCTAATGGAGATAATCTGAAACGTTAGAAGAGTCCAAAAAAATTAATATTTGCAGAAAATAAAATACATTAAATGCAGTGTGTCCATGGTCACAAACTCACAAAACTAAAGTCCAATATTTATTGAGGGACTGTGTAAACTGAAATAAATCAAGAATAAAGAAAAGTGAAAACTACTTTAAATTTGTGATTCTTTTACTTGTTTGACCTAACTTTACTGCAGCAACCATCTTCAATCTATGGTGGTATATCACATACAAAGGTTAACCAAAAAATTATGCAACAAATGAAAGTTATTACAAAAAACCGACACAACGCTAACCAAAAAATGAAAAAATGGAAAGATTATCTTCTTACCTTAATAAAATGAAGAAGGAATGTAGGTATCTTTGTCTAGAAAGAAATCAACAATTCCTGCAAAAAAAGATAAGGAGATCTCAAAAAGGAAAATAAATTGCGGGAAGCGGCGGCGAGAGGCAGCGAGAGTGAGAGAGGTGGATGGGAGGCAGCGGCGGCGAGAGTGAGAGAGGGGACGGGAGGCTGGGAGGGAGTGAGAGAGCAGCGGCGAGAGTGAGAGAGGGGACGGGAGGCTGCCTGAGAGCGGCGGCGAGGAGAGTGAGAGAGGGAGGCTGAGAGTGAGAGAGCGGCGGCGAGGAGAGTGAGAGAGGGGAGGCTGAGAGTGAGAGAGGGGGGAGGGAGGCGGCAGTAGCAGCAGTAGGTTTAGATTAGAAACAAAACAAAGAAAAACCTTATTTTCATTTAAGTCCCTAAGAAAATAAATAACTTTAATTAGGTCATAAAATAATTCATGTGAAAGTAGGATCAACAAACGGGCCAGCCCGCGGACCGGACCGGACCGGCCCGTGAAAGCCCGCGTAAAAAACGGTCCGGTCCGGTCCGGGCTCATTTTGTACGGGCCTAAATTTTGAAGACCAAAACCGCCCGTAACGCGGGCGGTCCGGGCCGGCCCGCGGGCCTGAGCCCGTTTTGACAGTGCTAGTTGCCACTACAATCTCAGCCACCAGCTATTAGATTGGTTGACTCCTTAGGTCCTTATGTTGGGGAAGATGATCCAAATGATTTAAAGACTCATGCTGTACAATACAGAGAGATGTACTATCTTATACGTAGATGTCATTTGTCTATTGATTAAGTTTCCTTATGTTACCATGCGATTATGTTTATGGATTTGTACTACTTATTTGTCATGATAGAGTTTTTTATCATATGTATTATTATGTTTTGTTTATATTATGTTTATGTCAACCATTATCGTAAAATATATATTCGTCAATTAAATACATAATTATGGATAAATTAAAATTTTAATTGAATATATAATCATGAATAAATCATAAATCTTGATGCTTCATTTCCGATACCCCTTCTATCACAAGAGATGACCATAAATTGTGAAGACTGTCAACCTTTAAAGGAATATACTTATGGTATCTAATAATCAACTCGCATGAATATGGTAGACCCTGTAAAGTCCAGACTTAGTGTCCACAAAGAGTCTCTGAATCGCTTATGATCTTCGTGGATTTAAGTAACTCTTCTTTTATAATCTTTAGACTCACTTTTCCATAAATATTGGTTAAAATATGATTGTTCTTTGCATTATCTTTCTCCTTCAACCGGGAATATTCTAATCAAGTCTTAATGGCAGAGATCTGTGGCTCAATCATTTAATGTATCTTACTAAACACAGTATCTAAGTCTCCATGAGATGTCTGAAGGAACATCTTCGACACCGAGTGGCTAGACTCAGCCCTATTCGTTGTTTCGGATCCGATATATAAAAATTTTTTCGGTACGCACTCTAACGAATTTAAATTCACAAGTTTTAACCATTCATTATACAAATATTCCAAGAACCACATCATGTTATGCCAGTTTGTATTCAATTTTTTCAATCTCTTTGCGTAATCATCTAACTCCTGACAGTTCACCAATCTTCATCATGTTGTATGTACAAACTTTTCAGTTGATTCCTTACCAATCACCGAAATTAATTTTCCCTCAATTTTCATTTCGATATGTCTCCGGCAAAGCATGTGGTATGATTTATTGAACACTACAGATGTAACTGGCATCAAACTTATTTCTTTATTGGTAATTACCACTGCCGGTTTGGGTACATCAAAGTATAATTTTTTAAGCTGTTCTAGCATCCATTGATAAGTAACAACTTGTTCATTATTATACAGAAATTTTTACCCGCTATTGTCATCCCCACTACCTCAAGTAAAGGCATGTGTTACCTAAATAGAATAATAATTATTGAACTTAACAACAAAAAAATTAAACATAAAAATATTATAATTAAATTAATTAAAATTCTAATAAAACTTAACCAATCTTCTTAATTTTTAAATAATATTTAACATGCATTCTCCATATTTTAAATAATATATCCCTTATATAAAAAAAACTAACATGAGATTTTGAGATATAGATAGCAATTAATAAATAGAATAACGAAATACTTTATTATTAAAGTAATTTACTTTTTCGTCTTGTAGATTATGTCTAGTACAAGTACATAAAGCCACATCGTCAATATCTGAATGGATGTTGGATGCGCAACAACTATATCGCTAAGTATTGTGCTCTCGTCACAATTCCTCCAAAAACACGTATATCCAAGATTGAACACATGTGGAGCACTTCTTCCACTATGTTGCGTCCCTGCATCCTGTCCTTCTTAAACTTTGCACAAGCATTATATATAGTTTGAGAACTACAAAAAAAAAAAAAAAAATAACGATCATGAGATAATTAAAATATATAATATTATATTCAGTCTAAGAGAATTAAGTTAAGCTACGAAACATAATAATACTACAACATACCTCGCAATAATATCGAGATTACTTTCTCGCAAATTCACCATTATAAAACTAGATGCCACATGACACTTACTCAACTGCGCGGTTTGAACTCCTCATCTACGAGCCTTGCAGCTTGAGAGTGACCCTGGTGATAGACACCAAGTGCCTTCCATCTTTTATAAATAATTTCCAATGTGCTCCGCTAACATCTTCCTTACCTTTTAATTTAAGCGGATAATTACATTTCTTAATTCCATATGGACCCCTATGTTTTACAAGAATTTGTTCTACTTCTTCATCGTTCTGTATGGCCTTACTTTTTTTTGCCTTCCCTTACAGCAACCAATATAAATGTACAACCTAATCCCTAAACTTTTCTTTTGTTAAACAATGTGTAGTAATCATATATGTGTTAACTGTTTTTGCTCGATTTTTTACCCAATCAACCAAACCCTCTTTTGAATTAAATTCACAATCTGTTTGAAATAAATAACAGTGGTCTACGAAATTCTCCATGTATTAAATATGCTCATATTGTTCGGAATCTAATTCATTATCTTCCTACACAATAGTAGAAGATAAAAAATATAAACAACTCAAATATTAAATCAAAATAAAACCAAGTAACGTAATAACATATTCATAACTTCATTAACATAGTAACTTGTTAATTAAGAACATATTAATTATAATTATAATTAAATAATTAAAACATGTTAATTATAATCACAATTAAATAATTAAAAAAATTACTTTCAATTAAATTAAAACATATAACATAATTAACATATACATATTAAATAACACTAACTTTAACATAAATAACTAACATAACATAATTAATAATATAATCGTATTAAATATGAAAAATTAATATAATATATGAAAAACAATTAATATAACACATAATTTACCTATACATATTTTAAAAAAAAACTAAAAAAAATTAGTGCCAGCTGCTTCCGTTCATCTTTTCATCGTATTTGGAGTCGATATTACCTCAAAATTTACGTTTTCTAATACGATATCTATAAAATTATCCATCTTTAAGCTCAAAATCTTCAAAAATTTAATAGGAAATGTAGAAAGAAGTTAGAGGGGAAGAAAGTAGAGGAGAAAGGTGAGAGGGAGAAATGAGATTTTTTGTAGAATTTTCGTATTTTAATCATGGAATTTATAAATTCCTATTTTTCTAGACTAATTTAAATTTAATTTTTAATTTTTTTTATCGATTCTGGAGTGTTATATAGCATTTTTAAATGAACTATAGAATACAGCTGACTGACTGGAGACGATAAGTAGAAAACATAGCCCCATATGAATTAAGATATTTGCTACAGCATTAGAAGTGCGTCCAATAAACTTTAAAAAAATTATGCTATTGTAAAGAGACGAGAGAGACTTGAATTTGATTCTTTAATTAGATTATAATATAAAAGTATTAATGTGATTGTTATGTAATTGAAAAATATGTTAGATTTCATTAATACTTATTTAAGTAGTAAAATACAAATAAAAGTTAACATAATCTAACTATTTATGAGCCATTTTACTATTTGTGATCATTTTAGATAAGAAAAGAGATTTAGAATAAAGGTCAAATTCTATGTTAATATATATTATTATACTAAATTTTTATACACTATAATGATTGTGTATTCTTCATATATTATTAAATTTTCGATAGTTATTGATGGGAGTTATTAATTGACATATTTTCCCTAATTTCAAGGATCAAATTGACACTTTATATTTGAGGTGCTCAGTAAAAAAATTCAGCTGATTTCAAGGTTCAAATTGAAATTAACCTCTTTTTTAATTTTCACCTTGGATCAAATATTTTTTTTTAAGCAATTCAACTTTGACACAATTTTAAAAACAAACAAAAATTTTCTAGAAATTGGCTCAAATTATCATTCTAATTGTAAAAAAAATTCAGAAAGAAAAGTTGTAAAAATGAAATATTCCTCTTTCTCTCTCTTGCTCTAACTGAGCTCTATTTTTCACTTTTTTTTTTGTCATTCAACAAATTTTGTTTCTCTCCATGCCACTTCATCAGTGCTCATGCCGTAATTTAGTGTAATTTGCCACACCTAACACACAAGTGATGAGTTTTTAGAAACTACTTAATCTTTTCTATGAGGCCTTAAAAAAATTATAAAGGAAAAAAAATTTTTTTCTTTGATAAATGTCCTAAATATTCAAATTTTGTTGGACTAACCATATGAAAGTATTGTTAAAATGATTCGAAGGAAAAAGTATAAAATTATTTAGTGACACTATAAAAAATAAACTTTAGTGCTAGAAAGAGAAAACTAGGTTTTATTTGGGTTGACTTCTTTCCTCGAATCTTTTTAAATTTTCACACACTAGGACTCACGTAAACCCAATAATCTTCCTTGGGTGGCATTTTGAACAAATTTTCTAATTAAAAACCAATTCAAATAATCTAATGTACATCTCTTTTGAAACTACAAAACTGAAATAGATACACCTAACTATGAGGAGAACTTTTGATTATTTCTAATAAAGTCCTAAAATTTTCTGTAGAGCTCCCATTTTCTTCAACAGCCTTCTTTCCACATTCTCTTAATTTGGCAATATTCTTCCTCATTTCACTTCCATTTTCACTAGAAAAAACAGTATCCAAAGCATTAATCATCCCGTTTTTGGTAAAAATTACACCTTCCAATCCAACCCCAATCTTCCAAATATCTTGAATCAATTTTCTATTCAATTTTTGCTCTCCAAAAAATGGTCTACAAATCATTGGCACCCCACCTCGAATACTCTCCAAAACAGAGCTCCAACCACCTTGTGTTACAAATGCACCAACTGCAGAATGGCCTAATACATGAAACTGAGGACACCAAGACACAATTTTTCCAAAATTACTTGTTTTCGCAAAAAATTCATCTAATAAAAATGTTTTTGGATCCCCTCTAAATGACCAAAGATATGGAATTCTCTTTGATTCTAAGGCCTCTGCTATTGCTTGAAGTTCAGGAGGTGGTGGTGTTAATGAAGTGCCAAAACTAATGTAAACTACTGATACATTTTTTTGATTGTCTAACCATGATAAACAACCACTTTGATCATCAATTTGTGATGATTGGCGTGATTCTAAGATTAAAGGGCCAATGTTAAGAAATTTTTGAAGTTTTGAATTCAGATCTGAATTGACAATTGGATCAATTTCGTCAAAGGAGTTTAGGATAACTGCTATTGCTTTGGGAAGTTTTAGTCCCATTTTGAAGAGCATGTCTGGGAATGTTTTGCCTTCTTGTTTTTGAAGTACTTCATCAGGCACATCTTTTACTTCAATTGCTGACATTCCTGGTAGAAATTCAAGGGTGCTGTTCTTTTTTTGTGCCTCGCCTGCATATTTCGTCTCCTTTAATATTCTACCTTATGAAAGAAAATTCAAACGCAGTCTACAAGATCATGAATTATATATGTCAAAAATGTCATATCACGTGTCCGTGAGTCCAGGAGTGTAACTCGTAAACATATGATATATAGTGACATTTACGCCTCACTATGTTTTGTGCCTCACCTTCATATTTAGTCACTATCAATACTTCTATCCTATGAAAGAAAGTTTCTAATGCACTTTACAAGATAAACTATATGTATACACTAATGTCATATCATGTGCCTATGAGTTTAACTACACAGATCCTTTGCAAAATTTTCTATAATATATCCTGTAATATTTTCTTTTACAATATATTAATAAAATATACCAAATTAAGAATGTTACAGAGAGTGTTACAAGAAATGTTACAGACGATCCGAACCGGAGTTCAACAGTGCAACTCAAAAACATGGTATGACTTACTTACAGCTCAGTATATAGCTACAATCCTGATTTTTACAAAATAGATGTATCAAATTGACATAAATATATCAAGTTGACAATTATAGCATAACACAGTGTTTGGTGCGCGGGAATGGAGTGGAATATAATGAATTTTTCAATTTCTCTTTTCATTCTTGTATTTGGTATTCAAATTAGAAGTAAGAATAACCTTTCCATATCATTCTAGATTACCAAATGTGTTGTTATTGTAATATTAAATCTTATTACACTTATCTGGGATGCAGACACTTTGTATATTCACTTTCTACACCTTGATTAAGGACCTAGCATTCTTATTAGATGCTTCAATAAGATTTACTAGCTCCTCTAAAGCCACAAGATTTACTAGCTCCTCTAAAACCATAAACTCAGCTCTGCACTAAATTTAGAAACACAAACAACGAGGTTGACAATACTTACATCTATTTTTCCAAAATTTATGTGCCAAAATTTATGTCACAATTTGAACTTATGTTCACACTCTTAAATCGTAAAAAGTTATGTTATAGACCTAATTCATAAATAGAGATATAAACTTCTTGAATTATATTCATCACATCATCTATATTGTTAACACCTCGAATCATAATTTCTATAAATAGAAACATAATCTACACAAAAAATCTGATGTTTTAATCATATGAATGATGTAACCTAATAAGATAAAAAAAAAATTGAGTCCATAAGATACTTTTTCCTCAAACCATGTTCAATCATATCCCACCCTAGAGTGAACAATACCCTTATAAGTTTTTACCTTTAGAGGCCATCAATCTTATCACACCTATCTGGAAGGCAAAATCATTGAATATTCACTTGGTACATCCTAATTAAGTATTTAGCGTACTTATCACATGTCTTAATAATTTTTACTAGTTTATATTCTAAAACTATAAATTGAAGTCTACACTAAGTTCTAGAGGAGTCAACGGCATGTACACGTAGGAAAGGCGATCTTTCGGTTCATTGGTCTGATTTTTCGCTTGTACGTACATTGGCTTGTTGGTGCTTGGAATAAGAACATGTCCTAGGCCCTCAATTTGTAGTTTGATTAAGTTCTTTCGTTTGGTGAATGAGGAGTTACAGGCGGACATGGGAACATGCAGTATGTCAATCAGCTGTTGGGGCTCTAGCGGCGCACGCGGTACATGTAGCTCTTTGAATAAAAGCTGTTGGTATACTGGCCGGCTAATAGAACAATATGGGAAAGAGGAGTAGACAATCTGGGAGGTACAGGCCTGGCTCAAGTTGTCCACTTTTGAAATGCAACCTCTATTTAAACATGACTCCTCTCATCTTCCTTCTAGTGAAACTCCTGAATATCCATTGTTCCTGACTCTTTGGGCCAACTACTTAGTGGCCACGGATTTACATTATAAGGTATCTATGGATTCACAGAACAAGACCTATGGGGTTGAATTGTATTCACTTCATTTTGTGTCGCGGTTTAATAAATGCTGTCCCATGCCCAATCATGTATACGAGCAATAAAAATTTCTTTTGAGAAGGATAGAAACACGACTATGAACTTAACATTATTTACGATCTACCATTTCTAAATTGCTAATGTGCCAAAATTGGTCACAACTTGAACTTATATGTATACTCTTAAATTGCAAAACATTGTCATGAATTTGATTCATAAGTGGAGATATAAACTTCTTGGATTATATTCATTACCTCATTTATATTCTTAATACCTAAAATTATAATTTTCATAAGTAGAGATATGACCTAAACAACAAATCTGATGTGTTAATCACATGGATGATGTGACCTAATAAGATTAAAAAAAAAACTGATTCCATAACATAAATTTTCGTTCAACCATATTCAACACCTCCAAAATGAACACATGCCATTATAAATTCTTACCTTTAGAGACTAATGCTTCAAGTATGGTATCAGAATACATATGAATAGACAATGAACAAGGCCCACTAGTCCAAAACGACACCCAAGGGATCCCCATTTCATCAGCAAAATCACCAGAAAACCACAAAAATGCATCGGTCAACAAGCAATTTATCTTCATTCCAGTGGCCTCAACGCATTCCTCTAACCCGATCCGAAAGTTACCCGGTGTGGCCCGAACGAAAAAATCAATTATCTCCAAAGGATTACCGGAAAATACATATCCGTTTGGAATACCATCTCCTACGTTGAATGATTTGATATCATATCCGTCAATTTTCACTTTGGAAAATAGCATTTGGTTGGATTTTTCAGTGTTGAAAAATGAAAATTTCATATTTGGTTCGGAAATTCCCAGTTTCTTCACGAGATTGAGGAGAATTAAAGGGTGGGATGCAAATGGAAAGGCCAAAACGGCGACGTGAATCTGATGATCACACATATTTATTTTTCTTGAATTATTACAGTGACTAATATTGTACAACAAACAAAGCTTTTTTAATTCTTTCTGAAAGTGTTGTTTTAATTCAATTCAATTGAATTTAGTGAAGGTGTTTACTTCACATGAAATGTGGATAGATAGAGGTTCTGATTGTTTATCTTAGCTACCACTAAAGTTTTCCCTCTTTTTGAGGACTACTTGGGGCCTCTATGCAATGCGCAGACAGTTCGCCCTTTTGTCGACTGTAAAAATTTGGATTTTTTACGCTTTAAGTGAATTTTAAAAACTTATTACTAAAATATGCAATTAAGTTTTTCTTAATCTAAGCATATTGCATATACCATATACGAAATGTTTAGATATATGCGATATTCCTAATTATTTTCTTAATTCTCGCTTAACTGACAAGACAAGTACTCGAATATGGCATATGCGATATACACAAGGATTTCGCATATGCTACATACAATATTGCTATGTTTTTTTAAAAAAATATTTAAAATGAAGGAATGAAGTTGTTATTTTCCTTTTTCCTATTTTGTGAAGATAAACTATTTTAAATATTTTTTCCCTAGTTTATGTATTTTTTGGGCATTTTTAAGTTAAAAATGACTTTGAGTTTTTTTAATTATTTGAAAAGAAAGAATAAAGTATTTTATGTTTGTTTCACTTTGTGTTTTCTTTTTCATTTGTTTGTCTTATTTTTTGCGAAAAGTATATGTTTTTGTTAAGTATTTTAAAACTATAAAAAAATGTAATTAAGAAATAAGTAGTAGTAATTTCAAAAGAAAAATATCATTAGTATAAGAAGACAAATATTACAACACTTCTTAAGAAAAAAGAAAAATTACACATTTCTACTTGAGCTAGGGTTAGGACAATTTTTTTTACTATGCCCTAGCCTTTGACATCTGCTACATTTAGGAAGAATTTGAGTTCCGATAATCCATCTCTCAACGATACCTTGTCCCTTGTTTTCGACCTCGTTTATTCTTCATTTTTTGGTGGATACCATGTCAAGTTGAAAAGGGGTGATTTTTAAAGATCCTCATCACTACTAGATAAAAGTTATACTGGCACGAGATTATGGGGTGTTGGGTTTTTTTTTTTTTTTTCTGGGCCTGGCCCACTTTAAAAAATCACAGACTGAAGTGGGCCTTATTTTTTTTCCCGGTTCAGGCCATAACGCACAGCGATTGTGCGTTATCACAGATGATAACGCATAATCGTTGTGTGTTATCCTTAATCACTGCGTTAATCGCGTAAAAATCTGACGTGGATCCCATCTGACGCTGAGCTGTGGATAATGCACAATGACTGTGTGTTATCAAGCTTAATAACGCACATCCATTATGCGTTATTAAGCTGATAACGCACAGTGACTGTGCATTATCATGTTATAAAAAAAACCTAATTTCGCAGCCGCCGCCCCATCCTCCCCCTTTTTCTTCCCCCTAGCTTATTTAACCACTCCCTTTTTTACTCTCTTTCAAAACAATCCAGCAAACCGCTCACTGTATTTTCAATTCCCGAATTTCCTAGCATCTTCATATTCATCCGACTGGCTTTAGCTCTACAAATATAATTTTCTATTTTTCATTGACAGTTATATGTAGTTTAAAATGAATTTTAAAGTATTCATTTTACTGTTTATATTATTGATTTATTAAGTTTATGTATCTTTATTATATTCTTATTTTGCTATAGGGTTAAAATCCGAAAGTTCAAATTATTCGGTATAAACATAGCGTTTTTACTTTGATTTGCAAAAACCGCAAACGAAATGCTTTAATTGGTTTGGAAAGAAGGGAAAAAAAAAGGGATTTATGTATAAAAGAAGAAAGTTTGGTGGAAAAAATAAAAAATTTAGAAAACCACTAAAAATGGATAAATATGTTAAGGACAAAAAAACTTAAACCAAGTAAGGAAACGAAAAGAAAAAAAAAGTCGCGGTTAAGAAAACAAATTTTTAAAAAAAATAATAAAAAAATTAAAAAAATAAATATAAGAGGAAAACGCACGATGGTTGTGCGTTATCCAGGACAATAATTCACTCTTTCAATTTCCTCCAAGGACAATAATGTATGTAAACCTGTGAACCTTACAATAATTTCTCAGCCAAACCTCTGGGACAATAATTCATATGCAATAATTTATATGCAATAATTCATTCCATTATATTACAACTTACCCCAAAATGCAGCCAATTGAAAGTTTATAAATACAGGAGCCACTTTCATTATTCTTCACATATTCAAAACAATCCAGCAAACCACTCACTGCATTTTCAGTTCCCGAATTTCCTAACATCTTCATATTCATCCGCCATAAACACTTACATTTTACTGTATTTTGAAATGGAATCAATCAACCTTGTTCGAGTACAGCTATTTTGGGATTCTGAAATTGCAAGGGATGCATACGGTCCCTATTTTACTAGAACAATTAGAAAAAGTTGGACATTGCCAACGAACCGAATTATTTCACATTCGGATCTAGTAAAAAAAAAATTGAAATGCTGAGATATGGATCCCAATCTCTGGAATGTTCGAATGATGATGAGGGTGCCTACGTACTACGAGGCTCATCGTATATTCTACTTTAATTTATATAGCATGAATAATGACGAAGAAATGCAGTATTTATGGACTATTCCGGCCGACATATCGAAGGAAGGAATTCATATTCTTGTTGAATTCGAGCCTATCTAACAGCAAAATATTCCAATTACACACGACAGGAACGCAACAACTTTGCCCGAACATATTACGTCCGTAACACAGATGGTTTCTGATGAACCGTCTATGTTGTACAGTGCCTTAAACAATGATGACGATGAGGTTGACGGGTCAGATGGAGATGAGGCCGTTTCTAGTCAACCTGAATCGGATGATGACAATGACCTGGAAGAAGGAGAGTTCCAAACTCCACCAAATCCTGTAAAACCTGTCAACTCGGTCACCAAAAACACATTGCAACAATGGAGAGCAGCCAATGGTTCAGCAACGCTAAGTATGACTACACACAATCTGGAGCATTCCTAGATATTGGCTCGGGTTCTCCTGTAGATGACATTATAGAATCTGGTACCCTCCGATTACTTGACTGGAACGATTCCATGACTGACATACAGTTAGGCATGAGATTCGTTGACAAAGTGCAGGCAGTAAGTGCGGTTCATAAGTACTTTGTCAGTGTGGGGCGTGAGTACCGGGTTTTGAAAAGTAAGATTGATACATGGACCGCAAGATGTTACCATGACAGTAACGATAATTACTATGCATGGTACATCCGTATAAAAAAGAAAGCCAAGCACAATCGGTGGGAAATAACTTAAATCGTGAATGTTAGCATATGCCCTAAGACCAATTGACTCACATTTATGATTTATGAAGCATGTATTTTTTGAATTGTATTTTATGCTCTTGGTCATCAAGTATGTGACTTGATAGTAAAACCCTTATAGCTAATAAAATACTATTCTTATTTGTCCCTAGTTTATTACATCTTGTAAATTAGTGTGAAGTTGATTGATGGTCAAGTTTTATTGATAATGAATATGAGATATAAAATCAATTCATATATACATATTGAGAATATTGTATTGGACATGACCCAAAGTGAAGAAGAAATATTGCATGGATTTAAGTTATAAATATTTCTTCTCAGTTTTATATTTGGTGTCCTTTGACCTAATGTTTCTAATGTTTCTTGCATGGGGAGAAAATATGTTTTGACATAGTCAAACATCACTTTTAATTAGGTGATCATTATGACTATTGGTTGGCTTATTTTCTCGTCATGGCTTGAATATTGGAGATAGTGAAAGGGATTTGTCCCTCTCTTTTTATAGAGAGATATCCATGGGCCCCTTGATAAGGAAGACTGGAAAATATGAAAGGCCATGCTCAAATAAGTATTAATAAGGTGTTATTAATATTATTTGTTGGAACAGTCTGCGTGGTGATCAAGTAAATTATTAATTAAGTTTTATAAGGATGACTTGATCCATGCCTTATACTTAATTAGGATATCGTGTGACAAAAGGACTAAATATTAAATCTGATGCTAGGTTATTATTACATTTACTTAACTTGGGTAAACATAATGTCTTGCTAGAGGCCGCTTATGTTTTGTGAATAAATGTCTAGGACATTTTACATTCACTGCCAACGTTAAGTGAACCTACAGGGTCACACACATAGACGATCTTGTGAGCATAATGTCCACGTTCAATGAATCTAGATTGTGTCCAGATTCGTTGAACGTATACAAAAGGGGATTCAGATTCCATATTGTATTTTCTGGTAAGTTAATAAGTAATTAATTTTATTTAATCGAATAAATGAAATTAATTACTTAATATTACTCATCCAACCGTTGGATGATTATAGGAATAGACGACGAGATTAAACTATCATTAGATGACAGTTAGGGTTTTGATATTGACAGCTATAAAAGGTTATGTTAACCTTTTCTTGGTGGCCGTCCTTTATCTTATTAAAGAAAAACAAAACCCTAAACCCTAGAACGGCGATATAGTATCTAGCCTCTCTCCGAAATACGACCGATTACCAGATAGTCAGGATCAGTTCTGAACAGGTTTCAGAACACAGAAGGGGCTTGCATCCCGATCGCTTGCAGAGAAGTTCGTCGCGTGGATACCAGTAGAGGGCAAAGCGTACAAAGCACCGCCTCCACAACGAACAATCAAAACATTGAGGTAATTTCTATCTAATCAGTTTTTCTAGTATGTGTAGATCCTGTTGGTGGATTTCTGTAGTTTTATTTTATTTTGTTTTTGCCTACGGATTCCAATAGTGAAGAGGCAGAAAATTGTGTGCATCCATTTCCAACTCGAATTTTTGACAAGTTCTTACGGATTGAACTAAAATCAAGAGAACACAAAGTTACAACTTACAATCTGCGAGAGGGAATATACATGGTCCGATCTCCAATCCGAGTTTCTGGTACGGGCAACAACATCTATACATTGCGGCTAAATAATAAATTTTGTAGTTGCGGAAAATGGCAAATATATACATGGCCTTGTTCTCATGTTCTTGTAGTGTGTAGAGAAAATGGGTCAAGAACAGATGCTTATGTATCGGAGATATATTCGCGACAAACATACAGAAAAACTTACCAAGTGAATTTTCATCCGGTCTTGAGTGAGAACTTTTGGAGGGATGTCCCTTTTAATTTGACATTCTATCCTCCAAACATGAAAAAGAAACGGGAGGAAACAAGGCAAGCGATTTCAGGGGGAAATAGATTATAGAAATCCGGATTCTCCCCTAAGATGTGGTAGATGTTGCATGCCGAGACATAATAAGAAAAATTGTAATAACCCCGAACCGAGCAATGTATAAGTTTGACATTTTCTTAAAATAGTTGTAATAAAACATGTTTATATTAATGAAAATCTTCTTTTAATTTCTTCTAATTACTATATCATTGCTCGAAATTTTTACGGGTTCTTTAGCATTACTTCTTCAAATAACTTGCGATGAAATGGTCAAAATGTAAATATATTTTCCAAGAAAATGATATAAATAGCATAAAATAAGTTAAATATAATAAATACACTCTTTTTAAAAAAATTATACAATTATAAGTTTTTCCAAAACAAATTTTCATTAAAAAAAACAATTCATTAAACAAAAAAAAAAAAAAAAACTTATACAATTATAAGTTTTCCCAAAAGAAATTTTCATTAAAAATAAAAAAAATGTTCATTCAAAAAAATAAAATAAATTAAATAACACAATTGTAAACAAAAAAATTCAAAAAAACATTTTAAAAATAATAAAAAATTTAAAAAAGTAAAAAATTTGAAAAAAAATTAAAACAATTAAAAAATTAAAAAATTAAAAAAATGATGACGTGGCTGATAACGCACAACAAGTATGCGTTACGCCCAATCATAACGCACACCGATTGTGCGTTATCAGCCACATAGGCTGATTAGCTTAATTAACCTATAACGTACAATGGTTGTGCGTTATCTGTAATAACGCACAACCATTGTACGTTATGGCCTAAACCGGGAAAAAAAAATAAAAGGCCCACTTCAGTCCACGGTATTTTAAAGTGGGCCAAGCCCAGAAAAAAATCCGAAGTGTTGTTCCGTTTTCTTTACAACCCGTAAAAGTATGTGAACATGGCAATGTGTAGACCTGCCATTTCTCGTAAACCTGCCAGTCCTCAAAAGTTTGACTAAATTTCAATTTGCTCATATGCTTTTAAATTATCTATTTTTATAAGGGTTTAATTTTAAATTAGAGAACTAAAACATAAACTAACAATAAAAACACCCTAATCATATATTAAATATTGTGTTACACAAAATTTATCTCATCTCATTCTAATCATTACAGCTGGCGTCGACCAGCTTTGCGATACGGACGGACACGAAAAATAAGGCAGGCCCTACCAGGGGTTATTCCGCAAAAGGTTGTTCATTAGCCGACCCCGAAATTGCATAAGTAAGTCAGTGAACTTTTTCCCATGTTGATTTTTACTACTTATTTATTTGTTGTCTCTCTTGCTAACTTAACGATTGCGCTTCGCATCTTGGCGGGGTAGAAGGTGAGTGAGTGAGTCCTCACTGACCTGAGCGATTTCGATCACCTAGCAGGCCTCGTTCTTCAAATGTTCGATCTTTCGATTCGTAAGATTCTCCGGATCTATGCTTATTTTCAACTCCCCGAAGCATTTCGTCGATGGTTAGGCGGGGGCAGGATTCGAACCTGCAATCTTCAGGTCATGAGCCTGATGAGTTGACGTTAGAGAGAGTATGAAGTAAGGGAGGAAGCCAGACTTGACCAATTTCTTTGTTTCAACGCAATCTAGTGCAATCTAGTTTTTGCCCCAAGAGGTTTGGAAATAGTTTGTGTATATAAATAAATAAAAATAAAAATTGTGTATATTATGACAATTTGTAAATAATTCATATTTATGTACAACTAATCTAATTTTTTTCTTTTCTTATTCTTATATATGATATAAAATAGTGGATTGAGTTTATTAGAAAAATACATAAAACTTAATAAGAAGTCTTGCCAACTAATTGAACTCTTATATTTCAAGACTGTCAAATTTATATCGTTTAGTGGGGAGATGTAATGTTCAAATTTTACTAAGTGGTCATGAGATCCTATAATTTTTTATTTGTGAGTTATTAATAGTTTAATAGAATATTTACTATGTGGGAGTTTCTACCACTAAAATACTATCTTATAATGACAACTAATTAGTTAGTTTGAATTAAAAGGATTCAGATCATCGGTAATATCTTTTGAGAAATTTCCTGATAATATCCCTTATATAATATATTTATTAATAAAACCTACCAAATAAATAAGAGATAAATTCTAAAGAGAAATGATTATAAAATGAGATGTTACTAGAGAAATTATAAGAAATGTTATTGATGATCTTAATTTTAAGTATTGAACTATGACAACTAATAAAATTAATAATATAAGTAATATTTTAAATTTGCTTTTAATTAGTGTCATTCTAATCGGCATATCTTCCTTCTAAAATTATTTTTAATAAATTTATCTAAAACCATACTCCTACCAATATCTATAACAATCATAGTTTTGTGCAAGTGAATTAAATATAATTAAAATTATTTGTCTTCCACTATCACCCAATCAAACAAAGGGAAGTATATGTGATTTACTTCCCCTCACTCCTATCAAACAATTTAGAAACAAATAAATAATGTTAGTTCCAAAAATCCATGTACTTATGAATACCTAAACTTTTAAAATTTATAATTAGGTACCTATTTTAACTTTTCATTAAAAAAGTTAAGACATACAGATTGAACTATTGGAAATAGTTTTTTCTTATCGTTGATAAACTTATTTCCAAAAATACGCCTACTGATAACCTATTTCGGTTGATGATTGTTAATTATTTTTTACTTTCTTAGAAGTTGGACAATGATAAGCTTCCCTCCATTTACAAGATAATTATGGAAGCACAATGTATTGAAAGGAATTTTAGAAAATTAATGTTTTCGTCCATTCCCATTAAATTTTTTTTTTTACCAAAAACCTAAAATAGGCGCCTAATTGTCAATTTAAAAATTCAAATACTCAATTGACACTTGAATATAGGTACAAGGAGATTTTTTAAATTAAGCCAAATAATTATACGTCATAATGAAAGTAAACCATATCATTCCTTCTCCTTGTCTTGCTCTAAGAATCAAACTAGGCCTAGTGTTTACTATTAATGTTTATTGGCATTTATATATTATTGTATTTTCTTCTTACAAATATATTTATTAATCAAGATTTTGGAATTGAAAAGCTCATATATTGAAACAATATTTTTTATTGAAAGAAAATTTTGTAAATGAGTCACATGGGCCTAATAAGAATTTTGAAGAAATCAGTTTCTAAATTAAATTAGGAAATTGAAAGAAAAGTTAAGAAATTAGTTTATCAAAAAAATTAAATCAGGAAATTTTACTATTTGACCTATTGTGATTTGTGATTGGAATCACTTTTTCCATTAGAAATCACGATTTGTTCCAAGATTGAAGTAAAAAAGATCTTTATTTAGAAACATGATCAATTTTCCTCCATCTATAAAGGAAAGAAGAATTATATATAAAAAGACAGTGGAATGAACATATTACATGAATGTTTCCCAGAGATTTTTTTTTTTTTTTTCTGAACATCTCCTCGAAGAATTAATTGTGCGAGAAATCTCAATTGGTTCAATATTAGTTTCATATTATTTAATTGGGTTAATACAAAAAAAATAATCTGAGCTTTGTCATTATGTTAATTAAGTATTCAATTTTTTAAAATAATAATTATGGGACAATTTTGCTTTTCGAGTAAAATGAATTGAATGGAAACTGATAAAAAATGAGTAATGTCTGTTATGTCCTAATAAAATTTAGAAACCAATTTTACCATTCCATAGGAGGGAAGCTGGTCATCAAAACGAAGGGAGAAATATAATTAAAAAATTTGAAAAATTTTTAAAAAGATAATCTAGTAATAGGAAAAGTTCAAAGTACTTTTTGGTATTAACCCCTTACTAGACTATCTTTTTGATAATTTCACAAATTCAGGAGGTTAGAACGTTTTAATCCCTATAATACCTCTTACCCTTTACAGTTGATTGCAAGCAAAAGAAGGGGTGTTTTAAGCTACAATAATGGTTTAATGAAGCTTTGGTTATATGATTTTTTAGGGTTTGGGGAAGGAAGAGAAAGAGACTCATGTCATTTTTTTTCCTTCTGATGGGATTTGGTGGTAGTTGGGTGTTTTGATGATCTTGGAAAGAGAGTTTTTTAATTATTTCTACATTCCATTTTGATGACCAATTTCCCTCCTATAGAAGGATAAAATTAGTTTTTAAATTTTATTACGGCATAACAGACATTACTCATTTTTTTTTATCAATTTTCGTTCAATTTAATTTACAGAAAAAAGTAAAATTGTCCCTTAATTGTCATTTTCAAATATTAGATACTTAATTGATATAATGAACAAAGCTCAGTATACTTTTTTTTTTATATTAACCGTATTTAATTCGACTTTGGTAAAGAGTTAACTATTGTCATATTATGGAAAGAAATATATACACATATTTTACTACAGTTTCCCCACAAGATTTTTTTCTCCTGAAATTTCCCTCCAATAATTTTTTTAGTTCCCTCGAAATTTTAAACCTAAAAATTGTACAATTATTTAAGTCTTCTTCCTAAAAGATTTTTCCTATCTCCTTCTCCATCCCTTTTCTCGCTCTCCCTGTTTCTATGACATAAAGGGAGTAACTTTTCAATTGTGTCTCCATTAACAAGTCCAAAATTTGTATCAAACAAATATCGGTATGTATTTTATGGGGTTTTCTTTGATGATTCTTTATTTCAAAGTAATATACAATTTAATTCTTTTTGTTCATCATGACAAAAATAAAATAGAGATTATCTTGAACACTAATGTCTTCGTGTCTCCTCTAAAATGGTCTATAGAAAAAGGAACTATTTTTTGAAGGTTTGACATTTCGATGTAAAAGCTTTTTGTATGTTTTGGAAACTAAAATTGATCAATTTTTATATAAATGGCACCCGCGCGTGCATTTTTCATATATATATATATATATATATAAATATATGTGTGTGATTTTTATGTGCATTTTTTATAGTTTGTAAACAATAGGAAATGATTTTCTCATTTATATGGAAAGGAAATGTCTGATATTGGTGCACAATTTTGGAAATGCAAGATCATTAATGGTTGATCTTTCGTCAATAAACCAAATTCCTCTCGAATGGTAGGAGGATCTGAAGCTATGGAGGTTTTTATTCAAACTCGTGGTGCAGTAGAAACTCTAAGCAATACATCTGGATTAGACACTACAAGAAAAATTGCAATTTACAACCGAAATATTCCGTCACTGAATTTGCGATGGATTTGAAACCACACATGATCGATTGGAAAATAGCGACCGACGTGCAAATCGGTGGCAGATTATTTAACCTCAACAATGAATTAGTGATAAAAATTTTCGTCCCGTCACAGATGTCATAATGTTAGCGACTGCAATCTGCCATCGCTAATTTTAAAGAAATTGTGACCGGGTTCAGTAGCTATTTGGTTGGAAATCAATCCTAAAATTAGAGAAAATCGGGAGTCCTCCATTTCCCCAAAACCCCTCCTCCTGCTTTCTCTCTTCTCTCTCTCTTTCTTCCCTTCTCGACCAACTGCTCCACTGACACGGATGTTGGAGCTTGATCGACGCCACATAAACCTCGCCACAACCCTACCTCCTCCCTCTTTCTCTCTTCTCTCCCTCTTGCGCGGGAGCTCGTCTCTCCCGCTCTGTCATTCTCTGCTTCACTATGCCGTTCAGAAACTGTCGCCGGAGATATATCGGCTGTCTGAAGAGGTTCCGACTGACGCTGCTTGAAGCCATTGAAAAGGTACTTCTATTATTGATTTCTATTTTTTTTTTTTTGAATTTCAGACCGTTTGCCATTTTTTTTTCAGGATTTCTGTCAAATGTCTACGTCTACCATTTTTTTTCCGGAATTTCTATAAAATTCCTATGTTTGCCATTTTAACGTTCATCATTGTTGGAGTTATTGGCATTTTTGGAATTTCTTCCTGTGGATTCTGATGCGAATTTTTCCTTTAGTGCCTTATTTTTTCATTACAGACTATGATAGATAAAACTAAACTCATTATTGCCCTTACTATCCTTGCTTTCGTTCATTGAACTCTAGTGTCTTGTTTGTTTGTTACTGACTCTAATAGCCATGTCCATTCCGTAAGTGCAACCATTAGGAGCAATGCTTTGTTCTTCTTCTTGAAGATTCATACTGTATTTTTATATTTTTCTTCTTCTATTTTCTATTGATTAAACTTATTGTTGCCCTTACTGCCCAGGCTTACTATCATGTGAACGTGGATTTACTTTTGGTATCCATTTGTTAAATATCAGAGATGAATGCATAAATAAGAACCTCTCATTCTTTTGTGACTTTTCCTAAAAGTTGAACTTCTAATTTTCCCTTTCTTCTGAAATCATTAATGCATATCACTAGACATAAGAGGTTTTTACTGGGTTATAGACCATCTTAGTGGCTTGCTGGTTAAGCAAAGTCTTTTTTTTTTCCTTTTCTCCTTTTGTCTCCTTTTCCTCTCTCCTTTTCTCCTTTTCACAAGTCATATTATTTCTCTTTCTTGTTCCCGCATAAAACAAAAAGGGAAAATGATTCTTAATTTCTTGCTTAGATTATTATTGTTATTATTTTTATTATTATTTTTATCATTATTACTATTATTATTATTTCTTTACAAGTTGAATAAACTAATTAATAATTACAATTTTGATTATCTTCATGCTTAACAAATTATAACTTCTTCACTAGAGGTTTCTGGAGCTGTGATTCCCCTCTTTTGAAAAATGAATTACATTCAATGTTGGTGGAATTGGAAAATGATGTAGATTTTGAATCGTATGATACATTTCTACTAACTTATGGATATTTTAGGACGCATTTGGATTTGGATTTAAAATCTAATTTATAAGTTATAAATTTCTTGATTTTAATTGTTTATGGGGGAGCCGGACTCTTTGTTTAATTGTTTGATGGTTGAATTTTATGTTTAGGTGACCATTGCATTTGGAAAATATCTATTTTACAGAGGAGACTGTCAAATTTTTTTTTTTACAACTTAGAGAATGATACGTAGATATCTAAGTATTCTTCTAAGTTATCAAAAGTAAAAAAAAAGAAAAGAAATATTTGTACTTCTATTATTTCTTATTTCTAATTTATGAAAAACGAAAAATATAAGTGTTTATACTTCTATTCTATCTTAATTTTCATGTAATCAAAAGCAAATATTAGAAGTGTTTTGTACTTCTAAATCTTAATTATTTCCAAGTTACTAAAAGCAAATAATAGAAGTATTTGTATTTCTACTGCTTGATTCACTTCCAAGTTGTCAAATGTGAGAAATAGAAGTACTTGTACTCAGGGACGGAACCAGAACAATATGGTTGGGGGGGCTGGAGGAAAAAAATTTTTGCCAGAATTTCGTCTATAAAATGATACATTCCATGTACAAAAAACACTCAAACAATTCCAAATTTACATATAATATAGCAAAAGAATAGGTAATCGCCCATTACCAATGAGGAGTGATCACCCATCACTCACGGGATAAACATTACAAATTCTAATACTACATATAATAAAACAAAAGAATAGGTAATCTCCCATTACCAATGAGGAGTGATCACCCATCACTCACGAGGAATGATTACCCATCACTCACGGGATAAATACCTCTATCAAAGCTGAGAATCTTGATCAGAATCTTGAGATAACAGATGAGATAAACACAATCAGAAGACGAAATCCAATATGACCTGCAATTGATTTAGAACATTAGAAGATTAATATAAAAACAAATAACATTCATCCCAATGCAAAGACGTATTCCACATTCTATCTTTGATTTTTGAAACCCAACAACTGAATTACAGCACCAGAGTGAGGACTATTTGGAGCACCTTCATGGTTTCTAAATTTTTCTTTCGCACGTTTCCAATTTTTAAAACCAACTTCTGTAAATATATCATCACCATGTTTGTGATTTTGACCTTTAGCAAACAAATAACAACAGAAACAAAATGCTGCATCTTTATGTACACTGTACTCTAACCAAGTAAAATCTTTAAACCATAGCTTCTGAAACGATCTTCTAATTTCACCAAAATCAGTTTGCGGAAATTTATGATCACATGGTTGAGTTGGCCCTTTAGCCACATAACGTCTCCTTAATTCATCTCTAATTTCATAAGGATAACTATCAATTGGTTTACGCAATCCTGGATCACCAATAATTTCAAAATCTGAAAACTCTACCCCTACCCGAGGCTTTTTCCCACGATCTTCAATATTAACATTTCCTTTATTAGCTGATTTTTCTTCAACCGGTTTAGGACCCTTCTTCCATTTTCCAATAAATTTCTCCATAGTAAAATCCTATATAATATTCAAACATTTTAAATTCACAATTCAACACATTTCATGTATAACATAATAATTAATTAGTCTATAAATTACATAATAATCATATTTTTACCAAACAAAACCTAGACAATTTTTTCACTATAAAATAACAACATAAAAATTTTAGCACTCAAAAATCTATTTACCAAAAAAAAAATTTTAGCACTCAAAATCAAAAATCATAGAAATGGAACTTTTTCTGAAAACTTACTTTTTTTTTTTCAAGATTGTTGTGAACAAGCACGGACGGAACCATGCTTGGGCTGGGCTCGGTTGTTGCTTGCTTGCTGCTGCTGCTGCGCCTGCGACTCGTCGTCGACAACCGCACCGTCACGCAGAGTTCGACAAAGGAGGAGGAGGAAGAGAAGAGGAGGGAGGAGGTCTGTCTCGCACGCAGAGGGAGGGGGAGCGGAGGAGCGGAGCTAGCGGGCGGGCGGGGGGAGGGGGTGGGGGGGTGGGGGGAGTCGCTGCTCGCTGCTGTGTGCGCCGGCCGGTACGGAAGGAGGAGATCGGAGTCGGAGACGGGGAGAGAGAAGAAGAAAAAAATGAAATTGATTTGGTTGTTTTTGCTGCTGGAGCAGCTGAGGGTTTGTTTGTTTGTTTGTATAAATCAGTCCCTACATTTTGTGGGGGCTAAACTGAAAAAAAAATTTGGGGGGGCTTAAATGCAAAAAATATAAAAATTAAAAAAAAAAAAATCCCGGGTGGGCTCGACCAAGCGTGGTTCCGTCCCTGCTTGTACTTCTACTCTTTCTTTATTTCTAAGTTATGAAAAACAAAAAATTATCAAAGGGTTTTTACTACTATTCTTTCTTCTTTTCAAGTTATCAAAAGCGAATAGCACAAAAATGTTTATATTTATATCTTTCTTTATGTCAAAATCTTGAAGATTTAATAGAAGTGTTTGTACTTCTATTATTTCCTTATTTCTAAGTTATGAAAAACGAGAAATAGAAAATGTTTGTAGTATTCACTTACCAATTTATGACAATTGACTTCTATGAAATCATACGTCTTCAATTCCTTCATAATCTCAACTATAAATTAAACATTCTATTCTCTTGAATAGAGCAAAGTTATGGAGCAAGATAGAAATTGAATGTATACACAAGATGTGGAGTTAAGGGATTGAATAGTGAATTTTTGAATGGGGTATATCAGTTTATAAATTGGTATCTGTCTACAAATAATGGAAAGGAAAATGAGATAACGTACCTGTGTGGATGATTTAAAGTCCCATCTTTTTATGTGGGGATTTAAGCCTTATTATCATAATTGGACATGCCATGGTGAAACACCTTGGGTGTAAATGTGGGGATGAATGTGAGCATTGTAAGTGAAACAAGATCGAGTAGAACAATAGGAAGGGGTCCGAATCATGAGATGATATTTGACGCTACTGGACCGAACTTCGACCCTGAAGCCTCCAGCTATAATTATAAATAAACTCCTAATCCAATGGCACAAAATTTTTATGATATGTTTAAAGCTATAGATATACCAATTTAAAGAGGGCAATTATTCACAGTTTTTGCGACAGCAGAGTTATTGCGTATTAAGTTTGAGAACCACTGGTCCGAATAGTCATTTGATCAAGTGGCCCAATTTGTGAAACGTTTACTACCTAAGGAGAATAAGGCCATAGGTGATTGGTACTAAACGAAGAAGTTAGTATCCGGTTTAAAAGTTTGCTTGTTATGAAGATTGATGCATATCTCAACGGTTGCATGCTTTATTAGAAGGAAGAAAGTCATAGAAGGGAATGTAAGTTTTGTGGTTGTGAACGGTATAAGAAGAAGAAGAAATTTAAGGACAATGAACAAAATGAGGTACCTCACAAAAAGATGCATTACTTTCCCATAACTCCTAGGTTGCAAAGGTTGTATGCATAAAAAAGAATCACCGAGCATATAAGATGGCATTTGAATAGTGAACATCAAGCAGACATCAAGCCATCCTAGGGATGGAGAAGCATGGAAGCACTTCGATAGGGTGCATTCTGATTTTACCTCCGAATCGAGGAATGTGAGGCTTGGTTTGTATACCGATGGTTTCTCTCCTTTTGGAATGGCTGGTAAACAATACTCTTCTGGGCCTATAATTGTGACTCCTTATAACTTACCTCCGAGGATGTGTTTAAAAAAAGAGGTTATCTACTTGACTGTCATTATTCCGGTCCTAAAAATCCGAAAAGCAAACTAGATGTCTATTTGCAACCGTTAATAGAAGAACTGAATCATTTGTCGGATGTGGGTTCCCTTACATATGACATATACAAGAAATAAAATTTCAACATGTGGGCTGCCCTTCTTTGGATGGTTAGTGATTTCCCGGCATATGGAATGTTAAGTGGTTGGAGTACAGTTTGTGCACTTGCATGTCCATATTGTATGGAACAAACAAAGTCATTTCGACTACAAAGTGCAGAGAAACAATCCTGGTTTGATTGTCATTGATGTTTCTTACTACCGGGCCATCCATATAGAAGAGATACAAAGTCCTTTATGAAGAGAAAGGGTCAAGATCACTCTGTGCCACCACTGCACCTTTCTGGTGAACAGTTCTGGGAAGGAATTCAAGGGTTGTCAAAAATTATTGAAACAGGCACCGAAATCGGTAGGGGGGATGGAAGAGGTAAAACCCATAATTGGACAATGAGGAGCATACTTGGGATCTTCCATATTGGCGTACCCTTCTAGTTCGTCACAACATTGATGTAATGCACAATGAAAAAAATATGTTTGATAATATGTTCAACACCGTAACAGATATCAAAGGAAAGACAAAGGATAATGCCAAGGCTAGAGAAGATATTGAACAGTATTGTAACCGACCTAACTTGACAATCCGTAACGAAGCCGGCGGAATGGATCAAAGCCGAAGGCACGTTACACATTAACAAATGAACAACGAAAGCTTATTCTTGAGTGGGTAAAAGAGTTAAGACTACCAGAAGGGTATGCTCCTAACTTAGGAAGATGTGTAGATTTGAAAGAATTGAAAATGTTCGAAATGAAAAGTTATGACTGTCATGTTTTAATAGAACGATTAATACCGATTGCCTTCAAAGAGGTTCTTCCGCAAAAGGTTTGGAACGTCTTGGTAGAACTGAGCCTTTTCTACTTTGACTTATGTGCGCCAAAGGTCAGCGAGAAGCATATTGTAAATTGGAGATTAGCATTGCCATTCTGTTATGCAAGCTAGAAAGAATTTTTCTCCCAGGGTTCTTCAATGTAATGGAACACTTGGTTGTTCATTTGCGGTATAAGGCTAGAGTTTGTGGCCCAATCCAGTATAGGTGGATGTATCCATGTGATAGGTAAGAACAATAAAACTTGTATTAAACATTTCTTACGCAGTAATTAATTTATAATGCATTTATTAAAATATATTTACATTTAGGTATTTGAACCATCTAAAGAAGAAGATCAAGAACAAGGCTCGGGTGGAAGGTTCGATATGTAACGCATACTCAATTGAGGAGGCTACAACTTTCTTTAGTTACTACTTTGAGCCAAACTTCGACAATAGAAGCAGAGATGCAGGATGCAATGATGAGGGTAAGCAACCTCATGAACAAGGCTCTGTTATTTCTTTTTGCAATGCGCCAAGAAGACCATATGGAAAGATGAAGAAGAAAATCTTGGACGAGGATGATCTTAAGGCAATAATGAATTATATCCTGCTTAATTGCGAGGAGGTTGAACCTTTCATCGAGTAAGTTCAATGAAAATTTTTCTTTAAATGTTAATTAAGTTGAATTGATTGGAAATATAGTTGACCATAAGTTATTAATGGTAAGAAGTACTCATCAGAAGTGAGAACCCGTTACCCAAGTATTATAGAAGAAAATTTAAAGAAATTAATCAAAAATGAGTTTACCAAAAGGTTTAGAGATGAAGTAAGTACATTAAACTCCTCCATTTTTCGTATTCAATGAATTGAATATGATAATAGTACTTTGTTTCAGATTCACAATCCTTCCTACGTGGAAAGTTGCCAACTACTTAGAAACCTCTCTTGGGGTCCGTGTAGATATGTAAATACATGGAATTATTATATAGTCAACGGCTTCAGATTTAATACACGAGAGTATGGCTCTGGAAAATGTACTAACAATTGTGACATACGGATGAAGGGGGACTATTATGGGACTTTAACTAATAATAATAATAATTGAGGTTTCGTTTGTGGCTAACTCTATTCAGAAAGCTACACTGTTTAAGTGTGACTGGTTTGATTCTTCAGAAAAAGGTTTAATGAAGTATCCTCAGTATAAACTTGTGGACATTTACTCGAAGAAAAGATACCTGCTTAAGATCTTTTCATCTTTACTTACCAAGCAAAACAAGTGTCTTACTTCACATATCTTAGTGCTAAGAGACAAAGGAGTGATTGGTTGGCAATAATGAAATCAAAAACACGAGTATTTGATGTCCTTATAGTTGAATCAGATTTTCAAAAGAATGTGGAAATTGGTGAGCCTTCGATAATAGATAGTCGGACATCTCACACATGTGTTAGGCGGACACGATACTGTAGACATTCATGAAGAATCTGAAGTCAATGATGATTTTATCAATGATGAGGTGGAGTTGGGGTCAGAAGACGAAGTAGACATAGAAGGAGAGGAATAAGAATCAATTGACGATGACTCCAAAATTATTAAATAAATTGTTATTAACTATGTTGCAACAATGTCATGTTTTCATATTTTATGAATTTGTTATGTTATGATTGTTGTAATATGAGTGTTAATTGATAGAAATGATTAATTTTTCTATTTTCAGTATTTTAGTTATGTGTTATTGTGTGTTACAAGTTATGATTGTTGTAATTTATAAGTTTTATTTGTTACAAATAATTAATTTATAATTTTTATTTATTGTAATTTAGTTATGCTTTTTTGTATTTTATAAGTTTTAGCTGTGTTTGTTTACATGTCATTGCAGATATGACTCGTGGACAGAAAACTCGAGTTCTGTCAGACTCATCAGTTCAGGGGCGAGACATGCCACCTTCTAGTCCATCTCCGACACCTAAGACTCAGTTACAATTGCTTCCGTTGCCACAGCAGACGCGAGCCAGGTCCCCGTGTCGATCTACACTCGCAGCCCCTGCCTATGGGCGACACAGAGGTTGAGTCTAGTTAGTCACAGCCAGCTCTTCTCAAGGACAAGCTAGCTCTTATCGGGGGCAGACCAGCAATTATCTGGAACGAGGGAGGAGCACATTCCAGCAACAACTACGCGCTTTGGAGCCCTGGCAGATTCCTGGAAACATACGCATGATGTTGGAAGTACGACTTGGGAAGTAAGTATATATATATATATATATATTCTTCTCAAAATCTTTCAAAACATGTGTCATTTTTATATCATGACAAACTTCTTTAACTTCTCTTTGTCCAGAACATTTTTCCATCTCATGAGGCATCAAGACATATCACGGAGATTTTTCATGAACGTCTTAACGAGGATTACCTTAGTTGGAGGCAAGTTGCAAATGCTATTAAGGAGATGTGGTGGATAGAATTAATGGTAAGCTTTCAATCGGACATTTAAACATTTTAAAATTGTTATTAATTTTCGATGTTTTTAATGTTTAAATTCTCTAATACAAAAGGGCTTCTGTTAAAACCCTCAGCACCATGCTCAAGCGAGGGAGGCTTTCATGGCCCAAGTAGGCAAGAGGTATAGGGATATGATGTTTGCCGTGCGGGTGTGACACAGAAGCCTGCTTGGATCTTAGAGGACGTGTATAACAAACTTTGCGACTACTGGAAGACAAAGAAGTATAAACAAATCTCTAAGGTAGCTGCAAAGAATAGAAATTAGGGATGAGAGGGCAAGGGTCCGGTAAGCACTCAACTGGTTCCAGATCCTACTTAGAGTGGGAGGCGTTATAGGTAATTTTTCTATTCATTTTCATCATAATTGTTTTAAATCATATATACTTGTTTATTGGGGAGCCCGGACTCTTTTATATCATATATAATTGTTTATGGGGGTAGCCCGAACTCTTTAATATCATATATAATTATTTATCAAGAAGCCCAGGCTCTTTGTTTAATTGTTGAGCTATGATATTTTGCGCATCATTTTTGTTTAATTTAATAGGAAGAATGCAAAATATCTATTTTACAAAGGAGATTGTGTTAAAATTCTTATAAAATGTATATATTACTAGTGTTTGCACCTTCTGAAAATAACGTGACTACAAATAATTATATAATCTATTGAACATCTATCATTTAGTCCATTCTTTCCCATTAGTTGATTTTGAAAATTTGGTCCCTTTTCTGATACAAGAGAATGAAGCTTTAGGGTTATTGAGTTGAAGACGATAAAACATATTCGGATTGAAATTAGTTTTGAAATGTTTATATTAAAATTCATAAAACTGAATTGTTTGTGAAAGTAGATGTGGGTTTGGACTTAAAATTTTGTATTGGATTGGAAATCAACGAGCATGAGCAGTAAAGCTATAATGCAAAATATTAACAAACTCACTATGAGTGAGTGTTCCATTAATGAATGTTCATTATGCCAAAGATTGATTGATTGATTGATGACTAAAGATGTTAAAAAAGTTGTAATCAAAGGTATCTATCTGTCTTATAATAAATAATTCTCTCATAGTTGGCTTCAATTTTTGTTTGTTGCTCGTGATTATAACAGAGTCTTCTTACTTTGGTTTGCTTGATAGTGCAATCCACCAAAAATGGCTCATAAGGATACTATTTCTAGTGTGTGTTTGGCTATCAAAGCATGACTTGAAGATTCATTCCTCTTTTGGTTTCCATGTAAGGGTCGCTCTCAACATTTATAAAAATCTTTCTCAAGTGTTAGTGTCTTACTTTTATACGTGTATTAAGTGCTTTTTTTAAAAAAAATTGCCTCTTCAATGTTTTGAAACTTTTTTTATATAATTCTAATCAATCTAAAGTTAAAAGTTTGTTTCTATTTATGTTTCAAAAATTCTTTCTCCTACTGATAAAAAAAATTCTTTTCCTAATATTGATTGGTCCAAAATTAGATTTGGCTAACAAGTTGCTGTAGATTTTTAATTGTTTCATATTTGTAGGTCCAATCTTTCTTCCCATAGTTAATAATATCTGTGAGTGTAACGTTTATAATTTTACTGCGTCAGAGGTTTGGAGATGCTTTTGCACATGATGCGCTTTATAGAAAGCTTCATACTCACAGAGATGACCATGAGAGGCAGGGCAATTTTTTTATTACCTTTTGGATGAATTCTGGGTTAGTTTGTTTCTTTCTCAATATTTGGTTTATCAAAAACCACCTTACGATTTACCGCCGAGCATATATTATTTAACATATTTCTTGAATTTCAGAAACAATTTTTCACTTTGAAAGCTCAGAAGACGAAGGAGCACCATCAAAATGGTACTCTTATGCTTACTGACATGGAATTGATGTATGAAGTTAGTATGGGATTGAAGATGGGGCACGTATATGGCTTCGATATAGCAGAGTCGGCCTATTTACGATAGCGGGCCCGAGTAGTAGCTGGAGCTCTATTTCCTATAGCATCGTCTAAGCATTAGATGGAGGATATTGCTCAGAGGGTCATCGCTGAGGAAGTAGGTCGAACTGTCAGGCTAGAGGTCCAGTTACGGATTGCTTACGGCAACTACATCTTGCACGAAGTAGTAGCTACCCCTTTAATGCATTAGGTATCTCGATGAGTTAATTGGGATCTTTTGAGTCACCTCACGATTGGTAGATGCCTAGATATCCTAGCAGTGAGGGTACGAGAACAGCAGGACCAAGAGATGAGGATGACGACCTGAGAGGTGAGAATGACGACCATCTTCCTCCTTCTAGTTAGTTTTCATTTTCGAATGGTTACTATTTATGATTTATAATGTTCGATAATATTTTATGATTTTGTGGTAGTTTGATACTATTTTATGATGTGGAAAGTTTTTAGATATGAATTGTAAATTTTAGGGCACGTCCAATGGTAATTTTCTTTATATAAATGGTACTTTGTATTTCTTATTTATTTTAAGGGCGATTTTCTAATATTGCAACTTTGAAATGATGCAGATATATATATATATATATATATATGTATATATACGACCGATTAGCGACCAAAAAGGTCTTTTAAAAAGACAAAGAAAACTATTGAAACCCAAAAATGACAAAACTATATACACAAATAGCAAAAAAAATGCTTCACATAGCGACCAATTTGACCCCGAAAGCTTGTCACAAATAAAAGGAAGCAGCAATTTTGTGACTAATTCGCGACCAAAATGTCCGTCGCAAAGTTTGGTGCGAATTTTTGCAGACTACTTTGCAACGCAAGTTCTTCGGTCGCAAATGGCTGTTAGCGACCAAATTGCGACGCAGCTGTCTTGTCTGCACCAATTATTTTGGCGCGAGAAATACCGACAATTTGTTGGAAAACGGTCGCTAAATAATGAAATGGGTCATGCAATGGGCCGTCGTAAAACTGCCACAATTTTGGATTTCCAACGACAAGTTCGGTTGCAAATGTTGTTTTGCGACCCACATTTATTCGTGTTGCTAATTCAACTGTTGCGACCGATTTGCGACTGTTTATGTGATCGCTGATCGGTCTTTTTTTGTAGTGAGAAGGACAAGCTATCATTGGTATAGGTGATTTGATTTTTGAAATTATATGATTTTATATTGTATTAAGATAATATTATAAATTTATGAATTGTTATTTTTTAAATAGGAGATGGAAATGTTAGAAAGAGTGGTCAAGGGCCAATCACAAATTCCAAATTTAGCAAGAGAAAAGCTAAAGGAAAAAAATTAATGTTCAATTCCCTCATCCATATTACAAGGTATATAGTAAGCATGCCAAACTCTTCAAATCAGAAAACACACTGTGTATTCTTCAACATGCACCATTCCATATCGCAAGTTGGAAAAAATATTTCTGATGAAGACACAAAAGTAATGCGGTTTTCTTAAAGGTATTACGCTAAACTATATTGATGCTCTTCTTTTGTGAGGCTAGCTTCTAAAGCTTTATATGCATCCATATAATTTATTTTAGCGAAAAACACAAGAAAATCTTTATATGCAACTATATACATGTTCAGTCGCGTAAATAAACATAATAATATTCTTTTTTCATACAATGACATCTCTCAAGTTGGAAAAGCATTAATTAATTTGCCTTTTCTTTTCATTATTTTTATTTACCTTTGCCTAGATTATTTTTATTTTCAAAATGAGACTTATTACATTAACCAGCTTGTTCTAATTTGCCTAATACTCTAACCATGGTATTTATATAAATTTTAGGGTAAATTTACTTTTCTAATAAAGTGGAACCTTATGTGATGAATCAAGTACAAGTACAATACAAAAATCTCCATTATCGTTTGCATGAGATGTATCTTAAGGGCAAAAAGTGTACAGAAAATGTTCATGAAAATGATTGGAAATGGTAGATTGAGAATTAGTGGAACACTTAAAAATTGAAGGTGAGTTTAAATTTTAGTACTTTAATTTTTTCACGATTGGTTTCTTATTAAAAATAATTTGTGTATTAATTTATTAGGAAGACAGTGAGAGAAACACAACCAATTGGGGAAATCAAGAGATTAAGTCTATTGTTGTCACAAAATTAATAGTGCAAGTTGCACATGAGATGGTAAAGAAAAAATTTCCTTACTCAAATATCAAAATTATTTACTTAGAATAAAAGTGCAATTAATTATTATTTTTTTATTTGAATGGCCAGATACTATTAAAGTTTGGAAGGCAAAACAACAAAAGTCTAATGGATTTTGGTCTATTTCAAATGAAGAGAAAATCATGATACAAAATATATATATATTTAAACTATTTTTTATAATAATATTTCAAATATTATTTCTTATGTTTTTCTAATTATATTTTAAATATAAAGATTAAGTTTCAAGAGAGGGAGAAAAAAATAAAGAAACGATTGCATCAACACAGCCACTAGTGGAACATTTGGGCTATTCATGGAAATAAAGACAAGTTACGCACGTAAATTAGGTGTTAAAGGGATAACAACTAAAGCTCGAGAAAAAAATAAATATTTAGCAGAAGTTGAAACTGCAATGAAACATGCAAGTGATTTAGAAGATGAAATTTCACGCTTATTGAAATTTAAAAGGAATAAGAGGAGCATATTCAAATTCAAAGTATTTCTATTGAGAAGCAAACTATGGAAATGAAACAAGTTTCAACTGTTTTTTGTACATTTGGCAAGTACTGGAGCAATATCGAGTATGCTACTTAATTCATTCGCCTCGATTGAAAATTCAACCGTTGTCGTAACAACAAGTTCTCCAAGTGTTAGTCATGTTAGTATAAAGTACTTAGTAATTACTTCTTATAATTATCATATATCCTATTTTATATGCTAAATACATTAATATATGTTAAATACATTAATATTTAAAGAAATCAATTCCTGAAGGACTTCATTTGGCATTTTTTTTTCTTTAGAGTAGTTTAGAATTTATGAATCTTGTAATTTTATTTTGGATATTGAAATTTTCAATGAATTGAATATTTGGTTTTGCACCGTATGGTGTTTATTTACTTTTTGAATTTTAATTGCTTTTGTGATTCTGTGTATGAATATATATATATATATATGTGTGTGTGTGTTCTGTGTGTGAGAGAGACACAAAAAATTGGAACACATTAGTGATAAAAACTTGTGTACTAAATAATTCTAATTTTTGCAAAATTTAGTTTTATTTAGTGAGGAAATTGTCGTAACAAATAATTTTTATATTTGTGACAAAATCTTTTAGACAATGGTCTAATCCAAATATATTTTGTCACTAAAGAAATTGTGTTATTGAATAAAAATCTTATTTTTGACAATAATAAATATATTAGTGACAATATTTTTATAACAAATAAATTTCATTGTTGTGACAAAACTAGATTAACACTATTTTAAAATTAATTACTTATGAAATACACTAATAAAAGTAATATAAGTGACAAAACTTTGTTACTATTTTCAGTGTTAATAATATCGTCACAAATAACTATAAATTTGTAACGATTATATATCACAAATAAGTATTTTTCTTGAGTCCTTAGAGTTGTCAACAATTTATAGAGTTATTGTGACCACATAAATTTGTCACTTTTCTTAAAGTTTTGTGTCGAAAATTTTGATATAAAAGCTTTTAGCAATTATGACAAAGTTGTCACAATTTTAACAGTGACGGAGATATTTGTGATGGCAAGTGACGACCTCAAAATTTTGTCACAAGTAATAACAGTGACGAAATTTACTATTTAATAACAACTTTTGTTTTAACTAAAAATGCAATTTCTTGTAGGAATAGGTCCAAAAGTGAAGAACAAGAAGAGTTTTGTTTATTTTTTAAAACCAAAACAAGGTGAGTTTTATCTTTCAATACGTGTTTTTTATTATCACCTCTAAAAGGAAGGAATTTCTATCGAATAGTGTGATGAGGACCGTAAGGACGAGAAGTTTTGCCCCTCGATAACAAAGAAGGGGCTTCTGATAATAACAGGAGATCCGCACTCCTCGGCCCACATTTTGTTCCCTGGGCTTGTGAATGTTACTCTTAAATAGTTTATACATGCTGAGATGTAAGGCCAAGGAAAAAGAAAAATTAAAATATAGTTTGGATTTTGAAACCAATCCAAGCTCACACTAAGACTAGCTAGAAATTAATATAAGACTCGTTTCCCTCCTATATAGAATTAATTCTAGTCATGTAATAAGTTTTTGGGAAAAAAATATAAATTTATTTATCTTTTCATGCTGGATTTTGCAAGCTATTGACCTATTGTTGGTAAGTTTTGAAAGATTTGAAAGATACTGTTTAAATTAAATTTTAATAGAAGTAACATTAGTTTTGAAATTTGGAATATTTTTACTTATTTTGAAAGATATTTATTGTGGATAGGAAATGGAGAATTACTTGGAAACGTATCATTTAGTCAAATTACAAAATTTGAATGTGAAATTGAATTTTAAGTTGTATTGTATTCTTTAGTTCTGTTATGATTTGTATATAAGTTTATTGTTTTTTATTATTGTTGGTTTGATTAATTAATACAACTATCCTCATTTTACTTTAAAAAAAAATACTTATTTTCAAGGGGAAGGGTACAAAATTTACCGATTAAAAAGAAATTTAACTTAGGCTTACAAGATAGAGATTCAACGACTTTTTGCTGTTAATTTGGCTAACTTTTCAACTTTCTTGGCAAATTTTGTCATGTTAGGTTTTAGAAAAAGTCAAAAGTTGAATAAAATAACTTGATACATTTACGAGCTATTGTGACGGTCAAATATATATTCTAAAATATTTTTTATATAATATTACTTTTATAATTATATTAATATATTTTATAAAAAAAATAAATTTAAAGAATTATATTACAAAATATATTAAGATATATATTAAATAATTTTGGATGCTTTACAAGAATTTATCTCATAACTAAAGTCTTACATCTTTTGTTTAGTTAGGTTATCCAAACTCCTGCATTTTATTATAGAAAAACATTATCCAAATTCATTTTTCATTGTGATTAGCTTTTGAAAACTGATTTTTAGCTTTTTTTTAAAGAGGAATTCATTTCATGATTTGCTTCTCAATTGCATTCAAAGAGGAGACATATATATAAACACAAACCGAGGGAGTACTTTGTCGGCTTGGTTGTAAAAACTATTGGGACAGTGGACGATAATTCTGACTTTCCAAAGCGGTAGGTTGATTCTACACTCTTTAAATATATTTTTGTTTGACTATATCTTTCTTTTCAATTGAATTTTTTTTTTCAATTGCTAAAAAAAAGAAAGAAAGAAAAAAATGAATTATTTGAATTTTTAAATTTTGGAAAGAATTTTTGATTGAATGACAATTCTTTTGTAGAAATTCATTTACAAAGTTAAATAAGATAAAATAAGTAATTCACAAATATTTCTTTGTAATAAAAGGTGTGTGGTTTAATGTTGCATGTCAGTTTTGTATTGTTGTTTTTGAATTAGTTAATAACTCTCGAATACGATAATATCAAAAACATTATTTTCACAAATGTTTAAGTATATATTAATAAATTTTTTGGCCAAATTTTATTGTGATTAGTGTAAAAAAACCCTTATTATCTTATTAAAAAATTTAAAAGAATTAAAATTTTAAAATAATTCATTACTAAGAAAAGTTATCAAATGAATAGGATTAGGATAAGAAAACGTGTAAATTAAGCCAAAACGAAAAGTAGAAACATGCATGTGATATATGAGAGGACTTCTGAGAATTAAACTCTATAAATTCAGCCACCATTGGGCATATTTGAGCGCGCACACACACACACACTGCTTAACTCATTTGCATATCTCTCTTCAAAAAACCTTCTCACAGAAATGTCTAAGTTCGCTTGTTTCATTCTCCTTTTACTGGTGTTAGCTTCCAGTTAGTCTCTCTCTCTCTCTCTCTCTCTCTCTCTCTCTCTCTCTCTCTCTCTCTCTTCCTTCCTCTCTCTTCCTAAGTTTAATTTTCTTGTATATTTTTTTAACTAATTATTTTAGCCATGCATTATAATTGATATGTAGGTATGGAGGTGGATGCTCAAGGAAGTAGTAATGCAGGTGTTTGTGTTGGTTACGGGAAAAGATGTGTTTATGGTGTAGATAGATGCTGTGGTGCTACAATTTGTCAGCCTGAATATGTTTGTATTCGTGCTCCTTGTCCTGCTCCATGGGTTTGCAGGTGAATTTAATTATTATTAATAATAATAATTATATTCGCCATATGTATGCATCAACAATAAAAATCAAGGATCAATCATCAGTTTGGATCAATACTAGCTTCTCTTGTCTCTCATCAAATAATAAAGGTAAATAAATGTGTCTGTGTTGGACACTTTTTTTGTTTTTTTTAAAAAAAAAATTGAATAAAAGGAAGGTGTTAGGAATGATTATCAATAAACTTCCCTACTTCATGTTCAGAACAATTAGTACAAGTACTTTTTACTCTTTCAATTATGCCATGATTTCCGCGACAAGATTGTATTGACACCATTTCGTTCTTCTTGTAAGCTTTTAGTCGAAGAAAAATATATATTTAGCTTGATTTATGATTTATGATGTTTTTTGTTTGACTTGTTATTGGGAAATTAAGATCAGCAAATTTGACATTCTGTATAGCTTTTAGTCCAAGAATACTGCAACCAACTGCAGGATATGTTAACATACCCACCCTATCGAAAGGAAATTTTGACGAGACTCGTCTAGCAAATTTGCGGAAGTTTCCTTTTTCATTACAAAGAAAATATAGCCTCCCTTACTAAATGGTACCAGATGATGGCAAAATGTCCAATGTGTGATGTTATAGGGATCAAGTTGACCCGCAATTAATTGAAGTAATGGGGTTAAAATGATAGTTTCAATAAAAAATTAAATATACTACAACATAATTGTCTTTAACTCTATATTTCATCTTTTTGAAATTTTTAAATCTAAAAATTTTGAAAATGAGCCAATAGCTAGATAAGTTTTTAAAACTTCAAAAAACTCTCTCTAATTAATAACTTTGTTCCCTAAATCACATTCGAGTTCCCCTTCTTTTTTCTCCTACAACGATCTTCTCTCTCTTTTTTTCTTCAAATCTTGATTCTCCTTCTACTTCCCTCTTCATCTTTTTGGCTGAATTTCTCATCATCTCATTTATACCCCCTGGAACATACTTTCCTTTCATTGATCATCTCCCCATATGTTTACACACTCTCCTTCTTTAAATTTTGGTCCTTCTAGCTCTCCTCTCACTTTATTCCTGTTTATCTCACTATCACATGCAATCTTCTCACAAACAATGCCAAATGTTTAAAAAAAAAAAACCATTGATGCTCTACATCACTCAAGATGCACCAAAAATCTAAAAGAAGCTTAATTTAATGGAAAAGATTCATGAAAAATGGTTTGTCAAATTATATAAAAAATAGGCCAAATAATTTCTAAAAATTATTAAATAAATCAAGTCATCAAACTACAATTCGACCAAAAAACCAAATTGAACTTTGAACAATTTAAATCTCCAAATTTGAACACTTGAAATAATTAGGACAAAATTACAAAATCTTTCACTACTTATCCCATCATTTTCAAAGAATTAACTGACCAAGAACCACTATAGACGCAGCAAGGAGCTCCAAACACTAATAGCCCACTTTCTCCAATCAAATTTTACAGTCGACTTTGCAAAACTCGTTCAGGAATGGAGGAAAATAACAAAAATTGACAGAAAAATCACTCGATTTCTGCAAATTGATTCTGCTATTACTATTACCAAGAATGCTTAGATTAAATCCAATCCTTAATTGAAGAAAAAGATAGAAATTAAGAGGAGAAATATGGAAATGGATCTAGAAAAAAGAAAATAGAGAAGGCTCAGAATGTGCTATTTATTAGAAATAGGCAAAGCCCGCCATGGATGTAAAAACGCCAGAAGGATTATTGCTTAGCCAAGATACAAAGCTTGCTCAAGATCGGACTATTAAAATCAAGGAAATCATCACAGCCTCAATCGATCGTCTTAAGGTTGTGGTTTTGGTTCCCTGGATTATGATTAAACATGGAATTGAGATTCCAATCAATAGTATTACTAATTCTACTGTTCTTAATTAATTCTTGGGATGGGTGCGGTAGATTTGTAGGTCGGAGGAATGGTGGTGGTCATGGAGGAGGGAGGGTGATGGGTTTAAATTTTAGAATTTTTTCATTTTAATCATTAATGTTTTTTATTTTTTATTTTAGCCCAAAATAATCTTAAAGGATAGAGGATTTGAAAAAAAAAATTTGGGACCAAAATTCCCTTGACTTAATGGCAAAAGAAATAATTAAAGGATAAATTGGACGGAAATACCTATTTGGCCAAGAATAAAATGTTCAGGTACCAAGTTCACAATCAATAAATATGTCTGAGGGGGAATAAACGTCTATTAACCTACTCTCCAAGAGCACATTACTATAGGAAATGGCTTAAACCAATACATTCTTTAATAAATAAGTTATTTGATCAATTTTAGAAATAATTGGTGTTAGAGGTGCAAAATAAAGAAATTAGTAGCAATTTCATCTCATTGACAAAATAAAAGTTATTTTGTTATTAGTATGATCATATTACTATATGAAATAACTTAAAATAATACGTTTTTAAAAAAACAATTAAGTTATTTAATAACTTTTAGAAATAATTGAAGTTATTAAAGATATAGTATTAAAAGTGCAAAATAGATAAATTAGTAGCAATTTCATTTCATGCACAAAACAAGTTATTGAAAGTGAGAGTAGGAGGTGAATCCAAGAAAAAAGAACAAGGTGTTCTCTCTGACATAGACAAACCAGAAGAATAGATGAGCAAATCAAATTTAAAAAAAAAAAAAAAAAAAAGTGTGAATCAAATCGGGTTCGGACATCCGATTTCCTACTGAGTTCTTAAGAGACAGAATTTTATTACATTTAAATCGTCTCAAAGCAACTAGTCTACTCTCGATTTCAAGCCCCAAAAGGCCATGCTTTAGCTATACATCTTTTCAAATTATGTTATAATTCCATAGAAATATTTAATTGTGAAAATACTAATTATCTTTTCAAATAGTTTTACCACTGTATGCTTTCCACCAACACTAAACATGGCAAGAGGAATATATGAATTTGATTCCTAAACCCATCGGCCCCTTCTAATGTCAATCCCTCTGCCCCTCTTCTGCAAGAGTGAACTGCCAGCAAATGGAGTTTTTAGAAGTAGACATCTTTGTGACTTTCACGGAAAAGACTATAGCAGAGGTAGTGGTATTTATGTGATCCATAGAGCTTTTGTTTCACCCATTATATTTAAATGCTTCAAATCTTAGCCTTTAGATGAAGGGATTTTAAAAGGTAACAAAAGTGGAAATGCTGGAGAATGTAAGTGACTGGGTGAGGGGTTATTGGGGAAAAAAACAAAAAGAGTTAAATTACATCCCTCCCACACTAATCTACTTCTTCCTCGGTATTTGTCTCTCAGCATCGCTCTCTCTCTCAAATTAAGCTCCCATAACCAACACCCCAAGAAGATCACATCCTAATTAATCAATATTTCTACATAAGAGATCAATCAATCAATTCAAAATCAAACAAAATGGGAAATGGATACAATCATAATCATCATCATCATCATCATCTTCACCAGAACTTTTACAGCAAAAGTAGTTTCATGCCGATTCTATTTCAAATTTCAATCAAAGATGCGAATCTAAAAAACCTCAAAGATCCTTCTTCTTCTTCTTCTAATTTCTTCGACGAACCTTCTTCTCCTAAAGTCAGTTGCATTGGTCAAGTTAAGAAAAACACCAAAATTATTGGATTTCCCATGCCTTATAGGCTCACCTTCTCATCTACAGCCACATCCGCCGCAATCACAACCACCACAAGAAGCAATTCGACCCACGATGGAGGCGCCTATCTCAAGTATACAAAGCTCTAGCGATTGTTTTCCGGAAAAAAAAAAAAAATTAATGCCGCCGCCCAGGAACGTCTCCACCGCCTCGTGTCGCGGTAGCCGAGGGATATGCATGAATGGATTGAGAAGGTCATCAAAAATTAACCACGACGACGGAAATAACCCAGTTAATGTTAAATTGAACATAAATAAATTGGATCCGCCGTTGCCGGTGGTTAAGAGAGGAATTGGTAAAAAAAAAAAAAAAAAAAATTCAGATGAAGATAAACCTAACCCCATTTGGATCGCATCTTTTTACAAAAACTAATACATATTTTGAGAAATTAGGTCACAGTGCCTTGGTACCCAAAAGGCGAAATTCTTCGCCCGTAGAGACCCCATCATACTGCTCGACGCCCAGGTAGAAGATGTAAATCATGATGACTCAGCGGTTCTGCAGACTGGAGGTCAGACACTGGTGCGTACAAAAAACCACCCTCACAATACCTAATAACTATGGCTATTATTACTTTTATATCCATAGTCAGAAACTCTTTTTTTCAAATATTTATACTAAGACTTACTTAGTTCTATCATTAAACTTTTTCCTTTTGAAACCATCACAATACCTTACACATAATTTCTTATAGTATCATATCACATTATATTCTAACTTGAACCCGGTGTGCAAATTAGATTTCTTTTTAATTTAAAGCAAAGTAAAGTTAACAATAAAGCATTCGTGAATATTTTATTAATAAAGTCATTCCAATAGTCATTTTGTTCTACTATTATATATAGTAATACATGTTATGATATCCCCAACCCTACCACTAGGTCAACTACGACTGAGTAGGGTATCTGTGTGCATCTCGGCACTAGACTATAAGTTCTAAAATGAGAGCCCAACCTCGGGGCAACACTTAGAAATATATACATAAAGTACGCAGCGGAAAACTTAAGTAAACTGGTTACTACTAGTATGCTCCAAACACAAGATTTAAGAAAAACTTCTTAATAACCATTTCAATACAAAAATAAAAGTAACTTCACCAGCAAAACCTTCTGATAATATAACAAGAAAAACTTTAAACTGACCCAGGTCTAAGAAACCTAAAACATAAAGCATATTCTTCTAGGGAAGTTTGATCCAAAACTCCATGCCAAACATTTCAGCGGCTTATCGTGCCAGTGTCTATCCTGAGTTCATTCGAGGAGAAAACATTATATGGAAAACGTGAGTGCGAACGCTCAGTGAGTCCACGTGTGTGTGTATTTTCGTAATTTCTTTGAAGCAATGCTGATACAGTTTCCCGAAAACACTTCATGCAATGTAATAAGAAAACACTTTCTTTTGTAGTTTAACAAAACTGATGCTTGAACCGACAAGAGGATTTCGAGCGCAGCTGGGAATTCTGAGCGAATCTAGATACATCAGTGCAACTTCTACACCCGAATGCAAAGAAACACACAATGCCACAGTCGGGTTCGACGGACAAGGTCCGGATCCCATAACGAGGTAATCAGAATCAAATTCCAGCATCTTGTAGTCAATACCAGCCAAACACTATACGAGCGCTAGATTAACAAACAATCGCTCTCCCAAAACTGGTCAAAACAGGCTTCCTGGGCACCTACTAGGTCTGCCCTGGGACCAACTTTAGTTTCAAGCCCCTCCTAGCTCTCCACAAGGCGGCTGTCCCACCGCAGAGCATAATGCGGTGTCCACGTACACCAATTAGGCCACGCCCTCCACGGTACTACGTTCCTCTTCAAATGGATCTACTCTCCCGAGTCTAAATCATCCAGGCCATCGGAAGAAGCCCTCGTGCGAGGGACTAGCCACGTACAGTGCAATTCCTCTAACGCTTTCAAACACAAGATCATAACCAGAACTGTAACCTTAGTCGGATGGGATTTTTATATATGTTTACAATAGAAAGACCATTTGTCCGGCCAACAGGTCAGAATCAACTCACGAATATTTTCAACAAAAATCCTCATTCCCCAGTTCAACACATGCTTATGCAACTACACATGTATGCCGGATTTATACTCATGTATGTCAAAACAGTGTAGCTTTTCAAAACTAGAACGTTTTCCAACATATAAATCTTCCCAGAAAAACCTGAGTACAGCCGAAACCTGTTTCACAGCAATTATAAACCGTTTTGAAAAGGCCACACCTATATGGGGCACGGCTCCTATGCATTGGCTAAGAAAATAGGTAACATATTGTGGAGAACATCTCCGAAAAACATACTAAATTGTAACAGGTGAAGCGTAGAGAATATTTTATAATAGATTCAGGAAACACGCCTTACAAGGCCCGTAATATTTGCAAATATTATAAAATAGGATTTTGTAGACTCATCTGGATTCGGCCCTGGTGCTATAATCCTACAAACATGATACCAATAAACAGTTAAGTATAAATCCAAATATTTCTATTCACCTCCAAAAATAAAGATAATAACTCCTTATGAACCCAAGATATAATTATACATATACTAATCAAAAGAACCTAAACTTCTTAACTTATCTATACTAAAATAACACAAATCCACAAGTGATGTTAAAGTCATATGTACTATCTCCATATACAAGAATCATATGTATATATATCAAGATTTGTCACGAAAGTTAAGTATACCTAAATTATATATAAAAAAATAAATGTTAAAATCATTTACAAGAATAGTTTGTACAAAAATTACGTATAAAATTTATGCATGCCAAAATTAATTACAAAAGTTACGCATATAGAAATATATAAAAACATATACAAAGTTATGTATTTATATATATATATATATATACACAAGACTTCATTTACTAAAATTATTTATATAAAAGGAAAATCCCATATATACTAAAATATATATATTTACAAATTATATATACCAAAATTGTTAACAACAATTATATACCACAATCATGTATATATATAAAGTTATATATACTAGAATTCATTTATATAGGAAAATATATTCAAGACTTCATATACTACAATTCTTTATAAAATCCCCATGCATGCAAAAAGATATACATATATATAAATGATTGAAATTTAATCCTGTAAATATGTATACTATAAATATCTGAACATATATACTAAAAGTATATATGTTAAACTATACATGCAACTATATATTTAAGATATATAGATATTAGAACTGTGCATGCAAATATATATATCAAATATGCGTATATATATATATTTATATATGAGAACATAAATAATTACGTAAACTAAATATATATATATAAGAAAATACACTAAAATCATTTACTGAAAATTATGTATAAAAAATTATTTTAGATAAGAGAATCTTGCCAAGGAAATTAAACAAATAAAAATTATATAAAATTAAAGAAGAGGAACCAAAACAAAGATTAACCAAATTTTAATCAAATTATACCATTAATAAAATGTTTAAGAAAAAGGAAAAGAAAGAAAAGAAAAAAACAACAAGGGAAAAAACAGAAATATATATATATATATGTAGATATACAAAAAGAAAAACGACAGTGACTGTAAGATTCAAAGGGAAGAAGAAAAAAAAAAGAAAAGCAAAAAAAACAAGAAAGATGCAAGAACAGGAAAAAAGGAAGAAAACAAATTTAAAAAAAAAAGAAAAGAAAAAGAGACTTACCTGCAGAACATCGAGAGGAGGGAAGGAGAAAAGAAAAGTCAGCAATTTTGTTTTCTCCCCTCCTCAAGCCATATATATAGACACTCTAGACATGCATGCACAATGCCAAGTGGCACAACATATTGACAAGTGGCAAAAAAAAATTTTTTTAAGAACCCACCATAAAATTTAATAATAATAAATTAAAAAATAATAATATTAAAATTAATAAAAATTAGTATTTTTCCATAAAAAGAAAATACCACTTTAACCCTATATAAGACTACCGAGTATTTTAAACCGCTAAAAAATACGTACAAAAAATTCTTTGGTTTTACTATGCTAGACGTCGACTACTACGTTAACGGCAGTCGCCCTCTCAAGATCACTCGAGGTGTTTACCGAGTGGGGTGTTACATTCTTTCCTCCTAAGAAAAAAATTTCGCCCTCAAAATTTTATAGTCATACACCTAAAAGTTCTGGATACTTCCTCTTCAGATATTCCTCAATTTCATGATGCCTCCATACAACTTTATACATTGGAATCTATCTCCCATGTAACTCTTTTACGCTTCGTTCTATAATTTCTGCTGGTTTTTCTTCGTACAACAGATTGACACGTAATGCCAGTTGGTCATCATTGAGCACATGATCCGGTGCAGGATGATATTTCTTCAATTGTGATACATGAAACGCGTCATGCATGCCCATCAGCTCATTCGGTAAGGCTAACTGATATGCCACTTTACAAACCCTGTTAATAGTTTCAAACGGTCCGACATATCGGGGGCTTAACTTTCCTCCCCTTGGAAATTCAAGCTTTCCACGATGTGGCATAAATTTCAAGAAAACTCGATCTCCCACACTAAACTCTAAGTTCCTTCTTCGATTATCGGCATAACTCTTCTGTCTACTTTTTAGCTACCAGAAGCCAATCTTGTATTTTCCTAACTTGTTTCTGCATTTCCTCTAACTCTAGCACCAGGTTCCCTTGTTTTCACCTAGATCGGACTCCAATCTCATCCCCATACAGGGGTGTTCTGCATTTCTTACCATACAATGCTTCAAATGGGGCCATTCCTATTGAAGAGTGGTAGCTGTTCTTATAAGCAAATTTAACACAAGCAAGATTGTCAACCACTCTTTTCCAAAATCTAAGGCGCAAGCTCTCTATATATCCTCTAGGGTTTGAATTGTTCTCTTGGACTGTCCATCGGTTTGGAGGTGTGCTGTGGTACTACAATTTAGGTTGGCTCCATAGCTGCCTGGAAATTAAGCCAAAACCTTGAGGTAAATCTTGGGTCTTTGTCGGATACACTCCTTATTGATAGCACTCTATGAAGCCGTACAATCTCATCTTCCTAGATTTGTGCTAATTTATGCCATAGTTAGTCGATGTTTTACTTCCTAGAAACTTCTCTCGCACTTCTCCACCCATATAAACTCGATGGCTTTCCTCGTAAGTTATTATAAAGGTCTAACGATAAGGAAAGAAAAATCTATTATGAATCTCCAATAATACCCTTCCATCCCTAAGAGGTTATGTACCTCTACTGGTATCTTGGGTTGCGTCCAATCGGTCACTGCTCTATATTTACTGGTTCAACTGATACTCCTTCCAGAGTTATCATATGCCCTAAGGAAGTCACCTGTCGCCATTCAAAACTTACATTTCCTAAACTTGATGTAAAACTCATGCTCCTACAGGGTTTACAACACTCTTCAAAGATGTCGTTCATGTGCTTCGATGTTAGGTTAATATATAAGAATATCATCAATGGAAAGCACCACAAACTTACCCAAGTAAGGACAGAAAATCCTATGTATCAATTCTATGAATGTCGCGAGTGTATTTGTCAATCTAAATGGCATAAAACAAACTCATAATCCCCATATCAGGTGTCAAAGAGGTTTTCTTTTGTTCGTACTTGATAGTATCCTTGTCCTAAATCTAATTTGGAATAGTATCCTACTCTTCGAAGTTATCAAATGGTCCATCCCTAAGTATCACGTCATAATTCTCAAATGGTAAGGTAATTAAATCTCCAGATAAAATCACACTTTCAACACAAATGTAACAATCGGGGTACTTTACCTCAGTTATCTTACTCACACCCATAGGAGTGCCAACTATTAACTGATAATGCATGTCAGCGGAGGGTATAGGAAAATGTTTTATGAAATGAAAGCTCACAAAGAATGCGTAGCTCCGGAACCAATGAGTACTCTTGCTAGTTGAGAAAAGATTTGAATCATACCTTCGACTACTTCCGCTTCGGTGACTACGGGTAGTCCATCCAACGTATAAACCATTGCTTTCACTTGTGGCTTATCACTCCTTTCTTCTGTAGCTTCTCTCATAGTCGGGGGTCAGCCAGTTCTTCTGGACGTCTTCGGTGGTTCTTGTTGCATCTCCAGACACTGATCCCTAACATGTCCTAGTTTTCCACACCGGTAATATAATCTTGACTTCTGGTAACACACTTCTGCCACATGTCTACTTCGTCCGCAGTATGTACATACTCTATGGACTCCTCCAGGGATTAGGGTTCACCGGCCTTCATTTCCGATCCTTTGCTCACCATGGGGTCTCTTAGAATCTCTGGATTTCCATGGTCTTTGTCCAGGACGTTTATAGGGGGTTGCAGCTGAGCCAATAGCTGCCTTCCTCTGTGTAACCGCTTGATCCGCCATTTCTGTTCTTGTGGCAGCTTTAACTGCTGCTGCGAATCCCATTAGTGATAAGGGTGCCAATGCCCGTTGTAGTTCCTCCCTTAATCCTTTTACAAACTGCCGCGTTTTATTCTCATCAGTATCTAGCCAACCTATTGAACTTTGCAATATACTGGGCAACTGTCAGGTTACCCTGTCTCAAATGCTGAAACTCATCCTCTCATTGCTCACGAACCCATAGAGGTATGTATTCCTTTTTGAATTCTTCTTGAAAATCAGTCCGGGTCCATGGTTGGTTCTTAAGTGCCCGAGCTTCGGAAGCTCTAAGCCACCAATCCTTTGCCATTCCGCGGAGTCTAAAAGCTGCGAATGTTACTCTCGGGGTATCCTTATGCCTAAGGGTACCGCAAATATCATTTAGTTGCTCGAGAAATAATTCAGCTTTGGTTTCTTGCCCCGATTCTCCATAGAACTCCAGTGGTCGAAATTTCAAAAATCGTTCTAGTGCATCATCCGTCCCAATGACCGGTACTCGCTCGTGTCTCCTTGTGGCCATTGAAGTTTCTAGTAACTCCATCATTCTAATCATGAAATTTTCCATTACCGTATACGTAGCTTACTCTGGACGAGGGGTGTTTTCCCTAATGGGTTCAGGCTGTCTGCTTTGAGAATTTTCGGACACAGCCTCATCCGCATGATTGAAATGTCGTGAATTTGACATGTTTCTAAACAACCAGAAGGTTTCAGCACTAATAAATTTATAAATTTGCAACTACTCATAACAAGTATAAACAAGTGGTGTCACAGAGAAATTATCCTGGTCCTATCACTCCAAAAATATGTGACCGGGTTACTATACATATCCAAATACCCGGGGACCTCCTATCCACTATCCTAAGGCTACTATGTCAAGCCTCAATTAAACACCACTTATGCCCATCCAAATAAATATATACACAAAAACCTCCTGCACCCGATCCTAGGTCTACTCCACCTAAGGGTATCGGCTACCAGAACCTCATGACCGGGACTCTAGCTCGACGCGGGCTCTATCCACTGAATCCCTAGTAGTACCAAGTAACTGGGCGATAAACCGCCTAAGCTAATCCCGCTCGTCAACCAACTCCTAAATCTCCCTCTTTCTGGCCGCGTGCACCTCCTGCACTTTAACTAGCTCCGTCTCCAGCATAGCGGCCCTCGCTGCCGCCTGTCGATGTGCCTGGCAGGCCGGACAGAATAGGGCATCCACCCTAGACTTCTCCTCCTCAACTCTGAAATCTGCCGTCCAATGGCCTTCCCCTACTGCCCACTCCATAAGCAATGGTCACAAATAAGTGATAATGGTACCGGGGATCCACTAGCTGCGAGGGTGTCCATACCCTCAACATCCACCGGTGCCACTCCCTCTGGCTCAGGTAGCATCCCTGCATCGAACTTAGTCTCGCTGGGGTCTTCTTCGATCGACACCTCAGGCTCAACTCCCTACACCACCGGTCCCTCTACAGTCTCACTGTCTGAGAGGTCAATCACGGGGATATGATCTCTCTCCGAAACAATCTCCTTAAGGGAGTAGGATGATAACGGTGACGTCCCCCTGGAGCTACTCACAAGTGCACCCTCCTAATATATTCATCTACGAGTGTGCTGTGCCATTTAGTACCAACAAAATTGAGTCGTAAGGTCAGTACTAACCAACAAATCGAATGGTTGACATCAAGGTTAAACAATTAACTCATATAGCTTGTCTAAAATCTAGCAATTCAAACCTAAGAATGAACATAAATGATCTAATACCACCTGTTATATCCCCTACCCTGCCACTAGGTCAACTACGACTGAGTAGGGTATCTGCGTGTCTCTCAGCACTAGACTATAAGTTCCAAAATGAGAGCCCAACCCCAGGGCAACACTTAGAGGTATATACACAAAGTACGCAACGGAAAACTTAAGTAAACTGATTACTACTAGTGTGCTCCAAACACAAGATTTAAGAAAACTTCTTAATAACTGTTTCAATACAAAAATAAAAGCAACTTCACTAACAAAACCTTATGACAACATAACAAGAAGAACTTTACAACTGACCCAGGTCTAAGAAACATAAAACATAAAGCATGTTCTTCTAGGGAAGCTTGATTCAAAACTCCATGCCCAACACTTTAGCGGCTTATCGTGCCAATGTCTATCCTGAGTTCATCTGATGAGAAAACATGATATAGAAAACGTGAGTGTGAACGCTTAGTAAGTCCACGTGTGTGTGCATCTTAGTGATTTCTTTGAAGTAATGGTGATGCAGTTTCTCGAAAACACTTCATGCAATGTAATAAGAAAACACTTTCTTTGGTTATTTTAACAAAACTGATGCTTGAATCGACATGAGAGTTTCGAGCACAGCTGGGAAGTGTGAGCGAATCAAGACACATTAGCACAGCTTCTACACCCGAATACAAAGAAACACACAATGCCACAGTCAGGTTCGGATCCCACAACGAGGTAATCAGAATCAAATTTCGGCATCTCGTAGTCAATACCAGCCAAACACTATACGAGCACTTGATTACCAAATAACTGTTCTCCCAAAACTGGTCAAAACAGGCTACAGATTCCTGAGGCACCTACCAGGTCTGCCCTGGGACCAACCTTAGTTTCAAGCCTCTCCTGGCTCTCCAAAAGGCGGCCGTCCCACCGCAGAGCATAATGTTCTGTCCACGTAGACCGATTAGGTCAGGCCCTCCACGGTACTACGCCTCTCTTCAAGTGGATCCACTCACCTGAGTCTAAATTATCCACGCCATCGAAAGAGGCCCTCGTACGGGGGACTAGCCACGTACAGTGCAATCCTCTAACGCTTTCGAACACAAGATCATAACCAGAACTGTAACCATGGTCGGATGGGATTTTCATATATGTTTACAATAGAAAGGCCATTTGTCCCACCGACAGGTCAAAATCAAGTCACGAATATTTTCAGCAAAAATCTCCATCCGCTAGTTCAGCACATACTTATGCAACTATAAAGATGTATGCCAGATTTATACTCATGCATGTCAAAACAGTGTAGCTTTTCAAAGCTAGAACATTTTCCAACATATAAATCTTCCCAAAAAAACCTGAGTACGGCTGAAACCTGTTTCACAGAAATTATATACCGTTTTGAAAAGGCCACACCTATATGGAGCATGACTCCTATGCAGTGGCTAAGAAAATAGGTAACACATTGTGGAGAACATCTCCGAAAAACATACTACATTGTAACATGCGGAACATAGAGAATATTTTATAATAGATTCAGGAAACACGCCTTACAAGGCCCGTAATATTTGCAAATATTATAAAACTGGATTTTGTAGACTCACCTGAATTCGGCCCTGGTGCTATAATCCTACAAACATGATACCAATAAACAGTTAAGTATAAATCCAAATATTTCTATTCACCTCCAAAAATAAAGATAATAACTCCTTATGAACCCAAGATATAATTATACATATACTAATCCAAAGAACCTAAGCTTCTTAACTTATCTATACTAAAATAACACAAATCCACAAGTGATGTTAAAGTCATATGTACTATCGCCATATACAAGAATCATATGTATATATATCAAGATTTGTCACGAAAGTTAAGTATACCTAAATTATATATAAAAAAATAAATGTTAAAATCATTTACAAGAATAGTTTGTACAAAAATTACGTATAAAATTTATGCATGCCAAAATTAATTACAAAAGTTACGCATATAGAAATATATAAAAACATATACAAAGTTATGTATTTATATATATATATATACACAAGACTTCATTTACTAAAATTATTTATATAAAAAGAAAATCCCATATATACTAAAATATATATATATATATATATATTTACAAATTATATATACCAAAATTGTTAACAACAATTATATACCACAATCATGTATATATATATATAAAGTTATATATACTAGAATTCATTTATATAGGAAAATATATTCAAGACTTCATATACTACAATTCTTTATAAAATCCCCATGCATGCAAAAAGATATACATATATATAAACGATTGAAATTTTAAACCAGTAAATATGTATACTATAAATATGTAAATACATATACTAAAAATATATATGTTACACTATACATGCAACTATATATTTATGATATATTGATATTAGAACTGTGCATGCAAATATATATGTATATATACCAAATATATGTGTATATATATATTTATATATGAGAATATAAATAATTACGTAAACTAAATATATATATATATATATATAAGAAAATACACTAAAATCATTTACTGAAAATTATGTATACAAAAATTATTTTAGATAAGAGAATCTTGCCAAGAAAATTAAACAAATAAAAATTATATAGAATTAAACAAGAGGAACCAAAACAAAAATTAACTAAATTTTAATCAAATTATACCATTACTAAAATATTTAAGAAAAAGGAAAAGAAAGAAAAGAAAAAAAAACAACAAGGGAAAAAACGGAAATATATATATATATATATACAAAAACCAAAATGGCAGCAGCAGTATGATTCAAAAGGAAGAAGAAGGAAAAAAAAACAAGCAAGATACAGGACCAGGAAAAGAGGAAGAAAAAAATAAAAAATAAAAGAAAAAGGGACTTTCCTGCTGAACGCAGAGAGGAGGGAAGGAGAAAAGAAAAGTCAGCAATATTTTTTTCTCCCCTCCTCAAGCCATATATATAGACACTCTAGACATGTATGCACAATGCCAAGTGGCACAACATATTGACAAGTGGAAATTTTTTTTTAAATCCGACCATTACATCTAATAATAATAAATAAATGAATAATAATATTAAAATTAATAAAAATTAGTATTTTTCCATAAAAAGAAAATACAACTTTAACCCTATATAAGACTACCGAGTATTTAAACTGCTAAAAAGTACGTACCATAAATTGTTAGGTTTTACTATGCTAGATATCGACTACTACATTAACGTTAATCGCCCTCTCAAGATCGCCCGAGGTGTTTACCGAGTGGGGTATTACACATGCTCTTGAAACTATATTTGAAGATGCTGATGAGCCCAATAGTCGAGGCATTACCCGAGGTTTGTTTGAGAAATGTTACAGTTTGAGTTTGTATTCATTGCTCATTTAATGGTAAATGTATTGGCAAAAACAAATACATTGTCAATGTGCCTGCAACAAATGACTTAAAACATAGTCACTATTGTCCACATGATTAAGATAATAAAGGATGAATTGAAGAAATACATAAGTGATGATGATTGTTGGGAGGAGTTATTGGGTGTTGCTACTGCATTTTGTACCAAAAATGATATTCTTATGCCCAATATGCAAGATGCTATACCAGGCCGAGCTAAATTATACAGGAGTCTGGATGGGTAGTCAAAGACTTATTACCATTTTTTTCGTCGAGATATCTTTTTGGGGTAGTTAATTTCTTTTTACATATTAACAAATATTTAATTATTTTTACTATTACAAATTATTCACTGTTCTTTGTATAATATTAGGTTATTGATCTTATAGTCAAAGAAATAGATGATCGTTTTACGGAGTCAAATTCAGAGCTACTTATGTGCATATCATGCCTTTATCCTAGAGATTCATTTATTAATTTTGATCGGAATCAGTTACTCTGTTTTTTCGAGTTCTATTCAGACGATTTTTCTATCTATGATAAGTTTGAGATTAAAGAACAACTTGATACATATATTTCTTATATGAGATCAAGTGATAGGGCAACTTTCTCTGACCTTGCTGACATTGGAGATCTCGCAAAGAAGATGGTAGAGACGAAAAGTCACAAGTTTTTTAATTTAGTTTATCGACTAATTGAGTTGGCTTTAGTCTTCCCTGTTGCGATAGCTACTGTTAAAAGATCTTTTTCTGCTATGAAAATGATTAAGAACAATTTACGCAATAGGATAGGAGATGAGTTTCTCAATGACAGTATAGTTTGTTATGTTGAGCAAGAGATTTTTATGAGTATTGAAAATGAAGACATCTTGCAGCAGTTTCAGAATATACAAACTCGAAGAATAAAATTGCCATGTTAATCAATCCCTTCACATGTAAAACTCTATTTTAGATCATTTTTTAGTAGTAATTTCTTTTTCATTGTAAAAGTATTTGTATGAGTGTTATTTATTTTTATATTAATCTTCTAATCGTTCTAAATTAATTGCAACTCATATTAGAGGTTGTCTTTTGATCGTGTTCGATCACTTATCTCAAGATTCTCAACGACTTTTGCATTAATATCTTCAGTTTTGATAGAGTTATTTATCTCATGAGTGATAGGTAATCATTCCTCGTGAGTGATGGGTGATTACTTCTTATTGGTAATGGGCGATTACCTATTCTTTTGCTATTTTATTTGCATTAATATGTGATACTTATCCCGTGAAGGATGGGTAATCATTTCTCGTGAGTAATGGGTAATCACTCCTCATTAATAATGGTGATGACCTATTTTATTGCTATTTTATTTGTAATTTTAGAATTGTTTGAATGTTTTTGTGCTTGGAATGCATCTATTTTATAAACGAAATTCTGGCAAAATTTTTAATGTTGTTCAGCCCCCCAACTTTTTTGTCCTGGTGCTGGCACTGCATAGAGTGAACATTTTGGCTACTACTGTTATGTCTATTTCTAAACACTATAATACACGACCAATACAGTTACGATTTCTAAACGTGGGTATTGTTCCGTATTAGTTATTCTCCCGTATTCTACTTCATTTTATCTAATATTTCTCTAACCACCGTATGCTACCTTCATCGACCGTCCTTTTTCACTATTTATTCTATAATGTTTGTCTAATCATCTTACCATTAATCTTATTGCAACTTCACTTTACACCCTTCGTACCATCTTCATATCTCACACTTTTCCTTTATTTACTACAACGTTTTATTACAGGGGCCTACTATTGTTACTATAAGATTAATATCCACATTAGCAACATTATTATGTTAATTAACGAAAATTTAACATAAATCTCTAACATTTTCAGTAATACATGAGCTTATAGATTCTAAAATACACAAAATACATCAAATTTCAAACTATATTTAACAATATTAACATATTATTTACATTCAACGTTAAAAAATTAAGTATAATAAAACTTACATACCTTATATATTACACCCTCTAATCACCTCCAAGCTTGAGCTCCCATTCTTCTTATCACCTACAACATTCTAAATTCCCTAAACAAACAATTTTCTCACTATCTTCGACCTCCACTTCTTTAAATAAGCAAGGAAGAGATTGATTTGCTACTAATTACATTATCTCTTTTTAATTTACCTTTACTTTTGCACAATATTTTTGTCTTATTAGACCTACTACTACAAGTTCAAATGTGCCCATATTTTTTGCCAAAAACCACTATCCACTTGCTTCTTTTACAACAACGATAACGTGGCACAGCAATAGCCTTCTATTTCCTCTTCTTCAATCAGCGATAAACAACCACTTGCTACTATAGAATTTTCGACTTTTACAAAGCGCAAGATTGATATAGACATTTTGGTTGGACCATCTGAGTATTCCTACCTAATCCTAGTAAAAGTTGTACCCGTGATAGATTTTTAGCGATTGATTATGGTGAGTTTCTAAAAATTATTGATAGATAATGTAGTTGTGGCGAGATTTTCTTTTTCTTAGAATCTGTTAGTTGAACGTAATTGACTTTCAATTATTAAAATAGCCTCTCTACTAGCTCCGTAGATATCTGTAAGTTAGGAGGTTTAACTTCAAATTTCATCAACATCAACAGAGCTTCATGGATTTCCCTCCTGTTAGAGGGATGGCAATATCTCTCCAATCCTTATGATATAATTCGTATTAATTTATTTGATTTTAATAAAATATAAATTATTCTTTTATAAAATCTAAAAGTCATAATGAGAATAGTTGAATTTAAAAAGTTAATTTAGGTGAAGTGAGACACGGAGTTAGAAAAAAAAATATCCATAAAAAATATGATTACAAAAATACCCTTAAGATTTGATAGAATGTATACGGCTATCCATATCATTCTGTGTTTGGTTGATTGTTTATTGCTGAGCTGTCAGTTTCAACGATTAAAGAAGACTGACTTTGTGCTCCTCCTTATTTTAGCTCCGCTAATTCTGGTGGCTAATAATCGGTCGTAGGCCGCGCTGATTTCGGCGGGGTTAGAGGCCTCAGAGATGGCACAGTATGCTCTCTTAAAAATGGGAAAATTACCCCACCCAACAAAAGCATCAAATGCCCCTGTAAAACTCATCAAAATCTTCCACTGGTACTGTTCGAATCAATTATAACATAAATCTACTACTGTAGTATTTTATATAACATACCGAATATAAACTTTAAAAAGGAAAAAGTAAACTCAAAAAAATATTATAAAAATGAACATGAAATATTAGTTACATTCATGACTCATCTTTAATTATGAGCGAAATTCTTTTTACTCATCCATTTTATTAAAATTAAAAAAAGTTAGGTTAAAAATTTTTAGAAACATTTCTTTTAACTGTTTAAAAAAAAATTAGTAATAAAGGACGTACTTTTTACGATGATAATAAGTATTTTTAAAAGATTTTATATGTGCACATAGAAAGCTTTTACCAACAAGATTGACAAATTTGGCAATATTAATAAATTCGATTGTTAGCATGCATCGCCTTCTAGATAATTTACATTATTTTTGAAAAATCGTCCTTGTATAATTCATAAGTTACAAAAGGTTTTACATATTATATTTCAAAGCCAAGTATAAATTTAAATTTTAGGCCAAGTAGGTAAAAATCTTGTACAAATGCAATTCTTAATATCCCAAGCGTACCAAATTTTCTGCCCTTTTCCGGTGTTTGTTCTTATTTTGTAAAATCATTTTCCCCAGAGAAATCAATTATTTTATGGACGGAAAACAAAATGGTCTAAATCAAATTATCCCTCCAAAAATAATTTTGTGGAAAAATAAAAACTAGTATATTGGAGCTAGGCAGTGGAAGACAAGAAAACGACTTTCGTGGTCCTTACTATGCTATCTCATGTTAATTTCAACCAAGAACGTGTGGCCCTTTGAGAAAATACAACCACGATTAAATAATATCTTGTCCATGTACCATTGTTTTCAAACTGTTTATATAATTTATTTTTATTTTATTTTGTAGCTATAAGTTAATTTTCAACTAAAAAACTTTATTTTGTAGCTATAAGTTATTTTTTTAATTAATTTTACAATTTATCACATCTATTTTTTAATTTTAAAAAAGATGGAAATGCCTAATTTTTTAAAAAATTAGCTATATGTATTTTTCAAAATTTACTATTACTTAATTCAGCGATTTGCGTTAATTATTAAGTGATGTACTAATGTCAATATATAAGATTACGAGTTCAGCCATCATATTAAAAAAATTCTGAATTAGACCTTAATCTCGGGTATGAGCCAAATTGTGTGACACTTTATAAATTGAGTTTACAAAATTATAGAGGTCGTGCACCCTAACATATCAAGCGTCTTTAAAAGATAAAAAGAAATTATATTTTTAAATAAAAATATCATATAAAATTTTTCTTCGTGAAATAACTCAACTTTTAATTTCCAAAGCATTTTTCCTTAAAAATAAAGCACTTTTTCAGCCGTTCAAAAAAATTTACAATGATAACCCTTATAATTAGTGATCATAACAAAAAATTTGTTGTCGCGAATGTTCACTTTTTAATTTCTTTTCATACAAAAAAGAATGAATTAATTTTAAACTAAAAAAGTGTTACCTAACTATAGTTTTATTCCTCCAAACATAGTTGTATAACCCCCTCAAAGAAAAAAGTTGTTGTATAATTCTTAACTGCAAAACGCCGCTGATATTTAATTTATTTAGCATAATCTGTAACATTCTTTATAACCTTTCTTATAACATTTTGTTTAAAAATATTTTTTTCCTTTAAAATTTATCTTTTTTCTTTAAAATAAATTTTATTAATAAAATACTTTATATAAAAAATATTATAAAAAAATGTTACTAACAATCTAAACTATATTTAATTAATAATATAAGTAACTCATAGATAAGCATTTCAACTGACCCAACAAAATATTAATTATAAATCCGTTGAATAAATGTTGGCATCCATAGACTTTTAGATTTTAATATGTGAATCTAATATACAAATTTAATTAGATACTTCCTCAAAAAAAAAAAAATAATAATTAGACATATCCATATTTACTTATTTTTTAGGGAAAAAATGGAATCTTGAAGAACAAGTGTATATTTATTTTAGACAAGAAAACAATAAAATAATTACATGATAATAAAAAAAATTTAAAGCTTCTCCTGAAGAAATTTATTCCCCTCTTTGCAAAAACAATTATGCTAATCATTATCGAACATGGGTGCCACCTCATTCATCCCTAAATCCAACTACTCCCCAAACCTTTCTTTATAAATCTACCATTCATTTTTTTTTTTTTTCATAATATTACCTAAATTTCCAACCCAAATTCCTTGGATCATAAACTAACATAATTTGTCACTTTTCCGGATGAAGCCATTCCAATATGGCTCCATCTTCTTCTTCCTCATCGTCCTCATAAATGTATCCATTGCCAAGGCCGCCACAGAATCAGCTACAAGCAGGAGAATCTACGCAGCATCTGTGAACCAATTTCTGGGTCCACAGAATGCTGCACGGTCAACTCTACGTATGAGACCGTTGGTTTGGAGTACTAACCTGGCTAAGTACGCGCAATGGTACGCGAACCAAAGGAGATTTGATTGTGCATTGAAGCATTCCAACGGGCCTTTTGGAGAAAACATATTTTGGGGCAGCGGCAATGGGTGGACGCCGGCTCAGGCGGTGATGGCGTGGGTGTCGGAGAGGAAATGGTACAATTACTGGTCAAATTCTTGTGCTTGGGGTCAAGAATGTGGACATTATACACAAATTGTTTGGAAAGGAACAATGAGAGTTGGATGTGCTAGAGTTAATTGTTTTGGTGGAAAAGGAGTTTTTATGATTTGTAATTATGATCCTCCTGGAAATTGGATTGGAGAAAAACCTTATTGAATAATTAACTACAGTTTTTTTGAAGAGAGAATTTTGAAATCTGCAGCACTTGATGAGAATGAAGATTATATATGATGATCAGCAGGTGGTGCATATTTTTTTTTTAAAATCAATTTTTGGTCTGTTTATCAGCTTGATTTATATCTTTCGTTTTGTGTATATCATTTAAATTAATATATCAAGCTGGTAAAAACATGAATTTCTTCTTTTTTCAATGTGTTGAAATCTTATAATATATATATATTTTTTTGTTAGTATAAAGTCTTATAGTATGTGTATTTACATCGAGATATATACATGTATATGATACTTCAACAGGATTGAATGGTTTATCTTGTTCAAGGGGATAATTAGTTTAGTTTTTTAATATAAGAAAAAACAATTTTGAAAAATATATTTAAATTAATTTTTCAAAAATAATTTTAGATCTTTTAAAGTCAAAATATATGTAATAAGCACACTTAAAATCGTGTGTAATATTTTCTGTAACAGTTTCTTTTTTATAATATATTTTCATTTTAGGATTTATTTTTTCTTAAAATAATGTAACATATAATGTTATACAAGATATTAGAGATCGTCATAGAGTAGCAAAATAGTAACCTTAATACTAGAGGCACTCCTTATCAAGTATCTCTCATTGGATTTTATTATAAAAGAAAAAAAAGGAAAAAAAAATCCAAGGGCAAGGCTTAAATATATTTAGGCCCTTGAGGTTCATCTCCAATATGAATTGGCCCTAGACTTCTAACCAAACTGAAGGTGTGATTCCATAGTTTTTTCTTTTTTTGTTTTTTTAGCTGTCTTTGATACTTCTATATCGGTGATTCCATAAAGTTTGTTTTTTATACTTCTACATTACCTTTCGTAACAATTAAACTATTTCCCTTTAAAAAAGCAATTTAATTATTTTAAGAAATATTAGACCAAATTGAAATTCAGGTTAAGTTTATTATTATTATTTTCTTTTTTTTTGGGCTAAATATTCAGGTTAATTTTACACTTTAAAGGATGCCCTTCAAGTCATCCATCTCTACCACTTAACACGAAGATTTACATCTTTGTAAATTGATAATATACTCAGGTAAACAAATAATGTAACATTAAATTTATTCACAAAAATTTGAAGTCATGAAATATTGTAGCTTTTGAAGCAATACAAGTATAATTAAAACTTACATAATAAATATTTCTTTTTCTTTTATTTAGTGTCCAAGATTACTCGACTAATTTAAGGTGTCTCGAACTCAAAATTTTTTACTTAACTTAAATGAAGTTACTAAGGGAAAAGTGCTTTACTATTAAATTATCCCTCGTTATTATAATAAATATTTCTTCAGATATAATAATAAAATCTACTAAAAAAAACTTACATAAATTATATTTCTTATTGAAGGTACTATAAATTATAATAGTACCCTCACTTCACTTTTGTTACTTTAACGAAAATTTTTTCAAAATATCCATCAATTATTCATTCAAGTCTAAAAGTATCTAAGAAAGTGTTTTTTTTTTAACCTTTTTACACAACTAAAATTTATGACATCACTTAAAAAAAAGTTGAGTTCGGCGAAGAAGAGCATTACGCTTCATGTGATAAATCTCAAGAATAAAATTATTAAGATACGTCATTACATCTAAATATTATCCCTCTAATCGTTCATTCGACTTAAACTTATATACACAAAACTACTTTTTTGTCTTTGCAATTTGGAAGAAATAATATGCTTGGACAATTGTATAGATAAAATTAATGTCACAAGATTCACATTTGCGCTTCTACGTCAACTCAATAATCAATAGCATTGCAGCTTAAAGTAAACACTTTCAATTTATATAGAAAATTAAAATTCACTATAAAAATATTTTACTTGAATATATAGTGGTTAAATATTTTAAGAAAATTTTCTTGTTGACAAAACATTAAAATTCACTTAATGCAATTTTCAAGTTTGCAACTACACATGAATATTTCCAATTATAATTATGTCTTTTTCTTAAAAACAAGTATATAACTTGTTAGAAAAAGAAAGAGTTGGTATGAAATAATTTAATTAGCGTAGAGATGCCCATCTACCTTTATTGGAGAGAATCGAATTCTTGAAATACAAATCTTAGTTGGAATTATCTCTATCAATTGATATGATTTAATCCTTTTAGGATTTTATAAAATCGTTGCTAGAAAATATTGTTGACTGCATTAATATATGGTTAATAAAAGTCTGAAACTAATGTTATTTGACTATTCAAATATACTGAAGTTCTTCGATGATTGTTTGGCCTTTTGAATATTGATGTTGTTATGAGATGAGATTGAGCGATCATTATTAAATCAGAAGCGGGAAGAGATAAGTGTGGTAATTAAGTGATCTGTCAAGAATTTTAGCAATGGAAAAAGGGAGAGGAAGAAGAAGATGAATGGGGGTTCGTAAATGTGCGTTGTGAGCGGGGAAGAGGTGAAGATTGGAGGAGGAAGAAGAGCGGAGCAAGAAGAAGAAATTTAAATATGCTCAAGTTTCTTTTAATAATCATTTTGGACCCAATAAAAGTTGACTCCTTAGGAGCATTGCTCGTTAAAGGAGTGAAATTCAGCAGTAATGGCTCCAAGCCATTTCTCTCTCTCTCTCTCTCTCTCTCTCTCCCTAAAGCTGTTCCCCTAAAGGCTAGGTAATTGCAGCTTTTGTTTTCGCAAATTTTAATTGCATTTCAGACAAAAGTTAACCATTAACTAAACATAGTAGAGCTCTTAACTATCCTTCCAGACTTAACCTACAGCACCCATTAAGGCTTCTGTAAAACAGTTGAAGCAGCCATTGCAGCAGCATAATTTTTTTTTTGGGTCAGACCAGCAACATAGTTTCAATCAGCCATAGATTCATGTTTAAGCAACTATTGGTTCATTATGAACCAGCCATTGTAGGAGCATAGTTTCAATTAATGTAGCCATTGCAGCAATCATAGATTCAAGTTGAAGATATTGGTTCAAGTGTAAGCAGCCATTGCAGCAGTCATAGATTCGAGTTGAAGCAGCTATTGGTTCGAGTTGAAGTAGACATTGTTTAATAGTTGAAGCAGCCACCGATTCAAGTAGAAGCATCCACTGATTCAAGTTGAAGCAGCCACTGAAAATGAATACAGATTGTGTTCTTTTAGAATCATGAACAGAAACTATGTTCAGGGAGGAAGATGAACAGAATGAACAACTATAGTGAAGGAGAGACTGAGATGTTCGATACTAATGTAATAGAAGACGATGAAGAACAATCTGAGACATGAGATGAAGTACACCAGGTACAAGTAGATGAACCGAGGGTAGGAGCATTCTATAGTAGCAGTGAGGAGTTGAATTTGATTCATATTTGATGTATGCGAGAAGGAGAGGATTTCGTGTAGCAAAGAAATCTGATTCAAAGGGGAATGGTTCGGTTATAAAAAATCAAACAATAAGTTGTAATAGATGGAGAAAGTCAACTGCTAATAAGTATACAAAAAGGATAAATTGCCCAGTTCATTTATGTGCAATTCTGAGAGATAATTGCATGTGGGAAGTGTCTAATATTATTGAACAACACAATCATGACCTGAATCGTACTATGTCAAAGTTTATGCTTGCTCATAGAAGTATAAATTCAAATGTAAAAGGAAATTAGAAGCGAATGATATGGTAGGTATAAGTCTAAATAAAAGTGTAAGAGTTTTGGAGGACCTGATAAATTGGATTGCCTTCCAAGAAATTGTAGAAACTATGTTGAAAGCATTAGAATGTTGAACATTGGTGCTGGAGAATGGAGAGTAGAAAAGTTTTCTAGGCCCATCTAAGAAGTATAGTAGCTTATGAAGAATTTCATGATGTGGTAAGTGTTGATTCTACATTCTTAGTTAATAGATACAAAATGACTTTTGTTAGCATTGTTGGTATTAATCACCGTGGTCATTCAATGTTGTTTGGATAAACACTTGTATCACATGAGACCACTGAAATATACAAATCATTTTTAAGTACATGGCTTACAACGATGGGTGGTCAACCTCGAACTGCCATCATGACTGATCAATATGAGAGCATTGGAAATACAAATAAGGGGTTAATGTCAAATGCAACTCGGAGGTATTATATTTGGCATATACTTTGTAAAATTCCTGAGAAGTTTAGGGGTCGAAGAGATTATGTTAAAGCAAAGAATGAGTTTACAGCCCTTATTTGTCACAGTTTATCAAAATTCATGTTTGAGAGTAATTGGAATCAATTTATTGCAAAATATAAAACAGAGTCCAATCAAGGTTGAGAAAGCTCTACAATGACGGAGAACTTTGGGTTCCTGCGTATGTGAATAACATATTTTGGGCATGGATGTTGTCAACACAAAGAAGTGAATGTATGCATACATTCTTTGATGGTTATGTGCATGCAAGCAACACTTTGAAGTAATTTGTGGAGTAATCTTTGCAGCCCCCCTTTACGATTCAAAAACCTAAACCTTACTAAAAAAAGCTATAGTTATGAGATCACAAACCGACACAAGGTTTAGAAATATTTTTCTCAAATTTTAAGTCCAAGACCAATGTGTTGAAACGCATGCTTAACCTTCTATTAGTGGGAGAAACAATTCCAAGAAGCATACAGAAATGAGATTTTTGAGAAGCTCAAGTTGAAATTAGAAGAATGTGGTATTATTATACGAAGACCAAGAGTAATGAAGTCGGAAATGTAAATGAGTAGAACTTTGATGAAGAAGGTTTTGAGATAATCAAGATATTGGAAAAAACTTTGATCAATGATTGGTATGTATAAGATTTTGATTACATTGTTAGTTGATAGAGTCAATTTTTTGTACAAATAAACACCTTAAGTCTTATTTATTAGACTTGAAAGTATTCCATTTATTTATGTTATTTACATATTTGATTAATTTAATTTATTGTTGCACAGATCTTTAAAGAAAGAAAAAGGGAATTAGGGCACATTTGGATTGCATTAATTATCATGAAGATATAGAGAATTCAGAAAATGAGGAGATATATCCATCGAGAAACAAAACCCATTAGAATTAGATTGGAGTATGGTCAAAGTAGTAAAAAAAATAGAGAAGACCTCGTACTTGATGACGTGATGCAATCAAATTGAGATTAGTAGTGGAGATTTCTTGGTACTAAAAGGCGAAATTCCTCGCTCACAGGGTCCTCACCAGACTCTCCAATACTCAGGTGGAGAATGTAAATCATGGTGACTTAGCAGCCCTGCATAATGGATGCCAGGCAATGGTGTGTACAAGGAACCACCCCCACATTGAAAATGTTGAAATTCCCACACTATCACTGCCAGGATTTGAACCTTGGTCCATTGTAGCAACTCTGCAATCCCCAAACTAACTGAACTACGCCCATGCGGGCGTAGTGGAGACACCTTTTTCAAATAGAATTGGAGTGGAAAGTTGTCAAGTAGACCTATGGCATCTTTTCCTCTCTTTAAAATGGGGGATTAGCGCCACGTAAAGAAAACCAGAGGAAGCCATGGCAGCCTCAATTGAAGGAGAGGAAGCCATGATCTACTTTAATAATTTGGTTCTTTCTTTCCTTTTAACTATGAACTAATTATTTTTGTAGAATCTTGATGAAACATTTGGTTTGTACTTTGTTTATTTTATTTTGGGATATTTATTAGATTATTTTTTTTATTACATAACTTGGGATGTTGATTAGTTTAATTCAATTAATTCTTTGTGATTCTTTTTGTAGACTAATTATTTGGCTTTAGTTGATATTTTTATCCATTTTTTATTCTTGTAGTCTTGAGTATGAGAGATACGTGATTTTTGCAACTATATTGTGGCTTTTAGAATTGAATATTTCATGCTAATTTTAAATAATTTATGTCATAGAATTGAATAAGTTATGCTAATGGTTAAATGGGTTATGTCATGTATTTAATCACAATATATTTCTTTAGCAAAATCGAAGCTTGTATCATAGATCACGTCTCATATTTTCACGTAAATATAATTAAATCATTGCTATAAAGGTTAGTAGTGGATTCAAGGTTCTAAATCATCTCTTTTGGCTAGCTCTTGTTATTTTTAATTTGGTTATTTTATTTATTAGTTTTAATTAAGTTATGGGTAATATTAGATAACAAAAATTGGTTCTTTTTATAAAATTAATTTAGGAAGATAATAATTTAGATGGTTAAGTATTTCTTTGTGGTTCGACACCCTTTTACTCGTTTTACTTTGATCTTGTGCGCTTGCAAGTATTGGATTTAAAACTTAATCAGAAAAATCACAATTACGTTTTTGACACTGTTACCGGAGAAATGTTAAATTAATTACTTGCGTTATTATCTACTCATCTAACTTTGTTTGTTTTATTATTTTATTTTATTTTATTTTTCAAAAAAAATTAAAAAATAGGGGTTTGTTTGATATCTTTTATTTTCGTTAATAAGTGGTAAAAAAAAGTCAGCTAATTGATTTTGTTTACTAGCTTTTTCAGTGTAGTTCCGTTAGGTGGTCTTTTGTTAATTATTCTTTATTCTTTTATTCATTTTTTTTTTTGGGAAAAATATTCATTTACTTATTTATAATTATTATTTGCATTGAGTTTCTGTTATCTTTTTATGTGTTTTTAATTGCATGGTCGTCGTTGTCTCTCTCTTGATTTAAAAGACCTTGAAATAGAATCTACACTTAAGCATTTAGAACAAAAATTAAAGTCACTAATACTTGTGAGGTTAAGATGGCTAGAAATCCACGGGACATTACGAGAGTATTTTACTTAACACTCATAATTCACCAATAGGTAGTAGATATCTGAAATTAAAGCTAACAAATTTGAAATCAAACCTTCTACTATTCTAATGTTACCATCTTTTTTATGGGCTTGACTCTAAAAATTCTTATAAGCACATCGATGAGCTTTTAAAGATTTGTTCAATGATTAAAATGCCTTATTAGAGATGATGTTATTCGTTTGCACCTTTTTCCTTTTTCTTTGAAGGATAAGGCTAATTATTGATTAAATACACGTAAGAGAATAGTTATATGAGCTGAGATGTCTAAGGAATTTTTTAAAAAGTATTTCCCTATGGGTAAACTTACGAGGTTAAGAAGAGATATAACTACTTTTTCTCAATAAAATAATGAACAATTTTATGAGAGTTGCAAGAGATTTAAAGAACTTTTTCATAGTTGCCCACACCATGAAGTCCCTAAATAGCAACAAGTACAAATTTTTTATTTGGGATTAGATGAGAGAAATTAACAAATGGTTTATTCATCTTGTGGTGGTACATTTCTTTATAAAACTGTAGATGAGGCATGTGATTTATTTAAAAATTTGAGTGAAAATTCACAACAACGCACTACATCCTCACGTATAGGTACATTTAGGAAATAGGAAATAGAGGAGGAATGTATGAAGTTTCTCAAACTGTTGGTATTTCTTGTAAAGTTGATGCATTATCTAAACAGTTTGATTAATTGTTAGCTTTGAATACATTTCCTACTAATTCTCCTAATGGTGCAAAGTGCTTGTACAATTTGTTCTAGCCCTTCTCATGTTGTTTACGACTATCCTCGTGCTTCCCGATTTCTACATTTTGTGCAGGAACAAGTCAATGCAGCTCAAGGATTTCATAGACAGAACGATTCATATTCAAACACATACAATCCAGGCTGGAGAAATCATGATTTCTCCAGGAGGCAACAAAGAGGAGAAAGTCAATTAGGCTAACAACATTACTAACAGAATAATCAATTTGATATGACTATTCCTCAGGGCTTTTAATCTCAAAGGTATGTACCTATTTACCCTTCTTAAAGTGGAAATCCTATTTTTGAAGAAAAAGTTTTATCTGCTCTGAAAAGTTTGGAAGCTAAGACCCAGATTATAGACTCACATACTCAATCTATTGCTAAGTTAGAAACTCAAATAACCCAACTAGCTACTGCAATGAGTAGTAGAGATGAAGGAAAGCTTCCTAAACATCCAATAGAGAATCCTAGAGGTAATTCATATCATAAGCAAGTCAAAGTTGTCATAACTCTTAGAAAAACGGGAAGTTGGTAGATAATAAAGTAGGGAAACATATAGAAGAAAGTGAGCTACATGAACATTAAATTGAGGGGATTGATAATAGGAAAAAAGTTGAAAAATAGATGAAGAAGGAACTAGCTTCCTCCTCTAATTCTAAAACTTTATAATCATCTCCTACATTTCATATAAGCTAATGGTCCTTATCCACAAACTTTATTGCCACCTCCATATCTTAAAAAGGATAATAAAATGGAAGATATTTTAGAAACTCTCAGAGAAGTTAAAATCAATCTTCTACTTTTAAAGATTATTAAGCAAGTCCTATCTTATGTAAAATTTATTAAAGACGTGCACTTTTAAAAGAAAATCTAAAAGCAATATTTCTAAGAAAATGTTCCTAACTGAACAGGTTAGCTCCATTTTGAAATACAACACTCCACCTAAATGCAAAGATTCTGGTGTCCCTACTATTTCTTGTGTTACGGGTGATCATAAAATAGATAGGGTGCTCCTAGATTTAGATTATAGTGTTAATTTGATTCTTTACACTATTAATGAGGAATTAATATTTGGAGAAATTACAATCAACTAATATGACCTTACACTTAGTTGATATGTCTATCAAGGTACCTAGGGGGGAGGCTAGATGATATCCTAGTTCAAATAGATAAAGGTATCTTCCGATGGATTTCATAGTCTTGATATGGAACCTGGTAGACCTAATAATAATAATATTCTCGTTATTCTAGGTCATCCTTTCTTAGCTAATGTTGATGCCACTATTAATCATAGAATTAGGGTTATGGATATCTTTGTGATGAATATGAGGATTTGATTGACTATCGTTAAAACCTCTTCACAACCTTTTGTTGAAGATGATTCTAATTGCTATTTAGTATATGTAATGGTTCTTATTGCTATTTAGTATATATACTTGATGAATTAAATAGAATTGCTATTTTTCGTAAATAGAATTAAATCATTATTATAAAGATCAGTGGTGGATTCAAGGTTCTAAATCATCTCTTTTAGTTAGCTCTTGTTATTTTTAATTTAGTTATTTTATTTATTAGTTTTAATTAATTTAGGGCCAATATTAGATAACGGAAATTGGTTCTTCTTATAAAATTAATTTAGGAAGATAATAATTTAGGTGGTTAAGTATTCCTCTGTGGTTCGACACCCTTTTACTCGTTTTACATTGATCTTGTGTGCTTGCAAGTATTAGATTTAAAGCTTAATTAGAAAAATCTCGACCATCTTTACGAAGGAGAAGGTTGATTGTTCAAATATAATTGTAGAAGTTTTAAATCGTGAAGGTTGTTGTGTGCTCATATATTGATCGTTGCGGTAATGAAGGATGTTAGAAGATTTCACTAAAGATGCTTACTTCGAAAATTGGAGGAAAGATGTGCACCAAAGTCACACAAGAATGATCACATAAGTCCTAAGTTAAAGAAATACATGAGCTTGAGATGATTCTCTGTGAAATTGCCGACATGTAGCGAAGAAAGTCTTGAAATTGTCTTGAGAAGCACATGCTTGAGAGCTTCATAGATAATTCTCTGTAATTCCAAATTTTTTAAGTTCTAAACTTAAAAAATAAATAAATAAGGCTTTAATAAAAAGTAAATATGGGAAAAACCACTTTTAAGTGCGAAGCGTGAGCGGCAGGATTCGAACCTGCGCGGGCAGAGCCCACATGATTTCTAGTCATGCCCGATAACCACTCCGGCACGCCCACTTTGATAGTTGTTTATCAATTAAAATTAGAATATCAATTATTTACTTCATTAGTCTTTTTTCCTCACTTTTGATTAAAAAATTTTGAAATACATCCAAACTATTGAAACAGTATAATGGAGAGATACGTCCGAACGTATAGCTTCATATTAAGACTTACCTGAATGAAAAGTGGATAGCATATGAGAAATGTTTAGTGCCACAATTTTTTTAATACCCATAAATAACTTAGTTTTGTATCTTAAATAAAACTAAGTTCGATAAAGATGGCACACAACTCGTGTGACACTAATTTCAAAAATTAAAAATTGTTAGATATGCAATTATTTCTGAATTTCAATAGTAAACAACATGTTGATATAGATATATAAGTTTGGGCTATATATTGTATTAGATAATTAACGTTAAGTGGGAATAATATGTTTAGACATTTATTTTTAAAATTAGTGCAACACAAGTTACACGATATTACGAATGTATTTGGATAGATTTAATTTTGATATTTTCGTTTTGAATTTTATAAAACTAGAATTATTTGTGAGATGAGATATGAGTTAAAAAGTAAATTTTAAAATTTGAGATATATTCAATATCACTCTGATTCTTCTTTGCTATCTCAATCTTGATTGGTGCTAATACACTAATTTAAGGTACACAACTTTAGTTTATGAAAATAAAAAAAATTAGAAAACTACTTAAATTATATGGTGGTAATTTCGTTTATTAAAAGCACTTTTATGTGATAGTTAATGAATTCGATTTACACACTTACTTATCTTCCAATTCAACAAAAAGATTCAAACGTTTGGTAGAATGAATTTTTGAACTAGTTAAAATGATGGTCTTATAACAAGAGGTATGTGGGCCAATGACACGATTTCTTCACTTAAATATCTTTACTTGACATGTAAAATAAGAATCCTCAAGTTCGACTTATCTTATTATTTGAGAATGATATATCTCTCATCTTTATAAAATTAATTGATAACTCTTTAATACCTTACTATGGGGAGCTCATAAATACCGAAATTGAGATACCTCTACCATGGAGGAATCAGAAGAAGCAGATATTCTGTAGCTCCGTTTATTTTTTCTTCTCATCCAGAATTACAGATATAAATTTTCACATGAATTGGTTGAGTGCCACGTGACACGGTCTAGAATGAACTATGGGATGATGATGTCCGTTAGCAGTATGTTCCATGGAGGTGGAGGAGACAAAACAAAGAAGAAGAAGAAAGTTCACGGACTCAACACAGAGAGAGAGAGAGAGAGAGCCGCTCTGAGGGCCTTTCTTTTGCAACCTCACTTCACTTCACGGGACCTTCCAAAAATTCCAATCATTCTTATTTCATCCTCATTTTCTATTCTATATTTGCCACTCACTACTGCCAAACACCGCCCCATTTTACAAACCCCAAAAACACCTACTAATCATTGGCCTCTGTTCCACCCTCCACCACACATAACATGCTATGCCAACTGATCATGCATCATCATCATATATATCCTCTCTCCTCATCACTTCTTACTAAGTATTTACTCTTTTTTTTTTTTTTTTTTAATGTTTCCCACGATAATGTAAATATTTTAAGACTGAGATTTTGATAAACATTTACGCATGTCTTCAACTCTGAACTAATTAAATTCTTAAGGAATAGATCAAAGATTTCTATGATTCTTTTTAAGAAAAATAAAAGCTTTTCAAGTTAGGAAAATTGAGAATATAATAACTTAAAGTATGTAAGAAATGTTGTAAATTTGGACATAAATAACAAAATTTGAAAATATATTATTGAAAGATAATATAAAACTATATTAAGTAATAACAATACTTAAAGATCATTTTTAATTAATTTTTTAAATATAAATAATATAATTATTTTCTTAATAATTTTTGTAAACAAGTCTTCTAAAAGGATAAATAAAACGAAAATATCACCTGTATTTATCAGTGTTGGTTATAAATATATAACACCTCCCATGTTAGGACAAAGAAGAGACATTTCCAATCCATCATATATACACACAAGTAGATTATATTTTACAATTGTATGCATGTGAACCATACATGTTTCTTCCATACATTTTGTGATTCATTAATTTGTATGTGCCTCTCTGTTATAAATAATATTACCAATCTCTCAAGTCTCCACTCCACATTTCTCACTTCATTGCCAACATGAAGAAATCTCACTATTTTCTTCTTCTTCTTCTCCTCGTTCTTTTTTTCGGAGCAACCCATGGAAACAACATTAATCTCTCCGAATCCTCACCCGAAACAGTCCATAAAAACCTCGACAACGAAACAATATACAAAATCACAAAACAACTATGTTGGAACTGCATAGGAGAATCAATTCAATTCCTATTTCAACACAATTTAGTCCGAGCCAGAAAATGGGAGCTTCCATTAATATGGGATTCGGAGCTCGAGAAATACGCGAGATGGTGGGCGAGTCAAAGGCGAGAAGGTTGCGAGTTAATGCATTCTTTTCCTGAAGGAGATTTTAAGCTTGGAGAAAATATATATTGGGGAAGCGGGTCGGATTGGACCCCGAGTGATGCGGTAAAAGCGTGGGCTGATGAAGAGAAGTTTTACAATTATAGAGATAATTCTTGCGCTTCTGGACAACAGTGTGGTCATTATACGCAGATTGTTTGGAAGACTACAAAGCGTGTTGGTTGTGCACGAGTTGTATGTGATAGCGGTGATGTTTTCATGACTTGTAATTATTATCCTCCTGGAAATTATATCGGTGAGCGTCCTTATTGAAAAGGAATTATCAATATGATTATCCAAATTTCACAACGTTATACTTATGTAGAGTATGGTTCATATGTATATTATGTATATCTTATGCAAAATGAGTACGTATGGAATATTTATATATAATTAAATACTATTATGCGCCACATAATATACATAATTGAGATAATAATAATAATTATATATATGATAGTTAAATATTTCTTTATGTTCTCAGAAAAATAAATTTATGTTGGTTTTTTTTTTTTTCAATTATTTGACGTCATTTTTAGTGTAATACTATTAGGCTTTTTACCTTTGAGGAAGAAATGGAAAGCGGTTTGGTTTGGTTAGATACTTGATGTTTACTTGTATCTTTATAGCAATATTTTTATTGATGAAGACTAGCTAAACAAGTGAAACTTGTTTTTTTGCTTTTCAGGAAAAATTTCTTCATTTGGTAGATGCTGATATATTATAGTTCGTAAAAATTTTTTCAACCAATATTATTCATAATCTATTTACAGTCGGCTATTAAAGTCGTTTTGCTACTACACTTCTAACGTTTGTTAAAAAAAAAGTCGCGAGTTTCTATTTAGTCCCTAAAGTTTAAGTTTTGACTTAATATGATTTTCAAAATTTATTTTCTGTCATTATGGTCCCTAAACAATTTATAGAAATCCAATGAGACCCTTTTACTGCCGAACACTTGTCTTCCATAAAAAAAATTTTAAAAAAACACGAGTAGTCCCGCAAGGTAATTTGAAGGGTAAAATAAGTATTATGAATCCTTCCTTACAAACAAATCACATCTTCTGATGCTTGGTTGGAGGAAATAAAAACTCCATCTCCTTATAAAATGACTTATAATAGTTATTTTATCATTTAGGTTATCTTTCATAAGTAGCTCATATGATTTTTTTCGCAGAATTTAAGTGTTTAATAGAAAATGAATTTTATCAGATTGTTGTAAATTGTTTACTAATCATAACGGCTAGAAACAAATTTTGAGGACAATATTATGCCGACGTCTAAACTTTAGAGACTAAATAGGAGCTCTTAACTTTTTTTTTTTTCGAGCTATAACGGTAAAATGACTTTAATAATTTACTGTTAATAGTTTAGGGATGACATTGACTAAAAAAAATTTTGGGAACTATGATCGTTGTAACGCATAAACTTTAGGTACAAAATATGCGATTTTTTCCCTACTTTGTACATTAGAATGGAAGAGGAAATGTGATTCGAATTTAGGGTCTAGAAATGCTTCTATCACTTAATTATTATTTTATTACTATAATAAATTAGCTTAATAGTTAAAGAGTAATTGACAAATTTGATACAATAACTATTTATTCCGTCTTCACTTAGTTATATATCAATTTTTTACTCATTTTATTCTAATAACTATTTATTCAATTCAAACTTGGTCCTATATATTTTATTTACTAATTTTAATTCGCTAACTATTTATGTTTGATATTTTTTAGCCAAAATATTTTTGCATAAATTCCAAATTGGACCCTCAAAATGTAAAAATTTCATTAGGGACATCTAGTTGTAAAGTTTTCTAAAATATGTTTCAAAATATATCAATCAAATCCCTTATTCATGAAAAAAAAGGGAAAAAAATCCCTCAATTCACTCTGTGAAGTAATTAATTGGTTACTATTTACTTCATTTTGAATGATTTTTTTAAGGACCTTACAATTTGAGGTAGTCATTTGACATAAAGTCATATTTTTAAGGGACAAATTAGAATTTATCTAAAAATAATAAGTAATTATTTATTTTTTAATTAGTTAGCTAGTCAGTAATTCGTTAACGGTTGTCTAAGGGTTCCAGTATTGTGGCAAAAAAATTTACCAATCAATTATTAGTTTGAAATCGGTAGACAATTTGATGATACATCAATTCCATAATAACTAATTGGTTGAGTACTCATACTGTTGCTATTCCTAATTTGAGAGTTGAAAATAATAAATTTACAATGTGTTTTTAGAAAATTTAGGTTTACATTTTGGCTTCAAATATTCCAAATTAGATTGATTATATGGAGATTAACTGTTTAAATCCTCACAAAAGTGAGTTCAGGGACTTAATTGATACGTCTTTTACATTTTGAAGAATTTTTTAGAAAACTTTACAATTCGAGATCCTCAATTGACACTTTTTTTATATTTTGAGAGATCGATTTTGAAATTTATTTAAAAATATTTTAAAACCTAAAAATGTTAAAATTAAATAGTTATTAGATTAGAGTGAGTAAATAAAAAATATATGATCAAATTCGGACATAAAAAATAGTTATTAAATTAAAATAAAAAAAATAAAAAATATATAATCAAGTTAAGATGGAATAAATAGTTATAGGATCAAATCTGTTGGAGATATCACATTAGTATATGATTCTCATAGATTATCTTGGATTAGAGATTATTTGGTTAGAATATCTTCTAAACTTTGTAGCCTATAAATAGTAAATCATAATGAATAAGAAAGACAAATCAATTGAAGCATTCAATATTATTCTTCTCTGCGCCCAAAATTTCTTAACATGGTATTAGAGCCAGAGCTAGGTTTGAAGAAGAAAAAGAAGAAGAAAAAGAAAAAAAAAGGCCAGGTTTGAAGAAGAAGAAGAAAAAAAAAAGTTTTTCACATATATGACATCATTCTCTTTTCATTCAGCTTGAACAATTCTTTTCGTTTAATTTGAACAAGTTTTTTTTTTAGGTTTCTAATATTTCTTCTAATTTGCTTCAATAAAATTTAGGAGATTATATTTTTTTTATAAATCATATTCAAGTTAGGCAGCTTCATCAACAAAATTTGAAGTGCCTAGATTTAGAAATTGAAAGATGTTTTATCGAAAAAAAAAACTCTAAAGCGACATCAAAGGAAGCCACTGCGACTGATGGAAGAAAATCACAACGACTACGACTGATGGAAGAAGATTACAACGACTGCGACTGATGGAAGAGCCACAACAGCAATTGATGACAACAAATGGTGGAAGACTTCCAGATATGCAATTTGCACCTTACAAAAAAAAATGAAAATTGTGGCAAGTGGGACATGCAATTTTGCACATTCCAACTTGAGGGAGTGTGTTGGAAATATCACATTAGTATGTGATTCTCCTAGATTATCTTGGATTCTATAAGAGATTATTTGGTTAGAATCCTATATTGATTATAATTAGGATATTTTGTATTATGCTATTATTATAACAGTATTCCTTATTAGTGGTTGGTTAGAATCCTATATTGATTAGAATTAGGAAACTTTGTAGCTTATAAATAGTATATCATAATGAATAATAAAGACAAATCAATTGAAGTATTCAATATTATTCTTCTCTGTGACTTAAATTTCTTAACAAAATCAATTACTGAGAGTTAAAAGTATTGTTTAGGGACAAAAGAAAAGAAAAACAAAATTAAAGAGCTAGATGAGGGATGACAGGTTTAGATGGGCTGGTGTGGATTTTTTTTTTTTTTTTCTTTTTTTGTTGGGAGGTGGGTTGGGGGAGGTCGTGGGACCATGTTTCATGACCATGTGAATAATTCAATTGTGATTCAACTACGGTTATCTGGTTAACCTGGTTGTGTCACCAGATTTCTCTTTAAAAAGTTAAATTTTACTTCAAATCGGATGTTGGAAACATATTATTTGTCGATTATTTTTTTATCTCATCTATATTAACTGAAACATCTAAAAATTTGATCTTGGCATAGAAATTTTAGAGAGAATGTAGAAATAATTTTTATTATTAAAATTTTAAAATTAGTAAAAAATAAAGTGTATAGTAACTGCATGAGTAACGTAGGATTGTAAATAGTAAAACTCTTTTAGAATAGTCCCAAACTTATTCCTTTTGAGGAAGGTCTTTTATAAAACCTAAAATGACATATATATATATATATATATATGTATGACCTAATCTGGCGGTTTGGATCTTGTGTACGACTTTGTTTATTACTTTCTGCACCATATTCTAATTTAGTATATTTATTAATAAAAATTATTAAATAAAATATAAACTTTAAGAAAAAAAAATTTTCTCTGAAAAAAAATATATTATAAAAGGAAGTTGCACAAAGAGTAGTACACAAAGTAGTACAAACGATCATGAGTGCTAACCTGGTTGCAACATGATATTAAGAAAGTAATTTTATTGGCTTTTTCCAATGAATTTAGTTTCTGACGTCTTTCTTTTTTCTCCCTTTTTCTAGGATTTATTTAGTTCAAGGATTTCATTGTGGAAAGAAAACCCTTTTCTTTAGAAAAAAAAAATGCTTTCACATGTTTAGTAACTAGAGAAAATGTTAGAAAAAATTATATGCGGAAAACTCTACGAAAAATAAAATTCAAATTAGTAAAAGTGGTTTCCTTACATTTTGGTGAATTTAAACTTAGGACTAATGTTTGCATTGGTAATTAGATTTACTTATACACAATAACATTATCTTTTATTAAATTCTACTTAATTGTTGGGGGCAAAATAGTTAATTTTTTGAACTTCATATACTGAAATGGCCGTACATTAACTCTATGGTCATTCTGTCACTAAATTTAAACTAAATGTGTATTTTTTCAAAGACTAAACTGCAAAAATAGTCCCTCAATTGTTCTAGTAGTAACTTAGTCCATCATGTGTACTTTCGGATATTTATAGTCCATCAATTATATTTTTCTTATAGCAACTTAGTCCCTTCTTCATTTTTAAAATGTCTCCCAACTATGAAGTTTCTATTTTTTTCGATCCCAACTACCACTCATGTGATGGAATATGGTGGATTGAAGCATTTGTTTTGCAGATGCACATATTTAAAGAGACAAATATGTAATGTAATAGGAGGGAGACGAAGATAAAAGAGTTTCTCTTCCCTTCAATATGTAATTTATAGTTTTTCTTGAAAAATTAGCAATATTAGCTAGGACTAAATTCATACAAAAAAATAGTTAGGAAACTATAAACATTAAAAATAAAGAAGGAAGAATAAATTGACACGAGTAAAATAGTTAGGAAACTATAAACATTATAAATAAAGAAGGAGCACTAAATTGATGCAAGTAAAATAGTTGAAGACTATTTTTACAATGAGGAATTGGCTATATATATTCAAAAAAAAATTTCTAAACTTTTATACCTATAAACTATTTACATTATTTCTGGTATGACAAATTATACTTACGAATTGTTGGATGGGATGATTTGGAGAGAAAATAAAAGAAAGGGAGAGAAAGGAGGTTTAGGAGCTTTGTTTGGGAGTTTTTTAAAGAAAGAAAGGAAAGAAAGGGGAGAAGTGGGAGGATAAAATGAAGGGTTTTCTCTCCATTTTCTTTCTCTCCTAACGTGGAATGAAAGGGAAAAAAGTGGAGAAAATTTTTAAAAGATCATAAAATACTTATTTTATCCCTAGTGATAATAGTAAATAACATCATTATTAAAAATTTTGTCTGTCCATTCAATGGTTATTTTTGTTAAAATATATAGTTCTCTCCACTTCTTTCTAAAGTACTCCCAAATAAAAAGATAATTTTCTTTTCTATTCTACCCAAAACTGCTACACAATATTTGAATAAATTACATCACCTTTTTTTCTCTTCTCTTCTTTCCCCTTCTTTTCTCTCCCCTCCTAAACTCTAATACTAGGCCTTAATATGGTGGTTTCCGGTACATTTTAGACATGCGCCATGCACGTAAGCCCTTTATAAAGGTATCTTGATTCTTAAAAATGGTGAATTGTAAAATAGAAAGAATTTTTAAGTTATGTATATTGGAAGATGATGGAGATGATTATTTGCTAAATGTATCGTTTCAATTTTAGTTGTGTAGCTATGCTTAATAAGGGGTTCATGTAGAAGGACATACCTAAATATGATAAAAACTGTCTGTTAAGTATAATTTGTCATACCTACAAGATTGTAAATAGTTTATGAGTATACATGTTTGAAAAAGAAAATTCACTAAGAATAGAAAAGCAACCATATTTTACATATAGTTTTTTTTTCTTAATAAATTTATGAGTATAATACAAAAAAAAGCTACCTTTCTGTTTAGGGGTTTTGTCATCTTTTATAATTGACAATCAAGGGAAAAAATTATCTTTCTAGTAAAATATTTGGCCTGATAATTTGAAATGTCTAATTTACCCTTTTAAACAAATAAAAAAAGAATCAATTTTGTCCTCAATTTTAAACTACTCAACTATCTTGAATCCTTGATTTAAAAAAAAAAAAAAAAAAAAACTCATATTTATTTCTTTTATTTTCTCACTCTCCATCATCCTCTTCCCTGCCAATCCACCGCTACCCACCACCCACCAGCACCTCACACTACAACCACCAGGGAAAAAAACTACACACGAAAGGCTTTTCAAATATGAGATAAAAAAGAATGAAAGTTTCCAGTGAGAAAGGCAATCGATGTTTTTGTTTATTATCAAAGTAATAATAGAAATGTATACAATTTGCAAGCCTAGCTATTCTAGGATATAAGTAACTTATAGGAACGTTTCCTAATGAAACAACAATCATAGTCCTAATCTATGAATAATTACATGGTAATAGAATACAAAAGTCAAAGAAAAATCCTAGTATACAAGGAAAAAATACATGTAAAGATGCTCAATCAATCTCAGTACTCCCCCTCAAGTATGGGCATGGAGATCATGAATGCCCAACTTGAGAGATAGAGCATGAAAATGAGACAGATGAAGCTCTTTGGTGAGAATATTAACTAGCTGAAGATTACTGTGAATGTAACACAGAGAGATAAAACCAGCTTGGAAAGCATAATGGATAAAGTGACATTCAATCTCTATGTGTTTGGTCCATTCATGAAAGACGGGATTAGCAGCAATATGGAGCGCAAACTAGTTGTCACAAACGAGGAATAAGGACTTGAAGATCCTAAAGGAGGCGATGAAGCTACTTCAACTCACATTGATTCACTGTGATGGATCGATATTCAGCTTCGGTGGAGGAGCAAGAAACTGTAGGTTGTTTCTTGGTCTTCCAAGAAATGGGAGAGCCACCAAAAGAAACAAAGTAGCTAGTAACAGATCGTTGGGTAATGGGACAACTGGACGAATCTGAGTCACAATATGCCGTTAAAATAAGAAGAGAATCAGCACGGAGAAGAATACCCTGGTCGAGACGGCCCTTGAGATACCGTACGACCCGAAAAGCAACTAGCCAGTGTGCCTGCCAAGGATTATGCATAAACTGGGCCAAAGTATGCACAACAAAGGCAAGTTCGGACCAAGTGAGAGAAAGATATATTAATTTATCCACAAGGCGATGGTAACGATCAGGCATGTATAAAAATCACCATATTGATCGAGATTTTTCTAACTAAGTTTTAAACCCAATTCTTGCAAATGCACAAGATCAATGCAATATGGAAATAAGGCTCAACTACTCAAATTATTATCTTCCTGAATTAATTTTGTAAAAAGAAGAATCAAATTATATTATCTAAAATTTATTCCTAAATTAAGTAAAAATAATAAATTCAAATAACTAAATTAAAAAATAACAAGAGCTTAACCAAAGAGATGATTTAGAACCTTGAATCCACCACTAACTTATATAACAATGATTTAATTTTATTTAGGAGAAAAGATTAGACCTTTATGTGGTGATCTAGGCTACAAACTTTGATTCACTAAAGAAATATATTGTGTTTAAATGCATGACATAATCCATCTAACCATTAGTATGACCTATTCAATTCTATAATATAAATCATCTAAAATTAGCATGAACTATTCAATTCAAAGGCCCACAATATACTTGCAAAAATTACATATCTCTCATACTCAATACTCGAATCAAGCATGGATGAAAATATCAATTACCCCAAATAATGATTCTACAAGAACAATTACAAAGAATTAATTGCAGCAAACCAAGAAACATCCCAAGATATGTAATCACATAAATAAAATAATAAATCTCCTAAAATAAAATAAATCAAAGTCACATGGCTAAGGTTTCATCAAGATTCTAAAAGAAAATTAGTTCATGAGTAAAGGGAAAGAAGGAACCAATTTGTTGGAGTAGATCATAGCCTTTTTCTTTCACTTGAAGCTGCTGCCGATTTTTTCTATCCTGCTTCAGCTGCCGATTTGTTCTACCTCAGCGGTTTTCTTTAGCAGCTGCCAATTGCTGCTGCTGCTTCTGTTTTCTACTTCAGTTTTTTTGCAACTGCGGTAGTTGTTTTCTTCTTTTCCTTCAACGTTGCCAGCAGCTGCTTGCTGCATTTTTCTTACTTCAGCTGCTCCGCAACTTCTTCTTTTCTTCAATTTCTGCAGCTTTCTCCTTTCTTCTCTTTCCTCAGCTGGTTCTTCTTTTAAAGTTGCTCTCCCTTCTCTTTCTATTTGTTCTCCAACTGCCTTTCCTTCAAATTTCTTTTGGCCACCCTTCCTTTATTTTCTTTTTCTTGGCCCAGCTTCTGTTATTTCCTTTTTCTTGGCCCAGCTTGCCGTTTTATTTTCTTCTTTTTTCTATTGTGTTTGAAATCCCTTTTTCCAATCCTCATTCAATAGATTTTGACATTCTAGTCTAATGGCACTTAAACTTATGGGCTGCCAAATAAATAAATAGATTAAATGACTATAACAAATAAATAAATACTACCCCATGATTCATAATTAAAACTTAAGGTATTTATTTGTACAAAAAATTAACTATATCACATATCTGTGGCCAACTTGTGATTTGGCTCTAAAGGAGTAGAAATCGGCTTTGCACCAGATAGGCCAGTTTCAGAAATAACTTCGAGAATATACTTGCGTTGACATAGATACATTCCAGAAGATTTTTGAGCAACCTCAATACCCAAAGATCTTTTAAAGGACCAAGATCTTTCATGTAAAAGCAAGACCTTGGGTAATCTTTAAATTTAGAAGTAGAAGAAAGAGAAGTCCAAGTAATCCGCAAATCATCCACATAAATGAGGACGCATAAGAAAGCATTATCAGCAGTATAAGTGAAAATAGAATAGTTGGGATATGATTGAACAAAATTGCACTTACAGAGAGCAGCTCAATTTGGAAAACAAACAACTGGGAGCCTGCCGAAGTCCATACAAAGATTTTCTCAATTTGCAAACTTGATAAGGAGAAGTGGTGCAAAAATCCTGGTAGGGGCCGCATGCAGACTTCTTCAGTCAAGCCACCATTCAAGAAGGCATTGTGGATGTCCATTTGATGGATAGGCCAGTTATGAGTGGAAGCAACAGGGAGCAGGGTTCGAACTGTTACCAGCTTCGCCACCAGAGCAAATGTATTTGTAAAATCAATACATTCGCATTGTGTATTTCCAATTATGACTAAATGAACCTTGTACCTTTCGATGGTGCCGTCAACTTTGCATTTAATACGGTATACCCATTTGCTTCCAAGAGCCCGTTTGCCCGAAGGAAGCAAAACAAGATCCCATATCTTATTCTTTTCCAAAGCATCAATTTCAAGTTTCATTTCGCACCAGTTCAAATTAATAACCCCTTCAGAGAATTTAGTAGGTTTAGAGGCTTCAGTAACGACGGCTAAAAATTGCTTATATGGGCCAAAAAATTTATTACAATTCATAAAATGTGCTATTGGATAAGAGAACTTACCTGAGGATGCCAGAACAGCGGGTGAATTAGAGGAAGAAGGCGGGCTGGAAATGTCGTGGACTGTGTACTGCGCTGAGGAGCTACTCAGGGGAACCATTCAGTTGGGCTGGCGAGAAGGAGTCTATTGGCAGTAGCCAGATGGTGGAGCAGTGGAGTTGTCCGCGAGTAGGGTTGAAGGAGGCAGTTGAGCCTAGGTCGCCAAATGAGGTGCATGGGCTGGGGCCTGGGCCTCTCAAGGAGAAAAGAAATGAGGGCTCCCGTCATGGGCTGGGACCGTAGAAGGAGAAGAGGAAGTGGGGTTCGTTTCTTGGGCTGAGCTCCCCCTTGCTTCTTGGGTTATCTTCTCAATGGTGCTAAAGGAGGGTTGGAGGCCCGCTAAGGATGCTCCAAAGTCTGGCAATGCATGGAAGGCAGTACTAGGAACATAATCTTGAGAATCAGGCAAATTTTTTGCAAAAGGAAAGTGGCCTTCGTGAAAAATAGCATCCCGGGAAAAATTTATTATCTTTCGGATAAAAAAAATCGTCAACCTTTCTTACCAAACGGGTATCCCATAAATTTACATGACTGACTCCAAGCCCGAAACTTATCTTTTGGCAGGGAATGATCCTGAACAAATGCAAAACATCCAAAAGTCTTTATGTGAGTGTATGGAGGAATTTTTCCATGTAAAATCTCAAAAAGGAGTTTTTCCATTTAATAATGTAGAGAGAGTGCGATTTATCAAATATCCTACTATGAGAACGCATTCCCCCCAAAACTTAATCGGTAAATTTGCTAGAAAGCCTAAAGCATGGGCCACATTAAGAATTTGGCGATGCTTACGTTCCACCCTTACATTCTGTTAGGGTGTATCCACAATCGTTTTTTGATGCAAAATGTCTTTAGTTGCAAGATAATTCTTTAAGACAGACAAACTCAGTTCTATTATCGGTTCGGATAGTTTTAATATTTTTATGGAATTGAGGTTGTACCATTGCAAAAAAAATTTTCAAAAAATCCGCAACTTCTCTTTTTTCAGCAAGCAAATAAATCCTCATAGTTCGAAAGAAATCATCTAAAATAGTTATAAAAAAATTCTTAGAACCACAGGCAGAAACAACGTTATAGGGACCCCAAAGGTCAGAGTGGATCAAATCAAATTTCTCAGAAGCAACATTTACACTGGAAGGGAAAATGTCCCTTGTCTGGTTAGCACACAAACGAATAGAGCACCTTTTATTTAACTGAGAACCATTTGATGGGAGTATCCTAAATATTTAGTTAACACAAATTGTGATGGATGACCCAAACGAGCATGCCATAGATCATAAGAATCATTAGACTTAATAGAACAAATAACTAAATTGGATAGCTACAATGGTCGATAAATATAGATCCCATTCCTTCATTCATCCACTCCAATCGGAGTCCTCGAGGTAGGTCTTGTAATACACAAACACTATTAAACAAAGTAATGAAGTAAATAGTGTCTATTTGACCCAAAGATATCAAATTCCATTTAAGTTTGGAAATAAACATGATGTCTTTTAAAGTAAGATTAGGTCCGAATACGTATCTCCTTGTTGAGAGGAAGTTGCTTCAGTCCTATTAGGTAATCCAACAGTGTAAGGAGAGGTAGGACACAAATTCATGAGTAAATCTTGTCGACCAATCATATGACGGGAACATCCTGAATCTAAAATCCACAAATTCTCTAGCTTACCAGAGTTTACCAGTATTGGATTGATTATTAAGCAAGGTGAGAAAATTATTCCATTGATGTGCAGAAAGCACTGGAAAATTTGATGCAGTGACAGCATGGGTTGAGCCGCCATCTCCACTGTCGTTGGTGAGCTCTCCATGAACTGCTGCTGCGGTGAAGTCGAGAGAGGGAGCAACAACCCTGCTGCCGCTGCCGCGTCCTGCTACAGGTCGACGCCCACCGCCTTTGGTCCTATTTTGTTGCAATGAGAGCAGAGTTTGGAAGAGTAGTTGCCGTTTTTGGGGGCTGCAAAAGATATTCCGCTACTGTTGTGATCGGCATCGGCACTTGTTGGAATCCGTAGGCAAAAAGCAAAATAAAATAAAACTACGGAAATCCACCAACAGGATCTGTACATACTAAAAAACCAATTGGATAAAAATTATCTCAATGTTTTGATTGTCGTTGTGGAGGCGCTGCTTTGTACGCTTCGCCCTCTACTTGTATCCACGCGACGAACTCCTCTGCAAGCGATCGGGATGCTAGCCCCTTATGTGTTCTGAAAACTGTTTAGAACTGATCCTGACTATCTAGTACTCGGTCGTATTTCGGAGAGAGGAGGCTAGATACTATATCGCCGCTCTAGAGTTTAGGGTTTTGTTTTTCTTTAATCAGATAAAGGACGGCCACCAAAAAAATGTTAACATAACCTTTTATAGCTGTCAATATCAAAACCCTAACTGTCATCTAATGACAGTTTAATCTCGTCCGTCTATTCCTATAATCATTCAACGGTTGGATGAGTAATATTAAGTAATTAATTTCATTTATTCGATTAAATAAAATTAATTACTTATTAACTTACCAGAAAATACAATATGGAATCTGATTCCCCTTTTGTATACGTTCAACGAATCTGGACACAATCTAGATTCATTGGACGTGGACATTATGCTCACAAGATCTTCTATGCGTGTGACCCTGTAGGTTCACTTAACGTTAGCAATGAATGAAAAATGTCCTAGACATTTATTCACAAAACATAAGCGGCCTCTAGCAAGACATTATGCTTACCCAAGTTAAGTAAATGTAATAATAACCTAGCATCAGATTTAATATTTAGTCCTTTTGTCACACGATATCCTAATTAAGTATAAGGCATAGATCAAGTCATCCTTATAAAACTTAATTAACCATTTACTTGATCACAGGCAGATTGTTCCAACAAATAATATTAATAACACCTTATTAATACTTATTTGAGCATGGCCATGCATATTTTCCAGTCTTCCTTATCAAGGGGCCCATGGATATCTCTCTCTAAAAAGAGAGGGACAAATCCCTTTCACTATCTCCAATATTCAAGTCATGACGAGAAAAAAAGCCAACCAATAGTCATAATGATCACCTAATTAAAAGTGATGTTTGACTATGTCAAAACATATTTTCTCCCCATGCAAGAAACATTAGAAACATTAGGTCAAAGGACACCAAATATAAAACTGAGAAAAAATACTTATAACTTAAACCCATGCAATATTTCTTCTTCACTTTGGGTCATGTCCAATACAATATTCTCAATATGTATTTATGAATTGATTTTATATCTCATATTCATGATCAGTAAAAATTGAACATCAATCAACTTCACACTAGTTTACAAGATGTAATAAACTAGGGATAAATAAGAATAGTATTTTATTAGCTATAAGGGTTTTACTATCAAGTAACATACTTGATGAATAAGAGAATAAAATATAATTCAAAAAAATGCATGCTTCATAAATCATAAATGTGAGTCAATTGGTCTTAGGGCATATACTAACAGCACTTGCCACATGTTGGTGTTTTTCTTCTTTCAAGATCCGAGCAAGAACCTGTTTAATCAGTGGAGTAGGTTCTTACTAGATTATTCCAGACCAGGCGGTGCCATACATGTAGGGCTGTAAATGGGACGGGTATTACCCGTACCCGCACGGGTCTGTACCCGTTTTTAGCGGGTAAGGTTTAAATTTTATACCCGCAGACCCGTACCCGTACCCATATTTATACTCTATATGAGTCCAGGTAAGGTACGGTGATACCCAGACCCGTATACCCGTATTAATAAAATAATAATATATGTTATATATTATATTATATTAATATATAATTTATAATTTTTTTAACATATTATTTTACTCTTATCTTTAACCCTAACCTACTACCTCTACTCTACCTACCAACCAACCAACTACACTCACATCACATCACACTCACACTATGACGATTTTGTATATATTTGAACTTTTAATTATGTGAATTAGAGATGTTAAATGATTTTATTTGTTGAAAGAAATGTTAAGGAGATTATGTTAATCATGTTAAAATTTTTATTTTTTGAATTATACATTGTTTTACATATTTTTGTTTAATAGGGAAATAAAATATAAAAATGTCATACGAGTACGGGTATACCCGTACCCTACCCTGGACCCTGGAGGGTCGGGTCTAGGTCCAGAATTTTATACCCTGGAGGGTATGGGTCCGGGTCTGGGTCCAAGTTTCACTATAAGGTACGGGTCCGGGTCTGGGGGTACCCTGAGGGTCTGGACCTGTTTACAGCCCTACATACATGGCATCATTCAAGCCCATTAAAAATTGGTAGAACTTTTCCTCCTCTCTTTATTTTGTGATGGCACCGAAGTTGCCACAATGTCTACCATTATCACAACGTGGTAATTGCTAATAGTTCTCCAATTCGTCCCAAATTTTCTTTAATTTGGGGTGGTATACGGATATGAAGTCATCAGCTTGTTTGCAATTTTCTAAGGCGGCTTTGAGTTCATATTTCTGTGGTCCATTCCCCATAAAAAATCATTCTCTGATGCCGGTCCATAATTCATCTACTCGTTCCAAGTAGTTTATTGAAGTTCTCAATGTTGGATCAATTGTATTAAGAATCCATGAGCCAACAAGAGAATTGACTTCCCACCATTCTTCTTCCTTGTCTAGATCATCCTGTAGAATTGGGATTAACCCGTACAAAAATTTCAGTTTCCGTTCTGATCGTAAATAACATGCGAATTGCCTTGGCCCATTTATCATAGTTGTGTGACAAACTTTCGCCAGACAATTGAACTTGCATAATAATTAAATGTGGTCCTTAAGAAGGAGCTACATAATAAGGATCCATTTTCATAGCACGATCAGTCACATGACTCTCTTCTTCATAAGTGTCGGTTACTGTGCTATTATCTATCTTACTTTACTCATTGTAAGAGACAGGCTCTGATACCATGAAAGTTTCAATGAGGAAACAAGCGATGTTTTATGTTTATTATCAAAGTAATAATAGGAATGTATAAAATTTGCAAGCCTAGCTATTCTAGGATACTAAGTAACTTATAGGAAAGTTTTCTAATGAATACAACAATCATATTTTTAATCTATGAATAATTAACACGGTAATAGAATACAAAAATCAAGGAAAGAATCCTAGTGTATAAGGAAGGAATATACTCAATAAAGAGTATACTTAATATTCTTAATCAATCTCAATAAAGAAACCTTTCAAAAAAAATTTGGTCAATAGAATCCTTTCAAAATTGATAACATTAATTAAAATGAGTAATAGTGAAAAAAAGAAGATGGAAGCTATACAAGAATTTATAACAATCCATCTCTACCTCTATTGCCAAACCCTTCAGCACTGTCGCCTCCAAGCCAGAGCAAAATGAAACCCGTAACTCCTCACATTTTATCTTTTTTATTTTCCCAATGGTGCCACAGAATTAACAGAGCTTAAAGAAGATGAAAGAAAATATCATTTTTTATATATAGAAAAAAGGAATGAATGTGGACATATCACATACCTCAACTAATTGGCTAAATAATGAAAGGATTTCTTTGATTTAATTAAAAAGCAAAAGAAAAAGGTGTGACGGATTGGCGAGCAAAGCAGTCGTGACATAGTGATGAGGAGAAGAGAGATAAGGCGGGGACGTCAAGACAGTAAGGCGATCGAGGGAGAGGGTGAGGATTTTACACACACACACACACACACACAGAGCTTGCAAAGGAACAAGGAAAGAAAAAGAAAAAAGCACAAAAAGACTTTATACCCTTTAAATAGGTAGAATTCGGTAAAATATGGGTAAAAAGTGGTCGAGATTTTTATTACAAAGTTTTAAACCCAATACTTGCAAGTGCACAAGTTCAATCTAAAACAGCGAGTAAAAAGGGTGTGAACCACAGATAAATGCTTAATCACTAAATTATTATCTTCCCAAATTAATTTTATAAAAAGAATTTATTTTTATTATCTAATATTATTCCTAACTTAATTAAAACTAATAAATAAAATTAACAAAAATTAAGAGCTTTACCAACAAAGAGGTTTTTAGAACCTTAAATCCGCCATTAACCTATATAACAATGATTTAACATTTTTTAGGAGAAAAGATTAGACCTTTGTATGGTGATCTAAGCTACAAGTTTCGATTCACTAAAGAAATAGATTGTGCTTAAATACATGTCATAACCCATCTAACCATTAGCATGGCTTATTCAAATTTATGGCATAAATCATCTAAAATTAGCATGAACTATTCAATTCTAAAACCCATAATATAGATGCAAAGCTCACATATCTTTCATACTCAAGACTACAAGAATCAAGTATAGATAAAAGTACAATTAACCCAAAGAATTAGTCTACAAGAACAATTACAAAGAATTAATTAAATCAAACCAATAAAGATCCCAAGATATATAATCATATAAATAATATAAAATCTTTCAAAATAAAATAAAATAAAATTACACAGCTAGGGTTTCATTGAGATTCTAAAAAGAAAATTAATTCATAATTAAAGAGAAAGAAAGAACTAAATTCTTGAAAAACAACATGGCTTCTTCTTCCATCTAGATTTGCTACCGCAGTTTCCTCTCAAAATTTTTCTTCAAAGTGGCTTCTCTGATGCGGCTCCTTTTAAAGAGAAGAAAAAGAAAAGATTCCTTTTTCAAGTCTAATTCTACCAAACCCCTAGACCAAACCATATTAGGATTTCTTCTTTTCTTTCTTATCGTAAAAGACTTCTATAGCAATGTATGGTTGCTACTCAATTTTGTTTAGCAGCTTCCGAAACAACATAGTCAAAGACATGGTCTTTTCTATTTTTTTTTAATTGTTACTAACTTCATGATTTTACAATTTTCCCTTTTTGTTCTTTAAAAATCTGCAAACAAATAAATAAAAAATGAATTAAATATAATAACTATAATAAATAAATTAAATACTTTCAAGGACTTAGAATTAAAACTAAAGCTATTTATTTGTACAAAAAATCACCTCTATCAACTCCCCCACTCTTAAATTTTGCTAGTCCTCAGGAAAATATAAAGAATAAAAATAAAAACTAACCAGCCACTTTCATAGGATTCACGATTACACTTAACATGTGTAACAAGCCTTTTAAACCCATAAGTTTCCCTTAGTGGACGAGTATGATCTTGTGAGGATTTGCAGACGATATACCCACAAAGTCAAATAAGCAAAAGTTCTAAAATAGATATATAGAACAATTCAAATTAAGTACATTTCATCGAAATCTCAAGCTTCTCAAGACAGTCACTCTCCTTCTTATATTCACACTCAAGTTAACAAACAATATTCAATTATCTTCCATAGCTAAAACAAGAAGTGTGTAAAATGTGGTCGTGGTCATAAAAGAGTGTAAAATAAATACTAAACAAAATTTTCAAATTACATATAAAAGATAAATCTCAACAAAAGTTCATTCCGCAAGCTCACTCTTTGTAACTTCTCTCCACTAATCGAGTATTCTCAAACTCAACTTATATCAGGTATTACTTTAAAGCTTGTAATGTAAGGTTAGGGTATTGGTTATCAACCGAAGGTAAGGAATTCAAATTCAAAGAAAAAAGAGAGCTTGCAAAGAAGATGGATACTTTAAAATTTGACCAACTTTCTAACTTTGTTTTTGTTTTTTATTTTTTTCTTTTAAATGGCACATTCACCAACTACTTTCTTCTTCTCTCAAGATTTTATCATTTTTTTTTCTTTTAAATAGCACATTCACCAACTACTTTCTTCTTCTCTCAAGATTTTATCATTTTTTTTTTCTTTTAAATAGCACATTCACCAACTACTTTCTTCTTCTCTCAAGATTTTATCATTTAAGGCCATTCTTGTTTTTTTCTTACATTCACAAATTCGGGCCTCTTGAATCTTTTATCTTTGCAGCTTATGACTTGTAATGATCATGTAACAACTTTTCTTTCTTTTTCTTTTTCAGCCCAACTCATTTTTTTCTTTTTTATTCAACACAATAAGTCATTTTTTTTTTCTTTTTCTTCCCCCTTTTCCAAAATCACTTATTCTCCTTTTATAACACAAAAACATCACCCACCAAAGAAGCACAAGTTAAAAGTTTGCATTAAGCTCTCTACAAGATTAAGGGTTAGTATTTAAGTGGTTTAAAAAAAGAAAATAATATTTAAGGCTCAAAAGAGTACGAAGGTAAAAATCATGAAACTTGGTAGGTTTGAAAGATACAAACGATTTAAAGAAGGCCTATGACCATCGTTTCTGAGGCAAATCAGAGAAACCATAGTATTTTGCCTCACGAGGTACTTAAGTAAGTTATAGAATATAGGGAAGAGATTTATCAACTCTATGCAACTCAAAAACAATGTAAAGGATTTACACTAACAATGACCCATGTGCTCAAGCAAAAGTCGTGTAAAGTTATAATGGATATAGAGCATAAGTTCATTCACCCAAAATTTTTTTTTTAAAAAAAAAAAAAAAAAAAAGCACTTTCCTTAACTTCTTCAAGACATTTTTGAAAGGCACTCAACAAGAACTTTTCTTTAAGTAAAATCATATTTTTTTGGTTTTTTTCCTCAAAATAATGTAGAAAAATAAACAAAAAAAAAAATCTAGCAAAATTTGAACTAAAAACCAGAAAGATGAAAAAAATGACACTAAAACATATCTTCTCCCCTACACCTAGATCATACATTGTTTGAAATATGATAAAAGAATACCAAGAGTAGGGAAGAGACAAAGAAAAGAACAACACAACATGATAGAAGAGGCAATACTAATAAAATTCTACAAGAATAGCAAGCAATCTTGTAATCTCCATAGCAACGAAAAAGTGTTTACTTACCCTTCAAAACAAATGTTTGATACATTTCTACCTATCAAGTGAGATAAAAAATATATAAATATATGAAGAAAACAATAAACAAAATAAAATTTGGGTTGCCTCCCAAAACCACTAAATTTAAAGTCTTCAACCAGACTCCCTTATTCTTTTGTGTTTAGCCAGGATCTATTTCTCTCACATTAGGCTCATGATTCACAATCCAAAAAGAATTTTCTAATGAAGCAATACAAGCATGATTAAAATTGCCATCCTCAATGCACATTAGCTTTTCTTTCTCAATAAAAATAAATTCTTTTGAACATATTAGAGTTTCTTCAGTTAATTCATCAATTACATCTACCAGATAACAATTAGAATCATCTTCTATAGAAGATTGGGAAGGGAGCCTTCAAAAATATTCAATCTAATCCTCATATTTATCACAGAGACATCTATAACCCTACCTCTATAATTAATAGTGGCATCAACAGTAGCCAAGAAAGAACGTCCTAGAATAATGGGGATATGACTCTTAGAAGGTCTGCAAGTTCCATATCTAACACTATGAAGTCTACAGGAAAAACATTTTTATCAATTTGAACTAGGACATCATCTATGCTCCCCCTAGGCGCCTTAATAGACCCATGAGGTAAGTATAAGGTTATATTAGTTGGTTGCAATTCTCTCAATCCTAACTCTTCATAAACAGAGCATGGAATTAAATTAACACTAGAACCTAAATCTAGGAGTACCCTCTCTATTTTATGATTACCAATAAGATAAGAAATAGAAGGGAAACAAGGATCTTTATATTTAGGTGGAATGTTATATTGCAAAAAGGAGCTCCCATTTTCAGATAAAAAGATTTTCTTAAAAACATTGCTTTTAGATTTTCTTTTAAAAGTTCACGTCTTTAAGAAATTTTGTATAAGCTGGGACTTGTTTAATGACCTCTAAAAGTGGAAGATTGACTCTAACTTCTTTGCGGGTTTCTAAAATATCTTCCTTTTATTACCCTATCTAAGATGTGGAAGTGGCAATAAAGCTTGTGGATAAGGAATCTTTGGCTTATATGAAGCTGTAGGAGATGATTCTAAAGTCTTGGACTTAGACGAGGAAACTAGTTCCTTCTCGTCTTCTTTTCAATTTTATCCCCATTATCAATCTCCTCAATTTCATTATCATTTGGCTCACTTTCTTTTATAGGTTTTCCTACTTTATTATTTATCAACTTTCCGTTTCTAAGAGTTTATGACAACTTTGACTTGCTCATGATAAGAATTAGCTCTTGGGTTCTCTATTGGATGACTAGGAAGCTTACCCTCATTTCTCCTACTCATTGCAGCAGCTAGTTGCCCTATTTGAGTTTCTAACTTAGCAATAAAAACTATAGATGATAAGCAGATGCTATCTTTCTGCCCAGGAAAGTTGGCTTTTAAAATAGAGGGCAGGCAAGTTAAGTATGTGAGTCTAAAATTTGGATATTAGCTCCAAACTTTTCAAAGTAGATAAAACCTATATTGTTATTGGTCTAATTGACCTTCCCCTTCTTGTTACTCCCAGGAGAAATTTGGGTAATTTCTCGTGCCTGGATTGTATATGTTAGAATATAGATCGTTCTGTCTATGAAATCCTTGAGCCATATTGATTTGTTCCTAAACAAATCTGAAAATAGTGAAGCACTAAGGCAATCATAGTTAGCATGAAAAGGATTAGAGCAAATTGCATAAACACTTTGCATATTAGGAGAATTAGTAGGTAATGTATTCAAAGCTAACAATTGATCGAACATTTTAGATAATGCATTGACTTTCATAGAAAGATCAACAGTTTGAGAAACTTTGTACGTTCCTCATCTATTTCCTATTTGCTTAGATGTGCCTATTCGTGAGGATGTGACTTGTTGTTGTGAGTTATAATTTATATTTTCAAATAAATCCCACGTCTCATCTGTAGTTTTATGAAAAAAAAGGCACCACCACAAGATGAATCAACAATTTATCGATTTCTCTCATCTAATCCCAAATAAAAATTTTGTATTTGTTGCCATTTACGGACTTTATGGTGTGGGCAACTACAAAAAATCACCTCTATCAAAATCCTCATTGCCCCTTGAACTTTTCCAAATTTTAGTTTTGGATCCTGAACTTCAAAATGGCAAATTTTAGACATCAAACTTGAAAAACGTGCAAAAATCGACCCTTCTGTCTTATTTAACTATTAAATCATTAATGGTCAAATAAGTTAAATGGTATAATTGGAACTTCACTAATAAAATTTTTCTTTTAATCCTTTAGAATCTAACAAAAATCCCTTAGGTCCCTACCTTTAATTATTAATTATTTTAAGGACCTAATGTTAATTTGTAAAAACCCTAATATATATCTTTTATCTTCTTCTTCTCCCACCTCCGCACCTTCCACACATACCATCAATGCCCCTGGATTGCCGCTACCGATGGCAAACCTCAAACCTTTTCTCTCCTTCTCCTTCTTTTCCTTCTTTTGCTACTAATTCTTCTTCTTCTTCTTCTTCTTCTTCTTCTTCTATTGATTCTTCTTTTCCTTCTCCTTCTCCTCCTTATTCTTCTGCTGATTCTTCTTCTCCTCCTCCTCCTCCTCCTCTTCCTTCTTCTTCTTCTTCTTCTTCTTCTTCTTCTTCTCCTTCTCAATTCCTTAACCTTCACACTAATACTCCCAATGTACCCAATAAATTCACACCACACACTAATTTCCTGCAAATTCCCAATATGCCCAGATGAAGTACAAAATTTGTGTCTGGAGATTTCGGTATTTAGTGTTTGAGATTTTTCTGGAGAGGAGAGAGTTGCTTCATTTAAATGCTTCGTTTCCGTGGAGGCTGGACCTCGATGGAAGAAGGAGAAGGAAAAGAAGAATCAGTAGTAGCAAGAGAAGAATAAGAAGTTTGCAGTTCGTCGGAGGTAGGGATAGTGGCGATTTAGGATCAGTGGTGGTGGTGTGTGAGTGGGGAGGAGGGTGAAGAAGATAAAAGATATATATTAGAGTTTTTATAAATCAAAATTAGGTTTTTAAAAGAATTAATTATTAAAGGTAGGGACCTGCTTAAATTTTGTTAGATTCTATAGGATTAAAAGAGAAATTTTATTAGTGAAGTTCCAATTATACCCTCTGATTTGTTTGACCGTTAATGAGTTAACTATTAAATGAGATGAAGCGATCGATTTTTGTACGTTTTTCAAGTTTGATTTTCAAAATTTACTAGTTTGAAGTTTAACGTTCCAAAATAAAAATTTAAAAAAATTTAGGAGATACTGAACTTTTTACCCTAAATAATTAGATATTAGTAACCCAATTAAAAATTAGCAAAAATAAAATACTTAATCGTCAATTTGTCAAACAAGAATACCGTATTTTTTTTAATTTAACCCTCTCACTAATTTCTCTTTTACAATTTACTCTAATGCGAATTTCCCTGAAAACTGAAAACAACCTTATCTTGGCCTTTTACAACGGTAACTCCCGGGTCCCGACCGACTCCCGCGACATTTGTTTGGCAATTTTGCTTCTTTTCTCACAAACAGAGAATCCAATCCCCCTAAGATTTTTCTGTGTTTCCACTTTCTCTGCAAGCGACTCTCCCTCCTTACTTGACTCTGTCGCTGTAAACCCACCGCGCGTTTCGACTCTTCTTCTCTCCACTCTTCTCCTTTACTCCTCCACCAACGGCCCTACCCCAACCCCTTTTGATCCCTCTCTCTTTTTTTTTTTCTTTTTTTTTCTTTTTTTTGGTTGAAATTGTCTCATGATTCTCACCTTTCCAACTCTTCACGTATGATAACCATCTCTAAAGCACCGGTTCACTTCACTAAACAAATCTCAAGAATCAGTTTGACCCCAAGATTTTCTAGTGCTGTGGTGAGTTTGAACTTGGGATTTGGATCAAAACCCAAAAAGGGAGGAGGGTTCTTTAGGCTGGTTTGGGCCGATGACAGTGGTGATATGGAATTGCTCAATAAATTGAGTAGAGGGTGCTTCTCCAACGGCCTTAAAAAGGGACAGAAGGTCGAAGTTGAAAACGTTAATGGAGGTGAGGATATATTTGATGCGGCGTCTGCTGAAGCCGAGGTACAGCCTCAGCATCTGGTGGTTATGGTCAACGGCCTCGTTGGGAGGTGAATGGAACTTGATACTTGTAATATTGTCGCATGTATGAGTATATGACTTGAATTACCCCTAAAGCATGCCTTATATAATTGACAATTCTTGAAATTTATGATTGTACTTAGTGTTCTTTCTTCTTTGGGCTTTTGCTATTTCTTGTACTAATTTGAACGTAATTGACTTGTTGGCTTTGAAGAATGTAAGTTGAATTGAAAATATGAATTACTAAAATTTGACATCAAGGGAAAGGTCTCTAGAGTAGACATTAAAGTTCTGTTTTTTGGAACATATTGACTTGCAGTTGAGTGGTTGAGAAAAGGCAATCACTTTACAAATATTATGCGTGGAGCAGCTTGAGTTGAGCTGTGTACAGGAAGGACTGAGAACAGATTTTACTTAGTAACAGGATAGAAATTTCAGCTTATATGGCTATTTAGATATTTTGATATGGTTACCTAAGCATGTTATAAGTTTCTTTCACTGGCTGGTTATCTTATACTTGTTTAATGTTCTTATTCAAGAAAGTTTTCTCACAAACTTTGGCGTACCCAAAATTTTGATATGGCACTTAATATGGAGAATCCTGTGATATTTTGCAGTAACTTTAGTACCATACTACTACTTGGGAACATGTAATGCTGCTTATACTAGATGAAGCAAAGACTTGACATAAATTTTATTTTTAATTCTCTTACACCCTTTATTAAGAGAATTTCTCCTTAAAATCAACGTTAGAGCAAAGTGGCTCTGGTTAAGGAATCTAGCCTTGCTTCATCCTTACCAGTAATATATTCCAATAGAGTGTGACTTGAAATTCTTTTAGAGTCTGATGTTTTCAGCTGAAAAGTAATATGGAAGTATTGAAGGTTAATGAACAATCTAGTTTCCTTTTATTTGAAGCCAACAGAATATGATAATTCTGGGCATCAATGCTCTTGCAAAATTTAGGGGATATTTTCCATCACCATAGATGGAATAAGATTTCGGTCCTCTATGAGTGCCTGATCACAATAAACAGAATATCTGCAGAAGCATGTTAAACATTTGTGCATACAAGGCAGAAGTTGTTATTCTAGTATGAATTGAGTATGATATATTCATATGCATATCTATATTTTTGCATACATGTGAACCATATCTATGTTTTTGTTATGCCATGTGTGCATGCATATTGTAGTCATTCCTTCAAGCTTTTTTTTTTAATAAATACTTTTATGAATAGAAATTCCTTCTAACTATTGTTACCAATATTCACACAACTACCATTGTTTATTCTCAGTGCTGAAGATTGGAGATACGGTGCTGAGCAATTTGTGAGGAGACTTCCAGATAAAGTTATTGTTCATCGTAGGTTAATGATTCCTGTTTACAATTTCTGCAGAAATTTATAACATGATATAATGGTTTTACGGTATCACATTCCTTTTTTTCTATTCCATGTGTGTTGCATCTTGGTTAATTTGGCTAGACAAAGCTATGATTTATGTTTTGCAGCCTAGAGGTAGGTGTGCTTCAAGACACTTTTAGTTTCAGTCAATAGCCTGATAAAACATGATTAGTAATTGTTTCAACTAAAGTTATATCATATATCTTATTATCTTAGGCTTTATTTGGATTGGTGTTTTAGTTTGAAAAAGTGAGTTTTGTAATTATTGGAATTCGTGAAAGTTAAAATGTTTCTGAGAGAAGATGTGGGAACCAAAGTTTTAAAAAAAAAAAAGTATAAGTGTTAATATTTAATAATCCATCCAAATAGACCCGTGACTCCCTGCAAAATCAGCTTTTGTTTTCTTGTTTTAGTTCTTGTATTTGTTCAATGCATATGTTCTCCTTTCAGTTATCTGAACGTAACCACCAGTCCTACTAGGGTATTGTTTTTTGCTGACGAAAGAGTGCACTGTTGCATAGTTCTTCCAGTTTCACTGTGAATTCTAAGTAGTTAATGATTTGTGTCTGTTTTCCTCTCAACTTCTTCAACAAAGCTTTCATTAATTTTTCCTGTTCCTGTTTATTTGAGAAATTCTTGAATGTGCAAGAGAAGTCTGAACTTTTTTATATCAGCTTACCCAGCAACATGATTCTTTTGTAGCTGATGTCTACCAGGTAGCAAGGTCAACACGTTAAGGCTGACATTTGATGGCGTTGACTGTATGGGTGAGAGGCTAGCTGAAGAGGTACTTTGCTAACAGTGGTGATATGTACCACCAATTTCCTCCCCAGTTTTTCCATTAGTGGTTGCAGTTGGTGTATAAGTAATTCATTACAAAATCAAGGAGGTTATCAATCAACCAAGAAAAATATCCGCTGTTCACAGTCACTGGGGGATAATGGTGTTATGAAGATTAGTATATATTTGATTACTTTTTTGCTAATAGCATTTTGGCCCCTTTCTACATCTGTTATATTACTATTACTGGTATTTGGTTTGATACTGCAAGACCTTTTAGTTTGAGGATATCATTTTCAGATATTTATACATATGTCTTTTATAGTGCAGGTGATCAGTGTTGTAAAACGCTGGCCTGGGTTGCACAAGATCTCATTTGTTGCCCATTCCTTGGGTGGCCTTGTTGCAAGGTATGCGATTGGGAGGCTGTATCAGCTTTCTACTAGAGTGGAAACTACTTCCCAAAGTGAATGTGGTTCACGTAGCGAAGCAAATAATTCCGGGCACCACCCTGAACAGCATTATGAAGCAAGGATTTGTGGTCTGGAACCCGTCAATTTCATAACATTTGCAACCCCACATTTGGGCTCGATAGGACATAAACAGGTTTGGCTTCCTGTGTTTTCTCTCTATTTGTTGTTTACTTATGGATTGATTTTTGCTTATAGTATTTAATCTATAACATTTCTTGTTCTTTATTCTTCACATGAGGTCATGTATTTTGAGTTTAAAGTAATTAGTCTGTTTCTAGATAATGCCAATTCTTTTTGTGCCTTTTCAGCTTCCACTCCTTTGTGGTCTGCCTTTTCTAGAGAAAAGTGCTTCTCAAACTGCACACTGGATTGCTGGGAGATCTGGGAAACATTTGTTTCTCACTGATGAGGATGAGGGAAAGCCTCCTCTCCTTCTTCAAATGGTTAAGGATTCAGATGACCTCAAATTCATGTGTGTACTGAAGCTAGCACCCTATTTGAACTATTTCTGAAAGTAAACAAAAGGAGGAAAAGCTTATACTTACAAATTGATAAAAATTGAATATATAGGTCAGCTTTGCGTGCTTTCAAGCGTCGAGTGGCATATGCAAATGCAAACTATGACCGTATCCTTTGTCGCTCTTAACTACATTTTCACAACTGTAGTTTCTTTTATAACCACAGAAAGCTTTCTGTGTTTGTTGCTTCATGTTATTTCATTGTTGCCTTTACTGATCGTTAAGATGTTGTTGGCTGGAGAACATCATCAATCCGCCGTCAACATGAACTTCCAAAGGTATATGAATTTTTTTAATTCAATTTTAATTATTAAAATGCTGCACATTTTTTAAAATCTGTCTCATTTCTCTCTCTGTCTCTGTCTAGTCAAACCTTCTCATGAAAAATGAGAAATATCCTCATATCCTACATATTGATCATGGAATTGCCGAAGATATAAACAATAAGGCATCCTCAACAGTGGGAACTGGAGTTATCGACTTGGAAGGTATATTAGTCCCTTAGTGATTCCATCTCCTTACTATCCCAAGTAATAAGTTTTGGAGCCTATTTCTCCACGTATGAGAATGCATGTGTTGGTTTGGGAAACAATGAAATAAGCCACTTGTTTAATTGTTAAAGAATATGGAAGGAAGTGTACTCATGCCAGATTGATCTCCAGTATCAAATTTTAACTTTCTTTTGTGGGTGTTTTGGCAATCATGTTATGCATTTGGAGTTGCATCTTTTATTATCCTGATTAATTTCTACATTTTTTTTTTTTTTAATTTCTCTTCTAATTTTTGTTTTCCTGGTTTGGCACATTTCATCCATCCTGAATTTGATGATAACGAAAATTTTGTGTTTTCAGAGGAAATGATTAAAGGCCTCACGCAAGTACCTTGGGAGCGCATCGATGTTAGTTTCCAAAAAAGTACTCAACGATACGTTGCACACACTACAATTCAGGCAAGATCTGGAACCTCCTCATTGTTGTGTTAGTGCTACTTGTGGAGCGATTTTTAGTTTGTTGGAAGCTTTTTGTTTTGGTTATTAATTAAAAGCACTTTCAGTCATGTCTGGATGTTTTAACCATAAAAAGATTCAGAAGGTCGATGTGAGGAAGTGCCATGTTTTTTTTGGTGATGTTTCATTCACTGCGTTCCACAAATAGAGTAGTACTCTTCAAGTATGGATTTCTTATTGAATAAATATTAAAATGATTTGGATCCTCATTACCTACCTAATGCAGGTGAAGAGCTACTGGCTGAACTCTGATGGAGCTGATGTGGTTCAACATATGATTGATAACTTTGTAATTTAAAAGCCATCTCTCTCTCTCTCTCTCTCTCTATATCTGTCTAGTAAGTAAAGTATATAGGAGCAACAAGCCATCCATCCATCCTTTTCTAGCTCTCTTTGTATTTGAAGCTTTCCTTCCAGTCAATGAATGAATGAATGACTCAAGTTTTTTTATTAAATTGCACATGATGTCAAAACCTCCTTTTGCTTTGTACATCACAAGTCTTGTTTGCTTTTGTACATATTTTTGACTTTGCTTTGGGCATTTGCCATTTTTAATTTTAAATACAACACTTTTTCTCTTCAACTTTAGATGTGTGAAAGATGAAGAGATTTAGTCTTCTGATTCTGTTCACACTCTCACTCTTCAGCACTTGCTTTTTAGTCCAGCTGTTTGCACTTGTCATATGGATGAATTCTACTCTCTCTCTCTCTCTCTCTCTCTCTCTCTCTCTCTCTCACTCTATAGAGACAGAGAAAGAGACAGGCTATCAAGACAGAGGAAATAAATAGCATTCATTTTTTAACAGAAAAAAGACAGTACGATATTAGATAGGCTGATAAAGTAAGTAAGAGAGGGACAAATAAATTGTGTTTATATCAGTCATTAGGTTGGAAGTTGAAGAAGTATAGCTGCACAAGATAGAGAGGAGACTTATTTTTAATAATCCTAAATTATATAGAAAGAAAATAATAAAATTACATGAATTATTTTTTATCTCTAATTCTAACTTGTCACAATCTCATGACTTGTTGAATTAGGGTGATTAAATGCATGTAAATATGTTGAGATATGCCAAGTTTGTCCTTTGAAAGCATATCATATTTTAGAGGCGTACATTTAAGTCTATTTCTATCTTGTCACATCTTAACTACTGCATTAGAGCGATTAAATATATGTTAATCTACTGTGATATGCCAATTTACCTTTAGAAAATTGTGTCACATTTTAGAGACGTGAATTTTTAATTGTCGAAATTATTGATTTAGTGGTGATGAGATAAAATTAGATACAAGAGCTCAAAATAGAAAAGACAAGAACTTCTTGCTTCTCTTAGAATGTAAATGCTAGACAAAGAAATAAAATTGGGGAAGGACTTAAACAAATGAAGAATTGTTTCTCTTTTTCATTTGATATATATAACATAGAGGTACTCTTTGTCAAGTCAGACTGAAATAACAAAATTACATTCTCTCCCTGATGTATTAAAAAAAGAAAAGAAAAATAAAATTATATGAACAGATATCTCTTGTCAAACTTGTCTCATCCTTTATAAAAATCAAAATAAAAGAAGTGTTGAACTCTCCAAAAGTCTTCAAAAAAAGAATTCAACAAATGTGGTACCACCTTTTAATTCAACTGTTTTCTTGTGGTGGTGGCACAATAATCCTTACTAAAAAAGGATTTTATTCTTTTGGATTTTGAGCATATAATCTTTATGCTATATTGTTGTCAGCTTCTCTGTATAAGCCACTGTTTTATTTGGTTTGAGTTTGTTGGATATTTGGCTTTGTCTCATTTGTTTCAACCCTTGATTCTCTTGTCAGCAGATTTGATAAACTTTTGCAGAACTGATAAACATAAATAAATACGCAAAATAAGTAAATATTGTGGATTTTCAATTTGAGAATTTTGTTATTTATGTCATAAAATGTTTACTTTTCAATTCTTAACTAAATACTTTCATTTTATCTTTTTATCTTTTTATTATCATAAACTATCATTGAGATTTTGACAATTTAACATATATACAAGAGAATTTGGTCACCAAACTCATACTTTTTCTCATGCAATAAAATCTAGTTACAAAACTAAATAGAGAAATAACTCTTTTTTTAATATTTGTAAGTGAGTACGAAATTAGATAAACAAAATAATCATTTTTTTAACATTTACAAGTGAGAAATACCTAAGACGTGATGTAATCTGTCTACGAACATATTAGACAAAGGAGGTATTTTGAATTAAGGTTCAAGTCTCAACAAGAGGTGTGTTGTTCAATGGTTTGACTCCCTCGCTTATGATCTTCTACATGGTATACTAAGTGAGAAATCTTAAATTTACAAGTGAAAAATGTGTAAGCTCAATAGCCTAATTCTATCGCATAAAGACCAAATTGTCAAAATTGAAAATTAGAAAATATTTAAAAATAAAATATTTGGTAAAACTCAAAAAGTAAACATAATATTTTAGTATATATATATATATATATATAGTGAATTTCTGTTTGTTTGAAATTAAAGAGGGGCTTCTTTGATACCTTTTTGTATAATAGCAACTCTCCTGCTGATTTTGATACCTCTACAACACAATGATTTGGAGCCACTTCAATCACCTGAAGGAACATCATAAGATGCATATTTAGTTAATCGTGTACCATACAATATATTATTATATTCAAAATATATCGACATTATATTTACCCTGGCAGAAGCTTCCAAACATGATCTACATCTGGTCATCTTTGGTGAATGCATTTTCATCTGAAAATTTAACCTCAATCAATTAACAATATAGGAAACAAATGAAGAAATTTTTTTGAAAAAAAAAAAAAGTTTTAGGATTTTACCGTTGAATTGTTCATTCTTTCAATAGAAAGACTAACATCTTTTGCTGCAGCCTCAATTTTCTCTATGGTTTCACTTATTGTATGCTTTGATCCTAACGTTGTTTTTTGTTTTTCACTATCCTAGATAGAATAAAAAATCAATAAATGTTAGAATTAATGAAAAAATACTTTAGATTTATATTGTGATGAGAGTAAAGTTTTAATAATTTTTATTACCTGTTCTTCAAAAAGACGTGACAAATCTAGGTCATGTGACATTGCAATAAGTTGAAATGCATTGATGAATCCAGAAGCATGTAGAACATTTCCTTCTTTCTCAGTTTCCTGCACCAAATTTGTTACTTTAGATATCAAGTAAGGACTGAACCAGAAGGGCAAGCAACAATCACTCTGTCCTTTATAAATATACATTTCTTAAAGTTTGAAAAAAAAAATGTCTTTTAAGTTATCGTATCAAATATTTATATAGTTTTTTATTTCTTAAAGGTATAGTTATGTCTACAACCGCATTAAATAAGTAGAATATAAAATAAGAACAAAATCAAGAGAGCCAGCAGCAACCACTTGCATATTTTTAAAATATCTTTATAAAGGTCCTTTTAATTAGATTTAAAAAACAAGAAACAGTTGTATTTTTTATTTTAAATCTCATAGGCCTCTCAAAAATCAATTTATTTCTACGAAATCTAATGAAAAACACTCACTTTTTTCCAAATTAAAATCCAATCCAAATGGACCCAAGTATTCATTTCTCAAGGTCCGGTGACATTTTTTCTTCAAATTCCCTGCCCCAAATATTTTGAAATTTATGTAAATTATCATCCTTTAAAAGTATGATTCTATCTATAACTCCATCAAAAGATAGGATTCAAAATGTTTGTGTTTGGCAAACCCTTACCTTGTATAGGCTGAAAGCTGCATGAACATCTTCAGCAATGAGTTTATCTTCGTGCTCTATTGAGCAGGTAGGTTCATAGTCTATTTGAAACCATGGATCTTCAATGATTTCTGCCACAGTTATTCTCTGCTTTGCATAAAATAAAATCATGTCATAATTATATCAAAATTAAAACAAGAATTTATTTATGATATTATTTTTTTGAAACTTACAGTTCTTGGATTGGGATCTAGTATTCTGGATATTAGCTTCTTTGCCCCCTCTGGGAACCACACTGGAAATGTGTATTCTGCCCTATATATCTACACAACAGAAGCAGAGTTACAATTGTTCAGTTCAGATTCTCTATAACATTCTTTATATAATATTATTTTATTAATAAAATTTACTAGAGAAAAAATAAACCATAAATGCAAAAAATTATTATAAAAGAAAATGTTATACAAAATAGTACATATGATTTTGAGTGTTTAAATTGTATGTCTATACATGTACTTTGAATCCTTTGTAATATTCTCTCAAATTTATAAATAAAAATACTACAATAAGAATGTCACTACACTGGAAAATATAATTGTAATAAAATGTACCTTTCGATACAATTTTGAGAGGTTACTGTCCTCAAAGGGCAAATATCCAGCAAGTATTTCAAAAAGAATTACTCCACAGGACCAAACATCAGCAGCTGCCCCTTCATATGCCTTCTGAGTTAGAAGCTGTTCATCACAAAGCTTTAGTGTGTTAGTCATTTCTAAAGGACAAAAAAAAAAAAAAAGTTACGCCAAATCAGGATTGGTCTAATTAATTGGCCAAACGATGATAAAATTATTTAACACAAAAAATTATATATTTTTATCCGCGTATTTGTTCAAATACTTACAGCATTAAATGACATCTTGTTTGATGAGATAATTAAATCAATCTTGATCCGTATAGCATTAAAAACTCATAGAATAGCAGAAATTGTAACACAAATTAATAGTTTTTACTTGCCTCTGGTGCAACATAGCTAGGGGAGCCACAAGCTGTAGATAGAAGGCTTCCTGGTTGCTAGATTATCCAAAAAAAAAATAATAAAGTAAATCATCCACGAATGTCAAAAAGAAATGGTGAAATTTATTATGGTTAGAAATTGCAGATCACGATTCTAATTAAGTTGTACCTTTCTCAATGCACTTAGCCCAAAATCTGATACTTTCACATTCCCTTTGCTATCCAAGAGTAAATTCTGTGGCTGCATTAAAAAATTGGAAGAGTACGAGTTATGAGGGACGATGTTATAATTCGAACTCAGAAGATTTTATGATACATTGAAAAAGTATTTTAATACAGATTCAATCGTGTGTGTGATAAGGAGTGGTTGGAATGAACTGTACTAACCTTTAAATCTCTATGATAAACACCTTTACAATGGCAATGATCAATAGCATCAATTAGCTGCTGAAATTGTCTTCTGGCTTCAGTTTCATTAAACTTTGTCCAATAAGACTGAAAAAAACAAAACAAACAAAAAGACTTAGAAAATTTTTATTCTTCATCATAACCAAAAAACCATAACCATAAAAAACACTTAATTTCTTGAAAAATTCTTACCAGCTTGTCTGAAAGTGGCCCTCCTGTTACATATTCCATTACAATGTAGATTTTTGTCTTTGTTCCAATAACCTCAAAAATCCTTACTATATTTGGATGATGAAGGAGTTTCATTGTCCTAATCTCCCTTTGTACCTGAGGAGGGAAGAAAAAAAACCTTGAATTTTAAAAACGGCGAAAAAAAAGGAAGAAGAAAAAAAAAATGAAAGGAAACATGTTGTAATAAAATGAAACTGTTACCTGATTAATAAGATTATTTTTCAAGATAAGATTCTTGTCAATAATCTTAATAGCTACATATTGTCCATTCTTGATATTCTTAGCTAATTTAACCTTTGCAAAATTTCCTTCTCCAATTGTTCTTCCAAGCTGATACTTTCCAATCATATTTGAGTATCCCATTTTCCTGGAATGTAAGAGTGAATAAATCCCCTGCCCTGTCTTTGCCCTGTTCTGTTCTGTTCTTGAAAACTCTGTAAATGTTGGTGTACAAACTTTGATTCAATCAAAAATGGTGTTGTGGCTCTTGTTTTATAAAGGGAAATAAATTGGCTAAGATCCACAAATTTTCTTTTTTAAAATTTTTAAGATTGATGTTGAAGGTTAGGAAAAGCTAAGTTTAATTAATATATATAATTTATTTTGTAATCAAAACAAGAGGCAGATCAATAAGGAGTATGGCTGGTTGTTGGAATGAGAGAGAGAGAGAGAGGGAAATGCGAGTTTGAATGGAAGGTGGCGCCATATTTATACTTTTTCCCCCTATTGGATTTTGTTTCATGTAGTAATTATTTTGTGCAAGAAAATGACTATACTTTAAGGATTCTTATTATAGTCAACTTGTTACTTTTATTCGAAAGAAATTTTAGCGTATTCGTGTAAACGCGTATTTTGTTTGATAAGAATATTTCATAAAAAAATTTCTATTTTTTTAAAATGTAAAGAATTTTATTTGTTTTGAAGGCTAACTCTAAACTTCTAGAAGTTAGAACCAATTGGAACTGTACTCAGTGCGGCCTACTCATGGATTTCATTTGCAAATTGTTTGTAAGGCAACAACATTAAACCGAATTTCCAGCCTTCTACATTTTTTAGGACAAAATTTCCAACCTTCTACTTATTGGAAAATTAATCACCCCGTTAGATCATCTAATACACATTATATCTAATACTTTTTGTGCTATTTTTATTGATAAATTCTATGAAACGAAAGATAAAATATATAAACTCTAAAAGATTTTTTTTTTTTTTTTAAAATTACTACAAAAGAAAGTGTATTAAAAAATTTTAAGAGATAATTACATGTGTTTACATTGTAGCTACAATTGAATAAGAACCAAGGATTTAAAAGATGGATTAAGATTCCTTTGAATCTCGTCTGATCAGAAGATAAAATGATATGATATCACACTTCGAATGGGATTTACTCCGTAAGATGGATACAAGGTGGTGATGAAATTTATTCGCCAAATCCCGGTCAAAAGTAAAGTAAAGACCTTCATTTGGAGAGCTTCTCAGAATATCCCTACCCTCGTAGAAGATTCTTTTGAGGAGGGGTTCCTATGATAAAACAAAATGTGCATTGCGGAACCCCGGCTGAAGATGACATAAATGCGCTCTTTAATTGTGTTTTTCCAAACAAGGTTTGACAGCAATTACCTTTTGGAAGAAAATGGTTGAGATTAAGACCCTATTCTTCATGGTTTAAGGGGAAAAAGGCTATAAATGTCCTCCAACTATTTTCGCACCGTTAAAAATACCTCTAAATTTTATTTTTCACTAATTTTATTCTCCAACTATTTTTGAGCTTCTAAAAATACCTTTCCGGCAAATTTTGCAATGTTTTCTAACGGAATTTTACCGGAAACTACCGCAAAATTTTCCAGAAGAGTGCTTTTAGAGGCTCGGAAATAGTTGGAAGGTAAAATTAGCAAAAAGTAAAGTTTAGAGACATTTTCACCAGTGCGTAAATAGTTGGAGGGCATTTATAGCCTTTCTCCCTTTAAACAATGAAGACAGAGCCTTAATCTCAACCATTTTCTTCTAAGAGGTAATTGCTACCAAACCTTATTTGCAAAAACACAATTAAAGAGCACATTTCTATCATCTTCAACCGGGGTTCCGCAATGCACATTATGTCTTATCATAAAGACCTCTCCTCGAAAGATTCTTCTCTGTGGGCAAGATATTTTGAGAAGCTCTCCAAATGAAGATCTTTACTTTACTTTTGACGGGTATTTGGTGAATAAAATCCGTCGCCACCTTGTATCCAAATCTTACGATGTAAATCCCATTCAAAGTGTGATGCCATATCATTTTATCTTCTAGTCAAACGAGATTCAAAGGAATCTTAGTCCATCTTTTAAATCCTTGGTTTTTATTCAATTGTAGCTATTGTGATGAGTGTAAACATAATTATCTCTTAAGATTTTTTAATACACTTCCTTTTGTAGTAATTTTTTTTAAGAAAATTAATCTTTTAGAGTTTATATATTTTTTTCTTTCATTTCATAGAATTATCAATAAAAATAGCATAAAAATATTGTATATAATGTGTATTAAATGATCTGGCAGGTGTGATTATTTTTCCAATAAGTAGAATATTACTTTTAGAGGCCCGAAAATAGTTGAAGGGTAAAATTAGTGAAACATAAAGTTTAGGGCATTTTCAGCAGTACGTAAATAGTTCAAGGGCATTTATAGCCTTTTTTCCTTATTTTTAGCTTATTTTAAGCTATAAGCTGTTTTTTAGTCATTTTCAACTGCTTATTACATATGCTTTTAGCGTAAACTAAGGTGAAAAAAGCTATTTTTAAAAAGTTACTCTAGAGATGCTTTTTTAAAATATTTCGTATTGATGCTATTAAAACTACTTCCTCTTTTTTTGTATTGATGTTATTGAAAAGTTACCCTAAGGTGCCCTATCCTTCATTACTTAAAATAAGTAACTTTTAACTTATTTTAAGTTATAAGTTGTTTTTGAACCATTCTCATTGTTTATTACATCTGCTTTTAGCGTGAAACTAAGATGGAAAAAGCTATTTTTGAAAAGCTATCCTAGGAGTGCTTTTTTAAACTACTTCTTCGTATATGATGTCATTAAAATTAAAAATATTAGAATAATTCTTTTAAAAATAAATTTTTTTAAAAGCACTTTTTTCAACTACTTAAAAAAAGTAGAAGCAATCGTGAACAAGTCCTAAGTGCAATTAGTTTTGAGGATATGATGCACTCAGTTATCAATGGATTAGAGAAAATAGAAGGTTGCTTTGTTTGCAGTTGCGCTTTAGTGATATAGTTTGCCATGAACAAGTTTCTCTTTAAGGACTTGCTCAACTGAGGAGTTGATTGTTATACTCTACAACGAAATTTTTACCCTCTATATACATGCTTTCGCTCCACCTTCTAGGAACCCAACTGTCTCATCCCTTCAAATTTGGAAGCCTCTGGATGTTAGATGCTTCAATGTTAACACTACTATGGTTGTCTCTAATGGCACGATAGATATTAGCGACAGTATAAGTAACTATCAAGGAATACCTTTGCTAGCTAAAACTATGCCTCATCATGGACGTTCTGTATTAAAATATGTTGAACTTTTAAACATTATCAAAGGATATAGTGTAAGTTCCTCTTTGTCAGACAAGATAATAGTTGAAAGTGATTTGCTCTCTACTAGTTCTAGTCTTTGCCGTGTTGAGCCAAATATCTCTCTGCTCTTGGTGCTTTGACCTTTGGTTTTCCTGATGCATAAATAGGTTTTCTGTGGAGTTTTTTCATGCATATGGATCGGAAAGTTGTTCGATTCATCTTTTAACTAGTATTGTTCTACTTCTACATTCTAATATTATCATTAAATGGAGACATTAAATTCCTCTTAATGTAGTCCTCTCTAACTCTATTGATACTAATAATGTATGAATATCTTTTCTTTCAAAAAAAAAAAAAAAGATTAAGATTCTAGTTTTTCTAAGAGTTTAATTTTATAAAATTTTGATAGATTTAAACTATCATTTATACAAACTCACAACAATTTATATCTACATAATAATTCTGGGTATTTTTTTCAAAGGAAAAATAATAATTCAAAGCATTTAATTAAGACGACTAATGTCAATAATATAAGATCATCAATTCGACTTTATATATATGCCGCACGTGTAGTGACGGAACCACACTATAGCGAGTGGGGTCATAGAAGCCCAGTGAAATATAAAAAATTCTATGTAATATAGTATATTAAGTAAAGTATGCATCCACTTCAATTTTAAATTTAATCCCACTTACCTCAACAATGTTTTTTTTTTTTTTTTGAGTACCTTACCTCAACAATTTGAAGGACCTGTGGCAATGTAGTTAGTTTAGTGGTAAAAACCACTTCTTACCAAGCAAAGGTCTTAAGTTTGAACCACATTTTCATCCCCTAGTGTATAAAAAAAACATTTTGAAGAACCCAATATAGATATTTTATGATCTTTTGAAAAAAAATGGTGTCACACTCTACATTTTAAGTGTGTTGTATGGTGTTTAATTAGTGTTCACGTCTAATTTAGTTTAGACTTTGATTTAACTAATAACTTTCACTTTTCATTTCCTTCTTCCATATTCTTTTTATATTTGACCCACATAATTCTCTTCTATCCAAATAATCACTAACACTCAAGATCGGCCGTAACTTTCTATGTAATATTAATTTGTAACATTTATTTTTATAATATTTTTTCTTATAATGTATCTTTTAAAATTTAAGACTTATTTTTTAGTTTATAGATTTTATTAATAAAATATTATATTAGGCATTGTAAAAAAAGTCTTACGGAGAATTTGAAGCATCCACCGAGCCAACTCCCCACGTTAAAGGCTTTTTTTTGGTTAGTTGGTATTCTTATCAAGTGGTCTAAGCCATTAACGTCAAAGAAAAAACGAAAGTGTCGAGTACGTGATATAAGTGCACTGACTAATAAAAAGTAGTTCGAATCTTTTACTATTTGAGGTTTAAAATCTACGAGTATATAATGGAATTATATTCCTATCAGCCTCATATTGAATTTCTTTTTCTTCATTATTATTTTTTTTTTTTTTAAAGAAACTCAATCAAGTCTTCCATTGTGTCAGAGTTGTTCAACTAAGCAAACGAAATTGGTACCAAATCTAAATTAGTGTCATAAATTAGGGATAATCTCTCATTCTATAAGAAAAATTGTTTACTCAAAAAAGTAATTATCATCATCTTCTTCCGAGGAAATCCGAAGTGCAACTATTAAAAAAAAATAAAATAATAATAATAATAATAATAATAATAATAATAATAATAATAATAATAATAATAATAATAATAATAGGGTAGAAAATTCCTGGATTTTTGCTCGATTCCGAAAAGATAGGGCAAGAAAATTCATATACCTTTAGGACTTCAAGTTCAATAGTTCATCTTACAATTTTATCCACGACTTGAAGAAAATTTCAATTCAAAATTCAAGAACCAAACTTTGCCCTAATTGACCCTAGTCTACTCTTGGATTCCTTCAACTTTCAATTTTTTATTCGTTTTACAAATCACAACTACAGTAATCATTTGGTACAAGTAATTATCCCTAATATTATATTAACCCTCACCTAATTGTCAAACTAGATTAAAAAAAATACATAAATTGAAACAAAAATAAGTAAAAAGCCTTCACACTTTTTTTATTTTTTATGTTTATTTAAGATATTGTAATCCAATTGAATTTTTATTTTCATTCTAGAACTACTCAAGACGGTGTGTACTATTCCTTTGTACTATTCTGTGTAATATTTTTAATTTATTATTTATTAGTAAAATCTATCATATAAAATATAAATTTAAAAAAAAAAATATATTATTAAAAAATAGTACATAGAATGGTACATAGTCGTTAGGTGTTATTTTTAATTGTATTCTCTTACAAATTTAGTATCTAAGATCTTTTTTTTTTTGTTTCTAAAAAAAAGAATGGTACAAAGAGATATATATTCTAAAATCCTGGACAAAAGTTTTCAATCTTGAAAGATAGTATTTTGTTATTTTTATTTAAGACGTAATAATCCTAATCCCCTTGAATTATATGATTCATATCCTTAATAGAGTTTCCTTCTAGAAGGAAATCTTTTATTGGTTTGGAAAATCATCTAGAAGGTTTATTATTATATACGCCACTCCTTTTTTTTTTTTTTTTCCTATTTCCTTTGGGGGGAATTTTCCCGACCAAAAAAAATAAAAAATAGTTAGATTTGCAGCCAATAGAATAATTACTTTTGATTTATTTTTTGAGCTCAGTTGAGGTCGAGACAGGGTGTAATCATCGTTTTCCGAGTAATCTTCTTCAGCCAATTGGTTGGCGCATACTTATACCATACAGCCGCTTTGTGGGACCCATAACAAAAATTATTAAAAAAATTAGGTAATGTGGGGTTGTATTACAAATTTACCACCCATATCATATGACTGCCATGGCAAGTTGTCATTGCCAACAGGCCGATCGAAGGAATTTAGACGCCTCCACTTCCCACAACCCCCCTCCCAAAAAAAAAAAAAATGTGGTCGGCCCCTCTCTGTATTCGAGCTTCCAGAGATCAGCTCAGGGACTGCCCATACATTGAATTTATTTCCTAAGACAAAAAAAAAAAAAAACTCGTTTGGTGTGATTTTCTTTTTTCCAATATTATGAAAATTAATTGTTTAAACTTCTTTAAAAATTAAATACATAATGTGCAGGATGTATTAATTTTTCCCAATAATTTATCTTTTATAAAAATTAAATAGAAAAAGGAGTTTGAAAACAATTAATTTTGTAAAAGAATAACTTAAATTCCTAAAAAAGAAATAAGAGTAAATGACTGCCCCCATTTGGAGTATGCACTATAAATATGTTAAGAGATCTACAAAAACAACAACACCCTTTTAATAAAAGAAAATACATAATGTGCAGGATGTAAAATATAATTAGAAAAAAAAAAGATGTAAAATATTTTATATTGCATAAAGAGTATGCAATATAAATATATATTATTATTTTTTTATATTGAAAAAGAAAATATTGTTTGAACTCAATACTTTTAGCATAGTAAATAATATTTTAACTGCTAAACTATTATCGTACAACATATGCATTATAAATATGTTGAGATTTGTTATTTTAAAATATATATTGAGATTTATAAAGATAACACCCTTTTTATTAAAAAGAATATATTAGGTTGATGTAAATTGCTTTTTCAATACTTAATTACATTGTCACTTTTTCAACTTGTCCTTGAGGAACTACTAGATCAATTTTAACAAGTTTTACCTCATGAAGTAATAATAATAATAATAATAATAATAATAATAATAATAATAATAATGTCTGTATCAACCGTTGTTTCGGTGCGCCTTTAGGCATCGTACATCCTTTGATGAATATTACACTTTTACCTTTCGAGGAGAAAGAAGCGGAGCAAAGTCCTTTCTTATGGGCAGGGCACAACAGCGAGCAATAATAATAATAATAATAATAATAATAATAATAATAATGAAGAAGAAGAAAGCTCAACTTCTTGACAACACAAAAGGACAGAAAAGAACCTTCTTTTACTATATAAAAAATATTTAAATAACGATGGAAAGAATTTTTTATTTTTTATTTTTTGTCAAGATGGAAAGAAACATTTTATTGTCTTTCTGTATGGATGAAATCATTATCCAACTTTAGAATAATATTTTTCTCCTTTTGTTTTCCATTAAAATCCAGTGATTAATGTTCTAACTCAACTTGACCATTGACAAACTTATATTATGAAGTCATTTTCCGTAGACAATTGTAACTTGTATCAATAAGGCCTAAATATATATTGTAAATTGAATATTGCACAAACTTGCAAAATTATTGTTTCTTATTCTTATTTTTCCCCATGAAGTAAACAAATATTTTGGTATTTCCAGGTATTTTCTTAAGTATTATTTCAAACTTGTGGGAACTCACATTTATTATTATTATTATTGTTATTATTATTATGAATTGAAAGAATATAATACGAATTTAAGATATTCGTTTTAATTTGAGTAATGAGTGTATTTTTCTTCAAGTTTGTAAAAAGGTAAATTATTTTTTGAATGAGATGTGAATCTTAAGGTAAATAATAGAATGAATTTTTATTATGAAAAGGGTTAGTTACATTTTATCCTTCAAATTTGTTTAATCTATATTTTATCCCTCTATTTTATATAAATTACAAACATATTATGATCTTTTATATTTTCATAACTGATTAATCCATACTACTAATTTTAATAAAAAATTTATCAAAAAGCAATAATTATGTTTTATAAAATATTATTTTGTAAATTTACGTCTTATTTATTATCATATATTACGACTATAATATGATTTATTACAAAAACTAGACTAATAAAGAATTTAGCAAAGGCATTCTGGTCTTAATATATAGTTGTAAATAAAAATTAGACACGTAAAATGATATTTTAGAAAATTTTAAAACTTTATGCTACTAAATTGATATTTTTTTATAATTTTTATTTTTATTAAAATTAGTAATAGAGATTAATTAGTTATGAATATATGAAAAATAAAGATGTATTTATAATATATACATAATAGAGAGTTGAAATAGTATTTTGGATAAATTTCGAGAAGCAAAATTAATTAACCCTTTTAAAAATCAATCAAGTTGAATCTATATACGTGTCTTTTTAGGGGAAAAAAAAAAATCAATCTAGATACGCATCTGTTGGCTGGTTTGTTCCTTATCCTAAGTCAGAATGCTTAGAAGAAGAAAAAGGAAACTTGTATTTTAAGAAATTCATAGTCTCTGAGAGAACAAATTAGGGTCAAGATTAACATATGGTTTAGGGATACAAATACAATTAAATCCTGTCCTTGCTAGTTTTTTTTTTTAAATATTTAAAATACATGACACAGTTAAAGATATTTTTTGCCCTCTTACTTTCTATTAATATGTGCGTAATTCTTTTTTATTATCATTTATGCTACTTATTTTTTAATAAATGGTTAAAAATGACAAAACTTGAAGGTCTTTAGTGTTTTTTAGCAGGAGATCATCACGTTATACATGAACTATTCATAAAAGGTAAGTTAGGCAAAAAATTACTCTTTTTTTAAAGAAAAAAAGCAATAATACAAGCAAAATGTAATTAGGGAAATTGTACGCGTGAAAATTTTATATGTTTAAGTATAATGTGACACTTTTACAAACTAAACACTATTATGACTATTTTACTATTTTATCATTTTATTAATAAACCTATATATAACATACGTGATGATTTTCATCTAAAAAAACTTAAAATCATTGCATTTTAACAATTTTTTTTTTATTTGTAAAAAAGTTAAGTAACATCAGTGGTGATAAATATATGATCAATTTCTTTTTTAGAAAATAATAACTATAGCAAAACAATCCCTGAAGTAAGGGGATATGAGCACTTTAGTCTCCAAACTTAAAAATAAGCATTTTACCCCCTAACACTAATAGTCAATGATTAATTTAAATAAAATTCACAAAATACCCTTTATTATCAATTGTAATTTGTTACAAAATATCACCTAAAGTTTAAAATATGCTATCAATTTAGTCCATACTATGATTCATGGTCGTAGTTTATTACCAAAAAAATCTATAACGTTTGAAATAGCACATTTTTAATATACCTTCTTAAAAATTGATTATATGACTCAAAAAAGTATTTTATTTTTTAAAAATAATTAAACTCTTATGATTTTGTCACTAATTTACTGTAACAAGTATTAAAAATTAATGGCTTTTTTAAAGAAAACTATAGGTTTTCCTTTTAGTACTTTGCCTAAAATTTTTTATTTAATCATTGTTACAAAAAATTATTACAAATCCTAACAAGTTAAAATTTTTATAAATTCAAGATAAAGATTTGAAGTTGAAAAAATCTTATATTTTATTTATAACAGAATATTTTATTTTTTATTAAATTAATTTAAAATCATCATGCTATTTTTCCTTAAATAATAAAACATTTTTTAAGTTAAATTATCAATGTCTAAAAACTAGACTAAAAAGATATTAGTACAAAATTTATGAAATATTATGTAATAAACTATAACCATAAATTATTGTATAGACTAAAATGAGTTTATATAAACAATACATATGTTAAATTTTAAAAGTTATTTTGTGTTAAACTATAACTTCATAAAAGAGATATTTTGAACAATTTACTTAAATTGACTATTAATGTTGAGAATCTCACATTAGCTAATTAAGTAAAATAATTACTCCTTATAAAAACTTAGGCAGTACTCTCCTCTTGAGGTACTTTTTGAGGTGAGTTAGGCCAAGTCCAAAAAAAAAATTTCTAACAATTAATCTTAAAGAGTAAAATATATATTTTTAAGTTTGGATGTGAAAGTGCTCTTAACCCTTACTTTTTTTGCTATAAACCCTTTTTGTTAATGAGAATATAAAGCATAATCTTGTTTTCTTCTCTACTTAAGGAACAAGTACATAACGATCAATTTAGACCATTAACTAAATTTCCATCATCAATGTAAACAAAGGTTTGACATTTTTATCTTCATTTTTTATAGCATTAATTGCCGATTGATAACATTTTAACTTCTTCCGGCCGACCCAAATCAAATCTTTCAATTCCAAACTTAAGATTATGAAGTCATTTTGCTAAACACTTGGGCTGATAAGATGCATTCGGTAGGTATATAGTGAGGTAGTAGTTCTGTCCTAAAATATTTCATAGAAGAAAGGAAAATGGGAGATAAGAAAAGGTACTTACAAGGTTATTATTATAAGGTTATTATTTTTCGTTATTTGAATTAGAAATAAAAATAAAAAAATAGAAAAATTTTATTTGAGATGTATAAAAAATAAATTATTTGTGAGAGAAAAAGTGAAATTAAAAGTATAAAAATATAAATTTAAATCTAATCTAAATGGACCCGTAGGAAGAAAACTGATGATGACCTTTAGGAAGAAAGCTGATGATGACCTTTTATTACAGAAACATTTTGTTATGAATTAGGTTTATATCCCCACACATGCATTATATAGTTTATATTATAGAAGTAGAAATAATTAGAAAAGTGATTTAACGTAATACAAATCATATAATTTATGAATAAGAATATAAACTGGATCCTCAATATATTTTTTCTTTATTATGTATCCATTACTATCCACCCGGCCACGGGGCCAGCCACCATATTCATGGTTTAGAACTTTAGGGAAATTTTGTCCACAATAAATATATATATATATATATATATATATGCCACACATAAAAATGAATGGTTTCAAATTCCAATCAAATGAATAAAGTTACAAAGATTTCTCACAACTTAAAATAAAAGTTGAATCTCATAAGTGTAAAGTTTAATCATATTGATGAGTGTGATTTAATATTTTTCGACAGTTTCATATCACATCTTATGAATTGAGTTTGTTCATAATAGAAAATTTTCAATGTTTAAAGGAGTAATAGTTGGTAGGCTCTAATGTGAGATGTCTTTTTTAAAATTACTTATTAGATTAGATTGGACTTGATTTTTTTTTTTTTTATGATAAATTTGTGGAAGTTTAATTATATGTTGTAAAAATATAAGTCTCAAAATGAAATTTTTTACATATTGGCAAAGGAACCGATTGGATTTGTTGGCCAAAAGATTTAGGGTCTACTTTTAATTGAGTACAAGAAATGATGGATATTTTGGATAATTTCCTAAATCAGAATTGATATTTTTATAAAGTAAAAAAGTTATCTGTGTGAAATAATAAAAGTATTTAAACGTGAAATGAAAAGTAAAGATAATTTTTTTTTATCATGAATAGTAAATTTTTTAAAAAAATTATAAAAAATAAATTATAAAAATAATTAGGTATAAATAACCACGAACTATTTTAACTTTTTTGTTTATAACTATGAACTTCTATTTTATATTTTTCTAACTATGAACTATTTGTTCTTCTTATTATAACCACAAATTGATCTTATATTTGTTTATCCATTAACTATTTTCGACATCTCAAGTATAATCATGAAGTCATGGTTATATTTGAGAGATCTTAAATAGTTCATAGCTATTTTAAGAAAAAATAAATAGTTCATGACTAGAAAAAGATAAAATCAAAGTTCATGGTTATAAACAAAAGATATAAAATAGTTCATGGTTAGAAAAAGAAAAAAAAGTTCATGGTTGTAAAAAGAAAACTTAAAATAGTCCATGGTTATTTATAGTTAATTTCTCTAAATTATAAGAGGATTTGTCTAACGTTTGTTTGAAAGACACACAATAATAGACAACGAGGGTGTAGCCTAATGGCGCACTCTTCCCTTAAGTATCTCTACATAACATGTCAAGTGAGAGGTGTTGAGTTTGAGTCACTTCGAAAGCGGCTTTATGTCGCATTTTCAACCTTGTACAGCAGTTGGTGTTGTACCCCGTAGATCTCTCCCTGGATTAGTTGAGAAATCTCAGACACTAGGTACAAAAAAAAACACACTAATGTGAATTAACTTTTCAATAAAATCTGTTAGATTTTTTAGATTTTGTAAAATTTATTACACTTAGAAGTATCATATATGGTATGTTTTATTCACATATGATATGCTTTATCCATATTAATGTGTATCTCAAGGGCACAGATTAAAAAGACCAATTATAATATACTTCATCTATTTTAATTTATTTGTCACTTGAACATACTTTTTTTGGTTCAAAATATCTAGCGTTTTAATAAATCAAGATAGTATTAAATGAAATTTTTTTATATATACCCTTATTTACTATATTGTGGTAGTATAATATAAGGGTATTTCTAATGTGTGCCTTGGAGCACACATGAATATGGATAAAATACTATATATGATACTTAAATATTATAAAATCTAAAAATCTAATGGAAATTTGATATGGACCAAGATGGCCAAGGAGATTAAAAGCTTCAAGGACTAATCACAAGAGTTATAGCAAGAATAATTAAAGGAAAGGATGATCAAATTGCTCAAGGATTGATGATGGCAATTGAATAAACTATGAAGGAAAGCCTAATGTTCAAGAATGCAGGCTTGGAAATTGATGGAAAGCTTCCTAAGTTGCTTATGGTTCAATGCCTAAACTTGGAATAACCAATGAAAAAAATTGGAAGAGGAAGAATTCAAGGAGAGGCAAGAACCTTGTACTTACTATCTACGATAGGTTTCTATTCAAAATGGACTTGGTGAGCTGAAGACCTACTGCATGCGGTAGGTCACCCTACCATCAACGATAGGGTGCAATTAAAATGTAATACGTTATTTTAGACGGGAATTGCTATTTTAATTCACTTTATAACTTTTGATTAAGTCCCTAATGGGTCTTGAGTTGATCCAAGACTATATTTACAGTAGAGTTTGACCTAAACTCTATAAATACCCATCTATAGCCTAATTGTTAGACTAATTATTGATTTTATAAAATTGAAGAGTTTATTTTTAGGATTCTCAAGTTTTAAGGCTTTCTCATTGAACTTTTATCTAGGGTTTGATCATTCTTTGGATTGATTTTGGATTGAGTTGATCCAAGAGTTCTTAATTTGATCACAATTCCTAATTCTATAATGATCACATCCTTGTGATTTGTTCTAGAGTTTAAGTCCTCTTCAATTGATCTAATTGGGTAGGGGTACCAATCCCTTTGTTTGATTAGCAATTGAGGAAAAATCCCCTTCATATGCATTTGTTCATAGTTTGGGTTGTTTTATGGATATGTGTTGTTGAAGAAGATCAACTCCTATTAAAGGCAAGATCCTAGGGAGATTGATATGAATATTTGAATTCTATTGAAGATTCTAAATCATATCATTTTGGTATCAGACAAGTCTTCAAAGTAAGATCTAATTTATGTTTAATTACTGAAAAATTCGTGAAAAAAAAAAGGTATATGATGATCTATTGAAAAATAAATGAAGACCATGCAAAATCTCAGACAGAAAAATTGATCTATAAGATTGGCTGGATCTGAAGTTGTATTATGTTATTTTTTGCAAAAAATATGACATAGATCTCCACTAATATGAGTTATTGATCATTTGCAATTGGTCTCGCTGGATTTGGATTGGATTTAATGGATCAAATTGATAAAAAAAACTTCCGATCTATCCAGAATCCGAAGTTGATTGGAAAGTGTAGATTAATCTGTTCATATCTTTTGTTATACTTAACCAATTCAAACGAAATTTTTTGCTTAAATTTATCTTCATCGATCTCTGCTTCTTTTTAAACTAATTTCACTCGGTTTGGAGTTGTATTTTGTGGAAAATTGCCGATTTAGTCATAAGTTGTCAGTGACCCTGTTTTTTGTGAAAATTCTGTTAGTACTCCTACTTATTTGTTTAAGCCTAGTTTTGTTTTGATTAATTGTTTTTGGACTCTAATTGCTTTCTTTCAGTTTTTATTTTTCTTTATGTGATCAAATTGATTTCGATCGGTTCTAATTGCTCTTGGATTGTTTTTGGAACTCTTGCACTATACATGTTTGATGAACTTCCTCTTTAAACTTTTTTAAATCCTCAACTAAGTGTTTAGTTAGAATTTGTGTTTGGTTGATTGCCTTTGGCGGTTATGGGGGAGGAAGTTTGAAGACTCAAAGAATTTTTGTGAAGTGAGAGTTTGGAAAAAGGCAAAGGTGAGCTTAATGTTATAAAAGCCATAAGAAAGCCAAACACGAGGGAATTGAATGATCATTAAAAGAGAGCATACACTTAGGGAGTGATTGTGAGGTTATATTTCTTGTTTCTTTTTTTTTTTTTTTAAATTGTAGGTTTCATTATGTCTACGGATGCTCAATTACCAATTCCTCATAATAAAGGAACTAGTGAAAGTCCTCATTCCAATTTGGATCCAATGAGGGTCATCATGCAAGAGCTTCAATCTATGAAAAGAGAAACGAGAGATATGTGAAGGGGCATAACTAATCTTTATATAGAGCAACGAGGTCATAGTCAAATTGAAGGGCATGTCAATTCCCATCCAAAGGGGTTATGGAAACTACAATCATCATGGTTCATTTGGAACACAGATTCAAAGCACTTATCAATTCCATGATGATGGTAGACACACCAGTACTCCTAGAGGTGGAAGAAGAAGAGGTCTAGGAGGAAGGGGATACAATAAACCACAAGAAGAGGTTCCAAGACATGAAGTATAGCATGAAGGTAATTTGTTTGATGACTATGGGGAGAATCCTAATGTTGGCCAAGAATACTTTGGTGGTTATTACGCTGGACTACATGGGATAGAGCCTTAGACAAGATCAAGTGAAATTTGTCTATCTTCAAGGGGGAAAATGATCTAAATATGTTCCTTGGTCGGAAAAGTCAGGTGGAGAACCTCTTTATAATGAGAAATTATAGTGACAATGTCAAGGCTAAGTTAATCATGCCGAATTTTCAAGACCTATCTTGTGGAGAAATTTAATTTGTCTACCTTTAAACATCCTAATCCTTACAAGTTACATTGGTTAAATGATAGTGGGGAAGTTAGAGTATGGAGGCAAATGAAAGTGCCTATTACTAGAGAAACATACAATGATGAAGTAGTATATGATGTAGTGCCTATGCAAACTTGCCACTTATTATTAGGTTGCCCTTGGCAATTTGATAGGAAACTGTTGTAAAGGATACTTACACTTTTGTAAAAGATGGAAAATCCTATACCATGAATCCTCTTACATCTCAACAAGTTAGAGAAAAACAAAACAAAATGAAAGAAAAAGAAAAAATTGAGAATTAACAAAAGAGAAAAATCATTGAGGCAGGAAAAAGAGTTGAGGAAAAAGAAATGAGTGTGAAAAAGACAAAAGAGGTAAATGTGAACAGTGACAAGAACATGAGTAATCAAAAGAAAGAGAGTGTTACAAAAGAAAAGAGATGTTTCTATGCAAAGGAGAGGAGATCATAGAAGCTATTGAAAAAGAAGAGTTGGCGTTACTCTTATACTGTAAGGAAGCATTTGTTTCTATTAATGATCATTTATCTTCTCTGTCTAGTGTTATTGTGAAGGTGATTGAAGAATTTAAAGATGTCTTTCCCGATGAGATGCCCAGTGGACTCCCTCCTTTACGTAGCATTGAACATCAAATTGATTTGGTGCTTAGTGTGGTGTTACCAAATAGGCAGGCTTATAGGAGCCCAAAGGCTATATAAGAGAAAACTAAGTCCTTGTGCCTGTGTGTAGATTGTAGAGCCATTAATAACATCGCCATCAAGTTTAAGCATTCCATTCCTAAATTAGATGATTTGCTTGATGAGTTGCATAGTTCTCAAATATTTTCTAAGATAGATTTAAAATCGGGTTACCATCAAATTTGCATAAACGAAAGAGATGAATAAAAAACGGTTTCAAAACTAATTTTGGTCTTTCTGATAGTTGGTCATGCCTTTTGATTTAACCAATGCACCTAGCACATTCATGAGACGCATGCATCATGTTTTGAGGGATTTCACTGGAAAACTTGTTGTGGTTTATTTTGATGACATTTTGATTTGTAGAAAAACTTATGAAGATTATTTGCATCATTTTAAACAAGTTTCATTTGTTTTGAGAAGTGAGGAACTATATGCTAACCATGAAAATGTGAGTTTTGTTTGGAAAATGGTTACTTTCCTAGGTTATGCAGTGAGTTCTCAAGGTCTCCAAGTAGATGAAGGCAAGGTGAAAGAAATCACGGATTGGCCAACTCACAAGAGTGCATCCGAAGTGAGAAGCTTCCATGGTTTAGCACACTTCTCTAGGAGATTCATCAAGGACTTTAGCACCATTACTAGTTCCTTGACGGATGTAATCAAGAAGACAATCGGATTCTGGTCAGAATTTTTATAACAAAGTTTTAAACCCAATACTTGCAAGTACACAAGATCAATGTAATATGGAAGTATCAGGGTATCGAACCACAAAAAAAGGCTTAACTACTTAAATTCTTATCTTCTTAAATTAATTTTATAAAAAGAATCAAAGTTTATTATCTAAAAATTACTAGAAAATTAAGTAAAACTAATAAATAAAATAACTAAATAAAAGATAACATGAGCTTAACCAAAGAGATGATTTAGAACCTTGAATCCACCACTAACCTATATAACAACGATTCAATTTTATTTAGGAGAAAAGATTAGACGTTTATGTGGTGATCTAGGCTACAAGCTTCGATTCACTAAAGAAATATATTATGTTTGAATGCATGACATAATCCATCTAACCATTACAATGACTTATTCAATTATATGACATAAATCATCTAAAATTAGTGTGAACTATTCAATTCTAAAACCCACAATATACTTGCAAAAATTGCATATCTCTCATACTCAAGACTACAAGAATTAAGCATGGATAAAAGTATCAATTTACCCAAATAATTATTCTACAAGAACAATTACAAAGAATTAATTGCATCAAACCAAAAAACATCCCAAGATATGCAATCACATAAATAATATAATATATCTCCCAAAATAAAATAAACCAAAGTCCACATTGCTAGGGTTTCATCAAGATTCTAAAAATAAATTTAGTCCATGGCCAAAGGGAAAGAAGAAACAAATTTATTAGAAAAGGTCATAGTGGCTTCTTCCAATTGAAGCTGCTGATTTTTAGATTTGCTGCTGTGTCCGGTTTCTCTTCAGTTGCTGCGCAACTTCTTTCTTCTTCAGCTGCTGCGCAGCTGTTTCTGTCTTCCAATTTCTGCGGCTACCTTTGTTTCTTTCTCAGCAGCTCCCTTTAACGATGCTAGCATCCACTAAATTTCTGCTGCTGATTTGGACTTTCCAACATTACCGCAGCTTTCTTTCCAAAATTGCGGCGGGTTTTTTTCTTTAGCAACTACCCTCTTTCTCTATTTTTCCCCTTTTCGGTTATAACTGCTTCTTTTCTAGCAGCTTCTAAATTTCTTTCTCTTCTCCTTTTTCTTCTGTCGTTTCTCCTCTTTCTTTTTATTTCTTTTATTTCCTTTTTCTTGGCCCAACTTCCGCTTTCTTCTTTTGTTCCTATTGTATTTGAAATTCCCTTTTCCAATCCTCATTCCAATGGGTTTTGCCATTCTAGTCTAGTAGCACTTAAAATTATGGGCTGCAAACAAAAAAAATAAACCAATTAAATAACTATAACGAATAAATAAATACTACTCCATCACTAATGATTAAAATTTAAAGTGTTTATTTGTACAAAAAATCAACTCTATCAGATTCAAATGGGAGGAAAAGCAAGAAAAGGCTTTTAAATTATTGAAAGAAAGGTTGAGTAGTGCTCCCCTATTAGCACAACCAAACTTTGAGAAAACGTTTGAAAGTGAGTGTGACACCTTGAGAGTTGGCAATTGGAGGAGTATTGATGCAAGATAAGAGGCCTTTGGCTTATTTTAGTGAAAAGTTGACCGGAGCCGCATTGAATCATGCTACTTATGATAAGGAGCTCTATGCACTGGTGAGAACATTGAAACATTGATAACATTATTTGTGGCCTAAAGAGTTTGTAGTCCATACCGACCATGAGTCATTGAAATTTCTCAAAGGACAACAAAATCTCAACAAGAGACATACAAGATGGATGGAATTTATAGAAACATTTTCATACGTCATTCAGTACAAGAAATGTGAAAAAATGCTGTAGTTGATGCTTTGTCAAAAAAGTACACTTTAATCTCTACTTTACAAGCTCAATTACTTGGTTTTAAAATGCTTAAAGAGTTATATGCTAGTGATAATAATTTCAAGGGCATATTTTATGCTTGTTTGGTTGTGCCTAATGAAAAGTACCTTATACATGATGGTTTTCTTTACCATGATGGTAAATTGTGCATTCCTTCTTGTTCTTCTATGTTATTGCTAGTTAAAGAAGCTCACTGTGGTGGTTTGATGCGTCATTTTGGTATTTCCAAAACTTATGACATTTTGCATGAGCATTTCTTTTGGCCTTGTATGAAAAGAGATGTAGAGAGGTTTATTGCTAATTATTTAGATTGTAAAAGGGCTAAATCCACATCGTTGCCACATGGACTTTATACTCCTCTGACTGTGCCTAAAGAACCTTAGGTAGATATTTCTATGGACTTTATTCTTGGCCTAACTAGGTCCCCTAAAGGTATGGATTCTATATTTGTTATTTTAGATCGGTTTTCTAAAGTAGCTCATTTCATACCTTGTAAGAAAATTGACGATGCTAGTCATATTGTGGATTTGTTTTTTCTTGGGTGATACAATTCCGTGGTATACCTAGAACTATTTTTTCTTATCATGATACTAAGTTTCTTAGTCATTTTTAACGTGTTTTGTGGAGGAAGATTTGAACTAATTTGTTATATTCTACAACTTGTCATCTAGAAACCGATGGACAAACGAAAGTGGTGAATAGAACTATTGGCCAACTTCTTAGGGCCATCCTTAAGAAGAATTTGTGCCAATGGGAAGCTTGTTTACTTCATATTGAGTTTACTTATAATAGAGCTCGTTACTCTACAACTTTTTACTCTCCTTTTGAGATTGTCTATGGTTTCAAGCCTCTAACTCCTTTTGACTTGGTTCTTTTACCTATAAATCATGCTTTGAGCTTAGATAGGAAGAAAAAGGCGGAGTTTGTGAAATCTATTCACTCCAAGGTTCATGATGCTATTGAGGCTTCTAACAAAAAGCTTGCTACTAAAAGGAATTTAGAAAGGAAGCGAGTCATCTTTGAACCCGGTGATTAGGTTTGGGTTCATCTTCAAAAAGAACGCTTTCCTTCCCAAAGGAAATCAAAGTAAGATAGCGTTGGCGATACCCCTTTTCAAGTTTTTGAATGCGTTAATGATAATGCTTATAAGATTGATCTTCCGGGTGAATATAATGTTAGTGCTACCTTCAATATTTTTTATTTATCTTCATTTGAGAGGCGGATGATATGAACTAAGATGGCCAAGAAGATGAAAAGCTTCAAGGACGAATCACAAGAGCAAAAGCAAGAAGAACTAGAGGAAAGAATGATCAAATTGCTTAAAGATTGATGATGGCAATTGAAGAAACTATGAAGGGAGGTATAAAGTTCAAGAATGAAGACTTGCAAGATGATGGGAACCCTCCTAAGTTGCTTATAGTGTAATGCCTAAATTTGGAGCAACCAATGGAGCAAATTGGAAGAGAAAGAATTAGAGGAGAGGCAAGAACAGAACTTACCTCAGGCGGTAGGCCCTTTACCTACCGTCCATTGGTAGGTTTCTGTCCAAAATGGACTTAGTAAGCTAAAGACCTACCATGTGTGGTAGGATACCCTACTGTCGAGGGTAGGATGCTGTTAAAATGTAATGCTCAGTTTTAGGAGGGAATTGCTATTTTAATTCACCTTACAACTTTTAATTAAGTCCTTCCCAAGACCATGTTTAGATAGGGTTTAGCCTAAACTCTATAAATACCCCTCCATAACTTCATTGTAAGACTAATTGGTAATTTTATGAAATTGAAGAATTTATTTCTAGGGTTCTTAAGTTTTGAGGCTTTCTTCTTGAACTTCATCTAGGGTTTGGTCATTCCTTAAATTGATTTTACTTGAATACTTGGATTGGGTTGACAAAGGGTTCTTAATTTGATCACAATTTGTAATTCTATGATGATCACATCCTTGTGATTTGTTCTAGAGGTCTTCTTCAATTGATCTAATTAGGTAGGGGATATCCAATCTCTTTGTTTCATTAGCAATTGAGAATAAGATCTTCTTCATATACATTTGTTCATAGTTTGGGTTGAATTATGTGTGGTGTTATTAAAGAATGTGAAGTCCTATTGAAAGTAAGGTCTGAGGGAGATTGATATGTTTAATTACATTGAAAATTCCTAAATCATATCAAAATTGTTGAACCCAAAAGAAATTTATACATTAAATTAGAAAATTAGTCTATATTAATGTATATCTCAAAAGCAAGCATTAAATAAATCCATAATAAAATAGTACATATGTTTAATCAGATAAATTATAGGTCATCTGGTCCATTCACACCCCATTCTCCATATGTAAAAAACAGGAAAAAAAAAAAGTGTTATTTTGTACAAATAAAATGGAATGGAGCGAGAGTATTTCTATCCTCTATCCATCCCCCACCCTCTTTGTAACCAAAACTAGGCCGGTTAGGATAAGGACCCATGTTTACACCCCAAAAGATAATTGGGCTTTTAACAAATTGGGCTAATAGTTGAGCCTCTTGCCTCGTCTGTTTATCATGACTTTCCCATTTCAATCCAAAAAGTAAGCATAGCACTATCATACATATCATATATGATATTCTTCATTCTTTTTTCTTTTTTTTTTATCGTCACATTTAAAGTATTTTTATTTTTTTATTTATCAAATTCTTAAAAATAATACAATTTTCTACTCAAATCTACACTTTTAATATATCAATCTTTCTCTCACTCCTTCTGTCATGAAAAAATATGATTATTCGTTGCCAATAATTTTTATTATTTTTTAATATATATTTCAACCATCATTTATCATTCCACGTAAACACAAGTTTCAAATTAAAATTTAAAAATTTTTAATATTAATAAATAAGTAAGAGATTGATATTAAGAATAGTGCAGTTTATATACATAGAAATTTCTCTGATTTCATATTTTCTTAATTTATGTAATCCAAAATGTAAAAAAGCAAAAAAAACTTATATGTAATTTATTGACGATTATGTAAACTTTGTATTTATTATTTCAGAGTGATGAGATATCTAATTATAAAAAAAAAATAATTACTACTACTAATAAAATGGTTTTTTTAAAAGGAAAAAGGGATATAATTAAGGAAAAGGCTAGCGTTGCCACATCAACCTTAACCCATATAGCGCCGAAAAGAACACTAATGTATGGATAAGGTTGAAAACTATCTTGTCTAACGTATGCTTGCAATCCGCATTTCAATGCACTGACCAATGGATGATAAACTAAGCTCATAACAAATATATATATATATATTTTTTTAATTAAGATCACGAAATTTACGACTCTTGTTTTGATCAACAAAGTGGGGTAGTGAAATATTTAGGGTCCTAATATCAATCAGCGATCCACTTTTCTCTTTTTTTTTTTTTTTGTTAGACAACTTTCAGAATATATTACCCTTTTTGGGGGTAATTGAGAATATAGTAATAAACATTATTTTTGAAATATTTATATTTACCCAGTTGCCTATTAACTTTTTTTCAAAATATCTTTTACACCTAAACTATATTATGAATCGAAGTTTATTGTCATTAATTTTTAAAATTTAATCATTTTTAACCTGAACAAATAATTATGTTTCTCAATAATATGATATGCATCAATACATATCAACTATTTGACTAAATTATCAGATTCGGAGGCTAATAATATAAATGATACTTTATAAGTATTTAGAAGTAAAATATGTTTTAAAAAATTTAAAAAATATATTTTTTTCTGGAGAAGTATAAATAATTCAACAACAATTTCGTTATTTTCTCAAACAATTTTCCTTTCTTCTCCTTTGTGCAACAATGATTATATGAATTTGAAAAAAATCGATAGACGGAAGGATTTAGAGTTATTCAAGAACTATTATACATCATTTAATATATACTCTAGTAATGAAAATTGTATTAGATTATGATGGATATGAAAAACGTTTTGTCTTTTTCTTTTTATGGTAAAAAGTTATAAATACTTTTCAGTATCTACAAATGGTTTAAAATGTCCCTAAACTTTAACTATCACAAATTTTATCATCTAAGTATTTTCGGGTTGCTAAAATTTGTCTTTTCAGCTAATTTTGTGGTGATTTTCGACAAATTCTGTGGTGGTTTCGACCAATTTTATGGTAGCTTAGGGCGGAGATCACCACAAAATTGGTTGGAATGATAATTTTAGCAGTAAAAAATAGTTAGAGAATAAAAATAGTGAAAATAAAATTTAAGCTTTAGTTTTTAGTTTTGTTGGAGTGAAACCAAAAGGGAGTAGGAATAGATGTAAATTATGACATAAATATTCTATTTATGTCGTTTAGTTACAATATAAAAATGAAAATGTAAATGAGAGAACGACTCAAAACGTATGGATGTGATGTAAATTTTGTTAAAAAAATATATTTTATCTCTTTATATATTAATTATGAATTTATTTACCCCACGTTTCAATCCCCCTTCTCCTCGACAAAGCAAAGGCCAAAGACATCTTAAACTGTCGATAAATAAATAGTGTTGAGGTACTTATAACATTTTATTTTTATTTTTTCTATTAGAATTGAAAATATTTATTGTCAAATTATTCAAATTTATGTTAATCTTTTGAGATTGAGAAAATATTTATTGATTAACAATGGATAAATAAGAATCATTCGGTATTGATGTCGTTATCTAAAAAACGATTCGTAGACTTTTATATCCACATTATTAGGGAACTTAGGAGATTTGAGTTCTTATTGAAATTGTTCTGTAACGCCATTACTTATAATCCACCAAGAATTCCATTACATAGTACTCCATTCAATTTAAGCCTCGCCTGCTCACACCTTCCTTGCTCTTACTCTGAAGTTCCCCTCTTTCTCCATTGAATTACCAAATTCTCATATTGTAAGAGCTTTCTCTCTATTACTCTCGGTTGTGTATGATTTAATCAAAGATCGGTTTTTTTTTTTCATTTTGTGGAGTGAAAACTTATCACAATCAGTGGTACAAAAAAGGAAGACTAGTTTGATGAATTTGAAAGAGGGGTTTTCTTGATTTCTTTTCTTATTGTATACTGAGGTGTATTAAAGCATCAGTATCAATGGCTTCTCATGGTGATCTTTTTCGGTTTGTATTTTGGGCTTTCACAAATATTATTGAACTTTACATGAAGTAATTTGTTTCTTTTGTAATTTATCGATTCTAGGACTTTGATTTTACTTGAAAGAGAGTATATTTGCTAATTATTATGCCCCAGTTCATTTCTACTGCATTTGATTTATTGTTGTCTGCGATTCTGTTGAATCAATTATTAATTACACTGCACAAAAATTTCATATTTTTTGACTTTTGTTTAGTTTTGTTAATGTTTAATTCTGAGAAATTATGGATTTGCAGAGTATTTGTATGTGATCATGAAAATGAAGGCTAAATCTTTCTTAAGCTGTCTACTTTTATCGAGTCTTGTCATCAGCATTGCGGTAATGTTCTCTTCTTCTCATTGTTCCATGTGTACATGACACAATGAACTGTATATACATTAATACACCCCAAAATGAGAAAGAAAAAGATTTTCTTATAGTTGGTAATATATAAATATATTTTGCTGTCTAATTTCATCAGCATTGAAAGCAGGTAGCCTCGGCTCCTCAAACCTGTCCGGCAGATGCTGATACTGAATGCGGTGCAGGGGATTGGGAAGGGGAATTCTTTCCTGGAATTCCCAAGATTAAGTATGAGGTATAGATAGGAAATGTACATCTTTTTTCACTGATGAATCTTGTAAACCATTTGATTTTGCATACAGAACGAACTTTTAGTTCACAGTTTTAATTCTCTGCTAATGTTTATATAGGGTCCGAAAAGCAAGAATCCACTTTCCTTCAAATGGTACAATGCTGAGGAGGAGATTCTTGGGAAAAAGATGAAGGTTAATGTTCTGTCTTATCTAGTTTGATTGATTTTTCTTGTCCTTTAGTTTTTATGCTATTATTAGTGTAGCATTTCCTTGACACCAAGACTTTCATTAACTGCATGTAGGATTGGTTTAGATTTAGTGTTGCTTTTTGGCACACCTTCCGTGGAACAGGAGCTGATCCCTTTGGAGTAGGTACAAAGGTTTGGCCATGGGAGGATGGTACTAATTCCTTGGCCATGGCTAAAAGAAGAAGTAAGTTAATTATTTCCTTGGGCTGTTAACTAATCTGTTTTAGAGCCATGGTGGGAACATATCCTCATTTCTCAAAATGTTGATTGTTAAAACAGTGAGAGCCAACTTTGAGTTTTTGGAAAAGCTTGGAGTTGACCTATGGTGTTTCCATGATAGGGACATTGCTCCTGAGGGTAAAACAATTGAGGTATGGGAATTACGTGCCAGCTTGTTGGGCAATTTGGATTTCTATATTCTAACAGCTAGATTCATCTTATGGTTTATGCTGCAGGAAAGTAATGCTAACTTAGATGAAGTGGTAGCCCTTGCTAAGGAGCTTCAGGTAATTAGTCTGAAGTATTTTTTTTCCCTATGGTAAGGCAAATTAAAAACTTGGGAGTCATTTGAAGAATGCACCACTTATGATGTTAGGATATAACACATGTATTTGTCCTTGATGGATCCTTTCTGATGACTTTTTATGACTTCATAGGGAACTAAGATTCATCCATTGTGGGGCACAGCTCAGTTGTTCTTGCAACCTCGCTACATGCATGGTGCTGCCACCAGGTAAGCTATATTTTGTTAGGTGGGGAAGCTGTATTTTGAATTTCTAATCATGAGCTAACCATTTTCTTCTTGGATCATGGAATACAGCCCTGAGATATCTGTGTATGCTTATGCGGCAGCACAGGTTAAGAAAGCCATGGAGGTGCGCAGTTCTTCTCCACTTATCAGTACCCTAAGAATAGAAGATAACCTCTGAAAAAAGAAATCTTTTGTGGAGAAGAGTGGATGACTTTGGGATAAGTAAATGTGAATTTGCAAAAGGATTAAGGAAAGGGGCAGTGAATGAAACCCACATTAATGACATGGATGTCAGCATAACTTTTGGTGCTTATGCCCTTGTGTGACATTGACTTCTGCTATCATGTGCCTCTGCAGGTCACACATTATCTAGGTGGAGAAAATTACGTTTTTTGGGGAGGTAGAGAGGGCTATCAAACTCTGTTAAACACTGATATGGAGAAAGAACTGAATCATTTGGTAAACTATTTGCTAAATTTTCCTCAAAAACTTCTAGTAGAAGTTGCATCTCTATTAGTTTTTTCACCTGTTATCGGATGTCCTTACAGGCAAGGTTTATGGAAGCTGCTGTTGCTTACAAGAAGAAAATTAAGTTCAATGGTACTTTTCTTGTTCACTTTACACACTACACTTTTTTTATATCTGCTGTTGATGATTATAGTAGATTTGATAAGGATACAATTATGTATTACTTTTGAAGAAATTGTGCATGATATTTTCTTCTGGACATCGGTTTGGGAGCGGATATCCCTATTTTCACTTTGATTGGTTTCCACATGAAAGGTATCAAAATATCTGATGTTCTGCTTTATTGTTGATGACAGGGACTTTACTGCTTGAGCCCAAGCCTCAAGAGCCAACAAAGCACCAGTATGTTTTCATATTTAAAGTTTAAATAGCTTACTTATCCCCAAGATTGTCCTTTTTAATGAATTTTATAATGGCAGGTATGACTGGGATGCTGCAACTTGTGCTAATTTCTTGCGTAAATATGGCCTCATAGGTGATTTATTCTCTTCTACCTGCTATTCGAACTATTAAATATACCATATTTATATTTCATCAAGTGAGCAATGTAAAGTTCGTCTTCTCTCAATTGAACACCCAATTGTGCTATAGTGGAGGCCTGAGTTTCTGATTACTCTCAAACAGTACATTCATTTTTATTCAGAAAACTTAGTAGTCCTCCATATCATTATGGTTATTATATCACTAGGAACCAGCACGAAAGGAAACTGAGCTTTAGTGTGTAAGTAAAGGACTCCTGCATTATATTTCTCTCTTGAAGGATTATGGGAATGGTTTAAGTTTTTTATCGATCATTTGGGTTGTGTATAAATTCCCATTCAGTGGTATTTCTTTTTATTTGAATATAGATGCAAAGGTGATTGGAAAATCTGCTTGCCTGGATTTTTGTTCTCTCTTTATTTTGATAAATTTTAGTAGTTTAACTGCTAGTACAGCTTTTACACTCAACATGTGTTTGACAGCTTGAAATTTCTTGCGTTTAAAGTTCTGCCTGGATCTGCAAAAGGATAGAATTCCATCTGATCAATCCATACGGGTTTGATTTGTTTCTTATATCTGTAATTTTGTTCAACAGGAGAATTTAAATTGAACATTGAGTGCAACCATGCTACACTCTCTGGTCATAGGTATGCATTTATGTCCTTTGTTGCCTTTTTATACATGTTAAAGTGTTTGCTGCTCACAGGTATCTTTCTACTACATGAGAGCACATTACAGTTTACTCTTTAAAAGTCTGTGCTTTTGCATTGCATTGCAGCTGCCATCATGAACTTGAGACTGCTAGGATAAATGGTATGCTTGGAAACGTTGATGCAAACACTGGCGATCCTCAAACTGGTATTTGAAGAATTTCTGAGTTGATTATTTTCACCTGCAGGAAATTTCAAATTATAGATACAGAATACTTTCTAACTCTTGACGAAATATTCAATGCTACAGGTTGGGACACAGATCAGTTTATGATGGATGTTTCCGAAGCAACCTTAGTGATGCTCAGTGTTATCAAGAATGTATGTTTAGAATTTGTTATTGCTAGACTTGATTAGATTTTACGGGTTACTGTTTCTAAGGGATGAATATTTACTGTGTTTGCTTTTGTATTACAGGGAGGATTAGCACCAGGAGGGTTTAATTTTGATGCTAAACTGTTAGTTCATCCTGCCTATTTCTCATTATCCCCTTTTCACTTCCCCACTTCTTCATCCTGCACGCTAAAATATACATAGTTCACAGAGTTCTCACTAGTTTGAGTTAGCTCATTCTGATGGATTGTGTTTCTGCGCTAAGTTGGAAGCTGAAATTGCGGCTGTGATTTTTCTTGAAATTAAAACTTTAAATATGCATACCGACGTCATGGATCTTCTGTTATTGTATATGATTTAGGCGAAGGGAAAGCACGGATGTCGAAGACCTGTTTATTGCCCACATTGCTGGAATGGATACTCTAGCCCGTGGTCTTAGAAATGCTGCCAAGCTGATTGAGGATGGTTCTTTGGGTGAACTTGTTCGCAAGAGATATTCAAGTTTTGATTCAGAACTCGGGGCCCTAATAGAGGTAAAATCTCCTTAGTCCCTTCCCTGATGCTTTATCTTATCATAACTCGGCTTCTTTTCATCTGCAATGTTGTATTAATTATCTCTACGAAAAAGGCTGGGAAGGCTGATTTTGAAATGCTAGAGAAGAAAACCATTGAATGGGGAGAACCCAGAGTACCCTCTGCCAAGCAGGTAGGATTCAGCATTTTTCGTCTGTTTTATGTTCATCGTTTAGTGCTCTTTCACTTCTTGCCGATACTTGATCAATTTTTATCTTTGAAAATGTTCCAGGAACTCGCTGAGATGATTTTCCAGGCCGCGTTGTAGACTAACTAGTTTTGGGATCCATGTTTCAAGTTTCTTTTTTTTCTCAAACTTGTAGTCTTTCTTCCTCCATGCCGTGTCGTAGAAAATAATACACAATATGCTTGCTGAACAAACTGTAATTAGGACCGGCACCAGTACTTTCCCTGATGTTAAATAATCAATAGAAAAGGATACTGTAAAATTTTGAGGATATCTATCTCATCTCTGCCCTCATTCTCTCACTTGTTTTCTCTGTGCTGCGACATATGATACTCTGAGCAGGGATGCTATTCTTGAAGAGGAGCATGCAGTAAAGAAAATGATTGGATTGTCTTAATTCTTGATTTAAAGATAAATTGAATTATCTCTAATGAATAGAGTTTGTTCTCCAATGTGGGAAAATTGTATCATAAACAAAACGTAGATATTAGTTGTTTATAAACTATTTTTACTTTTTTTTTTTTTTTTTTTTATGTAGTTATAAATTTTAATTTTTGTTTTTTCTAATTACAAACTACTATTTTTGGTCAATTAGATTATCTTTTAATCTACCAAATATATTCACGAAGTATTTTGTTATCTTTTAAAGATAAAAATTAGTTAATAGACAAAAAAGATAATATTAAAGTTTATAACTATAAAAAGAAGTATAAAAAAAAGATAGTTCATTACAGTTTAGGACTATGAAAAAGAAAAATAAAAATAGTTCATAACTAAGTATTTTTTATTTTAATTATATATATTGCTATGATACAATGAAGTATTCTGGTTCATGGTGTGTTTGGTGTTATGGGTTTAGAATTAGAATTGGAATTTTAATTCTAATTTTTTTTTTATTTGAAGAGTTAATTACGAAATTAGAATTTTTATGAAATTTATCAATTCTAATCAACATTTAAGAATTACAATTCTAATTTTTTCTTTCACTAAAATTTAAAACTCTCTCTTTATAATTTACGACATTTTATCTCTTTAAGGTTTGAAATGCTTTTATACTTTCTTAAAAAAAAAAAAAAAAAAAAAGTGTGATTGTGTTTGGACAGTGTAGATTTTGATATTTAAAAAAAGTATGTGGACCAGGTATTTTGTTTCAATCTCCTTGCAACTTAAGGAGACCTTGGCCATATTATAGACGATTTTCTTATTTAGTGTCTTTTAAAATTACAATCAATCCTATTATTATATCCGAAATATAACAACATTTAAAATTTAGTCTCATAAATCATTGCAATTTGTATTAGCACTATGTATAGATTATTAATCTTTGTACGTGACATAAGAGTTTTTGGCTAGGCTAAATATTTTCTATATATAAATTCAGATTCTGAGATGTAACTCGAGTGGAAATCTGGAATCCATTCTATGCTCACCAACCACCAATTGAGGATTCTAATATTCTCACAGTGCATTTAGGTTGAGTTTGTTTTTAAAATTTTTATTTTGTGTTTTGTTATTAGTGAATGATTTATAAGAGGAGATACAAGTTTTAAAATTGATACTACATTTAGTTAGAAGAAATATAAGTCCTTTTGATTATTTTACAATTATTAAGCGCATAAAAAATAAGACAAGTTTTGAAATAAAATATTTTTTATATTTAATAAATAAAGAGAAAGATAAGCAATAAAGGTGAAATAAAATGATAAATAGATGGGTAAAAATAAAAAAAATTATTAAAAAATATAAAAAAAAACTTATATTTTTTATCATTCTAAATTATTTTATATTTGATATTTGAAATGGTATCAATTTTAGTAATAAAAAAAAAAAAAAAAAGAAATTGAGTCCTATGTATAAAAAACTCACACCATCCAATATATCTCTTAAGGTAAAAGAAAGTATTTTTTTTCTATATTAAAATGCATATTACAATATGTTGGGCCGCAGAAAAGTATTTGTTGTTTGTTCACATGAATCTTACTACTATATTTAAATATTTTTATTATACGCCGATTTCTTAATCATGAAATTCCTCTTGCAATGCTTTTGGTCAGTCAAAATCTGTCTTGATGCGCCTACAACTCCCTTACTTTGACTGTTCTTGGATTTCACTCCGCCAATTCTAAATACAACAAATTGATCAGTCATCATCCTTTAAATTCTTCAAATATTTGTGAAATTTGTCTCGGATTTTTACTACATTTGAACGTGTTTTTAAAAAATGTTATTAAAGTGACCAATTTTTTTTTTTAATTCTTAAGTTGGCCACGCTGTATGCGTTATTAGTGATAATCCACATGCTATGTGTTTTATATGCAATCAAAAAATAAACAGTTCGTTAATATGCGACTAATGATTTGGCATGAATTAAGTGATTGATTTGGCGTGATGTGGTTGATAACATATATGTATCATATGTGTTATTGTCATTATAACACATATATCAAACGCGTTATTAGGCCCAACCGATACAAATCCAAAACCCTCCCATCTTTCTGCCTCCTTTCTTCCTCCTTTGTTGCGTTCTTTCTTCTTTTTCTTCCTTCTTTCACCTTCACAAGCCTTCCTTCTCTTCTCTTCTCTTCCTCTTCTTCTTCACAAACCGAAACTTCTCTTCTCTTCAACTGTTTTTCTAATTTTTTTTCTTAAACTTCTTCAGCTAAATATTCACAAATTCCTTCATCAATCCTCAACTTCTAGGAACTAGAAAGGTAAATAATCTTTTTATGAATTTCAGTTTTTTAAATTTTAATTTGAGTAATTTGTATTTCTTCTTATTGATCTTGCTTCTTGAAATCCTTTCTCTGTTTGCTAGGGAAATTGGGTTTTCATTCTGGCGGAGGCAGCATTAATTCAGACAGCAGCTATAATTTAGGCAGCGGAAATTTTGACAGTGAAGTATTTATATATAATATATATTTTTTATTTTAGAAGTTTTGATTTTTTAATAAATTGTAAGTAGAAAACTGGTTGGTTAGTTTGATAGATTAATTCATTATTTAGTCTCACAATTTTTTTTATTCTAAAAAGAGAAAGAGCTATTTATGGGAAGTTATGATGGAGTATTTTTTAAAATTAATGATGTTAAAATGAAAAATGTTTTAAATGAAACCGTGATAGGTGAATTTTGGGATAATTTTGAATTTATTAGTCATAATTATATAGAAGTGTTGTTTGTATTTTATTGTTTCTTGTTTGGTGTTGTGATTAATTACATTGTTCTGGTAATTTATGTATAAATGTATATTCCAAGAGGACTATGTTTTTTGTTTTGGTTAGAAAAAAAAAGAAAATTCTAACCATTTGTAAACCCTAATCTAAAAATCTCTAAATCCTAAACTTTTACTTTGAATTCTAAAACCGAAATTCTAAACCCTAAAAAATCCTAAATATTAAAACCCTAAATTCTATGCTAAAAAATCCTAAATCCTAAAATTTATAAAGTAAGTAATAATTAAAAACTATTGTACTTTAAATTCTAAAATTCTAAACCCTAAAACCCTATCCTCGAAACCTAAACTCTAAAACCTGAACTCTAAACCCTAAAATTTATGAAGTGTGTACTGATAAAAAATATTTTACTTTAACTTCTAAACCTGTAAATATTTAAATTTAGAAAGTGTATAATACTAGACCTTAATCCTAAATCCTTGTGATGCAATGTAGATGGAAGAAGTCCCCGCATATGTGCATCTGGGTCCCATACACCTTGATGTATTGACGAGGTAGCCTGAGCATATGTCTAGCTTGATATGGAGTGGTGATCATGAGAAATGTATTACTGATCTTCAGTGTCGATGTTTTGGTTGTAATTTTTTTAGGCTATAGTACAGTTCCCCGTAGATTGATTGATATTATTGATAAGATGAGGTTAGGGGGAGTTTTTAGATGTGGTTACATAGGCCTTGACTACACACTTATTACTGTATTAGTTGAGCAATGGAGGCCTGAGACACACATTCCACATGACTTATGGTGAGGTGACAATAATTTTACAGGATGTGCATGTATTATGGAGATTATGGATAGAGGGGTTGCTGTTACAAGTCCTAGGAGTGTACATCATAAGAAGCATTGGATTGATATGATTGAGAGACCTATTGGTATTCGATTGTTGCTTACTCACTTTTTTTTAATATAAGATAAAGAAGGATCCTTTAGAGACTCGGGTCTTGAGAGAGTTTACCGGATTAAAGATTGATGATGACCTTATTATGCGTGTCCGGGGTTTTATTTCTTACTTCTTGGAGGTTATATACTTCTTGATATGTCAGGCAGCTTGATTCACATCAGGTACATCAGTCTGTTAGACGATTTTGATGTCATCCACACTTACAGTTGGGAAAGTTATGTATTAGGGTTTTGTATAGATGCCTACACCGGGTAGCTTTAAGAGGTGCACGACAGATAGAGGGAGTCCTTGTACTACTTCAGATTTAGGTTTGGTCGCGTATTTCTGTATTGCATCCTCAGTTAGATAGACATGAGGAACAAGACCCTTGTGCTCTACTTGGTGCTATGTGGTGCACGTCATTTGATCTCAACCAACTTCCTATACATGTCTTGCTTACTTATAGAGATCAGTTGGATTTCATGCCATCTGACCAGGTACGACTTAAATTATATTTTCATTTTTATTATATTTTAAATGTGATTATTATTTAAATATTTAAATTTGTTGCACAGTTTGTCTGGCTACCGTATACCGAGCGTGGTTTGGTGCCATCTGACTTGTAGCGAGCAGAGGTGCCACTAATATGTTATGAGATAGTGGAGTATCACCATCCATACCGCCTGATGAGACAATTTGGACAGGATCAACCTATACCTACTGCTTGTGATACTCCTCTGGATTTGCATCGGTTACAGCTTAGAGGAAATGATCACACGTATTGGTCTACTCATGTGGAAGTATGTCATTACTAGAGATTACACATTAGGGATGGCTTTCTTTTACCCCGTGGAGCAGCTATTATCACCCCGAGATGATTACATTAGATGGTACCAAGATATCTCACGAGTCTACATTGGCAATCTAGAATGTCGTGATACTCGGACATATGGATACCAGTTAGTTGGGGTCAACAAACGGGTAATGGTAATTAAATATTTATTTATATCCTTTTTATGTATATTATTTCTTTATAATTTTTTCTTAACTATCTTTTTTAGACATTCATTCTGTAAGAGGTAGATGACATGACTACAGGGGTGTTGGAGGGACTACCATGGTCTCCAACTCGGTATACTAGTGTCATGAGGAAAGTTCAGACTATCATTCGTTGGTGCATGGTTTCTATTGGTGCTACGTTGGGTGCATCCCATCTCAGCATGATGTTCAACAGATGTTTGGGTTACAACCTTCAGGTCATTGTTCTCGGGGAGCTGTACCTGAGCGTAGTGCTTGTGGAGTGAAGAGGAATCAATGCAGATTACCCTGTGGTAGGGTCCGTAGAGAACGTGCTCCAGTCCCTCTACCTCTGGGGATTGGCTTTGATCATGGAGGACGGAGAAGAGAAGGATCTGGCGAATAGGGATGGGCAGAACACGGCTCATATGTGCCACATTACTGTTTTGACAGTCCAGGTGGAGATACTTCGATATTTACTTTGGGTTTGATGCCAGATGCTCTGTCACATCCGAGGGGAGCAGGCAGATCGTATGTTCCACATGACCCCTTCGACAGTCCAAGTTGAGATAATAAGACATATGTTTTGCCACCTCTAAGTGTAGGAGGTACGTCATATACACCTCCACCTCCGAGTGTAGTAGGGTTGTCATTTGATGCATCTCCACCTTCGAGTGCAATAGGTTCATCTGTGCCTCATATGCCTATACTCAAGGCATCTTCTTCCGATTTAGAGGGACATGGTGATGAGCCAGCAGATGAGGTTACACTAGCATAGCGACTTGGCTTTGGACATCGTATTAGGAGTAAGAAGACTAGATTTACTCCATTTGATTATCGTTAGAGTTAGAATATTATTTACGATACTTTGTTATATTTTGTATATTATTTCTTTATATTATTTTCCCCCTCATATCATCAGACAAGCCCATGTGAATACTTTATTTGGAAACATGAAAAAAATTGTTGCATTTGAATGCTTCTGACAACCCAATGTGACGTATTTAATCACTTTATATGACAACTTGAAATAATGGACAAAATTGAATACTTTTGAATGAAAATTTGACAACCACATGTGAAGCTTTTAATTAGGATAAGCTCATCGAATACTTTATATGTATATATATATATATATATATATGAATTGAAAATCACCCAATTTCTCATCACACAATAACTTCAAAGCATTTTCCTTTTATTCTATTTCCGAAACTTTTAATACCTTTCCTTCATTCATTGTTAGAAAAATTTGTAAATATCAAGAAATGGACCCAAATTAGTGGTATGTTCGAATGGAAATGAGGGTGCCTTCATTTTATTAAGAGTATCAAATGCTTAATTATACTTTGTATAACATGAACAACGATGATGAGATGCGTTACCTTTGGACTATTAGACTTGATATATCTAAGTAAGACATTAACGTTATAGTTAAATTTGAACCAATCTAGTTACAGACATTTTCAGATGTTCAATATACTCAAGTATCAACACATGAGGATCATTCAAAGATGCAGATTATGACATATCAAGTGCATCTGACGATGACAATGGTGATAATGATGAAGAAGATGACATTAGCACTCACTTAAACCATCTATCTTCAACTACAGTGAATCAATGCAAAATAGTTAATGGTTCAGTAACGCTCTGTATGATTATACATCATTTGGAGCCTTTCTAGATATGGGCTTAGGAGAGCAGATAGATTATTTCATCGAATCATACACTATGAGGTTGCTAGATTGGAACGATGCAATGACTAATCTTCAATTAAGAATGAGGTTTGTTGATAAAACCAAAGCAATTAATGTAGTTCAAAAGTGGTCTATTCGGATAGGACAAGAGTTTATAGTTGTTAAAAGCAAGAGCGATCAATAGATAGCAAAATGTTATCATACAAGCAACTTTAATTTTTTTCTATGGTATATTTGAATTTAGAAGAAAGAAACCCATGGTCATTTGGAGATAACTAGATTCACCAAAGAACACACATGCCTTGTTTAACTTATTCAAAACAAGCATCGAAATATGACTTTAAAGTTTATTTTAAAACTAACATCGCATCTTGTTGCCAACGATCTTGAGATCCCTGTCTCAAAGATGATCCAAGAAGTCCAAGTATTACTTTAGATGGGTTGTACGTTCAAAAGGGCATGATACGCTCAGAAATTTGCTATAGAAAGGGTATTCGGTAGCTGGGAGACAATTTTTTCAATTCTACCCAAATATCTCTAAGCAATGAAAGATTCTAACCCGAGAACTATGTACGAGTAGCTGCATCACAGAACGAGCATTCCCCCGGACTATGTTTTCAAATTTCTTTTTGGTGTTTTCAGCCTTGTATAAATGAATTTCAAAAATATCAGTCGATGATTTCTGTGGATAGAACTCATCTTAGGGGACCATATAAAGGCATACTATTAATTGCAAGCACATGAGATGCGAATAACCATTTGTTCCCATTGGCATTTGCAATTGTTGATAAAGAGTCGAAAGTTAGAATTTGTTTCTCAAACTTCTAGGGCAAAATGTTGTCAAGAATCAGCATGTTTGTTTAATATCTGATTGCCACAAAGGGATTTTATCTACTACGCAAAATCAAGTTTTGTGGCAACCTCCATTTGGGGAGCATAAGTTTTGTGCACGCCACATTCGAGCAAAACTTACCAAGACTTTAAGAACAGTGAATTAAAGAGTTTAATATGGCAGGCCGGAATTGGAGTTAAGTGATGAAAATTTGAACGTGCCATGAATGAAATTAAAAGAAGAAATGTAGAAGCTTATAATTATTTAGTCAAGATATCATTGGAGAAATGGACGCTCTTGCATGATTGTGGACACAAGCACGGAGTGATGACAACTAACATGTTCGAAGGACTTAATAATGTCCTAAAAAATTAGGGTCTTACCTTTAAAAGCCCTAGTTGAATTTAATATTCAACAAACTTGTTAAGTACTTCAACCGGCAATGACAGGAGGTCCAAAACTCTGTGCATCCATTTTTAACAAGAGTTTTTGACTAATTTCTTTGGATTGAATTAATATCAAGAGACCACGTAATTACACCTTATAACCATGAGCTAGGATTTACATGGTTAAATCTTCGATATGGCTTGATGGTCGCGGCAACAACATTTACACTTTAAGAATGAATGAAAAATCGTGCAGTTGTGGCAAATGACAAGAATATACATTTTCTTATTCTCATGCTCTTGCAGCCTGTAAAGATAATAGCACAAGACTAGATACTTATGTGCCGGACATATATTTGCGGAAACTTACAGACGAACATACCAATCTAATTTTTATCTGCCTTGTGCATGAGGACTTTTGGAGAGATGCCCCTTACAATTTAACATTCTATCCTCCAAATATGAACAATCAACAGGGTCAAAAATAAAATAGGGTACACGATTTCCGTGGAGAAATGCGTTATCGAAATCCGGATTTTCCTCCAAGATGTAGCAGATGGCGAATGCCCAGACATAATAGAAAAGATTGTAATAACCTCGGTTCAAGCAATATGTAAGTTTCTTTTTTTTCCCCAAAGTGTTGTAATATTTTAGGTTTAATGATATTTCTTCTTTGAATTTCTTCTAGGTAATTTTTTGTAAATTGTTTTACTTAAATCAAATATAAATTATTATAGTAAAATTTGCAACAAGTGACAAACATAAAACACTTTAAATTACTTTTTCGTACTTTTTTATAAAATTTTTACTTAAAACAGTTAGAGTTATTATCATAAAATATACATCAAATGACATAAATAAAAGAATACTTTGTCTTTTTTTTAAAAAAAATTACTTATAAGTTTTGCAAAAAAAAAATAATGCTGCAAATGACGCAGATAAGAATGCATTATCATTATGGATAACCCATTTCTTGTATGCGTTATCAGCCACATCTACTTATTAAGGTCGGGAATTCATGTTTAGTGATAATGCACATCACTTGCGCATTATCTTTAATGATAATGCACACGCTATGGTGTTATAGCCACACTCAGATTAAAAAAAATTTGCGGCTATTTTAGTGGCAATTTTTTAGAAAAGGGCCAAATATAGTAAAAACCATTTATCTCATTGTATTATTCCTCATTTTCTTTCTTTCCTTTTTCTTATTTCTTTTGATACATTGGGGGAGGGAAGTGTGAATCAAACCCATATCCTATCGCATGATAAGGGGTACTTCTAACTGAGTTACCACCTTGTCACTTCTTTCTCTTTTCTTAAACTATACTAATGCCGCTATTTTGTAATTACCAACCAACGTCCCTACACCATACGGGCTGTAGCCATCCCAGGTGGCAGTCGCCATCTCGTCTAAAACCAGATGTGGACAATAAATATAACTGCTGGCACAAAAGCAACCTGAATATGGGCTCAAATCTAGTGCAATTTTGACAAGTTAGGTCGTTTGGCCGTTGTGAAACTAGTAATTGTCGAGGTCTTTTGCAATGTAGAGCCTACGGTAAATCACCAAATGCACTAGGGGAATACGCATTAAACCAATTCAATGATTTGGATTTTTTCGACAATTTACTTGTTGAAGGATTTAATGTTCATGTAGCATTTAATCCCATTTCGTACAAGTGCTAAGGAATTAGATGTAGGGATGATATTAACGAGCAATGTCCAAGGGAATTAAATGCCCCTGGTGAATTCAATAATACCTGCATGGTGTTTAAAACTAATGGATGTTGTTGCAACTCTACGAGTTGTGGACCCACTTTTTTCTCTAGATTTTTTGAGTAAAGGTGCCTAGATGCCTATAGTTACCCTAAAGATGATCCCACTAATACTTTCACTTATCTTGATAGAACTAATATTGGAATTAGAATATTTTATTTCTATATTAGAATATCTTGTTTCTATAAACATATTTAGCACGTATCCATATTCCTTTTTAGCATGTGTATATTTTGATTAGCTCGGATTAAGGTGTAGTTTTCTAATTACTTGTACATTAATATGGTAAGATAGGATTCTTGTAAGTGTATATATTTTATGAGAAATACAATACAAGGCAAGTTTTGTTGCTTACTCTCTATACTTTTTCTTAACATGGTACCAGAGCTAACATACTAGAAAAAACACATACACACACAAGGCAACTATTAGTAACGTTGCAATTACAGAAACTTCCGTTGTAAAGGAGGTTGAATAAGCTGATGCTAGCAATGATGAAAAAATGGCATCAGTTCTTCGTCCTTTACCATTTCACGATACATCTAATTTGCAAACATACGCTATCATGTCCTATGATACTCCAAGCCTTCTCCTTTCTCACATTAAATTGAAGGTCGATGATTATGAACAATGGGCAACTTCGATCCTCACAGGAATGAAAGGCAAAAGAAAAGAATGCTTTCTTGGCAAATCAATAAACGACCACCACAAAGCTCTCCTGAGTTGAACGATTAGGCCACGATGAACTTCTCATCGTGCAATGACTATTCAATAGTTTTGACGCCTCCATAATTAATTTTGTCCTATATATGATGGATGCAAAGGATTTTTGGAATCACTTGAAGAAGAGATTTTTTCCCTTAATGAATCTAGGATCCATGAATTAATAGAAGCGATTGGAAATAGCAAACAGAATGGAGGGTCTATGTTTGATTATTACAGACAACTCACTCGCTTATGGAAAGAATTGGAAAATAACGACCCAAAAACAGATTGTTGTTGTTGAAGGAGTCACTTGCACTTGGATGACTGAATCAGCACCTCAGCATGAGGATAAATTTCTCTTGAGGGTAGATAATTCTATTTTTCGCACTATTATTTCTCAAATAAGTAATACCCTCTCCCTTCTGTTGAATGTGCATATTTCTGGTCGTTTGTGAAGAACGACATGTTTAGCAACTAGAGGAAGGAATAAACGTGCTATGCAATTATTTTTGCTGTATGTTCTAATAAAAAATCTTCTCTTCTTTGTTCAATTTGTGCAAAAAAAGGAATGTTTTCATGTTATTGGATATCCGAAATGGTAGGGAGTGGCTACTGGTGGCAAAATACGCGGTGGTCGCAGCGGGTAAGGACGCATCGGAAACGGGAAAGGTAGTAGAGGACGTTTTCATTCTGCTACCCATGTTTCTGCTGACCCGTACCTGCCACTGCTTCGCAGTCCAACATCTCAAACATTTCCTGGAAATAGGCCAATGAATTGGTTTGCTCCAAGCCAAAATGTACAATCTCTTGGTTTATAGGCCTCGTCTGGCGCATCCCTCCAGCCCATGTGGAACACACACTTTTCGCTCCTGCCCAACAGCAGCTCACCACACATGTCCCAGTCAGCCTGTCCAGTGGCAGTGGGACCCACTGAGTAGATGCCATATTGACAAGTCCTTTCGCTTTGGCTGAAAATTTAATGACATCTCCCCCGTGATAATTTTTCTAGTATGATTTCTTGGCTATTAGATTCTGGGGCCTTAAGACACATGGCGGGTTGTCAGGATTTTCTATTTAATGTTGTTGATATTGCACTTTGTTAATTATTTTACCGAATGGCACTCAAACTACACCTTGCCATGAAAGGGGTGTTTTTCTTAAATTCTAAATTATTATTACATAATGTGCTCTACGTTCCAAATTTGAAAATGTCACTTAGTCTATATTCCTTGGTTGATTTGACAATATCCTTCATATTTTGTGGGAATTGCTGATGATGCTATTGTGATAGAGGATCGTGCTACAAGGATCGAGATTAGATCGTGTAGATTGACCGACGACATATTTCATTTTTTACCTGAGGAAGCTTGTCAAGTTTCTATTTCTTCTTTTGAATTGCTTCATAAATGTTTATGGCACCCTTCTTTTTTTGTTATGAAACTTATTAACGATATCTTTTTGCTAATACTGCTTTGGATAATTGTTCTATTTGTTTCCAAGCAAAACAGACTTGTGTGAAGTTTGATTATACTCATACAACTACTTCTAATTTGTTTGATTTAATCATTGTGATATGTGAGGCCCCTATCGTGAGAAAGCTTATTGTGAGTCATCTTACTTTCTCACTAATGTTGATTTTTCTAGGGGTGTTTGGGTTTATTTACTACTTGATAAAACCAAGATTCGTTCTTATATTGAGCAATTTTTCGCATTATTTAAGGATCAATTTGATAAAACCATTTAAATACATCTGCACGGATAATGGCACTGACTCTTAGCCTTAAACCTTTCTTTCTTCAAAATGGTAGGTTGCACCAAACTTCTTTCACCTATGCTTCTCAACAAAAAGGCTATCTAGAAAGGAAACATCGTCACATCCTAAATGTGGCTAGAGCACTTTTTTTTTTTTTTCAATCTGCCCTACCAAATCAATTGTGGGGGTAAAGTATAAAAACCACCATTTATCTCATAAATCAAACACCAACACCTCTCTTAAATGGAAAATCCCTATTTGAAATTATTTTCCAAAAAACCATCGAATTATTCTCATTTTTATGTTTCGGATGTCCTTTTTATGTTCACCATCGATCCCCTAATAAATTTGCTCCAAGAAGTTGTCAATGTATTTTTTTTTAGGGTACCCTTTTGGCAAAAAGGGATGCTTCGTGTTTGATTTGGAGTCTCATCAAACTTTCATCTCTTGGGATGTTATTTTTGACGAATCAATTTTTCCATACAAAAATTACTCTTCTTCCCAATCTTCACAGCCGACAAACATTTCTCATTCGGCAACAGTTTTTATCCAGATGATTTGCCAACCTTCACTTTCCTTGGCCCCACCCATAACATCTCACTAACTTCCTCACATTTCTCACATTCCTCAACTCTTTCAGTGGCCCAAGCCCTTCTTTACTTGGCCCAGGCATGCGACTCAACAACTGCCCACTTCCCTCTATTTTTTCCAGCCCAATGCCAACTTCTGGGCCTTCCTATTTACTCTCTTCTCTCTGCCCAAACATGCCTAGATCATCCAATCGTGATCACTCACAATCCATTGACCCTCCTGACCAGTCTAAACTTTAGGGGAGGGGGTAGTCCACTAAGTCTACTTCTTCTTGTCCCATAGAAAATTCTCTTTCTCTAAATGTTCCTCTTCCTCCCGAAGAAAATCACTCATAGTCAACGTTCTTATCATCCCACTTCCAAGCTCCGTGATTATGTTTGCAATACTAGAAAAAATGTTATTCCTTTAACGGTATCTATCTCTGGTCCTCAATCTCCGGTCTCAAGTACGAGTCCTTATTCGATTTCATAATATGTCTCTAGTAAAAAACTTCTACTGGCTATAAAGATTTTCTTGCAACCATTACAACTGATATTGAGCCTACCCGTTTTCTGAGGTCTCTTCTCACTCTTGTTGACGGGAGGCATTGATGCTTTGAAAATAAATCATACCTAGAGTCTGACCCCTTTACCCCCAAGCAAGAAGGCTTTGGGCTGTAAATGGGTATACAAAATTAAATGGCATACACAAGTCGGGGGTTTGGATTATCATGAAACCTTCGCTCATGTGGCCAAGATGGTTACTGCCCGTAATCTGTTAGTTGTAGATGCTTTCCGGGATTGGGAAATTCATCAAATGGATATTTACAATGCATTTTTGCGTGATGATCTTTTTGAAGAAGTATATATGAAACTACCCCTGGGCTTTTCTATTGGCAAAGAGGGGTAGGTGTGTCGTTTGAAGAAATTCTATATGGTCTCAAACAGACCCCTCTCTGTTGGTTTGCTAAACTTTCTACTACCTTTGCATAGAGTGGATTTGGACAATCTCGATCTGATTTATCCTTGTTTACATGTCATACCTTTATGACCTTTCTTTGTGTCCTCATCTATGTTGATAATCTCATCATCACTAGGAATAATCCTGCTACTATTCAGAGTTTTAAGAAGCATTTGAGCTCTTGTTTTCAAATAGAGGATTTAGGGCATTAGAAATATTTGCTGGGCATTGAGGTCGCTCGTAATTCCAAGGGAATCTATCTCTATCAACGAAAATATAGGTTGGATATTTTGACTATGCCAATTTACTTGGAGCAAAACCTGTAGATTTTCCTATGAAATAACATCATTCTCTGGGAAAGGCCAAGGGCCCTTTTTTATCTTCTTTGGATTTTTATCACTGACTTATTGGGCGTCTCATTTATCTTAATATCACTCGACCAGACTTGGCATATTCAGTCCATATCTTGGCTCAATCTATGCACAAACCTCGTCAAGCTCATCGGAATGCAGCCATTCGTGCTCTTTGATATCTCAAGGGATCTCTTGGCCAAGGTCTTCTTTTTCCCATTAATACCAACTTGCAGCTCCGTGCCCATTGTGACTTTGACTGGACTAGCTGCCCCACACATGTTGGTTTTTGACTGGGTATTTTATCTCTCTTGGGCATGCTCCTATCTCGTGGAAATCTAAGAAATAATACATCGTTTCTTGCTCTTCTGCTAAAGCTAAATATCGTTCAATGGTAGTCACCTGTTATGGATTGAAATGGCTGTGGTATCTTCTGCATGATCTTCAAGTACCTCAGCTGTCTCCTACTCCTCTTCACTGTGACAATCAAGTTGCTGTGTACATCTCCTCCAGTCCAGTTTTCCTGAACGTACTAAGCATATCAAAGTTGACTGTCATTTTGTCCGCGATGAATTTCAAGCTAATCACATTTTTCCAAATTACATACCTTCTGAGATTCAACCTACTGATCTTTTCACCAAAGCCCTTGGATTTCCTCAATTTCACTCTCTGATGGGCAAGTTGAGCATTTGCAACCTCCGCGCACCAACTTGAGAGGATGTTGGAATTAGAATATCTTGTTTCTATATTAGAATATCTTGTTTCTATAAACATATTTAGCACGTTTCCATATTCCTTTTTAGCATGTTTATATTTTGATTAGCTAGGATTAAGATATAGTTTCCTAATTACTTGTGAGTTAATATGGTGATACCAGAAGGTTCCGAGCAAGTTCAAAATTTTGAGAATAAAGTTGGACCCAGTTTCAAGACAAGTCCATCTTCCAAAGAGGGGAGATCCAAAGTGATTCAAAAGCTGTTCTTCGATCAACTTTGAAGAATAAATTGTATCATTCTATGAAGAGCCAATCAATGATATTTATATGGAAATCCCTATGAGTATAATTTATGATGCAACAAACGATTCATAATTCGGAGTTTCCTACTTCAAGATATGATCAATTTACTGAAATTGTCTCATTTCTGTCCGCAGTTGCGAGGTTAGCTCTGTGTTCGAACTTCTTTGGAGTATTTCTTGACTTTTTTGGAATTTTAACTAGCTATTAAGTACTTTTATATTTACCAACAAGTCTTTGTTGGTTTTTGCTCTTTTTTTAGTCAAAATTACTAGTTTCTAAGTTAGCATTTAGTTTAGAGAGATGTTCCAAACTATCTATATAAACTTTAGACAAACTCTTATAAGGTAGATTTTGAATTATATACAATATTTTCAGCCTTTGGCTTCTTGAGTAGAAGGTTTCCTTCTTCCTCATTTTTCTCTTATTTCTTTGGTGGATTCCTTGAGTGGCGAGTGTTATAAGCTCTTATCCTTAGGAGGATTCCTTTGGTGGTGAGTTTTGTAAACTCTTATCCTTATGTGGATTCCTTTGGAAATGAGTTTATGTGTTACTTTTATGTGGTTCACTTTTTCTTAATATTTCCGGTATCAAGTGTTAATGGATCTTGGTTGTAATGGTTGGACAATGTTGGAAGCCGAATATTGATCAACCAACTTGTCAACGTGATCTTCGTGACATTGAGTTGGATGAATTAAGGAGATAAGTGCAGCAACTTTAACAACGTCTTGAACGTGGTAAAATTGTAGAATATGATGCCTATGAAGAAGGTGAGGATGTCAATCTATTCCACGAACCTTCATTGTCTAGTACCAACTCTTCTACTCGGTTCCATAGAAAACATGATAAAGATTTTGGTTGTAAGATTGAAATCTCATATTTTGAAGGAAAGCATGATATAGATGATATTGATTGGTTGAATACTTTTGAGAGGTTCTTTGAATTGAGAAAAGGTTAAAATTACTAGAATCAAATTGAGAAAACGTGCATCAATTTGGTGGGAAAATTTGAAGAAACAAAGAGCTCGTGATGGAAAAGGGAAAATTACCTCTTGGGACAAAATGAGGAAAGCTTTGAAGAAAAAGTTTGTGCCCAAGAATTACTAGCAAGATGTGTTCCTTAAATTCCATAATTTGAAACAAAAAAATTTGAGCGTTGCAAACTACACAGTCGAATTTGAAGATCTCATGCGGCGATGTGATGTCTATGAGCCCGATGAACAATCAATTGCTTGTTATCTTGGAGATTTGCGTATTGAAATTTGTAATATTGTTCAAGTACGGCCTTATTGGACTTACCATGATGTGTGAAAATTGGCTCTTAAAGTGGAGAAGCAACTCAAAGAATCCAAAACTAGTTCTTTTCGTTGTTACCAACAAGGAGAAAATGCTAACCCGACAACCGCTTCCTCACCTAAGGTTGTTGATCCAAAGGAACAAGCTACAAAGTTTGCCAAAGGAGATAATCATGTGGCTATTCCTAGTTGCTCAAATACTTCTAATATGGCTAAGAAGTGTTTTAAGTGTCCGGGGTTTTGGACATTTTGCAAAATTGTTTCTCTTATGGAGGAAGACATTTTGGATGAAGCTGACGAGGGAGAACCCATCATTGATGAAGAAGTAACATATGAGGATCATGGCGAAGCTCTTGTCATACAAAGAAACTTGAGTGCAACTTATGTGGACGATGACTATTGGCTTCGACATAACATTTTCAATACAAGATGCACAAGCCATGGAAAGGCATGTGATGTGATCATTGATGGAGGAAGTTATGAGAACGTGGTTGCTGCCAAGATGATAGAGAAGCTGAATATAAAGATGGATGATCATCCACAACTATACAAGCTTTCTTTGCTTCGCAAGGGAAATGAGGTAAAAGTTAATAAGAGATGTCTTGTTCAATTTTTTATTGGCTCTAAATATAAGGATGAAGTATTATGCGATGTTGTTCCTATAGATGCTTGTCATTTACTTCTCGGGTATACCATGGCAATATGATAAGAGTTCTTCTCATGGTGGAAAATAAAATACTTATTCTGTTATGAAGGATGGAATTATTTTAGCTCGTTCAAAGATGGAAAGTCCTACTAAACCACCTCACAATGGGGGAAACACTTTTCTCTCTCAATGTGAATTATTTAAAGCTATGTATGAGCCTTGTGATACTTATGCTTTAGTTGTTCTTGAGGAGAATGAAGAGCATGTTGAGGTTCTACTCGAAGTGTGGCCTATTTACTAGAATTTCATGATGTTGCTCATGAAGAAATTCTTCCAGGTTTACCTCCAATGTGTGATATTCAACACTGTATTGATCTAGTACTAGGTGGTACTCTTCAAACAAGGTATCTTATACAATGAGTCCAAAGGAACATGAGGAGGAGTTGAGAAGTTTGATGGGGAAAAAAATACTAAGCAACGGGATCTTATTCTTGCTCAACTTGAGTTTGCTTATATTCGCTCTTCTAGTCACATAATTGGGAAAAGTCCATTTGAAGTTGTTTATAGCAGAAATCCTATCAGTCCTCTTGATTTAATTTTATTACCTATTACTCATTCTTTTAGTACAGATACTGATGAGAATGCTAAGTATATTAAGAAGTTGCACGTGCAAGTTCGTGATCAGATGCAAAAGCAAAATGTCAAGTATCAAAAGCAAGCGAACAAGCACAGAAAACCAGCTTCTTTCAACGTTGTTAATATGGTGTAAATTTCCTAGGGGAAAACATGGCAAGATCAAAGATAAAGGTGATGGACCTTTCAAGGTGCTTGAAAGAATTGGGATAATGCCTATAAGATTGAGCTACCTGGAGACTACAGAGTTTTTGCAACAATTAATTTATATAACCTCTCTGCGTACATTGATGTCAATTTTTATAAAGACTTTGGTAGAGTCTTTTCCAACTCGGACAATATGATACCAAAAGGTTCCGAGCAAGTTTAAGAGTTGGAGGATAAAGTTGGATCAAGTTTCAAGACAAGTCCACCTTCTAAAGAGGAAAGGTCCAAAGTGATTCGGAAGTTATTTTTGGGTTAAATTTGAAGAATAAACTATATCAATCTACAAGAAGCCAGTCAATGATGTTTATATCATTGGAAAGCCTATGAGTCTAATTTATGATGCAACAAACGGTTTGTAATTCGAAGTTTCCTACTTCAAGATATGATCAATTTACTGAAGTGTCTCATTTTTTTCTACAATTGTGAGATTAGCTCTATGGTCCAATTTTTTTGGAGTATTTCTTGACTTCCTTTGGGATTTTAACTAGTTCTTAAGTATTTTTATATTTACCAACAAGTATTTATTAGTTTTTGCTCTTTTTTAGTCAAATTACTAGCTCCTAAGTTAGCATTTAGTTTGGAAAGATATTCCAAGCTATCTATATAAACTCTAGACAAACTTTTGTAAAGTAGATTTTGAATTATATACAATATTGTCAGCCTTTGGCTTTTTCAGTAGAAGGTTCCCTTCTTCCTCATTTTATTCTTATCTTTTTGTTGGATTCCTTTGAGTGGCGAGTGTTATATCGTTAGGAGGATTCCTTTGATGGTGAGTTTTGTAAACTCCCATCTTTAGACAGATTCTTTTGGTGGCGAGTTTATGTGTTACTTTTATATTGTTTACTTATTGTTAATATTTTCAGTATCATATAGTAAGATAGGATTCTTGTAAGTGTATATATTTTATGAAAAATATAATAAAGGCAAGCTTTTTTTGCTTACTTTCTATACATTTAACAACTAATTACAGAGTTGGTTTTCTGTCCTTGATAAAATTATATATAATTTATCAAAACAAGGTTCGCATTTTAGAGGTTTTAAGAGCATGTAATATTGCTACTTGAATGAGAGACCATTAATAATTACAAAACTAAGCATAAAATAGTCTTCCTTCCGTGTAGAAAAAATTTTATTACGATTCCGAGTCACCAACCATATAAAACTCAAAATCTTAATAAGAGAGAAAAATATTGAACCCTCATACTGTTCATTTAAAAAATTGAAACTATTTTATTTGATTATCAAGAAAATTGAAATTCTTGATCAACAGATGAACATTAATATTACCAATTTTTTGTCAATAAGATATCATTATAATATATTAATCATTTACTCATTATAGTAATAATAGCTAGCAAGAACTCCTTGTATATATAACACATTTTTATTTATCAAGATAGTCCAAGATCAAGACAATTGGCTGAACATCCCCCGAAACTATTCATAGAAGTTTATTGATATATTTTTTTATTAATTAGAAAAATACAAATTTCAAAAGATATTATATCTTGTTCATCTTTCAACATTACTTCTTAAATCAAACTCCGAATCTAAAATAAATATTTAATTATACAAATAAAGAGATGAGAAAAATATGGAGATTCACATATATTATAAATATTACAAAGCACACAAAAATGTTAATTAACCATCAAAAGAGCATCAATTTGGTCCTCAAGCCAAAAACCTATTATCAAACAAGAACCTTAATTATTCTCCTTAGGCAAATAGCATCATCAGGATAAACACCACAAAAATGGCAAGAATAATCAACAAAGGCTTCATTATTATTCTACCCATCTTATATTTCTTGATCTTCACCTTCATACCTTCAAGCGCTGCCAACCATGAAGAAGATGGGGTTTTTGGTAATATCTACAAAGCTTTGTTTCCAACAATAGAGGTGACATTAGCCAATGATGGTGATTATCCTGTGTTTTTCATGTGTAAATTTACCGATAAGGACAATTATTTGCACACACTTGAGAAAGGAGAAATTTATCGGTACAATTTTACTCAAATTGCTTTTCCTATGAGATGGTGTTATTTGTACATTAATCAGAAAAGTCATGGATTTTTTTGGGCATATAATATTAGATTAAGATGTACAAAATGTTTTTGGAGTATTGCCAATTATCCTTATTTGTATAGAAGTGATCGTAGCAGATGGGAACGTCAAAAGTTGTATGCTCCTTTGGGTTTCAATGTGACTAATTACCTTATTAATGAAGATTCATTGCACCCTTGAAGTTCTCGTCGGGTGAGGTGAAAAAATTATGTTATAAACACAGTCAAGTTAAATCATATCATTATTATCGAAAGATAATGTGATTTAATTTGGTACGAAAGATTCATGTTATCATTTATGATCGGAATTTTAACAGAAGTTTTATGGGTTGCAATATGAAAAACGATGTTTCATGGCTTTCATGCTCTCCTATAGGTCTCCCCATGGAAATGAAGCATGCCTGCACTTCGCTTATGTTTGTATTCGATGGAGATGCTATTTGATAATTTCCATTAAGGAAAGTGCTAAATATAATACACCTTTTAATCCTAATCGATGTGTCTTAGCTATCAATTTTTATGCAATTATGTTGTTTTCTATGGCTTCTTTCTTTATCTGGAGAATGTATAAACATTCTATGACATTTGTGTTTATTCTTAATGTTTAAAAAAATAAATTATTTTTAACTTATTTTAAATTATAAAGTGTATTTGAGTGATTTTTGACCGATTATTATATTTGCTTTTAGTTTAAAATAGGTACTTTTCAAAACTGTTTTTGCATAATATTGATAATATAAAAAATAAGAATGTTATATTAATTTTAAAATTAATTTTCAAAATTACTTTTTGAGTTGCTAAAAAGATGCACAATTACATGATTAAGAATGAACCTATATTGTTTTGTCTCATATTAATATAATAGACAACCGTGGAAATGTGGGATATGAATATTGTTACCAACTAAAGAAAATTTTACAAATATTAATAAAATATAAGACTTTAAATTTAGCGGACGAAAAATAAAATAAAATAAAATAAAATAAAATAAAATAAAAATTAGACGATGTTTCTCTTCTTCACGTATCTCTCTTTATTATTTTGTTAGAAATGCAATTGGAAAAGAGTTGTTTTCCTGCCTGCATTCTACAATATATATAAATATATATTGAAAGGAGTATTATTCAGGATAATTTTCATTTAACCACTTTGTACTTTTAATTTAATCATAGTTTCAGTACTTATGATAAAATGACTCTACCTTTCAGGTTTCAAAGCAAATTAACAAATTTAGAGCAATAAAAAAGTTGAATTAAATCAAACTCTAAGCTGGTCGACATGATCAAAATGAAATTTGCATGTGGCTTGAATCCGGAATTTATGCTCGATTCAAGTTAAAAAATAAGGTTCGAGTGATAAAGAAATTTGCGTGCTCGAGCTTTTAGTTAGAAATTCAAGGAAAATTTGTAAAATATCTTTGGTAGAGGGACATAATTAAAAAAAAATTAAAACTTTAAGGACATAAATAATTACTTTATATTTTGAAGGGCATGATTAATAACCTACCCTATTATAAAGGACTAAATTGCTAATCACCCCCCTTGCTGTCAACTTGTTATTCTAGGATATGGATTTGGTTATTGCAATTGCAAGTCTGTAAATTCGATTTTTATAAATGAAAAACAATGTCAATCAATGACTTCCATCAATAAATGCTGAATATTTAATAACATACCAGGAATACGCATAGGTCCTGTTCTCCATCACTTAAAATCAACAGTTTTTAGCTTATTTTAAGCTATAAGCTGTTTTAAAATTGTTCTTCACTATTTATTATATATATTTTTAATTTTAAAAAAAGAAAAAAGTTAGTTTTGAAAAGCTAATGTGGGGTACTTCTTAAAACTGTTTCTGTTTATTAATATGATTAAAAATAAAATTACTATTTTAATTTATTTAAAACAACTTTTTTGTAAGCACTAAAATTTAATTGCTAAAAGAAAATATAAACAATGGAGAACAAAGTTATAATTAAAGATCTTGCAAAAAACTAAAATAATAATATTAGAATGGATTTTAAATATGTCACCTAAATCTATTTTCCATCCAAAATCGGTCATAATAAATAGTAAAGTGTCTAATATTATTACTTGTAATGATTACTTTTGTTTTAATTAAAAATGGGCGCATTCGGTTTAGATTTAAAACAAAATATAATATTTTTTTTATTTTGGACCCCACATTCTCTCTCATAAAATAATTTATTGTTTACAAGACTCACATTTTTTTTTTTGTCATTTTCAAACTAAAATATAATCCAAATGCACTTGTAATTTCTCCTAGTATAAAAAGATAAAATTATTATATATGACCATACCTATTTTTGAAGAAGAAGCAAATTGTATATTAATATCAAACACCCATTATAAAAGTGAATATATAAGAGAAAACTGAATCTGTTTTTGCAGCTAAATAATTTATAATATATTTCTGTATAAAACTAATCTTAGAAGAAACAGTAGCAGGAACATAATCCTTGAAAATATTGCATTGTTCTTGCATCTCCAAACCCAATATTGCATCGTTCTTCCATCTCCAAATCCTATAGCACGTAATTCAAAAGATAAGAGACCAATACAACTAATTTAAAATGGAACCCTAATTCTGTGATAAGTTCCAACCCAACCACTTAACACCATCACATTCATAGAAGAACTGTCGCTCATATTGGGGTGGCAACAAAATCTTCCAAATACTGGAAGCCTCAATGTAATTTCGTAGGACATGGCGGTCCTGTTCAATACTTCGTGTGCACAGAAGACAGATTGTGTCTATCCCCATTCCCCTTGATGCCAGCATGGCTCTAGTTTTCAAACTCCTCCAACAGACATGCCATAAGGAGAATGAGAAACATAGTGGTCCTTTAAATTTCCATATCATTTCCCAACATCTTTGATTAGGAGGGATAGAAGGCAAAAATCTCTGGTAGGCAAAGTAGAGATAAATTTACCATTACTCTCCAAGCTCCATCTTGGTCTATCTTTCTCTTTACTATGAGAGAAAGGGACAACGTCCAAGTTAAGTTTTTCCCATATTGGAGATAGAAGACTTCCGACATGAGGGATGTTTTATAAATGGATACTTAAAAAAACAATTAGTCATCAGCTAATGATTTTCTCAGCTCATCAAATGGAATCATCGAAGGACAAAGCTCCAGAAGCTGGCCTTCTCCCACCCAATCATCAAGACAAAGTCTGATGTAGTTACTACCTCCAACCTCCCATAAAAGCCTCCTTTTCTTTTTTTAGCATCTTATAGCCTTTCAATAGGCTCTGGCAAGTATAAGAAGAAGCTCTGAATTTTTTTCCAATGTCTAGTGCCCTTATATCTCCATGTTTGGATGTCAAGACTTGGGACCAAAGCTAATTTGGTTCCATATGGTGTCCAAACTTTTCTATTCAAAGCAATGTGATTCACATCCTTCATGTGCTTTAATCCCAAGCCCCATCTATCTTTAGGTTGGCAAACTTTGTTCCATGCAATGCAATGAAGCTTGGGAGAAGTATCTAAATCATCTCACAAAAAGTCCATTTAGCCTTCTCAATTACCTGTAATGTATGAAGTGGAAAGAGGGTAATTTGCATAGCATAATTGGTAATTATGGAAGTAGAAGATTGAATCAATAGAGCTCTAGGTCATAGATAAATCCCTTCTTTTCCAAGCACTTATTTTTTCCAGACATCTTCTACCAAACGATGATATTTTCCTTTGTCAACCCTTCGATGCAGCAAAAGCGTACCCAAATATATACCTCCAGTGACATTGGAATCCCAAACCATGAGAAGAGAGTAAAGGAAACCGCCGACTGAACTTTTAATGAGAACACTATTTGAGATATACACATACTCACCCTTTGGCCCAAAAATTTGCATCGAGGATCTTTTCCATGATAGCAGCTGCATTTCATATTTAGAGTGTTTAAAATAAGTCTTATTATGCTAATTTGTGTTATATTTTCGGTTAAATCTTTGATAGACATTTATAAAGTCCTTGATCTTTTTGATAATTATAAGGATCAAATTGACACACTTGTAATATGAGTTGCTCGATTGAAAAACACCTCCAATTACAGGGACCAAATTAAAAGTAACCCGTTATTCTATATTTCCCGGGTCGGGTGGTCCACACATCGTACCCGTTTTAGCTGCCTTTCTTCTCGGTACTGTCTACATCCTCTGTGTTCTATTCCTCTACATCAAACCTCTACAGAGGGAGGGGACTATTGTGAGTGAGAATCTTTCTCGGTTCAATTTGTTAATTCTTCATCAATTTCCCCTAACAAATCCTCAGAATTTCTCTTAAATTCTCATATTGATCCCCTGGTTCTTCTCAATCCTCTCAAGCAGACCCCTTCCTTTCTCGCAGGTGAAATTCCATCCCAGATCCCTATCTTCTTCTCTTTCAATTCGCATGTATATTGCAGAAATCACATGTATATAGCTTTGTTATTATGATTATATAAGCCTTTCAATAATTCGATACTAGTTGTTAATTCTCATTCTATTATCGTCTGTTACAGGGAGGACTGCTATATTGATAGATCTCTGATCTGAACTCCTTTTTTTCTGTATTTACGATTGAAGAAGGCCAATGGGTATTGTTTTTACGCGATTATTCTCGTCTTTATTTGGTAACAAGGAAGCTCGGATCTTAGTACTCGGGCTTGACAATGCTGGAAAAACCACAATTCTCTGTATGAATTTCTTCTTTTATATCTGCTAGTTTTCTTTAGATAAGTGTTCTCCCTTTTGTTTTGGCGGTAAATTTTGATTCTCTGGTTTCCTGGGTTTGTTTCAGATCGACTTCAGATGGGTGAAGTAGTTTCTACCATTCCAAGTTGGTATTCTTCCCTTGTTCTCTTTAATTGTTTATAATCATTGTTATTTTATTTTGTATTTTTGTTACTATAACTGATGATTCAAGTGCTAATCAATCTGAGGATAAAAAATTAGTAGAACAGCTTTTCCTTGAAAAAAAGACCTTTTTTGGAAGTTTAAAATGGTAAAAGTATGGTTGATTATACCAAATTTGAGCTAAATAAAATCAGATAAGTATGGTTGATTTTCCATTTCTTCTGTTTAATTTGGGGCTCATAATGATACTTTGTATTGATTGGAAAACATTATTTTTGCCTGATGCAGCTATTGGGTTTAACGTGGAGACCGTGCAATATAAGAACATAAAGTTCCAAGTGTGGGATCTAGGTACGTGCCAGCTGATCCAGTTACTTGTGATTCATGTAAAATTTCTTTTGAAAGATTGATCTTTCAAATGCTATTTGTTTTCCAGTTTGGTACTGTAAGTGGCACTTGTGCATTTACCTATCTTCTTTACTGGAAGATTCTTGTTTTATTGATATACCTAACCGGTGATTGTACTGTTTGGTAATTATCTTGTCAACTTTCTGCACTTTGTTCTTGTTTTCTATGTGGACAATCAAGCTGCTTTGCTGAAACATTTTTTTGTGAAAGTAAGAAATGCACTGTACAAGTTCTTTTACAGGAAAATGAATAGTCAAAAGAAATGCCCATTTTTTGTGTTTCTAAGAAGTATTTTTAAAAAAAATTTAAAAAACCGTCACATTTTAGATCTTTTTATGATGTTTTCCTGTCTTGTCGTTTTCATTTTGTATTTTGGTCATCAAGCAACTCCTGCAACTTACACCTCAGCCTTGTGAATCTTGTGTAGATGAATCATCAAAATGCTAGTTGATCTTTGCTACCTTTCCTATTTGTTCGCTCAATTAAACTTTATGTGCTAGCAGTATCTGCTAAAACAAGACTCTTAAGTCTTCTCTTCTCATTATTATTTTGTTGTGTAAGTTTATGCACAAATTACTTGATGAAAGACAAATAAACATTTCTATGTCCCCCTAATTTTGCTTCTTTTTCCTCCTTTCTGGATATGCAGGAGGGCAGACTAGTATCAGGTAACTACTATTGGACTTTTTGCTTCTATCAGCAACTCAACTCATCTAACTTTTGTAAGAAACATTTGCTGCCGTTGGCTTCTTATCTTTATATCAGCATTCTGTAGATTTATCATACAACTAAATTTTGGAGTATGCAAAATGCTGGTCTTGCTCTTTGCACTTAAGAAGCTCTTGGCTTTCTCTTTAGTACACTTTTAACTACTAAAAGTATGATATGGACTCCAATACTTCTTCAATAAGATATTCTGACTTTAATGCTGATGAGAAATACACATATTTTGGTTATTTTGGTTCAGATAAGTCTAGATTGAAATAAAGTTGTGAGATTTGTGCTATTTGTAATCTATAAGGCTACTTTGAGAAGTTAGGGAAACTTTGGCAGTAACTTATTATGGTGAATCTGGAATTTTGTTGTAAAGAAGTTGATTAGACTTGGAATTCTTAAAAGACAGTATTTGTAGCATAAAGCTCAAAGCTTTCTTTCAGCACACTCATTCAGAGAGGTTCCTATGCAGATGCAGAGAATGTTACAACTTTTCATTTCCTCTAAATGTTTGAAATTCAGGGAATTCTTAAATTAATAGGTATTGAGTAGCGGATCACTTTAAATGTACACTGAATCCTTAAACTTTTAGATTTTGATCTTATAGTTATTAATCATAGGACTGTTCATTGCATGAACTTCACCCAAAATTTCTAAAGATTCTTTTGCCAAATCAATAAGGAAAAACAGTCAGATGTTAAGGTCAGCTGAAGTATGTAGTTTGTCTCAAGAGGTGAAAGCAGGTATGAAGATATCTAGGCTCGTCAATTAATAGAGACTCAAACTTTTAGTCTGTATAGTTTTTTTTCTTAATAATATAGTTCCTGTTTGATCAGCCTCTTTGAGGTTTAGAATCCGTACTTGCAAATCAATTTAAAGATGCACGTTTGTCATATTAATTGTTATTTCTAAAAAAAAAAAGGTGTAATTTATTTCTGTTTGTTTTCTTCTTAGGCAGTAACTGTTTCTTTAGAATGCTGAAGTGCTTAAAATTTGGTACTATTTTTTTGTCTTCTGAATGTGAAAGTTCATCTCGCTAATTGTATCTATCTGTCTAGGCCATATTGGAGATGTTATTTCCCAAATACCCAAGCCATAATATACGTTGTTGATTCCAGTGACACAGATAGATTGGTGGTTGCAAAAGAGGAGTTTCATGCAATATTAGAGGTATGATTGATTTATTTCTTTTACGCAGATATTTGCTTTTTACTCAAATTACTCAAGGAAATTCAAGTCATTAGTTTTCTTATTTTTTTATTATTAATTTGTCAAGCATAATATGCTGGAATGGGACCAGTGTCCTACGATTTTATGTACAATCTGTATTGGTAATATTCTTCTTTTTCCTACGCTGTTTTCATAGGAAAAATGTAAAATGAAGTATTTTGATTTGTTATCTTGAATTGGTGTTTCACTGAGAAGAATGGAAGTGTGATGTGACAATAAACTTGTGAAGAATAATTGGAGACTCACTGTCCTTTTCTTTTCCTTTTACCATGAAAGACCAGGAAAGGGGATTGTGATATGACCCTAAAGATAGTAAAGGCTAATAAAAATAAGTGTATTGTTTTTCATCTTATGAATAATCCTTTAGTATAGGATTTTGATAGGCTTCTCGGAGGGGTGCGGTGGGGTGGGTGGGTGGGGGGGGGGGGTATAGAATAATGAAAAGTTTGTGAATTGCTTTTGATCCATAATATGAATCATACCAGGTATAAAAGATAAGGTTTTCATTAAGTTGTGATGGGTGCCAAGAGTTGCAGCCCCTAAACCTTAATGCATACGGGACCATTCCCAATTATTAAAATCTGTACTGCTACTTTTAGGTAGAGGAATAATAACAGCAGAAACTCATATAATTTTGATCTAATATATGCTGATTGAAATGTAAATGTATAGAACAGGTAGGTAAAAAAAAGTAGCATATAGATTTCCATCCCTTAAATTTTGTCTGACTTGGGCCTTGGTTTGCATTTTTGTTTTGCCTTTTAGTGATGCTTCCAATTATAACGGTTGCTGCCATAGTTGTCATCTTGTTGTTTGCTACAACATTGGTTTTGATGGTTCCTGGAACATTCATTAGTGACTTCTGGGGTTTTCTATAAGCATTTATTATTGAACTTTTTTTTAAGTTAAAGTTCATTAACTGAGAATATCATTTGTTGAGAAAATAAAACAAATTCTTTAGAATGCTGACAGTACATTGGTTCATGTTTTCTTCTGTCAATAACTAACCAGGTCTTACATAGAAAAGTGTCATTCATTTCTGTTGCCTTTTTTGTCTGCATCAATATCAAGTTGATCTGTTTGATAACCCAAGGTTTGTGGATTTTAACAGGAGGACGAGTTAAAAGGTGCTGTTGTTCTCATTTTTGCCAACAAGCAGGTATGTGTCTCTGCCCGTTCTTCTGCAGTTTATGCAATAGAAGGGAACTCTTAATTATTGATTTTAAGGAACTGGAGAAGAAGGGTTTTAATCCTAAATCTCAATTGTGTTTCCTCTGCTGGAAGGATATCTCACTTGTTATTGAAGTACCTTTTTCTACTCTCAATGCATCGCAAAACTTTTTATAGGAAAAATTCGTCTCATGCTCCGCTTACCTCTATATCTGAGGATGCATGTTTCTGGATACACACAAAGACATTGATTTCTTTTTCTTTTTTATTTCTTCTTTAGGTGTGCGCTTCTGTTACTTTCATTCATAAATCATAAGCTTACACCAGCAGGAATATTGACTGTCTTTCTCCTTCACAGGATCTTCCAGGTGCACTCGATGATGCTGCAGTGACAGAAGCCTTGGAATTGCACAAGATCAAAAACCGTCAGTGGGCTATTTTTAAAACTTCAGCCATTAAAGGAGAAGGGCTCTTTGAGGGCTTGGATTGGTAAGATCAATGTTTTGATGGCAGTAGATTCTGTGATGATTATTTATTAGCTTCCTGGACTCTTTTAATGTAGTAATAACTGACAATTCATATTCATCAACAAAAGAACAAAGTATAAAATATGAACCTGAGTAAGTTTCTTTGAACAATATGGAAACAATATAGACCAGCATTCTTTGGCCCATAACATTAATTGACCTTTGACCTTTTTTTGTTCTTTCCTTCATGCTTTCCCTTCTGTATTTTAAAGTTTGGTAGTGTTTTCTAGTCCTTGTTATCATGTACCCCCTCTGTTTTTTTTTTACTTGTCACATTTTGGATATTACACTGTTTAAGAGAATACAGGATTTTAGATGTTTTTTTCTTGTATAGATTAGAATGCCCTTCAAAATTTTCTCTATCTTCATTATTGTTTCTACTAGTTTCAATGTTAGAAGAATAAAGGAGATTGGAATTTGTTATTAATGGGAGGGTTCAATAGAAAAAAGTTTATTAATTATTATCTTGGAACCACAATGTGACAAGTAAAAAAACAGAGTAATTATCACAATATGACTATATGTGATGGAGCTGGGATGAGAAACCTTTTGTTGATTCATGAAATATGAAGTTATTGTATGGCAACATTGCTTTATCTATTATGACTCAAAACAGTTTGTCATATCTTTGAAGAAGTACTAACAGCATAACACATATAATCATTGTTTAGATGGATTTTCCTCTTGATTCAAGTAGTCTAATGTGATATGCTAGATGTTTAGTGCTTGTTGACTATGCCTTGATTTACCTGCCTGCAAATTTTAGTTTCTCCTAGAGAGTGACTGATTTATGTTTGTATTACTGTGTAGGTTGAGCAACACCTTGAAATCTGGCGGTGGCTAAGGTTTCAAATCAATGAGAAAAGGAATTTAACCAAGTAAGGGTGGAATGGAGTCGATTGAGCTAGGGAATATTGGTCTTGAGTTTTCTTCTGACTGTTCCAGAATTACCAATCAAAATAGCTAATTAATTAAATATAATCCTTTTGTACTCAACAGAAATCGGGAAACAAATATTTGACTGATCTTACCAATTTTTTCTTCTTTTGTCCAATCGAGTAAAGTCCCATATTTTGCTTCTTGTTTCTATATACATACATAAATACAAGGATTTTGTTTCTGCTAAAAGGATTAAAATGTCGTGTTCATTGCCTTACCAAAACTTGTAATGCTTGTTTTACAACTCTTCCTCCTTTGCTATTATCAATGCCATTCATATGTTTCTGACCAAAATTGTACGGTTAATTCAAAATCCATTCCTCTACTTTTATTCAATGAACTTTTAATTTTGATCATTAAATATTTAATTTTGACAATCAAATACTTAAAGCTTTAATAACAATTGACTGATTTTTAATTTTTAGAATCAAATAATTAAGATTTAACTGTTAATTTTTTTTATAAAATTTTAATTTAGGTATTTATTTGTTAATTTTAAAGTTTAGATATTCAATTTCAAATTAACAAAAATTAGAGAGAAGTTTTTGAAATTAACCCAGTTATAAGCACTCCTATGCAAATGCAATGTTGTCAGAATTGGTAAAAGAAAAAACGGATGACATCATTATGATGTCATATATATATATATATATGCATTTAATATATATTAATAATTTAGTAAAATAATTAAGAAAACATATACTAATTGCTAGGTATCTATCCATGTCTCTTAAAAAAATAAATATAATGCATATGAACACTTAAATTAGAATACATTCAATCAAACCCAAATAAAAAAGAACAAATTTTTAATTTCCTAACACGAATAAAAATTTTAATTTAACATAAGTACGATAATATAGTCTAAAAGTATAATACATAGTCCAAAAATTTAATCAACAAATTTTTACACGTAAGTTTAAAAAGAAATTCAAAAAAATAAAAAATTCAAAATTTTTTTGGATCATCTCCGTTCCCAGTCGGACAACGGGCTGTGACTGAATTTGACTGGGGTACTACTCATTCGGATCGATTAGGCTATCGGTTCCCGGTTTGACCGGCTGGACCGGTCCAGGCCTAACAACATTGCTCCTACGCGGATTTCTAGCAATCCCTTAAATAATTGTCTTAGAAAGTGTAGTTTTGGAGAAAAAAAAATTTTAGTTGTGCAAAAAGTTGCAGACCAGGTTAATTCCAAAAAAACACCTTTGTATTTGTGTACAATTATAAATTAAGTACTTGAGTTTCTAATTTTAATAATTAAATATTTAAATTATGATTTCACTACTTAAATAAAATTTTAATTATGATAATTAAATATTCAAATTAGAGCCTTGTTATAGGATGCATACATATGATCCCACGGGAAAGACAATGGAATTGAACCCAAACCATATGGAATGTCTGCCTAGGGTTGGTATAATAGTAACGGTGAAATTTTGTACCGACCATCAGCTGTCAAAATCATTTAATACACCTTATATTATTTTTTTATAACACTTTATTTGTTAATAAATCATATATAATAAAAGATAAATTCTAAAAGATAAATAATGTGAACCATATTTCGTTGCATTGCTTAATAAAGATACCATCTCTTGGATTATATATAGTAGGACTTCCTAATATATCCTCTATATATTCTCATTAATTCTCTCCCCTTCCCCCATTACTGTATATCAAATATCTCATTCAATTGTTTAAAATGTACTTAGGGGGAGCTTTTGCAAAACTCAAAATAATATTTTTGCGTTGCACAAGTTGTTTAATGAAGTATTTGATCAATAGTTTTTAATTTGAAAAAATTGAAGCAATTAACAATTAAAAGTATTTTAACATTTAGTATTTCCAATTGTTAAGAAATTTAGGACGCAGAGAAGAATAATATTGAATGCTTCAATTTGATTGTCTTGATTTTCTTGATTGATTTCTTATTCATTATGATCTACTATTTATAGGCTACAAAGTATCCTAATCCTAATCAATATAGGATTCTAACTAACCACTAATAAGGAATACTGCTATAATAATAGCATAATACAAAGTATCCTAGTTATAATCAATATAGGATTCTAACCAAATAATCTCTTATAGAATCCAAGATAATCTAGGAGAATCACATACTGATGTGATATCTCCAACACCCTCCCTCAAGTTGGAACGTGCAAAATTGCATGTCCAACTTGCCATAATTTTCAATTTGTTTTCGTAACGTGCAAATTGCACATCTCAGTAGTCTTCCACCATCCGTCGTTTGTGGTCTTTACTATCACTCACTGTCGCTATGATTTTTTTGTCATCAATCGTCTGTCACTGTGATTTTTTTTGTCATCAATCGTCGTTGTCGTGGTTCTTCCATCGATCGCGATCGTTGTGATCTTCTTCCATCGATCGCGATCGTTGTGGTTTTCTTCCATCGATCGCGATGGGCTTCGTAATCCATCATCGAAAATTCTTTTGATGTCGCTTTAGAGTTTTTTTTTTTTCGATAAAGCAACCATCAATGTCCAATTTTAATTTCTAAATCTAGGTGCTTCAGATATTTGTCGATGAAGCTACCTGACTTGAATATGATTTATAAAAAAAATATATAATCTCCTAAATTTTTATTGAAGCAAAATTAGAAGAAATATTAGAAACCTAAAAAAAACTTGTCCAAACTGAACGTAAAGAATTGCTCAAACTGAATGAAAAGATAATAAAATCATATAAGTGAAAGATTTTTTTTTTTTTTCACATCAGTATGGGAATTGAAAATTATGGCAAGTTGGACATGCAATTTTGCACGTTCCAACTTGAGGGAGGGTGTTGGAGATATCACATCAGTATGTGATTCTCCTAGATTGTCTTGGATTCTATAAGAGATTATTTGGTTAGAATCCTATATTGATTATAACTAGGATACTTTGTATTATGCTATTATTATAGCAGTATTCCTTATTAGTGGTTAGTTAGAATCCTATATTGATTAGGATTAGGATACTTTGTAGCCTATAAATAGTAGATCATAATGAATAAGAAAAAAATCCAAGATTATGTAGGAGAATCACATACTGATGTGATATCTCCAACACCAATCGAATTTTTTTTACTACTAGAAAAATGTTTGGTGTTTATATAACTATTAATCTAATTTCGAACGTGATAACTAATTCTTAACTTCAAAAATAATTTTAATATTTAAATTAAGTTTTCTTTCTCCTGTTTTATCTTATATATATATTCTTTGAATGTAAATTAACTTATTAAATATTAAAAAATATATCATCAATTATTATTATTATTAAGTTCCCATATTAAAAGACTCAAAAGAAGTTGAAGTTAATTTGTTTTTAATGAGGGTATAATAAGAAAAAATTCATTAAATGTTGCATTGTTTTCACAATGTGACAAGAAAAAAAACAAATAGAGGGAATATCTTATGATATGAAATAGAGGAGGTAATATTATTAATGATGCCACTTAAAAAGTTCCGTTTTGAAAATTTTTTTGTCTTAAATTTTATAAAGTTGAATTTTGTGTAAAAGAAAATGTGAATCGCAAAATTGAGATTTGAGATGTGAGACGGTAACCAATCTCACACACTACCATATGTTAATTGGGGAAAGGAAACATCCAAATAATAAGCTTCGTTGGATCAAAATTGATGCAATTGATTGGATAGGATAAAATCTTAATACAAAGAAAATATATTTTCTACCTCCTATTATATAGATATACTTTCACGATAAATGATAATTTTACTTCTATTTATTAATCTAATTAATTAAATAAAAATTAATCCCTATACCCTAATCCAAATTACTAGTCAAATAACTACCAATTCTTCACTAATTTACTTTACTTTCCAACATTCTAGGGTATATATATTTTATTTTTTTGGAAAACATTCTAGAGTATATATAGGAGCAAACACCTGATCATTACAAGATTTCCGATCACCAAAAGAGAAACGTAAAAAAAAACAAAAATGCAAAGAGGTCAAAGTAAAATGTGAAGGGAGTGGTGATAATGCCAAAACAGTAGAAGTTACAGTGAGTATAAGGGAAAATTGAAGAAGAAAAAAGAGAGAAAATACAAGTTCCCATCCATGGTTTGAATTTCAACTTTCAGATTTTCTGGTGAAAGAGGCAGCTTTGATGTCTGAGGTATCCAAACTCCTCCCTCTAGCAATCTATAAAGGATTTAGACGAGACAATCTTTTGTGGTCTGGTCATCAGTTGGGTACAAATTAAAATATCAAAGGAATTATTATTATTTATTTATTTATTTATCTATTTTTTGTTAGGAACAATACTTAGACTATATTTGGTATGTAAAAATGACTTGAAATGCAATGGTTTTTTCTACCTATGTTTCCATTTCAAAATTTGTTATGTAAAATTGAAGCAGGAAAGATTCATTTCGTAAGAAGTTATAAGAATTCTTCTACACCAGAGTTATGGAAAGATTTTTTCAGAAAAAGTGAAATTCCAACTATAAAGTATATAGATTATATTATATTCATATATATATATATATATATGATATGGATATAGAAGTTGAATGATTCAAAATGATAATTTCGTTATAATTAATTTACATACATCTTACTTTTTTTTTTGTATTTTGATCATAACAATCAATATTTTATAACTGTTTTTAATATTATTTATGAATAATTTATATTTTAATAAAATATTTTGTGTTTGTTTTGAGCTTTATCGCACTTTCCTTTATTGTTTAAGCTCATCAATGATATCCTTTGTTTATTAGAAAAGAAAAAGAGAAAATGGAAGTTCCAATCCACAAGTCGACTTCTAATATTATTAGTATAATATATATATATATATATATATTATCATTAGGCCGAAGAATGAATAGTGTGGCATGTCTGAATTCGAAATTCCATGCGACTCGCGAGGTTTACCGCTGTCTGCATTTCTGTCTTTCGTGCACGTAGCAACTCGTAACCACCTTCCCGACTAGAAAATTTTGGATTGATTTTCTAATGTTTTCTTCCTATCAAAGGCCATATCCATTGTACACAGAAATCCTGCTGCACTACCTGAGATTCAGATACAGAATATTAATTATGATAACTCATCAGTCTTGTATAATAGAAGTTCAAGTTTTGATTCGCACAAGAAATTATCTTCCATATTGAAAATGTTGAAATTATCACATTATCGCTATTAAAATTTAAATTCTCACTTTTGATACCAACTCTACATCGAGAGAACCAATTGAATAATGTTCATACGGACTCAGTTAATTTTTTTTTTTTTTTAATTTACTTGAACCCAACAGTTTTTAGTTTCACTAAAAAATTAATTTTCACGCATTCAATAAGAAATAATCACATTTTCAGACTAAAAAACCAATTAAAATAAAGCTTCATAAGTGAAAATTACAAGCTCTTTTGGCTTGGAATTAAAATATATTAAAGTACTTCAATTATTATTTTTAATTGTACCTTTAGATATTCTATTTTATAGTAGTTACAGATTATGTTTTCTATTTCATAATTTGTCCAAAAATTTTATAATGAGGTTAACTTGACAATTTTGGTTTGTCTTTATGAAGTTTAATCAAACTCTTAATTCAAATGATGTGTCTCAATTTGAATAGTATTTTTAGACGAAGATAATATGTAATATTTATTTTGCATAAATTTCATAGAAGTCATTATTGATACTCAATACCATTTTTATTTTAAATTTAATGTCAAGTGTGTATTGTTTTTTTGTAGTTTAGAATTTAGAAAATAGAAAATATTACAAAAATGTAATTATAAAACATATCCAAATTGTAGGGCGAGTGTCAATTTTTGGAAATAATGGATAGAAGTTTTTCTCTGGGGAAATAATGGATATAAGACTTGACCAAATCTCTACCTTCCCTTTAAAAAAAAAATTCAAATGTATACCTACTCGATCCGAAGCCCACTAGAAGGACACCAACAAATTGTTCGTCACCTTCCATGTTTCCAAGAAAATATAAGTGCCAAAAGCTCATTCCTTCCTTCTCCCTTTATTATGCCTTATTTTTATTTTTGTCTGTAAATCATGATTCACTTCTTCTAAAGAGATTATTTTCAAAATTCAAGACATATAAACAAATTTTACCGAGGATCTTTTTAATCTAGTATTTGTTATGCTCTTTAAAGTAATTTTTTAATTCGAATTCAATTTAAACTCCTCGTCAAGTTTCTACATATTTTCGAGCCAATTATCAAATTTATTAATTCGCCCATAAATTTGTAAATTATTTTCTTTCAAGAGAAATGATGACTATGCTTTGCTCTTGCCGATGTAATTTGAAGATTGCAAAAAAATTTTTGTGAAAAACATGATTATGTGTCTATTTAGTTTACTAGTATTAGTATATTTTATACACCACCTAATGCGTGGTTTTATATTATTACTTTTTATAACTCTTTATATGATTACCACAATTTCTCAACTTTTTTCTTTCTTTATATTAGAGAAAAGTTTGAAAATTGTTTTTTTTAATGGCCGTAACTTATTTCATAACTTTGGATAACCTTCTTAGTATAAAAAAAAAAAAAAAAAAACCTTCCTTCTTCTTTTCTCGGCCGGTTGGGATGGACAGTAGATTGTTTTAATTAAACATATGGTTTGAGGCATTTTGTTAGAATTTTTTTGGGTTTAGACCTAACTCACCTCAAGAGGGGAGGGTTGCCCAAATCTGTATAAGAAGCAATTATTTTCTTTAATTAACCGATGTGGGATTCTCAACACATTTTAATTTATGTATTGGTCCTTTTCGACAAATTGTTCATCTTTCTTTATTATTCAAAAATTTACGAACAAAAAAGAGAATTCTGAAATAATGAATGGACCCAACTTTAATATCATGTCTTGTTACCCAAGTGTAAAGTTTTATATCAGGTGCCTTATTCATATTTTTCTTTCTCTTCCTTTCATTTTTTATTTTGTGAAATGTACTTGGTTAGATTTTGATTTTAAAACTTTATTTTGAGTTCTGTAAAAGAAATTATTTGTGCCAAGTTTTAAAATTGACAAATAATAATTTAATATCATCATAAATAATACCTTGCAAAAACTTACATTTCACTCCAAATCTTTTAATATATTTTCCACTCTTGCAAAGGAAATGAATGTCGCAAAAAAAAAAAAAAAAAAAGTTATATACTAAATAATCCTGGCAGCTTACTTTTGGTTTTTTGGTAAAAATAATTGAAATGGACTAGATAAAGGATGTCGACATTTGGAAGGGACCTACTTTTGGTCCTTCGAATCGAATTAGGACAGTACACTAAGTAAAGGAACTTGTTTTCCATGCAACGCTAAACTATAAAATTGCGCATGAAAAACGTGCTCATTGTCCTCGATTTTAGGTCGAGAAGGAAACTGGGGAATTGACCCATGTTTGAAAATTCAAGCCTCGCGCTGCATGCAATACTCACAATAAAGTTATTCATAAATTTTAATTCGTTAATTTTAGTTATTTAAATAATTTATTTTTAGTAAATTAAGTATATTTGTCTAATTTTACTGTTAACGGATTCTTTTATCTGTTAAGTGGAGAATATTTTCATTCAAAAAATTAAGTACCCCAGCCGTTTCGTTTTCCGTTATAAATTTTCTATAATTTTAGGTTAAGTCTCCCAATAATTTTTTTTAAATCTTATACTTCTTGTTAGACATATATTCAAAATAGGCTTCCTATTAATCATGAACTATGTCTAAGTTGTGTTTCCTAGTTCTATTTAGCTAGGACTTTTACTTCTAATATGTTTCCTAGTTCTAATCTGCTTGGGATTTGTCTCTTGGACAAATCTATAAATTGTACACTATTCTCACATTAATGAGACAGAAAACATAAGATTGTTTTCCCCACTGGAAACTTTCATGGTATCGTGAGCCAATTGTCTCAAAATTTCTCAAAATGAGTAACGACAATATTGGCAATGTTGATAATGACATGGTGGAAGAAAGCCATGTTAACAAAATAAAGAAAGATGCTTATTATGTGGCATCCACTCGATGGGACTCGGATTGATTCTAACAATGATCCCAGATTTGAAAGAGACAGCATACGTATAATAATTATGCAGAATGGGCAAGGGCCATGCGCATGGCCTTGCGATCGAAGAAGAAATTGGGATTCATTGATGGAATAATTCCAATTCCTGAAGGCGATCCAGAAAAAGAAGAAGAATGGTGGGAGATCAATAATCTTGTAAACTCGTGGATTCTCAATACTATCGAACCCTCTCTCCGATCCACAATATATCATTCGAGAGAGTCGATGAATTATGGATAGCCTTGAAGGAACGATTTCTCGTTGGCACCGACCCCCGAATATATGAATTAAAAGCGACTTTGGCAAATTGTAAGCAAGGCGGTGATTCAAGTACACGTGTATTTTTCACGTCTAAAAAAGGTATGGGGACGAACTAGAAAATTATACTCAACTTCCGCTCAAAGCATGATACACGCATCTATTGAATTTTATTATAAAAGAAAGAGAAAACGAGAAGGTTTTCCAATTTTTAATGGGATTGAATAGTGCAATTTATGGCACTGTTCGTTCTCATATGATCCAACAAGAACCTATACCCAAATTACGTACCGTTCTTGCTCAAATCTGTAAAGAAGAACAACACAAAAATTCGACACGGAAAGAAGAATATTCTGGAGATGGTGCCGCCTTCGCCGCCGCCGGAGCCGCTGGAGCCGCCGGAGACGCCGCCGGAGTTGCCGCCGGAGTTGCCGCCGCCGCCAGAACCGGAAAAAATCCTAGATTTTTTTCTTCATCTTTCTGCTCCCATTGCAGACGCGCCGGCCACGACATCACCGGCTGCTTCCAACTCATTGGCTATCCGGATTGGTGGCCTCGGACTTCTCCAAAAAGCCGGCGCCGCGGCTCCTCACCGGCGACCCGAAATTCCCCGGCGCAGAGGCCGATCTCGGGACAGCACGCGGCGGCAGCATGACCCCTGAGAGGTGGCTAGACCGCGCGAAGGAGGAAGAACGGCCGAGGCATGGGCCTTTTCGACCCACAACCGCCGCAGCTCGACCCTTCCGCTCGCGGCGCAGACCGGAGAAGACGAAGGGGTCGGGCCGATCTACAGTGCCGGGCCGGGTTTCGGGCCAACTTCCAGTAGAAACGGGCCGGCCCGGGCCGGGCCGGGTCCGAGTACCTTTCCAGCTTTGACCGTTGACCAGTGGTCAACCCTGTTGACTGCCCTCCAAAACTCAAATAATCTGCAATCTGACAAGCTATCTGGTATGGCAAATTTTTGGATTTTAGATTCAGGGTGCTCTAACCATATGACTGGTAGGAAATGTTTTTTACAAAATTTACATCCTATCTCTCCGCATATTATCGGGTTACCTAACGGTGCCAAAACTTTTGCTATGCACGAAGGAATGGTCTCTTTAAGTCCTACATTACAACTCCACCGAGTGTTGCTAATTCCTGAATTGACCTGCAATTTAATTTCTTTGTCTCAATTGGCAAGAGATTTGCAATGCTTTATCACACTTTCTGACAAATTTTGTGTTATACAGGACCGTATCTCGATGAGGCCGATTGGAGTGGGTGAGCAGAGGAATGGGATCTTCTTCTACAAACCTTTGGAATTGAAGGAATTATACACTTTCTCTAGCATAGTTCTTGATTCAAGCACGCTATGGCATATAAGGTTGGGACATCCTTCAGATTATGTAGTCAATCATTTTTTGGGTAATTCTAAAGACTCTACAACTAGCACACCACCTTGTAATATTTGTCTACGTGCCAAACAAACTCGTGATTGTTTTCCTCTTAGCATCAATAAAGCATCTACAATTTTTGACCTAATTCATTGTGATTTATGGGGCCCATATAAATCCAAATCCACTATAGGTGCTTCATATTTTCTTACTATCTTAGATGATTATTCTAGGGCTATTTGGATATATTTACTGTCAGAAAAAAGTGAGGTTGCTTCTATTCTTCAAGATTACCTTACCATGATCAAAACCCAATTTCACAAAAGCTGTAAAGACAATCCGTACCGATAATGGGACGAATTTGCACCCCTTAGGTCGTATCTTACTACCCATGGCATAATCCATCAAACTACTATTCCCCGGCACACCACAACAAAATGGAAGAGTTGAACGCAAGCATCGCCATATCTTAAATGTAGCTCGGGCATTACGATTTCAAGCCAATCTACCTGTAAAGTTTTGGGGAGAATGCATTCGACTAGCTGCCTATCTCATTAATAGAACTCCCTCAAAATTGTTACAAGGTAAGACTCCTTATGAATTACTATACCATGCAAAACCATCCTACTCTCACATTAAAACTTTTGGGTGCTTAGCTTATGTACATAACCATGATATCCCAAAAGATAAATTTCAAACCCGCAGCAAACCGTGTGTCTTCCTTGGCTACCCTCTTCATAAGAAAGGATGGAGATTTTACGACCTGCAAACAGAAAAATTCTTTGTGTCCCGAGATGTGATTTTTGATGAAACAAAGTTTCCATTCCATGACCAATCAGGTACTTCCACTTCTACAGACTTCACACAATCTTACAATTTTGGGGAACAAGTTTTGAGCTCCGAACCACAAAATATCCCAAAGAGGGGGAGTTTAACACACAACACACCAAGCCCAGATCCAACACATCCTTTCCACAGCCCACCTACAAACCCAGATCCACCAAATCCTTCCAGAAGCCCAGTTCCGCAAGGCCCACCACCAACCTCTCCAGCCGCCTCTCTCCAAACTAGTCCCAATAATACTCCTGCCAGCTTGCCGCATGAAACTCCGCAAATTAATGCCCCCAAGACGAAGTACTCGAATTACACATATTCCGACTCGGCTCCAAGATTATGATTGCAATGCCATATGGAAGTCCTCTATATCCCATTCCGCCTCTGCTCTCTCACCCTCTTCGGATCTCTCAGGTACGTCCCTTTATCCTATCACAAAATTTGTGGACTATAGTAAATTTTCTAATACACACGAGCAATTTTTAGCATCCGTGGCAACGTGAATCCGAGCCTACCACTTACTCGCGGCGAGTCTCCAATCCTCTCCGGCGCATTTGCTATGCGTCAAGAGATTGATGCTCTTGAACAAAATGGTACATGGACTTTAACCTCCTTACCTCCTGGGAAAACGTGCACTCTGGGGAGTAAATGGGTCTACTGGGATAAAATACAAAGCCGATGGCACCATCGAGCGATATAAAGCCCGCTTGGTAATTTTGGGAAACACACAAATGGCGGGTATTGATTTCACGGACACCTTTGCTCCCGTTGCCAAAATGGTCACCGTTCAGTACTCTCCTTTCCGTAGCCGCTGCTCATAATCGGCCTATCCATCAAATGGATGTTCACAATGCCTTTTTGCATGGAGATTTACAAGAAGAGGTATATATGCGACCACCTCCGAGGATTTCATCCCCAGTTACAAAGGACAAGTCTGTCGTTTAAAGAAGTCTTTATATGGTCTTCGCCAAGCCCCTCGATGTTGGTTCTCCAAACTCACCACCGCACTCCGTCGGTATGGTTTTTCTCAGTCTTATGCAGATTACTCTCTTTTCACATATTCTCGAGGGAATATTTATCTATGTGTTCTTATTTATGTGGATGATTTACTCATTACTGGAAATTCCCTATCCACACTCGAAAAATTCAAAGCTTCATTACACAAGTGCTTTCACATGAAGGATTTGGGCTCGCTAAAATATTTTTTGGGCATAGAAATTGCGAGAAACTCCACGGGATTATTTTTTATCCCAACGAAAATACACCTTGGAAATTCTCTCTGAAATGGGTTTATTAGGTGCCAAGCCGGCATCTACTCCTGTGGAACCTAATCATCAGCTGGCAAACGCATCTGGCTCATTGTTTGACAACCCAGATCGCTACCGACGACTCATAGGCAAGCTTATATATCTCACACTTACTCGGCCCGAACTTGCATATGCTGTACATACACTTGCTCAATTTATGCACGCCCCTCGTCATGCTCATTGGGATGCTGCTATCCGAGTTGTCCGTTATCTGAAAGGGAGTCCTGGACGTGGCATTTTTCTTTCTTCTAACTCTTCTCTTTCGTTAACTGCATATTGTGACTCCGATTGGGCCACCTGCCCGATAACTCGCCGCTCTCTCACTGGTTATTTTATCTCTCTTGGTGGGTCCCCTATTTCTTGGAAGACAAAGAAACAACATACTGTTTCTCGTTCTTCTGCCGAAGCTGAATATCGCTCTATGGCTATGACTTTATGTGAACTTAAATGGTTATCTATTCTTCTGCGCGATCTTCATGTTCCCTGTCACTCGCCCCATTCCATTACATTGTGATAACCAGGCTGCTCTTCATATTGCTGAGAATCCTGTTTTCCATGAACGCACTAAACACATTGAAATAGATTGTCATTTTGTTCGTGATGCTTTTCAAGACGGTTTTATCTATCCTGTTTATATTCGAAGTGAGGAGCAACCTGCCGATATTCTTACTAAAGCTCTTCATCCGACCCATTTTCATCGATTAGCTTCCAAGTTGGGCATTTCTGATCTTCATGCTCCAACTTGAGGGGGAGTGTTAGACATATATTCAAAATAGGCTTCCTATTAATCATGAACTATGTCTAAGTTGTGTTTCCTAGTTCTATTTAGCTAGGACTTTTACTTCTAATATGTTTCCTAGTTCTAATCTGCTTGGGATTTGTCTCTTGGACAAATCTATAAATTGTACACTATTCTCACATTAATGAGACAGAAAACATAAGATTGTTTTCCCCACTGGAAACTTTCACTTCTAATTCTCTTTTATGTCTTTCATTTATTTTCAAATTTCAAATTTTTAATTCCCTTTCTCTATCTTTTCTTTACTATCCTAAAAGTGGCCTAACGATTCATGTTTGATTTACACATTTTGATATTTTACTTTTTTTTTTTATAGTAATATTGAGTAATGAGGATAGCTAGGGAGAATAAAAAGGTAAATTCATTATCTTTTAATAATATTTTATTTTGCTAATTTTAATAAAAGTAGTAATCACATGCTTTGATAAGAAAAATAAGAGAATTGAGTATATCCATTAGAGTAAAGTATTAAATTCAAAACCTTATTAATATGAAATTAGTTAGTAATTTATTATGATAAAAAAATCACGAAAATAAATAAAAATAAAAATTATGACAAATGGGAATAGGATTGATTTTTAGGATATAAAATAACTAATAAGTTTAATTTTATAAAGATTTTACTATTTGCGACTGTAAGTGCATGGTATTAGTTCTTTTAAAAGTCTTCTTCCATTATTTAAAAATATCATATACAAAAACGAGTAAGTAAAGGGGTTCAATAGCTTATCACTAGACCTTCGTAAATAAATATTTTTTAAAAAAATTTTCAAAGTGAAGTATTTTTATTTTGTTTTTCTTACTTAAAAAAAAGTCTTTCAAGCCCCTAGCACTAAAAATCTAGACAATTTTCTTTAAAGCGGTCACCATCAATTCAATGTTGTTACTTTAAAGTTCAGCACCTCCAGACCTGGAGTCCTAGTTCCGCCACTGTGTGTTACGGTGATGGAAGAAGGGAAAAGGAGGAAGAATAAAGAGGGGAAGGGTGGTGTGGTGGTGGTGGAAGAAGGAAGAGGAGGAAGAAAAAAAGAGGGGAAGGATGGTGGTAGTGGTGGTACTTTACTGTGGGAGGAAGAGGAGCAAGAAGGTAGAAGAAGGAAGAGGAGGAAGAAGAAAGAGAACTAGGATGATTTTATTTTTTAAAATTTTTCTCCTTAGTTTCAAAATAATCTAAGTGAGAGGGTTTAGTAATTTTTTTACACGAAAATGCCCTCTACTTAACGGACAAAACAATTAGTTTATAGTAAAATTGGACGGATATATCTAATTCACCAAACATAAATTGTTTGGATACCTAAAACTAACGAATTAAAGTTTATGAACTAAGTGTACAATGCAAATAAGTTTAAGGAGGAAAAAACACCTATTTGCCATGTTTGAGCCACAATTAAAGTTTTAAAAATGAATTCTAATAATGGAATGGATTAAGTCCAAAAAGATTTTGAATTTAGGGGTTTGATTGATTAAAATTTTAAGCTTTTTTTCTTAGATAAATAATTATCAATCTTCTCTCACCATCATAAAATTGTAAAAGTAACTCTACAATTTTAAAATACTTCTAATGAACGAAATTTAAGTTCGAACTTTTATCCATTAAATTTTTTTCATTACATTGAAAGGTACTACAAATTTATTTTGATCAATATTTAAATTATTGGTATAAATCGCAGGTTTCTTGTAAAAAAAAGAAATCAAAACCTTAGTTAACTGAACCACTTGACTTTGGAAAATTTTCAAACTTAACCGTAAACTATTATATTGCCCCATTTGCAATTAGTTTAATAGGTTTACTTGGTATATATAGGAGTAGAGGAGTTATAATAATGAATAAAGAATTGAAAACCTTTTAAGTTTGTAATTTGGTAATTGAGATGAGTTTTAGACAGTACTTTTTGCTCTAAAATAAATCGTGTATAACCAAAAAAAAAAAAAATAATAAATAAAACTTAATGTAATCTCACTAATATCTTAATTTCTAATTATGGTAATGTAGTATTCAAATGTTATAAATTAATTTAAAAAGAATTAAAAAGTATAAGATTGATATACGACATTAGACCATTCTTAATGAGTTAAACTTAAAACTTTTCACTTAACATATCAAGTGAAAGTACCTAAATGAGAGAGTTGCGTAATTAGAATATACAACCCTCCTCATCATAATCGATGACTACACAACCCTTCTCATCATCATAATTTCTTATAATTAGCTTGATCACTTAGGTTTCAGAATTTGATTTTTATACCTTCTTCTCGTCTGGTTTAAAACGAAAAATAGATGATAACCAAAACACATGTGCAACAACCATAACCTAGCTAAGTCACATCAAATACATCTCATTCATGTCTTTTATTTATTTAGCAATATTATTCAGTCTTTATAAAAACATTATTTCCTTGCCAAAAAGCAAAAAACATTTGTGGTATGATATAAATGTGGAGTTAATTTCAACTTTATCTTTATTTTTCAATAAAGGATCTCATAATGTAAGTATATTAATTTAATCCTTATAATCAACAAAAAAAACAAAAATGTATTCATCAATATCTATTTATAACTTAACGATAAAATATAAGTAAAAGTCAACCTAATAGGATTTCTTCTAATTAAAAACCTTACATATTGTAATGTGAATCTATTGAATTCTAACTTCTTCTACTCCAAGAAGTTGTATTTTTAAGAAGCAAAAGTGATTAATTAGGTTATGTAATAATATTAGATATATTAGCATTTTGATCAATTTACGGTAATTACCGTTCCTGAGTTTATTGTTAATTCCCTTTCTTGTCTAGCTAGCTGACAAAAAAGTTATAATGTGGCGGACTTGAAACGGATTTGAGAACCATCACTTATTGATGCTTTTTCAGATTGCATTAAAGGTTTATAATGTATTTAGTTTATTTCATTAATATACTGGATATCATTTTTCTCAAAGAGAATTAGAACAAATGTTAAATTTTATTATAACACTATTGTTTTAATTTTTTGTACATGAGTTTTAATGATTGTGTGCACCCCTCATATGTTATTAAATTTTCTACACTTATTGATAAAAGTATTTAATTAATACATTTGTCATATATAATAAATAATTGAGAACAATTTCAAAATATCTTATGACTTAAAAAAATATGGTGTAATCAATAAAGAATACTATCATTGAAAAAATATTCTTTATTGAACCAGAAATTTTAATTAATTTTGAGCCATCCCTCTTCTAATGTATAAAAAATCTAATTCAGCATTTAATTATAAAATTTTAGCTACGTGTTTTTAGTATATGAGGGGATGTATTAGTTGAAATCTAATTCAATACCTATTGATTAGATAAGACTACTTTATTACTAGTTCCTGCTACTTTGAACTAATTGCTGCTACCAGGATATGGATACCTGGATGGCATGTGCTCTATGGTCATTGTTGATGGCTTTTTTTTTAATAATTTTTCCTGGGAATGGCTCTTGTCAATTCAGCAAATATATATATATATATATATATATATGTTTACAAGGAAGTGAATATAATATTAGTTAAAAAAGGAAGTGAATAAAATACTTGCGCACTCATGCCTCGCGCTTCCTCTTTCCTACTATATCAAAAAAATTAGAGTATACAAGTGAGGCAAGCTACTTGTGAACTAGTCGCAGGTTGCAGGTTGTTCGGTCAAAATTCGATATGAGTTTACTGTTGACTGAGGTTAAGCCAAATTCGAACTGGCTCACTAAATAAATGTGTCAAGTTTGAGCCTCACTAGTATTAGTTTAATGACTCTTCGAGCTTATCGAACTATTATATATAATTATTTTATTTTAATTATTATATATAATATCAAATTCGAACTCGAGTTCGTGTTCAATACAAATAGTCGAACTGAGTCAAAATTAATGAATTCGATCGAGCTCGAGCTCGAGTTCGAGTTGATTTTAAAGAATCGAGTCGAGTTCGAGCTCAACTCGAGTCATTATACCCCTAATACTAATACACTTCTCTATCATAAATATGTTTCATTTTAATTTTGGGTTAATTGCAAAAATACCCCCTCTAGTTGAGGTTAAAAGTACTTTACCCCCGAAATTAAAAAATAGACAGTTTACACTCTAAAATATATAAAATGTGTAAAGTACTCTTTCATGTAAGTTATGATTTGTTGCAAAATAACCTCTCAAGTTTGGAGTAAAACTTTTTAGTCCCTATAGTTTATTACAAAATACTTATATAAAGTTCATAATAATATTTTTTTAGTCTACATTCTTTCAAGATTGATTATGTAACTCTAAAAACTTGACTATTTAAGGGAAAACAAGGCAACTTTAAATTAATAGTGTTTATTGTAAAGGCAAAAGGATATTTTATTTTTCAATGAAATAAATTTAAATAACCATGTTAATTTTCCTTAAATAATAAAGTTTTTTAAGTTAACGAATTAGTCTTTAAAAAATATAAGCTACAAAGGTACTTTATTAAAAATTTTATGAAGTATTTTGTATAAATTATAATTATGAAATAAACTATGGATAAAATTAAATTTATACCAAACTTTAGAGGATTCTTTTGTAACAAAGTAACTTACATAAAAGAATATTTTGAACATTTTACACGTTTTAAGGGTAAATTGCTTATTTTTTTAACTTTGAAGGACAAAATTTTTACCCTACCACTTAAGCGGTATTTTGAAATTAACCGTTTAAGTTTTTATGGTAATTATCTACTATGAATATGAAACATGTTATTTAATAATAAAATTGGAACAAATCACCACAAATTTCTGTCAATAATTTTGTTTTTAAAATTATTTATAAAATTTTATGTCCTTTTTAAATACTCACAAATTATTATCAAGCAACCGATTTTGACATATTATTTATTAGGGTATGAAACTCGAAAAAACAATTATATTCAAGTCAAGAGCTGACTAGAATAATGACATAAATAAAAAATTAATAGAGGTGTAAAAATGACTTTATTTGAATGAACATGTGATTTGTGCACAATTGTTTTAACCAAAATTTTTTATATAACATATAATTTATCAAAATTAATTTTCCCTAAAAACTATTTGTAAACACAAAAAATAAAATAAATATTTTAAAAGGGTTTATCTAACGCGTGCCCTTAGACTGAGGCACACATTAATATATATTAATTTTTTAATTTAAAATATAAGTTTCCTTATAATTGAACAATTTCTATTAAATTTTTAAATTTTATAAGATTTACTATTCATAAACCACTCTATATATAGTAGATTCTATCTATATTAATTTAGAAAAATTAATTATGTATTAGGTTCACATATCTATTCAGTCTTTTTGACTTGTATTAAGCCCCATTATTTCTTATTATTGATTATTTACCTAATTATAAAAGCAAAGAAGAACAAAAAGGACTATGTGACACAATACAAATCAAGAGATTTATGACTATGAATAGAGACATTATTGATAATATAATTTTCCTATTAATGCGTGCTCCTAAATTAGATAACCTCATTAAAAAAAAAAAAAAAGAAAAAAGAAAAGCATAAATGGTTGATTTGGCGCTTGGCATCGTATTTTAATTAGTTTCAGCTGAGATCCTTCCCTATAAAAGCCCCGACGAGTACTCTAGCATTCCTATCCTCCCCTCCCCTCCCCTGCTCTGCGACTGCTCTGCTTGTAAGCAAACGGGGAAGTCTAAAGATCAAATTAATCTCAATCAGTCTGCTCCATCAACCCAACCAGTCGACACCAGGAAAAAAAAAGCCTCTCACAAGAAAACCAAAAAAAAGGTTCAAAGAATGGCGGTGGCATCGAATGGGGTTTTAATGAGGGGGGAAAGGGGCAGCAGCAGTTTCCTCCCATTTCTCCACTCTAAAGATTCACTTTCTTCCTCATCATCATCGTCATCCAACTCCAACTACTTGGCTTTCACCACTGGAACTTCCATCAGCAGCAAGAAAAAGGTCCTTAATTACTTACTCTCCTTCCTCTCCTCTAATCATAATTAAACGCGATTAATTATGGAGATAATTCTGGCTAACCATGAGTTTTTTTTTTTTTTTTTAATTTCTTCAATTTTACTTTTTATGTACAGTTTAGCGGAATAATAGTTCCTGCTGCTGCTCATGGGCATGCTCATAATGTTGATGAAAATTACCAAGTCCTAGTGAAGAAGCAGCCTTTGAATTTTTCAGGAGATAAGCCTTTTACTCCTATTTTGGATACCATCAACTACCCTACCCATATGAAGAATCTCTCTCTTCAGGTAATACCATGCTCTACTTGGATTAGATTTATATTTAACTCTTTCTTTACTTTTTCTTTTTTAAATTTTTTAATTTTTTAATTCTAAACCCCACCTCTTTTCTCAAAAACATTTTACTTTTCACAAACTAAAAATCAAACTAAATAAAGCCGAACTAATTTATTTGTTATTAATTAGGCCAGAAAGGAAGGAGTAACTTACATTCCTACCAACTAATAATAGTAGAAATACATGGAAGAAAAAGGCCGCGCTATTTTAACAAATAATTAGCAATTAGGTCCTATTACAATTATTTTATTTATATATTTTAATATTATTGATCGATATTTAAGTTAGGTGTAATTTATATTTATAATAAAATGGTGATTAACCTTTATAAGCTATAAAACTTGGAGACAAGTGTTGTGTGGTCTTATGGCGAGAATTTCTCACTTAATCCTCTAGCTCTAGCTGATATGTCAAATTAAAAGCTCTAAATTTGAGTCACTAAAAAACGGTTTAAAGCCGTATGTCAATCTAGTACTGTTTTTTGAAAATTTTGTATCTTGTGATTCCTCTTGAATTAGTCATGACTTTTCAATATTGTTGGGGAAAAAAAATAACTTTGAAAAGTTACACTTTGAAATCCTCATAGTACTAGCAAATACACAAATTTTAATTAGTTTTTTTTTTTTTATTTTCTATTAAATTCCTGAATATATTTACACAGGAGCTTCAACAATTAGCTGACGAATTAAGGGAGGAGATAGTGTATTCTGTGGCCAAAACGGGTGGTCACTTAAGTTCCAGCCTAGGTGTGGCCGAGCTCACTGTGGCACTCCACCACGTGTTCGAAACCCCAAATGATAAAATCATATGGGATGTTGGCCACCAGGTAATAATTTATTCATCTCTTCTTACTTAAACATGTGATTTTCATATTCATACATACACACAGTTATTGTTAAAACTTCACACTTACATACATATGAAAGTAAAAGGGTAAATAATTTGGCTTTCTTTCTTTTTTATGGGATAAAATGGTCCAAATTCTTTTTCTTTTATCCATATCGCCAATCTAAATCAAAATCTAGAAAGGCACTTTCTACCCATTTTTTCTTTGTTTAATGAAATTTCTGTTGTTGATTTTTTTTTTGGCAGACATATGGGCATAAGATTCTGACAGGGAGAAGGTCAAAGATGCATACCATGAGACAAACTTGCGGACTTGCAGGTTTCCCCAAAAGAGATGAAAGTGCCCATGATGCATTTGGAGTTGGCCATAGTTCCACCAGCATTTCTGCCGGTTTAGGTAACATTTAATTTTTATCAAAAAAATTTAAGGATTTTAGCCAATTTATTTGTTACTAATTCAAATATTATTCGAATACTTATATAGGAATGGCAATAGGACGAGATTTATTAGGTAAGAAAAATCATGTAATAACGGTAATAGGAGATGGAGCTATGACAGCCGGACAAGCATATGAAGCCATGAATAATGCTGGATATCTTGATTCTAATCTCATAATCATATTGAATGATAACAAACAAGTTTCTCTCCCGACTGCCACAATTGATGGTCCTGCACCTCCTACTGGTGCTCTAAGCAATGCCTTAACTAGGCTTCAATCTAGTAGAAAATTTCGACTACTTCGGGAGGCTGCAAAAGTAACTTCACTTTCTCCTTATTATATCTTTTCAAATTATTCTCAATTACTTTTATTTTTATTTTATTTTACCTTAAAATAAGTTTTAAAAGATTATTCTGTAAAAGCATACAATTTTACTCCTCTATTTTGTATAAATTATAAATATATTCTTATCGTTTATATATTTATAACTACTTAATTACTACTACTAATCTCAATACAAAGAAAATTATAAAAAACAAGATTTTGTATGGAAAGGTATGAAATCTTCATATATATACAACGTAATTTCGCATGTCTGATTCTCAAGTACCATGTATTAATATCATAGTATCATTTCTAAATTTTTTTTTGGGTCTGTCTCCTATAACAAATGATGTTGTTGTTGTGTTAATTTGTAGTATTAAACAAGAATTAGACTCGTAAAATAATATTACAGAAAGATTTTACATTTTTTTACTACAAAACTTGGGATGAAGTGCAAATTAATAATCAAAACTTGTTTTTGAACAATATTCAACAGGGTGTGACAAAGCAATTAGGGGGACAAGTTCATGAAATGGCAGCTAAAGTGGATACATATATGAGAGGGATGAATAGCCAAAGGGCTTCCTTATTTGAAGATTTAGGAATGTATTATATTGGTCCACTTGATGGTCACAATATGGAAGATCTTGTTGATATTTTAGAGAAAGTAAAATCTGTTCCTGCAACGGGCCCTGTTCTTATTCATATTATTACTGAGAAAGGAAAAGGATATCCTCCTGCTGAAGCTGCCGCCGACAAAATGCATGGTAATAATTAAATTTAGAAAAATATAATCACTGTAAATGCCTCGAAGCAATTTCTAATTTTTCAAGAATAGCTATTTTTTAAAAATTTTTTATAATGTTATTCTATTTTGTTTCGATTTAATATAACCCTTATTAACTATTTTAGTCATTTATTATTAGACAGAAAAGACACTTTACTACTCGCCTTCTAAGAAAAGTAAAATTTACAATAGACTTTTTTATCTACAAAAATTTATACACAAACGAACTAAAACCACTGTATGAATGAACTAATATGTATTGGTTTATTTTAACGTAAAAGGATTTATTAACAATTTTTATTCTTCCTAGAGGCATGTGGATCATATGTCTTCTCCATCCAGAAATCACTATCTGAGCTGATTTGGTGCTATATTTTGTTAGATGAAAATGGAATGGAGTGACATTATGAAAAATAAACTTATATTTCTGATCTGATGGGAGGTAATATATTTTGTTTGCAGGGGTGGTGAAATTTGAGCCAATGACAGGAAAACAATTCAAGTCAAAGTCAAAAACAAAGTCATATACAAATTATTTTGCTGAGAGTTTAATAAGTGAAGCTAGGGAAGATGATAAGATTATTGCCATTCATGCTGCTATGGGAGGAGGAACAGGACTCAATTTATTCCAGAAACACTTTCCTGAACGATGCTTTGATGTTGGGATAGCTGAGCAACATGCTGTCACTTTTGCTGCTGGCTTAGCTTCTGAAGGTCTCAAGCCTTTTTGTGCTATTTACTCATCTTTCTTACAAAGAGGTTATGATCAGGTAAAATTACTCCACAAAAACATTTCTTAATGTGTTATTTCTAGCAGAGTTTACGCTAAAAACAGGACTAATAGAAAACAAATAAAATGAATAACATGTTTTTTTTTTTTTTGGGTTAGGTGGTTCATGATGTGGACCTTCAAAAAATTCCAGTAAGGTTTGCTATGGATAGAGCAGGGCTGGTGGGTGCAGATGGACCCACTCATTGCGGTGCATTTGACACAACTTTTATGGCTTGTTTGCCTAATATGGTGGTCATGGCTCCTTCAGATGAAACCGAATTGATGCACATGGTTGCCACAGCAGCTGCCATTGATGATAGGCCTAGTTGCTTTCGATATCCCAGAGGAAATGGCATTGGTGCAATTCTTCCACCAAACAACAAAGGAACTCCATTACAGGTAGGTTCCTTCATATGTAGTTTTATGAACACATAAATTAAGGCTTTATTTTGGATTGTTATTTATAAATGTCTGCGTATGGTTTTTTTTTTCTCTATTTAATTTTTTTGGGCTTAATTATATTTTATCCATTGAGGTTTGTTCACTTTACAATTTTATCCCACTTTTTTGTATAAATTATAAATACATCTTTATCATTATACACACGAGTTGTATATATTAGAGAGATTTTAAAGTTTTTGCTACAAATTATTCTTTTATGATAATTTTTTATGCTAAAATTAGTAGTAGTTAGGAATGAACTAGTGATGAACATATGAACGATAACAATATATTTATAATTTATACAAACTAACAAGATAATAATATAAATTAGACATATCTCAAAGGATAAATGTAATTAAATTTTTTTTTTTAAACTTTGTGAAAGTTACATTGTTTATGATGGAAGATGCAGGACTAAATTGGAAAAATGAATATATTTTCTAATTTAAATGCGCTTCTCCTTTAAACTTTTTTTACTTATTTGGCTTAATTGAAAATTTGGAAAGCAGATTGGTAAAGGAAGAATATTGTTGGAGGGAACAAGAGTTGCCATTCTTGGGTATGGAGCAATGGTGCAAAACTGTTTAATGGCTGCTCAGCTTCTTGAAATTAATGGAATATCAGCTACAGTTGTTGATGCCCGATTTTGCAAACCTCTTGATGGAGATTTGATTAGAAAATTGGCTCAACAACATGAAGTCCTTATCACTGTTGAAGAAGGATCCATTGGTGGTTTTGGTTCCCATGTGGCACAGTTCTTGGCTTTGAATGGATTGCTTGATGGAAATTTAAAGGTAAATTTTTACACCATTACCATACATAATAGATAGAATTAGAATTTAACTTTGACGAGAGATAACTTAAATAAAGAAATTTTTTTAAAATATTAGAAGGCTAAACTAAGAAAAAAAAAGTTTACAACCCTAAAATAAATAAACACAACTAAATCATTATTACGAATGTTGAGGGTAATCACCACCCTCACCTAATTAGTTCTGTCCTTCACTATAATATATATTCTTTTTTTATATTAAAAAGGAAAATTCTTCGCCTTGGAGGTCCCCTAGATCGATAATTCAATACTTAAGAGGGAATAAATCAGTATATGACTACTCGATAAATTGGAGGTTACGTGTTTGATGTCTATAAAAGATCACTTTAAAAAATGTAAAATCTTTACGCTACGATTATTAAAATTCAAAATTTCGAATCTTAATATCTATTTTGTATAGTTCCATAATCAACCACGCTACACCTTGAGAGCAACATTTATTCTTTCTCAATTTTACTTGCCCATTGTAGGGGCAAATTAGTCGAGTAGAGAAAACCATATTATTGCTAACATTTGTGTTGTGAAATTATGAGAATAATGGTTTTTCTCCATGTTAATTATTGCAGTGGAGGGCAATGATGCTTCCTGACAGATATATTGATCATGGAGCTCAAAATGACCAAATTGAAGAGGCTGGCCTAACTCCAAAGCATATTGCTGGCACTGTGTTTTCTCTACTCAGCAAAAACAAGAATACTCTTCAAGTTCTCCAGTTTTAGACAACTAAACAACAATTATTGGATTCTGGTCTCAATCCATGATTCTACTTTTAATTTACTAATTAATATCATATTGTAGATAGAAAAAGAAAGTTTAAATACTTGGTGATGAATACAATTGTGGAATTAGGGGAAAATATCAAATTGTGTTTCCTCATATCATATGAGATTCAATTAAAGAAAATGAAATAAGATGGAAAAATATTCTTGAGAATTATGGCTATTGGGCAAAACTTTTTTCACTTGACTACTTTTAAATTCACTGGCTGACATTGGCACTCCCTTATCTTGTATGCTGAACTTCCAATCTACTGATAACTTCTCCTTAGTTAATAGTATCATTCTCCTTAGTGTAGACACCATCTACTAAAAAATATATTAAAAAATTTTAAATATAATAATAAGTTTAGAATACCCATCTTAATTTTAACTTTTGTCAAGATTCTCTAATATATTTTTTTTGAAACACTCTTTTTTTATTAATCAGTAATGTTATTACTAAATCTTATAAAATAAACGATAAATAATGATTTTGAAGGTAATAATATTAGAGAAAGTTATTGTAAAATAGTATAGCAGAGAGTTTATTAGGAGATAATGAGGGGGCAACCTGATGGCAAAGCACCTCTTCTTTAACTACCTTCACCTGATTTATCCAGTTAAAAGTCATTGAGTTCAAGTCACCTTGAAACAACTTCATGTCACATTTTCAGTATTGTGTTGCATTTGGTTTTTGAACTGAAACTATGAATAAAAAAATTACTGGAACTGATAGCTAATTTTCATTTCTTGAGCACTCATCCAACCTTAAAATAACTATTGTTAATGAGCTGAGCTAGTTTCGAAACCTTATTTAAGTTTAGAAAAAGAAATAGTTAGTTACAGATGTTTGGACAATGTTGTTTAAGAAAACTCCCCCTCCTCATGAGCTCCAATAGAGATTAATCACGATAATAATAATCCAGTAATTGCAGATCCATCACCAGCCATGGATTTTCCTAAACATTTTTGATGTTCGATTTCGATGGAATTAATGAAGGATCCTGTTGAGAATCTCACATCGGCTAATTAAAGAAAAATAATTATAACTTATAAATACTTGGGCAGTCCTCCCCTCTTGAGGTATCTTTTGGGGTGAGTTAGACCCAAACCCAAATTCTAACAGGCCCCGTAACTGTAATTACCTGATCCTAAATAGCTTGAAAAACCAGTTGTTGGGAGTTTCTATGAATCCCAATTTGTTGGTAGGGGCTTTTCGAAAGATTTAGGATGTATAAGGTTATTTTGACTTACGTATAACTTTAAGAACTATGGAATAAATAGTAAGTTAAGAAGGTAATTAGAAGGTAATTTGGAGTCAAATTACATAAGTTATATATATATATATATATATATAGGGACGGAACCAGGACAAAAAGGTTGGCGGTTGGAGAACAGTAAAAATTTTATCATAATTTCGTCTATAAAATAGATGCATTCCACGTACAAAAGACATTCAAACAATTCTAAATTTACATATAAGATAGCAAAAGAATAGGTAATCGCCCATTACCAATGAGGAGTGATCACCCATCACTCACGAGGAATAATTACCCATCACTCACAGGATACGCATTACAATTCTAAATTTACAAATAAAATAGTAAAAAATAGGTAATTCCCATTATCAATGAGGAGTGATCACCCATCACTCACGATAAATGATTATCCATCACTCACGGGATAAATACCTCTATCAAAGTTGAGAATTTCTATCAGAATATTGAGATAACAGATGAGCATGATCAGAAGACGAAATCCAATATAAGCTGCAATTGATTTAGAACGATTATAAGATTAATATAAAAATAAATAATATTCATACAAATACTTTAAGAATGAAAAAGAAATCACTAATAAAAATGATCTAAAATAGAGTTTTATAGATGAACGGAATGATTAAGAAAACGCTCGACCACTTCTCCATTATCATTAACAAATCTCAAAACTATAGACAATTGCTCCTTCATGGAGCTATCTCGAGCCTCATCAACCAAAAGAGAAAAAAACTTGTCACAAATCTCATGGACAATAGCTTGTCTCACTTCAGTTGCACAAGCATTAACAATTTCTTTTTAAATTTTAGGAGCAGTCAACTGATTATTTCCTGGAGCATTCAAGTTCATGACCTTATTACTTCTTCCGATTTCACACAATATCATTTTGTTAATTCAAGAAAATTACCTCGTCGGATTGAATTTATCGACTCATCATTTCTACGAAAAGCTAAATCCTGACTTAATAAAAATCGAATCACTTTTACAATAGCAGTTAGCCATGCATGGTAGTCAATCTTAGTTTGACTACTTTGTTTCGCTAAAATATATTCTACATTATGTCTTTGATTTCTGAAGCCCAACAACTGAATTACAGCACCAGAGTGAGGGCTATTCGGAGATCCTTCATGGTTTCTAAATTTTTCTTTAGCACGTTTCCAATTTTAAAACCAACTTCTGTAAACATATCATCACCATGTTTGTGATTTTGACCTTTAGCAAACAAATAACAACATAAACAAAATGCTGCATTTTTATGTACACTGTACTCTAACCAAGTAAAATCTTTAAACCATATCTTCTGAAACGATCTTCTAATTTCACCAAAATCAGTTTGTGGAAATTTATGATCACATGGTTGAGTTGGGGCTTTAGCTACATACGGTCTTCTTAATTCATCTCTAATTTCATAAGGATAACTATCAATTGGTTTACGCAATCCTGGATCACCAATAATTTCACAATCCAAAAACTTTACCCCTACCCGAGGCTTTTTCCCACGATCTTTATTATTAACATTTCCTTTATTAGATGATTTTTCTTCAACCGGTTTAGGACCCTTCTTCCACTTTCCAAAATATTTCTCTATAGTAAAATCCTATATAATATTCAAATGTTTTAAATTCACAATTCAACACAGTTCATTCATAACAAAATAATTAATTAAAACATAAATTACATAATAATCATATTTTTACCAAAAAAACCCTAGAAATTTTTTCACTACCAAAATCAAAATTTTAATAGTAAAAAATCTATTTACCAATATCCAAAATAAAAAATGTTTCCACATAAATTAATCTAGAAAACTTACTTTTTTCTTCTTCAATGTTTGAAGAACAGCTCAATCTTAGTTTGGACTTGGAAGCCGCCGTCTGCCTGCTACTGTCCGTCGTTGCCTGTCGTCTCTGTCCGTCGACACCACCCGCCGTCTTGCACCGCGTGCCGCCGAGCTCAGACCGAGGAAGGAGCGAACTGCGGAGAAGGGAATCGAAGAGAGAGAGAGAGAGAGAGAGAGAGAGAGAGAGAGAGAGAGAGAGAGAAGACAGAACTGAAGGTACTTTTTTTTTTTTTTGGTTTCTACCTGGACCGACGCGAGGGTTTTCAGTTTTTTTTTTTTTAATCAGCACCTAAGTTTTTTTTTGGAGGGGGAGGGGGAGGGGGGCTATATTGGAAAAAAAAAGCTGGGGGGCTTGAATGTAAAAATCTTAATTTTAAACTATTACAAAATTCGTCGCGGGGGAGGGGGAGGGGGGCTCGAGCCCACCCGAGTCCCCTATAGTTCTATCCCTGTATGTATGTATATATATATATATATATATATGAGAGGTTAGACAAAATATACTATCATTCTTCCTAACAAACTCTGATAACACAGTCATATATAGCAAGAGGAATCGGTGGAGAGAAATTTAGGACTTGTGGATTAAATATGAGGTAAGTTTAACTTTCTTATCAATTCAGAATCTTATCAAAATCTTAGTTTATGCAATATGACTCAGAGATTGAAGTTTTAAATTTTTGGTGTTTTATTTAGGGTTTTCATATAGTGTATGTTGTTGATTAAGAAAATTATTTTAGGGTGTTTAAAATCAGAGTTTCGCATAAGGATTCATTGGTCTTTGATAGCTAGTTTAAGGTAAGCATTTGAACCTTTCAATTATTATTATTATTATTATTATTATTATTATTATTATTATTATTATTATTTTTTAATAAAGACTTGTGATTGCTGGAAATTTGTAATTGGTATGGGTACTAAATGTTTTAATTATTAAAGTTAGAGTGAACATCGCCATGTATGATTCTTTGTTTTTAATAAAGGAAATCCCTGCAGCACCATTTATGGGAACACATCCTCATAATTTTGGATTACCTCTGCTACGGACCTAAGTAAAGATGAGCAAACATAATTAGAAGTCAAATAATAGTGTTTATTTATTAGTAAGATCACCGACTCATTTGCCTCAATGGCTTCCACTATCTCACTTTCCTCTGCAAAGAAATTCACTCTCATTTTCCATTCCTTTCTTATTTCTCTCCCTTGCTTTTGGTACTCTCTTTTATTTCACTCTTGCTCTTTTCTTTTCCCTCGCTGACAATCTCTTTCTTTTTTCCCCTCTTTTTCTTTTCACTCTCTTCCTTTCCCTATTCTCTCATGGTTCTTTCATGTGAAGTTGATCCTCTTGCACTTACTTTGGCTTAAGGGGTTTAAGAGTGATCTTCCTCTTCTTTTGGTACAAGAAGTAAGTGTTTTTGTAGTCATCATGTAACTTCCTATCAATTTCCATGGGCCCATTAGTTTGCATTGGAACCAAAACATCATACAATACTTCATCTTTATACCTCCCTATAGTAAAAGGTATCTTCACTTGCTTATTCACTCGTAATTCTTCACTATCATTGAGCTATTGTAGCTTGTATGGCATAGGATGTTTTGAATAGTGGTTAAGCTGAGGACCTCTGAATGCTTGGTACATTGGTACAACTACCATTAAAGATGATGAGACTACGATACTTCCCTTCCACTATGCATCTTGCATAGATGATGTTCTCCCTTTGTACTTTGTCATCTTCCACCTTGGCTTGGGTACTCAAATCCCTCGAGTTCACTAGGGATAAGCCATCTCCAATGGTATCACCTGAATCATAGTCCTCACTTCCCTCTTGTGGCTCCTCGTCTTCAGTTTTTCCTTCACCATCGGTATACCACTCTCTATCCTTAATAACCATAGCTCTCCTATCTGGACAATCAATGGCATAGTGACCTCTTCCCAAACACTTGAAGTACTCCACCTTTCTATTTCTTGAAGCATCGACTATGCCTTCCTTTTGTCTCTATAGATTGCTTCCTTTCCTTTAGCAACCTCTTTTGGTGGTGCCTTAAGAGGCTCTTTCTTCTTCCATAGTGGTTTAGTGCTAAAAGGATTTGCTTGAAGATAAGATGGTCTCGACTCCACCCTTCTTTTGAGTTGCCTCTCCACCTTGATTGATATATGGACTAGATCCTCCATTTCCACATAATGATGCAACTCCAGTACGTTGGCTATCTTCCGAGTTAATCCATTCATAAACCTTGCCATGGTGGCCTCTTGGTCTTCTTCAATATTGGCCCTTATCATGGCCATCTCCATGTCTTTGTGGTACTCATCCACACTTTTGTTGCCTTACTTGAGAACTTGAAGATTTTGGTATAGCTCTCGGTAGTAGTGGGAAGGTATGAATCGCTTCCTCATCAATCTCTTAACCTCTTCCCATGTTTTCATCCGCCCATCACTTTGTAACTTTTGGGAAATTAAACCGAATTATCCAAATAAATTCATGAAAATAATAAATCACCCTAATATCATTTTTTAAATGAAAAAAAAAGAAAAATATATACATAACATTACAAATTTATTAATAACTACAATTTTAAACAGAAATCCAAACCCCACTTTCACAAAAAAAAAAAAAAATGTAAAATTTTGGATTTTAATAATAGACTTTTAAGTTTTGTATTATTTAAATTTTACAATTTTTAAGTTACAAAAAAAAAAAAATTCATATTTTCTACTGTTTAAAAATAAAATTAAAAATACCGAATTACAGGTTCCCATATTTTCTAACATGCAAATTAATTCTTCAAATAATTAAAAGTATTTTCTAATAATCATAAAGTAAGAAATTAAACCTAATTATCCAAATAAATTCATGAAAAAAATCCTAAACCCTAATATCACTTTTTAAATGCAAAAAAAAAATTACATAAATAAAATTATCAAATTTGTACAAATTTATTAATAACTACAATTTTAAACATAAATCTAAACCCCACTTTCACATAAAAAAGTTAATGTAAAATTTTGGATTTTAATAATACATTTTTAAGTTTTGTATTATTTAAATTCTTGTATTTTTAGGTTACAACAAAAGGTTTTCATATTTTTTACTGTTTAAAAAAAAAAAAGGTTAAAAATATCGAATTACAGGTTCCCATATTTTCTACTCAATAATTTGTACGAAATATGCAAAATAATTATCTAAATAATTAAAAAAAATTTCTCATAATCGTAAAGTAAGGTAAGAAATTAAACATAATTATCCAAATAAATTCATGAAAATAATACATCACCCTAATATTACTTTTTAAATTAAAAAACAATTATATACAGAAAATTATCAAATTTGTACAAATTTATTAATAACAACCATTTTAAACATAAATCCAAAACCCAAATCCACAGAAAATAAATTAATTCAAATTAGTAAATAAAATTCATAAAAAAGATTAACAAAAAACAAATAACGAAATAATTACACTTAATAAATAATACACAAAAAAATTTTAAATAACTAAAAACTTACAGAAAATTTAAAATGCAGCTCTAGTCTACCGTTTTCTACTCCAAATCTTTAATAACCTTCGTACTCCAAAGAAAGTCTCGAAGATTAACTGATTTTTAACTGTAAATTTCAAAATAAAATACATATTTATTAGAAGAAGAGAAGTCAAAGCATAATAATAAGAAGTAAAAAAAAAAAAAAGGAAGAGTAAAATAATTTACCTAGCAGTTGGTGGAGACGGCTGCAAAAAAATTTCTGAAGGACAAGGATAAAAAGGGAAGAAGAATGAGGTGGAGAGGCTGAAAAAAGGAAGAAGAATGAAGGAGAAAAGAGAGAGAAGAGGTTGCTGGAAAAAAAGACAGTAAGAAGAAGTAAGGGGGAAGAAGGGAGGAGAATAAATAGGGTGAAAAAATAATAGGGGAGGAAAAATAAGAGGGGAGGAAGGGGATGGCGGCTGGGGAGTTAGGGTTTTTTTATAAGGTGATAATGTACAGTCACTGTGCGTTATCAAGCTTAATAACGCATAATGACTGTGCGTTATTAAGCTTGATAACGCACAGTCATTGTGCGTTATCTACAGGTTAGTGCCAGATAGGATCCACGTCAGTTTTTTACGCAATTAGCGCGGCTGACACGGCTTAAGCCGCGTGATTAGGGATAACGCAGAACGATTGTGCGTTATTCATTTGGGATAATGCACAATCGTTGTACGTTATGACCAGGGTCCGAAAAAAAAAAGTTTGGGCCACTTTAGTACCTAATAATTTTAACTGAGCCTAGCCCAAAAAAAACCCGAAGAAATCTAAGCCCTAGAAACCCCAAGAGGATAGCAAGTAGAGAGCATTAAAGAGATTAGTGAAAGTCTAGAATAACCAATGAAACAAGAACTACACTAACAATCTTAAATATATCAAGCAATTATAAAAACCCTAGGAAAACAAGTGCCTAAATCCCGTATTTGAGAATAATTGATAAGTCCACTAGATTCCTTAGAACAAGAACTCTAGAGAAAAGACGTCATAAAGGATGTCAAACCTTTGATAAGTTTTGGAAGAAAAGATTGGAGAGATTTTCTCTCAACTCTAATGAAGATAAACTTCAATAGAATAATATGAAAAATAGGTTAGGGTTTTTAGACCCAATAAGATGTATTCATGCATGCCAAACCCTAGCACAATTAGTAATACTAATATAAGGTTCTTAGGACTTAAACGTTCATTGAATAGCCCTTGAAACATTTAGAATTGAGTATGATCTGGGAAAGTTAGAGACCAAAATGAAAGAAATGGAAAAATTCGCTGAAGTGACTTCATTGAGGCGACACCAATTCGTAATTTCTGAAAATATTGGGCTTAACCGCGGTTTGGCAATACTGTCATGGATTCATGGCTGGGAAACCCTCAAGTTGTGTTCGGTGATGATTCCGATGCCCGTTTCATGAATCCGGCACCGGATTTGTTCCGATTTTCACCTTCTCAATTTCCTTGCTTTTTTTTTTTTTTTTTTGGCACCATTTAAGCTCTCCAACTTCATTTCTTGATTTTTTACTTGTATAATCATGACATTGAGTTATCTTGGGCCCTCAAATGGACTTCCCCAAGGATCCGAAGCTTCATTTTGGTTGAGAGAAACTTGGACATTGTCACAAATCTTCTTAGCTTGAGCCATTGTGACCGACCCTTTGTTGACGACATCGTTGTATTCAATTTGGCTCTCATCATAAACTCAAATTATATTTTCAGTTTTCAGGATACTTTAAAAATATCAAAATGGAAAAACATTTGAACTAGAGCCAATTGAGATGAAATATTATAATTTCCATAAAATATTTTTCTTTTTTTCCTTTATGTTACAGGGGATGAGCCAACAAAATAGCTGGAAAGAATGGAAAAAGAAGGTTGTATATCTCTTAGTCAAAGTTGAAATATATTCTGACACAAATATTTCATTGAGAATCCTAGACTGAAATGATTTTATGAGATTTCAAGTAAATGAAGTATAATCCTATAAAGACCTCATTTGGCCATGGTAATTGAAACCTGAATGCTAAAATGAGAAGGCTATGCATAAAGCTTAATTATAGAGTGCACGTAGTCACATACAGGAAAGGCTGACCTAGAATAAGACATTCAGGCTAATAACTAGTTTTGGATTAATTTGTACTAATATTTAGGCTATTTTATGCATTTTTTTTTGTGTAGTATTACATCTGCAAGTAATGATGGGGTAAGAGAAAACAAGAGAAAGAACATGATGGCAAATTTGGAGATGAAAGAATCAGGATTTTTGGACTTGAAAACTGTGAGGAAGGACAACATATTGCCAATGAAAGGCAAGCCAAGGTCACCTGGAGGCAGAGAAGACCTATTGTGACCTAATTTGGCTTCTTATAGCAACCAATTTATACCACCAAACAACCACTTCAATGCCAAATAACCACCAAAAAGAACCATGAATAGAGTGCAGATGAATCCGAACTCCATTAGACAAGGCAGAGGGGTAAATTGATCCTAATTTTTGTTATGGGGCCACCAATTTGACAAGAAAACCAAAGTAGGGATTTCAAGCAAGAGAATAAAAAGGACACAACTCCTCACAGACACATCCCTCCCATCAGTCTCTCACCAAGTCCTAGGTAACAAACAACATAAATTTCTATAAGCATAACAGGGAAAAAATAGCTATTAAAGATGGAGGGGTGAAATATAGGTGATTCACATATAGTTAGAGAAGAAATGCTGGGGGAAAGGGTACAATTTGTGTATAGCCTTAGGGAGGTATATAGAAAAAGAGATATCAGGGAGATTCCTTTGTCATCCTGTATCTAATTGATGTTGTCTGTAGCATCTTTTTTTATTTCACTGAAAGGGCTTTGTTACATGTTCTTTTAGCATCAAAGTTTAAACCTACACATCCCTAACCCTTCTCCTTCTCCTCCTCCCAACCACCGCCTCCAAGTCCCAAAGCCCTTTTTTTTGTCCTAAATATTTATTGACACATATAATATAATCCCATTAATATTAGCAATGGTGACAAGGGTCAAGTGTATGTTATAACCGACTAAACATTGAGAGCAAGTCAGGTTCTGACTGTTATCATCATGTGCAAATTTTTCAGAATCAAGAAAAATATTATGATTCTCAAACTCAAATGGATAACTATTGATTGAAAGAACTCTTGACTTCATAGATCAAAATTCAGAGTAAAAGAAAAACCTTATGATATAAATTGTATATGTAATACAAGAAAGATTATTCGACTCAAGATTATTCGACTCTACCTCTTCGGAAAAAAGAAAAGAGAAAATTGTAAACCCTCATTGTAAAACTCCTCACTTCAAACATGTAAATGGTTTCCTAATTAGTGTTCCATTCATTGTCATAACTAACGCAACAATTTTCCATTTTAACGTACTAAGATATCGTTCAATAAATTTCATTACTAAGCTAGCATTTCCATTTTTTGTGGGGTTTATGAATAAGCTAAATTTTTATACGTGATATATTTATCCTTTTTCATCATTTACCAAACTACAGTCAAAAGGTGATAAAAGCTCAGGACAGATTGAATATAATCCAAGTGCAACCTTAATTTGTTTGCAATTATTGTCTAACATTTAAGAGTAAGTCCTCACAGCTATCCTTTTTGTGATACTTCTTGTGCTTTTCTACTTCGAAATCAATAGTTTTTTTCACAAATCATTTACATTTTTCATTTTAAAAACAGTACTTTTAGCCCCTTAAAAAATAGTAATTTTATCTACACTTTTTTTAGATAAATTTAAATCACTTTGTAAGTTGAACTAAAATTTTCAGCTACACTCAAACAACACCTAAAAGGCAACAGCCACGCTGCCAGCATCTCCCCAGACAAGGACAGAAAAGGCCTTTGAGCTTACCTATCTATTGAATTCACCTCTCCCGTTTAAGGCTTGCCAATTCAGTGGTGGGCAGATCTTACCAGCTTTTTAGAAGTGGCAGCAGCAACTGAAGTAGAAATGGTGATTAGGCTGAGTGTCATTCCCTGCTAATGTCAAAAGCTCGAATCCTTTTCGTGATGAGACTTTGAAGAAGATAATTGCGATTGAGATTTGAGAATGAATCAAAAGGTCTGATTTTAACTAATAGGTTCAATTTTCTTTGTTGCTTTTTAGGAAATCTCATAGTAATAGGTGAATTATGTACTGAAAATTGGATCTACTTTTGACAAAATACGAACATTATCTCTCTTTTTTTTTTGTGCACTAGGAGGAGAGACTCTTTTGATTCTTGCAAAGTAATTATCTTTAGGCCTTTGGCAGGGCAAAAAGAGAATATGGCATGTAGGGTTTTGCCTTTCAAGCCTACACAACAAGAAGACAAAAAAACTAGCACCAATTTATGTACTTGTTCCTTTTTCGTAGAATTGCACAAGATTTGTATAGGCTTAATTGAGTAGAAACTGGTGAAGAAAAATAGCAATTTCTAGCTTGGCAAGATCATTCCCAAGACACAATATGTTTTTGACTCCAAAGGGTAGGAAAGTTCTTGATTTTTCTACTAGATTCTACAAATTCAGAGTTTTGGACACGTTAACGAGAATTCAGATTGACTGAATGTGGGGAAGATAAGAAGAAACTTACATCCAATCTTGAAGGATCGAACTTTCTTAGGTTTAGGATAAATTTCAGGATCAAAGTGAATATCCCTAAACCAGACCACTAAACCAGACCAAAGCTTTCTACCATTTGCGAATGGTATAATTTGAAGGACAATCTTTGACAAGGATTTCCAAATAGATCTTAGAAGTAGAAGTGAAAGAAAATCTTGAGTTCTAAAACTCACCGTTGATATTGACATCTTTCTTTGCCTCTCGAAAAACCACAAATGAGAAGGTAATAACACACAGTGTTTCATCAATCACCTTTAAGATTTTGAGTAGAAAATAAACCTCTTTAGTTAATAGATCTTCAATAACTTTAGCAGTCTAACATTCAATATGTATGACAAAATGAACTACCTTAGAGAGATAGTTTATTTGACGAATTTCTTTGAGTGTCAACCTTTTTTTGTTCTGGTAGCCTGGTTTTAATTATTTCCTCTTGCTTAGCCTATAATCTTTTCCAATATCCCATTATCAGAGAGTTGCAATTTTCATTTACAAGTCTTATCTGTCCAACTAAACTCTTCTTCATGTTCTGTAGCCAAAAAGCTGGATAGTATATGTTTTGACATTGTTCAGATTGATTAAGAAACTAGAACAATGCGTGGGGAATATGATATAATTACCTTTTCTTTCTAAAGGACTTCAGGGTACTTCTACAGAAGCAGGTTTGCCCCCGTAGAAATTTGGCTAGATGATCCATGACCAGCATTTAGATACATTACTAGAATATTAATAATTTCTTCATTATCTAGCTTTCAACCTTTCTCATCCACAGCATCTAAAAAAACATCCATTCTATCTTGTTTATCCTTAGTTGGATTTTCTTTTCTTGTTGCCCTTCGCTTATCCACTATTGCTTGGAATTGCCATAAGTTTTTTCCGTGCCTAAAATTTTAATCAAAATTACTTGAGAGTTTATGAATTTCTTAATTTTAAACTTCAAAAACTAATTAGTTGACATAAAAATAGTAAGAGCAGACCTTGAGTGCATTGTGGTAAGACCAACCAGGAAGGTTATTAGCCATAGCTCTAACCCCATAGTTAAGTGTTGTGTACTCCTTTTCTAAAGCTTACATAACATGATCACCTCTCGAACTCAGAAAATGTGCATAATTATCTTAAGTGTGAGGCTTCTAAGTTCAGTTAAAAACTCAAATTTTCCCATGACATAGACAGTTTCTCCAATACTGTAACTACATTTTCCTCTATGTATTTCAGATATATGGACAATAATTCATGTCCTTTCACTGGTGCTGCGGTCAATTTTCCCAGAAGCCTATATTCTTCATAGGACATTCCAATGAATGACTTCTCCTCTATGAGTTTCACTGTCGAAGTAGGCCATCTAAGCATGAAGGCTTTATCATCGGTTAGAACTTTACTGCTTGCTTCTGTGGTGGTAAAAATGATACTTGGGTTACCAAGTCATTGTGTTGTTGCAAATCTCTTGCGAAAGTTGCAACGAATTATATTTTACTTTGAAAATAAATATTAAAAATAAAGTTAATTTCTTCCATTGCAAATTTGTAAGGGATTTGCAATGGTAATTGCTTTTCATCAGGAAAAAACTAAAATTTATTTAAGTCATTAAGGGGTTGTAAATCCCTTGCAAAGTTTGTTAATTTTGGGATTATTTGTTTAGAATTGTTTGAGTTTGTTAATTTTACCGACTTTAATGTGTAGGAATTATGAAACTTATGTATCTTATGATTACTAATCTTGAATTTTTATGGAGTTTATTAATTGTACGTAGGTGTAATTTTGATCAATTGGAATTATAGAACTTATGTATTTTGTGAATGTTTATATAAATTGTTATGAAGTATGTTAATTTTGAATAGGTGGGACTTTGATAAGATAGAATTGTAGAATATACTTATTTGTATAGGGTTGTGACTTTGATGAGTAGGGATTGTAGAATATATTTTGATGAATAGATCTAAATTTATAATTTTTATTGAAATATTGTTACATATTTATAATTATGATTAATAAATATTCCTTAAAACATTTGTTGCAAATTCAAGGCAAATTTGAAACAATAAATCGTTTCCCTATTAGCAATGGAATATCAACAATGAAAATTTGTAATATATTTGCTAATTTATAATGGATTTGCAATGAATAAACATTTGCTAATTTTTAATGGATTTGCAATGGAAATGCGTATATCAATTTGCAACATATTTCTAACGAAAATATTTTTTGTCAATTTATAACAGATTTGCAATGGATAATAAATGTTTATTAGCAACGGGTTAGCAACGCGAATATTTTTATCTATTTGCAATGGATTTCAACGAAAATCCACTTGACAATTTGAAACGAATTTGTAATAGAAAATTCTTTGTCAATTTGCAAGGGAATTGTAATGGCAATATCTTTATTTATTTGTAATGGATTTGCAACGAAAATCTCTTGGTCAATTTACAACAGAATTGCAATAGATATGCAACGGACAATTAGTTTCAATTTGCAATAGATTCGCAATGGATTTGCAACGGATAATTCATTTCAATTTGCAACATATATATCTATCTACAATGGATTTGAAACGCTAAATTCTGTTGCAAATCATATAAATTTTGCAATGGTGGTAACTCGTTTTACTATTTAAATTTTTTTAAAAAATAAATTACTTTGCTTTTGTAAATCCGTTGCAAAAAACTTAAAAATTTCTCAACTAATCCGCAATGTGATACCCCATAGTCCCCCGCTAGGTCAACTGCGGCTGAGTAAGGTATCTGCGTGCCTCTCGACACTAGACTTACATAAAATATAAAACTAAGATACCATCTGGAGGAACTGAAATATGTTCTTCTAAAATAAACAACAGAAAAAGATATGAATATAACTTTATATCATAAACTTCTAAACTTATACATAGGTTAAGTCTGCTAAGGCCATACACTTCATAGATAAAAAAATCTTTTAGTTAGAAGTGGAAAACTTCCATGCTCCCGACTCCAATGGCCCACCATGGCTCAACTAGCCAGATCTGGTTACCAAGTCATCTGAAAGAGGAGAAAAACATTTGGAAAGTATGAGTGATAGACGAGCCTCAAATTCTCATGGGAAGAGCGGAAAAAAGCAGCTCGAACGTTAGTGAGAGGAGCGAAAGCCAGAGTCAAGACCAATTGTTGCAGAACGGATATCCCTTCTAGTAGCAACTTTTGTTGGAACAGAGATACCATCTCTCCCATCCCTTAGTGCGGGAACTCTTTCAAGGGGTTATGCTAAGAGGTGAAAAGGAGTGAATGTACCACTTTCAGTCAGTGCTTCTTCTTTGTGTGCAAGAGTAGGCAAGGAACAGAACTCTTATACCACCACACTCCAGTATATGAAGATTAGCAGCTTTGCCGGTGAAGCAAGTAACCGAATTCAAAGAGATGTTTTCGACGTGAAGGAGTTGTGATCCCACCTGGAAGGGCATAAGCTTGCTCTACTACTGCTGGCCAAAATATTCTTTCCTGAACTAATAGCTCTACGTCTCGAGGTAGGAATCCTATCGAATGCTACTACTTTAAGAAGCCAATCGAGGCAGGGAGACTCGCGAGTATGGCACTCTTTCGAGGGGAAGGGCGGGATAAGAAAGAACGGGTGAGTTCACGTGCACGTGTGTTTTCTGTGAGTTTTCTATATAGGTAAAATACTTTTCATAAAACGGTTTGACATGCCAGAAAAGAATTAATTTCATAAAAATCTCTTGTATCCAAGTTACAGACTCTTTGAAGGGTTTGGGCGCAGCTAGGAAGTTTGAGCGAATCAAGACACATCGGCACTGCTGTGATACCAAAACTTTTAGAACCATGCATGCACTATGATAGGCCCAACAGACAAAGTCCGGATCCTAAAACGGGGTCATCGGAACAAGTTCCGGCATCCCGTAGTCAATACCAGCCGGAACACCAAAGCATATTGTACGAACGTTTAATTTTTCAACCTCACACGACATATACACTTACAGGTTACGAGCCCTGGGGGTACCTACTAGGCTGCCCTGTGCTACCCTAGCCTATGAGCCCCTCCTAACCCAACCTGCAAGGAAATAATCACTACCGCAGAGCATGATGCAGAGTCAAACGCAATACTGCTTTGGGCCTAACCCTCCCACCGCACTACTCCCTCTGTCAACTGGATTCAGATTAAGAGTAACACTACCAAACATGTCGTTCGGAAGATGCCCTCATACGAGGGACTAGCTACGCACAGTGCAAGTCCTCTCGATATGTTGATTAAAAATATATACCAAGCCCGTTTTTTTGCTGGGTTAGGATTTTAATTTATTTTTATAAAATCGTAGGCCATCTCTTGGCCACACAAAACTCTTCATATATCGAAAAATTCCTATCCGCCGGGTAAAGCTTGTAGCCATGACAAATGTATCATGAATGCAATTTTGCAAAAACTCATGAAAACATTTGTTTTTCTCAAAACATTTATCTTCCAAAACCAGGTTCACCATGAAAGCATGCATATGTGACTTTAAAGCATATTACCGGGTATAAAATAGGTTATGCCGATATGCGTACCAAAATTATGATAAATATCTCTCAAAGCAAATTTATTAAATACCTCCAAAATTTAAGGTAATATAAGAATAAAAGCTAGAGAAATATTCTTTAAAAAGAAATAGTAAACATTTTAAAATTCATAATACAAGAATATTTAAACAAAAGTATTAAATATTTTAATAATTCAAAAGTCTTTTTAAGAATATTTAGAAAATATGTAAAGTATTCTTTTTCAAAAAGAAATAATAAATATTTTAAAGGAGATTTTAAATCTCAAAATCATATAAGAATATTTAAAGTATTATTTCCAAAGGAAATAATAAGTATTTAAAAATAATTTTTTTCCAAATAAATAATATATCTCAAAACCTTCTTAAAATATTTAAAATATTATTTCCAAGAAGAAATAATAAATATTTTTAAAAATAATTTCTCAAAATAATTTTAAAACTTAAAATCTTTAAGAGAATTCAAAATATTTAAAGATATTATTCCCAAAAAGAATAATAAATATTTTGAAAATAATTCCTCAAAATAACTTTAAAACTCACAACCTTTAAGAGAATTTAAAATATTGAAAACCATTATTTCCAAAAAGGAAATAGTAAATATTTTGAAAATATTTCTCAAAATCATTTTAAAACTCAAAACCCTTAAGAGAAATTAAAATATTTAGAAACATTATTTCCAAAAAGAAATAATAAATATTTTGAAAAATAATTTCTCAAAATAATTTTTGAAACTCAAAACCCAAATTAAAAGGGTTGTCAAAAATATTTCAAGTAAACACATCATGAAATACGTTACTAACTCAAAGTATATTTCCATGCCATAAAAGAATATTTAAAACATAATTATTTTAATAACCCAAAAAACATATTTAGCATAACCCGTAATAATCCCGGTAAATATTTTGTAACTTTTGTCAAGATCCCAAAGTTGGGAAAAATATGTTTTCACGAAATAATTAAAACTCTTGTAACAGAAAAATATTGGTGAACTCACCTGGAGTCGCGATACAAGTTAAATCTACAAATAATAATTCCAAACTTAATTATAACATCATAAAAATATAACTTAACCCTAAGATGACTATAAGGTTCACCTAAATTTATTCTAAACCCGAAGAAATTTTAGAAGCTACCTCCAAGAAATAAATTCATAATAACTTTGAAAAATTATGGGCTCCCAAAATAAATCCATAATAAACCCTACATTTCCTATTATTTTGGGAGAACATATCCTTTTGTAAAATTTTTCCAAAATTAGAGGTGTAATAAATAATATATAATAAAAGAAAAAGAAAAACAGAAAGAAAAGAAAAAATACAACTTACTTGAAGAGTAGAGTGAGGGAGCTGAGAGAATAACCAAAAAGAAAGGAGAGAGAAAGAAAAAAAAAGAAAATGGGAAGGGAAAGAAAGGTTACTAGAGACAGGGCTGTAAACGGGTCCAGACCCTCAGGGTACACCCAAACCCAAACCCGTACCCTTATAGTTAAATTTGGACCCAGACCCGGACCCATACCCTCAAGGGTATAAAATTTTGGACCCAGACCCAACCCTCCAGGGTTCAGGGTAGGGTAGGTGTATACCCCGTACTCGTATGATATTTTTCTATTTTTTTTTCTCTGTTAAACAAAAATATATAAAACAATGTATAATCCTAAAATAAAAATTTTAATATGATTAACATAATCTCCTCAACATTTCTTTCAACAAATACAATCATTTAACATATACATAAATGAATAGGTATATAGACCTCTTTAACTATATTAATTTCAGTCTGTAATCTAATTTCCTAGACAACCTCTGAGCAAAGAGTATATGTAATAATACGGTGTCGCCTAATAGATAAGTCAAAGAGTAGCATATAATATAGAGAACGACAAAGAAAAATAAAGAAAAGGATTGTCCTTTCTGTCATGATCCATATTTTCTGCATATAATCCTAAAATAAAAATTTTAACACGATTAACATAATCTCCTCAACATTTCTTTCAACAAATACAATCATTTAACATATACATAAATGAATAGGGATATAGACCTCTTTAACTATATTAATTTTAGTCTGTAATCCAATTTCCTGGACAACCTCTGAGCAAAGAGTATATGTAATAATACAGTGTCGCCTAATAGATAAGTCAAATAGTAGCATATAAGATAGAGAACGACAAAGAAAAATAAAGAAAAAGATTGTCCTTTTTGTCATGATCCATATTTTCTGCAATTCTATGAAATTAAAAATAAGGCAAAAATATTACTATCATAAATTGCTTTTACACGTGATGAAAAAGTATATTTTTATATTTAGTAAAAATAAATTATTTGTGAAATGACATTTGAAATAAAGTTGAAAATAAATAAATAATTTGAAAGAGGTTAGTTGGGCTAAGTCCATCAAATAAAGAGACCCTATTTAGGACTGAAAAGGAGAAAAAAAAAAAAAAAGAGAAAAGGATTGAAAAGAAAAAGAAGGGAAAAAAGGACTGAAAAGGAAAAAAAGAGAAAAGGAGGGAAAAAAGAAAAGGTTGATAACACTAGGATTTGAACTTGCACTGCCAAGCCAAACAAATATTTAAATTTGCCTCCTTAACCACTCAAACAAAGCTCCCTATGCACATTTATTATCCTCAATCTAATATAATATATATAATATATTATTATTTTATTAATACGGGTCTACGGGTCTGGGCATCACCATACCCTTCCCAAACCCATATAGCAGTATAAATACGGGCACTGGTATGGGTACGGGTCCGCGGGTATAAAATTTAAACCTTACTTGCTAAAAATGGGTACAGACCCGATCAGGTACGGGTAAGACCCGCCCCGTTTACAGCCCTAACTGGAGATGACCGAAAGAGAGGGGAGAAGAAATCTGTGAATTTTAAGAGAGAGAGAGAGAGAGAGAGAGAGAGATATGAGAAATTGGGGAGTATAGGCCTCCTTGCATGTTTTCCATTCCATGCATGAGACACATGACAATGGCTAACCATGCGTCACTCATCCCCTAGCCCACATATCTTCCCCCTTCATGTGTCTCCCAAACTCCTTTCCACATGTCATTACACAACATGTCATTACCAGCTCTCCAAGTAAGTAGTCCCTCAACTTTCTAAAACTTCTACGCTAGCCCCAAATCTTAAAAATGACTAAAATATTTTAAACTTAAAATTTCAATCTCTGCTTGAAAGCGTTAAACACAAATAATTCTAAAATATGTCTAAAAAGTTTTCCACCAAAAATTCTTCCCTTTATTTTTCTAAAAATGACCAAATGACCTAAATACTTCCTATTCTTTATAAACTAATCTCGAAACATTGTTTGAACTTACCGCGACTTATGTTAACTTTGAGAGGTGCTTAATCGGAATGTTACATGCATCGAATTTGAAACAAGCCATCCGTTGCAAATTTGCAATTGACACCAAAACTTCCGTTGCAAAGTTAGTAACCACCCTTTTTGTAACAAAATGTTTTCCATTGCAAATCCATTGCAAGCATGCCATTTACAACGGATTTCAATAGATATGGTCGTTGCAAATTGATTGTTTCTTGTAGTGAGAGAGGAGGAAAATGATATTTCTTATATTTAAACATATATATGCAATGGACTAATCTTCCAAACAAAGAGGTCTATCAACAATACTATATTAAACTCTTTCAACGTTTAACTATCTTCTATTGAGATTTTAGATAAACAATGTAGATCTTAAATAAACCATCCCATTACTTGTATGTGATCACTTTTCCTTATTCTACTCAGTGTTGAAAAAACCAGATCAGAGATCGAACTAATCAAGCTACTAGTTCAGTGGTTCAACCAATTGGACTAGTGGTTGAACTACATATTATGCCATAAATATATAAAATTATAAATACGTTAATGATTTCATAAAATTCTTTGATCTAACGAAAAATGTCCATTAAATCATGTATCAATAGTTAACAATAGTAAAAAGTGCAATTTGTTCAAATATAAATCTCATATTATGAGGCAGATATAGAAAGTTTAATTTAAATTTTCAAATAAGTGTTAGTAAAAAAGTATTATGTATTAACCTTTAAAAAAAATAAAATAAACCATTCTTATAATGAATTTCTTTTAGTTTTTTGACCTAGAGGTCCTAGACTCCTGCAATTCCTTTTCTTCTTCTATGTTCTTCTTCTTGCTTCACCCCCACAGCCTCCTTTCATCGTCTTTCATCTTCAAGATTTTCTTCGCATCTCGTAGCTAGCCATCACTTCTTCTCCTTCTTCCATTCTCACCACGTGCTATGCTGCCATCACCGATTGTCGCAGTCACTGCTGCTTCTGCCGCACCGATCACCCCTTCTTCTTTCTTCCTCTATTGCATCTAAAGATGGGAAATGAGGTTTCTTTTTTCTTTTTTTTTTTTTGGAATGTCTTGTCTTTCACTAAAATTAAACCCAAAAAAATGTAAAAAATTTCTAAAACTATGAAAAATAAGAAACTGGGTCATATTGTTTAGGTTCTAGGTTTTTTATTTAAAAAAATCAAAAAATAAAAACCGAGTTTGACCGATTCACGCATACAACAATTTTCAGTATAAACTAGACCGGACAAGTGACTAGTTCTCAGTTCAATCGGTCAAACCAGCCAGTTCGATCTGACTTTCTCAATATTGATTCTACTCCTTCCAAATGAGAGCTCGCAGAAGCTTCATCTTCGTTATTAATATTCCCAATAGTGGAGAACTTTTACAATTTCTTGCATTCATCACTCCTGTTTAGAACAAAAAGAAAATATTTTGCCAGTTCTGTTTTCCCAACAATATAGTCGTTAATAGCTCTTGCAGTTGAAAACAAATCACATGATAAATTGTAGGAAATTAAAATTTGTAGCAATTCAATGGAATTTCTAAGAAGCAAGTTGAATAGATGCATCCCTAAAAAAATGTATGTTTCATCTACATCCCTAAATAAAGAATCGTAATATGTACCTTGATCTTGTGGCCAAAGGAGATAACGGTATGACCCAGGATACATAAGAGACGGTGGACTTGTTCCGAAGACTAGCCACAAGAGCAATGACTAAGGGAAAAGAAAGAGAACACAAAGGAATGGCAACGATATTTGAGAAGATGCTCCAGAACTTCACTTGGCATGTGCTAGAGGAACAAGGAGAAGACTTTAGAGGATCCAAACCTTCTTATTATCTAAGGTGCAAGTAGAGGAATCCCAAGAAGCAAGATTGTGAGGTTTTGTAGCTTTCAAAATCGAAGGAAGAAGAATTTCTAGACACTATCTCAGCCTGTAGAGTACACCCTACTATTCATGGTAGGGATCCGCCTGTGGAGGAGAAAAGTTCACTCAACTTACCGGCGACCAACCTACTGTCGCCGGTGGGTCCACCCTACTGTTGCTGGTATGGCTCTGGATAAGAGGAGAATGAGATCTAACCTATCGCGCACAGTAGGATGAGACCTACTATTGCTGCCGGTAGGTCTCGACTGGTGGAATATTTAAGAAGTTTTTAACTTCCTTGACTTTTCAATTTGGTTGTAAACATCTTTTAACTTATACTTAAGTGGTCTAAGCACCCTTAAACTCATTTAAGCTAGTTTAATGACTAGGGTTGAAAGTTAATTGTGTAGCACACTATATATACCCTTGTTGCAGCCATTTTTTGTCCAGGTTTTTTGATATAGAAGAAATATATATATATATATATAGAGCAGAACTAGGGTTCTTGGTTTTATTTATCTTGTATAATTAAGAGTTTCTATTGTATAATTTAAGGCAAAGAATTTCTTGAATCATCAATTCAAAGGTCCTAGTCTGATTTCCAAATCCTATTTCTTCCTTGAGGTGCCCACTTCTGTAGTTGGTGTTGCTTGGAAAATTAGCTCCTTCTTGAGTGTGTGGAGAATAAGTAAGGCTTCCTTAAGTCTTTTTTTATCCTCCCCCAAATATAAGAAGGTCTATTTGTTTATTTCTTTATTACACACAAACAAGAAAATAGAGTTTCCATGAAATATGGGGATTAAAAAACAGATGAAAATGTCTACGGATGCGTGATTCAGTCAATAATTTATAACGACAATGAAGCTTTTTAGTATCATTCTTACATATACAGAAAACGAAACGAACAAGGGTATTCCGAAAGAGAGACCTCTGTTCCAAACACGAACAAGAGAAGAGAGCGAAGTGAGGCGGATTACAATTGTACTTGATAGGATACCAGTCCTAAGGTAGCTATCGGCTATCACCAAAAGATATAGGAAAGACGCCTTTTTTCTAATAATTAAAGATGACGCGGCCTATAATATCTTCTTCAACGCTGTCCTTTTGGTCAAGTCGCGCCGACTCAGCTATAGTACGCCACTTGCATTTATGAACAGGAAGATGCGTATTGATGAGAAAGGTTTCCATTGTCTCCCAAGCCAGCTGTGAGCTTTGTGAGCCTAGTGTCACGCCCTGCTTGCAAGACATGAGGTTCTTCCACATTTTTAGACAAGCCCACAAAGTTCTAAAACATTCCAGAAGGCTCTACTATGATCTAGACTTGTCTAGAGGACCCTGGAAAAGCCTAGAATACTCTGGAAGTCTCTAGAACCATAGAGGAAGCAATATGTAGACTACTCTAGAATTCTCTGGAACCCTCCATAGCTAGATCTTTATGTAGAATATTCTAGAATGATATAAGGCAACCGTTAGATCGTTGCCACATGTAATAATCTTAGCCATCCATTGAGGAGGTGCTTGCCTATAAATAGGCTCACCCTCTTCATTTGTAAACACATCAGAACTTAGAGTTCTAAGACTTGTAAGCTCCTTCCAAGCAATATAAACTTCCTTTCATAAACACCCACTCTTGCCTACAACTTTCCAACGTTTCCATCTAGCCTTTGAAGTTTTGAGCAAGTTAAGGCTTTCTTAGCATTTGCGGGAGTGCTAAGGCCGCACGTCTACTTACAAGAAAAAGTAAGTGCGTGACAAGTGGTATCAGAGCCTTGGTTGGAAGCCATGACGAAGACCATCAAAGATCAAGTGGCGGAGTCATCGCAACAAGGCCGGGGGCGTGAGGAGCAACGCGACCCCGTTATACCAAAGCCGAGGGGAAAGTCCAAGGACCGCACAGCTAGCTTTGAGTTACGCCTAACTCAGGTGGAAGAAGGCATGGGCGCCGTAGACGCACACATGGAGAATCTAGACCAACGGGTGGAAGGTCTAGAGGCCGACGTTGCCGAAACCCATGAAGAGGTGCGTGAAGCCCTTACCAAGCTAGGTGAGTCTAATCGAGAAGACTTACAGGCCCTTAGGGACGAATTTATGGCCGAGGTAGCCCGTTTGCGAGACATCCATCAAAGGGAGATTGATAGCTTGCTAATGCAATTGGAGGAAGCTCGAGGGGATCTAGCCTTATGTAAGAAGGCGGTTCTTGCTGGTTCAACCATATCCACGGTGGAACCCCGACGGGTCGATATCCCAAAAGCAAAGAGTTTCAACGCTCATGAAGTAGACAACTTCTTATGGGGGGCTAGAACAATATTTTGACGCTGTAGGCATCATAGAAGAGGGAGCCAAGATCAAGAGCGCAGCTTTGTACCTCACAGATACAGCCATGCTTTGGTGGCGCCGACGGCAGGAAGACGTCAAGAGAGGTATGTGCTCCATCACTACCTTTGTTGATTTTAAAGGAGAGCTTAAGAGGCAATTTTACCCGGAAAATGCCGAAGAAGAGGCACGTGGTCGACTACGAAGACTTAAACATCTGGGAAGCATCCGAGATTATGTGAAAGACTTCACAAACCTCGTGTTGGAAATCCCCGACATGCCCGATAAGGATTCGCTCTTCTTTTTCATGGACGGTCTACAAACTTGGGCCAAAATCGAACTTAGGCGTCGTGGTGTGCAAGACCTTGCTACCGCCATCGCTATAGCCGAAAGCTTGATCGATTACTCAAGCAAAAAGGAGCCATCCAAGTCCAAAGAGAAGAAGAGCGGTACCAACAAAGGTGGGGGAGAACATTGGCGAGGCAACCGCAAGGAAGACAACCGAAGCCAAGGTCAAAGTCCTTGGAAGCCGAAGGATAAAGGCAAACAAAAGGACAACTTTGACCGTTCCATCCCTAAACGAGGATGCTTCTTATGTGGCGAGCTTCACTGGACACGAGATTGTCCAAAGACAAAGGCACTCAATGCCTTGTCGGCCGATGTCAAGGGACACGAATCAATTGGCAACAAGGAAGATGCTCAAGTCGGCTCACTACAACTCCTCAATGTCATCCAGAGTACTCCGAAGACTCAAGCCAAGGGACTTCAGTTCGTAGATGCAACTATCAACGGGAAGGAGACGAAGGCTTTACTTGACACAGGTGCGTCCCATAACTTCATCTTCGTAGAGGAAGCCAATAGACTAGGCCTTCAAATAGTTGGCGGCACTGGGTCTATGAAAGCCGTCAACTCTATGGCCAAGCCAATACAAGGCATCGCTCGAGGCGTCAAGACCACCCTTGGTGCATGGGTGGGCTACCTGAATTTGTCCGTGGTGCCTATGGACGATTTCAAGGTGGTTCTCGGGATGGAGTTTCTCGATCAAGTGAAGGCGTTCCCCATTCCTTTTGCCAACACCATGTGCATCTTGGACGAAGGAAAAACTTGCGTAGTTCCAACACTACGGTCTACCAAGTCCGATCCGCAAGCATTGTCAGCCATGCAGTTCAACAAAGGCTTGAAGAGGGATGAGGAAAGCTACCTAGCCATCCTCAAGGAGCACGACGATGAGGAGATACCTTCCCAACCAACTGTTCCAAAGGAAATAGAAGGCGTTCTTCGCGAATTCAGGGATGTCATGCCTGACGAATTACCAAAGAAGTTGCCACCAAGAAGGGAGGTCGATCATCAAATCGAGTTAGAGCCAGGAGCCAAACCACCAGCCATGAGCCCCTACCGCATGGCACCATCGGAGTTAGCAGAACTCAAGAAACAACTAAAGGGCTTAATAGATGCCGGTTTTATTAGGCCCTCCAAAGCTCCTTTTGGTGCCCCAGTTCTTTTCCAAAAGAAAAAGGATGGTTCCCTACGAATGTGTATCGACTATCGGGCTCTCAACAAGGTCACCATTAAAAATAAGTATCCAATCCCACTCGTAGCGGATCTTTTTGACTAACTTGGCCATGCACGGTATTTCACCAAGTTAGATCTTCGCTCGGGATACTATCAAGTCCGTATTGCCGAAGGTGACGATCCCAAGCCTACATGCATAACAAGGTATGGCTCTTACGAGTTTTTAGTCATACCTTTCGGTCTAACAAATGCACCCACAACTTTTTGCACCTTAATGAATAAGCTATTCCACCCCTACCTCGATCAATTTGTTGTAGTCTACTTGGATGATATTGTGATATACAGCCAAACAATGGAGGAACACAAGGAACACTTGAGAAAAGTGTTTCAAGTTTTAAAGGACAATGAGCTATATGTAAAAAAGGAGAAGTGTTCATTTGCCCAAGAAGAGGTATTGTTCTTAGGGCATAAGATAAAGGGTGGAAAGCTCATGATGGAGGATACAAAGGTGCAAGCCATACAAAGGTGGGAGCCACCCACTAAAGTTCATGAGTTAAGGTCCTTCCTTGGAATTGTGAACTATTATCGTCGCTTTATCAAAGGCTATTCAGCTCGAGCGGCACCATTAACAGATCTTCTTAAGAAGAATCGACCATGGGCATGGAGCGAAGATTGCCAACGTGCCTTTGAAGATCTAAAGAAGACCATTTTTAAAGATCCAGTTCTCAGCTTGCCTGATTATTCCAAGCCTTTCGAAGTGCACACTGATGCTTCGGACTTTGCTATTGGAGGCGTACTCATGCAAGAGGGTCACCCAATAGCCTATGAGAGCCGCAAACTTAACGAGACGGAACGTCGCTACACCGTGCAAGAAAAAGAGATGACAGCAATCATCCATTGCCTAAGAGTTTGGCGACATTATTTGTTGGGTTCCAGGTTCGTCATCATGACCGATAACATTGCTACTAGTTATTTCCAAACTCAAAAGAAGCTTAGTCCAAAACAAGCTCGGTGGCAAGACTTTCTCGCGGAGTTTGATTATAGCTTGGAATACAAGCCGGGGAAAGCCAACGTGGTAGCTGACGCCTTAAGCCGCAAGGTAGAACTCGCGTCCATCAGTCGAGTTGATAGCCCTTTACTCAAGCGTATCAAGGAAGGCCTAAAACAAGACTCCCTAGCCAAAAATCTTATAGCACTTGTAATGGAAGGCAAGACAAGGCGCTTTTGGCTAGAAGAAGGGATGCTTTACACAAAGGGAAACCGACTCTTTGTGCCCAAATGGGGAAATCTTCGGCGTGAGTTGATCAAAGAATGCCACGATTCTAAGTGGACTGGATATCCAGGTATGAAACGCACCCTTGCTTTGTTGAAGACCATATATTACTAGCCCCAAATGCAGGATGAGGTGGAGTCTTATGTAAGAACATGCCTCATATGCCAATAAGACAAAGTTGAACAAAACGCATCATCGGGACTACTTGATCCATTGCCTATCCCTAAGAGTCCTTGGGAAAGTGTTTCAATGGACTTTATCACTTCCCTGCCAAAGTCAGAAGGATTTGGCAGTATAATAGTGGTGGTTGATCGATTTAGCAAGTATGCCACCTTCATTCCAACCCCCACAGATTGCACTGCCGAAGAGACGGCCCAATTATTCTTGAAAAATGTGGTCAAGCTTTGGGGAGTTCCCTCCAACATAGTGAGCGATCGAGACCCGCACTTCACGGGACGATTCTGGACGGAATTGTTTAAGTTACTTGGCTCAGATTTGAACTTTTCCACCAGTTTCCATCCTCAAAATGATGGCCAAACTGAGCGGACAAATGCACTCTTGGAGCTATACTTAAGACACTATGTGAGTGCCAACCAACGAGATTGGGCAAAGTTGCTTGATGTGGCCCAATTCTCCTATAATCTCCAACGGAGTGAAGCAACAAACCGAAGTCCTTTTGAAGTAATCATGGGGCAGCAGCCTACAACGCCTCTTACTCTTGCCACAAGCTATGAAGGCAGGAGCCCGTCAGCATTTAAATTTGCCAAATCATGGCACGAACAAGCCGAACTGGCACGAGCATACTTGAACAAGGCCTGAAAAAGGATGAAGAAATGGGCAGACAAGAGAAGAAGACCATTGGAGTTTCAGGAAGGCAATCTTGTCATGGTGAAACTTCTTCCCCAACAATTCAAGAGCTTTAGGAAAGTTCACAAGGGCTTGATTAGGAGATATGAGGGCCCTTTCCTAGTCTTAAAACGTGTTGGGAAGGTCTCCTATAAGCTCCAATTACCTTCCATGCTGAAGATTCATCCGGTCTTTCATGTGAGTCTCTTAAAACCATATCACGAAGACATGGAGGACCCCACTCGAGGAGAGTCTAAGCGAGCACCTACCGCCGTGGTTACCTCCTTTGACAAGGAAGTCGAGGCCATACTAGCCGATTGCCATATTCGAAGACGAGGTGTACCAAATTATCGGGAAAATGTCGTAAAATGGAAGGACTTGCCCGAAAGCAAAGCAAGTTGGGAGCGCGAGGATACCCTTTGGCAATTCAAAGATCATATCCAGCAATTCTACGATGAAGGTGCGATGAGGGCATCACGAGCATAGGTGGGGGAGAATGTCACGCCCTGCTTGCAAGACATGAGGTTCTTCCACATTTTTAGACAAGCCCACAAAGTTCTAGAACATTCCAGAAGGCTCTACTATGATCTAGACTTGTCTAGAAGACCCTGGAAAAGCCTAGAATACTCTGGAAGTCTCTAGAGCCATAGAGGAAGCAATATGTAGACTACTCTAGAATTCTCTAGAACCCTCCATAGCTAGATCTTTATGTAGAATATTCTAGAATGATATAAGGCAACCGTTAGTCGTTGCCACATGTAATAACCTTAGCCATCCATTGAGGAGGTGCTTGCCTATAAATAGGCTCACCCTCTTCATTTGTAAACACATCAGAACTTAGAGTTCTAAGACTTGTAAGCTCCTTCCAAGTAATATAAACTTCCTTTCATAAACACCCATTCTTGCCTACAACTTTCCAACGTTTCCGTCTAGCCTTTGAAGTTTTGAGCAAGTTAAGGCTTTCTTCGCATTTGCGGGAGTGCTAAGGCCGCACGTCTACTTACAAGAAAAAGTAAGTGCGTGACACTAGGGATCAATCGATGGATAATGTAGCACTTACAGTGGAATTCTATTTTACGCTATCACTAAGCTAATGTGAGACCCTTGGACTTGGTACGTGAGGAGAAACAAAACAAACCAAGACAGTCGATGGTAGGCATTTCTTTACTATAGATCGAGCGAGAAGGCGAACTCGCAGACTCGTTTTTGAAAGCGTGGAAGGTCGATCGACACACACCTTTGGGTGCTGCTCCTACACACGGGCCTATACTTTTATATTGGGCCTGTTTTGACCTTCAATTTATTCCTTGTTCTTCATAATCTCCAAACCAAGCATCAAAGAAGCCCTCTAGAAGAGAGTTGGGTCTTGGGAGCAAGTGATCCTCATGAAGGGATAAAGAGGATCATACCATGTAGTATCATAGCAAATCTCTCTTTGAGGTGAATTTTATGTGTTTATTTGTTAAATTTTGATTAAGAAAAAGCTAATTGATATTATTTGAAAAAGGCATAGTAATCTGGAAAATTTTCGCCCAGAAAAAGGTATAAGTAAATATTTAATTGAAAAGTATAACAAATGAACTCTTAATGGCATGAAAATAGTCTTGATTGAGATCTTACTCTATTGTGACAGTTTTACAACAAATTTGGACCATTTGGTTGAGAAATGAATGAGTTATGTTGAAATTACTACAGCTTATTTTCATGCTCTATTTTTCTGGAATCAATTTTTTGTAATCTACATATCTTTGATTTTGTGAGCCAATTGTATTAGTTTTGATTTTTCAACGTTTTTGGATATATTTATAAGTGTTATTCTCATATTTTGGTGGAAATTAGACTCATTCGTTGTTTCATACTCTTGAATTTCTCTTTGACATTCTATGTGTTCGACGTGTTCGATAAAAGTTCTATTTGAATTCTTTGTTCTTATCTATTGAGAATTACTTGTGTGATTTGCGTTGGGGATTTTTTTATAACTTGAAAGTTTTAGAAATCACTAGCCCTAGTGGGTAAGAAAAGTGAAAGGTAAGAGGGTAAGCACATTAATATAAAAGCCGAAAAAAGTGAGAGTAAACACGAGGGTTCAGAGTATTTTCCTTGAGCAAAACACTTAGGGAGCGGAGAGGTCCTTCTTTTCTATTACTTGTTTCTTGTTTTGTTGGTACCTTTTGTTCTATCAATTCTAAAGATGTCTCGTGAAGAAGATCAAAACCGAAATAATAATGAGGGACCAAGTGATCCCCTTATGCAAGAGGTTGTTGGATCTTTGAGGTCCTTACAACAACAAATAGGTACATTGAAAGGAATGTTGGAGCATTGTCTGCCCGAATGGATATACAAGAATCGATGTTGGGCCAAAGAATGCGGTGCCAAAATCTTGATAACCTTACCCCGAGACGAACAATGAGAGATGAAGATAGTTCTCCTCATCCTAACTTTGCAGTTAGGGATGACCTATCCCAAAATTTCTAAGAGAATCTCCAACCTTTAGGAACCCAAGGCGGGGGAAGTTTTGTAACTATAGGAGGAATAAATAGAAGAAGTATGGGAAGAGGACTTCAAAGGGAGTTTATGAGATTGCCAAGGGAACAAGATATCATGGCAGCCAAGATAGATATGATTGGGAACTAGAAAAGGATGAAGAGGGTTAGTATGAGGAAAAAGAATTTGGGAGGATTACATTGAAAATCCCTCCATTCCAAGAAAAAAGCAATCCAGAAGTACACCTTGAATGGGGGAAGAACGTGGAGCTTGTCTTTGATTGTCACAACTACTCGGATCTTACAAAGATGAGGTCAGCGGTGGTAGAATTCACCGACTATACCGTCATATGGTGGGATCAATTAGTGACGAATCGAAGGAGGAACTTAGAGAGGCCAGTGGAGTCATATAAGGAATTGAGAACTTTGACGAGGAAACGATTTTTTCCCCCACATTACCATAGAGACCTTTCCAATAAGCTTCAAAACCTCCGGCAAGGTAGCAAAAATATAGCAGATTACTACAAGGAGATGGAGGTAGCCATGATAAGGGCCAATATCTTTGAAGATAGGGAGGCTACTATGGCGAGGTTCATGAGCGAATTGACCGGGATATATTCCACACTTTTATTGCTTTAAACTTATGTAGAATTGGAAGAGTTGGTTCATACGGCCATGAAGATACAGAAACAATTAACGAACAATGCATCCTTCAAAACTCCTTTTACTACTTCTAAACTGGTAGCCTCAACCTACAAATCTAAACTTTTGAGAAAGGATGACACACCTAAATTAGAATTCAAAGAAGGGTCTAAGGGGAAAGAAGAGTACAAGGATAAGAGCAAGGTGGAGGGGGCACCTAGTAGAGCTATAGATATTCAATAGTTTAAGTGCAAGGGATGTGGACAATATGCTAGTAATTGCCCAACCAAGAAGGTTATGATCATTAGGCTAAATGGAGATGTCATATCCGAAGATGAGGCCGAAGATGAACAAGAAAATGAAGAATCGGATGAGAAGTCTCCATATGAGGGGGAGGTCTTAGTGATCTTGAGGGCTCTTAGCTCTCAAGCTTTTGAAGATGGCTCAGTGAACAAAGAGAAAATATTTTCCACACAAGGTGTAACATTGACAACAAGGCTTGCAACGTCATCATTGATAGTGGAAGTTACACCAATGTAGAAAGCACATATTTGGTGGAAAAATTGAGTTTGCCAACCATCAAACACCCTAGACCATACATGGTTTCAATGGCTAAATGATAGTGGATAGGTGAAGGTGACAAGGCAAGTATTGGTGACTTTTGCTATAGATAGATACAAGGATGAGGTCCTTTTCAATGTTATGCCTATGCAAGCTGGTCATCTTTTGTTTTAAATACCATGGCAATTCGATAGAAAAGCCATCCATGATAGATACAAGAACATCTATTCCTTTGAGAAGGATGGGGCCAAGATATATCTCATACCCCTCACCCCATTTCAAGTATACCAACATCAAGTGAAAATGAGAGAAAATGAGTTGGAGAATAAAAAGAAGAACATAAATGAGAGGAAAAAAGTAAGAGGAAAAAGAAAAGAGAACAGAGGAGAGAGAGAGAGAGAGAGAGAGAGAGAGAGAGAGAGAGAGAGAGAGAAAGAAATCAAGAGAAAACCAAGAAGAATGGTGTGGTAATGAACGAGGGAAAGGGAGAGACTAGGTTGAGTTTCTCTGCAAAGGAGAGTGAGATTTGTGAGGCGATGAAGGTGAAAGAAACTGTCTTACTCATTATATTCACAGGAGCTTATGTGTCTTCTAAGGAAATTGTTTCTTATTTGTCTCAAGCTATTATAGGTGTCATCAAGGAGTTTGAAGATGTTTTCCCAGAGGAGATGCCCGGAGGATTGCCACCCTTGAGAAGCATAGAGCATCAAATTGATTTTGTTGCCAGAGCCGTGTTGCTAAACCGACCCGTATATAGGAGCTCACCTGAAGAGACTAAGGATTCAGCAACAAGTGGAAGAACTCCTTGCCAAGGGCCACATCCAAGAGAATCTTAGCTCATGTACAGTACAGGTATTCTTTGTACCTAAAAAGGATGGTGGTTGGCGTATGTGTGTTGAGTGTAAGGCTATTAATAACATAACTGTTAAATATCGCCATTCCTAGGCTAGATGATTTGCTTGATGAATTTTTTCTCAAAAAATTGATTTGAAATCGAGTTATCATCAAATCCGAATGAAAGAAGGAGATGAATGAAAAACCATTTTCAAACTAAATTTGGTCTTTCTGAGTGGCTTGTTATGCCATTTGGTCTTACCAATGCACCTAACACGTTTATGAGATTGATGCAGCATGACTTGCGTGAATTTATTGGGAAATTTGTTGTGTATTTTGTTGAAATACACAACAAATTTCCCAAGAAATCAAGAGAAAACCAAGAAGAATGGTGTGGTAATGAACGAGGGAAAGGGAGAGACTAGGTTGAGTTTCTCTGCAAAGGAGAGTGAGATTTGTGAGGCGATAAAGGTGAAAGAAACTGTCTTACTCATTATATTCACAGGAGCTTATGTGTCTTCTAAGGAAATTGTTTCTTATTTGTCTCAAGCTATTATAGGTGTCATCAAGGAGTTTGAAGATGTTTTCCCAGAGGAGATGCCCAGAGGATTGCCACCCTTGAGAAGCATAGAGCATCAAATTGATTTTGTTGCCAGAGCCTTGTTGCTAAACCGACCCGTATATAGGAGCTCACCTGAAGAGACTAAGGATTCAGCAACAAGTGGAAGAGCTCCTTGCCAAGGGCCACATCCAAGAGAATCTTAGCTCATGTACAGTACAGGTATTCTTTGTACCTAAAAAGGATGGTGGTTGGCGTATGTGTGTTGAGTGTAAGGCTATTAATAACATAACTGTTAAATATTGCCATCCCATTCCTAGGCTAGATGATTTGCTTGATGAATTTTTTCTCAAAAAATTGATTTGAAATCGAGTTATCATCAAATCCGAATGAAAGAAGGAGATGAATGAAAAACCATTTTCAAACTAAATTTGGTCTTTCTGAGTGGCTTGTTATGCCATTTGGTCTTACCAATGCACCTAACACGTTTATGAGATTGATGCAGCATGACTTGCGTGAATTTATTGGGAAATTTGTTGTGTATTTTGTTGAAATTTTAATCTATAGCAAAGGAATATGAGGATCATTTGCATCACATTAGATAAGTTCGCTTTGTGCTTGGGAGAGAACAATTATATGCCAATTTGGAAAAATGTGAATTTTGATTTGAAGTTTCAATGGGTTGGCTAGTTTCTACCGGAGGTTTATCAAGCACTTTAGCACCATTGGTAGTCCTCTCACCGAGGTCATTAAGAAGACCAATGGGTTTAATTAGGGAGAAGCTCAAGAGTTAGCTTTCAAGGCTTTGAAGGAGAAATTATGCAACGCTCCACTCCTCACCTTACCCAACTTTGACAAGATGTTTGAGATCGAGTGCAAAAAATCGGGAGTAAGAATTGGAGGGGTTCTAATGCAAAATAAGAGACCTATTGCCTACTTTAGTAAAAAGTTATCGGGAGCTACGTTCAACTATGCTACGTTTGACAAAGATTGTACATGTTCGTAAAGACTTTGAAGCGTTGGCGACATTATTTGTGGCCGAAGGAGTTTGTCATCCACACTGATCATGAGTCCTTAAAATACTTGAAGGGTCAACAAAAAACTCGACAAGAGGCATGCTCGGTGGATTTAATTCATTGAGACGTTTCCTTATTCCAATATATCTAAGGCATCGCCGGTTTAAAATGTTGCAACCACCTATTGCATGAATAAATCACAAATTGTCATCGTATTTGTGCGCAACAAGCCCTCTATTTCACTTCATCACGCAACTTCTCTACTATTTCCTCTCGTGACAATGAGCCCCTGTCACTTTGCAACCCTGGGAAACATCGACGACCCCCGCCATTTTTATATTCTGAATTTTTTAACCTGCGAATATATTGTGTTTGAGAAGCATGTGTTTAAAGTTTTGTTAAGATGTTTGAGTTAAAATGTAGTAAAGTTCAAGGGTTTTTGGGACATTTTACCCTTATTTATAATGGCCACTTTATTCATTCTTGTTTCTTATCTTTTCCTTATACCTTTTGTCCTTTTCAATTAAAGCGTTGATTGCATGCATTCAATTTGGCAACATAAATGATGCCTATGATTTTATAATCCAGGCAAAAATTTTAAATTTTCTACTTCTTAAAAGAATTAGTATTTATGTGCATGTAAATTTAATGTGATCTTTTTAAAGCATATATTAATACCTTTGTACGGAAAGTAATTTAAACGGTCTAATTCCCAAATGATTTATATTTCTTGTATCGTTAATTCTCATGATATTTTCACATGTTTTATTGATACTTAAATGAACGTGGTTTCCTTTGTAATAGTAGAATTGTTTAATTACAACAATTTACTTTCTCCAAAATATACTAGAAGATGCAAAGATTTTGTACATTTATTAATTATATATTCATTTATTTATTTGAATGAACTTTATTGACTTTCCATTTAAAAGTAGAAGGAACGGTAATTCATATTTTCATTTCTATGTAACACTCTAACATTTCCTTGTTTCTCCTATATTTTGAAGTTCTCTATCGATGACCGTGTACAATCTCCAACGATTGAGACTCTTTATGGTAAGGGTTCTTTAAAAAGAATATATGTAATGTCACAATTTGCATGAAGTTTCTCTTCTAGAAAAAAAGGATTTTACCAACTGAATCAACGTCGATTGGTAACTTAAACGAATTCTGACCGATCACCGACCACTTGATAATCGGTCGATAATTAAATTGAAGTTACCGACTGATTTCTGATCAATAGATAATCAGTTGGTGCTTAAGGTGAAGTTACCAATTGAATCGGATGGAAAAGGATTAACAAAAGATACCAACCGAATGTCAATTGGTAATCTGTTGCAATTTTAAGAATTCTTTTCTTCAAATTTGGGCTTTTCCTCCCCCCTCTCCCCGCCGCCTCTTTCTTTTATTCTCTCGACCCTCGAATTCCCTCATTCCGAACCCTCTCACTGACGACTCCCCCGATGCCCACACCCCTCACCAACGGCCTCCTTCTCTCCACCGAACGCTGACGTCCTACTCGAGACTGCTCTATCACTAGTAAGTCATCTCCCTTTCTTTTTTTCTCCCCCCTTCTCCTTTCCATATTCTTTTCTTCCTCTCTTCTCCTTCTTCTTTTTCTCTTCTTATTTCTTCTCCACCTTCTTTTGATAGAGAGAACATCGTCACAACCTCCACCCACTGGTACTCCTGCTATCACCACTAAGGAATTTTTTTTTGTTTTTTTCTTCACACTTGCTTGTTCTTTTTTTTCCCTAGAGCATAAAAGAATATAAAGTTTACATTTTTCAAATTCTCAGATTTCAAATTGAGTGAGATTTTATTACTTCATTTTCTATTGGGGTTTTGTTGGAAAAATAGATGACCACAAGGATTAAGGAACCCCATTCCCTTACATAAAAATTTGATAGAATGTTTAGCGGCTCTTTTCAAATTTTCTTTACCTTTCTCTTTTGATTAGCAACCCATATATATAGATATATTATAGCGTTTTATCTTTTAAATTCTCTCTCAATGATGTTTGAAGATTAATATGCATACCACGTTTTCATAACAAAAAAATAAAAAATAAAAGAAGCCATTCCCTTGAATTTGCCAAATAAATAAATAGACACACCATATATGTATGTTAAAGTTTTCTAGTTCTTTTAGATAATCGAGTCCTATTCTATAAATAGATATTGATTCATATAGAACTGTATGTTTTCAGAGTTCATGAAGAATAGATCATGAGTAGAAGAAATGGCAAAACTCCTTCGCCTTATATATTTGGTAATATTGATGTTGAGAAGGAACTCCCTCATTTACGAGTTCCAGCTATGAATGTCGCTGAAACTAGAGGTGCATATGTCACATGTATATATTTGTCTATATTCCTATTACTTTTAGTTATCATTTTTTCACAAAAATCACTACAAATGCCCATCATTAATTTACTCTTTTTCAATTACTCATAAACTTTATTTTTGCTTCATATACTTATCAACGATTTTTTGAATAACTGATTTGAATAAATTATGTGTTTTATGTTGGAATTCGGCTAAAATAATCATACTCAAACCTTTTATTCATCAGAACAAATAAATAAGTGAAAATCATATTCATAGGTGGAAAAAAAACTTTGTCCTGGTACACTTGTGACTTGGGTATCATTAAATTGATTAGATTTCACTAAATATGACATAATTTGTCAAAATAAGTTGATAAAAAATTGTTCATGAATTTAAGGAATTGTATAAAAGTTAATGAGTAATTTTAAAAAAAACGTAATTATTTATGAATATTAAGTGATTTGCTTATTTTTCTCCCTGAAATCATTTCTCAAATTATATCATGCTTGATCTTTCAATCAATGTTGTGCAGGTGATGCTAATTCTGGAAGAGAAGTGAAAAAACAAAAGAAAACTAAATTTTCTTCTATAGTTCATGAAAATATGAAACTGATATACTTGAGGCAGAGTTTCGTTCACGAGCTGCTAAAGACAGAATCTTATGAAACTAAACTAATACGATCTTTTGTTCGAGTTCCATCGCCTTTGGATGATCGTAAGAGAACGCCGTACCAACTTGTGCAAGTAACTGGTGTATATCCCAATTTCGTGACTCTAAACTTTAGTTTCCATCAATTTTGAATGTAATTTCAAATTGCATGACAATTTCGAATTATATTTATTGTTATGTATTTTCTTTTTGATATTTTGGAAAATGCAAACTTGTTGACAAATGGTTAACTAACTATATAATTTTGGTTTTCATTGACCTTCCAATAGAAAATTATAAAGGCTCTACACTTTATATATATGAAAAATAAACTAGACATTGTAGAAAATATAAGGGAAAAAAGCTATTAATGTCCTCTAACTATTAATATCATACAAGTATATTAATGTACTAAAAATGCCCATCAACTTTATTTTTCACTAATTTCACCCTCCAACTCTTTTCGGGCCTCTAAAAATATCCTTTGGTGGGTTTAGCAGTGGTTTTCTACGAATTTTGTGGCGGTTTCTAGAGAAATTCCACAAAAAACCAACGAAAAATTTGCCAGATGGGGACTTTTAGAGGCTTAAAAATAGTGTAAAGGTAAAATTAGTAAAGAGTAAAGTTAGAGGCATTTCAGCAGTGCGTAAATAATTTGAGGACATTTATAACCTTTTTCCCAAAATATAATAAAATAATTTTCTTAAAAGTTTTGTGCGTGAATATGTGTGTATGAATGGGTAGAACATCTGTGTCATAGGACCAATATATATAATCCGATTTATCGAGATATAAGTTTGGTTCTCTATTGCTTCAAATAAGCACTTTTTTAACCTATTCTAAGTTATTAACTATTTTTGTACTGTTCTCAATTATTTATTATTTCTTTTTTAATTTTTTTGCAAAAAAATTATTTTTGAGAAGTTATGCTAAGGAAGATTTTTAAACGATATTATTAAAATTTAAAAATATTATCCTAATTTTTAAAACAACTTTTTCAAAATTACTTTTTTTATCTGCAAAAAGAAAAGCACGAGTACTAAAGAACATGTCTATAAAAAGTTGTTAGATATATTGTTCATAATTATTATTACAAATAGTTAGAAACAATGAGCATGACTTTTAAAGCTTGTTGTCTTATTGTTGAAAGTAATGCCATTATTGTGCTTGTCACTTCTCAATTATTAAATATCATAAAAGATAATAAGATTGTGTGAAGTAACTCATTCTCTTTCTTTTTTCATTTTGCTTACTAAAATTCTTGATAGCTCTTCTATGAATACCTTGCCTTTTTCCAAAGCTTAAAGTTATTTTTTGTTCATATGGTTGTATGTTACTCTTAGGTGTAATAAATGAAGTTGGAAGTATCGATTTGCTGCAAGAGAGAAACTTTACAGAGGTTAACATATAATCAGTTATACTTTTAATAGCTTTAAAATGCTCTATCAAACTATTTTATATTCCTCATGTTATGAAAAAGTATACCTATATTCAAATCTAGGCTTTTCTTATTATTTTCCAACTAATTCATCTCCTTAACTTTATATGCATTTATTAAAGCATGATTTGAATGGGTAAAACCCATTTAAAAAGTAATATAATTTGTACAAAAAAATATCGTGCATCTCCTAAATGTAGGATTTAGTATGTGAGTTATAATTTCTATATGCGCCTGCACATTTAATTACTAAACATGCCGGTGATATCTTTAATGTCCTTGTCTGGATAGAACAAGTACCATATCGAATTTGTAATCTCGGCCAACATAGTGGATAAATTTTCCGTTTAACGAAGCTTATTTTTTCTTTTAAAAAAGAATTTCTTTGATTATGTCATTTCTTGGTAGTTTACATATTTGTATATTTCCTAGTCTGCAAGCTTTAGAATTTCTTCCTTGGGATGATCAAAAGAACAATTTCTTAAAGCAAATTCATACATGTTTATTTATGAAAAAAATGTGAATAATTTGCAAAAGTGAGTATTTTTTCCCCACTCCTTTCATGGCTAAAAGTAGGGTCCAACTGATGAGTTGTTTTATCCCAATTTCTTGACAGTTGTGATAACCTTATTCCAAATAGGATATATGTGTAATGCGCATGAATTGTATATAAGTATGTGGCACATATCTATGGTCACTTTGAAATATTTATTTTGGCTTTCCAAAAACGGTCGATAATTTGTTAGCCATGAAAGTTGTTAGGCCTATGAGCCACGTTCTTAGTCCTAGCGTGAAAAGTGACAAACATAAAAAGTAATCAATATTCTTTTTTGAAAAAAATAGCTTCAATTTTTGTGTTTTGACTTACATCTAACCAAGTAGTTTTATATTCAATGCTAGAAGAATATGACGCTTTAAGGTTGAAAACGAACTCTAGGCTAATCAAGAAGCCTACTTTGGTAACTAGTCTCCTTTAGAAAGCATTTCTTTCATTATTCATTTATTTGAATTCAACAACTGTGTTTTATTTTTATTTGTAGAATGCCCTCCATAAATCTATTTCATCTCTTTCGTTGTGATATATGTGTTGGTAGAGTATTATTCCTTTATTTTTAGACCATAATCATGGTTGTAATGTAATTTTTACCTGTTCAGTGACAAGTCTAAAGTATTTAATAGTTCATGAAAAAATTTAACCCATCCGACTTGATGTTTAGTTGATAATCATACTATATGTTAAAATTTTTTTTATTTCTTCTCCCACAAACAACTGACATAGCTTTGTAATTTACAGGAAGAGTTCAAAGAGAAGGCTAAACTTTTACATAATGATATGACGAATCTTGTATGACCATCCTTCACAATTTTTCTTTCATCTTGTTTATAATTTTTTATCCTTATATGAACAATTGGATTGTTAATCTTTTGAAGTCCAAAAAGAAAAAAATTTATTTTATATATTTAAACAATTATATATTTTTCTATTGGTTATAGAAGGTATTTTGTTGAAAAATGATTAGGCTGGAGAAATATACTTTCTAACACTTGGAATTGTGGTTGTATATATGCATGACTTTTCAGAACTTTGCTAAGGAGATGAGAAACATTGAAGCGGAAATTGGTCATACAAATGAAAAGGGATACGGATACAAATATTCTTTTATCTTTTTCTCAGTTGAAATATTGCCTCAAAGTATCTCTGGAAGGTTTGATTTTAATTTGATCATCTCTCAAATAAAGGGTTTTATCATTTCTAGTGATACTAGAGAGGCTTATTTGAATGAGTTTTGTGACCTTAACCTACTAGGAAATTCACATTATCTAAATTGTTAGATTTAAGGAAAGAGCGAGAAGTCCCAACATATCTACTTGGACTACTGAAGAATCTTCAAAATGTCATTTCAGAATAATCAGAAAATACCTCCGATCTCTACCGTAGGTGCCAAAGAAGAATGAGAAGAAGCCCAAAAAAGAGCAAAAAAGAGCATAACCTCCGATACGATAAAAAGAATAAAACCCCTCTAATGACGTGAACGGTAACAAAAACATTTCTTTTTCTAATGTGTTTTTTGTTTTGCATGTACAAATATGTGACTTGCATATTCTCCGTGAACAAGAAAAGTGTTTCATACAATTTTACAAAAATAACGAGAATTGAATTTATGTTAATAGCATTCATTCTTGAGTTTGGTCTAAATTTTAATTACACTTCTCTAATTTATATAAATTCCATTTGCTCTCTTACCAACATTACTATAATATACTTCTTAAAATATTTTTTTAGGTCTAATTTTTGTAATGAAATATAGTGTCTTAATATATGCTACTAAATGAAAATTAGACTTGTAAAATGAAGCTTTAGGAATTGTTTACCATCGAATTATTGTTTCTTAAATAATAAGGATATTTTTGTAATTTATATAAAATAGACAAATTTACCGTTTGTTTCTTTTGTTAGATCTCTTGAATTAACCTCTTTCTTAAGTAAATCTCCTTTAATGAATTTTACATCCTGAATTTTGTTCATCTTGACTAATGTATCCTATTTATGATATGAATAACGTGATGAGAGAAAGTGGATGAAGTATTTACGGGCCGTGAGAAGAATAAATAAGCAGTTCAGTCCAAGAAATTGAAGAAATGGCTTTTGGTTTTCAAAAGATATTGAGAAAAGTGATTTTTAGTATTTTTCTTTTGTTCTAGTGTTTTCTTGTTGACCTATATACATAGATTTGAAAATTTCTAAGACGTTTAATGATACTAATAACTGCTATGATAATTTTTAGTTCATGAAGTCTTTCTTTTCTTATACACCAAAAAATTTAAATACTTATTGGCGCCCATATTTTTAATTTTTGCTGAATTGTACATCTTGTAAAACAGGGTGTGCAAAATCTTGTGCATCGTGTTGGAAAAACCAGCTCTAGTAGTTCTACATACTTTTTTGCACTCGGTGTGCAGTAATATCTTGTGCAAATCTCTTATTTGAACTTCTTCACTTTTTTCCATCTTTTAAGCCTAAAAATCTACTCATTTTGATTTCAAGTACCAAATAAGATTACCAAATAATACAAAATGAATATATTCCACAACAAGATGACACAAAAATACATTAAAAGAGTAAGTATAAATGGTTTAAAACTACAACATTTTTATACTTAACAATTAGATTCCTTATCCAATTAGGAATTTTTTTAAAAAAATTAATAAGTGTATCTTGATTCATGCATAATATGGCTAAGTAATGGCAAGGGATTCATGATCCTATATATGAACCTAATCTATGTCAAAATTTTTTCTTTTAACCCAAACAGGAAAAAACATCCATCCGGTCATTAGGGATCCACCTAAATAAATAATTATCTTTCTACTTTTATGATAATTTACCCAACATATATATTATATGATGTGAACATTCATTTTTTGATTCAACATTAAGTTTGGTGGATCGTTAGTTATTCCAATATATCTAAGGCATCGCTGGTTTAAAAAGTTGCAACCGCCTCTTGCATGAATAAATCACAATTTGTCATCGTATTTGCGCGCAGCAAGCCCTTTATTTCACTTTATCACACAACTTCTGTTCTTTTTCCTCTTGTGACAATGAGCCCCTGTCACTTTGCTATGCTTGGAAACATCGACGACCACCGCCATTTCTCTCTTTACACTTCCCCCTCTTCCCGTTTATCTCTTTTTCTCCATTCATTTACTTGAAAACCACTACTTCCACCGAAGCTTCTCCTTCCGCACCGTTGCTGCTCCCCTCGCCAGTTGTGAAATGCTGCTCAAGCCGCTATCAAGGAACAGTTGCTTCAACCAATTAGTTTTAGGTATCATTTTTGGTTTTCTTGTATATTTATCTTGTTATTTTGATTTTAATGATTTTGTTGATTAAATTAGTTATTTTTTATTTGTATGCATTTAGTTATTTATTTGTATATATTTGTTTAATCAAATATTCAATTGATAAATTTGGTGGGATTTTAATAGGATATTTACTCAATTTGTTTTTATTATATATTTACAGTTTTTGGTATAATTTTTATAGTAAACTTTTATATTTTAAATTTTGTGGTTGTTTATATACGTTCATATTTTTCTTGCTATAGCAAGTTTTGGAGTTCTAAATTATAATTGTGTTCCCCTGTCATGATCATTTGAATCATTTATAGTATAAGAGGTTTAGTATTGGACATTAGAAAAAGTTTAAAGGTGTAATTTGCGTTCAACCATTCAATTTCAAGTCGAGTGAGATTTTATTACTTCATTTCCTGTGACAGAATCTTATGAAACTAAACTAATAGGATCTTTTGTTCGAGTTACATTGCCTTTGGATGATCGTAAAAGAATGCTGTACCAGCTTGTGCAAGTAACTGGTATATATCCCAATTTTGTGACTCTAAACTTTAATTTCCATCAATTTTGAATATAATTTCAAATTGCTTGACGATTTGAAATTATATTTATTGTTATGTATTTTCTTTTTGATTTTTTGGAAAATGCAAACTCGTCGACAAATGGTTAATTAACTATATAATTTTTGTTTTTATTGAGCTTCCAATAGAAAATTATAAGGGCTCTACACTTTATATACGAAAAATAAACTACACTTTTTAGAAAATATAAGGGAAAAAAGCTATAAATGTCCTCTAACTATTCATGCACTGCTGAAAATGCCCATAAACTTTACTTTTCACTAATTTTACCCTCCAACTCTTTTCGGGCCTCTACAAGTATCCTTTGGCAGGTTTAGTGATGGTTTCTACGAATTTTATGGCGGTTTCCGGTGAAATTCCACTAAAAACCAACAGAAAGTTTGCCGGAAAGGGACTTTTAGAGGCTCAAAAATAGTGTAAAGGTAAAATTAGTAAAGAGTAAAGTTAGAGCCATTTCAGCAGTGCGTAAATAATTGGAGGACATTTATATCCTTTTTCCCAAAATATAATAAAACAATTTTCTTAAAAGTTTTGTGCGTGAATATGTGTGTATGAATGGGTAGGACATCTGTGTCATAGGACTAGTATATATAATCTGATTTATCGAGATATAGGTTTGGTTCTCTGTTCCTTAAAATAAGCAGTTTTTTAACCTATGCTAAGTTATTAACTATTTTTGTACTGTTCTCCATCATTTATTATTATTTTTAAATTTTTTGGCAAAAAAAATTATTTTTGAGAGGGTATGCTAAGGAAGCCTTTTAAGCGGTACTATTAAAATTTAAAAATATTATTCTAATTTTTAAAACAACTTTTTCAAATTACTTCTTTTCATCTGCATAAAAGAAAAGCACGAGTACTAAAGAACATGTCTGTAACAAGTTGTTAGATATATTATTCATAATTAGTATTATAAATAGTTAGAAACAATGAGTATAACTTTTAAAGCCTGTTGTCATATTGTTGAAAGTAATACCATTATTGTGCTTGTTACTTCTCAATTATTAAATATCATAAAAGATAATAAGATTTTGTGAAGTAACTCATTCTCTTTCTTATTTCATTTTTCTTACTAAAATTCTTGATAGCTCTTCTATAAATACCTTGCCTTGTTCCAAAGCTTAAAGTAATTTTTTGTTCATATGGTTCTATGTTACTCTTAGGAGTAATAAATGAAGTTGGAAGTATTAAGCTTCAGTTATTAGGTATGGCAAGGGAAATCTCTATCGATTTGCTACAAGAGAGTAACTTTACAAAGGTAAGCACATAATCAGTTATGCCTTTAATAGCTTTACAATGCCCTATCAAACTATTTTATATTCCTCATGTTATGAAAAAGTATACCTATATTTAAATCTAGGCTTTTGTTATTATTTTCCAACTAATTCACCTCCTTAACTTTATAACCATTATAAAAGGTAATATAATTTGCACAAAATAATATCGTGCATCTCGTAAATGTAAGGTTTAGTATGTGAGTTATAATTTCTATACGCCCCTGCACATTTATTAGCTAAACATGTCGGTGATATGTTTAATGTTCTTTTTTGGATAGAAGAGGTACCAGATCGAGTTTGTAATCTCGGCCAACATAGTGGATAAATTTTCCATTTAATGAAGCTTATTTTTTCTTTTAAAAAAAGAATTTCTTCGATTATGTCATTTCTTGATAGTTTACATATTTGTATATTTGCCATTCTGCAAGCTTTGGAATTTCTTCCTTGGGATTATCAATAGAACAACTTCTTAAAGCAAATTCATACATGTTTATTTATGAAAAAAATTTGAATAATTTGCAAAATTCAGTATTTTTTCCCCACTCCTTTCATGGCTAAAAAGAGGACCCAACTGACGAGTTGTTGTATCCCAATTTCTTGACACTTTTGATACCCTTATTCCACATAGGATATATGTGTAATGCGCGTGAATTGTATATAAGTATGTGGCACATATCTATGGTCACTTTGAAATATTTATTTTGGCTTTCCAAAAATGGTCGATAATTTGGGAACCATGAAAGTTATTAGGCCTATGAGCCACGTTCTTAGTCCTAGCGTGAAAAGTAACAAACATAAAAAGTAATTAATATTCTTTTTTGAAAAAAAATAGCTTCAATTTTTGTGTTTTGACTTACATCTAACCAAGTAGTTTTATATTCAATGCTAGAAGAATATGACACTTTAAGGTTGAAAATGAACTCTAGGCTAATCAGGAAGCCTACTTTGGTAACTAGTCTCCTTTAGAAAGCATTTCTTTCATTATTCATTTATTTGAATTCAACAACTGTGTTTTATTTTTATTTGTAGAATGCCCTCCATAAATCTATTTCATATCTTTTGTTGTGATATATGTGTTGGTAGAGTATTATTCCTTTATTTTTAGACCATAATCATGGTTGTAAAGTAATTTTTACCTGTTCAGTGACAAGTCTAAAGTATTTAATAGTTCATGAGAAAATTTAACCCATCCGACTTGTTGTTTAGTTGATAATCATACTATATGTTTAAATTTTTTTTTTCTTCTCCCACAAACAACTGACACAGCTTTGTAATTTACAGGAAGAGTTCAAAGAGAAGGCTAAACTTTTACATAATGATATGACGAATCTTGTATGACCATCCGACACAATTTTTCTTTCATCTTGTTTATAATTTTTTTATCCTTATATGAAAAATTGGATTGTTAATCTTTTGAAGTCCAAAAAGCAAAAATTTTATTTTAAATATTTAAACAATGATATATTTTTCTATTCGTTATGGAAGGTATTTTGTTGGAAATGATTAGGCTGGAGAAATATACTTTCTAATGCTTAGAAATGTGGTTCTATATATACATGACTTTTCAGAACTTTGCTAAGGAGATGAGAAACATTGAAGCGGAAATTGGTCATACCAATGAAAAGAGATACAGATACCGATATGCTTTTATCTTTTTCTCAGTTGAAATATTACCTCAAAGTATCTCTTGAAGGTTTGATTTTAATTTGATCATCTCTCAAATAAAAGGTTTTATCATTTCTAATGATACCAGAGAGGCTTATTTGAATGAGTTTTGTGACCTTAACCTACGAGGATTTTCACATTATCTGATTGGTTAGATTTAAGGAAAGAGGGAGAAGTCCCATCATATCTACTTGGACTACTCAACAATCTTCCAAATGTAATTTAAGAATAATCAGAGCCCTCTAATTACTTGAAAGGTAAAAAAAAAAAAATCGTTTTGTAATGTGTTTTTTGTTTTTTTTTTTGCATGTACAAATATGTGACTTGCGTATCATCAAGAAAAGTGTTTCATACAATTTTGCAAAAATAACGAGGATTGAATTTATGTTAATAGCATTTCCTTCTTGAGTTTTGTCTAAATCTTAATTACACTTCTCTAATTTATATAAATTCCATATGCTTGCTTACTAGCATTACAATAATATACTTCTTAAATTTTTTTTTTTTTGTGGGTCTAATTTTTGTAATGAAATATTGTGTCTTAATATATGCTACTAAATAAAAATTAGACTTGTAAAATGAAATTTTAGGAAATGTTTACCATCGAATTGTTGTTTCTTAAATGACAAGGATATTTTTGTAATTTATATAAAGTAGACAAATTTTACCGTTTGTTTCTTTTGTTAGATCTCTTGAATTTACCTTTTTCTTAAGTAAATCTCCTTTAATGAATTTTACTTCCTGAATTTTCTTCATCTTGACTAATGTATCCTGTTTATGATATGAATAAGGTGATGAGAGAAAGTGGATGAAGCATTTACGGGCCATGAGAAGAATAAATAACAGTTCAGGCCAAGAAATTGAAGAAATAACTTTTGGTTTTCAGAAGATATTGAGAAAAGTGATTTTTAGTCTTTTTCTTTTGTTCTAGTGTTTTCTTGTTGACCTATGTACATAGATTTGAAAATTTCCAAAACGTTGAATGATACTAATAACTGCTACGATAATTTTTAGTTCATGAAGTCTTTCTTTTCTTATACACCAAAAAATTTAAATACTTATTGGCGCCCATATTTTTAATTTTTGCTGAATTGTACATCTTGTTACACAGGGCGTGCAAAATCTTACGCATCGCGTTAGAAAAACCAGCTCTAGTAGTTCTACATACCTTTTTGCACTCGGTGTACAATAATATCTTGTGCAAATCCCGAATTTGGACTTCTTCACTTTTTTCCATCTTTTAAGCCTAAAAATCTACTCATTTTGATTTCAAGTACCAAATAAGATTACCAAATAATATAAAATGAATATATTCCACAGCGATATGACACAGAAATACATTAAAAGAGTAAGTATAAATGGTTTAAAACCACAACATTTTTATACTAAACTATTAGATTCCTTATCCAATTAGGAATTTTTTTAAAAAAATTAACAAGTGTACCTTGATTCATGCATAATGTGGCTAAGTAATGGCAACGGATTCATGACCCTGTATATGAACCTAATCCATATCAAAATTTTGTCTTTTAACCCAAACAATTAAAAAACATCCATCCGGTCATTAAGGATGCACATAAATAAATAATTATCTTTCTGCTTTTATGATAATTTTCCCCAACATATATATTATATGATGTGAACATTCATTTTTTGATTCAACATTAAGTTTGGTGGATCGTTATTTATTCCAATATATCTAAGGCATTGTCGGTTTAAAAAGTTGCAACCACCTCTTGCATGAATAAATCACAGTGTGTCGTCGTATTTGCACGCAACAAGCCCTCTATTTCACTTTATCATGCAACTTCACTTCTTTTTCATCTCGTGATAATAAGCCCCTGTCACTTTGCTATGCCTGCAAACATCGACGACCACCGCAATTTCTCTCCTTACACTTCCCCCGCTTCTCGTTTATCTCTTTTTCTCCATTCATTTAACTGAAAACCATTATTGCCACCGAAGCTTCTCCTTCCGTACCGTCGCTGCTCCCCTCGCCAGTTGTGAAATGCTGCTCAAGCCGCTATCCAGGAACAGTTGCTGTAACAATTAGTTTTAGGTAACATATTTGGTTTTCTTGTATATTTATCTTGTTGTTTTGATTTTAATGATTTTGTTGATTAAATTTGTTATTTTTTATTTGTATGCATTTTGTTATTTAATTGATAAATTTGGTGGGATTTTAATCGAATATTTTTTTAATCAAATATTTAATTGATAAATTTGGTGGGATTTTAATAGGATATTTACTCAATTTGTTTATATTATGTATTTACAGTTTTTTTGTATAATTTTTATAGTAAACTTTTATATTTTAAATTTTGCGGTTGTAATTTCCCAGCCCAAGTTGCTTAGTGATTACATTAATTAATCCTAAGGTTGTATTTGTAATTTTATAATATTGAGGAAAATATGTTGAGGTTTATTTAAGAAAACATTCAATATAAGGGATTAATTTAAGTTACTTATGAAGCCTAAGGATTAAAGTGTAAAAACAGGAGAATCAGTCTGTAAACCATCCTTCTTTACTTAATGTATGTTCTTTTCTAAGAGTTGTTAGAGAGGGAGAAGCGATAAAGTCTTCTGGTCGTTTAGGATTTAATGCTCTAGTGTCCGAAATGACTAATTGAGGTAATATTATGCCTTTAATAAGATGAGAGACCTTCGTTCTTAGGTTTTTTTTTCTGTTTGTATTAGAATTTTAATTACAGTGCTGAGTTGGAACCTGGGGTTTGATTTGACAAAATTTATGTTGGTTTTTTAATTAGGATTTTTTTTTATTAATTTTTTGGTGTACGATGGGAATCTGTTTGAGATTAGAGATTTTGTGGGTTTTATAAAGTGAGGAGTATAAACCTTCTAATTTTTGTTAACCATATGTCCTTTTAAAAACTTGTGATTTTGAATATATTTGGTACGTTGTAAAGTTTTGTGAATGATTTTAATAAGAAAAATTGGAATGAGCATGTATGAAATATTTTATATTCTGAATTTTTCAGTCTGCGAGTATATTGTGTTTGAGAAGCATGTGTTTAAACTTTTGTTAAGATATCTGAGTTAAAATGTAGTAAAGTTCAAGGATTTTTGGGACATTTTACCCTTATTTATAATGGTCACTTGATTCATTCTTGTTTCTTATCTTTTCCTTATACCTTTTGTTCTTTTCAATTAAAGCGTTGATTACATGCATTCAATTTGGCAAAACAAATGATGCCTATGATTTTATAATCCACGCAAAAATTTAAAATTTTCTACTTCTTAAAAAAATTAGTATTTATGTGCATGTAAATTTAATGTGATCTTTTTAAAGAATATATTAATACCTTTGTATGGAAAGTAATTTAAACAGTCTCATTCCCAAATGATTTATATTTCTTGTATGGTTAATTCTCATGATATTTTCACAAGTTTTATTGATACTTAAATGAACATGGTTTTCCTTTATAATAGTTGAATTGTTTAATTACAACAAACAAGAATTTACTTTCTCCAAAATATACTAGAAGATGCAAAGATGTTGTACCTTTATTATTTATATATTCATTTATTTATTTGAATGAACTTTATTCTCTTTCTATTTAAAAGTAGAAGGAACGGTAATTCATATTTTCATTTCTATAGAACACTAACATTTCCTTGTTTCCCCTATATTTTGAAGTTCTCTATCGACGACCGCGAACGATCTTCAACGATTGAGACTATTTATTGTAAAGGTTCTTTTAAAAGAATATATACAATGTCACAATTTGCTTGAAGTTTCAGTTCCAGAAAAAAAAAAAAAAAAAAAGGATTTTTACCAACTGAATCAATGTCGATCGGTAACTTAAATGATTTCTGACCGATCACCGACCACTTGATAATCGGTCGATAATTGAATTGAAGTTACCGACTGATTTCTGATCAACAGATAATCGGTCGGTGCTTAAGGTTAAGTTACCAATTGAATCAGATGGTAAAGGACTAACAAAAGTTACCGACCGAATGTCAGTCAGTAATCTGTTGCAAATTTTAAGAATTCTTTTCTTCAGATTAGGGTTTTTCCTCCCCCCTCTCCCCGCCGCCTCTTTCTTTTATTCTCTCCTCCCTCGAATTCCCTCATTCTGAACCCTCTCACTGACGACTCCCCCGATGCCCACAACCCTCACCAACGGCCTCCTTCTCTCGACCGAACGCTGACGTCCCAGTCGAGACTTCTCTATCACCAGTAAGTCATCTTCCTTTTTTCTTTTCTCCCCCTCTTCTTCTTTCCATATTCTTCTCTTCCTCTCTTCTCTTTCTTCTTTTTCTCCTCTTATTTCTTCTCCACCTTCTTTTGATAGAGAGAACATTGTCACAACCTCCTCCCACCGGTACTCCTGCTATCGCCATTAAGGAAATTTTTTTCTTTTCTTCTTCACACTTACTTGGTCTTTTTTTTTTCCCTAGAGCATAAAAGTATATAAAGTTTACATTTTTCAAATTCTCAGATTTGCTTTTATGTGATGTTCAATTAGGTAATAGTCGAGTTGATTAAAATGCTTTTAATTTCGTGCTGACAATTATTTAAAAAATAATAACCTTCATTCCTCGGTGATTTTTCTCTTTTTCGTGTCTAATTCATTTACATGTTCAATTTTTAATGAATGTTTACTGCTATTATTATGTTTGAGGAAACTAAAAAAGTAGGGAAAAGAATGTTTATTACAGTTTTTAATATTGAAAAAAATGGTGCCCTTTATTTGGTTGGGAATTTTCAATTATGCAAAATAAAATTCAATGATTTATCTATGAAAAATTTAAATAGTTCAACATTATTACATTTAATGTTGTTTTAATGGATTATAACCTAGAATTGTGAATGTTGTTTGAATGTGATTATAACTAGTATTTATTGTGTTATTTGTTTGATTGTATGATATTTTATTCTATTCATAAAGTGTCTATTCATTCTTGAATCGAAGAGTTTCCAATTCCATATTGAGAAAATTTAGAATAAGTAAGGGAAGAAGTAATTGGTGTATCATCTTCAAGTTTACATATTTACACCATTTTCTATTTTTTCCCACAAATTTCTCACTTTTAATTTGTAGGAGAAGTATAAAAGATATGCTTGAGATGTATGTGAAGAATGTTCTTTATTTGGGGAAGAAGTAATTTTATTTGCCTTTTGTTAGTGTCTGAAGAAAATTAGAAAACATGCTTGAGAAAATAGTAGAGTGTTTTAGACTACAAAGTGAAGGATTTGCTCTCTTTTTGAGGAATAATTCTAAAATTTTAAGAGAGACACTTGTTAGTATTCAATGTGATAAAGAGTGAAGACATCTTTGTTTAATATACACTGGAAATAAGTCATTTGTTTCATTTTTTCTATAGAAACTGAAAACATTTTTGTTGTATTCCATGTGATAGAAAGTGAAAAAATTTTATATATAAGTTATTTTGAAAACTTTAGAGAAAAAATTTCAATAAAGAGTAGTTATAAATTTTTACATAATAAACTAGTTCAAAGTTAAAAGACTCTATACTTAAAACGTCTTCAATTAAAATTTCCAAGATGCAAAGAGATGTTAAAGTATTTCTTTTATGGTGAGAAAAGAGTAGAGTGTTTGTATTTTACTTAAATAATAATGATTGTGTATCCTTTGTTTCAGGGATATTAAGTTTGTGAAAAATTTGTCTCAAAAGTCGTTTGATTGTGTAGCACAATATGCAAAGTGTTTACTCCCCGATAACAATAAGGCAGTGGATTATTGGTATCAAACGAAAAAGTTAGTATCTGACTTAGATTTGCCTATTCAGAAGATTGACATATGTTTTAACGGTTGCATAGGCATTGGTATGAAGAAAACTCTCATATATATAATGGAGTGTAAGTTTTGGGGTTGTGAATGATATAAACAAAAATCTCTACAGTAAACAACCACATAATTACGTGGCAGGGCATTATTTGCATCTTGAAATTAGTTTATAAGTAAAAAAGTTAAAAGTAAAGTTTAAAGATATTGTGAGCAATGCATAAATAGCAATGGGACAAATGCAGTCATTTTCCTTTCATTTTTAGACTATAGATACAATTGAAGTTTTATATTTAACTTAATATAAAAATGAAACATTTACGTATTTCAGGTAAAAATATTTGCCTTTTCTTAATAAGAAGTCGATCAATATACAATTGCAAAAGATAATATAGTTAATTGTTGAAACCTGCAAATTAAGGGATACTCTTTTTTAAGCACCATATACATCTCTCCGATTCATGTACTGCATATATTTTATTCCCTTCATTTTCATTTCAATGATGTTAATTGGTTAAAAAATTTCCATTTCTTTCAGTTATCTATTTCACTAGCCTTGGCATGGAGATAGGACTCAAATTCACGAAAGATAATCCTACATCAGATTCTTCAAGATTAAGTATACCAGTCCAATCTATATCCGTAGTTTTGGATATTCACAAAAGGTGATGATACGAAAAATCAAGATTAAGTATACTAGTCAAATCTATATCCGTAGTATACCAGTCCAATCTATGGTTAATTTTTAATCAAGGAAGTCTTTTTTTCTTATATACCAAAAAATAATAAAAACTTATTGCCTATTAAGCTAAATTAACTCTGAATTTTGCATATTAAGTTCTTTCATATTTATGTTCATACTTTTCTTGCTATATAGCAAGTTTTGGAGTTCTAAATTATAATTGTGGTCCCCTGTCATGATCATTTGAATCATTTATAGTATAAGAGGTTTAGTATTGGACATTGGAGAAAGTTTAAAGGTGTAATTTGCGTTCAACCATTCAATTTCAAGTCGAGTGAGATTTTGTTACTTCATTTTCTGTTGGGGTTTTGTTGAAAAAATAGATGACCACCATGATTAAGGAACCCCATTCCCTTACATAAATATTTGATAGATTGTTTAGCGGCTTTTTTGAAATTTTCTTTACCTTTCCCTTTTTCTCAACACCCCATATATATAGATCTATTGTAGCATTTTATCTTTTAAATTCTCTCTTAATGATGTTTGAAGATTAATATGCATACCACCTTTTCATAACAAAAAAATAAAAAATAAAAGAATCCATTCCCTTGAATTTACCAAATAAATAAATAGACACAACATATATGTATGTTAAAGTTTTCTAGTTCTTTTAGATAATCGAGTCCTATTCTATAAATAGATATTGATTTATATATGTAGGCTTTATAAGCCCATTTTCTACCAATATTTTACCCTTTTTTCAGCCAAATTTCTCCTCCCCTTTTCACCCCATGATGCATTGGGCCTCAGCCCCATTTGGAATAGGCTTCTCTTTTGTTTCCTTGACCGAGTCAAAGGGATGCTCGGGAGGTTCGGGTTGGCCACCCGGGCCGTCCGTTGGCGACTCGCGAATGAACTGCCCGCCTTCTCTTTTTATTGCTGTTGTTGCTTCGATTCTAGTGCAGTCTCTTCCTTTCCTCCTCTGAACTGTCTCTCCACTCTCTGTCTTTTGGAGTCTTCAAGACTCTTGGTTTTCCTCCTGATTCTTCGGCTTTGTCGCTGCTTTCCTCTCTCTGTTCCGGTGTTCGATGCCTCTCTGCTATTCACCGGTCATCTTTGTCACCTTTGATTGTCTATTGGTGTGGTTAGAGAGTTAGCCGTGAGGAAAGAGAGAGAGAGAGAGAGCTAGAGGAAGAAGGTTGCCGGTGATTCTATCATTGCTGAGGCCCTTTTCTGAGGGTTTTAACACCCGATCATCTTTTTTCTTTACCGTCGGAGCCTCGACGCGACATTACAGTTGCTCGGCGTCCGTGTTCTGGTTTAGTGACCTTTCAGTTAAGCTCCTTAGTCATCTCTTTGATTTTCTGTCAGCCGTTTCATGGCGGCGGTGGTAAGAGAAACTATCTCTTGTTGATTTCGGGTTATTTTGATACTAATCGGGTGTTATTTTACAGATTGCCTTATTGTTTACCTTTTGGTGTCTGTTCTTGAAAAGATTGAATCTTTCTGTTCTTTTCTTCCGCTATTTTTCTTGATCATTTGTATTAGTAATTAGTGTTGTGTAATGGTAATTAGGAGTTTGTTTCTCCAACAAGTGGTACCAGAGCCATGGTTCCAACTCATCGGCTCCGGCTTCTAACAGCAACCTTTCGGATTTGAGAAGTTTCTCAGATCTGGCCAGTGAAGTTATTCCTACTCTCTCGGTTTCACAGTTATTATTATTACTATTCTCTGTTTATTCGGCTTGCCGCCGGGTTTCTGTTTACTGTTTTCTTTTTTATCGGCTTGCCGCCGGTTTTATTTCTGTTTGTGTGTTTCAGCTTGTAGCCGGTTACTGTTTCTTGCTTATGAGTTTCTTCTTTCGGCTTGGCGCCGGTCCTATATTTCTGGTTGTTGGTTGTGACGGCTTGCTGCCGATTCTTTTGCTACTACTGTGATTACTATTATTTTTTTGTTTATGGTTTTTCCCTTTGGTTTATTATTCCAGTTTTTTCTTTCTTTTTCAAAACAAAAACCCAAGCCTGGCTTGAGTCCATGAGATTTCAAGTATCTGTGACTTGGCGATTTTCTTTCTGATTTCAAAAATTTTTATATTTATTATATTGTTTCTGTCTTTTTCTTTGCTGATTACTGAATTTGTCTGTTTCAGCCTCCTTGTTCGTTATACAGTTTGTTTCCTATTTTCTGGTTAGGTATTTCTGTGTGTGCTATTCTGTTATACTGTTTTTGTATAATCAAAACCAAACCTAATCAAACAAAACTAAAACAAACAACGCCGTTTTTTTTGGAAATCTTTCCTCTGTTTTAAGGAAAATCTGGACAATTTTATTCAAAACTTTTTCAAATCTTTCATCTTTCTGAAACCACCAAACTACACCTATTTGCCTTTAAAACATGTCAGTTCCAAAAATTGAAACTGATAGGTTTGATGGCAAATATGATTTTGTAATGTGGTGGAGAAAATGAAAGCAGTTTTGGTACAAAATAAAATTGCTCCTGCTATTTGCAGCCCTGAAAAGTATCCAGAATCTTGGAAGGGCGAAATTCTTAAAGAAAAACTAGGCGATGCTCATAGCTGTCTCACCTTGCGTTTGACTGATAACGTTTTACAAGAAATTGATGAAAAAGACAATGCTTTTGAAATCTGGACAAAACTGGAAAAACTATATTTGGGAAAATCACTTTCTAATAAATCTATTTAAAAGAACAATTTTTTGGTTTCAAAATGAGTGGGACAAAATCACTTTCTAAAAATATAGATGATTTGAATAAAATCATTTTGGAACTTCAAAACGTTGGAGAAAAAATCTCTGATGAAAATGTTGCAGTCATTTTACTAAATGCCTTACCTGATTCTTTTAATGATGTCAAATCTGCTATCAAATATGGCAGAGATGACCTTTCACTTTCTGATGTCAAAAATGCTTTAAAATCAAAAGATTTGGATTTGCAAAAAGAGAATAAATCTCATGGTGAAAATCTTTTTGTAAGAGGAAGGATTGACCGGAGAGAACCTCCTAGTCATCGTTTTAAAAGCCGCTCCAAATCACGAGAGAAAAGCAAAGTAAAATGTTTTTATTGTGGGAAAGAAGAGCATATGAAAAATAAGTGTTTTAAATGAATCAAAGATGAGAAACAACGTAAACACGGTAAAGGAGAAAATAAAATCGATAAAACTCACGGTTTTGAATCAGATGGTAACTCTATGTTCTCTGAAGTTTTGTGTGTTTCTCTTTCTCCTTCATGTACTAATGTTGTTAATCATTGGGTGCTTGATTCTGGTTGCTCATTCCACATGACACCTAATAAACACTGGTTTTCTGAATTCAAACCTTTAAACCAAGGAAAATTTTTTATGGGTAATAATCAGGTTTGTGATATAAAAGGCATTGGCAATATTTTCATAAAAATGCATGATGGCGTGACTAGAAAACTCACTAAGGTGAGATACGTGCCTGACTTACGTCAGAATCTTATCTCCCTTAGTTATTTAGACTTTCTGGGTCTCTCTTTTAAATCCAAAAATGGAATTTTGCGTGTTTGCAAAGGAAATCTAGTCATGCTAAAAGGTTTTAAAAAGGAAACTTTATACATCCTTCGTGATGAAACAGTTTGCAACTCTACTGCTTTGGTTTCAAAAACTGTCCCTGAGAAAACTATGTTATGGCATCGAAGGATCGGCCACATTAGTGAAAACGGGCTTTATCATTTACAAAAACAAAAACTTTTATGTGGTGATAAAATTGATTCCTTGGGTTTTTGTGGTCGCTGTGTTTTGGGAAAACAACATAAAAGTAGTTTTTCAACCAGCACACATAAGTCATTTGCACCTCTTGATTATGTACATTGTGATCTGTGGGGGCCTGAAAAGGTTCCAACTTACGGTGGTAACGTTTATTTCCTTTCCATTGTTAATGATTTTTCTAGGCATGTATGGGTTTTTCTTTTAAAAACCAAAGATCAAACATTTGAAAAATTTTGTGAATGGAAACGTTTTGCCGAAAATCATTCTCGAAGTAAACTAAAAACTATTAGGATCCATAATGGTCTTGAATTTTGTAACCGGAAGTTTTCTGACTTATGTGCATCGCATGGCATTTTACACCATAGAATGGTTAGACATAACCCACAACAAAACGGAGTTGCCGAAAGGATGAACCGTACAATTATGGATAAGGTCCGGTGTCTGTTAGTGTCTTCTGTATTCCAAAACCTTTCTGGGGTGAAGCTGTTAGTACAGCTGTATACCTCATCAATAGATCTCCATCCACAGCTATAAACTTTAGGACTCCTATAGAACTCTGGTATGGTAAACCTCCTAATCTTTCCAATTTGAGGGTTTTCGGTTGTGCAGCCTTCGTTCATCCAAAAGAGGGAAAACTAGATCCAAGGTCTAGAAAGGGGTTGTTCACAGGATATCTTAGTGGGGTAAAGGGTTATAGAGTATGGTTGAAGGGTGAACCGGGGGTGAGGGTTATTATCAGTAGGTTGTCATCTTCAATGAGTTAGAGATGCCTTGTCTTAAGGATAAAACAATCACCAATAATCCTTCGAGTGTTCTTTCTCCTAGTAGCATTCTGGTAGAGGTGGAGACTATCTTCGAACCTCCTCTAGAGCCACCTCAAGAAACCTGAAACAAATTCTGAGTCTTCTTCTCCTTCCAGTAATACTCCTGTTCCTGAAACTTCTGACCCTATTCTAGATGGTTCTGATGAGGAAGAGGAACATCTTGCTGCTCAAACCCATGCTCTTAGGGATTATCAGCTCGCTAGAGATCGAGTCCGTAGAGTACCTATGGATCATCCTCGGTATGGTTACTCCTACATTATATCATATGCTTTTGCTGTTGCTTCTTATGTTGAAGAAAACAAACCTTTATGTTTTTCTGAGGTTTTGAAAAGTCCCAATCGTGTTTTATGGTTATGTGCGATGGAAGAAGAAATGTTTTCTTTGAACAAAAACAAAAACTAGATTCTTGTTCCAAAACCTTCAAAACAAAAACTTGTTGATTGTAAATGGATTTTCAAAATAAAGGAATCTGAGTCTTCTAACGAACCTCCTAGGTTCAAGGCTAGACTTGTTGCAAAAGGTTTTTCACAAGTTGAGGGCATTGATTTTAATGAAATTTTTTCTCTTGTTGTTAAATATAAAACTATTAGGATTGTTCTTGCGCTTGTTACCTTCTATGATCTTAATCTTGAACAACTTGATGTGAAAACTGCCTTTTTACATGGTGATCTTAAAAAAAGCATTTATATGCGTCAACCACCTGGTTTTGAAGTAAAGGGTAAGGAACATTTGGCATATCTTTTGAAAAAGCACTTATATGGACTTAAACAGTCGCCAAGGCAATGGTACAAGAGGTTTGATTCTTTCATGTCTAAAATTGGTTTTTCAAAAAGCAACTATGATAGTTGTCTTTATTATTCTAGTAATGATGTGGATTCTGCTATTTATTTGTTGCTGTATGTGGATGATATGTTGATAGCTTGTCGTCACAAAGCTAAGATCGATAACCTGAAATCGCTGCTGAAATCTGAGTTCGATATGAAGGACTTGGGAGTTGCATCCAAAATTCTTGGGATGAGTATTTCAAGAGATAGACCTGATCATTCTCTTTTCAAATGCACCTGTGTAAACCTGTTACAACTCCTCTTGCTAGCCACTTTAAACTTTCTGACAAAACCTGTCCTAAAACTGAAAGTGAAAATAGAGATATGGCCAATATCCCATACACAATGGCCATAGGCTCAGTCATGTACTCAATGATATCTACCCGTCCTAACATTGCTTTCTCTATAAGCCTTATTAGCTTATTTATGTCGAATCCTGGAAGAGATCATTGGGTTGCTCTCAAGTGGCTATTACGTTACCTAAATGGATTGTGGATCAGGGTTTACACTACCAAAATTGATCTGATTTCTAATTGATTGGATTTGTTGACTCTGATTTTGCAGGTGACAAGGATGGTAGAAAATCTACCACTTCCTATTTCTTTACCCCTGCGGGTAATTGCATTTTGTGGAAATCCGAACTACAGCCTGTAGTTGCCTTGTCAACTACTGAGGCTGAGTATATTGCATCAACAGAAGCAATCAAATTAGCCATTTGGCTTCAACGGTTATTGAGTGAATTAAATATTTTAAATTCCAAAGCTATTATTTATACAGATAGTCAAAGTTGTTTACATTTGTGTAAAAATCCGGTCTATCACGAACGGACAAAACATATTGATGTCAAGTACTTCTTTATTAGAGAAAAGGTCTCTAGTGGTATTGTTGACATAGATAAGATTAGTACTGATAATAATCCTGCTGATTTTGGTACTAAAATTGTGAACACTGACAAATTTATGTTCTGTAGGGACTTTCTTCATATGGAAACAGTTTGACTTAAAGTGAGTCATTTCAGGGATGAAAAATATTGTTCGAGGTGGAGATTGTAAGCTTTATAAGCCCATTTTCTCCCAATATTTTGCCTATTTTTCAGCCCAATTTCTCCTCCCCTTTTCACCCCATGATGCATTGGGCCTAAGCCCCATTTGGAATAGGCTTATCTTTTGTTTCCTTGACCGGGTCAAAGGGATGTCCGGGCGGTTGGGGTTGGCCACTTGGGCCGTCCATTGGCGACCCGCGAATGAATCGCCCGCCTTCTCTTTTTATTGCTGTTGTTGCTTCGATTCCAGTGCAGTCTCCTGCTCTCCTCCTCTGAACCATCTCTCTACTCTCTGTCTTTTGGAGTCTTCAAGACCCTTGGTTTTCCTCCTGATTCTTCAGCTCTGCCGCTGCTTTCCTCTCTCTGTTCCGGTGTTCTATGCCTCTCTGCTGTTCACCGGTCTTCTTTGTCACCTTTGATTGTCTATTAGTATTATGTAATAGTAATTAGGAGTTTATTTCTCCAACAATATAGAACTGTATATTTTAAGTCATCATGAAGAATATATCATGAGTAGAAGAAATGGCAGAACTTCTTTGCCTTATATATTAGGTAATATTGATGTTGAGAAGGAACTCCTTCCTTTACAAGTTCTAGCTACGAATGTCGCTGAAACTAGAGGTGCATATGTCACATGTATATATTTGTCTATATTCCTGTTGCTTTTATTTATCATTTTTTTCACAAAATTCACTATAAATGCCCATCATTAATTTACTCTTTTTCAATTACTCATAAACTTTATTTTTGCTTCTTATACTTATCAACGATTTTTTGAATAACTGATTTTAATAAATTATATATTTTATGTTGGAATTCGGCTAAAATTATCATACTCAAACCTTTTATTAATCAGAACAAATACATAAGTGAAAATTATATTCATAGGTGGAAAAAAACTTTGTCCTGGTATGCTTGTGACTTGGATATCATTAAATTGATTAGATTTCACTAAATATAACATAATTTGTCAAAATAAGTCGATAAAAAATTGTTCATGAATTTAAGGAATTGAACAAAAGTTAATGAGTAATTTGAAAAAAAAAACGTAAATTATTTATGAATATTAAGTGATTTGCTTCATTTTCGCCGTGGAATCATTTCTCAAATTATATCATGCTTGATCTTTCAATCAATATTGTGCAGGTGATGCTAATTCTGGAAGAGAAGTGAAAAAATGAAAGAAAACTAAATTTGCTTCTATAGTTCCTAAAAATATGAAACTGGTATACTTGAGGCAGAGTTTCGTTCTGGAGCTGCTAAAGATAGAATATTATGAAACTAAACTAATAGGAGCTTTTGTTCGAGTTCCATCGCCTTTGGATGATTGTAAGAGAATGCCGTACCAGCTTGTGCAAGTAACTGGTATATATCCCAATTTTGTGACTCTAAACTTTAATTTCCATCAAATTTGGAATATAATTTCAAATTGCATCCGACCTTTTATTTAGTTGATAATCATACTATATGTTTACATTTTGCTTTTTTCTTCTCCCACAAACAACTGACATAGCTTTGTAATTTACAGGAAGAGTTCAAAGAGAAGGCCAAACTTTTACATAATGATATGACGAATCTTGTATTACCATCCTACACAATTTTTCTTTCATCTTGTTTATAATTTTTTATCCTTATATGAACAATTGCATTGTTAATCTTTTGAAGTCCAAAAAGAAAAAAATTTATTTTAAACAATGATATATTTTTCTATTGTTTATGGAAGGTATTTTGTTGGAAAATGATTAGGCTGGAGAAATATACTTTCTAACACTTAGAAATGTGGTTGTATATATGCATGACTTTTCAGAACTTTGCAAAGGAGATGAGAAACATTGAAGCGGAAATTGGTCATACAAATGAAAAGGGATACAAATACAAATATCCTTTTATCTTTTTCTCAGTTGAAATATTGCCGCAAAGTATCTTTGGAAGGTTTGATTTTAATTTAATCATCTCTCAAATAAAGGGTTTTATCTAATGATACTAGATAGGCTTATTTGAAAGAGTTTTGTGACCCTAACCTAGTAGGATTTTCAGATTATCTGAATTGTTAGATTTAAGGAAAGAGCGAGAAGTCCCATCATATCTACTTGGACTACTGAACAATCTTCCAAATGTCATTTCGGAATAATCAGAGCCCTCTAATGACTTGAACAGTAACAAACATATTTCTTTTTGTAATGTGTTTTTTTTTTTTTGCATGTACAAATATGTGACTTGCATATTCTCCATGAACAAGAAAGGTTTTCATACAATTTTGCAAAAATAACGACGATTGAATTTATGTTAGTAGCATTTCCTTCTTGAGTTTGGCCTAAATTTTAATTACACTTCTCTAATTTATATAAATTCCATATGCTTGCTTACTAGCATTACAATAATATACTTCTTAAATTTTTTTTTTGTGGGTCTAATTTTTGTAAGGACATATAGTGTCTTAATATATGCTACTAAATAAAAGTTATACTTGTAAAATGAAATTTTAGGAATTGTTTACCATCGAATTATTGTTTCTTAAATGATAAGGATATTTTTGTAATTTATGTAAAATAGACAAATTTACCGTTTGTTTCGTTTGTTAGATCTCTTGAATTTACCTTTTTCTTAAGTAAATCTCCCTTAATGAATTTTACTTCCTGAATTTTGTTCATCTTGACTAATGTATCCTCTTTATGATATGAATAAGGTTATGAGAGATGGATGAAGCATTTACGGGATGAGAAGAATAAATAAGCAGTTCAGTCCAAGAAATTGAAGAAATGACTTTTGGTTTTCAAAAGATATTGAGAAAAGGGATTTTTTGTCTTTTTCTTTTGTTCTAGTTTTTTCTTGTTGACCTATATACATAGATTTGAAAATTTCTAAAACGTTGAATGATACTAATAACTGCTATGATAATTTTTTAGATCATGAAGTCTTTATTTTCTTATACACCAAAAAATTTAAATACTTATTGGCGCCCATATTTTTAATTTTTGCTGACTTGTACATCTTGTTACACAGGGTGTGCAAAATCTTATGCATCGCTTTGGAAAAACCAGCTCTAGTAGTTCCGCATACCTTTTTGCACTTGGTGTGCAGTAATATCTTGTGTAAATACCGTATTTGAACTTCTTCACCTTTTTCCATCTTTTAAGCCAAAAAATCCACTCATTTTAATTTCAAGTACCAAATAAGATTACCAAATAATATAAAATTAATATGTTCCACAACGATATCACACAAAAATACGTTAAAAGAGTAAGTATACATGGTTTAAAACCATAATATTTTTATACTTGACAATTAGATTCCTTATCCAATTAGGATTTTTTTAAAAAAAATTTAACAAGTGTACCTTGATTCATGCATAATGTGGCTAAGTAATGGCAAGGGATTCATTACCCTATATAAGAACCTAATCCATATCAAAATTGTCTTTTAACCCAAACAAGAAAAAACATCCATCCGGTCATTAATGATCCACCTAAAGAAATAATTATCTTTCCACGTTTATGATAATTTACCCCAACATATATATTATATGATGTAAACATTCATTTTTTGATTCAACATTAAGTTTGGTGGATCGTTAGTTATTCCAATATATCTAAGGCATCGCCGGTTTAAAAAGTTGCAACCACCTCTTGCATGAATAAATCACAATTTGTCGTCGTATCTGCGCGTAACAAGCCCTCTATTTCACTTTATCACGCAACTTCTCTTCTTTTTCCTCTCGTGACAATGAGCCCTTGTCACTTTGCTATGCTTGCAAACATCGACGACCACCGCCATTTCTCTCCTTATGCTTCCCCCTCTTCTCGTTTATCTCTTTTTCTCCCTTCGTTTACCTGAAAACCATTACCGCCACCGAAGCTTCTCCTTCCGCACCGTCGCTGCTCCCCTCGCCAGTTGTGAAATGCTGCTCAAGCTGCTATCCAGGAACAGTTGCTGCAACAATTAGTTTTAGGTAACATTTTTGGTTTTCTTGTATATTTATCTTGTTATTTTGATTTTAATGATTTTGTTGATTAAATTCGTTATTTTTTATTTGTATGCATTTGGTTATTTATTTGTATATATTTTTTTTAATCAAATATTTAATTGATAAATTTGGTGGGATTTTAATAGGATATTTACTCAATTTGTTAATATCATATATTTACAGTTTTTTGGTATAATTTTTATAGTAAACTTTTATATTTTAAATTTTGCGGTTGTAATTTCCCAGCCCAAGTTGCTTAGTGATTACATTAATTAATCCTAAGGTTGTATTTGTAATTTTATAATATTGAGAAAAATATGTTGAGGTTTATTTAAGAAAACATTCAATATAAGGGATTAATTTAAGTTACTTATGAAGCCTAAGGATTAAAGTGTAAATCCGGAGAATCAGTCTTTAAACCATCCTTCTTTACTTAGTGTATGTTCTTTTCTAAAAGTTGTTAGAGAGGGAGAAGCGACGAAGCCTTCTAGTCGTTTTGGGGTTAATGCTCTAGTGTCCGAAATGACTAATTGAGGTAATATTATGGCTTTAATAAGATTAGAGACCTTCGTTCTTGGTTTTTTTTTTTTTTTTTTGTATTAGAATTTTAAGTATAGTGATGACATGGAACCTGGGGTTTGATTTGACAAAATTTGTGTTGGATTTTTAGTTAGGATTTTTCTATTAATTTTTTGGTGTACGATTCGAATCTGTTTAAGATAAGAGATTTTGTGGCTGTTTTAAGGTAAGGACTATAAATCTTCTGATTTTTCTTAACCATATGTCATTCTAAAAACTTGTGATTTTGAATATATTTGATGCTTTGTAAGTTTTGCCAATTATTTTAATAAGAAAATTGGAATGAGCATGTACGAAATATTTTATATTCTGAATTTTTTAGTCTGCGAATATATTGTGTTTGAGAAGCATGTGTTTAAAGTTTTGTTAAGATGTCTGAGTTAAAATGTAGTAAACTTCAAGGGTTTTTGGGACATTTTACCCTTCTCTATGATGGCCACTTGATTAATTCTTGTTTCTTATCTTTTCCTTATACCTTTTGTTTTTTCAATTAAAGCGTTGATTGCATGCATTCAATTTGTCAAAACAAATGATGCCTATGATTTTATAATCCATGCAAAAATTTTAAATTTTCTACTTCTTAAAAAAATTAGTATTTGTGTGTATGTAAATTTAATGTGATCTTTTTAAAGAATATATTAATACCTTTGTATGGAAAATAATTTAAACGGTCTCATTCCCAATTATTTATATTTCTTATATGGTTAATTCTCATGATATTTTCACAAGTTTTATTAATACTTAAATGAACGTGGTTTTCCTTTATAATAATTGAATTGTTTAATTACACAATTTACTTTCTCCAAAATATACTAGAAGATGCAAACATGTTGTACCTTTATTATTTATATATTCATTTATTTATTTGAATGAACTTTATTCTCTTTCCATTTAAAAGTAGAAGGAACGGTAATTCATATTTTCATTTCTATATAACACTCTAACATTTCCTTGTTTCCCCTATATTTTGAAGTTCTCTATCGACGACCAACCAAGAATGATCTTCAACGATTGAGACTGTTTATTGTAAGGGTCCTTTTAAAAGAATATATATAATGTCACAATTTGCATGAAGTTTCAGTTCCAGAAAAAAAAAAAAAAAAAAAAAAAAAAAAAAAAAAAGGGATTTTACCAACTGAATCAATGTCAGTCGGTAACTTAAACGATTTCCGACCGATCACCGACCACTTGATAATCGGTCGGTAATTAAATTGAAGTTATCGACTGATTTATGATGAACAGATAATCGGTCAGTGCTTAAGGTGAAGTTACCAATTGAATTGGATGGTAAAGGATTAACAAAAGTTAACGACCGATTGTCAGTCGGTAATCTGTTGTAATTTTTAAGAATTCTTTTCTTCAGATTAGGGCTTTTCCTCCCCCTCTCCCAGCCGCCTGTTTCTTTTATTCTCTCCCCGCTCGAATTCTCTCATTCCGAACCCTCTCACTCATGACTCCCCCGATGCCCACACCCCTCACCAACGGCCTCCTTCTCTCTACTGAACGCTGACGTCCCACTTGAGACTGCTCTATCACCAGTAAGATATTGTGAGCAATGTATAAATAGCGATGGGACATATGCAGTAATTTTCCATTCATTTTTAGACTATGGACACAATTGAAGTTTTATATTTAACATAATGTAAAAATGAAACATTTACATATTTCAGGCAAAAAATATTTGCCTTTTCTTAACAAGTAGTCGATCAATATACAATTGCAAAAGATACAATACTTAATTGTTAAAACCTGCAAATTAAGGGATACTCTTTTAAGCACCATATACATCTCTCCGATTCATGTGCTGCATATATTTTATTCCCTTCATTTTCATTTCAATGATGTTAATTGGTTCATAAATTTGCATTAGTTTCAGTTATCTATTTTACTAGCCTTGGCATGGAGACAGGACTCAAATTCACGGAAGACAATCCTACATCAGATTCTTCAAGATTACGTATGCCAGTCCAATCTATATCTGTAGTTTTGGATATTCACAAAAGGTGATGATACGAAAAATCGCTAAGATTAATTTTTAATCAAGGAAGCCTTTTTTTCTTATATACAAAAAAATAATAATATAAACTTATTGCCTATTGGGGTAAATTAACTCCGAATTTTGCATATTAAGTTCATTCGTATTTACGTTGATATTTTTCTTGCTATAGCAAGTTTCGGAGTTCTAAATTATAATAGTGGTCCCCTGTCATGATCATTTGAATCATTTATAGTGTAAGAGGTTTAGTATTGGACATTAGAGAAATTTTAAAGATGTAATTTGCGTTCAACCATTCAATTCAAGTCGAGTGAGATTTTATTACTTCATTTTCTGTTGGGGTTTTGTTGAAAAAATAGATGACCACGATGATTAAGGAACCCCATTCCCTTACATAAATATTTGATAGATTGTTCAGCACCCCATATATATAGATATATTGTAGCGTTTTATCTTTTAAATTCTCTCTTAATGATGTTTGAAGATTAATATGCATACCACCTTTTCATAACAAAAAAATAAAAAATAAAAGAATCCATTCCCTTGAATTTGCCAAATAAATAAATATACACACTATATATGTATGTCAAAGTTTTCTAGTTCTTTTAGATAATCGAATCCTATTCTATAAATAGATATTGATTCATATAGAACTGTATGTTTTCAGAGATCATGAAGAATATATCATGAGCAGAAGAAATGGCAGAACTCCTTCGCCTTATATATTAGGTAATATTGATGTTGAGAAGGAACTCCCTCCTTTACAAGTTCCAGCTACGAATGTCGTTGAAACTAGAGGTGCATATGTCACATGTATATATTTGTCTTCCTATTACTTTTGTTTATCATTTTTTTCTGCAAAAATCATTGTAGGACATTTATAGTCTTTTTCCCAAAATATAATAAAACAATTTTCTTAAATGTTTTGTTTGTGGATATGTGTATATGAAAGGGTAGGACATCTGTGTCATAGGACCAATATATATAATCCGATTTATCGAGATATAGGTTTGGTTCTCTATTGCTTAAAGTAAGCAATTTTTTAACCTATTCTAAGTTATCAACTATTTTGTACTGTTCTCGACTATTTATTATTTCTTTTTTAATTTTTTTGCAAAAAATTTTTTTTTTGAAAAGGTATGCTAAGGAAGATTTTTAAACGATACTACTAAAATTTAAAAACATTATTCTAATTTTTAAAACAACTTTTTGAAAATTACTTTTTTTTCATCTGCATAAAAGAAAAGCACGAGTACTAAAGAACATGTCTATAAAAAGTTGTTAGATATATTATTCATAATTATTATTATAAACAGTTGAAACAATGAGTATAACTTTTAAAGCTTGTTGTCTTATTGTTGAAAGTAATACCATTATTGTGCTTGTTACTTCTCAATTATTAAATATCATAAAAGATAATAAGATTGTGTGAAGTAACTCATTCTCCTTCTTATTTCATTTTGCTTACTAAAATTCTTGATAGCTCTTCAATGAATACCTTGCCTTTTTCCAAAGCTTAAAGTAATTTTTTGTTCATACGGTTGTATGTTACTCTTAGGAGTAATAAATGAAGTTGGAAGTATTAAGCTTTAGTTATTAGGTATGGCAAGGGAAATCTCTATTGATTTGCTACCAGAGAGAAACTTTACAGTGGTAAACATATAATCAGTTATACTTTTAATAGCTTTACAATGTCATATCAAACTATTTTATATTCCTCATGTTATGAAAAGGTATACCTATATATAAATCTAGGCTTTTGTTATTATTTTCCATCTAATTCATCTCCTTACCTTTATATACATTTATTAAAGCATGATTTGAATGCGTAAAACCCATTTAAAAAGTAATATAATTTGTACAAAATAACATCGTGCATCTCTTAAATGTAAGATTTTGTATGTGAGTTATAATTTCTATATGCGCCTGCACATTTATTAGCTAAACATGCCGGTGATATCTTTAATGTTCTTGTTTGGATAGAAGAGGTACCAGATCGAATTTGTAATCTCGGCCAACATAGTGGATAAATTTTCCATTTAATGAAGCTTATTTTTTCTTTTAAAAAAGAGTTTCTTCGTTTATGTCATTTCTTGATAGTTTACATATTTGTGTATTTCCCAATCTGCAAGCTTTGGAATTTCTTCCTTGGGATGATCAATAGAACAATTTCTTATAGCAAATTCATACATGTTTATTTATGAAAAAAATGTGAATAATTTGCAAAAGTGAGTATTTTTTCCCCACTCCTTTCATGGCTAAAAGGAGGGCCCAACTGATGAATGGTTTTATCCCAATTTCTTGACATTTGTGATACCCTTATTCCACATAGGATATATGTGTAATGCGCGTGAATTGTATATAATTATATGGCACATATCTATGGTCACTTTGAAATATTTATTTTGGCTTTCCAAAAACGGTCCATAATTTGTGAGCCATGAAAGTTGTTAGGCCGATGAGCTTCGTTCTTAGTCCTAGTGTGAAAAGTGACAAATATAAAAAGTAATTAATATTCTTTCTTGAAAAAAAAATAGCTTCGATCTTTGTGTTTTGACTTATATCTAACCAAGTAGTTTTATATTCAATGCATGAAGAATGTGACGCTTTAAGGTTGAAAATGAACTCTGGGCTAATCAAGAAGCCTACTTTGGTAACTAGTCTCCTTTAGAAAGAATATCTTTCATTATTCATTTATTTGAATTCAACAACTGTATTTTATTTTTATTTGTAGAATGCCCCCATAAATCTATTTCATCTCTTTTGTTGTGATATATGTGCTGGTAGAGTATCATTCCTTTATTTTTAGATCATAATCATGGTTGTAAAGTAATTTTTACCTGTTCAACGACAAGTCTCAAGTATTTAATAGTTCACAAAAAACTTTAACCCATCTGACTTTTTGTTTAGTTGATAATCATAATATATGTTTACATTTTGTTTTTTTCTTCTCCTATAAACAACTACCATAGCTTTGTAATTTACAGGAAGAGTTCAAAGAGAAGGCCAAACCTTTGCATAATGATATGACGAATCTTGTATGACCATCCTACACAATTTTTCTTTCATCTTGTTTATAATTTTTTATCCTTATATGAACAATTGGATTGTTAATCTTTTGAAGTCAAAAAAGCAAAAATTTATTTTAAATATTTAAACAATGATATATTTTTCTATTGGTTATAGAAGGTATTTTGTTGGAAAATGATTAGGCTGGAGAAATATACTTTCTGACCCTTAGAAATGTGGTTGTATATATGCATGACTTTTCAGAACTTTGCTAAGGAGATGAGAAACATTGAAGCGGAAATTGGTAATACAAATGAAAAGGGATACAAATACAAATATCCTTTTATCTTTTTCTTAGTTGAAATATTGCCTCAAAGTATCTTTGGAAGGTTTGATTTTAATTTAATCATCTCTCAAATAAAGGGTTTATCTAATGATACTAGATAGGCTTATTTGAAAGAGTTTTTTGACCCTAACCTACTAGGATTTTCACATTATCTAAATTGTTAGATTTAAGGAAAGAGCGAGAAGTCCAATCATATCTACTAGGACTACTGAAGAATCTTCCAAATGTCATTTCAAATAATCAAAGCCCTCTAATCACTTGAACGGTAACAAAAATATTTCTTTTTGTAATGTATTTTGTTTTTGTATGTACAAATATGTGACTTGCATATTCTCCATGAACAAGAAAAGTGTTCCATACAATTTTGTAAAAACGACGATTGAATTTATGTTAATAGAATTTCCTTCTTGAGTTTGGTATAAATTTTAATTACACTTCTCTAATTTATATAAATTCCAAATGCTTGCTTACCAGCATTACTATAATATCATTTTTAAAATATTTTTTTTTGGTCTAATTTTTGTAATGAAATATAGTGTCTTAATGTATGCTACTAAATAAAAATTAGACTTGTAGAATGAAATTTTAGGAATTGTTTGCAATCGAATTATTGTTTCTTAGATGATAAGGATATTTTTGTAATTTATATAAAATAGACAAATTTACCATTTGTTTCTTTTGTTAGATCTCTTGAATTTACCTTTTTCTTAAGTATATCTCCTTTAATTAATTTTACTTCCTGAATTTTGTTCATCTTGACTAATGTATCCTATTTATGATATGAATAAGGTGATGAGAGAAAGTGGTTGAAGCATTTACGAGCCATGAGAAGAATAAATAAGCAGTTCAGTCCAAGAAATTGAAGAAATGACTTTTGGTTTTTAAAAGATATTGAGAAAAGTGATTTTTAATCATTTTTCTTTTGTTCTAGTGTTTTCTTTTTGAGCTATATACATAGATTTGAAAATTTCTAAAATGTTGAATGATACTAATAACTGCTATGATAATTTTTTAGATCATGAAGTCTTTCTTTTCTTATACACCAAAAAATTTAAATACTTATTGGCGCCCATATTTTTAATTTTTGCTGACTTGTACATCTTGTTACACAGGGTGTGCAAAATCTTATGCATCACGTTGGAAAAAACGGCTCTAGTAGTTCCGCATTCCTTTTTGCACTCGGTGTGCAGTAATATCTTGTGCAAATACTGTATTTGAACTTCTTCACTTTTCTTCATCTTTTAAGCCAAAAATCCACTCATTTTATTTTCAATTACAAAATAAGATTACCAAATAATATAAAATTAATATATTCCACAACGATATCACACAAAAATACATTAAAAGAGTAAGTATCAATGGTTTAAAATCATAACATTTTTATACTTGACAATTAGATTCCTTATCCAATAAGGAATTTTTTTTAAAAAAATTAACAAGTGTACCTTGATTAATGCATAATGTGGCTAAGTAATGTCAAGGGATTCATGACCCTGTATATGAACCTATTCCATATCAAAATTTTGTCTTTTAACCCAAACAAGAAAAAACATCCATCCATTCACTAAGCATCTACCTAAATAAATAATTACCTTTCTACTTTTATGATAATTTACCCCAACATATATATTATATGATGTGAACATTCATTTTTTGATTCAACATTAAGTTTGGTGGATCGTTAGTTATTCCAATATATCTAAGGCGTCGCCGATTTAAAAAGTTGCAACCACCTCTTGCATGAATAAATCACAATTTGTCGTCGTATTTGCGCGCAACAAGCCCTCTATTTCACTTTATCACGCAACTTCTCTTCTTTTTCCTCTCATGACAATGAGCCTAGTCACTTTGTTATGCCTGGAAGCATTGACGGCCACTGCCATTTCTCTCCTTATGCTTCCCCCTCTTCTCATTTATCTCTTTTTCTCCAGTCATTTACCTGAAAACCATTGCTGCCATGGAAGCTTCTCCTTTCGCACAATCGCTGCTTCCCTCGCCAGTTGTGAAATGCCGTTCAAGCCGCTATCCAGGTACAGTTGCGGCAACCAATTAGTTTTTGGTAACATTTTTGGTTTTCTTGTATATTTACTTTGTTATTTTGATTTTAATGATTTTGTTGATTAAATTAGTTATATTTTATTCGTATGCATTTAGTTATTTATTTTCATATATTTGTACAATCAAATATATTATTGATAAATTTGGTGGGATTTTAATAGGGTATTTACTCAATTTGTTTATATTATATATTTACAGTTTTTTGGTATAATTTTTATAGTAAACTTTTATATTTTAAATTTTGCAGTTGTAATTACCCAGCCCAAGTGGCTGAGTGATTACATTAACTAATCCTAAGGCTGTATTTGTAATTTTATAATATAGAGGAAAATGTGTTGAGGTTTATTTAAGAAAACATTTAATATAAGGGATTAATTTAGGTTACTTATGAAGCCAAAGGATTTAAGTGTAAAAACGGGAGAATAAGCCTTTAAACCATCCTTCTTTACTTAATGTATGTTCTTTTTTAAAAGTTGTTAGAGAGGGAAAAGCGACGAAGCCTTCTGGTCGTTTTGGGGGTTAATGCTCTAGTGTCCGAAATGACTAATTGAGGTAATATTATGGCTTTAATAAGATTAGAGACCTTCGTTCTTGGTTTTTTTTGTATTAGAATTTTAATTACGGTGCTGAGATGGAACCTGGGGTTTGATTTGACAAAATTTATGTTGGTTTTCTAATTAGGATTTTTCTATTAATTTTTAGCTGTACGATTCGAATCTGTCCGAGATTAGAGATTTTGTGGGTGTTTTAAGGTAAGGAGTATAAACCTTCTGATTTTTGCTAACCATATGTTCTAAGAACTTGTGATTTTGAATATATTTGGTACTTTGTAAGTTTTGCGAATGATTTTAATAAGAAAAATTGGAATGAGCATGTTTGAAATATTTTATATTCTGAATTTTTTAGTCTGCGAATATATTGTGTTTGAGAAGCATATGTTTAAAGTTTTGTTAAGATGTCCGAGTTAAAATGTAGTAAAGTTCAAGGGTTTTTGGGACATTTTACCCTTATTTATAATGGCCACTTGATTCATTCTTGTTTCTTATCTTTTCCTTATACCTTTTGTTTTTTCAATTAAAGCGTTGATTGCGTGCATTCAATTTGGCAAAACAAATTATGCCTATGATTTTATAATCCAGGCAAAAATTTTATATTTTCTACTTCTTAAAAAAATTAGTATTTATGTGCATGTAAATTTAGTGTGATCTTTTTAAAGAATATATTAATACCTTTGTAAGGAAAGTAATTTAAACGGTCTAATTCCCATATGATTTATATTTCTTATATCGTTAATTCTCATGATATTTTCAAAAGTTTTATTGATACTTAAATGAACGTGGTTTTCCTTTATAATAGTAGAATTGTTTAATTACAACAATTTACTTTCTCCAAAATATACTAGAAGATGCAAAGACGTTGTACCTTTATTATTCATATATTTACTTATTTATTTGAATGAACTTTATTCCCTTTCCATTTAAAAGTAGAAGGAACGATAATTCATATTTTCATTTCTATATAACACTAACATTTCCTTGTTTCTCCTATATTTTGAAGTTCTCTATCGACGACCAACCAAGAATGATCTTCAACGATTGAGACTGTTTATTGTAAGGGTTCTTTTAAAAGAATATATATAATGTCACAATTTGAATGAAGTTTCAGATCGAGAAAAAAAAAAAAAGGATTTTACAAAGTGAATCAATGTCGATCGGTAACTTAAATGATTTCTGACCAATCACCGACCACTTGATAATCGGTCGGTAATTAAATTGAAGTTACCGAATGATTTCTGATCAACAGGTAATCGATCGGGACTTAAGGCGAAGTTACCAATTGAATCGGATGGCAAAGGATTAACAAAAGTTACCGACCGAATGTCAATCGGTAATCCGTTGCAATTTTTAAGAATTCTTTTCTTCATATTAGGGCTTTTCCTCCCCCGTCTCCTCGCCACCTCTTTCTTTCATTCTCTCCTCCCTCGAATTCCCTCATTCCGTACCTTCTCACTGACAACTCCCCGATGCCCACACCCCTCACCAACAGCCTCTTTCTCTTCACCGAACGCTGACGTCCCACTCGAGACTGCTCTATCACCAGTAAGTCATCTTCTTTTTTCTTTTCTCCCCCTCTTCTCCTTTCGATATTCTTCTGTTCCTTTCTTCTCCTTCTTCTTTTTCTCCTCTTATTTCTTCTCCACCTTCTTTTGATAGAGGGAACATCGACACAACCTCCACTCACCGGTAACCCTGCTATCGCCAGTAAGGAAATTTTTTTCTCTTTTTCTTCACACTTACTTGTTCTTTTTTTTTACATTTTTCAAATTCTCAAATTTGCTTTTATGTGATGTTCAATTAGGTAATGGTCGAGTTGATTAAACGTGCTTTTGATTTCGTGCTGACAATTGTTTAAAAAATAATAAAAGTTTAGAATAATAATAGTTTCTAATTCCATATTGAGAAAATTTGGAATAAGTAAGGGAAGAAGTAATTGGCGTATCATCTTCAAGTTTACACATTTACACCATTTTCTATTTTTTCCCACAAATTTCTCGCTTTTAATTTGTGGGAGCAGTATAAAAGATATGCTTGAGATGTATGGGAAGAATGTTCTTTATTTTGGGAAGAAGTAATTTTATTTGCCTTTTGTAGTATCCGAAGAAAATTAGAAAACATGCTTGAGAAAAAAGTATAGTGTTTTAGACTACAAAGTGAAGGATTTGCTCTCTTTTTGAGGAATAATTCTAAAATTTTAAGAGCGACACTTGTTAGTATTCAATGTGATAAAGTGTGAAGACATCTTTGTTTAATATACGCTGGGAATAAGTCATTTGTTTCATTTTTTCTACAGAAACTGAAAACATTTTTGTTGTATTCCATGTGATAGAAAGTGAAAAAATTTTATATATAAGTTATTTTGAAAACTTTAGAGAAAAATTTTCAATAAAGAATAGTTATAAGTTTTTACATAATAAACTAGTTCAAAGTTAAAAGACTCTATACTTAAAACATCTTCAATTAAAATTTCCAAGATGCAAAGAGATGTTAAAGTGCTTCTTTTATGGTGAGAAAAGAGTAGACTGTTTGTTTTTTACTTAAATAATAATGATTCTATATCCTTTGTTTCAGGGATATTTTCAAGAGTTAGTGCGCATTTAGTACTTTTGATAGAGGTACGTTCTATGCAATTAGTTTTTGTTTCTTTGGGGGAACTCGAACTCTTAAATATATAACCATTTCTTATCTTTATGTGGGAGTCCAGACTCTTAAAAGAGTAATTATTTGTTCTCCTTATTGGGTACCATGACTCTAAGAAAATATAATTATTTGTTTGTTTTATAAAGGAGCATAAACTTTTTCTTTTTTTATCATGGATACAAATTTCTTTGCTTTTTTATTTAATTGGTCAATTTTGTGGCAATTGTGCCTAGAAATTGTTCATTTTATAGGGGAAATTCTAAAAAAAGTTTTCGAAATTTAAATTAGTAAAACATAAAGTAGAACATTTTTAAAGTAATTACAACACACAAATGAGTAATGATTCTCATTTAAGCTCTTAAACTTCTAAACTATAATAATTCCTAAATGAAAATCTCAAAGCTTTAAACATAGGCCTCATGAATTCTTTGAAATGAATATGTACACTGTTAAAATTGATGTAAATAACTTTTTGAATCTCCTTCGAGAGAAAATTTGAAGTGTTTTAAAACTACAAAAGCTATTTCAAGAAACCACGGCTAGCTAAGGTGACCTTCTTAAAAAGTGGACAATTTTAAGAAAAATCTCCCATGTGTAAGTTTTGTACTTATAAATGCTTAATCTAAATTAACGTGTTTCATTTAATGAATTTATGGAAGAGGATCGCAGTTGGATGTATAGAAGATGTGCCCTGAGTTATGGGAATTATACACTCAAAACACATTAATTTAGACCGAACTTTTGCCCCAATTTTTCCAATTATACTCGTGAAGAGGCATCTAATCTAGATGCACAAATTTTTTATGATATAATAAACGTAGTAGCTTCCCCATTGTATGAAGGGTGTAGAAGGAATTTACAGTTATCTAGAACTATGGGATTGTTGAATATTAAGTTTGTGAACAATTTGTCTCAAAAGTCATTTGATTAAGTAGCACAATACGCAAATTTTTTACCCCCCGATGACAATAAGGCAGTGGATTATGGGTATCAAACGAAAAAAGTTAGTATCTGACTTAGATTTGCATATTTAGAAGATTGACAAATGTTTTAACGGTTGCACATGCATTGTTATAAAAAAAAGTCTCATATATATAATGGAGTGTAAGTTTTGGGGTCGTGAACGATATAAACAAAAATCTCTCCGTAAACAACCACATAATTAGGTGGGAGGGCATTATTTGCATCTTGAAATTAGTTTATAAGTAAAAAAGTTAAAAAGTAAAGTTTAAAGATATTGTGAGCAATGCATAAATAGCAATGGGACTTATGCAGTCATTTTCCTTTCATTTTTAGACTACGGATACAATTGAAGTTTCATATTTAACTTAATGTAAAAATGAAACATTTACATATTTCAGGCAAAAATATTTGCCTTTTCTTAATAAGAAGTCAATCAATATACAATTGCAAAAGATACAATGGTTAATTGTTGAAACCTACAAATTAAGGGATACTCTTTTTAAGCACCATATACATCTCTCCGATTCATGTGCTGCATATATTTTATTCCTTTCATTTTCATTTAAATGATGTTAAATGGTTCAAAAATTTCCATTTGTTTCAGTTGTTTATTTCACTAGCCTTGGCATGGTGACAGGACTCAAATTCATGGAAGACAATCCTACATCAGATTCTTCAAGATTAAGTATACCAGTCCAATCTATATTCGTAGTTTTGGGTATTCACAAAAGATAATGATACGAAAAATCTCTATGATTAATTTTCAATCAAGGAAGTCTTTTTTTCTTATATACAAAAAAATAATAAAAGCTTATTGCCTAGTAGGGTAAATTAACTCCGAATTTTGCATATTAAGTTCATTCCTATTTACGTTCATATTTTTGTTGCTATAGCAAGTTTTGGAGTTCTAAATTATAATTGTGGTCCCTTGTCATGATCATTTGAATCATTTATAGTATAAGAGGTTTAGTATTGGACATTGGAGAAAGTTTAAAGGTGTGATTTACGTTCAACCATTCAATTTCAAGTCGAGTGAGATTTTATTACTTCATTTTCTGTTGGGGTTTTGTTGAAAAAATAGATGAACACCATGATTAAGGAACCCCATTCCCTTACATAAATATTTGATAGATTGTTTAGCGGCTTTTTTCAAATTTTCTTTACCTTTCTCTTTTACTCAACACTCTATATATATAGATATATTGTAGCGTTTTATCTTTTAAATTCTCTCTTAATGATGTTTGAAGATTAATATGCATACCACCTTTACATAACAAAAAAATAAAAAATAAAAGAATTCATTCCCTTGAATTTGCCAAATAAATAAATAGACACACCATATATGTATGTTAAAGTTTTCTAGTTCTTTTAGATAATCGAGTCCTATCCTATAAACAGATATTGATTCATATAGAACTGTATGTTTTCGGAGATCATGAAGAATATATCATGAGTAGAAGAAATAGCAGAACTCCTTCGCCTTATATATTAGGTAATATTGATGTTGAGAAGGAACTCCCTCCTTTACAAGTTCCAGCTACGAATGTCGCTGAAACTAGAGGTGCACATGTCATATGTATATATTTGTCTATATTCCTATTACTTTTGTTTATCATTTTTTTTTCACAAAAATCACTACAAATGCCCATCATTAATTTACTCTTATTCAATTACTCATAAACTTTATTTTTGCTTCTTATACTTATCAACAATTTTTTGAATAACTGATTTTAATAAATTATGTGTTTTATGTTGGAATTCGGTTAAAATCATCATACTCAAACCTCTTATTAATCAGAACAAATACATAAGTGAAAATCAAATTCATGGGTGGAAAAAAAACTTTGTCCTGGTACACTTGTGACTTGGGTATGCTTAAATTGATTAGATTTCACTAAATATGACATAATTTGTCAAAATAAGTTGATCGAAAATTGTTTATGAATTTAAGGGATTGATTCAAAGTTAATGAGTAATTTGAAAAAAATGTAAATTATTAATGAATACTAAGTGATTTGCTTCTTTTTCGCCCTGGACTCATTTCTCAAATTATATCATGCTTGATCTTTCAATCAATATTGTGCAGGTGATGCTAATTCTGGCAGAGAAGTGAAAAAACAAAAGAAAACTAAATTTGCTTCTATAGTTCCTAAAAATATGAAACTGGTATACTTGAGGCAGAGTTTCGTTCAGGAGCTGCTGAAGACAGAATATTATGAAACTAAACTAGTAGCATCTTTTGTTCGAGTTCCATCGCCTTTGGATGATCGTAAGAGAATGCCACACCAGCTTGTGCAAGTAACTGGTATATATCCCAAATTTCGTGACTCTAAACTTTAGTTTCCATCAATTTTTGAATATAATGCCAAATTACATGACAATTTGAAATTATTTTTATTGTTATGTATTTCCTTTTTGATTTTTTGGAAAATGCAAACTTGTTGACAAATGGTTAACTAACTATATAATTTTGGTTTTCATTGACCTTCCAATAGAAAATTATAAAGGCTCTACACTTTATATATATGAAAAATAAACTAGACTTCGTAGAAAATATAAGGGAAAAAAGCTATAAATGTCCTCTAACTATTCACGCACTGCTGAAAATGCTCATAAACTTTACTCTTCAATAATTTTACCCTCCAACTCTTTTCGAGCCTCTAAAAGTATCTTTTGGCGGGTTTAGTGGTGTTTTTCTATGAATTTTGTGGCGGTTTCTGGTGAAATTCCACTAAAAAGCAACGGAAAATTTGCCGGAAGGGACTTTTAGATGCTCAAAAATAGTGAAAAGGTAAAATTAGTAAGGAGTAAAGTTAGAGGCATTTCAGCAGTGCGTAAATAATTGGAGGACATTTATATCCTTTTTCCCAAAATATAATAAGACAACTTTTTTAAATGTTTTGTTGGTAAATATGTGTATGTAAATGGGTAAGACATCTATGTCATAGGACCAATATATATAATCCGATTTATCGAGATATAGGTTTGGTTCTCTATTGCTTAAAATAAGCAATTTTTTAACCTATTCTAAGTTATTAACTAATTTTGTACTGTTCTCGATTATTTATTATTTCTTTTTTAATATTTTTGCAAAAAAATTATTTTCGAGAAGGTATGTTAAGGAAGCTTTTTAAACGATACTATTAAAATTTAAAAACATTATTCTAATTTTTAAAACAACCTTTTGAAAATTACTTTTTTTTTCATCTGCATAAAAGAAAAGCACGAGTACTAAAGAACATGTCTATAAAAAGTTGTTAGACATATTATTCATAATTATTATTACAAATAGTTAGAAACAATGAACATAACTTTTAAAGCTTGTTGTCTTATTGTTGAAAGTAATACCATTATTGTGCTTGTTACTTCTCAATTATTAAATATCATAAAGGATAATAAGATTGTGTGAAGTAACTCATTCTCCTTCTTATTTCATTTTGCTTACTAAAATTCTTCATAGCTCTTCAATGAATACCTTGCCTTTTTCCAAAGCTTAAAGTAAGTTTTTTTTCATATGGTTGTATGTTACTCTTAGGGGTAATAAATGAAGTTGGAAGTATTAAGCTTCAGTTATTCGGTATGGCAAGGGAAATCTCTATCAATTTGCTACAAGAGAGAAACTTTACAGAGGTAAACATATAATCAGTTATATTTTTAATAGCTTTACAATGTCCTATCAAACTATTTTATATTCCTCATGTTATGAAAAAGTATACCTACATTTAAATCTAGGCTTTTGTTATTATTTTCCAACTAATTCATCTCCTTAACTTTATATACATTTATTAAAGCATGATTTGAATGGGTAAAACCCATTTAAAAAGTAATATAATTTGTACAAAATAATATCGTGCATTTCCTCAATGTATGATTTAGTATGTGACTTATAATTTCTATATGCGCCCGCACATTTATTAGCTAACATGCCGGAGATATCTTTAATGTTCTTGTTTGGATAGAAGAGGTACCAGATCGAATTTGTAATCTCGACCAGTATAGTGGATAAATTTTTCATTTAATGAAGCTTATTTTTTCTTTTAAAAAAGAATTTCTTCGATTATGTCATTTCTTGATAGTTTACGTATTTGTATATTTCCCAATCTGCAAGCTTTGGAATTTCTTCCTTGGGATGATTAATAGAACAATTTCTTAAAGCAAATTCATACATGTTTGTCTATGAAAAAAATGTGAATAATTTGCAAAAGTGTGTATTTTTTCCCCACTCCTTTCATGGCTAAAAAGAGGGCTCAACTGATGAGTTGTTTTATCCCAATTTCTTGACAGTTGTGATACCCTTATTCCACATAGGATATATGTGTAATGTGCGTAAATTGTATATAAGTATGTGGCACATATCTATGGTCACTTTGAAATATTTATTTTGGCTTTCCAAAAACGGTCGATAATTTGTGAGCCATGAAAGTTGTTAGGCCTATGAGCCACGTTCTTAGTCCTAGCGTGAAAAGTGACAAATATAAAAAGTAATATTCTTTTTTGAAAAAAATAGCTTCAATTTTTGTGTCTTGACTTATATCTAACCAAGTAGTTTTATATTCAATGCAGGAATAATGTGACGCTTCAAGGTTGAAAATGAACTCTGGGCTAATCAAGAAGTTTACTTTGGTAACTAGTCTCCTTTAGAAAGCATTTCTTTCATTATTCATTTATTTGAATTCGAGAACTGTCTTTTATTTTTATTTGTAGAGTGCCCTCCATGAATCTATTTCATCTCTTTTGTTGTGATATATGTGTTGGTAGAGTATCATTCTTTTATTTTTAGATCTTAATCATGGTTGTAAAGTAATTTTTACCTGTGCAGCAAAAGTCTCAAGTATTTAATAGTTCACAAAAAACTTTAATTCATCCGACTTTTTGTTTAGTTGATAATCATACTATATGTTTACATTTTGTTTTTTTCTTCTCCCACAAACAACTGACATAGCTTTGTAATTTACAGGCAGAGTTCAAAGAGAAGGCCAAGCTTTTACATAATGATATGATGAATCTCGCATGACCATACTACCAAATTTTTCTTTCATCTTGTTTACGATTTTTTATCCTTATATGAACAATTGGATTGTTAATCTTTTGAAGTCCAAAAAGCAATATTTTATTTTAAATATTTAAACAAAGATATATTTCTTTATTGGTTATAGAAGGTATTTTGTTGGAAAATGATTAGGTTGGAGAAATATACTTTCTAACAGTTAGAAATGTGGTTGTATATATGCATGACTTTTCAGAACTTTGCTAAAGAGATAAGAAACAATGAAGCAGAAATTGGTCATACAAATGAAAAGGGATACAGATACAGATATCCTTTTATCTTTTTTTCAATTGAAATATTGCGTCAAAGTATCTCTGGAAGGTTTGATTTTAATTAGATCATCTCCCAAATAAAGCGTTTTATCATTTCTAGTGATACTAGAGAAGGCTTATTTGGATGAGTTTTGTGAACTTAACCTACTAGGATTTCCACATTATCTAAATTGTTAGATTTAAGGAAAGAGCGAGAAGTCCCATCATATCTACTTAGACTACTGAAGAATCTTCCAAATGTCATTTCAGAATAATCAGAGCCTCTAGTGACTTGAACGGTAACAAAAATATTTCTTTTTGTAATGTGTTTTTTTTTTTTTTTTTTTGTATGTACAAATATGTGACTTGCATATTCTCCTTGAACAAGAAAAGTGTTTCATACAATTTTGCAAAAATAACAAGGATTGAATTTATGTTAATAGCATTTCCTTCTTGAGTTTGGTCTAAATTTTAATTACACTTCTCTAATTTATATGAATTCCATATGCTTGCTTACCAGCATTACTATAATATACTTCTTAAAATATTTTTCTGTGGGTCTAATTTTTGTAATGAAATATAGTGTCTTAATGTATGCAACTAAATAAAAATTAGACTTGTAAAATGAAATTTTAGGAATTGTTTACCATCGAATTATTGTTTCTTAAATGATAAGGATATTTTAGTAATTTATATAAAATAGACAAATTTGCCGTTTGTTTCTTTTGTTAGATCTCTTGAATTTACCTTTTTCTTATGTAAATCTCCTTTAATGAATTTTACTTCCTGAATTTTGTTCATCTTAGCTAATGTATCCTGTTTATGATATGAATAAGGTGATGAGAGAAAGTGGATGAAGCATTTACGGGCCATGAGAAGAATAAATAAGCAATTCAGTCCAAGAAATTGAAGAAATGACTTTTGGTTTTCAAAAGGTATTGAGAAAACTTATTTTTAGACTTTTTCTTTTGTTCTAGTGCTTTCTTCTTGACCTATATACATAGATTTAAAAATTTCTAAAACGTTGAATGATACTAATAAATTCTATGATAATTTTTAGTTCATGAAGTCTTTCTTTTCTTATACACCAAAAAATTTAAATACTTATTGGCGCCCATATTTTTAATTTTGGTTGAATTGTACATCTTGTTACACAGGGTGTGCAAAATCTTATGCATCGCGTTGGAAAAATCAGGTCTAGTAGTTCCACATACCTTTTTGCACTCGGTGTACAGTAATATCCAATTCGACATTTTTATACTTGACAATTAGATTCCGTATCCAATTCGTATTTTTTTAAAAAAATTAACAAATGTACCTTGATTCATGCGTAATACGGTTAAGTAATGGGAAGGGAATCGTGACCCTATATATGAACCTAATCCATATCAAAATTTCATCTTTTAACCCAAACAAGAACAAACATCCATCCGGTCATTAAGGATCCACCTAAATAAATAATTATCTTTCTAATTTTATAATAATTTACCCTAACATATATATTAAATGATGTGAACATTCATTTTTTGATTCAACATTAAGTTTGGTGGATCGTTAGTTATTCCAATATATCTAAGGCATCGCCGGTTTAAAAAGTTGCAACCACCTCTTGCATGAATAAATCACAATTTGTCTTCGTATTTGCACGCAACAAGCCCTCTATTTCACTTTATCACGCAACTTCTTTTCTTTTTCCTCTCATGACAATGAGCCCCTGTCAGTTTGCTATGCCTGGAAACATGGACGATTACTGCCATTTCTCTCCGTACACTTCCCCCTCTTCTCGTTTATCTCTTTTTCTCCATTCATTTACCTGAAAACCATTACTGCCACCGAAGCATCTCCTTTCGCACCATCGATGCTCCCCTCGCAAGTTGTGAAATGCTGCTCAAGCCGGTATCCAAGAACAGTTGCTGCAACAATTAGTTTTAGGTAACATTTTTGGGTTTCTTGTATATTTATCTTGTTGTATTGATTTTAATGATTTTGTTGATTAAATTAGTTATTTTTTATTTGTATATTTTTTTTAATCAAATATTTAATTGATAAATTTTGTGGGATTTTAATAGGATATTTACTCAATTTGTTATATTATATATTTACAGTTTTTTGGTATAATTTTTAGAGTAAACTTTTATATTTAAAATTTTGCGGTTGTAATAACCGAGCCCAAGTGGCTTAGTGTTTACATTAATTAATCCTAAGGCTGTTTTTGTAATTTTATAATATTGAGGAAAATGTGTTGAGGTTTATTTAAGAAAACATTTAATATAAGGGATTAATTTAAGTTACTTATGAAGCCTAAGGATTTAAGTGTAAAAACGGGAGAATCAATCTTTAAACCATCCTTCTTTACTTAATGTATGTTCTTTTCTAAAAGTTGTTAGAGAGGGAGAAGCGACAAAGCCTTCTTGTCGTTTAGGGGTTAATGCTCTAGTGTCCGAAATGACTAATTGAGGTAATATTATGGCTTTAATAAGATTAGAGACCTTCGTTCTTGGTTTTTTTTGTATTAGAATTTTAATTACGGTGCTGAGATGGAACCTGGGGTTTGATTTGACAAAATTTATGTTGGTTTTCTAATTAGGATTTTTCTATTAATTTTTAGCTGTACGATTCAAATCTGTCCGAGATTAGAGATTTTGTGGGTGTTTTAAGGTAAGGAGTATAAACCTTCTGATTTTTGCTAACCATATGTTCTAAAAACTTGTGATTTTGAATATATTTGGTACTTTGTAAGTTTTGCGAATGATTTTAATAAGAAAAATTGGAATGATCATGTATGAAATATTTTATATTCTGAATTTTTTAGTCTGCGAATATATTGTGTTTGAGAAGCATGTGTTTAAAGTTTTGTTAAGATGTCCGAGGTAAAATGTAGTAAAGTTCAAGGGTTTTTGGGACATTTTACCCTTATTTAGAATGGCCACTTGATTCATTCTTGTTTCTTATCTTTTCCTTATACGTTTTGTTTTTTCAATTAAAGCGTTGATTGCGTGCATTCATTTTGGCAAACCAAATTATGCCTATGATTTTATAATCCAGCCAAAAATTTTATATTTTCTACTTCTTAAAAAAATTAGTATTTATGTGCATGTAAATTTAGTGTGATCTTTTTAAAGAATATATTAATACCTTTGTACGGAAAGTAATTTAAACGGTCTAATTCCCAAATGATTTATATTTCTTATATCGTTAATTCTCATGATATTTTCACAAGTTTTATTGATACTTAAATGAACGTGGTTTTCCTTTATAATAGTAGAATTGTTTAATTACAACAATTTACTTTCTCCAAAATATACTAAAAGATGCAAAGACGTTGTACCTTTATTATTCATATATTTACTTATTTATTTGAATGAACTTTATTCCCTTTCCATTTAAAAGTAGAAGGAACGATAATTCATATTTTCATTTCTATATAACACTAACATTTCCTTGTTTCTCCTATATTTTGAAGTTCTCTATCGACGACCAACCAAGAATGATCTTCAACGATTGAGACTGTTTATTGTAAGGGTTCTTTTAAAAGAATATATATAATGTCACAATTTGAATGAAGTTTCAGATCGAGAAAAAAAAAAAAAGGATTTTACAAAGTGAATCAATGTCGATCGGTAACTTAAATGATTTCTGACCAATCACCGACCACTTGATAATCGGTCGGTAATTAAATTGAAGTTACCGAATGATTTCTGATCAACAGGTAATCGATCGGGACTTAAGGCGAAGTTACCAATTGAATCGGATGGCAAAAGATTAACAAAAGTTACCGACCGAATGTCAATCGGTAATCCGTTGCAATTTTTAAGAATTCTTTTCTTCATATTAGGGCTTTTCCTCCCCCGTCTCCTCGCCACCTCTTTCTTTCATTCTCTCCTCCCTCGAATTCCCTCATTCCGTACCTTCTCACTGACAACTCCCCGATGCCCACACCCCTCACCAACAGCCTCTTTCTCTTCACCGAACGCTGACGTCCCACTCGAGACTGCTCTATCACCAGTAAGTCATCTTCTTTTTTCTTTTCTCCCCCTCTTCTCCTTTCGATATTCTTCTGTTCCTTTCTTCTCCTTCTTCTTTTTCTCCTCTTATTTCTTCTCCACCTTCTTTTGATAGAGGGAACATCGACACAACCTCCACTCACCGGTAACCCTGCTATCGCCAGTAAGGAAATTTTTTTTCTCTTTTTCTTCACACTTACTTGTTCTACATTTTTCAAATTCTCAAATTTGCTTTTATGTGATGTTCAATTAGGTAATGGTCGAGTTGATTAAACGTGCTTTTGATTTCGTGCTGACAATTGTTTAAAAAATAATAAAAGTTTAGAATAATAATAGTTTCTAATTCCATATTGAGAAAATTTGGAATAAGTAAGGGAAGAAGTAATTGGCGTATCATCTTCAAGTTTACACATTTACACCATTTTCTATTTTTTCCCACAAATTTCTCGCTTTTAATTTGTGGGAGAAGTATAAAAGATATGCTTGAGATGTATGGGAAGAATGTTCTTTATTTTGGGAAGAAGTAATTTTATTTGCCTTTTGTAGTATCCGAAGAAAATTAGAAAACATGCTTGAGAAAAAAGTATAGTGTTTTAGACTACAAAGTGAAGGATTTGCTCTCTTTTTGAGGAATAATTCTAAAATTTTAAGAGTGACACTTGTTAGTATTCAATGTGATAAAGTGTGAAGACATCTTTGTTTAATATACGCTGGGAATAAGTCATTTGTTTCATTTTTTTCTACGTAAACCGAAAACATTTTTGTTGTATTCCATGTGATAGAAAGTGAAAAAAATTTTATATATAAGTTATTTTGAAAACTTTAGAGAAAAATTTTCAATAAAGAATAGTTATAAGTTTTTACATAATAAACTAGTTCAAAGTTAAAAGACTCTATACTTAAAACATCTTCAATTAAAATTTCCAAGATGCAAAGAGATGTTAAAGTGCTTCTTTTATGGTGAGAAAAGAGTAGACTGTTTGTTTTTTACTTAAATAATAATGATTCTATATCCTTTGTTTCAGGGATATTTTCAAGAGTTAGTGCGCATTTAGTACTTTTGATAGAGGTACGTTCTATGCAATTAGTTTTTGTTTCTTTGGGGGAACTCGAACTCTTAAATATATAACCATTTCTTATCTTTATGTGGGAGTCCAGACTCTTAAAAGAGTAATTATTTGTTCTCCTTATTGGGTACCATGACTCTAAGAAAATATAATTATTTGTTTGTTTTATAAAGGAGCATAAACTTTTTCTTTTTTTATCATGGATACAAATTTCTTTGCTTTTTTATTTAATTGGTCAATTTTGTGGCAATTGTGCCTAGAAATTGTTCATTTTATAGGGAAAATTCTAAAAAAAGTTTTCGAAATTTAAATTAGTAAAACATAAAGTAGAACATTTTTAAAATAATTACAACACACAAATGAGTAATGATTCTCATTTAAGCTCTTAAACTTCTAAACTATAATAATTCCTAAATGAAAATCTCAAAGCTTTAAACATAGGCCTCATGAATTCTTTGAAATGAATATGTACACTGTTAAAATTGATGTAAATAACTTTTTGAATCTCCTTCGAGAGAAAATTTTAAGTGTTTTAAAACTACAAAAGCTATTTCAAGAAACCACGGCTAGCTAAGGTGACCTTCTTAAAAAGTGGACAATTTTAAGAAAAATCTCCCATGTGTAAGTTTTGTACTTATAAATGCTTAATCTAAATTAACGTGTTTTATTTAATGAATTTATGGAAGAGGATCGCAGTTGGATGTATAGAAGATGTGCCCTGAGTTATGGGAATTATACACTCAAAACACATTAATTTAGACCGAACTTCTGCCCCGATTTTTCCAATTATACTCGTGAAGAGGCATCTAATCTAGATGCACAAATTTTTTATGATATAATAAACGTAGTAGCTTCCCCATTGTATGAAGGGTGTAGAAGGAATTTACAGTTATCTAGAACTATGGGATTGTTGAATATTAAGTTTGTGAACAATTTGTCTCAAAAGTCATTTGATTACGTAGCACAATACGCAATGTTTTTACTCCCCAATAACAATAAAGCAGTGGATTATTGGTATCAAACGGAAAAAGTTAGTATCTGACTTAGATTTGCATATTTAGAAGATTGACAAATGTTTTAACGGTTGCACATGCCTTGTTATAAAGAAAAGTCTCATATATATAATGGAGTGTAAGTTTTGGGGTCGTGAACGATATAAACAAAAATCTCTACCGTAAACAACCACATAATTAGGTGGGAGGGCATTATTTGCATCTTGAAATTAGTTTATAAGTAAAAAAGTTAAAAGTAAAGTTTAAAGATATTGTGAGCAATGCATAAATAGCAATGGGACAATTGAAGTTTTATATTTAACTTAATGTAAAAATGAATCATTTACATATTTCAGGCAAAAATATTTGCCTTTTCTTAATAAGAAGTCAATCAATATACAATTGCCAAAGATACAATAGTTAATTGTTGAAACCTACAAATTAAGGGATACTCTTTTTTAAGCACCACATACATCTCTCCGATTCCCTTCATTTTCATTTAAATGATGTTAATTGGTTCAAAAATTTCCATTTGTTTCAGTTATTTATTTCACTAGCCTTGGCATGGAGACAGGACTCAAATTCAAGGAAGACAATCCTACATCAGATTCTTCAAGATTAAGTATACCAGTCCAATCTATATTCGTAGTTTTGGATGTTCACAAAAGATGATGATACGAAAAATCTCTATGATTAATTTTTAATCAAGGAAGTCTTTTTTATACAAAAAAATAATAAAAGCTTATTGCCTATTAGGGTAACATATTAAGTTCATTCCTTACGTTCATATTTTTGTTGCTATAGCAAGTTTTGGAGTTCTAAATTATAATTGTGGTCCCCTGTCATGATCATTTGAATCATTTATAGTATAAGATGTTTAGTATTGGACATTGGAGAAAGTTTAAAGGTATGATTTACGTTCAACAATTCAATTTCAAGTCGAGTGAGATTTTATTACTTCATTTTCTGTTGGGGTTTTGTTGAAAAAATAGATGACCACCATGATTAAGGAACCCCATTCCCTTACATAAATATTTTGATAGATTGTTTAGCGCCTTTTTTCAAATTTTCTTTACCTTTCTCTTTTACTCAGCACCCCATATATATAGATATATTGTAGTGTTTTATCTTTTAAATTCTCTCTTAATGATGCTTGAAGATTAATATGCATACCACATTTTCATAACAAAAAAATAAAAAATAAAAGAATCAATTCCCTTGAATTTGCCAAATAAATAAATAGACACACCATATATGTATGTTAAAGTTTTCTAGTTCTTTTAGATAATCGAGTCCTATTCTATACATAGATATTGATTCATATAGAATTGTATGTTTTCAGAGATCATGAAGAATATATCATGAGTAGAAGAAATGTCAGAACTCCTTCGCCTTATATAATAGGTAATATTGATGTTAAGAAGGAACTCCCTCCTTTACAAGTTCCAGCTACGAATGTCGCTGAAACTAGAGGTACACATGTCACATGTATATATTTGTCTATATTCCTATTGCTTTTGTTTATAATTTTTTTCACAAAAATCACTACAGATGCCCATCATTAATTTACTCTTATTCAATTACTCATAAACTTTATTTTTGCTTCTTATACTTATCAACGATTTTTTGAATAACTTATTAAATTATGTGTTTTATGTTGGAATTCGGCTAAAATCATCATACTCAAACCTTTTATTAATCAGAACAAATACATAAGTGAAAATCAAATTCATAGGTGGAAAAAAAACTTTGTCCTGGTACGCTTGTGACTTGGGTATCATTAAATTGATTAGATTTCACTAATATGACATAATTTGTCAAAATAAGTTGATCGAAAATTGTTTATGAATTTAAAAAATTGATTAAAAGTTAATGAGTAATTTGAAAAAAACGTAAATTATTAATGAATACTAAGTGATTTGCTTCTTTTTCGCCCTTGAATCATTTCTCAAATTATATCATGCTTGATCTTTCAATCAATGTTGTGCAGGTGATGCTAATTCTGGTAGAGAAGTGAAAAAACAAAAGAAAACTAAATTTGCTTCTATAGTTCCTGAAAATATGAAACTGGTATACTTGAGGCAGAGTTTCGTTCAGGAGCTGCTAAAGACAGAATATTATGAAACTAAACTAATAGGATTTGTTCGAGTTCCATCGCCTTTGGATGATCGTAAGAGAATGCCGTACCAGCTTGTGCAAGTAACTGGTATATATCCCAATTTCGTGACTCTAAACTTTTGTTTCCATCAATTTTGAATATAATTTCAAATTACATGACAATTTGAAATTATATTTATTGTTATGTATTTCCTTTTTGATTTTTTGGAAAATGCAAACTTGTCGACAAATGGTTAACTAACTATATAATTTTGGTTTTCATTGACCTTCCAATAGAAAATTATAAAGGCTCTACACTTTATATATATGAAAAATAAACTAGACTTTGTAGAAAATATAAGGGAAAAAAGCTATAAATGTCCTCTAACTATTCACGCACTGCTGAAAATGCTCATAAACTTTACTCTTCAATAATTTTACCCTCCAACTCTTTTCGAGCCTCTAAAAGTATCTTTTGGCGGGTTTAGTGGTGTTTTTCTACGAATTTTGTGACGGTTTCCAGTGAAATTCCACTAAATACCAACGGAAAATTTGCCGGAAGGGGACTTTTAGATGCTCAAAAATAGTGTAAAGGTAAAATTAGTAAGGAGTAAAGTTAGAGGCATTTCAGCAGTGCGTAAATAATTGGAGGACATTTATATCCTTTTTCCCAAAATATAATAAGACAACTTTCTGAAATGTTTTGTTTGTAAATATGTGTATATAAATGGCTAGGACATCTATGTCATAGGACCAATATATATAATCCGATTTATCGAGATATAGTTTTGGTTCTCTATTGCTTAAAATAAGCAATTTTTTAACCTATTCTAAGTTATTAACTAATTTTGTGCTGTTCTCGATTATTTATTATTTCTTTTTTAATACTTTTGCAAAAAAATTAATTTTGAGAAGGTATGTTAAGGAACCTTTTTAAACGATACTATTAAAATTTAAAAACATTATTCTAATTTTAAAACAACCTTTTGAAAATTACCTTTTTTCATCTGCATAAAAGAAAAGCACGAGTACTAAAGAACATGTCTATAAAAAGTTGATAGATATATTATTCATAATTATTATTACAAATAGTTAGAAACAATGAACATAACTTTTAAAGCTTGTTGTCTTATTGTTGAAAGTAATACCATAATTGTGCTTGTTACTTCTCAATTATTAAATATCGTAAAAGATAATAAGATTGTGTGAACTAACTCATTCTCCTTCGTATTTCATTTTGCTTACTAAAATTCTTGATAGCTCTTCTATGAATACCTTGCCTTTTCCCAAAGCTTAAAGTAATTTTTTGTTCATATGGTTGTATGTTACTCTCAGGTGTAATAAATGAAGTTGGAAGTATTAAGCTTCAGTTATTAGGTATGGCAAGGGAAATCTCTATCGATTTGCTACAAGAGAGAAACTTTACAGAGGGAAACATATAATAAGTTATACTTTTAATAGCTTTACAATGTCCTATCAAACTAGGCTTTTGTTATTATTTTCCAACTAATTCATCTCCTTAACTTTATATACATTTATTAAAGCATGATTTGAATGGGTAAAACCCATTTAAAAAGTAATATAATTTGTACAAAATAATATCGTGCATCTCCTAAATGTATGATTTAGTATGTGACTTATAATTTCTATATGCGCCCGCACATTTATTAGCTAACATGTCGGAGATATCTTTAATGTTCTTGTTTGGATAGAAGAGGTACCAGATCGAATTTGTAATCTCGATCAGTATAGTGGATAAATTTTACATTTAACGAAGCTTATTTTTTCTTTTAAAAAAGAATTTCTTCGATTATGTCATTTCTTGATAGTTTACGTATTTGTATATTTCCCAATCTGCAAGCTTTGGAATTTCTTCCTTGGGATGATCAATAGAACAATTTCTTAAAGCAAATTCATACATGTTTATCTATGAAAAAAATGTGAATAATTTGCAAAAGTGTGTATTTTTTCCCCACTCCTTTCATGGCTAAAAGGAGGGCTCAATTGATCGGTTGTTTTATCCCAAATTTTTTACAGTTATGATACCCTTATTCCACATAGGATATATGTGTAATGTGCGGAAATTGTATATAAGTATGTGGCACATATCTATGGTCACTTTGAAATATTTATTTTGGCTTTCCAAAAACAGTCGATAATTTGTGAGCCATGAAAGTTGTTAGGCCACCTATGGCCACGTTCTTAGTCCTAGCATGAAAAGTGACAAATATAAAAAGTAATATTCTTTTTTGAAAAAAAAAATAGCTTCAATTTTTGTGTTTTGACTTACATCTGACCAAGTAGTCTTATATTCAATGCAGGAAGAATGCGACGCTTTATGGTTGAAAATGAACTCTGGGCTAATCAAGAAGTCTACTTTGGTAACTAGTCTCCTTTAGAAAGCATTTCTTTCATTATTCATTTATTTGAATTCGACAACTGTCTTTTATTTTTATTTGTAGAATGCCCTCCATGAATCTATTTCATCTCTTTTGTTGTGATATATGTGTTGGTAGAGTATCATTCCTTTATTTTTAGATCTTAATCATGGTTGTAAAGTAATTTTTACCTGTGCAGCAACAGGTCTCAAGTATTTAATAGTTCACAAAAAACTTTAACCCATCCGACTTATTGTAGAGTTGATAATCATACTATATGTTTACATTTTGTTTCTTTCTTCTCCCACAAACAACTGACATAGCTTTGTAATTTACAGGAAGAGTTCAAAGAGAAGGCCAAACTTTTACATAATGATATGACGAATCTTGTATGACCATCCTACCCAATTTTTCTTTCGTCTTGTTTATAATTTTTTATCCTTATATGAAGTCCAAAAATTTATTTTAAATATTCAAACAATGATATGCTTTTCTATTGGTTATAGAAGGTATTTTGTTGGAAAATGATTAGGCTGGAGAACTATACTTTCTAACACTTAGAAATGTGGTTGTATATATGTATGACTTCTCAGAACTTTGCTAAGGAGATGAGAAACATTGAAGCGGAAATTGGTCATACAAATGAAAAGGGATACAGATACAGATATCCTTTTATCTTTTTTAATTGAAATATTGCCTCAAAGTATCTCTGGAAGGTTTGATTTTAATTTGATCATCTCTCAAATAAAGGATTTTATCATTTCTAGTGATACTAGAGAGGCTTATTTGACTACTTGTTTTGTGAACTTAACCTACTAGGATTTTCACATTATCTAAATTGTTAGATTTAAGGAAAGAGCGAGAAGTCTCATCATATCTACTTGGACTATTGAAGAATCTTCCAAATGTCATTTCAGAATAATCAGAGCCCTCTAGTGACTTGAACGGTAACAAAAATATTTCTTTTTGTAATGTGTTTTTTTTTTTTTTTTGTATGTACAAATATGTGACTTGCATATTCTCCTTGAACAAGAAAAATGTTTCATACAATTTTGCAAAAATAACGAGGATTGAATTTATATTAATAGCATTTCCTTCTTGAGTTTCATCTAAATTTTAACTACACTTTTCTAATTTATATGAATTCCATATGCTTGCTTACCAGCATTACTATAATATATTTCTTAAAATATTTTCCTGTGGGTCTAATTTTTTTAATGAAATATAGTGTCTTAATGTATGCAACTAAATAAAAATTAGACTTGTAAAATGAAATTTTAGGAATTGTTTACCATCAAATTATTGTTTCTTAAATGATAAGGATATTTTTGTATTTTATATAAAATAGACAAATTTACCGTTTGTTTCTTTTGTTAGATCTCTTGAATTTACCTTTTTCTTATGTAAATCTCCTTTAATGAATTTTACTTCCTGAATTTTGTTCATCTTGACTAATGTATCGTGTTTATGATATGAATAAGGTGATGAGAGAAAGTGGATGAAGCATTTACGATCCATGAGAAGAATAAATAAGCAGTTCAGTCCAAGAAATTGAAGAAATGACTTTTGGTTCTGAAAAGATATTGAGAAAACTGATTTTTAGTCTTTTTCTTTTGTTCTAGTATTTTCTTGTTGACCTATATACATAGATTTAAAAATTTCTAAAACGTTGAATGATACTAATAAATTCTATGATAATTTTTAGTTCAGGAAGTCTTTCTTTTCTTATACACCAAAAAATTTAAATACTTATTGGCGCCCATATTTTAATTTTTGCTGAATTGTACATCTTCTTACACATGGTGTGCAAAATTTTATGCATCGCATTGGAAAAACCAGCTCTAGTAGTTCCGTATACCTTTTTGCACTCGGTGTGCAGCAATATCTTGTGCGAATCCTGTATTTGAACTTCTTCACTTTTTTCCATCTTTTAAGCCTAAAAATCCATTCATTTTGATTTCAAGTACCAAATAAGATTACCGAATAATATAAAATTAATATATTCCCCAACGATATCACTCAAAAATAAATTAAAAGAGTAAGTATAAATGGTTTAAAACCACAACATTTTTGTACTTAACAATTAGATTCCTTATCCAATTAGGATTTTTTTAAAAAAAATTAACAAATGTACCTTGATTCATGCATAATGTGGTTAAGTAATGTCAAGGGAATCGTGACCCTATATATGAACCTAATCCATATCAAAATTTTGTCTTTTAACCCAAACAAGAACAAACATCCATCCGGTCATTAAGGATCCACCTAAATAAATAATTATCTTTCTACTTTTATGATAATTTACCCCAACATATATATTATATGATATGAACATTCATTTTTTGATTCAACATTAAGTTTGGTGGATCGTTAGTTATTCCAATATATCTAAGGCATCGCCGGTTTAAAAAGTTGCAACCACCTCTTGCATGAATAAATCACAATTTGTCGTCGTCGTATTTGCACGCAACAAGCCCTCTATTTCACTTTATCACTCAACTTCTCTTCTTTTTCCTCTCATGACAATGAGCCCCTGTCACTTTGCTATGCCTGGAAACATCGACGACCACCGCCATTTCTCTCCTTACACTTCCCCCTCTTCTCGTTTATCTCTTTTTCTCCATTCATTTACCTGAAAACCATTACTGCCACCGAAGCATCTCCTTTCGCACCGTCGATGCTCCCCTCGCCAGTTGTGAAATGCTGCTCAAGCCGCTATCTAGGAACAGTTGCTGCAACAATTAGTTTTAGGTAACATTTTTTGTTCTCTTGTATATTTATCTTGTTGTTTTGATTTTAATGATTTTGTTGATTAAATTAGTTATTTTTTATTTGTATGCATTTTTATTTGTATATGTTTTTTTAATCAAAATGTAATTGATAAATTTGGTGGGATTTTAATAGGATATTTACTCAATTTGTTTATATTATATATTTACAGTTTTTTGGTATAATTTTTAGAGTGAACTTTTATATTTTAAATTTTGCAGTTGTAATTACCCAGCCCAAGTGGCTGAGTGATTACATTAATTAATCCTAAGGCTATATTTGTAATTTTCTAATATTGAGGAAAATGTGTTGAGGTTTATTTAAGAAAACATTTAATATAAGGGATTAATTTAAGTTACTTATCAAGCCTAAGGATTTAAGTGTAAAAACGGGAGAATCAGTCTTTAAACCATCCTTCTTTACTTAATGTATGTTCTTTTCTAAAAGTTGTTAGAGAGGGAGAAGCGACGAAGCCTTCTGGTCGTTTAGGGGTTAATGATCTAGTGTCCGAAATGACTAATTGAGGTAATATTATGGCTTTAATAAGATTAGAGACCTTCGTTCTTGGTTTTTTTTGTATTAGAATTTTAATTACGATGCTGAGATGGAACCTGGGGTTTGATTTGACAAAATTTATGTTGGTTTTCTAATTAGGATTTTTCTATTAATTTTTAGCTGTACGATTCGAATCTATCCGAGATTAGAGATTTTGTGGGTGTTTTAAGGTAAGGAGTATAAACCTTCTGATTTTTGCTAACCATATGTTCTAAAAACTTGTGATTTTGAATATATTTGGTACTTTGTAAGTTTTGCGAATGATTTTAATAAGAAAAATTGGAATGAGCATGTATGAAATATTTTTTATTCTGAATTTTTTAGTCTGCGAATATATTGTGTTTGAGAAGTATGTGTTTAAAGTTTTGTTAAGATGTCCAAGTTAAAATGCAGTAAAGTTCAAGGGTTTTTGGGACATTTTACACTTATTTATGATGACCACTTTATTCATTCTTGTTTCTTATATTTTCCTTATACCTTTTGTTTTTTCAATTAAAGCGCTGATTGCATGCATTCAATTTGGCAAAACAAATGATGCCCATGATTTTATAATCCAGGCAAAAATTATAAATTTTCTACTTCTTAAAAAAATTAGTATTTATGTGCATGTAAATTTAATGTGATCTTTTTAAAGAATATATTAATACCTCTGTATCTAAAGTAATTTAAACGGTCTCATTCCCAAATGATTTATATTTCTTATATGGCTAATTCTCATGATATTTTCACAAGTTTTATTGATACTTAAATGAACGTGGTTTTCCTTTATAATAGTAGAATTGTTTAATTACAACAATTTTCTTGTTAGTATATGCCCTAAGACCAATTGACTCATATTTATCATTTATGAAGCATGTAATTTTTTAATTGTATTTTATGCTCTTGGTCATCAAGTATGTGACTTAATAGTAAAACCCTTATAGCTAATAAAATACTATTCTTATTTGTCCCTAGTTTATTACATCTTGTAAACTAGTGTGAAGTTGATTGATGGTCAAGTTTTACTTATCAATAATATGAGATATAAAATTAATTCATAAATACATATTGAGAATATTGTATTGGACATGACCCAAAGTGAATAAGAAATATTGCATGGGTTTAAGTTATAAGTATTTCTTCTCAGTTTTATATTTGGTGTCCTTTGACCTAATGTTTCTAATGTTTCTTGCATGGGGAGAAAAATATGTTTTGACATAGTCAAACATCACTTTTAATTAGGTGATCATTATGACTATTGGTTGGCTTATTTTCTCGTCATGGCTTGAATATTGGAAATAGTGAAAGGTATTTGTCCCTCTCTTTTAGAGAGAGATATCCATGGGCTCCTTGATAAGGAAGACTGGAAAATATGCATGGCCATGCTCAAATAAGTATTAATAAGGTGTTATTAATATTATTTGTTGGAACAGTCTGCCTGGTGATCAAATAAATGGTTAATTAAGTTTTATAAGGATGACTTGATCCATGCCTTATACTTAATTAGGATATCGTGTGACAAAAGGACTAAATATTAAATCTGATTCTAGGTTATTATTACATTTACTTAACTTGGATAAGCATAATGTCTTGCTAGAGGCCGCTTATGTTTTGTGAATAAATGTCTAGGACATTTTTCATTCACTGCCAACGTTAAGTGAACCTACAGGGTCACACGCATAGACGATCTTGTGAGCATAATGTCCACGTTCAATGAATCTAGATTGTGTCCAGATTTGTTGAACGTATACAAAAGGGGAATTAGATTTCATATTGTATTTTCTGGTAAGTTAATAAGTAATTAATTTTATTTAATTGAATAAATGAAATTAATTAATTAATATTACTCATCCAACCGTTAGATGATTATAGGAATAGACGGACGAGATTAAACTGTCATTAGATGACAGTTAGGGTTTTGATATTGACAGCTATAAAAGGTTATGTTAACCTTTTCTTGGTGGCCGTCCTTTATCTGATTAAAGAAAAACAAAACCCTAAACCCTAGAACGGCGATATAGTATCTAGCCTCCTCTCTCCGAAATACGACCGATTACCAGATAGTCAGATCAGTTCTGAACAATTTTCAGAACACAGAAGGGGCTAGCATCCCGATCGTTTGCAGAGGAGTTCGTTGCGTGGATACCAGTAGAGGGCGAAGCGTACAAAGCAGCGCCTCCACAACGAACAATCAAAACATTGAGGTAATTTCTATCCAATCGGTTTTTTTAGTATGTGCAGATCCTGTTGGTGGATTTCTGTAGTTTTATTTTACTTTGTTTTTTGCCTACGGATTCCAGCATTACTTTCTCCAAAATATACTAGAAGATGCAAAGATTTTGTACCTTTATTATTTATATATTTATTTATTTATTTGAATGAACTTCATTCTCTTTCCATTTAATAGTAGAAGGAACGATAATTCATATTTTCATTTCTATATAACAGTCTACCATTTTCTTGTTTCTTTTGTTAGATATCTTGAATTTACCTTTTTCTTAAGTAAATCTCCTTTAATGAATTTTACTTCCTGAATTTTGTTCATCTTCACTAATGCATCCTGTTTATGATATGAATAAGGTGATTTGGTTGAGTTGAAAAGAGTTGTATGTATTATTTAGGGGTGGCAAATGGACTGATTGGATGGGTATTGGGCAGATATTAATGGGTACATGATTAATGGGCAATGAGCAAATTGTCCGCCCATGTTTAAAAGTAATGATTTAAATGGATGAGTTTAAATGAATAATGATTTTAACTTGGTACCCTCTATACTAATTTTATAGGGTGTCCATTAGGCTTTTATGATAACCTAATGGGCACCCATTCAACCATAATAGTTTATTGACAAATGGACTTGGGTGGTCCATTAATAATTTTACAATTTTTTTAATGATCTTGTATAAACCCATTAATATTTATTTTTATTTTTTATATGTTTCTTTAATTATTACTTTATTTTAAGTTTTAATGTTATAGTAAATCAATATTATTACATTCTCTTAATTTATTTTTAAATTTACATTTCATTTTTTCATTTTTCTTAAAAAATTTAGAAATTATTTTTTCTTTTTTGAAGGGAGAAATTATTTTTTCAACCAAAAGCACCGAGTGTTGAGAACATCCCGAAGCTAATCCCTGCAATATCCAAGGTTCAATAATTTAGTTCATTTTCGTTTGAAAACAAGCAAAAACGTCTTTGTTTCAAATCCTAGAAAATAAATTTAAAAAAAAACGGTTTTGACTGGATTAGAAGTTGCTATGATTTCAAGTATAACTGCGCAAATAAAGGAACAGAACAATAACTCAATGCTAAGAGAAAATTTTGGAAAAAAGATAGTTTGCTAATTAGGATTTACAGGAAATGAAAGTTTCCAGTGGGGAAAACTTTTCCCCACTGGAAACTTTCATTTCCATTGTTTTCTGTGTATTATTGTAAAAAAAGTGTACATTATACAGTTGTCACCATGTGTGACCAATCCTAAACCAACTATAGTTAGGAAATCCTAAACTAAATATACATGGATTAGGAGATATAAATCCTAACAATAATAATAATCCTAATCATAGTGGAATTTTAATCCTTAACACTCCCCCTCAAGTTGGAGCATGAATGTCTAAAATGCCCAACATGTAAACGATGAAAGTGAGTAGGATGAAGAGCTTTAGTAAGAACATCGGCCGGCTGATGTTCGCTTCGAATATAATGAGGAGAAATAAATCCTTCTTGAAATGCATCATGGACAAAATGACAATCAATTTCAATATGTTTAGTACGTTCATGGAATACAAGATTTTCAGCAATGTGAAGAGTAGCTTGATTATCACAGTGTAATAAAATGGGGCGTGTTATAGGCACCTGAAGATCGCGAAGGAGGCTAGATAACCATTTTAGTTCACATAAAGTCATCGCCAGGGAGCGATATTCAGCTTCAGCAGAAGAGCGAAAAACGGTATGTTGTTTCTTTGTTTTCCACGAAACAGGAGAACCACCGAATGAAATAAAATAGCCGGTAACAGAACGCCGAGTAATGGGGCATGTGGCTCAATCAGAGTCACAGTATGCAGTCAGGAGAAGAGGAGAATTAGACTGAAGAAGAATACCATAACCAGGATTACCTTTGAGATATCGAACAACTCTGATAGCTGCATCCCAATGAGTTTGGCGAGGAGCGTGCATAAACTGAACGAGCGTGTGAACAGAGTAAGCGAGCTCAGGTCTTGTAAGAGTAAGGTAGATCAGCTTACCAATGAGTCTGCGGTATCGTTATGGGTTATCAAAATAAGATCCAGTATCCTTGGCTAACTGATGATTGGGATCAATAGGTGTAGATGCTGGCTTGGCCCCTAACAAACCCGTTTTTTCCAAAGTGTACTTTCGTTGGCATAAAAATAAACCCGAAGGGTTTCTTACAATTTCAATACCCAAAAATATTTGAGAGGACCCAAGTCCTTCATATGAAAGCACTTATTCAAGGAAGTTTAGAATTTATTGAGAGTGGGTAGTGAATTTCCAGTAATTAGTAAATCATCCACATAAATGAGGAAACATAAAAAAATATTTTCGCGAGATTATATAAAGAGAGAATAATCTGCATAAGACTGAGAAAAGCCACACTTACGAAGAGCAGTAGTCAGTTTTGAAAACTAGCACCGAGGAGATTAGCGAAGGCCGTATAAAGATTTCTTCATAAGACAGACTTGTCCTCGGAAAGAGGGCCGAAAAGTAGGTGGCGGTCGCATATAAACTTCTTCCTGTAAATCTCCATGGAGAAACGCATTGTGGACATCCATATGATAAATAGGCCAATTTCGAGCAGTAGCGACAGAAAGTAAAGTGCAAACTGTGACCATTTTAGCAACTGGGGCAAATGTGTCCGTGAAGTCAACACGTGCCATTTGTGTGTTTCCCAAAACCACCAAGCGGGCTTTATATCGTTCGATGGTGCCGTCTGCTTTGTACTTAATACGAAAGACCCATTTACTCCCTAGAGCACGTTTTCCAGGAGGCAAGGGCGTTAAAGACCATGTGTCATTCTTTTCGAGTTCATCAATTTCTTGTCGCATAGCAGCGCGCCAAAGAGGATTAGATACTGCTTCAGAGTAAGTGGTGGGTTCGGATTCTGTGTCTACCGATGCTAAAAAATGCCTGTGTGAAGGAGAAAATTTTTTATAGTCCACAAATTGTGTTATAGGGTAAAGGGACGTACCTGAGAGGTCCGAAGAGGATGACGGAGCAGAAGAGGAATGGGATATAGAAGTCTTCCATATAGCATTACAATCAAAATCTTGGAGTCGAGCAGGAACCTTTTTAATTCGAGTACTTTCCTTGTACCAAGTATTTTTGTAGACTGGCTTGGAGAAGGAGCAGGAGCAGCTAGTATAAATGTTACTAGATTTGGAGCCACTGGATAAGGTGTAGTGGAAATGTGCTGGTCCAAGAAGCTTGCTAGATTGGATGGATCTGCAACTGGGCCCGTGGTGCGGTCTTGACTGGGCAGGACAGAAACAGAAGTTCGGTAGCTGGGATGGAGGCGCTGGGCCTTGCTATTAGCAGGGAGAGAATCGGCTGGGCCATGCGTGCTAGGCTGTGCTCTGGGCCTCGCTGTCAAAAGGAATGGATGAGGCTGGGCTGTTTGTACTGGCCGGTCGTGATGGGCCGCATGAGATGCTGGGCCAGGTGAGTCAACAACTTGGAGAAGGGTTGTCTTGGTCGTGGGTTCCTCCTCCCTTTGTCTTATTGGGCTACCTCTTGCTGGGCTATTTGCTCTGGGCTGGATTTGTATGTTATTTCCACGAAAGAATTTACTCCCTCTTGCTTGTAAGCCCAACATTTGTTCCCCAAAATTATAAGAGCTTGCAAAATCTGGAGTACATTGTGGGGTTTCCGAGTCTCTGTATGGAAACTTTGTCTCATCAAAAATTACATCTCTGGATATAATGAACTTCTCCCTTTTTAAATCATAAAATCGCCAACCTTTCTTGTTGAAGGGATATCCAAGGAAGACACATTCTGCTTCAGGCTCAAAATTTATCTCTAGGTAGATCATGATCATGGACATAAGCTAAACACCCAAAAATTTTAATGTGAGAATAAGATGGTCTTTTCCCATGTAGCATCTCATAAGGCGTTTTTCCATGTAATAATGAAGAGAGTGTGCGATTTATAAGATATCCAGCTGTTAGAACACATTCTCCCCAAAATTTTATGGGTAGGTTAGCTTGAAACCGCAAAGAACGAGCAACATTCAGGATATGCCGAAGCTTCCATTCGACCCTGCCATTTTCTTGTGAAGTCCCAGCGATGGTGGTCTAATGTATCATGCCATGGGCAGAAAAATATGATTTTAGACAAATAAATTCTATACCATTATCACTCCGGACTGTCTTTTCGGTTTTGCCAAATTGGGTTCCCACCATGGCAAAATAATCTTTTAAAATATATGCAACTTTGCTTTTCTCTGAGATCAAATATATCCAGACTGCCCTGGAATAATCATCTACTATAGGAAGGAAATAAGAGGCCCCGATAGTAGACACAGTTTTGTATGGTCCCCATAAATCACAATGAATTAAATGAAAAGTCTGGATGCCTTATTTATACTCAAAGGAAAGCAGTCACGAGTCTGTTTAGCACACAGACAAATATTGCAAGGTGTAGATTTAGTTTTAGAGTCTTTAGAAAGTCCCAAGAAATTATTTACCACAAAATCCGAAGGATGGCCCAACGGTATATGCCATAATGTGCTGGAATCAAGAACCGTGCTAGAAAAAGTGTACAAAGCTGATAATTGCAACGGCTTGTAAAAGAAAATCCCATTCCTTTGCTCACCCACTCCAATCGGCCTCATCGAGATACGGTCCTATATAACACAAAAATTATCAAGAAAGGTGATAAAACACTGAGAGTCTCGGGCCAATTGAGACAAGGAAATTAGGTTGCATTTAAGTTCAGGAATTAAAAGCACATTTAGGAGTTTAAGTCTGGGAGTTAAGGAGACCATTCCTTCTTGAAGAGCAATTGCCTTAGTACCATTAGGTAGACCAATAGTATACGGGTAGACATTATTTAAATTGCTCAAAAAATCTTTCCTACCAGTCATGTGAAGAGGACATCCTGAATCCAAAATTCATAAATTTTTCATACCAGATAATTTATTGGATTGAGTGACATCTGTGTTATTTATAAAGGTCAACAATTTTGATCATTGTTCACTTGATAAATTGGGAATATTGTTGCTGAAGCTTCTTGCTCAGCTAAAGGTTTCTACACCGGTAACGAACGGCGTTCCTCCACGTTGGTCTGTCGTGGCGATATTGGCCCACGCATCAGCCGATCGTCTTCTCTGCATAAGTTGTTGCTGCTGTCTTGCTGTACCACGGCCAGAAGATAGGCGAGATCTGCCTCGCCATCCACCTCTGCTACTGCGACCTGGTGGTGTTCCGCGGTTTCGGCTATTGCGACTAAACGGAGGTCTGCTCCGATTATAATGCCTGCAAATTATGCCGCACCAGGTTGAAGATAATGAACCCGGCGATGAGCAGCGGTGAAGGCCATACTTTCAAAATTATTATTATTTTCATTTTTTCGAGCAAAGTTTTTTTTTTCGAACTTGGCTTTGATACCATGAAAGTTTCCAGTGGGGAAAACAATCTATTGTTTTTCTGTCTATTATTGTAAAAAAGTGTACGTTATATAGTTGTCACCATGTGTGACCAATCCTAAACCAACTATATTAGGAAATCCTAAACTAAATATACATGGATTAGGAGATATAAATCCTAACAATAATAATAATAATACTAATCATAGTAGAATTTTAATCCTTAACAGGAAAAGAGAGCAATAGTCCTGTGCCTCCGATTTTAGCGACTCAACATAGCAGAGAAGAGAGAAACATAAGGCCCTTCGAGTTTTGGATGACAATGGCCACTTCGAGTTCTTAGATTCAACCATAGATCGGAGCTTTGGGGAAGATTGAATGCGGCTTAAATACTGAAAAACGAAGTGAGAGGGGCGGGAAATGGTCGGGGAAGGACGAAAAAGGAGAGGGTGTTTGCTAAAGTTTGGGACCGAAGAAGAAAGGGTTAGGGAAAGGACATCCCCAAGGTTTTTTTAGGATAACCCATTGGGTTACCCACTGGGCTGCCCAAGAGAAAGATTAGAATATTCTATTTATCCACCTATTGTATTTTAGGGTCCAGATCCATCCTAAGTTCCTAACCCATCATATGTTATGGATGGGTTTTTATTACTCCTAAAATGTTAAGATTTGGACGGATCATGGGCTAGTGGGCCTTTTTGCCAGGCCTATTATTATCTAAAATTCAGACCATGTTAACAGGGAAGTGTGATACTTTTAAGTTGGGTGAAAACTTGCACATTATCAAGTGTTCAAACGATTTTACTCTTCCCTAGTTGCAGTAACTCTTAAACAAAGAAAAAATTGCACTATAACAGATTGTGTTTCCTCAGTTAAATTGTTTCTCTAAAAAATTGACTACCGCATCAGAAGAATGAAATGTGTAATTGCTCAGAAATTTTACGAGGCTTATTGTGGTCAAAATCAAGTAAATTCATCAAAGAAAACCATGAATATATTAGATTCATGTTGAATGTGTTCATATTCTGGCAAGTTATTTAATGGCTCTCTTTATGCGTCCTATTTACAAATCATTTTTGGAGTCAAGCTTCAATTGAAAAAAAGTCAGATTCATCAGATAATGCTATGTCGTTAATGGATACCCTAATATCAAGACGGTCGGTGGTTAATTATGACTAGTGCGATAAAAGTTTACGACTTTCATTTTAAGCTCCTTGAGATATATATAAGTGCAAGTTGGGTCACTGATATGTTGAATTTATCATATTGTGGTAGCTTTAGGATCAAGGAGATAATTTTGTGAATTGGCCATCTGATTGGTTTTTACAGCTCTTGGATCTTGCAGGAGCACAATTGCAAGCTTATATTCGAGGAGAGATCCATTGATGACCTGGAAAGGAAGGGAGGGGGAGGAACGAAGGTGCACCGAGAAAAGGTGGGAGGGAGAAGGGAAGAAGAGGAATAAAAAGAAGGAGAAGAAATTAAAAGGCCCCAGATTGTTTTTTTAAGTATTCATTTTGGCTCCAAAGACTTCACTCTTTGTATATTGACTATCAAAAAAGTAGCGGGAGTTAGAGAAAGGACTTGATTGGAATGACTCTCTTAATATCAGGGACTTCATAGACTTTTTAACTTTGAGGTCCTCAATTGACACAAGTACCAACTTTGAGGGATGAAAGTGAAATTTATCCGTGTCTAACGACTAGGCTTAAGATAGTAGGGAGTTTGCTAAAAAGCATCAGATTGATAAACTAAAATATAGAATTACATGTTTATGTGAACTTAAAGCTGCTTAGTTTGTATACAGTGTTGCGATTTTGATATCTAAAAAAGAATTGATTTCATTCCATCTTTGATTCAAAGAACTGCGTTTAGCCCCCCGCTCATGAAACGGCACTTCCTACGGATTGGGTACTATCCCCTTATCATCATGTTCAATCAATCAGGACATCTCATCAGGAGTCCATGGCTGCTAGAAGTATAGTTCAGAACTTAGGTAATGCAGTTAGGGAAGTAGCCAAGAATAAAAGCTTGAGCTGGTGGTACACTCCCCATATGGTTGTTGCTTCTTGTGCTATTGTTGAACATATCCATCTGGTTTATCTTATCCTTGAAATTCGAGACGTAAGCATAAGGCCATATAAAATGACGACACTTGCAGATAATCTGGGGTTGTTTGCTCTGTGATGTTGTAGATAAAGTGTTTGATGAAACTCCTCATTGGTGTCTTCTCTTTTCAATTCTGGGTTCCTTTGCCATCAGGGTGCAACCACTTAGGTGCGTTGTTGTGTTCCTCAAAGCGCATTATTGTCTTGAACAAGATGGACCTTGCAAAACAATCAAATCTAAATATGATTATTTTTTAACATTTGTGGTTAATAAATGCAGTTGGTTTGCAAAAACATAAAATGAAACAAGAAAGAAGCTTGAGACAGGGTTCTCCATTTGATACCACTTTTATTATGCTAAAGATGCTTCATTGTTCCACCCCTTGAATTTATGTTGTAGATTTTCTTATGAATTTTATCAATTTTCTAATTCTGAGTAAATATATGCAGAGAGACTAACATTTTGTTATACAGGACTGGAGCACATATTTTGACCAACATAACTTTGTTTCTTTCAAAGTCAATGCACATATTCACGACGTAATGATGGAGCTTATTTTTTCAGGGAAAAATTCTTCCCTCTCTGTCTAACGGATTGATGGCACATCTTTATCTTTCATATAACATTTGCATCTTTTACATACGCTATTCGCCATGAAATGTTTTACCCATGGGAAAAAGTGAAATATTCTTCGTTTTCAGCATGGATCACCAAATAGGAACCATTTTCATAAACTTTGTCAATCTGCCATGGGAAAAAGAATATAGCAATTATACAAGTCGAATGTCTTCTTTTGCTTCTGTTGCCTTTCTTATGATCTCTTTTGGTTTGTTTTGGTTCAGAAAGACCTCGAATATGCATCTTTATTTGCGTGTGAATAAAATTTAACCAGTCTTCTCATGCACTTGTTTCTAGGTTTATTATTTTGCAAGTCAACGATAGTTGCTTTTGCACATAAATTTTCACTTTACAAATTTGTTATCTTATTTAAATAGATTAACATTTTACAGTTCCTCAACTTTCTGCTAGCCAAAGTCAGGGAACTAATAAGAACCACTCGTTCGAATCATACAATTACAATGATGCTAGTTAGAATACCTAACGTAGGAAAGTCGGCTCTTGCTTACTCTTTGCATCAAGTTGGAAGGATTTAGTGCCACAGTTACCCTATTTTTTGTTTTTACCAATTTATTATTAGCAATGTTTTTCAAAATCTACTTAATATTAATAAGCAGATCTAACATAAAACAAACAGATCTAACATATAACAAACAGATCTAGCAAAATAGACAAGAATAATAGTAAAGGTCTACAAAAAAAAAAAAAAAACGAAATAAACAGAGAAGGTTTAGAGGATGCGTCCCTGAGCCAGATCCACGGAACTCAACAGTTCCCGTGTGTCCGGAAAGTCGACTTGAGGCAGTCGCCAGTCCACAAGAGCACCGGAAAGTTGAAGTTGTTTCCGGGCTCTAATACCACTGATGTACGGATCAATAGATCCACAAACCTATTTACTATTACACACAACTTTCCTATTTACTATTACAGCCCTCAAAAATAAGAAATTTCAGAAAGACCCTAAACTATTACAAATTACAATCTGGTCCTTCTTTTTCATCTTTTGAAACTGGTCTCGATTTTTTTTCTCCCGGAAAGGCGCCTCCTTTCCTCTTCTTCTCCGGGAGCAGAGCACCGAAGGTCACCGGAATTTGCAGAAGACCGTGAGCAAAACGAAAGGAAAGAAAAGCCTTGAAGAAACTTACCTGAACCGCGGTAGCGAGCTCAGCGGCGGGGATCCACAGCAGAAGTAGCAACGGCAGCAGCAGCAAATGAGGGGGAGACGCAGCGAGCTAGGCTCGTTGCGGCTCCAACCAGCAGCACCAGCACGGACGCCAATGAAGCAACAAACAGTCCAACAGCAGAGGGCGAGCAGCGGCGAAGTCGACGCCAAACTCCAGAAGATGCGGCGAGCTCAAGGTGGTGAGCAGCCAGCAGCAGCGTCCCTCAGTCAGACCAAGCTCACCGGGAATGGCTATCTTTTTCTCTCTCGTTCTCACTCTCTCTTACACACACTCCCTCTCTCTCCTACAGCTCTCTCTCGCTCTCTCTCTCTCTTGAACACAATCACCAGAAGGTAGTCAGGCAGTGACGCCGACTCGCTGCGTCGGCGACCGAGAGATCATGGAGGTGGGCAGCGGCGGCCAAGCAGTAGAGGAGGAAGAGAAAGGCAGAATATAGAGAGGAGGAAAAATGGAAAGGGGAGGCTACCTTCTAATTAGGGCGGCCTCCAAAATAGAAAGATATATATATATAGTAACCCTAAGTCACCATGGGCGCCCGGCCCGGCCCGGCATCTTGGTCCAATAAATTTCAACCTATTCCTTTAATGAGCCCAGTCCATAATCATCATAGGGAGTATTGGGCTGAGAAAAAAATGAAAAATCTGGGTTAGAAAGGCCCAAATGACCAACAAACTCCACCTTGAGCACATTTTTCTTGAAACTTCCAGCCGCAACAGACTCAAAAGAGTCAACCTTCATCAATGTGAAGAAGATCCCTGCACAAAGAAAATTTATCAGTTGTCACAACTTTAGTACCAAAGTCTACAATATTATCTTTAGTACTAGTTTTCTCAATATTCACTAAGCCACTTGAAACATTTTCCCTTATGAAATGATACTTAACATCTATGTGTTTAGTCCTCTCATGATTAACAGGGTTTTTACATAAGTGGAGACAACTTTGGCTATCAGTATAAATCACAGCTTTGGAATTTAAAACATGCAATTCAGATAGAAGGCCTTGAAGCCAAATAGCTTCCTTAATCGCCTCCGTGGCAGCAATGTATTAAGCCTCCGTAGTCGATAAAGCAACTAAAGGCTGCAACTGTGACTTCCAAGATATGCAATTGCCTACTAAAGTTAAGAAATAAGAAGTGGTAGATTTCCTACCATCTTTGTCACCGCAAAGTCAGAATCAACATATCCAACTAGTTCAAAAATATCGGACCAATTATGATAAAAAAACCCCTATAATAGTCCCATTAATATACCGTAATAACCACTTAAGAGCTGCCCAATGATCCCTACCCGGATTCGATATGAATTGGCTAAGAAGGCTTATGGAATAAGCAATATCGGGTCGGGTAGATATCATTAAATACATGACGGATCCTATAGCCATCCCATAGGGTATGTTTGCCATGACTTTCTTTTCTTTTTCAGTTTTGGGGCATGATTTTTCAAAAAGCTAAAAATGGCTCGCAAGTGGGGTACAAACTGGTTTGCATAAATGCATAAAAAATTTGGAAACAATTTTCTGCAAAAAGGATTTCTGGGATATGAATAAGGAGCGGTCAGCTCTATCTCTACTGATGTTCATCCCAAGGATTCTAGAAGCAGAAACTAAATCCTTCATATCAAACTCTGACTTTAACAAGGATTTCAAACTAGCAATCTTATCTCTATGCTTACAAGCAATCAACATATCATCCACATAGAGCAAAAGATAAACAGCAGTTTCAACATCATCACCACGAAAATATAAACAGCTATCACAATTGCTTTTAATAAAACCAGCTTTAAGCATGAAAGAGTCAAACCGTTTATACCATTGCCTTGGTGATTGTTTAAGTCCGTACAAGGACTTTTTCAAGAGACATGCCATGTGTTCCTTACCCTTTTCCTTAAAACCTGGTGGTTGTCGCATGTAGATAGTTTCTTCAAGTTCGCCATGCAAGAATGCAGTTTTTACATCAAGTTTTTCAAGATCAAGATCATAAAAAGCAACGATTGTAAGCATTATCCTAATTGTTTTATATTTAACAACGGGAGAAAATATTTCGTTGAAATCGATGCCCTCAAATTGAGAAAAACCTTTTGCAACCAGCCTAGCCTTGAACCTCGGGGGTTCATTGACAGATTCAGGCTCTTTGATTTTAAAAATCCATTTGCAATCAATCAACTTTTGCTTTGAGGGTTTTTGAACAAGAATCCAGGTTTTGTTTTTGTGAAGCGAGGACATTTCCTCTTCCATAGCATGCAACCATAAAGAGTGATTAGGGCTCTTTAACACATCAGAAAAACACAGCGGTTCTTTCCCGTCCATGTAGGATGCAGCAGCAAAAACATATGAGATAATGTATGAATAACCGTACCTAACGGGTTCTCTCGACACTCTTCTAGCCCTATCCCTTGACAGCTGGTAGTCTCTGAGGGCTTGTGCTTGTGTCTCTGGATAATCCTCATCATCATCTGACTCTCCACTAGTTTCGGGTTCATGTTCTTGAGCTTATGATGGTTCGAAGGTGTCCTCCACCTCAACGGGAGCATTCCCATCCGTGGGAACATCAGTAGAACTATCGGGATCAGTTTTATCCTTTAGACAAGGCATATCAAGCTCGTTAAAGACAACATCCCTACTCACAATGACCCTTACTCCCGACTCACCTTTGAGCCGAACTTTGTATCCCTTCACCCTACTAGGGTAGCCTATAAACACTCCCTTTTTCGACCTTGGGTCTAACTTACCCTCCTTTTGATGTGCAAATAAAGTATATCCAAACACTCTAAGGTTGGACAGGTTTGGTAGTTCTCCGAACCACAACTATAAAGGAGTTTTGACATTTATGGCTGTTGAAGGTGATCTATTGATGAGGTAGATAGCTGTACTTACAGCTTCTCCCCAAAAAGGTTTTGGGATACCTGAGGATACCATAAGACACCTAACCTTATCCATGATTGTTCGGTTCATCCGTTCAGCAACACCATTTTGCTGAGGGTTGTGCCTAACAGTCTTATGATGCAAAATGCCATGTAATGCACATAAATCAGCAAACTTTTTGTTACAAAACTCAAGGCCATTGTCTGTCCTAATTGTCTTTAGTTTATTTCCGGTTTGATTTTCAGCAAGGTGTTTTCACTCAGAAAACTTTTCAAGAGTTTGATCTTTTGATTTTAAAAGAAATACCCACACATGCCTAGAAAAATCATCAACAACAGATAAGAAATAAACATTGCCACAATAGGTTGGAACCTTTTCGAGTCCCCACTAATCACAATGCACATAATCAAGGACAGAAGTGGACTTGTGCGTGCCACCTGAAAAACTAATTTTATGTTGTTTTCAAAGAACACAATGGTCACAAAAATCCAATGATTCGATTTTGTCACCACCCAAAAGATTTTGCTTATGAAGACAATGCAGTCCCTTTTCATTGATGTGGCCAATCCGACGGTGCCACAACAAAGTCTTTTCAGGGACAGATTTTGAAACTAATACAGATGCTTCGCAAACAGTTTTTCCAGTCAAATGGTATAAACCATCCGTTTTAAAACCTTTGAGCATGACCATTGCTCCTTTGCAAACTCTCATAATACCATTTTTCAGATTTGTAAGAATAACCGTTTGTGTCAAAAACACCGAGGGAGATTAGATTCCGACGAAGATCGGGCACATATCTCAACTCAGTCAATTTTCTGGTCACGCCGTCATGAATTTTAATGAAAACATTTCCAATACCCTTAATGTCACAAACATGATTATTTACCATAAAAACTTTTCCATGCTCGAGGGGTTTAAAATCTGAAAACTAGTGCTTGTTTGGTGTCATGTGAAAAGTGCAGCCAGAATCAAGAATCCAATTATCAGAAACAAAAGAAGGGGAAGGGGATACACACAAAACCTTAGAATACATGGAATTACCATCTGATTCAAAATCGTATGTTTTGTCATTTTTATTGCTCCCTTTACCTTGTTTACGTTGTTTTTCATCTTTGATTCTCTTAAAATACTTGTTTTTCATATGACCTTCCTTCTTGCAGTAAAAACACTTCACTTTCTTATCTCGTGATTTCGGCCTCCCTTTACTTTTAGAACGGTGACTAAAAGATTCTCTCTGGTCAACCCTCCCTCTCACGTAAAGGTTCTCTCCATTAGATTTGCTTTCTTTTCTCAAATCAAGGTCCTTTGATTTTAAAGCGTTTTTCACATCAGAAAGAGTCAAATCATCTCTGCCATACTTGATAGCAGAGTTAACATCATTAAAAGACTCAGGTAAGGAGTTTAATAAAATAACAGCAATGTTTTCATCGAAGATCTTCTCTCCAACGTTTTGCAATTCCAAAACGATTTTGTTTAAATCATCAATGTTTTCTAAAAGAAATTTCGACTCGCTCATTTTAAAACCAAAAAGTTGTTCTTTTAAATAAATCTTATTTGATAAGGATTTTCCCAAATACAATTTTTCGAGTTTTGTCCAAATTTCAAAGCTTTGTCATTTTCGTCTATTTCTCGCAAAACATTACCGGTTAAATGCAAGGTGAGGCAATTGTGGGCATCACCAAGTTTTTCAGAAAGCACTTCACCCTTCCAAGATTCCGAATACTTTTCAGGGCTACAAATTGCGGGTGCGATGTTATTTTGGACTAAAACTGCTTTCATTTTTCTCCGCCACATTACGAAATCAGATTTGCCATCAAACTTGTCGGTTTCAATTTTTGGAATAGACATGATTCAAAATGGCAAATAAGAGTAATTAATGGTTAGAAAAATAAAAGATTTGAAAAAGAAGTTTTTCACACAAATAAAATGTCCGGATTTTGATTTGAAAAACGGCGCAATAAAAATAGGTGAAACGCAAAAATCTCACAACATAAATAGCGCAGTTGCACAAGAATAACCGAGATAGAGAAATAAACAGGTAAAGGCTGAGCAACAGCCTTCCAACACAAATAACAGTAAAACCAACAATCACGAATAATAACAACAATTTGTAATCAGTTACAAAAAATCACCAAGACACAACTACTTGAAGTCTCTGTGGACTCAAGCCTGGCTTGGGTTTTAGATTTTTCAAAAATAAACTAGATTTACAAAAATAGTAGATCCGTGACAGTAGATTTAAAGCAAATAAGCAGATCTAACAGAAAACAAACAGATCTAGCATATAACAAACAGATCTAGCAAAATAGACAAGAATAATAGTAAAGATCTACCAAAAAAAATAAAATAAACAGAGAAGGTTTAGAGGATGCTTCCCTGAGCCAGATCCACGGAACTCAACAGCTCCCATAGGTCCGAAAAATCGACCCGAGGCAGCCGCCGGTCCACAAGAGCACTGAAAAGTTGAAGTTGTTTCAGGGCTCTAATACCACTGATGTGCGGATCAATAGATCCACAAACCTATTTACTATTACACACAACTTTCCTATTTACTATTACAGCCCTAAAAAATAAGAAATGACAGAAAGAACCTAAACTATTACAAATTACAATCTGGTCCTTCTTCTTCTTCTTCTTCTTAAATTGGTCCTGATTTTTCTTCTCCCGGAAAGGCGCCTCCTTTCTTCTTCTTCTCTAGCAGCAATGCACCGAAGGTCGCTGGAATCTGCAGAAGACCGTGAGCAAAATAAAAGGAAAGAAAAGGCTTAAAGAAACTTACTCGAACCGCGGTAGAGAGCTTAGCAGCGGGGATCCACAGCAGAAGCAGCAACGGCAGCAACAGCAAAGGAGGGGGAGACGCAGCGAGCTGGGCGAGAGAGTAAATTAACAGACAAGAAAAGAGGAGGTGCCGAGAGAGCTAAAGACGTTTTAGAACTAGTACATACGGATATCTGTGGACCGTTCTCTGTGGCTTCTTGGAATGGTCAACAGTACTTTATAACGTTCATAGGCGATTACTCTCGTTATGGTTACCTATATTTGATACATGAGAAATCAGAGGCCTTGGATAAGTTTAAAGCATTTAAAGCTGAAGTTGAAAATCAATTAGGCAAAAGGATTAAATTCATCAGATCTGACCATAGAGGTGAATATTACGGCAGAAATTACGGTTCAGGTGAACAACGTCTAGGGCCATTCGCCAAATTCTTAGAAGAGTGTGGGATCGTCCCTCAATATACTATGCCAGGGTCACCTAGCATGAATGGAGTTGCTGAGAGATGAAATAGAACCCTTAAGGACATGGTAAGAAATATGATTGGTCATACTAATTTATCATATCACTTTGGGGGTATGCACTTAAAACTGCAATCTATATACTTAATAAAGTTCCAACTAAAGCAACAACAAAAACCCTATATGAGTTGTGCACAGGAAAGAAACCTGTCTTAAGACATTTAAGGGTATGGGGATGTCCAGTTGAGGCAAGGCCTTATAGGCCTAATGAGAAGAAATTGGATGAAAGAACAGTTAGTTGCTATTTTATTGGATACTCTGAACGGTCATGGGGTTACAAGTTTTTCTCAAAACAGAATAAGTTTTAGACGGGAAATGCTCGGATCTTTCAGGATATTGAGGTTGGGAGGGAAGATAAAGCAAGAAACTTTGTCTTTAATGAGAACTCTGTTCTCATTCCTAGTGTTATTCTTGAACATGTGCAGGTTCTTGTACCTGATCTTATTCAAGAACAAAATTCAGTACAAGATAATGTTGTACTTCCTCATAATATAGATCAACAGGCTTTGCCTCAGGCTTTGCCTGAAATTGATCATCAGGTCGCCCCTCAACCTTTTGTTCCTATGGAGTAACCTCAACAACCTCAAGAACCAGTGCCCTTAAAAAGATCCATTCGAGAAAGAAAAAGCGCAATTTCAGATGATTATGTTTTGTATCTTAATGAGCATATGGAAAACATTGACTCAGCAGAAGATGATCCAATCACTTTTTGTCAAGCCATTAAAAGCTTAAATGCTCGTAAATGGATAGATGCCATGGGTGAAGAAATCCAATCTATGAAAGACAATGACGTGTGGGATCTTGTTCCTTTGCTAGAAGGTGTGAAACCAACTGGTTGCAAATGGGTTTTTAAAACCAAACGGGATTCACAAGGCAATGTGGAGAGATATAAAGCGCGTCTAGTCGCTAAGGGATTTACTCAAAAGGAAGTTATTGAATACAAAGAGACTTTCTCTCCTGTTTCTTCGAAAGACTCTTTTAGAATAATTATGGCACTAATGCTATATTTTGATCTTGAGTTACATCATATGGATGTCAAAACAGCTTTTCCCAATAGGAACATTGATGAGACAATTTATATGGTACAACTTGAAGGTTTAGAATCCAAAAATTCTGAACAATTGGTTTGTAAACTTAAGAAATCCATCTATGGGCTCAAACAAGCTTCTCATCAGTGGTACTATAAATTTTACAATGTGATATTATCTTTTGGTTTTGATGTAAATTTTGTGGATGATTGTGTGTATCACAAGTTATGTAAAAATAAGTACTTTTTTCTACTACTTTATGTGGATGACATCTTGGTTGCTAGTAACGATGTAGGTTTGATGCTTAAAACTAAGAAATTTCTCTCGAAGAAATTTGAGATGAAAGACCTTAGTGAAGCATCTTTTGTATTAGGAATCCAAATTCATCGAGATCGTTCTCGAGGAATTCTTGGATTATCACAAAAGGGATACATCAATGAGGTATTACAGCGATTTGAAATGCAAGATTGTAAACCGCTTGATACTCCGATGGCTAAAGGGAATAAGTTTAATCTCAAACAGTGCCCTAATAATGACTTTGAATCCAAGCAAATGGAAGGTATTCCTTATGCTTCAGTATTTGGAAGCATGTATGCATAAGTCTGCACTCGTCCAGACCTTGCATTTATAGTTGGTATGCAGGACAGATATTTGAGTAATCCGAGTCCTGCACATTGGATAGCAGCCAAGCGGGTCATGAGATATTTGCAGAAAACAAAACATTATATGCTCACTTATAGAAAGTCGAATAAACTTGAGATCGTTGGGTATTCAGATTCCGACCTAGGTGGATGTCAAGATAGCATGAGCTTTACATCAGGATGTATTTTTCTGCTATCTGAAGGGGCGGTATTATAGAAAAGTGTCAAACAGATACTCATTGCCTCTTCAACTTTGGAAGCAGAATTTGTAGCATGTTTTGAGGCATCAATATTTGGCTGCATAATTTCATTACAGGACTGCGTGTGAGAGACCACTTAAATTATTTTATGATAACAAAGCTGCAGTGTACTTTTCTAACAATAATAGGAGCTCAACAAAATCTAAGTATATAGACCTCAAGTTTCTAGTTGTAAAAGAACGAGTTCATAATGGTATAATTAGTATTGAGCTTATTGGGTCAGGCTCCATGCTTGCGGATCCGCTAACTAAAGCATTGACACCGAAGGTCTTTACAGAACATACTACCCATATGGGTGTTGTATCTTTAGATGGTGTCTAAATTTAGTGGGAGTCTGTATATATATTTATGCTCATACTTTATTTATTTATTATTATTAATGTGACAATAATTTTCTACCATTCGCTCATTAAGACTATGTTGTTGAGTTGTTCATTTCCTATTTATATGTTAAAGTGATCTCAACTTGAAAAAGACCTTATGCTTTCTGAACCCTATCATCTTGGGCCGGCTTCTTAATCTACCCCACTAATTTTTTAAAGTAATACCCAACTAACACTCCCTTGGAAGAACGATGGCTCTAGTTTTTTATTTTTTTTTATTTTAGTCGAGACCCTCGGAGGCATCCTGTAGGTTCACTCAAAAGTTTTAAGTCTCTGCTAGGGCTAAGGCTGGGGGCAAAAGAGCAATGAAGAAATGAGTGATCAACTGATTCTTCTGAGGATTTACAACGATTATTTGTATTTATTTATTTTAATTACATTGAAAACAATATTTTACATTGCCAAAAATACAATAATAACCATGGTAATTAAGACTGGATTTCAATCGATAAAAGATTTAGTGACATTTTTTAATATGACCTTTATTTATAACCTTCTCTATAAAAAAAATACTATAAGAAATGTCACCAAAAAATTAATATAAATGATCATGTGCGTTGTGAATTAAATAATATTTGTAGATATTCATGAGAGATAAGAATATCTGAAATAAAATCTATTTCCTGAAGAGATAGGATTATAAAGATATAGATACCTAAAGATATATATTCTTTAGGAATAGATATTATGATTAGATAAGTGATAAAATTTTAATTACATCTTACTTATGATAGAATCTATCTGTCTGATTCACCCCTATCTTTTGTATCTCCTAAGCACTATAACTAGGGTTTAGGCCTTCAGTTGTATCACACCTCAGAGAGAAATCAACAAACGTTCTCTACGTTTCTCTCTACTCTTTTCTGTCTTTTTTTTTCTTTATATATTCTTCTTATAATTCCTTATATTATCTCTCTTTTTACTCTATATTTTATATCAACATTCTATATTGTGCCAACGATGCTGCGCCAACAAATTTCGTAATACGTTATCAACACGACACTCTACCATGGGTTGTTGCTTTCTTCAAGACCAAGGAATTCTTTAACAGAACTTCATGCCAGGGAAAAATGGAGAGAGGTACTTCTTTTACTAATATCTCGATTATAAAACTTGAACTTTTCGTTTATGATATTTTAAGAAAAAAGTTATTTATGCAAATACATCGGATATTTAAGGGGTTTGGAGGACACTATTAAATAAATGCAAGTGTCTTGAAGACAGAATTAATAAAACTATAAAGCATCAAAGCCATCAACATTGGAAAGATTTAAATCAACTATAAAACCACTAGAAGTTACTTGTTATACACTTTTATATCAACTATGCAAATATCAGAAGTTAGTTATTTATACAAACACTAGTTGTGTTTGGTTGTACTTGCGGTTGAAATATTTATCAGTAGTATGCTTCTACCACATATATAATTTCTCCTCAATCAAAATTTAAGGAGAAAATATTATTAATGATGTGATAGAGAAAATATTCTAACTTTATCATATCCCAAACATGCTTTTGCAATAGCAATATCGACAAAGACATTTTTGAACATTTTAAATTATAAGTCTCGCATCTTCTTGAGACTAACGAAAATTTAAGTCATTGATGAAATATTACGATATTAGCCTATCAATTATGTTATCCTGTGAAGTGAATGCATTAAACTTATAATTTATTTATAAAATAGATTTTGGTTGAGACCACAACTATGATATAAATATTATTTATAGTTATATCAATGACTCAATAAACTCGCAATATATGAATTTACACTAGAAGTGAAAATTAGTGAGAAAGGAAAAGAGTATATATTACAAACTTTGTAAAATTATTAATCAATTTGATTCATCGCGTACCTGAAAGTGTTATTTGCATTCCAAAGTTATGCTGTTGATACTAATGATGCTATTACTAATGACATCGAAAGGGAATAGACAAATGATGTCAAATTATTCAAAAATATCCGATGATTATTCGTGATATATTTTATGATTTTTAAAGTATCAAATTATTTTTCTTTCTCACTACTAGAAAATTCATCTTTTGGGGCACTTATAGGGGTCATAATGAAGTACATGAGCTCTTAAGACACTTGTGGAAAGTGCCCTCTATCATTGCGTTAGGAAAAGTTATTAGGGCACTTAAGAGTGCTACAATATGTTATAGCTTTAATGTGGCACTCCAAAGTGCTGTTTGAAACTGTCAATTTCGTTAAAATAAAAGGCACTTGTTAGTGCCACATTAAGCTAATACCGCACTTTAAAGTACCTCATTAGATTTTAATCAGAATGCACATTGAAGTGCCATATTAAATACATTTTATATAACAATCAAAAGTGTCATATCAGACATGTTTTATGACACTTGAAGATGTTACTTAACTTTTATTTTGGCATTTACATTTGTTCCACTAGATACTTCTTAACTATAAACATGATGCTTAGTAAAAAAAACAAAAACAAAAATATAACATAGTAAACTATCATCTTAGGAAACTTCATATCTGTCAAATACAATAGTATGCAAAAAGCACAAAGCATCTTAATTGTTACGCCGATCAAGCAACCTCCAAAACAACCTATTTACTATTACAATCCACCTGCCTTACTATTAAAACCCTCAAATGAACAAAAAGAAAAAGCAAAAAGAGGCGGATCCTATCTATTACAACAAGAGTCCTCTTCCTTCAGTTTCCGTTCCGAGAGACTATTAGAAATCACTAGAAAGGTAGATTAGTTAGTAATAATAAATTGAACGGAAGCTGTAAATCTTACCCCGAGACCCTCAAGGTCTCGGCCAGAGCAGTGGAGGAAATCGGACGAGCTCGGCGAGTTCGGTTTCCGTGTACGCGTCCGTCACAGGATGTCCTTCTAGAGAAGAATAGGATGAATCCCTCAGGTTAAGCCGGTTAGCCTCAGGCAAAACAGCTCTCTATCTCTCTCCGCAAAGGCAAGCCCTTTCCTCTCTCAACCAAGCCACACGCACGGTGTCAAGGAGGACAACCGGCACAGAGTATCGGTGATAGAGTCCCGAAGGGCGAAAGAGAACACGAATAGACAGTCGGTTCGAAAGAAGAGAGAGAGAAGACAAAAGGTCAGAGAGAGTGTGGAGGCAGCGGCGGCATCAACAGAGAAAGAGGAATTAGGGCAGGCTGGGAGAGAAAAGAACAATATATAGCCAACTTGCCTGGGTCGGGTCGGGTTGAACCCGGCCCGGCCGGCATCAAGGACCAGCCAGCCCAGTCCGGTTATTCATCATAGGGATAAAAGGGTTGAGGAAATAAAATGAAAAAATGTGAAAAGATGGCCCAATAGGCCAACAAACTCCACCTTAAACATATTTTCATTGAATTTTCAGCCAGCACTAACTAAAAGAGTCAACCTTCATCTACATGAAGGAGGTCCCTACACAAAGAGAATTTATCAGTTGTCACAATCTTAGTACCAAAATCTGCAAGATTATCTTTAGAACTAATTTTTCAATATTGACTATACCACTTCAAACCTTTTCCCTTATGAAATGATACTTAACATCTATGTGTTTAGTCCTCTCATAATAAACAGGATTTTTACACAAGTGGAGACAAGTTTGACAGTCAGTATAAATCACAGCTTTGGAATTTAAAACATGCAATTCAGATAGAAGGCCTTGAAGCCAAATGGCTTCCTTAATCGCCTCGGTGGCAGCAACTTATTCAGCCTCCGTAGTCGATAAAGCGACTACAGGCTGCAACGGTGACTTCCAAGATATGCAATTGCCTGCTAAGGTAAAGAAATAAGAAGTGGTAGATTTCCTACCATCTTTATCACCTGCAAAGTCAGAATCTGCATATCCAACCAGTTCAAAATTATCGAACCAATTATGATAAAGCAAACCCCTATCAATAGTCTCATTAATATACCGTAATAACCACTTGAGAGCTGCCCAATGATCACTACCCAGATTGGACATGAATCGGCTAAGAAGACTTATGGAGTAAGCAATATCGGGTCGGGTGGATATCATTGAATACATGACGGATCCTATAGCCATCCTATAAGGTATGTTTGCCATGTCTTTCTTTTCTTTTTCAGTTCTGGGGCAAGATTTTTCAGAAAGCTGGAAATGGCTTGCAAGTGGGGTACAAACTGGTTTGCATAAATGCATCGAAAATTTGGAAACAATTTTCTGCAAAAAGGATTTCTGGGATATGAATAAGGATCGGTCAGCTCTATCCCTACTGATGTTCATCCCAAGGATTCTAGAAGCAGAACCTAAATCCTTCATATCAAATTCTGACTTTAACAAGGATTTCAAACGAGTAATCTTATCTCCATGCTTACAAGCAATCAACATATCATCCACATAGAGCAAAAGATAAACAGCAGTTTCAACATTGTCACCACAAAAATATAAACAGCTATAATAATTTCTTTTAATAAAACCAGCTTTAAGCATGAAAGAGTCAAACCGTTTATACCATTACCTTGGTGACTGTTTGAGTTTGTACAAGGACTTTTTCAAAAGACATGCCATGTTTTCCTTACCCTTTTCTTCAACACCTGGTGGTTGACGCATATAAACAGTTTCTTCAAGTTCCCCATGCAAGAATGCAGTTTTTACATCAAGTTGTTCAAGATCAAGATCATAAAAGGCAACAGTTGCAAGCATTATCCTAATTGTTTTATATTTAACAATGGGAGAAAATATTTCATTGAAATCGATGCCCTCAACTTGAGAAAAACCTTTTGCAACCAGCCTAGCCTTGAACCTTGGGGGTTCATTGGCAGATTCAGGCTCTTTGATTTTGAAAATCCATTTGCAATCAATTAATTTTTGCTTTGAGGGTTTTTGAACAAGAATCCAGGTTTTGTTTTTGTGAAGCGAGGACATTTCCTCTTCCATAGCAGGCAACCACAAAGAGCGATTAGGGCTCTTTAACACATCAGAAAAACACACCGGTTCTTTCTCTTCTAAGTAAGATGCAGCAGCAAAAGCGTATGAGACAATGTAGGAATACCCATACCTAACGGGTCCTCTCGACTCTCTTCTAACCCTATCCCTAGATAGCTGGTGGTTTCTTAGAGCTTGTGCTTGTGCCTCTGGATGATCCTCAACATCATCATCTGAATTTTCAGATTTTGGCGTGTCGGTTTCAGGTTGACTAGTTGATATATCCGACTCTTCACTGGTTTCGGGTTGAGCGTGAGCTTGTGCAGGTTCGGAGGTATCTTCCACCTCTATGGGAATATTCCCATCTATGGGAACATCGATAGCACTATCAAGATTGGTTTTAGCCTTTAGACAAGGCATATCAAGTTCGTTGAAGACCACATCCCTACTCACAATAACCCTCACCCCCGGCTCACCTTTGAGCCAAACTTTGTATCCCTTTACCCCACTAGGGTAGCCTAAAAACACTCCCTTTCTTGACCTTGGGTCTAACTTACCCTCCTTTTGATGTGCAAATGCAGCACACCTAAACACTCTAAGGTTTGACAGGTTTGGTGGTTCTCCAGACCACAACTCTTAAGGGAATTTTGAAATTTATGGCTGTTGAAGGTGATCTACTTATGAGGTAGACAGGTGTACTTACAGCTTCTCCCCAAAAAGGTTTTGGGATTCCTGAGGACACTATAAGACACCTGACCTTATCCATAATGGTATGGTTCATCCTTTCAGCAACACCATTCTGTTGAGGATTGTGCCTAACAGTCCTACGATGCAGAATGCCATGCAGTGCACATAAATCAGCAAACTTTTTGTTACAAAACTCAAGGCCATTATCTGTCCTAATTGTCTTTAGTTTATTTTCGATTTGATTTTCGGCAAAGCGTTTCCACTCAGAAAACTTTTCAAAAGTTTGATCTTTTGATTTTAAAAGAAATACCCACACATGCCTAGAAAAATCATCAACAACAGATAAGAAATAAACATTGCCACCATAGGTTGGAACCTTTTCGAGTCCCCACAAATCACAGTGCACATAATCAAGGACAGAAGTGGACTTGTGTGTGCCAACTGAAAAACTAATTTTATGTTGTTTTCCAAGAACACAATGGTCACAAAAATCCAATGATTCGATTTTGTCACCACCCAAAAGATTTTTCTTTTGAAGGCAATGTAGTCCTTTTTCACTGATGTGGCCAATTCGACGGTGCCACAACAAAGTCTTTTCAGGAACAGATTTTGAAACCAATGCAGATGCTTCGCAAACAGTTTTTCCAATTAAATGATATAAACTATCCTTTTTAAAACCTTTGAGCATGACCAGTGCTCCTTTGCAAACTCTCATAATACCGTTTTCAGATTTGTAAGAAAAACCGTTTGTGTCACAAACACCCAGGGAGATTAGATTCCGACGAAGGTCGGGCACATATCTCACCTCAGTTAATTTTCTAGTCACACCATCATGCATTTTAATAAAAACATTTCCAATACCTTTGATGTCACAAACATGATTATTACCTATAAAAACCTTTCCATGCTCAAGGGGTTTAAAATTTGAAAACCAATGCTTATTATGTGTCATATGAAAAGTGCATCCAGAATCAAGAATCCAGTGTTCAGAAACAGGAGAAAGGGAAGGGGATACACACAAAACTTCAGAATACATTGAATTACCATCTGATTCAAAATCAGTGAGTTTTGTCATTTTTATCGCTCCCTTTACCTTGTTTACGTTGTTTTTCTTCTTTGATCCTCTTAAAACACTTATTTTTCATATGACCTTCCTTGCCACAGTAAAAACACTTCACTTTCTTATCTCGTGATTTCGACCTCCCTTTACTTTTAGAACGGTGACAAAAAGATTCTCTCCGGTCAACCCTCCCTCTCACGTAAAGGTTCTCTCCGTTAGATTTGTGTTCTTTTCTCAAATCAAGGTCTTTTGATTTTAAAGCATTTTTCACATCAGCAAGAGTCAAATCATCTCTGCCATACTTGATAGCAGACTTAACATCATCAAAAGACTCAGGCAAGGAATTTAATAAAATAACAGCAATGTTTTCATCAGAAATCTTTTCACCAACGTTTTATAATTCCAAAACTATTTTTCTTAAATCATCAATGTTCTCTGAAAGAGATTTTCGACCCGCTCATTTTAAAACCAAAAAGCTGTTCTTTTAAATAAATCTTATTTGATAAGGATTTTCCCAAATACAGTTTTTCAAGTTTTGTCCAAATCTCAAAGGCATTGTCTTTTTCGTCTATTTCTCATAAAACTTTATCGGTTAAATGTAAGGTGAGGCAACTGTGTGCATCACCAAGTTTTTCAGAACGCACTTCACCCTTCCAAGATTCCGGATACTTTTCAGGGCTACAAATTGCGGGTGCAATTTTATTTTGGACTAAAACTGCTTTCATTTTCCTACGCCACATTACGAAATCAGATTTGCCATCAAATTTGTCAATTTCAATCTTTTGAACAGACATGATTAGAATGGAAAATAAGAGTAATCGATGGCTAGAAAAATGAGAGATTTGAAAAAGGTTTGTCACTCAAATAAAATACCCCAGATTTTTGCTTTAAAGAAAAACGGCACAGTAAAGTACGTGAAACGCAGTAGTGTCTTACAACCAGAACGGCGTAGAAGTACAAGAAAAATTAACCGAGACAGAAAAGGCGAAAGTGCTGAAAAACAGCAACACAACACACAGGCAGTCACGAATAATGCAGTGTTTTGTAAGCAGGTAACGAAAATCTCCAAGGCACAGATACTTGGAGTCTCTTGGACTCAAGCCAGGCTTGGGTTTTTAGATTTCAAAAAGTTACCAGAATGACAGAACACGTTCGAAAACAAAGCAATGCAGTAATTCGAATAATAAGGACAGTGAATCAAAAATTGAAAAATCCAGATAATTAGAAACAGCAGATTTAATACCAACGGTAATTTATAACAGAAAATAGAGCAGATCTACAAAATCATCAAGGGAACAGAAGCAGACTAAACCCAAGAACAGATTTAACAGGAATAAACAGTGAAAATAATATATCTAACAAGTATAATCACAACAGATCTTATAATAGCCAAAACACAAAAAAAAAAAAAAAAAAAAAACAGAGGTTAAGAAACTTCCCTGAGTCAGATTCCCCGTGGATCTGAAAAACCGAGTGGTCGCCGGACGGGTGCAGACAACTGTGGCTCTGATACCACTGTTACGCCGATCAAGCAACCTCCAAAACAACCTATTTACTATTACAATCCACCTACCTTACTATTACAAACCTCAAATGAACAAAAAGAAAAGGCAGAAAGAGGCGGATCCTATCTATTACAACAAGAGTCCTCTTCCTTCAGTTTCCGTTCCGAGAGACTATTAGAAATCACTAGAAAGGTAGATTAGTTAGTAATAATAAATTGAACGGAAGCTGTAAATCTTACCTCGAGACCCTCAAGGTCTCGGCCAGAGCAGTGGAGGAAACCGGACGAGCTCGACGAGTTCGGTTTCCGTGTACACGGCGACAGTCCGTCACAAGATGTCCTTCCAGAGAAGAACAGGATGAATCCCTCAGGTTAAGCCGGTGAGCCTCAGGCAAAACAGCTCTCTATCTCTCTCCGCAAAGGCAAGCCCTTTCCTCTCTCACCCAAGCCACACGCACGGTGTCAAGGAGGACAACCAGCACAGACTATCGGTGATAGAGTCCCAAAGGGCGAAAGAGAACACGAACAGACAGTCGGTTCGAAAGAAGAGAGAGAGAGAAGACAAAAGGTCAGAGAGAGTGTGGAGGCAGCGGCGGCATCAATAGAGAAAGAGGAATTAGGGCAGGCTGGGAGAGAAAAGAATAATATATAGCCAAGTCGTCTGGGTCGGGTTGGGTTGAACCCGGCCCGCCCGGCATCAAGGACCAGCCAGCCCACTCCACTCCAATGAGGCCCAATCCGGTTATTTATCATAGGGATAAAAGGGCTGAGGAAATAAAATGAAAAAATGTGAAAAGATGGCCCAATAGGCCAACATTAATGTTTAAACTTTAGCTAATACTGTATGATCACAAAAAATTGAACATGATATGTCTAGTTTCTTAACAAACTGCCAAATCAAAATGAATTGCATCACCCTCTTCAAACATAGACATGAGCTTGGGTTGCCAATAAATAAATGGATCTCAATCATCTTCCCTCATGAACTGCTTAAGCCAAGGGATAAAAAATTGAAATTGTATGGATGATTACAAGTTTGCAACAACTAACTAAAAATATGATGATGCATCATGCTTTAACATATCAATAAACCATAACATGTATTCAAATCTAAGAAATTGTTCTAAAACATAACATTGTTAACGTTATACAAATAGAAAACACAAGTTATCTTTCGTATGGAATGCATATAAGACAACACAAGATGCCTGCATACCACAAGTCCATGCACACATAGCACTATTTGCAAGGAATACTAGCATTTCTAGCTATTTGCAAATCATTTCTCGCTTTCTTTAGCTAACTAGCTTTTCACTATTACTGTGTTAGAAGCACACACAATTACTATATAAGTAAAATCATTCCTAAAAGCCATACGAATCTAAACTGACAGATACAATGAACCACTATAAATCATTATACTCAATCTGAAACAACCATGATTTAAACTTCAAAGAATTAAAGCACACTGTGCAAGCTTCAGCCCACTTTTACAAAGTACCTATAAAAAAATGGAAAAAAAAAAAAACATATCCTTACATCAATATTAAGCCTCCATTTTCCAAACTTTGAAGTGAGAAATTTATAGATAACGACAAGTTTTGGAGCCCATTTCTTTGCTGCAGGTCTACTATCATCACCAAATTCATTGAACCTACAGGCCACATTGGTAGAACCATGAAAACTTTTCTATTTCCCTTTAACAGTTACAAATAGGACACTTCATAGAAAAGATGTTTGAGTATACCTTTTCATTATATGGATAATTTAGCTCACAACTAGTGCTAGAAAAATGAAGCTTTTTTTCTTAAACAAGCCCCTTTTTTTTTAACATGACACTAAAGTGGTACAAAATTTTTTTTTTTATCCCTGATTTGGCCATAACGCACAACGGTTGTGCCTTATTAATTAGGATAATGCACAATCATTTCCTAGGTGGCAGATAACGCATCTTTATTGTGCGTTATCTGCCATATCATTTTTTTTTATTTTTAAGTCTTGTAATCTTTTTTATTTTTTTAAAAAAAGTTTTATAACAAAATTTGAACCCTTAACCCCATGAGAAATAACATAGAAGACTTACCAATAGACCACCATTAGATCTTATTCAATAAGTGCATGAGATTTTATTTAATAATAACTTACTTACATATTCCAATATTTAACAACTTCAATCATTTGAATTTTTAATTAGAGTAAAAAGAATACTTCTCCTCTATTTAATTTTTAGATTGGTGCCGTAATTTTTTAGTTAACAAGAGAGAAAGTATTAGAAAATTATAAAAACGTAAATTAAAACGAAAATAGGAGGTTTTTGTAGAAACAACTGCTGGAAAACCGTTAAAATTGGTTTCCAACGCGTAGGTCTCGAAAAAATACCCGAAATGCCCACAAGCCTCAATCGGACGTCCTAGCGCAAAGTTATGCCCCATCAAAGTTTTTTACTATACAAAATAATTTTTTTGGCCCAAAACGCATCCGGATCACTTTTTCGACGATGCCGTTGCGTTCCTCTTTACGAGAACCATTAAAACGAGTGGTCATACGCGTGAAACGGACATCCGATCGCAGAGTTATTCATGTTTAAAGTTTTCAGAATACCTACAAAAATTATTTCTTCTTAATCAACATAAACAAGATAGCGCACAATCATTGTGTGTTATCATCATCCACTTCAGCACTTAACGCGAATTAAGCTCGTGATTAGCTATAACGCACAACCATTGTGCGTTATCTCATTTGATAACGCACAATGACTGTGCGTTATGGCCTCTTCAAAAGAAAAAAATCGAAAAATGACAAAGTGAGCCAATTAAAAATTTTCAAATTTATCTTTTGATGATGAAAAAACTCGACTAATCGGAAGTTTTTTAATGGATACATTATGGCAATGCACAAGTAGGTGAAGCCACTGGAATTAATTATTAAACAAGTTGAATTGCACAAAAGAAAGGAGACTTTCATCTAGTTAGCTATTCAGTTCAATTAAAATTTTTGAATCAATGACATGTAGCAGTCTTGGTTGTAAACAGTGCTCAATCACATAAGCAAGATAATAAATGATAAAACATCTTTTGTGGAAAATCACAATCTTTGGAACCATTTTACACTAACATAAGATTGGTTAACAACCCTTCACAAGCATTTATGAAATATAATTCAGTAACGTAATATTCCTCAAACAAACAATCCATTGTCTATATCTTGAGCCACAGTCGCCAAGAAGTCCTAAATAGTTAACAATTTGAAATGGTAACAAGTTAAGAACGTTTATAATGAGCAATAATGTTAAAGGAGAATATAACCTTCATGTGCTTGTGGCCCTTCACTTGCCATATTTGTGTTGGATTTTCTTCTTCTAGTCCTTGGCTCCATCCAACTCTTATCCATGATATTCAACGACCTATAAGCAAACAAGTCTAAAATAATTATTAATAAAAAAATCAGTCAATTTATGTCGTTTAAAAGAATAATAAGAAAATGTGGTAAATCTTTTTATAGAGTTTATAGCTAATAACGTGAAAATTAATAAATCTAGAGTCAAATAATGAATATAATAATCATAAGAACATCAAAATTACATTAACCTTAATGATCTCTAATTTAGACAGCTACCCAAAACACTTTCCATTAAAAATTAGAAATTACTCCTGAAAATAGAATAAATTCTAATTATTTACTTTAGATTCTAAACGAGAATTTGAGATAAATTAGACCTTTGGAGGAGAAGAAATAAAGAAAATAGCTATAGAAAATATCATAAACTAACAAATGAAGAAAGAAGGAAAAGAAAAGAGCAGGACTTACCGCGAAGAAATCATAGAGATTGGAAAAGAATAAGACGTAAGATTGCTTCATGTATACGTTTATGGGGAAGTGAGGAAAATCCCAAATAATTAAGGGGCCGTCGCATCAGAATCCCAAATAGTCCGGATGGCCTGATGAGAACTACCTGATGAGTTGGGTCCAGATTTTATGGGGCTCTTTAAAATAGTCCATGAGCATTTAGATGCTAAGTCCCTGTTACAACCTTTTGCTCTTCTAAAACCCAGCCCACCTGATTCCTTGGGCTTGCATAGATGAACCCAAGCCTTAGAATACATATGTCTTTGCCCATCATTGTCGAAACCCAAAAAAGATCCCGTGCACCTCGGTCCAGTTGATTGGAAAGGTTTTCACTAATGCTGCCGATTAAAAGTTTGCAGAAAGTTGCTGAAGTGGGTTGGCTAGCATACGCACTCTCTTTTTGTTTCTTTCTCTGTCGAAGCTGATTACGGTAATGGTTCAAAGTATCGGCTGAGTTCGAGTTGACTCGTCAACTCCGGAATAGAAGCTACCGTTCCAAAATCGACACATTGTTACACTTAAATGAAGAAGGTGACTAACTTGTTCATAAATTGGAAAGAATCGTAGTAAATCGTTTGATTTTCATGACTGAGTTAGAAATTCGGTGTAACTCGGCCGAGTCACAGCAAGTTAGAGACGAGCCAGAGAAATTGTTGTAGAAAAAAAAAAGAAAAGAAGTTGTAATGCTTTATATGTTAAGGATTCTTATGTAAATAAGATTAGTAATCCTAAATTATGTATATTTATGAGTTATAATTAGTTTAGGTTTCCCAGACTAAATATGTTTAGGATTTGTCACTTTGACAATCTATATAATGTACACAATCTTACATTAATGAAACAGAAAACATAAGATTGTTTTCCTTACTGGAAACTTTCATGGTATCAGAGTCAATTGTCTAAAAATCTCTCATAATGAATAACGACAATATTGGCAATGTTGATGTCTACATGGTAGAAGAAAGCCATGTTTGCGAAATGAAGAAAGATGCTACTATGTAGCATCCACTGATGGACCTGGACTGATTCTAATAACAGTTTAGCTACGAGAGACCGAGAGGGACAATAATTAGGCAGAATGGGCAAGAGCCATGCGCATGGCCTTGAGATCAAAGAAGAAGTTGGGATTTATTGATGGAATAATTCCCATTCCAGAAAATGACCAAGACAAAGAGGAAGAATGGTGGGAAATCAATAACCTAGTAAATTCTTGGATTCTTAACACTATCGAGCCCTCTCTTCGATCTACCATATATCACTCTGACAGAGCTGATGAATTATGGACAGATTTAACGGAAAGATTCTTGGTTGGCACCGGGCCAAGAATATACGAATTGAAAGCTGCATTGGCAAATTGTAAACAAGGCGGGGATTCGATACAAGTGTATTTTTCACGATTGAAAAAGTTATGGGATGAATTAGAAAACTACACTCAACTCCCGTCCAGCACAAATACAGAACTCTTGACTTTTATCATAAAAGAAAGAGAAAACGAAAAGATTTTTCAATTTTTAATGGGATTGAATAGTGCAATTTATGGTATTGTCCGTTCCCATATGATTCAACAAGAACCCATGCCCAAGTTACGAACAATTCTTGCTCAAATTTGCAAAGAAGAAAAGTACAAAAATCTGACACGAGCAGGGGACTATACGCTGTCGCCGGCGCCGGAGCAGATCGTAGAACACCTTCTTCGAAACTCTACTACATATACTACAAGAGGGCTGGACACGATGTCGCCGGCTACTTCCAGCTGGTGGGATATCCAGAGTGGTGGCCGCGGAGTTCACCTCAACCCACCACTGGTCGCGGAACTCCACCGGCAAGCTACAGCAGATGGCGTGAGCCCACACAAAGGACGGAGCACGAGGAGGACGACAGCAGCCGACGATGAGAGCCCACACAATGGACGGAGCACGACCGCTAGAAGCCTGGGCCAACTCAGCCTCAGTTCGGCATGGAAGAATGGCAGCGGCAGAAACCTCCAGCAACGGCGATCGTTTCACTTGGGAAGAAGACTGGAGCGAGCCGTATAGCAGCGGGCTGGGCAGGCCAATCAGGCCGAGCACCAGCAGTAGCGGGCCGAGCACCAGCAGCAACGGGCCGAGCTATTTTCCAAATTTAACAGTTGACCAATGGTCAAAGCTGTTGACTGCCTTAAATAATTCAAACAATACTCAATCCGAAAAATTATCTGGTATGAAAAATTTATGGATTTTGGATTCAGGGTGTTCTCATCATATGACCGGTAGAAAAGATCTCTTAAAAAATTTAAATAATATTTACCTGTATACTATTAGTTTACCTAATGGTGCTAAAACAATTGCCCTACAAGAAGGAACAGTCTCTTTAAACCCTAGACTCAAACTTCTTAGTTTGTTCTATATTCTTGAGCTTAAATGTAACCTAATTTCCTTGTCCTAATTGGCTCGAGACTCCCGATGTATTATCACTCTTTCTGATGATTATTGTGTTATACAGGACCGTATCTCGATGAAGGCGATTGTAGTGGGTGAGCAAAGGAATGGGATCTTTTTCTACAAACATCTGCAGTTACCAAATTTATTTGCTTTTTCTAGTGAAGTTCTTGATTCCAGGACATTGTGGCATATTCGATGGGGTCATCCTTCGGATTTTGTAGCAAGTAATCTGTTGAAATCTTCTACAACCAAGACTGGCCCTTGTAATGTCTGCTTACGTGTGAAACAGACACGTGACCATTTTTCTTTAAGTACAAATAAAACCTCTGAAATTTTTTATTTAGTCCATTGTAACTTATGGGGCCCATACAAAACTGCATCTACCATAGGAGCTTCTTATTTTTAACTATATTAGATGATTATTCTAGAGCTGTCTGGATATATCTACTTTCTGTAAAAAGAAAAGTCACATCTACCTTAAAAGATTACTTCACAATGGTCCAAACCCAATTTCACAAAACCATAAAAATAATTCGAAGTAACAATGGCACGAAGTTCATGTCTCAAATCATAGTTTTCTGCTCAAGGCACAATACAACAAAGAACTATTCCTATTACTCCACAACAAAATGGACGGGTTAAAACGTAAACATCGTCATATTCTAAATGTCGCTCGAGTTTTGGCGTTTTCAAGCTAATCTGCCAATAAAGTTTTGGGGGGAATGCGTTCTCACAGCCGGATATCTCATCAATTGAACACCTTCAAAGTTATTATACGGCAAAACTCCTTATGAGTTATTATTTGGAAAGATTCCCTTATACTCTTATATTAAAAGTTTTGGGTGTTTAGCTTATGTCCATGATCATGATCCACCTAAAGATAAATTTTGAGCCCGCAGTCGAAGGTGTGTTTTCCTTGGCTATCCCTGTAACAAAAAAGGTTGGAGATTTTATGACTTGCAAAAAGAAAATTTTCTTGTATCCGGAGATGTGATTTTTTATGAGACGAGATTTCCATGCAAAGAAATATCAGAAGCTTCAATATATCCTACAGATTTCACACATTTATACAATTTTGGAGAACAAATTTTGGGCTCCAAGGAAACCTGTATACAAAATAGGGGGAGTACTAGGCAAAAGACTAACAGCCCATAGCAGGAAGGCATCAGCCGCAGCCCAGAGGTTTCGCGCAGCCCAGCATCCTACAATTACCTACCTCCAACATCAAGCCCACAACAGGATGACATTGCACGCGGCCCTGAGGCTTCGTGCGGCCCAGCATCAGGCAGCCCACACCCTTCTGCACCAGACTCTGCCTACAGCACAACTTCACGCAGCCTGTGCCCATCTGCGCCAGACACCTCCTGCGGCCCAACGCAGGATTCTTCATAGGCTGACCTCTCTTGTGGCCCAGCAACCCAACCTTCTCCAGCAACCCATCCAGCTGCTCCCTCAAGCTTTGGGCCAGCCAAACCCACTCCACCAGACCAGGCAACGGCACCAGCAGCACTCTCCAATATTGGGCCAGCAAATCCACAAGAAACCAGTCCACTCTTAGCTCTAGAAAAGCACTCGAATTAAAACTATTCCGCCTCGACTCCGGGATTATGACTGCAATGCTATATGGAAGTCTTCTACATCCCATTCCTCCCATGCTCTCTCACCCTCTCTGGACCTCTCAGGTACATCCTTCTATCCAATAACACATTTTGTGAACTATGAAAAATTTTCTCCGTCACACAGGCATTTTTTAGCATCTATAGCCATAGGATTCGAGCCCACCACCTATTCCAAAGAAGTCTCTAATCCTCTCTGGCGCACCACCATGCGCCACGAAATTGATGCACTTGAAAAGAATGGCACATGGTCCTTGACATCCTTGCCTCCTGGAAAACGTGCTTTGGGGAGTAAATGGGTTTTTCGCATTAAGTACAAAGCAGATGGCACCATCGAGCAATATAAAGCCCGCTTGGTGATTTTGGGCAACACACAAATGGCATGTATCGACTTCATAGACACCTTTGCTCCAGTTGCTAAAATGGTCACCGTTCGAACTCTAATTTCTGTTGCTACTGCTCAAAACTGGCCTATCCATCAGATGGATGTCCACAATGCATTTATTCATGGAGATTTACAGGAAAAAGTATAAATGCGGCCCCCACCTGGTTTTAACCCATCTTTCCGAGGTTAGGTTTGTCTTTTGAAGAAATCTTTATATGGCCTTCGCCAAGCTCCTCGATGTTGGTTTTCAAAACTTACTACGACTCTTCGTAAGTATGGCTTCTCTCAGTATTATGCCAATTAATTCTCTCTTCACATATTCTCGAGACCACATTTTTCTATGCGTTCTCATTTATGTTGATGATTTACTAATTACTGGCAATTCCCTACCCACTCTAGAAAAATTCAAAGCTTCTTTGAATAATGCTTCATATGAAGGACTTGGGTCCTCTCAAATATTTTTTGGGTATTGAAATTGCAAGAAATCCTTTGGGATTATTCTTATGCCAACGTAAATACACTTTGGAAATTCTCTCTGAGACTGGTCTATTGGGAGCCAAACCGGCTTCAACTCCTATTGAACCAAATCATCAGTGGGCCTAAGCCTCTGGATCTTATTTTGATAAACCAGATCGATACTGCAGACTCATTGGGAAGCTAATTTATCTTACTTTAACTCGACCTGAGCTGGCCTACACAATCTATACACTTGCTCAGTTTATGCACGCCCCTCGTTGTGCTCATTGGGACGCTGCTATCCGTGTCGTTCGATATCTCAAGGGCAGTCCTGGATGCGGTATTATTCTTCAATCTAAATCTCCACTTTTATTGACCGCCTCTGATTGGGCTACCTGCTCAATTACAAGACGATCTGTCACCAGCTATTTTATTTCCCTCGGTGGATCTCCTATTTCTTGGAAAACAAAGAAACAACATACCGTTTCTCGCTCTTCTGCCGAAGCTGAATACCGCTCTATGGCAATGACTTTATGTGAGTTAAAATGGTTATCTAGTCTACTGCATGACCTTCATGTGCCTATCACTCGCCCCATTTTATTGCACTGTTGATAATCAAGCTGCTCTTCATATTGCCGAAAATCCTGTCCTCCATGAACGTACCAAGCATATTGAAATCGATTGTCATTTTGTCCGTGATGCTTTTCAAGAAGAATTCATTTTTCCCTTCTACATCCGCAGTGAAGTTCAGCCAGCCGATATTCTCACTAAAGCTCTGCAACCAGCATATTTTCATCGTTTAGTATCCAAGTTGGGCATTTCTGATATTCATGCTCCAACTTGAGGGGGAGTGTTAAGGATTCTTATGTAAATAGGATTAGTAATCCTGAACTATGTATATTTATGAGTTATAATTAGTTTAGGTTTCCTAGACTAAATATGTTTAGGATTTGTCACTTTGACAATCTAGATAATGTACACAATCTTACATTAATAAAACAGAGAACATAAGATTTTTTTCCCCACTGGAAACTTTCATTATATCAACAGTTTCTTGGAGAAATTTTGAAGAATGAACAATGGAAAAAGAAGGATGAGGGTTGGTTCAGTTCTTCTGTGATGGAGTTGCAAAGAAGAAGACTTTTTTTTTTTTTTTTATGAATAATGGAGAAGAAGACATTTAAGAGGCCAGAGGTGGAAGCTTTTTTTATTTGGGTAATGAATCCTTTGAATAAGGAAATAATTATTTTGTAAAGGTAAGGAGATAATTAGGATAGAAAGAAATTTTAGTGAGATAAATATGGAAATCCAAACTACAATCATTAAACTTTTTATATAGAGCTATCCCTACTGCAATTCAGAATGGGGTAGATAAATCTAACTCGGGAATATGAATGTATAGTGCGAAAAAATCATTATTTTCCCTACTCTTTCTCCCTCTACACAATTTCTCTCTAACTTCTCTCTACTCCTTCTCCTCTCTAAAACTAAAATCTTTAACATTAAACTTGTATTGGAGGTAGATATAGATCATTATGAAGAATTTGTAGAAGAAAATATCAATTTAGATGTAAGAAAAGTTTAAATAATTTTTTTTTTCAAAACTGGGCTCGGATCGCCCGGACAGGAGACCCGGACATGAGCGCATCGCCCAGATAGGCGACCAGCACATGTCTGGATTGCCGGCCCGGGCGACCCGAGCCTTTTTTTTTTCTTTTTTAGGAAGAAAGAATTTTTGTAGATATTTAGAAAACTTGAAACATGAATAACTCTGCGATCGGAGGTCCGTTTCACATGTATGACCACTCATTTTGATGGTTCTCGTAAAAATAAATGCAATGGAATCGTCGAAAAAGTGATCCGGACGCGTTTCAGGACCAAAAAAATTGCGTGCAAAAAGAATTCCAATATTGACCAACTTTAATCATTTGAATTTTTAATTAGAGCAAAAGGAAGACTGCTCCTCTATTTAATTTTCAAATTGGTGCCGTAATTTTTTAGTTAATAAGAGAGAAAGTATTAGAAAATTACAAAAATGTAAATTAGAAGGAAAATAGAAGGTTATTATGAGAACGGTTGGTTGGAAACTGCCTAAAGCAGTTTAGGGTTTAGGGAGCGGTTTCCAACGCATAGATCTCGAAAAAATACCTGAAATGCCCACAAGAATCGCCCCAATTAGAAGTCTGAGCGTAAAGTTATGCCCCGTTAAAGTTTTTGACTATACGGGACAATTTTTTTGCCCCGAAACGCATCCGGATCACTTTTTAGAGGATACCGTTGCATTTATCTTTACGAGAACCATAAAAAAGAGTGGTTATATGCATGAAATGGACCTCCGATCATAGAGTTATTCATGTTTCAAGTTTTCCAAATACCTAATAAAATTCTTTCTTCCTAAAAAACCAAAAAAAAAAAAGGCTCGGGTCGTCCGGATCGGCTACCCAGACGTGAGTCGGTCACCTGGGCCGGCGACCCGAACATGTGCTGGTCGCCCATCTGGGCGATCCGCTCATGTCTGGGTCGCCCGTCCGGGTGATCCGAGCCCAGTTTTTTTAAAAAAAATATTTTAACTTTTCTTACATCTAAATTGATATTTTCTCCTACAAATTCTTCATAATGTTCTATATCTACCTCCAATACAATTTTAATATTAAAGATTTTAGTTTTAGAGTGGAGAAGGAGTTGAGAGAAGTTAGAGAGAAATTGTGTACAGAGAGAAAGAGTAGGGAAAATAATGAATTTTTTCGCTTTATACATTCATATTCCCAAGTTAGATTTATCTACCCCTTCAGAATTGCAGACTTAATATAATTTTTTTCCCCTAAAAAAAACTTTTGATGTAGAGATAATTCAAAATTTAATTCAAAGTTAACCTTTTAAACTTATTCTATAGAGATAAATAAGGAAATAAAATATAATTTTTTATTTTGAAGGCTTAAATTATAACTCAAATAAGTGATTATTTTATTTTTAAAAATGATATTTGTAAGTGATATATTCTTTCAGACTGTACTCTTTTATTAAGTTAAATAAGCATTACTGAGTACAATATGTTATTTAACTTTAAAATAACAATATTGTGTTACTTGTATTATTGCCTATTTTATATATCTTTTAATAATATTTTAAACATCCTATGGCTAGAAAATCGCATATCGCCTGATACGCGACCGACACGCCGAGACTGATATGGAATGGTGGCCTCCGATGCCGTTACCGATATTGCAACTTTGAAGCATGGCCCGAAGGGCATTGGTTAAAAGTTCTTGCAAGGTAATCTTGATTTAATATTCTTTTCTTTTTCTGCCTCTCATCTTTTGGAAATGCACTACAGGCTTTCTTCAAGCGTGCATAATTGCATAAGGTATTGATTATTTTTCTTTGTTTTTTAAGGGACATATTGATGCGTTGTGGAGATATGTCTCTGCTAATGTCGAGGGTTCCATGTTTTTGTGTCTAAATTTTTTGTTTCTCAGATATGAATTACTCAAATCCTTTTTTTTTTTCCAAGTTGAGTTTTTAATTGGGTTCATCTTTGGCATTGTTTTTGCAATTATTTATGGTAATAGTAACGTTATACCTTAATCCAGTAACTATAAATTTGGCTGCAAAAGCAGTTACAAGTGCCTCCATTTCTCCCAATCCCCTTTCTCTAATCTTCCTTCTTTCATGATTTGCATATTCTTGAATATGCTTTCATGGGTCTTCTCTTGTTCTTGGTTGAACTTGGATTTGTATTTTCATACACAATTTAGTTGTTCGAATACTTAATTTATTGGTTTATAGCCATTTCTTCATGTTTATGTTTTATTTTTTATTTCCACTCATTTGAGTGAGCAGGTATAAACTATAAATGGTTCATATTTTTTCTTTTTCTTTGGTAATTTCCAAGTTATTAGGCTCCTTGCCGGACTGGGATTAAAGGTGGCACTTTTAGTTTGAAATATTTGACATTAGCTCATTCATTTTAGTATTTTTTTTCTCTGTATCTTCAATCCTTCCAAAAGGTGATTTTAATGTTTATTGTGTTTGCACATTTTAATTATTCCAGGTATATAAATGTACAATGAATTTGTTGATTATGTCTATACAATGAACTTAAAAATGAATAGAAGATGACTAAAGAATTGTGTATCTTCCTAAGAGGTTTTGCTACGCCTATATATGTATTATTTACTAGTCTATGAGGTACATATGATTTGTGATAACATGTTCATATCCTTATTTATATGTGCATACATTTTTAGAGAATTTTAGTTAAAGAAAAAGTGTTCTTCTGGTGGAGCTTGAGGTTGAGTAATTTATGCAGAATTACTACAAGCTATACAACAAGATCGTTGGACTATTGTATCCTGGAGAGGATGAGTAAGAAGGTTATTCTCTACTACATCGGTTAGAGAGTTTATATCTACCATGGAGGGCTTGAATCTCCTTAAAGAGAGCAAGATATCTGTGCCTCAGCGTTGTAGTCTTGTGTTTTCATGCATTGTCCATTATTCCTTGCATTTTTTTAGTGTTTACGTGTAAGTTTAATCTTTATGTTTCATTACATATTGCACTAACAACTTTAAGGAGATTTCAAAGATAATTGGAATGCACATGACAAAGCTGTCAATGGATTTGGATATTAACAAGCCATTCAAACTTCACATTTGTTATTTAATATTGTGCAAACGGATGAAAGATGAAGTGTCTTAGTAAGAACATGTTAATATTATATATCTCCCATGATATAAGTTTCTTTGTCATTGATTACTTTTATATCTAATTTTATGGAGTATTTGGGAATGTGCATGTATGTCATATTGAATTCCAAGATATATTGATATGATGGAATTGAACAAAATTAATATGTTGCGATAAATAGAAAAAAAATCACTACACATTCTCATGAAAAAGTTGATGTGTGATATTTTAAGTACCTGTTTAATATAAATACTCTTGGTTTTTAGAAGAGAAAATTATTTTGATGAAAGAAAAAGTTTATGAGAATATTTTAATCTTTCTATGGAATATTTATGAGACTTACCTCTATATTCTTATGTTCCTCCATATATGTAATTTATGGAAAGGTTCTTAATCAAAATTAGGATATTTGTAAAGGTGAACATAAAAAATGACAATTATGATATCCATTCATATCAGGACTACGTGTAGTTGACAATATTGAGAGACCACTTAAGTTATTTTGTGATAACAAAGCTGCAGTCTACTATTCTAACAATAATAGGAGCTCAACAAAATCTAAGTATATAGACCTCAAGTTTCTAGTTGTAAAAGAGCGAGTTCAGAATGGTATAATTAGTATTGAGCTTATTGGTCAGACTCCATGCTTGCGGATCCACTAACTAAAGTGTTGACACTGAAGATCTTTACAGAACATACTACCCATTTGCGTGTTGTATCTTTAGATGGTGTCTAAGTTCTGTGGGAGTCTCTATACATATATTTATGCTCATACTTTATTTATTATTGTTAATGTGACAATAATTTTCTACCATTCGCTCATTGAGACTATGTTGTTGAGTTGTTCATCTCCTATTTATGTGTTAAAGGGATTTCAATTTTGTTGGACCAGTTGGAAATAGGTATGCATAGATTTCATTGACATGTAATTTCCATGCTACACATCCACACTCAACTCAGGTAATTTAGTTGAATTAATGTATGTGACCAATGATGGGTTTAACCATTCTTTTAATGCAGTGAAAGTCTTTTTGATCCGTGTATTAATGAAATTACTAGACAGAGTTGGTTTAAGATGACAAATTAAAGTGTGCTAGCTACTACAGTGACAATCACATAATTGTTTGGACAAGTGTATACATGAATATTAGTCCAAGTCGGAGATTGTTAGATCTTTGGACTTAATTCATGTGCACACATATCTATATAGCATTTGGACATGTAGATGTACATGTATTGCTTAATTTAGTTATGTGTTTGTTGTTACATATATTTTGAGACCAAATTAAGGTAATCTATAATTATATAGGTGGGTCTGTCATTTTAATAAAAGTGTGGGGTTTCTTTATAAATGTGTAGAAACCAAGGGATTGTATTGCAAAACTATGATGAGCTGTTTAGCAAATACATCTATATATTAGAGTTATATTCCCTGATTGCACGTATGCTTTAGACTATTAGCTACCTCAAAAAGTCCCCATCTCTTTGAGGAAACCGACTCCGTACTTAATAATCAGAAGATTCAAAACCCGATCTTCAAATCTCTCAATTGCCATGGATCAAGGTACATGTTTCGATTCTTTATTCTAAATAATCTATTGAGTAAGGTTAAGTCTTTGGTTTTATTTATTTAATTCCATCAGCTTTCTCTTGTATAATGTTTCATGATTATAATTTTAGGTTTTACAAGGTGGTAGTTAATAAGACCATGGTCTTGTTTTAGATTGGCTAATGATAGGTCACACTATACTTACTATGTTTCCTTCCATCATGAGTTTCAAATTGAAATTCCAGCAATACTTTTTTATAAACATAGCAAGAGACGACAATCCATTGAGTTCATTATTCACGTTATCATGTTGATCTATATTCTTGATTGTGATGGAGCACCTTTGTGATGTGATGTTTTTCAATCATTATCCCCCTAGCTGGCGCTAAATGCATAGTGAATCAGGGACAGAACCAAGATTGAGAGGTTAAGGGTGCAAAAATTACACTAAAAATTTTAATAGTTTTGTCTTTGTAACGAACACTTTCACAACACAAAGATCTCTCGTACTATTTTAAATTTAACAAAAATATTACACATTCATTTCCCAATATTCTGTAATTGATCATAAATATTTGTAAACAAATAGTAAAAAAATAGCAACATCCCACTTCATTGTGATAATCAGGTTGTTATTTATATTGTCGCCAGTTCCGTATTTCAAGAATGCACCAAGCATATCGAGATCGATTGCCATTTTGTTCTTGATACTTTTTAAGCTGGTTTTCTTGCTCTATCTTATATTCCAAGTGCTTCTCAGCCTGTCAATATGCTTACAAAAGGCTTTAAATCCATCTTCCTTCTAGTTCTTGTTTAGCAAGTTGGGAATTTATGACCTACATGCTCCAACTTCAGGAGGAATGTTAAGATATGTTAGGAAACTACCTTCATTTACTCTAATTTGTTACCATATTTAGTTAGAGTATAATTATTTTTCTTGTATAATGTCTTAGTTGGTGTATATTTCCAAACAGATTAGCTAGGATTTCTATGAAAATCTTTTGTATAGCTAGAAAATTCCACAAAAGTTTTCCCACTGAAACTCAAAGGAAACATGCAATTGTTTTTTTTTTTTAGTTTTTAAAAGTTGTAGTTTTTTATCTAATTCTTTCGCTTACTTTCTTTCTTCTTTTCACGCTGAAAAAAGAAAACCCCATGAGACAGGAGGAAAGGCAACAAAGAGAAGAAAAGTGTAACGCCAACGAAAAAAAATCAAATAGAGAAATATAAGAGAGGAGACAATGAGAGAAATGAAGAGTGAGGATCACATAGTGGAATATTAGGATTATGAAAACGAGAGGGGGAATTTTTCTCTCTCTTTTTGCAATATATTAATAGTCCAAAGAGCCGTACAATACACGGGATGATTTTAATAGAAAAATAAAATAAAAATTACTAATATTTTAAAAAAGTCAAATGTAATAATTTGGAAAAAATTGTCTTGTTTCGTAATATGTTTTTTAAAGCTTTTTTATAGATATATAATATTGTATTTTTGAGAAAAAGAAATTATTATTTAATTAGAAATGATAAATAATATTTAATAACTGAAACATACACTTCTTTCCACCTTTAAAAAGTTTCCCAAAAAATTATGTCTTCTAAATAGAAAGTAAGAGAAAAAGACAGAATTTGGAAGCATTCATGCTCCACCACCACATCCTCACCCCCTTTCCCCCACTCCCAAAAAAAAACTCTCTATTCTCCCATTGAAAGGGGGATGATGTCCAGCACCCCTAGGCGCCGAAGTGCCGAGAACTAAAGCGCCTAGGCAGAGTCATGCCATGCCGTGCAAGGCACTTGGCTGTCAAGTGGTGCCTTGAGCAAGCATAAACCGAAGATGACCCATGATACCTATGAAAATAGGGTCACGTGCCCATGTCACCTAGCAGTTCCCAGCAATGCTCGAAGACTTAGGCCACATTGCCCAGTGCAGTTCAAGATTCTTGGCTACGTCGCCCAGTGGTTACCAATAGTGCTTAGGTTTCTCGGCCATGTCCCTCAGAGGTTCCCAAGATTCTTGGCCACATGCCCAGCGATGCCCAGAAAATCAGGCCATGTCCAGGTACTTCTAGGCACTACTAGGCCACTTTGCCAAGTTAAGGTAGTGGCTAGTTTTCAGGGGATCTTGGATAGGTGTTATGCCACTATGTGGGATATTTTTAAAGGGTTGGTTGTGGGATGATTTAGGCTATAAATAGAACATGTTGGCCATTTTTTTGGGGACACTGGAGAGCAAACTTGAGAGGAGGAAAAGTGTGAATAAAGTGAGGAAAACTTGAGGACAACCATTTATTGAGTTGTATATTCAGTAGAGAGTAGGATTGTGGATAAAGAGAGTTCTATTGTTTCCTTTATATTCGAACAATATAAAGGCTAGGCATTGCCCGTAAATGTCTTGTGATGCCAAGTTCTTTATTTTTCTTCTTTGTTGCCTTATTTTAAAGACTTCTGCTGCCGAAATGCTGAAACTCCGATAAAGGCAAGTGAGGGAGGATAGGTTGATTGTCTTTTAGGCGAAAGGCAGACCGCACGAGTTTTCAAAAAATGACCACGTGACAGTTGGTATCAGAGCATGGTTAGAACGATAACTTCATGTATGTTGCAAATAAAATTTCTATCCAATTTTCTTGTTTTGGAACTATGGCCACAAGCACAAGAACAAATGACCGAGTTTCTATGTTAGAGGAGCAAATGGTTGCGATCTTCAACACTTTGGGTGGACAGGAGGTGTAACTACCTAACCCTCGGTGATCAACTCTCTCACTGTTTTTGATTCCCTCACTGAGTGAGTTCAACAACTTGGGTAAAAAGGAGCCAAAATGTTGGTTTCAAACATGTGGAAAATTTCATTGGCGAAAACACACTCGTGGCCGAAGCATCTGTTGAGAAGGTCATAGGTAATGCTAGTAACAAACACGATAACGGTAAAAGCGTTGAATGTTACAATTATGACGGTCCCCATTTCTGGCAGAACTGTTCATCAAGAGGGAGACTTGTGGCTTTGGTCGTGGACAAGGAAAATTAGGATGACCATAGAGAGAGTACTTCAAGGTTGTTTCCTCTTGCGGTGATTTAGAGAAGAGGTAAACATGAGATATGAACAAGCATAGAAGACAGTGGCATCATTGTAGTGCCTTGAACGCAAGACCTATGCCTTATTCCTCGTAATTTTAGTCTTATTTAATAGCTTTGTGTTACTTTATTAAGATTTGTTTATGTGGTGGTGGGAAAATATTTTTGAGAAAATTTGTGGATTTGTGGGATTTTCATTGTAATCTTAAATGAAATAAGTAGTCTAGGAAAAACAATGTTTTATTACTTTCAGAGGAAGAGTTGTCGCTGAGGACGTCAACATTTCAACTAGAGGACATCGAAAGAGGATGACGTCCGGCACCCCATTGGTGCCAAAGTACAGAGAACTGAAACCGCCTAGGCACAATCATGCCATATTGTGCCCGACACTTGGTTGCCTAGCAAGTGCCTAGTGGTGCCTTGAGTAAGCACTAACCGAAGGTGACTCATGATACCCATGAAAATAGGGCCACGATACCCATGTCGCCTAGCAGTGCCCCGAGATCTCGGGCATGTTGTCCAGTGGAGCCCAAGATTATCGGCCACATCGCCCAACGACGCTTAGGTTTCTTGGCCACGTCGGCCAGCAATTCCCAGAATTCTTGGCCACTTGTCTAGTGGCACCTAGAAAACCAGGCCACGACCAAGTACTTCCAGGCACCACCATGCCACTTTGCCAAGTCAAGGCAGTGGTTGGTTTTTAGGGGATCATGGACAGGTGTTATGCTACTATGTGGGCTATTTTTTAAGGGGTTGGTTATGGGCTGATTTAGGCTATCAATAGGCGATGTTGGTCCTTGTTTTGGGTACACTGGAGAGCACACTTGAGAGGAGGAAAGTGTGAAGAAAGTGAGGAAAACTTGAGGGGAAAACCATATTACTTATTAGCTATTGAGTTATATATTCAATAGAGAGTATGAGGATTGTGGATAGAGAGAGTTGTATTGTTTCCTTTGTATTATTCGAATAATACAAAGAATGGGCATTGCCCGTAAATCTCTTGTGTTGCCGAGTTCTTTATATTTCTTCTTTGTTGCTTTACTTGAAAGACTTCCGATGCTATAATGCTAAAACTCCGATAAAGGTAAGATAGTGAGAGAGGATAGGCTGGATATCTTGGAGGCGAAAGGCAATCCGCACGGTTTCAAAAAACAACCCCGCGACACCTACTCATCCCTTTACCCCCCAATAAAAACCTTTCTTTTGCCCCCCCTCCTCCTCTCAATAATAAAAAAAAAAAAAAAAAAAATCTTACTTCCCCTTTCCACCCCAAAAAAAATAAAGAAAACCCTCTTTCCCCACACGCTTCCCCCAATAAAGATGAAAAATATTCATGTAAAATCAAATAAATTCTTTAATTTTTAAATCTCTAGATAATTACTATAAATGAATAGATACATCTTTTCATCATCTTTATTCGTTAATCAAATATTAACAATAGGTATAAAACTCTAATGAATACAATAAATGAAGAAAGAAAAAACGAGATAATTATAATATATCAAATTTCTAACTTTTTTACTTTTTGATGTCTTCATCCTCCCCCACTTGAATTGAGGGTACATGTTTATGCAAAGAGATTTTCTTCACTTGCATAATCAACCAAGGATTTAGAGTTCAAGATTATAAAAAAATCGTCAATCATGCATATATATATATATATATATATATAAAGTTAACTATGTATAATGAATTCAAATCAAATTACATAATCCATTTGGAGTTTAGATCATTTTAATCATATAAAATAAAAAGACTAATAAAATATTGCCGAAAGACTATTAATTTAAAATATCGAGTTCATTAATATGTTTGCTATTGTTAGTGAAATATGATAGCCTACCGTATTCAAGTTCAATTTAAGATTGCATCACCCTCTTCACAACCTTCATAAGTTGGAAGTTTGTTTCTTATAGCAAGTCCCTGCATTAATATTATTATGAAGTTAGATAATAATTGTTATAATAAAAAAAATTGTGCATCAAGAAAAACTTTGATATTATTAAAAGGTACATGAGATGACCACAAAATATCGTGTTTATAGAATAACAAGTAATTAATGTATAAATTTCAGGTGGTAGTTTAATTGGTTTGAAAAAAAAAAAGTCTCTTACCATGCAATAGGTTAGGTTTGATTTACATTCTTATTCACTAATGTACATAAATATATATATATATATATATATATATATAACCACTAAAAGATATAAACTATTACTACTAACTCCTATAATTGAATAACAAATTCAATTAAGTCCCTAATGTTTTTAATTTGAAAACTTTAGTCACACTCATTTTTATACTTGGATTTATTTTTTTGTCAGTGGTGAGGTCATAAATCTTATCCACTGGTGCTCTTTTTAATGAGATTAAATCATTAATGCTTAACTTTTTTAATATATACTTCCAATTCAGTGAAAACCAAAAATCAAAGTGAATAATTTCTGCGAGCATGAACATAAGAAAAATATGTAAACATCGATGATCATTAACTCATCATACCGCTGCCGCCTTTTGACATAACACTCTCGGCTGCCTCCGGTTGCTTGCCTCATCTACTTCATTTGAAGCCAAAGCCGACGGGGTCCAAAAGAGCGTGATGTCTCGAGGTCGAAGAAAGCAGCCCTTCATTTTTTAAAAAATGACCAAAAGCTACTACTTACTTCCTTTCTTTACCTGTGGAGTAGCGGGAGCTAGATCAGTGACTCTAGCTAGTAAGGAACTTGCAGGGGAAAGCCCAAAGAGGACATGCCGTTCACTATGCGGGGATTTGATGTCCCTTGGATCACTCCTTCGTTAGGGACCTGTGGCTTTCGTTTCTTGAAAAGACCAATCTTCAAGCAGAGAATCATAACTCTAGCCTTATTAAAGGCCGGCGAAATTAGCAGCCGATGACTTCCCAAGTTGTATCACTATTCTTATACTCAATGCTTTACAAAAGTGCTACAATCAACTCCTCTTTGTCTCCAATAAATGCCCGAACAAGGTCAGATATTAACGCTAGGGGATCTAAAAAGCTAGCTGTAGTTAGCTCAAAAGGTATTTATCTTCCTCAGATACTTCACCTCGAAGGTAGGGATAGGGGCTTTGGGTACGAGACCTACAGGGAGAGAAGCAATCCATAGAAAGATTGGCACTGGTCACTAAATTCTGTAGTTAATGATATTTGTAAATCGGTTGTTCCTGTTTGGAGAAGAATCAACAGAATAGCTAACATCAGACAGATGATAAAGAAGAGACAGATACGAGTCCCGGCCCTTTCTATCTTAGCAGAAAGATGGCGCAAGTCTTTACTTTCTTTAAGGAGTAACCTTAGGGAAAGATAACCAACCAGAGAAGAGTCATTAGCTCTTAAAAAGAATCAATTCAAGCAACTCTAGAGCTAGAGTTCAAATACTTTTACCGAATCAGCTTCTCTATGCGTGTCCCAAATGTCTGATTAAATGATTACAATACATATCAAGGTAAAGTCATCCAAAGACAGCAGGATGTACGGTTGCCTGTTCCTAGTCGTCATGTAAAAGAAATGAAGGGGTAACTTCTTCGACGAAACCTAAAGAGGAGTTAAAATCAATATTTATGAAGAATAATAATATTGAGATTAAAATTATTTAAAAAATAATTTTAAAACTAAATTAAAGCTAAATGAGTAATTTTATTGACCAATTTCGCAAATTCTCAAAAGGAAATTTGGAAAATATACCAAATAAATGCCTTCTTTTAATGAGTAATTAATGTCTTTATGTTGTGATGGATAAAATTGGTAAGGGAGAGTCACGAATGCATGTGCCAACCCGGCCCACGCGCGTAAGATAAAATTGGTAGCGTCCAAAAATGTGGTGTGGCACGGCACCTGCTATCAATATTTCTGAAGTGTTAACATATGGAGAGACAGAATCAGGCCCACAAACCGTAGATCCCAATAACAGGCCTTGCAAAAGCAAAGAGAGGGAAAAAAATAAAAAGAAAAAACTCTCTTGTGAGACAAATTGGGCCAATTATTTCACTTGGAATGGAAACAAGTTAATTTTTCCTCCTCATTGGTGTTAATTTTTTTACACTTTTATATTTATTTTGAGCTAATTAATTAACTTAATTTTGAACCATTTATTTATTTTTTAAAATATTTGGCTTGAAAAGAAAGAACCCTCCAAGGTCATTTTTGTCCTTTTCTTATTTTCAAACTATTTAGACTTTTACCAATTTATAAAGGATTTTTAAGAAAAAAAAAATTTCTCAATCATAATAACTCTTATTATCTCACATGTTGAGACTTTACAAAACTAATAAAATTATTATAAGTCTTTGCACAAAAGTCAAAAGGCTTAATATTTTGGAAAGAAATTAGTAATACATGATGCTTATTTCATATATAATTTTGAATGTTAAGTTTGAAAATATATGAAAGTAAACAATAAAAAGAACATAATTTTTCCTCAGAAATAAAAAGGATTGGGCTTACCTTTCAAAAAATTATCAAATTAAAAAAGTTAGAAAAAAATAATTTTCAGAGAATCCTTATGAAGTTTTAATATCTATGTTTTTAATTGACACAAAATCTTATTTCTGAACACTCAATTACTCAAAAAATTTGAAATTTATTCATTAAAATAAAGTTTAATTACATTTTTCTCTCAAGGTTTGTCCAAAATACTATTGCATTCCTCTATTTTGTATTTTTTATATATTACAGATACCTAATTAGTGTTTATATAGTCATAACTAATTAATCTTTATTACTAATTTCAATAAAAACAATTATCACAAAATAATAATTTGGTATAGTAAAAATTTAAATTTTTTCTAAAATATCATTTTATGTGTTTAATTCTTATTACTACAATATATTAAGACCATAAGGTCCGTGATAAAAAAAAAATCTTATTAGTCTATTTTACGTATTGATCGTTATTATTATCTTAATCTATGATAATAAACAAGAAGTAAACTCACAAAACGATACATTAGGAAGATTTTAAATTTTTTATTATATAAATATTTTTTTTTGTAACTTTTTTAATTTAAATTAACAGTATGAAGTAACTATTTATAAAATATAAATAATAAAGATATATTTATAATTTATACAAAAATAAAGGATAAGAAAATGTAATGAACAACTAAAATAATGACATTTTCTTTCTTTCATTGAGCTAAGTATCTTTGGTTGATAAAAAAAAATGTCTTTGACTTTTGGTATTTTTGTTTTTTTTTTGGGAAGGAAATCTTGACACGGAGGTTTCAACTTCAAGGGAGTAGCATAAAAGATCGGCTGAAGCTGACGCATAGGGTGACGTATTTATCTTTTAATTTCTTTTATTTTTTTTCGTTCACCTAATTTAGTAGCGTTAGTCGTCATAATCAGACACTGCTAAATTCCATTGCTTTCTTCATTAAGTGTGCTCACTTTTTATTTTAATTCAAATGCCATGATTCAAAGTATACTTACTTTTCATTGCATGAGATCATCAGATGATAATATTACAAAGTCGGTAATTATTAATTGGTCGGCTGCCTAATTAATTCATATTTTTTAGTCGAATGAGGATTAGAGGCTCCCATGATTACCCTATTCTAAAGTAGTCACTAACTTAATAGCAAAGGGCCAAGGGCTGTTTGGGATGGCTAATGAGGTAATTCAAGTCGCGCACTCTTATTTAAATTTCAGTTTTTTAGATTTTATTTATTATATTGTAAAATTTAAATATAAAGTTTTATGATATAAATATTAAAGAAAAAATGTTAGTACGCAGATATAAAAAATTTCTCTCTTTTGTTAATTAAGATTTTTTAATATTTTTTTTATAACTTAAAATTTTCTATTATGAATAGACAAAAAGAAGTTTCAAAAAATTGTATTTTGTATATTAAAAATTATAAGGTTTAAAAAGTAAAATCTTTTAAAATTAGTGATTCACAAATTTTTGTTCCGTTATAGAATAGTTTTAGTATATGACACTAAACTACTATAAATCGCGAGTAAATATGTGAAGGAGAATTGGTTGATTGGATGTAGCGGAGCGGAGGATCATGAGACGGGTTGATGCTGCTGTTTCCATTGTCTACGCTGCCTTGGACGAGCACATAAGGCAATTTGCCAGTAGAGCCACTTACCGTACATCCCCACACCACCAATGATTGACATCATCAGAGCTGCTATAGCTGCCGTTCCATCAATATCTTCATTGACGGGCAGCAGCTGCGGGAACCTCAGAAGCGAGGGTATCTTCCTCTACACCCCTCTATTGATGCCCCGGACACCAGCACTGTTAGTTCTCCCTCCTCCCCTCCTCGAGTGATGTTAAGGATCCCGAGGATATTTGATACTCGTACATTTTATGTTTTATGATGTTTTAGTTTATGGATATTTTATGGGTTTGATGTTTTATGTGTAAGCACGAGTTTATGAATATATACTGTTGCTATTAGATTTTTTTTGTATTTCAGTGAGTTTCGGGTTTGTTTTACAAATTATATATAAAAAGAACTTTACTGACAAGATACCGAAGGCCTGACTATAGCAAACAAAGTTTTAAGAAACTAGAAATCGATGGTGTTAGCCCTAAGGGCATTAATACTTATGTTTTGATTATGATTAACATATGCTTGTGTGAGTATTTTAGCTAACCCTTCATAGAACAAAAGAAGGACCTGTGAAGTCTCAAAGTCTACAAGCAAAAGATCTTGTTGATGAGGGCAAAACGGAGAAGAAGAGACCAAGCCATTCCAAGATCAAATCATTGGAGACATTGAAGACATTGAAGGCATTGTCTTTGGTAGAGTGAATTAGGTACTACCTTGTAAAACTCCCTAGTCTTACTCTTTGATTATTGATCATATATGAAGGTCCTTTAATGATTTTCTCAGTTATAAACTTTTGTTAAAATCCAAGTATTCTTGACTTAAGTTGTGGTGTTTTTGGAAAAGTTTTTCTTCTCTTTAAAATGATTGTCAAGAATACATGTTTTTGAAAAGAAAGAAAGTTTTTGTCTTAAAAAGAAACTTGGCTAAGGAAACGAAAATTTGGTCATCCGGTTTTAGAACCGGTCGTCCGGTTTTTCCAAAATAAAAAATTCGGCAGTCCGTTTTTCAGAGGATCAAGTCCGAATCTTTCTGTCCAAAAATTCGGTCATCCAGTTTTTAGAACCGGTCGTCCGATTTTGCTCTAAATCAAAAATTCGGCAGTCCGTTTTCTAGCTGGACAAGTTCGAATCTTTCTGTTTTAAAGAACCGGTCGTCCGAATTTAGGAACTGGTCATCCGATTTTCATATTTACTGTATAAAATATTACGTTGCACTGAAGGCAACGGTCAATTTTTTTGGACACTATATATAGACTTTTTGATCAGCCATAAAGTAGACAAGTTTGATAGAATATTCATTGTGAACATTTAAAACTTTCAAGAGCTTCAAAAGCACATTTATTGCAAACACTTTTCATTCCAAAAACAAAATCTTCTTGAGCTTCATTATTGATCATCATCAAAGAAGAAGAAAGGAGGAGCTTGTAGAACAATTTCATTGAGTTGTACTTATTATTTCTCAAGCTCAAAAGTGGTAATATTGTTCTTAAACCTATCCTTTTCTTTTATTGATATCAAAGGTTTGTGTTGAAAAAACCTTTGGGTAATCCTTTGATTTACATTGTGTTGTGATTTGAGGTTGTGTGCAAAACCCTTGTAGGGTGATCCTCATATTTGTAGTTGGTATATCTTTGTGTTTTAGTGGATTTGAAAAATCCTTGGGTGTTGACTCAAGGTAGTGGATGTAACTCTTTGATAGAGTGAACCACTATAACTCCTTGTGTTCTTCTTTAAGTTTCTTACTTGTCTCAACCACAAAATTTTGTTTGGTTTGGAATTTTATTAAAAGATTTTTAGAATTCTCCATCAAACAAAATTGGAGGTTTATCTTTTAATTAACAAAGAATTTTCGAAAATTAGCCAAAAACCTTATTCACCTCCCCTCTAAGGTTTTTCAACTGGTATCAGAGCAGGTCTTCTTAAAAAAAAAGGACTAACACCCTTGAAGCAAAAGATCTTTACTTTACTATGGCTAATAATTCTAGTTTACCATATGTAGAAGGCTCTTCTACAAATAGACCTCCTTTTTTTAATGGAACAAATTATACTTTTTGGAAGTCTCGAATTAAAATATATATTTGTTCTATTAACTTTGACTTGTGGAGCATTGTAGAGAAATGTCCTTACATCCCCAAAATAAATGGAGTAGCCAAGAAGGTTAAAGAATTTGATGAGTTCGACTCAAAGAAGATGACTCTAAACTTTCAAGTTATGAATATTCTTAGTTGTGCCTTGGATGCAAGCGAATATAATAGAGTGAGCGGATGTGATTCGGCTCATGAAATGTGGAAGTTACTTGAAGTTACTCACGAAGGAACAAATCAAGTAAAGGAGTCAAAGTTGGCTATGTTGGTGAGAGACTATGAGCTATTCATGATGAAACAAAATGAGAGCATTAGTGACATGTTCACAAGGTTCACCAACATCACAAACGGCCTAAAGGCATATGGGAAAGAGTACTCAAGAGGGGAAGCAAATAGAAAAATTCTTGATGCACTTCCAAAAGCTTGGCAACCAAAAACACTAGCTATTGAGGAATCAAAGGATTTGAGACTACTTCCTATTGAAGAACTCATAGGATCACTACTCACGTATGAAATGAAAATAAAAAGATTGAATGAAATGGAAGATGAAGAAAAAGGAAGAAAAGGCATTGCACTCAAGGCAAATGAAGATGATCAAACATACTCATCAAACAATGAAGATGAGGTTGATGATGATGAGGAAATGGCATTGATAATGAGAAAGTTTAAAAGATTCTACAAGAAAGGTTTCAACAATAGAGAGAAGAAACCTCCACTCAAGAAAGGAGAACAAAGCTCATCACTCTTCAAAGCTAGGTGTTTTGAATGCAATAGCACCGATCATCTTGTAGCCGATTGTCCCAAGGCCCTTGAAAAGGAAAAGGGAGCTTTAGAAGCCAAGCTTGAGGCATTGAAGAAGAAGAAGAAAGGCAAAGGCCTAATTGGGATCAAGACTCAAGTGAAAATGAAGAAGAAGAAGAAGAAGAAAAGGCCAACATATGCTTCATGGCACTAGAAAATGAGGTACAATCTTCATTTCCTAACTCTTCTAGTATCCTTGATGATGATTGTAATGTTGATCCTAGCATAATGCTTATTGAAATGTATGATGAGTGCAAAAAGGTTACTAAACGAAACAAAGATTTAAAAAGCAAAACTCAATTTTTGTTAGAGGAAAATTCAAGACTCATTTGTTAAAATAAAGCCATTCTTGAATCCTTGGAAGTTTTGAAGAAAGAAAAAGAGTGCTCAAATGATGACTTTCAAAAACTTGTTTTAGAAAACAAAAACCTTTGTGAAAAGATTTCCTTTCTTGAAAAATGTTTGATTGATTATGATGTCTTAAAGAAAAAGGTGAGTGATCTCACTCTATGTGTTGAAAAATTCACAAAAGGAAAAGAAAACTTTGAAAAACTTCTTGGCTCTCAAAGATCACCTTTTGATAAAAATGGTATTGGATATACTCATTCCAATATTCTCTCAAAACAAACACGGTTTGTAAAGGCTTCATCATCTCACTCACACCTTTGTTGCACCTATTGTGAAAAGAGTGGTCATAAAGCCACAAAGTGTTTTATAAAGAAAAAGATTGAAAGAGGAGTGAAAACCATTTGGAAAGTTAAAGAAAATCAAACTAACATCCATGGACCCAAAAAGATGTGGGTACCAAAAATCATTTCTACTTCTTCTTTTGTAGGAACACAAATCAAGGCCATCTAAGTGGTACTTGGATAGCGGATGTTCAAGACACATGACCGGGGACTCATCACTTATGTGCAATCTCAAAGAAACCGAAAGTGGATTTGTCACTTTTGGAGATAAGAACAAAGGAAAAATCATTAGTATAGGCAATATTGGTAACAATTCTTCCTCTCTCATTAAGGATGTTCTTCTAATTGATGGTCTTAAATTCAATTTGCTTAGTATTAGTCAATTATGTGATAGTGGAAAAAGGTTCTTTTTGAAAGTGATTCTTCCTCTATCATTGATAAGCATGAAAACAAAACTATTTTTGTTGCTAAAAGAGTTGGAAACGTCTATGTCTTTCATCTTGAAGATTTTCTTTCCCAAAACTTGAAGTGTCTCTCGGTTCATGATGATGATGCATTTTTGTGGCATAGAAGACTTGGTCACGTTAGTATGGATTTATTAAACCAACTATCTTCAAAAGAACTTGTTAGAGGCCTACCAAAACTTCACTTTGAGAAAACTAAACTTTGTGATGCTTGTCAATTTGGAAAACAAATTAAGACCTCTTTTAAACCAAAGAAAATGATTTCAACTTCAAAACCTTTGGAACTTGTTCACATGGATTTATTTGGACCAATGAGGACCACTAGTCTCGGTGGTAAGAGGTATGCTTTTGTTATTGTTGATGATTTCTCTAGATTTACTTGGACTTTGTTTTTGAGTCAAAAAGATAAAGCTTTTCATGAGTTTGTTAAACTTTTTAAAAGAGTTCAAACCTCCCTTGATTGTAAATTGATCTCTATGAGAAGTGATAATGGGAGAGAATTTAACAATCAAGATTTTACAAAACTTTGTGATGATTTTGGTATAACACAATTTTTCGGCCGCTAAAACCCCACAACAAAATGGTGTTGTGGAGAGGAAAAATCGCACTTTACAAGAAATGGTAAGATCAATGCTTTGTGAAAATTCCCTTCATAAATACTTTTGGGCCGAGGCCGTTAACACCGCATGCTACATTATGAATCGTGTTATCTTGAGACCTTCATTAAAGAAAACTCCCTTTGAACTCATTTTTAATAAAACCCCCTCAATTGGTTATTTTAAAGTTTTTGGATGCAAATGCTTTATTTTAAACACCAAGGACAATCTTGGAAAGTTTGATCGAAAATCCGATGAGGGAATTTTTCTTGGTTATTCTTCAAACAAAAAAGGCTTTTAGAATTTTCAACAAAAAGAACCTTGTGTGTCGAAGAGTCCATTCATGTTAATTTTGATGAAACTAACATTTTGGACAAGAAAGTTGATGATGATGATGACATAGATAACACTCAAAGTAAGCAACCATTGTACACTCAAGCAATGGAAGAGCATGCTATGGAGGAAGAAGAGTATGAGGAAAAACAAGAAAACGATCAAGAAACTCAAAATCTTCCTCAAGATGTGATATATCCAAAGGGACACTCCAAAGGTGAAATTATTGGTGATGTATCTCAAGGGGTAAGAACAAGAAGGTATTTTATCGATAACTTTGCCCTATTATCACAAATTGAACCTAAGTTTATTGATGATGCTTTATGCGATGAGTTTTGGATTATTGCTATGCAAGAGGAGTTAAATCAATTTGAAAGAAACAAAGTTTGGACTTTAGTCCCTAGACCACATAATCACCCCTCAATTGGCACAAAATGGGTTTTTCGAAATAAACTAAATGAATCCGGAGAAGTCATTAGAAACAAAGCTAGACTTGTTGCCCAAGGATTCAATCAAGAAGAGGGCATAGATTTTGATCAAACCTTTGCTACGGTTGCTAGACTTGAATCTATTAGGATGCTTTTAGCTTTTGCTTGTTTTAAAGGATTCAAACTCTTTCAAATGGATGTTAAAATTCTTTTCTAAATGGTGATATTGAGGAGGAAGTTTATGTTGAACAACCTCCCGGTTTTGTACATGAAAAATTTCCAAATTATGTTTACAAACTCTCAAAAGCACTCTATGGTTTAAAACAAGCTCCAAGGGCTTGGTATGAAAAGTTAAGTGGTTTTCTTCTTTCAAATAACTTTTCAAGGGGTGTAGTGGACACTACTCTTTTTACAAAAACCTCTTGTAACAATGATCTTCTTCTTGTCCAAATATATGTTGATGACATCATTTTTGGTGCTACTAATGTCTCTTTATGTGAAGAATTTGCCTCACTTATGCAAAAAGAATTTGAAACGAGCATGATGGGAGAATTGACGTACTTTCTCGGCCTCCAAATCAAGCAAACAAAAGAAGGAATCTTCATCAATCAAGAGAAGTACACCAAGGAACTTCTCAAAAGATTTGGGATGAGCAATGCAAAAGGTATCGGTACTCCTATGAGCTCGTCATTGAAGCTTGACAAAGATGAAAAAAGGTAAAAGCTGTTGATGAAAAGACATATAGAGGTATGATCGGTAGTTTACTTTATTTAACGGCTAGTAGGCCGGATATCATGTTTGCCGTATGTCTATGTGCTAGATTCCAAGCTTGTCCCAAGGAATCTCATTTAATAGCTTTAAAACGTATTTTGAGATACTTAATTTTATCATATGATTATGCCTTGTAGTACTCTAAACAATCTTGTTTTGATCTTATTGCCTACACTGATGCGGACTACGCCGGATGTAAGGTAGAAAGGAAGAGTACAAGTGGAAATTGCCAATTCTTGGGAGGATGCTTAGTATCTTGGTACAGCAAGAAACAATCGTGCGTGTCCCTATCAACCGCCGAAGCGGAATACATTGCAGCCGGTTGTTGCTGTGCTCAGGTACTTTGGATGAAACATACATTAATTGATTTTGGTGTTTCCTTTAAGTGCATACCTATCATGTGTGATAACACTAGTGCCATAAATATTTCCATAAATCCTGTGCAGCATTCAAAAACAAAACATATTGAAATCAAACATCACTTTATTAGAGATCATGTTGCTAAAGGTGATGTATCTTTAGAATATATTTGCACAGAAGATCAAATTGCCGATATTTTTACAAAACCTCTTTCAGAAGATCGCTTTTGCTATTTAAGAAAATTACTTGGTATCGGGAAATTAAATGAGTAATGTGTGTTGCTTGTATTATTTGTTTTTTTTCTTATTTCTGCCTTGATGATATTTTTCAAAAATTCGGACGCCTTTTTTAAAATTAGGACGTCCGGTTTTAAAACCGGACTCATACTTTACCTTTCAAAAAATTCCAGAGATATTCGGACTTACAAACCGGACGCCTACACAAAAACTCGGACGTCCGAATTCTTCAAAAATCCAAAAACCGGAAGATCGATTTTAACAAACGGTCGACCGAATTCATAAATTAGGGTCGGGTCTACGGTTTAAAATCAGACTTTTTCTCAAAACTCCTCACTTTTTTCTCTCAACTCTCTCGACCGAAAACCCCTTCTTCACAAGACCCATCCGATTTCTTGTTCCGATTTTCAATTTTCTTCTTCTTTTTCTTCAAATTCATCTCTTATCACAGAAAAGAAGCTATTTTTCTCTCTGATTACTATCTACCAATCTCAAAACTCTTCATCTCCTCTCAAAACCCTACCCAAGAAATTCTTCAAAATGGTTAAAACAAAGAATGCTAAAGTTGGTCAAGGGCAAAATCCTGAAGAAGGAGGCACCAGTAGAGGGAAAGGAAAGGGAAAAAGAGTACCTTCCGGAGCCCAGGGGCTCTGCTTTGCTAAGGGTTTCTAGAGTTTCAGAAAGGTTTATTTCAGTAAAGGAAGCGGCCAGGTTTGAAGAATGGACTAGAAATCGACAGAAAATTGCTCCGGGTCATAGGGTGGACTTACATAATATGCAAGGTATGGAGGCTATTCCTCATCTCTTTGAAATGATCGGTTGGATACCTCTGTTGATTGTAAATGAACTTTATTATGTGGATATGATATATGAATTTTATGCTAATCTCCACAAAGGAAGAATTGAAAAAGTGGATAATGTCTCACATCAATGGATTGTGACTAGAATTGGGGGAAGGGATATTGCATTTGATGATAGACTGTTGAATGAAATTTTGGATACCCCTCAAGATGGTATAAGATTTTACACCAAGAACAAAAAATGCTATGATCCATATTTATACAGTGAAAAACGATTTGCAGAAATTTTCACTAAGGGAGAGGTATTAAAAAGACATGATGATAGAAATGTTAACAAACTGGATGCTTATGGGAGAGTGCTCCATCACATGATATCTAACATCATCATTCCAAATGTTGGGCATAAATCATCTATCACCAACATGCACGCATTTGTGATGCTAGCCTTGCGTGAGCATAGGTGAATGAATTTTGGATTCATGGCTATAAAACATATGCTAGCTGCACAATCTTCCCAAATGAAATGCTTGCCGTATGATTGCTTTATCACAAAAATCCTCCAACACTTTGTGATCAATTTGGTTGGGATGGGTAATCACATTGGACCTGGCAAGATATATACTCAGCAAACCTTCAAAAGAATGGGGTTTGAGAAAGATGAAGATGGGACATTCATCCGAGGTGGACAAGATGTTGATGACAGTGATGAGGAAGATGATGATGACGATCAAGAGGACATGGATATCGAAGAAGAGGACAGTGATGAAGAAACAGAGGCTGAAATACAAAGAAGAGAAACAAGACAAAAGAAATGACAAGAAAGAACAGAGGAAGGCTCATCTTCGGGGAGCATGAGTCATCTGATGGATATGATAGCCTCTCTCCAAACATCAATGAACACCCGGTTTGATGCATTCGACGGTCGCTTTGAGGCTTTGGATGGGAAAGTCTCCAACATTCAAGAAAGGCTTGATACATTAGACCAAAAAATGACCGATACACAAGAACGGGTTAAGAGACTTGAGCAAGGAGGAGGAGATAGAGATGATTGAGATTTATCTTATAAAACCTGTTCTTTCTCTTTCTCGTTTTGTCCGTAACTCTTTTCAAACTCCTGATTTCAGTCTCTTAATGATATGGTTTTTCACTTGCTTATTTCTAATCATTTGCTTTTGTTATGCTAATGCTCTTTTTCTTTGATTGATTGGCCTTTATTGTTATGGACTTCATGATGATACTTTAATGTTGAAAGTCCTACTACTACCTCTTCTATGATCCCTTGGAACTTCTCTCCCAAAACTTTTTGATTTATGACAAAAGGGGGAGAAAATAGTGCAAGATGTAAGGGGGAGAAATATTGGTTATATGGTGCTTATATTGATTATTGATGGAGTTTTTGCAGCTTATGGTGTTCATATTGATTATTTTGCAGCTTATTCCTTGTGATGTTATGTTACTAAGGGCTTTTTGGTTTGGATTGATCTTGTAATATTCTTTAGCCATATTTATCATAGCAGCATGTGTTTAGGGGGAGTAATCTCTTTTTTGGTGATTGTTGTGCTTTGCTCTTACTATTGATTTTTTGAAGCATCACCATACTTTACTCTTGCTCTTTTGTTCTTCTTGCATATGTGTTTGTCATAATAAAAAAGGGGGAGATTGTTAGCCCTAAGGGCATTAATACTTATGTTTTGATTATGATTAACATATGCTTGTGTGAGTATTTTAGCTAACCCTTCATAGAACAAAAGAAGGACCTGTGAAGTCTCAAAGTCTACAAGCAAAAGATCTTGTTGATGAGGGCAAAACGGAGAAGAAGAGACCAAGCCATTCCAAGATCAAATCATTGGAGACATTGAAGACATTGAAGGCATTGTCTTTGGTAGAGTGAATTAGGTACTACCTTGTAAAACCCCCTAGTCTTACTCTTTGATTATTGATCATATATGAAGCTCCTTTAACGGATTTCTCAGTTATAAACTTTTGTTAAACTCCAAGTATTCTTGACTTAAGTTGTGGTGTTTTTGGAAAAGTTTTTCTTCTCTTTAAAATGATTATCAAGAATACATATTTTTGAAAAGAAAGAAAGTTTTTGTCTTAAAAAGAAACTTGGTTGAGGAAACAAAAATTCGGTCATCCGGTTTTAGAACCGGTCGTCCGGTTTTTCCAAAATAAAAAATTCGGCAGTCCGTTTTTCAAAGGATCAAGTCCGAATCTTTCTGTCCAAAAATTCGGTCATCCAGTTTTTAGAACCGGTCGTCCGATTTTGCTCTAAATCAAAAATTCGGCAGTCCGTTTTCTAGCTGGACAAGTCCGAATCTTTCTGTTTTAAAGAACCGATCGTCCGAATTTAGGAACTGGTCGTCCGATTTTCATATTTACTGTATAAAATATTACTGTTGCACTGAAGGCAACGGTCAATTTTTTTGGACACTATATATAGACTTTATGATCAGCCATAAAGTAGACAAGTTTGGTGGAATATTCATTGTGAACATTTAAAACTTTCAAGAGCTTCAAAAGCACATTTATTGCAAACACTTTTCATTCCAAAAACAAAATCTTCTTGAGCTTCATTATTGATCATCATCAAAGAAGAAAAAAGGAGGAGCTTGTAGAACAATTTCATTGAGTTGTACTTATTATTTCTCAAGCTCAAAAGTGGTAATATTGTTCTTAAACCTATCCTTTTCTTTTATTGATATCAAAGGTTTGTGTTGAAAAAACCTTTGGGTAATCCTTTGATTTACATTGTGTTGTGATTTGAGGTTGTGTGCAAAACCCTTGTAGGGTGATCCTCATATTTGTAGTTGGTATATCTTTGTGTTTTAGTGGATTTGAAAAATCCTTGGGTGTTGACTTAAGGTAGTGGATGTAACTCTTTGATAGAGTGAACCACTATAACTCCTTGTGTTCTTCTTTAAGTTTCTTACTTGTCTCAACCACAAAATTTTGTTTGGTTTGGAATTTTATTAAAAGATTTTTAGAATTCTCCATCAAACAAAATTAGAGGTTTATCTTTTAATTAACAAAGAATTTTCGAAAATTAGCCAAAAACCTTATTCACCCCCCCTCTAAGGCTTTTCAGATGGCAAATTCGGTCGATATAACTCGTCGGCCTCACCGATGGAAAGATAATAGTAGCCTTGTCGTTGGTAAAGCTTAGCGATGGTATAAGAACCCATCATTAGGACCATTGGTATTTGTTTCCAACGGAAGAGTAGCGTTGGCTTCTGACTTACCATAGAAAAATAAAAACCCGTTGGTAATGTCGTCAGGAATAGTAGGTATCGACGGCCAACAGTCGGTACGAATTGTTATTGACGTGAAGTGGCTGGCGGTCATGTAACCATTGGTCTACAGTCAGTAACAATGTTGTAATGACGGGACGCCGATGGAAACAACCATCGGTATTTGCTTGTATTTTTGTATTGTTAGTGCGGTAGTATAAAAAATTTATTCATTTATATCTTTTAATGCACTTTTTCAATATATAATGTCTCTCTCATCGAAGAGTTAAAAAAAATCGCAAGAGGCTATCTTTCCATATAATAGCTTATTCATTTGTATATTTCTTTTTTCCCCTATAAATTATGCGTGAAAATTTTCAAAAGTTTTCACTTCCCTCCAAAACAGTTTCTCTTCACACTAGTTTTTTCCACCTTCTCTTTTTGTAGTTTGAAGATCTTTGAAGTTTTGGAAGTTGAATATGGATACATAATTTTGAAGATTTTTGTACAAGAAAATATATATTTTGAGGTAAAAATCGCACAAAAAATGCACCAAATTGGAAAGAGAGAGAGAGAGAGAGAGAGAGAGAGAGAGAGAGAGAGAGAGAGACCCACAACCCCTCCCCTAGGTTAACTGTGGCTGAGTAAAGTATCAGTGTGCCTCTCGGTACTAAACTGCCTTTAAACTAAAGTAAAACTCTGAAAAATACATAGAAATATAGACATATACTACGGAACGGAAAAATAATGAACTGAATATGGAAAGGGTGATAATTACATGAGGTTCAGAGAAACTTCTTATAGCATCTCTAATATAGAAAATACTTTACAAAACCAAAATAATAAAAGGACGTTACAAACAGGCCGAGCATAAAAAAGTACAAATATCCTTCCAAAAACAACCTGATCCCAAAACTCCATGCATAATACTCTAACACCTTACTACGCCACTTCTTGTCCCAAGTTATTTGGAAAAAAATGACATTTAAATATGTGAGTGCATTACGCTCAGTGAGTCCATGTGTTTGTGCTTTTGTATTTTTCTTAAAAATAATGATGTAACTTTACAAAATAGCTCATACAATGTTATAAGAAAGCATTTCTTTGGCTTTTTTAAAAAAATTCGACCCTTGAACCTATAAGAGGGGTTTGAGCACAACTAGGAAGTCTAGGCGAATCAAGATACATTAGTGCAGCTTCTACACCCGAATTCAAAATTCATGCCATGCAAAAGTCGGCTACACGGACAGGGTCTGTAACCCACAATGAGGTCATCAAAAACAAGTTCCGTATCCTGTAGTCAATGCTAGCCAAACACCTTACGAGTGCTCTGTTCCATAACCACCATACTCTCCAATCACATAGTACCAGGCTACAGATCTTGGGGTACTTATCGGGTCCGCCCTGAGGCTAACCTTAGTTTTAAGCCCCACTTGACTCTCCACAAGGCTGTAGTCCTACTGCAGAGCATGATGCGATGTATGACATAATACCGATTGGCAGGGACGGAACCAGAACAATATGATTGGGGGGGCTGGAGGAAAAAAAAATTTGCCAGAATTTCGTCTATAAAATGATACATTCCATGTACAAAAAACACTCAAACAATTCAAAATTTACATATAATATAGCAAAAGAATAGGTAATCGCCCATTACCAATGAGGAGTGATCACCCATCACTCACGGGATAAACATTACAAATTCTAATACTACATATAATAAAACAAAAGAATAGGTAATCGCCCATTACCAATGAGGAGTGATCACCCATCACTCACGAGGAATGATTACCCATCACTCACGGGATAAATACCTCTATCAAAGCTGAGAATCTTGATCAGAATCTTGAGATAACAAATGAGATAAACACGATCAGAAGACGAAATCTAATATGACCTGCAATTGATTTAGAACATTAGAAGATTAATATAAAAACAAATAACATTCATAAGGATAACTATCAATTGGTTTACGCAATCCTGGATCACCAATAATTTCAAAATCCGAAAACTCTACCCGAGGCTTTTTCCCACGATCTTCAATATTAACATTTCCCTTATTAGTCGATTTTTTCTTCAACCTAGGTTTAGGACCCTTCTTCCATTTCCCAATAAATTTCTCCATAGTAAAATCCTATATAATATTCAAATATTTTAAATTCACAATTCAACACATTTCATGTATAACATAATAATTAATTAGTCTATAAATTACATGGTAATCATATTTTTACCAAACAAACCCTAGACAATTTTTTCACTATAAAATAACAACATAAAAATTTTAGCACTCAAAAATCTATTTACCAAAAAAAATATTTAGCACTTAAAATCAAAAATCATAGAAATGGAACTTTTTCTGAAAACTTACTTTTTTTGGTTCAAGATTGTTGTGAAGCTGCTAAAACACCCTGCTGAGCTGACCGTTTCTTCTTCCTCCTGTGCCGCGTTGCTTTCTTTTGCTGCTTGCTGCTGCTGCTGGTGGCGCCGCCGCTGCTGCGGGTCTGCGACCAGGGAGACGGAATCTTCAGAGCCGAGCCGAGAGGTGTTTGTCGCCGCATGCAGAGGGAGGGAGGGGGAACGGACAGCGGAGAGAGCGGGCGGGGGAGGGGGGCTGGGCTGGCTGCTGCTGCTGTGCTGTGTGCGCGCAGGGACGGCTGCGCCGGTGCGGTGCGGGAGCGGGACGAGGAGATCGGAGACGGGGAGAGAGAAGAAGCAAAAATATGAAATTGATTTGGGGCTTTTTGCTGTATTTTTTTTTTTTATAAATCAGTCCCTACATTTTGTGGGGGCTAAACGGAAAAAAAAATTTTGAGGGGGCTTAAATGCAAAAAAATATAAAATTTAAAAATAAAAAAAAAATTCCTGGGTGGGCTGGACTAGTTCCGTCCCTGCCGATTGGGCCAAACCCTCAATCTCAAGTGGATCCACTTTCCAGATTTTTCCAACCGTTCATGTCATCAGAGGATGCCCTAGTTTGAGAGTCTAGCCACGTACAATGCAATCCGCTGACGCTTCTGGATACATATAATCCTATCAAAAACTTCATCCTTGGTTGGATGGGATTTTCATGTCCATTTACAAATCAAAAAGCCACCCACTTAGTTATTTACATAAATTTAGGGTACAACTACTTTAAAATAACAAAATTCCCATCCGCCTGTCAAGCCATGCATATGCAGTTTTTATAAATATGTCAAGTCTCACCATGCAACTAAAAAACGTCGAAACATATTCCCACTTGTAGCGATAATAACTTTTCTTGAAAAAAAGCACATGACCATTCTCTTTTAAAGTAGGCACATCTATATGGAGCACCGCTCCTATGCATTTCTAAGGAACAAGATAAACACGTTGTAGAGAACATCTTCAATTTAAAAGAACACCAGGTTATATCATCCCAAAACCAGTAAATATTTTATGACAAGCTTAGCTATATATAAAAATTATAGACATCTCCATCAACATTTGTAAAATAATTAGAGAGGGTTTGTAGACTCACATGAATGCAGACCTGGTGCTGTGATCCTACAAATAGAGTAACAATAATATTTAATTAAAACAACACACTACATCGCTATTCGCCAACTAATATAATTATAACCATTTCCTTATGTTCAAAGGATACATATACACATTTACTAACCCTAATGAAAAACCCAAAATCTTATAATATCAAGAAGTTTTTACTTGTACACTTCCCCAAAGCGCCTAAATTTCCTAATATATATATCCATATATATATATGGATATATATGTCCATATATATACATATATATACACATATATATATCCATATAAAAAGAATACTAAACTCACAATCAACAAAAAGAATCCCTTTAAATTATTTAATCATTTGATAACAATATTAAAGAAATCTTTTTTTTCCTTTTTAGAATAATTGGAGATAGAAAAATAAAGTGAACTAAAGAGACTAAAATTAACTACATCCTAAACTAATTAAACCCTAACTATTTCATTTTTAAGAACCCAACTATAAACCATATACAAGCTAACTAAAGGGAAAAAAACAAACAAAATAAAACTAACCAACTAACAAATTCTAACTACAAGCTATATCTATATTATTAACTATTCATATAATATAATTAAGAGAAGAAAACAAAACAAAAGGAAAAGAAAAAAAAAAACTTTACCATAAATCCCTCTGCTAAGCTAGGACGAAGAGGAGAAAGCAAAGATTCCAACTTCCTCCCTTCTTCATATATATATATATATATATGTGTGTGTATATATATGTGTGTGTGTGTGTGTGTGTATATATATATATATATATATATAGGTAGAAAAACAAGGTGACGAGCTGCTAAGTAGTGAATACTTGGCCGTGGGAAAGAAAGCATGGCTAATTTTTTTTTTTTGGGTATCACTAATCCTAATCACCACTAATAATAATAATAATTATAATAATGATAATAATAATAACAATAAAAATAATAATATTAACTTATTCTCGGAAAAAAATGTCTAACATATCTAATATTGTTCCATAAAAATTATGTTTGAATCTTAAGGGTATTTTTCAAAATATTCCTTTCCAGACACAATGTCTTTTTCTTAAATTAACCTCTTTAAACCTTACACAATAATGTCACACAATAATGCCAAGTACTCTAATTCCTAAAATGTGCATGCTAAGCATACTAAAAAAAATAATCTACTTAAAGATATTTGTAAACTCCACTACGTTAGACCCCAAACTCTACGTTCATGACGACCGCACTTTTAGGGTCATGCGAGGTGCTTCTAGGGAGGGAGTTACATTCTATTCTCCTTAAAAAAAATTTTGTCCTCAAAATTCAAAATCACATACCTATAAGCTCTGGGTATTTCTTCTTTATGGACTCATCTGTCTCCCAGGTTGCCTCTTTAATTCCATGATGTCTCCAGACAACTTTACATATTAGAATCTGCCTCCCGTGTCACTCTTTTACGCTTCACCCTACGATCTCAGTTGGCTTTTCTTTGTATAACAAATCGGCTTTTAACTCTAATTTGTCATTATTAAGAACATGATCAGGTGCTGGATAGTACTTCTTTAATTGGGATACATGAAATATGTCATGTGTACCCATAAGCTCTCTCAGCAACACTAGCCGATGTGCCACTGTTCCAACCTTATTAATAACTTCAAAAGGTCCGATATATCTGGGACTTAGCTTTCCTCCTCTCGGGTATCTAAGCTTCCGCAATGAGATGTAAGTTTTAGGAAAACTTTGTCTCCCACCTTAAACTCTGAACCTCTCCTCCAATTATCAACATAGCTCTTCTATCTACTCTTAGCTGTTCGAAGTCGATCCTGAATAATTTTAACTTTTTTCTGCATCTCTTCCAACTTTGGCATAAAGTTCCTTTGCTTTTGATGAGATCGAACTCCAACCTCATCCTAATCCAAGGGTGTGTATCTCCTACCATACAATGCTTCAAATGGTGCCATCCCTATAGAGGAGTGGTAGCTGTTATTGTAAGCAAACTCAGCACAAGCAAAATTATCACCCCACTTATTTCGAAAATCTAGAGCGCAAGCTCTCAGCATGTCCTCTAGGGTTTGAATCGTTCTTTCAGACTACCATCGGTTTGGGGATGTACTGTGGTACTATAACTCAAAATGGTCAACATTGCTGACTGGAACTTAGGCCAAAATCTTGAAGTAAACCTTGGATCTCGGTTTGATATAATATCAACAGGCACCCCATGAAGTGGTACAATCTCTTCTATGTAGATCTGTGTTAATTTGTCCAAGGGGTATGTCATGTTAATGGCAATGAAATGTGCAACATTCGTTAGTCGATCAACGATCACCCAGATAGCATTCTTATATCCCTTGGTTCGGGGTAATCCAGTAACAAAGCCCATCATCACATTATCCCATTTCCATTCCGGGACAGGTAACAATTGCAGTAGTCTTGCTGACTTATGATATTCAGCTTTAACCCTTTTGCACGTAAGACAAGCTGCCAAATACTCAGCACTCTCTCTCTTCATTTCACTCTACTAAAAGTTTTGCTTTAAGTCTTTATACATCTTATTCTCTCCAGGATAATTAGTATACTTATTCCTATGTGTCTCTTCTAGTATTTTACGCTTAAGTTCGATTTCATCGGGTACGCACAACTGATTTCGAAGGTACAAGCTCCCATTGACTTTTAATGTCTGAAAATCCACCAATTTCTTAGCTCCCACACGGTTTTTAAACTCCTGAAGTCCCATGTTATTCTTTGGGTGCTTTTAATAAGCTAAGACTTGATATCTTTGCATTTTTACTCAGAGCATCCGCCACCACATTCGCTGTTCCTGGATAGTAGTTAATTGGGCATCAATATTCCTTCAGTAGCTCCATCCACAACATTGCCTCATGTTTAAATCCCTTCAGAAAAGCGAGTACTTTAAACTTTTATGATCGGTAAAGATATCATATTTTGCCCCATATAAGTAGTGTCATCACTTCTTAAGTGCAAATATGATAGCTGTTAACTCCAAATCATGCGTTGGATAATTCCATTCATGATCCTTCGATTTTCTCAAAATATAAGCTACAGACTTTCTATCTTGCATCAACGCGGCTCCTAAGCCTTCCCTTGAAACATCTGTGCATAGGGATAACTTCTCGTTCGGGTTGGGTAATATCAAAACTGGTGCCGAAGTCAATCAATGCTTTAATTCTTAGAAACTTCTCTCACACTTCTTCGTCCATTTAAGCTCGCTTGCTTTTCTAGTCTGTTGTGTTAAAGGTTCAGAATCCTAGAAAAGTCTTTTATGAATCTCTGATAGTAAAGTACGTACTGTGGTTGGTGTTTTGGGTTACGCCCAATGGGTCACTACCTCCACCTTCGCCTGATCTACTGAGATCCCTTCCTAAGTAATAACATGTCACAAGAAAGTTACTTGACTCATCCAAAACTCACATTTTTTGAACTTGGCGTACAACTTATGCTATCATGGGCTTGCAACACCCTTCTAAGATGTTGTTCATGTGTTTCGGGGTTGGGTGAATAGACAAGAATATCATCAATGAAAATCACCACAAACTTATTCAAGTAAGCGCAAAAGATACTATGTATCAAGTCCATGAACGTCGCAGATGCATTGGTCAACCCAAATGACATAACAACAAAATCATAATGTACATATTGTATATTGAAGACTGTCATCGGAATATCTTTTTCTCTTATCCTGACTTAATAATACCCTTATCTTAAGTACAATTTGGAATAGCTTCCTGCTCCTCGAAGTTGGTCAAATAGCTCATCAATAAGTGGAAGTGGGTACTTGTTCTTAATCGTCACACTATTCAACCCTCTATAATCTATACACATCCGAAGGGTCCCATCCTTCTTTTTTACAAACAAAACTGGCGCACTCTAAGGACATGTACTCGGACGGATATATCCTTACTGTAATAGTTCCTGCAGTTGCTCTTTCAACTCTCTCAACTCTTCCTGTATCATCCGATGCGGGGTTAGAGATATTGGTTCAGCATCGGGTACCAACTCTATGCCAAACTCCACTCCCCGTTTTGGAGCAAAATTGTTAACTTCTCTAGAAAAATGTCCACAAACTCTTTCACCACGGGTACTATTTCTAATTTCACCTCTTCCTTAAGCTTGTTGAGTAAATATGCTAAGTATCCTTGATATTCTTTCCTTAATAACTTCCTGGCTTTCATACTGGATAATAAAGGATTCTTCCATTTCGTTCTATTCTCTTTGGAATTCAAGGATTGGCATACTCGGTCGGCTAAACTTAACAAAATTTCGTCTGCAGTCTACTTGAGCGTAATGTTTGGAGAGCCAGTCCATACATAATATCACATCATACCCCTCGAAAAGTAAGGTAATCAGGTCACCAGATAGCATCATATTCTCAACATAGATATCACAATCTGGGTACTTTACCTCAGCAGCTTTACTCACGCCCATAGGAGTATTGACTATCAACTGATAATGCATAACAACAGAAGGTATAGGGATATGGTTTAAAAAATGCATGCTCACAAAAGAATGTATAGCTCCAGGATCTATAAGTACTTTTGTTGGTTTAGAAAAGATTTGAATCGTACCTTCAACCACCTCAGCTTCGGTGTTGTCTTGTTTTCGTTAGTGTCTATCAACCTTAGGCAATACTTAGCCAACCTGTTTAATTTCGCCTTACACTACGCCACTGTCAGGCTACCTTGCTTTAGATATTGAAACTCATTCTCTCATTGTTCGAAAATCCAATAAGGTATGTACTCATTTTTTAGCTTTTCTTGAAAATCATTCCCAGTCCATGGTTGATCCTTAAGTGCATGAGCTTAAGAAGCTCTAAAACACCAATCTTTTGCCACTCCTCGAAGTTTGAAGGTTGCAAATGTTAATCTCGTAGCATTATCATACTTAAGGGTATCGTAAATACCATTCAACTACTCGAGAAATAATTCAGCTTTGATCTCCTGTTCAACCTTTTCACAGAACACTGAAGGTCAAAACATCAAAAATCGCTCCAATGCTTCATCCGCTCGAGTGGCAGGTAGCCGTTTTATCCTCCTAGTTGCCATTGAAGTTTTCAATAACTCCATTATCTTGACTATAAAATTCTCAATTATTCCATGTGTAGCTTGTCCCGGACAAGATGTAGCCTTTCTTATTAGTTCAAACTGTTTATTTCGAGAACTTTCAGATGCGGCCTAATCCACATGATTAGGGGATCATGAACCCGACATTCTTCTAAATAACAAGAAGTTCTAGTACTAATAAAACCTTAAGTTCGTAGATATACCATAACAAGTAGATATAAACTCATCACAAGCATGAAGACATAAACATTACTACGTATATATATATGTATGTATATATATAACTCAAAATGATGATTTCCAATATAAGTGGTGACGTATTCATACCATCCTAATACAAATAGATCATCCTAGTCTTACCACCAAAATATATGGCCGGTTCACTATACATACCCAAAACTTAGGATCATGAATCTACGATCCCAAGCCTACTGTACGAAGTACTAGTCAAAACATCAACCATAACTATCCGAATAACTAAAATGTACAACCATCCTGGTAACCTAACTAAAGTCTAGTTCCACCTAATGGTGCTGACTACTGGAACACCTTGACTAGGCCTCCAGCTTAGCATGAGTCCTACCAGCATAGTCTCTAGTGGTGCCGAGGAACTAGGTAGAGAACTGCCTAAGCTAATCTCGCTCTTCTATCAGCTCGATGATCTCTCTCTCTCTCTCTCTCTCTCTCTCTCTCTCTCGAGATGCGCCTCTTTTATCTGAGCTAGCTCAACCTCCAATCTAGCGGCCCTCGCCATCTCCTGCCATCGAGCCTGACGAGCTAAGTAAAATAAACTATCTGTCCATGCAATCTCACTATTCAGCTCCGTAATGCACTAACCCGTGTCCTCAATCCTCCTCATCCCGCATATAGCATCCACAGAAATCCTGTTCCCCAAAATCGCCAATAGTGGTAACAATGGAAAAGAGGATGCTGACTCCAACAGGCAAAATAGGAGTAGATGATAATACCAACGGGAGACCATCCGCTATAAGGGTGTCCATCTTCCTAGTGTAAGCCAGTGCCACTCCCTCCAGCTCCGCTACCATCCCCAAATCTTTCTCAGATGCACTGGGGTCCTCCTCTATCTCCGTCCCAACCTCTACCCCTTGCTGTTGGTCCCTCTATAGACTTACCGTTAGAAAGGTCACCTACTGGAACTATGCCTCTCTCTTGGATAATCTCCCTAAGGGAATAGGATGATGATGATACGGCCCCTCTGGACCTACCCACGAGGTGTCCTCATGGTATACCCACCTATATGAATGATGTGCCATCTAATACCTACAAAACAATATCTTGGGGTTAGTAATAACAAATAAAATCACATGGTTAACATCAATGTTTAAGGGGTTGGCTCTTATAGCTCGTCTAGGATCCAACGATTCGAACATAGTATCTACTCTAAAAGCTCTGATACCACATGTGATACCCCCAACCCCTCTACTAGGTTAACTGCAGTTGATTAAGATATCAGCGTGCCTCTCGGCACTAAGCTCCAAGCCTTTAAACTAAAGCAAAACTCTGAAGAATACTTAAAAATATAGACATATACTATACAACAGAAAAAGAATGAACTGAATATAGAAAGGGCGACCATTACATAAATTTTAGGGAAACTTCTTATAATATCTTAATATAGAAAATACTTAACAAAACAAAAATAACAAAAAGATGTTACAAACGGGTCGAGCATAAAAAAAAGTACAAATATCCTTCCAAAAATGACCTGATCCCAAAACACCGTCCATAATACTCTAACAGCTTACTACGCCACTTCTCGTCTCGAGTCATCTGGAAAAAACTTGACATTGAAAGACGTGAGTGCATATGCTCAATAAGTCCACGTGTATGTGTGCTTCTTTTTCTTAAAAATAATAATGTAACTTTACAAAAAAGTTCATTCAACGTTATAAGAAAGCATTTCTTTGGCTTTTTTAAATAAAGTTGACCCTTGAACCTATATGAGGGATTTGAGCGCAGTTGGGAAGTTTGAGTGAATCAAGACATATTAGTGCAGTTTCTACAATTGAATTCAAAATTCATGCATGCAAAAGTCGGGCTCCATGGACAGGGTCCAGAACTCATAACGTGGTTAGCGGAAATAAGTTTCGGCATCTGTAATCAGTACAAACCAAACACCTTACAAGCCCTCGGTTCCATAACCACCGCACTGTCCAATCACATAAAACCATGCTACAAATATTGGGACACCTACCAGGTCCGCCCTAAGTCCAACCATGTTTCAATCCCCTCTTGACTCTCTACAGGGCGGCTGTCCCACTGCAGAGCATTATGTGAGGTCTACGTAATACCGATTGGGCCAAACCCTCAACGGTATTACGCCCTCTCTCAAGTGAATCCACCTTCCAAAGCTTTCATCTATTCATGTCATTGAAAGAGGCCCTAGTATGGGAGACTAGCCACGTAGAATGCAATCCCTTGACGTTTACGGATATGTATAATCCTTTCAAAAACTTCTTCCCTGCTCAGATGGAGTTTTCATATCCATTTACAAATCAAAAAGCCACCCACTTGACCATTTACATAAATTTAGGTTATAACCACTTTAGAATAACAAAATTTCCATTCACCAGTCAAGACATGCATATGCAGTTTTTATAAATATGTCAAGTCTAACCATGGAACTAAACAACGTCGAAACATATTCCGCTTGTAGCGATAATAACTTTTCCTGAAAAAAACACATGACCATTCTCTTTTAAAGTAGGCACACATATACGGAGTACCGCTTCTATGCGTTTCTAAGTAACAAGATAAACACATTGTGGAGAACATCTCCAATTTAAAGAAAGCCAGGTTATAACGTCCTAAAAGCAGTAAATATTTTATGATAAGCTTAGTTATATGTAAAAATTATAGACATCTCCTGCAACATTTGTAAAATAATAAGACAGGGCTTGTGGACTCACCCGAATGCAGACCTGGTGCTATGATCCTACAAATAGTGTAATAACAATACTTAATTAAAACAATACACCATATCTCTATTCGCCAATGGATATAATTATAACTATTTCCTTATGTTCCTAGTATACATATACACATTTACTAACCCCAATGAAAAACCTAAAATCTTATAATCCCAAAAAATTTAAACTTGTTCACTTTCTCAAAGTGCCTAAATTTCCTAATATATATACATATATATCCGTATAAAAAGAATACTAAACTAAAAATCAACAAAAAGAATCACTTTAAATTATTTAATCATTTGAGAACAATATTAAAGAAATCGTTTTTGCCTTTTTAAAATAATTGGAGATAGATAAATAAAGTGAACTCAAGATACTAAAATTAACTGAATCCTAAACTAATTAAGCCCTAACTATTTCATTTTTAAGAACCTAACTAGAGGGGGGAAAAAAATAAAACTGACCTACTAAAAATTTCTAACTACAAGCTATGTCTATATTAACTATTCAAATAATATAACTAAGAGAAGAAAACAAAACAAAAGGAAAAGAAAAAAAAAAAAAAAACCGTACCTTAAACCCTTCAGCTAAGCTGGGACGAAGAAAAGAAAACAAAAATTCCAACTTCCTCCCTTCTTCATATATATTTATTATATATGTATTCATATATATATATATATATATATATACACATGAAAAAGGGAGGAATTTGGGAAAACAAGATGTTGAGCTGCCAAGTGGTGGACACTTGGCAATGGGAAAGGCTACTTTTTTTTTTGTTACTACTAATCCTAGTCACCACTAGTAATAATAATAATACTAATAATAATAATAATAATAAGAATAATAATAATAATAATAATAATAATAATAATAATATTAACTTAGTCCCCCCAAAAAAATGTCTAACATATCTAATATTGTCCCATAAAAATTATGTTTGAATCCTAAGGGTATTCTTTAAAATATTCCTTTCCAAACACAATGTCTTTTTCTTAAATTCGCCTCTTTAAACCTTACACGATAATGTCAAGTATTCTAATTCCTAAAATGTACATGCTAAGCATACTAAAATAAATAATCCACTTAAAGATATTCGTAAACTCCACTACGTAGACTCCAAATTCTACGTTCATATGATTGTACTTTTAGGGTCATACGAGGTGCTTACCAGATAGGGCGTTACAGGGAGGGGGAGGGGGAGGAGAGTTGGCTCACAAACCTGGTTTGTGTACCCAGCCCTAGCACACAAAATCAATTCGTGTGCCCAGGCCAAGGCACAAAACTACGCCCTGTTGAAGAAAAAAAATACTCCTAGACAAAACTAACCAATAAACTCTTACACAACTATAATATAAGAATAAGTAGGGATTGAACAAAACTTGAGAAGCGTGTATAACACTTTCCTTAAGGTGTTATTTGGCCCTTAATGTATGGAAACTACTCTAACAAATTTCTACTAATTGGCAAGTGTACCTATCAATAAGTATACTAGAAGAGCTCCGGGATGTCTATCTCTAGGGACGGTGAAGCTATAATACTGATTATATCTCTAATGTCTAATGAATAAAAAGTTTTGAATGATTTTTAAACTCAAGAAAATAATTAACAATTAAAGGAAAATAAGAACGAATAAAAATAGCTTTAAAATCGTGTTTGATAAAAGAATGTTTGAATGATTGACTCCTCCTAAGATCTTCAACTACTCTAATTAGAAAATTATAGGACTGAATATTTAGAAAACCTTAGTTGGGTCTCACTCACAAGTTCGAGAAATCCCTATGTCTAGGCGAAGTCCCACTCATTCAATTACCTGTTTAGAGAAGAATCTATTCCCTCCCTAAATCGATTATGAATGCATTTAGACTTAGAGTGAAATTAAGGATCTAAAGGCCGTAATTAGCATCTCGACTCAAATACCAACCCTTATTGTTCAATTAATTGCCCTGGGTTAATTTTCCTTTTTCAATTCCAATTAACCTTGCGAGATTATCGATTCCGCGGAAAACCACTAAAACAACAAAATACAATTGAACAACAACCAACAAGAAAATCAATCATTCGATCCATAAAAATTAATTATGAAACATAGCATCCAAAACTAGGGTTCATCCTCTTTCAAAAAACTAAGAAATTGGCCAATAAACATTGTTCTTAAACACAAATTTATAATAAAATTCATGAAAAGAGAAAAGTTAAGAAGGTTTAGGTCTAGATCGTCGACTCTACTATTCTGGAATACTGCTGAACTTGTCTCTTGGTTTGCCTAATGAAATCCGAAATTGCCTCCAATTGATGCTTTCAATTCCTTCTTCAAAATCAAAATTTAACACCTAATCTATTTAACTTTCTAACTAAGAGAGGGATTGGGATAAATTTCTAAGAGAAAAATTGCCCTAATAAAGTTCTCTCTAGCTTTAGAAGGTATCTCCTCCAAAAACTGCAATAAAAGCCACTTAAAGACCCAAAATCCGGAGTCAACTCACTATTTACGGCGACTACCCTGGTCGGGCTAGTTCAGCTACCCAGGCTGGGGTAACTACTACTTTGGTGCTACTTGTGCTGTCCAGCACTATCCCTACAGGGGTAGTTTCTTTGCTCTATAGGGGTAGTGCAGTTTTCCTCCCTTGTGGAATTCTCCTCTATTTTTCATTATTTTTGCATCTTAGGCTCCCTTTTGACTTGTTTTCATCAAAAACTCCCACGGGATGTAACTATAGCAATAAGAAGAGAATTCAAGCGTAAATAATCCATTTTATTTATAAAGTACTTCAAAAAACCAAGATTAATACATCTAAAAACATATATAAAATGGAATTATCACCCCCACCACACAAAGTATTTACTAAAGAGTTAAGACAAATTACCTCTAGGATAGAACAAGAAAAATTGAGAAATGAGAGTAGCAAATATTCTAAATTCTTACAAGAATGATCAAAGAAATTAAAAGTCCCTTTGGCATCAATAGCCAACGCAAATGCCGGGTTCCTACGATATACAATATTTACTTAATACAAGACACATTATATTTATAAGGAAGCATTAGTCACATGAATCAACATTCTCACAAGTCATAACTCTTGTCAAAGGAAAATAACCTTTCATATGAAAAGCTATTTACATAATATTTGAATAAAAGTTAGAACTATAAGACTTCAAAAAATATTCATGCATCTTCAACTATTCATGCGTCTTGTAATGTATCTTGTAATATTCTAAATGTACTATTAACAAACTGTCTCCAACAATCCCCCATTTAGTTTGTTAATGTAAACACACAAGTGATATACAGACAATATCATGCTTAAAATGAAAGTATTGTTTGATTTAGACTTTCTTCTTAGTGTTAGTGCTTCACTTAGACTAACCAAATTAAGGTTGCATATAACATTAAACTAGAATTTGCAAATTAATCTAGAAATACTGCACACATGATATTAAAATATAATGATCATTTCACAAAATATTTTAGTACTATTACTGGCCATATGCTCTATCCCAGATTCATGATCATTTACAAAAGTAAACCTCGCTTTTGATAGAAACGGCTATACTCTTTATGATGATATAGGTGAAAAAGATTCAAACTTTATCACCAAGCACTGAGAAAGTAATTAATTTTCATTAAGAATATGTTTATTCATATACTCAATCTCCAAATTTTACACTAGTGGGGTATCAAAATACTAGTGCTCACAACCACTTATCAACTTGTTTTTACCCTTTAAACATTTTCTTCTTGTGGTAGTACATGAATAAAGGTAGGTTTCCTATTGATAGTCATTTAGATAAATGTTTTAACTCTATTCCTAATAATGTAAAATTTACTAAGTCTAAAGGTTTAGTTAATGGATCCGCTAAATTACTGTATGTTCTTACAAATAAAACAGTCAAAACACCATTATGTAACATTTATCTAAGGTACTCATGTATTAGATTTATATGTCTAGATTTGCAATTATATAATTTGTTTAAAGCCCTAGACATAGTGGCTTGACTATCACAATATAAAGAAATTGGAGGTACAGGCTGCGGCCACAACTCAATATCAAGTAATAAATCCTTGAGCCGCTCCGCCTCTTTACATGCAGCAATTAAAGCTATAAATTCAGCTTCCATGGCCAAATGAGTAATGCTAGTTTGCTTCTTTGAACCCATGATATAACACCACCACCTAAAGTAAATATCCACCTAGTAGTGGAGTTCTTGTCACGTATACTAGTGAACCAACTAGCGTCTAAGTAACCTTCAAGTATAGCTGAAAATCTATCATAATAGAACCCTAGACTTTTGGTCTATTTAAGATAACTTAGAACTCTCTCAATGGATTTTCAATGATCAATACCAGGATTCTTGGTATATCTAGCAAGTTTGCAAATTGCATATAGAATATCTGGTCTAGTACAATGCATTGCATACATTAGACTTCCAATTGCACTGGCATATTCAAGTTGAGCAATCGGATTTCAAACATTTTCATGAAGCTTTTTAAGCTAGGATCAAAAGGAGTACTCACTTCTTTGATTTTTAGATGTTGAAATCTATTCAATATCTTATCAATATATTGAGATTGACACAAAGCAAAACTCTACTATGTTTCTTAACTTTGATACTTAAAACGGCATCAACTTCTCCAAGATCTTTTATCTTAATCTAGAAGAAAGATACATTTTAGTATCTTCTACACTTTTCATAAAATTACTTACAATTAGCATGTCATCTACATAAAGACAAATAATAACAAGATACTCTTGTGTTTGTTTATAATAACTATATTTATCAACATTATTATATTTAAAACCACTTGAGAGTGTAACTTGTTCAAAATTTTCATGCCATTATTTAGGTACTTGCTTCAAATCATATAATGACTTAACTAGTTTGCATACTTTCTTTTCATTTCCAGGCATTACAAAACCTTTAGGTCATTCCATATATACTTCTTCATCCAAATCACCATATTAAAAAAAGCTGTCTCAACATCCATTTGACGTATAAATAAATTATGCAATGAGGCTAGTGATAATAGCACTCTAATGGAAGTAAGGCAAGCAATTGGTGCATAAGTATCAAAATAATCGATTCATTTTTTCTGTTTAAAGTCTTTAGCTACTAACCTTGCTTTGAAGTTTAACAAAGATCCTTCAGTAGAATATTTTCTTCTAATACAACCAATTGGTTTTACAACATGTGGTGAGTCAGTTAGAATCCATATATTATTAGATAATAAAGAGCCCATTTCATCATTTACTGCTTCTCTCCAAAATGCAGCATCTCTTGATATCATTGCTTCCTTAAAAGTCTTAGGGTTTTCTACATTCAATAAGATAGGAATCTTATTTTGTAGAGATTCCCTATCGCCTTCAACCAAAAAGATTAAAGATTGAGAAGAAATAAAATCTGACAAGAGATATTTTTCTTTTCTTTGTCTTTGACTCCTCCTAGATTCAGTAGGTGAATCATCAACTATCCTTTAACTATTTAAAGTGGGTGCAACATCTTGGATAAATTCTTGACATTAATAGAATCATTACTAGTTGTTGAATCTTTAAGAAACTTATTCTAAAAAAATTGTACATCTCTAGATTCAACAATTACATTAGAATCAAGATCAAGTAGCCTATAGGTTTTAGAATTTTCAGCATAGCCAATAAACAAACATTTAAGTTCTCTTGGTCCCAATTTGTCCTTTTGTTATCTGGAATCTTGTAATAGGCAATGCATCCCTAAACTCTAAGATAACTTGGTTTGGTTTTTGACATTTTCATAATTGATATGAAGATATCTTTGTTTTAAGAGAAGGAATTCGATTATGCACGTGACAAGCTACCAATAAAGTTTCTCCCCACAAGTTCATTGGCAATTCTGAACTTACTAACATAGAATTAACTATATCTACCAAAGTCCTATTTTTTCTTTCAGCTAAACCATTTTGTTGTGGTGTATATGGAGAACTAGTTTGATATATAGTTCCATTTTGCTCACAAAAGTTTGAGAATTCATGAGGAAAATACTCACCTCCTCTATCACTTCTCAATGTTTTAATTTGTTTATTTAATTGGTTTTCAACAAGCAACTTGAAAGATATAAACATGGCAAAATATTCATCTTTATTTTTCATAAGATAGACGTACACAAATCTTGAACAATCACCAATAAAAGTAATAAAAGTACCTATTACCACCTCTTGTATATAAACCATTTAATTCACATATATCATAATGTATAAGTTCAAGTAAATTTGTATTTCGTTCAGCCTTAAGAAAAGGTAACCTTGTCATTTTAGCTTGAACATATATTTCACATTTCTTTTCTTCTTTATCATTATAAATTACATAGCCATGTTACTATTTACATGTCCTTATCTACCATGCCACAAATAATAAAAAGAGTCAACAATATAAACAGAATTAATAACTTTATTAATACTTTGTTTATACATTCCATCACAGCATAGCCTAGCCTACAAATATACCATTCTTGGAAAAAATTATTTTATCAAATTCAAGTATAACTTTTAGACCATTTTTGTTTAGCCTATCTGCTAATACAAGATTTTTTTCTCATTTCCGGAACATGAAGAATATTATTGAGCACTAATTTGTTATTAGATGTGAAATGCAATCCACAACTCCTTTTCCATACACTTGGCGGTGTCATGTTTGACCATAATTACTACATGTTCCTTAGTACCATTTTAATAGATCTTGAATATTGTCTTGTATTGCAAACATGTATAGTTACTCCAAAATAATTCTACCAATCACAAGAATTGTGAAGAAGAAGTCGCATTTGACTCGGAGATCATAGATACCTTACATTCGGATAACATTGCAACATTTTTTGCAATACCATCACTTTCAACATGGTTTTGCTTAGGCATTAATTTTCCGCTTCTTATTAGAAGTGCATTCCTTCTTGTAACTCCTCTTTCTGCCATAATTGTAACAAATCCCATGCTTTTTTTTTTGTTGGTTGAACCAACATTATTTTGTCCAAAAATTTCCTCTTCTTAGACCCTTCACCTTAGCTATTATTACGATTTGTCTTCTCTTCCACATAGTTCACCTTAGTATCTTGTACAGATTCCTTCTTTTGAAGTATCCTAGTATCCTCCTCTATACAAAGATACTTCATAATGTGATCCCTTGAGAATGTTTAATGGTGTGAAGTAACTTCTTTTGGTAATCATTCCAACTAGGAGGTAATTTCGCTATAATAGCCCCCATACACATAATGACTCAGAAATCTCTACATTAAGATCATTAAGTTTAGATACTAAAACTTGAAGATCATATACTTGATCAAGGAGAGAAGAACCATCATTAAATGTAAAATCAAAGTACTTTTTAGTAAAAAATTTATCCGCATCTTATTTTTTAGTATTATATTTATACTCAAGTGTATCCCGTATCGTTTTGGTTGTCTTAATGATTTGTAGACATCATATAAGCGATCAGAAGTGTCTCCAAAATATGAGTACGACACAACACTTCATCATCTTCTCTTTTGCAATGTTCTGCTTTAATTGTATCAGAATCATCTTCTTCCAGGGTTGGAATTGATGGCAAAGCAGGATCAAGTATATAGGAAACATTAATGGCGGTAAGAAAAAACGTCATCTTGTCTTTCTATCTATTGAAGTTTGTACTGGCATCATCAAGCCTATCTAATTTAGCGACTCGATGATTGATTGTTTGAAGTATATTATCTCTTGAAGAATCCATTGCACTCAACTACTAACACTTTAAGTGTCGTTGAAGAAAAAAAAATACTCCAAGACAAAACTAACGAATAAACTATTACACAACTATAATATGAGAATAAGTAGAGATTGAATGAAATTTGAGGCGTGTGCGTATAACACTTTCCTTAAGGTGTTACTTGCCCCACTACATAAAGTATTTGCTAAAAGGTCTAGACAAATTACTTCTAGCACACAATAAGAAAAATTGAGAAATGAGAGTAATTTACTTAATACAAGATACATTATATTTACAGGGAAGCATCGGTCACATAAATCAATATTCTCACAAGTCATAGCTTTTGTCAAATATTATACTTTTTATTCAAAGGAAAATAACATTTCATATGAAAAGCTATCTACATAACATTTGAATAAAAGTTATAACAATAAAACTTCAAAAAATATTCATGCATCTTCAGCTATTCATGCATCTTGTAATATGCTAAATGTACTACTAACAAACTATCTCCAATATATCAAGCCCCCCTTTTTTTCTGAATTTTTAGTGTTTTAATTAATTTTTGCATTTTTTGTGCGATTTTTAACTTGTGTAAGATTTACTTGTACAATAGTTATGTTACAAAAATTTATATTCGTATTCATTACTGTAATTATTTTTGTTGTCAACATGTTAAAATTAAATAATTCAGAAGTATTGTAACTATGAAAATTAACAAGTAGCATAATATGAATTAGCTTATAAAACTAAACATAATATGAATTTTATGATTAAAATTAAACAATGAATTATTACTTAAATAAGTTAAACACTAACATATACACATGTATTAACATATATAACTCACATTATAATATGAAATTATCCAAAAAATTAACATAATGGATAAAATATATTATGAACAATTAATATAACAACCTAAACAATATTAATAATTATATAAAATAAAAAATATTAAAGAATACACCGAAACCTTGCATACTCATCATATCATCATATAATGGTTATTTTGCTCGTATGGCTTGAGGCACAAACTCGCTTTGTGCGCCTGGGAGGGCGTACAAAGTGATTTTGTGAGTTTGGTGTGAGCACATAAAGTAATTTTGTCAGTTAGTATTAACTTTTTTTTTAATTTGATGTGTTTTTTCTTTTTAAATCAATTAAATTATAAATAAACGAATATAAAATAATATATTAATTTTTTTTTTTATTTTTTAATGATTGAATTTGCACAAATAATCTTTTCGTTTGAAATTGTTAAATTGTGAAGAGAAATGGGAAGAAAAAGTTTGTACGGAAAGAAGTGAAAAAAATTTTAAAACTTTTCGCGAGTAATTATTATATTCTCACACACAATTTATTGAGCATTCTTTCCCCTCAAGTTTCTAATAGGAGATTCATTTCAAGGCAAAATAAGAATACAACTTCAATTGTCTCTAACTCAGTTGATTTTGAGGTTGTAAAGTTAATATTAAAGATCAAAGTTCAAATTCTATTAGTGTCAATGTAAAACTTTCAACATTTTCAATGTTGAGGGTGATTTTTTGTACACACCAATATCTGACATCGCTACAGAATCATTGAATCACCAAGATTTATATCTTCTACTTGAATTATGATATGTAAAGGAAAAAAGAAGTCAAAATTTAAACCATCCACACTTTACAAGATGGACAACGAATCATTCATCTCCACGCAAGTGCCACGTTGAAGTTAGTTAGTTGGAAGCATGTGAATATTGTAAAACTAATTCATCATATGATGATAATGAAAACAAATCTGTTATTGGCTCTAAGATTTAAAAAAAAAAAAAAAAAAAAGGAGTATGTTAGTGCTAGCTGCTTCTACCCTTTTTCTTTTTTGGAAACAATTAGGTGATTCTTAACAATTGCTATAATAAAAAGTTGTTGTCCAATCACTAGTCCCCACTTGTAGGAATGTTGAAGATAAAATATCACTCTTTTTTTAACAACAATTAAAAATCACTCTTGAACATATATATATATATATATATATACTAATAATCTCTGCTTGAGACCTTGGATGAGTTTAAGCAGGGAAGACATGTGCATGCTTATATATAATATGTCATGATCTTCTCTTTTCATTGATTATTTATAATAGGTAGGAAATTAAGTTTTTCAAAAAAAATTTTCACTTCAAATTTATAACACAATGAAGCACATCTTACACAATTAAGTGATTTGTAAGAATTGTTATCATACATCTTAAAATATTAAGTATTTAAAAATTATCTTTTATAAACACATTTAATTTAATAAATTATTAATTAATTTATTTTAAAAAGTAAATTAATTTATCAAATAAAGTCTAATAATTACCAATCTGCTAAAACATTCTATATTAAATTTAAACACTCTATTGTATTATCTAAAATACTAATTAAATCACGTCATACGTACCCAAAAAAAATGCACATCATATGTAAAATGCGATTAAACTACTTTTCCAAAAAAAAAAAATTAAATTACCTTTAAAAAAATACTATTAAACTAACAAGAAATATTAATAGTTCATATCAATTAATCATACATAGTTCCATGCTTGTATTGCAATTTCATTAGTGTATTATAATATTTATTTGAGAGTGTATAAAAAAGTTCGGAAATGCAAAAAAAGGACTTCAAAATCTATCATCTTTGCGACAAAGTGATACTTAATATATATAAACCATGAGTTAAAACCACCTCTTTAATTTATTAGGGGATTACTGATGAGCTTAAATTAATTACTATATATTGAAATGATAGGTAGAAATGAAAAACTAATTTTTAGGAATTTATTAGTTTTCTTGTTCATGCTAAAACGATTTTGCAGGTTTTTTCGGGTTGTAAAATGAAATGTAAAATATAATGGGCGTGTTAAAAAATGTTCTTAAAGTTCTTTTTATTTTTTAAAGTTGCGTTTGTTTTGTAGAATCGATTGGAATTAGAATTGTAATTCAATAGAATTAAAATAGAATCGTAATTCCGATTCTTTTATTTGATAAAACTATAGAATTGTTGTAAAATTTATCTTTTAATTTTAATTTCTTTATTTGGAAGTTCAAAAAAATTATAAAATTAGAATACAAAATTTAAATATATATTTACTCAAAATGTACAGATATATATATATATAAGAGTGGGAGCGTATGTGTATGATTTTTATAGAGAGAACGTGAATCTAAATTCTAGAAAGAAAAAGTGGTATGAATTTTAGATAGAGAAAATTTAGTGAATTTAAAGAGATAAAGTGTCGCTAATTTTTAGAGAGAGAAACTATCGTGAAATCTAGACAGAGAAAGTGTTGCTAATTTTTTTAGAGAAAAAGTTTCGTGAATTTTAGAAAGAGAAGGCGTCGTGATTTTTGAAGAAAGAAAATATCGTGAATTTTTTGTGAAAGAAAGTGTCATAATTTTTAGAGAGAGAAAGTGTGAGTTTTAGAAATGTTTGTGAGTGTGTGAGAAAATATGAATATAGTAAAATTGTATAGCTAGTGAATGTTTCAGTTTTTTTCTGGGTTGGGCCCAGTTATAATTTTTGGGTACTTAAGTAGTCAAAATTTTTTTTCCTACTCTGGCCATAATGCACAGCGATTGTGTGTTATCTCAGATGATAACGCACAATCGTTGTGCGTTATCCCTAATCACCGCGCTAATTGCGTAAAAAACTGATGCAGATCCTATTATTTTAATGTTCCTTTTATTTATTTACTTCTTATTATTATGCTTTGACTTTTCTTCTTCTAATAAATGTGTATTTTATTTTGAAATTTATAGTTAAAAATTAGTTAATCTTCGAGATTTTCTTTGGAGTACGAAGGTTATTAAAGATTTGGAGTGAAAAATGGTAGACTAGAGCTGCATTTTAAAATTTCGGTAAGTTTTTAGTTATTTAAAATTTTTTTGGTGTATTATTTATTAAGTTTAATTATTTCGTTATTTGTTGTTTGTTAATGTTTTTTATGAATTTTATTTGTTAATTTGAATTAATTTATTTTTTGTGGAATTGGGTTTGGATTTATGTCTAAAAGGGTTGTTATTAATAAATTTGTACAAATTTGATAATTTTATGTATATAATTGTTTTTGAATTTAAAAAGTGATATTAGGGTGATGTATTATTTTCATGAATTTATTTGGATAATTATGTTTAATTTCTTACCTTACTTTATGATTATTAGAATTTTTTTAATTATAAGATAATTATTTTGCATATTTCGTATACATTATTGAGTAGAAAATATGGAAATCTGTAATTCGATATTTTTTTAACTTTTTTTTTTTTTTTTTTTTTTGTAAACAGTAGAAAATATGAATACTTTTTGTTGTTTTAAATAATACAAAACATAAAAATCTATTATTAAAATCTAAAATTTTACATTCTTTTTTTTTTTTTTTTGGGTGAAAGTGGGGTTTGGATTTATGTCTAAAAGGGTTGTTATTAATAAATTTGTACAAATTTGATAATTAATGTATATAATTATTTTTTGCATTTAAAAAGTGATATTAGGGTTTAGGATTTTTTTCATGAATTTATTTGGAATTAGGTTTAATTTCTTACTTTATGATTATTAGAAAATTTGTTTAATTATTTAGATAATTATTTTGCATGTTAGAAAATATAGGAACCTGTAATTCGGTATTTTTAATTTTTTTTAAATAGTAGAAAATATGGAAACTTTTTTTTTTGTAACTTAAAAATTATAAAATTTAAATAATACAGAACTTAAAAATCTATTATTAAAATTGGAAATTTATAGTTTAGTAATTAATACTTTTATTTAAACATTAAAATCGTAATAGTGAATTTATGAAGTAGTAAAATGCTTATCTATAAAATATACTATAAGTAACCTTAAAAGACTTAAAAATTCTAAACTTTAAATACTAGAAAACATAAAAATCTATTATCAAAATCCAAAAATTTACATCAAACAATAAACCGTAAAACTATAAACTTTATAACTGTTAAACGTAGTAACAGTTAAATCTTAATATTCTTGATAATTAACTATAAATTATAAAACATTAAAAACTCTGAAAACCCTAAAAACAGTAAATTTGATATGCTAAAAATAATTCAAACCTAAAACCTTAAAATGCAGTGTACCATAAAAAACACACCTTAAAGGGTTTGGAATTAGAATATGTTTAAAAACTTTTAATTTTAACATATAGATATTGACAGTATCTGTAAATATAATTAATGTAGATGAAAGAAGTGCCAGCACACGTGCATCCGGGGCCCATTGTCCCTGATGTCTTATCTAGAAAGCACGAGCACAGATCCGGTTTTATCTGGAGTGGGGATCACGAGAGGTGTTATACTGATCTTCAGTGTAGGCGTTTTGGGCGGAACCTATTCCAGTGCTACAGTACGGCTCCCCGTAGATTGGTTGAGATTAATGACAGAACCGGGTTGGGGGGAGTCTTTAGGTGTGATTACATTGGGTTGGACCACGCACTTATTACATCATTAGTAGAGCGGTGGAGACCGGAGACTCACACATTTCACCTGACGTGTGGTGAAGTGTCAATAACACTGCAGGATGTACAGACACTGTGGGACTTAGGGATAAACGGTATAGCCGTTACAGACCCGAGCTGGAGTGTAAACCTAATGCAGTTGATTCTCGTCTGGACCTGCACCGGATCCAGCTGAAAGGGAATGATAATACATACTGGGGGACACAGCATGCTATTCATCTCGATGCCTGGTACCAGTGGTGATTTCGTGTTAGGGATGGTCCTGCTGTAGCTACCAAGGCATTGTCTTACCCCAGCAATAAGTACATCAGATGGTATAGGGGTATCACACGGGTTTACATTGGCAATCCAACTAACCGTTATACCTGTGCGCATGGATATCAGCCTGCCGGTGTGGACAGACGGATGATGGTAAGTTCTCCAAATAAATATATAATTTTTTTAAGGGTTTTCTTACGCATTTCAGTTATTTATGTTGATTTCTAACGTTTTAATTAATTTATTTATTTATGTTGAATTTTTTTTAGACTTCTATGTTGCAGGAGGTGGATGATATGACTTCAGTGGTGATTTGGGAGCCACCTTCATCTCCTTCACAGATGGCTGTGGTTATGAAGAAAGTACAGACAATTATCCGGAGGTGTATGGTCTCCATCGGCGGTACTTTGGGATGCCCTCCTTTGCAGCACGATATCCAACAGACGTTCCCTGTGCAGCCATCGCGACACCGTCCCCGGGAGCACATACCGGACGAGGTGCTCGTGGAGTTAAAAGGGGTGCTCGGAGACATTTTGGGCGTGGATCAGGAGGTGGACGCCCTCCTGTACCTCATGCTCCAGAAAGGCACGAACATGTCGACCCCGGCCATGTAGTGGTTGAGAGGGGTGAGGGATCTGGTAGTGTTCAACCGACCGTCGGCCCATTTGACAACCCGAACTTAGATATGCCTTCTTTTAATTTCGGTTTGACGCTAGCTTCCTAATCACTTCCCAGTGGATCCGGGATGTCGCAGTTTCCTCCCGCGCCCGATATAGGATTTGCCTCTTTTCAATCACCACATTCTACATCCTATGGGTTTTTCGGGTTTCGGGCACCCCCTCCTCCGGGCACATCCGGTTCATGTACGCCGCATCAGCCTATATCATAGCATCTTCGTCTAGCGAAGAGGAGCGGGAGAATTACATGGACGGTGTTCAGCATTTCGACTTCGGGCATCGTGTTGGTAAGAAGACTGTGTGGTTCACACCATCCGATCGGCCTTGACAGTTATATGTAATTTAAAATAAATTATTAAGTATTCAGTCGATGTTTATATTATTGATTTTTTTAGTTTACGTATCTTCATTATATTCTTATTTTGTTATAGGTAAAAATCCTAAATTTCAAATTCTCCGGTATAAACACAGCATTTTTAATTTGATTTAAAAAACCCTAAACCAAAAGTTTAATGTGGCCTAAAAAAAGGAAAATATAATAGGGGGAAAAAATTACTAGTAAGAATTTTAACAAATGTTTTAATTAGTTTGAAAAAAGGAAAAAAAAGGGTTAAGTGTGTAAAAGAAAAAAGTTTGGTGGAAAAAAATAAAAAATTTTAAAAAAATAATAAAAAGGGGTAAATATGTAAAAGGAAAAAGTTTGATGGTAAAAAAAATTTTAAAAAAAAGGGTAAACGTGTTAAGAAAAAACTTTGTTTGGAAAAAAAAAAACCTGCAGATAACGCACAACGATTGTGCGTTATCCTGAATATAACGCACAACCATCATGCGTTATAAGGATAACGCATAACAGTTGTGCGTTATCCATGGACATGACGGAAGAACAATAATTTCATCAAAAAAGAGCTTCCAAGGACAATGATTTCATCTCCAACAGTAATTCAAAGGACAATAATTTCAGGCTTCCCGTGAACCCAGCTGATGGAAGAACAAGAATTCATCCCACCAATTACTTTCCCCTCATCCCATTACAATTTACTCTCCGCCTTCAGTGATATTGAAAGTCTATAAATGCATACATTCATTCATTATTCTCTACTTCTTCAAAACACCCTTAACAATCCACTCATTCTTTTTTCAATTCCCGAAGTTCCTAGCATCTTCACTTTTCATCCTCCCTAAACACTTATAGTTGAATCATTTTGAGATGGAAGCAATCAACCCTGTTAGAGTAATGCTATTTTGGGATTCTAAAATTGCAAGGAATGCATACGGTCCCTATTTTACTGGAACAATTCGGAAAAGTTAGACATTTCCAATGAACCGAATTATATCACGTACAGAACTGGTAATGAAAATATTGCAATACCGCGATATGGATCCCAATATCTAGCATGTTTGGATGACGATGAGGGTGCCTTCGTACTACGAGGTGCATCGTATGTTTTATTTTAATTTATATAGCATGAACAACGATGAAGAAATGCGGTTGTTAGCCCTAAGGGCATTAATACTTATGATTTTGATTATGATTAACAAATGTTTGTGTGAGTATTTTAGCTAACCTTTCATAGAACAAAAGAAGCACTTTTGAAGTCTCAAGTCTACACTCTCTAAAAGCAAAAGATCTTGTTGATGAGGGCAAAATGAAGGAGAAAAGACCAAGCCATTCCAAGATCAAATCATTGGAGACATTGAAGACATTGAAGGCCTTGTCTATGTTAGAGTGTCATAAGGTATTTCTTTGTAAAACTCCCTAATCTTACTCTTTGTTTATTGATCATATATGAAGCTCCTTTTACGATTTTCTCAAATATAAACGTTTGTTAAAATCTAAGTATTCTTGACTGAAGTTGTGATGCTTTTGAAAGGTTCTTCTTCTCTTTAAAATGATTGTCAAGAATATATGTTTTTGAAACAATAAAGAAAGCTTTTGTCTTAAAAAAAAACTTGGCTGAAAAAAATAAAAAATTCAGTCATCCGGTTTTAGAACTGGTCGTCCGATTTTTTCTAAATCAAAAAAACCGGCAGTCCGTTTTTTAGATGGACAAGTCCGAATCTTTCTGTCCAAGAACTGGTCGTCCGATTTTTCTACACTTAAAAATCGGCAGTCCGATTTCTAGCTGGACAAGTCCGAATCTTTCTTTTTAAGAACCGGTCGTCCGATTTCAGGAACCGATCGTCCAATTTTCACATTTACTGTAAAAAATTATTACCGTTACACAGAGTGCAACGGTCACTTTTTTAAGATAGTATATATAGACTTTTTGATCAGCCATAAAAGTAAAAAAGTTTGGTGAAATATTCATTGAGAACATTTAAAACTTTTAAAGAGCTTCAAAAGTACATTTATTGCAAACACTTTTAATCCCAAACAAAAATCTTCTTGAGCTTCATTATTGATCATCATCAAAGAAGAAGAAAGGAGGAGCTTGTAGAAACATTTCATTGAGTTGTACCTATTATTTCTCAAGCTCAAAAGTGGTAACATTGTTCTTAAACCTATCTTTCTCTCTTATTGATATCAAAGGTTTGTGTTGAAAAACCCCTTGGGTAATCCTTTGATTTACATTGTGTTGTAAATTGAGGTTCTGTGTAAAACCCTTGTAGGGTGATCCTCATATTTGTAGTTGGTGTAATTTTGTGTTTATAGTGGATTTGGAAAATCCTTGGGTGTTAACTCAAGGTAGTGGATGTGACTCTTTGAGGGAGTGAACCACTATAAATCCTTGTGTGTTTTTTTTTCTTTCTAAGCTTATTACTTATTTGTCTCAACCACAAAATTTTGTTTGGTTTGGAATTTTATTAAAAGAGTTTTAGAATTCTCTTTCAAAAAAAATTGGAGGTTTACCCTTTAATTAACAAAGGTTTTTCGATAATTAGCCAAAAACCTTATTCACCCCCCCCCCTCCTCTAAGGTTTTTCAATTGGTATCAGAGCAGGGCTTCTTAAAAAAAAGGACTAACACCCTTGAAGAAAAAGATCTTTACTTTACTATGGCTAATAATTCTAGTTTACCATATGTAGAAGGCTCTTCTACAAATAGACCTCCTCTTTTTAATGGAACAAACTATACTTTTTGAAGATCTCGAATTAAAATATATATTTGTTCTATTAACTTTGACTTGTGGAGCATTGTAGAGAAAGGTCCTCACATTCCCAAAATTAATGGAGTAGCCAAGAAGGTTGAAGAATTTGATGAGTTCGACTCAAGGAAGATGACTCTAAACTTTCAAGCTATGAATATTCTTAGTTGTGCCTTGGATGCAAGCGAATATAATAGAGTGAGCGGATGCGATTCGGCTCATGAAATGTGGAAGTTACTTGAAGTAACTCACGAAGGAATCAATCAAGTAAAGGAGTCAAAGTTAGCTATGTTGGTGAGAGACTATGAGCTATTCATGATGAAACAAAATGAGAGCATTAGTGACATTTTCGCAAGGTTCACCAACATCACAAACGACCTAAAGGCATATGGGAAAGAGTACTCAAGAGGAGAAGCAAATAGAAAGATTCATGATGCACTTCCAAAAGCTTGGCAACCAAAAACACTCGCTATTGAGGAATCAAAGGATTTGAGACTACTTCCTATTGAAGAACTCATAGGATCACTACTCACCTATGAAATGAAAATAAAAAGATTGAATGAAATGGAAGATGAAGAAAAAGGAAGAAAAAGCATTGCACTCAAGGCAAATGAGGATGATCAAACATACTCATCAAACAATGAAGAAGAGGTTGATGATGATGAGGAAATGGCATTGATAATGAGAAAATTTAAAAGATTCTACAAGAAAGGTTTCAACAATAAAGGAAAGAAACCTCCACTCAAGAAAGGAGGACAAAGCTCATCACTCTTCAAAGCTAGGTGTTTTGAATGCAATAGCACCGATCATCTTGTAGCCGATTGTCCCAAGGCCATTGAAAAGGAAAAGGGAGCTTTAGAAGCCAAGCTTGAGGCATTAAAGAAGAAGAAGAAAGGCAAAGGCCTAATAGGAACTTGGTATCAAGACTCCAGTGAAAATGAAGAAGAAGAAAATGCCAACATATGCTTCATGGCACTCGAAAATGAGGTACAATCTTCACCCTCTAACTCTTCTAGTATCCTTGATGACGATTGTGATGTTGATCCTAGTTTAATGCTTATTGAAATGTATGATGAGTGCAAAAAGGTTACCAAAAGAAACAAAGATTTGAAAAGCAAAACTCAATTTTTGTTAGATGAGAATTCAAGACTCATTTGTGAAAATAAAGCTATTCTTGAATCCTTGGAAGTTTTGAAGAAAGAAAAAGAGTGCTCAAATGATGACTTTCAAAAACTTGTTTTAGAAAACAAAAACCTTTGTGAAAAGATTTCCTCTCTTGAAAAATGTTTGATTGATTATGAAGTCTTAAAGAAAAAGGTGAGTGATCTCACTCTATGTGTTGAAAAGTTCACAAAAGGAAAAGAAAACTTTGAAAAACTTCTTGGCTCTCAAAGATCACCTTTTGATAAAAATGGTATTGGATATACTCATTCCAATATTTTCTCAAAACAAACGCGGTTTGTAAAGGCTTTATCATCTCACTCACACCTTTGTTGCACCTATTGTGAAAAGAGTGGTCATAAAGCCACAAAGTGTTTTATAAAGAAAAAGATTTAAAGAGCAGTGAAAACCATTTGGAAGGTTAAAGAAAATCAAACTAACATCCATGGACCCAAAAAGATGTGGGTACCAGAAATCATTTCTACTTCTTTTGTAGGAACACAAATCAAGGCCATCTAAGTGGTACTTGGATAGCGGATGTTCAAGACACATGACCGGGGACTCATCACTTATGAGCAATCTCAAAAAAACAGAAAGTGGATTTGTCACTTTTGGAGATAAGAACAAAGGAAAAATCATTGGTATAGGCAATATTGGTAACAATTCTTCCTCTCTCATTAAGGATGTTCTTCTAATTGATGGTTTAAAATTCAATTTGCTTAGTATTAGTCAATTATGTGATAGTGGAAAAAAGGTTGTTTTTGAAAGTGATTCTTCCTCTATCATTGATAAGCATGAAAACAAAACTATTTTTGTTGCTAAAAGAGTTGGAAACATCTATGTCTTTCATCTTGAAGATTTTCTTTCTCAAAACTTGAAGTGTCTCTCGGTTCATGATGATGATGCATTTTTGTGGCATAGAAGACTTGGTCACGTTAGTATGGATTTATTAAACCAACTATCTTCAAAAGAACTTGTTAGAGGCCTACCAAAATTTCACTTTGAGAAAACTAAACTTTGTGATGCTTGCCAATTTGGAAAACAAATTAAGACGTCTTTTAAATCAAAGAACATGATTTTAACTTCAAAACCTTTGGAACTTGTTCACATGGACTTATTTGGACCAATGAGGACCACTAGTCTCGGTGGTAAGAGGTATGCTTTTGTTATTGTGGATGATTTCTCTAGATTTACTTGGACTTTGTTTTTAAGTAAAAAAGATGAAGCTTTTCATGAGTTTGTTAAACTTTTCAAAAGAGTCCAAACCTCCCTTGATTGTAAACTGATCTCTATGAGAAGTGATAATGGGAGAGAATTTAACAATCCAGATTTTACTAAACTTTGTGATGATTTTGGCATAACACAATTTTTCGGCCGCTAAAACCCCACAACAAAATGGTGTTGTGGAGAGAAAAAATCGCACTTTACAAGAAATGGCAAGATCAATGCTTTGTGAAAACTCCCTTCCTAAATACTTTTGGGCGAGGCCGTTAACACCGCATGCTACGTTATGAATCGTGTTATCTTGAGACCTTCTTTAAAGAAAACTCCCTTTGAACTCATTTTTAATAAAACCCCCTCAATTAGTTATTTTAAAGTTTTTGGATGCAAATGCTTTATTTTAAACACCAAGGACAATCTTGGAAAGTTTGATCGAAAATCCGATGAGGGAATTTTTCTTGGTTATTCGTCAAACAAAAAGGCTTTTAAAATTTTCAACAAAAGAACCTTATGTGTTGAAGAGTCCATTCATGTTAATTTTGATGAAACTAACATTTTTGACAAGAAAGTTGATGATGATGACGTAGATAACACTCTTAATAAGCAACCATTGTACACTCAAGCAATGGAAGAGCATGCTATGGAGGAAGAAGAGATTGAGGAAAAACAAGGAAACGATCAAGAAACTCAAAATCTTCCTCAAGATGTGATATATCCAAAGGGACACTCCAAAGATGAAATTATTGGTGATGTATCTCAAGGGGTAAGAACAAGAAGGTATTTTATTGATAACTTTGCCCTATTATCACAAATTGAACCTAAGCTTATTGAAGATGCTTTATGCGATGAGTTTTGGATTATTGCTATGCAAGAGGAGTTAAATCAATTTGAAAGAAACAAAGTTTGGACTTTAGTCCCTAGACCATGAAATCACCCCACTATTGGCACAAAATGGGTTTTTCGAAATAAACTAAATGAATCCAGAGAAGTCATTAGAAACAAAGCTAGACTTGTTGCCCAAGGATTCAATCAAGAAGAGGGCATAGATTTTGACGAAACCTTTGCTCCGGTTGCTAGACTTGAATCTATTAGGATGCTTTTAGCTTTTGCTTGTTTTAAAGAATTCAAACTTTTTCAAATGGATGTTAAAAGTGCTTTCCTAAATGGTGATATTGAGGAGGAAGTTTATGTTGAACAACCTCCCGGTTTTGTACATGAAAATTTTCCAAATTATGTTTACAAACTCTCAAAAGCACTCTATGGTTTAAAACAAGCTCCAAGGGCTTGGTATGAAAAGTTAAGTGGTTTTCTTCTTTCAAATAACTTTTCAAAGGGTGTGGTGGACACTACTCTTTTTACAAAAACCTCTTGTAACAATGATCTTCTTCTTGTCCAAACATATGTTGATGATATCATCTTTGGTGCTACTTATGTCTCTTTATGTGAAGAATTTGCCTCACTTATGCAAAAATAATTTGAAATGAGCATGATGGGAAAATTGACGTATTTTCTCGGCCTACAAATCAAGCAAACGAAAGAAGGAATCTTCATCAATCAAGAGAAGTACACCAAGGAACTTCTCAAGAGATTTGGGATGAGCAATGCAAAAGGTATTGGCACTCCTATGAGCGCGTCATTGAAGCTTGACAAAGATGAAAAAGGTAAAACTGTTGATGAAAAGACATATAGAGGCATGATTGGTAGTTTACTTTATTTAACTGCTAGTAGGCCGGATATCATGTTTGCCGTATATTTGTGTGCTAGATTCCAAGCTTGCCCCAAGGAATCTCATTTAATAGCTGTAAAACGTATTTTGAGATACTTAATTTCATCATATGATTATGGCTTGTGGTACTCTAAACAATCTTGTTTTGATCTTATTGCCTACACCGATGCGGACTATGCCGGATGTAAGGTAGAAAGGAAGAGTACAAGTGGAAATTGCCAATTCTTGGGAGGATGCTTAGTATCTTGGTACAGCAAGAAACAATCGTGCGTGTCCCTATCAACCGCCGAAGCGGAATACATCGCAGCCGGTTGTTGCTGTGCTCAGGTACTTTGGATGAAACATACATTAATTGATTTTGGTGTTTCTTTTAAGTGCATACCTATTATGTGTGATAACACTAGTATCATAAACATTTCCATAAACCCTTTGCAACATTCAAAAACAAAACCTATTGAAATCAAACATCACTTTATTAGAGATCATGTTGCTAAAAGTGATGTATCTTTAGAATATATTTGCACAGAAGATCAGATTGCTGATATTTTTACAAAACCTCTTTCGAAAGATCACTTTTGCTATTTAAGAAAATTACTTGGTATCGGGAAATTTAATGAGTAATGTGTGTTGCTTATATTATTTATTTTTCTCTTGTCTTGCTGCAAATTTTCAAAATTCGGACGCTTTTTTTAAAAATAGGACGTCCGGTTTTGAAACCGGACTCAAAGTTTTCCCTGAAAAAAAATTCCAGAGATATTCAGATGATAAAACCGGACGCCTGCACAAAAACTCAGACGTCCGATTTCTTCAAATCATCAAAATACCGGACGACCGATTTTAAAAAACGGTCGACCGAGTTCTAAAAAAAGGTCGGGTCTGTGCTTTAAAATTAGAATTTTCTCCAACATTTCACACTTTTCTCTCAACTCTCTCTCACTCTCTCGACCGAAAACCCCCTCCCTCACAAGACCCATCCGATTTCTTGTTCTGATTTTCAATCTTCCTCTTCTTTTTCTTCAAATTCATCTCTCAACACAGCAAAGAAGCTACTTTTCCCTCTGTTTTGTTTGCTACAATCTACCAATCTCAAACTCTTCATCTGCTCTAAAACCCTACCCAAGAATTTCTCCAAAATGGTTAAAAACAAAGAATGCTCAAGTTGGTCAAGGCCAAAATCCTAAAGAAGGAGGCACTAGTAGAGGGAAAGGAAAGGGAAAGAGAGTACCTTCTGGAACTAAGGCTTCTGCAGCTACGGCTTCAGAGATGTTTATTTCAGTGAAGGAGGCTGCCAGGTTTGAAGAATGGACTAGAAATCGACGGAAAATTGCTCCGGGTCATCGGGTGGACTTACATGATATGCAAGGTATGGAGGCTATCCCTCATCTTTTTGAAATAATCGGTTGGATACCTCTGCTAATTGTGAATGAACTCTATTATGTGGATATGATATATGAGTTTTATGCAAATCTCCACAAGGAAAGAATTGAAAGAGTGGATAATGTCCCACACCAATGGATTGTGACTAGAATTGGGGGAAGGGATATTGCATTTGATGATAGACTGTTAAATGAAATTTTGGATACTCCTCAAGATGGTATTAGATTTTACACCAAGAACAAAAAATGCTTTGATCCTAATTTATACAGTGAAAGACGGTTTGAGGAAATTTTCACTAGGGGAGAGGTTTTAAAAAGACATGATGATAGGAATGTTAACAAGCTTGATGCTTATGGGAGATTGCTCCATCACATGATCTCTAACATCATTATTCCAAATGTTGGGCATAAATCATCTATCACCAACATGCACGCATTTGTGATGCTAGCCTTGCATGAACATAGGATGAATTTTGGATATGTGGCTATAGAACATATGCTAGCTACACAATCCTCCTCAACAAAATGCTTGCCGTATGGTTGCTTTATCACAAAAATCCTCCAACACTTTGTGATCAATTTGGTTGGCATTGGTGATCACATTGGACATGGTAAGATCTACACTCAACAAACCTTCAAAAGAATGGGGTTTGAGAAAGATGAAGATGGGACATTCATCCGAGGTGGACAAGATGATGATGACAATGATGAGGAAGATGATGATGAAGATCAAGAGGACATGGATATGGAAGAAGAGGGCAGTGATGAAGAAACGGAGGTTGAAATCCAAAGAAGAGAAACAATGCAAAATAAGCGACAAGAAAGAACAGAGGAAGGCTCATCTTCGGGGAGCATGAGCCATCTAATGGATATGATAGCCTCTCTACAAACGTCAATTAACATTCGGTTTGATGCAATCGATGGTCGCTTTCAGGTTTTGGATGGGAAAGTTTCCAACATTCAAGAAAGGCTTGATGCATTGGATCAAAAAATGACCGACACACAAGAACGGGTTAAGAGACTCGAGCAAGGAGGAGGAGATAGAGATGATTGAGATTTCTTTTATAAAAACTTTTTTTTTCTTTCCCCTGTTTTGTCTATAACTTCTTTCAAACTCCTGGTGGTTTCCTTCTCTTAATGATATGGTCTTTAACTTGCTATATTCTAATCTTAATTTGCTTTTGTTATGCTAAGTGATCCTTTTGTTGCTCTTTTTCTTTGTTGTTTGGCCTCTCTTGTTATGGACTTCATAATGATAATGTAATATTGAAAGTCATATTGCTACCTCTTCTATGATCCCTTGAAATTTCTCTCCTAAAATCCTTTTTATTTATGACAAAAGGGGGAGAAAATAGTGCAAGATGTAAGGGGGAGAAATCTTTGTAATATGTTGTTATATTGATGTTGTTTGATATTATATGTTGCAGCTTACGCCTTGTGATGCTATGGGCTTTTTGGCTTAGTTTGATCTTGTAATATTCTTTAGCCATATTTGATATAAAGCATGTGTTTAGGAGGAGTTATCTCTCTTTTATGGTGATTGTTGTGCTTTGCTCTAATTATTGATCTTTTTGAAGCATCACCATACTTTTACTCTTGCTCTTTTGTTCTTCTTGCATATGTGTTTGTCATAATAAAAAAGGGGGAGATTGTTAGCCCTAAGGGCATTAATACTTATGATTTTGATTATGATTAACATATGCTTGTGTGAGTATTTTAGCTAACCTTTCATAGAACAAAAGAAGCACTTTTGAAGTCTCAAGTCTACACTCTCTAAAAGCAAAAGATCTTGTTGATGAGGGCAAAATGAAATAGAAAAGACCAAGCCATTCCAAGATCAAATCATTGGAGACATTGAAAACATTGAAGGCCTTGTCTATGTTAGAGTGTAATAAGGTATTTCTTTGTAAAACTCCCTAATCTTACTCTTTGTTTATTGATCATATATGAAGCTCCTTTTACGATTTTCTCAAATATAAACTTTTGTTAAAATCTAAGTATTCTTGACTGAAGTTGTGATGCTTTTGAAAGGTTCTTCTTCTCTTTAAAATGATTGTCAAGAATACATGTTTTTGAAACAATAAAGAAAGCTTTTGTCTTAAAAAAACTTGGCTGAACAAAATAAAAAATTCGGTCATCCGGTTTTAGAACCGGTCGTCCGATTTTTTCTAAATCAAAAAAATCGACAGTCCGTTTTTTAGATGGACAAGTCCGAATCTTTCTGTCCAAGAACCGGTCGTCCGATTTTAGGAACCGGTCGTCCGATTTTTCTACACTTAAAAATCGGCAGTCCGATTTCTAGCTGGACAAGTCTGAATATTTCTGTTTAAGAACCGGTCGTCCGATTTCAGGAACCGGTCGTCCGATTTTCACATTTACTGTAAAAAATTATTACCAGTACACAGAGTGCGACGGTCACTTTTTTAAGATAGTATATATAGACTTTTTGATCAGCCATAAAAGTAAAAAAGTTTGGTGAAATATTCATTGAGAACATTTAAAACTTTTAAAGAGCTTCAAAAGTACATTTATTACAAACACTTTTAATCCCAAACAAAAATCTTCTTGAGCTTCATTATTGATCATCATCAAAGAAGAAGAAAGGAGGAGCTTGTAGAAACATTTCATTGAATTGTACCTATTATTTCTCAAGCTCAAAAGTGGTAACATTGTTCTTAAACCTATCTTTCTCTCTTATTGATATCAAAGGTTTGTGTTGAAAAACCCCTTGGGTAATCCTTTGATTTACATTGTGTTGTAAATTGAGGTTGTGTGCAAAACCCTTGTAGGGTGATCCTCATATTTGTAGTTGGTGTAATTTTGTGTTTATAGTGGATTTGGAAAATCCTTGGGTGTTAACTCAAGGTAGTGGATGTAACTCTTTGAGGGAGTGAACCACTATAAATCCTTGTGTGTGTTTTTTCTTTTAAGCTTATTACTTATTTGTCTCAACCACAAAATTTTGTTTGGTTTGGAATTTTATTAAAAGAGTTTTAGAATTCTCTTTCAAACAAAATTGGAGGTTTACCCTTTAATTAACAAAGGTTTTTCGATAATTTGCCAAAAACCTTATTCCCCCCCCCCCCCCCTAAGGTTTTTCAGCGGTATTTATGGATTATTCCAACCGACCTATCGAAGGAAGGGATTCATATTCTCGTTTAATTCGAGCCTATCGAACAACAAAATAGTCTACATACACACGACAGAAATACAACAACTTTGCCCAAACATATTACGGCCGTAAAACAGATGGTTTCTGATGAACCGTCTATGTTGTAAAAGTACAATAAATAATGATGACAATGAGGTTGACGGGTCAGACGGAGATGCTGCCATTTCTAGTCAATCTGAACTGGATGATGACAATGACCCGGAAGAATGAGACTTCCAAACTCCCCTGAATCCCGAAAATACTGTCAACCCGGTCACCGAAAACATATTCCAACAATGGGAGAGCAGCCAATGGTTCAGAAGCGCTAGGTATGACTACACACATTCTGGAGCATTCCTAGATATGGGTTCAGGTTCTCCTATAGATGACCTTGTAAAATCTGGTACCGTCCGATTACTCGATTGGAACGACTCCATGACTGACATACAGTTAGTTAGGCATAAGATTCATTGACAAAGTGCAGGCAGTCAGTGCGGTTCATAAGTACTCTATTAGTGTGTGGCGTGAGTACCGAGTTTTGAAAAGTACGATTGATACATGGACCGCAAGATGTTACCATCACAGTGACGATAATTACTGTTCATGGTACATCCGTATAAAGAAGAAAGCACGCACAATCGGTGGGAAATAACCAGATTCGTCAAAGAACACACATGCCTTGTACAGATTGAACAAAACAAACACATAAACTTGTCTTCAAAATTTATATCAATGTCTATATCACACCTAGTTGTCAACGACCCAGAGATACCTGTTTCGAACATCATTCAAGAAGTGCAGGTATTGTTTCAAACTGGTTGTACTTACAAGCGGGCATGGTATGCTCGAAAATTTGCCATCGAGAGGGTTTTTGGTAGCTGAGATACAACCTTTAGTATTCTACCTAAATACTTACAAGTTGTATAGGATATAAACTCGAGGACTGTATACGAATTTTTGCATCACAGAACAAGCAGTCCCCCTAATTATGTTTTCAAATTTGTTTTCTGGTGTTCCTCGCCATGTATAGACGGATTTCCATACCGTCGGCCGGTGATTTCTGTGGATGGAACACACTTAAGGGGACCATACAAGGGCGTGCTGTTGATTGCAAGTACGTGGGATGCAAATAATCACTTGTTCCCACTTGTTTTTGCAATTGTTGATAAGGAATCCTCCGAGAGTTAGAATTGGTTCCTTAAAAACTTGCGAGAATATGTAATCAAAGATCGCCACGTATGCCTCATTTCTGATCGCCACAAAGGTATTTTCTCTACTATTCAAATTCAACCTTTGTGGCAACCACCATTTGCAGTTCACCGGTTTTGCTTACGCCATATTCGAGCAAATTTCAACAAGACTTTTAAAAATACAAACCTAAAAAGCTTGATGTGGCAGGCCGGAACAGAAACAAAACAATGAAAATTTGACCGTGTAGTTAAAGAGATTCAAGAAAGAAATGTTGATGCTTACATTTACTTGATGAAGTTGGACCCAGAGAAGTGGACACTGTTGCATGATGGCGGTCACAGACACGGTATCATGACAACCAATATTTTTGAAGCACTTAACAGTGTGTTGAAGAAAGCTAGGGTTCTACCTTTAAAAGCCCTGGTTGAACTAATATTCAACGAACTAGTTAAGTACTTTCACTAATACCATGAAGAGACTGAAAATTGTGTGCATCCATTTCCAACTCGAATTTTTGACAAGTTCTTGCGGATTGAGATGAAATCAAGAGAACACAAAGTTACAACTTACAATCCGCGATAGGGAATATACATTGTTAGATCTCCAATCCGGGTTTCTGGTACGGGCAACAACGTCCATACATTGCGCCTAAATAATAAATCTTGTAGTTGCGAAAAATGGAAAACGTATACATTGTCTTGTTCTCATGCTCTTGCAGTGTGTAGAGAAAATGGGTCAAGAACAGATACTTATGTGCCGGAGATATATTCGCGACAAACGTACAGAAGAACTTACCATGCGAATTTGAGTAAGAACTTTTGGAGGGATGTTCCTTTTAATTTGACATTCTATCCTCCAAACATGAAAAAGGAACGGGGTAGGAAACAGGGCAAGCAATTTCAGGGGGAAATGGATTATAGAAATCTGGATTCTCCCCCAAGATGTGGTAGATGTCGCATGCCGGGACATAATAGGAAAAATTATAATAACCCCAGACCGAGCAATGTATAAGTTTGACATTTTCTTGAAATAGTTGTGATAAAACACGTTTATAAATTAATGAAATTTTTCTTTCAATTTCTTCTAATTACTACATCATTGCTCTAAATTGTGCGAATTTCTTTAGTATTACTTCTTCAAAAAACTTGCGATGAAATGGTTAAAATGTAAATATATTTTTCAAGAAAATTATATAAATATTACAAAATAAGTTAAATATAATAAATATAGTCTTTTTAAAAAAATTATACAATTATAAGGTTTTCCAAAACAAATTTTCATAAAAAAAAAAAACAATTCATTAAACAAAATACTAAAAAATATTTAAACAATTATAAGTTTTCCCAAAAGAAATTTTAATTAAAAACAAAAAAAATTGTTTATTAAAAAAATAAAAAAATTAAAATAAATTAAAAAAATAAAATAAAATAAAATAATTACGTGGTTGATAACGCACAACAAGTATGCGTTATTGCCTAATCATAACGCATACCCATTTTGCGTTATCATCCATATAAGGTTGATTAGTGAAGGAAGTCTGATTAACTGATAACGCACAACGGTTGTGCTTTATCATTATAGATAACGCACAACCATTGTGCGTTATGGCCAGAGTAGGACAAAAAAATTTGGGCCACTTTAGTACCCAATAATTATAATTGGGCCCAACCTAGAAAAAACCAAATGTTTCTAGTAGGAAAAAACAATCTAAATTTTTTGTCTTATTATATCAAAATAATTACTTTATATAGTTGTCTTACAAATACTCTAGTTTAGCTATTATGAAAATATATTACTACTAGAAAAGTATACAAGATTTAAGATTTCTAAATTTTATAATTAATGGCTCAATTAAATAGAAGAATTAGAATTAGAATTCTAAATCCGACACCAAACACGACCTAAATAAAAATAATCATAAAGTTGAGAGGACTATGTTAAGCTGCAATTTTGTAGGGAATTATTGAAGCAAATAAAGTCTATAAAACTTAGGTTACCTATATGTTCCTTGGAGATCATTAGAAACTTTTTTTCTTCAAGAAGAAAAAAAATAATTCATTAGTAATGAAATAAAAATTTCTTCATGAAAAAAAAAAATGGCATTATAACAACTGCCAGTGTATCGGACAGGAAACTAGCAACAAGTCTCCATGTAAAAACAAGTGATTCTTCTAGACCGTAGAAACTTGAGAAGACTTCTATCCCAAAAAAAAAAAAAAACAAAAAGAGAGGAGACTTAATATTCAAAGTCTTGCTGCCAACTTGGACCATACAAAGATTTCATTTGTTCTCGTGATCATTTTGACCTTCGAGTTATCATCATTTTTCAATTGGAATAAATAAGTTAACTTGAGAATTTATATGGATGCAAAAAAATTATTTTTTTCTCTCTTTTTCTCTCTTTAAACAATTTTTTTCCAATCTCTCTTTACCTTAAAACTTCAATCTTTCACATTTGACACATTTTCGAAGTACATATAGATCACTTTGAAGATTTTTTACAAGAAAATATCGATTTTGAGATAATAAAAGTCTCAATTTTTTTTCGTCATTGAAGTTAGTTTTGCCCAGATGGGCGAAAATCATAATTTTTGCCCAAGCTGGCTAAATTTAAAGCAAAATTTCCCCAGATGAGCAAAAATAGGTTCAATGATTTTTTTTTAAAAAATACGTAAATAAATTATTATATAAAATTACATGCACTCATTAACATGAAGCTGCATGTTGGTTTCTTGGTAAGTTTTTTTCATCTTATTTTCATGAAGTTAAGGATTCAAATCTCATACAATATAAATTTTTTTTTTTTAAGAAACTTACCATCTGGGTGGAACTTAAAAAAAAAAAAAAAAGAATTTATATTGTATGAGATTGAACATTGACCTTATGAAAATAAGATAGAGAACTTACCAAAAGACCAACATGCAATTTCATATTAATGAGTGTATGAGATTTTATATAATAATAACTTATTTACGTATTTTTTTTTTTTTAAATATCACTGAACCAATTTTCGACCATCTGGCGAAATTTCGTGTTAATTTTGCCTGCTTGAGTGAAAATCGTGCAGTGACTGAAAAAAATTAGGACTTCTCTTACCTCAAAATCGATATCTTCTTATAAAAAATTTTCAAAGTGATCCATATCTACCTCCAAAATGTGTTGAATGTGAAAGATTGAAGTTTTAGGGTAGAGAAAAATAGTTTAGAGAGAGAAAGAGGGAGGAAAAAAATGAAGTTTTCATTCTATACATATAGAACAAGTTAGGTTTATTAACCCCCTTTCAATCTTCATTGGTGTTCTTCAGTATTATAAAAAAATTAAAAAAAAGAAAAAGAAAAATGAGAAATCTAGGGCACCTAAAAGGTAATTACTCTACTATACGTGTTAAAAGGACTCAATATACTGTTGGGCGATTAAGTTAATCTAGATGTATTTCTTTCATTGAATAAAAAATTGGACATTAATTAATTAGAAACAAAGAAAATATATTTTCTCGTTACTTTTTCGTCATATTTAATATTGTGATTAAATAAATAAATAAACAAAGATATTAATTATTTATAGACATAAATTATTATTTCTTTTCTCTTTATAATTATAAATTTTGATTTTAACTTTCTTTTAACTACAAATTATTTTGTTTTTTTTAATATTACAAACTTTGATATTATTGTTTTTCAAACATAAACTATTTTTGCTTTTTTTTTTTTTTATAATCATGAACTATTTTTGCTAATATCTGCACTAAACGATATGTTGTAATTGTGTAATCGACAACCTGGCGAATTGAAACATCTTGGTAGCCAGAGAAAAAGAATGCAAAAGTGATTCCTGTAGTAGCGGCAAGCGGAATGCGAGCAGCCTAAACTGTGAAAACGCAATTGTGGGGGAGCAATACAAGTGTCGTGCTAGTAGGCGAAGTAACCTGAATACAGCACCTAGATGGCGAAAGTCCAGTAGCTAAAAACATCACTAACTCACGCTCTGATGTGAATATCATGGGGCACGTGGAATCCCATATGAATCAGGAAGGAACAATTTTGAAGAGAAGGTCGTACATTAGCAATTTTGTAATTTTGTAGACTACTACGTTTGCAAATAACAAACCTAACCAATTTTATTCATCAAACTCAAATGTTGGAGTTGAACTTCCAACCTTTAGTTGGAAAGTCTCAATCCTTACCATTGAAATAAGGCCTCACGGCACATATAAAACTTTTTGAAGATATAATATTCTCAAAAAAGAAAGAAAGAAAAATCAATTAGTGCCTTGTCTTTAAAAAGATTATTTCAGAAAAATTCTCTCAAACTATCATTAATTAACTACTAATTACGTGGGTCACATGAATAGAGTTTTTTTCATATTTTTATCTAGTATTTTGTAAAAATTAAATTATTGTAAGAAGAGATGAGATCTTAAAGATGAGTTTTTAGACTTAAATTGTATCTTATTTCAATCTATATCAAATTTTATTTATTTATACTTGTAAACATTTTTCATGTATCTTAAAAAGTGGATCTCTACATGCCAACTCGATAAAATCTGATATCATCGCCTGTTCCATATATATTCTTTAGGGATAAATTTTTCACAAGACTCCATTCCTTAAAAGAATAATGTTTATTCCCACTTGAATGGGGGTGGAAGAATACAAATCACTTGTGCCAAGGAGGAGTGCTCGGATGAATTTGCGCCTACAAATTAAGGCGTTGAGATTGAACGTGTAATATATTATTAGAGATTTCCCTAAGTCAATGGGAAGAAGACATTTTTATGATACGTATATAAATAAATAAAATTTGATACTGTAGATATAATGAGATTCATATAAACAATTTATGGTATATTTGGTACATTTGTTAATGATATAAAATAAAATCTTTTACTATTAAAAATCCTTTCTCACTCATAATGGAACAATTCTAGTATTCGGAAACAAAAAGATAAAATAGAATAATATTTTTTTTTCTTTATTTGAAAAAATTATTATTTAATGTCACAATAATGGAAAAAATTTTGCAATAAATAACTAATTAAAAGTTTTCATATTATATTTATATTTGTTAAATATTTAAAAATATATATTTACAATATAGATGTCAAGGAACAAGTATATAATAAAATATAAATAAAAGGAATAGTAAAAAATAAAAAATATTTTTTTATATGGTTTATAAGTTACTTTTTTGTTGTGTATTAAAATTTACCTAAGTATTGTATAAGTTTTTTTTTTATAGATGAAAATATAACTAAATAGAGTAACTTTTTTCTTAAAATAATGTGAGGGTATAGCAGATACAAAATATTTTTTTTCACATTTTTTGGAAAGACCTTTTTATAGGTTTTAGTGTAGAAAGACATTTCCACTTTTTCCTTGAATAAGTTTTCTTGTGGAAAGACTTTTCCTATTTCTAATTTAAATACCAAATATTTGAGTGAAAAGAGAAGTTGAAAAAGTCATTATATTTCAGTGTACCAAACGTTGCCGTTGGTGTTATTTTGAGAAAATTTCCCTCATTCTATTTATTTAGCAATGTATTAAACTTAGTATATGTTAATTTCATTATGTGTGTACTTAAAGAGTGTAATTAATTATATAGTCATTGAAGAACCCTTTTCTTCTTGTTGTTTGCTTAATATCGCACTCTCTTATGAGTTGTGTATATTTTACCTTTAGCTCCCTCCTTTTCCTTAGCCTTAATAATAATAATAATAATAATAATAATAATAATAATAATAATAATAATAATAATAATAATAATAATAATAATAACAATAATAATAATAATAATAAAATGAACAAAATAAAATCAAAAATCAAAACCGTGCCACAATATTAGGAGCAATATATAGGGAGTTTGGTACATTGTAGTGGTATAAAATATCTTCTGCTACTTAATTTGGAGCATTCTTTTATACATTAAACAATTAAGCACAATTTTAACTAAGGAAGCAAGAGTGGAACTCCCAATTCAAACCTTTCAAATTTTATCATTCAAATAAGTAATATGTTCTCTATTACTTAAAATCAGTAGCTTTTAGTTTATGTTAAGCTAAAAATATTTTGGAGTTGTTTTTACGGTATATTATAATTGCTTTATTATAATTGCTTTTAGCTTAAAAAAATTAAAAAAATATATTTTTAAAAAATTATTATAAGAGTGCTTTTTAGAATACTTCTGTTTATTAATATTGTTAAAAATAAAATTTACTATATTAATTTATTTAAAACAATTTTTTTTTAAACATTTACTTTTAATTACTTAAAAAACATAAGCGATGGAAGCAAGGTAAAGATGTTGATATCGCGGGCATTTAAAACACTTCGTTGATGACACATTAATTAAGGCTTTGCATAATTTTGAATGGACATGCATTAACTATTAGTAGCAAGAATTTTTTATGGTTAAAACAAATTAAAATTCACGAGATTTCGAATATGAATCCCTCCCAACTTTTTGGTCGGCACAATGAGATTAATAGATTGAATCATGACAGATCCAACTTCAGATCGATCTTGTGTTTTGATCATTTTAATTATAGAATTTGCTTGGAAGTACATAATTCCACTTTGACCAATTACGAAAGACTGATGATTTGCACTCACATTGCAAAAAGTTTAAAAGGTTAATTAATAGTAGTAGTAATTATTCATTTATTGTTTTTAAAACTAGTATGAAATTAATTAAATATGTGAATGTCTACAAGAAATATTCTTTTCAATTTTTCTACTTGTTATATTGTGAAAATTTTTGTATTTTTTTTTGTTAAATTGTGGTTTTAAAGTAACATTTAATGATTTTTTTTCTATAATACCCTCCCATTGACAACAAATTCTAACATTTTTTTATTCTTCTAATATGGAAACTAGTAGAAATAATGAGGAGAGAGAAAATTATGAAGGACATTCTAGTCTACACAAGGAAAAACATTTAAAATTTCATATTTTATTAAACACTGTTATGTCCAAAATGTAACAAGTAAAAAAATGAAAAGAATAATTGAATATCTTAGATATAGATAGCCTGTCTCTTAAAGAGGTAGAATGTCATGAAGAGATCATAGATGTCCTGAAGAGATAGAATCAATGAAAGGTGACGCATAGAGTTTTAATCCTATTTTAGTTATGATAGAATCTATCTTCATATTTCGTCTCTATCTCTTGTATCCCCTAAACACACTACACATAGAGCCTAAGGGCCTTGAGTTGTGAATACACTAACAAATAATAGAAGTTCCCTAATAGTTTCTCTCTACTTCTCTTGTCTTTATGTCTACAATTTCCCTAACTTCTCTACTTCATATATTGTTTATATTTTTCGCACCCAGGATTGTCTGTGCCACTTTGGTACCACTATCAGTTCCACTTTCCTTTTATAATATATTTTCTCCTTAGGATTTATCTTTTTTCCTTAGAGTTTATCTTTTATTTTTTAGGTTTTATTAATAAAATATACTTAATTAAGAAGTGGTACAAAGAATAGTACACAAAGTGATACAGAATATTTTAGTCGTATTTTCCCTATTATTTATTCTATTATGTCTATTATGCTGCGCCAATAAGTTTTAGAACATATTATCATCACGAGATTCTACTATGAGTTGTTGTCTTCTCTGAGACCAAGAAATTCTATAGCAGTGTTGTCGTGTCGGCGAAAGGTAGAGAGGTACTTCTTTTTCTAATATCTTGATTATAAAACTTGAGCTTTTTGCTCAAGATATTTTAGAAAAAAATCTTACTTTTGTCTTTTAATTATTTTTGCAAATTCACCTGGATATGTAGTAGGTCTTGAAAATATATTTGGATCAAGTGCCTTGAAGACACGATTAATAGAACAAGAAAGCATCAAAGCTACCTGTATTAGAAAACTTTAGAGGGAATATATAACCACCAGAAGTTGGTTGCTATAAAAATACCAATTTTAATTGGTTGCATTTGTGGCAAAAATATTTTATATTCATCAATAGTATACTTCTGTCACATATAGCATTTATCCTACACCAAAATCTGTCGAGAAAATATTATTGTAATATGACAGAGATAATATTCTACCTTATCATGTTTCGAATATACTCCTATAGTAGCAAAATCGAGAAATTTGTTTTAGAAATTTTTATTAAATTAGTCTCGTATCCTCTTGAGACTAAATAAAAATTGAGTCATTGATGAAATATCATAATATTCGACAAATCAATTGATTTTGTCATTCTATGAAATGAATGCATTAAAACTTATAAATTATATGTAAAATAGATTTCAGTTGTGACTACAATTGTAATATAAATATTATTTATAATTGTTACAATGACTCAATAAAATCTAAATATATGAATTTTCACCAGAAGTGAAAATAGTGAGAAAGGAAAAGAAATGATATATTTCAACACTTCATAATATAGTCATCGATGCGATCTATTCCTTTACTGCTCGAAATTATTGTACTGATACTAATGATACTATTATTACATCAAAATGACACATACAAATGATATCAAATTATTCAAAAATATCCAGATGATTTTTCTTTAGATATTTTTTTGAAGTATCAAATTATTTTCTTTGTATTTTTGGAATTTAAGGTATAATTAGTATTTTATGTTGTATTATGGTGAAATGGAACTCTAATTAAGAATAGTATATGAGGACATACTTTTCATAAATGTACAAAATTTTACGATAGTATAAAGTAATGTTGAAAAAATCGGACCGAAGATCAAACTGATCAAGTTACTGGCTCACTTTTTACTGGTTCAACCAATTAAACAAGTGGTCGGACAGCAAAACAATATAAATATATAAAAATATATAAATATATATTAATAATTTACCCATATACACATCATACATCAATTAGAACCAAATATAATTAAGAATATTATAATTTTATTAATTTATAAAATACATAAAAAAATAACTTTTAGTGAGAAAATTTTATAAAAAAATAAAAAAGTTGAAAAACCGGTTCAAATATAACCGGCCGGTTCAACTGATTTTTTATCAAGTTTGACCGATTTGATTTCCTACTTGTTTTGGAGAAAACCAGACTAGTCTAAGGTTCGGTTTCTTGTTCAACCGGTCGGACTAGCCAGTCCGATACGATTTTCTCAACACTAGTACAAAGTTTGCGAAGAACTAATTGATTAAAACTCTTGAGGAGTTCAATTAAAGACTCTAGAAAAGCTCTGTATCTTTACAAAAAATATCAAACTTATAATGCATTCTTCAAGACAAAGTACGTAAATATTATTTCTAGTTTCTGTGATATTTTTCATAATTTTGAGACAATGGATAAGAAATATGCATTACTATTAGTGTTGTATGAAACAAATATTATCATTTATTTGTATTGCACCGAATAAATAAAATTGAAATACAATTGTTTAATAAGTAAGAAGTTTATTGAGTTAAACAATTTATTATTTTGTTTGACCGATTTGATCATCCTGGACCATTAAAATAAAAATAATATTTATGAATTCATATGGAACCAGAAATTTCATAATATGATGAATTCCATGTGCTACTAATTTTTAATGCAAATTAGTACTACTTTAGGACTGAATGTGTTACTTTAGGATGAATACACAAAATATTATTAATCGATGCATCGACGAAATAATGGTGTTCATATTGTTGACTCGTAACCTGCGGTTTATAAAGTCTTAGTAATGAGTTTATATTTTAAGTTCTCCCGAAGACATAATTTGTCCTAATTATACTGGTTACCTATTTAGATTAGTTTTGAACATCCGACAAAATACGTTCATATACTAAAACATCTTCCCAACATTAAGAGGAGAAAACATATAATTTAATGAAATTATTAGTTCTTTGTGTCTCTAATAAGTTTTGAACCAAAAGTTCCAAATAATATAGCTAGGCATTTTTTTTTTTTTTATCAACATCTGACTAATGCTCATAAATATGTTTGATGTCCCTGAAGGACAATCTATCATAATCGGTTTGTTTGAGATACAACTGAAACATGGTAGATAAGTCAATTCCATGAAATATGAACTCCTCACATATGAAAGGGCCAGATATTTAGATGGTCATAAAAGTAAAAGTTCAGGAAATAACATTCCAAAAGAATTTTTCAAACATAACTAATCTATTATTTCAAGAAGAAATTTAAGTACCTGAAAAAAATGATGATAATACGAGATGTCATCATGATAGGTCATGATTGAGAATGGATGAAATTGGAAAAGTACAAGACGTCTATTGTATTGATATGCATAATAATAATGACGATTTCAAATCAAAATCTACAGACTTGAAATAATTGAGCTTAACTGAAAATAATGGGTAAAGCGACCATTTGCAAAAGTCTTTCTTTAAAGCCTAAATTACCTATCTTTAGCCAAAGAGAATTTTTATCTTGTCCCTTTTAAGGGAGTGAATGTGAGCACCTTTTGTAGGAATAAGATCATATTATTAAAGAGACGTGAAGAGACTTTAAAAAGGGGAGCGAGAGATTGATTTTATTGAGGAGGAATGGAATACTGCTTGAAACGAACAAATGAGTTGAATAGAAAAAGTGAGCTGGAAAAAAAATTTTGTTCAGGAAATGTTTGGAAAAAAACAGCTCACAATGAAGGCTAGTATGATCATAATTCTTGCATATGATTATTCCCATGAAAGATGTTGATATTTTAAGTGGGGAGTTGTGTGTTTGAGGTGGGAAAGTTGTGAAGTAATATCTAAGAGTAGAGGGAGGATGTAAGGTGCGACACGTCTTTTACTTCATTCTCTTGTCTCTTGTTTAATCCTTTTCCTTCATTTGATAGCTATATCCCCAGCCTAATGCTACAAGCCGAAAAGTCCTATTTGACTTGATTGATTAGCTAAGCCTCATTAGTGGAGAGAGTGCATGGTTACAAGCCTGTGACTGCATTTTGCCTAACTTCTTTATTTATGAATGGGTGCTTAGTTTGTTCAATCTCTTGTGAGTATTTTTAAATGACTTTCCTGATCTTTGATTGAAAATTTGAGTTCACTTGAATCTGGAAACTAGAGTTTTTAAACTCGATCTTGAGTATGTTTGGATTGAATTTCTTGATAGCCACATTAAATAGGTTGATATGCTTTGCGGTTTATAGTATGGTTGAAGGGGACCTTACCATTTCATTCTTCTTGAGTCTCTTTTGTCTTTGTGGGGTCATTTTTCGTGTCTTTACATTATCTTAATTGTGCATCTTGATCTTGCATCTTGGAGCTTCATGTTTTTGTTAATTCTTTCTTTCAGGCTCTTAATCTGGATGTTTCTTTGAGTTTTGCTTGAGGACAAGCAAAGTTTAAGTTGGGAGTTGTTGATAAATCTTAGATTTATCTATATTTTCCACAGTTTTATGCGTAATTTTATATTAGATATTCACATCTAATATGGAAGATGAAACCTAATTAATTATGATATGTTAATTACAGGGGCATAATAGACATTTTACGCTGCAAAAAGAGTAAAATAATGCATCAAGACAAAAAGAACAAGACTAGCATTGGATATACAAAAGATCGGCGACGGGCATTGGGCGTTTTATGAAAAGTGTTCCAAAGAAATATCGGAGCCGAACATTCAAAAAGTCCAGTGCCAAACTTTGAGCGCTTAACAAAGAAAGTCAAGACAGAGAAACACTGATGCTGAATATTCAAAAGACCGGCTTCAAGGTTCTCCAAAGATTTTCTAGACGAAATTTCCATGTTGTATAGTTTTTTAAGCTAATTAAATACTACTTTCCTATTAGTTTTTGAACTCTAAGACTCCTAGATGTAAGCTATTTATATTTACTACTTTGTAGCCATTAGGGGATTCATTCATTAAAGAATTTTCTAATTTTCCAACTCTCAAAGACGACCATGAAGGCGAAGAAGATGAAGAACACATAGTCAAGTCTAAGGATTGTTTTCTTTACTTCTTTTGTTTTACTTTGTAATTCGAATATGTTCTTCGAGAAGTTTATCGCTATTATGGCTTTTAGTGGCTAAAACCTTTTAACTAGGCTAAAGCAAAAGACAATTATTTTTATTGATGTGATTGTATGAGTTTTCTCACTTTATCGATATTCCTTACGATTAATTCTTTTTTCTTGATCTTAATTCTTGTAATTGATTGGCCATCTCTTCCATGATCTAATACTTGGTTTTAAGACCCAGCAGAGATAAATCAAGCAGGAACTAAGTAATATGAACATCAAGTAAAATTGACAAGAGATTATAGCAATTTCTAGGTCTGGTTCATTTGAGTAATTAATTTGAGAAATTGTGAAAAGTCGGAAAATTCCATAGAGTGTAATGCGTTTTTAGTTAACGAATCTAGATAGAGATATAGTACGTTATTTATTAAAGTTAGGGTCTTTGTGCCGAGAGATTAGGTTTAATTCTAATTCAGGAAATTCTGCCGTTAATTGTGAGGATAAAATCAGTTTAGTGAGAAAAGACACATAGTTGCATTAGTAGAACACTAGTCAAAGCATTAGTCCTGGTTACCGATTAACTGTTACTACATAATCTTTTTTTAGATAAATAAGACAATAAGTTTTATTAGTTTAGATTAGAAGAAATAGCTTTAGTGGTAATTAAGTACAAGTCCTTGTGGGATCGAACTTGATATACTACAATTGAACTATTACACTTGTTAGGTTGGTTTTAGTGCATCAACAATAAACTTAAATAAAAAGAAAGATTTCAGATGGGATGTTTTGGAAAGAATTAAATGGGATAAAGTGTCTTCAAATCAAATTTTGATTCTTTATTTTTCAGGAATATAAAGTTTTTTCCTATTTTAATACAAATAAATAGATTCTACTACCTTCAAATTTGAAGGAATCATACACTCAAAGACACGAATTATTGGAGAAGCCAGATAATCCAAAATATTAAGCAAACTTGATTGAGAAGCAATTACCATTTACTTGATATTGTCTCAATATGAGTGTAAAACCTATAACGAAACAATTGCTCATAAGTTGTAACAATTTCCTTAGTCCTACTTCCTCCTAGTAAATTAACCTTGCAGCAGAAAACTATTTAAGCAATTTACTATCAAACGAACCTTGTAGCATAAAACTGTTTAGGTAGTTCGCTTTGCTTCTATACCAATCCCTATTCACAATCAAGCGTGTGAAAGGAGTTAGAAAGCAAATGTACAATTATTCTTAATTCAACAAGTGAGAATAAATATAGAAGAACATAGATGAGAACAAGAAAGAAGTATTTATTGAAAGGAAATACTTCTACAAATCATCAATATAACAAGAATCTAAAAAGTACTTTATTCCTTAAACACTCCACACTTTCAATGAGGTCTAGAATCCTCTATTTATAGAGGAGGAAAAATGTACTAGAGGATCTTAATCAATTGAACCCAAATCAAACCTAACCAAGTTTAACAAAATAATAAGAACCTATCCTAACTAAGTCAACTAAGAAAATCTGTCAACTTCGAATTTCTGATAGCACGCGTCCATGCCTTGAGTCTTTTTCAGAAATTCCAGTAATTTGTTAACAGCTTTCCTCCTTTTCTCTAACGATGATTTTCCTGCCCGAAATCCAAAAATGAAAAAAAAGACTAACTAATTTAAACAATTAAATCAAATAAACATGTTAAAATTAACTAAAATACTATACTAAACTAGGTCCTATCAAAATCCCCCACACTTGGACAATGCTTGTCCTCATGCATTCAAAAGTTCAACATGTCAATCTTCATAATTATCCTTTCTTCCATTCACTCATTCATTCATGCTTTAAACGATCATGGCATTAAACATAAGGAAGGAATAAACACTTGATAAATGAATTCTTTACAAACTATATATCCCAATAATCAATGTAACAATCTTTTCAAAATCCAAATGTAATGGAACTTCTTCTCACAAAATTCTCACAATTTCACTCCAAGGATGATTAAGGCATTATCAACTTCAAGTCACAATGTAGAAAGAAGTTTGCCATAAGTTTGCAAAGTTATCATATCTCCAACACTCACAAATGACTTGAATACAAAAATCTATAGGACTTTTGGTAAAAAGGGATAGTATAATAAGGATTGAGAATTTGGTCAGGAATAGAATGAGAAATGAAGGAACCTTTTACTTTAATCAAAGGAGAATTAATCACAAATCTTTCTTCACTTCATACTATAATTATTTTTTTGTCTTTTCCTCTATTTTTTTCTTTTTTCTTTGCCTTTGTTTTTCAACTTTTTTCTTTTTTTTAGTACTTTTCATGACTTTCCATCTCTTCTTGACTTATACCACTTTATCAACCCCTTTCGACCATTTCTTCAAGTAAATCAACTACAAAATATAAAGTCCTCATCTCATGGAATAAATATAATAAGTAATGTATGAGGTCTTTACTTTGTTGTTTTTTCTTTTTTTTATGGTAGCTCGGAATGATTAAAATCAAAGAATAAAGCTTCAAGCTCAACGGATTTATAAACAGATAATCAAAGAGAAGTTTATTTAAAGAAATTTATCCTAAATGCCCTTTTCATGTTAATTCATCCAAATCAATTCATGTGGTCTCAACATGCATAACAAAGCAAATTCTAGAAATATCATACTACAAGTGACAATCACACCATCAAAGAAAAGAATGAGCAATATAGTAAATGCTCTTAAGCTCAAAAGCTCAAGGAATGGTTCTGAAATTCCACACAAATGTCATTTAAATTGATTGCCACAAATAACTATGACTATGTGAAATATAAAGACTCACTACTCATGTTAATTCCCCATATTGGCAGAATATAATTCCATAATACATAATAGTCAAAACATTCAAACAAATGAGTAGCACTAGAATCGAGAATTTTGAAAAAAATTGATATAAAAAACTCAAGGATACCTAAAAACCTTTAAAATCCAAGATTAAACTATTTTTTTTTAAAACGAAATTAAAAAAAACTCTTAAAAACAGCAAAAATAAAATTGAAACAACAAAAACTTTTCCAAACAGCCCCCACACTTAAATCGTACGGTGCCCTCAATATACCAAAATAATGGCCAGCAATCAACTTTCAAGTAAGAAATACTTCCTTGTAAATATTGAGCATAACGAAGGCACATTAACAATAGTGGTGGTAAGAGTGGTTCAAGCTCCATGTAGTGAAAAGACCCCATCATTTAAAAACTCAAACAGATTATTCTCAACAAAACCAATAAGTTCAAAATAAATCTAAAAAAAAATAGAGAGCGAAAATAAAGTTATTTTTTCTTTCGTTAAAAAGTAAAGAGCAAAAGATAGGAGAGTCTTGATATCCTAGATGACAAATAGAGAAACCAACAAGAAGAAGTCGCAATAGAAAAAGAAAAAGAAAGAGAAAGAAGAAAAAGAAAATGAACATGGGGTTGTCTTCGACCTTGGAAAAAGGATGGAAGTAAGAAGTTTGATTTCCAAAATCCTTGAAACATCTGAATCAAATTTTTTTTTAATGCAGATAAGTCAAAGGTACCAAACAAGTGCTTGAATGCATGTTAGCCCCCCCCAACAAATTCTTGAATGAATGTCAAACTTCTTCTCAAGCTTTTTTTTAATTTTTTTTTTAAAACAACATTACTAATGCGTTGAAAACACTACTCTTATCTTCTAAACTCCAAAATATCTATCTTGCTTTTTAAATAGGCTATAGGTACGCTTTATTTTATAACGTTACCTTATTCCCTCAAGTTACATGCCCACGTTTTAAATAGCGAGCAGTCGCAAAACAAGAAATAAAATTAATCAATATCAAAATTCAATAAAAATGACAAGAAGTATAAAAGTAAATAAAATAAAATCTAAGATTACAATTTTGATTGCCTCCCAATAGCGCCCCTTCTTTATTATCTTTGGCTAGATAATCCTTGGGTCAAACTTTATCGTAAACGTGATCAATCATTCTTCCACATCTGAAGCAGGATATTGCAAGTTTAGAAATATCTCCGGTAAAGCACCTATAGAAATCTACAACCTTCTCAATCAAGTAGTCAATAAATGGGAAGTGAAAGTGGTTTTTCTTTTTGACTTCATTTAATCTCTTAAAATCAACACACATTCTCCATCCATTTTTAACTCTTATAAGAATTAGTTCATTTTCTTTATTTGGAACCAATCTTTTCTCATCCCCCAAATATATGTACTTTAATTGCTTAGGTAAGGGTTTCAACTCCAATTTTAGAGCTTGTTCAACAAGAAAGAAAAATCTCTTCTGAGAAGTTAAAAGTAGAATGGAAGAATCAAAATTCACTTTCTCTTCATGTCCAAATTCTCCACATTACCAAGAACTTCTAAATCTGTAGCATCCTCAAAATCCTGCTCAAATATTTCTTACACTATTGAACAAACATCATCAATGAAATATAAAGACTTAGAATTTTTCAGGAACCTTCATTGCTTAAAGAATTTTGAATGACACCACATTCCCATCAAACTCTAAGAAAAGAGTATCTCTATGCACATCAATTTTTGTTCTTGCAGTTTTCTTATAAAAGGCCTCCCAAGTAAAATGTGGGAAGAAGAAGAAGATGTATCATGGTATTTAATGATGTAAAAATCCACTACAAAGATTAACTAATTAACTATTACTAAAACATCTTCCACAACCCCTATGGCATAAGAATTAGAACTATCAACTGATTGAATTACTATCCTTGTTTATTTTAAAGGTCCTAAATTTAATTTATGATAGATGGAAATTGGCATAACATTAATGAAAGCTCCTAAGTCTAGAATGGCTTTCTCCACATAACTATTGCCAATTATACAAGGAATTGTAAACATACCGGGTCCTTGTATTTTTTTAGACAACTTCTTCTGAATTCTGCAGATATGCTTTCTCCAACTCTTATCTTCTCATCATTCTTCAACTTGTTTTTGTTGGTGCATCACTCCTTGAGAAATTTTGCATATTTTGGAACTTATTTTATGGCATCCAACAAAGGAATATTGATATTTACCTTTCGAAAGGTCTCTAGATTTTCCTTCTCTATATCCTCTTTCTTTGATTTTGCTAACCTACCAGGAAAGGAAGTGTAATTAGTACTTTTTTAGAAAAAGGAGCATATTTACTTACTTTTTCATTTGATGAAGAAATTATTTCTTCTTCTTTGTTTTTCTTGGGCTCTTTGTCCTTGGGAGAAAGTTCTTGCGACTCTGTTCCATTTCGAAGGGTGATTGTACATACATTTTCCTTTGGGTTGACCTCTGGTTGAGATGGTAATTTTCCTCGTTCTGTCTCCAGTCGATTAATAGAATATGCAAGTTGTGTGACTTTAGTGCTCAAATTCTGAATGATCGCTCTTGTTTCCTGTTGAAACATTTGAGTGTTAGAAGCTAATGATTTAACAATATCCTCCAAAAACATACTTTGATTGAGTGGAGAAGTAGGCATATTCAGTCCAGGAGCTTGAGAATTTACTTGGTTGTCCATATCTCATGTTTGGATGATCCCTCCAACCAAAATTATATTGATTTGAAAAGGAGTCATACTTTCTTGGTTGGTTGATAAACCTCCATATTGCATAAACTTAAGGTTAAACATCATCTTGGAGTTGTGGGCATGCATCAATGGATGATAAGAGGATGAGAAAATTCCACAATTCCCAGAACTTTGTACTTGTCCTAAAGCAATTTGTCTAAAAAGAAAGGTTAATTCAGATAATTGATTTTCAACAGTATAATTACTTACCTCACTTAACTTTTTGGGTAGAACATCCATTCTTAAGCTAAATTGTTGATAATTTCTACTATTATGGAGATTAGCTCTTTTACTTTGTTTGGTGTTTTCTCCACAAGAGCTCCTCCACTTGCAGGATAGGTCATGCTTCGATTTATAGGCAAGGATCCTTCAAAAAAATATTGCAGCAACAATTGATCAGAAATTTGATGATGTGGACAGCTTGCACACAACTGATTGAAGCGTTCCTAATACTCGTACAAATTGTCCATATTATACTGACGAATTCCACAAATTTCTTTTCATATTGTTCCAGCTCTAGAACCTGGGAAAAATTTATCTAAGAACTTTCTCTTCATATTGTTCCATGATGCAATAGACTCTAAAGGAAGATAATAAAGCTAATCTTTGGCTTTATCTGATAGTGAGAAAGGAAATGTACTCAATTTAATTTGATCCTCTAAGATTTCTTCGGGCTTCATTGATGAATAAACGACATAAAATTCCTTCAAGTGTTTATGTGGATCTTTACCTACAAGACTATGAAAAGTTCGTAATAACTGAATAAAACCATATTTTAATTCAAATTTATCTTCAATACTGGGAAACTTAATACAAATATTTGGCTGATTAACTTTCGGCATTGCCAATTCTCTTAATGTTCTCTGTCCAGCCACTTCTTGCATTGAAGGGAGAAAGTTTCCTCTTTCGTAAATGATGTCCCTCTTCCGTTCTTGACTCACCACTTAGAACTTTTGAAGCCAAAAGGGCTTCTTGTCTTTTTGCTCTTCTATTTAACTTTGCGAACTTCTCAATATCAGAAATATATACTAAATTTCCTGTTCGAGAAGATATTGGCATACATCAATTCATGTAAATAAATTTTTTAAAAAAAAACTTCTCCGGTAACGACACTAAATCTTGACGAGTGTAAAAATCACCAAAAATTTAGTATTAACTCAAAGACTTGTAGAACAATGGTGAACAACCGGTCGAACCCAAAGGAAGTCTATAACTCCTTTACAATAAACTGAAATAAAAAGAAAGATTTCAGATGGGATGTTTTGGAAATAATTGAATGGGATAAAGTGTCTTCAAACCAAATATCAAATTTTGATTCTTTACTCTTCAGGAATGTAAAAGCTTTTTCCCTATTCTAATACAAATAAACATATTCGACTATTTTCAAAGGTGAAGGAATCAAACACTCAGAGATACAAATTATTCAAGAAGCCAGATAATTCAATATATGAAGCTAACTCAACTAAGAAGCAATTACCATTTACTTAATATTGTCTCAATATGAGTGTAAAACATGTAACTAAATAATTGCTCATAATCTATAACAATTTCCTTACTCCTACTTCCTTTTAGCAAATTAACCGTGCAGCAGAGAGACTGTTTAGCCAATTTACTAGCAAACTAACCTTGTAGCAGAAAATTGTTTAGATAGTTCACTTTGCTTTAATACCAACTTCTATTCACAATCAAGCGTGTGAAAGGAGATAGAAAGTAAATGTAGAACTATTCTTAATTCAACAAGCGAGAATAGAAATAGAAGAATATAGATGAAAGCAGGAAAGAAGTAAGTATTTTATTGAAACGAAATACTTCTACAAATCTTCAATAATTTGTTGTTGGAGACATTACATCAGTATGTGATTCTCCTAGATTATCTTAGATTCTATAAGAGATTATTTGGTTAGAATCCTATACTCATTATAATTAGGATATTTTGTATTATAGTATTATTATAGCAGTATTCATTATTAGTGGTTGGTTAGAATCCTATATTGATTAGAATTAGGTTACTTTGTAGCCTATAAATAGTAGATCATAATGAATAAGAAACATATCAATTGAAGCATTCAATATTATTCTTTTTTGTGCCATAAATTTCTTATCATGATATCAGAGCCACCCTTGTTTAAATTCTCATAATGAGTTATGATAAAGAAGATACTGGCAACATTGACAACGACATGGTAGAATAAAGTCATGTTTGTAAAATAAAGAAAGATGCCTACTATGTGGCGTCTTCTGATGCTCCCGGACTGACGATAACGACAGTGCAATTAAAAGATAATGATAAAGACAATAACTATGCAGAATGGGCAAAAGCCATGCAATTGGCCTTGCTTTTGAATAAAAAATTGTGATTTATCGATGGAACAATTCTCATTCCAAAAAACAATCTAGACAAAGACGAAGAATGGTGGATAATTAACACTTTGGCAAATTCATGGATTCTCAATATTATTGATCCCTATCTCCGATCGTCCGAAAGAGCTGATGAATTATGGATAGACTTAAAAGAACGGTTTTTAGTTGGAAAAAGACCGCAAAAATATGTTTAAAGATCGCATTGGCAAATTGTAAACAAGGACGAGATTCAATAAACGTGTATTATTCGCGTTTGAAAAAATATGGGATGAATTTGAAAATTACACTCAACTCCAGTCTACTACAGACATGGATTTTTTGATAGCCTAATTCTAATCAATATAGGATTCTAACCAGCCACTAATAAGGAATACTGCTATAATAATACTATAATACAAAGTATCCTAATTATAATCAATATAGTATTCTAACCAAATAATCTCTTATAGAATCCAAGATAATCTAGAAGAATCACATACTGATATGATATCTCTAATATTTGTTAACAGCTTTCCTCCATTTTCTCCAACGATGACTTTTCTTACTCAAAATCCAAACAAGAATAAAATCCAACTAATTTAACCAATTAAATCAAATAAGCATGTTAAAATTAACTAAAATACTATACTAAACTAGGTCTTATCAACATTCTAAAAATATTCAACATGGACATGGCACATCATTACTATTCCAAGTCATTAAGTAATTAGTTATTTATGTAGATCTGTTATAAAAATATATATTGAATAACAATTTAGTCCTGAAGCACCATGATTCTACACATCTAGTGCATGAATATATATATATATACTTGATTCATACAAGTAGATAGTTATTATAGTTCTTTTTTAAACTAATGATTTTAGAATATATATATTGAACTTATCATTTGATATCTCCTTCAAATGATTATCTCAAAATTTGAAAAACAATCCAACTTCTGCAGAGATGGATATATAAGATATTGATTATATACATGAACCACACAAATCACGTTCACCATTGACATATACTATGATGGTGCATATAGACATATATACCAACCACTTCTATAAATTGTATTGAAGAAATAATTAACTATGATGGCTAGTTAAAATGTTTGTAATCAAGATGAATAAATTATTATATTCAAGATATTTATATATCCTCTCAGAAGAAATTCTAATTATATTGTTGGATGATTATAAAGTTTGAGGATATACTAAAAGAGATAAGATAGAAAATGTATCCATGTGCTCCAGAAAAGATGCAATAATGATGTGCAACAATTTTATATTATAATAATCTGAAAGATTTATCCACTAAAAAATTATCGATAACAACACTTTAGATCATTCTTGAATACATCTATGTAGAAATCTTAAGTAATTATTTCATCAAGAGGGAAATATTGGACATAGAGAATAGTGTACTCTTTTTCATTCACTATAGTTTTTTTCCCACTGGGTTTTTATTAAGGTTTTAACGAGACATATTCTCTATATAATGGACATCGGAGGGGGTTTTATGAAATAATTAAATATACGAATGCCTATAAGAGATAATTAAATATCTCCGATAAAGATAAAGTCTTTGTCCTGCAGAGATAGAATCCACGAAGAGATAATTGATAGAGTTTTAATCATATATTAGTTGTGATAGGATCTATCTCTCTATTTCATCTATATCTCTAGTATTCTTTAAGCAATATAATAAGGTCATAAACCTTCAGTTGTAAATACACCACCAAACAATAAAAGTTCTCTAATACTTTCTTTCTACTTCCCTGTCTCTTTGTAGACAATTTCTCTATCTTCTCTACTTTATATCTTGTTTATATTTTCTCTATTATTTATTCCATTATGTCGACTACGCTGCGTCAATAAGTTTTATAACAAACAGTTTTTTAGGGAATTTTTAAAATAGTTTTATTATATAATAATACTCTCGGATTGCTATCCACTAGTAGTTTTTTGGACTCCAAGAGGTGCCATTACGTTATAATGTGAAACAAAAAGAAGGTAATTCTTGCAATTAGTAGGAGTCAATCCCAATATTTTAGTTGGGAAGCCTCAACTCTTACTAACTTGGTATTGCCTCATCACCAAGTGCTTTTAGTAATTGCATTGTACAATTACCAAATGCAATTTTACTTTATATGTTTTATAAAATAAAATATTTTCAATTTGCATAGTTTCTTTGAAGAATATAAATTTTTTATACATTTTAATTTATCATTTTCTGAAAAATCTATAATGCAGAAGCATTTTTTTCTTCGGATGAAGAAAATTAAACGTGGACCGTTAAAATAAATTTGGACTCATCCCATCCATTAATTTTTTTTTACACAATTTTATATATTTAGTACTTGTGAACACACAGTAGTACATGTGTGAATCATTCATTAGGTGAAGTGTACATATGTCAATCACTCATTGGTAGAGTGTATTTCTCCATTGGAGAAAAAGACTTTGTCGCCACTATAATTGCTTCCTTATTGTTGACATCCCAAAAAATTATCTCTGGACAAATGATCAAGTTGAAAACGAACCAGGTGGAGATTGTGCATAAAAAAAAGTTGGTATGCTCTCCCACCCAATACCATCATATATAATTAGAAACTGGGGTAGAGCAGGAAATTTATTTACATTATTTATCGACTTAGTAAAATATACTAACTTTTATACAAAATAAACATAATTTATCCTACTCCGTTGAGCTCTAACATAATTTCGCCTATGATCACAAAGATTTTAGTTTTTTTTTTTTTTTGACACCTCTAAGAAGTGTTCGGTATCTAAAAAGTACATAATCGTAAAAACTAATGTAAAGCCCGATGTTCAGGTGTAGACAACACTAACTAATTCGACTTGACTAATAGAGTACCTACAAAGCTTTACTCTTATTCGTGGATTAGAGCTTTAATCTAGGCATTTTATTGCTCTGCGTAGACGATTTAAACATTTAACTTCCAAAATAGGTACATTCACAATGCACTTGCCCATTGTTTCAAGTCACTAAATTGAGATTTTCCAATATTTGGTAGTCTGTACATTTTTTTTTAACTGTCACATTCCAAATATCCCATAGTTTAAGAAATTACATAAATTTAGATTTTTTTTCTTTTGTGGTTATAATGCCCTTTAAATTAATCTATCTTCTCATTATTATTTTACAAGTTTCCATGTTAAAATAATTTTAAAAAATGTTAAAGTGTATCTTTTATAGGATTGTATTATTAGAAAAGGTTCATTAAATGTTATATTGTTTTCACAATGTAACAGGTAAAAAAAATACACGAATTGATGAAATATGACAAGTAAAAAAATGGAAGGAGTATTATAAAAAATAACAGTATAAAATTGTGAGTAAATATCATATTTAGTACCCAACACTTGTTCTGCTCTCAAGTATGATATCTAACATTTTTAAAAAAAAACTTTTCTGCTCCATGTATAGTCCTTTTTTAAAAAATTTGTTTTTGTCAAACTTAACAATCTCTAAACATTGTAACATATTTCATCTCATGGCAGGAGGTTAAAAAATAAAAATACAAATACAAAACAAAAAATAAACCGAAAAGGACATAATATTTTATTCATCTTCAAATTTGATTTGTATTAATAATGTCCAGAAAATTCGCGTTGTCTTAGTAAATTTAGAATTTTGGATGATGAAAGATTATGTTCTTTTTGTTTTATTTTTCATGTAGATGAATACTTCGTGCACAAGGTGTCTTACAAAACCTTAGAACAATCATAGGAGAGGATAAGTCCCTAACTACACTCCGATCCTTAAGTCAATATGGGTATAGAGAAAATATAACAGTGAAAGTAACAAAAGTAATGAAAGCACAATATTCACTCAAAGTAAAAAGATATAGAAGTAACTCTTATATAGGTTCTTTCAAGATACGTACTTCCGTTCGTACACCATGTTTGATAATAAGTTAAGAAGACTCTTTTGCTCCTTAATAATTGTCATAAGTGTACCTTAATGGGTTTGATAGGTCCCAATCAAAGTTGTTAACGGTTGAAGAAGAAAAACGAATTCTACTTAGGGTGAGAATGAACCAAAATAATTGTATTTGAATTTTTTGCCTGTATTATTATCAATTGAAGAAGCATTTAAATATATACAAAAAAAAGAGTTCAACAACCTTTCCTAATTCTCATATGATATCTCTTAGAAATAGGACTCTATCTACATCTAGCAGTAAACAACTAGTTTATTTAAATTAAAAGTAGCAGCTAAAACTATAAATAGCCGACCTACTCTTAAGGAAGCTAGTTATAGTACTAACAAGACCAAGCCTTAGGATTTAGCATACCTGTAATTGTACCCTTGCAGAGCTTCTTGCCTTATTAATACCTCTCACTTCAACTGGAACCTTGTCCTCAAGGTTCGGGAACCTATCTCGTGCCTCAAAAGCATTCTCCTATGTACCATCTTCAGCTAGTAGTTATTTCAATTTTATCAAATTTTCTCAACAAATTAAGATCCTCTTTTAATATAGCAAGTATCCGAAATGGCTTCTGGTTCCAGAGCAATGCCTCCATCATTTGTAATAGGCGACAATTCTATACAAGCTAAAACATCACCAACTTTTCCTTTGAGAAGCGAGGTATGAAAAATGGGATGTGTGCAAGATCCTTGTGAAAGTCTTAGTTTGTAAGCCACTTTTCCAATGCATTCTTCAATCTGATATGGTCCATAATACCTATTGGCGAGCTTTTGATAAGCTCATTAGTACACGATTGTTGGCGGTAAGGATGGAGCTTAAGAAATACCAACTCGCCTACTTGATATTCAACATCCCTCATTTTAGAGTTTGCTTGTTGTTTCATTCAGTTGTTAGCAATGTTTAAGTTATGCTTAAGCTGCTGCAACACATCATCTCGAGAAATAAGTTGTTGATCCACTTCATGAACTGGAGAGTTGCCTTCCCTATATTGAGGAATTACTAGTGGTGGTTGTCCACATAGAGCTTGGAAGGGAGTCATCCCTGTGGAGGCATGATAGGCTGTATTATACCATAATTCAGACAAGGAAGGAAATAATGTCATTTATAAGGCTTCTGATATGTAAAGCACCAAAAATATTGCTCAATGCAAAGATGATCACTTCGGTCTATCCATCTATTCAAGGGTGGTAGGTAGAGCTCATCTTCAATTTTGTTCGAGACATTTGAAATAACTCCTGCCAAAAATGGCTTATGAATTCTACTGGATCACAGCCAGTAATGATAGACTGAGGTATTTCGTGAAGCTTGATCACTCCTTCAACAAATTTGCCAGCCATATTCTTTGATGTGTAAGGATGAGACAAGGCTATAAAGTGAGCATATTTACTCAATCAATCAACAACAACTAAAATGGTTTTTTTCCATTTGAAGAAGGAAGACCCTTGATGAAGTCCTTGGTAATATCATTCCAAACCTGACATGGAATCGGTAGCGATTGTAAAAGACGAGTTTGTGACAAATTTTTTGCTTTATTGCGCTAACAGACATCTTAAGAGGCGATATAATTTCTTTACTATTTGATACGTAGATCACTGATAAATTCCTAAGCAATTCTTTTATGAGTCCGAGCACACCAGAATACCCTTCCAAAGGTGAATCGTATAATTCACATAGTAGCTGTTGAACAATGTTGGTATTAAGAGGAACCACCACACAGTTCTTGTAAAATAGTAGCTCATTTCGCCACCCATATAGATTTCCTGGTTGTGTGGATGCCTGCTTACCGATCTAGACTGCGTATGAATTTCTTTGTACTAATCTTTGATTGAATCCCATTATGTTATTTGAGAAACAAACAATGTGTCGATACTGGGACTGCCTACCACCCCCCTGATAATACATCCATAGCATTGTTTTCATGCCCTGGTTTGTTGAGGATTTCATAATCATATCCAAGAAACTTAGAGACCTATTGTTCCTATTCTGGTGTGGCAATCCACTGATCAACAAGTATTTGAGGCTACATTGATTAGTTTGTATGTAAAATTATCGCCTAAGCAAGGCCTCTATGTGTGAATAGCTTGAATGGACAATATTTCCTTGGCATAGGTGGACCAAGAACATTTAGAGACACCCAAGCTTCTACTCATGAATGCTATTGGCCTACCTTGTTGTGTTAAAACAGGCCCCAATGCTATCAGCTGATGCATCTGTCTCAATAGTGAATGATTTGTTCAAGCTCGGTATGGCAAGTGTAGGGGTGGTGGTCATGGCTATTTTGGGTGTTTGAAATGTAGCTTTTGCCTCTTATTTCCACCCAAACTGCCCTCTCTTTAAAAGAGTGTTAAGATGTCGAGCAATGATTCCAAGTTGTAAACAAATTTTCTGAAGTAACCGTCAGTCCTAAAATCCGCGTAACTCAGAAATTTTAGTAGGCATAGGCCATTGCAACATATTTTCATTTCTTTTTTCCTCTTTGACCCCCTGCAAGGCCACAATATGTTCCAGATATTCCAATTCTTGTCGCCCAAGTGCACATTTCCTCAACTTGACAAACCCATGTTGCCCAAAATTTCAAAAAATTGTCTAACATGTTCGAGGTGCTATAAATTTCAAAAAGGACAGAATATAGAGTTCATGATAGCTTGAAAAGTAGAGGGTGCATTGAGGGATCACTAAATATTCATAATGGTCGTTGTGAGTACGAAAGGCAGTCTTATAAATGTCTAGGGAATGTACTCGTACCTAAATGATATCCAGCTCTTAGATCAAGCTTTGTAAAGTACAAGCTCTATGGAGATAATCCAACATATCATCAATTGTAGGAATAGGAAATCAGTCTCTGATAATAGCAACATTAAGGGCTTATAATCAGTGCAAAAGCACCACGTACCATCTTTTTTTTTTTTTTTACCAACAACACAGGAGATGAAAAAGAACTATATGGTCTAACGTTGATGGCTTTTGTCCCTTCCTTCGAGTTCATATGATGATCAATTTTTCTTTTGGGAGGTAATTGTTTTAGTTCTTGGAACAAATCTACAAATTCATCCACCAATTGTTGCAATTAAGGAGGGTTATCGGTAGTTGAAACATCGGCTGAAATCTGGAAACAAATTACTAGTGTTGAATCCTTACTATGCAATTCTTTGGCCATGGCTTTCATTGATGCAAATTTGATACCTTGTGAATCCATTCCTTGCAATCTATGAGTCTTTCCACTCTATTGAAATTCGGTAGTTAACTATTTCCATTTGCATACTATTGACCCCAATTTTTCCAAGTAGTCCTAGTACGACATCCAATGCCATTAGTGGTAAAACATAGAGAGTAAAGGAAAAAGGAATACTTTGGAGTAACATTTGGATAGTTTCAAATATTCCTTGGCATTTCAATGATCTTCCATTAGCCACATTAATATTGAAAGGTGTAGTTGGGATTACAGGCAACTTCAACAAGCTGGCCATCCTAATAAAATTGTGAGTGGAACCACTATCAATTAGAAGATCATGTTGTCCAATATTAGTTGATATACCCCCATTCTGTGATAAATTGACCATCCAAAAAGTGTGTGTAGGGGTATTTCTAGAGTAGATTCCTCCTCATCTAAATCATCGATATTACCTTCTAAGAGCTAGATTTGTGCCCCACAACAACATCTATGGCCAGGTGAAAATTTACTGTCACAATTGAAGCAAAGCCCCTGTCCTCTTCGCTTTTGCATTTTATCCCAAGTTAAGCATTTCATAGTTGATGTTAGTTTGAGAATTGTTGCAGAAGCATCAAATGTCTAAATTTCGATGTAGGAAGTGTTCCACTCTTTGAATAAATAAAAGGCCGAGTGAAGTTTTGTTGTTCTCTCACTTGATCATCTCGCAAGACTAATTGCTTTTTTAATGTTCGTGGTTTGAACATTCTAATACCATCAACAATCTTAATGTTGAGACCTCCCATGAAAGTCCCTACTAGAGCCCTTTGAGTTTACCCCTATACTCGATTTCCCAACCTTTCAAACTCCTAGTAATGGTATGAACCTCCTCAAGCTTCTAATGAAGTTCAATTACTCCCAAGATTCATCTCTTCAAGAGGACACTCTTGAAATTTTGTGTTGAGAGAAATCATAACCCAAGAACAACATACAAGAATTAAACTAATAAAAGAAACAAATAAACCCTCCTATCTTTGAGGGAGAATCAACAAGGTTAAGAAAACCTCACCTATTCTCCTTATACAAGAAAGACCTATTTTCCAAGCATCACTAACTATAGAGGGATAGCACCTCAAGGAAGAATATGATTTGGGAATTAGAACAAGAACTCTTGAATTGAAGATTCAAGAATTCCTTACCAAGAACTGTACAATGGAAATCCCAAATTTACAAGGAAGTGGTAGAAACTTAGAACCCTAGGTTCTTCTCTCGATTTTATCAATTTTAATTCTGCCCCAAAAATAGCTTCAAAAGAATTATTTGTAGTGCATTACATGATTAACTTCCAATCCTAGCTATAAAACTAACTTAAAAGGAGTTGATGGGCACTTATGCCACTTAATTACAAGCCAAAGGCAGTTTAACAACCAAAATAAAATGTTAAGGAAGTTAAAAACTCCCAAACTCTCAACCATCCGAGACTTACCATCAATGGTAGGTCAGCCATCCAACGAGTCTTCTTGTCCAGAACCCTACTGGCGACGGTAGGATGGACCTGCCATCTATGGTAGGTCTTGTCCCATTTTCTCCTCTATGAGCCAAACCCTACCATGGACGGTAGGATATACCTTACCGTCTACGGTAGGGTTCAAGTCTTCTTTCCCTTTTGATTTTGTAGCTTCAAAGTTTTCCAAACTTGTTTCTTTGGATTCCTCCATCTGCACCTTGATAATAGGAGTGTTTTGGCTCCTACTCTTTGTTCTTTTAGCATATGGCTAGCAAAGTCTTGGAACATCTCCTCATATAAAGCTATCTTTCCATTGTGCTCTTCTTCCTTCCTTCTAGCCATTGTCTTTGTGACTGATCCTCGCAACAGCTCCACTGTCTCTTATGCATCCCGAGTCATACCATCTGCCCCTCTTTTGAAAGGATTTGTCCTTGAATCTGTACCTTCATAAAACCATAGAAGCCGGGCAAAATTAGATGTGATATTAACAATGAAAAGAGTAATGCTATGAATATGTTCGTTTAGGCACTCAAGAACTTGACAAGAATGGAAAACTAATGCATCAAGTTTATTAGCAACCCTTGCAATCCAAAATAAATCATTAAATCTTCCTTGAAAGGTCTATGAAACTCAAAAGAAATATCTCCCAAAATTTCTTTAAAGGATGATGAAACGGGAAGCTCAAGGTTTGAGTAGATGTTAAAGCTAAGGAGAAAAAGTTTTGTAGAAGTGTTCTCTAAAAAATTTGAGTAAAGAAGTTTAAAATGAAGTCTCTTAGGAACATGCTTGTGGATTTTTCAAAGTGAGTATCAATACCCAAGCCCTTGGAAGATAATTGATAAAAGAAAATCTTAACTTTGACAAATATTTGAAGTAATGCATTAAATTCAAGAATTTGGAAGTGCTCTTCTTTAAAAGGATAATGATAATGAAAATATGTATTCCAAATGACAGCAAGAGCATTTATAATTGAAGAATTAACTTTATGCTTTTCAAATTCCACAACATCAAGATTGAGATGAGGAGATGTGGATACAAAGTTTTCAAGAGTCCATAATTGCCTACATTCGTCTTTGAAACCATCTTCTTCAAGAACTCTTTGAAACAAAGATGATATAACAAAGTAACTCCAAATTCATATTTTAGAAATAAGGCACAAAAGTTCTTTCGAGACAAAGCAAGTGAAATGTCATTCTTCAAAATCAACTTTTGAAAGGTTTGTGGTAAAACAAGGAACTATCAATTTCACGATTCAAAGACGAAGCATAAGAGTTCAATGTCCAACTTCCAACACCAATCCTTGAAAGGTATGTGGTAGTAAGGATGTTTGTTAACAAAATCTTTCCAAGTTTATTCAAAAGACTCTTTTTCCAAGATAGTGTTCATAAATGCACAAGGTCTACCTTTAAGCTTTTCAAAACCAACTCTCATTTTGTTTTTAAAATCATTCTTCAAGATGAATTTCTTGAAGTGTGAATGATAGAATTGAAAACCATGGGCATTTTCAAACAATGTTTTCAAAGATTCAACCACATTTGATAGCTCATGTCATCCAAAGCAAATTCAATTTTTTCACTTAAAAATGACAAAAATTGATCGGAAGTAGCAAACCCAATGAAATCTTTAATGAAAACCTTAAAAAGAGCTAAGACATGTTTAAGGGAAAGAAATTCAATTTGGTCACTCAAAGAGGAAAAGGTTGGTCAGAAAGGATAAATCCATCAAGATTCTTAATGAAAGTAGCAAAGAAGATTAACACATAATCATTATTCTCAATAAGCTTTCCCTCAATCCTAGCATGAAGAACATCAAATATAGCATAAGCTAACTAACTTTCAACCACTTTAGGTTTCATGAAGGAATCATCATGTAAATTCTCATATTCAAAGCAATGAAGATTGTTGAGAAAAGAGCCTAATTACTATTACAAATGAAGGGCCTAATTACTATTACACCTCAAGAACAAAAAGAAATACGCAACGGAAAGGAAAGAAAAACAGAAAGATTAAATGTTCACAAAAGATATCTGCAAAAACAGCAAACTGTTAGTAATAAAAAGAAAAACAGAATAAAATAAGGATGTTTCACTTACCACTGTCGCGGTAGAAACCGACGGTGGAAAAACCAAAGAGATGACCGAGACGATGCAAACGAATAGTCACCGGACAATCGAACCGTCGCCGAGCAGCAACAACGCCACGTCGAGGCGCCGTGGGTAAGCGAAGGGTTGATTGGATGTTACACCCTAAGAAATGGCCTCAGCCGTGACAAGAGTCATCGGCACTACCTCCTTCTCTATTTCTCTCTCTTTTCAAAAGTCTCACTCCTTAAACACACCAAACAGACTAGCAAAACAGTTGAAAGAGAAGACCGGCAAGGGACAGAACTACAGAGAATGCCGGTATAGAGAGGAGCAGCGGCAGAGCCACAGAGAGGAGAGAAGTAGAAGAACCGAGAGTTCCAACGGGGCTCAAAGTGGCAGAGAGAGCAGAATGAAGAGACAGGCAAGAGAGGGAGTGGGAAGTGTTCTCACCAGAATCGAAGAGACAGCGGGACTAAAATGAGGGGTCGCCAACGGGCAGCCCGGGTGGCCGGCCCAGGCATCCCTTGACCCGGTCAAATGTCTACTCCAGGCTGAGGCCCATTATCATTGGGTTGGGAGGAGTAGATTGGGCTGGAAAAAAAATATTGGGAGAACATAGGCCACAAGAGGCTTAGAATATCCACCTCGAACAATATTTTCCATCCCTGAAATGACTCAATTTGAGTCAAATTGTTTCCACATGAAGAAAGTCCCTGCAAAACATATATTTGTTAGTGTTTACTATTTTATTACCAAAGTCTCCAAGATTATTATCAGTACTAATCCTGTCTCTGTCAACAACACCAGTAGAGACTTTTTCTCTAATAAAGTAGTATTTGACATCAATATGTTTCGTCCGTTTGTGATAGACCGGTTTTTTACACAAATGTAAGCAACTTTGACTATCTGTATAAATAGTAACTTTAGAATGTAAAATATTTAATTCACTCAATAACCCTTGAAGCCAGATGGCTTTTTTGATTGCTTCCGTTACTGCGATATACTCAGCCTCAGTAGTTGGCAAGGCAACTACTGGCTGCAGTTGGGATTTCCATGAAATGCATTTACCCGCTAAGGTAAAGAATAGGAAGTGATAGATTTTCTACTATCCTTATCATCTGCAAAATTAGAATCAACAAATCCAAAATCAGACCAATTATGCTAGTGTAAACCCCGATCTATAGTTCCATTTAGGTAACATAGAAGCCACTTAAGGGCAGCCCAATGATCTCTTCCGGGATTTGACATAAATCTACTGAGAAGGCTTATAGAGAAAGCAATGTCAGGACGGGTCGATATCATTAAGTACATTACTGAGCCTATGGCCATTCTGTAAGGGATATTGGCCATATCTCTTTTCTCACTTTCAGTTTTAGGACAAGTTTTGTCGGAAAATATAAGTTGGCTTGCAAGGGGAGTTGTGACGAGTTTACACAGGTGCATTGAAAATTTGGATACAATTTTCTGAAGAAAAGGCTTTTGAGATAGAAAAAGAGAACGATCAAGTATGTCTCTTGAAATACTCATCCCAAGAATTTTGGATGCAAACCCTAAATCCTTCATATCGAATTCAGATTTCAGCAAGGATTTTAGATCATCAATTTTAGCTTTGTGACGACAAGCAATTAACATATCACCCACATACAACAACAAATAAATAGCAGAATCCACATTATTACCAAAAAAATAAAGACAACTATGATAGTTGCTTTTTGAAAAACCAATTTTTGACATAAAATAATCAAACCTCTTGTACCATTGCCTGGGAGACTGTTTAAGCCAATATAAAGACTTTTTCAAAAGACACGCCATGTGTTCCTTACCCTTTACCTCAAAACCAGGTGGTTGACGGATATAAATGGTTTCTTCAAGATCACCATGTAAAAAGGCAGTTTTTACATCAAGTTATTCAAGATTAAGATCATGAAAAGCAACAAGAGCAAGAACAATCCTGATTGTTTTGTATTTAACAACAAGAGAAAAAATTTCGTTAAAATCAATGTCCTCAACTTGTGAAAAAACGTTTGCAACAAGTCTGGCCTTAAACCTTGGAGGTTCGTTAGAAGACTCAGAATCTTTTATTTTGAAAATCCATTTACAATCAACTAGTTTTTGTTTTGAAGGTTTTGGAACAAGAATCCAGGTTTTGTTTTTGTTTAAAGAAAACATTTCTTCTTCTATCGCACGTAACCATAAAACGTGATTAGGACTTTTCAAAACCTCAGAAAAACATAAAGGTTCTTTTTCTTCACATAAGATGCAACAGCAAAGGCATATGATACAATGTAGGAGTAACCATACAAAGGATGATCCTTGGGTACCCTACGGACTTGATCTCTAGCGAGTTGATAATCCCTAAGAGCTTGGGTTTGAGCCTCAGGATGTACTTCTTCCTCATCAAAACCATCTAGAATAGGATTAGAAGTTTCAGGAATACAAGGAAAAACAGGAGTACTACTGGAAGGAGCAGAACACTCAGGATTGGTTTCAGGCTCCTGAGGCGGATCTAAGGAAGGTTCAGAGATGGTCTCCATCTCCACCGGAATGCTACTAGGAGTGGGAACACTGGGAGGATTATCAAAGATAGGTTTATCTTTAAGACAGGGCATCTCTAACTCGTTGAAGATGACATCCCTACTGATAACAACCCTCACCCCTGGTTCACTCTTTAACCACACTCTATAACTCTTTATCCCACTAGGATATCCTATGAACACTCCTTTTCTAGACCTTGGATCTAGTTTACCCTCTTTCTGATGGGCAAAGGCTGCACACCCAAAGACTCTAAGATTGGAAAGATATAGGAGGTTTATCACACCAGAGTTCTATAGCAGTCCTAAAGTTTATAGCTGTGGAAGGAGATCTATTGATGAGGTATACTGCTGTTCTAACAGCTTCACCCCAGAAAGGTTTAGGAACACCAAAAGAAACTAGAAGGCATCAAACCTTATCCATAATGGTACGGTTCATCCTTTCGGCACCTCCATTTTGCTATTGGTTATGTCTAACCGTTCTATGGTGTAAAATACCATGCGATGCACACAAATCAGAAAACTTCCGGTTACAAAATTCAAGACCGTTATCGATCCTGATAGTTTTTATTTTATTTTGAGAATGATTTTCGGCAAAACGTTTCCATTCACAAAATTTTTCAAACATTGGTCTTTGATTTTTAAAAGAAAAACCCAAACATGCCTAGAAAAATCATCAACAATAGACAAGAAATAAACGTTACTACCGTAAGTTGGAACCTTTTCAGGCCCCCACAGATCACAATGCACATAATCAAGAGGTGCAGAAGACTTGTGTATGCTGGTTGAAAAACTGATTTTATGTTGTTTTCCCAAAACACAGTGATCACAAAAATCCAATGAATCAATTTTTGTCACCACATAAAAGTTTTTGTTTTTGTAAATGGTAAGCCCCTTTTCACTAATGTGACCAATCCTCCGATGCCACAACATAGTTTTCTCGGGGACAGTTTTTGAAACCAAAACAGTGGAGTTGCAAACTGTTTTACCAAGAAGGATGTATAAAGTTTTCCTTTTTAAAACCTTTTAGCATGACTAGGTTTCCTTTGCAAACACGTAAAATTCTGTTTTTAGATTTAAAGGAGAGACCCAGAGAGTCCAAATAGCTAAGGGAGATAAGATTCCGACGTAAGTCGGGCACGTATCTCACCTTAGTGAGTTTTCTAGTCACACCATCATGCATTTTTATAAAGATATTACCAATGTCTTTAATATCACAAACCTGATTATTACCCATAAAAATTTTTCCTTGGTTTAAATGTTTGAAATCAGAAAACTAGTGTTTGTTAGGTGTCATGTGAAATGAGCAACTAGAATCAAGCACCCAATGATTAACAACATCAGTACGTGAAGGAGAAAGAGAAACACATAAAACCTCAGAAAACATAGAGTTACCATCTGATTCAAAAACGTTGGTTTTGTCGACTTTATTACCTCCTTTACCATATTTACGTTGTTTCTCATCTTTGATTCGTTTAAAACACTTCTCTTTCATATGGCCTTCTTTCCCATAATAAAAACATTTTACTTTACTTTTTTCTCGTGATTTGGAACAACTTTTAAAATGATGACTAGGAGGTTCTCTCCGGTCAATCCTTCCTCTCAGAAAAAGATTTTCACCATGAGATTTATTTTCTTTTTGTAAATCCAAATCTTCTGATTTCAAAGCATTTTTGACATCAGAAAGAGACAAATCATCTCTGCCACATTTAATAGCAGATTTGACATCACTAAAAGAATCAGGTAAAGCATTTAGTAAAATAACTGCAATATTTTCATAGAGATTTTCTCTCCGACATTTTGAAGTTCCAAAATGATTTTATTCAAATCATCTATATTCTTAGAAAGTGATTTTGTCCTGCTCATTTTGAAACTGAAAAGCTGTTCTTTTAAATAAATTTTATTAGAAAGAGATTTTCCCAAATATAGTTTTTCCAATTTTGTCCAAATTTCAAAAGCGTTGTCTTTTTCATCAATTTCTCGTAAAACGTTATCAGTCAAATGCAAGGTGAGGCAGCTATGAGCATCACCTAGTTTTTTTTTAAGAATTTCACCCTTCCAAGATTCCAAATACTCTTCAGGGCTGCAAATAGCAGGAACAATTTTATTTTGTACCAAAACTGCTTTCATTTTCCTCCGCCACATTACAAAATCAGATTTTCCATCAAACCTATCAGTTTCAATTTTTGGAAATGACATATTTTAAAGGCAAAATAAGTGTAATTTGGTGGCATAGGAAAGATGAAAGATTTGAAAAAGTTTTGAATAAAACTGTCTAGATTTTTCCTCAAAAACACAAAGAAAAATTTTCAAAAACGGCGTTGTTTGTTTTAGTTTGTTTGTTTAGGTTTGCTTTTGATTAAGAAAAACAGTGTAACAAAGAGAACACAAAACCTAAATAGGAAAAACAAACAGAATAACGAGAAAGAGAGGCTGAAACAAACAGTTTCACCAGGCACCAAAAAAAGACAAGAACAGGAATATATAAAATATATATATAAAATTTTGAAACACTGAAAAAACTGCCAAGTCACAGATACTTGAAATCTCACGGATTCAAGCCAGGCTTGGGTTTTTGTTTTTGAAGAAGAAGGAAAAACAACTAAAAGAAAAACTAAGAAAAAAAAACAGAGGCAGAATAATAACAGTAATCAGGAAAGGAAAAACAAAATAATAAACCAGTAATCACAGTAATAGCAAGAATCGGCGGCAAGCCGTATCAACAAACAAACAGAGATGAAGAATCGGCGGCAAGCCAAAACCCAGAAACCGACTGCAAGCCGAATCACATAAACAATAAGCAGAAACTGGCGGCAAGCCGAGAGAAAAAAACTCTGAAACAGTAAAGGCATGGCAGCAAGCCGAGCAGAAGCAATAAAAGTAACAATAAAACTGTAAGAACAGAAAGGGTGAGAGAGAACTTGTTATACCCCCAACTCTGCCACTAGGTCAACTGCGGCTGAGTAGGATATCTGTGTGCCTCTGGACACTAAACTATAAGTCTAAAAACAAGAGCATAAACCCCTGGGCAACACTTAGAAGTATATATGTAATATGCAGCGGAAAACTAAACAATCTGAATACTAAAAAGGAGCTCAAAATATAGGATTCAAGAAAATTTCTTATCTTATGGTAATTCCGATACAAAGATAGAAATACTTTACAAACGGCTCGAGTACAAGAGAGTAACACAGAAACATATGTCCTTCCGGAGAGACTCGAACCAAAATTCCACACCTAAAACTTTAGTGGTTTATTGTATCTCTGATCGTCCTGAGTTAATCTGAGTAGAAAACATGATATAGAAAAACGTGAGCGCGAATGCTCAGTGAGTCCACGTTTGTGTGTGCGCTGTGGTAATTTCTTTAAAATAATGCTGATGCAGTTTTACAAAACAGTTCATGCAATGTTATAAGAAGACATTTTCTTTGATTATTTTAACAAAACTGATGCTTGAACCTACATGAGGGTTTCGAGTGCAGCTGGGAAGTCTGAGCAAATCAAGACACATCAGCGCAGCTTCTACATTCCAAATTTAAAACATGTAATGAAACGATGGGGCTCCACGGACAATGTCCAGATCCCCAAAATGAGGCCATCAGAACTAAGTTCCGGCATCTCGTAGTTAATACCAGTCAAACACCATACAAGCGCTCGATTACAAACAATCGCACTCCCATAACACTAGTCAAAACAGGCTACAGACTCTTGGGACACCCACCAGGTCTATCCTGAGGCCAACCTCAGTTTCGAGCCCCTCCTAACTCTCCACTAGGCGACCGTCCCACCGCGAAGCATGATGCGATGTTCACGTAAATACCGGTTGGGCCACGCCCTCAAGGTACTACGCCCCTCTTCAAGTAGATCCGCCCTTAGAGTCAAAAACCCGTCCACGTCATCGGAAGAGACCCTAGTACGAAGGACTAGCCACGTACAGTGCAATCCGCTAACGCGTCCGTTCACTTGATTTTCAACAAACTTTAACCCTGGTCGGAATGAGGATTTCATATATATTTACAAACCGAAGGGCCATTTGCCCGGCGGTCTGAATAGATTCAAGTCATAAACATTACAGAGTAGTAAAGATCCTCATCCGCCAGTCATCACATGCTTATGCAAATTTCACAATTATGCCAATGCCAGATCTATATTCATGCATGTCAAAACACGTAACTTTTCAAGCTAGAACATTTTCCAACATATAAATATTTTCAGAAAAACCTTCCTACAACAAACTTCTTATTCAACACCGTAATAGTCTGTTTTAAAAAAACACCTATATGGAGCACCGCTCCGATGCATTTTTTTTCTAGGAAACACGTAACACATTGTGGAGAACATCTCCAAAAACATGCTAAGAGATATCATTTAAAAAATAGCAATATTTTGTGATGGTTCGGAAAAAAAAAAACATTTTTATACGTCCGGTAATTTATGAAATAACATAATAATATAGAGTCTGTGGACTCACCTTGATGCAGATCTGGTGCTAAGATCCTACAAAATAATAATGCAAAAATGCTTAATACTTGGGTACCGATCAAATAGCCATATTCCTTAAGTAATATCGAGATCCTACGAAATGAGCTTAGGAGATATATATATATATATATAAATACTTATATATACTCATAATAATTCTTTAAAAAGATCGAAAATCCTATACTCTTAAAAAATATACTCTCCCAAGAAATCATAATTAACTATATACTATATACTAAAAATCTATTTACAATATTTAAATCCTAAAATAAAATCACAAACTTAAACTAAACTATATATATATATAGTCTAACAAAAAGAAAGGAAAAAAAAAAATAATAATAATAATAATAAGAGCATGCAAAGGACATTCAAACTAACCTCAATTGGAGACTATTATGGCTGCCCAAAAAAAAACTTATGGAAAAAAAAAATAAAAGACTTATAACACATATGTATATGGCTGCCAAACGTTAGAAAAAAAAAACTTATGACCTATATATATGCCATAATGGCGGTTAGGGAAAGGGAAAAGAAAAAAAAAATGAGAAGAAATTGTTGTGATGACAGGTAGGTGTGTGAGGTGGCAGCAAATTTCTTAATTGCTAAGTTTATTTATTTATTTATTTTTGAAAATCCTTATATGAAAATGTTAAGTATTTAAATTTCTAAAATACATATACTAGGTATTAAAAATAAAATCCCCTTAAAAGCACTTATAAACCTTAATAATAAAACCTCAATATAATAAAATTTTATCCTTATTCCTAAGTATCCCAAAATACCACTAAGTGTCAAAAACACTATATTCCACTAATATAGATCCAAACTCTATTTTCATTATGTCCGTAATTTTAAAGTCATGCTAGGTGTTTACGGGGTAGGGCGTTACAGAACTTCACTGGCCGGATCTGAGGTACTCCTCAGATCCGAAAGGTTGTTGACGGATGCCGGCATCGATGAGCCAAACCTGGGCTCAATTGTTGAGAAAAGAGCCTAATTACCATTACAAATGAGGGGCCTAATTACTATTACACCTCAAGAACAAACAGAAATACGCAGCGGAAAGGAAAGAAAAATAGAAAGATTAAATCTTCACAAAAGATATCTGCAAAAATAGCAAACTGTTAGTAATAAAAAGAAAACCAGAATAAAAATAAGGATGTTTCACTTACCACTGCCGTGGTAGAAAGTGACGGCGGAAAAACCAAAAAGATAACCGAGACGATTCAAACGAACAGTCACCGAACAATCGAACGGTCGCCGAGCAGGGACAACGCCGCGTCAAGGTGTCGTGGGTAAGCGAAGGGTTGATCGTACGTTACACCCTCAGAAATAGCCTATTTCTCTATTTATCTCTCTTTTCTCTCGGCTCACTCTCTAAACACACCAAACAGACTAGCAAAATAGGTGAAAGAGAAGACCGGCAAGGGATAGAATCACAAAGAACGCCGGTACAGAGAGGAGCAAGGACGGAGCCGTAGAGAGGAGAGAAGCAGAAGAACCGAGAGTTCCAACGGGACTCAAAGAGGCAGAGAGAGCAGAATGAAGAGACGGGCAAGAGAGGGAGTGGGAAGTGTGCTCACCGGAAACGAGGAGGCAGCGGGAATAAAACGAGGAGTCACCAACGGGCAGCCGGGTGGCCGTCCCAGACCGGCCCGGGCATCCCTTGACCCGGTCAAATGCCTACTCCAGGCTAAGGCCCATCATCATTGGCTTGGGGGGAGTAGATTGGGCTGGAAAAAAAAATATTGGGAGAACATGGGCCACAGGAGGCCTACAAAGATCAAGTTTAGCTTCACTAGGTAACAAGTGATTCACAAAAGAAATATGAGAAGAAAGACACTTAAACACATTAGGCACAAGTTGATGTTCAAGAGAAACACAAGGATTTAAATACTTAAGCATGCAAGGCACAAGGAGAAATCAATTTTCATCAAGAGATATAGTACATAATTCTCCAAATATGCTCACATGAGAGGTATAAGCAACTAAAGACATCTCTAACTCCCTTAAAGAAACTTCATGACATAAAGAGAAAGGGTTAAGAGAAAAGCTTATTGTTATGTCTCCGTGGATAATGCGAAGCTCTTTCTCGGAGCTCTTTCCTTGGTCTTCTATTCCTAGCACAAAAAAAGCTTCATTAGCCACATTGAAGTTATAGTCATGAACTCTAGGAATTTTTATAGAAATATTACAAAATGAAGAATTCAACACAAGAAAATATTTCTTTTCAGGTGAAGTTCCAAGTTAGTTAGAAAAATGAAATGATCTTCATTTTCTTTGAAAACAAGTGAGAACAACTTAATTTCCTTGAAGAAAATAACAAAACACAAGTAAGAGTTAGAATGAAATAAGCTTATTATTTTGATGGAATTGTAGGCAAGTCTTCCCTCTTGATTCTTGCTTGGTTCTCCAAAATTCTGCACAGAAGGAAATTCACTAACAAGAGAAGTGGTTAGCACAAATTCATTTCCTCTCTCTTTTCAAATACAACTAGCTTTTCTTTTGGATTCTCTCGTTTTTCTTCACTCATTTCTTTCGTTCTCTCATTTTTCTCAAGATCATTCTTTTTTCTTGTACACAGTCATCATTTTCGAGCTCCTCAAATAAAGAAGAAATGGAATTAAAGAAACATGATTCTTCAACTAAGCCCTCTTTTCTTTCCACTCGTTCTTTTTCTTTAATCTCATTATCCTTCTCTTCTTCCATGCTCTTTTTCCTCTTGAAATCACAAGAATCTTCATTGGCAACATATACTCATCAAGAGCTCCAACTACCTCTTTAACTTGTAGAAGTTCAATGGCTCTTTGGGACTCTTCAACAATTGAAGACTTCTTGGTTTCCTTCTTTACAATACCTTGAGATGAAATGTACATTTCTTGCTCCCCTTTAGAGTTTCCCATTGCTTGACTCCATTCTAGACTTTCAAATTAGCCAACTCCAAATTTATCGCTCAAGGAACCTTTAACTCACTCCAAGTATTGAACCCCACTCCTTTTCTCATTCTATAAGCAAGTACGTATTCCAAAATCGAAGGAGAGAAGGAACAAGAATTCAGGATAGTCTTGTCATCTTCATATACATTAGGCATCGAACAAGTGTTCCATCTCACTCTCCCATTCTAGATAGTAAGTTGAAAGAAACTTCCCATGCAAAATAGGCAAGGACTCCAAGTTATGATTGCACAATCTAGGAGCTTGTTTAACTCTTTCTACAACTTATATTTCCTCTTGTATGGAACCTCTCATCCATATTCACATAATTCTCCTCATTTCTAGTCTCTTTCCTTGGAACCTTTTCAAAATGCCCATAAGAAATACCATTTCCCACCCGAAGCCTATTTTCCTCATAGTAATTATAAGAAGCATGCTTAAAGGATCTAGCATAAGGAGAGAAGTTACCAACGCTATCTTGTCTTCTTGGAGTGAAGTTGGTACTACTATGGTTGATTCCACCATAAGCATTTCCTCCTTGATTATGAGCATCGTAGCTATAGCTTTCATGATATCTCACATACTCTCCTTGGTTGCTCTTCCACCCGCACATGATTAGAACATTTAAAACCTACAAAAAACAAAAAAAAAATATAATAGAAAACAAAGGACCTTGAATCTCCCTAAGCATATTGCTCAAAGTGGATAACACTCAACTTTCGTGTTTACACTTAGTCTCAAAGGCTTTTAAGACAATGATCTAACCCTCTTGGCGCTTACTATTCCTCACCTACTAGAGTTGCTTAGTGATTTCTAGAACTTCCAAGTTATAAGAATTTTCCCAAAATCAATTCAAGTAAGAAATTCTCAAATAGATAAGAAAACAAAGTCTAAGAGGAAATTTGTCAATCATGTAGAGTGCAAAGAGTTCAAAGATAAATTCAACAGTATGACTTAAAGATAAGTTCAATTCCCCACAAAAGAGATGAGCAAAACACTTAACAATATGTTCAAAATAAGTTGCAATTTCAAAACAAGATTAATTGGCCATCACAATCAAAGACATTAAGAGTAAAAAGTTCAATTTTAGGAAAAGAAAGCATAGATATCAATTGTAGTAATTTCAACATAACTCAGTCATTTCTCAACCAAATCATCTCAGTTTTGTTGCAAAAGATCCAAAAATAAGTAAGCTTTGAAATGAGACTGGTCTCATGCAATTTGGAGTTCATTTGCTATACTTACAATTCAATCTGTACGAAAAATTTCCAGATTTTCTTGCCTTTTTCAATTTCTATCGATTGGCTTTACATAAATGAAATTCATCAATATAACACATAAATTTTCACCTCATAGAGAACTTTGCTCTGATACCACATGATACGAACCTCCTCAAGCTTATATTGAAGTTCAATTACTCCCAAGATTCAACTATCTTCAAAAGGACGCTTTTGAAGTTTAGTGTTGAGAGAAATGATAACCCAAGAACAACTTACAGGAATTAAACTAAGAAAAGGAACAAACGAAACCTTCCTATCTTTGAGGGAGAATCAACAAGGTTTAAGAAAACCTCACTTATTCTCCATACACAAGGAAGACCTAGTTTCCAAGCAACACTAACTATAAAGAGTTAGCACCTTAAGGAAGAATATGATTTGAATGTTAGATCTTTGGACTTAATTCATGTGCACACGTATTTATATAGCATTTGGACATGTAGACGTACATGTATTGCTTAATTTAATTATGTGTTTGTTATTATATATATTTTGAGACCCAATTCAGGTAATCTATATTTATAGAGGTGGGTTTGTCATCTTAATAAAAGTGTGGGGTCTTTTTATAAATGTGTAGAAACTTAAGGGTTGTATTGCAAAACTATAATGGGCTGTTTAGCAAATACATCTGTATATTAGGGTTATGGTCCCTGATTGCACGTATGCTTAGATCATTAGCCGCCTCTAAAAGTCCCCATCTCTTTGAGGAAATCAGGCGGCGTACGTAACAATCAGAAGATTCAAACCAGGTCTTCAAATCAATCAATTGCATGGATCAAGGTACACGTTTCGATTCGTTATTCTAAACAATCTATTGAGTAAGATTAATTCTTGATTTTTACTTATTTAATTCCATCATTGAATTAGAACAAGAACCCTGGAAGTAAAGATTCAAGAATTCCTTGCCTAGAATTGTATAATGGAAATCCCTAATTTACAAAGACGTGGTAGAAACCATAAAAACCTAGGTTCTCTCAATTTTGTCAATTTTCATTATGTCCCCAAAATGGCTACAAAAGAAGTATTTATAGTGAATTACATGATTAACTTCCAACCCTAACTATTAAACTAACTTAAAAGGATTTGATGGACACTTAGACCACTTAATTACAAGCCAAGGGAAGTTTAACAACCAAATAAAGGTTCAAGAAAGCTAAAAACTCCCCAACTCTCAACCATGAGAGATCTACTGTCGACGGTAGGCCTCACCCTACCGTGCACAGTAGGTCAGCCATCCAATGAGTCTTCTTGTCAAGAACCCTACTGGTGACGATAAGGTGGACCTATTGTCAATAGTAGGTCTTGTCCCATTTTCTCCTCCATGAGCTGAACCCATCGTGGACAGTAGGGTGTACCTTACCACCTACTGTAGGGTTCAAGTCTTCTTCCCCCTTTAATTTTGTAGCTTCAAAGTCTTCCAAACTTGTTTCTTTGGATTCCTCCACTTGAACCTTGGACAATAGAAGTGTTTCGGCTCCTCTAAGGTCTTCTCTTTGTTTTTCTAGCACATGCCAAACCAAGTCTTGGAACATCTCATATAAAGCTAATTTTCCTTTTGCTCTTCCTCCTTCCTCCTAGCTATTGCTCTTGTCACTGGTCCTTGCAATAACTCCACTGTCTCTTTTGCATCCCGGGTCATACCAGGTAATCATGTAATGAACCAGTTTGTATGATTTTTCATAGAGCTTCATTGAAATCTTCATATTATCTTGGACCAAAACGAGCCCAAAGCTCTTGCACAAACACCTCCCATGTCACCTTTGTTCCCTCCTCCCTGTAAGCTCTTCGAAGCCACAGCCACCATTAATTAGCTTTACCTTTGAGGTAGAATGGAGCATTGACACCTTTCGATTTTCCGGGGTACCCTGATACTCAAAGAATTGATCTACACAAGTAGACCATTTAGTTAGATCTTCACTAGAGTATTTAGGGAACTCCAATTTGGCTAATTTGGAAGAAAACACCGGTCTCCCTCCTGCAGAACCTTCCTGTGAGTCATCTTTTATGTTCCTAGAATGCCCAATGAAGGGACTCCGATTCTGGCTAGTGTTTCCTTGTTGCTTGTCTGGTTTAGACAGCAATACCTCTACCATCTTGCTAATGGTTGCTTCAAGCTGATGTAAATTTATCTGTTACACCAATTTCCACTATGCTAAAGTTATCTTGAAGCGTGCCAAGGGCTGCTTCTAGATTTTCTATCCGTTCCTTGTTGGTTGACATAGTGAAGCGTGCTCTGATACCAATGATAGGTCCCAATCAAAGTTGTTAACGATTCAAGAAGAAAAACAGATTCTACTTTGGGTGAGAATGAAGCACAATAATTGTATTTGAATTTTGCTTGCCTTATTATCAACTAAAGAAGCATTTAAATACAAAAAAGAGCTCAACACCCTTTTCTAGTTCTTAGATGATATCTCTTAGAAACAGGACTCTATATGTCTCTAAAAGTAAGTAGCTAATTTATTTAAATTGAAAATAACAGCTAAAAATATAATTACCTAACCTATTTTTAAGGAAGCTAGTTATAATACTAATAAGACAAGTTTTAAGACTTGGCACACCTGCAATGCATCAATTAATGTACTTAGAATTTGGTATTGTTACATTTGCATATCTTCTTAACTTATCAGAGTTACAGTTTACAGACAGATCATCTCGTGCCATATCAATGTTTATCTACTGAATCAATTAATATTTGATGTAATTCGACCTATGGTTCATTCACATAAAATATTCGGGTTCCTTCAGTTTTGTATTTGTTAATTTTACTCTTCTAAACTTGAAACATGAGATGAAATGTATTACAAAAATCTAGAGATGGTTAAATTTGACTGAACTTTGAAAAGAGAATAATACATGAAGGTTGAAAATATACTATGATAAAAGTTAAAAATAAATGTTAAGGGCAGAACAATTATTGGGACTACATATAACGTTTACACAAATTATTTTCATAAGTTCATATATAAACACGGATTCTTGTCCGTTTCCAGCTAGATTGCCCATACCGAGTGAGCTCCGATAGCGACTCCCTCCCTCCCTCGCCTCCCAATAAACTCCTCTCTCTCTCTCTCTCTCCGTCTCGCTACCATTTCCCTACCTTTTCTGCCTCCAACTAACTCCAAGAGCCAACTTTCCCTTATTTCCACTGTAAAATCTAAAAAGTTAAACCAACTCCAATTTCACTTCCCGTGATCCAATCTTTTCTTTTATTTTTTTAATTATTCTTGAAAAAAACTCCATTTTTTCCCTGCAACTTGAACAAGTCGCCCCATCTCATGCCACCCCAACCCCCTCCCCACCCACCAGGCTGTCATACACCCCCCTCCCCCCCAAACAGAGAGATAGAGCAAAATGGGTCCTACGTCGGCACAGACAATTGACAACTACTTAACATAAAATATCACTTCCGTGTCATCAAATCTTTTTTGTGGCCAAAATGCTCTCCACGTGTCACTTAAACTCTTTCCCCCACTATAGATTTCCCCCTCCTCCCCCATTCCCCTTCCTTCTATAGATTCATTCACACACAAAAACTTGAGAGACCACAAACTGTTTATTCAAATTCTCACCACTAATATCTCACGCGCCTACTCATCTTCATTACTATGGGTATGCAAGAAACTGTCGGAATTGGCGGCGGCGGAAAGAACTTCCCGGCGGGATGGGGTTTGGTGGCGAAACAGTGCGACTACTGTAATTCCGCGGCAGCGCTTCTGTTTTGCCGGACGGATTCGGCATTTATGTGTATATCATGTGATTCCAAAGTCCACGCGACTAACAAATTGGGATCTAGACAACACGAGCGCGTGTGGATGTGTGAAGTTTGTGAACAAGCTCCCGCTAGCGTCACGTGTAAAGCAGACGCCGCCGCGTTATGCGTCACGTGCGACCGTGATATTCACTCCGCCAATCCTCTAGCTCGTCGACACGAGCGGTCACCGGTTGTGCCTTTTTACGACACCGCGGAGTCCGTGGTGAAGTCTACCGCTGCCGTAGCCGCCGCCGCGAATTTCTTAGTTCCGCCTGTGCATAATAACGGTGTTTCGGAAAATCTGAGCACGTGCCTTGCAAATGATAGTTACGTGACTGATTCGTCGTGGATCTCGTCTTCGGATCCAACGGCTCCTAGAGTTGCTGCTGATGGGCCGGACCTGAAATCAATGGAGTTTCTTTTTACTGACTCCGATAATTACCTCGATTTTGATTATCCAATCTCGTCCGTGCAACAACATTACAGTTCTGGAAATGACGGTGTTGTCCCTGTCCAGACAACTAAAGCTCCTCCAATTCCTACTACTCAATTGCCGGTTGCCGGTCACTCCTCTGAGAAACATTTCGAGATTGATTTTACCAAATCTCACATGACTTCTTACAACAATAGCTACAATCCCCACTCCTTAAGTCACAGTGTAAGCATCCAACATCTAATTTCAATAACTAGTCAGTTAATCGCCTACTTAGGGCGTGTTTGATACTACTTTCCCTTACAAATATTTAATATTCTTAATCTGAATCTAAAATTTGAGTTTAAATTGGGGAAAAGAAAAAGTTTAAAGCCAATTTAGAATTCGTTTCATGAAAGTGAAATATTTATAAGTTTTGAATTTCAAATTTAATTTTTTCTGACAAAAAGCAGTGGAGCAAATAAGTAAGTTATGTTGAAGATTTGTAGTGTTGTGTTAGTGAAAATGTGTTGATGAATTTTGATCAGGTGTCGTCTTCCTCCCTGGATGTTGGGGTTGTACCGGACGGGAGCTGTATGTCGGAAATATCGTATCCATTTGGGAGTAGCAACACAGTAGATATGAGTGGATCAAATGGAAATAATCAAGGATCATCAACACAAATGGTGGGAATGGATAGAGAAGCCAGAGTTTTAAGGTATAGGGAAAAAAGGAAGAATAGAAAGTTTGAGAAAACAATACGTTATGCATCAAGAAAGGCTTATGCTGAAACAAGGCCAAGAATTAAAGGCCGTTTTGCCAAAAGGGCTGATCAGGTCGTTGAATCTCATATAGATAGGATTTTCAATCCTAATTCTGCGTCTTCTGTTACTTCTTTTATTCCTGAATCAAGATTCGGCGTCGTACCATCTTTCTGATATTAATCAATTATCAGAAAATTTTATGAAAATTGTGTAATATTATTAATTAGTATAATATTGCAAGGATTATTTATTAATTAATCGAATATTTTACCTTCATTTTGCAATAATCCTAATTTTCTTCATATTTTAGCATCTTGAATCAAAAAATTCCGATATGTTTCAATAATTTTTTTTTCTTAATACCTGGTCAAACAAGGCTATTCGAATCTATTATTTATGCTCTAATATAAAGTGTTTCTACCACACTTAATTATTTTCTATTATTTAAAGTGTTTTTTTTTTTTTTTTTGGGGGTCAAAATGATGACTTTTGTGACCTTACTAGTTTTTCATGGGGATGATTGGATGGATGGATAAAGGAATCTTCTGTGTAATAGTTTGCTACACTTGTAAAAATAGTTGCTTCCATTTGCGGTGGATTAGGATTCAAGAAGATGAATTGTTTGGTACTGAAGAAGAAGGCCAAGATTTTCTTCAGTTTTGATTATAGGCTATGTGAAGCCAAATTATTGGTTGTACAAAGGATATTGTTCCTCTAATAGAAATGTGGATCTATTCCCTAAAGAAAAAATTTTTAAAAAAAAAGAAAGAAAGTAAGTGGATCTATTCTTTTATTCTTGATAGTGATGATTGGCATAGTCCAAGTACCCCTTTAACACTAAATAAACAATAAAAAGAGAAACAAAAAGGATTTTTACTTTATTAAAAAATCATTTTATTTCACATTAGATTGTATTTGGAGCCATAGAATTGAGGGCTAGTATTAGAATTGAAATTTTAATTTTAATTCTTTTTTTTTGCTGAGCTATTAATTATGAAATTAAAATTAAATTTTAATTCTAATTCTATAGAATCCATTAATCCAAATCAAAATTTAAGAATTGCTATTATAATTTTACAAGATTTTCATATTCATTACTCTCATTATTAATTGTATAATTTTATATTCATATTTTTCACACGCTCACGTACACTTTCTCTCTCTAAATTCATGTACACTTTTCTCTCTCTAAAATTCACGACACTTTCTCTCACTAGAATTTCACAATACTCTATCTCTAAAATTCACGACGTTTTATCCCTCTAAAATTTACGATACTTTTTTTCTGAAAATTTATAATACTTTCTCTCTCTAAAAATTCGTAATATTTTCTCTAAAAATTACGACACTCTCTCTCTCTCTCTCTCTCTCTCTCTCTCTAAAACTTCGCTATACTTTTTCTCTTTCTAAAAATTTAAAACACTTTCTCTCTATAATTCACTACACTTTTTCTCTCTCTAAAAATTTACGACACTTTCTCTCTCTCTCTTTCAAAATTCGCAACACTTTCTCTCTCTATATTCACTACACTTTCTTTTTCTATAATTCACACTCAATTTTTTTCTAGAATTAATGCCACTTTCTCTCTCTAAAAATCATACATACACGCTCCCACTCTTATATATATATATATTTTGAGAAATATATATTTACATTTTGAATTCTAATTCTATAATTTTTTTAGACTTCCAAACAAACGAATTAGAATTAGAAAATGAATTCCACTACAATTCTATAGTCTTACAAAATAAAGGAATTAGAATTACAATTCTTAAAAGAATTTTATGGAATTACAATTCTTAGAACCAAACCCAACCTTAATCTAAATAGTTGGGTAATATGTCGATTGTTTTCTGACATTTGGAAATAAACTTTTTTTCTCATGAAATTGAAAATAAACTTAATTAATAATGAGTAGGTGTTCTTAACTATAGAAACATGAGAAAAAGAAATAAAGTTACATCTTTAAACATGTAGATATTTTTATTGTAAAGATTTACCATAATAAAAGACAAAGTGTTTTAAAGTGCATATACTTTTTATCATTTGATATTTGAAAGTTATCGATTAATTCGAAAATGATTGAAGAGTACAAGTCTCCAAACAACAACACAAGACTAATAAGCGGCATTAAACCGCTTTTTAAGTGACTCAAATTCATAACTTATCTATTGACATGGCAGGTGAATATCTAAATATGGGGGTCGTACTATCGGACCATACACCTCTATACTTTTACGCACATACATGATTTTAAATACTTATTTTGTAAAGCTAAATTGAGAACTAAGAAAGTTGAAAGAGTTTCTCAAAAAGGAGTTCTTTTAAAATAAACTAATAACGAAGAAGAATACCGTTTTTTCTGGGGAAATAGAAACATCAATGAGATGTTTTCTTTAGAAAATAAAAACAAGAAGAAAAATGGAATAAAATAACGAAAAACTAATCGGCAGAAATTGGGTTAATTAACTATGATAAGCGGAGAGAAAAGATAAAATCAATTATTACAAGACAAATAAAAGGATATAAAGAAAAAAAAAAAAAAAGTTGAGATTAAAAGCAATGATGGTCCAACAAGAAAACCTTCCAATTTTGCTGGAACTTTCTGAGGTCAAAATGCTGAATAATATGATTTCTTGTTCAAATCTGCAAAATCTACTAAATATTAGTGATAGATACAATATCCCATCATCACCCATTTATAATAAAAAAAAAAAAGAAAAAAAAGAATCCAATCTCGTGAGGTCAATGAAGTGAAATATTATTAAGGATTTTAGCCACAGCATGCTCGTCCTTATAATTTAATGATAAATTCTTTATCAGATTTAAGGTATTAAATTCAAATGATATTTTTTTCAAATACTTAAAAAACAGTTAAAAAGAAAACATTCTAAAATTTTCTTTTAAAAGAAAATCAAAAAATTATATTAAATCAACGGTTACAAAAGTAACTATCTTCCTCCAAATATAACATAGACCAAATATAAGATAGACTAAGAATCTTTCAACACATTTTAAACTATTTCATATTCAAAATTATTTTTAATTATTATATTTATAAATATTATAAAATAAAAATAAATTTTGAACTCTAAAAGTAATACTATAAACGAAAATTTAACAATGAATTAATTAACGTATGTGTTAGGAGATTTGAGTATTATAAGAGGGTTTAATTAGTTGAACTTGAAACTCATGGATTGGTTGAGAAAAATATTCAAAGGTTAAGTTTAAAAAAATATTCTAAAAAAATGAAGGATTACAAATATAATACTAATTTGCTTAATACAAAATGCTAATAATACCTTTAAAAAAAACACTAATGATACTAGATTAGGAAAAAGAATTTCTTAATTAGTACCTTACAGTCAACATCATATATATATATATAGGTTCAACAACATATATATATAGTCAACATCATATATTGACTATATATATAATATATATTAATTTGATAATAATCCAATCATTATTTGAATTTTAAATAATCTTATTATAACTCTCATGTTTGAATTGTCTAAATCCATTATTTCTTCCACCACTCAGGTTCCTTCTACATGGTAGAAAAATTGACTATTTTTTTTTCTTTTGGTTACATAAAAAGCTATTAATTATGATTGTTTTCTCTTCTAAATCATTATCTCATTCATTTCCCTGTTACTTTATTTATTCTTTCTTCAATATTTGTTCTTGTTCTTTGTAAGCTTCTTGAATATTTTGAAACCAAATAGGTTTTGAAGATTCTAAAGATAGATGTTGCAGAAACTAAATCATATCTTGAAGAATTTTTTGTTATTTTTTGTTTCTTTCAAGTGATACTTTTTTTTTCGATAGACCGGCCACAGAATAAATTTAGAATAGGTTTTATTTTTTTTAATGATTGTTACAATTAATTTATGCCTAAATTATGAATTCTATGTATTTGTGTGTATTAGTTAGTATTATATTCCAGCTTATGATATGATCTGAAGCACAAGAAGCATGATGGAAGACTTTTTGGTAATTTTTTCGCCAACCTCTTCAAGTGATAGTTTTTTCCAAAAAACATACCATAGAGTAAGATTATTCAAGTTTTAGTTTTTTTTTCTTTAATGATGGTTAATGTTACTTAATTTATGCCTATATTATGAGTTCGGTACATTCCTCCCTTTTCTTTCACATATTTTATTTCAGTCATTACATCTAATTCTATCAATATTGATTTTTTTTCCACACATGCCTCTTCAAGTGATAATTTTTTCCTAAAAAAGATACCATAGAGTAAGATTGTTCAGGTTTCAAATTTTTTTTTAATGATGGTTACAGTTGCTTAATTTATGCCTATATTATGAATTTGGTACATCCCTCCCTTTTCTTTCATATATTTTATTTCAATTGTTACACATACCTTCTCAATTCTATCAATATTTTAATTTTTACCTCTTCAATTTTAATTTTTTTTGGGGCACAGGTTAGTATGGGTCATTCCTCTTAAATGTTTATATTTGGTGAACATATATGCATCAGGTTTTTTCGTACACATGGTACATATTAGTATCACTTTCAATTGTTTCTTGCACATACTATGTTGTTTTAATTCATGAGGTTTGGTGCATATTTTATCTGCTAAATCAGTACAGTGCATAATAAATCAAGTTTGGTTGATTTTGCTCATGATTTACCATTCGATTAATTAACTTAAAACTATAAGACTTGGCCGACATGCCCAATATAAGTGTATAAAGTTTACAACTTTACATTACCGAAGATGAGTTCTAATTATGCGTTTTAGGATTTATTTATTATCGATTTCCTTCTTTCCATTTTCTAATTCTTCAACAAAAACTTATCATTTACTTTTTAAAATTTAAAGAATACATATATTAGGTTTTTTCTTTTTAGGAAAATAGAACTATATTTTAAATCTGCTTGAATATCAGTGGAGATAAAAGAAGTAACCACCTCAATTGAAATATTAGAGGGGTAGGTAGAAACAGCCTGAGTAGCCAATAAATGTGCCGGGATATTACTATTACGGCAAGTAAAAGATAAACAACAGACAGCCTATCAACAAGGGAAAGAATTTATTGATGAATATGTCCTAGAGAACTAAGAATCCCTGATCTGGCTCGAAGCTGATCAATAACACATTTTCAATCACTTTCAATAGTGTAATTAGTGTAGCCAAATCTTTCAGCCAGACGAAGACATTCATGGATAGCAATCGTCTCCACATGCTCTGGGGAGTGTGAGTTTGCTAAGGTAACTGTGACAAAATTCGCACCCTTCAAGGTGATTCCTAACGAGAGCCCAACACCTGCACCATTAGCAGTCCAACCAATATCAACATTTAGCTTAAAACGATATGTGTCTGGCGGTATCCAGTGGCAACCATCATGTGCTGGTACTACAAGTTGTCGAATATTGGATCTGGTAGGTCCTGCAGTCACCGATATTTCATGGGGATGCTCCAGGATTCCTTTGCCTCTGCATAATATTCCTCCTATTGGGACACTCAGGCCTACCAGCATACCTGGAGGGAAGATTGATCCTAGTCATATCGGGTGTTATGCGGACCACTCTTAGGTATTCTTCCCAGAAACTTGTTGCTTGCAAAATAATTTTTGAGCGACCTAGATGTATATTTTGGAAAAGCATATTATTCTTACTATTCCAAATACACCATAAAAAGTACACAAATCGAGCACTATCATAAGCCAGCCAGCTATCCATTTTCTTGAGAATAGCATGACGAGTGGTAAGACTTAGGAAGAGGTTCTCCAAGTGGAAAAGTCCAAGTTCAACCAAGTTTTTCTGTTGCAATCCGACATCGGAAAAGAGTGTGTAGAATATCTTTCTCATTTTTTAGGCAAATGGCACAACACGGCGAAATTGAAATGATCCTCCGTGATAGATTTTTCTGTGTAGGGAGAATGTTATTGTACAATCTCCAAAGAAATACTTTCACTTTTGGAACGATATGTAGTCCCCACAAATGAGTCTAGAAATGCGACGTAGAAGAAGTTGAGGAGCTTTCACTTCCCATAGGATTGTTCTTGGCTTGAAACATTAGTTGGTAAGCCGAGCGCACATTGAATTGTCATGACTTATCAAGGCCCATATATGTGCATCCCTAGGCCAATCAGCACATAAAGGTACCTTAAAGATTTCCTCAACTTTATAGGGGTTAAAGTGGAGCCGGATGAGATCTCGTTTCCAAAAAAGCTACTCAAAATTAACAGACCAGAAACTTTCAAGTTACGATCAAACGCATACATATGAGGCGAGGTAGATAGTGTAAAGAAATGTGGCATAGTGAGCCATTTATCCTTCCAGATTATAACCGAATGTCCATTGTCAATTTTCCATCTTGTCCCCTTTAGAAGGTGGACCCGTGCAACAAGAATACTTCTCCATACATAAAAAGGACGGCAACCTAGAGTTACTGTTGGAAAATTGTCTAAAGGAAAATACATAGCTTGTAAGACCTCTAAAAGTAAGGAGAAAGGATTCTTGAGAATTCTCCTACCTTGCTTGCAGAGTAAAGCATGTTAAAGATTCCAGGTCCCGGAACCCTAATCCTTCTAATTTTTTCTGCCGACCAAGTCTCCCAATAAATCTTCTTGTGTTTATTATCACCCCTTCCCCCTTCCCCTAATCAAAAGCTGCGAATGAGGCCAGTAATGGAGTTGATAATAGAGGGAGGGAGAAGAAAAACTAACCTGGCATAGGTAAGAATAGCCTGAATAACTAATTTTATGAGGACTTTTTTTGCAGCTTGTGATAAAGTCTTTTCTATCTAACTATTCAGCTTCTTCCATACTCGATCATGAAGATAGCTAAATATCTCCTTTTTGAGTGTCTTGTCACAAAAGGGAGCCCAAGATATTCTTTTTTATTCTTCCTTCAGGATTTGGAGCAAAGAACAAATATCTTGTCGTAAGGTAGTAGGGGAACCTTTGCTAAAAAATAAACTGGACTTGTCAAAATTCATGGTTTGTCCAGAGCAGTTTTCGTACATAGAAAAATTTGTCTTCAATTGCGCTGCCTGCAAAAGATTTGCTTGTGCAAACAGTAGTGTGCGAATCATCAGCGAAGAAGAGATGTGAGATTGTAGTCCCCTCCGAAGTCAAACCCTTGAATAACACAAATGTCTTCTGCAGACCGCAAGAGAGCCGAGAAACCTTCTGAGCACCAAATAAAAAGATAGGGAGAAAGCGAGTCGCCCTGCCTGTACCACGAGAAGGAGTAAATGGTCGCATTGGGATACCATTCAGTAGAACAGAATAAGAAACTGATGTGATGCAACTCATGATGAGTTGAAGAAAATGTCCTGGGAAATTCATTTTATGCATTAGTATTTCCAGGAAGCGCATTCGACTCGATCAAAAGCTTTACTCATGTCAAGTTTTAAGGTTATGTTCGAGGCAATATTAGAATACATATATTATAATTTGGTATTTGAATTTCACTATTTTTCTTTTTAATATTTTCGGAAGCCACCTATTATTGATACTGATATCTACAAGTAGGAAGAATTGCCTGAAACCATTGATACTCTAATTCATTTTAATTTAATTCAGCTTTTCATTAATTAAGATAAAGAGAAAAAACAACAATTTCTTCTCGCATTATATAAGTATTTTGGTCTTGAATTTTTATATCTTTGATTACTTGCCGTTGGGTTTTCAATTTTGTTGGGAACAGTTTTTATCTATAGTTTTATATACCAATATAATGTTTTTTTCTTTTTTCCTTTTTCTCTTTTCATAACATATCATGTCTATTCTCAAAATATTTGTTATTTCTTCTTTTCTTTTTTCTGGCATAAATATAAGTTTCAACAATATTATATTTTTCTCTTTTCTTCTTAATATCTCTATACAATATTGTTTCACCTAATGCTCTATTTTCCTCCTTTAGTTACTATTTTTATTATTTTGTAAGTAATGGAGCATATTTTGTGAACTTTTATTTTATTTTATGTTAGTGTTAATTCCAAAAACACCCTTACGCTTATAGTCAATTCTCAATTGAGTACTTGAATTTTTTAATTTTGACAATTAAGTAAAAAATTAGGATTCCGCCAATGAAATGGACTTTTAATTTTGACAGTCAAATACCCAAGTTATGTTTCAACCATTATTCTGCTAAATCTCATAATTGAAAATATTTTTCTTTGATAATTTGAATATAAAAACATGAAAACTTTTGTAATGGTTTAACTCATATGAGAGATACTATTGAAAGAAAGGTGAGACCGTTCATCATATTAGTACCCAATATTGAATCTATATTCTTTTTACAGAAAACTTTCATTGATTTGAATTATATATACACCATAATAATTGTTTTTGTTCCTTTATGGCTATATGTAATTGATACTGTTATTTATATTACAATATTACATGTGCAACATTTTATATTCTTTTAAATGTAAATAATTATCTTTACTTATTGAATTTATGTTTAAAAATTTATGTTATGTTTTTATAAGTATTTAATTATTTTTAACTATTAATTTTTACTATTTTAAATATTAATTTTGATTTATTTGTTAAAGATTGACTCTCGTGTATAGCACGAATTGTTTTATTAATATATATATATATATATATCTCGATAGATAGAAAGAAAGGACCAACATAATATGTTTATTGGTTAATTTATTGGATGTATGAAGTTTATATACGATGTAAATATGAAATTATAATTTAAACAGGTTTTGAAAAAAAATATAATTAACTTTATATTTTACAATAGTTAAATTAATAACTCAATAATAATATTACACTAATAAAAATGTTAATTAATTGCGGGATGGCTTGATTAATGGAGTAGCAAACAATTCAGGTACTACTAATACATTTTTCTTATGTGTTGAGATTTCTGTCGGTTTTGAAAAAAAATATAATTAACTTTATATTTTACAATAGTTAAATTAATAACTCAATAATAATATTACACTAATAAAAATGTTAATTAATTGCGGGAGTGGCTTGATTAATGGAGTAGCAAACAATTCAGGTACTACTAATACATTTTTCTTATGTGTTGAGATTTCTGTCGTCTTCTCTGTCTGTAATAATTTTTTTTAATTAAATAAAGTAGACAATTGATTAGGTTTGTGGTTGGATTATTCTTAATCTGGAAAATGACTCCAAACAAAGAATATATTATACCAATCCATTTTTCCATTTTCTCCAGAACTTTCTTCGTCTCACTCTACACGTGGTTTCCTCTAATTGGATACAGTCGGATAACATAAATATTTCTACCTTTATTTATTTATTTTCTAATGACCAAAAAAATATTTATATTTCTGAAGTCTGGAAAAGTTTGAACTCTTCGCGATACGTAAAGGGCAGGATTTTATGCTAGTATCCCTTCAACTTTTCTTTTTTAGTCTGGTAAATTTTCCATTTTTCGTAAAAAACAAAATAAACACTTTTCTTTCATAAGGTAAAGATTGACCTCGTAGAAAAGATATTTTTTTTAAGAAATTATTTATAAATAACTGTTAAACTTTTTAATTTGTTTATATAATTATAAACTTTTATTTTATCTTTTCTTAATCTTGAATTATTTTGTATACTCTGTTTATTAGCATGTTTGATTTTATTTATTTTTTAACTATAAACTAATTTTTTTTAAAAGAATAGGCATCAATTTTTTTTTTACTTTTCAAATATAATTAAGAATTTATAAATATATTTGAGAGGCCGAAAATAGTTCATGACGATTTTAAAAAAAAATAATTTATGTCTAAAAAAATATAAAATCAAAGTTTGTGACTATAAATAAAAGAAAAAAATAATTTATACTTAGAATAAGTATAAAAAAAATGTTAAAATAGTTAAGGATTACGTATAACTTTCTTTCTTCCTGGTTGTTTTGTCCATTGAGGGTTTTTTTTAGGTCTGGCCCAATTTAAAAAACCGCGTATTGAAGTGAGCCTTTTTTTTTTTTTTTTGGTTTTTCCAGCTCTGGCCATAACGCACAATGGTTGTGCGTTATCTGTAACGCACAATGATAACGCACAACCATTGTGCATTATCAGTTAATTAAGCAAATCAGCCTATGTGGCTGATAAAGCTCAATGGGTGTGCGTTATGACTGGGCATAACGCATACTCGTTTTGCGTTATCAGCCACGTAATTATTTTTTTGATTTTTTTTAATTTTTTAATTTTTAAAAAATTTTTTTAATTTTTTTATTTTGTTTACAATTTGTTATTTAATTTATTTTATTTTTTTGAATGAACGTTTTTTTTTTTGCTTTTAATCAAAATTTCTTTTGGGAAAACTTATAATTGTATAAGTTTTTTTTTAGTAATTTGTTTAATGAATTGTTTTTTTGCATGAAAATTTGTTTTGGAGAAACTTATAATTGTATAATTTTTTTAAAAAGATTGTATTTATTATATTTAACTTATTTTGTGCTATTTATATCATTTTCTTGGAAAATATATTTACATTTTGACCATGTCATCGCAAGTTATTTAAAGAAGTAATAATAAAGAAACTGTAAAAATTTCGAGCAATAATGTACTAATTAGAAGAAATTGAAAGAAAATTTTCATTAATATAAACATGTTTTATTACAACTATTTCAAGAAAATGTCAAACTTATACATCGCTCGGTCCGAGGTTATTACAATTTTTCCTATTATGTCCCGACATGCGACATCTACCACATCTTGGGGGAGAATCCGGATTTCTATAATCAATTTCCCACTGAAATCGCTTGCCTTGTTTCCTACCCCGTTCCTTTTTCATGTTTGGAGGATAGAATGTCAAATTAAAAGGGACATCCCTCCAGAAGTTCTCACTCAAGGCCAGATGAAAATTCACTTGGTAAGTTTTTCTGTACGTTTGTCGCGAATATATCTCCGGTACATAAGGATCTGTTCTTGACCCATTTTCTCTACACATTGCAAGAACATGAGAACAAGGCAATGTATATGTTTGCCATTTTCCGCAACTACAAAATTGATTATTTAGCCGCAATGCATAGACATTGTTGCCCGTACCAAAAACTCGGATTGGAGATTTGACCATGTATATTCCCTCTCACGGATTGTAAGTTGTAACTTTGTGTTCTGTTGATTTCAATTTAATCCGCAAGAACTTGTCAAAAATTCGAGTTGGAAATGGATGCACACAATTTTCTGCCTCTTCACGGTGTTGGTGAAAGTATTTAACTAGTTTGTTGAATATTAGTTCAGCCATTGCTTTTAAAGGTAGAACCCTGGCTTTCTTCAACACACTGTTAAATGCCTCGGAAATGTTGGTTGTCATGATACCGTACCTGTGATCGCCATCATACAACAATGTCCATTTCTCTGCGTGCAACTTCATCAAGTAAATGTAAGCATCCACATTTCTTTCTTGAATCTATTTCATTACACGGTCAAATTTTAATTGTTTTGTTTTTGTCCCGGCTTGCCACATCAAGCTTTTTAGGGTTGTATTTTTAAAAGTCTTGTTGAAATTTGCTCGAATGTGGCGTAAGCAAAACCGGTGAACTGCAAATGGTGGTTGCCACAAAATGCTGACTTTGAATAGCAGAGAAAAATACATTTGTGGCGATTAGAAATGAGGCATTCGTGGTGATCTTTGACTACGTATTCTCGCAAGTTTTTAAGGAACCAATTCCAACTCTCGGAGGATTCCTTATCAACAATTGCAAAAGCAAGTGGGAACAAGTGATTATTTGCATCCCAGGTACTTGCAATTAATAACACGCCCTTGTATGGTCCCCTTAAGTGTGTTCCCTCCACAGAAATCATCGGCCGGCAATATAGAAATTCGTCTATACACAGTGAGAAATACCAGAAAAAAAAATTTGAAAACATAATTTGGGGGACTGCTTGTTCTGTGATGCAAAAATTCGCATACAGTCCCCGGGTTTATATCCTGTACAGCTTGTAAGTATTTAGGTAGAATACTGAAGGTTGTATCCCAGTTACCAAAAACTCTCTCGATGGCAAATTTTCGAGCATACCATGCCCGCTTGTAAGTACAGCCAGCTTGATACAATACCTGCACTTCTTGAATGATGTTCGAAACAGGTATCTTAGGATCGTTGACAACTAGGTGTGATATAGACATTGATGTAAATTTTGAAGACAAGTTTCTGTGTTTGTTTTGTTCAATCTGTACAAGGCATGTGTGTTCTTTGACGAATCTGGTTATTTCCCACCGATTGTGCGTGGCTTTCCTTTTTATACGGATGTACCATGCATAGTAATTATCGTCACTGTGATGGTAACATCTTGCGATCCATGTATCAATCTTACTTTTCAAAACCCAGTACTCACGCCCCACACTGACAAGAGGAGCAAGAGGGTCGGCCATAATCTTCGTCATCAGCTGAGGCCGCAATGTAGGTATACGCGACCACGCCCAAATCTGCACTAAAACCAAGGCCCCTACAATCTGTCGTGCACCTCCTAAAGCCACCGTGCACAACTGCCTATACAGAAACTCAAGAACGCAACTACACCAACTATGTGTCCTAATAGCATCAAAATCCTCTAACAAACTGAGGTAACGCACGTGAACCAAATTCCCGGAGAAGTCGGGAAGCATGTGTCTGCCAATAACTAAGAAAATAAATCTACGAGCGTGTAGGATTAGATCATCGTCGGTCTTTGAACCGGTGAACGCTCTCAGGATCCATGCTTCCAATGGTTCCTTCTTCACTTTGTATCCGGAAAAGTGGCTGAGAGACTACCGCACACTAAGAAGTCTCTCGATAACGTCAATCCAGTATTGTTTAGGGTGTAGACTCCAGCTAGGCCCGGTAATGACCATGCCGTCTATCCCTAAACCCCCACAGCGCCTGTACATCTTGGAGTGTCATTGAGACTTCACCGAACGTTAGATGAAATGTGTGGGTTTCTGGTCTCCACCGCTCGACCAATGCGGTGATAAGTGCGTAGTCCAATCCAATGTAAGCAAACCTAAAGACTCCCCCCAACCCGGTTCTGTCAATAATCTCAACCAATCTACGGGGAGCCGCACTATAGCACAGGAATAGGTTGCGGCCAAAACACCTACACTGAAGGTCAGTATAACACGTCTCCCGATCCCCACTCCAGATCAAATCGGAGCTGTGCTCGTGCTGTCTGGATAAGACGTCAGTGACAACAGGCCCCCGGATGCACATGTGCTGGCACTTCTTTCATCTACATTAATTATATTTTCCAGATAGTGTCAATATCTATATCTTAAAATTAAAAAGTTTTAAACATATTCTAATTCCAAGAATATTAAGATTTAATTGTTATTACGTTTAACGGTTGTAAAGTTTATAGTTTTACGTTTTCATATTTCCAAATATCAGGTATATTAAAAAAATTAAAATATCGAATTCAAATTCCCATAGTTTCTAACATGCAAATTAATTATCTAAATAATTAAAAAAATTTCTATTAATCATAAAGTAAGAAATTAATAATAGATTTTTAAGTTTTGTATTATTTAAATTTTGTATTATTTAAATTTTACAAATTTTAATTTGCAAAAAAAAAAAGTTTCCATAATTATCCAAATAAATTCATGAAAAAAAACATAAACCCTAATATCACTTATCAAATGCAAAAAAACAATTACGTACATAAAATTATCAAATTTGTACAAATTTATTAATAACTGCAATTTTAAACATAAATCCAAAAATTAAAAAAAATGTAAAATTTTGGATTTTAATAATACATTTTTAAGTTTTGTATTATTTAAATTTTACAATTTTTAAGTTACAACAAAAAGATTTGTTTTTATATTTTCTACTGTTTAAAAAAAAGGTTAAAAATGTCGAATTACATATTCTCATATTTTCTACTCAATAATTTATACGAAATATGTAAAATAATAATCTAAATAATTTCTAATAATCATTAAGTAAGGTAATAAAGTAAACATAATTATCCACATAAATTCATGAAAATAATACATCACCCTAATATCACTTTTTAAATTAAAAAATAATTACATACATAAAATTATCACATTTGTACAAATTCATTAATAACAAACATTTTAAACATAAATGTAAAACTCAATTCCACAAAAAAAAATTTAATTCAAGTTAATAAATAAAAATCATAAAAAACATTAACAAACAACAAATGACGAAATAATTACACTTAATATGGAATAAACAAAAAAAATTCTAAATAACTAAAAACTTACCGAAAATTTAAAATGCAGCTTTAGTAGCCTTCGTACTCCAAATCCTTAATAGCCTTCGTACTCCAAAGAAAGTCTCCAAGATTTACTAATTTTAACTGTAAATTTCAAAATAAAATACACATTTATTAGATGAAGAGAAATCAACACATAATAATAAGAAAAAAAAATTAGAGTAAAATACCTAACAGTTGGCGGAGACAGTAACAAAAAATTTTCTGAAGGAGAAGGATGAAAAAAGGAAGAAGAATGAGATGAAGGTGGCTGAAAAAATGAAGAAAGAATGAAGGAGGAAGTTGATGGAAAAACAGTAAGGGGGAAGGAGAGGAAAGTGAGAAATTTTACTGAAATAAGGAGGAAAGGAGGAGAGGGGGGAAATAAGGGAGGTGGTTAAATAAGGTGGAAAAAAAAAGGGGGAAAGGGGAAAGGGGGGGGAGGGGGGAAGGAAGAAGGGGTCGGCGACCGCGAGCTAGGGTTTTTTTTTATTTTTTTATAACATGATAACGCACAGTCACTGTGCGTTATCAGCTTAATAACGCATAATGAGTGTGCGTTATTAAGCTTGATAACGCACAGTCATTGTGCCTTATCTACAGCTCAGCGCCAAATGGGATCCGCGTCAGATTTTTACGCGATTAATTCGGTGATTAGGGATAACGCACAACGATTTTGCGTTACCATCTGTGATAAGCACAGTCACTGTGTGTTATGGCCAGAACTGAAAAAAAAAAAAAAACCCACTTCAATCCGGAATTTATTAAACTAGGCCAGGCCCCCAAAAAAACCTCCATTGAGCATGGAGTTTGTTTCGTTCATTTTCTATTTTAAATTTTAATTTTTATCCAATAGCTACGGCCTTACGCGCGAGCAAGATTTTTTTCTTCTTTTAATTAATTTACATTTTACTTTTATAAAACTTTCTAGCTTGACAAAACTTTTTCTAAAACAAGGTGCGAGGATTCTCTCTTTTTGGTTTGAATTGAATTACCTTTCTATTTCAAAAACTGTTAAAATGGATGTCAAAATTTTTTAGAATAAATGTACTTTGTTCTCCTGAATTTCTTTATAAAATTGATACCCTTAATTGGAGAGATCTTGTAAAACATTAATTGATGCAAGATTTAACGTCACTATGAACAAACGGTATTGCAGTATTTTAACTAGTCACAATTGTTTGTACATTTTTTTAATATGTTTTTTTTAAAAAAATATTTTTATAATAGTTTTATTAATAAATTTTGTAAAATAAATATACATTTAAAGAAAAAATTACTATGAAAGTCTAATAGGAATAAATTGAATTAGAGAATATGAGTAGTATTTTACATATGACTTGAAATTTGTTATATTTTAAATTAATTGTGGATATTTAAGTTTAGAATGATGAGGTATGTAAGTTTTCATTGGAAAAAATTCAATAATGTGTCCTTTTTTTAATTATATAAGAATATTAAATATATACAATGTGCAACTGCTCTTCTACTTCTAGTTAAACTAGGAATTACATATAATAAGGAAACTAAATATTGTAGGATCCTAATAATTATTCAATGTAAGGTAAGTAGATATCCTAGATATCTAAATATCCTGGGAGATATGAGGAAATATATGAAATGTATCTGCCAATAATCCCCTTCAAGTTGGAGTATGCAAATTTCAAATGCAATTGCAAGATAAAAATTGAAAATGAGAAGGTTGAAGAGCTTTAGCGAGTATATTAGCATATTGGAGTTGGCTTTGAATATATGAGGTGAATCAGACCACCTTGAAAATGACAAAATGACAATCAATCTCGATGTGTTTGGTGCGTTTGTGGAAAACTGGATTGGCAGCTATATGAGTGGTTGTCTGACTATCACAATGGAGGAGAATTGGACGGTCACAAGTACTTGAAGATACCGAAGCAATTGGCCAAGGCATTTTAACTCACACAAGGTCATAGCTATGGACCAATACTCTACTTCGCAGAGGAACGGGAAACAGTGTTGTTTCTTTGTCTTCCAAGAAATAGGAGAACCTCCCAAAGAAGCAAAATAACCTATGATAGATTGATGTCTGATAGGAAACTAGCACAATCTGAATCATAATATGAGGAGAAGTGGATAATCAGAACGTAACAAGATTCCTTGACTTGGATGGCCTTTCAAATATCAGACAACTTGAAGACTACCATCCCAATGTTCCTTGTGAGAGGCATGCATGAATTGGAACAAGTATACTTCCGTTGACATCAAACCATGCCACTAGGATTTCGGGCAATCTCAATTCCTAAGAAATATTTGAGAAGACCCAAGTACTTTATATGGAAGCAAGAGCTCAAATATTTCTTAAATTTCAGAATAGAGGATAAAACATTTCTAATGATTTATAAGTTATCCACATAAATGAGCACACATAAAAATGTTATGTCTGCGGTAAGTGAATAATCTGTATAAGCCTAAGAAAAACCACACTTACATAAGGTCGCAGTGACTTTGAAGAACCAACATCGTGGCGTCTGTCAAAGACCATATAAGATTTCTTCAAGAGACAAACTTGACAAGGAGAAAGTGGACGAAAACCAGGTGGTGGACGCATGTAAACTTCCTCGGATAGGTCACCATAGAGGAAAGCATTGTGCACGTCCATCTGGTGAACTGACCAATTTCTAGCTAGAGCAACAGAGTGTAAAGTACGGACAGTGATCATCTTTGCTACAGGATCAAAAGTCTCGGTGAAATCGAGACACTTGGTCTGAGTGTTGTCCAAAACATCCAACCAAGCTTTGTATCTTTCAACTGTTTCATCAGCTTTATATTTGATGTGAAAAATCCCATTTGCTTCAAAGTGCCTGCTTCCCTAGAGGTAAGCGAGTTAAGGTCTAAGTGTCATTGTTTTCCAGTGCATCAATATCTTATTTCATAGCAAATGCCATTTTTATTAGCCACAGCTTTAGAAAACATGGTAGGTTCGGTCTCTGTAGAAACAAAGGCTAAGAACTGCCTATGAGAATTTAGAAAATTTATTATACTTGAAAAAATATGTTAAAAGATACAAGGACTTACCTGAGATACCCAATAAAGTACAATGAGATTGGGAAGAATGGTATTGTTTCGATTTTCCAAATGGTGTTATACAGATATTCTTTTAACCTTGAAGAGATTTGCTTTGGCCTTACGTTTCTTTGGAGCTGCGGATTAGCTTCAGCGACTAGGCTTGAGCGCACTGTGCTGATGTCTGGAGGGAAAAGAGTGCGGCCCAGAGTCTACTTGGCCTGGAGTTACACCATGGGCTTCTTTTGGGCTGGTGTCATTGGATCCTTTGGTTTCTTGTAGTCTAGGCTCCATTGCATCCGAGATGCCCATATCCTCTGGTGGAGATTCTTGCAAAAGGCTCAAGTCTTCCCCACTTATATGTGAACTTGGCCCAACAGTTGGTAGTTTTGCCCCAAGTCCCAAGTCCACTCCTGGAGGTGGCCCAATGGCATTTGATTGTGCGTTAGGTTGGCTCTCCCTTGCTTGTGTAGTTGGTTCTTGTCCACTAGTTATTACACTTCCCTGTATCTCTCCAAAATTGTAAAAATGTCAAAAATCTTTGCAACTCTTGGTTTTCTTTGGTGAGTCAGTAAGATATGGAAATTTTCTTTCATCAAAAACAATATCTCGGGACATAATTATTTTATTTGCTTCCAAGTCATAAAATCGCCATCTTTTTTTTTTTTTTTTCCAAAAGATATCCAAGAAAAATACAAACACGACTTCTAGCACGAACTTATCTTTTGGCAAATTGTGGTTATGTACAAAAGCCAAACAACCAAAACAACCTAAGGTGACAGTAAAGAGGCAACTTTCCATGCAATAACTCATAAGAGGTTTTTCTTTTTTGTAGATTTGAGGGGGTATGATTTATTATTAGTTTGCTGTAAGTAAACATTTTCCCCAAAACTTTTTAGGTAAATTCCCTTGGAAACACAAAGCACGGGCCGCATTTAGGATACAATAATACTTACGTTCCAGTCTCCCATTTTGTTGAGGAGTCCCTTCGATAGTTGTGTGATACAAAATACCATGTTCTAGAAAATAGGATTTTAAGCATGTGAATTTAGTCCATTATCACTATGAACAATTTTGACCATTTTCTGAAATTAAGTCTTCACCGTAGCGAAAAATTCTTTAAAAAACTTTACAACTTTGGATTCTTCAGCAATCAAACAAATCCAAACGGCTCTAGAGTAATCATCTAAAATGGTAAGAAAGTATGACACCCTACATATAGACGCAATTTTATATGGTCCCCAAAGCTCACAGTGAATTAATTCAAAAGTTTCCAATGCATTATTTGTACTTAAAGGAAAAAATCTCTTGTTTGTTTAGTATGTAAGTGAATATCACAAGGTCTATGACTTTTATTAATAGAAATTTCCAAAGATTTATTTCTCAAAAATTTATACACTACAAAACACGATGGGTGACCCAATCAAATATGCCACAAATCACTTGAGTTTAACCGAATAGGTAAACAAGCAACTAAACACGATAACTGCAACAATACGTAGAAGAAAATCTCATTCCTTTGCTCATTCATTCCAATTGGCCTCATCGAGGTATGCTCCTGTATAACATAAAAATCATAAAAAAAAAAATGACCCAACAATTAGATTCTTGAACTAATTGAGCCATAGATATTAAATTACACTTAAGCTCTGGTATAAACAACATGTTATCAAGTTTAAAATCGGGACTTAAACAAGCACAACCATCCTTCAAGGCGATAGCCTCGACACTATTCGGTAATCTAACTATATAAGGAAAGGTAGATTGTAAATTTCTCAAAAACTCTTTCCTATCAGTCATGTGATGCGAACACCCCGAATCTAAAATCCATAAATCACGCATCTTACCAGAGAGTTTGTCTGAATTAGAGGATGAATTATTTAACATGGTCAGTATATTAGACCATTGTTCGCTGCTCAATCCCAAAAAGCCAATCGGAGTTGCGACAATACGATTTCTGTAGCTGCCACCTTCACCTTGCTGGTGGCAGCATTTGCCCACCACTACCGCCATAGATTTTGCAGTGCTGATGTACAAGAAGGCCTTCCAACAGCCTCGCAACCTGAGCAACCTCTCCCATGGCCTCTACTTTGGTTCCCTCAACCTCGACCGGAAGCAGTGTTGCCGGTGGAGCCTTTGGCCTACCATTCAGGATAGCTCACCAGCTGATAACAGCTAGTAGCCTTATGTCCGGGCTTATGGCAGTGGCTGCAGGTTGTCCTTCATTGTTGCTGCTCGTCAATTTAAATGGCTGCAAAGGCCACTCTGGCACCTCCCCATTTATCCTCCGGTGTTCCTCTTACCAAAGTATGATATTGCTTTTCCTTGCAAACCCAAGCAAGCACCTTCTTAACCTTTGGAGTTGGTTCTTCTTGGATTATACTGGATCTCACAGTTCCAAAGACTTCATCATTTAGACCCATAAGAAATTGATACACTCTTTCTTCTTCATTTTCTTTGGTAAAAATGGCTACAATTTTGGCATTAATCACAGTAGAGGGCAATTGTGTATAATTCTAGAGTTCGTCCTACAATTTTCTCAATCGAGAATAATACACATTGACAGAATCGCCTCCTTGCTTACAATGGGCTAAGACAGCTTTTAGTTCATATTTTCTTGGTCCATTGCCTACTAAGAAACGTTCTTTTAAATTCTCCCATAATTCGTCGACTCGTTCGGAATAGTTTATAGTGAACCTAAGAGCAGGTTCAATGGTATTTAGAATACATAAAACCACAATGGTGTTGTCTTCCAATCATTCCTCTTCCTTCTCCGGGTCATCTTCCGGAATTGGGATTAAACCGTCGATGAATCCCAATTTTTTCTTTGATCTCAAAGCAAGTGCATGGCTTTGGCGCATTTGGTATAATATTATCCTTGAGGTTCTCTTTTAGTTGAACCTGGGGAATAATTAGTCTGGATCCATTAGATGATGCAACATAATATGCATCCTTTTTGACAGCCCTCCGCTTGACATAGGCTTCTTCCTCCATGTCAGTAGAAGCGCTGCTCTCATCCTTGTCTTTACTCATTGTCTGAAAAAGACAGGCTCTAATACCATGTAAGCTTTCAATAGGGAAACTCAACAATGTGTCTTATTTTCATTATATAAAAATATCAATATACACAATGTACAATGGCTCTTCTACTTCTAGTTAAATTAGGAATTATATATAGACAAGGAAACTAAATATTAAGGATCTTGGTAATTATTACAACACAAGGTAAGTAGATATCCTAGATAGGGGTGTAAATAGTCAAACTACTCGTGAGCCGCTCGGTTCGAACTTGTTGTTGACCAAGCTTGAGCGGGCTCGCTAAGCAAACGAGTCGAGTTCAAGCCTTATTAATACTGGCTCGATGGCTCGTGGAGCCTATTGAACCAGATATATACTTTATTTTAATTATTATATATAATATCTCTTTAAAAAAATATTGAATTCGAGCTCGAGCTGAACAAAAAAGTGTCGAGTCGAGTTCGAGCTCGACTCGGCTCATTTACACCCCGAATCCTAGATATCCTAAATATCTGGGAGATATGAAGAAATATATGAGATATCCGCCAATGAAGTATTTTACTAGATGCTCCACCAAAAAGGGGAAAAAACCTTTATTCAACATCATTACCAAAAAGCCCGTGAAGCCTTGTTCGAGTGGCAAGAGTTAAGGCGTCCCAATTGGAAGGTTGGTGATTCGACTTCTACTAGATACATGAACTATCCTGCTTTTAAATAGGGTTGTCGTCTCCATAGTTTAGGATTATGCATAAATAATTTATTCTCATTATAATGTAATTTTCACTAAATATGGCACCTCTTGGAGTTTTACATGAGTATATTCAAAATGTTTTAACAAGTTAAAAATGAATCTCTTAAAATTATACATAACATTGTGTGATGGTAACAAAGCATGCACATCTAAGGCCTATATGATAAATTAATTCAGTACTTAAAAATTAATTACTTAATTAAATATTTATTGATGTGTGTCTAATAATATAGACTATTAAGTATTTAATTCATTTTAAAAATTATTTAGCTTTTTAAAAATATGCTTCTTACCATTCCTTAATATAAATATATATATATATATATATAAAAGTCTCAATAATAAGCAAGATTGTCTTAGTTTATAGCGTTAAAAAAGAATTTAGATAAATAAGATGATATTTTAGGAAGATTTTAAATTTTTTACGACAAAATATTAATTTTTAATAACTATTTTGTATAAAAATTAACAATATGAATCAATAAGTTATTAATATAAAAATGACAAAAATATATTTATAATTTAAATAAATATAGGAATGGAGTTAAATTTTTTTTTTATAAAAATTAGCGAGTTATTAATATATAAAAGGTTAATTACTTTTTCCTTTGAGGTTTATTCAAATTTCAATTTCATCCTTCTATATTGCATAAATTATAACTACAACCTTATCGTTTATATATTCATAACTTATAGATCCTTACAATTAACTTTAGTAAAAACGTTTGAGACCGATAAGGTACGCGCAGGAATATGAAAGATACGCATGAAAAATTAAAAAAAAAAATCCCTCCAACCCTCTCTCTTTTCTCTACAAGATTCAAGAATTTCAAACTCAGATGTGTTCAGATCCCATTGTTAAACTTAAAAAAAATTACAGATTGACTTGGGGGAGGCTGCGAAATTTTTGAGGAAATTCGGGCTAAGTGGCCAAAATTTTCCCATAATTTTAGACCCAAAATTATGAGGGAAATTCCTCATAAATTTCAACTACCCTAAAAAATAAAAATAAAAAACAAAAATTTGTAGAGTAATGTCATTTAGCTGGGCCGAAATTCTTGGGTAATTTCGGCTCAGCTGACCGAAATTACTCTGCATAATTTTTTAAAAAATTTTCCTCAAAATCGATGTTTTCTTTGACGAAATCTTCAAAATCATCCATGTTTTCCTTGAATTCTTCCAAAAACTTGAAGAAAACATTGATTGTTTTAAACAATATTGTAGAAAGAGAGAGAAAGATAGTTGGGTAGAGAGAGAAAGTGAGGGAGGGAATTTCTTTTTTTAAATTTTTTGTACATATCTTTTATATTTTTGCACGTGCCTTAGCGGTCCCCAAAAGTTTCATAAGAAAATAATGATTATGTAGTAAAAGATTTGAAGGCTTCTTAAAATATTATTTTACAGTTTAAATTGTTGTTTAATATTATATATTGAGATAATTATATAATTTATTACAAAATTAGACTCACAAAAAAATATATTTTATGAGAATATTATGGCGCTAATATATAGTAGTGACAAGAAATAGATAAGTGCAATGATAGTTTAGGATTTAATTATTGTACTATAAAATTACTTTTTTGGCTGAATTATAAAATTATTGTTACTGATAAGTTTTCTTTTATTGAAATTAACAATAGGAATTAATTTTTTATGAATATATAAATAATAAGGTTATATTTGTAATTCATATAAACTAAAATGATAAAATTGTAATTTGATAATCTTATAAATGATGAGAATATATGTATAATTTTATACAAGATATAAGGATGATATTGTACTTTGGACCAACCACGAGCGGGAATGTAGCTAATTATTTTTTCTAAACCAATAAAGTTTAGATTGTGAAAAGAAATTTAAAATAATTAGAAATAAGAAAGGATCTTTTCAAAAAGAAGAAAAAGAAATAAGAAAGGATAAGCAAAGGGTCACGTCGAGGGCTCCATATGAGAGGATCAAACTGGTCCCTAAACACATGAACTTCACGTGCACCGACGGGGCCGTGTTGGTGAGGGTTAACTCCTAAAGATAGTGACCCTTCGACCCCTCTCTGCTTTGTTTGTAATTGTTGGGCTCATTGGCCATTGGGTTGAGTCAACTTCCGTAACCCACTATTCATTTCTCTGTCCACTAGCATTTTATTATATATGTCCTTTTTTTTTTGTTTAATATAAATCCTTTTATGTCCTTTTTGGCCTACTTTAAGTCTTAAAAGACACTATTAAGCCAAAAATATCTTTAGTCATTTCACTTCTTAATTACATGCCTAATCCTCTTAAAATATTACTCCACGTCTAAAGCAAGTACAAAAGGTGACGATTGACAGTAATTTAATTACCTTACCTTTAACATGTCAGAAGTAACATGTCAGAAGTAATTTAATATTGCATGTTAAACAGTTTTATGTCATTCAATTCTTTTAAAAAAGACATAATTCTCAAATACTAAATTACCAAAAAATCAAATATGAGAAAAATGTATTAACAATTCAAAAATATTTTAGAGAACTAGAAATTGATTCAAAATGATATTTAGTTATTTATTAAAAAAAATAACGTTTTATAATTATAACCTAAAGTACTATAATTCATATTTTATGCCCCATAACCATATAAAATATATAATTAAAAAGAACTTCAAAGTTTATTCTTTAATTATGTAACTTAATCAAAATCTAAATGTTTCACCATGCTTACAATTTTTTCTTTTAGTTTATTAAACCAGATGGTCAATCATTTTAAAAAAGCAAAACTAAGTTAATTATTTTTTTGAGTTTTAATTTGTATCATTTTGTGATATATGTTTTATTTTTGTGGTATGTTTAAATATTGATTCTGTTAGGCAGTTAGGTGGTTAGGATCCCGATAAGGGTGTTGTAACTATGAGATATTTTAGGTAATTTGTTTTCCTAATTTGTAACTGAGACTTTTGTACAAATATCATTTTGGAAGTAATGAACAAGACAGAAAATTCCTGCAAGTTTTCCTATTGAAAACTTCATGGTATCAGAGCTAGATTAGGATTTTTCCAGAAAAAATAGAAAATAAAAAATCACAGAGGAAAAAAAAAAGAAGAAAGAATTATACATTTTTTTCTGCCACAAATACAATATGAACACGAAGAGAGTGGTTCATACGTCCACATCTGATAATCACGATTACGTCAATGAATATCTGTGGAAGGATGCTTATTCCCTTGCATCATCAGATAGCCCACATTTGATAATCACACAGGTACAACTCAGAGAGGACAATTATGATGAATGGGTTAAAGCCATGCGATTGGCACTCCGAGCTAAGAAAAAGCTCGGATTTGTCATGGGACAGATTCCAAAAACAGAGTCTGGAACTGCAGAGGAGGAAGACTGGTGGACCATTAATACTACTAAATAATATTGAGCCCAATTTGAGGACTACCATGTCCTACACAGAATGATACGATGAGCTTCGGTCGGATTTGAAGGAGCGGCTTTTGGCTGGAAATGCCCCTAGAAAACATGAATTAAAAACGGTATTGGTTAATTGTAAGCAGTCGGTATGTCTGTTTCTGCTTACTTTGCAAAATTGAAGAAAATATGGGATGAACTCAGTAACTATCAACAATTACCCAATTACACTTGCGGAATGATAAATGAAATAATTAAACAACAGGAGGAAGACAAGGTATACCAATTTCTTATTGGTTTAGATGACACAGTTAATGGCACTGTTCGTTCCACTATTTTGCAAATGGACCCTATAGCTAACATTAAGAAAACCTATGCAATGATTGTGAAAGAGAAAGCACACAGAAAATTAGTCAGAAAAACAGATACAGGTAGTGAAGCAGTAGCATTTACAACTCCGAAAATAGTCCAATGCATACATTGATTCAAATTGGGCTACGATGCAAAAAATTGTTACTTACTGGTGGGCTTCCTGGACCGGCCGCCGGAGTACCAGTGGGCTGACCGAAATCTTGACGGCGATGGCGGACGACGCGGCCACGGCAGATTTGGCCTTCTTCGGAGCAGAGGACGTGGCAGCAGAGGCTGGGGAGGACGTTTCGGGTCGCGGTTTCCCCCGCAACGGGCGGCTCACACGACGGATTCTTCGTCTTCTCGGGTGAGCCTTCCTTGGACTGGGCTTTTTGCAACGGCTGAGGCTGCAGAAACCAACCCCTGGCCGGACTCCGATGGTGCGGCTGACAGAAATCTGTGCTGGGCAGCGGATGCATCTACAACGGCATGAGCAGGTCCTCGACGCAACGGTGCAGGCGACGACTCCAGAAGCAGCAGCACGGTCCAGAAACTTCCGGCAACTGAAGCGTCTTCCCGGCGTGGTAGCACAGCAGTAGCAGCGGCGGGCAGTGTCGGCATTCTAGGGCTGTCTCCGGAACAGTGGGACTAGTTTCTGGAATTGCTCAACAGCCCCACATCTTCCTCCCTTGATGTTGACACCTTCTCTGATAAGATAAAGGGTAAATGGATTCTAGACAGTGGGTGTTCTCACCATATGATAGGCACAAAAGCTTATTTATCCCACATTCTTCCTTCATACCCATACATTGTCATATTACCAAATGGGTCTAAAACTGTTGGAATGGAAACCAGAATAGTATGCCTTGACTCTGCCTTTAGGATTAATGATGTTCTGCATATTCCCCAACTTCGTTGCAATCTGCTTTCTTTGTCTCAACTGTATAAAGCTAATAACTGTGTTATCATAATTAATAATAGTATGTTAATGTTACAGGATCGTACCACGGGAATGCCGATTGGAGCGGGTGAAGAGAGAGAGATAGGGTATACTACTTTAGGTCCATTTCGGTAATTTCGGGTGTCACTCATACAGTTCATCATTTCGATATCGGTAAATTATGGCATCACAGTTTGGGACATCTATCTCAGTCTGTCCTTAAGAGCTTTTTAGGACATTCTGTTAAATCTGATTTTTTGGACAAGTGTTCCGTTTGTTTCAGGGCTAAGCAGACCCGTGATCCTTTTTCGATTAGCTTAAATAATGTTGATGCACCGTTTGATTTGGTACATTGTGACTTGTGGAGCCCTTATAAAATTGCATCTTCAAGTGGAGCCCATTATTTTTTGACAATTGTTGATGATTATTCTAGAAGTGTTTGGATATTTTTGCTTAAAGAAAAACGTGAGATAGCAACGAAAATGAAACATTTTTCTCCATGATTTCTACTCAATTTCACAAATGAGTGAAAATAGTCCGGACTGATAATGGTACAGAATTTACTTGTATGCATTCTTAATTTATGGAAAATGGTATGCTACATCAGACTTCCAAGGTTCACACGCCACAACAAAATAGTCGGGTCGAGCGTAAGCATCAACATATATTAAACGTGGCTCGTACTTTATTGTTTCAAGCTAATCTTCCCATTCATTTTTGGGGGGAGAGTGTTTTAACTACGGGATATTTAATAAAACGAACTCCTCTGTTCATCCTAAATTGGAAGACCCCTTTTGAACTTTTGTTTCACAAAATCCCTCCTTATTCTCATCTAAGAAGTTTCAGTTGTTTGGCATACGTGCATGATTATCATCTTCCTAAAGACAAGTTTAGACCCCGGGGCTGGAAATGTGTATTTTTGGGATATCCCTTTGGAAAGAAATGATGGAAATTTTTTGATTTACAGACAAATGAATTTCTTACCTCTCAGGATGCAGTATTTATTGAACATTCGTTTCCGTTTATTTCTGAGATCCGAGATAATATTCAGACAACTGCTCCAGTGCAATGTGATTTTGGAGAAATAGGTCAGCTATTATCTACATTCAGGGAGAGCCCAAATCCAATCCAACAACCACAACAGCCGAACTCAGCAAGGGGGATTCTAGTTCACCCTTCTGGCCCATAGCTCGCTGTGGCCCAGCCAGCCGTGGCCCACTCTTCAAAAAATCCTCCAGTCGCGGGCCACCGTTCCATAAATCCTCCAGCTGCAGCCCACTCCTTTCTAGTCTAGCCGCTTGACCCACAATCGACCGCAGGCCATGCTCCACACTCCACCTCACCAGCCCAGCCTTCTTTCTCTCCTTTTTCTGCGGCCCAGATTTCACACCTTGCGGCCCAGTGCCCTCCCTCCCAACCGGCTCCCATCCTTTCCCTTCCAGCCTATTTTTCTCCAGCCCACAGTACCTCTCCTCAAGCCACTAGTCCAGCACAGCTCCTGCCTCCAGCCCACATAATTTCTCCTCAAGTTCCTAATCCAGTAACTCCTAATCCAGCCCAACCCCTGCCTGACCGCCAGCTTCTTGGTGCGCCTCCGACACCAGCGGCAACTGCTCTTGCCGCTTTGGTTGCTCTTCGCCACAGTACACAGTCTCATCGGGTTCCCGATAAATTCAAGGATTATTTGGGTTATGCTACTCGGACTTCACCTAGTATATCTCTCTCTTCTTCTTCACCCTCTCCTCTCGCTCTCCCAAGTACGTGTTCGTATCCGTTAACCCATTTTATTTCTTATAATAAATTTTCTTCCTCACATCGACGTTTTGTAACTATTGTTAATGCTGTCACGGAACCCACCAGATATTTAGACGCCGCCCGTTTTCCTGAATGGCGGCTTGCCATGCAAGGAAATCGATGCTCTTGTGAAAAATAACACATGGACTCTGACCACTCTACCCTCCGGCAAACGCGCTCTTGGCTGCAAATGGGGCTACCGAATAAAGTACAAATCCGATGGCACACTCGAACGACACAAACCTCATTTGGTGGTCCTTGGAAACACACTCAACGTGAGGGTGTAGATTATACCGAAACCTTTGCTCGTGTGGCTAAAATGGTGACAGTTCGGACACTGCTTTCAGTCACCGCCGCTCGCAGGTAGGAGGTTCATCAGATGGATATTCACAACGCGTTCTTGCACGGCGATCTGACTGATGAAGTTTATATGAAGCTTCCTCCGGGTTTTCAAACGTCTTATCCAAGGAAGGTATGTCGCCTAAATAAGTCTCTCTATGGTCTCCAACAGGCATCCCGCTGTTGGTTCTCAAAACTAACGGCTTCCTTGCGTCAATGCGGGTTTATTCAGTCTTATGCGGATTACTCGTTATTCACATTTCGGCAGTGCACTGTATTTCTCTGTATTTTAATTTATATTGATGATTATTGATTTCTGAAAATGACTCAACTTACATCGCCCGTTTCAAATCCTATTTGGGCTCTTGTTTTCACATGAAAGATTTGGGGACTCTAAAGTATTTTTTGGGTATTGAGGTTGCTAGGAGCCCCGCTAGTTTCTATCTCAGCCGACGTAAGTATGCCTTGACTCTTATTTCTGAAGTGGGTCTTCTCAGGGCCAAACCTGTTTCTACTTCCATCGAACCAAACCATCATTTGGCTACGGCTTCCGGTGATTTTCTTCTTCAGCATGATCGCTATCGGCATCTTACTGGCAAGCTTATTTATTTATCTATCACTCGGCTAGATCTTGCTTATACCATTCACATTTTAGCACAATTTATGCAGCACCCACGCCAGGAGCACTGGGATGCTGCCCTTCATGTCATTCGCTTCCTTAAAAGATCACCAGGCCAGTGTATTCTACTTCAGTCTTGTACTCCCTTCGTTTGACTGCTTACTGTGATTATGATTAGGCGAGCTGCTCTCTCACTCATCGTTCCCTCACGGGTTATTTCATCTCGTTGGGCTCATCACCGATTTCCTGGAAGACTAAGAAGCAGCACTGTGTCTCGGTCATCTGCTGAAGCCGAGTATCTGTCCATGGACATGACCTTTTGTGAATTGAAGTGGCTCCGCCAGCTTCTTGCTGATTTCCATGTTTTAGTCAATGATCCTGTTCCTCTTCATTGCGACAGTCAGGCCGCCATCTATATCGTTGCTAATCTTGTTTTTCATGAACGCACTAAACACATTGAGATTGATTGTCATTTCATTCGAGATGCTTTCCAGGAAGGTTTGATTACTCTGGTATATATACCTAGTGCTTCTCAGCTCGCTGATCTTCTTACAAAGGCACTCCATCTTCCGCAATTTTGGACATTACTTGCCAAGTTGGGCATTCGTAATTTGCATGCTCCAACTTGAGGGGGAGTGTTAGGTAGTCAGGTGGTTAGGATCTCTAATAAGGGTGTTGTAACTGTGAGATATTTTAGATAGTTTGTTTTCCTAATTTGTAACTGAGACTTTTATACAAATATCATTTCGGAAGTAATGAACAAGACAGAAATTTCTGTAAGTTTTCCTACTGAAAACTTCAGATTCATTGAGGAACTATTTTTTATATTTTTCGTGAAACAAACCTTTTGAATCGAAGATGGAAATAAATTTTGTCTTTATAAACAAAAAATAGGTCAGAAATAGAGATAAAACTAGAAGAAGTTGAGACGAAAATAAGAAAAGGTTTTATCTTTGCATAAAATATAAGCTAAAAGTTAAAAATTACAATCATTATATAATAGTCGAGCTTCCGTAATTAGATGAGATATTTATAAAAGAATTAACCTTACTCTTAGTTGGAGTTTTAAGAACATGGCCTATATATATTAATGAATAACTAAAGTCATGCATTCATTTTTCTTCAAGGGAAAAAAAAAGAAAAATTGGTCAAGTATGAATATGCATGTATATGTCTGTCGACCGAGGCTTAAACACAGACAAGCCATGAACACCCCGTGAATATTTATGCATGTTATTGTCGGAAACACATTCAAAAAACAAAAAAATTCTTTTTTTTCCACAATAACATTTTGGAAAAGTTGCCTTTTCGTGTTAGGATAATTAGTACTAAAAAAAATATCTCTGGTCAAAGAGGTTGAGTACGTGAAGAGATTTTGTCATTTTGATGCAATTCTGGGTATCAAAAAGTCAAAATTATTTGTTCGCAGGACTTTCACTAGGTTGTCCGACGTTCAGGTAGAGAATGTGAATCATGGTGATTCAACGGTCTTTCAGACTGTGAGCCAAACACTAGTGCACACAAGAAATCATCTCCACACTAGAGAGGTTGAAAATTTTTCATACTGTCGCTGCCAAGATTTGAATTTTAATCTTTGATACCAATTCTATGGCTCCAAAACCAACTAAGTTATGCTTATGTGGGCCATTTTGATGCAATTCTTCACACTTGATAGTGTGGAGTTCAGTATACTTCATATTCTATAGTCTTTAATTAATTAGACGTCTGAATTTGCTTAAGCATGGACAAAAAGGCATAATAGTCATGCTTATACTTTAAATAGGATGATATATTAGGTTTACTGAAAAAAAAGAGTTATATAAACTCAAGAATTGTCTAAGTAATTAATGAATTTAAATAGTTTGGTTTGTGGAAGTAGGGGACATAAGCATTTGATTTGTTTCTGAATAAAGAAATTCGGTTTTACTTTGAATTTTGGAAGTGTAAACAAATTTTGTATCAAAGTTAGGGCGTAAATCTTGTTATGTAACGGGTCAATATTGAAACGATCCAAGCTTAACTCAAAATATATATAAGAAGATGACTCTCTAATATTGATTATCAATAAATAAAATATATATATATATATATTTATATAAAAGAAGTTTGAGCTTAATTCAATTGAATAAGATTTTATGGACTTGAGTCCGAACTCAGTTCAAATAAGTTTTGGTCGATCTTAAATTTTTTTTTAAACACTTTTTTCTTTTTTGAAATTTAGATGAAAATTGAAAGAATATGAATAGCTAAGCATTCAAATGGTTTCAAACTACTTTATTATTTAAGCTTATTTCATTAAATTTTTTTAAAATAATTAAATATCAAAATAATAAAGAAATGGCAACTGCTAAATCTAAAGCTCTTTTTTTAAATCCAGGGAAAATTTCTTTAATTCTCTATATTACTTTTAGTAAATATTATATATTTATTATTCTTGATTAATATTAATTTTAGTAAAGATAAGTTTGAAAAATCTCTTATTTCAGTACTAAAGTTTTCTTACTTCAAATATATATATATATATAAAGAAATATCTTTCATAAAAAAAATTTTTGGGTAATATTTTCACATAAAGGGATGAATACATCTTTTTTTTTTCTTTTTTAAAAAGGATAAGTGCATCGACATGACTAGTAAATAATTTTTTTTTATAATTAATTCGATAGGATTTAAGATTTTATTTTATTTGGTACATGTAGTATAATTAATAACAGAATAGTAAAATGCCACGAAAATCTCACCTAAAATAGTTCTATAAGTTTCAATCTACCCTTTTTTTTTATACACCAAGAAAAGGATGTGTTTCGAACCCAAGGCCCCCAAGTTGAATTTTATGTATTCTTAGACGATACTCTCCCATATATAAAAGGAGGCAATGATAATAAGAACCAAAAATACAATTCAGATTCTTAGATATTATTTTAAGCAATAAACAGAAGGAAATATCAATTTTTTTTTTTATCAAGCTTTTACATATATGTGTATACGTGACGTTGAAAAAAAAAATACCAAAACAAAATTTTTAGAATTAAAAAATTTTATTGTTCATTTTTTTAAACACAAGACTTAATATTATTATCTTTAAAGATTAATAACAAAAAACTATGAAATTTTATAATAAGAAAATAATAGAAAAAGAAAAAGAAGAAGGGTGTTGTAATGATTCAGAAGGAGAGTTTCAGAAAAAAAAAATATATATATATATATATAAAGTTTGGGGAAGAGAAATTGATTCCTAAATTATCTTATGGAGAGGAGAGGGAGTGAGAAAAATTAAGGAAAAGGAAAATCTATTAATAGTAATATCTATTAAGAGTATTAAGTAGATAATATTTACTAAGAATAATATGGTGATTAAAAAAACCTAGCCCTAAATTTAAAATAATAGCCTTATATATATCAATGGCTTAAAGAAATACTTGTTTGATGATTTTTGTTCGGAATAAAATGTTATTTCTTAATTGATTCTAACTCAGTTAGAAGATTCCAAACTGAGTCTATCTATGTACGTCTGAACTCCGTCCAAATTCTTTTTGGGCCTCCAGATTATACACAAACTTATTTTGGCCCAAACCTAAATAAAGCTTGGCTACAATAAATGGGCTTGACTTTGTGAAATTTACTTTTTCCAAAAGTATTTTCTTCCTTTTGATTAATTGTTAAGACTAACTAAACAAATAAAATCAATCTTACTTTACATGAATTCCGAGTCATTTAATAAGGAGTTTAATGCTGTATGCCAGTTTAATACTGCTATTTGGGGTTCCGTGCCTCTTCTGGATGAATATATCAAATTACAAAAACTAAAGAAATAAAGAAAGAAATAAGATCAATCTTACTCTTACTAATACAATTTATCAAATACACAAATAAATGGGCTCATTGCCACATTCTAATCAGAAAGCCAAAAACAGAGAAGAGCAGAAAAAAGTCTTCAAATGACAATGAATTAATTCATGGCTTACATTTCTGTTTTCAACTATTATCATACCATGGCTTACATTTCTGTGGATCAATCAATCTTCAATACATAGCATAGCATAGTATAGTCATCTCTGTTCCTACCTTTTATGTTTAGACAAACATTCTCACCTATTATATATAACAGCTGCTCTAACTTGGCTATATAGGAAGGAATATATATATATATATATATTTATCAGAACAAAAGAAACAAAAATGCTAATTAAGAAGAGGTCCTAGTTTTAGCCACAATGTTAAAGGCCCTCCATCGCGATATCTGACGGAAGTTCATAGCCGTAAATCATGGAATAATCGTCCATTTCATCACTCGTAAACTTTGGTATTCTCCAGCTTCTTGCTGCTCCCTTGTCTGTCCCATTAGTTAGCATTTCCAAAACCTTCATTAGGATAAAAGCCAAGCAAAAGGAAGGAATGTGTCACTTAAAATTAAAACTTATTTTAAAGGTAAATCAACTTAAGAAGGGCAACATAAGCATATCTACATACTTCGGTCATTGAAGGGCGCAATACTGAAGTTTGTCTGACACAATAAGAAGCCGTTAGTACCAGCCTATGCAATTGATCCATATCATATTTATTTTCCAATTTCGGATCAGCCATTTCATTTAACTTTCCAGATTCCATTAAGGGCTTTGCCTGCTCAACAGAAGCATTTTCACAATTATTCAGTTCTATGTCACTCTAGAATACTGGCCAATTATTCATAATTTGTTTTGTCAGAGAAAACATTACCCAAAGAAGCAGATGATGTTTAGATGAATCAACGGGAAGCCTCCCTGTTATAATCTCTAAAAGAAGAATCCCAAATGCAAAGACATCTGTTTTCTCATCAACAATTCCATGCATGAAATATTCTGGAGCTAAATACCCGAATGTGCCCTCAATTGGAAGCACGGCATGATGAGTCCATTTACTAGGTAACCATTTTGCAAGCCCAAAATCTGAAATCTGATCAACCAAATGACATTGTAAGGAAATTTATTTCATAAAAAGTGTGACTATGGGAAACTAGAGCGGTGTTGTACCTGTGGTTCATAATCTGGACCTAGGAGAACATTTGATGCTTTTATGTCACGGTGTATTATACGGTGTTTGCAACATTTGTGTAGATAATGTAAACCTCTGGCAACTCCAAGGGCTATTCTGTATCTTACTGGCCAATCAAGAAGCTTGCTTGGTTTGTCTGAGAAGGAAAAAGAAATCAAGGTCACATATAGCAGTTTTACAAGGTTGCTGAAACCAATGACAAGCCAACGAAAGGGTTGGCGTTATCGTTAACCATGAACGAGCTAAATTAGATTCTGCCAAATACCATGAAGTGCAGATGATAGAGTTCCATTCGGATAGAACTTGAAGATCAAATATAGACCGTTTTCCACACAGCACCCGACTAGGCTTGCTGTGTTAGGGTGATTAACATGTCCTATAATGCCTATCTCTGTAAGAAACTCCTTTTCCTTGTCTGCATTTGTATTATCCTTTGTAAGTCGCTTTACTGCAATGCTGCGCCCATCATCAAGGCCGCCTTTGTACACTTCTGAGAACCCTCCTTGTCCTACCAAGTTCTCTGCATCACAAGCAAATAGTTAGCCTTTTAAATTTGATTTACTTGGAAAATTGATTGTTATAAACTGAGAACAATATCACAATTTTTACCTGGGTGGAAATTGTTAGTGGCATTTGCTATCTGTTGATAGTTGAAACATTTAAATGCAGGTTGATTCTTCTCTTTGTTGTAAAAGGTATCATTTCTTTTTCGTGCGCTTAAATCAAATGATGAGAAAAGGAAAGATGATATTCGCTTGAATGGAGACATTGGTTTCCTGGACAAACTCCCTCTAGGCTCACTATCCACTGGAGACTTTGTTGTGACTGATTCCTCATAGCTAGAAACATCCTCCTCTGTGCCTTGTGATTCTCTTTCACAGGCTTCAAGCACTGTCCTAGGTGAACATCTTTCACTTCTAGATTTTGAAACAAATTCATCATCTGATGAGACAAGGTTGCTAATTTGACTATCCTTTTCTGACCATCTTGAGCTTGTTTTATGAAAATCTGCAAAATATAAACAGATTAAAATACAATCCAAAGAAAAACCCATCAGTTCAAAAAGTTCCGAGTAATCAAAAACCTCCATGGCATAAGGGACTGGACTGAGAATCTTGCTCTAACTGCCTAGGTTTCCCAACCACCACTAATGAACAGCCATCTGGGACATGCTCGCAACAAAATCTTCTAATTCTGCGTGATAACCTAAGCAGAAGGAATATGTAAATTTACTTTACAACTTATCAAGAAAATCATGATGGATGGAAGGTTCCTTACTTGTTAGACTGACTTCTTTTTCCACCAATGACAAGAAAATCTGCTGGAATGGATTTTGATTCCTTAATAAGTCCTTTTCCAACACTGGAGCTGAAACCAACTCTAGCCTCCAAATTCACCTAATTTTGCAAAATGTTAATTCAGCATAAGTTCTAAAAGCCTCAAAGATATGAGCAACAGTTGATCAAAGTTCGTGCACCTGTTTAGATTGGCAGGTCTCTACAAATTCACCCATTATAGATATAGCGAAAGCTTTTGCCTGGCGAATTTGCTTTTGATATTTGGCAACTGATAGCCATTTATTTTTCTCCTCATTCCTTCTATCAACATATTTCTTGTTAGTCTCTGCAACTGTTTCCAAAACAAAAATATTAGGCCAACAAATTATGATTCCTATGAAATTCCAAAAATTACATAAGGTACATATTCCTTCACAAGCTCTGAAAATGCAATGCTAAACGCGCTATATTCATTTGTGCAGATGAAGGAGAAAGCAAAGAAGAGTTGCACATTTCGAACTTGACCAGCTTTAATTGAATTACAAATATGCATATACTGACCAAAAATATTTAAGGCCAGCACAGTGTCATTTGGCTGAGCTAAAACATTGATAGCCCAAGAGAGCAATTTCTTGCTTTCTTCAGCATCCAGAGATATACCAACAAGAATCTTTGAAGGTACAGAAGGGATCATTTGAAATTCTATGAGTTTGACAGGATTTAAAAACGGATATGGAGTGAAACTGATTGCTGGTCTTTATGTTTTTCTATAACGGATCAATTGTCCACAATGAAATGAAACACAAGTGAAATATATATGTATTGGAGGAACAAAATTATTATGGTTCACTGGAGAAGTAAGGTCACTTAGTTCATTTAATATACTTATTTAAGAAGCATAATGGAACTTTTACTGTTACAAGTGAGGAACTGACTTAGTCTGTCTCTCTCTCTCCATAAAGCAGTCTACTTTTGGGACGACAATTAAGTGTTGTGGTTGGGTGCTTTGAGGGATAAGCAAAGGTAGTGACATCTATGTCAAATATGTCTTGTTACATAAGCCAAGAGAAGCCCCCCTCTCTCTCAATTCCTCTGCAAAAGTTAAGTTTGGTAGAAGGGATTTTATGCCCCCACCCCCCAAATCATGAACAGAGAAGGGGCTCTCTTCCATTTTGGACATTTCCTATGGTTGAGAGAGAGAGAGAGAGAGAGAGAGAGAGAGAGAGAGAGAGAGATAAATAATTACATGAGCACATTGCCAAACAGGGCATCATCAAGATTGAACAATAATCTACCGGAGGGGGATTTAGTAATCACATGGGCTAACTGAAATTCTTTCTAAACTTAAGCAGAATAGAATCCTATTCAACCGAACAAATTTGGTGATATCATAATCATTGCTAGAAAGAAAATGGCGACAGATCAAGAAAACCGTTATTGCTCATAGTAAAATCATTATAGAAGCTAAATCAAACTTCACAGACTAAAATATATAATACATTCTTCAATTATTTTACAGATTTTTTGAAAAACCAAACTTTAGTGAACATCACAATTCAGAATCACATCAAAGAAAACCAAGATATAATGAGAATGAGATTTTTAGGATCATCGAAAGAACCCAGATTACAGCTTACCATACTCTTGCCAAATGCAATTGCACTGTAAATGCAGCTCCACAGCCGTACAGCTTCCACATCCACGGAGTCCATATTCGGCAGTTACTGGAACTGATTTCAAGGTGTGGCAGCATTTCTGGGTCTTCAATCATTCCCCGTCTTTTTTTTTTTCCACAAAAACATTCTCTTGAGACTTGACATAATGAAAGTCGACTATGTGATTTTATTTTTTTTAAACCAGCTGATAATATGAACTACGTGAAGAAAAAACATTTTCAGCAAAAAAAAAAAAAAAAAGAAAAGAAAAAGGATGGGAAAAAAAAAGTTGATAAAAATCATTGAAGTCACCAGAAATTGGAAATACCATGTTCTTGAAGCTTTTACATACTTTTTTTGGTTCATTTTTTTATAGGCATACTGTTTAATTGATTAGGCATTTAAAAGCTTCAATCTTTTGTTGTTGTTGGTTTTTTTTTTTTTTAAATGAATTTAAAGCTTAACTGCTCAAATAATAATAGTGTCCCTTAAAATAATGCACTAAAGTATTTTTCATCTTTGGCCTATTTTGCATTTTAATGCCTACACATTATCTTTGTAATAGTAAAAAATTTTAGACTAATTGTCAATTTTAACTCCATTAATTTATAAAGAGAAATAATTATTATATCTTATATCATTAAAAACATATCTAAAAGGCCTATTAAACATTTAAGTTTTAAAAAATACTCCTAATTTAATGAAAAATTGTCATCAGTAATTTGTAAAACTCTTTCTCATGAAAAATTTATAAACTCATTTCTCTCTTGGATTAAAAAAAACTCCCTTAGTTTATCAAGAAATATGAACCTTATTTTAAGAAAATAAATATAAATAAAGGTCTATTTTTTTTCTTTATAATTCAAACCAACATGGAATTACACATTTTTTAGATAGTTTAGATTATTTTGATAAAGATTTATCATTTGTGTGTACGAATATTCTTCTGAAAAAGACAAGTTTCACCTTAATATAAATAATATGTGATAAAAAAAATATCATGTAGTTAGTTTCGTTTGGGATACTGAAACCCAACCTTTCGAGTGTAGAAATTAGCTCTTTGAATTTTTTCCTCTAAAATAAAAATCTAAGTTTTATTTCTTTTTTCTCTATCTTTTTATTATGTTAAGATCGACTTTTTTATTATGTTAAGAACGACTTGAAAGGTGAGTAGCAAGCAAAATCTATTCAACAATTTATGTTTTATTCTACAAAATAATCACATGAATTTGACTTTGAGTTAGTAGTGAAAGAGGTATTTATTTATTAAAAAGGATATTTTTGTTTAAAAAATTATTTTTACTTATACAATTCACATGAGGTACTTAACTGAAATAAAGATAATATAAGAGTACGAAAATATAAAAAAGCACCATACATTATAGTACTTTAATATAATTAATTCAAAAAATTTAATAATAGTGCAAAGATACCAATTTCACCCCAAAAAAAAACACAACTATACCAAATTCCCCAAATAAGTGCCCAATAACGGGGTTAATGGACCGTTCTGGGTTCAGCCCAATAACTAAAACATGTTGGGCCTTAACATGTAAAATTCTAAATAAATGAAAAATGGTAAAAAATGGAGATGCGGGGTATCGATCCCCGTACCTCTCGCATGCTAAGCGAGCGCTCTACCATCTGAGCTACATCCCCATTTTGTTACGGTAGCTTTTAACTTTTAATATAAATATATAAATATATTAAATTTAATATTTGTACTTTTTTTTTTTATTTGGTGAAATAAATTTAACCATTAACATTAATATAAACCAGAGATTCAGATGAGTCAGGAATTACAGAGGGAAAGACAGTTCAATAACTCCTCTATCACAGAATATAAAAGGGGGTAATAAGAAGTAGGGGATTTGTCCAACAAAATTGTTTGAATTACCCCAAAAAGCTAGATTATGAGAGGCTCTATTGCAATGCCTTGGGGTATAATTGAAGGACTATTTGGGATTCTCAGAGATGATCCTTCTTTCTTCCATGATGGCATCTCTTCCTGTTCAGTCCTCAATGCAATTTGGGTCTCTAAAGGCATTGATCACCTTCTGGGAGTCACCTTCTAAGATGACTTGATGGAGGTATTAATTTTGCCTGATCTTACAAGCAAAAACAGCTGTTTCAGCTTTAGCTTAAAAAACTGTTGAAGAAAGAGACCTAATTACTATTACAGAATATCTAATTACTATTATAAGCCTAAAAAATAAACAAAAAAACAGCGGAAGAAAGAGAAAAAATACAGAAGATTAAATCTTCATAAAGAGATGCCTGCAAAATTAACAAACTGTTAATAACAAAGAAAAACAGAATGTAAATAAAGGAAGTTTCACTTACCACCGCCGCGGTAGAAACTGACGGCAGAAACCAAAGAGATGACCGAGACAGAGCAAATGAACGGTCACTAGGCAAGCGAACAGTCGCTGAGCAGCGGCAACGCCGCGTCGAGGCGCCGTGGGTAAGCGAAAGGTCGATCAGAAATGGCACCCTCAGAAATGGCCCCAGCCGTGACAAGAGTAACTGGCAATACTTCCTTCTCTATTTCTCTCTCTTTTCTCTCGGCTCACTCTCTAAATACACTAAGGGACAAGCAAAAAGGTGAAAGAGAAGACCGACAAGGGACAGAAATACAGAGAACGTCGGCACAGAGAGAGGAGTAGCTACGGTGCCGTAAAAAGGAGAAAAACGGAAGAACCAGAGAGTTCAATCAACTCAAAAAGACAGAAAGGAAGAATGAAGAGACGGTCAAGAGAAGGAGTGAGAGAGACTGCTCAAGAATCGAGGAGGCAGAGGGGTTAAAAACGAGGAGTCACCAACGGGCAGCCTGGGTGGCCGGCCCGGGCATCTCTTGACCCGATCAAAGCCTACTCCTAGTTGAGGCCCATCATCATTGTGTAAGGGAGAAAAAAAGATTGGGTTGAAAAACTAAAAAATATTTGGATAACATGGGCCACAAAAGGCCTACAAAAACCAATCGTGCCTTAGCTCTCTCCATCAATGCTCCAATGATTTCTCCTCCATGATCCTGGATAATACAGACACTGATTGAAGATTCTTTCTATAAAAAACCTGCATCAAAATTAAATTTTACCCATTTTTCTAGAGGAGCACTCCATTGTTTGCAAGATTTAGCAGGAAGGTGATTCGCTTTTAATTGGCATAGAGCATTCAAGTAGCTCTGTGCCGAAGGGTTCACTTGAAGAAAGATTTCAGACGACCCTGGTATATCTTCTTTCTGCTTAAGTTTATTCATAAATAGCCAAATTCTCTCCATTGCAATCACTTCATAATTTAGGAATTTTCCTTCTTGATCCATCGAGAAAGGAAAACTATTCTGCTAGTTCAGTAGTTTCCTTAACCACTGCTGAATGGTCTAGTCTTTGAAAGGTTCTAGCCGCAACTGCCATCCAGAGTTGAAGCATAATGCGAGGACCAGCGGACATCTCAGAAAAAGGTGTTCCACAGTTTCTTCCTCAGTCTCCCAAAATATGCAGTTAACCTCCTGGGGGAAGCGGCTATTAAGTTTCCCAAAAGTTGGGAGAATGCCAAACATCATCTTTCACACGAAATGTTTGTGACGGTTATGAAGCTTAGACTTCCATATTTCTTTCTAGCCAAAGGAAAAAGGTTGTGTCATGGTGTTAAACCTACTTTGATTTTTCAAAAAGTAAGTAGATTAACTGAAAACTTTCCTGACTTAGAGGAAAGCCATAAGGGTAAATCTTATTCCTGAGTAATAGGGATACTGATTTGGAGAATCTCCTGGACGACCTCTATAGGGAAGATATCATTAAGCAATTCCAGGTTCCAAGTATGAATTTGCTTAGCCAAGAGCTGGCTAACCTTAGTAACCGTATCATTGGCTTCAATTCCGTCCAGTATTCGGTGGTGTGGGAGGGAGGGGATCCAAGGGTCCTCTTAAATATTTGCTTCCGTTTCCGATCTTATCTTCAGACAGATATTCCTCTTCGACATATTCTTTGCAGATTAGATACCCATCCAAATCCAAGATGCAGCCTGTGGTTTCTTGTCCGAATTCCACATTTTTTCCCTCTTAATATTTGGCTTTTATAGCTTCACCCAAGGTCTATGTAGTTCAGCAACCAACTGCCAACCAAATTTTGAGTTACAAGCTTTGTTATTTTCCTCAGTTTTTCGAAACCTCATACCTCCTATACTCTTGGAGGTAGCAAACACTATCCCATGCTTTGAGCTAAAAATGACGCTTTCTGTCTGTCGTAAAACCCACCAAAAATCCCTAGCCATTTTGTCCAGCTTGTTGCATATAGAGGTAGGTAGGGAGAAACAGTTCATAATTTGTAAAGGGATCGCGTGAAGTACAGTTCTGGCTAGAACGCCCCTGCCCACTCAAGATAATGAATTCATTTTCCACCCTCCTAGCCAAGTTCTGACTTTCTCAATGATCTCCATAGAAACTTCTTTTTTTTTTTATTTTTTTATTTTTATGACACTTGCAAAAATGAACTCCTAGATATTTACTTTTGTAGTCACACTCTACCGTTTCCAAAGCTGATCCAGTGCTCGTTTTAGTGTATTGATCTACATTCTTGCTATAGTGGGTGGTGCTATTTTTGGTGTTCACCGTTTGACCGGACTATGAACTGAAGGTGTCCAGGATATTCTTAACTTCCTTTACCTCCTCCTAAATAGCCCTGCAGAAAATGGTTAAACCATCAGCAAACATAAGGTGAGTTATGGGAGGGCTTTCCCAACTAATCTTGATACCATAGATTCGTCCTTCCTGCTCCTAGCCATTATTAACCTAGATAAAAGGTGAAAGCAAATAGTGAATAAGGTCGGGGACATAGGATTCCCTTGCCTTATTCCCCTAAACAAAGAGAAAAAACTGTAAGGAGATCTGTTAATTAAAATAGAGAAAGAGACAGAAGATAAAAAAGCATGGATCAAGTTAACAAACTTCTCATAAAAGCCATGGTATTTAAGGATATTAGTTAGCACATCCTACTGAACTTTGTCGTAAGCTTTTGCCATATCAAATTTAATCTCCATCAAACATAACTTACGTTTCTTTTTTATTCAGGTGATGCATGATTACGTGAGAAATGATAATATTGTCACTCATGCCCCTGTTAGGAATAAAAGCAAATTGGATGGGGGATATAATTCTGTCCAAGAGATATTTGAGGCGATTCGAGATGATTTTGGTAGCAGATTTGTAGTCTAGGTTACAAAGAGATATTGGACGGAAATGATCAACTTTGAAAGAGCTAGCTTTTTTAGGAAGGAAAGCCAATAATATGTGGTTGATTGCTTTCAATATATGGTCATGTTGAAAGAAATGCTGAATAGCAGTTATAACTCTAGGTCCTACAATATGCCAATATGTCTTGTGAAAACAAGGGCTCATATTGTCTGTTCCTGGATTTTTTTCTAGATTTAAGTTTGAAAAAAATATTCTTTATGTCCTCAGCCAAGGGAATAGAACAAAGAGAATCATTTGTTTCTCTATCAATAGAGGTTTGGCAAAATTTGGATAAGTTATTAGGAATAGAGGGGTTAACAGAGGTGAATAAATCATTAAACCAATCAAAGAAAAGAGAACCAATACCATTCCAATATCAAGCCAAGAACCATGGTCAGAAACTAAACTATCAATACGATTATAATTCCTACGGGTAACAGTTGAGATATAAAAGAAACAAGTATTACATTCCCTCTTCAAGCCAATGTGATTTTCCTTTGTTCCTTCACATGAGTTTTTCTCACAACAACAACTCATCTAGCTCTTCTTGGAGCTTTTTTTCCCTATCCAGATCGTGAGAAGGAGTAAGGGATTGGATGTGATCAATAGGGGCTTTAGTGCTTTTATGAGGTCTTGAACACAACTGAAGGCATGCTTGTTCCAAATTTGAGAGATAGTTTAGTCTCTTTAAGATGGGAATATAGATGGAATAGAGGTGAAGTGGGAGGAGTGGAATCCCAATCTGTTTGGATAACATCGTAGGAAGAGGATTCCCTAGTTCATATGGATTCAAAACGGAAAAGCTTGGGATAAAAATTCCTAACTGGAGCTGTGTCGAAAATGAGGGGGCGATGATGTGCTGGGAGATGTGTAATATGAGTATGAGGGAAAAGAGTGCGCCAATTGGCATTAGCGAGGCCCCTGTGCAATCTTATTTGAATATCAGTAGCACTTGATCTTTATTATTCCATGTAAAAGGTTAGCCAGAGAAGCCGAGGTCTATGAGACCATTATCATGGATAAAACTACTAAAACCACCACAACTGGAAGACAGTGAGGAGCCACCACCTATTTATCAGAGTGATACAGATAATAGTTAAAGTCACCAATGAGTAGCCAAGAACCATTAAGAGCTTGTTCAATACAGTTAAGACTATCCCATAGAAGATGCTTTTGAGACTTAGTGAAGGGACCATAAATCCCTTTGAACTGCCAAGGGGTGCCAGGAAGGTGAGAAAGAATGAGAGCATTGATCAGATTTGACGTGATGATCTGTAAGCTGGCAGAGTTTAGCCAAGCAAGGGCAATACCCCCTGACCGGCCAATAGCAGGAGTAAATTCAAAGTTTTAGAAGCTAAGAGAAGGGAGAAGAGAGAATGTGAGAGTTTAGAGGCAGAAGAGAATTTGATTTCAGAGAGGAAGATGATAGAAGGTTTGTAAGAGCGCATAGAGTCTCTCAGAGAATCTATTACCTTAGGCTTTGAGAGCCCTTGGCAGTTCCATACAAAAGCGATCATATTGAGGTTGGGGGCATGGGTTTGCCCGCCTCCTCAGCCTTCATGTTTGTGGAAATATCGTTAGACACTTCTTCAATGGTGATCGAGTTTGAGACCTGATTATTAATAGTCTCTGGGATCAATGAGAGCTTGCCTTTGATTCGAGCATCCCTTTTTACATGTACGAATCTTTTACGAGTGACTGTCATGTTTGCTTCCTCTATAATCACAGTTTCCTCCACCATAGTTGGTTATTCTCCATGTGGTTCAGGAGATTGATCCCGGATGACGAAGGGAGAAGCCACAGTAGAAGAAAGATTCAGTTTGCTCATGAGATTTTGTAAATTTGATGAAGTAATTTGAGATTTTGAAAATTCCTCTGCCCCTAACATTAGGTTGGGTATGGTGGGCCTGAGAGGAGAGTCATTGCCCTTACAAGCAAAATTTCCTGGGTCCATGTGGATGAGGGTAGAAGACCTTTTTCTTGAGTTTGAGCTTGTTGTGGTTTGGGTGGATATGTAGAATTAGGTTTGATGGTGGATAGTGTTTGTGGTTGGATTAGCGGTATTTAGGCGAGGCTTGGGCTTGCGACAAACATTTGATATGGTTGGATTTCAGTTATTTGGACTAGGCTCGAAATATTGGTTTTCTCAGAGTTGTTTTGGTTTAGTGGGGTGGGTGTGAGTAAATGTTCTGAATTAGAATTTGTTCTAGGGATTTGGTCCATGGTGAAAGGTAGGGCTTTAAACGGGGCGGGTTTTACCTGTAGTTGAGTGGGTCTATACCCGTTTATAGCGGGTAAGGTGCAAAATTTATACTCGTGGATCCGGACTCGTAGAACTTCTATTAAATGTGTTTGGGCAGGGTATTATGATACCTAGACCCGTTTACGCGTTATAATAAAATAATAATATATTTATCTATATTATGTTATTTTTTTATGACTACATAATTTATATTGTATTGAATTAGGAGTTTTGTTTTTATTGGATTAATGTATTGGTGAAGATTTTACGTATACTTGAACTTTTAATCATTTGAATTAAATTTTTTTATTTATATTTTAGAGATGTTTAAGGATTTTATCTGTTGAAAGAGATGTTAAAGGAATTATGTTAATGAAATTATAATTTTTGTTTTAGAATTATGTATTGTTATATATATATATATATATTTATTTAACAAGAAAAAAAATATGACAGACTGGTACGGGCATACCCAGATCCTACCTGAGACCTTAAAGGGTAGGGTCTGGATCTATAAATTTTATACCCGACGGATCTGAATTTATGTTTGGATCAATATTTCACTATAAGAGTCTGGGTCTGGTACAGGGAGTACTGTACCTGTTTGATCTCATTTACAACCCTAATGACAGGAAAGTGGTCAGGTACTATTATGTTACATTGAGAGGAGGTGGAGGCAAGGTTGTTCAAACTTTTGCTACCAACCTTGTAAGTCAAGTCTCTTTAAGGGGTATTTTTTTCCAGCCTGTTTGTGTCAGGGAAAGGACAGAGGGTTACATCCTTTTGCCCCAAAAGTCTTGAAGATCTTTTATCGGTTTCCATTCTCTTGGTCGGCTGATGTAATTTTTCCACATCCATTGGAGGTGTCCTTGCTGCCGGAGGATTCGCAAATGAGACATTTTCAGCTTGTAACCACATATCAAATTGATCCTCCGGAATTTTTTCGGCTATAGTGCTTGGCAAAAGTTCTAGACTGCTGTTTGTCACATGGCCCATCACTCCACAAGAGTAGCAAAAATCTTGTAGCTGCTCGTATTTTAGGGGGATCCATCTCTGATCAGAGGTTTGGATAGATTCACTTCCACTTTAACCTTTAGAAATTTCTTCGGCCATGATTTACTGTTGTCTGATATATCTGATTCTATAAATGAACCAATGAAATTTCCTATCCTTTTTGCATTTTGAATGTTCATTCTATCAAATGGTAATTTTTGGGCCTACACCAAGAAGTGCAAAGTTGAGAAATCGATATCATTCCAAGTAGACTCGGGGGTCCAATGTTTCAGTACCACATGGGACCTTGGACAGTCCACATCTCTTTATTTAAAATATTCTCAATCACTTTTTGGGAGAGGTTTTTGTAGTCATTCAGTTTCCAAGCAGAGGTCAACACGGACATAATTTCTTTGAAATTAATGTTCTTGAAAGAGTGGACTCTATCCACCAAAAAATGGGTTGACCGAGACAGTTCTTGGTTTGAGCTAGAAATCAGAGAGGATGTCCGATTGAGCGGACGCCATAACCTGCACACCGAAGAAGAAAAAAGAGGGCGACGAGATGCGGAAAACCAGAAAAATCGAAGGATCGAAAAGAGTGAACAAAGTGGAGAAAAAGCAGGGCAAGAGAGAAGGAAGGAGAGGAACGTCGGGAGAGGGGGGGTTAGGACAGAGGAAGATTACAGAAAGAGAGATAGAAAGGGGAAGAGGATAAGAATGAAACCTAAGAATTATTGGACAAGCCAGAGAGATCTTGCTCTGAAAAGAGAGGAGATAGTTCTTCTCAATCAAGGAAAACTGAGAGAGAGAACTGAGTTTCAGTCTCTGACTCCACTATTGAGTAAAAGGAAAATGTAACTAATTTAATATGACTTAGCATTATTATTTGATACACTTTTCTTTTATTTGAAACCATTATCTGATATGGTTAGAAGAAATTATAAGTTAGTACACTTGTTCATATATATATATATATATTTAGATAAGTGAATAACTAAGTCGTAAAATTTAAAATAATAATATGTTCATACTATGAAATTAATGAATACATAGTAAATGTTTCAAATATGTTTTCTAAAAAGAACTAAACTCCCAAATAATAATCCTATTTGAATTCATGAGATCCCATTGATTTACATAGATTCTATTAAAATTTTATAATCTCTTGTATGTTGACTCTATAAATAGGTCACATGAGAAGCCATTAATAAGATGGTTTAGATTTAATACTTGAGTTCTACTTTTCTTTCTCTTATACTTTTTTTTTTAATATATTCTTCTCTTTTACATTATTATTTCGAATAATTCATTGTGTGGCGATCATCAAATTCATAATTGTTCACTCAATTTTGGACTTGAGTTTTAGGATGTTAAATGGGTACAACAGAGAAAAAAAAGAAAGAAAGAAAAAGATTCAGAATGGAGCGTTGTGCCAAAGGGCACTCAACCAAAGAATTGTGCAACAAGTCCATTAATATGTAAACAAAGAATCTCTTTGGACATTTAGTAAAGAAACAAATGAAGTAGGCAATAATTAGTTGTAGTTATTATATTAAGAGTCAACCTAGCACTCTTAATCTCTACTACTCTCTTGGAACACTCGATCCAGCGACGGGGCTTCAAATTTAATCTTGGGAGTTAAAATTTTTTTTCCCAAATGTAAAAATTAAAAAAAAAATTGAAAAATCAAATTTTATAAAACTTTTTATTGTTAATATGAAATATATATAAGTAATAAAAATAATTTTTTGGGACTCATAATCCCTACATATTGCCCTTTAAACTCCATCTCTTATTCAATCCATAATCTAGAAAGGCAAAATGGTAGATTCGAATGCTTCAATTTATAAGATAACATACAAAAAGTGCTATACTTTGCCGTTCTAAGCTGTAGTAATTTACGATGAAAACTTTCTTTTAACTGACTTACTGGGCATTATTAAAAAGGGAAAGGTGTTCTTAGGTGTTCTTAGGTGTATAGTAAAAAATTCTTTTGGAAATGATAGTTCAATGATAAAACATCTTTCTTTAAATACCTTCAAGTGAGAAATTCTACAAATAGTCTTGTATTCTGTATATCTCTTGAAATAATTTGATATCCAATTATGTATCCACATAGTGTTAATTCACTTATGATGATTTATAACATTCTTTAATATTTTTTTAACTATTTCTTTGATACTAAATACTTAATAAAATTCATTACTTATTGGACTAAAAAAAATTTGCCATCTCAATATTTATCTCTATACATTTTAGAATCATTTGTCTCATTCTTTATTTTATTTAAAAATTTATCATAATGTAATTTACTTTTTATATAAAAGTGAAATGCATGCAATCTCCCTTCGTTTCACAACATTTTCTACCATATGAAGGAAGAGATTCTTTTAACAAACATTGATAGTTCGAGTTGATTACTTTTACGACGTGAATTCTTTGTTTGTTTACCAAACTTTCTAATTAATGCATTTTTGCTATTCTTTAATAGAATTATTCAAGATTCATGAAGATTGAACCTACATGCATATCTAATTGAACCAAACAAAAAAATATTTAAAATATAAAATCTCAATAGTAAATAAATAAAGTTCATCAAGAACTAGCTACTAGTTGGCTTAGAAAACACTTGCAATCTATCATAAACTCATCATATTTTCTCAAGGAAAATGAAAACAATAATATATCTAGACAATCATCTCAAATCATCACATGCCTTCTTCTTGATTCTCTTGATTACTTGTTTCTATTTTCAAAACGAGTGTAAGGATCTTGCATTCTTTGAACATCCAAGGCTCCAAATACACCAAATGCACTACTAACATCTTGATCATTATAAATTCCACCTTTTTTATCATCATGATCATCACTAGTTTGATCATCAAGAGCCATCAAATTCTCCTCATACTTAACACTTCTTAGTCTAGCTTGCATCATTTTCCCACCTTTTGGTTCATAGCCCTTTAAAAGACTAACAACTTCTTTCATAGTAGGCCTTTTTTCTGGCTCAGCTTGAACGCATAAGGCCGCAACGTTAATTGATTGTTTCAATTGGGTTTCATCAAAATTTCCTCTAAGTTTTGGATCAACAAGATCCCTAAACCTTCCTTCACCTATTAATGGCTCGGCCCATTCAGTTATAGTCCTTTTAATACCACCAGGGAGTTTCTCAATTGGCTTTCTTCCGGTAATAATTTCTAGTAAAAGAATTCCAAAACTATAAACATCGCAACTTTCTGATACTTTTCCCCACATAGCATATTCTGGTGCTAAATATCCCAACGTGCCTTTAACACGGGTTGTCATGTGGCTGACACCTTCTGGAATGAGCTTTGCAAACCCAAAATCTGCCACCAATGGCTCAAAATCGGAGTCCAAAAGTACATTGCTAGCCTTTATGTCTCTGTGAATGATATGGGGTGTTACTTCATGGTGCAAATACCTAGCACAAAATATCACAAGAAAGAAAAGTGAGAAACAATACTATGTACTAAGAGGAAATGGACCTTAATTAATTCAATTTTTCCCTAAAGCAGCATGGTTTAGCTTAGGTTTCACACTTAAGTCCAACTTTTATTTTATATAGATCAATAAAGTTTGGTTGCTCCAAAACTCTTTTAATGTAAGGTCACACAACCTTATCCCTTTTCGTTCTGTCGTTGATTCTAAGTGATTTGGTATGCTAATAAAGCTAGAGGAATCTTAATTATATGAAGGTGATTAATGTGAAAGAGCTTACAATAAGCCTTGAGCAGATCCAATTGCAATCTTCATTCTTCTTTTCCAATCAAGTTGAACTTCTCCAGCAAATTGTCCATGTAGATGTGATAGCAAACTCAGATTTGGCATGTAATCGTACACTATAAGCCGTTGATCAGTCCCTGCACAGTACCCTCTTAGCCCCAAAAGATTTTTGTGCCTTACCCTTCCAAGTACTTCAACTTCCACAGCAAATTCCATCTCAGCTTTTGAATTCATGGATTTCAACTTCTTAACTGCTATCTGCATTCAACATAAATCATTTTCAATTTAATTTTCCAAGCACTTTAAAGTGTATTATTCAGGAATTTGAATACTGCAACAAGTCACCCACATAAACCATATCAAACATTTAATTTTCAAGACTATTACTACCTGGAGACCATCAGAGGTTTTACCCCAATACACACTTCCAAATCCACCTTCTCCAAGCTTGTTATCCTCACTAAATCCATTGGTAGCTGTATGCAATTCTTTGTAAGAAAATATTCTCCAGGGTGTATTTCCTCCAGTTGGTGACAACCTATACATAATTTCACTTAATTCATTATCACAAGACTTGAAAAAAAAAATTAAGAAGAGAAAATAATAGGAGAAAATTAGGAAAGAAAAAAGAAAAAAAAATCTAAAATTCTTGCCATACCCATTCTCAACCTTCTCTGAACCGCAGCAACTAAGGGATGAACCCATAATTCTTTTGCAATATGGGAAATTAATGGCAAGACAGATTTAGAAATGCGGAAATAGAAGTTGTTGGTCTTTTAAACTTTAAAAAAAAAAAAAAATGTCAACTTCTTTCGTTCTAATAACATGAGATAGCCGTCCTATGCCGGCTGATTTTACTATGCTATTTAGACAAAATGTTGTACTTTGAAGAAATTAAAAAAAAAAAAATTTAAGTGAATTAGTAATGAATAAAAAAACTTGAGAAGGACGTATTTAGGCCAATTTCCTAATTGTTGATGAATTAAAAGTTGAATTGGCTAAATGCTCCTTTCAACAAAATTAATTTGAAATATTTTTATTTAAATCATTGGGTGAAAGAATGCACTTAATAAGAGTTATGCAAGGACAAAGGATATATGTATTTTTCTTAAGGAGCTAGTCAAATATTCAGAAAGCATAAGCAATTGAAAAAGATTATATCAGATTTAACTAATTAAATAAAAAAAGTGATATTAAAAAAAAAAAACTTACAAATTATTCGTAGATATATTTATTAATTGTTTTTTACAATATTACCTTTTTTTAAAAAAAGGTTAAACAAGGTTTTCTCCTCAATCTCAACTAACCTTAAAAACTAACCTTAAAAAGTATAGCTAAAATTTGTAAGAGAACCAATTTTTAAAAATTTTTTGATTACGATGAAAAAAATAAGGTAAATATGTATAAAAATGAGTATTGGCTTGACCTTGAGCCAATAATCATGAATGAATAGGATAACATTGTTCTAACAAAAAAGAAAGAAGTTTGTTACTAGATTTATACGACAAACACTATTTTCTTCTTTTTGTTGAATGACAAATCTAGACTTAATTTGAATCATGTAACATTATTCCACACACCAATATTATCCATCTTTTTTATAAGGTTGATTCTTTCTTTTTATAGAGGTGAAATTGCGCTTAATTTGATTGTTATAACTTATACAATTTTCACCAATTGCATGACATTTCATGCTGATAACTGCGATTTAAATTCATGTTTTGGTACCGGGTGCCTAATGAGCAAAACAAGATTTGTGAGAACAAAAGCTACTAGACGCCTATTACGCAAAGAATCCAAGCATCCGACACTTACTAAAATTTTAAGAAATTTCCTTTTAGTTCATGTACGAATCCTCTTTTGTTAATTTAGTAATTTCGGATATATTTAAGTAGAAGAGAGAGTTAGAATTAGGGTTCAGGCAAGCTTTAGCTAGCCTCCTCTTTAGTTTCTCAACTCGTAACTCTTGCAAAGGATTCGATGCAAGTTTTTGAAAAATTTTCATCAAAGATTGATGCTTCAATTTACTAGTGATGTTTTCTGGACTTTTTCTGGGTTGAGTCCAGTTAAAATTATTGGGTAATAAAGTGGCCCAAATTTTTTTTATCCGACTGTGGCCATAACGCACAATGGTTGTGCATTATGATAACGCATAACCATTGTGCTTTATCAGTTAATCACAATTGCTCCACTAATCAGGCTTATGTGGCTGATAACGCAAAATGGGTGTGTGTTATGATTAGGCAATAACGCATACTCATTGTGCGTTATCAGCCACGTAATTATTTTTTTTTTTAATTTTGTTAATTTTTTAATAATTTTTTTAAATTTTTTAATTTTTTATAATATTTTTTAATTTAATTTATTTTTTTAATGAACATTTTTTTGTTTTTAATCAAAATTTCTTTTGGGAAAACTTATAATTGTATAATTTTTTTTTAGTATTTTGTTTAATGAAATTTTTTTAAATGAAAATTTGTTTTGGAAAAACTTATAATTGTATAATTTTTTTGAAAAGACTGTATTTATTATATTTAACTTATTTTGTAATATTTATATCATTTTCTTGGAAAATATATTTACATTTTAACCATTTCATCGCAAGTTATTTGAAGAAGTAATACTAAAGAAACTGTAAAAATTTAGAGCAATGATGTAGTAATTAGAAGAAATTGAAAGAAAAATTTCATTAATATAAACATGTTTTATTACAACTATTTCAAGAAAATGTCAAACTTATACATTGCTCGATCCGGGGTTATTACAATTTTTTCTATTATGTCCCGGCATGCCACATCTATCACATCTTGGGGGAGAATCCAGATTTCTATAATCCACTTCCCCCTGAAATTGCTTGCCCTGTTTCCTACCCCGTTCTTTTTTCAGGTTTGGAGGATAGGATGTCAAATTAAAAGGAACATCCCTCCAAAAGTTCTCACTCAAGACCGGAAGAAAATTCGCTTGGTAAGTTCTTCTGTACGTTTGTCGCGAATATATCTCCTGCACATAAGTATCTGTTCTTGACCCATTTTCTCTACACACCGCAAGAACATGAGAACAAGGCAATGTATATGTTTGCCATTTTTCGCAACTACAAAATTTATTATTTAGCCGCAATGTATAGACGTTGTTGCCCGTACCAGAAACCCGGATTGGAGATCTGACCATGTATATTCTCTCTCGCGGATTGTAAGTTGTAACTTTGTGTTCTCTTGATTTCAGTTCAATCTGCAAGAACTTGTCAAAAATTCGAGTTGGAAATGAATGCACACAATTTTCTGCCTCTTCACGGTGTTGGTGAAAGTACTTAACTAGTTTGTTGAGTATTAGTTCAATCAGGGCTTTTAAAGGTAGAACCCTAGCTTTCTTCAACACACTGTTAAGTGCTTCGGAAATGTTAGTTATCATGATACCGGGTCTGTGACTGCCATCATGCAACATTGTCCATTTCTCTGCGTCCAACTTCATCAAGTAAATGTAAGCATCAACATTTCTTTCTTGAATCGCTTTCATTACACGGTCAAATTTTCATTGTTTTGTTTCTGTTCCGACCTGCCACATCAAGCTTTTTAGGTTTGTATTTTTAAAAGTCTTGTTGAAATTTGCTCGAATGTGGCGTAAGCAAAACCTGTGAACTGCAAATGGTGGTTGCCACAAAGGTTGACTTTGAATAGCAGAGAAAATACCTTTGTGGCGATCAGAAATGAGGCATACGTGGCGATCTTTGACTACGTATTCTCGCAAGTTTTTAAGGAACCAATTCCAACTCTCGGAGGATTCTTTATCCACAATTGCAAAAGCAAGTGGGAACAAGTGATTATTTGCATCCCACGTACTTGCAATTAACAGCACGCTCTTGTATGGTCCCCATAAGTGTATTCCATCCACGGAAATCACCGATCGGCAATATGGAAATCCGTCTATACATGGAGAGAAACACCAGAAAACAAATTTGAAAACATAATTAGGGGGATTGCTTGTTCTGTGATGCAAAAATTCGTATATAGTCCCCGGGTTTATATCCTCTACAACTTGTAAGTATTTAGGTAGAATACTGAAAGTTGTATCCCAGCTACCAAAAATCCTCTCGATGGCAAATTTTTTAGCATACCATACTCGCTTGTAGGTACAGCCAGTTTGAAACATTACTTGCACTTCTTGAATGATGTTCGAAACAGGTATCTCAAGATCATTGGCAACTAGGTGTGATATAGACATTGATATAAATTTTGAAGACAAGTTTCTGTGTTTGTTTTGTTTAATCTGTACAAGGCATGTGTGTTCTTTGACGAATCTGGTTATTTCTCACCGATTGTGTATGACTTTCTTTTTTATAAGGATGTACCATGAACAGTAATTATTGTCACTGTAATGGTAACATCTTGCGGTCCATGTATCAATCTTACTTTTCAAAACTCGGTACTCACGCCCCATATTAACAGAGTACTTGCAAACCGCACTTACTGCCTGCACTTTGTCAACGAATCTCATGCCTAACTGTATGTCAGTCATGAAGTCGTTCCAATCGAGTAATCAGACAGTACCAGATTCTACAATGTCATCTATAGGAAAATCCGAGACCATATCTAGGAATGCTCCAGAATGTGTGTAGTCATACCTAGCGTTGCTGAACCATTGGCTGCTCTCCCATTGTTGTATTATGTTTTCGGTGACCGGGTTGACAGGATTTTCAAGATTCAGGGGAGGATGGAACTCTCCTTCTTCCGGGTCATTGTCATCATCTGATTCAGATTGACTAGAAACGACATCATCTCCGTCTGACCCGTCAACCTCATCGTCATCATTGTTTACGGTACTGTACAACATATACGGTTCATCAGAAACCATCTGTGTTATGGCCGTAATATGTTTGGACAAAGTTGTTGTGTTTCTTTCGTGCGTACTTGGAATATTTTGTTGTTCGATAGGCTCGAATTCAACAAGAATATGAATTCCTTCCTTCGATAGGTCTGCCGGAATAGTCCATAAATACCGCATTTCTTCATCATTGTTCATACTATATAAATTAAAGTAAAACATACGATGCACCTTGTAGTACGAAGGCACCCTCATCGTCATTCGAACATTCTAGAGATTAGGATCCGTATCTCGATATTTTAAAATTTTTTATGAGTTCCGCATGTGAAATAATTCGGTTTGTTGGCAATGTCCAACTTTTTCGAATTGTTCCTGTAAAATAGGGACCGTATGCATCCCTTGTAACTTCAGAATCCCAAAATAGCTGTAACTCTAACAGGGTTGACTGCTTCCATTTCAAAATTATTTAACTGTAAGAGGTTCGGGAATTGAAAAAGAATGTTTGGAATGTTAAGGGAGGTAAGTTTGATATGGTTTATGTGTTTAGTAGATGTAGAGAAGAATGAATGAATATATCTATTTATAAGGATACAATGGTTTAGGGGGCAGAGAATGGATTGTCGATGGAAAAAGGGAAAAAGTAATTGGAGGGATGAATTATTGTCCTTTGATGAGATGGGTTCACGGGATGAGCTATTTTGACGTCCTTGCAACCAAATTATTGTCCTGGAAAAGAGCTGTGGATGAATTATTGTACTTGGAAAGAGCTGGAAAAGAGGAAAAGAGGAGCTGACAAGAGCTGGGAAAGAGGAAAAGAGGATGTGTGAACGAATTATTGTACTGGGAAAGAGGAAAAGAGGAGGTGACAAGTGAGGATAACGCACAACTGTTGTGTGTCATCCTCAAAGATAACGCACAACGGCCGTGCGTTATCTTTGAGAATAACGCACAACCGTTGTGCGTTATTTTTGAGAATAACGCACAACCGTTGTGCGTTAACCTCAGAGCTTTATTTATTTATGTTTTTTACAAATTTTTTTTTCTTGGGTAAATTTTTTTCCTTTTACAAATTAACCCTTTTTTTTTAGAAAACTTTTTTTTCCTGGGTAGATTTTTTTCCTTTTACAAAATGACCTTTTTTTTAATTTTTTTCAGCAAAATTTTTTCTTTTAGTGTTTTACCCCATTTTTTTTCTAAGCAAACTTTTTTCTTTTACACATTTACCCCTTTTTTTTCCCTTTTTTCAAGCTAATTAAAAGATTTGTTAAAATTCTTAGTATTAAACTTTTGGTTTAGGAATTTAACACTCAAATTGAAAATGTCATGTTTAAACTGGAGAATTTGAAATTTTGAATTAAAATACATAAAACAAAAAAATCAATAATTTAAACAACAGCTGAGTACTTTATATAGAAATTTAAATTACATATAACTGGCAATGAAAACTAGAAAATAATAACTATAGCTAAGGCCAGTCGGATGGCGTGAACCGCATAGTCTTCCTACCAACACGATGCCCGATGCCCGAAGCCTAGAGTCTGAACACCGTCCTTGTCATCCTACTGCTCCTCTTCATCAGACGAGGATGCATGCGATATAGGCTGATATGGCGTTGATGAACCGGTTGTGCTCGGAAGAGGTGGGGCCCGAAACCCGGAATTAGCGTTACGCCAGTTTTCTATGCAATTAGCGTGGCTTAAGCCGCGTGAATACATATAACGCACACTCATTGTGCGTTATGGCTTGTCCAGGAAAAAAAATGGGCCTTTTTAGTGCATGATTGTATTTTCTGGGCCCATGTCAGAAAAAAAAACCATGTTTTCTATCTCTTTAGTTTTCATTAACTGTTTGTTTACTTTAGTCATTCTCTCAATTTAAAAACATGATGTAGTCAAGGCTAACATTTATGTGATTTATCTATTGATTTTATCTATCGGTTAATAGTGGATGCGTTGTTATTGTTCTTACGTTTTCAGTTATCTGATCACCAATTGAATGAATTTGGTTAGGAGATTCAGAGAGATATCTTAACTTAAAGATAAAATAACAGTCATAAATTTTATGCAGAATAGGCATATATGTCTGTGTGATTTGTATAACAAGTAAGTGTTGGTTCTTAATGCGTTCTTTGAGATATAGGGAATTTGCTTAATTGAATAGGTTTAATAGACATCAGAGAGAGGTGTTAAGCAATTAAGAACACTCGTTAACCATTACAATACATAAGAGAAATTAATTAATAATGAACATAAAGTAGAAATTGGTGAACTCATGTGTCTTACCTATCCTTAAAATCGAATCTAGATTTAATTACAAATACCACTTTAAGTATGATTGTTGGTTAAATATGAAAATTAAGAAATTTTACTTATCACTTTATTACTTCATTATGATTTATTACACCTGCTATTTAATTTTGCAACTACCACACTCATTTGAAAAAAAAATATATATATATATATATATATCCGCCATCCAGCTATTTCATAAACCCATTCCTCTTCTGGATTAATCAAAAAATATAGCAAACTAATTAATCCACAAAGTATTAAAAATTTGAATTGGGCCATCAGCGTCCCAACACTCACAAACTCACAAGTCAACTAAAAATAATCTCGTCTTTTTTTAGAATGTCCCATTTTGGACGGGGATGGAAGAAATTGGATTTGCTCCTTCTCAATTCCCAACGGACTGAAAATAATGTGTTAGATTTTTTGAACTTGGACCTAACTCACCCCAAAAGATATTTCAAGGGGAGGACTGCTCAAGTCTTTCTAAGTTGTAATTATTTTCTTTAATTAGTCGATGTGGATTCTCAACACACCCCTCACACCCAACTCCGGCAGCCCAACAATTGGCTCTGATACCATGTTAGATTTTTTGGATTTGGACCTAACTCACACTAGAAGGTACCTCAAGAGGGGAGGACTGCCCAAGTCTTTATAAGTTTTACTTATTTTCTTTAATTAGCCGACGTGAGATTCTCAACCTAATGAAAAAGTAATAGTTAACTAAATACCAAAATTAATAAAAATTACAGACAGACATACAAAATTTACTTTCGAGGCTGCAACTCCATGCAAAATTCTGCCATTTTGGGAGCTCAAATTTATTCCAAAATTTAAAAATGAAAAAATTTGTCACTTTCCCATTCCCAGAGAGACTTGTCCAATTTCTTCCCAAATATTAATTCCGGTCCTCCTTATGTCAAGGTTTTAGAAGTTTAGATGAGGTTTATAGCAACCGCGACAATTGTCTTGCTTACAAGTGAGATCAATGCACAGCATATAAGATAATAATGATAATATTCTAGAGATAAAGAGCACAATATCTCACAAGAAATTAAAAAAAAAAAAAAAAGAAACAAATCCAGCAGGCATAGAATCATTTATGTAGTCTACTACCTTATTATTATTATTATTATTATTATTATTATTATTATTATTATTATTATTATTATACAAGATCTTCTACGAATATCATATCTAGAGTGATGTTATGAGGATCAGTGCCGAGTAAATTTATTAGTTCAATCGGAGATTAAAAAAATATTATTTATTACAAAAAGTACTCTTATAAATTAGAAATAAAAAGTTAATTTTTATTGTATTTCTAATTTTATACTTGAATTAAGACAGTTAATGCTCTTAAGATTGATCTCCATACATTTATTGATATTATATACCGAGTAATATTATAGAGATCAATACTCAGTAAAATATATATAAGATATATGCGTGTTATAATGTTGGTTCAATTAATTGTATTAGATAGAGATAAAAATCTCATTTACTATGAAAATACTTGTATGAATAAGATGCAGAGAGATTAGAAGAAAGATTGTTCTTTAATTTGAATAGTGTAAATCATCCTTGACAGTTATATTGGAAGGTATTAATTTTGGACAAAATTCTCTATTTTAGTGTATTATGCTCATTTTCTCATCTCCATTATACTTTTGGTAAAATTTATTGTTTCTTTATGACTGATATTCTCTTGTATTCACTTATTGATTGATATTTATTAATAGTATATTTTTTCATTAATAATAGATTAAAAAATCTCGTAATTTTTTCACTTTAATTTTATAGAGTTTTTCCACGTAATGTTACTTTTGGAGTTCCTAATATATTTTTACAAGAAACTTTTGTCAAGATTATTGATTTGTTGGTATTTGTTGTTTCTTCAATATCTTGGATCTGTTAATATTTTTCTCCCCAAACGCCTTTATGCCTAAATTAGTAGAGATATAAGGTGATTTATCATTTAATGTCACAATGTTTAATGAATAATAGAAGAAAGAATAACGCTAAAAAAAAAAAAGAATTTCAATACAATTTTTTTTAATCGGATATTCGAAAGTGATCGACTAATCTAGGAAGGGCACAAAGTTAACATACGTTATTAAATGACTTAAAAAATTTACAACCTCTCACTTAACATGATAAGTAGAGGTACTAAGTTAAAGAACTCGCACTATTAAACTATGCCCTTATTTTTCATTGCTTAAAATAAAAAGATTTTAACTTATTTTAAACTATAAATTATTTTTGAGTTGCTTTTAACTATTTATTATATATGTTTATAGTTTAAAATAAGTTTAAAAAAGTTATTTCTTAAAAATTACTTTAGAGATGTTTTTTTAAATTGTTTTTATTTATTGATGCTGTTAAAATTAAACATATTAGAATAATTCTTTTAAAATAAATTTTTTAAAAAAAAAAATACTCGTCAAATCTCAATATGCTCGCATAATTTCCCCTCTAGGATCCCCATAAGAGAGACTTGTTACAGCTCCCCGGCCTGCATTACTTTTCTGAATTGGGCTCTCTAAAGATAAACAGGCTCTCTCCAACTGGGTTAGGATCCATTGGGCCGAAGGCAATAAAATTGTATCCTATCAAGGAACATCATTTTATTATTATTATTATTATTATTATTATTATTATTATTATTATTATTATTATTATTATTATTATCATTATTATTATATCAAATATATAATCCAACTATAATACAACCTTTTTTTTCTTGGGAATGCAAAATATATAATGAAAATGTCAGGGAATTTTCCGAGGCCTAAGGCATGGGAATAATATTCATAAGTTTGACAGCACCTATTATCCTATCTTGATGTTTATATACCGAACAAATAGTTCTAATTCTTTAATTTAAAATAAGAGAAAATAGTTTATTTAGTTTCAAAAGTTTAAACATTAATATGATTTTCAATTTTTTTTCTATTATGATCTTTAAACAAATTACATCAATTCGATAAAATCTTTTTACTATTAAATTTGACCTTAACTTCTATAGAAACAATTACACAAACTGTTTAGGTAAGATGACCTGAAAATAAAATATGCATGGTAAGTCATTCATACAAATGTAACACATCTAAGATTTGATTTGTGGGCATATTAAAGGAGGTAACCTTTCAAAAATTGCACTTCATGTATGTTTCTTTTAGACAATGATTTATAATACATATTTTATTTTTTATATTACCGCATGTGAGTAATTTGTTATATTTTTTACGAAAATTAAATGTTTGACAATAAAATAATTTTATTAGATTATTGTAAATTATTTATATACTATAATTATAAAAAATAAACTAAAACATAAACATATAACACTTAAACATGTCCTGTAGATTAGAAAATATATATTTACCCACCAAACAATATTCATGAGCATAAACCTACTGCCGCTCAAGTCAGTCAATTGAAATATAATATGAATCAAACTCACGATCTACATATTAATTAATAATAAATGTTTATAATCAATATTGGTGCTACCCCTTGCCAGCAAATATTATCTTCTTTGCTAACCAAAAAAAAAATTAAAAATTAAAAAATTTGATTAATTACTTTGCATTTGGATTGGACCAAAAAAAGTTAAAGACCCCTTGGAAATGTGCATAAAAAATGTCGATTGCTAGCCATACAATCGAACAAACCCTTTGAGTTGTAGTTTTCATAGCTTTTAATGGAAATAAAACAATGCCAACACTCAACTATACATACATACAGTTGCCCCCTCTTTTTTTCTTTTTATTAAATCATTGAAACTCAAATGATTTTTTTTCCTGACGTAAAGGCAAACTCCATGCGAGTCAAAATCATTGGCAACTCATCTCTTGATCATCATCATTTTAAAGAATCCTTTCCACAAATTATCCATAACCACAAGAAACTCAATGTGGGATTTCCAGGGTTTCCCTATCGATGGAAGTTTGAGTTTTATTTGGATTGGATTTTCTTTTGAGAAATTTGATTTTGAAAATAAGAAATTGGTTGGATGTGTAAAAAGTTTTTTTTTAATTTTTTTTAATGCTATGCATAATTATAAACTATCTAAAAGCTTTTTTTTTTTTTTTTTTAACTTTCTATATTCACGAATTGTTTACGACTTAACTAGCATGATAAATACGCGATAATGATAAGAGGTGTGTAATTTGATGGCGCGACTCTCCTCACCTAAGTCCTACCTACATGCCAAGTACGAGGTCCTGATCAGTTCGAGTCACTAAGAAAACAATATAATATTGTATGTAAGCCTTATGTTGTTGTTTGAGAGTCTTGTGTTCTCTGATTCCTTCGAATTAATCGATGTTTCTTTGATACCGAGTTACCAAAATATACTCAACGCAATAGTTTTATGCACATATGCCTCTTGCATGTGAGATCTTTACTAAATGTATTTTAATTCTTAAAATGGATCGTAAAAAAGAAGAATTTTATGTGATATATACTTAGTTGATGATGGAAATGCATGCCAATACATAAAGAATGTGCACTATTATAGTTTGTGTAACTATGACTTAAGAATGGGTTATATATAGGGGCTTAAACTATGTCGAAAATCATCGTATTGAGCATAATTTGTCATATTGGTAAAGTTGTAAATAACTTATAAATATAAAAATTTGAAAAAAAGCTGTTGACTATAAATCAAAAAGTCAAAATAAGTTATGGTTACATATATCGAATTTCTCTTAAACTTCATACTACCATTTTACCTAAAATCAATTTGTTTTAGAAAAGACGCATACTCAAGCTTTATAATTCATTCAGTACGTACAAGTGTCCATAATATTCGACTGTAATTTGACTCCATCCGTTACGAGACAATTGATGTTCACTAACCTTATGTTTTTCGTTTTGAGATTCAATACAAATGAAACCGACACACAAATTAAAATTGAACCGGGAAACTTGAATATATAGGAGGTGAAGAAGAATTATAGGATCAATTGTAAGTAGGGACTCAAAGAAAGCGTATACAAAGTGTTGTTCTTCTCAGAAGTGTGGCATTATTGGAGGATACGTTTGACCAATAATTCTCTAATATTGGATGTTGCTGTAACTTGCACTTCCATGGCAATGGCATGCTTCAATCTGTTCATGTGTAAGCAAAAATCCCTTGAAAAGATGACCATAGGATATATGTATATTGGATCATTATAATAAGATGTGGCCAAACGACATTGCGGCTTTGATATATGCGACCTGGACCTCCATATTAATTATTGTTGGTTTCTTCATCATCTTTTTGTTTGTGGAAGTTAATTCAATTAGATGGATTTCTCTCATATTCATGAATTCATGCGACTGTTTCACTCCACAGTTTCTATCACGTAACCCTCAACTTCCACCAGGATTCCCAATCAATGCTCATGTGTGATTCTACTAGTACATTGTTACACAGAAATGAAATTTTTTTACTTAATTTCTTATTATTCAAAAATGAGTTTAGAATCTCTAAGATCGAAAGAAACGTTAAATATCTTTCTTAACTTGATACTAACAAATAGTTAAGTTTGACTTTTATGTTGTATTAAAAATTATCTGTCAATTTAATATAGTGCTAAATAATTACTTAACACAAAGACACTAAGAGTTGTTTACGCAATTCTACCAACAATGCCTACCTCTACAGAATCATCGTCACTAATTTGATCCACTATATGAGAAAAAGAAAAAAAAAAAAAAAACAGTTGTACAATTCTAAGTAATGATCAATTCGACCATAGCAATCGACATATACTTTGCTGGAACAATTTGCCGCGTGTTAGATTAGAAACACTCGATCTAACACCCCGAGCAGCTAAAACAAAGTGACTAAGTCAAAAATAAAGATCTAAACGTAACTATCGATTATAATATGAGTGAAATAAATAAATGCTGTGTTGGGACTGCGACACTTCTTAACCAGAACAAATTAACACCAGCCGCATTAGAATTTTCTAACAGAAATTTCCAGACTTCTATCTCCCAGATATATGAAGATACTCTCTTAATTTTTGTGAGAAAAACGTCTGTAAGTTGGTAAAATAAACAAAGAAACCGAAAACTTGTTGAAGAAGGTTCCCTACTTAAAGCCTGCTTCTAATTTTCAGGTGATTACTTTAATAGTCTTCAAATATCTCCAAGTCTGAATTAAATCAGCATATGTTTCAAATAATCTTCAAAGATCTTGTATACATATTAAAGAGATAAGGACTACTTAATAGAATTGAACTTTACTTCTTCAAACAATGCCAACTCATTTTTTAATCCAACTTAGAAACGTTATTTCCCAAACAATCTCTTCCATTGGAATTGTTTAATTCAAAACTTATCTTCAATAATCAACAATAGCAAAGTTTGTTTGTAAGTTCATAACTGTTTTGACATAACATCGAAAAGCAACCAGAAGTTTCAACACAACACAAAGTCTCTAAGCCATATCAAATTATTAATGCATAGCAATAACTCCAAGAACAAACATATAATGCACTTAGCACTTGTTAAATAAGAAAATCGGCATATAGAGACCATCAGAAACATTCTGTTAAGATAGAATGACAAAGATATAATATCATATCTTGAGCCAAAAGTAAGGCTCTTAATATAACAACCAGATATATCATCAACAATATAAACATATATTAATTACTCCCCCTTAATGCTCCCCTATTTGCATTCTCCCTTTTTTTGGATCAAACACTGACAAACTTTACTCGACTTTCTCTAACATCACAAGATTCAACAGTTATTCCAAGAACCTATAAAATCTTACCATTCAAAGTACTTTCCAATAGTTATGGATTCACTAGCAATAGGAAACTCATCAGAAGAAGGTGTTGTAGCAAACTGAATTTTTCCAACACCAATGTATCAACATGTTCATAATAAGAAAAATCATTCATAAATAGAGTTGAAATGGATTTACCAGATTATCGTCTAACATATCAACTCTTCTCCCTTCGTTCCAAATGGCCTCCATTTTGAGAGTTCATGTTCGCCAATATCCATATTACCATATTGTCTCAATTTGTTTCATCCAACGTCAACATTCTTTAACATCAACCATTTAAAGATTCTTGATAAAAGCTATGTATCTCAAACAACACCTTCAGGTGTCTTTTTGGTGAAGCTACCTCTTATGTTTGAGTAATTTCCTTCAACGCAATAACTGTCAGTTTCATTGTTGATTTTTGTCAGCACTGCACAAACATGAGCTTCTTTGACAAATTTAACAGTAAGATTTTGAGTGGATTTTACCATGTATAAGCTTGAAACTACTACAAAGAGAAGCTTTTCGAAACTCTAAGAGAAAATAAGAATCCAAATAGATAAAAACAAATGTAATCTATTACCCACTTGAGAGTCCTAAAACTTTCAGAAATAAGAGAGAGAGAGAGAGAGAGAGAGAGAGAGAGAGAGAGAGAGAGAGAGAGAGAGAGAGAGAGAGAGAGACTTTAACTTCAATAGGGAGATGGAACATCACTCTGCTCGGAAGTCCTCGATAACAGTTAATCATTACTCCTTGGAAACTCTTTAACTATCATCTTATGAGACTTCCACTTGATATAGAACTATGTATATCTTCTTCTTCTTCTTCTTTTTTAAACTAAATTCACCAACATTTTTTTAAAATAAACAAAACAAAGAAAAAGTACTATGTTGTGTCGAAGTTGTCAGAATCACTTCACACTGTGCAAAGGCAAGGAGCCTTCTTCCTTGTTCTCATAATTTATTGCAAAAGTACTCTTTTTGACATCATCATCAAAGTAATTATACCTCTAGTACACGATCGATGTTCTATGAGAACTATCATATGCTGTGAACAATCATTGTCAAGGTACCTTCAACATGGTGAACTTATCTTCAATGATTAGATGAGCAAAGCTTTTGACATCTTTCTTGATAACCCAAATTAGTCTGAACTTGTTCAACTTCCTGTCAACAACAAGACTAGGTTTAGTAATAATGTTACATTGTTGAAGATCTTTGGTTCTTTTGAAACACCGTCTCCAAACATGTATAGAAATATTGTAATAATTGCATATTAGAGGTGGCTTTCTTGGATTCATTCTCCTGAAGAAACTCTTCTTTTCAGCATTTGACAACTTGACTTTCATTACTCTAACTTCTAACTCTTTGATTCTTTTCTGTTATGTTAGACTACTAGTTACTGAATCGACAAAACCCAGACCAGTGAGATCACCAAAGCTTTTTTCAGATTCCAAGATTTCATCCAACTTCATCTTTCCCTTGTTTAGTTTTTCCATGTATTTTTTCTGCTTCCTCTAATTTTCCAACAGTCTTCTCATGTTGAGTCATTAAGTGGAGATCTTGTTTCAACTTTTGACACAGGGCATTTACTTGTGAATTTTCCTCCAACAACCTGTCATTTTCAGCCTAATCATAATATAATCTTTATTTAGCTCTTATGCTGTGTGCAAAAGGTTATATTTTTCCTCAAGCTTGTTATAGTCGGCCTCTTTTTTGTTAGACTCAACATCTTCACTGTCAGTCAAAGCATCTATATTAACACAAGTTGGAGTTTTGTTACCTGACTCATATTGTAAGTGGAAAGCAACATTGTTGACTTGTGAGTCTTCCTCATCACTCTCAGGTTGTGTGTCATAGACTGTGTCATCACCAAGAGTGGTGTTATATGACTTGTTCTTTTTCAACATATTTGCACATTCAGATTGAATATGCCCACGACCTCCACATTCGAAACATCTGATTCCATTATTATTTTTTGTTAGATCAAGTTTACCTCTTGGTTCAATAACATTAACTTGAAAAGAAACTCTTGTCAAGTTTTTAATAGATAGTGTCATTTCATAAGCCTGGAAAGATTCTATCAATTCATCAAGTTTTATAGTTGACACATCCTTAGGTTCCTCTATTACAGTAACGTTTGCTCTAAATCTTTCAAGACGAGACCTTAGAGTCTTTCTAACCAGTTTTTCTTGTTGAAAACTTTCACCAAGTTGATATGCTTAATTAACTATGTCACACAACTTCCTTATGAATAACTCAATAGTCTTATCTCTCTTATTCGCAACTCTTCAAAGTTACTTGTCAACATTTGAAGTCTAGCTCTCTTCATGTATTATTTGCAAGGTATTCCATGCATCTTTTTCTGTGTCATATTGGGATATTAACTTGAATTCTTCCTGGTTAACACCAGCAAAAATAGTATTAACACCTTTGCATTTGTTGATGCTTCTTTCTTTTCTTCAGGTATCCATTTAAATCTAGCCTTCTTGTCTCCATTTGTGATAGTAGGCCTTTTCCAACCTAATTCAACAACATCCATGAAGGTTTTCATATTGTAGGTTTCTTTTTTTTTTTGGCCTACTTCTTCCCAATATTTTTCTTTTTCCAGCCCATTTTTCTTTTATCCCTATGATGATCCAATGAGCCACAACAGAAAGATAAGGTTGTTTGAATTGGTCAGAGATGTCAAGTCGGGCCAACCCGGGCTTCCCTTTGTGACTTGACCTATTTTAACCTCTCATCTCCTCGGTTCTCTCACAACCGACTCTCTTTATTTTTCCTTCTCTTTTTCTCTGCCACTCCGAGTTGCATCTCTGTCTCTTCTTCTTCCTCTCTTGGCCACGGCTTGCTGTGACCGCTGCTCTTCTCCGCCTCTTTAGCTTCTGTGCCGCTGCCTCGGTCAAATCGATCGTTGGCCTCTTGTGATCGTCACTCGATTGCTGTTCTGTGTTTGAGGGGAAACCGAAATATTTTAGAGAGAGAGAGAGAGAGAGAGAGAGAGAGAGAGAGAGAGAGAGAGAGAGAGAGAGAGAGAGAGGAAAAACGGTGACAGATTTCGTGTTTTTGTGGCCCTTGACTGAGGGAACCCATTTTTTACGATCGTGGAGTTATTTTACCGCCGGTGGCTCGACGCGGCTCGTTGTTTCTCGCTGCTGCTTGGCGCCATTTCGGTCTCGGCTTTGTTTCTTCGCTGTCGGTACCGATACCACAGCAGTAGGTAAGGGTTCGTTTTTTATCGTCATTTCCTTTACAATTTTACTGATGGGTTTATTGCAGTTTTTCTGGTCTTGCCATTTGGCTTGAACCGACGGCTTAGGAGGAAGAAAAAAGGAACCTTTTGTAATAGTTAGGGCTGTTTTTATTTTTTATTTTTTCACTATGCTATTGAAATTGTTTGTAATAGTAAATAGTCATTGTAATAGTAATTAGATCCAACAAGTGGTATCAGAGCCAAGTTATCTCGTCGGCGTCGGCAACCTCGAAAAATCCAGATCTGAGGGAACTGTTGAGTTCCTCAGAACTGGCCAGTGAAGTATTGCTAAACTTCTTCTGTTTTTTTTTTTCCGATTATTATTTTTCTGTTTCTGTTTTTTTGTTGCTTCGTCTTGCCACCGATTTTTTCTTTTGGGTTGATTGCTATTTCTGTTCTGTTTCTGAATCGCGTTACGGTTCGATTTTTTGTTTATTGTTTATATATATATTTTTGTGTTATACCTGCTTCTGTTGTTCTTTTCTTTTTCTCGGCGATATTATTTTATATCTGTTGCTGCTGTTTTACATGTATATTTATCAACTGCAATTGTTGGTTCTTCTGGATTTTATTCTGTTGCATTCTATTTTTTTTAAACAAAAATATAAAACTCAAGTCTGGCTTGAATCCGTGAGATTTCAAGTAGCTGTGCCTTGGTGCATTTTTTGATTTTAAATATATATATTTTTTGTTGTTATTCTGTTTTGCAACATTTTCTTTGTTTGTCTTTTTGCCTTGTGGGTTGACTGTTTCTACCTTTATTTCTCGTTTTGGTTATATATATTGTTTCTGTGTTTGTGTTATTGGGATTCGTGCCCCACATCTATTTGCACCGTTTTTCATGAAAAAAAAAATCTGGGTATTTTATTGTTAAAATCAAACCTTTTCAAATCTTTCATTTTTCTAGTCATTAAATTACTCATATTTGCCATTAAAACATGTCAGTTCCAAATATTGAAACTGACAAGTTTGATGGCAAATTTGACTTTATAATGTGGCAGAGGAAAATAAAAGCAGTTTTGGTACAAAATAAAATTGCACCCGCTATTTGTAGCCCCGAAGAGTATCCGGAATCTTGGAGGGACAAAATTCTTAATGAAAAACTTGGTGATGCGCACAGTTGCCTCACTTTGCATTTAACCGATAATGTTTTACGAGAAATCGACGAAAAAGACAATGCTTTTGAAATCTTGACTAAACTAGAAAGATTATATTTGGGAAAATCTCTTTCAAATAAAATTTATTTAAAAGAACAACTGTTTGGTTTTAAAATGAGTGGGTAAAAAACATTTTCCGAAAATATAGATGATTTAAACAAAATCGTTTTGGAACTTCAAAACGTTGGAGAGAAAATCTCTTATGAAAATATTGTTACTATTTTACTAAATGCCTTACCCGATTCTTTCAATGATGTAAAATCTGCCATTAAACATGGTAGATATGATTTATCTCTTTCCGATGTTAAAAATGCTTTAAAGTCAAAAGATTTGGATTTACAAAAAGAAAAATAAATCAAACGGAGAAAACCTGCACGTGCGAGGGAGAGTTGACCTGAGGGAACCTCTTAGTCACAGGGCTAAAAGCAAAGGGAGGTCCAAATCTCGAGAAAAGAACAAAGTGAAATATTTTTATTGTGGCAAGCAGGGTCATATGAAAAACAAGCATTTTAAAAGGATTAAAGACGAAAAATAACGTAAACATGGTAAAGGGAATAAAAGTGACAAAACCTATGATTTTGATTCAGATGGTAATTCTACGTTTTCAGAGGTTTTGTATGTTTCCCTTTCCCTATCTGGTTCTAAAGTTGTTGATCATGGGGTCCTTGATTATGGTTGTACATTTCATATGACACCCAACAAACACTGGTTTTCAGATTTTAAACCTTTAAATCAAGGAAATATTTACATGGGAAACAATAAGTTTGTGATGTTAAAGGCATTGGAAATATTTTCATCAAAATGCATGACGGTATGACTAGGAAACTCACTGAGGTGAGATACGTGCCCGACCTTCGTCGGAATCTTATCTCTCTTGGTTATTTGGATTCACTTGATTTTTCTTTCAAAGCTGAAAATGGTATTTTACAAATTTGCAAAAGAAACCTAATCATGCTAAAAAGTTTTAAAAGAGAAAGTTTATACATTCTTATTGGAAAAACATTTTGTAATTCAACTGCTTTGATTTCAAAAACTGTTCCTGAGAAAAACTATGTTGTGGCATCGGCGGATTGGCCACATTAGTGAAAAGGTACTGTATTACTAGCAAAAACAAAATCTTTTGTGTGGTAACAAAATTGATTCTTTGGATTTTTGTGACCATTTTGTTTTGGGAAAACAACACAAAATCAGTTTTTCAACTAGCACACACAAGTCTTCTGCTATACTTGATTATGTGCATTGTGATCTATGGGGACCTAAAAAGATTCCAACTTATGGTGGTAATGTTTATTTCTTGTCTATTGTAGATATTTTTTGAGGCATGTTTGGGTTTTTCTTTTAAAAACCAAAGATCAAACTTTTGAAAAGTTTTGTGAGTGGAATCGCCTTGCCAAAAATCAATCTAGAAATAAACTAAAAACAATCAGAACTGATAACGGTCTTAAGTTTTGTAACCGGAAGTTTTTTGATTTGTGTGTATTGTTTGGCATCTTACATCATAGGACGGTTAGGTATAACCCCCAACAAAACAGAGTAGCTGAGAGGATGAACCGTACCATAATGGATAAGGTTAGATGTCTTATAGTGTCTTCAGGTGTCCCAAAACCTTTTTGGGGTGAAGCTGTAAGTACATTTGTCTTTCTCATTAATAGATCCGCTTCTACAGCCATAAACTTTAGGACTCCTATAGAACTTTGGTGTGGTAAACCCCCTAACCTTTCCAACCTAAGAGTTTTTGGATGTGCGGCTTTTGTACATCAAAAGAAGGGCAAGCTAGATCCTAGGTCTAGAAAGGGAGTGTTCATAGGATATCCTAGTGGGGTGAAGGGTTATAGAGTGTGGTTAAAAGGTGAAGCAGGAGTAAGGATAGTTATCAGTAGAGATGTCATCTTCAATGAGTTAGATATGCCCTGTCTTAAGGATAAACTTATCTCCAATTGTCAACCTAGTGTTCCTACATCTGGTAGTATTCTTGTGGAGGTGGAGGTCACCTCTGAACTTCTCTAGAGCCCTCTCAGGAGCCTGAAACCAATGAGGAGTTAGCTACACCATCCAGTAGCATACTTGATCCTCCTAGTATTCCTGAAACCCTTGAACCTATGTTAGAAAGTTCTGATGAGGAGGTAGATCATCCTGAGGCTCAAGCTCAAGCCCTTAGGGATTACCAGCGTGTGAGAGATAGGGTTAGAAGAGTGCCTAAGGAACACTCTAGATATGGTTATTCTTATGTAGTTTCATATGCATTTGCTGTTGCATCTTATTGGGAAGAAAAAGGACCATTGTGTTTTTTTGATGTTTTGGAAAGCCCTAATCGCTCTTTATGGTTATGTGCTATAGATGAAGAAATGTCTTCTTTAAATAAAAATAAAACATGGATTCTTGTTCCAAAACCCTCAAAACAAAAATTAGTTGATTGGAAATATATTTTTAAAATTAAAGAACCTGAGTCTGCTAATGAACCTTCAAGGTTCAAGGTCAGGCTAGTTGCAAAAGGTTTTTCACATGTTGAGGGCATTGACTTTAATGAAATTTTTTCTCCTGTCATTAAATACAAAATAATTAGGATCATTCTTGTTCTTGTTGCCTTTTATGATCTCAATCTTGAACAACTTGATGTTAAAATCGCTTTCTTCCATGGTGATCTCAATGAGACTATATATATGTATCAACCACCAGGTTTTGAGGTTAAAGGTAAAGAACACATGGCGTGTCTTTTGAAAAAGTCCTTATACGGAGGCAATGGTACAAGAGGTTTGATTCTTTTATGTTGAAAGTTGGTTTTTCTAAAACCAGCTATGATAGTTGTCTTTACTTCTCTGGTAATAATGTTGATAGTGTTATTTATTTATTGCTTTATGTAGATGATAAGTTAATTGTGTACAAACATAAAGCTAAGATTGATGATCTGAAATCCTTGCTAAAATCTGAATTTGACATAAAGGATTTATGGGTTGCATCCAAGATTCTTGGGATGAGTATTATTAGAGATAGGTCTGATCGTTCACTTTTCCTATCTCAGAAGCCCTTTCTTCAGAAAATTGTCTCTAAATTTTCAATGCATCTGTGTAAGCCCGTTATAACCCCACTGGTGAGCCATTTCAAACTTTCAGATAAAACGTGTCCTAAAACGGAGAGTGAGAAAAGAGATTTGGCAAATACCCCCTACAGAATGGCCATAGGCTCGGTTATGTACTCGATAATATCCACCCGACCAGACATTTCTTTTTCTATAAGCCTTCTTAGCAGATTCATGTCTAACTCGGGGAGGGATCACTAGGCTGCTCTCAAGTGGTTGCTGTGTTACCTTAATGGAAGTTTAAATAGGAGTTTACACTATCATAATTGGTCTGATGTTTTTGAACTAATTGGTTATATTGATTTCGATTTTGCAGGTGATAAGGATGGTAGAAAATCTACCACATCCTATTTCTTTACCCTAGCGGCTAATTGCGTCTCGTGAAAGTCTCAACTGTAGCCAGTAGTTGCCTTATCAACTACCAAGGCTGAGTACATCGCAGCTACGGAAGCTATCAAAGAAGCTATTTGGCTTCAAAGGTTATTGAATAAATTACACGTTTTACATTCAAAAGTTATTATTTATACTGACAGCCAGAGTTGTTCACATTTATGCAAAATCCGGTCTACCACGAACGGACAAAGCATATAGATGTCAAATACCATTTTATTAGGGAAAAAGTCTTTTGTGGTGTAGTTGACATAGATAAAATTAGCACTGATAATAATCCTGCAGATTTTGGTACAAAAATTGTGAGCTCTGACAAGTTTATGTTTTGCAGGGTTTCCTTCACTTGGACGCGATTTGACTCTCATGGAGTCAGCCATCTTAACGGTTGGAAAAATATTATTCGAGGTGGAGATTGTAGGTTTTTTTTTTTTTTTTTTTTGCCTACTTCTTCCCAATATTTTTCTTTTTCTAGCCAATTTTTCATTTATCCCTATGATAATCCAATGGGCCACAACAGAAAGATAAGGTTGTTTGAATTGGTCAGAGATGCTGGGCCAGGCCAACCCGGGCAGCCCGTTGTGACTTGACCTATTTTAACCTCTCCTCTCCTCGGTTCTCTCACAGCCGACTCTCTTTATTTTTCCTTCTTTTTTTCTCTGCCGCTCTGAGTTGCATCTCTGTCTCTTCTTCTTCTTCCTTTCTTGGCCGCGGCTTGCTATGACCGATGTTCTTCTCCGCCTCTTCGGCTTCTATGCCGCTCCTTTGGTCAAATAGATCGTCGGCCTCTTGCGATCGTCACTCAATTGTTGTTCTGTGTTTGAGGGGAAATCGAAAGGTTGGAGAGAGAGAGAGAGAGAGAGAGAGGGGGGAACCGGTGATAGATTTCATGTTTTTGTGGCCCTTAACTAAGGGAACCCGTTTTTCTACCGATCGTGCCATTATTTTACCACCGGTGCCTCGACGCGACTCGTTGTTTCTCGCCGCAGCTCGGTGCTGTTTTGGTCTCGGCATTGTTTTTTCGCTGGCGGTACCGACACCGCGGCGGCAGGTAAGGGTTCGTTTTTTATCGTCATTTCCTTTACCATTTTACTGACGGGTTTATTGCAGTTTTTTCGGTCTTGCCGTTCGGCTTGAACCGACGGCTTAGGAGGAAGAAAAGAGGAAGCTTTTGTAATAATTAGGGTTGTTTTATTTTTTATTTTTTCGTTGTGCTATTGAAATTATTTCTAATAGTAAATAGTCATTGTAATAGTAATTAGATCCAACAAATATGTACCTACCAGTAGAGATAATTGCCAAAAGCAAATAAAACTTTAAGTGAGGCAACTTCATTCAAGTCTAGGACTTAGGCTCCCGCATCCGCTTCATATAGAGACATAAAATGACGTGCTTGCTCGGGCATTAGTGATCAATACTATACAATGACGCTGAAAGCACATTCTACAACTAAACGATAGGGTGGGCGCTTGAAAGCAATGAGCGTGAACCAAAGTTCATAGGCTGCTCAAAGTCTGCCAGTGTCTTCAGGGGGTATTCATGTTTATTGCCTTCAAACAATGGGGATGAAAGACTGACCCTCCTTCTTTGATTGAATTCATGTTAAGTCACTTGTAGGGTGACCGGACTCTGATACCACTTATAAGGTTGAAAGAGGTGTTAAATATCTTTCTTAACTTAACATTAACAAATAGTCACTTAACGCAGCGACACTAAGAGTTGTTTACGCAGTTCGGCCAACAATGTCTATCTCTGTAAGATCATGATCACCAACAACCCAAACAAGGAGCGGCAATACATAAACACTCACTATTCTAAATTCGTAGATTTTCCCACATTTGATTAAATTCGTGTATTTCCATTAGCCTGGTGTCTGGATATTCTCAAGGTGCCAGCCACGTCAGTTTAGCATCACATCAAACATTTGGATGCTGCAGTCAATGAAAAATGTCAAGAAGTTCTTTTCCCGCATTTGATTAGATTAGTGTATTTCCATTAGCCTGGCATGGTAATTAGCTTCCTTCAGATTTTAACTTTATAGTGTAGCAATTAATGTTAACTTAGCAGAATCTACTGAAGAACAAACCCTTGAGCCAACATTATCTATCTTCGGTAATTATTATACAATAGCATTATATATATGTATATATATTGTTGGGTTTGTGCTCACAACTAATGTCTTTAGATAAATTGTTTTAATACCTAATGATGATTTAAGTTTGGGCCTCACAATCCTCTATATCTTTTGTTGGGCTGAAGTTTATTGTAGGCTAAGAGATACCAGGCGAGTAGGTTCGACCTGGCCCGTCCTAAGTGGCTTCCTACGATATATTCTTCTATTTCTCCTACTTTTGTCCTAATCTCTCATTTTGAACCCTCTCGTCTCTTCAGTTGTGGAAGCTGATTCTTTCTCTCTCTCTCTCTCTCTCTCTCTCTCTTGAGAGAAAATTTGGCAACCTTCTTTTCTCTCTAGGACTCCATATTCTTCTCTCCACCTTGTGTCGCCTTGTGCCTCCATTAAGATCTCGTCGGTACTTAGTTACTTGATTAATTTTTTTTAGAAAGTTTGGAGATAGAGAGGTGTTTGTAGAGGGGTGTTTGTGGTGTTGTGAGGTTCATCTTCTGAGGGGTTGAAAAAAATTTCTACTTCTCTTATTCTCATATTTTTCCCACAAATTGAAGTCTCGTTGTTGCAGAAATTTTTCTTAGATCTTGTAATACACTAGGGAATTTATTTTCTTGCAATTTTATTCGATTTGGTTTTAATAGATATGAGATAGATTTAACTTAGTTTACTATATTTTGTAACATTGGTATCAAAGCCTCTTTTGGCTATTTTCCGGCGTCTACCGCGTAGATTCGGTACGATGGTAGTGGAATAGCACTCGAACAGAAAAAAAATCGCATTTTGTGGTTTGGGTTTTTTTTTTTCATCACCTGATCTGAATTTTAGGAATTCTGACGTGGATCTTAGAGTTCCGCTCAGGGAAGTATTCTGTTTACCCTCTTGGATTATTTATTTATTGGTTTCTTGTTGATTTTTTAGATCTCAATTTCTCCATAATTTTTCTTCCGCTACTGACTGTTTTCTTTTTCTCTTTCGAATATACTTTTATATATATATATATACCTCTGTTACATATCCGTTTTTTTTGTATTTTGTAGTTAATCTGTTGATTCACATCTGTTGTTTTCAAAAATATTAAAACCCAAGCCTAACTTGAGTCCTATTGAGACTCACAATATCTGTGTGTTGGTGGTTTTCTTTTATTTTTTAAGACAGTTTATTAAAATCAGATCTGTAATATTGTAGATATTTTTTACTTATTTATCTATGTTGGGTTGTTTGATATTTAGCTTTTAATTGTTGATATCTATTAATGTTATTTTCTTTGTTTCCTGTAATTCTTGGTTCTGTGACTTGTGGTTGTGCCTTTATTTTGTCCTTGAGATTTAACTATCTCTGTGGCTTTGTTTTAGCTCTTTCTCTATACTATTTTTTTTATCTTCGGTTTGTATCTAACTTTTTAGTGTGCATCATATCTAATCTCGAAATAAAAAAGTTTGATGGCAAAACTGATTTTGTAATATGGAGAAGGAAAATGAAAGCCGTTTTGGTTCAAAATAAAACTGCACCAGCTATTTTAGGTTCTGATTAGTATCCAGAATCTTAGAAAGGAGAAAAACACTTGTTGAAAAACTTGGTGATGCTCATAGCGGTCTCACCTTACATTTAAGTGATAGAGTTTTAAGAGAAATGGATGAAAAAGACACTACTTTTGAAATATGGACAAAACTTGAGAAAATTTATTTGGGCAAATCTTTGTAAAATAAAATTTATTTGAAATAGCAACTTTTGTTTTAAAATGAGTGCATCAAAATCACTTTGTGAAAATATTAATGATTTTAAAAAAATTGTTTTTGACTACAAAATGTTGTGAAAAGATTCCGATAAAAATGTTGCGGTGATTTTGTTAATTTTTTCCCTGAGTCATTCAGTGACGTTAAATTTGCCATCAAATATGGCCGGGACGATTTGACTATGTTTGATATTAAAAAAGCTTTGAAATCTAAAGATTTGGATTTATGTAAGGAAAATAAATCTTACGATGAAAACCTTTTTGTGAGAGGGAGAGTTGATAAGAGAGAACCTTTTAACAACAGATCCAAAAATAGGGGAAGATCCAAATCTAGATATAAAGGTATATGTAAAATCAAATGTTTTTACTGTGGCAAATAAGGTCATGTGAGAAACTAGTGTTTAAACGAATCAGAGAGGAAAAACAATGTAAGAAAAGTAACGGGAGTGATGAAACCAACAACAAAACAAATGGTTTTGAATTGGATGGAAACTCGATGTAGTTCGAGATTTTTGTGTGTGTCATCTACCCCTTGTTCTTCACATGTTTTGATGAGTGGATTCTTGATTCTGGTTGCACTTTTCACATGAGTCCAAACAAACATTGGTTTTCTGATTTTTAAACTCTTCATTATGGAAAAGTATTTTTGGAAAACAATGAGGTTTGTGACATTAAAGGGATTGGATCCATTATTATAAAAATGCATGATGGTGTGACCATGAAACTAACGAATGTTAGATATGTTCCTGATCTTAGAAGAAATTTAATTTCTCTTTGCATTTTTGACACAAACAGTTATTCTTACGAATCTGAAAATGGAATATTTTGCATGTTTCTAGAGGTTCTTTTGGTCATACTTAAAAGTTTTAAGAAAAATAACTTACACTTTGCTTAGTAAAACTGTTTATGAATTATTTGCATTGTTTACAACATATGTTTATGGAAAATTCATGGTATGGCATAGGAGGATAGGCCACATCAGTGAAAAAAGTTTGCAATGTTTGAACAAACAAAATCTTTTAAATGACGACAAAATTAATGCCTTAGATTTTTGTGATCACTGTGTTCTTGGCAAACAACAAAAATCAGTTTTTTCACTGGCATACATAAGTCTACTGCTGTACTTGATTATGTACCTTGTGATTTATGGAGTCATGAAAAAGAACCCACTTATGGTGGTAATGTCTACTTTCTTCCATTATGGATGATTTCTTTAGATATGTTTAGGTTTTTCTTTTGAAAATTAAGGACCAAATTTTTAGAAAAAATTCAATGAATGTAAATTCTTTGTTGAAAATCAAACCAGTAACAAACTAAAATATATAATGGACAACGATTTTGAATTTTGCAATAAAATGTTTAATAATTTATGTGCATCTCATGACATCATGCATCATAAAACGGTTAGACATAATCCCCAGCATAATGGTGTCGCTGAGAGGATAAGTAGCACCATCATATATTAGGTTAGGTGTCTCATGATATCTTTTGTCATTCCTAAACTTTTTTGCGATGAAGCTTTAAGTGTAGTTGTTTATTTGATGAATAGGTTTCCTCCCATCGCTATTAATTTCAAAACACCCATTGAATTGTGGTCTGGTGTACCACCAAACCTGTCCAACCTTAGAGTTTTTAGGTGTGCTGCTTTTGCACATCAAAAGGAAGGGAAAATTGACCCGAGATCAAAGAAGGGTGTGTTTATAGGTTACGCAAGTGGGGTCAAAGGTTATAAGGTATGGCTTAGAGGTGAACCAAGGGTGAAGGTAGTTATTAGTAGGGATGTAGTTTTCAATGAGCTTGACATACCATGTCTTAAAGTTAATACTAACCCTGTTAATACTACTTATTTTCTCTCAGTTGTGAATATTCCCATTGAGGTGGAGGACACCTCTGTTCACACTTTTGAGCACACACTTATACCTGAAACGAGTAATAAATCAGATAACCCATGTTCTATTCCTAAAGATGATATGCCTGAGTTAGAAAGTTCTGACATTGATGTGGAACATCCCGAGGCACAAACACATGCTCTTGATGATTATCAATTAACTAGGGATATGATTAGGAGGACATTCAAGTGACCTGATGGACATGGGTATTCATACATTATGTCATATGCATTTGTTGTTGCATCTTTTGTTGAAAAAAAGAACCTGTGTTTTTTTTCATGTTGTTAAGAGTCCTATTACTCTTTGTAGATGTATGCTATGAGGGAAGAAATGTCTTCTTTTCATAAGAATAAACTTGGGTGCTTGTTCCTAAACTTGCTAAGCAAAAGTTAATTGATTGTAAATGCATTTTTAAAATCAAAGAATCTGAATCGGTTTAATGAACCTCCATTTTAAAGCTAGAATTGTTACAAAAGGATTCTCACAAGTTGAAGGTGTTGACTTTAATGAGATCTTTTCACCCATTGTTAAATACAAAAAGATTAAAATCATGCTATCTGTTGTTGGATTCTTTGATCTTGAACTTGAGCTGTCAAATGTCAAAACTACTTTCTTACATGGCGAGTTCGATGAACCATTTACATGCAACAACCTCCCGATTTTGAGGTACAACGGTAAAGAAAACATGGATTGTCTTTTGAAAAAGTCCTTGTATGGACTCAAACAATCACCTAGACAGTGGTATAAAATGTTTGATTCTTCTATGATTAAATCTGATTTTGTTAAAAGCAATAATAATAGTTGTCTTTTTTTTTTTTTTTTTTTTGTGGAGATAACGTTGACAAAGTTGTTTGCTTGTTGCTTTAAGTTGATGATATGCTGATTGTTTGCAAATATAAAGAAAAGATTGTAAAACTGAAATCTTTACTAAAATCAGAATTTGACATGAAAGATTTTAGTTTTGCCTCTAGAATCCTTAGCATTAATATTGATAGAGATAGATCTGATTATTCCTTGTTTGTATCCCAGAAATATTTCTTAAAGAAAATTGTTTCCAAATTTCTATGGACATGTGTATGCCCATTAGTACCCCTCTTGTTAGCCACTTTCAGCTTTTTTCTAAAACCTGTCCCAAAATTGAAAATAAGAAGAAAAGCATGGCAAACATTCGTTATATAATGGCTATAGGATAGTTATATACTCTATGATCTCCACTAGACTTGATACAGCCTATTCCATAAGCTTTCTTAGAAGATTCATGTCCAACCCTGGCAGGGACCATTGGGCTGCTCTTAAATGATTATTGAGTTACTTGAATAGGACTCTTAATGGAGGTTTACACTATCATAACTGGACTAAAATGTTTGATCTAGTTGGTTATATTGATTCTAATTTTGATGGTGATAAAAATTTTCGAAAATCCACAACATCATATTTCTTCACTCTTGTTGGTGCATTTCTTTGAAATCTCAACTTCAATTTGTAGTTGTGCTTTCAACTACTGAGGCTGAGTATATTGCTGTCATTGAGGCAATTAAGGAAGCCGATTTAGCTTTAAGGGCTTTTACGTGAACTGCATTTGTTGCATTCTAAAGCTGTCATTTACACTGATTGTCAAAGTTTTTTGTGTTTTTGTAAAAACCTTAATTATCATAAAAGAATAAAGCATATTGATGTTAAGTATATTATTAGGGAAAAATGTCACTAATGGTATTGTTGATATCATCAAGATTAACACTAAGGACAATTCTGCAGATTTTGGTACCAAAATTGTGACTACTGATAAATTTAATCTTTGCAGGGACTTGTTTCATGTTAATGAAGTTTGACTTCGATAATTCATGTTGGTCTACTTATCTGGAGTAGTAGTCAAGTTGGAGTTTGTCGGATTTGTGCCCACAACTAATGGCTATGGAACAATTTTTTAAATATCCAATGGTGGGCTAAAGTTTATTGTGGGTTAAGAGATGCTAGGCGACCAGTCCCGGGTGGCTCCCTACTATCTATGCTTTTCTTTCTCCTAGTTGTGCCCTAATCTCTCATTTTGAACACTCTCCTCTCTCTCTCTCTCTCTCTCTCTCTCTCTCTCTCTGAAAAAAATCCTGCAGCCTTCTTTTCTCTCTATGACCTCCATATTTTTCTCTCCATCTTGTGCCGCCATTAAGATCTCGTCGGTACTTAGTTGCTTGATTGATTTTCAGAGAAAATTTAGAGATAGAGTGGTGTTTGTAGAGAGAAGGTTTATGGTGTTGTGAGTTCATCTGCTCAAGGGTTAAAAAAATTCCTACTTCTCTTCTTCTCATATTTCTCACACAAATTGAAGTTTTATTGTTGAAGAAATTTTTCTTAGATCTTGTAAAGAAAATTTATTTTGTAGTTGTAATAGATTATGAGATAGGTTTAACTTATTTCACTACATTTTGTAACGTATATCAAATGCCTAAATATTTGTAGTTATAATACTGACATTCCTCGTAAATATGCTACAATAATATAATTAAAAAGAAAAAGAAAAAATTATACATTGGCCAGGAGTAATGTTTTCAGTATGGTACCATGAAACTCTTTTCCTGCGAGGGAAATTCATGACCAAATCGTAATACTTCTTTCATCTAATGTCATGAGGGTTAATAACACTAACATCACGATTTTATTTTTTTTTCATGCCTTGCTTGCATGTAAAGCTTTTTCCATGATGTTAATTTGATGTGAAAATGTTCTTTCTCGATTACTTCTTTCCTGGAATAAACTTTCTAATGGAAAAGCAGTCTTTCATCTTTTAATTTTTCATATCAAACCCGGGACTGATAAAATAAAAGTTTAAAATCATTAAAAAGCATTATATTCAATTTTATTATTTCCAATGATTTTACTCTTTGTTTGAAATAAATCAGGTATATAAGCTTAACCATAAATTACTAAAAATACGAAATTTAGAGAGAAAAGAAAAAGATAGGTTACTTCAAAGAAGAATATAACATCTTATAGCTAATTACAAAGCATCCGATTTTTTAATCATCTATACACCAAACAAAACTCCTCTCATTCATGTGTCCATTCTCCACGGCTATACAATAGAGGAACTTAACAAAAGCATATACTAATCATTAATCAATCAAATTATATAAAAAAAAAAGAGAGAACAAAAAAACGAAGGGACGATAGAGAGAGTGAGAGAGGAAACCAAATTGTGGTTCTACACTTGTCAAATATATTTATTTATTTATTTTCTTCTCAAAGTAAACGATCATTTGAGCTTTCTATTTATATAGTACTTTAGGTACAATGTTTCTCTCTTCACTGTTCTTCTTTTAGAAAGGGCACTGTGTATTTACATTTTCTCAATGCCGCATATATCCTCTCTTTCTCATATGATTGACATCCAGAATTTTATTTTCTTTCAAACACTTTTATTAAGTTTTATAAAGAGTAAAAGGTATATATTCTTTTTTATTTTATCATCTATTTTAGTTCTTTTTCAATCCAGAATATAATCATAGCTTAGGATAATTGATTAACTTGTAATTAGATCAATATATATGTATATATATACATTTGGTAAAATTAATTAGATCAATATATGCTCCACTAGGATAGAAAATTTTAAAGGTAAATAGTAATATTGTTGTCTGCAGAAGTTTCGGATAAATATTCTCATGCAAACTTATTTGAGTATTCCTAACCTGATAAAAGTTTCCATAGTTGAAAAATTCCAGTTAATTATAGTGAGTTGCTTGGTATATCAAGGACATATTGCAGACTCCACCTTCTCAAAAATTTTGCTTGTTGAAATTAAAGTAACACGCTTCTAAGTGTTAATATAGAGTCTCCATTCCATGTTTGCACTAATGACATCTTTGAACTGGGAGATTCTGACTTCCTAGGACAGGTAGCAGGTTGAGCTTTCATGGAATTTTCTCATGTGAAAAAGAGCTGCAATGTTCTCGTCACTAGTTAAAATTGTACTAAATTCTAATATAATCCTGAATGAACTAGATACATCTCGCTTAATCGTATTGTCTTATTTAATTTTAATAAAACATAAAATTACTTTCTTCCTAAAAGATAATCACTATCTGTTCCTTTTCGGTTTCTATATTCTCTATCCTGGGGAGTATATTTTCTATAAAACTAGAGAAGGCAAATTCTAGGGTTCGGAATTTTTCTTTTACATAACCAAATAGATAAATATATGTGCAAGAAATTAGATAATGCGGGAACTAATATTCTATTAAAAGGTATATTTTGAATTGTTTATTTTCGTTTTAATTATTTAATTAATTATTATTTTAGGGATAAAAGGTGAGGTTTAATTAGTTTTATGCACACTTTTGAAATGCCATGACATGAATATTCATGAAAAACTTTTCTTTGTCCGTTCTTTGGTACAAGATTAAATGTGGATGCTGATATGATAAAATAATGCGAATAATAAAGAAAATAAGTTCTGCTACTTTATTAATTAAACATGCTTTTGACATCAGCCAATACTTTTTATATATTATGAAGAAAAAAAGAAAGTGGTGCATTATTATGTACGTAGGAAAGGCACCACAACATCTTTTGACAATGATTGTTAATGTACCCCATATATATATATATATTACAAATTAAACAAAAGAAATATATTAATTTTGATGTACTTATATAATACATCCCTATTTTGATATTTCCAATTTATAATTTGTAAAATATCGATATATTATTGCATATCAAACGGGAAAAAGCTATATCTCAACATCTACTAAAGCATATTCATTGAATACATATAATTAAACTATTACTCCCATCCCTCTAATTAGAAATATAAGGAGTTTTGAATTTATGTATTAAAATTAAGGATATTAAAAATAGGGTTAATTTTGAAATAAAATATCTGCTACATTCTTAATAAATAAGGAGAAATATAGATAAGAATGGATAGAATGAATGATAGAGAGATGAATAATGATAGAAAAAAGCTATAAATAATCATTAAAAAGTGTAAAAAAATGAATGTTTTTTACCATCCTCAAACATTTTAATACGTCTTATATTTTTTATGAAGTATATGGTTTATAAAAAAATAAAGAAATTACTATTTGAAATGTATCAGATCAGAGCCTATAGAGGCTATTATAGGTACAAACAAATGAGTGATCTATAAAATAATAAAGAGGAAACCATAAAGATAGTCTTCGAACTATTTTTTTTATAGCAATTTAGTCTTTTCTTTTGTCAATATCTATAGTCTTTGAATTAATAAATTTCTTTTTTTTTTTTTTTAATTCTCAACTGCTACTCATGAGATGAAATGTGATGATTTTAGGTACAATCTTCACACATGCATATTTATTGAAAATGACCAAAAAAAAAATTTTTTAATAGCTCATTTCCTACAAAACTCAAAAAGAATAATATAAATTAGATATTTGAGGGAAGACAAATTCATTTCTCTGTCCTTCTCTGCTACTTTCTCTGCTACGATAAAATTTTATATTTATCCTTCTAAAATATTTGCATATTTGTAAAATACATTTCTCAATTCATCATATTTCATAGTATGAGTGCGTTTGGTATTGTGTAATGAGTTGTGTTTGGGGTCGAAAACATAAAAAAATAAAAACTAAATAGAAAAATGCATGATTGGCACAGTATAATATTGAAAAAAAAAAAGAACAAAAACGAAATTGTTACAAGAAACGTAATGTAAGAGACTATTTTTACATTTTCTTGTAAAATAAATAATTTATCTTTCTCCCTCCATTTTATGGTCTAATTAGTCCACACACAATGATATTGAATGTGGGAGGAGCCCAAAGTTATGCACCCACTCAACAAGACAATGCGTGCTGTTGTGTACCACTCTCAAAAGGCAATCATTTTTTCATCTATCCTTAATAGTACTCTTTTTCCAAAACTTATCCTTTCAAAAATTTCCCAGTCGTTCCCCCCTCCAAAAAAAAAAAATAAAAAAATAAAAATTCTAGTCGTAGCTATAGATGGAACCAAGGGGCAGGAGGAATGAAGTTCGCCCTCATACATTTTTGCAAGTTTCCTTATATGTAACAAAATTTCTCCTAGAAAAAAATTTAAAATTTTTTACTAGATCATCAGATTTTAATATTTTTTGTAACAATTATTTAATTTTTTATAATAAAATTTTATATTGTTATTTGATATATTTTATTCATGAAATTATTATATTATGAATGCTATAAAAAGAATATTAAGAGAATGAGAACTGAATTATTTGTAAATTAATCTTTTAAACATTTTTAAAAATTTTCTATGCATATATATGTATATATATATATCCTCTTCAAAGTTAAAGTGGGGCTTCATTTTCCTCTGTTCTTTCAGAGGAAAATACAGAAACTATTTCTTGGCCTTTTTTTCCCTGAGAATTTCTGGCCCTTTGATTATCATGATCATCAAGAATTTAATAATCAAGACCCCTGGCAGAGACGGAATCATGTGAGAGTGGAGGGGATTGAGATTGATTGCTCCTGTACATGTTAACTACAGTGTAGAGCCCCCAGCCAATAGTGGTCCAATGCAATTTCAAAATTCAGGTCCACAAGCATAATTACCATTAATGTAAAATCATATAGATAATTACATTATAGTTGTATTACTATTAATATGAAAATTTTTGACCAAAATCTATTCTTGCTTTCTTTAGTGCCTTCTTGCCTAAGTTGGATTCCTCAAGTAATTATTTAATTTGATAATGGTGACAAACAGCCTATGCAAACACAATTCCAACTAAATGATTTTAGGCTTTATTTAATTTGGATTGTTTTAGTTTAAAAAAAAAATTGAGTTTTTTATTATTGAAATTTTTGAAAGTTAAAATTTTTGTGAGAGAAGATGTGAAAATCAAGGTAAAAATAAATAAATAAAGTGAAAATGTGTGTTAGAATTCAATCCAAATTGACCATCACTCTTATGGCCTTATTTTCTATTCTTTTTGTTTTTCTAAGCAGTTGAAAAAAATATTTTTTAAAAAATTATTCTAAAAATTTTTTAGTCTTTTCAATTTTAACAACATCAATAAAGAGAAGCAATTTAAAAAAATCAGCCTACAATAACTTACTAAAAATAAATTTTTTTATTTTATTTTAAGTTAAAAATAGATATTATAAGCAGAGACTCTTTGTGAGGGTGGTTTCTTGTGCGCACTATTATCTACTCTTTGCCCTTCATCTTTCTTACTCCTTTCTATTACATATTACTACATATTTGCTCCTTTTATTATGTACATGTGAAAAACATATGTCTCAATTCACTATATTCTATTTCATGAGTGACAATTAAGATAAAGAACTAAAAAAATTCATTAAGGAACTACAAATACTGAAAAATAAATAAAGATGACTATACGAGAAAAGTAGTTAAAAGATTATATATATTAAAAATAAAGAAAAAAATAGTTAAGAAATTATTCTATAATTTATTCAACTTTAATCGTATTAACATGCTTTGATCAAATTTTTATTTTATTATATACTACAAATTTAAGAATAAATATTTTTATTTTAAAGTTTTTTATTTATAAAAATTATTATGTCTACAACAAATTTAATTAAATATCATTTCATTGGTTATTAGATCATGTGAATGATTTTCATCAAAAAAAAAAAAAAGAAAATCATGTGAATGATAAGTTTCACTTCCTATAAGTATTTATATATATTTTCCCAATAAAAAAATAAAATATATCTTTTTTTAACAAAAATAAAATATATCTTAAGGACCAGTGGTAAAGCAGAATTTTATTGCTTGTTCTTCAAAGTCCTCATCAAGTCGCCGCGTCAAAGGCACAAAGATGGATTACCCGGTCACATGAATAAGGCGAGACCGTTACACGTGTTAACTCAAGTGTCACGTGACCAACTACCTGCCTTCACAAACTTTAATGCTCATGGGTTTTTTCCTCGATTGGTTTCACCTGAAACTTGTCTTTAACAACAGCCAGCAATTTTACAAGAATCAATGCATTATTCGTTCAGGTTAAGAGTATGTAATTTCTTGGTTGTAGTAGATAAAATAAATAAAGTTTTCAGAGAAACAATAAAAATAAAAATAATAAAGTTGGTAGAGAATCATTTCATCACCAAGCAAAGTTTTTTTTTCTTTGTTGTTCAATATTTAGCCAGGATCAGATGATTTTTGCTTTTGAGCAATTGGTAAAAGCAATCAAGAACAAGGATAAAGGTGCATATATAAATGATTGAGAGCTAGGAGAAAAAGAAAAAGTAAGACGCTAATTTGTAAAAGTTCATCTTAAATATTTTAGTCTCATATTCATAAGGCAAAATTTAGTAGTGTAAAAGTTAAGTGAATGGAAATTATATTTAGACGATCATTTTATTAAAGATTATAGTAATTTTTATAGTTAATTAGAGTTGAATTCCTAATCATCTAATTGAAAAGCTCTCTTTTTGTTATTGGGACAAAGTCTCACGAGTTAAAACGACGTACTTTATTATATAGAAATTATAATCACTAATATAACAAAATTGATGAGATAATAACTCATAAGTCATAGGTTGGATTTATAGTTCCATCACCCAGTATATCAAAAAATATTAATAATAATGACAAAGATAAGCAACTAAAATTATTAAAATAAAAAAATTGTTACTAAGTCAAAAAAAGTAATGGTGCATTCTGATTGAATTAAAATAAAAACAGTTTTCTGGTTTTTTTAAATGAGTATAGCTTCCCTCACAAGTAATTTATTGTGTAAAATCTTAGAGAAAAATCTTCATATTTTTTTATAAAAAACTAAATATAATTCAAGTGCATCATAAATTAAATTAATTAGAATTTTTTTTTTATATACAATGGAAGGAAAATACAGCATATATATTTCTAATATATTCTCTAAAAATATATTAAACGATTTTGAACAAAGAAAACATGTTTTGAATTAAGATCTATGATTTGGTAAAGGTTCTTCTAGTATTAGTGAGTGTACTACCTCGCGAAAGATTGATTTTGCAAATCACTCAAAAGGAAAAAAAAAATGGATTTCATGAAAGTTCATCATCTTCCATTAAAACTCCTGCAAAACTATATACATTTCCGGAAATTTCTGCAAAGCAAAATAGACACAAAAACGAAACAAAAATCAAACACCCCACAAAGGGTATTTCATCCCTGAACTAATCCTCTTCGCCCCCATTTTTTTTAAAAAAAAATATCAGAAGAAGTAATTTCCTGCAGTTTTTGTTTTCTGCATCTCCTCCCCTCTTTATCATCATCTGAGATGCTCAATTTCAGCAGTTTCTGGAAAAATCTCCAGACAAAGTCACCATATCCAACAAATCCCCCAATTCCCTCATCAATAATTCCGATTAAACTTTAATTCAATCGAAATTATAATTTATAATTGACTCTGCTCATGATTTGCTTCCGTCTCAGAAGGATTGTTCTCCATAGTACCATTCTCAAGATCTAATTTCTTCTCCTCATTTTCATTTTCTCCGTCTATTTTTTCACTGCTACAAGAAGAAGAAGAAGAACTGCTATTATTACTACTAGTACTTCCAAATGAAGAAGCTCTGCTGGAAATTGGAGTAGCCAAACAAGTGGGTTTTTGTTGACCCGGCATAATAACAAGAAATTTCTCAGCAAATACTTTCTGGGCATTTTCAGATTCATCTCCTCCGGCATTTGATTCACCAGATTCAAGGTCATTTTCGTTGTTGGCACCACTTTCAAGGTACCCTGAAAGTCGCCAATATGAACAAGCTAGAATTAATAGAGCAAAAGCAATTAGTCCCAACATAGCCGCTAGTCCTCCAAATAGGTACGGCACCGGCGAGTGCCACGGAGACCTCGATGTCGCAGGCATGGTGGATGCCGTTGGTGTCTCCACAATTGTCATCGTTTTTTCAGCTGAAGTGTGTATCATGTATCTCATGGAAGCCATAATAATTATAAAATTTGAAAAATATGAAGGAGTTTTTGTGGGTTTTTGTTTTCTTGATTTTCCGGTGGGAGGAAGGTGGTCGAAATGGTGAATTTGAGGTGGCAGAGAAAGAGGTTTCAGGTGTTTATTTATAGAGGGAAAAGGGACTGTTTATAGATGTGTGTGTGTGTGTGTGTGTGTGGGGGGGGTAAGGGGAGGAGTGGGAAGTAGAGGTGGATTTTTGTATTTTGGTGAATTATGTCGTCATATGCAAATATGAGTAATATTGGGGTCTACATTGTTTATGCTTTTTGTAACTAAGCATAATAACACAATGGAATGCACTTGAGAGAGGAGAAAGAAAAAGCAAAAAATTAAAAACAGTACATGATAAAAGATGATGTGATGAGATCAGAGAATCCCAATGGTGGGATGGGTGTAAATTCGAATTTTTTTTCATGTTAACGTGATTTTGATTTTGATTTTTCATGTTATAACTAAGTATTTTCTTTTCTTTACAAAGGGTATCGAATATAATGATTTAATTACCATGTGGAGGGAAAAAGAATTATATATATGTTGCTTTGTAAAATTTAAATCGAAAGAGAAAATAAGTTGGATATGATTTTAAAAATAAAATCCTTACGCATCAGGATAAAAAATTTCTAAACTTTTTATTTTTTATTTTTAATCAAATTGGACTAGTGTTTTTTCTTTTCTTGAATTTTGAGAGATAAGATGTAGACTTCAAAGTGAAAAAAGTGATTTTTTTTTTTTTAATTGAGAGTAAATCCAAATAGGGCCTAAATCAAATAGTTTGAGACATTCGGTGAAAGAATTATTAATTTTAATACAAGTTTATGAGTTTGATTCTCACTCTAATGTTCATATTGAAAAAAAGTTTTGAATTAAAATTTTTTTCATCGAAAGTTAGATATAGTTCTTTTTGTTAAAGCGAAAAGAAAAATAGTTCAACCGTTTCAAATCATTGATATATGAACAGCCAATTTTAGTGCAAATTCATGTGTATCGCCATATTGAAAAAAAGTTTTGATTTCGTTAGATTTTCTTTTGAATAACAGTTGGATTTTGTCGGAGTAAGTCAAGTTTAGATTAGTTTCATCTAGTAGTAGAATCACCTTCGCCCAAGTGTGATTTGTCTACTCCAATCTGAGCGGAAAAACCATGCCAGTTCAATTCAAATTCATGTGCTATTTTATATATTTTTTAAGAAGATAAGTGAAATGATATTTAATTTTATTGAATCTTTTTTTAAAATAAAGAAAAATTAAAAGACCTTTATTAAAGCGACATCATTTCGTTAAGGGATGTAAAAAAAATCTCAAATGTGACAAGCTTTATGTTTTTTATAATAAATAAAAAAGAAGGTACTAGTTACGTCGACCAATATACCTTCTGCTATATTATGTTTGTCCCCGACTTTTATCAAACTATTTAGAAGTAAGTTTAGAATCACTTTACTACCACTTTTGTATAAATTTTTCCTTTATCCACATTCTCACATTTCCAATTAAATTTATTTCACATTGTTGTATCCCTAAAACATATAGTAGCCTCCTTCCCTCCAAGTATGGCCTTCAGTCCATCTTTCACTATCTATTATTTTCGGCTACCTCCTTCTAATGTGTAATTTATTTTCCTAAAATATTTTACAGTTAAAATTTGACTTTTTATGTTTAAATTGCTAATTCTGCAACGGGTGATATCATGTACTCTAAACTATCACCAAAAAAAAAAAAAAAAAGAAAAGGGATAACATAATTATACCTCCATTTTCAAGTGGATTATGTGCAAAATGAACAGTAGTTAATATTCTTTGTCACCACTATAAAATATAGTAGTAATACGGGGTCGAATTTTTGAGGTTTTAGTGAATTTTCTCATGATTGATCACGTCAATTTAGATAAGATCAAAGGGATGTGAATTGTGTTATGTCACCAAAGTTTGCTTTATTCTCCCTTCAATTAGAATATTAATCCCAAATCTTGCAAAATATGTCAACCCTTCACCTTTAGGTGACATTTTCTATTGGCTTTCATCCATGTTAGGCAAATTCCCTAGAATTTTTTACTTTTGCATTAAACTTCTAATAGCTTTTTAGTTAATTGCCTGCCCGCATCTTCCTTTCCAAGACTCCTCCATTGTTGTACAACTACATTTTTTCACAAATTGGAAGGTTCTTGCATATAATTATATGCTTTTCAAAAAATACATATATTTGTTTCTTATTTGGTTTTGCTCACACTGTATACTAATAATTATAGTAAAAGATAAAAATTGACTAATAGTTAACTATCCAATAGACAAAAGCTTTACATATACAAGTAATTTTAAAACACGTACCCACAATTTCTTTGGAAATTTGTGAAATTTGGATTTGTTTTTTTTTTTTTAATTTATAATAGTTGAATTTAAAATAACAGAAAATAAATTACACATATAGGTAGAAAAAGTAACCTTCACTAGCCATGATAACAAAAAATATCTAAGTTCAATTATATTATCTAGGTATAATACGATAAACAGACATGTTACAAGTTTTATATGAGATCTTCCAACCAATCGATTAACACTATTGACAAATATAGTGTAGAAACAATTCGTAAAAACTAATAATTTAAAGAACTAGTTTGATTCATTTATAATATTTTCTATAATTTTTTAAATATATTATTTAAAATTTATCATTTTTTTAGAACTTACCTTTTATATGCTAATGTTTATTAATATAATGTTATATTATGATTGTCGCATATAGAGTATTGCAAAACATGATACATATGATTTGAACTTCAAAAGACTATGAGTAAGTTTTCTTGAAAATTGTTTGAGGTAGTTAGAGATAAAGAGTTGAACAAGGATGAAATTTAATTGAGTTATAAAAAAATCTTTTCGAAAATTTGGATTCAATCAGGGACGAAACTAGTGCTTAATATGAGGGTCCATCGCCCCTCATTTGTCAAAAAATATGTTAGGTAAATATATTTTAGTAACGTTTAAAATAAAATAAAAAATTAATTATTCCTCTTGTAAATAATTTTGCTATTCCAGTCTTTTGTCAAAAAATATGTTAAATAAATGTATATTAGTTACGTTTAAAATAAAATGAAAAATTAATTATTTCTCTTGTAAATAATTTTGCTATCCCAGTCTGTTAATCTTGATTATTATGTTACTGAATTCAATTATATAAAGGATTGATCCAACAAATAAAATAAATTAAATAAGATGGAGACCCCATGTCATGAGATGAGAGCTTGTAGAAAAGCATTCATGTCCCGATGGCAACATCTGCTAAATTTCATCCACTAATCATCATCCAATACTAAATTTGGACACCAACCTTGGTGGAATTTGTGTGCCATCGTATACCTTATGCTGTACAACTCCTCAACCACCTGCTAAAGGACATGTATAGAGAAATTCGGTATAGTTAAGATCAAATCATTTATATTTTTTATTATTCTAATATATTTTATTTTACTTTTTATGCTCTAAACAATTTTTTGATAATTTATAACGACAATTAATGTTCGAAATGCAAAATTTGATTGGGAACTCCCCAACTAATATGGAACTGTAAAAAAGGTAATTTAGTCCCTTCACATAATTTTAACAATTAATCCATATATGAAAACGGGTCAAATTTTAACCTTCACATAATCCCTCATATGGATTACTTATTGAAATTATGCGCTCAAGAGGGCGACTCATTGACTTGGCAGCACCTATAAATCCTATTTGGCAGCTATCTACATTGCCAAAATAGATATCCTAATGTGACCATAACTACTTAGTCCTATGCTTATATACCTTGCATACATTTCATAAAAATCCCGTATAGAATTCATGTATAATAGTTCTTAACTAGATTTTGTCTTAAAACAAAGAAATAACATTCTTGAATTGGGATGACGATAATTTTCTCTCTCGGTGATGAGAGTCTCTCTCGGTGAAGAGTCCTTCTTCTATTCATCTAGGTTTCTTCCGTTGTCACTCTACGTAATCTTGTTTCTTTGCTGTCAACTTCTGAGACTACACAATTCTTCTGATTCTTTTCTCAATTGCTTTCCTTCTCTCTAATTCTTTCGCAGGCAATTGTATCCATGGCTAATGAAATTTCCAAAATTATGGATTCCTTTTCTCTTACTGTCGAGGAAACTCAGTGCGTTGGTCTACCCAAGAATGAGGTAGATCGGGGTATTGACTTTTGCAAATTCAGTGTTTACATGTTAGTATAGGGAGGTGGCTATATCAATGCCTATGGATTCTAAATTGCTATGTCTAAGCCGTGGAAATGTACGACCGATTCCTTCGAGCTACATATTTTGAACGATAATGTCTTTCAATTAATTTTCAACTCTGCCAAAATTCGAGATCGGGTTCTGAATGAAGGCCCGTGGAACTTTGATAAACAACTGCTCATCATAAAGCCATGGAACATGATACAAAAGAACTACCTCAGATCTTTAATTCCACCTATTTCGACTATCGCATCTCCGGTCTGCCAGAGCAGTGCTATACCCAAGAAATAGGCCGGAGGCTTACTTTTGTTCTTGAAAATAGTATTGCTCTCGAGATATACACTACCAAAAGGGCCAGAGTTGGACAATTCTTTAAGATCCAAGCATTATTGTGTGTTCAAAAGCCCCTTTGTCGGTGCATTTTAGTTCAGATCTCAAGAATGGGGAAAGTGAAAGCTAATATCCAATATGAACGGCTCCCTACTTTTATGCTATTTCTGTGGGCAGATGGGACATACTTTTTCTCACCGTAATGTCCTAAAAAATGCTCCAAGCCATACAAGACTATCCATAGAAAACTTTCCATATCCAGACTCTCTAGGTGTTTCTCATAAATCTGATCTGGACTATTCTTATCATGAACAACTGGTTCCTGCTAATTCTTCTAGATTGATTTCTCATACACACAAGGAGACGACTTCTGCTTCTTCTGTTACTACAAGGTCTACAAGAACTACATTGAAGATCACTAATGTTTCCACCACTCATGATATTCAATTAGATACATGAAAGGGGGCGCTAATTGTAAACAAGGCTATCCTTCTCTATCATTTGCAGATGGTGTAACACTGCGCCTACAAAATCATCATTTCCTATGAGACCGGAAAGGTCGTAATTGGAAGTATTCCAAATGAATTTGGTAGTCTGGCATTGATGAAGATCATTCCTTCAACCCCTACAACAACCCAAAATATGCAAATCTTCCCCAACTTAAAAACAAAGGATTGCTGCTCTCTCATATGCAAATGACTCCTTTGCTCAACATAATTCGAAGTCGAGAACATCCAGTCAAGCATACGACTTTAAGCATTAAAAAACCAATTGAAAACAAGAACAAAGTTCTTGCAATAAATGGCGAAGAAGGGTTACCTGCTCTGTTACTACCGATTCCATCAAGAGAATCTCCTCCGAATCAGGTATTCTGTTCAAGTACAACCCAAATTCAATATGAAATCTTGCTTTTTGGTATTGTAAATTGTTCCCTATTTCTTCCCTATTCTGATTTAGATCCTTTGTTTCTCTTATTTGATGCAATGATTCTTTTGGTGTTTTTATTTGCATTCAATTTTCCTCCCTGCATGTTAATTGTTTCCCCCTCCTACTACCAATCTTTGCTCATCTAATGGTTTAAAAGATGATAGTATGTGTTGAGAATCTCACATCGGCTAATTAAAGAAAATAATTACTCCTTATAAAGACTTGGACAGTCCTCGTCTCTTGAGGTACCTTTTGGGGTAAGTTAGGCCCAAGCCCAAATTCTAACATGATATCAGAGCCAGTTGTTGGGCTGCCCATGTTAGGCCACCCATGCAGATGTCCAATCCTGCAGAATGCATGCTCCAGGCCCAAATGATCAGCCTGGGCATGAGGGGGCGTGTTGAGAATTCCACATCGGCTAATTAAAGAAAATAAATACTCCTTATAAAGATTTGGACAGTCCTCCCCTCTTGAGGTATCTTTTGGGGTGAGTTAGGCCGAAGCCCAAATTTTAACATGGTATCAGAGCCATGATGTTGGGCCACCCACAGATGTCCAATCCTGCAGAATACCACGCTCCAGGCCCAAATGATCAGCTTGGGCATGAAGGGGTGTGTGGAGAATCTCATATCGGCTAATTAAAGAAAATAATTACTCCTTATAAAGACTTGGGTAATCCTCCCCTCTTGAGGTACCTTTTGGGGTGAGTTAGGCCCAAACCCGAAAATTTTTAAAGTTTCTGTACCTAATTTTCATAACCCTCCATTTAATTTTAATTTGGAACATCATCAATTAGGTTATGCCTCTTCTCTTTTTGAATTCAATATTTGGATTCAGCCCCTAATAAAAATAATGCTTGTTCATCTCTTTCTTGTTCTCTGATATTCACCGATTGTCTGCTCTCCTCCCTAGTAATGTTAGTTATTGCGCTGCCCCAAATCAAATTAGTTGTAAACCCAGTCCCTCCCGGAAACTACTCTAGATCACCCTTATCCCTGTCATCTTTCGCCATAGATTCCATCCCCACAATTTTTCCCTCTGTCTGTTGCACCGCTGCTCTTAATACTAACAGCCTTCCCTTATCGAAACCTCCTCCAACTCTAATACCTCCTGTAGTCCTCTTTGATTTGTCGAGTTATCTCATTACCCACATCTTTTATTTAGTTAGTTTCTCACCCTCAGTAGAGTCACATGCCTTAGGTATCTTTAATTTTTCCAATGACTCTCTTTATTGTGCCCCGCCCAAATTTCCACCCCACATAAATTTAGGAAAGCTAAAATCCGCAAGAAAGCCCAGCTTAGGAAATTTACCTAGGCCCAAACCTTGTTATGGCCCAAGAGTCCTACTTCCCTTCTAGTCCATCTTGCACTAAGCTCCCATTTTTTAGTCCATTAATCTTTTCAGTCCATATCTCTATAATCATATCCATACCTAGCTACTAAAATTTTCCTCCCCAAAGCCATTGCTAATATTCTAACCCATGACATAGATTCTCTCACTCTCTCAGCATAGTCTCAGCCCTCTCTCACTTCTGTTGCCCAACCCCTTACAGACCTTTCTCCTAGCTTTCCTCATTCTAGGCTCTTTTCCTCTAATTACTCGAGAGTTATTTTCTAATATTCAACATGATTTAACTATGGTTAATGATATACGTTTGGAAAATATTAGTGATCCTTCTTTTCCCACTATTGAAGATGGCTTTATTTCTAGGGTTATTGCTTCTTCTTCCTCTTATTCTGATGATTTGAAGTCTACCCCCTTGCCCTTGGCTTACGTGATTTACTTTATTATGAGCCTGATCTTACTAATTTACTCTCCTTGGAACAAAAGTTGCATGACACCACTGTAGGTAATGACACAAATGTGCAACAATGTGAAAATGTTTTATTGGATACAGGTACTACTCCCAAAAATAATAAGGCTTCTACCTTCAAGGGGATGTCTTGTTTTGTAGGTTCCAGACTAAACTCCCTTTCCAGGACATCTCTCACACCTATTGAGAACATGGTGGATAATGGCGGTTCTCTCTCTTTGAAGAGATCATCAAAGAATGTCCCAACAGATGCTGATGAAGTTCTTCTATCCTAAAAAAAGAAAAGACCTCAGTGCTTGACTTCACTCATGTATAGCATGCCGCCTGTCATTCAGTCCTGTCGAGATCAATGAGTATCTTGGTTTGGAATTGCCGGGGGCTTGACAGCCCTCGAGCAATTTACGCTCTTAGCAATCTTATTAAGTCCGTTAAATCTTTTATTGTGTTTTGTTTCTGAGATCAAATGTTTGAAAAATAAAATGAACTCTATTAGAATTTCTTTGGGTTTTGATTGTGGCTTTTTTGTAGACAAAATTGTCCTTTTTGGGGGTTTTGGTCTTTTTTGAATAAAGAAATTTGTGTGTCTTTGTTAGGTTACTCTGTGAGCCATATTGATGTTTCTGTTAATTTTCCTAATTCCTTTCCTTTTCGTTTTACTGATTTTATGGGAACCCTAAACCTTAGCTTTGTAAGTTCTCTTGGGATCTCTTACGGTGCTTACAAATTTTTTCTCATCTTCCTTGGCTTGTTGTAGGAGATTTCAATGTTCTTTTTTTAGATGAAAAGACTGGGAAGGCAATAATTGGCAGATTGATAACTATTGAGCTGTTCTTCCTAATACAGGGCTCTTTGATTTTGGTTTTAAGGGACAAAAATTCAAATGAAAAGGGCTGAAAGATCTCAATAACCATAGTAGAGCTCGCCTCGACAGTGTGCTGGCTTTTGCTTATTTTGCTCAATGTTTTCCTTCTTGCAAAGTGCAAACCCATTCGGTAACCATTTTGATCACCTATCTCTTCACATTAGTCTATCTAATGCTTCTGCCATACCTGTTGGTGGGACCACTAAACCTAAGCATTTTGAGCTTTATTGGATAAAAGAGGATGAATGTTTGGAGTTTTTTGACAAGCTTTGGATTCCTAATCCTACCCCTTCTGCAGAATCTGTGCGAGATAATCTCCACTCTATTTTGGACCATCTTCTGGAATGGAGTAAGAAGAAATACATAAACTTTCCTCTTAGGATTAAACAACTTAAGCAGAAGCTTAATAATATCAGGTCACAACCCTCTTGGTTGGCAACTGAGGAAGCAACATTGGAGTTAGAACTTGACAACTGCTTACGTAAGAAGAAGATTACTGGAAGACAAGATCCAGAGTAGACTGACTAATAAAAAGAGACAGAAACACGATATATTCCCATAGAAAGGCATCTCAACGTCATAACAGAACACTAGTACTTCAATAAAGGATAATGGAACTGTCATCACAGACCTTAGGGGCATTGAAAACTCCATATTATGTTATTTTAAATCCATTTATACTTCTGACAATTCATCTCATGTATTGCAAGAAGGTACGATTGATACAACCTTTTTGGAAGAAGAGCGTCTTTCACTAGGCGAGCCTTTTTCCCAGGAAGAGGTTTCTCAAGCTTTGAAACAGATGAAAGAAAGAAAAGCTCTGGGGCCTGATGGTCTACAAGCCTGCTTTCTCCACAAATATTGGAGTATTGTGGGTAACAAGGTAACTATGGTTCTTGGTGTTTTAAATAATGGTGATGATATTGTCCCTTTCAATGATACTAATATCTCCCTTATTACAAAAATCAAGTATCCCTCCCTTGTTAAAGATTATAGACGTATTGGGCTTTGCAATGTGATTTATAAGTTAATTTCCAAAACTATTGTGAATAGATTGAAAGCATACATGACTTCCATATTCATGATAGTCAAAGTGCATTTGTCCATAATAGGCTCATTACTAATAATGTTATCATTGCTTTTAAAGTTTTTCATTCTATGAGTCTAGGAAAGATTATTGGTCATAATGACTTTGCTTTAAAACTAGATCTTTGTAAAACCTTTGACAGAGTTGAATGGAACTATCTTGAATCCATTATTCTTGCAATGAGATTTCCTCCTAATTAAGCTTCCCTAATTATGAGATGCATTCATTCAGTGTCTTTTTCTGTCCTTATTAATGATTCACCTACCCCTTCATTTAATTCCACTTGGGTTATCCACCAAGGTGATCCTCTTTATCTTTATTTATTCATTATATGTGGGGAAGGGATATTTTCCATGGTTTGCATAAAGACAAGCTTTATTTTCAGGGCTACGCTTTTGTCATAATAGCCCCTCCATCACCCAGCTCTTATTTGCTGTAACATTATCTTTTGCAAAGCTAGTATTGATTATGCAGCTGCATTCACAAAGTTGTTAAGGATTTTGCCACCATCTCAGATTAGGAGTTTAATTTTAAAAAATTGACACTATTTTTTTATAAGCTTGTTCCACTGACTTTGCAGGATTCTATCGTTGCAATTTTAGGTATACCAAAGAGTGACAAAGTTGGAACCTATCTTGGGCTGCCTTGTCTCATTAGTAGGTCTAAGAAGGAAATTTGCGAGTTTATAAAAGGCAGAGTCTGAAAAAAACTGAATGGTTAGAAAGAAACAATTCTGTCTCAAGCGGTAAAATTGTCCTCATTGAAGCTATTCTCACCTATGCCATATCTTGTTTCCTTCTGCTTGCTTACATTATCAAATCTTTAAATTCTATGATTATGCAATTTTTCTAGGGTAGGTCTGAAGGAAATAAAAAACTCTACTGAAAATCTTGGGATGATCTTTGCATACTAAAATATTAGGGTGTGATGAGTTTTCAGAATTTTGAAGGATTTAATTTTGCTCTTCTCATCAAACAATGCTGGTGTATCTTTTTATCGCCATCATCTTTGATAGCTTAATGTCTCCAGGCTAAATATTACCCTCGTGGGAATTTTCTTGACTGCTTCTTTGGAAGGTAGGCCTTTCTATCTCTGGAGAAGTCTGTTGGAAGGTTGCAATCTCCTATTTCTTGGCCTAAGATGTCACATTGCCGATGGTCTCTCTAAAGATATCTGGCCGAGTATATGGATCCCCACCCTGAATGGGTTTACTTCATCACCCCTCTTCAGCCCTAAAGGAGGGAAAAAAAAGGTGGCTGATCTCATTGATTTTAATCAATATTACTAGAGAGAAGATAGAGTTAGACACTTATTCCTTCATCATGAAGTTGAGGCAATTTTGCAAATCCTTCTTAATCCTCCATGGTCTGAAGATAAACTGATTTGGAACTACACTCTGAATGTTATGTACCCAGTTAAATCGAGGTATAAGGTAGTAATGGAGTTTGCCAATAGGTCTACATTATTTGAAGGTCCCTCTAGGAGATATAAAAAATCCAGGCTTTGGAATTACATTCATAATCTTCCGGTCCAGTTGAAAATCTAACTCTTCCTTTGGAAGTTGTTTTAAATATTCTTCCTACAGGGAGAAACTTACAGAGAAGAGGTTCATACAGGACCTATTGTGTTAATTAAGCTACTGGACTGAAAATGACAGACATGCGCTATTTGATTATGAATTTTTCCAAACAAGTGTGGAAAGATATACCCCATGATCAAAATAGACTAGATATGCTGCTCTTAGTTTCAAGGACCTCATCTTTCGATTTCTCTATATTTTTTAAAAGAAAAAGTTGCTCTCTTTGCTATTTGTTTTGCTATTTGTTTATTGCTCATATGGTTTATATGGTTTGCAAGGAATCAGAAAGCACTTCTACAAATGCACTCTCAGTTGTATTAAAAGCCATGTCCTTCTCTAAGGAATTCCAAGGGTCATCAAAGTCGATCCCTTTATGGTTCCTCGTATGTTTTCTTCTAGAGTTGGAAGCCACTTATTCTGGGTACTATTAAAGTTAATACATATATGACTTTTTCGGATAATAAAATTGGCATCGGTATTATTTTTCGGAATCATTTGTGTAGCCTGCTTTTAGCTAAAACTGTTTCTCGCATAGTACATTTCAGAGTTGATTATGGGGAAGTTCTAGCTATCATTGAAGGTTATATCACAAGATTCTCTCTAAGTAATCGATTGGTTAGTGAAAGTGACTCGCTTCTAGTTATCAACAATCTTGATACTGTCGATGAATATATATTTGAACTTGGTGCTCTATCTAGTACAAATGTTTTTTCCATCTTTTTTTTACATTTTCACAAGTCTGGAAATAGTTCGGCCCATTTTTTAGCAAAGGAAGTCTAGTTTCTGATATAGCTCAGGTATAAACTAGAAACATACCGCAGGATATAACAGGTTATTATGTTTTATCTTAATAATACATAATTCTATTTTCTTAAAAAAAACTAGATTTTATCTTTTTTGAATTGTCACAATAAACTGTTTGATAATTATTTAAGAATATAAAAAAAATAAAATAATTAAACATTTTAAGTATAATGAGAAAAAACAAATATTAATTGAAGATAATTGTACTAAATTTCTCGAACCATCATTGTGCTTGGTAATACTCATATGAGCGTAACTCAGTTAGTTTTGGAATTGCAGAATTGGTAACAAGAACTAATGTTCAAATACTAACAGGGGCAATGTGGTAATTTCAACATCGTCAATGTGGGGATGGTTTCTTGTGCGCAGCAAGACCTAGTTTCCAATCTGGAGGGCCGTAGAGTCACCATAATATACATTCTCTGTTTGAATATCGGACAGTTTGATGAAGACCAGACGAGAAATTTCGCATTTCAATAACAATACTCGTATGAATTTATGCATTAATAATCAAAAACAAACATTTGAAGGTAGTCTTTTTTAATTATTATTTTGGGATGATGATGACATAATTTATTTAACAGTTCCTACAAAAGAGAAGCTGTTATACTATAAAGCTGATGAATTTTGGTGTATAATTCTAAAATCTGTCACGTTTTTATTCATATCTGATTCTGTCTTTTTGTTGAATCATTTGATGTTATTTTGGCTGCCTCTGCTTAGCTGCTCTTCCCCAACTGCTCCACTTGTATTACACTTTTTACTTCATAAAACTTTTCGAACCTCAATGCCTACCATTGTTCTCTCCTTCTCCATTACATATGTCCTTATTACCAATTTCTGGTTACTATTTTTTCCAGAAAAAAAATTTTTTGTTTACCATTTATAGTCAAGATTGAGGTAGGAATGCTTATTTGAAAAATTTGTAATGTTAGTCCCTAAACTATTTCTTTAATCTTAATTTAGTTATTAATTTTTGTTTTAATTTTTTTAGTCATTGAATATTTATTTTCAAAAAAGATTTAATCCTCATTATCTATTTCATGACGGAATGTATTTCATGATGGAATGTGACCATAAAAAACATGAGTCTCACTTGACTCATGATTAAGATTAAAAAAAAATAAGTCAGTTACACCTTATCCATTACTTTGTTAAACAAAATAATGGAGTACAATTGAGTACCTAAAATATTCTTGAGGTGTAAGTGAAATATTATCTAAATTTGGAGAAAAACAAGTTTAAACCTCAAGAATATTTCAGCTATTCAATATTAAAGAATTCTTTTCTGAATTTGGAGGAAAATTTTTCTTTAAATTTGGAGAAAATTTTTTGGTATTTAGAGAAAATTTCACATAAATTCCAAAAGTATTTCAAGTATCCAATTACACCATATTATTTTGTTAAATAAATTATGAGTGAGTTGAGTAAGTGAAATGTCTCTTTTAACATTACTCATGAATCAAGTGAGAGTAACATATTTTTTATTGTAGAATTCCACTGTAAAATTGACAGCAAGGATTAAAACTTTTTGCGAATAATGTTTGGAGATTAAAAAAAAAAAAAAAACTAAGTTAAGGCTGAAAAAATAGTTTGATATTGCTAATTTCTCTAGCTACTTATTTTTAGTTGAAATAGAGAGGTCGGAAATATCATATTTAGTATGTGAATATTCTTCTAAATTTTATATCTATTTTAAAATTTGTTGTTAGTAGTAATTGATTAGAATTACTAATTTTACTATTGCTTCCATTAAGAGTCTTATATTAATTACAATATAACTTAATAAGTGATCTTGGGGTGAATAAGTAAAATTATCTAATCGCATAATCTTTGACTTGAGTCTGCATCATATGCTTATATATAGGACTTGCTAGTAAAGTTTAACCTTCTCTCTTTTACGTGGTTTGTAAACAATTATAGTATTCATTCATTTGCACATTTGTAAAATGGCAGCAAATTACTCCCTTCTCCGTTTATATTATCTGTCACCTTTATGTATTTTTTTCATTTCAAAATATACTATCAATTTAACAAATTAAAAAGAGTATTAAAAGATATTTTTTTTATGTGTATCCCTATCTTATTAGAATATTTAAATAATTATTTTAAAACTTTTATTAGAAAAGATAATTTAGTTCATTATTTTTTTTAAATCCAGATAATTTAGACGAGAAATAATATAAAATAAAAGGAATACTTTGTAAAAAATACAGCAAAGTACGACATGAGGCTGCAGTATCTATAAAAAAGCAGAACAATTTTGTATAAATATGATATGAAATAGAGTATGAATATGGAGATAAATGTTCATATCCTTAACTAATAATTAGTTGGAAGATTAATTGATAGTAAGAAGCATCTACTTTTGAATAGTCCTATCCACTTCATGTCCCCCATAAGGAACTGATACCTAGCTATGTAATGTAGTATCTCATGACACCAAAAGCAATAAAGAAATCCAATTCCAGATATTCTAAAACTAAAAGAGAAAACATATCCTAATCTTTCGAATATCACTGAATTTACACTTAGCAAGCAAGCTGTTTATTATCATGTTTGCCATATCGCATGTATATGAATGTCAAAAGTATTTTTCATAATACAACTTGAAATAAATTAAAAAAAAAAAAGAAAAGGGAATTTCCCCTCAACATGCACGATCCACTCCCAAAATTTCAATTTTTTCCTCACCAAATTTGCTTACGACATCATATTGGTGCTCCAGTTAGTTGATTAGACTCATTCATAATCTTCTAATAGGGGTTGATGAGGGTAATTTAGAAATTGAGAAGGATAACTCAAAAAAATTTTATTTTAAGTTAAACACTTTCTCTGTCTACAAATTTTTTTTCTAACATATCTCTTAAAAAACTCCAACTTTCAACATCAAAACGAGATTTAAAGAAAATATAGATTCCTTTGAAGAATCTTTAGAACAAAATGTTGGTTTTGAGATAAGAAATCAATTGAAATTTTTTTTTTCAAATGGGCGAAAATGATACAGAATTATTATTATTTTTTTCGGTTTAGGGTTTTTTTAATTTTTTTTATTTTAGTAATATTTCATTTTACATTAACAGGCTGATGAAGATTCAAATACGTTTGAAGAATTTTTAAATCCGGAAGAATATATTGATCTTCGGCATTTATTCACAACTGACCGAATATTTAGTTCAAAAGATGAGTTGATGCACTGGGCAAAACAAAATACAATGAATGCGAAGACATATTTAATCATAACTCGGTATTAGAGATCAAGAATAGCTGACTGGCGACCGTATGTTACATTAGCTTGCGAGTGCGGAGATTCAGTTAAAAAATATAAAAAAGCAATAGTTGTTGATGAGGAAGAAGAAGTTTAAAAAAGAAACGGCGGGGACCCTATAGGACCAAAAAAATGTGGGTGTCCGTTTAAGTTAAAGTGAGAGCAAATGGCAACAAGCGAAAGTTGGCAATTGTTCGTACACAACGGGAGGCACAACCATAAAGTAAGCTGTTTACAATCACGGTCATGCTCAGATTGCAAGACTTACGGAGGAGCAGTTGCACCAGACTGAGCAGTTCAGGAAGAGTCATATGCCGCCTCACAATATATTACGATTTCTCCGAGAACAAGACGTTGGCTGCGCAGTTAGGTAAGTTATAAGGGAATTATTTTTACAAGTTTATTTAAATATTAAATATTTTAGATTTGTTTTTATTCCGTTAATAATTAGAAATTCATGATGTATGTAGTGCACAGAAAATTTATAATGTTGTTGCCAAGATTAAGAGGAACCGGATGCAGTGAAGAAACACGATAGAGGAAGTTCTCTGCCTAAGTGCAGAAAAGAGCTACACCGTTTTTCATAGAAACCGTGAGGAGAGCAACGTATTCAGTGATATTGTCGTTGGACACCCAACATCGATTGCAATGATTAGAACGTGGCCATATGTACTGATAATGGATACCACGTATAAAACGAACAAGTAAGTAGTATAGTGGATTAATTGTATTATTAGATATCTTTATTAATTTATCCCCGTAAAACTTTAAATTTATTATGTATGTAGTGGATATTTGATATTTTATAATATTTCTTTTAAGAAATAGTTAATAATATTTTGAAGTCCGTTTGAAATAGTTGTCAATGTTAATCATTAATTTTTCATTTAATTTTTAATTAAGGTACAACATGCCACTATTAGAAGCTGTAGGGATGACTCCGACAAGAAAGAGCTTTACAGTGGCAACAACTTTTATGTGCAATGGACAGGCAACGACATACATATGTGTTCTTCAACAAATCAATCATTTATATTTTACATCTGCTATGTCAAATGGCTAGGGTTCAATTATCAATGAAGGAGAGCCACTAGTCATTCTTACCGATAGGAAAAGCGGACTAATACCGGTGATTGATGATGTGTTCAGAAATTCATATCATATGTTATGTAGAAGACACATCGATCAGAATATGTTGGCAAAGTTGACAGAGATGGTGAAAGATGAAAAGGTGGTTCAACGGTTCGTGAATGGCTCGTGGAAAAAATTAATAAATGAAACTGATGAGGTTGAATATTAGAGAAATTTGGAGGTGTTGAAGACTAGGTGGAAAAGCAGGTCGGACTTTGTGCATTACCTGTTCAGCACATGGTTGAATCCATTTGCCCATAAATTTTGCTCGGTTTGGACATCTCAAGTGTTACATTTTGGGGTAGAGACAACGAACCGTTCTGAGAGCGAACATTCTGTGTTGAAGGTGTGGCTATCAATGTGTCATGGTGATTTGGACATCGTGTTTCTGAATATCGATTCTCTAATCTAAGGTCAAATTGCTGAAATTAAATACATTGGAAATCTCTAAAGTTAAGGAGAAGTATGACGCTAAGAGTAATGCTATATTGAAGAATTTAAGTAATAAAGTTAGTCATTTGGCTTTGAAGGAGATAATGGATGAGTTAAAGAAAGCACGTGAGATAGTTGAAGAACCGGGAAGCAATTGCCTGCATTACTTAAGGAAGTCGCATGGTCTACCATGTTCATGTGAACTCATTCATAGGTGTCAATATTTAATTCCAATCCAAGAGGTAGATGTTGACATTTTTTGGAGAAAACTAGAAATTGGTTCTGATATTCCTAAACAACACGACACGATAGAGACATGGATTCTGAAATGCGTGATCTCACCTTACTGATACATGAGATTAGTATGGATCCAATTTCTAAGGTACGGGAAGTGAGACGCCTCATCAAATGTGTTATATCTCCTGTGTTGCTTGAAGATCCTTATCAGGCGTTGACAATACCTCTAGAGACCGCAATCACGAAGGGACGACAGAAGACGAATTCTACCAAAAGGGATAAGTCTCACTGGGAATACGTCTCCGTCGCACATAGGAAGATTGGAAAGTCTAGCGGATCAGGTTTTGGATCGGGAAGAGGTTCAGGTTTAAGTTCTGGTCCTAGTCCACGTTGAAGAGGTAGGCAGCCTCGTAACGGTAGGGGTAGGGGCAGGGGACGTAACAGTGTGAGGTTCAGTCTATCATCCGTTGTAAACCCGAATACCCCATCAACAAGCATTTCCCGGGTCATCTATGAATTCATACTAAACTGGAAGAATGTGGTTGGTGATCGTAATTGTGGATTTAGGGTTGTATCTAATTTTTTGTTTGGGGATGAAAATCATTATGTTGAAATTCGTAGAAGAATGTGCTTTGATTTACTCCACCGTATGAACGTATATGTACAACTGCTCGAATCAGTAGAACGTGTCACTGAGTTGATAAGGCGGACCAATTAGGAAGAGGGTTCGGCGCTTGCTGACTATTGGATGGATACACCTGATCATGTTTATGTCATCGCGAACACATTCAATTTTTGCGTTGTTTTTCTTGCACGGTTAGGGTCGACCACCGTCCTACCTCTTGTTTCTAACATGGATGGTAATGCTGAACTAATATTCATCAGATTCATAGAGGAACATCAGCATTTCATACAGGTATTTATTACTGTAATTTATTTTCATGTATTGTAATTATTATTCTCATTCATTACATTTTTAGTCGAAGTTTATATTTAATTTATAATAATTTATTATGCAGCTACACTTGCGAGATGGATGCCCTTTGCTTCCACTACAGGTGCAATGGGAATATCATCAAGACGTACGTGTTAGTGGATGGAAAGTCCCATACCGTGACCGAATGTTAGATTGAGTTGCGAGATACCGTGAAATATATCTGCCTCACAGTCATTCGCATGTTATTATTAGCTAGGAACTTTATATTTTAATGTATAATTCATTACGTGTATGTGGTTGGTGTTATTAATACATTATATTTTTTTTAGATTTGATTTTATAAATATTTATTTTTTAAATAATAAACTAGTACATGATGAAAAAAATAATGAACAGAACAAAATCCACTAATACTACATAAACAAGAATGTAAATAATATGTAACAACATATCCAAATACATAAAGATTTACTAAGGAGCGCGGTAAACACAATACATTTCTTTAGTGAATCGCAGCTTGTAGCGTAGATCACCACATAAAGGTCTAATCTTTTCTCCTAAATAAAATTAAATCATTGTTATATAGGTTAGTGGTGGATTCAAGGTTCTAAATCATCTATTTGGTGAAGCTCTTGTTATTTCTAATTTAGTTATTTTGTTCATTAGTTTTAATTAATTTAGGAATCAGGTCTAAGTAATAAAATTTAATTCTTCTTTTTATAAAATTAATTTAGGAAGATAATAATTTAAGTAGTTAAGCCTTTCTTTGTGGTTCGATACCCTGATACTGTCATTCTGTTGGTAGAGAGAGGTCCTTATATCCAATAATGAAATCAAAGATCAGGCAAGGAGAGGGCAGAACAACTTGTCTATTCTTTTTCTAATCCAACTATCTCAAAATATTGTTGAAGATTATTGTGCACAGATCAAATATCATTTTTGTGGCAAAGGCATACAACAACAAAGCTTATCCTTCAGTACTGTAGTCACATTGGTAGTAGGGATCCAATTGCCATAGCATACCCTATAAAGTGCCCTATATTTTGGTGGATGGGCTTATTGAACTCTGTTGTTATCTAGCCACTGTGCCTAATTATCTCCTATGTGCACCTTTGCAACTTCATCAAGATCAAAGTCACCTTCCAGTTAAGTCCCTTCAATGTTGGCATAGTGTGGAGAACATAGAAAATCAGCAATGTTAAGGCAATGACTTGACCTTTCACATACACAGTGTTGTTGAGATATCAATATTTGCAATAAGATTAGCATAGAATTCTGTGACCAAACTCTCGTTGTACTTCTCTGGAAATAAAACCATTTCCAGGCATTCCAGTCTATTAAGCAAAACCAGGGATCGTACAGTTGTAAAGTCTCTTGGCTCTCTCTTTTCTTAACCATGAGTCTTACTGTCAAAATCATATATCCTATCCTGTGCCTCATTGGTGTAGAAATTCTTATTGAAGGCAATTTTGGCTTTCAGTGATGTTGAAGCATGTGTTTTTTCGTTTGGCCTTCTTTGAAGCAAGGCCAGGACCAACCTGTATTTTGGTGGAGGATCTTTTCCTCTTTCTCATGCCAGATCTCTTTGTTTCTTAACGTGATCTTCATATGTGGAATTTAAAGTTAGCTATGAGGTAGGCTTGGGGAATTGGGGATTTTTCGCCGAAGTGATTATGCAAAAACTTATTCTAATTTAATATTGATGATGATAATGTGCAAAAACGTATTCTTGAGAAAGGTCCTTGGGGCTTCAATGACGTGTCAATGGTAATCAAATTGTGGAGTTAATTGTTGTCTCAGTTGATAGAGGGTTCTAAGCTATGTGACTTTTGGGTGCATGTGTTAGGGTTTTCTAGGGAGGCCAACACTATTGAGGTTGCAAAGGCAATATGGGAGATGTTTAGTGGGTTGTACGAGGTGGAATTGAGAGAGAATCGGCGACCAGAATTGTGCTTCATCTATCTTTGGGTTTCGGTGGGCGTGACCTGCCCTTTGAGACGGGCTATGGTTTTGCTATTCCCACATAAAGTAACAATAATTATTAGATACGAGCGACTCTTGCACTTTTGTCAGTATTGTGGATGCTTGCTCATACTGTGAAGAATTATCCAAATATAGCTGGCGATATCACATACTATTTGCATAAACTCGTTCAAATATGAGTTTTGGCTCAATGCACTAGCGAAAAAGAGTGAATTGCTGAGTAGTACTTGCCCGCGAGAGCAAATGGATATGGGGGAAGAACAAGAGGGTATTGGAGGAGTCAAGCATGGAGTTGGGGTAGGTAGTATAGCTTCGGTAAAGGTTAAGAGTATGGGAGTTTCCAGGGATGTGGTGGTGAGAATGGTGAATTGGGCTTACTGCGTAAGGAAGGAGATAGTGAAAGGGTATTGGTGAGCTGAGGGAGGAGAGAGGTGATGTGGGGGCTTTGTTTGGGGAATTTTGTATTATAGTGGAGGTTGTTTCGTTTCAAGGGGTGGAGAAGGGATTGCATCCCCAGCAGTTTCCAATTCATATCAATCATTATGTCTGTGAAGACCTCCAGTGGCGTTTTGTGGTGCTGATACAAAAACGGGACAAGAAGCAAAAGAGGGAGAGTAAGGGGAAACCTGTGATGGTGGACAACATGCGTGGGGGGAAGAGCCTTAAACGGCCTCTCATGGACATTATTAATGAGATGAGTGGCAATGTGATAGAGGTTCCGAGGAAGGCAAGGCTTTCTACTCCTTTGCATCATTTAATGGTGGGAGTTGCTAGGCAAGCCTACTAGGAGCGTTGTTTTGTATGATGTGGAACTGCCATAGTACGAGCATTGATAGATACAGTGCGTTCCTCTCATCCCTCTCTTTTATTTTTATCTGGAACTAAATTATGTTAGAGTTGTATTGAATTTTTACGTGTAAAGTTGGGTTTTTAACAAGTTTCTCTTATTCGCAGATATTCAAGGAGGGAATAGGCCATTGAGTCATATGAGGGCTGTTAAAAAGGTACTACAGAGGCTGGGATTGTTTGAGGTAGGGTTGGAGGGTAGGGATTATACACGGTGCAACATGGGGGAGGAGGAGGCCTATACTAGGGTCAAGTTGGACAATGGGTTTGGGAACCTTGCATAGAAAACTCCTTTCCTTGGGCTTTTATGTGCTTTTTTCATGTTTCTCACTCTGATCATGATCTTATTTCCTTGACCTTTGAGAGGAGTGATGTGGAGATGAGGATAAGATGGGACTGGCCCTTTCGATTTGAGCCATTTTGGGCCCATGAAGAGTTTTGTGGGGAGAGGGTCTAGATGTTATGGCAAAGGGGTTATGGTGGCAGAGGAGGGTTGAGGGCAAGGTTGTAGGAACTAGGTGTAGAGCTAAAGAAGGAGGAAGAGGGCTTTTGAGTGTATTGGTATGAAAGTAAAGAAGGTGAGGAAAAATCTCAGGAGGATGGTGACTAGGAGAGGGATGGTAAGTAGGCGAGGGGTGTCTAGACACGATTGGAAGATAGCTTAGGATAGCAGGAGGAACTAGGGTTAGAGCTGAAGGAGTGGGAAGAGGGAATTTAGGTGTATTGGTGTGGAAGTAGATAAGGAGAGGAAAAATCTTAAGTGGGTGGTGGCCAGGAGAGGAGATAGTAAGTCAATGAGTGGTGCATAGACTCGATAGGAAAATTTCTTGGGAAAGTAGGAGAAGTATTGGAGACCCAAGTCTCGCTCAAAGTTTCTTAAATATGGTGACCGGATAGGCCCAACAAAGGTCCAGAGACTAGATGGCTTTCATGCTGTGTTTTATCAAATGTTCTGGAATGTGGTGGGCCGGATATATCTCATGTGGTGCGGGACTTTATAAATGGTGATGGAGCTGTTGATGAGCTAAATGATACTTTTTTTTTTTACCATATTCTGAAGCTTAAATCCTCTCGGCATATCTTTGAGTATCATTCGATTAGCCTGTGTAATGTCAGTTACAAAATTATTTCTTAAGTTATAACTATTAGGCTAAGAGGAGTTCTCTAAAGGTAGTGGATGAGGCACATAGTCATTTGTGGTTGATAGGTTGATCACGGATAATGCTATCCTGGGTATTGAGGCTTTCACTCTATGGAAAATGGTTCACCGCTCCTAAATCAGGCTTGTCTGACAATGAAGTCGGATAAAATGAAGGGCTATGACAGAGTAGAATGAGATTATTGGGAATAGATCACGAGGCGAATAGGCTTTCTGGCTAGTATGATATGGAAGGTTATGCGGTGTGTTGGTCGGGATTTTTCTAACAAAGCTTTAAACCCAATACTTGCAAGTGTACAAGACCAATGTAATTCTTAGGTCAAAGAAACGGATGTGATGATCAAATGCCCAAGATCATGGCTCTGGCAGAGCTCCTCTTCTTCAACACACTCAGTGCTAAGGACCAACAGACCTACAAGACTTAAAGTAAGTAGGTAAGAAGAAGCGTTCTGGGACTCAGCCTGGTCAAAACACTCCAGCAGTTAGGCTTCCCTCCCCTCAAGCTAGTTTAGAGCCCTTTGAGTTCTTCGTAGACTTGATCAATAGTTGAATACAGTTATGGTCATTGTTATATAACTTCAATATGATGCTCAGAAGCTCAAAGACAAGTTGCCCTGAGGCATGCTTTTAGAACAAAATGGGGAGTTGGGAGTGGCAGCAGAGGAGGCGTTCTTGTTCTTGTTCTTGTTCCAATATGCTCGTTGGTAAAATCTTAAGTATTTTCAGTTTAAATGCTTGACCCGGTGTGGTCGTTGACATTTTCTGTTGATGTGGTTATGGCTTGTATGCCTTCGAAGATGTGGTCTCTATCTATTTTGGCCTATATACCATTGGATATTTTTTGTTGATGGGATTGGTTTTACATGCCTTGGATTTCAAGATTTCTAGAATATCTTTTTGGTTTTCTAACATCACGCCTTTTTATGCTTAAGACTATTATGGTTTTCTGATATCTTGGAATTCTAGTCCATAGTTTAGTTTGTTCATGTTTTTCATCTTAAGAAGCATGAAGACCCTAAACCCTATATCTTAAACTCTAAACTCTAAACGTTAAATCCATTTAAGCGGTTTAGGGTTTAACACACTAATAATACTTACCGATATGTTAAATAAAATAATTCATAATTATTGTAAACATTAACAAGTATTATTAATTTATCAACCAAACATAATATGAATTATATATAATTAAATTTAAATAATTAATTATGAACAGAATAAATAAAATACTAACATAACATAGAAACATACACAAATGTATTAATATAAATAATTCACATAATAATATGAAACTAACAGAAAAATAAACATAATTAATTGGAGTTATTATTGAGTTATTGATATGTTTATTTTTATGGTTAGTACATAAAATGTTCATATTTTGTTAATAATAAACATGAAAATAACTAACCTAATGATATAAAATATATTAAAAATAATTAATATAAAAACATAAATAATATTTTAGGATCTCAAAAAATGGAAATGTAAAACGCAAACTGAGCTTGTGTGAAGAAGAATATATTTAAAATAATTAATATAATAATATAAATAACATTAATAATTTTTTTAAAAAAAAACTTTGCATGTTTTTGGTTGATTTTACATGAGATAAAAAAAATTCATGATGATTTGGATTTGGAAGCTTTGAATGTGAATAAAAAAAATTTTCGCATGAAGAAAAAAATGGCATGAAATTTGAAAAGAAAAAAGAAAAAAAAGGAGTTGCAAGAAGATTATTAGCATTTGAACCTGCGTGGGGCACAAGTGGTGTGGGACCCGAGTCCGACTGAGTGTAGGTCCTATTTTTTTTAAGTGCATTTGTTTTTTTTAATTTTTAAACTAATTAAATTGTAAATAAATAATTATAAAATATTGTATTAATATTTTTTATTTTTAACGATTTAATTTAAGTAAGTATTTATTTGAAGTTGTTAGACAAGAGAGAGGCGAGAAAAAGTTGTAAGAGAAAGTAAAAATATTTTTTTTAATTTTTATATTTTTTTATTTTTTCACGTATTCTTTATCAATTCATGTCTAATACAGTAAACACATAAATTTTTATGCACGAAAGTTATTTTATTATAAATTAATGAAAATGACTCTTTAAAATAAGGGGATCCCACATGACATCGTCATACTCCTTTAATGGTGGCGGCCACCACCAACACCACCATCCGGACGTACACGCCAAGGACAAATGCATATTCATTCCTTCATCTACAATATGTCTAACCCACTGAGTACATACATGTACAGTGAAGACCCCCCCCAAGTTATACACCTCCACATACATTTACCCTTTTTTTCTTCGTAATTATTAATATAATATTTTTAGAGCAAATCAAGCCAGCCAGCCAGCCAGCTAGTATAGTTTTCTTTATTGAAATCACCACAACATCAATCATTTGCTATGTATATGACAATCCAAACAATTCTAAACTGAATCCCACTTCCTTTCATTATTTTATAATTTTCTTGTAATATTGATGTGACTCTTTGTATTAAATTATATTTTTTTGGGTAAAATTTTTTTTTTTTTTAAAGGGATTGGGTAAAAGTATTAAATTTTTATATTGATATCTTAAATAATATATTGTAGGAATATACTTTTTATCTGCTAACCTATGGGTTTATTGATAATATAATACGATTTATTTCCATAGATTGTTGTCAGGTTTTGAAAGTATTCAACACAGGACTCTGAATCTTCTGAAATATGAAGAAAGAATTACACACAAAGGTATTAGAAAATATATTCCAACATTCTAACTCAACGTAGAAAATATATTTGGACAGTTTTTAAACCTGAATGCAGCATAATAATATATACTCTTTTTTGCTAGACTAAATATGGTTTAGTAATGATGCATGAGTTTAAGATACACAACTTTGGTACGTAGGTATAAAAGAATAAAAATTAGTTTGCCGATATTTTGTGACTTGAGAAGTAGTTGACCCAAATTATACACTACACTCAAGGACATATTGTGAGATGAGGAGGAAAAATTATTTTTTTGTGTAATTGATGTTTTTTTTCTAAGTGTTAAAGTCATATGTAAGAGTTTTATATTTTAATTGCTAATGTTTCGTGAGAATATAACTATATTTCTATTTTTCAATTGCTACTATTCCATAATGGTAATACTAATTTTGTTTTCATATTAATAATACTTTCTGTCTGTAATTGATTTTTCAATTGATAATGTTTTATGGAAATATAATTGTGGTTGCATGATTATATAAGTAATCATTAATATATATTAAGTCGTACTATATTTTAGTTTCAGTGTATGTAGAGTGATAAAATTATATGTTACCAGTTTCACCTAATACATAATGCATAAAATATCATTACAACAAAATTCATGGAACATGAGTAATACTATTTTCATGAAATATTAACATAAAAATTCATAGAATATGCATTATATTAACAATAGTACTTTTAAAAAAAAAATTTTTTTATCGGAATCGGGATCAATAGTCATTGCAAAGTCAAATACTACATTTCCACCAAAATATAATGCATGTTTCATGAGAAAAAAATATTATAATCTAGAAAGAAAACGGAAAAAACGCATGAAATATTAATACATAATTTAATGAAGCATTAACACATCACAAATGAAACATTAATGCATAACTTATAAAAAATTTCACACGCACGTGCATTACTCACTTTTACCGTGACGATAATCATTTTTTTACATCTTTTTTACATGCAACTTATAATGTACACCTGGTGCAACATATAACAACTTGGCGGAATTAAAAAATAAAGGGATGAGGTATATTTTTATATTTCTATATTTAGTAGGAAATTTTATAGATATGGTGCATTTTTTCTTTCTTGTTAAAGATAAAGTTGTTTGTGAGATCTGTCTTCTAATTACTAGTACAGTTTTCACTAATCCAAAAAAGACTATATCATAAAGAATCCAACTACTAATAGTGGGTTCTCTTGTACATAACCAAATAAAATATGTATATTGATAATCAATAATTGAGATGAAACTTACATATGACATTTACACTAGTACTGTCCCCCTTATAGCTATAAGTGATTTTAGATATTTTTACATAAATTAAAGGGTTTGAAAATAAAATAATTTTTTAATTAAAATATTCTTTTATCCTTCATAAATAAAAAAAGACAAATAATAGAAGAAAAATAAATGAATAAAAATATGATAAAAATAGAAAAAGTTCAATGAATATTTATTAAAAATTATAATCGTATATTCTTAACCATTCTCAAATGGATTTAAAACTCGTTATATTTTCGACAGGAGATAGTAATATACTTTGGTTGACGTCATTACTCCTCAATTAAATACTACATTTTTGCTTCATAATATAAGATTAAGTTGTCATATATGAGTTTTCATAATATAAGAGGTTAAATTCCCTTTATAAACCTCTTTCCCCAAATATATACTCTTAATTAATGCATTACTACGTGATAATCCTCAAAACTTAAATTCATTCTCATTTGTTAAAGCCTTGAAAATGAAGAGAAAAGAGAAAATAAAGTCTTGAAATATGGAATTTACTAAAACTAATAAAAGAGTATTGTAAGTATTTTATATAAAAAAATCATATTAGTTTTATGGTTTATTAATGTGTGTAAAACGCAACCCACTTTTATATTATGAAACGGAGGTCGTATTTATTTTTTATGCTAATTAGTGGGATTTCCACCAACTAATTATAAATGGTTAATTAATTCTATGGAAACTACTAATTAACTAACCAATAATGAAATGTGGGTTACCACCACAAATTGTTACCTTTTCAGCTGCTCTAATTTTTCAAGTAGCTTTTTAAACAATTATCATTAGCACTAAACTAATCCTTAATTAAAACATCAACTTTCTCAAAGATCACTTAGAACTATAGGGGTACATGCATTATCCGAATACTTTAAAGTAATTATTTTCATAAAGATATTGTGGAGAGGGCACTAAAGTACTAATTGAGTGATTAATTTCTTGATTAATTATGTGTTTGTGCCTAAGCAAAGAGAAGTGAATCATCTCAAGTACAATATGGAAACGGATAATGTTGGAATCTCTATGCACAATAGGAAATTGATAAAGAGGGGTTTGGCAAATTGTTCTCTTTTCTTTTGGTGGATTTGGTTGCGTGTGTTTAATTCTCATTTGGTTGTTTAATAAAACGTTAATTAATTAGCTCATCCCCTTATCCTTAACTTAGTGCTTTTCATAAAAGTGTGAGTAAAACATGTTTAAGGTCTTCACGAGTCTTTGTTTAATTGAAGCTTTAAGAACTCCCTATGTGATGATCATGTTCAAGGTCTTCTTAAAGTATATGCATATACAAAGCGTGGTTTATTACAGTTTTTTTTTTTTGGTGGAATATTTTGTTACAATATTCATAATGTATGAAAATAATGTGTATATAATGGATTTCTAAATACGTTTCTTAAAGAAAACTAGAACTCTCAAGACTCAATCTTTAATGGAATTTTACTTTCTAATAGTAAGCACATTTATTTTAGGGCTTCTTTAATTCTTGTATTTGGTGCCTATAAATAGGACCTTATGGAAGACACTAATAAGACAATAAGTTTCTGAATTTTTTAGTCTCCTTTTTTTTTCTCTCTTATTCTCTCTATTATTATTTTTTATATTTCTTTTTATTTTTACTATTTTGTGTCTAGAGTTTACTTAAATTTATAATACATTATCAACACAATATCTTAAATTAGTATTAACCGAAGTTCGTCTGGGGTGTAATTTTTAAAGAAATTTCTGAAGAACAATTCTTTGAAGGTTTAAGGTAATAGTTTCTATCTTTATTTAACTATGTCAAATTTTACTAAGCTTAATTTTGGCTTTGGATATCAAGAGAAAGAATTATATGTCTTGGATTCATGATATTGAAATAAATCTTGAATCGATGGGTCTAGAAGATACCATTAAAAATAATAATAAAGAATCGAATCAAAGTCGTATCAAGGCAATTTTTTTCCTTCGTCATTGTCTTTATGAAGTCCTAAAGGCTGAATACCTAACCGTGAAAGATCAACTAATTTTATGGAATAATCTAAAAGAAAAGTTCAATCACCTGAAGATGGTTGTTTTACCTAAAGCTCGTTATGAGTGGTTGCATTTGAGGTTGCAAGATTATAAATCAATTAATGAATATAACTCTGTTATGTTCAGAGTTTCATAACAAATGAAATTATATGGAGAAAAAAATAACTGAGGAAGATATGTTAGAAAACATTCTCTACCTTCCATGCTTCAAATATGCTCCCGCAACAGCAATATCGAGAGAAAGGTTTCAAAAAAATATTGAGAGTTAATTTCATGCCTTTTGGTTGCTGAGCAGAATAATGACTGTTCATAAAAAATCATGACACTCCACCAACTGGTTCTGTCCCAATCCCTAAAGTGAATGCGAATAGAATTAATAATAATAACTATGAAAGAGGCCACAGACTTGGTCGTGGTAGACATACCCCTATGGTAACCACCAAAAGAATGAGAAAAATAATAAGAAAGGAAAGATATGACCTCAGCAAAGTATGAAGAAATATGTTATAGACGCGGTATGGAATGGCATTGGTCACGTACATGTCATATGGCCAAATATTTAGTTCAACTCCATCAAGCACCAATTAAAAATAAAGAAAAAAATGTTAAGTCCAATTTCGCTTCTCGTCCCGATGACAATGGTGGTAAATTATTTTGATGATGCTCAAGTGGATGTGACACACTTGGATATTGGAGTTTTTTTCTTTTTAACATCCTGAAGGGAAGGTTGATCACCTGAATGGTGATGAGCACATTAGGAAAAAGTGATTTATTTATTTTTTAATTATGTTGGTTTATTCATTGGTTCTTTTTTTTGGAATGTAATTTTGTTAAGTTTTTTTTGAGATGTAATTTTTATTTAAGTTTATTTCCGATGTAAAAGTTCTTTTATTTTTATTTTTATCTTCATCCAGATATGGTTATCGTCCCATCTTCTAAATGGAAAAATTTTGAACACATATGTATTATTGATAGTAGAACTACACACACAATATTAAAATATAAGAAATATTTTTCTCAATTAAATTTGGGAGAAACAAATGTGCATATCATAAGTGGTAGTGCAAAGTAAATTGGAGGCTCCGGAAGAGCTAATATCTTTTTACCTGGAGGTACAACATTGATCATACAAAATGCGTTATTTTCATCAAAGTCTCGAAGAAGTTTATTAAGTTTTAAAGATATTAGTTTAAATGGATATTGTATTGCGACTATAGAAGAAAGTGATAGTGAATACCTAAGTTTACTAACCCATCCGGATGCTTCATTTAGTAAACAGAAGTTTACTAACCTAAATAACTTCATTATTTAGCATGATCGATTAGGTCATCCTAGGTCTGTAATGATATAAAAAATTATAAAAACTACGCATGGTCATTCATTGAAAAATGAGAAAGTTTTGAATTCAAATGAATTCTCATGTGATGTATGTTCTCTAGGGAAATTAATTATTAGACCATCATGAATAAAGTGAGAGTTGAATCTCCAATATTTTTAGAAAGAATTTCATCCACAAGGTGGACAATTTAAATACTTTATGACATTAACTGATGCATCGACTAGATGATCACATGTATGTTTATTATCATCTCACAACCTGGCGTATCTTGAACCTTTAACAGGAGATCTATTTATTGCAAGATTTACAGATTGTCAATTTGATGAGACAAATTTCCCGAAATTAGGGGTGAAAATAAACAGCAAAGGCAACAAATTATATGGGCAACATCTTCATTAAATTATTTTGATCCACGTACAAGCACAAGTAAACTTAAAGTGAAAAATATCATTCATTTGCAGAAAATTACAAATCAATAGCCCGATGCTTTTGTCGAATCCACAAAGTAAAAAAATCGCATATTCCTGCTATAGATGCTTCTATTCAAGTTGAAGTCCCTGTAGGACAAAATAAAAATCATATAGCAAATGAGTTCAATACTCGTTAGAAGCGTGGTTGACCTCTTAGATTCAAGGATAAAAATCCTCGTAATAAAAGAGGATTAAATGATATAAGTGATCATCTTGAAAGATTGGACAAAAAGGTCCAAGAGATAACTGAAAAAGAAGATCTTACTACTGAAACTAGTGAAAACTTAAAGCATTCAATAAACTTTATTGCTACCGGAACATATTGAAATCGTAGAGGAACGATTCTAGACAAAATTTTTGTATATGACATATCAATTGATGTTCTGACTAATAATGAGTATCTCATACCAAAATTAGTTGATGAATGTCGGAATCGAAAAGATTGGCCAAAATGGAAAGATGTGATTAATCGGAATTGAACTCCCTTGAAAGTTGTGAAATTTTTGGACCTATAGTCGAAACTCGAGAAGTAGTGAAACCCATTGGATTTAAATAGGTATCAGTATGAAAGTGCAATGAAAATAATGAGATTGAAAGATATAATGCACGACTCGTAGCACATAAATTGATTATGAAGAAACATTGTAGGCCTTTGGGCCTTAGTCTTCCCAATATTTTCCCATTTTTCCAGCCCACTTTACTATACCCAATGATGACCATGGGCCTCAACTAAAGAATAGGTGTTCTGTTTTAGACTGGGTCAGAGATGCCGGGCCGGGCCAACCTGGTCTGTCCGTTGTGACTCTCCCTTTTTAATCCCACTTCTCCCCTCGGTTAGTGTGCAGTTGTTTCCTCTCCACTTCTATTATTTTTCTTTCTTCTCTCTGCCTTCTTGGCTGTTGGATCCGACTAGAACTCTTCTTCTACCTTTCTTCTTTGCGGCTTCCGCTGCTGCTCTCCTCTGCCCGTCGGCCTTCTGTGATGTCGTCACTGCCGCCGGCTGCTGTTGATAGCCTTGTTGTCCGATCTTTTGCTCGGTGTATTTGAGAGAGAGCCGCAAGAGAGAGAGAGAGAGAGAGAGAGAGAGAGAGAGAGAGAGAGAGAGAGAGAGGAAAGTGGCACCGGTGACTCTTCTCACAATTGAGGCTCGGATCTGAGGGCTCCGAGCATACAATTACTTACCGGTGACGCCTCGACGTGGCCTGTGAAACTCACCCGCTACTCGGCTTTCATATTCTCGGTTCTTCACCGTTCCTGCCGGCGATGGTAAGTGTTCTACCTTTTTGTTCAGTTTTTCTTTTAGTATTAACTGTTTATTTTTACATTTTTGTAGCACTCGTGATCGGCCCTTTACTATTTTGGTTGGAAGAGAAGGAATATACATTTGTAATAGAATATGTTTATTTAATTTCTGCTACTTATTCTTTTGGCATGTAATAGTAAATAGAGTGTGTAATAGAAATTAGTTTCCAACAAACATATTCCCCTGTGATCGATGCAATTACATTTTATTATCTTGTGAGTTTAGTTGTTCATGAGAAAGTAGATATGCGTCTACTAGACGTAATAACTGCTTATTTGTATGGAGACTTGACAATGAAATTTATGTGAAAGTCCCTGAAGGATTTAACATGGTTGAAGCATGTAAGTCAAGTACTTCAGAATTCCATCAAATTCACAAGTCTTTGTATGGATTAAAACAATCTAGTCGTATGTGGTATAATCGCCTTAGTTATATTTACTGAAAAAAGAATATAAAAATGGTCTCATTTGTCCATGTGTTTTTATTAAGAAAACCAAAAAAGATTTTAGAAAAACCAAGTTTTGCCTTGGTTTAAAAATTGAACATCTTGAATGTGGAATATTTGTATCAGAAAAAAATCTTAAAGAGATTTTACATGGACAAAGTACATCCTTTGACTAGCACAATGGTCATTCGATCTATAGATACTAAGAAAGATCCTTTTAGATCAAAGGAGGATAATGAAGAACTTCTTGGTCTTGAAGTACCATATCTTAGTGTAATAAAAGCACTAATGTATCTTGCAAATAATATATGATTAGATATTGTATTTTCTGTAAATCTTTTAGCAAGAGCAAGATATATTTCTTCTCTAACTCGACGACATTGGAATTGAGTAAAACATGTCATACGGTATCTCCAAGAGATGGATTATTTTATTTAAATAAATCTAAGTCAAAATTAATTGATCTAAAGAGATCTTCTCAACAAGGAGAGTAGATTTTATACATAAAAGGACAATATACTCTTTTTCTTTCACTAGACATTTTTCCAATAGGATTTGTCTTTTCTTTGCTAAGGTTTTAACGAGGCATGTTTCTTATGAGTGTTATGAAATAATGTGACATAATGGATGTCCAAGTACATTCCTTGAAGAGAACTAGAGCTCCTAAAGCACAATCTTTAATGAATTTTGATTCCGTAATGGCAAGGCTCATTCATTCTAAAGTTTCTATTAACTCTTGTGCTTGACGCATATAAATAGGATCTTATGAAATAATGTGACAAGATGGATGTCCAAATAATAAGATAATCAGTTTTTGAAATTTTGAGTCTCCTCTCTGTCTCTCTTATTCTCTGTATTATTGTTCTTTATATTTCTTCTTATTCTTACTTTATAGTGTCTAGACTTTACTTCAATTTATAATACACCATCTTTTTTAAAAAGAAAAAAATATATGAGAATTTAATTAGAGCGTCACAACAACAGAAAAAAAAAAAAAAAGACAGCTACTAAACTCTCCAAAATAAATAACTAGATGCAGTGATTGTTATTAGTATAATAAAATTCACTTTCTTGTTTTTTTAAGGTAATAGTTTATTATCGGTAATAGTTATACAAGAATATAAATCCTACAAATTTATCAGCTTAATTAACTTCAAGAGTAAGCTCCTTTCAAAAAAAAAAAATAAAAATTCAAGAGTAAGCATACTAAGTAGTTAATTTTATTATGACTCCATCCTCCATTACTTAAATAAATTGCTTTTAACTTATTTTAATATATAAATTGATTTTTAATTTTTATCGATTACTTATTATATACTTTTAATTTAAAATAAATTTAAAAAATATTTTAAGATGTTATTTTAAGGGTGTTTTTTTAAACTGATACTATTTATTTATGCTATTAAAATTAAAAATATTAGAATAATTTTTTTAAAATAATTACTTTTAAATTTTTTTTAATTATTTAAAAAAAAATCAAAAGCAATGAACCTATATCATGAATTGTAAATTTTTAAAATTAAAATCACACATTCAAGTCGGATTTGACTTTTTGAATAATTATCTTATTTTCAAAAAAGAAAAACTTCGAAGGTTTGGAGGAGAGGGGGGGGGGGGGTGTTCAGTAGTTAAGTGGAAGCATATATAAAGGTAGAGAATCATATTAGTGGGAGAGGCACCATGCAAATTAACACAAAATATATTCCAGCTCTTTTTATTACCCGATTGAGGTGAATCTTCGTGGACATAGTTTGGCAGCTAAGGTTTTCTCAAAAGTATTCATTATTCTCATTTTTTTTTTTTAAAGGGACTTCTGATTTTGTTATGCTTTGAAATCTATATATACCTAATAACTAATCACCTAATTAATTAATTAATTAAAGGCTAAATTGATGCTTCCTAACTTGTTCTTTCAGTAAATTTCTTGCCAATAATTCTTCTTTTTGGTTAACATTAAATTATAAAGAAAATTACTTTTTTTAATACGTTGAAGAATTGATGTTCTTTAAACTCATCATATTTTTTACTACGAATTATTATATAATTTTATTTTTATTTTTTTATATATGGGGATGAAGATGTGGTTCGAATCTATAACATCTCGCTTGGTAAAAAAATTTACTAGAATCAAATTAAAGTTGACAGTAATTCGTCCAAATTTGATGAACTTTTTTGGATGAATTTCGAATATTATTTGGTATTGAGATCTTGAAATTCATTTATATAATGATTGCTTTAGAAATATTAGATGGCTAATTGAATTTTGATTAGTAGAGGGAAATGATGTGACTTATAATTATAATTGAATAATTTATAGGTAACTTTGATAGGACTTGTCTAGGTATGATATATATTTGTGGAAGTTATCGTAGGGGTGTTATCATTGTCATTACTAGAAAGAAAAACCATTTCAAAGTTTTAAAATTTTTTTTGGTGAAAATGTTTTCCTTTTCTTCATCAAATAATTTAATTTAAAGTGTTTTTAAGGATGACGTTTCAACTACTTCAATCATTGATTAGTTTCTTTTTTAAATTTTCTTTCTATAATTGAACCACCTTCTACAATTCTTTTAATTCTATTATCTAAAACTTTATTAAAAATGGAAAGGATAAGTACAAATAATAGAGAATACAAATATAATCAACTAATTCATCATCTCCATAAGATGTAATTTCAATGTAAATTTTAGACACTTTCTCTTTGATATATCATCAAGATCAAAACACTAATTGAACGAAAAATATGTAATTAGCTAAAAACCTTTATACTAATTGAATTGCCAATATCTCACAAGTGTTATATTTACAAATTTTTACCAAAACTAGGCATGAGAGGCAGATTAGCGCTCATGATTCTATAATACAATTTTGGATTAAGTCCAACAAGAAGCTTTAAAGGAGAATATAAATATATTTTTTTAGACAAACAATTTTCTGAAAGTTGTGATAATTTATCAACTAGAATACGGACTTTTTTTTGGACCAAGAGAACTCCTTGAAATTGGGGAAGTTTTTAAATTGAGGATCGAAAAATTTTTCCCTGGAAAATATTTTTATTTGTGGGTTTTCAGTATATGTTAGAGCATTGTATATAAAAATAATTGTTTCTTGTTGAGAACATATTCAAGATGGCCTTAGAAATGGAACAACAAGCAGGAAGATAAGAAAAATTAGAATAAAATACTAATGAGAAAATTTGATGATGGAGTATATATAATATGCAAAAATTGTTATTATAGAGAAAGAATAAAATGATAAAGGAAGTTAAAAAATAAATGAAGCTGGAAGACAACTACGAAATTTAAAGAATAGAGACCCAAAGTTTATAAATAGTATTTTTCAAAAGAAAAGAAAAAACTCATAACGTCCGTTACAGGATTGTTTGTGTAAAAAACGTTTGACTTGAGTTGACAAATTAGTTTATATCCTCAATTAATAATTAGCCTCTAATTTCACGAAGGATTTCTAGACTTAATTACCCCTACAACTAATTTTAATACAATTCCTCTTACAGTTGATCATATAGCAATTTTTTTAAGGTTTATATTTTACAATTTATAATTTATGATTTATCTTATAAAATTTATTACTAAAAATACTATAGAAAAATATTACAAAAAGAATTTATTAAAATGTGGGTTAGACAATCTGCGCTGATTCCTAAAAATAAGTAAGCGCCAATAGAAGTTTACATTTTGTTGATGATTTGCTGAGAGATAATTAAGTTGTAGAATTCCATTGAAGAGAAAGAAATTTGTGTGGGATGGATGGGAAAGGGTAAATTGTTGCTCTCAATGGGTGGCTTCCAACAGATATTCAAAATGATAAGTTGAGAAGCTGGTTTAGATGTCCCCCTTGTAGATCTCGAGGGGTCTCAAGGGACAAACATCTCTCCTTATCTTCTCCAAATGGCTATGTTTTTTTGTTGATAATAATCAGTCACCATATCCTCTATAGCGGACCTCTCTGGACACAACAACCAGGTCCTACCTACATTCCTTTTTTCTTTTCAAGTTTTTATTCAAACATAAAGTTTACAAAAATGATCTATCAGCAGAAGGAAAATTAAATAGCCCACCACATAAGTTGTGAGGTTTCAAGATATCATAATATTAAGCTCTAAATCTTCAAAGGCATTGATAGATTTGATAGAGCTCACAATTCCTAATTTGTTTGATAAGACTACACTGGAATGTATTTTGTTATATTCTGACTCACATTCAATAAATATAAGGAAAACGAATTTACATAAGTAATTATTGGAATGTTTATTTTAAGATAAAAAACAATTATCAAGTAATTAATCACGTGTTACCCTAATCTATAAATCACATTTTTGAATCTACAAAGGGTTGGGTTATGACATATTTACTTCTTGGTAAGTATAATTATTAAAACTCAAATTAAACACTTTATAACAAAAAAATTTCTATCACACACTTTAAATGGCTCGAATTAAAAGTTTTTACTGGAGAATTATGACCATGATTAATTAATTATATAAGAGAGCTATTCCTTCCTTCCCTTCCCCTCCTTCCTTATTACTAATTACTCAGCAATGGGACCCTGCAGCTTAGTGCAGTCTCTGAAGAAATAAGTAGCAAAAAGCAGCAAGGGGGAGAGGGCCTTTTGATTTAAGATAATTACTGGTTGGTCGGGACGGTGTGATTTGATGTTTTAACACATTAAAGCTGAGAGAGAGAGAGAGAGAGAGACAGAGAGAGAGAGAATAGAACATGTATGGTTTGTCCAAACTGGTAAAAGACACACACAAACACACACCCAGCATTTCTCGTGAAAACACTGCCCCCATAAAATAAATCACTCACACTGTCACAAAGACCAAAGGGGTAACGAAGGGAGGGGCCAATTTCTGTACCCAATATTTATACTACAATTGAAGCTGCTTTTAGATTTTTTCACATATTATTGGAACTTTGCTTCTGATCCCCTCCTGTGGTGGTCCGAACTTCCATGATCATCTTATCCGCCGGGAGTTTCATGCTTCTCATCACAGGATGGATCTATCATACTACCTCACCAAAATATAATTCCTTTTATACTTTTTACAGGAATTAATTCTTAAGAAAACAATAAAATTTTTAATATAAAATATCTATTTTACTATCAATAAATAAAGAAAAAGAGAAATATAAATAATAAATAAATTAAAGATGATATAATTAAAAAATAAATATTAAATACTCATTAAAATGTGTAAAAACAACTTATAAATTTGATCATCTAATTTTGACGAAAATAACTTATATCTCTGATCAGAAGTAATACCATTTTCAGTATATGTGACAATCAATCAACAGCACACTGTCAATATTAATATAAAATCATAAGTCTAATATATACAGAGATATTGACCAAAAATATCCTTGTATAGTATAAATTTTATCATTTGAGAATATTATTTATTTCATTAACCACTCTACCCGATAACTTTTTATGAGGGCCAAAAATACTGTTATTCATTGACTTGGTTTTCGACCAATTTCTTTTACGTGAAACTCAACTATCCTTTTATAGTAAAGATAAAATTGTCACCAATCACTAATTTAAGTGCCAATTCACACCTGGAAAGGATCAAAATAACCTGATAGTTATTTGAGTCCATTCATGAATCGAGTTATTTTCAATCCATTCTAGTCGCCAGTTGGCACTTAGATTAGAGTTTAAACAATTTTACCTTTATTAAAAATAACATGTGAGCATCACATGATACAAATTGGTCCAAAACCACTCATAAAAGGTTATTGGATAAAAATGGTTAATGAATTAAATAATATATTCAAATGGCAAAACGTAAATTACACATGAACACTTTTAACCAATTTCTCTTATATATAACGCATGAACTATGCAGGCAGAACTCTGATTCAATCTAAATTAGTTTTATTAATTGGTAAAATACTAAATATTTTTCACAAAATATAAAAAGAGTTCTCACATTTTATATGGTAAAGTTATTTTTTTCTAAGTACATCGAGAAAAGAAATATAGGATTTGAGAATTCTAAAATCCAGGATCTAATACAAAAATGTTTTTAACAATAAATTATTACCTTATTATATAGTTATTGTATAATTAAGAAGAGATATTTTAGCTTTCGTTTATTTAAAGAAAGCAAGTTTTTCTTGTTGGAAAGGACCACTAGAATCCTTGCGTCTACGCAATTTTGACATATCAAACACCAAAAAGGTAATCCATATTTCAGAGATTCAAACTTATGATACTAAAATTTATCAAAAGCTCCCAGCAAAAAGAAAAAAAAAATCAAAAGCAATACTAGTACTTTTTTGTCTTTGCTTATTTTGTGTTCATCAATTCAGTTTCTTTTTTCATCAGTAATTTTTTAGTACAGTGCAAATTGTGTTAGAATTTCGGCTGCCAGAATATTGGAAATCTGTTTCCTTCTCTTCTTTAAAATTTTATTTCCATTGTAACGTGCTACATAATTCCTCCCATATCCTTGGCCTCCAGAAGAATAGAATGGCTGCTCTCATTGGCTAGTCAATAACATTATTCTTTGTCTTGTGTGGGACATTTGATTCATGCACTAATTCTAATTTGGAAGTTTTTGCAATCTCCCACACGTTAGTTAATATGAATTAAGCTTAAGTTTAATTTGCAAGACGAACGAAAAGGGGAGAAAAAATGATACAATTTACTTCCATTAAATGAAGCATATTCGATAACTTCACACGTGTTTAGTAAGGGTGAAAAGCAAGTAAATCAAATTTATTTTCCCTTATATTTGGTTTGTATGAAGGGAAAAGTAAATATCTTTTAAGATGTTATTACTCATTAGAGAAGAGTCTTATTTAAAATAAATTTGTGATCAAATAATTTATAAGAGGATATAGTAATCTTTTTAATATAATAAATACCTCAATCTTTTAGAATTCACTATTTTACTATTTTGCTCGAGCTCTCCCTCTATATCTATATCCAACTTGTTTTTAACATTACAACCAAATAATATAAATAAAATATTTACGTAAATGATTTACATTCTCTATCTTTTTTCTCCCGACTAAATTTCTAATTTTTAACTTTCCAATTTCCTTAGGATTCTCCCATTTGCTATAGGTTGATATATCTTAAATTTTGATTAACTTAAACTATTAATTTAATCTGTATTAATATGTACCACACATATTAACATATACCCGGGAGAGGGGGAACATAGATAGATTAGAAAATCCTCAAATATTTTGCATGTGAGTGAAGACTAAGACTATATACCCAATTTGTCTCATGCTATTATAGCTATAGCCAATCCCACCAACAAATATTCCTTTAAGAATAGACTTTGAAGATCATTAATTCACCAATCATCTATATAGAATTTTTTAATGTTTTCTCTATAGAATTGAAAGCAGTAAAAACAACAGTTGTTTATGCAGAATTTTCAATCCATGACCATAACACTTACAAAACACCAGAGGATCCCAACAAGATAACCATACAAACACACACCCAACACCAAATGTCTATATACATATATATATATATATATATATTTATATACACACACAAGAAGAAAGTATTAGCACTTGTATTTTTCTGTCTTGGGCTGGCTCTCCTCATACCTTATTCCCTTATTTTTGGTGGGTTACTCTATCAAAATGGACAAAATGGACAAGTATATTTATTATGACCTCTTATGACACAAATATTCTCACAAATTAGAAAACTAAGACAAATTAACTATAATTATCCATAAATAATTTTTAATTTTCTTATTTTATCTATAAACTTTAATTTGAACTGGTTCTACGCATAAGAATTTTTCACTCTACTCATTTTGACAAATTAAGGATTTATTATTGGAATATGACAAATTTCATCATGTGATATTATTTTCTGATTACTTATAGTGCGAAAACAATGTCCAAAAATGAAATTTGAAATGGACAAGTAGTTCGAATACAATGTAACTTCATGAAATTTGCTAAATTTCAACAACAAATTCTTAATTTGTCAAAATTAGTGCGAAAAATATTTATGGATAGAACCAATTCAAATTAATGTTTATGGGAAGAATAAGAAAAGTAAAAATTATTTATGGGAGGTAATTTCTCTAAAAAACTTCTCTCTCTCTCTCTCTCTCTCTCTCTCTCTCTCTCTCTCTCTCTCTCTCTCTCTCTCTCTCATGAACCTAGTATCACCTACAGCCTACTATATAACAACCAACTTACTTCAGTATACTAAAATGAATATTCCAACCAAACTGAGTAGGATGTTTAAGCTTATAATATTTTATATACTATTCAATCACATCAAATTATACCATAGCATGGGGGACGGGGTATCACAGTCTCTTATCTCTCTCTCTCTCACAAACAATTCAATAGGACGAAGATGGATAAAGAGTGGAATGCAAGTCACGCATCAATATCCCTCTGTGAACACAAAGAAGGGAATAAGAAGAAGAAGGCAAGGCAATGATAACACAATAGAATCATAGCATCATTAGTGAATATTAAAATGGTAGAAGAAGAAGAAGCCAATGCACTTGTTTCCCATACAGTAGACAAGGATCGTACCACTTGCTGCTAAACATTTGAAGAAGAAGAAGAAGAAGGACCAGTTGCCATTTGCGCCCCACATCCCATCCACCGCAATCTGGGTCCGGTCTTAGTCCTCCCATATCGCTTTCTTCATGCACTCAGGGCTGCTGCTGACCTGCATCAATCACAACAACGCTTTTCCATTAACCCCCTCCTTCCACTTTTGCTAGTGGAAAAAAGTCTCTATCTCATCCTCTTGTCAAAAACAATTATCATTTTCAATTTCTTTTTCAAGTAAAAGATTACTCTTTCCTTTCACTCTATGCGAAAAAAGAAGATAAAATTCAGAATCAAGAAAACTTTCCCTTTTCTTCTTCCCCCTTTCTCTCTTCCCTAAAAGAATCAAAATACATGAAATGAAGATTTAAAAAAAAAAAAAAAAAAGAGAGGGAGATTATTATCTTGTTTCTTGAATTTTCAGCAGGATGGTCCCCTGTGAATAACTCATAACTCAGTCTTACACTCGTGAAAGGTCAAGAATCCAAAAGCCATTTAGCACCAAATGAATAGGAACCCCGTAAAGGAGGAGTCACCCTTGGATAGCATTCAATCCAAGAGAGGAACCAAGACTAACTTACTAATGTTGGTTAGAAGGTTAGCTTAGTCCCAAAATGTTTCTACTAAGGTTCGATAGTTTTAAACCCATTCCTCCCAAGTTGCATACCAACTATAGTTTTCAGATTTATAGAAACTTTAATCAGTAATCATTAAGTGTAAAGAAAATAACATCCAACAAGACAGCAACAAATCATCTTAAAGGACTGTAAAAAGAGACCCTTAATATTAACTACTATGTTGATTTTCAAGTTGAACCAGGCCAACTGCAGGTCATAATCTCAAGAGCACTAAGGAGATATTTGATATATGAGATCATCATGAGTGTATGTCATCAACTGGTGTCTGTCCAAAGTTGGCATCTATAGGAAAATGCTAGGCAAATATTCAAGCACTATGTTGAATTGGGTTAGACTAGTGAATTACCATTTTATACAAATTTAGCAATTAAAATATCCCGGGAATCATGAATTCAATCAAGAACTAACTAGTTCTCTAGCAACCTATATTGCCAATATAAACTCTCGCCCTAGCGTTTGGTTGGCCAACCGCATGTGTGTTTTTATGAGCTCTTCTTATTTATTGAAGCCCATAAGCCATTTCAAGCATCGATCAGAATACAAGCAGAATTTGGGGCACAGAATATCAGACAATCAAGAACTAACGCATAAAAACCAATTTGCTGTTCAAGTTTTAAGCATATTCCAAGAGAGAAGAACCCATTTCACATTCTAACAACTACATCCTCCCCCGAAAATCCAATGCATTTCTGGAAAGAATAAGCTGGTTCTTGCATGAAAGGCTCAAATACAAAAGAAAAAATAAATAAAGAAACTCATGTAACTTCCTCTTCTTTTATTTCATATTATTTTATTATTTTTTTGTGCAGCAGTCTAACACAGTAGCAAAATTCTGCAATCATCAAATAATTTAAAACTCGGGCATTTTCAGCTCGGATACCCTAATTTACAAGATACTTTTGAAGTTTTTATTTAGCTTCATAATATCAGGTTGTGGAAGAGCTGAGACAATCAGCTTCATACACAAAGGCAGGAATAGACACACGGATTAATGGCAATCAATCCAATCACCTTTATACTAAACCCAATTACATTATATGCAAGTCTTCACGAAGCATTTAAGATATTAGTTATCAATCCTAAAGCCAGACTTCAGGCAATACAAGCATAATATGGATGACAATCCCTCCAATTAGATTTCCTGACTAACAGTTCCTCAAGTAGCAAGAAGACAATAATTTTCCCTCCGGCATCAGAGAGAGAGGTTCAACTATTTTCCACTTATAGAAGGCTGAGAACTCGTTAGTTCTCTGTCTCCAGTCCGCCGACTCCATATCCAATTTACCAAGTCAGAATCCATAACAGTTATCAATTATTTCTCTTTGTTTAGGTGAACTGTGTTTCTGATGCCAAACAACATATATCTATGAGGTTTCAAAGAGAGGATGATAAGAATCAAGTCATCCACAAGGCTAAGAAGAAATTAAGGCTAGCAAGCAGATAATATTCGAGATTTTTTAAGTAGATCAAAAGAGAAGTACAACCTGCGACACATAGCAAAGAAAAATCTCTATGTTATATAAATATTCTCTTAGTATTAGACATCAATAGATTATCCACCAAAGGCTTGAAGAATACTATTGCAATCGCTATAACTCAATCACCTGTTCATATGGTTAAACATTGTACAGTTTGGGGAACATTCTTGGGTAAAAAGGAACACAAAAAAGCAAGGACTTTTAGGATCAGATGAAAAAGCTTGGCTATATAGTAACTAACACCTCCAGGACAATAAGCACAAAATAAAAGTAATATAAGAAGCTAGGAAAAAATAACAAAACAAAAAGCTTGACAAATGAAAACACAGCTAGAGTATTTTTGCTTTGTAATTGGGACCCTTTTCACAATAACTTAAATCACTAGAAACAAATTTGTAATACGCGCACACACAGAAATATAAATTAAACACTCGTGTAGCCCAAATTTAGAAAATTCATGAGCCCCCTGCAAGAAAGTAACACTATCTGGCCTTGATCTAGAACTTCAACTTCTTCTGAGGCCCTTAATGTGGGAAACTTAAGGATTTAATTGAGGCATCGCCACAGAATTTAAGGATATTATTGTAGTTAGCCCGAGATAATTATTTTGAAAAGCCATTTGACTACTCTATGTCAATGATTTACTAGCAGAAATTTGGTTCCAACCTCTTAATTTACCAAAATAAGACCATCAGAGGACCAAGGCAATAGTTTTTCTCATTTACTAATTTCTAGCCATGCGAAATGTGATAATCAAACGGAAACATACAAGCACACTAATCACAAAATCCTAGACAGCAAAATTTATATTTTGGCAAACAACAATAATCACACAAATCGCAATATCCGACTGAATCAGATTTTTGGAGGACCAACCACAATTTACGAATATTACAGCGCTTGATGCCTAATCCATAAAATTAAGAAAACGTTTTTTTATCAGTGTTGAGAATCCCACATCGGTTAATTAAAGAATTAATGAACCCTTAATAAGTTTGGGAAATCCTCTTTCCCTTGAGGTACCTTTTGGGGTGAGTTAGGCCCAAGTCCATATTTTTAACATGTATCAAGTCATGATGTTGGGCCATCCACAAATGATGTCTTGCAGAATTTCACGCTCCAGGCCCAGATAACCAGGCCTGGGCATGACAGGTTGTGTTGGGGATCCCACATCGGCATATTAAAGAATTAATAAACCCTTAATAAACTCGGGCAATCCTCCTCCCTTTGAGATACCTTTTGGGGCGAGTTAGGCCCAAACCCATATTTTAACAATCAAGACAAACTAGAAGCAACAAATAGGCTAGAGTACATTATCCAGTTCTCTTTCACAAACAATCCATCTTTTTTAAACTTCCAAATCAAAGTTTATCAAACTGAACCCAACAAGAAAAAGCTTCAAACATTATAAGAAAAACCTTGGAGTACATGAGGATTTACACAATCCATGTGGAGTCACACATGTGGCCTAAGGATGACGCTTTACGCCATCATGCTCTACTGGTCAAAGATACAGAAAAAGGAAGGCAGGAATTGGAGACAACTCTTTCATTGTTTCACCTATTTCTGATGATTATGTCATCACAAAATAAGGAATAGTTCTAGAGGGGTAACAAAATTGCATGTCTAGGATATTGACTGATCTTGTGCAACAAAATGTGAACAGTCTCAAAACAGTCAAGTCATTTATGTTCCTTTTTTTGTCAAATAGCACCACTTCTGGGACAGTCTATGCGCACTTCAAACGGTCTATAACAAGAACTAGGAACAAAAAGACAAAATGTGGAGACTCGACGGGAAATGAACATTTTGATGAGAAAAAGACAAAGTGTAACTTTCCTTATTTTGTGGACACGTATCAAATTATGTCAAGAAAATGGATGTCCATAAAGTTCACAAATGAATGAGGACTTCAGGGATACTGTTGTCAAAAAGGTACCTTAACTCCATTTTGGTTTGTCAATAATCTTCATATATCACAAGATAATACTGAATACGTTATATTAAACAATCTAAAATGTTCTCTTTTGAGGATCATGTAACATCCTAGTATAAGTCAATGCATTTTAAAAGATTTTAGGATTAGGATTTAAAATATCTTCGAGAGACTCAGATTGCTAAAGGTACTTTGCAAGCCATGTGCAGTTAGTACTTGTGCTTATGCTTGATTATTGGTTTTCTTTGGCGAAGTGGAAAGGGGTTCTTGGGCTTTGCCAGGAATATCCCCTCGCACGAACAGTCAAATTAGATAAAGAAAGCCAGGCCTAGTGACCCCTTGAGTATGATTGACCTCTTTACATGCATTGCTGAAGCTCTCATTGGCAAGGTTATCACCAAATTTCAACTGTTGTAGAACTTCATTAATTTCACGGAAACCAATTAACAGGAAACATTTTTTATGCCTTTATAATTGAGGAAAAAGTATAAAACACCAAGTAGAAACCAGCTACCAAAAGGTTATTCTCATAAAGTATGGGTAAGAAAACTTTCCATGAAAATTGTTATTAAACATGAAGGTACAAGATTAGAAGTTTTCCAACAGGAAAAAAATGAAAAATAACAGCAGCAGAATATAATGTTAAAAAGAATACCTGGGTCTAGGAAACAAAATGTCTTTTACCTAGCCTCCAAAGTCAAGGAGAACAAGAGCTGAAAGAACGCTCTTCTAGCCAGGATTCTCGAAAGTCTTCTAGTGAAAGAAAGGTCATAAGGATGCGCGAAAAATGAGCCTGACACAACTGGAACAGAACTCCTTATAAGAACTGCAGTTCTAAGCATTATTGAGCACATATAGAGAAGAAACGCAAGTTTCCAACCATGTGAAAATGGAATTCAGGGGAGATTATCCATGACAAAGAACTAAACCAGCGATGAGTTTTATAACCTCGTGCAAAAATCTGAAATTAGGAAAAGGAAAAAGAGGGAATTCCTCCCAGGTCTCATGCTTTCACTAAACCTCAAAGATAGTTACCTCATTAAGAAAACAAGACTGAAGTTTGAAAAACTAAATGTAAGCCTCTGCTTCAACTAATTAGTAGGTAGTAAAAAATTTCATAGATAGGGTTACAGCTGCTTGCTAAAGAGATCAAGTCCAGAAGATTCTTGTATATCTTATGTAGAATTATATTAAAAAAGAAAAAATACAACATTGCATGAAGCAAGAGCTTGAGTTGAGTATGATTGATCTCCATGATTTTACCATCATAAGGCAAGCCACAAATAGTCACAAGACCTAAGCAAGTCACTAAATCTAGAGATTAGAAATACCTCGTACCAAAATGGCAGAATCTTGCAGACATCCAGGCAAGCCAACCTTCTCTCAATTGCTTTTTCCAAACTTACGAACTTCATTCATCTCAAATCATAGAAGTGACTTTGCAAGGCAAATTTTCCTTAGGTGCTTCGGAGGTTTTAGCGTCCCAACAGAAATATTGGATCTTCATGGGAATACAGAACAAGAGGAGAATAAGACATGCAGTTGGTAAAATAAAATGACTTGATCAAATACTAATCCACATAAAACAGGGTTCTTGTTAAAATCTGCCAACTGATTATGATGACAATGTTGGGTTTCTAAGTTGACAGATCAAAATATTGGCTTTCTAAGTTTCAGATAAGTCAAGACTCTATCAAGTCATTAGCAACAGTGAGACTGACCTAACAAGCTTTTGCATGTATTGAATAAATTCAGCCTTGACAATTTCCCTCTTCTTCTAGAATTGACAACTATATCAGCTATATCTAGTCATAAGACTCTAAATTTCAAGTACTTTTAGATAAAAGCACTAGTTGATGAAGAGGAGGCATGAACTTCTCATATCTTAGCTCCTTCTAATAGCTGAGCCCATTATCAAAATGCACATGCATAACAATAAGCAAGCATTTCAAACACAAATCCAAAAGCCAAAAGGGTAGATATAATCAAGTTATGTATTTCTTTTACGAGATTCTTAAAACTTTAAAAAAATCATCTTTCTTCACTGGGATTGTATTCGGCGACTGTCTGTTTACATTGCTTAGAGCAAACAAAGTAAAAAACGACTTGAACCCTTATATGATCAACGAGAACCAACCCCCTACCACTCAACCCCAACAAATTATTAGAAGCTGCGGATTCAAGATATTCTTCAAATGCGGCAGCAATAGAAATTAGCAAACACTCTACACCAAAACGGAAGGAAAATTAAGAATCTTAAAACAACGGAAAAATCTTAAAAGAGTATCACATATTCCTTTTTTTTTTTTTTTTTCTAGAAAACAACATGGAAATTGGAATTGCACAATTATCTAAGAAACTCACAGTACTTTGCCCTTCCATTAGCTTAAAGGTAAAGTCTTCTCAATTCGAAAGCAGAAGAAAGTGAGAAAATTTAAGCACACAATCTGCCCATGAAAACCACAACCACAGATAACAGAAGAACTCTTTGCATTAGACTAGTAAAGATTCCTGTATTCACCTTGCAGCCTCTTGCAGAAATACCATGAACGCAGTCTAGTACATTTAGGAAAACAGAGATCCGGAAATGGCCCTGTTTTCTTCTGGTGATTGTCAAATACGCTGAAAGCATCATGACTGTTATCAACCAAGATTGCTAAGGGCTAGCTTGTGAGTTTAGGAGAGTAGACACGAAGAGAAGTTAAAAGTTATAGGAATGTTCTGTTTATTCAATCCATCGATTACCTAATAAAATTAGTAACTTTTCTGGTTAGTGATAAAAAAACTATTGGGTGATCTGTAATCAATCGGTTATTAATTAAAATATTAATTTTTTTAATTTTTAAAATTAAAATTAAAATCTAAAAATATAAAAAAAAAAGAGTCGATAAATCTAACTCGAGAATCTATATGTATAGCGCGAAAAAATCATTATTTTCTCTCCTCTTCCCTACTCTTTCTCTTTCTACACAATTTCTCTCTAACTTTTCTCTACTCCTTCTCCGCTCTAAAATTGAAATCTTTAATATTGAACTTATATTGGAGGTAGATATAGATCATTATGAAGAATTTGTGGAAGAAAATATCGATTTAAATAAAGAAAAGTTGAAATTATTCTTTTCGGCACTGACGCTCGGATCGCTCGGACCGGCGACCCGGACATGAGTGGGTCGCCCAGATGAGCGCTCATGTCCGGGTCGCCCATATGAGCGATCCGAGCCCCAGTTGGTTTTTTTTTGGAAGAAAGAATTTTTGTAGGTATTTAGAAAACTTGAAACATGAATAACTCTGCAATCGGATGTCCGTTTAATGCATATGACTAGTCATTTCGCTGGTTCTCGTAAAGACAAACGCAATGGCATCGCCGAAAAAGTCGTTTTAAAATGTTAGTTTTTGAAATTTTTGTTTATGACATTGATTTAGAATTTTATTTTTAATATGAAATGTGTTAAGATTTTAATTATTTCGTACTATATCGTAACAGAAAGACAGTTGCAAATAAATATCCGTGATCTACGTATTCTTTGTTGGAAACCATAGGCAAAAACATATAAAATAAAACTACGGAAATCCACTAACAGGATCTACACATACTAGAAAAACCGATTGGATAGAAATTACCTCAATGTTTTTGACTGTTTGATGTGGAAGCGCTGCTGTTTTACGCTTCGCCCTCTACTGGTATCCACGTGATGAACTCCTCTGCAAGCGATCGGGATGCTAGCCCTTCTGTGTTCTGAAAATTGCTCAAAACTAATCATGACTCTCTGGTAGGTGGAATTTCGGAGAGAGGAGGCCGGATACTATATCGCCATTCTAGGGTTTTAGAGTTTTGTTTTTCTTTAATCAGATAAAAAGACGGCCACAGAGAAAAAGGTTAACATAACCTTTTATAGCTGTCAATATTTAAACTCTAACTGTCATCTAATGACAGTTTAATCTCGTCCGTCTATTCCTATAATCATCCAACGTTTGGATAAGTAATATTAAGTAATTAATTTCATTTATTCGATTAAATAAAATTAGTTACTTATTAACTTATCAGAAAATACAATATGAAATCTGATTCCCCTTTTTTATACGTTCAACGAATCTGGACACAATTTCGATTCATTCAACGTGGACATTATGCTCACATGATCGTCTATGCGAGTGACCCTGTAGGTTCACTTAACGTTGGCAGTGAATGAAAAATGTCCTAGACATTTATTTACAAAACAAAAGCGGCCTCTAGCAAGACATTATGCTTACCCAAGTTAAGTAAAAGAAATAATAACCTAGCATCAGATTTAATATTTAGTCCGTTTGTCACACGATATCCTAATTAAGTATAAGGCATAGACCGAATCATTCTTATAAAACTTAATTAATCATTTACTTGATCACCAGATACACTATTCCAACAAATAATATTAATAACACCTTATTAATACTTATTTGAGCATGGCCATGCATATTTTCCAGTCTTCCTTATCAAGGGGCCCATGTATATCTCTCTCTAAAAAGAGAGGGACAAATCTCTTTTCACTATCTCCAATATTCAAGCCATAACAAGAAAATAAGCCAACCAATAATCATAATAATCACCTAATTAAAAGTGACGTTTGGCTATGTCAAAACATATTTTCTCCTCATGCAAGAAACATTAGAAACATTAGGTCAAAGGACACCAAATATAAAACTGAGAAGAAATACTTATAACTTAAACCCATGCAATATTTCTTCTTCACTTTGGATCATGTCTAATACAATATTTTCAATATGTATTTATGAATTGATTTTATATCCCATATTCATAATCGGTAAAACTTGACCATCAATCAACTTCACACAAGTTTAATAATACAAGATGTAATAAAACTACGGAGATATAAGAATAGTATTTTATTAGCTATAAGAGTTTTACTATCAAGTCACATACTTGATGACCAAGAGCATAAAATACAATTCAAAATACATGCTTCATAAATCATAAATGTGAGTCAATTGGTCTTAGGGCATATATTAACATTCTTTCAGTTCAAAAAATTCTTCAAATGTATTTGAATCTACGTCATTCTGTTATTTGGATCTTCATTGTGCATTATCACTAATTCATAATTTTACGGCCTAAATATCCTATGTGGTAGATAACGCACCTTGATTTTGCGTTATTTGCCACATCATCCTTTCATTTATTTAAAAATGGTAAGAATATTGGAATCTTGACCTCATGGAAAATCACATAGAAACACTATTTCAACAAGTAAATGAGATTTTATTTAATAATAAAATATTTACGTATTCCAATATTTATCAAATTCAATAATTTGAATTTTTAATGTGAAAGAATTCTAAAATTCTTTTTGATAAAAATCTACACCAAACAAAATCTTATAGTTTTGGCAATCAAGCAATGAGCATAGAATTAAACTTTAAAGACCATGCCAACAATTTATAGTGGTTTACTCTCTCAAAGAGCTACATCCACTACCTTGAGACTCAACCCAAGGATTTTACAAATCCATTATCTTCAAAGTTGGTTACACAACAACACAATAAGGATCACCCTTCAAGGGTTTTACACAAAACCTCAAAGTTTACACAACATAACAATACAATAAATTTGTCAAAGAATCACCCAAAGAGTTTTCTACAAACCTTTGATCACAATAAAAGAATAAGAAGAGTAAGGAACAATGTTACCAAATGAGTTTGAGAAGAGGAAGATACAACTCAATAGAATACTTCTACAAGCTCCTCTTTACTTCTTCTTTGATGGATGATCAACAATGAATCTCCAAGAAGATTTTTCTATTTGTTTTTACTAGATGAAGATATATGAAAGAATGTACTTTTAAAGCTCTTGAAATGTTCTAAAATGATCTCAATCAATTTCCAATCAACTTCCATTTTTTTCTTTTGCAGCTGATCAAAAATCAATATATATATATATATGAAGAAAAAAGTAGCCGTTACTCTGTGTAACGGTAATATTTTTCATAGTAAAAGGGAAAACCGGACGACTGGTTTCTAAAAACGGACATCCAATTTCCTTATACAAGAAAATCGGATGAGCCCTTTTCTAAAATAGGACGACCGATATTGAAACAGAAATATTTGGATGCATCCTACAAAAATCGGATGATCCCTCTTAAAAATCGAACGACCGATATTGAAACAGAAATATTTGGATGCATCCTAAAAAAATCGGATGATCCCTCTTAAAAATCGGATGACCGATTTTTCTAAAACTAAAAAAATCGGACGACCGATTTTAAACTAGGACGTCCGATTTTTCTTCCTTGAAAAAATTGGATAACCTGTTTTAAAATCGGATGACCAGTTCTGAAAATCGGATGACCCTTTCTTGAGAAGGATTTAAAAGCCAGTTTTCCTTAAACAAAAAGAACTTTCCTTCACATTTCAAAAACACTTCAAAACCTGTATTCTTGATACTCTTTTAGAGATAAGAAAACTTTCCAAGGCATCAAAAACTCTATCAAGAAACCTTGGATTTTTTAAGAATAGTTTATAGAAAGAAATTCATCCAAGGAGCTTCATATATGATCAACAATCAAAGATGAGAGTTAAGGAGTTTTACAAGGAAATACCTTAGCACATCGCTAACTAAGACATAAGTCTTCAAGGTCTTCAATGCCTTGATTTTTCGCCTCCATTTTGCCTTGATTACCAAGATCTTTTGCTTCTAAGAGTGTAGCCTTGAAACTTCAAATATGCTTCTTTTGTTCTATTGAAACTAAGCTTAATTTCATCACACAAACATATCTAAATCGTAATCAAAATCATATGCAATAATGCCCTTTGAGCTAACAATCTCCCCCTTTTTGATTATGACAAATACATATGCTAGAAGAATAAAAGAGCAAGTATAAGGGCATGGTGATGCTTCAAAAAGATCATTAATGATAGTAAAGCATACCAAAACACTATAAAGGAGATAACTCCCCCTATGAATTTGAAAACATGCCAAGGTTTTAGAAAAAAAAAAAAAAATAAGCTCATCTTAAAAGCATGCTTCACACCAAGAATGGCATCAAACTAGTATCAAGGTAACTCCATAAGATATGTAACTCTATAAGATATGTAGCCAACCAAAAGAAAGCATGAAACTTAAAAGCAACACAATAAGCATCTTGCAATTATTTTTCCCCCTTAGTTCTTGCTCATATTTCTCCCCCTTTTGTCATAAATCGAAAAGTTATTTGGAAGAGACTTCAAGAGATCATAGAAAGGGTAACTACAATTGGATTTTCAACATTAAAGATCATCATGAAGTCTATAAAAAAAAAACATGGCATCAAGATAATATAATACCAGTTAGAAAATCGTTTAATTTTTCATGCCAAGCTCTTGGAGCTTGTTTTAAACCATAGAGTGCTTTTGAAAGTCTGTAAACATAATTTAGAAAATTTTCATGCACAAAACCGGGAGGTTATTCAACATAAACTTCCTTCTCAATATCACCATTTAGAAAAGCACTCTTAACATCCATTTGAAAAAGCTTGAATCTTTTTAAAACAAGTAAAAGCTAAGAGCATCCTAATGGATTCAAGTCTAGCAACCGGAGCAAAAGTTTCATCAAAATCTATGCCCTCTTCTTGATTGAATCATTGGGCAACAAGTCTAGCTTTGTTTCTAATAACTTCTCTGAAATCATTTAGTTTATTTCAAAAAACTCATTTTATGCCAATGGTGAGGTGATCACGTAGTCTAGGGACTAAAGGCCAAAATTTGTTTATTTCAAATTGATTTAATTCCTCTTACATAACAATAATTCAAAACACATCACACAAAGCATCATCAATAAACTTAGGCTCAATTTGAGATAATAGGCAAAGTTGTCAATAAAGTACCTTCTTGTTCTTAACCCTTGTGATATATCACCAATGATTTCATCCTTGGAGTGTCCCTTTGGATATGTCACAACTTGAAGAGGACTTTGAGCTTCTTGATCATTTTCTTGTTTTACTTCAATCTCTTCTTCCTCCATAAGCATGTTCTTCCATTGCTTGAGTGTACAAAGGTTGGTAGCTTAGAGCGTTATCTATGTCATCATCATCTTTTTTGTCAAAAATGTTAGTTTCATCAAAATATATATGAATAAACTCTTCAACACATAGTGTTCTTTTTTTTATAAATTCTAGGTCTTTTTGTTTGAAGAGTAACCAAGAAAAATTCCCTTATCGGAATTTTTTTTAATCAAATTTTCCAAGATTATCCTTGGTGTTTAAGATAGAGCATTTGCATCCAAAAACTTTGAAGTAGCCAATTGAGGGGGTTTTGTTGAAAATAAGTTCAAAAAGAGTTTTTCCTTTTTTAAAAAAAATGGTCTCAAGAGAACACGATTCATAACATAGCATGTGGTGTTAACGGCCTTGACCCAAAATATTTAGGAAGGGAATTTTCACAAAGCATTGACCTTGCCATTTCTTGTAAAATTCTATTTTTCCTTTCCACAAATCTATTTTGTTGAGGAGTTTTGGCTACTGAAAAGTTATGTAAAATACCAAAATCATCACAAAGTTTTGTAAAATCTTGGTTGTTGAATTCTCTGCCATTATCACTTGTTATAGAAATCAATTTGCAATCAAGGGAGGTTTGGGCTCTTTTGAATAATTTAACAAATTCATGAAATGCTTCATCTTTTTGGCTTAAAAACAAAGCCCAAGTGAATCTTAGAAAAAATCATCCACAATAACAAAGGCATACCTCTTACCACCAAAACTAGTGGTCCTCATTGGTCCAAATAAATACATGTGAATGAGTTCTAAAGGTTTTGAAGTTGAAATAATTTTCTTTGGTTTAACAGAAGATTTTATTTGTTTTCCAAATTGGCAAGCATCACAAAGTTTGGTTTTCTCAAAAGTAAGTTTTGGCAATCCTCTAACAAGTTCTTTAAAAGAAAGTTGGTTTAGCAAATCCACTAACATGGCCAAGCTTTCTATGCCACAAAAATGCATCATCCCCATGAACCGAGAGACACTATAAGTTTTGAGAAATGAGAACTTCAAGATAAAAGACATGGACATATACCAACTCTTCTTGCAACAAAAATAGTTTTTTTCACAAGCTTGTTTATCATAGAAGAATATTCACTTTCAAAAATAACTTTGTACCCATAATCACACAATTGACTAATACTAGATAAAATAAATTTCAAACCATCAATTAAAAGAACTTCCTTAATTAAAGAAGATGAACTACATCCAATGTTACCAATACCGATGATCCTTCCAAAAGTAACAAAGCCACCTTCGGTTTCTCCTAGCTCATTCATGAGGGATGCATATCCAGTCATGTGTCTTAAGCATCCGCTATCCAAGTACCACTTAGATGACCTTGACTTGTGTTCCTACAAAAGAAGAAGTAGAAAAGACTTTTGGTACCCATATCTTTTTGGGTCCATGAATGTTAGTTGGATTTTCTTTTATTTTCCAAATGATTTTTACTCCCCTTTCAATCTTTCTTTTTATAAAACATTCTGTGGCTTTATGACCACTCTTTTCACAATAGGTGCAACAAAAATGGGAGAAGGATAAAGAAGCTTTAACAAAATATGTTAGCTTTGAAGAAGCATTAGAGTGGTTGTATCCAATGCCATATTTATTATAAGGAGATCTTTGTGAACCAAGAAGTTTTTCAAAATTATCTTTTCCTTGAGTAAATCTTTCAATGCACAAAGTGAGATCGTTCACCTTTTTCTTTAAAGATTCATAATCAATCAAACATTTTTCAAGAGAGGAAACCTTCTCACAAAGGTTCTTGTTTTCTAAAACAAGTTTTTGAAAATTTTTGTTTGAACACTCTTTTTCATTTTTCAAGATTTCTAAAGATTCAAGGAGAAATTTATTTTCACAAATAAGTTTTGAGTTTTCATCAAGCAAAACTTGAGTTTGTTTTTCAAGTCTTTGTTTCTTTTTGAAACCTTTTTGCATTCACCATACATTTCAATAAGCATAATACTAGGATCATCATCACAAATATTATCAATGAGACTAGAAGAGTTAGAGGGTGAAGATTGTACCTCATTCTCCATTGCCATGAAGCATATGTTTGCCTTTTCATCACTTTCACTTTCACTTGTATCTTGATCCCATGCACCAATAAGTCCCTTGCCTTTCTTCTTTTTCTTTAAGCCTTCAAGCTTGGCTTCCAATGCTCCTTTTTCTTTTTCAATAGCCTGAGGACAATCGGCTACAAGGTGGTCGATGCTATTGCATTCAAAGCATCTAGCCTTGAAAAGTGATAAACTTTATCCTCCTTTCTTGATGGAGGATTCTTTCCTCTTTTGTTGAAGTCTTTCTTGTAAAATCTTTTATATTTCCTCATTACTAAGCCATATCCTTAATCTCATCTTCATTATTTGACAAGCATGTAATATCATCAACATTCACTTTGAATGCTATGCCTTTTCTTCCTTTTTCTTCATCTTCTATTTCATTTAATCTTTTTATTTTCATTTAATAGGTGAGGAGAGATCCTATGAGTTCTTCAATAGGAAGTTGTTTTAAATCTTTTGATTTCTTAATGGCAAGAGTCTTTGGTTGCCATGCTTTTGGGAGTGAATCAAGAATCTTTCTATTTACTTCTCCCCTTGTGTACTCTTTCCCATACGCCTTTAGGCCATTTGTGATGTTGGTGAATCTTGTGAACATGTCACTTGCTTTCATATTGTTTCATCATGAATAGCTCATAATCGCTCACAAACATAGCCAACTTTGAATCTTTCACTTGATTGGTACCTTTGTGAGTTACTTCAAGTAACTTCCACATTTCATGAGCTGAGTTGCATCCGCTCACTCTATTGTATTCATTAGCGTCTAAAGCACAACTCAATATGTTCATAGCTTGAAAGTTTAGAGTCATATTTCTTGAATCAAGCTCATCATATTCTCCAACCTTCTTGACTATTCTATCCCTTTTAGGAACATAAGGTTCTTTCTCTACAATTCTCCAAAGATTAAAGTTAATAAAACAAATATATATTTTGATTCTAGATTTTCAAAAAGTATAATTTGTACCATTGAAAAGAGGAGGTCTATTCGTAGAAAAACCTTCTACATAGGGTAAGTTTGAAAAACTAGCCATTTGAAAAAGGATCTTTTACTTCTTAGGATGTTAAGCCTTAGCAAAAGAAGACCCGCTCTGATACCAATTGAAAAACCTTAGAGAGGTGAATAAGGTTTTTGGCTAATTTTAAAAAATCTTTTGTGTGATTAGAAAGATAAACCTCCAATTTATTTGTGAAAGAATTCTAAAATTCTTTTTGATAAAAATCTACACCAAATAAAATCTTATAGTTTTGGCAATCAAGCAATGAGCATAGAATTAAACTTTAAACAACATGCACAACAATTTATAGTGTTTCACTCTCTCAAAGAGCTGCATCCACTACCTTGAGACTCAACCCAAGGATTTTACAAATCCACTATCTTCAAAGTTGGTTACACAACAACACAATGAGGATCACCCTTCAAGGGTTTTACACAAAAACCTCAAAGTTTACACAACACAACAATACAACAAATTTATCAAAGGATCACCCAAAGGGCTTTCCACAAACCTTTGATCACAATAAAAGAATAGGAAGAGTAAGGAACAATGTTACCAAATGAGTTTGAGAAGAGGAAGATACAACTCAATGGAATACTTCTACAAGCTCCTCTTTACTTCTCCTTTGATGGATGATCAACAATGAAGCTCCAAGAAGATTTTTCTATTTGTTTTTATTAGATGAAGATATATGAAAGAATGTACTTTTAAAGCTCTTTAAATGTTCTAAAATGATCTCAATAAATTTTCAATCAACTTCCATTTTTTTTCTTTTGCAGCTGATCAAAAATCAATACATATATATATGAAGAAAAAAGTAGCTGTTACTCTGTGTAACGGTAATATTTTTCACAATAAAAGGGAAAACCAGATGACCGGTTTCTAAAAACAGACGTCAGATTTCCTTATACAAGAAAATCGGATGAGCCCTTTTCTAAAATAGGACGACTGATATTGAAACAGAAAGATTTGGACGCATCCTACAAAAATCGGATGATCCCTCTTAAAAATCGGACGACCGATTTTAAAATATGACATCCGATTTTTCTCCCTTGAAAAAAATCGGATGACCAGTTTTGAGAATCGGATGACCAGTTCTGAAAATCAGATGACCCTTTTTTGAGATGGATTTAAAGGCCAGTTTTCCTTAAACAAAAAGAACTTTCCTTCACTTTTCAAAAACACTTCAAAACATGTATTCTTGATACTCTTTTAGAGATTAGAAAACTTTCCAAGGCATCAAAAACTCTATCAAGAATACTTGGATTTTTTAAGAATAGTTTATAGAAAGAAATTTATCCAAGGAGCTTCATACATGATCAACAATCAAAGATGAGAGTTAGTTAGTTTTTACAAAGAAATACCTTAGCACATCCCTAACTAAGACATAAGTCTTCAAGGTCTTCTATACCTTGATCTTTTCTCCTCCATTTTGCCTTGATCACCAAGATCTTTTGTTTCTAAGAGTGTAGTCTTGAGACTTCAAATATGCTTCTTTTGTTCTATTGAAACTAAGCTTAATATTTAATCACACAAACATATGTAAATCAGAATCAAAATCATATGCAATAATGCCCTTAGGGCTAACAATAAGAATTACAATTCTATTATAATATTTTCATATTTATCACTTCATTAACTATTACGATTTTATATTCATGTTTCTCACACATGCACATCTTTCTCAAGCTAAAATTCAAGACACTTTCTCTCTCTAGAATTTCTGCTCACTTTCTTCAGAATTTCCACTGACTTTCTCTCTCTAGAATTCATGTTCACTTTCTCTCTCTAGAATTCCTACTCACTTTATCTCTCTAGAATTCCCTCATTTTCTCTTTCTAAAATTCACGACATTTATATTGGAAGAAATTAGATAAAAAAAAAAAAAAAAAAACTAGACCCAATTGAAAGGTTGTTTAGTTTATTTGGTTTTTTAATTTAAAATTGAAAATCAAATCGTATTTATTAAAAAAGTCAAATAATCGAATCAAATAAATCGAAAACTGAATAGGTCGAACCAAATAGTAAAAAAACTTGATTTGATTCGATTTTCTATTTTAATAGAATAGTGGACACTCCTATACCCAAGCATGGGTACTTCTTCGGAGCAAGTGGATTTTGTTAAGGGAAATAGGCAAGTTAACAATCCGTACTCAAACACTTATAACCCTAGATGGAGGAGTCACCCCAACTTCTCATCGGGTAATCAATGGCAACATCAATCTCAAAATCCTCCAAAATTTCAGATTAGAGGACCTACACAATAGTTGCAATATGATGCATTCCCTCTAAATCCTCCACCAGTATAGGCTAATCTGGAAGATCTCATAGTCAAATTCATAAGTGCAATAGATGCCAAAATAAATGGTCTAGAGTTGCTCAGAGAAATCAAGAGGGATCTATGCACAATTAGAGAGAAGATTGGGGAGCTAGTAAAATTGGCATCTAAAAGGACTCTTGCCACTCTCCTGAGAAACACTGGAGCGAATCCAGTAGCACATGTCAATGCTATCTTTGTGAAATTTGATATGGAGGTTCCCAAAGAAGAGAAGATGGTAGTCGTCTAAGAGAAAAGCTATGATGAAAGGGCTATAGAAGAGCCAAGTAAGAAGTTGGTTGTTGAAGCTTATAAGCTGAAAATTCTTTATCTGGAGGCTCTTTTTCGTGACCAAGGCAAAGACGAGATGAGGAGGTTTGTGGAGATTTTCATACAATTAAAAAATTAACTTATCTTTCTATGATTTGCTTTTGCATTTGTCCAAGTATGCAAAATATTTAAAGGAGATGCGTTTGAGGAAAAAGAGGTTAGACAAAGCGTCTACATTCATATTGGGTGAGAAATGTTCGGCAATCTTGATCAACAAGGAAAAGATGCCATAGAAATTAAATGGCCCAGAGAGTTTTTCTTTCCATTGTATGATTGGTAATTTTTCCATTGATAGAGCTTTAGCCGACCTAGGAGCTAGCATAAATGTTATTTTCTATCACGTGTAAAAAACTAGGCCTAGGGGAACCAACACCAATAGATACCCTAGAGGGGTTATAGAACATTAGACACCCTAGAGAGGTTATAGAGGATGTTTTGGTAAAGGTCAAGGACCTATCTTTCCTGTTTACTTCGTTATTCTTGATATGAGAGAGGATGTGGACTTCCCTTTTGATATTAACAAAACCATTTTTATACACTTCTAGAGCTTTAATAGATACGGAAAAAGGAAAATTATGCATGCGAGTTGGAGAGAACGAAGCAGTTTCTAAATTTCCAATTACTCCTACTCTGTCTTCGCATTGTAATGACATTTTATTCTATTTAGATCACACTAATCTTAAAGTGTCTCACCGCTTGCACGTAAACAAGTCGCCACCCCCAAAGCTTCTAAGGAATTAAAGGAGGTGGAGAAGTCTATATCTCCTCATTCGGCATAGAAGAGCTTAAAGAAATGAGTGTAAAAATGGCAAAAGGAAATAGAGAAAGCCAAAACGAATTCAGATTTTAAAGATCTAAGAGGCGCTTCGGCACCTAAAAGGAAGCATTACTTACTTCTCTTGTGAATTATGTTGTATCACTACTGCATGATTGAGTTTAATTTGTTAATTTTGAGTTTTGCATGCTTCATTTTTTTTTCTTGTTTGGTACTTGATTTTGCAAGTGTTTTTTTCTTTTTTTCATTCATTTTTTCTGTTTTTTTTAAGTTTTGAGGCGAAATTAGGAGGTTATTCTGCAATTTTCATGCCCTAAATATGTTTTATATCATGTATGCAGCTTGCAAGGAAAAACAGAACAAATAATGAAGAACCATTCTAGGCACTCAATTTCTCCAGCAACGAACATGCCCAAAACGGAGACTAAGTTTTCTATTCATTTATTCAATTTTTTTCTCTTAGTTCTTCAATTTTTGTGTATTGGTTGTTTGGATATTTTTCGTTGTTAGTTTACTTGTTACTTGATTTATTATTACTAAAAATTGAATCTCATTGATTTCAATCTTAGTTTTCTGTTGGTTAAATCTAGTGGAATTTTATTGTTGATAATTTATCGGTGATGATTACTATTTGTGGACTTATTAGTTCTATAATTGTCACACAACCACACGCACATGCTACTTTATATATATACATATATTCTATCTGTCTTACATTGCTCTCTTTGCTTGCTGTTGGGTTTTAGTGTGGTGAAAATTACCTAATCTTGTGGGATTTCTGTTTTCACATATTCTTGAACACTACACACAGGGCGATGTCTTATATTTTTATATTTTGTTTTTATCGTTTCTGTCGTTGTCATTTTTAGTTTACTTATCTGTTTTTTGGTTAAACGCCATGGTCGTGGTTTTTCGTTGTTTAGTCAGTTGGAGTAATTCCCTGAGCTCGTTTTTGTTGCTCCAATCTATCTTATTATTTTTCCTTTATTTTCTTGTTTTCATAAATTTTTTTTTACTGTCTCATTGTGTGTTTTGTAGGACTATTTACAGGTGTAAGACCTCGCTGGACCCGACCGCCCAAGTAGGGGGACCGGGCCGATCACGCAGTAGGGGCAGAAACTGTAATTTTTCATTCTTTCTTTTAAATAATCTTTCATTGTATTTTAGCATATTTCGTCTAGGGTTTCTTGGGAATAGAAAGGGGCGATTTTCTAGAGAAAATCCTTCTCTAAAGCTTCTATTAATCCACTTAGATCATAGCTTAATTCTTTAATTCAGGTTTCAATAGTTGGATTGAAGAGTTTCATTGAAGCAAATTCGGGGTTCTTCTGGCGAATTGAGAGTAGAGCTCGGACAATATTTCATATCATGTATTCTCCAATCAAAACTCCTAAGCCTTCTAAACTCTTGTTTATTATGAATTTTATTGAAATTTATTATTTTTATGATGTTTAGTGGCTAGGGTTTACTTTTTTTTTTTTAATAGGGTTGAACCCTAGATGATCTTAGTCTCGTTTTCATTGGATTCTATGGATTAATATATTAAATTAAAGTTGATTGTTGTTTAATTGTTGTGTTTGTGTTATCAAATTTTCACCGATGATTGATACTTTTGCATTATATTATTGGGAATTGAAAAAGGAAGAACAACTAGTGCTTAATTAAACAATTAGAATTGGTAGTTAATTAAAGATAATGACTACGGTTTCTAGGTTGGATAGAAAAATCTAATTCATTTATAATTGAGTTAGGGAGAGAAGAGATTCTTCTCTATTAAATTAGGGAAGTGGCGGGTTTTCACCTAGAGATAAAGTTAATCCTAATAAATGAGAGAGACCCGACCAGTAATTCAACTATTTTTCCAAAGTTTTCAATGAATTAACTAAGGAATTCTAGGGCAATTTAAAAGACGTTTAGAAACTTCTTTCTAAAACTTGATTTCAACTTACTTTTATACTGTTTTTAAAGTGTTTTACTTTTCTTAGTAAAAAACTCTTTTCAAATCATTTTATTTTGATTAAACCTTAGAAAGACGGTTATATTATAGCTTGTTCATTCTCTGAGTTTGACAACCTGAAATGTTCTCTAGTACAATACCGATAGGTTCACTTGCGTATTAGTGTTACTATAGAGTAGTCCTGTATTTTAACAACAGTACGTAAGAAATTGAGTGCTTGGAAGGGAAAGACTTTGGCCATAGCATTTAGTGCTTTGCTTGTCCAAACATCTTCCTCTACCATCGCAAATTACGCCATGCAGACCACACTACTCCCAGCTTATACTTTGAAACTGATTGAGAGAGCCAACAACAATTCCTATGGGCTGATTCTCATGACCGAGGGAAGATGCATACGATTGCTTGGGAAAAAAATCTGCCAACCAAAAGAAAGAGATGGTTTGGGCTTAAAGGATATGAGAATTCTAAATACCATCTCTTTAGACCATTCAGTGTGGCGTTTGCTGGCTAACCCAAATTAGCTTTAGTGTCATGTACTGCAAGGGAAATATAGGGATATCAAGGAGTTAGATTTTGGGAAGAACTTCAGATCACCTTCTCATACTTGGCATAGTTTTTTGGTTGCTATAACACTCTTAAAAGGGGTCTGGTATAGGATGTGGTTGACAGGAAGTCAATAAGGGTTTGGATCGGTGATTGGCTTGGGGAGGAAAGCTCTTGGATGTTTCTCTTGCTTCTGTCCCATTGGAGCTGCAATGACTCACTTTGTGGGAGGTCATGACCTTAGAAAACTACACTGCTATTGATGCCTTGATATTCCAGTTGGCGCACCATGTTTTAGAAAAATTACTTCTTCCTTTGGATGCAGGTTGGCAGGCTAGCGTAGATGCACTGAGATAGAGAGAGGACAGCCATGGGGATTTTTCCACCTCAGCATTCAATTTATACCTGCCCCCACTCCCGCATGATCATAAAAAATGGAAGAAATTGTGGAGATTTCAAGGGCCACAAAGGTTCTCTTTTCTTATGGTAAGACATCAAGCATTAAAACAAGGCTTCTTTTCGCAAATAGGGGTACCAGTATACCCCTACTATTAAGAGTATGACAGGCTAGAATCCATTTTACACTGCCTCCATGACTATCCGGTAACTATGGCGGTGTATAATAACTAAACATATTTTTCTTTGGCAGTATGTCATTGATTTCCTCTTAGCTAAAGGTGCGCCCCTTAAAGCTTGTACATATTTTGTGCATGGTTGATTAATAAAGTTCGTACTTTAGCAAAAAGAAAGAAATAAATAAATAAATAAATAAAGAGGCTAATTAGTGTTATTCAAGAAGATCCTATCATTACGCCATCTCCCAAATCCACCGGCACGAAATTCAGAAGATGGTCAACCAATTAATATAAAAAAACAAATGGAAATCCAAGACGTTTGAAGATTCCAATCAAGCCAACTAGTCGCATTTGGATCGCAAAAAACTTACTACGGTGAGCAGAAGGCAATAATAGATTCCAAATTTCCCTTGGTACTGGGCAATCACGAAGAGTATAGGGTGCTTTCCAACATAAAATCACAATCTAAGCAATACGATTGCACTAGTAAGCCTGTAGAAGATAATAGGAGCTTAGTCTTAAGACCATGTTATCTACTTGCAGAGAAAATCTTTGAGGCCCACAAAATTTCCAAATTGCTTTCTAGCTCTTCTGATCATCCGGAGGGGGAGGCATCTTCATCAATTGAGCCAACTATGAGGTGAAGATCAGCGAGCATCAACCTTCAACCTTAGGACATCAGCTCCCTCCTGCCAACCCATCCTACGGAACGTGATAGCTGGACTAGGACTCCACGTTCATCACTCAAATCCGAGGCTAGGACTTCTTTAATAGCACTGTGATGCATAGCCTAGTTTGTAGCGGTTGAAGAAGATGTTTGAATGAGCAAAGCTCAAGAGGCAATAGGGCAATAGATAAAGAGCATCCCTTCCAATTACTCAACTTCATACAAACTTTCTCCATTAGGTAGTGATACGTTTCTTTTCCTACACTTCAATGTAGTAAGGGAACTCCTACATACATGCCTAGATTCTGTGTAACGGGAATTCCAAAGGTCTTCGAAATCCGATTACTCACATCAGTCCTGATATTGGGAGAGAAGAACGGTTGTGATTTTTCTATAGTCACTCGCTGCCCAGAAAAGTTACAGAAATTCAGACACATTTTCCATGACCCTCGCTTGTGATTTCGATGCAACACCAAATAAGAGAAGATCTACAGCAAAAAAATGGTGAGATAATAGTTTACTCGAACGAGACACTTGGATCCCCTTGCATCTGCTCTCTTCCAAGGCCGCTTTAATGTGATGGCACAAAGCTACCATGCAAAGGAAAAAAAGATTGGGTGATAGTGGGTCTCCCAGCCGAATACCACGTGATAGTTCAAAACTATCTAACTTTTCCCTATTTCAAAAGATAGATAAAGATTCTGTTAAAAATTTAAGGTGCAAACAGGAATAATATTGAATGTTTCAATTGATTTAGGTTATAAAATTTCTTAATTCTAATCAATAAATGATTCTAACCAATCACTAATAATATAAAGTATCATAATTATAAGAGAATCACATACTGATGTGATATCTCCCACACCCTCCTTTAAGTTGGAACGTGCAAAATTGCATATCCAACTTGCCACAATTTTCAATTTTTTTTGTAACATGCAAATTGCACATCCAACGTTCCACAATATTTTCTTTTTATTTTTAAATTTTTCGATAATGGTAGTCTTACACCATCTATCACTGTGGTCTTTAGCATCACTCGCTATCGCTACGGTTTTTGTCATCAATCGATGTCGCTGTGGTTCTTCCATCAGTCGCAGTCGTTGTAATCTTCTTCTATCGGTCGCAGTTGTTGTGGTCTTCTTCCATCAATCACAGTAGTTTTTGTAATCCATCATCGAAAATTCCTTTGATGTCGCTTTAGATTTTTTTTGGATAAAGCATCCATCAATATCCAATTTCAATTTCTAAAACTAGGCGCTTCAAATTTTTGTCGATGAAGCTATCTGACTTGAATATGATTTATAAAAAATATAATCTCCTAAATTTTTATTTAAGCAAATTAGAAGAGATATTAGAACCTAAAAAAAAATGTTGTTCAAACTAAACAAAAAAGAATTGTTCAAGCTTACTGAAAAGAGAATAAAAAGAAAAAAAAATTTTTTTTCCTCCTTCTTCTTCTTCAAACCTGACTCTGATACCATGTTAAAAATTTAAGGTGCAAAGAATAATAATATTGAATGTTTCAATCGATTTTCTTTGCACCTTAAATACTGCTATAATAATACTATAATACAAAGTATCCTGATTATAAGAGAATCCATATCTCCAACAGATTCCAATATTTGCATTTCATAATAAGTTGCACCGAATGACGATTAAAACCCATATGCTGAAGCACTTTTTTAAAAGAAACCCCATTCAATCCATCATAGATATTTTCCAAATCAAGTTTAACTGCACAAGACCCTGCTTTCCTTTTTTCTCCCTCATCGTATGAATCACTTCTTATGGGACAAAAATATTATTTGTAGTGTCTCGCTCCGGAACAAAGCTAATTTGCGTCCCTCCCGTAAGCTTCTTCATCAAAGGCTTAAGATGGTTCACGATAACTTTGGTAACTACCTTCATGATTACATTACAATTGGCAATTGATCTAAATTAAGAGACAAATCATCGGTATCCTTCTTTGGAATAAGTGTCAGAGATACATTTAGATCCTCCAAGGCTCCTACTTGAAAGATATGTTGAATGAAATCTACACAAGAGGTTCCGAGGATGTCCCAATATTTCTAGAAGAAGGTACGGAGAAAGCCCTCCGGTCCGAGTGCCTTATTCGCTCCCTTTTGGAAAACTGTCTCCTTTATTTCATGTCAACATACATTATGATTAAGACATGGTTTATCCAACCGCGAAAGAGAGGGAAAGCGCCAGGAAGTTGTATCACAAGGAGAACATGGTTCGAAACAGGGACGGAACCAGAACAATATGATTGGGGGCTGGAGGAAAAAAAAATTTTGCCAGAATTTCGTTTATAAAATGATGCATTCCATGTACAAAAGACACTCAAACAATTCCAAATTTACATATAATATAGCAAAAGAATAGGTAATCGCCCATTACTAATGAGGAGTGATCACCCATCACTCACGGGATAAAGATTATAAATTCTAAATTTACATATAATATAACAAAAGAATAGGTAATCGCCCATTACCAATAAGGAGTGATCACCCATCACTCACGAGGAATGATTACCCATCACTCACGGGATAAATACCTCTATCAAAGCTGAGAATCTTGATCAGAATCTTGAGATAACAGATGAGATAAACACGATCAGAAGACGAAATCCAATATGACCTGCAATTGATTTAGAACATTAGAAGATTAATATAAAAACAAATAACATTCATCCCAATGCAAAGAATGAAAAAGAAATGACTACTGAAAAATGATTTAAACTAGAGTTTTACATGTGAATGAAATGATTAAGATGGCAATTTTATTCTTCGAGTTTGCATATTTTGAAACCGCTGCAAGATGTCTTCATTTTCAATACTCTTAAAAATCTCTTGCTCCACATAGCAAACCAAACTGTCGTTGAGAAACTCATCTCCCATCCTATTACGTAAATCATTCTTAATCGTTCTCATAGCAGAAAACGATCTTTCAGCGGTTGCTGAAGCAACAGGCAAGACTAAAGCCAACTCAATTAGTCGATAAACTAAAGTAAAAAACTTGTGAGTATTCGTCTCAACCATCTTTTTTGCGAGATCTCCAATGTCAGTAAGGCTAGAGAAAGCTGCCCCATCACTTGATCTCATGTAAGAGATATATGTATCAAGTTGTGCTTTAAGCTCAAACTTATCAGAGATAGAAAAATCATCTGAATAGAACTCAGATAGACGGAGTAACTGACCCCGATCAAAATGCACAAAGGAATCTCTGGGATCAAGGCATGATATGCAAATAAGTAACTCTGAAGTTGACTCCGTAAAACGATCATCCATTTCTTTGACTATAAAATCAAGTACCTAACATTAAATAGAGAAAAGAACAGTTAATAATTTATAATATTACAAATAATTGAGTATTAGGTTATAAGTTAAAAAAATAATGAAATTAATTACCTCAAAAAAGATGTCTCGACGAAAAAAATGGTAGTAAGTCTTTGGCTGCCCATCCACACTCCTGTATAATCTAGCTCGGCCTGGTAAAGGATCTTGCATGTTCGACACGAAAATATCATGTTTCACACAAAATGTAGTAACAACACCCAATAACTCCTCCCAACAATCATCATCATTTCTGTACTTCTTCAAATCTTCCTTTATTGTCTTAATCATCCGGACAGCAGTGACTATGTTTTGAGTCCTTTGTTGCAAGCACATTGACAATGTATTTGTTTTTGCCAATACATTTACCATTAATTGAGCAATGAATACAAATTCAAACTGCCACATTTTATCAATAAAACCTCGAGCAATGCCTCGACTATTGACCTCATCAGCGTCTTCATATATAGTTTCAAGCACATGTGTCACTGCATCCCACATATGCAAAATCCGAGTTATTGTTTTGAAGTGAGAGCCCCAACGAGTGTTACCTGGCCGAGCTAAACTTGTTTCCTGATTTTTGCCCTTTCCTGTAGTAATTTCTCCACTTTCTAGACATTTTACAAGATCATCATACTGCTTTTGCAGAAGAGCATCCTTTCTTTTAAATGAAGCTCCAACAATGTTTACAATCTTAGCAAGGTACTCAAAAAAACTACACACGTGAGCATTTTCTTTGAAGTAACCACAAGCACTAATTGAAGTTGGTGAGCAAAGCAATGCATATAATATGCGTACTTATTTTCATCTAAAATTTTTTGTTTCAATCCATTAAGCTCCCCACGCATATTAGACGCCTCATCATAACCTTGACCTCTGAGCTGTGAAATTGATAATCCATTTATTGCAAAGAAATCATCAATACTAATTTTCAAAATCCGTGCAGAAGTGTCACTCACGTGTACCACTCCAAGAAAACGCTCGACCATTTCTCCATTATCATTAACAAATCTCAAAACTATAGACAATTGCTCCTTCATAGAGCTATCTCGAGCCTCATCAACCAAAAGAGAAAAAAACTTGTCACCAATCTCATTGATAATAGCTTGCCTCACTTCTGTTGCACAAGCATTAACAATTTCTTTTTGAATTTTAGGAGAAGTCAACTGATTATTTCCGGGAGCATTCAAGTTCATGACCTTATTTACTTCTTCCGATTCCTCACAATACCATTTTGTTAATTCAAGAAAATTACCTCGTCGGATTGAATTTATCGACTCATCATTTCCACGGAAAGCTAAACCCTGACTTAATAAAAATCGAATAACTTTTACAACAGCAGTCAGTCGTGCACGGTAGTCAATCTCAGTTTGACTACTTTATTTCGCTAAAACGTATTCCACATTATGTCTTTGATTTTTGAAACCCAACAACTGAATTATAGCACCAGAGCGAGGACTATTTGGAGCACCTTCATGGTTTCTAAATTTTTCTTTCGCACGTTTCCAATTTTTAAAACCAACTCATGTAAATATATCATCACCATGTTTGTGATTTTGACCTTTAGCAAACAAATAACAACAGGAACAAAATGCTGCATCTTTATGTACACCGTACTCTAACCAAGTAAAATTTTTAAACCATATCTTCTGAAACGATCTTCTAATTTCACCAAAATCAGTTTGCGGAAATTTATGATCACATGGTTGAGTTGGCCCTTTAGCCACATAACGTCTCCTTAATTCATCTCTAATTTCATAAGGATAACTATCAATTGGTTTACGCAATCCTGGATCACCAATAATTTCAAAATCCGAAAACTCTACCCCTACCCGAGGCTTTTTCCCACGATCTTCAATATTAACATTTCCTTTATTAGCTGATTTTTCTTCAACCGGTTTAGGACCCTTCTTTCATTTTCCAATATATTTCTCCATAGTAAAATCCTATATAATATTCAAATATTTTAAATTCACAATTCAACACATTTCATGTATAACATAATAATTAATTAGTCTATAAATTACATAATAATCATATTTTTACCAAAAAAACCCTAGAAATTTTTTCACTAATAACATAAAAAATTTTAGCACTCAAAAAATCTATTTACCCAATTTAGCACTCAAAATAAAAAAATCATAGAAATAAAAAATGTTTCGAAAAACTTACTTTTTTTTTGTTCAAGATGTTTAGCTAGCTTCACACTCGCCGTCGCTGAGATGAGAGACTGCTCTGCTGCTCCGCTTCTGCCGTTTCTTCTTCCCGCCGCCGCGGTTGTTGCTGCTGCTGGCGCCGCCGCTGCTGCGACTCGTCGACAACGCACCGCAGAGCCGAGCTCGGAGTCCGACAAGGAGGAGGAGGAAGAGAAGAGGAGGGAGGGTTTCTGTTCTGTGAGGTGAGCGTGAGCTGTCTGTCTGTCGCACGCAGAGGGAGGGGGAGTGGAGCGGAGCGAGCGGGGGGGAGGGGGGGCTGCTGTCGCCGATGCGGGAGATCGGGGAGAGAGAAGAAGAAAAATGAAATTGATTTTGTTGTTCTTGCTTTGGAGCAAAATGAGGGTTTTTAATAAATCAGTCCCTACATTTTGTGGGGGCTAAACTGAAAAAAAATTTTTTTGGGGGGTTTTAAATGTAAAAAATATAAATTTAAAAAAAAAAAAATTCCCGGGTGGGCTCCCGTGCGTAGGTCCGTCCCTGGTTCGAAAGTATACAAATGAACATAAAAGTCCCTTACCATAATTTTGAGCCTCTCGGGTTCATGCACCCAATTACCGCCATCATCTCGAGGAGACCAGTCGTTTTTGCTGCTTAATCAATATCGATGAGTGAAAAAATGAGTGTTTCTGCAAGGTTATTTTTTTATTCGGGAGTTTGGAGAGAAGTGATAAGAAAGATGTTTTGGACAAAAATAACCTTTAGATAAAAATAACATAACAAGGGATCACAATGATCCATCTATTTATCTCCATATTTGGATAGAAAGAATTTGGGCTGATGAAGGGGCTTCTCATCTCTCCATTTCTTTTTTGTTTCTTTACTTAAAAAACTCCCAAACAATGCAATCCCATTTCTTTTTTTCTAAATCCCTTATTTTCTTCTCACTTCTCAAATCCCAAACTAGCTATTTTGTTCAATAAATGAGACCGCAACCTCCATATAAACAGGTATTTAAAGAAGAAAAATTGGCCATGCAGTCATGGAGTGGAACTCCTCAAGATTCTCCTCAATTGTACAAGATAGACGTATTTCATTACTATAGTCTTTCAAAAACATATGTGCAAAAAAACTACTCTCAACAAAACCCATGAAAAATGCATGAACAATGAACAATTTTAATTGTATTATATTCTTCAAAGACCATAATGCTAGGAAAAAATTTTTGTAGCAGGAGTGTAAAAGAGTTGAGCCAAACTTGAGCTTCACTCGAAACTTTTTAATCAGCTCAAACTCGAGCTTGAACTCAATCGAGTCCACTAATTTTGGCTCGAGCTCGACTATTTGTATTGAGTTTGAGCTCGAGCTTGCGGTCGAATTCAATTTTTTATAAAGTAGATTATATAATAATTAAAATAAAATAAATAAATTCAATATACTGGCTCGATTTCGATAGGTTTGAGGAGCCACCGAGCCAGTGTTAATGAAACTCGAACTCGGCTCGTTGTGTTTAGCAAGCTAGCTCAAGTTCTCGATCAACAACGAAATCAATTTGACCGAACAGCTCAAGAGTAACTTGCTCATTTATCCTTTACTTTTTAAGACCAAGTCCCTTTAAATTTACAATAGAGTTAGTTACAATATCTTGGAATTATGGATTTCTATATGTAATTATAACATCTTATTTTATTTTCTGTCAGAATATTTACATTGCTCAAAACCCTTTCCAATTTCTTCGGGCTCCCTTGGAATTAACATTCTGATTATCTGAATAATCAGCATTGCAACACAGGCTGAAATATTCAATTTGGTATGTTTGATGCATCCAAATTTCTTGGCTCAGGCTGATGGAGTTCACTAGGTGCAGCAGCTGGCACTGAATTTGCTTTGTAGGAGGATTTCATTAACTTCTCCTGGTAAATCTGCAGCACCATTATGAGGATCTACAACTTCACCAGTTCTAACCATCTCAACTGCATTCGTCTCGTCTCCAGTGCTAATATCACCATGATCTAGTGATAGAACTCTTGATTCTTTGCCATTAAAATACAGAAAGGTAAAACACCGATGGCCAAAAGATTTCGCCGTGACGGTGAATCTTGTCCAAGAGAGGTCTTAAAGCAGAAGAGTGCAAATAAGGTAGATGATAAAGAGACCACTAAATTTATAAGCTGTCAAACTAGGAATCTCCTGATTGATTGAATCCAGACCAGAAGGATAACCAGGTCCAAAGTTTTTGTCCTCAATTGTAGTCATGTTTGTACCTTGGGTGAGATTTAGTATTGCCCTTGAAAAATAACTCACATGTGAACTGCCTAAAAGAAATGCCTGAATCAATGAAAGAAAACCAGGTTATTAAGATGTTTTGACATGACCCTTGACATGAGGTAAAGACAAGCACTGTCAGTTTTATGCAAATATCTCAATAAACCATATTCAAGAACTGTGCTGGAAACCCACATAATACTTCTTAGAAAATGCAAATCGTAATTGATCAACTGTGAAAATTGATGATAATTTTGTAATGTAACTCTTCATTAATATGTATGCCACAAATAGCCATACAACCAATAGAAATCTTGACCATTTGTTTTCACACCAGCATAGAGTTTCACACTATAAACAACCTAGCAAAAAAGATGTTGATATGTGTATGGCTTAAATTTGAGAAGTCTGAGTTCATTGGTAGAATCTTTTCTATAGCCAATCCTAAGTACCAAACTGTGTCGTACGCCCACAAACCATAGACATTCAACTCTATTACCATATCAGGTTTCGGCTCAACTGCTTTCTTTTTCTACCAAGCTTTAAAATGATCTAGATTCTTTGACCTAGGTACATGATGCCGTATGCCCAAAGCACCTTTCATTGATTTAGTGCAAGTCAAATCCACGGAATACAGAAAGTTTGATAAACTATCAGTAAGGAGCCATACAAACCCTTCATTCATCATTTCAGCATTTCTTGCAAGGGCAAAGAGCCTACAACTAAGTGAGGTGTGTTCATATGCACCAAGAACACCTTGGTTTTAAATGTCTTCAACTTCTCGAGTTCTTTCAAAATATCAGAGTCCTTACTTGAGATAGAGACAGTACTCATGTATGCTAACTGAATATCACCTTCTTGGAAAGCCTTATTTAACTTAGAAAGGAATTGAATCCTTTACCTAGTGTCTTCTTGCAAAATGTCTACTTCTTGCCATGCAAAGCCTTGGCAAATTTCTGTAAGAGCTTTAGCTTGGTGTGAGTCATCTGGCGTTGTATGAATGAAGTAGGGCTGTCGTCTAGAGGAAAAAAAGATTGGTTTTTTGCTGTAAAGAAAATAATGGATGCCCGAGCTTTTGCCCCAAGTTCTGCAACAAATGTAGCTTCAATTGACAACTCTGGTCTCAGAACACTATGGACTTCCTTATGCAGATTTCATTCAGGGAACAGAACATTGTAAAACAATACTAAAATCAACTTTGGAAATGGAATTGTGATTTTAAAACCTACTCCTCTTAGTTACTTTGAAAGAATAAGATAGATATGGCCAGCATGGGTGTAGTTCATTTGATTCTAGGGCTGCAGAGTTAGTAACAAGCATCAACGTTTAAATCCTGGTAGGAATTTCAACCTCTCAAATGTGGGGAATGGTTCCTTGTGCGCACTAGGGTCTGGCTCCCAATCTTCAAGACTGCTGAATCGGCATAATTTACATCCTCCACTTGAACGTCGGGCAGTCTGGTGAGAACTCTAAAGGCGGGAAGTTTTACCTTTTGGTACAAAAAATAAGATATATGTAGGCCACAACTGTTAAACACAGTGTGTGATATATATAATGAAACATAAGTATAAAACAAAAATACTAAAATAATAGTAAGGAAATAGAAATTAAACCCGAGTCTTGAATAAACTTCAATTTCATTAAAACAGATTCGTTCTCTCTACCGAAAGTGCAACAGATGTGTTAGAACGTCTGTTTCCCAGGATAAGACAGGCTTCGGAAAACAGTTTAGCACTTGAAGCTGTTTTCCTTTCAAACTTGAATAAATTGAAGATGAACAGGAAGAAGATATATGTATGCAAGTTAAGAGAGAATGCTAGAGAATTGCAAATAAATTTTTTTATCCCTTTTGCTGTGGAAAACAACAGTATTTATAGATGGAAAACCTCTTCAATTGTACATTGAATTAGTTATGTTCACCATTCAGCTGTTACACTGAATTAGTACTATACACTGAATTCATCCTTCAATTGTTTCATTGAATTAGGTTGTACATTGAGCTCAATAGAAATGAGTGTAGCTGTTCATCGAATTCAACAGCCATTGAATACAGACAGAAGAAGAATTTGGCACATAATTTGGTAAAACCGTGGGTCTGATAAGTGTTAGATTCCGTAGGCAAAAACAAAGTAAAATAAAACTACAGAAATCCACCAACAGGATCTGCACATACTAGAAAAACCGATTAGATAGAAATTACTTCAATGTTTTGATTGTTCGTTGTGGAGGCGCTACTTTGTACGCTTCGCCCTCTACTGGTATCCACGCGACGAACTCCTCTGCAAACGATCGGGATGCTAGCCCCTTCTGTGTTCTGAAAACTGTTCAGAACTGATCTTGACTATCTGGTAATCGATCGTATTTCGGAAAGAGGAGGCTAGATACTATATCGCCGTTCTAGGTTTAGGGTTTTGTTTTTCTTTAATCAGATAAAGGACGGCCACCAAGAAAAGGTTAACATAACCTTTTATAGCTGTCAATATCAAAACCCTAACTGTCATCTAATGATAGTTTAATCTCGTCCGTCTATTCCTATAATCATCCAACGGTTGGATGAGTAATATTAAGTAATTAATTTTATTTATTCGATTAAACAAAATTAATTACTTATTAACTTACCAGAAAATATAATATGGAATCTGATTCTCTTTTTGTATACGTTCAACGAATCTAGACACAATCTAGAATCATTGAACGTGGACATTATGCTCACAAGATTGTCTATGCGTGTGACCCTGTAGGTTCACTTAACGTTGGCAGTGAATGAAAAATGTCCTAGACATTTATTCACAAAACATAAGCGGCCTCTAGCAAGACATTATGCTTACCCAAGTTAAGTAAATGTAATAATAACCTAGCATCAGATTTAATATTTAGTCCTTTTGTCACACGATATCCTAATTAAGTATAAGGCACGGATCAAGTTATCCTTATAAAACTTAATTAACCATTTACTTGATCACCAGGCAGACTGTTCCAACAAATAATATTAATAACACCTTATTAATACTTATTTGAGCATGGCCATGCATATTTTCCAGTCTTCCTTATCAAGGGGCCCATGGATATCTCTCTCTAAAAAGAGAGGGACAAATCCCTTTCACTATTTCCAATATTCAAGCCATGACGAGAAAATAAGCCAACCAATAGTCATAATGATCACCTAATTAAAAGTGATGTTTGATTATGTCAAAACATATTTTTCTCCCCATGCAAGAAACATTAGAAACATTCGGTCGAAGTACACCAAATATAAAACTGAGAAGAAATACTTATAACTTAAACCCATGCAATATTTCTTCTTCACTTTGGGTCATGTCCAATGCAATATTCTCAATATGTATTTATGAATTAATTTTATATCTCATATTCATGACCAGTAAAACTTGACCATCAATCAACTTCACACTAGTTTACAAGATGTGATAAACTAGGGACACATAAGAATAGTATTTTATTAGCTTATAAGGGTTTTACTATCAAGTCACTTACTTGATGACCAAGAGCATAAAATACAATTCAAAAAATACACGCTTCATAAATCATAAATGTGAGTCAATTGGTCTTAGGGAATATACTAACAATCTCCCATTTGCCCTACCACGAATTTGACATGACTCTCAAACCTATTGACCTAGTATGACTCTCATGCTTAAGTTGTGGGAGTGGCTTTGTCAATGGATCTGCGACATTGTCATTGGTGTCTACTTTGCAAATTTTAACATCTCCACGCTCAATAATTTCTCGAATGAGATGGAAACGCCTGAGAATATGTTTGGATCTTTGATGAGATCTAGGTTCCTTAGCTTGTGCAATGGCTCCTGTATTATCACAATATAGGCCCACTGGGTTCACAATGCTCGGAATTACACCTAGTTCTATGATGAACTTTCTGATCCAAACTGCCTCTTTGGCTACATCAGAAGCGGCCACATATTCAGCCTCTGTAGTAGAATCGACCACGGTATCTTGCTTTGAACTCTTCCAGCTCACAGCACCTCCATTCAAACAAAACACAAATCCAGATTGCGATCTAAAATCATCTACATCAGTCTGAAAGCTAGCATCCGTGTAACCATTTACAACAAGCTCTCCTTCTTGACCTCCATAGATAAAAAACATCTCTTTAGTCCTTCTTAAGTACTTGAGAATGTTTTTTACTGCAGTCCAATGCGGTTCACCAGGATTTGACTGGAATCTGCTAGTCATGCTTAATGCATACGAGACATTTGGGCGAGTGCATAACATGGCGTACATGATAGATCCAATTGCGGAAGCGTAAGGAATCTTACTCATGCGTTCTGTATCCTCCCTTGTGGTAGGACTTTTAGACTTACTAAGTTTAACGCCATGTGACATTGGCAAGAATCCTCTCTTAGAATCTTGCATACTGAACCTTTTCAGTACCTTGTCAATATTTCCACTCTGAGTTAGGCCAATAAGGTTTTTAGATCTATCTCGATAGATCCTAATGCCTAGAATATAGGCTGCTTCGCCTAAATTTTTCATTGAAAAATACTTCCCCAACCAAGTTTTTACACTTTGCAAAGTGGGGATGTCATTCCCAATTAACAAGATGTCATCGACATAGAGTACTAAGAAGACTACTCCATTTTCTGTAACCCTTTTGTAGACACAAGGTTCATCATCATTCTTGATGAAATTGAATTCTTTAATTGCTTCATCAAAACGAAGATTCCAACTTCGAGATGCTTGCTTCAAGCCATAAATGGATCTTTGAAGTTTACACACTTTACTAGAATTCGAAGGATGAATAAAACCTTCAGGTTGTGTCATATACACATCCTCCAGTAGATTTCCATTAAGAAAAGCAGTTTTAACATCCATTTGCCATATTTCATAATCATAATATGCTGCAATGGCAAGTAGAATTCTAATTGACTTAAGCATTACAACTGGAGAAAAGGTTTCATCATAGTCTATACCATGAGTTTGTCTATACCCTTTTGCTACCAATCGTGCTTTATAAGTGTGCACATTGCCATCCATATCAGTTTTCTTTTTGAAAACCCATTTACACTCTATAGTATTGCAACCTTCAGGTGGAACAATCAAAGTCCAAACTTAATTATCCTGCATGGATTGCATTTCTGATTTCATAGCCTCTAGCCATTTGCGGGATTCAGGACTATGAATAGCATCTTGGTAGGAATTAGGTTCACCTTGATCAATAAGATCAATATTATGATCCTCAGTCACAAGAAATCCATATCTCTGTAGTATCTGAGAAATCCTACCAGGCCTTCTTGGCCCTTGTGTCAAAGGTTCAGGCTCAGTATGAATACGTGAGTCCAACTGAGTATCCATACTCGGTTCAGAAATGGTCTGCTGTCCTTGAGCTTCTTCAAGATGGATTCTACTCCCACTAACTCTTTTGGAAACGAATTTCCTTTCAAGGAAAATTCCGTTCCGAGCAACAAACACTTTTCGGATAAAAGATAAAAATAGTATCCTTTAGTTTCCTGAGGATATCCCACAAACAGACACTTATCAGATTTGGGTGCTAGTTTTTCAGATAATGATCGCTTCACATAAGCATCACATCCCCAAATTTTGAGAAATGCTAAACTAGGTTGTTTCCCGGTCCATATCTCATATGGTGTCTTCTGAACAGCTTTAGATGGAACTCTATTTAATATGAATGCAGCAGTTTCTAGAGCATAACCCCAAAAAGAAATTGGAAGATCTGTTTGACTCATCATAGATCGAACCATATCCAATAGAGTTCGATTTCTGTGTTCAGACACACCATTCCATTATGGTGTTCCTGGTGGAGTTAATTGTGATAATATCCCACAATTTTTTAGATGTTCGTCAAACTCTTGGCCTAAGTATTCACTACATCGATCTGATCGAAGTAATTTGATACTCCTTCCAAGTTGATTCTGTACTTCATTTTGAAATTCCTTAAACTTTTGAAAGGAATCAGATTTATGTTTCATTAGATAGACATAACCATATCTACTGAAATTATCTGTGAATGTAATGAAATACTGAAAACCTCCTCCGGCTTGTGTGTTCATTGGCCCACATACATCAGTATGTATAAGTTCCAATAAATCGGTAGCCCTTTCACTTTTAGTCATTTTTCCCAATGAACAAGAATCACATTTTTCATAAGACTCAAGGTCGAATGAAGATAAAAGTCCATCTTGATGGAGTTTTGATATGCGTTTCTCATTTATATGGCCCAAACGACAATGCCAGAAGTAAGTTTGATTTAAATCATTAGATTTAAATTTCTTTGTATATATGTTATAGATGGGCTTACTAATGGAATCATGTAGGTTAAGAATGTAAAGTCCATTACATAAAGAGGCATCCCCATAGAAAATACCATTTTTATAAATAGAACTTTTACCATTCTTAGTATTAAACTCAAAACCATCAATATCCAAACAAGAAACTGAAATGATGTTCCTACTCATAGCAAGAACATAATAACAATCTTTAAGTTCAATTATAAGCCCAGTAGGCAAAAGTAAATCAAATGTCCCTACAGCTACAGCAGCAACTTTTGCTCCATTTGCAACTCGTAGGTCCACCTCTCCCTTTGCCAAAGATCTACTCCTTTTGAGTCCATGCACATCTACACAAATGTGAGCTCCACATTCGGTATCTAATACCCATGAAGTAGGAGTAGACATTAATTTATATAACGAAAATACCTGAAGCGACAGTCTCACTGGCCTTTTGCTTCTTCTTTTCTTCCAAGTAAAGCTTGCAATTCCTTTTCCAATGACCAGGTTCATTGCAGTGGAAGCAAGTCCCTTCCTTTGGTGGTTTAACCTTGGGCTTGGGCTTCTGCTTGCCTTTACCCTTTTTGGCCATATCCTTTCCCTTTCCCTTGTTCTTCTTGAACTGCCCCTTATGAACCATCAGAACATTAGGAGTAGACTTCCTAATGTTTTGTTTAGCCTGGTTGAGCATCTCGGGCAATTCATTTATGGACTTTTCCATATTATGCATATTAAAGTTCATGACAAACTGATCATAGTCAGAGGTCAAAGAGGCCAAGATCATATCAGTAACCAAGTCATGACTTACAGGTGCTCCAAGTTTTTCAAGCTGATCAAAATACCCTTTCATCTTAAGGACATGAGCACTAACTGAAGTGCCAGAGGTCATTTTGCAGCTATTCAACGCCTTAGTGGTAAGATATCTCTCTTGACGTGCCTGCTCTTAGAACATTTTCTTGAGCTGTTTTATCATCTCATAAGCCTCAACTTCCTCGAATTGCTTTTGCAACTCAGATTCCATGTAGCCAACATGAGACATGTCACATCGTTAGAATCATCCTTGTGCTTACTATAAGCATTCTTTTCGACTCTAGGGGCATTGTTAGCTGGTTGATTAGGGATAGGGTTTTCAAGTACATATAGCTTTTTTTTTTTTTTTTTGTTTAAGGACAATCCTTAAATTTTGTGCCCAATCAAGAAAGTTAGTCCTACTAAGCTTATTCTTTTCAAGCACGGATCGCAACGATGTGTTTGAATTGTTTGAGGCCATTATCTACATAGAATTCGCAAAGTAAAATTAAATAAATGAAGCATTAAATTTTTCCTGAAATATTCAACACTTGATATAAATCATGGGTATAAAAAATTCATTTTATTCTAATCATAAGTAAGCTTTGGCTTAACACCCATAATTAGAGAAAAATGTATTAATGGGATTTACATCTATATGTACCGTCAAAATCCCATATGATGTCCTAGGCTCAAAACCGTTTTGATAGCCTAGTTAAGCCAAACCATTCCAAGCATATGGAAATCACAATTTTCCATCTTCCCCTACTTAGGTAACCATTTATCTCTTGCTTTGGCAATGAGACAAAATGATGATCCAAGCATAGAGAAGTGCTTATGATCGTGGAAGGCATTTTACGACTTAATTTTTACATGGTTTCAAAAACCTTCTTCCTTTTATTTGTATATTATTTCACAAAACATATATCCAAAAATAAAAGAAAATAAACTAAACATCACATGCATAATATATACATAAAATAAAACGTGTCATAGCATGACCCTAATCCTATATTGACTTCCACGAGCCTCATGGAAGTCAAAGGTCAATCTAGGTAAGTCTTCATCTCCATGAGCTTGCCTCCAATGTCTTGGCCTTCTAATCTTGTTACATAGTACAGAAAACATACATAGGAATTAACCTATTCTAGTAAAGCTTGATAATATTACATCAACGAAAACAACGACATGCAGGCCGTATTTAAAAACATACAACCCATTAACAAAATAGGCCAATCAATCACAAGAGGTAAAGGGCCATGCTATGCACCATAGATCTAAAGATAGGAAGAAACATGCCAAAAAACAACAAGGGGGTTCCGGGGGCGAAGCCCCCGAAAGAAAACGGCGGTCCCTAAAATCATTTTTCCTTTCTAACTCATTGAATGAGTTACTGCCGTCATAAACCTAAAATCATGCCGCCAGAAATTTTGTTTAACAGTTAAACATTAAATTATGTGATTCTGCATGTTAGTTTAACAATTAAATTGCATAGATTACAGACTGTATGCCAAACAATTTGGCAGTAACAATATTCTGTTTAATTAATCGCATTAATAAGTAAAACAGAATATGATATATGCGAATCCTATGATTCAATTTACTCTGATTATTACACTAATCAGAAACCTTACTATAAGACCGTTTTCAAAGGGGGTAACAGATAAAATCAGTAAAACTAGTACGTACGAGGCTCTGATACCACTGTTAGATTCCGTAGGCAAAAACAAAGTAAAATAAAACTACGGAAATCCACCAACAGGATCTGCACATACTAGAAAAACCGATTAGATAGAAATTACCTCAATGTTTTGATTGTTCGTTGTGGAGGCGCTGCTTTGTACGCTTCTCCCTCTACTGGTATCCACGCGACGAACTCCTCTGCAAGCGATCGGGATGCTAGCCCCTTCTGTGTTCTGAAAACTGTTCAGAACTGATCCTGACTATCTGGTAATCGGTCGTATTTCGGAGAGAGGAGGCTAGATACTATATCGCCGTTCTAGGGTTTAGGGTTTTGTTTTTCTTTAATCAGATAAAGGACAGCCACCAAGAAAAGGTTAACATAACCTTTTATAGCTATCAATATCTAAACTCTAACTGTCATCTAATGACGGTTTAATCTCGTCCGTCTATTCCTATAATCATCCAACGGTTGGATGAGTAATATTAAGTAATTAATTTCATTTATTCGATTAAATAAAATTAATTACTTATTAACTTACCAGAAAATACAATATGGAATTTGATTCCCTTTTTGTATACGTTCAACGAATCTGGACACAATATAGATTCATTGAATGTGGACATTATGCTCACAAGATTATCTATGCGTTGACCCTGTAGGTTCACTTAAAGTTGGCAGTGAATGAAAAATGTCCTAGATATTTATTCACAAAACATAAGTGGCCTCTAGCAAGACATTATGCTTACCCAAGTTAAGTAAATGTAATAATAACCTAGCATCAGATTTAATATTTAGTCCTTTTGTCACACGATATCCTAATTAAGTATAAGGCACGGATCAAGTTATCCTTATAAAACTTAATTAACCATTTACTTGATCACCAGGCAGACTGTTCCAACAAATAATATTAATAACACCTTATTAATACTTATTTGAGCATGGCCATGCATATTTTCCAGTCTTCCTTATCAAGGGGCCCATGGATATCTCTCTCTAAAAAGAGAGGGACAAACCCCTTTCACTATTTCCAATATTCAAGCCATGACGAGAAAATAAGCCAACCAATAGTCATAATGATCACCTAATTAAAAGTAATGTTTGACTATGTCAAAACATATTTTTCTCCCCATGCAAGAAACATTAGAAACATTAGGTCGAAGGACACCAAATATAAAACTGAGAAGAAATACTTATAACTTAAACCCATGCAATATTTCTTCTTCACTTTGGGTCATGTCCAATACAATATTCTCAATATGTATTTATGAATTGATTTTATATCTAATACTCATGATCAGTAAAACTTGACCATCAATCAACTTCGCACTAGTTTACAAGATATAATAAACTAGGGACAAATAAGAATAGTATGTTATTAGCTTATAAGGGTTTTACTATCAAGTCACTTACTTGATGACCAAGAGCATAAAATACAATTCAAAAAATACATGCTTCATAAATCATAAATGTGAGTCAATTTGTCTTAGGGCATATACTAACAATAAGGCCCCCTGTTCTTTTCCAATGTTGGATTCAAATCCCTTACTTGCTAACCTTTTCCTCTTTAATATTTTTTTTCATTCACTTCCTTTTTTCCAAATATTTTCCAAGAATTCCCCACATGAATGATAAAAAACTGTTTTGACTCGTAGTTTATGTTCATCAACTAACTTATGCATAGGAAAAATAGGTATTCGCCTTTGAACTTCCCCCTCGTTACATATGTATACTTTACTAGTTGTCCAGTAGACATGATGTCTTTGAACTGTCCTGCTTTCTTATGTAAAGAGTCCACATAATTACACATAAACTATTTATTGTTCAGTTCTCATGGTTTTGTTCATTTTGGCCATGAACACATCTTGGTTTTGTAAGAGTTTCTAAAGAATTGAGCCTAGGCAATTCTCCTTCAAAGCAGCCCCACTTTTCACTCACATAGGTGATTTCTTAAATATATATATACATATATATAATCATTAAAGCAACATAATGCTAACCTTAACTGTTCCATCACCGTTATTAAGATAGGAATAGGCTGAGGTATCCCCCACAGTGACACTCTAAGTCTTACAATTAGGTTGTCCCTTTGAACCTAGATCTAGGGATCTCTAGTTAACTAGGTAGGGTTTTCCTTTGTAAAACTTTATCTTTCATAGGCTTTTAATCCCATTCCTTTTGTCAGTCTTTCAACCGCCTCTCTATTTAACCCTTTGGTTAATGGATCCATGATGTTTTCGTTTTACTTTACATAATCAATCGAAATAATACCTGATGAGAGAAGTTGTCTAATAGTATTATGTCTGCGACGAATATGTCTAGACTTACCATTGTAAATGGTACTTTGTGCTCTCCCTATTGCCGATTGGCTATCACAATAAATACAGATAGGGGCACATCCTTTTCCCACTTAGGAATATCTTCCAACAAATGGCATAACCATTTAGCCTCTTCCCCACACTTATCTAATGCAATGAATTCATATTCCATGGTGGATCTGGCGATCACTGTTTGTTTTGAGGATTTTCATGATATAGCTGCTCCAGCTAGTGTGAACACATACCCACTAGTGGATTTGGAATCCTTTATATATGATATCCAGTTAGCATCTGTGTAATCTTCTAACACATTTGGATATTTGGTATAGTGCAGGCCATAATTTCGTGTATACCAGAAGTATCTCAATACTCTTATTATTGCTGTCCAATGTTCTGCACTAGGATTACTCGTATATCCATTCAATTTTCTTAGTACATAAGCAATATCTGGTCTAGTGCAACTCATTAGATATATTAAACTTCCAATCATCCTTGCATATTCAACTTGAGAAACACCTTCTCCCCGATTCTTGGATAAATGAAGACTAGTATCTAATGGCGTTCTTGCAATTCCAGAATCATTCTTGTTAAAATTTTCAAGAATTTATCTACATAATGAGTCTAGCTTAAAACTAATCCATCTGCTGTTCTGATGATTTTAATACCTAAAATCACATTAGCAAGTCCCATATCTTTCATGTCAAATTTTGAATTCAACATGTTTTTAGTAGGTTTGACAATTTTTCCCTTACTACCAATAATGAGTATGTCATCTATATAGAGACATAAAATGACGTATTCATTTTCTGTCTCTTTGATATAAACACACTTATCACACTCATTAATCTTAAATCTACTAGAAATCATTGTGTGTTCAAACTTCTCATGCCACTTTTTCTGCGCTTGTTTCAAACCATACAATGATGTAACTAGCTTACAAACTTTATTTCAGTACTTGGAGATCTAAAACCCTCGAGTTGCTCCATATAAATTTCTTCATCGAATTCCCCATTCAAGAAAGTTGTTTTAACATCCATTTGACGTACATTTAGATTTCTTAAGGATGCAATAGCAAGTATCATCCTTATTGAATTTATTCTCGTCACGGGAGAATAAGTATCAAAGTAATCTAAGCCTTCTTTCTGTCTGTATCCATTAATGACAAGCCTGGCTTTATACTTATCAATGGAATCATCTGGTTTCATTTTCCGTTTAAAAATCCACTTCGACCCTAAGGTCTTAAATCTAGGTGGGAGATCCACTAACTCCAAAGTATGATTCTGCAGAATAGAATCAACTTTGCTTTTTATGGCTTCTTTCCCTTCTGAAAAATTCACTGCTTCATCATAAGTTAAAGGTTCTTTTTCTAACAAATAAGTCTCAAAATCATCTCCAAAAGCTTTTGCTATTTTTGGTCGTTTGGTACGCCTTAGTTCAACTTCTTGAACTTTAGTTGGATCTTGAATTTCTTCATTAACTCGTTTTAATGAACTAGATCTACTCATGGACTTGCAAGGAAATACATTTTCCAGGAAAGATGCATTTGTACACTCCATAACTGTGTTTTTATGTATATCCGGAATTTTTGAATCATGCACAAGAAATCGATATGCAGTACTATTATGTGCATACCCTATGAAGATACAATCCACTGTTTTTGGACCTATCTTTATTACCTTAGGTACTGGTACAACCACCTTTGCAAGACACCCCCACACTCGCAAGTGTTTATAGGATGGTTTCTTTTCGCTCCACAATTCATAAGGAGTTTTATCTTGTTTTTTGCGTGGTATCCTATTCAAAATATAATTACTAGATTGGATAGCTTCACCCCACATGTTTGATGGTAACCCTGAACTTATCAACATCAGATTCATCATTTCTTTTAAAGTGCGATTCTTACGTTCAGCTACTCCACTAGATTGAAGAGAATACGGTACAATTACTTCATGAACAATTCCATGTTGTAAACAGAGGTCACCAATTGGTGCCTCATACTCTCCACCTCTATCACTCCTTAATCTTTTAATCTTTTTTCCCGATTGGTTTTCAACTTCATTCTTATAAATGATAAACTTTGCTAAAAGCCTCATCTTTACTCTTTAGTAAATACACATAGCAAAATTTTGTACTATCATCAATAAAGGTTATAAAATATTTATTACCTCCACATGTTTGAACATATTTCAAATCACATACATCACAATGAATTAGTTCTAGTGGTTCAGTGCTTCTTTCAATTTTGTGGAAAGATGTTTTTGTCAATTTTGCTTCCATGCAAATTTCACATTTGTGTTTTGAATCGATTTGGAATGTTGGAATATGGTCCATATTAATTAATCATCGTACTGAATCATAATTAACATGACCTAATCTACCATGCCATAAATGAGAAGACTCAAGCAAATAAACAGAAGAAGGAGTATTTTTATTGATTATGGTCATTGCATTAAGTTTAAACAACCCATTGGTTGCTTACCCTTTTCCTAAATTCATTCCCGACTTAGTTAAAATAATTTATCAGATTCAATCACAATTCAGAATCTATGTTTGTTCAACAAAGAATTAGACACAAGATTCTTACGAATTTCTGGCAAATACAACACATTTTTAAGTGTTAAGACTTTGCTAGAAGTCATTTTTAACAACACCTTTCCTTGACCTTCAACAGCAGCTGAAACAGAATTACCCATTTAAATCTTTTCCCTTTGAACTGGCTCAAAAGTTGAAAACAGGTCTCTGTTAGTACAAACATGTCTGGTGGCACCGCTGTCAAACCACCAATCCTTCGGGTTTTAATCAACCATGTTTACTTCAGAAACCACTGCAACTAAATTCAAGTCATCCACTTCTTTAGTAATGTAATTAACCATATTTGCTTCATGATGTTTCTTAGAAAAACGACAATCAGAAGACCTGTGACCTAATTTGAACAGTTAAAACATTTCCCTTTAAATTTTTGTTTCGGTTTGGAAATACCATCGAATGCACTGATCTTGCCCTTAGTTTTGTGATTGTTGAACTTGGTTTTAGTTTTCAAATTGTTATTATGTTCAACAATATTAACCTTCGGATTTGAAGAACTCAACATTTTATGATCGGCACTTCTGTTGTCTTCCTCAATATGAAGTCTAACAATAAGATCTTCCGAAGACATTTCCTTCCGTTTGTGCTTGAGATAGTTCTTAAAATCTTTCTAACTAGGGGGTAGCTTTTCTATCACAGTAGCCACTTGGAATGCTTCACTTAAAATCATTCATTCTGCAAGTATTTCATGCAAAATAATATGCAATTCTTGCACTTGACTTATTACAGTTTTAGAATAAATCATTATATAATCAAGAAACCGTCAGATAACAAATTTCTTTGTGCCAGCATACTCAGTTTTACATTTCTGGTCTAATGATTTCCATAGAGCTTTAGCAGTTTTATATGCACAATACACAGTATATAATGAATTATTTCATGTATTCAAAATATAATTACGACACAAAAAATCAGAATGATTCCATACATCAACAGCAGTTACCGTTTGTGCATCATCAATGCCCTCTGCCACCACAGGAGCTACCTCTGTCTAGAATTTTGCCAAAATCAAAGTAGTCAGGTAGAAAAGCATTTTCTGTTGCCATCTTTTAAAATTAGAACTAGTAAAATTTTCTGGTTTTTCCAATTGACTGGCTGGAATTATTGGCAGAGTAGCAGCAGCAACAATCGGGACATTTCCTGAACCAGAAGTAGCACTATTCATATTAACAGTGCCTATTCCAGTTGCCATTTCAGTAGGATTAGAAAAGATAATTTGTTTTAAGATTGTAGGCCACAACTGTTAAACACAGTGTGTGATATATATACATATATAATGAAACAGAAATATAAAACAAAAATACTAAAATAATAGTAAGGAAATAGAAATCAAACCCGAGTCTTGAATAAACTTCAATTTCATTAAAACAGATTCATTCTCTCTACCGGAAGTGTAAGAGATGTGTTAGAACGTCTGTTTCTCAGGATAAAACAGGCTTCAAAAAATAGTTTAGCACTTGAAGTTGTTTTCCCTTCGAACTTGAACAAATTGAAGATGAACAGGAAGAAGATATATGTATGCAAGTTAAGAGAGAATGCTAGAGAATTGCAAAGAAAATTTCTTATCCCTTCTACTGTGGAAAACAACGGTATTTATAGATGGAAAACCTCTTCAACTGTACATTGAATTAGTTCTGTACACTGAATTCACCCTTTAGCTGTTACATTAAATTAGTACTATACACTAAATTCACTCTTCAGCTATTTCATTAAATTAGGTTGTATATTGAACTAAATAGAAATGAATGTGACTGTTCATCGAATTTAACAGCCATTGAATCCAGACAGAAGAAGAATTTAGCACATAATTTGGTAAAGCCGTGGGTCTGATAAGGCCTTTTGTTCTTTTTCAATGTGGGATTCAAATCCCTTACTTGCCAACCTTTTCTCTTTAGTATTTTTTTCATTCACTTCCTTTTTTCTAAATATTTTCCAACAATATATATGACCGAGTTTTTCGCACTGAATTTTATCAAGTTCATTGCTTGAAGCAACCGAGTTGAGTCGACTTTAGGAGAAAAAGTACAAAACGCAACAGCAAAAAAGATTTTTTGTTCTTGGAATTTGAATCCCCTTAAAAATGCTAGTATAGAGAGATTGAATATTTTTCAAATATTGGGATTATGAAACCGTAAAAAACTTTTAGTTGCAATTCTACTCACAATGCTGATTCAACCAACTACAATTTTTATGGAGAAGCAATTTTGGATGTTGATTCAACCATTGGTCATAAACTTGCAATTGAACCACATATTGTCTACAAAATTCAGTGGTTGGATTGTGAATTAAGTCAAGAATTATATTCAGCTAAATGAATCAGCTCACGATATTCACATAATTTCTCAAAATGGTCAAACCAGAAGTATGTAATAGACGCATAAGTAGAGAACAGGGAAATGGTGTGAAGGGCAAAGAACCAGACACCAACAATAAAGTACAAACGAAATCTAACCACAGTGTTAAATATTCCTAACCATTACAAGATTAATGGAATACAAAACTTTAAAATACAGATTTAATGAATACAAATAGCCAGTGAACAGGGAAGAAGAAAACCCTTAGGGGAGTGACCGCAGAAACCACTCTACAATCACTTGCACAAAACCTCTTACTCAAAGCTCCCTCAGGTATTGGTCAGGTGAAAGGGCAGACGAGACACCGATCACAACAAGTTCAGAGAATGCGCAGAGGAAAGCTGAAGAATAGAGAGGAAACAAGAGACACTCATAGGAAGAGGCGTGAGAGAGAATGAGAGAGCAGAATTAGATTAGGGAAACAAATGAGAGGGACAGATTAAATAGAGTCCGCCCAAACCAGACATGCCAGACAAACAAATAATCTCTCCAGCCTAAAATCAATAATAGTGAGGTCTAACCCATTTATAAGGGTTGGACTTTTAGGTGATGTGGGCAAATAAGCCTACAAACTTCATCTTGAACACATCACAAAAAGAACCAATCTGAAAATGACTCAGAAGGGTCAGCATACACTAATATGGAGTAAATCTTTGCACAAAACAAACTTGTCAGAAGTCACGATTTTGGTTCTAAAATCAGTAGTATTATCTTTTGTGTTAATCTTATTAACATCAACAATACAGTCAATGTTTTAGCTTGTTCATGATAAACTGGATTTTTACACAAATGCAAACAACTTTGACTATCATTATAAATAACAATCTTAGAATATAGAATATGCAATTCGGATAGAAGACCCGGATGCCAAATAGTTTCGCTGATAACATCAGCAGCACCAATGTATTAAGCCTCAGTGGTTGAAATAGAAACCACAAGTTGTAGCTGGGATTTTCATGATACTCAATTACCAAGCATTCTAAAGAATTATGAGGCAGTGGACTTTCTATAGTCCCTATCTCCAACAAAATCAGAATCCACAAAACCAACAAGATCAAAGGTATTAGACCGCTTATGATAATGTAAACCTCTATTAATTATACTATTTAAATACCTTAATAGCCATTTAAGGACGGTCTAGTGATTCCTAATAGGACTAGACATAAATCTACTGGGCAAGCTAATAGAATAAGCTATGTCAGATCTAGTAGATGTCATAGAGTACATCACAGAACCTATAACCATTAAATAAGGTGTATTAGCCATGTTCTTTTCATTTTCAGTTTTAGGACAGGTTTTAGAAGATAACTGAAAATGGCTAGCAAGAGGAGTACACACATGTTTACATTGATCCATAAAATATTTAGACAAAATTTTCTTCATGAAAGATTTTTGGAAGATAAAAAAAAGTGATTAGTTCTGCTTCTATTTATGTTCATGCTAAGAATTTAGATGAAAAACTTAAATCTTTTATATCAGATTATGGTTTCAACAAGGATTTTAACTTAATCAGTTTATCTTTATATTTACAAGCAATGAGCATGTCATCAACATAGAGAAGTAGATATATAATAGTATCAATAGAATTGCCATAGAAATAAAGATAGCTATCATAGTTGCTCTTCATAAAATCAGACTTTAACATAAAGGAACCAAACCTCTTATACCATTGTCTAAGAGACTGTTTCAGCCCATGCAAAGACTTTTTCAGTAAACATGCCATATTTTCGTTACTTTTAACCTCAAAACTAGGAGGTTGTCTCATGTATATGGTTTATTCCAATTCACCATGCAAGAAAGTAGTCTTAACATCAAGCTGCTCAAGTTCAAGGTCAAAATAGGCAACAACAACAAGCATAATTTTGATTGTTTTATACTTAACAACAGGAGAGAGGATTTCATTAAAATCATGCCTTCAACTTGTAAAAAACGCTTAGCAACAAGTCTGGCCTTAAATATGGGAGGTTCATTAATAGACTCAGACTCTTTGATTTTAAAAATTCAATTATAATCAATAAGTTTTTTCTTAGAAGTTTTGGGCACTAACTCCCAAATTTGATTTTTATATAAAGAGGACATTCTGTCTTTCATAGTTTGTATCCACAAAGTGTAATTGGTGCTTCTAAGAACATCATTTAAGCACATAGGTTCTTTTTCTTCAACAAAAGAAGCAACAACAAAAGCATATGAAACAATATAAGACAAGTCATATCTAGAAGCAGGCCTAGGAATCCTCCTTGCTCTATGCCTAGACAATTGGTAGTCTCTAAGAGCCAGAGTTTGGGCTTCAGAATTTTCATCATCACTATCAGAATTTATTTGATTCAGGCCCAACAATTTCAGGTACAGAACTTGAGTTCTCTGACCTAGTGCAGTTTCTGTAATGGTGTTTCTATTTTAGGGCCTAAAACAATCTCTGGGATAGGTGTGCGCTCACTGATATGACCAGAAGTGTCATCCACCTTAATTGGAACGCTCCTAACGGAGGGAAGATAAGTGGTATTAATGAGATCAGGAACAGTTTTCTAACAAGGCATATCAAACTCATTAAACATCACATCCCTACTAATAATTACCATCACCCTTGGTTCACCTATAAGACAAATTTTGTGACTCTTAATACCACTAGGATACCTTAAAAAGACTCTCCTTTTGAATCTAGGGTCAAGATTTCCATCCTTATGATGTGCAAAAGCAGCACAACCAAAAACCCTAAGGTGAGACATGTCTGGTAGTGTACCAGAACCCAATTCAAAACGAGTTTTGAAATTAATATGAGTAGGGTGATCTATTAATTAAGTATGCAGTAGTACTTACTGTTTCGTCTCAAAATAGTTTAGGAACCGCAGAAGAAATCATAAAGTACCTAACCTTATCCATAATGATCATGTTCATTCTCTCAGCAATACCATTTTGCTGAGGGTTGTACTTAATAGTCCTATGTTTAACTATGCCACATAAAGCACATAGGTCATTGAATTTTTGGTCACAAAATTTAAAACCATAATCCGTGTTTATGCATTTAAGTTTTTTCCCTATTTGATTTTTAACAAGTATTTTCTATTCACTGAATTTATCAAAAGCTCGTTCCTTAGTTTTCAACAAAAAAAAAAAAAAAAAAAAAAAACCAGACATGCATAAAAAAATCATCAACAATGGAAAAAAAAAATAAACATTATTACCATGAATGGAAACTTTATTAGGGCCCCATAAATCTCAGTGCACATAATCAAGAATATCAAAAGATTTGTGTTTGCCAGTGGTGAAACTCAATTTGTGTTGTTTACCAAGCACACAATATCACAAAAAATTGTAGGTACCAACTTTGTACACCCCATCTTAGAAGCACCTTAAGTGTTGCCAAAAAATACAGGGGTACCATAGTTAGTATCAAAGTGCTGAGTTCAGTACCAGGCTTGAATATGTAGATTCTTGAAATGATATAGGGGCTGAATATCTATTTTACATTTTTAGAGAGTTAGGTTTCCCTTGTTTATACTCATTATGGGATTTGTGTTGCGAATAGGATGTCGAATCGGGGAAATAGCCACACAATGACCATCGTTTGATACATTAAGTGATTGGAATTGGGTGATTGTTCTATTAGGTTGCCACCATGATTGGCTTAATTATTCTTTGTGGGAGATTAAACTTGGAGAGATAGCTCCATCAAGGGATCTGCATATATAACCTGTGGTATATATAGGATAAGAGTTAGTGCATGGAATTTTCTTGAATTAAGTTAAGTGGGCTAGTGTACACAGAAGCAGGATATGACTCTTGTTAAGCATACGAGGTTTGTCACACCAATTCTTGTCCTTTCTATCTCGACTATACCAGCAGGTTTTACTGGACAAGTAGACTTAACCCTTTTATTTGTATCATTCACACCATTGAGATAATTCACTTGCCGTCATTTCTATAGTACGTTCATGGTATGGGCGGTATCTCAAGGTTGCTATTTTGTGTATATTAGGGATGAAGGTGAACTTGTCAAGAAAGAACACATACTGAAGTCAGCTTAAAGTAACAACAAGTGGCTATGAAGACAGATTGAATGGATTGATAAATTACCTAGGATTCAAAATGTTTGTATCACCCTTGTATGAGATCGAAAATCTTATACGAGAATAGGGAATAGTTGATTCAACAGTTTATATATACTTATGTGTTTCTACTATGGATATCATCAAGAGTACTGGTGTTAAACTCGGAGTTATGCTAAGATGAGCAGACACACTTAAACTAAGACTTTTTAATGGACTAGTATACTTTTTGAATCATCTGATTTACTCTTTACATGTGTGATCGTGCATAAGTATTAACCTTGTAGTGAGAGCATGAATCTTTAAATCTCGTATGTAGTCTGAAAGAGCTTGGGATCATGTGAGATTACAAATTTTGTTATAGACCATAGCTTTGCGACTTCTTCCATACATATAGATGGAGATGATATGATTATATCAGATATTTCTGTATGCTCTATTCCTTGTACCGAAAACTATTTCCACGCATTTTCAAAATGTTACTCTTTATTTGATAATGTCAGAATTGTTGTGTGAAATGACCTATATAGAAGTTTTAAATAGTGAAGGTTACCACTTGACAGTATGTAAGTTATTCTTTTGTTTGAGAAGGAGACTTGATAATTACCTTATCGTTTGATGATATAATGTATTATTATGTTTGGATTAATTGGATTAATTATTTAAACGTTATGTTAAGATGGATGGCCAACAAAAGTTTATTAAATTTACCCAGCTAGGCTTTTCAACTCTTGGATCTTGAGGAAGCAAAACTAAATCTAGAAAGAAATTCATACGAAGTTCCTGTAGAATTATTTAACATACTTATGAGATGAAGTACAATCTATGCCAATGATAAAGGAGATTATAGATATTGTATTAGAGGAATGGACCATGGAAGATAGAACACCAACATAGAGTTAATATCAGGTGATGAATTCCCATGTCAAACATTATATCATATGCCAAGGGGACTGAGAGAATTGAAGGAACAACAACAAGGTCAGAGGTGGCAGATTATATTCTTTAAGGATATTTTTTTTTGGAGCACCAATTCTGTTTGTAAAAGGAAAATATCTGAAACTTATAAATACGTGACTTTGAATTTCGAGAACGAAATTTTTTTCAAAGAGGGTAAAATGTAACATCCTACTCCAGAAATACCTTAAGTGTTACCCAAAAATAAAGGGTACCATAAACCTTGTCAGTATTAAAAACATTTTACTGACTTAAATGATGCAAACCCTTTTCATTAATGCCGCCTATTCTCCTACGCACAACATGCATATATTAGTAACATGTTTGCCAAACAATGCAGAAGAGTTACAGAGAATGTTGTCAAGCGAAGTGTATAAACCATATTTCTTAATACCTTAAGAATCACCAAAGAACCTTCACAAACTTTCAAGCAACAATTTTCTACCTTATAAGAGTAGCTAGGAGTATAGAAAAAAGCCAAGGGAAATTGATTTTCTCCTAAAACCAGGGACACATCTAACATTTATTAGCTTTCTAGCCATATCATCAGGCATTTTTACACAAACTGACTCAAGTTTTTCAACATGACAAACTTCATTATTACCCATAAAAAGCTTTCCATAAACTTGTGGTTTAAGTTCTGAAAACCAGTCCTTGATTGGATTCATATGAAAAGTGCACCATGAATCAAGCAACCAATCACTATACATGCATGAAGATGAGGAAGAGGGAGAAGGGAAGACACGTAAAACTTCAGAATACGTAGAACTACTAATAGTGTTAGACTCATCAGACTTATTTTCATGCAAATTCCATTATCCTTCTTCCCCTGTTTTTTAGCCTTGATTCTTTTGAAACATTTACTTTTCATGTGACCCTCTTTGCCATGGTAAAAATACTTGATTTTACTCCTGTTTTTATCTTTTGACTTTAACATACCCCTATTCTCGAATTTACCCTTGTTACTATTAGAATCCCTCTTATCTGGCTTGCCTCTAACAAACAGATTGTCACCATTAATCATAGACTAGAAAAAGAAAAGCACAAACCAGAACACAAAATTTTCAGCAATCACAGGCTGAAACCAACAACATAATAACAATGCAAGAGATAAGTTCCAATAATCACAGACTGGAGAAAACAATTTTTGAAAAACAAGAAAGCCTTTGAAACAAAAATACAAAGAGTCTCAGTAGGACTTTTGCCAGGCTCATGTTTTGATCATATTTTAAAATTCGAAGGTAGTCAGTACTGACCATCAAAAACATAGAAGAAAAATTTGAATCTAAAATGTAAAAAACTGTAGATTTGAGAAAAGAAGGAACTTCCTTGACGCGAAACTCAAGGTTCTAGTTGAAGCTCAAAATTTGAACTCAAGATCAAAGATCATTCCTAGAGGAGTTCAATGATCGAAGTTGACTGAAACGAATGAAGGTCACTCGACGATCTTCCACAATTGGAGTAGCGTCTCCGATGGCAAATAGCCGAAACAATAGTCTCTATCAGCTGAAACAAGATTTGATACCACTGAAAGAGAGGAACTAGTCACCAACAATAGATTAAAAACCAACTGTAACCATAGTGCATATTCATATCTATTATAAGATTAACAGAATATAAAACCTTAAAGTACAGATTTGATGAGTACAGATAGCCAGTGAACAGCGAAGAAGAAAACCCTCAGGCAACGGACCACACAGACTACTCAACTCTCACTAAGCTTCTTACTCAAAGCCCCCTCAGGTATTTATTAGGCGAAAAGATCGACAAGATACTGGCAGCAACACGTTCAGAGAACGGTCCAGATGAAAGTTGGAGAATAGGAAGGAAACGAGAAACCCTAATTGAGAGAGGAGCGAGAAAGGATGAGAGAGCATAATCATATTAGGGCAACAAAATAAGGAAGCGAAAAAAAATGTCCAGTACAAAACCAACAATAGCAAGGACAAATGCATTGATCATTGGGTACAAGGGTCGGGCTTTTAAAAGATGTGAAATGATGATCAACAAGGTGTATTCTGCAAATATTTTTTTCTGAATTATAAAAGAACACTACAAATTTCGATGCATGCATCTTTTCTGCCTTCTATGGAATTATTTCTCATACACTAGGTCACTATTTAGGTAGGAAATAGCAACTGCTCTTTCTCTCAAGTAAAAATAGAATAGCATTGCCTTATTTTATTGATATAAAGCAGTTACTCAAATTTCATTATTCTGAAAATAAGAGCATCACCTGCAAAGGCTACTTCCACCTCCTCCTCAACATTAATACTTTGTAGAAATTTCCTTGTTTTATAATCTGAATGCTCTGCATAAAAATCTGAATGTGCCTTGGACAAGCATATATGCTTGTGAATTCAAATCCAGAATTACACCAATGTGAATATAAGCATAAGGTGGTTGTGTAGCTACATTAGCTTCAGTGATTTCAGAAACTCAGTCAACCACCCTAGATAAGAGGGCCAGAAACTACAAAGAACAAGGAACATGTTTATGCTATTTTGCATTTCCATTAAATTTAATATTGCTGGGATCTTCAGTGGTTCCTTTGATCAGATGCAACAGAATTTGTAGAAGGTCTCACTCTATCTACTTCAGATACGAACTTAAAACTGCATGAAATTTCAAACTTTATAGTCTACTACTACTATAAAAAGAAAGAAAAAATCCAATCAGATGGTGTGAATCTGGTAGTCTTCTTCCCAACACGATGACCAAATCCAAGCTGCTGCGACAGTGTCACCACATCCGTAGGCTCATCATCATGCGCATCTAAATCGGATAAAGATGTTATCGATATAGGCATATGTGGTGTAGAAGAACCAACCGTATGTGGAGGAGGAGATGCCTGAAATGAAGAACTCCCAGTACGTGGAGCAAGAGGTGCCTGAAATGAATAACTCCCAATGCCTGGAGGGTGAGGTGACTGAAACGATGAAAATCCTAAACCCGATGGGGGAGGCGTGTATGATGTAAGTGGATGGGACTGGGTAGGTTGCGTCAAAACCAAGCTAAAAAATGACATTTCGAGATCTAGGCTGCCAATCGGTTCAACTTGATATGAAGACCCTAAATCCCCAAGTCCACGTCCTCTAGATCCCTCACCCATCTCTCCTCCACGATCTCGGTCTGCATGTCCTCTACCAAGGTCAGGAGGGGCAGGAGGCCGGCCTCCACGTACCCTGCCACCAGGCAATCTACAAGCGCCCCTCTTAACTCCACGAGCACCATGGTCCTGTACAGGCTCCCGGGGACGGCGACGCGACGGCTGTACTGGAAATATCTGTTGAATATCGTGTTGTGATGGAGTGCAGCCCAAGGTACTGCCAATAGATACCATGCACCTCTGAATGATAGTCTGCACTTTTTTTTTACAAAAATAGCCATCTGTGACGGAGATGAAGGTGGTTCCTGTATCACCACGGAAGCCATGTCATCTACCTCCTGCAGCATAGAAGTCTTAAAAAAAATTAAAGCGTTAGAAGTCAATCATAAATAAATGAAATGCATAAAAATCCAAAAAAATGAAACTCTAAATATACCATCATCCGTCTGTCGACCCCAGCAGGCTGGTATCTAACTATACAGGTATCACGATTTACTGGATTTCTGATGTACACCTGTGTATCAAATTTAGGGTTTTTTGGGTTTTTTTTTCGTTTTTATAGTTTACGGTATAGGATTTTAATATTAAGATTTTGGGGTTTTAGGGTTTACTATTAAAAAGTTTAGAGTTTTACGGTTTAATGTCTGATGTAAAATTTAGGATTTTAATAATAGATTTTTAGGTTTTTATTATTTAAAGTTCAGGATTTTTAAGTTTTTTAGGGTTATTGATGCTATATTTTATAGCTAAGTATTTTACTATTTGGGAAATTCAATATTAGGGTTTTAGGGTTTAGTCCATATTTTTATTTTTTTGTTTTTAAATAAAAGTCTTCATATTGATAATGGCATACAATTAATAATAACATACTAAACCCTAAATTTCCAAGTTTTGGTTCTACTAATTATTAAAAAAAAAACAAGTGAAGAGAAAAAAAACCCAACTTCCAAATCCCCATCTTTTCTACTTAAAAAACTTATAAGAATGATGTAAAATAATTATCCAAACAAATAAAAAAATTTAAATAATCATAAAGTAAATTAAAAAAGTACCTAATTAAATAAATAAATTCATCAAAATAATTCATCACCCTAAAATCACTTTTGCAATACAAAACATAATTATATACATAAAATGATCAAATTTGCACAAATTTATCAATAACAACAAGTTTAAACATAAACCCAAAACCCACTTTCACAAAAATAAATTAATTCAAATTGACAAATAATCTAAATAAAATTCATAAAAATAGTTCACAAACAACAGTTAACAAGTCCAAATAAACAATAATTAAAATTAATATAGAATACACCAAATAATTTAAATACATAAAAACTTATCGAAAATTAAAAATGCACCTTCGTACCGATAAGCTCTATGTGCCATTTTCCACTCCCAAACTCTAACATCCTTCGCACTTCAGGGAAAGTCTCACTGATTCAAACTTGAATTTTAAAAATTGAACTAAAATTTTTTCGAGATTTTTACTGTAAATTATGAAATAAAATACAAAAGTATAAGAAGAAGAGAAGATACAAGTATAAGAACAAGGAAAAAAAATAAAAGGAAGAGGAAAAGGACTTACCAAGTAGCAGCGGCGGCGGAGCAGCGACAACGGCGACGGCACAAAGAAAGAAGAAAAGAAAATTTTCGGGGAAGAAAGAAAGAGAAAAGAAGAAAGGAGGCGGTGTAGGGTTTATAACGTGATAACGCACGATTATTGTGCGTTATCAATAATAATAACGCACAATGGTAGTGCGTTATAATGACTGATAACGAACAATCACTGTGCATTATCGACAACTCAGTGCCACGTCAGTAAACGATTTCGCCATGTCGTTAAACATGATTTTTAATGCGTTTTAATCCGATTATTAGTAATACGATTTGCTGATCTATGAGCATATGAAACATTTAGTTTTTCCATTTCCTAACTAGGTTCCTACCTTCATAAATATAATTCATTCAATACCATTCTTTCGTATTTCTTTCACCCCTCAAGGCCGGTATGATATTAAGTGCATCTCCTTCCAAGATTATGTATTCCAACTATTCCAAAAAATGTGCATGCCTGAGAGCTTAGGTTGTAGAAAATGCCTCAACCATGATGGCATTTGAGGAGGCAAAGTGGCTAATGCAGCTTCTTGCACCTGCCCATCACAATTTCGGGATTCTAGGCCGCTGTTACAGTATCATAGGTAAAAGCAGCATCCAAGTTATATTTTATCCATCCTTTCTTCTGTGCAATCCAGTTGATGAAGTAAAAGTGGGGAGATTTTTTTAGCTTTCTATCCAATAATGCTCTCCAGTAATTCCTCGCCACTCTGTTGATTTGTCTGCTAACAATAGTCCATTCCAAAGTCTGCTTCCCATGCATCCTTGCATCTCTCTACATCCAGAATTGTCCAAAGGCCACTACCAGAACATTAAACATTTCGTCCTTTTCATCCATTGAGATAGGCATATTGTCCTTATTATTCCCCAAAAATTGAATCCATTCCTCAATTGTCATCTACGCAAAATGTTCTAGCTTGATCAGCCACTGCGATTCACTCCATATCAAAATCACAAGGGGACCTTCCAACAAAATATGATGTACATATTCCTCATCTACACCACATGTGACACCTGATATATCATTCAAGAGGAATCTTGAATTTTATTTCTCATGCGGTTGGTAACAGATTGTTGACAATCTTCCGTAAAAGGAGCTTATGCCTCTCGTGTATATTTGACTTCCATACTTCATGCTGCATTTCCTTTGTAAAAATGGCATTTCAAGAAAATCTTTCCTCTTGATTCTTTTTATAGGTTGTCCTAGGGGAGAATTTCCCTCACATGGAGGGGACCCAAACTAAGACATCTTGTCCCTCATTTGGAGGTATAATAATTTTAGTGATTTCTACAGCAATATTTGATAGGAATATGGATACAGTAATTTCAGGCTTTAATTAGGTGACTCAAGAGACGAGCTCGAGCGATGTTCGGGATCACGATTTCGGCTTCAACCTTCTCCTATGTTTTCTATTCCTTTCTTTTTATTGAATTTCAATGATTAATTCTAGTTTTAATACAATGTTTAGTGGCTAGATTTTTATGTTTGGACGAGAGTTGGACCCTAATACTTGATTACTATGATTTTGGATTAATTTAGTAAATTCGATGTTTGTTTCCAATTGCGTTTTCTTGGAATTTAACTGTCGCGAAGTTAGATTAATTCAAGAGTGTTCGGAATTGAAAAAGGAAGAATATGATAGGGCAACCAATTCGGGGCTAATTAGGGCAATAGATTAGAAATATGAAATTGCACTTTTAGGTCTCTTAATCACTTGTAATTACTGCACTCATAATTGGTTAAGAGAAGATATTCTCATCTAAGGATTAGTGAGTATGGTGGCTTCTCTTAGAGATAGGAATTTCTCGCTAGTTTTGAGGACCTAACTCGATAATACAATATCATTTTCTATAAGTTTTCCAATTGATTGGTAATAAGGAAAGGATTAGGAGGATTCTAACATCCAAACTCTTGCTTTAATAGTTTCAAAATCTTGATTTCTCGTTTTGTTTCTTTTAGTTGAATAAACTCGTTTTTAGTAGTTTAGCTTTTTTTTTTTCTTTAAAAACAATTCATTTTTAGGCTAAACATTAGAAAGAGCCATTAGTAATTGAGCTTTTATCATTCCTTGAGATTCGACACTCGGGTGTAGTTCAATTACTACAGTGATAGGTCTAGTTGCTTGTTACTCTAGTTTAGTAGTTTAACCCATTCATTTTTTAAAAAACATCATGTTTTTGGCACCATTGCCAGAGAATGAAACCTTAAGGAAAATCGTTTTTTATAGGGCTTTAGTTATCTTTGTCTTTCTTGTTTTTTTCTTTTTGTTTGTTTGAATTCTTCTTTGTCTTTGCATCATTCGGTTTTTTTTTTGTTTACCCTTTTGTATTGTGCTCTATCTTCGTGAAATTGATCATGCTTTCTTCTATTGCAGGCCGTGTAGTACTAGTTTATGCCCCGAAACAAAAGGGGTACATTAGTACCGTTTGATCCTGAGCCTAAATGTATGCTGTGGGTGCTCGTGACAGGCACTAGGGCAATAGTGGCTGTCGACAAGGCGGAGGAAGATTAGACAGTTCCACATTTCGTAAATCCTTTTTTCGTACCGCATTCACCACTGCAAATGGCAAAGCGCACAATGTTTGATTATGCTCGATCGTCCATCTCTGGAACGCAGTCGAGTATAGCAAGGCCGAGGCTGAAGGCGAACAACTTTGAAATAAAGCAGAATATCATCTAGATGCTACAAAACAACAGACTTTCAGATGAGGATCTAAATGCTCCTGCTAGAAATTTCTTAGAGGTGTGCGAAACCTTTAAGATTAAAGGAGTTTCTGAAGATACTATCCAGCTTCGTCTTTTCCCATTTTCTCTTAGGGAGAAGGCGAAGTCCTGACTTAAGTAATTGCTGTCGGGATCTATAACGTCATGGGATTCGTTGGTAGAAAAACTGCTACGGAGGTACTTTCCTCTGGGTATGATAGTGAAGTTAAGGAATGAGATTCTGTTGTTCCAGCAGATAGACGGAGAAAATCTCTATGAGGCCTGGGAATGATGGAAGAGCTTTTAAGGAAATGTCCCCTAGATTTGGGGATCCAAATTCAAAGCTTCTACAATGGAGTATCATTTGGAGAGGGGGGGAGAGGGGGGGAAGGAGGGGGGAGACAATTGATAAATGCCTCAATTGGAGGGTGTACAGGTCATAAAATCCCTCAACAGGTATATGAACCTAATAGAGCAAATAGTGATGAATAGTTACACTTAGGGAGGACAACCATCCAAGCCGAAAATGACTGAAGTTCAAAGCATAGACTCCATTTCTGCCATGGAAGCTAGATTTACAATTGTGATAGAGTAGAAAATGGGGAATCTGACCACTACATATTCAGGCAAAAACAATCAACAAGTCATGTTCTGCGATTCCTGCAGTGGTGGGCATCTAAATCATGAATGTGAAGCATGTGAGGACCAATGGAACAAGTTGATTTTGCACAGAGGAACCTGGTCTAGTATGCGACTATCCCAACTTCTCTTGGGGTGGTCAAGACAGCCAAGACTACAACAACCCCTGGAATTTCAAAATACGGGTCCTTCTCTACCGTTGCCATATGAAGTAGACCTACAGAATCATCCTTCACCATCGACGGCGAACCTGGAAGAGCTGATAGTAAAATTTACGAGTGCCACAAAGAACCAGATGAACAGAATAGAAGCAGCCTACAGGAATCAAGAAGCCTTGATCTGAAACTTAGAAAAGCATATTGGGAAGCTGATGTCTGAGAGAACTCTGGGAACTCTCCTAAGCAACATTGAAGCGAACCCAAGAGAGCATATAAATTCCATCTCGATGACAATTGATGAGGAGATTCTTATAGCTAAGAAAGAGATGAGCGTACAAGAAAAGAACTTTAGTTAAAAGGAAGAGCGGTCATCTAATATTTTGGAAAGTAAAGGAGCAGAGCTGAAGAAAGGTGTAGAGTTGAAGGAGGATGAAAGAAATAGGAAGCCAACAAGTGCTGGTTACAAGCAAAAAATCGCATTCCCAGAGGCACTTGTTCGGTATCGTAGTCAAGACAGCATGAGGAAGTACGTTGAAATATTTAAACAACTGAAAATAAACTTACCGCCGTGTGATCTACTTTTGCAGATACCCAAGTATGCGAAGTAATTGAAAGGAATGCTGACTAAGAAGAGCAAACTGCATGATGCATCAACATATGTCCTGGGAGAAGAACGTTTTGCTCATTGTGTTATTAGTCTGGCGGGAATAATGCTCCTGTGTGTACACGATGTCATATATTTTGCCACAATTACAATGAGAAGACATGTAGATAGATATATTTTTTTAATTCATGATGGCTCAGGTGAGAGAGTATCAAGATTATTTTAATTCTCAAAAAAGATTTTTTTTTTTGGACTTGTAGCTCGATCGAGGGATCTCGTGCGACATAAGGTATTAGGAGAAACTCTGATAACTTGCAGTGTATTAACTTCCCAAAGAGTGAATGTGAAATTTTTATTAGGTACCAGATGTATTTCGTATTGATTTCTGTCATCCCTACTTTATTGACAACAAAGAACCTCATGTACTTTGTAAAATTGACAATTTCATTGTTGTTATCTCAACAGAAAGAGCTCTCCAGTCCTTAGTTCTGTATTTGATATATATTGTGTAAGTATTACTCCACACTGCCAGTTGGTGAAGGTAAAGATGGGGGGTGAGCCTATTAGGATGGAGCTAGTGTTGAGCTCAACTTGTTAAGGAACACAGTAAGTAATGGCAAGGGTAGGTAGACTAGAAGCTAAGTTTCTTAGGATTTGGAATATTAGTGTATCTTGTGAATGAGAGATTGCAATCTAATATGAGAGTGTGGAATGATTAATATAGTTGTTGAGATCTTTCTGTGTTTTCGCTACGAGTTTCATCCAGAGTACTTTTGATGAACTTAGTGTTAGACCATAATCTTTAGGAAGAAGATATACCTAAACTTGGCTGGTGTACTTGCATTTTGGTAGGATTCTTTAGTTTACACTGTACATATGTGCTCAGTATAAATCTAGTTTTGTGAGTGTGATTCTTTAATGCTTGTATATAACCAGGAAAGCTTAGTATCATGTTGATCGCAAATTATATTATGTATGGTACATCAATGGCTTATTTTGTATATATGCTCTAAGCCGTGCACCAGAAACTATTTTATTAATTTAGAAAATGTTCCAATCTTTATTTGACATACAATTCTAGTGTATGGTGGTCTATATGTAAGTTTTAACCTATAAATTAAGGTTTAGATATTTAACATTGAGTAGAGGCTTTTGGAAAGAACAGGGAAGTGCAAGGGGATAATAATTGTTTTAATCATTTGAGGGATAGGGCGTGATAGGAAGAATGTATTGGTTGACTAGACATTTGAATATATGCATTGAGGGTGAAGTTTAGTTAAGTTTAATCAGTCAATGTTTCTAACCTTTAGAGTTACGAAAAAAAAAGAGAATCAATTTATCCACAAGAGTAATGCTAGAAACTCATGATAGAAGACTACTAAGGATATTTAAAGTACTTGTGTAACTAGTTTGGTGAGAACTTGAAGTTTTATTTGTATTAATGATAAGGGAGTTACTAGAAATTTTTAAAAGAAATTGATGACCACACCTCCAGAATGGGAACTGGAGCCTAGGATTGCATAAAAAAAATAGAGGATGAGCCAGTATTTCGAACCACGTATCGGATAGTACAAGGAGAATTGAGGGTATTAAAGGAACTGTTGTGGGGATTGTTAAAACAAGAATATATCCATCCTCGTATATCTCCTTGGAGTGCGTCAGTTTTGCTTGTAAAGAAGAGATATGGGACCTTAGGATGTGTGTAGACTACAATTAACTAAATAGTGTGACAATTAAAAACAAGTACCTTACTCCCACTTATTGATGAGCTGTTTGATCAACTCCAAGGAGCAGGATGTTTTTCTAAATTGGACCTCAGACAGGGGTATTATTAAGTATAAATAAGAGAAAAAGATATTCTGATGACGGCTTTCAACACATGATATAGGCATTACGAGTGTTTCTTTATGCTACTTGGATTGACAAATGTACCTGTGACATTTATGGAATTGATGCATAGGAGTTTCCGTCCTTGCTTAGATAAGTTAGTGGTGACTTCCATTGATGATATTATTGTGTATTAACCTAACCTCGAAGCGCATGAACAACACCTTGGAAGAGTGTTGTAAATCCTACAGGAGCATAAGTTGTACATCAAGTTTAGTGAATGTGAGTTTTGGATGGCGGCAAGTGACTTTCTTAGGGCATGTGATATACTCAGGAAAGAGTATCAATAGATCCAGTGAAGGTGGAGTAGTAACTGATTGGACATAACCCAAAACACCAATAGAGGTACATATCTATCGGAGATTCATAAGAGACTTTTTTAGGATTGTTAGACCTTTAATGCAACTTACAAGGAGAGCTATCGAGTTTAAATGGGTGGAGAAGTGCAAGAGAAGTTTCCAAGAAGTAAAACATCGACTAACTTCGGCACAAGTTGCGCTGTTACCCAATCCGAGTGAGGAATTTTCCCTATAAAGGGAAGGCCTAGGAGCCGCGTTGATGTAAGACAGGAAGGTTGTAGCTTATCTTTCGTGAAAGTTGAAGGATTATGAACAAAATTATCCAACGCACGATTTGGAATTAGCAGCTATCGTGTTTGCGCCTAAGAAGTGGCGACACTATTTGCATAGAGCCAAATGTGAGATCTTTACCGATCATAAGAGTTTAAAGTACCTGCTTTCTCAGAAGGACTTAAACGTGAGACAATGTCGATAGATGGAACTGCTGGAAGAATATCGATGCCAAATTAACTACCATCTGGGAAAGGCAAATGTGGTAGAAGATGAATTGAGTAGAAAAGCAAAGATATCAAGTCTTACCTTAATATCTACCTTGCAACAAGATATTACAAGCACCCAAAGGAATGGTGTGAAATTCCAGGAATTTAAGAACTGAGTGGAGACTAAGAAATAGATAGATTTTTAAATATTAGAAGTTGATAGGAGCTTGTACTTTCATAATCGGTTGTACATTCCTGACGAAACCGAGCTTAAGCATAAAATACTAGAAGAAGCACACAGAAGTAAGTATTCTATGCATCCTGGAGAGAATAAAATATACAAAAATTTAAAGTAAAATTTTTGGTGGAATAGAATGAAGAGAGAGATTGCGAAGTATGTTGCAGCCTGTCTTACGTGTCAAAGGATTAAAGCAGAACACCAAAAGTCAGCAAGACTACTATAACTGCTACCTGTTCCTGAATGGAAATGGGATCAAGTAACAGTGGACTTTGTCACAGGATTGCCCCAAACCAAAGGATATAAGGATGCTATCTGGGTGATCACTGACTGACTAACTAAAGTGATGCATTTTATTGCCATAAATATGACATACCTCTTGGACAAGTTAGCGCAAATCTATGTAGAAGAGATTGTACGTCTTCATGGGGTGCCCATTGATATTGTATCAGACAGAGACCTAAGATGTACTTCAAGGTTTTTGCCAAAGTTCCAGTTAGCTATGGGGACTCACTTGAGTTATAGTACCACAGCACACCGCCAGACCATTAGGCAGTCCGAAAGAACAATTCAAAACCTAGAGGATATGCTGAGAGCTTCCACCTAAGATTTTTGGAACAAGTAGGTTGACAATCTTGCCTGCGCTGAGTTTGCTTACCACTACTCGATAGGGATGGCACCATTTGAAATATTGTATGGCAGGAGATGCAAAACTCTCCTTTATTGGGACGAGGTCGGAGTTTGATCTCATTGGAGACAAAGAAACTTGATGCCAGAGTTGGAGAAGATGCAGAAAAAAGTTATGATAATTCAAGATCGGATTCGGACAGCTAAAAATAGACAGAAGAGCTATGCCGATAATGAAGAAGGGATCTGGAGTTTAGTGTTGGAGATCGAGTTTTCTTAAAGCTTATGCCGCATTGCGGAAAGCTTAGATATCCGAGGGGAGGTAAGGTAAGCCCCTGATATATTGGACGGTTTCAAATTATTGACAGGGTTGATAAAGTGACACTTCGGAAAGCCTTGCCAAGTGAGCTGATGGGTATACATGACGTGTTTCATGTATCACAATTGAAGATGTACCATCCTGTACCTGATCATGTTCTCAATGATGACCAATTGCAGTCACGAGCCGATTTATCATACGAAGAAAAAACCAACTGAGATTGTAGAGCGAAGTGTAAAAGAGTTACGTGGGAGACAGATTCCAATGTGTAAAGTTGTACGTAGGCATCATGGAATTGAAGGGGCGACCTGCGAGAATTAGGAGTATGTGAAGAACAAGTATCCAGAACTTATAGATATATGACTATTCAATTTCGAGGATGAAATTTCTGTTAAGGAGAGTAAAATGTAATGCCCGCCCAGTAAGCACCTAACATGACTCTAAAATTTCGAGCATCAAGAAAGTGGAGTTTGGGATGTGATGTAGTGGAGTATAGTGCTTTCGATACTTAATGGTATTTTATAGATACTTAGGAATGAGAAAGTAAAACTTTATTACATTCAACTTTTATTAGTGGGGTTTATAAGTGCCTTTAAGTGGGAATTTTTTTTAGAAACCTAGTATGCATATTATAGAAATTTAAGCACTTAACATTTCCATATAAGGTTTTAAAGTAGTGAGTAGAAAAAAAACTTAGTGGTTAGGGAATTTTCGGCCACCTCTTGTATCCACCCGTCACCACCATTTTGTTTTCTTTCTTCTTCTTCTTCTTTTTCCCCAACCGCCATTATCCTCTTATATATATATATATAGATATATATAGGATAGTGAAGTCTTTTGTTTTTTTTTTCTTAGTTTTGTTCGTTGGGCAGCCATCATAGCTTTTCAATTGAGGTTAGTGATTTCAATGTTGGATGATTATGTATATTTGCATATTCTTTGCATGTTCTTTTCCTTTTTATTTTCTTTAAATTATATATATAGTTTAGGTTTGTTGATTTTTTTAGGATTTAAATATTTTAAATGGGTAATATACTTGATTGTGGTTTCTTAAGAGAGTATATTTTTAAAGGTATAGAATTTTGACCTTTTTAAAGAATTACTAGATATATATATATACATCCTAAGTTCATTTCGTAAGATCTCGATATTATTAGGAAATAAGATTATTTGTCTAGTGCTTAATTAAATATTAAGTATTTTTATTGCTATATCTGGAGGATCATAGCATCAGATCTGTATTCAGCTGTTTCTACAAAACTACGTTTTATCATGTCATTTCAAATGTTACGGGCTATATAAATATGATTTCTAAACTTATCATAAAATATTTTCTGCTTTTGGAACGATATAACTTAGCATGTTTTTCATAATTAGAGATGTTCTGGACAATATGTTACACGTTCCTCAGAAATGCATAGGAGCGGTGTTCCATATAGGTGTTTTCTGTTTAAAACAGATTATTATTGTTGTGAAAAAATAATTAGTTTGTACACAGCTTTTCTGGAAATACTTATGAGTTGGAAAATGCTCTAGTCTTGAAAAGTTACATGATTTGTAATGCATGAATGTAGACCTGGCATATTTTGTAAAATCTGTATAAGTATGTGATGCCTGGCGGATGGGGATTTTCGCAGCTCTAGAAACCATACTTATTTGATATTCTTACATGATTAATGATTTTCATGCACTTGTAAGTGTTGACTAGTAATAGAAGCCTTTTTGGGGCATTGCCTGCTTTCTTATGTTTTTCTCTCCTTGGAAGCAAAGAGTTCTTGTCTAGGGTAGTCCTGGAAATGACGGTCTTAGGCCTTCATTGTACAGTTTGTGCATTTTTTGCCAAATCCTTTTACGAAATCAACCCTCGGTTTCCTTTTTGTGCTTTCATGCCAAGGGTTTCAATCCCTTCTTTTCTTTGTTCTTTAAAACTCACACTACGAAAACACCTCAATTCGTGGAGCTAATGTTTAGAATATCTTTTTTAGCCGTTTCGAGTGAGGAAAATAGGTAAGTGTGGGGGTAAAGGAGCGAAGAAATAAAATTCTGTACATAAAAAGGGTATTTTTTGTATTTCAGTAGTCAATACATGTGGCTATTGAAAAGAGAGAAGAATTGATGTTTGTTTTCAAAAAACTAAAAAAATAAAAATCGCATAAAACAAAGAAAAAAAGAGGTGCTAGATTGTCTACATTTCTATATATTATTTTCATTGTTTTATGATGTTTTTAATATATAAAATATGTATTTTAGATTAATACCCTTTATTTTTGTCTTAGGTACTTCCCAAAAGAGAAAATGACGAAAGGAAACAAAAATGGAGTGAAAATGAAGAAAATGAAGCCGACGTCATAGATGAAGAAGGCCAACCGCCTAAGGTAGGCCAACTTATCGTCCACGGTATGTCTTGGAGCCAATAGCAGAGTGTGGACAAAACCCTATCGGTAACTGTAGGCTACCCCTATTGTTGACGGTAGGTCCCGACCTCAAGAAAAGAAGAAGACCCAGAACCCTACTGTGAACGATAAGGCTCGACCTACCGTACGCGGTAGGTCTCGACTGTAGCAGTTTTAATACATTTTTAACACTATTTAATTGATTTTTCATTCATAATTAGGGATTTCTGCCATTAGGACTTAGAGAGGTGAATGGGGACTTACCTGGGTTAGAAAATTCCCCTAAATTCAACGTTAATTAGGTAGGAAATCAATAGAAAAATGGTAATTTGAGAGTTGAAATATCAAGAATTGAAGATTCAAATGAGCTATTCGGGCTTCAATTGGGTGAATCGAGAGATGAGCTAGGGTGAGATTCTAGATCATGATTTTGGCTTCAACCTTCTCCCGAGCTTTCTTTTCCTTTCTTCTTACTGAATTTCCATGATTAATTCCAGTTTCAATAAAATGTTTAGTGGCTAGATTTTTATTTTTGGATGAGGTTGAACCCTAATAATTGATTACTATGATTTTGGATTGATTTACTGAATTCGATGTTTGTTTTCAATTGAGTTGTCTTCCAATTGTGTATTGTTGCATTTTAATTTTCACGAAGTTAAATTTATCGCAAGAATATTTGGAATTGAAAAAGGAATAACATTCTAGGATAACCAATTCGGGGTTAATTGGGGCAGTAAATTAGAGATATAAAATTGCATTTTAGGTTCCTTAATCACCTGTAATTACTGCACTTATAACTGGTTAGTGACAAAAGTGATCCTCCTCTAAGGGTTAGCGAGTGGCGTGGCTTTCGCCTAGAGATAGGGATTGCCCGACTAGTTGCGAGGACCCAACTCGGTAATACAACATTGTTTTCTATAAGTTTTCCAATTTATTAGTAACAAGGATTAAGGGGATTCCAACATCTAAACTCTTACTTTTATAGTTTAAAAAACATAATTTCTTGTTTTGTTTCATTTAGTTGAATAAACTCATTTTTAGTATTTTAGCTTATTTTTCTTTCAAAACAATCCATTTTCAAGCTAAATAACAGAAAGAGCGATTAGTACTTGAGCTTTTATTGTTCCTTGAGATTCGATACTCAGGCGTAGCTCGATTACGACAATGATAGGTCCACTTGCCTATTACTCTAGTTTAGTAGTTTACATCATTCATTTTTTAAAAAAAAATCAATGCATCATATCAGTTGTTATGCATTGATCTAGCTGCCCCATCTCCACTCGAGCTATGAATGTACGATTTAAAGCTCTAGGTAGCTCACCTTCTTCAATGAAATTCCTAACGGCCTGGTAAACTGCATGTCCAACTACTCTCTAATATGTTTTGTGGAAGGTAGGAAATATCTCGTCTGGGCATGCAGGACTCTTCCCAAATACGATGGAGAAAACCGTTGTTTTAACTTCCTCAAAGCTATGAATAATCTTAATTATTTTGTTATCTTCATGCATGATATTAGGTATTATGCATTGATCTAGCTGCCCCGAACTTTCTCTTTTCATCCTTCTACGATTACCATTCCCGAACTTTGATCCCTTATCCACATGGTTTCAAACTTAAAAGGCTTCTAGAGTTTGATATTTATTGGTCTCATTTCCAAAAAGGTGTGATTTGAACTAATCATTGTCAAATATGTTACCCTTCCATTAGGAAAAAACATCCTCCAAGCACCATTTACCATACCATTTCTTGGATTTTGTCTGATCTTTTAGTTCTAAATTGTTTTTCGTACAATCTTAACACTTCTAAGGCCTTAGACTCTATAAATAAGTAATTTGATAGCCTTTGGTATTCAATTATTCAATATTTAACTCTTTCTTTTCAGTAGTATAGTTTTAGTGTTAGGGTTTTAGCCAATAGGGCTAAACGCTTAAACAAATAGAATCCATTTTCCTTGGCTACCCAGGAGTATGTATTCTCTCTCTCTCTCTCTCTCTCTTTCTCTCTCTCTCTCTCTCTCTCTCTGTATTGGAATCCTATTATGGCAAGCATTTGCAAACTATGCCTTCATTATAAATATCAAAACGGCTTCCTATTATTCCACAAGAAGTGAAAAGAATAATGTTCTGATATGACTCTGACATAAATGACATTGGATTTCCCCGTCCACATTAAGTGTAATAAATTGACGATGAATGATCAATGGATTTAAATGTCTAGGGAGTTTTGTTGGCTACATAAACATAATGTTTATTTTCCCAAGTCCAACAAGCATAAGCAAAATAGTATTGTGAAATATTGGCATGATTGTGATAGAGAAAAGACCACCTTTATGATGTATAAAGAGTTTGGTATTATCCACTCATTATAAAGATTTTCAAGAATGAAGATGGTAAGTTGAAAAATGATGGTAATTAATTACATAAATTATACTCAATTGTTATCACAAGAAAGTAATCCTACTAATAATAGGAAGAACTTAAAATTTATGTTTTTCTGCAAAAGTAATTCATTAATGAAATGCGTAACTATTTGATAGATTATATAGAATAGTAACTAGAATTTCTTCTTATCAACAAAACAATTTAGACAAATTTCCTTAGGAATGAAAAAATATACTTATTTGGGCTATGGTTTATGTTTGCAGTTTATTAAAATGTCTTTTTGTTTTTTTTGTTTTTTGGTTTTTTTGGTTTTTTTTTATTTTTATTTTTTTACTTTGGGAGAGAGATGTGGTTCAAACCCAGGACCTCTTGCCTAATAAGAAGTGCTTCTACCAATGAGCTACTATCTTGCCACTTCTTCTTTTACTTGTTAGTTAGTTTATAATTATAAATTGGTAGAGTTCCTTTCCAAACCACTCCACTATGGAAGTGTGTTTCCAAAAAGATATAATAAATTTTCATTTCCTTGTGAGAACTTGAAAAATCCTTTCACATTCTATCTTGATAAGTAAACAAAAAAAAGAAAAGTGAGGATTTTAAAATACTTATTTCTCTATTGAATATTTCAAATATTTATGCAATACAAGTTATTTTCCTAACTTTTTTAAATATTGTCCTCGCATAACAAATTATACATGATCAATTTGCTCAAAAGAATAGTTCTGGTTTGAAATCCTAGTTTTAAATGTTACTAGTTTTACTAAGCAAATCTTTTTCTTAATTTTCCAACAAGAAAACTATCAATTTCTAAATCTGGTTAAAGGGTAGGATATAATAAACTTCTTTCCAACACAACGTGAAAGTTTTTTTTCCTTTCAGCAATAATAACTAAAAAATTGTGAAACTCTCTTTATATATATGTATATATTTCTTGATACTATTTAAAAAGTAAGATATATTAAACTTTTCCAACACAATACGAAAGTTTTTTCATTTTAGTAATAATTCAAAAAAATTTGAAACTCTCTACATATGTATTTCTTATAGAAATTTCAATGTTATAGATTACAACAAAAAATGAAAAAGGAAACGCTTCATAACCACAAACAAAATGTCAATAAAGATTTATCGTAGAGTCCTAAATTAGGATTAAGTAGTCTTGTGTTTTACTTTCCCCACGATTAAAAAATTTGGAAAATTAGTAGTTTGATCATGATTTATAAGGGTGTAGGTTTCAATATTATTAAGGATCCTCGATTATCTTCAAGTGTCCATGCTTAAGATCAAATAATTCATATTCGAGGAGAAATTCTGTTATGAACCTGGTCCATATCCCTATCCATGGACCAAGTGACCTGTATTAAGCTACATCACACTTCTTGTTTATTATTTCCTCAATTATGGACACAAGAACAACAAGAGGAGTGATGTTGTTTAATACAGGTCGTATAGTCCATGAATAAAACATAGACTTCATGGACCGAGTCCATAATAAATTTTTTCTATTCGAGGGGCATAATTTTGTTGCTATCCCCAGTGAGAAGAAAAAACATCAATGGGAAAGTAAACATCTTTCAATTACGTTTGAGGCATCTACTAAAAAATATCTAAACTGGAAGTCCACAAAAAAAAAAGTTTAAGTTTTTTTTCCAAGAGAAATGACATTAAAGTCTTTTTGAACAATAGTCTTGGAAAAAGAAACATTGAGGTATATCCCTTTATTACAAATCTTTTTTAGTTGCTGTCTAGAGTACACATGGCAATCCGATAAAAATGGTAATACGTGATAGTTTCAACATATACAAATCGTATACATCATCATCAACTCCTCAATTTTATTAAATAAAAAAAGAAAACATTTAACTTTCCTTGACATTTATGACTTAATTAATTAAAGGAAAAAACAATGCACATAACTATTTCCCAATTTTGATATATGGAAAAGAAAGTATTCATTTTATGATGCCCATAATCAAAAGAGGAAAGAAACTTCTAATATCTTTTGCAGTCAAAACGATTCCATTACAAATCAACATACAGAGTAAAGGCCTCCATCACAAACCAATTTTCTTCCTCATACCCAAAAGGATGAAGAAACAGTGAAAAATTGTGGATTTTTATTATTTTATGAGGCAACAAGTAAGCATTTCTAATGGGGTTTTTCCAGAAGACATATGGATTGACATCTTTATGAAGCTTCCACTAAAGTCATTGGTTCGATTTCTGGTAGTTTCTAAGTCATGGAAAAGTTTAATTAGGAAAAATAGATTTGCAAAACTGCATCTTCACCACTCCAAAGGTAATGAACAACTTCTTAGTGTGGGCTTTAATCCGAAAAGCTATTTTCCTGAAATCTCTATACTGAATCTTTATGGAAGCAAAGATGGTGAGAAGAATCATCTGTTGGGCAATATTTCATTCCCTTTTCCTATATTACCATTTGAGGAAGTAGTGATTGATGGATCTTGCAATGGCTTAGTGGTCTTAAGGACTAAATCCATTCTTGGAATTATACTTTGCAGCTTGGCAACTCGAAAATTCAGACATCTTCAACTTCCTTTTAATGAAATTTCTCCTCTTGTTGGACTTTGCTATGTCACAGAGACTACGTATTACAAGATTGTTAGAATCCAAAATAATGAAGGAAAGAGTAATGTTGGTTGGATTTATAGCTTGAATGTGTTTTCTTGGAAAAGGTTAAATGTTGATTTTTCCGTACATTAAGGTACAGCATGGGCAATCTGGGATGGCAACTATATTTAACGAGTGTATGTATTAGATAACAGATGAAGATGGGGGAAGAATTGCAACATTTGATGTGAAAATTGAGGCCTTTAAATATATATATATATAACTCCCTGCTTTTGAGGGTTTGTTTAGTGTATTTCCAAGAAAATTGGGAATAATTAATGGATCTCTCTTTATTATATCAGTATTAGTATTGAGAAATATAACTTGCGTTTTGAAGTTAGGAAGATGAATGAGTATCGAGATTCATGGACTAAGCTCTTTTCCTTCAATGATCTATTTAATATTGTTGCACAACCTGTTGGGTCATGGATAGACGGAAGTATTATCTTCAGATACCTTACTGGAAATAGTGAAAAAGTGTGTCCGTATGATCCTTCTAGCAAAACCCTTGATTGTTTATGCATCTCTCGATCCATTAATTCGCTAGCGATAAATTATGTGGAGAGCATGGAATCTGTCGATGGTGAGACAAGGAGGATATCTTAGAATAGGTAATGTTTTCAACTTCTATTCTTATAATGCAATTGTAAATCCTGAGATTAAGGTTCCAATAGCCAATCAATTATAAAAACATCCTTTATAAGTTTCCAACTTTTATGTCAACAACAATTTGAATTAGACCAAATGTTATTAACTAAATTTTTATCAAAGAGAGAGAGAGAGAGAGAGAGAGAGAGAGAGAGAGAGAGAGAGAGATAGAGAGAGAGAAATTTTGAGGAAAGGAATTTAACATACCTTGTGATTTGATAGCTATGTAGTTTAGTTGTCTTTTCACATTGCTAGGACAGCAAAGTTTGTTTGGTGGCTTTGCCTCCTCCTAAATTTGTTTAAGGTGTTTTTCATAGCTTTTGTATTATCCTATTGTTGTCTAAACTTTTAGACATAAACTAATGATAAAAATGATGTAGTTTAGAGGGTGTGTATGTTTGACTCTTTCTTATTAATATGTTCAGTAAAAATTCTCGTTTGTAGGTATACAGAGTTATGAAATAAATATATTTTTCTACTCTCATTCTTTCTTTCATATCTAGTTTCTTCATGGTATTTACATAGACGTTTATCTAGGATTTGTGTATAGGTTGATTTGTACATCAAAGAGGAACGAAATGCTCTATAGCCTCTTTAGTAGTTTGTTTTTATAACAAATATACCAGTTTCCATTCTATTGGAAATAGTCACCATCTAACTTGTCTCCACCCCAAGTGGGAGTTGTATCTTTGAAAAATAAAATATCTTCAACAAAACTAGTAAGATCTTTTATTGAAGTCTAAGTGTTAACATCTCCCAAAATCATAAAAAGAATCATTGGTGCTCTAAGTTGATAAACGGATGTTTTGATAGATATGACGGACCCTTACAACCATAAAAGCATCTGTTGTTACTAAATGTGTCCATAATCACCCAACTCGTGACTTGGAGTCCATATATATGAGGTTGATTTCATTAGTTGTGGGATTTGAAGAGTTTTCAGTTTAAATTTTATTATACATGTGCCGATTCTTGACCAAAATTTAAAGTGTTAATTCTGCTGTGAATATCGACCAAATGCACTTTTAACTTAGAGAAGACATTATTCAAAAAAAGGAAAATTTAGATAACAATAATAATTAGTCAAGAATAGTTGAGTAATTAAAGAGCTACATGATATATTTATTTTAAGGTTAGATATTACATTTATTACTTCAACACATTATGATTTGGAGGTTTGTGCAACCTACAACATGTCAACAAAATAAAAACTAAATTAAACTATAAAAAGTAAATAAATGGATAAGATAAGAAATAAAAGGTGAGAGTAAAAGACCTAGATGGTCAATCATGCGTCAAAATTAATGAAGAAAGTTATTCTATATAGCATGGTCTATTTGGATTGAAAGTTTAACGCACATCTAACTTTGCTTTTTCTTACCTTGGTCACATATCTTATCTCACAAATATTTTAACTTTCATGAATCCAATAATAAAAAAAAAAAAACTCAGTTTTTTTTTAATCTAAATATCAATAAAAATAGTAGATGAAAATATCATTGGAAAGTGAAAGTATAATAAATAATTTTTTAATAGTAGTTGCTATTAAAATCACAATATATAAAAACATACGTAGGATTTTCTAGTACATCTTCTAATACACTGTCTCTATTACACTTTGTATAATAGTAAATTTTTCCTCAGGGTTTATCTTTTATTCTATATGATTATATTAATAAAACTATTAAAAACGAGTGTATTTGAAGTTATATTATGCGTTGTCGATCATATAATATATATATCATTGAATAAGTGTCTGCCATATTTTCTTGAAAATTTATTTTTTGAAACTTAAATTGAAAAAAAATCGCTATGCACTCTAACACACATGGAACTTATTGAGCTTAACTCATATATAGTTTCTCCCATTTTTTAGGACGTGGTGTTGATGTCCAACCTAGATATCAGGATTCACTCATTGGCCTTGATTATGTTATTGTTATCCTATTTTAGTTTTGAATTGATAGATTGTAGTTTCTTTTTTCAAATAATTTGCATATAGGTTGTAATGTATAAGATGGTGTCCTTTATGAGGCTTTTCAGTTTGTAGTAGTAAATATCTGGGACTATAAGTTAGAAAATTTGAATCTTAACTCATCCAATCTCATTTGTTTTTTTCTTGAAAGAAAAAGAAAAGAGTAGCCCATACTTTGTATTAGAACAGATTGCGTACTACGGAGCAGTAGAAAATGCCCAATTTTACATCTCAGTGACCCTATATATATGGTTTTTGACACTTACTGCATCGTAACAAGAAATCAAAAAGCCTGATAAGAGAGGGTTATTAACGCAGCATAAAACGTTCAACAAGGGATTCAAGTGAGAAGTCTTAAATTGGAAACAAAGGTCTGTAATTGGATGAAAAATATCTCCTCTCAACAATGAAAAGGTGGCTATTTATAGTTTAGCCAAAGCCGTAATGACCCAAATAAGTAAAAGATAAAAATGCCCACGACTAAAAAAAAAAAAAGTTAAAAGCTGAAAAAATTAAATAAAAATGCCCGAAAGAGAAGAGAACACGATCAGTGACAAGTTCAGTTATGACCGTATTACTGATCATGTTGTTGCCCATGTTCCTCACTGTTTCTTCATTCTTCTTTTCTTCTTCTCCCAATTGGTCATAAACTCTTCCGCAACAACTTCTACATCATTCTCTCCCACCTGAGAAAAACTCGTCCGCGAGTTTTCTGGATACAGAGGCCCATCATCGGGATAAAATGGAAAAATATCTGCCACATTAAATGTCTTGGATATCCCCGTAATATCTGGTAAACTAACAACATAGGTATTATCATTAATCTTCTTCACAATCGAATATGGTCCATATTTCTTGTATTGCAACTTGCTATACTGGCCAACTAGAAATCTCTCCCTTTGCCAGAACACCATAACCTGCACCAACAGTAAAAAGCTTCTCCTTGCGATGCTTGTCAGCTTCTTGTTTGTACTTTGCATTGGACTCTTCAATTTTCTTACGAACAACTTCTGTAGTAGATTCCTAATTCTCTGCCATATACTTAGCTGCTACACTGTTATCTTGCCCCTTAGGTAGCTTAAGCAGATCCAAAGTATGTGAAGGTTCCTTTCGATACACTACAGAAAAAGGCATCATACTGGTAGTACGATGGACGGAACTGTTGTAAGCAAACTTAGCCTGCGCCAAAGCAGCATCCCACTTCCTTGGTTGATCACCAACAATGCTGTGAATCAAATTGTCTAATGATCCTTGGTAACCTCTGTCTGTCCATTAGTATGTGGATGAGCTGTACTGCTGTAATTCAAAGAAGAATAAAATCTGTGCCAAAGTGATCTCCAGAAATGACTGAGAAACTTGCTATCACGATCTGATGTGATAGACTTGGGCACCCCATGCAAACGAACCACTTGTTCAAAATACAGCTTGGCAATACTTTGGGCATTATGAACTTTCCTGCAAGGAATAAAATGGACCATTTTTGAAAAACGGTCAACAACAACAAAAACAAAATCCGAACCCCGCTGAGTACGAGGTAAGAAAAGAACAAAATCCATTGACACATCCTCCTAAATGTCCTGTGGCACTGGTAAAGGTGTGTATAGACCAGTATTTTGCGAATGTCCCTTAGCTATCTGATAGACTTAACATCGCTGCACAATCTTGTTCACATCCCTACGTAAATGTAGCCAATAAAAATGCTCCATTACAGCAGCAATAGTTTTATCTCTGCCCAAATGACCAGCTAATCCTCCGCCATGCAAATCATGAATCACCTTCTCCCTCAAAGAAGAAACAGGAATACAAAGCTGATTACCCTTCATCAAAAATCCATCATGAATATGAAAATCATCACAAGGTCGCCTTTCATTACACTTCTACCAAATCTGTCCAAACTCTGCATCGCTAGAGTACAACTCTTTTAAACACTCGAAAGCCACAATCTCATTACTCAAAGTGACCAGTAAAGTAACCCTTCTAGTCAAAGCATCAACTACTTTATTCTGAACTCCCGCCTTATGCTTCAACTTAACAGGAAACTTCTGCAAAAATTGAATCCACCTAGCATGCATATCTTTACTAATTCGACTCTGACTATTCAGATGTCTTAGCACATCACAATCAGAATAAGAACAAATTCCTGCCCAACCAGATAATGTTCCCAAGTCCGTAAAGCTTTCATAGCAACACCATATAGCTAACAAAAAGGAAGGTGATTCCAAGGTTCAAAGTCCTCTATTGGAGAAGCTTTGAAGAAAAACGCTCTAAAATACGGAAAAGAAACCACTTTAATGTTTAGTTTCTATTGCTAGCTTGTTGCACTTTATTTTTCACATTGATAGGTTTCTGTAGTTTACTGTCTCTTCCAACCAATGCCTATGATATATGTTGCTCCACAAATACACTTTTATCTTCTGATTGTGTATTTTATTTTTTAACCAAAAAAAATTTAGCATAAATTCCTATTAAATTGGGAACATTAAATTCGGTGATCATGACATATTCAGAAGTATAACTTAGTTTTTATGAAATTTAATCATGTCATTATTTCTGTAAATGGAAATCAAAGTAAACAACTTTTTATTGAGTAAAAGAAAGAAAAAGAGTGCAAACGATGCTTTTTACTCAAAATTATATCCAACTTGCTTTGAAGATAAAAATTTGTAATTCAATTTACAAACAAATGTTTGATATTCTTTCCTTATATTATATGGTTTGTTGCCTATTTATTTGCACATCCACATGTCATAGAGTTCTGTGTTGAAGAAGAAGAACTAGCAGTAGAAAGTGAATGAAGGGAACAACGCTCTCTAGGAGCCGACCAGCACGCTCTCTTTTAGGTTGAATTCTTTCATTCTCTAGCTTTCGTAAATCACGTAATATTGCCATGATCCTTGCCAGAGTTCCCAAAATTGTTTCATCCTTCCTGGTCACATGCAAAAACATTTGCCTATATTTATTTCTTTTCCGCATACACCTTTTTTCTATCTATAGTTTAATTCTAATTTTCATGCCACTGCTGATTCAGGCTGCTATGGGACGACCGGCCACCCTCATTCTCAGTGGGTGGCACCTCTTGCTGGTCTACCAATACATTTATTGATCTTCGCATGCGTTCATTTGTCTAGCCACATCTTCTATTAAGTCGGTATCACATTTCAAATGGGAACTTTCTGTCTTCTTTGATGAGCAAGAATTGTCTTTCGTAGCATTACCTTTTCAATTAGCTTTGATTAGGAAATTTTCTGATGATAAATGCACCATGGATGTTCTATGGAAGGAGTTCCACACAATCGGGCTAAAGGGTTGAGCTTCTCTCGGAGATTTTTTCATAGTTGATCCAAGCCACCCTCCCATCTTCTCCTCCTCAGCTATCGAATGGGCCTGAGAAGAGTATATGGCTTTGGGGCCTCATAGTAGTAGTTCTCTTTCTTTGCCAACTCCATTGTTTGGTTAGCTGGCCACCCACTATTATATACTAGTCGCGTGATCTGGGATACACCTTTTCCACTTAACTTCGCGACTTTCATATCATGGCTTAGGAATAATTTCTGGCTTTGATTGCTACTGGGATCCCGAGGTTTCTCTTTAGCATCATGGTATCACAGCAAGTGAGGATCGTTTATCTAAAAAGATATGGGATATATAAATATGATTCCTAAACTTATCATAAAATATTTACTGCTTTTAGAACGATATAACCTAGCATGTTTTTCTTAATTGTAGATTTTCTCCACAATGTGTTACATGTTCCTTAGAAATGCATAGGAGCGGTGCTCCATATAGGTGTTTTATTTTTAAAACAGATTATTATTTTTGTGAAAAGGAATTAGTTTGTACACAAATTTTCCGAAAATACTTATGAGTTGGAAAATGCTCTAGTCTTGAAAAGCTACCTGATTTGACATGCATGAATATAGACTTGGCATATTTTGTAAAATCTACATAAGCATGTGATGACTGGTGGATGGGGATTTTTGCTGCTATGAAATGTTTATGACTTGAATCTGTTTCGACGGTTGGGCAAGTGGCCTTTCAATTTTTAAATACATATGAAAACCCTATTTTGACCAGGATTAAAGTTCTGGTTATGATAATATGTTCGGAAGCATCAAAGGATTGCACTGTACGTGGCTAGTCCCCAGTACTAGGGCCTCTTCCGATGACGTGGACAGTTTTTTACTTTTAGGGTGGATCCACTTGAAAGAGAGAGCGTAGTACCGTGGAAGGTTTTAACCCAATTAGTATTTACATTGACATTACATCATGCTCTGCGGTGGGTCAACCACCTTGTGGAGAGTCAAGAGGGACTTGAAACTAAGTTTGGTCTCAGGGCAGACCTGGTAGGTGCCCCAAAAATTTGTAGCTGGTTTGGCCAGTGATACGGAGAGTGCGGTCATTATGGAATTGAACGCTCGTAAAATATTTGGTTTATATTGGCTACGAGATGCCAGAACTTGTTTGCGATGACCTCGTTATAGGATCTGAACTTTTTCCATGAAGCCCGACTATTGCATTAAATGTTTCTTTGAATTCGGGTGTAGAAACTATACTAATGTGTCTTGATTCGCTCATACTTCCTAGTTGCTTTCGAACCCCTCATGTAGATTCAAGTATCAGTGCTTTTTAAATAACAAAAGAAAAATGGTTTCTTATAACATTGCATGCACTGTTTTCGTGAAACTGCATCATTATTGTTTTAAAGATATCACTAAAGCACACACATGTGGATTCACTGAGCAGTCGTGCTCACGTTTTTCTTTATCATATTTTTTTTTCAGATCGACTCAGGACGAGCAGAGGTTCATTAAACTACTGAAGTAGTATGCTTGAAGTTTTGAGATTGGGTCATTCCTGGAAAGGACATGTGTTTATGATTTTATTTTATTTTATTTCTTAAACTCGAGCCGTTTCTGAAGTTCTTCCACTTACTTCGTCATGTGGATTTGTTTGTGTAAAGTGTTTTCATCCCTATATTCGAATGATCATAAGAAGTTTCCTTTAACCTTATGTCTTGGGCTTACCATTAGTGTTCAGTTTACTTCTTTTGTTTTTCCCTGTGTATTCTCTGTATATGCTCTTAAGTGTTACTCCAAGTTTCGCTTTGTTTTGTTTTGGGACTTGTAGTTTAGTACCGAGAGGCACACACATACCCTGCCCAGCCACAGTTAACCTAGTGGAAGGGTCAGGGGTATCACACACACGATGTGTAACACTGGGTTTGACAATAGAAAAATACTTATGTATCGTTACCTTGTTAGTTTATCTAGAGTTTTTGTTGCTTTTAATGTAAATTTTGTAAGGGAACGATGATCATCGATAAGATCGGCGTAAATAATAAAATTCATGAGATTCAACAACTACAGTTATTCCTGGGACAAGGCCATCAAAGTATGGATCCCTCAGGTCGAGGAGGATCGGTTGTGGGAATGTAACTATGTTGGGTTTCAATCAATGAAGAAAACTACACAAACTGGCACACAAACTGGCATTGGAGAGTCTTTCTCACAACCCGCAGATAATGAGAACGAGGAGGACATGTCCTATGACCTCTCGATCAAGGATGCACCTCTCTTTTTCTTTGAGGACGAGTTCCAGACTGAGATGAAAGTTACTTTCGAGCAGCTCCGTATCACTCAAGATATTAATGGGCACATTAGAGTGCATTCATTAATCACCAGGGGGTGATGCTGGCCCTACTATGCTGCAGATCCCTACTCGATCAGGGCCGTAGCGAAGGTGGCAGCGTGGACTTTCGTCCGCAATAGGGAGTTTTCTTTTATTTTCTTTGCACTCTCTCTTTTTCTTTTCCTTTTATACTTTATCGTTTTCTTTCATGTTTGTCTTTTTTTTTTTCTTGTTTAATTCACATTTGCCATTATTGTTTTTTTTTTCTTATTTTTGTCTTTGTGTGGGAATTGCTTTAAAAAATGGTTACTCACTTTATGATGTGAATTGGTGAGACATGCAAGAACATCAAGGAGTTGTGACAAGAGCGAAGGCAAAACAACTAAAGAGTCACAAGGATCAAATTGAGCAAGAGAAGTTTCAAGGCTTAAATTTTTATGTCAATTTTGATGTCCAAGACTTTATGGGGATTAAATTTTGATGTCCAAGAATTTATGGGGCAATATCCTAATTTTTGAATAAGTTAGAAATTGAAAATTTACCTTGGTAGATAGTTGGAATCCCTTTTGCCCAAGCTGAAAAATTGCCTCCTACTTTTGGCAATGTGTTGACTAGTACTCTAGAATAGTCCAAATGCAATTAAAACACCTCTATTGTCTTATCAAGTGTATGTATAGGTTATATCTATCCTTTGGGCTGAAAATATGAGAGGGAAAAATTCCTATTTTCTCCCTCAAGTCTCTATAAATATGTAGTCTTCCATTTTGAAGAAGTAATCAAGAAATTTTTCAAGACAAAGGTTCTTCTCTTAGTATTCTTAGTTCTTAGCTTAGTTTTTCTATCTTCTTCAAGGGTGAACTTCCTTGAAAGAAAAACATCACTTTGAAGACTTGTTGAAAGTTCCAAGAGCTTCAAGGTTGATCAAAAAAAAAAAAAAATCCTTCATACTAGTTACTACACTCTTGTAGAAAACTAGTCTTGAGGTCTTCTTCTTGTTTCATTGAGGTCTAAGGTTCAAAATACCTTAGGTTGCTTGAACTTTGAAGAAAATATTTTGTTTAAACCTTCATGAGGTCTTGGATTTGATATATCCAAGGTTGCTTGAAGTTTAACATTTTCAAGTCCTTTCAAAGGCACTTTCTTCTACTTATTACACTTGTTTTGTTTGTTCTCTCCCTCACTTCTTGGACAACATTTTATGCTTTTGAAGATCATTCCACATTATTTGGTATCAGAGCCACCTTCAAGTAAGTGCTTTTGAGATATCTTACATACCAAAATACAAGACAAAAAGAGAAAAGAGACAAGATTGCTGGAAAATGGCATCACAAAAATAGAATGCTTGAACGACCTGGAATATTACTAGAACTTTGCAATATTTTTACATGGAGTTATAATATATTGACCTGGGAAACAAATGAAACAAGTTTCATCTAATTTGGACTTCATTTGATATCTCAAAATAGTCAGAACTTGAAGGTGTACCTGGCTTTTCCGCAGACAAAAAAGTACTGAAATGATCTGAGCATATCTTCCTTTTTACTATTCCTTTTTCTTTGCTTCTTGAGCCTAAACTCAAGCATTTTGAGTGAGGATTATTTCTAGACAAACCTCATTCAATTTAGACTTGTGTTTAAATACCAGTTTTCCAAACAAGCCGAGTATGTCATCTACTCTGCTTGCTGGAAACTTTTGTTGTGTGTTCTTTTGTGCTCTTGAAGTGTCCTAGCTATGTGTTTGTATTTGTGGTTGAATTTCTTTCCTTTTTCAGTACTTATTTCTTCATTTGGTCAATCTACCATTATTGACTCAAATGCTCTTGGAAATGTTGTTGAACTTCCTTAAAATGAATGGATGACTCAATATCATTTTCCTTGCTTCTCATATTTCTCAACTAGTTTTTGTTTGTAATTTTTTTTTATTTTGGTTGTTTTAAACTTGAGTAGAGGTGTTAAATCTTTGTTAAGAACTCTTGAAACTCTTTGAGACTTGAACCTTTAGAAAAAGGCAAGAGTTGTGAGAATATCCTCAAAAAGGGGCCAAAGAGAGTTAAACAAGAGAGTTTTGTGAGGTAAACACTACCAAGATGTCAACCCAAGCTCAAGCACCAACTCCTTTTGGAGAAGAGTCTAGCAACTCCCAACATGATGACCCTTTGAGGCTCATAATGCAAGAGTTACAATCCCTAAGAGATGAGATGAGGGATATTAGAAGGGATGTCACTAATCTCTCTAATCAACAAAGGGAGGTTAGTCCTCATGGTAGTCTCAATGTTACTACCCCAAGAAGCAATGGACCACTCAATTGCTCTAGAACAACTGAGTTCCACCAACCTCCACATTTTGATGAAGAACTTCATCCACCTCCTTACGGTGGTAGAAGAGGCGGTTTTGGAGGAAGAGGCATGCCTAGACACTTTGAAGAAGTTCCAAGGCCACAAGCTAGGCTTGGAGAGCCATTATATGATGATCATGAACATGTTCCATTTGTTGCAAACAGTGGAAGAGACCAAGGTGACCAAACCTTGGACCGAATAAAGTGGAAGCTCCCTAGTTTTAAGGGTGAGAATGACCCTAACATTTTCTTAGATTGGGAGAGGCAAGTAGAAAACATGTTTATGTTGAAAAATTGTAATGAGTTCTTAAAAGCTAGACTTGTAATAGCCGAATTTTCCCGCTATGCTTTACATTGGTGGGAAAGGGTAGTAAACCAAAGAGTTAGAAGTGGTAGACCACCGGTTGATACTTGGAGAGAGTTAAAAGCTTTGATGAGAGAAAGATTTGTGCCCGAGCACTACTATAGAGAGCTTCATTATAAGCTCATGACTTTTTAAAACAAGGTGCAAAAAGTGTTGAAGAGTATAGACAAGAGCTTGAGCTCTACATCTATAGGTTGAACTTGGAAGAGACAAGGATGCTTCAATGGCTAGGTTCCTTAGTGGTCTCAATAGGGAGATAACCAACCAACTTGAGTTGTATCCACATACAACTTATGAAGACATGTGCCGCTTTGCCAACAAGATCGAATCACAAAGGAAAAGGAATGGGATGATGCGATCCTCATTTCCCAACCAAAGACAAGTTGCAACAACAAAACCACCTACTTCCAACTTCAAGCCATGGCCAAAAAAGGAGGAGGCTCCTAGAGGTACTTTCCAACCTCCAACCAAACTAAAGATGGAAGAGAGAGGTAAAATCATTTCTAACCCTCCAAAGTGCTTTAAATGTAATGGTGTAGGACACTATGCAAGTAGTTGTCTGACAAAGAGAGCATTGATCTTTAGGGAGGATTTGAATGGTTGGATTGAGAAGGAGGAGGATGAAAGTAACGAATGTGTTGAGGGTGAAGAAAATGGTGAGGATGATGAACATGTTGATTTGAATCCTTTAGGAAGTGATGACGATGTCTTGAGCTTAGTTACCATAAGAGCACTAAGCGCTCAAACTTTTGATGATAACATGATTGAACAAAGAGAAAACATCTTCCATTCTAAATGTAAAGTTGAGGAAAGGATTGCCAACCTTATCATTGATAGTGGTAGTTGTGTAAACGTGGCTAGTGCTTATCTTGTTGAGAAGTTGAAACTACCTACTACAAAACATGATAAACCCTACAACCTCCATTGGCTAAATGATAGTGGAGAAATTAAAGTGTTGAGACAAGTAGTGGTACCAATAGAAATGGGAGCTTGCAAAGATGAGATACTATGTGATGTGGTGCCCATGCAAGCATGCCATCTTCTCTTGGGAAGACCTTGGCAATTTGATAGAAAGTCCCTCCACAATGGGGAGAAGAATACTTATTCTTTTGTGAAGGATGGAAGAACATTCACTATGAATCCTCTTACAACTCAAAAGTGAGAGATGAACAAAAAAAGATGAGGGAGAAAGAGAGGGCCGAAAGTGAGCTCAAAAGGAAAAAATTTGGGGAGGGAAAGAGAGTTGAGGAAAAAGAAAAGAGTGATGAAAAACAAGAGTGAAAAGAAAAAGAATGACAAAAAAAAAGAGAGTGCGATGAAAGAAAAGAATTGTTTCTTTACAAAACCTAGCGAGGTGATTGAAGCAATAGAAAGAAAAGAAGTGGTATTGCTCTTCTATTGTAGGGAATCTTTTACTTCATCTAAAGAACACTCACCCTCCTTTTCAAGTGAAATTTTGCAGGTTATTGAAGATTACAAAGACGTATTTCCCCATGAGATGCCCGGAGGTCTTCCACCAATTAGAGAAATCGAACACCAAATCGATTTTGTCCCCGGGGTGGTCTTGCCAAACCGACCGACCTATAGGAGTCCACTGGAAGAGACTAAGGAGCTAAAAAGGCAAGTTGAGGATCTAATTTCAAAAGGGTACATGAGTCCTTGTGCGGTTTCGGTTTTGCTTATTCCAAAAAAAGATGGTACATGGAGAATGTGTATAGACTGTAGAGCCATAAACAACATTACTATTAAGTATAGGCATCCCATACCTAGACTTGATGATTTACTTGATGAGTTGCATGGTTCTAATCTTTTCTCTAAAATTGACTTGAAATCTGGATACCATCAAATTAGGATGAGAGAAGGGGATGAGTGGAAAACCGCTTTTAAGACTAACTTTGGTTTGTATGAATGGTTGGTTATGCCCTTTGGATTAACTAATGCTCCTAGTACATTTATGAGATTAATGAATCATGTGTTGAGGAATTTTATTGGGAAATTTGTTGTTGTATACTTTGATAATATTTTGGTCTATAGCAAGACATATGAAATGCATGTTGAACATCTTAGGGAAGTACTAAATGTCTTGAGAATTGAAAAACTTTTTGCTAACCTTGACAAATGTGAGTTTTGTTTGGAGAAAGTTACATTTCTAGGTTATGTAAGCTCACAAGGGCTTCAAGTAGATGAAGGTATGGTCCAAGCAATTAAGGAATGGCCAACACCAAGAAACGCATTGGAAGTGAGAAGTTTCCACGGCCTAGCAAGTTTCTATAGGTGGTTCATCAAAAATTTCAGCACACTTGCTAGCCCTTTGACCGATGTGATCAAGAAAACCAAAGGATTTAAGTGGGAAACAAAACAAGAACAAGCATTTCAATTGTTGAAGGAAAAGTTGTGTAGTGCACCCATTTTGTCACTACCAAACTTTGAGAAAACTTTTGAGGTGGAGTGTGATGCATCCGGCATTGGTATAGGTGGTGTACTTATGCAAGATGGAAAGCCCTTAGCCTATTTTAGTGAAAAACTTAATGGGGCAGCCGTGAGGTACTCAACTTATGACAAGGAGCTTTATGCTTTAATAAGAACATTAAAGCATTGGCAACACTACCTATGGCCAAAGGAGTTTGTTGTGCACACCGATCATGAGGCTTTGAAGTTTCTCAAGGGCCAACATAAACTCAATAAGAGACATGCAAGATGGATGGAGTACATTGAAACATTTCCATATGTCATCCATTACAAGAAAGGTAAGGAGAATGTGGTGGCCGATGCTCTATCTAGAAGGTATACTCTCTTATCCACCCTTCAAACAAAAATTTTTGGTTTTGAAATGCTTAAAGAAATGTATTCTAGTGATCATTACTTTAAGGAAATTTTTGAGAAATGCTTGTTAGCACCTTTTGGAAAATATTTTTTGCATGAAAGATTTCTTTATTGTGAAGGTAGATTGTGCATACCATCTTGTTCTACTAGAATTCTACTTGTCAAAGAAGCACATTGTGGGGGTTTAATGGAACATTTTGGTGTCACTTAAACCTATGAAATTCTTCATGAACATTTTTTTTGGCCACATTTAAAAAGAGATGTAGAAACATTTGTAGGAATTTGTATTGAATGCAAGAAAGCTAAATCTAGAACTCTTCCACATGGACTTTACACACCATTAGAAGTTCCTAAAGAACCTTGGGTTGATATTTCTATGGATTTTATTCTTGGTTTACCTAGGACCTCTAGAGGTATGGATTCTATTTTTGTTGTTGTGGATAGGTTCTCTAAAATGGCACACTTTATTCCTTGTAGGAAATCCGATGATGCTAGTCATGTAGCTAGCTTGTTCTTTACTTGGATAGTTAGATTCCATGGAATTCCAAGGTCTATTGTGTCGGATAGGGATACCAAATTTTTGAGCCATTTTTGGAGAGTTCTTTGGAAGAAGCTTGGTACTAACTTGCATTATTCTACAGCTTGCCATCCACAAACGGATGGACAAACCGAGGTGGTAAATAGAACAATTGACCAACTTCTAAAGGCTATTTTGAAGAAGAAATTGAGGCAATGGGAGGAGTGTTTGCCACACATTGAATTTGCTTATAATAGGGCACCTCACTCTACTACTTCTCATTCTCCATTTCAAGTTGTTTATGTTTTTAACCCTCCAACTCCCTTTGATTTGGTTCCTTTACCTATAGATCAAGCATTAAGCAAGGATGCGAGCAAGAAGGCTGATTTTGTGAAAGCAATTCATGCAAAGGTCCATAAAGCCATTGTCAACTCCAACAAAAAGCTTGTAGAGAAAAGAAATGTGGGAAGAAGAAAAGTGGTATTCAAACCCGGTGATTGGGTTTGGGTTAATTTTAGAAAGGAAATATTTCCCCAACAAAGAAAGTCTAAGCTTGATGATAGGGGAGATGGGCCATTTCAAATCCTTGAGAAAATTAATGACAATGCCTATAAAGTTGATCTTCCGGGACATTATAATGTTAGTGCCACTTTTAATGTTTCCGATCTCTCGTTATTTGATATAGATGATGGAGATTCAAGGACGAATCCTTTTCAAGAGGGGGAGGATGATGTGAATCGGTTAGATATGCAAGAACATCAAGGAGTTGTGACAAGAGCGAAGGCAAAACAACTAAAGAGTCACAAGGATCAAATTGAGCAAGAGAAGTTTCAAGGCTTAAATTTTGATGTCAATTTTGATGTCCAAGACTTTATGGGGATTAAATTTTGATGTCCAAGAATTTATGGGGCAATATCCTAATTTTTGAATAAGTTAGAAATTGAAAATTTACCTTGGTAGATAGTTGGAATCCCTTTTGCCCAAGCTGAAAAATTGCCTCCTACTTTTGGCAATGTGTTGACTAGTACTCTAGAATAGTCCAAATGCAATTAAAACACCTCTATTGTCTTATCAAGTGTATGTATAGGTTATATCTATCCTTTGGGCTGAAAATATGAGAGGGAAAAATTCCTATTTTCTCCCTCAAGTCTCTATAAATATGTAGTCTTCCATTTTGAAGAAGTAATCAAGAAATTTTTCAAGACAAAGGTTCTTCTCTTAGTATTCTTAGTTCTTAGCTTAGTTTTTCTATCTTCTTCAAAGGTGAACTTCCTTGAAAGAAAAAAATCACTTTGAAGACTTGTTGAAAGTTCCAAGAGCTTCAAGGTTGATAAAAAAAAAAAAAAAATTCCTTCATACTAGTTACTACACTCTTGTAGAAAACTAGTCTTGAGGTCTTCTTCTTGTTTCATTAAGGTCTAAGGTTCAAAATACCTTAGGTTGCTTGAACTTTGAAGAAAAGATTTTGTTTAAACCTTCTTGAGGTCTTGGATTTGATATATCCAAGGTTGCTTGAAGTTTAACATTTTTAAGTCCTTTAAAAGGCACTTTCTTCTACTTATTACACTTGTTTTGTTTGTTCTCTCCCTCACTTCTTGGACAAAATTTTATGCTCTTGAAGATCATTCCACATCACTTTATATCTACGAGACTGCTTCATATGTATGTGTTTTGTTATCTTTCTATTGTTCTAGCCTCTACATTCAGGATAATGTGGTTTTAAGCTTGTGTGTGCGTATGGAGAGGGAGGGGGGTATTTATGTCTTTTTATTCTTTTCTCTCATTTCTTTTGTTTTTTAACTTTTATTATCTTATTCGAATAATCCCAAAAAAATCAGGAAAATTGAAAACTTTTATCTCTTTTCCCTTTTCTTATGCTTAAAAAAAAGCCTAAAAATACTTTTGTTTTGCCACTTTGACTATATAATTGCAAAACCCTTTGGGTTTGTCGAAAAGGCGTACTGCTTGATCACCTAAGAAACCATACTTATTTGATATTCTTACATGACCGATGATTTTCATGCACTTGTAAGTGTCGATTAGTAATAGAAGCCTAGGAATCTTATGGGATTAGCATAATGAGAATCCTTTTTGGGTCATTGCCTGCATTTTTATGTTTTTCTGTCCTTGGAAGCAAAGAGTTCTAGTCAAGGGTAGTCCCGGAAATGACCGTCTTACGCCTTCATTGTACAGTTTGTGCATTTTTTGCCAAATCCTTTTACGAAATCAACCCCTAGTTTCCTTTTTGTGCTTTCATGCCAAGGGTTTCAATCCCTTCTTTTCTTTGTTCTTCAAAACTCACACTACAAAAAAAAAAAAAAAAAACACCTCAATTCATGGAGCTAATATTTAGAATATCTTGTTAGCTATTTCGAGCGAGGAAAATAGATAAGTGTGGGGTAAAGGAGTGAAGAAAGAAAATTCTGTACATAAAAAAGGGGTAGGTTTCGGGTATTTTAGTAGTCGATACATGTGGCTTTTGAAAAGAGAGAAGAATTTGATGTTTCTTTTCAATAAAATAAAAAATAAAAATCGTATAAAACAAAGAAAAAAAGATGTGCTAGATTGTTTACATCTCTATATATTATTTTCATTGTTTTACGATGTTTTTAATATATAAAATATGTATTTTAGACTAATACCCTTTATTCTTGCCTTAGGTATTTCCCAAAAGAGAAAATGACGAAAAGAAATAAAAATGGAGTGAAAACGAAGAAAATGAAGCCGACATTATAAATGAAGAAGACCAACGACCTAAGGTAGGCCAACCTATCATCAAGGATAGGTCTTGGAGCCAATAGCAGAGTATGGACAGAACGCTACCAGCAACGGTGGGCTACCCCTATTGTTGACTGTAGGTCCCGACCTCAAAAAAAAAAAAAAGAGACAAAACCCTACGGCGAACGATAGGGCTCGAACTATTGTACGCGGTAGGTCTCGTCTATAGCAGTTTTAACACATTTTTAACTTTATTTAATTGATTTTTCATTCATAATTAGGGAGTTCTACCATTAGGGCTTGGAGAGGTGAATAAGGACGAACCTAGGTTAGAAAATTCCCCTAAATTCGGTAGGAAATTAGTAGAAAATAGTCAACTTGAGAGTTGAAATATCAAGAATTGAAGATTCAAATGAGCTATTCAGGCTTCAATTGGGTGACTAGAGAGATGAGCTTGGGTGACATTCGAGAGCACGATTTTGGCTTCAACCTTCTCCCGAGCTTTCTTTTCCTTTCCTTTTACTGAATTTCAATGACTAATTCTAGTTTTAATAAAATGTTTAGTGGCTAGATTTTTATGTTTGGATGAGGTTGAACCCTAATAATTGATTACCATTATTTTGGATTAATTTACTGAATTCGATTTTGTTTTCAATTTACTTGTTTTCCAGTTGTGTATTGTTGTAGTTTAACTATCGCGAAGTTAGATTTATAGTAAGAATGTTCGGAATTGGAAAGGAAGAACATTCCAGGGTAACCAATTCGGAGTCAATTGGGGCAAGAAATTAGAGATAAAAAATTGCATTTTAGGTCCCTTAATCACCTGCAATTACTACACTTATAATTGGTTTGTAAGAGAAGAGATTCTGCTCTAAGGATTTGTCAGTAGGGTAGAAAAGAGATTCTCTTCTAAGAGTTAGTAAGTAGGGTGTCTTTCGCCTAAAGACAGGGATTGCCTGACAAGTGATGAGGACCTAACTTGGTAAGACAACATTGTTTTCTATTAGTTTTCCAATTGATTAGTCACAAGGATTATGGGGATTCCAACATCCGAACTCTTACTTTTATCGTTTAAAATCTTAATTTATTGTTTTGTTTCATTTAATTGAATAAACTCGTTTTTAGTATTTGTGCTTATTTTTTTTGCAAAACAATCCATTTTTAGGCTAAATATTAGAAAGAGCGATTAGAACTTGAGCTTTTATCGTTCTTTGAGATTCGACACTCAGGCGTAGCTCAATTACTACAGTGGTAGGTCCACTTGCCTATTACTCTAATCTAGTAGCTTACACCATTCATTTTTCTTAAAAAAATCAATGCATCATATCAGGTGTTATGTATTGATATAGTTGCCCCAGCTCCACTGGAGCTATGAATGTATGATTTAAAGCTCTAGGTAGCTCAGCTTCCTCAATGAAATTCCTAACAGCTTGGTAAACTGCATGTCCAACTACTCTCCAATATGTTTTGTTGAAGGTAGGAGAAATCTCGTCTGGACATCTGGGACTCTTCCCAAATGCGATAGAGAAAACTGTTGTTTTAACTTCCTAAAAGCTAGGAATAATCTCAATTATTTTGTTATCTTCATGCATGATATTAGGTGTTATGTATTAATCTAGCTGCCCCACCTCCCGTAGATTTCTATTTGAGAATAATCCTTAGAAAATCTCCACAAATATATAGCGATGTCATTATTGTCATCCATCCATGTATTGTGGGATTTTTGGAGATAATAAATCTCATTATGTCTTCGCTGTACTATAGTTGAAAGATGGAAGTATCTTGTATTTGCATTATCCTTCTCCATCCATCGAGATTTGTCCTTATCTCTTTACAGGATTTCCTCCCTCTTCAATAACTCTTCTAATTCTAATTGTAGACTTACCTCTTCCTCGATAACTTTGTTAGTTCCTGAAGCACACTACAATTCCTATATGCGGCTTGTTGAATCTTTGATAATATCTTGCACATGACCAAAAGAGGCCTTGTTCCATCTCTTCAAATCTAGGGTAGTTCTTTTAATACGGGCCGTCAGTTAAAACATCGGACATCCTCTCACCTTCTCTTTTCATACTTCTGCGATTACCATTCTTGAACTTTGATCCCTTATCCACATGGTTTCAAACTTAAAAGGCTTTGAGAGTTTGATATATTTAAAAAAAAAAAAAAGTATGATTTGAACTAATCGTTGTCAAATATGTTACCCTTCCATCAGGAAAAAGAATCCTCCAAACACCATTTACCATACAGTTTCTTGGATTTTGTCTGATTTCTTAGTTCTAATTTGGTTTTTAGTACAATTAAAAGCCTATATTTTAAATTTAGTTATATTTTAACTCTTCTAAGGTCTTAGACTCTATAAATAACTTATTTGATAGCCTTTGGTATTCAATTATTCAATCATTAATTCTTTCTTTTCAGTACTATAGTTTTAGGGTTAGGGTTTTAGCCATTAGGGCTAAATGCTTAAACAAATAGAAACCATTTTCCGTTGCTACCCAGTAGCATGTTCTCTCTCTCTCTCTCTCTCTCTCTCTCTCTCTCTCTCTCTCTCTCTCTCTCTCTCTCTCTCTCTCTCTCTTTATTGGAATCCTATTATGGCAATCATTTGCAAACTATGCCTTTATTATAAATATCAAAACGACTTCCTATTATTCGACAAGAAGTGAAAAGAATAACGTTATGAGATGACTCTTACATCAATGACATTGGATTTCCCCATTCACATTAAGTGTATTAAATTGACGATGAATGATCAATAGATTCAAATGGCTAGGGGGTTTTGTCAGCTACATATACGCAATATGTATTTTCCCATGTCCAACAAGCATAAGCAAAATAGTATTGTGAAATATTGGCAAGGTTGTGATAGAGAGAAGACATGGTAAGGTTAAAGAGTTTGGTATTATCCACTCATTATACAGATTTTCAAGTATGAACATGGTAAGGTGAAAAAATAATGGTAATTAATTACATTAAAAGAAAAAAAATTAGACTCAATTGTTATCACAAAAAAGTAATCCTACTAATACCATGAAGAACTTAAAAATTATGCTTTTCTGCAAAAGTAATTCATTAATGAAATGCATCACTGTTTGATAGATTATATAGAATAGTAACTAGAATTTCTTCTAATCAACAAAAGAATTTAGACAAATTTCTTTATGAATGAAAAAATATACTTATTCGGCCTATGCTTTATGTTTGTAGTTTATTCAAATTGCCTTTGTCCTTTTTATACTGTGGGAGAGTGATGTGGTTCAAACCCAAGACCTCTTGCCTAATAAGAAGTGCTTCCACCACTGAGCTACTATCTTGCCACTTCTTCTTTTATTTAGTTAATTTATGATTATAAATTGGTAGATGTCCTTTCCAAACCACTCCACTCTGGAAGTGTGTTTCCAAAAAGATATAATAAATTTTTATTTCCGTGTGATAACTTGAAAGTCCGTTCACATTCTATCTTGATAAGAAAACAAAAAAGGAAAAGCGAGGATTTTAAAGTACTTATTTCTCTATAGAATATTTAAAATATTTATGCAATACAAGTTATTTTCCTTACTTTCTTTAATATTGTCCTCGCATAATAAATTATACTTGATCAATTTGCTCAAAAGAATAGTTCGGATTTGAAATCCTAGTTTTAAATGTTACTAGTTTTTTTAAGCAAATCTTTTTGTTAATTTTCCAACAAGAAAATTATCAGTTTCTAAATCTAGGTAAAAGGTTAGATATAATAAACTTCTTTCCCACACAACGTAAAAGTATTTTTCCTTTCAGTAATAATAATTAAAAAATTGTAAAAATCTCTTCATATATATATATATATATATTTCTTGATACTATTTAAAAGGTAAGATATATTAAACTTTTCCAACACAACACGAAGGTTTTTTCATTTTAGTAATAATTCAAAAAAATTTGAAACTCTCTGCATATGTATTTCTTATACAAATTTCAATGTTATAGATTTACAGTAAAAAATGAAAAAGGAAACGCTTCATAACCACAAACAAAACGTCAATAAAGATTTATTGTAGAGTCCTAAATTAGGATTAAGTAGTCTTGTGTTTTACTTTCCCCACCATTAAAAAATTTGGAAAATTAGTAGCTTGATCATGATTTATAAGGGTTTAGGTTTCAATATTATTAAGGATCCTCGATTATCTTCAAGTGTCCGTGTTTAAGATACAAATAATTGATATTCGAGGAGAAAATTATGTTATGAACCTCGTTCATATCCCTATCCATGGACCAAGTGACCTGTATTAAGCCACATCACACTCGTTTATTATTTCCTCAATTATGGACACAAGAACGACAAGAAAAGTGATGAGGTTTAGTACACGTCGTATGGTCCATGAATGAAACATAGACTTCATGGACCGAGTCCATAATAAAATTTTTCTATTCGAGGGGCATAACTTTGTAGCTATCCCCAGTGAGAAGAAAAAACATCAATGGGAAAGTAAACATCTTCCAATTATGTTTGAGGTATATACTAAAAAAAATCTAAACAGGAAGTCCACAAAAAATAAGTTTTTTTTCAAGAGAAATGACATTAAAGTCTTTCTAAATAGCGGTCCTAGAAAAAAAAAAAACATTGAGGTATATCCCATTATTACATATCTTTTTTAGTTGCTGTGTGGAGCACACATGGCAATCTGATGAAAATGATCATAATTGATAGTTTCGACGTATACAAATCATATACATCGTCATCACCTCCTCAATTTTATTAAATAAAAAATGGAAAACATTTAACTTTCCTTGACATTTATGACTTAATTAATTAAAGGAAAAAAATGCATATAATTATTTCCCAATTTTGATATATGGAAAACAAAGTATTCATCTTATGATGCCCATACTCAAAAGAGGAAAGAAGCTACTAATATCTTTTAAAGTCAAAAGGATTCTATTACAAATCATCATAAAGTAAAGGCCTTAATCACAAAGAAATTTTCATCCTCCAACCTAAAAAGATGCAGAAACACTCAAAAATTATGCATTTTGATGATTCTATGAGGCGAAAAGAAAGCATTTCTAATGGGGTTTTTCCAGAAGACATATGGGTTGACATCCTTGTGAAGCTTCCAGTAAAGTCATTGGTTCGATTTCTGGTAGTTTCTAAAACATGGAAAAGTTTAATAAGCAACAACAGATTTGCAAAACTACATCTTCACCGCTCCAAAGGTAATGAACAACTTCTTAGAGTGGGCATTAATCCGAAAAGCTATTTTCCAGAAATCTCTATATTAAATCTTCATGGAAGCAGAGATGGTGAGAAGAATCATTTGTTGGGCAATATTTCATTCCCTTTTCCTATAAAACCATTTGAGGAAGTAGTGATTGATGGATCTTGCAATGGCTTAGTGGTCTTAAGAACTAAATCTATTCTTGGAATTATACTTTGCAACCTGGCAACTAGAAAATTCTACCATCTTCAGCTTATTTTCAATGAAATTTATCCTCTTGTTGGACTTTGCTATATCACAGAGACTAAGGATTACCAGATTGTTAGAATCCAAAATAATGAAGGAAAGAGTAATATTGGTTGGATTTATAGCTTGAATGCGTTTTTCTGGACAAGGTTAAATGTTGATTTTCCGTACATTAAGGTTCAACATGGGGAATCTGGGATGGCAACGATATTTAACGAGTGTATGTATTGGATAACAGATGAAGATGGGGGAAGCATTGCAACATTTAATGTGAAAAATGAGGCCTTTAAATATATATCACTCCTTGCCTTTGAGGGTTTGTTTAGTGTATTTCCAAGAACATTGGGAATAATTAATGGATCTCTCTCTATAATTATCAGTATTAGTACTGAGAAATATAACTTGCGTTTTGAAGTTTGGAAGATGAATGAGCATCGAGATTCATGGACTAAGCTCTATTCATTCAATGATCCATTTAATATTATTGTACTACCCATTGGGTCATGGAAGGACGGAAGTATTATCTTCAAATACCTTACTGGAAATAGAGAAAAAGTGTGTTCGTATGATCCTTCAAATGAAAAACTTCATCATTTATGCATGTCTGGATCTGTCAATTTGCAAGCGATAAACTATGTGGAGAGCATGGAATCTGTCGATGGTGAGATAAGGAGGATATCTTAGAACAGGTAATGTTTTCAAATTCTATTCTAATAATGTAATTGTAAATCCTGAGATTAAGGTTCCAATAGCCAATCAATTATAAAAAAATCCTTTATAAGTTTCCAACTTTTATGTTAACAACAATTTGAAATTAGACCAAATTTTATTAACTAAATTTTTAAAAATTTTTTATCAGAGAGAGAGAGAGAGAGAGAGAGAGAGAGAGAGAGAGAGAGAGAGAGAGAGAGAGAGAAATTTAAAGGAAAAGAATTTAACATACCTTGTGATTTTGTAGCTATGTAGGTTTAGTTGTCTTTTGAGATTGCTAGGAGTACAAAGTTTGTTTGGTGGCTTTGCTTACGCCTAAATTCGTTTAAGGTGTTTTTCATAGCTTTTGTATTATCCTATTTTTATCTAAACTGTTGGACATAGACTAATGATAAGGAGTACTTTTAGAGAGTGCGTATGTTTGACTCTTTCTTATTAATGTATTGAGTAAAAATTCTCGTTTGTAGGTATATAGAGTTACGAAATAAATATATTTTTCTACTCTCATTCTTTCTTTCATATCTAGTTTCTGCATGGTATATATAGAGACGCTTATCTGGGATTTGTGTATAGGAGGATTTGTATATCAAAGAGGAAAGAAATGCTCTATAGCGTCCTTAGTAGTTTGTTTTTATAACCAATATATCAGTTTCAATTACATTGGAAATATTCACCGTCCAACTTGTCTCCACCCCAAGTGGGGGTCGTTTCTTTGAAAAAGAAAATATCTTTAACAGAACTTCGTAAGATCTTTCGTTGAAGTCTAAGTGTTAACATCTCCCTAAATCATAAAAAGAATCATTGGTGCTCTAAGTTGATAAATGGATGTTTGATATATATGACGTACACTTACAACCATAAAAGCATCAGTTGTTACTAAATGTGTCCATAATCACCTAACTCATGATTTGGAGTCCATATATATGGGGTTGATCCCATTAATTGTAGGATTTGAAGAGTTTTCAGTTTAACTTTTATTATAGATGTGTCAATTCTTGACCAAAATTTAAAGTGTTAATTCCACTGTGAATATCGAACAAATGTACATTTGATTTAGAGAGAACATTATTCAAAAAAAGGAAAATTTAGATAACAATAATAATTAGTCAAGAGTAGTTGAGTAATTAAAGAGCTACATGATATATTTATTTTAAGGTTAGATATTACATTTATTACTTCAACACATTATGATTTGGAGGTTTGTGCAGCCTACAACATCCTAACAAAATAAAAACCAAATTAAACTATAAAAAGTAAATAAATGGATAAGATAAGAAATAAAAGGCGAGAGTAAAAGACCTAGATGGTCAATCATGCCTCAAAATTAATGAAGAAAGTTATTCTATATAGCATGGTCTATTTGGATTGAAAGTTTAACGCACATCTGACTTTACTTTTTCTTACCTTGGTCATATATCTTCTCTCACAAATATTTTAACTTTCAAGAATCCAATAATAAAAAATAAAAAAAAACACTCAGTTTTTTCATACTAAATATCAATCAAAATAGTAGATGAAAATATCATTGGAAAGTGAAAAGCATAATAAATAATTATTTAATAGTAGTAGCTATTAAAATCACAATGCATAAATACATACTTAGGATTTTCTAGTACATCTTCTAATACACTGTCTCTATTACACTTTGTATAATAGTAAATTTTTCCTCACAGTTTATCTTTTATTATATATGATTTATATTAGTAAAACTACTATAAAACGAGTGTATTAGAGAGTGTATTTGACGTTATATTATGCGTTCTCGATCATATAATATATATACATCATTGAATAAGTGTCAGCCATATTTTTTTTAAAATTTATTTGTTGAAGCTTAAATTGAAGAAAAAAATCGCTATGCACTCTAACACACGTGGAACTTATTGAGCTTAAATCATACACAGTTTCTCATATTTTTCAGGATTTGGTGTTGATGTCAAACCTAGATATTAGGATTCACTGATTGGCCTTGATTTTGTTATTGTTATCCTTGTTTTAATTTTGAATTAATAGATTGTAGTTTCTTTTTTCCAATAATTTGCGTATAGGTTGTAATATATAAGATGGTGTCTTTATGAGGTTTTTCAGTTTGTAATAGTAAATATCTGGGACTGTAAGTTAGTAAATTTGAATCTTAACTCATCCAGTCTCATTTTTTTTTTCTTGAAATAAAAAAGAAAAGAATGGCCCATATTTTGGTATTAGAACAGATTGCTTACTACGGAGCAATAGAAAATGCCTAATTTTGCATCTCAGTGACCCTACATATTTGGTTTCTGACACTTATTGCATTGTAACAAGAAATCAAAAGGCCTGATCGGAGAGGGTTACAAAAGGTTTCACACTTTGTAGTTGTAAAACCTTTGCTCTTTCCCCATTTTCTTTCACCCTTTAAAAGGCGGAAATTAACTAGGTTTAAAGGTTATCTCATTTGAAGATTCGTATTAAAAAAATTATTAGTGTTGTCGAAATGAAGTTTAAATTATATCAGCGTTGATGTAGCACTATAGTGAGGTTTCCTATTTAACTAGTGTTTTTAGTATTTGTGCAAAGATCTAAGTGGAAAAGATAATTACTCATTATTTAGAACAAAAAGCAAGATATATTGCAATTAGATAAGAAACATCCCAATTTTGTGGTTGTGATATTATGTTGAATATATTATGTAGGCCTTTGATCATTTGTTGCATCATTTTGCAGCCTCATAGCTTTGACAGCAACACCATATAGCTAACAAAAAGGAAGGTGATTCCAAAGTTCAAAGTGCTCTATTGAAGAAGATTTGAAGAAAAACACTCTAAAATAAGGGAAAGAAACCACTTTAATGTTTAGTTTCTATTGCTAGCTTGTTGCACTTTATTTTTCACATTGATATGTTTCTGTTGTTTACTATCTCGTCCAACCAATGTCTATGATGTATGTTGTTCCGTAAATACACTTTTATCTTCTGATTGTGTATTTTATTTTTTAACAAAAAAAAATTAGCATAAATTCCTATAAAATTGGGAACTTTAAATTCGGTGATCATGACATATTCAGAAGTATAACCTAGCTTTTATGATATTTAATCATGTCATTATTTCTATAAATTGAAATCAAAGTAAAAAAATTTTTATTGAATAAAAGAAAGAAAAGAGTGCCAACAATGCTTTTACTTAAAATGATATCCAACGTGCTTTGAAGATAAAAATTTATAATTCAATTTACAAACAAATGTTTGATATTCTTTCCTTATATTATATGGTTTGTTGCCTATTTATTTGCACATCCACATGTCGTAGAGTTCCGTCTTGAAGAGAAAGAACTAAGAGTAGAAAGTGAATGAAGGGAAAATCGCTCTCTAGGAGCCAACCAGCACGCTCTCTTCTAGGTTGAATTCTTTCCTTCTCTAGCTTTCGTTAATCTCGTCAGATTGCTGTGATCCTTGCCAGAGTTCCCAAAATTGTTTCATCCTTCCTGGTCACATGCAAAACCATTTGCCTATATTTATTTCTTTTCCGCATACACCTTTTTTCTATCTATAGTTTAATTCTAATTTTCATGCCACTACTGATTGAGGCTACTATGGGACGACCAACCGCCCTCATTCTTAGTGGGTGGCACCTCCTGCTTGTCTACCAAAACATTCATTGTCAAGCCACCAAAACAAGTGTTCATTTGTCGAGCCACATCTTCTATCAAGTTGGCATCACATTTCAAATGGGAACTGTCTGTGTTCTTTGATTTGCAAGAATTGTCTTCCGTAGCATTACCTTTTCAATTAGCTTTGATTAGGAAATTTTCTGAGGATAAATGCACCATGGATGTTCTATGGAAGGAGTTCCACACAATCAGGCTAGAGGGTTGAGCTTCTCTCGGAGATTTTTTCATCGTTGATCAACAACCCTCCCGGCTTCTCCTCCTCAGCTATCGACTAGGCCTGAAAAGAGTATATGACTTTTGGGGCCTCATGGTAGTTGTTCTCTTTCTTCTGCCATCTCCGTGGTTTGGTTAGCTGGCCACCCACTATTACATACCAGTCGCGTGATCTGGGATACACCTGTTCCACTTAACTTCGTGACTTTCATATCATGGCTTAGGAATAATTTCTTGCTTTGATTACTGCTAGGATCCCAAGGTTTCTCTTTAGCATCATGGTATCATAGCAAGTGAGGATCGTTTATCTAAAAAGATACGGGCTATATGCATATGATTTCTAAACTTTTCATAAAATATTTACTACTTTTGGAACGATATAACTTAGTATATTTTTCTTAATTGGAGATTTTCTCCACAATGTGTTACATGGTCCTTAGAAATGCATAGAAGCGGTGCTCCATACTGGTGTTTTCTTTTTGAAATAGATTATTATTATTGTGAAAAGGAATTAGTTTGTACACAAATTTTTCGAAAATACTTATGAGTTGGAAAATGCTCTGGTCTTGAAAGGTTACATGATTTGACATGCATGAATATAGACCTGGCATATTTTGTAAAATCTGCATAAGCATGTGATGACTGGCGGATAGGGAGTTTTGCTGTTCTGAAATGTTTATGACTTGAATCTGTTCCGACTGCCGGGCATGTGGCCTTTTGACTTGTAAATATATGTGAAAACCCTATTCTGATCGATTTTAAAGTTCTGGTAAGGATCATGTGTTCGGAAGCATCAAAGGATTGCACTGTATGTGGCTAGTCCCGGTACTTGGACCTCTTCTTATGATGTGGATAGTTTTTTACTCTGAGGATTGATCCATTTGAAAGAGGGAGCGTAGTACCATGGAGGGTTTTGACCCAACCGGTATTTACATTGACATCACATCATGCTCTGCAGTGGGTCGATCCCCTCATGGAGAGTCAAGAGGGACTTAAAACTATGGTTGGTCTCAAGGCAGACCTGATAGGTGCGCAAGGAATCTGTAGCCTGGTTTGGCCAGTGATATGGAGAGTGCGGTCGTTATGAATTCGAGAGCTCGTAAGATGTTTGGCTAATATTAACTATGAGATGCCAGAAATTTTTCTGATGACTTCGTTATAGGATCTGGACTTTGTCCATGGAGCCCGACTATTGCATTACGTGTTTGTTTGAATTCGGGTATAGAGGCAACACTGATGTGTCTTGATTCGCTCAGACTTCCCAGTTGCGTTCGAACCCCTCATGTAGACTCAAGTATTAGTTATGTTGAAGCAACAAAAGAGAAAATGTTGCTTATAACATTGCATGGACTGTTTTTGTGAAACTGCATCATTATCGTTTTAAAGATATCAGTAAAGCACACACACGTGGACTCACTGAACATTCGCGCTCATGTTTTTCTTTATCATAATATTTTTTCCAAATTGACTCAGGACGAAAGAGGTACATTAAGCTGTTGAAGTAGTATGCTTGAAGTTTTGAGATCGGGTCATTCCCAGAAAGGACATGTGTTTATGTTTTTAGTTTATTTCTTAAACTCGAGCCATCTGCAAAGTTCTTCCTCTTATTTCGTCGTGTAGATTTGTTTGTGTAAAGTATTTTCATCCCTGTATTAGAATGATCATAAGAAGTTTCCTTGAACCTTATGTCTTGAGAGCATACCATTAGTGTTCTGTTTACTTATTTCGTTTTTCGCTGTGCAATCTCTGTATACGCTGTTAAGTGTTACTCCAGGTTTCGCTTTGGTTTCTTTTGGGACTTGTAGTTTGGTGCCGAGAGGCACACATACCTTACCCAGCTGCAGTTAACCTAGTGGAAAGGTCAGGGATATCACACACACGATGTGTAACACTGGGTGTGACAACACAAAAACACGTGTGTATCGTTACTGTGTTTGTTTATCTAGAGTTTTTGTTGCTTTTAACGTAAATTTTGTAAGGGAACGATGATCATCGACAAGACCGACGCAGATAATAAAATTCATGAGATTCAACAACTATGGTTATTCCTGGGCAAGGCCATCAAAGTATGGATCCCTCAGGCCAAGGAGGATCGGTTGTGGGAACGCAACTATGCTGGATTTTGATCAATGAAGAAAACCACACAAACCGGCATTGGAGCGCCTTTCTCACAACCCGCAGATATTGAGAGTGAGGACAGCAAGTCTTATGACCTCTCGATTAAGGATGCACCTCTCACAGTCCCCATGGACGAGTTCCAGACTAAGATGCGGGTTACTTTCGAACAGTTCTGCATCACCCATGATATTCATAGGCACATAAGAGTGCATCCATTAATTGCCAGGAGGTGATGCTGGCCCTACTATGCTGCAGATTCCTACCCGACTAGGGCAGTAGCGAAAGTGGCAGTGTGGACTTTTGTCCGCAATAGGGAGTTTTCTTTTCTTTTCTTTGCACTCTTTTTTTTCCTTTTCCTTTTATACTTTCTCATTTTCTTTCATGTTTTATTTTTTTCTTTTTGTTGTTATTACATTTGCCAGTGTTGTTTTGTTTTTCTTAATTTTTTCTTTGTGTGGGAATTGCTTTCCAATATGCTTACTCGCTTTATATCTACCTGATTGCTTCATATGTATGTATTTTGTTGTTTTTTTGTTGGTCTGGCCTCCACATTCAGGATAATGTGATTTTAAGTGTGTGTGTATGGAGGGGGTATTTATGTCTTTTTATTCTTTTCTCTCATTTCGTTTATTTTTTAACTTTTATTATCTTATTTGAAAAATCCCAAAAAAATTAGAAAAAAACTTTATCTCTTTTCCCTTTTCTTATACATAGAAAAATAACCCAAAAATACTTTTGTTTTGCCACTTTGACTACATAATTGCAAAACCCTTTAGGTTTGTCGAAAAGACGCATTGCTTGATCACCTTAAAAAACCATACTTATTTGATATTCTTACATGATCAATGATTTTCATGCACTTGTAAGTGTCGATTAGTAATAGAAGCGTAGGAATCTTAGGGGATTAGCATAACGAGAATCCTTTTTAGGTCATTGCATGCATTTTTAAGTTTTTCTATCCTTGGAAGCAAAGAGTTCTAGTCTAGGGTTGTCCCGGAGATGACCGTCTTAAGCCTTCATTGTATAGTTTGTGCATTTTTTGCCAAATCCTTTTATGAAATCAACCCCCAGTGTCCTTTTTGTGCTTTCATGTCGAGGGTTTCAATCTCTTCTTTTCTTTGTTCTTTAAAACTCACACTACAAAAAAACCTCAACTCGTGGAGCTAATATTTAGAATATCCTTTTAGCTGTTTCGAGTGAGGAAAATAGATAAGTGTGGGGGTAAAGGAGTGAAGAAAGAAAATTTTGTACATAAAAAAGAGTATTTTGGGTATTTCAGTAGTCGATACATGTGGCTACTAATTAGAGAGAAGAATGTGATGTTTGTCTTCAAAAAAATTAAAAAAAAATAAAAATTGCATAAAAAAAGGAAAAAAGGATGTGCTAGATTGTCTTCATTTCTATATATTATTTTCATTATTTTACGATATTTTTAATATACTAAATGTGTATTTTAGACTAATAACCTTTATTCTTACCATAGGTACTTCCCAAAAGAGAAAACGATGAAAAGAAACAAAAATGGAGTTTAAATGAAGAAAATGAAGCTGACGTCGTAAATGAAGAAGACCAATGGTCTAAGATAGGTCGACCTATCGACCACGGTAGGTCTTGGAGCTAATAGCAGAGTATGGAAGAACCCTACCGCCAACGGTAGGCTACCCCTAATGTGGACGATAGGTTCAAACCTCAACAAAAGAAAAAGAGTCAGAACCCTACAGCGAACGATAGAGCTCGACCTATCGTACGCAGTAGGACCCAGCTGTAGCAGCTTTAATATATTTTAATCTCTATTTTATTGATTTTTTCATTCATAATTAGAAAGTTCTGCCATTAAGGTAGAGAGGTTAATAGGGGCGAACCTAGGTTAGAAAATTCCCCTAAATTCAACCTTAATTAGGTAGGAAATTAGTATAAAAACGGTAATTTGAGAGTTGAAATATCAAGAATTGAAGATTCAAATGAGCTATTCGGGCTTCAATTGGGTGAATCGAGAGACGAGCTTGGGTGACATTCAAGATCACGATTGGCTTCAACCTTCTCCCGAGCTTTCTTTTCCTTTCTTTTTACTGAATTTCAATGATTAATTCCAGTTTTGATAAAATGTTTAGTGGCTAGATGTTTATGTTTGCATGAGGTTGAACCCTAATAATTGATTACTATGATTTTGGATTAATTTAGTGAATTCGATGTTTATTTTCCATTGAGTTGTCTTCTACTTGTGTAATGTTGCAGTTTAATTGTCGCGAAGTTAGATTTATCGCAAGAATGTTCAGAATTGAAAGAGGAAGAACGTTCTAGGATAGCCAATTCGGGGTTAATTGGGGCAATAAATTAGAGATACAAAATTACATTTTAGATCCCTTAATCACCTGTAATTACTGCACTTATAATTGGTTAGTAAGAGAAGAGATTCTCCTCTAAGGGTTAGTGAGTAGGGTGGCTTCCGCCTAGAGATAGGGATTGCCCGACCAGTTGTGAGGACCTAACTCGGTAATACAACATTGTTTTCTATAAGTTTTCCAATTGATTAGTAACAAGGATTAGGGGGATTCCAACATCAAACTCTTACTTTTATAGTTTTAAAATCTTAATTTATTGTTTTTAGTATTTTAGCTTATTTTTCTTTCAAAACAATCCATTTTTAGGCTAAATATTAGAAAGAGCGATTAGTACTTGAGCTTTTCTCATTCCTTGAGATTTGACACTCAGGTGTAGCTTGATTACTACAATGATAGGTCCACTTGCCTATTACTCTAGTAGTTTAAACCATTCATTTTTTTTAGAAAAGTCAATGCATCATATCAGGTGTTATGTATTTATCTAGCTACCCGAGCTCTGCTAGAGCTATTAATGTATGATTTAAAGCTCTAGGTAGCTCACCTTCCTCAAAGAAATTCGTAACAGCTTGGTAAACTTCATGTCCAACTACTCTTCAATATATTTTGTAGAAGGTAGGAGAAATCCAGTCTGGGTATGCAGGACTCTTCCCAAATGCCATAGACACAACCGTTGTTTTAACTTCCTGAAAGCTAGGAATAATCTCAATTATTTTGTTATCTTCATGCATGATATTACGTGTTATGTATTGATCTAGCTTCCCAACCTCCCGTAAATTTCTATTTGAGAATAATCCTTGGAAAATCTCCACAAATATATCAGTAATTTCATTATTATCAGCTATACATGTATTGTGGGATTTTTGGAGACAATGAATCTCATTATGTCTTTGATGTACTATAGTTGAAAGATGGAAGTATCTTGTATTTGCATTATCCTTCTCCATCCATCGAGATTTTAATTGTAGACTTACCTCTTCCTCAAGAACTTTGTTAGTTCGTGAAACACACTACAATTCCTCTATGCGGCTTGTTAAATGTTTGGTAATATCTTGCACATGACCAAAGGAGGCCTTATTCCATCTCTTCAAATCTAGAGTAGTTCTTTTAATATGGGCCGTCAGTTGAAACATCGGACATCCTCTTACATTCTCTATTCATGCTTCTGCGATTACCATTCCCGAACTTTGATCCCATATCCACATTGTTTCAAACTTAAGAGGCTTCGTTAGTTTGATATATGTTGATCTCACTTCCAAAAAAAGTGTGATTTGAACTAATCATTGTCAAATATGTTACCCTTCCATCAGGAAAAAGCATCCTACAAACACCATTTACCATACTATTAATTGGATTTTGTCTGTTATTTTAGTTCTAATTTGGTTTTTAGTACAATTAAAAGCCCATATTTTAAATTTAGTTATATCTTAACTCTTCCAAGGTCTTAGACTCTATAAATAAGTAATTTAATAGCCTTTGATATTCAATTATTCAATCTTTCATTCCTTCTTTTCAGTACCATAGTTTTAGGGTTGGGGTTTTAGCCATTAGGGCTAAACGCTTAAACAAATAGAATCCATTTTCCTTGGCTACCCAGTAGCATGTATTCTCTCTCTCTCTCTCTCTCTCTCTCTCTCTCTCTCTCTCTCTCTCTCTCTCTCTCTCTCTCTCTCTCTCTCTCTATCTATCTATCAATTGGAATCCTATTATGGCAAGCATTTGCAAACTATGCCTTCATTATAAATATCGAAACAGCTTCCTATTATTCCACAAGAAGTGAAAAGAATAATGTTCTGATATGACTCTGACATAAATGACATTGGATTTCTCCGTCCACATTAAGTGTAATAAATTGACGATGAATGATCAATGGATTCAAATGTCTAGGGAGTTTTGTTGGCTACATAAACATAATGTTTATTTTCCCAAGTCCAACAAGCATAAGCAAAATAGTATTGTGACATATTGGCATGATTGTGCTAGAGAAAAGACCACCTTTATGATGTATAAAGAGTTCGGTATTATCCATTCATTATAAAGATTTTAAAGAATGAACATGGTAAGTTGAAAAATAATGGTAATTAATTACATTAAAAGAAAAAAAATTAGACTCAATTGTGATCACAAGAAAGTAATCCTACTAATACCCTGAAGAACTTAAAGATTTATGCTTTTCTAGAAAAGTAATTCATTAATGAAATGCATTACTATTTGATAGATTATATAGAATAGTAACTAGAATTTCTTCTTATCAACATAACAATTTAGACAAATTTCTTTAGGAATGAAAAAATATACATATTCGGGCTATGCTTTATGTTTGCAGTTTATTCAAATTGCCTTTGTCGTTTTTCTTTTAATACTTTGGACGAGGGATGTGGTTCAAACCCAAGACCTCTTGTTAAGCATGCGAGGTTTGTCAGACCAATTCTTGTCGTTTCTATCTCGACTATACCAATAGGTTTTAGTGGACAAGTAAACTTAATCCTTTTATTTCTATCATTCACACCACTGAGATGTTCACTCGCCGTCATTTCTATAGTATGTTTATGGTATGGGCGGCATCTAAAGGTTGCTACTTTGTATATAGTAGGGATGAAGGTGAACTTGTCAAGAAAGAACTCATACTAAAGTCAGCTTAAAGTAACAACAAGAGGCTATGAAGACAGATTGAATGGATTGATAAATTACCTAGGAAACGAAATGTTTGTATCACCCTTGAATGAGATCGAAAATATGATATGAGAATAGGGAATATTTGATTCAATAGTTTATATATACTTATGTGTTTCTACTATGGATATCATCAAGAGTACTGGTGTAAACTCGGAGTTACGCTAAGATGAGCAGACACACTTAAACTAAGAGTTTTTTGTGGACTAGCATGCTTTTTGAATCCTCTGGTTTACTCTTTACATGTGTGCTCGTGTATAAGTATTAACCTTGTAGTGAGAGCATGAATCTTTAAATCTTGCATATAGTCTGAAAGAGCTTGGGATCATGTGAGATTACAAATTTTGTTATAGACCATAGCTTTGCGACTTCTTTTATATATATATATATATATAGAAAGAGAGGGAGATGATAAGATTATATCAGATATTTCTGTATGCTCTATTCCATGTACCGAAAGCTATTTTTAGTCATTTTAAAAATGTTAGCCTTTATTTGATAATGGTAGAAATGTTGTGTGCAATGACCTATATAGAAGTTTTAAATGGTAAAGGTTACCACTTGATAGTGTGTGAGTTATTCTTTTGTTTGGAGAAGGAGACTTGATAATTACCTTATCATTTGACGATATAATGTATTATTATGTTTGGATTAATTGTTTAAACGTTATGTTAAGATGGATGGCCAACAAAATTTTATTATATTTAGCCAGCTAGGCTTTTCAATTCTTGGATCTAGAGGAAGCAAAACTAAATCTAGAAAGAAATTCATACAAAGTTCCTGTAGAAAAATATTAAGATATCTAACATACTTATGAGATGAAGTACAATCTATGTCAATGATAAAGGAGATTATAGACATTGTATTAGAGGAATTGACCATGGAAGATAGAATACCAACATAGAGTTAATATCAGGTGATGAATTCATATGTCAAACATTATATCATATGCCAAGGGGAGTGAGAGAATGGAAGGAACAACAACAAGGTCAGAGGTGGCAGATTATATTCTTTAAGGACATTTTCTTTGGAGAACCAATTCTGTTTGTAAAAAGAAAATATCTGAAACTTATAAATATGTGACTTTGAATTTCGAGAATGAAATTTTTTTCAAAGAGGGTAAAATGGAACATCCTACTCCAGAAACACCTTAAGTTTTACCCAAAAATAAAGGGTACCATAAACCTTGTCACTATTAAAAACATTTTGCTGACTTAAATGATGCAAACTCTTTTCATTAGTGCGGCCTATTCTCCTGCGCACAACATTCATATATTAGTAACATGTTTGCCAAACAATGCAGAAGAGTTACAGGCAATGTTGTCAAGCGAAGTGTATAAACCATATTTCTAATTACCTTAAGAATCACCAAAGAACCTTCGCAAACTTTCAAGAAACAATTTTCTACCTTATAAGAGTAGCTAGGAGTATAGAAAAAGGCCAAGGGAAATTGATTTTCTCCTAAAACCAGGGACACATCTAACATTTATTAGCTTTCTAGCCATACCATCAGGCATTTTACACAAACTGACTCAATTTTTTCAACTTGACAAACTTCATTATTACCCATAAAAACCTTACCATAAACCGTGGTTTAAGTTCTGAAAACCATGAATCAAGCAACCAATCACTATACATACATGAAGATGAGAAAGAGGGAGAAGGGGAGACACGTAAACTTCCGAATACATAGAACTACCAATAGTGTTAGACTCATCAGACTTATTTTCATGCAAATTCCATTATCCTTCTTCCCCTGTTTTTCAGCCTTGATTCTTTTGAAACATTTACTTTTCATGTGACCCTCTTTGCCACGGTAAAAATACTTGATTTTACTCCTGTTTTTATCTTTTGACTTTAACCTACCCCTATTCTTGAATTTACCCTTGTTACTATTAGAATCCCTCTTATCTGGCTTGCCTCTAACAAACAGATAGTCACCATTAATCACAGACTAGAAAAAGCAAAGAACAAACCAGAACACAGAATTTTCAGCAATCACAGGCTGAAACCAACAACATAATAACAATGCAAGAGATAAGTTCCAATAATCACAGATTGGAGAAAACAATTTTTGAAAAACAAGAAAGCCTTTGAAACACAAATACAAGGAGTCTCAGTAGGACTTTTGCCAGGCTCATATTTTGATCATTTTTTAAAATTCGAAGGTAGTCAGTACTGACCATAAAAAACATAGCAGAAAAATTTGAATCTATGAGTACTGATCATTTGTAGAAGGTCTCACGCTATCTACTTCAGATACGAACTTAAAACTGCATGAAATTTCAAACTTTATAGTCTACTACTGCTACATAAAGGAAGAAAAAATCCAATCAGATGGCGTGAATCTGGTAGTCTTCTTCCCAACACGATGACCAAATCCAAGCTGCTGCGCCAGTGTCACCACATCCGTAGGCTCATCATCATGCTCATCTGAATCGGATGAAGATGTTATCGATATAGGCATATGTGGTGTAGAAGAACCAACCGTATGCAAAGGAGGAGATGCCTGAAATTAAGAACTCCCAGTACGTGGAGTAAGAGATGCTTGAAATGAATAACTCCCAATGCTTGGAGGGTGAGGTGACTGAAATGATGAAAATCCTAAACCCGATGGGGGAGGCACATATGATGTAAGTGGATGGGATTGGGTAGGTTGCGTCAAAACCAAACTAAAAAATGACATTTCGAGATCTGATCTGCCAATCGGTTCAACTTGATATGAAGACCCTAAATCCCCAAGTCCACGTCCTCCAGATCCCTCACCCATCTCTCCTCCACGACCTCGGTCTGCATGTCCTCTACCAAGGTCAGGAGGGGCAGGAGGCCGGCCTCCACGTGCCCCGCCACCAGACAATCTACAAGCGCCCTTCTTAACTCCACGAGCACCATGGTTCGGTACGGGCTCCCGGGGATGGCGATGCGACGGCTGTACTGGAAATGTCTATTGAATATCGAGATGTGATGGAGTGCAGCCCAAGGTACTACCAATAGATACCACCTTCGAATAATAGTCTGCACTTTTTTTACAAAAATAGCCATCTGTGACGGAGATGAAGGTGGTTCCTGTATCACCACGGAAGTCATCTACCTTCTGCAGCATAGAAGTCTTAAAAAAAAATTAAAGCATTAGAAGTCAATCATAAATAAATGAAATGCATAAAAATTCAAAAAAATGAAACTTTAACTATAGCATCATCCGTCTGTCGACCCCAAATTTAGGGTTTTTTGGGATTTTTTTTTTTTCATTTTTATAGTTTATGGTATAGGATTTTAATATTAAGATTTTGGGGTTTTAGGGTTTACTATTAAAAAGTTTAGAGTTTTAGGTTTAATGTCGGATGTAAAATTTAGGATTTTAATAATAGATTTTTAAGTTTTTTATTATTTAAAGTTCAGGATTTTTAAGTTTTTTAGGGTTATTGATGCTATATTTTATAGCTAAGTATTTTACTATTTGGGAAATTCAATATTAGGGTTTTAGGGTTTAGTCCATATTTTCCTTTTTTATTTTTTTTTAAATAAAACTTTTCATATTGATAATGGCATACAATTAATAATAACATACTAAACCCTAAATTTCCAAGTTTTGGTTCTACTAATTATTAAAAAAAAAACAAGTGAAGAGAAAAAAAACCCAATTTCCAAATCCCCGTCTTTTCTACTTAAAAAACTTATAAGAATGATGTAAAATAATTATCCAAACAAATAAAAAAATTCAAATAATCATAAAGTAAATTTAAAAAATACATAATTATCTAAATAAATTCATCAAAATAATTCATCACCATAAAATCACTTTTGCAATACAAAACATAATTATATACATAAAATGATCAAATTTGTACAAATTTATCAATAACAACAAGTTTAAACATAAACCCAAAACCCACTTTCACAAAAATAAATTAATTCAAATTGACAAATAATCCAAATAAAATTCATAAAAATAATTCATAAACAACAATTAACAAGTCCAAATAAACAATAATTAAAATAAATATACAATACACCAAATAATTTAAATACATAAAAACTTACGGAAAATTAAAAATGCACGTTTGTACCGATAAGCTCTATCTGCCATTTTCTACTTCAAAACTCTAACAACCTTCGCGCTTCAGGGAATGTCTCACTGATTCAAACTTGAATTTTAAAAATTGAACTAAAATTTTTTCGAGATCTTTACTATAAATTTTAAAATAAAATACAAAAGTATAAGAAGAAGAGAAGATACAAGTATAAGAACAAGGAAAAAAAATATAAGAAAGAGGAAAAGGACTTACCAGGTAGTGGCGGCGGCGGAGCAGCGAGAGCGGCGACGACACAAAGAAAGAAGAAAACAAAATTTTCGGGGAAGAAAGAAAGAAAAAATAAGAAAGGAGGCGGTGTAGGGTTTATAACGTGATAACGCACGATCATTGTGCGTTATCAATAATAATAACGTATAATGGTAGTGCGTTATGATGACTGATAACGGACAATCACTGTGCATTATCGACAACTCAGCGCCACGTCAGTAAACGATTTCGCCACGTCGTTAAACATGATTTTTAATGCGTTTTAATCCAGTTATTAGTAATAAGATTTGCTGATCTATGAGCATAAGAAACATTCAGTTTTTCCATTTCCTAACTAGGTTCCTACCTTCATCAATATAATTCATTCAATACCATTCTTCCGCATTTCTTTCACCCCTCAAGGCCGGTATGATATTAAGTGCATCTCCTTCCAAGATTATGTATTCCAACTATTCCAAAAAATGTGCATGCCTGAGAGCTTAGGTTGTAGAAAATGCCTCAACCATGATGGCATTTGAGGAGGCAAAGTGGCTAATGCAAGCTTCTTGCACCTGCCCATCACAATTTCGGGATTCTAGGCCGCTGTTACAGTATCATAGGTAAAGGCAGCATCAAAGTTATATTTTATCCATCCCTTCTTCTGTGCAATCCAGTTGATGAAGTAAAAGTGGGGAGATTTTTTTAGCTTTCTATCCAATAATGCTCTCCAGTAATTCCTCGCCACTCTGTTGATTTGTCTGCTAACAATAGTCCATTCCAAAGTCTGCTTCCCATGCATCCTTGCATCTCTCTACATTCAGAATTGTTCAAAGGCAACTACCAGAAAATTAAACATTTCGTCCTTTTCATCCATTGAGATAGGCATATTTGTCCTTATTATTCCCCAAAAATTGAATCCATTCCTCAATTGTCATCTATGCAAAATGTTCTAGCTTGATCAGCCACTGCGATTCACTCCATATCAAAATCACAAGGGGACCTTCCAACAAAATATGATGTACATATTCCTCATCTACACCACATGTGACACCTGATATATCATTCAAGAGGAATCTTGAATTTTATTTCTCATGCGGTTGGTAACAGATTATTGACAATCTTCCGTAAAAGGAGCTTATGCCTCTCGTGTATGTTTGACTTCCATACTTCCTGCTGCATTTCCTTTGTAAAAATGGCATTTCAAGAAAATCTTTCCTCTTGATTCTTTTTATAGGTTGTCCTAGGGGGAAATTTCCCTCACATGGAGGGGATCCAAACTAAGACATCTTGTCCCTCATTAGGAGGTATAATAATTTTGGTGATTTCTACAACAATATTTGATAGGAATATGGATACAGTAATATCAGTATTCCAGCATCCTAGCTCTAAGCCCATTAGGTCTCTAACATATTCTAGTGAGTTCATGTCCCTGAGGGATTCTAGGCGGCGGAAGTTTTCCAGAGTTGGGATCCACGGATCATCTTCCTCCCCACCTTATAGCAGTCTCTCTTTTTAAGAGACTTCATACATTTAAGAACATCAGTCCATATCAAGAACCTCCATTCTCCATTTGGTTAATGTCAAGAAATCACCTTTCCCATAGATCTTAGATTGAATCAGTTGAACGCAAAATTTTCCTGGCGCAGTACGTATCCGCCATCCTAGTTTAGTTATGAGTGCCTCATTAAAATAAGTCATCTTCCTGAACCTCAGCCTTCCGGCCTCCTTAGGCTTGCATAAACACTCCCATTTCTTTAGACACATAGGTTTAGCAAATTCATTCTTTTTCCCCAAAAAAACTCTCTCATCATTTTGTCTAACTGATTGCATATTCCACTAGGTAGCAAGTTTCTTTGCATGATGTAGCTCGGCAAAGATCCACTAATTTAATGAGAACAGACCTATCCTCAGCAACAAGACATTTCATTTTCTAGCATTCAAGCCTCTTACTATGTTTATGAACAACTTCACCAAATGCCGTGTTTTAGAATTTTGCTTACGAAGTGGGATCCCTAAGTATTTCCCTCCATGATCACATTCTTGGATTCCCCTTTGTAAGCAAATGGTTGCCCTTTCTTGACTAGACATATTTTTATGAAAGTGGATTTCGGATTTATCAAAATTTATCTTCTGACCAGTCCACTTACAGAACTACAGAACTCCTCTAGACACCTCTTGACTTCCTTCGCCTGATCAATATCTGTCTTGCAATAACTAATTAAATCATCTATATACATTTGATGAGTAACTTGGGACTTACACCCTCGAGATTTTTACCCTATGAATTTGTCCATCAGCTTCTGCTCTAAATAAAATTCTAGACAACAAGTCAAAGAATATGGTAAAGGCAAGGGACATTGGTCCCCTTGACTAATCTCATAACTTGAAATTGAAATAACCAGCAGGAGATCCATTAAAAGCACTAGAAAGAGGAAGATGAGAAACCTTCAATAAATACAATCAATAAACACATCACTGAACTTGTGGCATTTCATAATTTTACAAAGCATCTCCTAATTTATCTAATCATACTCTCTTGCAAGATCAACTTTGCATGGCATAAAGCCCCTTTTACATTTCTTGTTTATTAATATAACACACAATTTCCTATTTAATGATCACATTATCTGTGATATTTTTCACCGGAATAAACGTGGCTTGAACTGGATAGACAAGTTTCTCAAGTAAAGGTCTCAATCTAGATGCAACAATTTTAGTTATTACCTTGTAGGCCACGTTGCGTAAGGTGATTGGTTCCTGCTGGTTTGCTTTAGAAGCTCTATATGTTTTGGAAATTAGAGCTATGAATGTATGATTTAAAGCTCTAGGTAGCTCTCCTTTCTCAAAGGAACTTCTAATGACAAGGTAAATTCTATCTCAAACTCTGCTTCATTATGTCTTTTAGAAGGTCTATGAAATCCTGTTTGGGACAGGACTCTTCCCAAATGCTATAGAGAATACCGTTGTCTAAACTTCCTCAAAGCTAGGAATAATTTGAAGTATTTTGTTATGTTCATGCATGGTATGTGCTATATTGTCTACATTTTTACATGTTATTTTTATCATTTTACGATGTTTTTAATATATAAAATATGTATGTTAGACTAATACCCTTTATTCTTGTCTTAGGTGCTTCCCAAAGGAGAAAACGATGAAAAGAAACGAAAATTGTCGAAAACAGAGTGAAAATGACGAAAACGAAGCCGACGTCATAAATGAAGAAGGCCTACTGCCTGAGGTAGGCCAACTTGCCGTCAACATTAGGTCTTGGAGCCAAAAGCAGAGTATGGACAGAACCCGACTGTGACAGAAGGCTACTCCTATTGTTGATGGTAAGTCCAGGCCTCAACAAAAGAAAATAGACAGAACCATACCATAGACGGTAGGTCCCGGCTATAGCATTTTTAATGCGTTTTTAACTCTATTTAATTGAATTTTTTATTCATAATTAGGGAGTTCTGCCATTAAAGCATAGAGAGGCTAATAAGGCGAACCTAGGTTAGGAAATTGCACCAAATTCAACCTCAATTAGGTAGGAAATCAGTCAAAAACAATAATTGAGAGTTAAAAGATCGAGAATTGAAGATTCAAATGAGGTATTTCTGGCTTCAATTGGGCGACTCAAGAGACGAGCTCGAGCGATGTTTGGGATCACGATTTTGGCTTCAACCTTCTCCTAAGTTTTCTATTCCTTTCTTTTTATTGAATTTCAATGATTAATTCTAGTTTTAATACAATGTTTGGTGGCTAGATTTTTATGTTTGGACGAGAGTTGGACCCTAATACTTGATTAATATGATTTTGGATTAATTTAGTAAATTCGATGTTTGTTTCCAATTGTGTTTTCTTGGAATTTAACTGTTGCGAAGTTAGATTAATTCAAGAGTGTTCGGAATTGAAAAAGGAAGAATATGATAGGGCAACCAATTCAGGGTTAATTAGGGCAATAGATTAGAAATATGAAATTAAACTTTTAGGTCTCTTAATCACTTGTAATTACTGCACTCATAATTGGTTAGAGAGAAGATATTCTCCTCTAAGGATTAGTGAGCATGGTGGTTTCTCTTAGAGATAGGAATTTCCCGACTAGTTTTGAGGACCTAACTCGATAATACAATATCATTTTCTACAAGTTTTCCAATTGATTGGTAATAAGGATTAGAAGGATTCTAACATCCAAACTCTTGCTTTAATAGTTTCAAAATCTTGATTTCTCGTGTTGTTTCTTTTAGTTGAATAAACTCATTTTTAGTAGTTTAGCTTTTTTTTCTTTAAAAACAATTCATTTTTAGGCTAAACATTAGAAAGACCCATTAGTAATTGAGCTTTTATCATTCCTTGAGATTCGACACTCGGGTGTAGTTGCTTGTTACTCTAGTTTAGTAGTTTACCCCATTCATTTTTAAAAAAAAATCATGTTTTTGGCACCATTGCCAGAGAATAAAAACTTAAGCAAAATCGTTTTTTTATAGTGCTTTAGTTATTTTTGTTTTTCCTGTTTTGTTCTTTTTGTTTGTTTGAATTCTTCTTTGTCTTTGCATCATTCGGTTATTTTTTGTTTACCTTTTTGTGTTGTGCTCTATCTTCGTGAAATTGATCATGTTTTCTTCTATTGCAGGTCGTGTAGTACTAGTTTATGCCCCGAAGGAAAAGGGGTGCATTAGTACCATTTAATCCTGAGCCTAAATGTATGCTGTGGGTGCTCGTGACAGGCACTAGGGCAATAGTGGCCGTCGAGAAGGCGGAGGAAGATTAGACAGTTCCACATTTCGTAAATCCTCTTTTCGTACCGCATTCACCACCACGAATGGCAAAGCGCACAATGCTGGATTATGCTCGATCGTCCATCTCTGGAACGCAGTCGAGTATAGCAAGGCCGAGGCTGGAGGCAAACAACTTTGAAATAAAGCAAACTATCATCTAGATGCTGTAAAACAACAGACTTTCAGATGAGGATCCAAATGCTCCTACTAGAAATTTCTTAGAGGTGTGCGAAATCTTTAAGATTAAAGGAGTTTCTAAAGATACCATCCAGCTTCGTCTTTTCCCATTCTCTCTTAGGGAGAAGGCGAAGTCTTGACTTAAGTCATTGCTGTCGGGATCCATAATGTCATGGGATTCGTTGGTAGAAAAACTCCTACGGAGGTACTTTCCTCTGGGTCTGACAGTGAAGCTAAGGAACGAGATTCTGTTTTTCCAGCAGATAGACGGAGAAAATCTCTATGAGGCCTGGGAATGATGGAAGAGCTTTTAAGGAAATGTCCCCTAGATTTGGGGATCCGAATTCAAAGCTCCTACAATGGAGTATCATTTGGGGAGGGGGAGGGGAGAGGGGGGAGACAATTGATAAATGCCTCAATTGGAGGGTGTACAGGTCATAAAATCCCTCAATAGGTATATGAACCTAATAGAGCAAATAGTGATGAATAGTTCAACTTATTGACGGCAGCCATTAAAGCCGAAAATGACTGAAGTTCAAAGCATAGACATCATTTCTGCCATGAAAGCTAGATTAACGATTATGATAGAGTAAAAAATAGGGAATCTGACCACTACATATTCAGGCAAAAACAATCAACTAGTCATGTTCTGCGATTCCTGCAGTAGTAGGCATCTAAATCATGAATGTGAAGCATGTGAGGACCAATGGAACAAGTTGATTTTGCACAGAGGAACCTGGTCTAGTATGCAACTATCCCAACATCTCTTGGGGTGGTCAAGACAGCCAAGACTATAACAACCCTTGGAATTTCAAAATACGGGTCCTCCTCCGCCGTTGCCATATGAAGTATCCCTACAGAATCATCCTCCACCAGCGACGGCGAACCTGGAAGAGCTGATAGTAAAATTTACGAGTGCCACAAAGAACCAGATGAACACAATAGAAGTAGCCTAGAGGAATCAAGAAGCCTTGATCTGAAACTTAGAAAAGCATATTGGGAAGCTGGTGTCTGAGAGAACTCTGGGAACTCTCCCAAGCAACATTGAAGCGAACCCGGGAGAGCATATAAATTCCATCTCGATGACAATTGATGATGAGATTCCTATAGCTAAGAAAGAGATGAGCGTACAAGAAAAGAACTCTAGTTAAAAGGAAGAGCGGTCATCTAATATTTTGGAAAGTAAAGGAGCAGAGCTAAAGAAAGGTGTAGAGTTGAAGGAAGACGAAGGAAATAGGAAGCCAACAAGTGCTGGTTTCAAGCAAAAAATCCCATTCCCAGTGGCACTTGTTCGGTATCGTAGTCAAGACAGCATGAGGAAGTATGTTGAAATATTTAAACAACTGAAAATAAACTTACCGCCGTGTGATCTACTTTGGTAGGTACCCCAGGATGCGAAGTAATTGAAAGGAATGCTAACTAAGTAGAGCAAACTGCATGATGCATCAACACATGTCCTGGGAGAAGAACGTTCGGCTATCCTTATCAACAAGGAGAAACTACCGTAGAAGTTAGAAGACCCAGAGAGTTTTTCTTTCCCTTTCATTATAGGTAGTATTAAAGTTGATAAGGCGTTAGCCGATCTAGGTTCTAGTATGAACGTAATGTCATATGCCATGTGTAAAAAATTAGGCCTTGGAAAACCGAGGCACGTTAGGATGTCCATTAATTTGGCACATAAGAGTGTAAGACATCCTAGAGGAGTCATAGAAAATGTACTAATTAAGGTTAAGAACTTTGTCTTTCCTGTTGATTTTGTCATCTTAGATATGGAGGAGGTAGACTCTCCCATTATTTTGGATCGCCCTTTCCTGCGTACATTGAGGGAATTAATTGACATGGAAAACGAAAAGTTGATCCTAAAGGTGGGGGATAATGATATAACGTTTAAATTCCCATTAAATTCACTTCCCTCTCCGCAAGGACAAGATACACTTTGTTACATTATTCATAAAACTGATGAAATGTCTTTGTCTATATAGGAAACTCCTCCAAAGAGGAACAAAGCGTCAAAGAAGCCAACGGAGAAAGGAAAGCATCTTGTCCCCACAATGAAGACTAGATTGATGAAATAGGTGCCAGTGAGGCGCATTGAGAAAAAGATTCCAAAGAAATACTTAGGTTTCCGTGATCTAGGGGGTGCTCTTGCCAACTGAGAAGGGAGTTTCTCATATTGTTATATCTTTGTTGTAATTGTAGAATTGTATTATTATGTTTTCTTGTACTTTTCTTTGTATGATTTGTTGTTATGTATTGTTAGGGTGTGATTGGAGAGTTTATAACTGGCTAAGGATGAGTTTGAAGCTTAAAAAGAATAAACGAGACATGCCAGAATGAAACGAGGCTGCAGTTGCAAAAAACGAGGAATTTTCAGCAGCTAAGCAAAACTCTACCATGGACGGTAGGGTCAAGGTTGAAGCAGTATTGGGTTGGCAGAATCATACCGCAGACGGTAGGCTAGACTTACCACTAGCAGTAGCCGATCTAGGTTCTAGTATAAACGTAATGTCATATGCCATGTGTAAAAAATTAGGCCTTGGAAAACCGAGGCACGTTAGGATGTCCATTAATTTGGCACATAAGAGTGTAAGACATCCTAGAGGAGTCATAGAAAATGTACTAATTAAGGTTAAGAACCTTGTCTTTGCTGTTGATTTTGTCATCTTAGATATGGAGGAGGTAGACTCTCCCATTATTTTGGATCGCCCTTTCCTGCGTACATTGAGGGAATTAATTGACATGGAAAACGGAAAGCTGATCCTGAAGGTGGGGGATAATGATATAATGTTTAAATTCCCATTAAATTCACTTCCCCCTCCGCAAGGACAAGATACACTTTGTTAGATTATTCATAAAACTGATGAAATGTCTTTGTCTATATAGGAAACTCCTCCAAAGAGGAACAAAGCGTCAAAGAAGCCAACGGAGAAAGGAAAGCATCTTGTCCCCACAATGAAGACTAGATTGATGAAATAGGTGCCAGTGAGGCGCATTGAGAAAAAGATTCCAAAGAAATACTTAGGTTTCCGTGATCTAGGGGGTGCTCTTGCCAACTGAGAAGGGAGTTTCTCATATTGTTATATCTTTGTTGTAATTGTAGAATTGTATTATTATGTTTTCTTGTACTTTTCTTTGTATGATTTGTTGTTATGTATTGTTAGGGTGTGATTGGAGAGTTTATAACTGGCTAAGGATGAGTTTGAAGCTTAAAAAGAATAAACGAGACATGCCAGAATGAAACGAGGCTGCAGTTGCAAAAAACGAGGAATTTTCAGCAGCTAAGCAAAACTCTACCATGGACGGTAGGGTCAAGGTTGAAGCAGTATTGGGTTGGCAGAATCATACCGCAGACGGTAGGCTAGACTTTCTTGGCTCTCTCTCTTTCTATCCTTTACATCGGCAGCTTTCCGGTGAGCACACCTCTGGGAGCCCCACCTTCGGTTTATTTCATCTCTCTCTCTCTCTCTCTCTCTCTCTCTCTCTCTCTCTCTCTCTCTCTCTCTCTCTCTCTTCCTTTCATTATTTTTCTCTCCCTCTCAACCACCGTTATTTTACCCCATCCTTTTTCACGACCACCAATTTCCCCTCCTTCGACACCATACTCCACTTTTTCTATTTTCTTCTCTCTTTCATTTTATTTTGTTAATTACATTCTACTAACATGTGTACTTTCTCTATTTTGGGTTTCTAACAAAATTTTACAGAAAAAATTTCAATGAAAATTTTCGGCAAGAATTTCGGTGACCCCGGCAGACCTCCGGTGACAAAGTTCGAGGCAAAAAACTGTTTTGTTGGACTTGTGGCGACGGTTGTCTAGTCAAACGACCACAGGCTATTTCTTACATCCATGCCTTTCCTTGAACTTTTTAAATTTTACTTGTTCTAGTGTTTGAATTAGTTAAATGTCTCTTGTGTTAATTGTATTTGAGTGAGTAGAACTCAATTTGTTATTTTCCTCATTCTTTTCCATATACCTTGTTTTACACTTCCCCACACACGGGAGACGCTAGGACACGTTACACATGGGCTATGTTAGTTGTCATTTTCTTTTTATGTGTTTTTGTATTTACAATTCATTCTTTGTGGCGTTGGTTGTGTTGTTGTTGTTGCACTATTTTTCCTCGTACTACTCTCTTTTCTATGCCTTTTCTTCATCCACTCATGGCTGCAAAGAAATCCACAACTTCTTCCTCAAAATCCAAACAGGCTCGGGTTGAAGAATCCACGCCCGACCCGACCACTCCCAATATTCATCCATTCCCAGAGTATATATTTCTAGCAGTCTGCAAATGGGTAACTGACAGGGAGACGCTAATTATATGTTTGGAAACGGCAAAAGATTGTACTGTACGTGGCTAGTCCCCGTATTAAGGCCTTTCCTAATGACGTGGATAGTTTTTTAGTCCGAGGATGGATCCACTTAAGAGAGGGAGTGTAGTACCGTGGAAGATTTTGACCCAATCGGTACATACATTGACTCGCATCATGCTCTACGGTGGGTCGCCTGCCTTGTAGAGAGTCAGGAGGGACTTGAAACTAAGGTTGGTCTCAGGGCAGACCTAGTAGGTGCCCAAGGAATCTGTAGCTTGGTTTGGCCAGTGATATGGAGAGTGCGGTTGTTATGGAATCGAGCGCTCGTAAGATATTTGGCTGGTATTGACTACGAGATACCAGAACTTGTTTCTGATGACCTCATTATGGGATCCGAACTTTGTCCGTGGAGCCCGACTGTTGCATTACAATATATTTGAATTTGGGTGTAGAAGTTGCGCTGATGTGTTTTTATTTGCTCAAACTTCCTAGTTGCATTCGAACCCTTCATGTAGATTCAAGTATTAGTGCTGTTAAAGAAACAAAGGAAAAATGGTTTCTGATGACATTGCAAGGACTGTTTTCATAAAACTGCATCATTATTGTTTTAAAGATATCACTAACGCACACACACACACACACACATGGACTCACTGAGTGTTCGCACTCACGTTTTTTTATATCATGTTTTTTTCTAGATTGACTCATGATGAACAGAGGTGTAGTAAGTTGCTCAAGTACTATGCTTGATGTTTGAGATCAGGTCATTCCTGGAAAGGACATGTGTTATTTTATTTCTTAAAATCGAGCCATTTGTAATGTTCTTCCTCTTACTTTGTTGTTTGGATTTGTTTGTCTAAAGTATTTTAATCCCTGTGTTAGAATAATCATGAGAAGTTTCCTTGAATCTATGTCTTAGTGTTCAATTTACCTTTTTTGTTTTTCACTGTGTATTCTCTGTATATGCTCTTAAGTGTTACTAGGTTTCGCTTTGGTTTCTTTTGGGACTTGTAGTTTAGTGTCGAGAGGTACGCACATACCTTACCTAGTCGGAGTTATCTAATGGAAAGGTCGGGGGTATTACAGGTGGTAACAGAGCTCTAGGTTCGATTTGTGGTTAGAGTCAGTAGATCTTAGATGAGTACTAGGAGGCAGCTGCATACTTTTATTTTGCTCGAAGACTTTTAAGTTCCCTTTTCTCTTTTGTTTTGCTCATTGTTATTAGTCTGGCGAGAATAATGCTCCTGTGTGTACACGCTGTCATATATTTTGCCACAATCACAATGAGAGGACATATAGATATATTATTTTTTTTGAATTCGTGATGGTTCAGGTGAGAGAGTATCAAGATTATTTTAGTTATCAAAAAAAATTTTTTTTTGGACTTATAGCTCAATCGAGGGATCTCGTGCGACATAAGGTATTAGGAGAAACTCTGATAACTTGCAGTGTATTAACTTCCTAAAGAGTGAATGTGAAATTTTTATTAGGTACAAGATGTATTTCGTATTGATTTCTATCATCCCTACTTTAATGACACCAAAGAACCTCATGTACTTTGTAAAATCCACAATTTTAATTGTTGTTGTCTCAACAGAAAGAGCTCTCCAGTCCTTAGTTCTGTATTTGATATATATTGTGTAAGTATTACTCCACATTGCCAGTCGGTGAAGGTAAAGATGGGGGTAAGCCTATTAGGATGGAGCTAATGTTGAGTTCAACTTGTTAAGGAAAACAGTAAGTGATGGCAAGGGTAGGTAGACTAGAAGCTAAGTTTCTTGGGATTTGGAATATTAGTATATCTTGTGAATGAGAGATTGCAATCTAATATGAGAGTGTGGAATGATTAATATAGTTGTTGAGATCTTTCTGTGTTTTCGCTATGAGTTTTATCCAGAGTACTTTTGATGAACTTAGTGTTAGACCATAATCTTTAAGAAGAAGATATACCTAAACTGGGCTGGTGTACTTGCATTTTGCTAGGATTCTTTGGTTTACACTATACATATGTGCCAAGTATAAATCTAGTTTTGTGAGTGTGATTCTTTAATGCTTGTATATAACTAGGAAAGCTTAGGATCATGTTGATCACAAATTATATTATGTATGGTACATCAATGGCTTATTTTGTATATATGCTCTACGCCGTGCACCAAAAACTATTTTATTAATTTAGAAAATGTTCCAATCTTTATTTGACATACAATTCTAGTGTATGGTGGTCTATATGTATGTTTTAACCTATAAATTAAGGTTTAGGTATTTAACATTGAGTAGAGTATTTTGGAAAGAACAGGGGAAGTGCAAGGGGATAGTAATTGTTTTAATCATTTGAGGGATAGGGCGTGATAGGAAGAATGCATTGGTTGACTAGACATTTGAATATATGCATTGTGGGTGAAGTTTAGTTAAGTTTAATCAGTTAATGTTTCTAACCTTTAGAGTTACGAAAAAAAAAAAGATAATCACTTTATCCACAAGAGTAATACTAGAAACTCATGATAGAAGACTTCTAAGGATATTTAACGTACTTGTGTAACTAGTTTGGTGAGAACTTGAAGTTGTATTTGTATCAGTGATAAGGGAGTTACTAGAAATTTTTAAAAGAAATTGATGACCTCACCTCCAGAATGGGAACTGGAGCCTAGGATTGCATAGAAAAAATGGAGGATGAGCTAATATTTCGAACCACATATCGGATAGTACAAGGAGAATTGAGGGTATTACAGGAACTATTGTGGGGATTGTTAAAACAAGGATATATCCATCCTCGTATATATCCTTGGAGTGCGTCCGTTTTGCTTGTAAAGAAGAGATATTGGACCTTAGGATGTGTGTAGACTACAATTAACTAAATAGTGTGACAATTAAAAACAAGTACCTTACTCCCACTTATTGATGAGCTGTTTGATCAACTCCAAGGAGCAGGATGTTTTTCTAAATTGGACTTGAGACAGGGGTATTATTAAGTCTAGACAAGAGAAAAAGATATTCTGATTACGGCTTTCAACACACGACATAGACATTACGAGTGTTTCTTTATGCTACTTGGATTGACAAATGTACCTGTGATATTTATGGAATTGATGCATAGGATTTTTCGCCCTTGCTTGGATAAGTTAGTGGTGACTTCCATTGATGATATTATTGTGTATTAACCTAACCTCGAAGCACATGAACAATACCTTGGAAGAGTGTTGTAAACCCTATAGGAGCATAAGTTGTACATCAAGTTTAGTGAATGTGAGTTTTGGATGGCGGCAAGTGACTTCCTTAGGGCATGTGATATACTCAGGAAGGGGTATCAGTAGATCCAGTGAAAGTGGAGTAGTAACTGATTGGACATAACCCAAAACACCAATAGAGGAACATATCTATCGGAGATTCATAAGAGAATTTTTTAGGATTGTTAGACCTTTAATGCAACTTACAAGGAGAGCTATCGAGTTTAAATGGGTGGAGAAGTGCAAGAGAAGTTTCCAAGAAGTAAAACATTGACTAACTTCGGCACAAGTTGCGCTGTTACCCAATCCGAGTGAGGAATTTTCCCTATAAAGGGAAGGCCTAAGAGCCGCGTTGATGTAAGATAGGAAGGTTGTAGCTTATATTTCGAGAAAGTTGAAGGATTATGAACAAAATTATCCAACACACGATTTGGAACTAGCAGTTATCGTGTTTGCGCTTAAGAAGTGGCGACACTATTTGCACAGAGTCAAATGTGAGATCTTTACTGATCATAAGAGTTTAAAGTACCTGCTTTCTCAGAAGGACTTAAACATGAGACAATGTCGATAGATGGAACTGCTGGAGGAATATCGATGCCCAATTAACTACCATCCGGGAAAGGCGAATGTGGTAGAAGATGAATTGAGTAGAAAAGCAAAGATATCAAGTCTTACCTTAATATCTACCTTGCAACAAGATATTACAAGCACCTAAAGAAATGGTGTGAGATTCCAGGAATTTAAGAACTGAGTGGAAACTAAGAAGTAGATAGATTTTTAAACATTAGAAGTTGATAGGAGCTTGTACTTTCATAATCGGTTGTACATTCCTGACAAAACCGAGCTTAAGCATAAAATACTAGAAGAAGCACATAGAAGTAAGTATTCTATGCATCCTGGAGAGAATAAGATATACAAAAATTGAAAGCAAAACTTTTGGTGGAATGGAATGAAGAGAGAGATTGCGAAGTATGTTGCAGCCTGTCTTACGTGTCAAAGGATTAAAGCAGAACACCAAAAGTCAGGAAAGCTACTATAACCGCTACCTGTTCCTGGATAGAAATGGGATCATGTGACAGTGAACTTTGTAACAGGATTGCCCCGAACCAAGGATATAAGGATGCTATCTGGGTGATCACTGACTGACTAACTAAAGTGATGCATTTTATTGCCATAAATATGACATACCTCTTGGACAAGTTAGCGCAAATCTATGTAGAAGAGATTGTACGTCTTCATGGGGTGCCCGTTGATATTGTATCAGACAGAGATCTAAGATTTACTTCAAGGTTTTTGCCAAAGTTCCAGACAACTATGGGGACTAACTTGAGTTATAGTACCACAGCACACCCCCAGACCATTAGGCAGTCCGAAAGAACAATTCAAAACCTAGAGGATATGCTGAGAGCTTCCACCTTAGATTTTTGGAACAAGTGGGTTGACAATCTTGCCTGCGCTGAGTTCGCCTATAATAACAGCTACCACTACTCAATAGGGATGTCACCATTTGAAACATTGTATGGCAGGAGATGCAAAACTCTCCTGTATTGGGATGAGGTCGGAGTTTGATCTCATTGGAGACAAAGAAACTTGATGCTAGAGTTGGAGGAGATGCAGAAAAAAGTTATGATAATTCAATATCAGATTCGGATAGCTAAAAGTAGGCAGAAGAGGTATGCCGATAATGAAGAAGGGATCTGGAGTTTTGTGTGGGAGATCGAGTTTTCTTAAAGCTTACGCCGCATTGCGGAAAGCTTAGATATTCGAGGGGAGGTAAATTAAGCCCCTGATAAAGTGGCATTTCGGCTAGCCTTGCCAAGTGAGCTAATGGGTATACATGACGTGTTTCATGTATCACAATTGAAGAGGTACCATCCTGTACCTGATCATGTTCTCAATGATGACCAATTGGAGTCACGAGCTGATTTGTCATACGAAGAAAAAAACCAATTGAGATTGTAGAGCGAAGTGTAAAAGAGTTATGTGGGAGACAGATTCCAATGTGTAAAGTTGTATGGAGGCATCATGGAATTGAAGGGGCAACCTTGGAGACTGAGGAGTACGTGAAGAAGAAGTATCCAGAACTTATAGGTATATGACTATTCAATTTCGATGATGAAATTCTTTTAAGGAGAGTAAAATGTAATGCCTGCCCAGTAAGCACCTAACATGACTCTAAAATTTCAAGCATCAAGAAAGTAGAGTTTGGGATTTGATGTAGTGGAGTATAGTGTTTTCGACACTTAATGGTATTTTATAGATACTTAGGAATGAGAAAGTAAAACTTTATTACATTCAGCTTTTATTAGTGGGGTTTATAAGTGCCTTTAAGTGGGAATTTTTTTAGAAACCTAGTATGCGTATTATAGAAATTTAAGCACTTAACATTTCCATATAAGGTTTTAAAGTAGTGAGTAGAAAAAAAACTTAGTGGTTAAGGAATTTTCTGCCACCTCTTGTATCCACCCGTCACCACCATTTCGTTTTCTTTCTTCTTCTTCTTTTTCCCCCAACCGCCATTATCCTCTTATATATATATATAGATATATATGGGATAGTAAAGTCTTTTGTTTTTTTCTTTGTTTTGTTTGTTGGGCAGCCATATAGCTTTTCAATTGAGGTTAGTGATTTCAATGTTGGATGATTATGTATATTTGCATATTCTTTTCCTTTTTATTTTCTTTAAATTATATATATAGTTTAGGTTTGTTGATTTTTTTAGGATTTAAATATTTTAAATGGGTTTTAGAATATACTTGATTAGGGTTTCTTAAGAGAGTATATTTTTAAAGGTATAGAATTTTGACCTTTTTAAAGAATTACTAGATATATATACACATCCTAAGTTCATTTCGTAAGATCTCGATATTATTTAGAAAATAAGATTATTTGTCTAGTGCTTAATTAAATATTAAGTATTTTTATTGCTATATCTGTAGGATCATAGCATCAGATATGTATTCAGCTGTTTCTACAGAACTACGTTTTATCATGTCATTTCAAATGTTACGGGCTATATAAATATGATTTCTAAACTTATCATAAAATATTTTCTGCTTTTGGAACAATATAACTTAGCATGTTTTTCATAATTGGAGATGTTCTCGACAATGTGTTACACGTTCCTCAGAAATGCATAGGAACGGTGTTCTATATAGGTGTTTTCTGTTTAAAACAGATTATTATTGTTGTGAAAAAATAATTAGTTTGTACACAGCTTTTCTGGAAATACTTATGAGTTGGAAAATGCTCTAGTCTTGAAAAGTTACATGATTTGTAATGCATGAATGTGGACCTGGCATATTTTGTAAAATCTGCATAAGCATGTGATGCCTGGCGGATGGGGATTTTCACAGCTCTAGAAACCATACTTATTTGATATTCTTACATGATTAATGATTTTCATGCACTTGTAAGTGTCGATTAGTAATAGAAGCCTTTTTGGGTCATTGCTTGCATTCGTATGTTTTTCTATCCTTGGAAGCAAAGAGTTCTTGTCTAGGGAATCCCCAAAATGACGGTCTTAGGCCTTCATTGTACAGTTTGTGCATTTTTTGCCAAATCCTTTTACGAAATCAACCACCAGTTTCTTTTTTGTTCTTTCATGCCAAGGGTTTCAATCCCTTCTTTTTTTTGTTCTTTAAAACTCACACTACAAAAAAACCTCAATTTGTGGAGCTAATGTTTAGAATATCCTTTTTAGCCATTTCGAGTGAGGAAAATAGATAAGTGTGGGGGTAAAGGAGCGAAGAAAGAAAATTCTGTAAATAAAAAAGGGTATTTTTTGTATTTCAGTAGTCAATACATGTGGCTATTGAAAAGAGAGAAGAATTGATGTTTGTTTTCAAAAAACTAAAAAAATAAAAATCGCATAAAACAAAGAAAAAAAGAGGTGCTAGATTGTCTACATTTCTATATGTTATTTTCATTGTTTTATGATGTTTTTAATATATAAAATGTGTATTTTAGACTAATACCCTTTATTTTTGTCTTAGGTACTTCCCAAAAGAGAAAATGACGAAAGGAAACAAAAATGGAGTGAAAATGAAGAAAATGAAGTCGACATCATAGATGAAGAAGACCAACCGCCTAAGGTAGGCCAACCTATCGTCCACGGTATGTCTTGGAGCCAATAGCAGAGTATGGACAGAACCCTATCGGTAACGGTATGCTACCCCTATTGTCGACGGTAGGTCCTGACCTTAAGAAAAGAAGAAGACACAGAACCCTACCGTGAACGATAAGGCTCGACCTACTGTACGCGGTAGGTCCCGGCTGTAGCAGTTTTAATACATTTTTAACTTTATTTAATTGATTTTTCATTCATTATTAGGGATTTCTGCCATTAGGACTTAGAGAGGTGAATAGGGACGAACCTGGATTAGAAAATTCCCCTAAATTCAACCTTAATTAGGTAGGAAATCAGTAGAAAAATGGTAATTTAGGAGCTGAAATATCAAGAATTGAAGATCCATATGAGCTATTCAGGCTTCAATTGGGTGACTCGAGAGATGAGCTAGGGTGACATTCGAGATCATGATTTTGGCTTCAACCTTCTCCCGAGCTTTCTTTTCCTTTCTTCTTACTGAATTTCCATGATTAATTCCAGTTTCAACAAAATGTTTAGTGGCTAGATTTTTATTTTTCGATGAGGTTGAACCCTAATAATTGATTACTATGATTTTGGATTGATTTACTGAATTCGATGTTTGTTTTCAATTGAGTTGTCTTCCAATTGTGTGTCACGAAGTTAAATTTACCGCAAGAATGTTTGGAATTGAAAAAGGAAGAACATTCTAGGATAACCAATTCAGGGTTAATTGGGGTAGTAAATTAGAGATATAAAATTGCATTTTGGGCCCCTTAATCACTTGTAATTACTGCACTTATAATTGGTTAGTGAGAGAAGTGATTCTCCTCTAAGGGTTAGTGAGTAGGGTGGCTTTCGCCTAGAGATAGGGATTGCCCGACTAGTTGCGAGGACCCAACTCGGTAATACAACATTGTTTTCTATAAGTTTTCCAATTGATTAGTAACAAGGATTAGGGAGATTCCAACATCTAAACTCTTACTTTTATAGTTTAAAAAACATAATTTATTGTTTTGTTTCATTTAGTTGAATAAACTCATTTTTAGTATTTTAGCTTATTTTTCTTTCAAAACAATCCATTTTCAGGCTAAATAACAGAAAGAGGGATTAGTACTTGAGCTTTTATTGTTCCTTGAGATTCGATACTCAGGCGTAGCTCGATTATGACAGTGATAGGTCCACTTGCCTATTACTCTAGTTTAGTAGTTTACACCATTCATTTAAAAAAAAAAAAAATCAATGCATCATATCAGTTGTTATGCATTGATCTAGCTGCCCCTTTTCCACTAGAGCTATGAATGTACGATTTAAAGCTCTAGGTAGCTCACCTTCCTTAATAAAATTCCTAACGGCTTGGTAAACTGCATGTCCAACTACTCTCCAATATGTTTTGTGGCAGGTAGGAAATATCCCGTCTGGGCATGCAGGACTCTTCCCAAATATGATATAGAAAACAGTTGTTTTAACTTCCTCAAAGCTAGGAATAATCTCAATTATTTTGTTACTTCATGCATGATATTAGGTGTTATGCATTGATCTAGCTGCCCGAACTTTCTTTTTTCATCCTTCTACGATTACCATTCCTGAACTTTGATCCCTTATCCACATGGTTTCAAACTTAAAAGGCTTTAGAGTATGATATTTATTGGTCTCATTTCCAAAAAAGGTGTGATTTGAACTAATCATTGTCAAATATATTACCCTTCCATCAGAAAAAAGCATCCTCCAAGCACCATTTACCATACCATTTTTTGGATTTTGTCTGATCTTTTAGTTCTAAATTGTTTTTCGTACAATCTTAACACTTGTAAGGCCTTAGACTCTATAAATAAGTAATTTTATAGCCTTTGGTATTCAATTATTCAATATTTAACTCTTTCTTTTCAGTACTATAGTTTTAGGGTTACGGTTTTAGCCAATAGGGCTAAACGCTTAAACAAATAGAATCCATTTTCCTTGGCTACCCAGGAGTATGTATTCTCTCTCTCTCTCTCTCTCTCTCTCTCTGTGTCTCTCTCTCTCTCTATTGGAATCCTATTATGGCAAGCATTTGCAAACGATGCCTTCATTATAAATATCAAAACGGCTTCCTATTATTCGACAAGAAGTGAAAAGAATAATGTTCTGATATGACTCTTAAATAAATGACATTCAATTTCCCCATTCACATTAAGTGTATTAAATTGAAGATGAATGATCAATGGATTCAAATGTCTAGGGAAGTTTTGTTGGCTACATAAACATAATATTTATTTTCCCAAGTCCAACAAGCATAAGCAAAATAGGATTGTGAAATATTAGCATGATTGTGATAGAGAAAAGACCATCTTTATGATGTACAAAGAGTTTGGTATTATCAACTCATTATACAGATTTTCAAGAATGAACAGGGTAAGTTGAAAAAATAATGGTAATTAATTACATAAATTACACTCAATTGTTATCATAAGAAAGTAATCCTACTAATAACAGGAAGAACTTAAAATTTATGTTTTTCTGCAAAAGTAATTCATTAATGAAATGCATAATTATTTGATAGATTATATAGAATAGTAACTAGAATTTCTTCTTATCAACAAAAGAATTTAGACAAATTTCCTTAGGAATGAAAAAATATACTTATTCGGGCTATGGTTTATGTTTGCAGTTTATTAAAATGCCTTTTTGTTTTTTTTTTTTGGTTTTTTTTTTGTTTTTTTACTTTAGGAGAGGGATGTGGTTCAAACTCAGGACATCTTGCCTAATAAGAAGTGCTTCTACCAATGACCTACTACCGTGCCACTTCTTCTTTTATTAGTTAGTTAATTTATGATTATAAATTGGTAGAGTTCCTTTCCAAACCACTCCACTATGGAAGTATGTTTCCAAAAAGATATAATAAATTTTCACTTCCTCGAGATAACTTGAAAAAGTCCTTTCACATTCTATCTTGATAAGTAAACAAAAAAAAGGAAAAGTGAGGATTTTAAAATACTTATTTCTCTATTGAATATTTCAAATATTTATGCAATACAAGTTATTTTCCTAACTTTTTTAAATATTGTCCTCGCATAACAAATTATACATGATCAATTTGCTCAAAAGAATAGTTCTAGTTTGAAATCCTAGTTTTAAATGTTACTAGTTTTTTTAAGCAAACCTTTTTGTTAATTTTCCAACAAGAAAACTATCAATTTCTAAATCTGGTTAAAAGGTAGGATATAATAAACTTCTTTTCAACACAACGTGAAAGTTTTTTTTTCCTTTCAGTAATAATAACTAAAAAATTGTGAAACTCTTTTCATATATATATATATATATGTATATATTGCTTGATACTATTTAAAAGGTAAGATATATTAAACTTTTCCAACACAACATGAAAGTTTTTTCATTTTAATAATAATTCAAAAAATTTGAAACTCTCTACATATGTATTTCTTATGGAAATTTCAATGTTATAGATTTACAACAAAAAATGAAAAAGGAAACGCTTCATAATCACAAACAAAACGTCAATAAAGATTTATCGTAGAGTCCTAAATTAGGATTAAGTAGTCTTGTGTTTTACTTTCCCCACGATTAAAAATTTTGGAAAATTAGTAGTTTGATCATGATTTATAAGGGTGTAGGTTTCAATATTATTAAGGATCCTCGATTATCTTCAAGTGTCCATGCTTAGGATTAAATAATTCATATTCGAGGAGAAAATTCTATTATGAACCTGGTCCATATCCCTATCCATGGACCAAGTGACCTGTATTAAACTACATCACACTTCTTGTTTATTATTTCCTCAATTATGGACACAAGAACAACAAGAAGAGTGATGTTTTTTAATACAGGTCGTATGGTCCATGAATAAAACATAGACTTCATGGACCGAGTCCATAATAAAAATTTTCTATTCGAGGGGCATAATTTTGTAGCTATCCCCAGTGAGAGAAAAAAAAACATCAATGGGAAAGTAAACATCTTTCAATTACGTTTGAGGTATCTACTAAAAAATATCTAAACTGGAAGTCCACAAAAAAAAAGGTTTAAGTTTTTTTTCCAAGAGAAATGACATTAAAGCCTTTTTTAGAGCAGTCTTGGAAAAAGAAACATGGAGGTATATCCCTTTATTACATATCTTTTTTAGTTGCTGTCTAGAAAACACATGGCAATCCAATAAAAATGGTAATACGTGATAGTTTCAACATATACAAATCATATACATCATCATCACCTCCTCAATTTTATTAAATAAAAAAGAAAACATTTAACTTTCCTTGACATTTATGACTTAATTCATTAAATGAAAAAACAATGCACATAACTATTTCCCAATTTTGATATGTGGAAAAGAAAGTATTCATTTTATGATGCCCATAATCAAAAGAGGAAAGAAACTTCTAATATCTTTTGCAGTCAAAACGATTCCATTACAAATCATCATATAGAGTAAAGGCCTTCATCACAGACCAATTTTCTTCTTTAAACCCAAAAGGATGAAGAAACACTCAAAATTGTGGATTTTGATTATTCTATGAGGCGACAAGTAAGCATTTCTAATGGCGTTTTCCAGAAGACATATGGATTGACATCCTTGTGAAGCTTCCAGTAAAGTCATTGTTTCGATTTCTGGTAGTTTCTAGGTCATGGAAAAGTTTAATTAGGAAAAACAGATTTGCAAAACTGCATCTTCACCACTCCAAAGGTAATGAACAGCTTCTTAGAGTGGGCTTTAATCCGAAAAGCTATTTTACCAAAATCTCTATACTGAATCATCATGGAAGCAAAGATGGTGAGAAGAATCATCTGTTGGGCAATATTTCATTCCCTTTTCTTATATTACCATTTGAGGAAGTAGTGATTGATGGATCTTGCAATGGCTTAGTGGTCTTAAGGACTAAATCCATTCTTGGAATTATACTTTGCAACTTGGCAACTAGAAAATTCAGCCATCTTTAGCTTCCTTTCAATGAAATTTCTCCTCTTGTTGGACTTTGCTATATCACAGAGACTACACATTACAAGATTGTTAGAATCCAAAATAAGGAAGGAAAGAGTAATGTTGGTTGGATTTACAGCTTGAATGTGTTTTCCTGGAAAAGGTTAAATGTTGACTTTTCCGTACATTAAGGTACAGCATGGGCAATCTGGGATGGCAACTATATTTAACGAGTGTATGTATTAGATAACAGATGAAGATGGGGGAAGAATTGCAACATTTGATGTGAAAATTGAGGCCTTTAAATATATATCACTCCCTGCTTTTGAGGGTTTGTTTAGTGTATTTCCAAGAACATTGGGAATAATTAATGGATCTCTCTCTATTATTATCAATATTAGTATTGAGAAATATAACTTGCGGTTTGAAGTTAGGAAGATGAATGAGTATCGAGATTCATGGACTAAGCTCTTTTCGTTCAATGATCCATTTAATATTGTTACACAACCTGTTGGATCATGGATGGACGGAAGTATTATCTTCAGATACCTTACTGGAAATAGTGAAAAGTGTGTTCGTATGATCCTTCCAGCAAAACCCTTGATCGTTTATGCATCTCTGGATCCGTCAATTTGCAAGGGATAAACTATGTGGAGAGCATGGAATCTGTCAATGGTGAGAGAAGGAGGATATCTTAGAATAGGTAATGTTTTCAACTTCTATTCTAATAATGCAATTGTAAATCCTGTCATTAAGGTTCCAATAGCCAAGCAATTATAAAAACATCATTTATAAATTTCCAACTTTTATGTCAACAACAATTTGAAATTAGACCAAATTTTACTAACTAAATTTTTAAAAAAAAATTATCAAAGAGAGAGAGAGAGAGAGAGAGAGAGAGAGAGAAATTTTGAGGAAAGGAATTTAACATACCTTGTGATTTGATAGCTATGTAGTTTAGTTGTCTTTTCACATTGCTAGGACTACAAAGTTTGTTTGGTGGCTTTGCTTCCTCCTAAATTTGTTTAAGGTGTTTTTCATAGCTTTTGTATTATCCCATTATTGTCTAAACTTTTAGGCATAAACTAATGATAAAAATGATGTAGTTTTAGAGAGTGTGTATGTTTGACTCTTTCTTATTAATATATTCAATAAAATTCTCGTTTGTAGGTATACCGAATTATGAAATAAATATATTTTTATACTCACATCCTTTCTTTCATATCTAGTTTCTTCATGGTATTTATAGAGACGTTTATCTAGGAGTTGTGTATAGGTGGATTTGTACATCACAGAGGAAAGAAATGCTCTATAGCCTCTTTAGTAGTTTGTTTTTATAACAAATATACCAGTTTCCATTCTATTGGAAATAGTCACCATCTAACTTGTCTCTACCCCAAGTGGGAGTTGTTTCTTTGAAAATAAAATATCTTCAACAGAACTAGTAAGATCTTTCATTGAAGTCTAAGTGTTAACATCCCCCAAAATCGTAAAAAGAATCATTGGTGCTCTAAGTTGATAAATGGATGTTTCATAGATATGACAGACCCTTACAACCATAAAAGCATCTGTTGTTACTAAATGTGTCCATAATCAACCAACTCGTGATTTGGAGTCCATATATATGAGGTTGATTTCATTAGCTGTAGGATTTGAAGAGTTTTCAGTTTAACTTTTATTATACATGTGTCGATTCTTGACCAAAATTTAAAGTGTTAATTCTACTGTGAATATCGACCAAATGTACATTTAACTTAGAAAAGACATTATTCAAAAAAAGGAAAATTTAGATAACAATAATAATCATTCAAGAGTAGTGGAGTAATTAAAGAGCTACATGATATATTTATTTTAAGGTTAGATATTACATTTATTACTTCAACACATTATGATTTGGAGGTTTGTGCAGCCTACAACATCTCAACAAAATAAAAACTAAATTAAACAATAAAAAGTAAATAAATGGATAAGATAAGAAATAAAAGGCGAGAGTAAAAGACCTAGATGGTCAATCATGCCTCAAAATTAATGAAGAAAGTTATTCTATATAGCATGGTCTATTTGGATTGAAAGTATAGGTGGATTTGTACATCAAAGAGGAAAGAAATGCTCTATAGCCTCTTTAGTAGTTTGTTTTTATAACAAATATACCAGTTTCCATTCTATTGGAAATAGTCACCATCTAACTTGTCTCTACCCCAAGTGGGAGTTGTTTCTTTGAAAATAAAATATCTTCAACAGAACTAGTAAGATCTTTCATTGAAGTCTAAGTGTTAACATCCCCCAAAATCGTAAAAAGAATCATTGGTGCTCTAAGTTGATAAATGGATGTTTCATAGATATGACAGACCCTTACAACCATAAAAGCATCTGTTGTTACTAAATGTGTCCATAATCACCCAACTCGTGATTTGGAGTCCATATATATGAGGTTGATTTCATTCGTTGTAGGATTTGAAGAGTTTTCAGTTTAACTTTTATTATACATGTGTCGATTCTTGACCAAAATTTAAAGTGTTAATTCTACTGTGAATATCGACCAAATGAACATTTAACTTAGAGAAGACATTATTCAAAAAAAGGAAAATTTAGATAACAATAATAATCAGTCAAGAGTAGTGGAGTAATTAAAGAGCTACATGATATATTTATTTTAAGGTTAGATATTACATTTATTACTTCAACACATTATGATTTGGAGGTTTGTGCAGCCTACAACATCTCAACAAAATAAAAAACTAAATTAAACTATAAAAAGTAAATAAATGGATAAGATAAGAAATAAAAGGCGAGAGTAAAAGACCTAGATGGTCAATCATGCCTCAAAATTAATGAAGAAAGTTATTCTATATAGCATGGTCTATTTGGATTGAAAGTATAGGTGGATTTGTACATGAAAGAGGAAAGAAATGCTCTATAGCCTCTTTAGTAGTTTGTTTTTATAACAAATACACCAGTTTCCATTCTATTGGAAATAGTCACCATCTAACTTGTCTCTACCCCAAGTGGGAGTTGTTTCTTTGAAAATAAAATATCTTCAACAGAACTAGTAAGTTCTTTCGTTGAAGTCTAAGTGTTAACATCTCCCAAAAATCATAAAAAAGAATCATTGGTGCTCTAAGTTGATAAATGGATGTTTCATAGATATGACAGACCCTTACAACCATAAAAGCATCTGTTGTTACTAAATGTGTCCATAATCACCCAACTCGTGATTTGGAGTCCATATATATGAGGTTGATTTCATTCGTTGTAGGATTTGAAGAGTTTTCAGTTTAACTTTTATTATACATGTGTCGATTCTTGACCAAAATTTAAAGCGTTAATTCTACTATGAATATCGACCAAATGTACATTTAACTTAGAGAAGACATTATTCAAAAAAAGGAAAATTTAGATAACAATAATAATCAGTCAAGAGTAATGGAGTAATTAAAGAGCTACATGATATATTTATTTTAAGGTTAGATATTACATTTATTACTTGAACACATTATGATTTGGAGGTTTGTGTAACCTACAACATCTCAACAAAAAAAAAAAACTAAATTAAACTATAAAAAGTAAATAAATGGATAAGATAAGAAATAAAAGGCGAGAGTAAAAGACCTAGATGGTCAATCATGCCTCAAAATTAATGAAGAAAGTTATTCTATATAGCATGGTCTATTTGGATTGAAAGTATAGGTGGATTTGTACATCAAAGAGGAAAGAAATGCTCTATAGCCTCTTTAGTAGTTTGTTTTTATAACAAATATACCAGTTTCCATTCTATTGGAAATAGTCACCATCTAACTTGTCTCTACCCCAAGTGGGAGTTGTTTCTTTGAAAATAAAATATCTTCAACAGAACTAGTAAGATCTTTCGTTGAAGTCTAAGTATTAACATCTCCCAAAATCATAAAAAGAATCATTGGTGCTCTAAGTTGATAAATGGATGTTTCATAGATATGACAGACCCTTACAACCATAAAAGCATCTGTTGTTACTAAATGTGTCCATAATCAACCAACTCGTGATTTGGAGTCCATATATATGAGGTTGATTTCATTAGTTGTAGGATTTGAAGAGTTTTCAGTTTAACTTTTATTATACATGTGTCGATTCTTGACCAAAATTTAAAGTGTTAATTCTACTGTGAATATCGACCAAATGTACATTTAACTTAGAGAAGACATTATTCAAAAAAAGGAAAATTTAGATAACAATAATAATCAGTCAAGAGTAGTGGAGTAATTAAAGAGCTACATGATATATTTATTTTAAGGTTAGATATTACATTTATTACTTCAACACATTATGATTTGGAGGTTTGTGCAGCCTACAACATCTCAACAAAATAAAAACTAAATTAAACTATAAAAAGTAAATAAATGGATAAGATAAGAAATAAAAGGCGAGAGTAAAAGACCTAGATGGTCAATCATGCCTCAAAATTAATGAAGAAAGTTATTCTATATAGCATGGTCTATTTGGATTGAAAGTATAGGTGGATTTGTACATGAAAGAGGAAAGAAATGCTCTATAGCCTCTTTAGTAGTTTGTTTTTATAACAAATACACCAGTTTCCATTCTATTGGAAATAGTCACCATCTAACTTGTCTCTACCCCAAGTGGGAGTTGTTTCTTTGAAAATAAAATATCTTCAACAGAACTAGTAAGTTCTTTCGTTGAAGTCTAAGTGTTAACATCTCCCAAAATCATAAAAAGAATCATTGGTGCTCTAAGTTGATAAATGGATGTTTCATAGATATGACAGACCCTTACAACCATAAAAGCATCTGTTGTTACTAAATGTGTCCATAATCACCCAACTCGTGATTTGGAGTCCATATATATGAGGTTGATTTCATTCGTTGTAGGATTTGAAGAGTTTTCAGTTTAACTTTTATTATACATGTGTCGATTCTTGACCAAAATTTAAAGCGTTAATTCTACTATGAATATCGACCAAATGTACATTTAACTTAGAGAAGACATTATTCAAAAAAAGGAAAATTTAGATAACAATAATAATCAGTCAAGAGTAATGGAGTAATTAAAGAGCTACATGATATATTTATTTTAAGGTTAGATATTACATTTATTACTTGAACACATTATGATTTGGAGGTTTGTGTAACCTACAACATCTCAACAAAAAAAAAAAACTAAATTAAACTATAAAAAGTAAATAAATGGATAAGATAAGAAATAAAAGGCGAGAGTAAAAGACCTAGATGGTCAATCATGCCTCAAAATTAATGAAGAAAGTTATTCTATATAGCATGGTCTATTTGGATTGAAAGTTTAACGAACTTCTAACTTTGCTTTTTCTTACCTTGGTCACATATCTTATCTCACAAATATTTTAACTTTCACGAATCCAATAATAAAAAAAAAACTCAGTTTTTTTATTCTAAATATAAATCGAAATAGTAGACGAAAATATCATTGGAAAGTGAAAAGTATAATAAATAATTATTTAATAGTAGTTGCTATTAAAATCACAATATATAAATACATACTTAGGATTTTCTAATACATCTTCTAATACACTGTCTCTATTACACTTCGTATAATAGTAAATTTCTCCTCAGGGTTTGTCTTTTATTTTATATTATTTATATTAATAAAACTACTAAAAACGAGTGTATTAGAAGTTATATTATGCGTTCTCGATCATATAATATATACATCATTGAATAAGTGTCTGCCATATTTTCTTGAAAATTTATTTATTGAAACTTAAATTGAAAAAAAATCGCTATGTACTATAACACGTGGAACTTATTGAGCTTAACTCATACATAGTTTCTCCCTTTTTTAGGACGTGGTGTTGATGTCAAACCTAGATATCAGGATTCACTCATTGGCCTTGATTATGTTATTGTTATCCTTGTTTTAGTTTTGAATTGATGGATTGTAGTTTCTTTTTTCAAATAATGTTTGTATAGGTTGTAATGTATAAGATGGTGTCCTTTATGAGGTTTTTCAGTTTGTAATTGTAAATATCTGGGACTATAAGTTAGAAAATTTGAATCTTAACTCATCCAGTCTCATTTGTTTTTTCCTTGAAAGAAAAAAGAAAAGAGTAGCCCATACTTTGGTATTAGAACAGATTGCTTACTACGGAGCAGTAGAAAATGCCCAATTTTACATCTCAGTGACCCTATATATATGGTTTTTGACACTTACTGCGTTGTAACAAGAAATCAAAAGGCCTGATAGGAGAGGGTTATTAACACAGCATAAAACGTTCAACAAGGGATTCAAGTGAGAATTCTTAAATTGGAAACAAAGGTCTGTAATTGGATGAAAAATATCTCCTCTCAACAATGAAAAGGTGGCTATTTATAGCTTAGCCAAAGCCCTAATGCCAAATAAGTAAAAGATAAAAATGCCCACGACTAAAAAAAAAAAAAAAAAGTAGTTAAAAGTTGAAAAAATTAAATAAAAATGCCCAAAACAAAAGAGAACACGATCAGTGACAAGTTCAGTAATGACCGTGTTACTGATCATGTTGCTGCCCATGTTCCTCACTGTTTCTTCATTCTTCTTTTCTTCTTCTCCCAATTGGTTATAAACTCTTCTGTAACAACTTCTACATCATTCTCTCCCACCTGAGAAAAACTCGTCCGCGAGTTTTTTGGATACAGAGGCCCATTATCGGGATAAAATAGAAAAATATCTGCCACAAATGTGTTGGATATCCCCATAATATCTGGTAAACTAACAACATAGGTATTATCATTAGTCTTCTTCACAATCGAATGTGGTCCATATTTCTTGTATTGCAACTTGCTATACTGACCAACTGGAAATCTCTCCCTTCGCCAGAACACCATAACCTGATCACCAATAGCAAAAAGCTTCTCCTTTCGATGCTTGTCAGCTTTCTGTTTGTACTTTGCATTGGACTCTTCAATTTTCTTACGAACAACTTCTGTAGTAAATTGCTAATTATCTGCCATATGCTTAGCTGCTACATTGTTATCTTGCACCTTAGGCAGCTTAAGCAGATCCAAAGTATGTGCAGGTTCCTTTCGATACACTACAGAAAAAGGCGTCATACCGGTAGTATGATGGACGGAACTGTTGTAAGCAAACTCAGCCTACGCCAAAGCAGCATCCCACTTCCTTGGTTGATCAGCAATAATTATGTGAATCAAATTGTCTAATGATCCTTGGTAACCTCTGTCTATCCATTAGTATATGGATGAGCTGTACTGCTGTAATTCAAAGAAGAATAAAATATGTGCCAAAGTGATCTCCAGAAATGAATGATAAACTTGCTATCACGATCTGATGTAATAGACTTGGGCACCCCATGCAAACAAACCACCTGTTCAAAATATAGCTTGGCAATACTCCGGGCATCATGAACTTTCCTGCAAAGAATAAAATGGACATTTTTTAAAAACGGTCAACAACAACAAAAACAGAATTCGAACCCCGCTGAGTACGAGGTAAGCAAAGAACAAAATCCATTGACACATCCTCCTAAATGTCCTGTGGCACTGGTAAAGGTGTGTATAGACCAGTATTTTATGAATGTCCCTTAGCTGTCTGACAGACGTAACATCTCTGCACAATCTTGTTCACATCCCTACGTAAATGTGGCCAATAGAAATGCTCCATCACAGCAGCAATAGTTTTATCTCTGCCCAAATGACCAGCTAATCCTCTGCCATGCAAATCATGAATCACCTTCTCTCTCAAAGAAGAAACAGGAATACAAAGCTGATTACCCTTCATCAAAAATCCATCATGAATATGAAACTCATCACAAGGTTGCCTTTCATTACACTTCTCCCAAATCTGTCCAAACTCTCCATCGCCAGAGTACAACTCTTTTAAACACTCGAAACCCACAATCTCATTACTCAAAGTGACCAGTAAAGTAACCCTTCTAGTCAAAGCATCAACTACTTTATTTTGAACTCCGCCTTATGCTTCAACTTAAAATGAAACTTCTGCAAAAATTGAATCTTCCTAGCATGCATATCTTTACTAATTTGACTCTGACTATTCAGATGTCTTAGCGCATCACAATCAGAATACAAAACAAATTCCTGCCCAACCAGATAATGTTCCCAAGTCCGTAAAGCACGCACAACAAAATAGAATACATTATCATAAGTACTCCACTTAAGTCTAGCATCACTAAGCTTCTCACTAAAGAATGCTACTGGTCATTTTTCCTGCGACAAAGCTGCACCAATTCCAACTCTACTGGCATCATAATCCACCTCAAACAGCCTAGTAAGATCTAGCAAAGCTAAAACAGGGGCTGTACATAACTTCTCTTTCAACAGAGTAAATGCTGACTCAGTTTTGTCACTCTACTCAAACTTGCCTTCTTCAAACACTTAATTAAAGGGGCTGCAACACTACTGAAGTGCTTAATGAAAAGCCTCTAGAAACTATCCAAACCCAAGAAACTCCTCAACTCAGATACTGTTCTTTGGGCTAACCATTCTCTAATTGCCTGAACTTTCTCATTATCTACCTGAATACCATCTGCACTAATAACAAACCCAAGAAACGACAACTTCCTAGCCATAAAATTACATTTCTTCAGGTTCACATACAATTTATTTTCATGCAAGACAGTCAGCTCACTCCTTAAATGATCTAAATGCTCCTCCTCTGAATTACTATAAATCAGGATATCATCAAAATAAACAACCACAAATTTACCACTGAATGGCTTAAGTACCTGATTCATAAGTCGCATAAAAGTGCTAGGGGCATTAGATAATCCGAAAGGCATTAACAGCCACTCATAAAGACCATCATTCATCTTGAAAGCTATCTCCTATTCATCTCCCATCCTAATACGAATTTGGGGTATCCACTCCCCAAATCGATCTTTGTGAATACTTTAGCCCCACTTAGTCTATCCAACATATTTTCCAAGCGAGGAATGATAAATTTCTACCCAATTGTAATCCTGTTGATTGTTCTACTATCAACACACATCCTGTAGCTTCCATCTTTCTTAGGGGCAATAAAGCAGGAACATCACATGGACTCATGCTCTCCCTAATATGCCTTTTCTCCAATAACTCTTGCACCTTCTCCTGCAAAATCTCACTCTCTTTCGGACTCATCTTGTAATGTGGAAGATTTGGCAAGCTAGCTCCAAGGATTAGATCAATATAATGTTGAATGTCTCTTATAGGAGGTAATTCAGCAGGAAGCTCCTCTGGCATAATCTCAGCAAATTCCTCCAGTAATGGTTTAACCTGTTCTGGTACTTCATCAATCTGCTTCTTCTCATCAGCTGCAAAGACTTGCCTTACCACTAAAGCATGCACCACCTGTGACTCCTTAATAGCCTCCCTCATTTCACCGCCAGATTGTATAAATGTTAGGAAAGACCGTTCCTCCAATTTAGAAGCTTTAACACTATGACTCACCTTCATGGGAAGTAGATTAATCTTCACCCCATCTTTTTCTAGCTTATATACGTTATCGCTACCCACATGTTGTGCATTAACATCAAACTGCCAAGGTCGCCCAAACAACAGATGACACGCATCCATATCCACAACATCACAGTACACTTCATCTAAGTAAGTACTTATAGAGAATGGAACCTTACATCGTTCTGTTACCTGAACCTTCTCTGTTGCCTTAATCCAGCCTATAGAGTATGGACTGGGATGCTTCTCCATCTTCAGTTTCAATAACTCAGCCACATCCCTCGTAATGATGTTTTTACAACTCCCACTATCTATGATTAACTCAAATACTCGGCCATTGATAGTACACTTTGTCCAAAACAAATTATGTCTCTGGCTTCCATCTTCTATTTTAGGAGTTAACATCAACTTACGTATCACACAATTCTGCTCTTCCTCTTCCGCATATGCCTCATAGTCATCATCTTCTCCATCAAGACCACAAAACACCTATTCTTGTCCCATTCAACTACATTAATAGGTTTTCTAGTAGGAACTTATTTGACCTATGATCGGGTTGTCCACAATGATAGCACTTGCCTAAAATCGGTTTTGCATAAGGATTAGTGGCTGTCTTTTGCCCTTTCTTTAATTCGACAACCTTCTTCCCAGGCCCCTTGTCTTTCTTCCGTTCAGTACCCTGATTCCATCGCTGTGCAGCTTTTCTCCTATCTGTAAAACTCCTCGATGTCTCTTCACCAGTACTCCTCTGAAAATTATCATTGCCATACGTTCTCCTATTACCTCCAATCCTACTTCCACCTCTATCTCGGATCATTAACTCGGATTTAATCGCTAAGTTTTTTGCCTCCATCACACTCTTTACAACCTGTACCCAATTCTATCTCGAATCTATAATTTCAGACCATCCAAGTAACGAATCACCTGATGCACCTCACTATCCCGCAAATCATTCCTCTCTGCCAACCTCATAAAGTCTGCTATATATTCCTGTACAAATCTCTGATTCTGCTGACAGCGTTGATACTCGTGAAATAGGATCTGTTTATAGTCTTGAGGCAGAAATTCACTCTGTAGCAACTGTTTCATTCTGAACCATGTCCGAACAGGGTGTTTACCCTCTCTCTGTCGTCTATGTAGCAGCCTCTCCTACCAGGCAGACGCTCCACCCTTCAATCTACATGCCAATAACTTCACTCTCTTCTCTTGTGGAATATCCATATATTCAAAAAATGATCAATTTTGGCAATCCAGTCAACAAAGTCCTCTATGCCTAGATTACCATAAAAACTAGGAAAATCCACCTTCAATCTAAAATCACCACCATAATAGTCATTATTATTCTGAATATTATAATTATTATTATACCTGCCACCGCCTCTCCTAGCAGGCCTATTTTGATCTTTAGCAAAAATTAGATCCTCCTCCTTGTCACTAGAATTCTAACCAGCAACTTGGTTTTGGATATTAGTAGCTACAGATACGTTGGCAACACCGCCTCGAGCAAGCTGATCTCTAGGTCGTTGTCCTCCACCATTCCTGTTTCTGTTGCATTCACCCCAAGGCCGTCAAATCTGTTAATCATCTCATCAAAGCGTTGATCTAAACACCAGAATCGTTGATCAAGATTTACTTCCAAGGTTCTGACTGCCGCCTCTTGAGCATCCATCCTATCTCGCAAGGCTTCAATATCCTTGACAACGTTCTGGTATCACCGTTTCCACCGGACGTCGTTACTACGAACGGAATTCAAGCTCTGATACCAACTGACACAGCGTAAAATGTTCAACAAGGGATTCAAGTGAGAATTCTTAAATTGGAAACAAAGGTTTGTAATTCGATGAAAAATATCTCCTCTCAATAATGAAAAGGTGGCTATTTATAGTTTAGCCAAAGCCCTAATGACCTAAATAAGTAAAAGACAAAAATGCCCATGACTAATAAAATAACTAAATAGTTAAAAGCTGAAAAAATTAAATGAAAATGCCCGAAACAGAAGAGAACACAATCAGTGACATGTTCAGCAATGACCGTGTTACTGATCATGTCGTTGTCCATGTTCCTCACTGTTTCTTCATACTTCTTTTCTTCTTCTCCCAATTGGTCATTAACTCTTTCGCAACAACTTCTACATCATTGAACATGTCACTGATCATGTTACTGCCTATGTTCCTGACTATTTCTTCATTCTTCTTTTCTTCTTCTCCCAATTGGTCATAAACTCTTCTGCATCAACTTCTACATCAGTTACAATTTCACACTTTGTAGTTATAGAACCTTTGCTCATTCCCCATTTTCTTTGCTTTAAAAGGCTGAAATTAACTAGGTTTAAAGGTTATCTCTTTTGGAGATTCCTATTAAAAAATTTATTAGTGTTGTCGAAATGAAGTTTAAATTATATCAGCGTCGATGTAGCACCATAGTGAGGTTTCCTATTTAACTAGTGTTTTTAGTATTTGTGCACAGATCTAAGTGGAAGAGATAATTACTCATGATTTAGAATAAAAGCAAGAGATATAGCAATTGGATGAGAAACAGCAACATTTTTGGGTTGTGATATTATGTTGAATATATTATGTAGGACTTTGATAATTTGTTGCATCATTTTGTAGCCTCATTGCTTTCACAGCAACACCATATAGCTAACAAAAAGGAAGGTGGTTCCAAGGTTCAAAGTGCTCCATTGAAGAAGCTTTGAAGAAACACGCTCTAAAATACGGAAAAGAAACCACTTTAATGTTTAGTTTCTATTGCTAGCTTGCTGCACTTTATTTTTCACATTGATAGGTTTCTGTAGTTTAACTGTCTCTTCCAACCAATGCCTATAATGTATGTTGCTCCATAAATACACTTTTATCTTCTGATTGTGTATTTTATTTTTGAATCAAAAAAAATTTAGCATACATTCCTATTAAATTGGGAACATTAAATTCGGTGATCATGACATATTCAGAAGTATAACTTAGTCTTTATGACATTAAATCCGCATACCCCTTTTTTATCTATAGTTTAATTCTAATTTTCATGCCACTGCTAATTTAGGCTGCTATGGGACGACTGGCCACCCTCATTCTTAGTGGGTGGCACCTCCTGCTGGTCCACCAATACATTTATTGATCTTCACATGCATTCATTTGTCGAGCCACATCTTCTGTTAAGTCGGTATCACATTTCAAATGGGAACTTTCTGTCTTCTTTGATGAGCAAGAATTGTCTTCCATATCATTACCTTTTCAATTAGCTTTGATCAGGAAATTTTTTGTTGATAAATACACCATGGATGTTCTATGGAAGGAGTTCCACACAATCAGGCTAAAGGGTTGAGCTTCTCTCGGAGATTTTTTCATCATTGATCCAAGCCACCCTCCCGTCTTCTCCTCCTCAGCTATCGAATGGGTCTGAGAAGAGTATATGGTTTTGGGGCCTCATAGTAGTAGTTCTCTTTCTTTTGCCATCTCCATTGTTTGGTTAGCTGGCCACCCACTATTATATACTAGTCGCGTGATCTGGGATACACCTTTTCCACTTAACTTCGTGACTTTCATATCATGGCTTAGGAATAATTTCTAGCTTTTATTGCTACTGGGATCCCGAGGTTTCTCTTTAGCATCATGGTATCATTGCAAGTGAGGATTGTTGATCTAAAAGGATACGGGATATATAAATATGATTTCTAAACTTATCATAAAATATTTACTACTTTTAGAATGATATAACTTAGCATGTTTTTCTTAATTGGAAATTTTCTCCACAATGTGTTACATATTCCTTAGAAATGCATTGGAGCGGTGCTCCATATAGTTGTTTTCTTTTTTAAACAGATTATTATTTTTGTGAAAAGGAATTAGTTTGTACACAAATTTTTCGAAAATACTTATTAGTTGGAAAATGCTCTAGTCTTGAAAAGTTACCTGATTTGACATGCATGAATGTAGACTTGGCATATTTTGTAAAATCTGCATAAGCATGTGATGACTGGGGGATGGGGATTTTCGCTGCTCTGAAATGTTTATGACTTGAATCTATTTCGACGGTCGGACAAGTGCCCTTTCAATTTTTAAAACCCTATTTCGACCAGGATTAAAGTTCTGGTTATGATAATGTGTTCAGAAGCGTCAAAGGATTGCACTGTACGTGGCTAGTCCCCGGTGCTAGGGCCTCTTCCGATGACGTGGACAGTTTTTCCTCTGAGGGTGGATCCACTTGGAAGAGAGAGCGTAGTACCGTGGAAGGTTTTGACCAATCGGTATTTACATTGAAACTAAGATTGGTCTCAAGGCAGACCTGGTAGGTGCCCCAAAAATGTGTAGCTTGGTTTAGCCAGTGATAAGTAGAGTGCGGTCGTTATAGAATCGAACGCCTGTAAAATATTTGGTTGATATTGGCTACGAGATGCTAGAACTTTTTTGCGATGACCTCGTTATAGGATCCGAACTTTGTCCATGAAGCTCGACTATTGCATTAAATGTTTCTTTGAATTCGGGTGTAGAAGCTACACTGATATGTCTTGATTCGCTCAGGCTTCCTAGTTGCGTTCGAACCCCTCATGTAGATTCAAGTATCAGTACTTCTAAAGTAACAAAAGAAAAATGGTTTCTTATAATATAGCATGCACTGTTTTCATGAAACTGAATCATTATCGGTTTAAAGATATCACTAAAGCACACACATGTGGACTCACTGAGCAGTTGTGCTCACATTTTTCTTTATCATATTTTTTTCCAGGTTGACTCAGGACGAACAGAGGTGCATTAAGCTACTGAAGTAGTATGCTTGAAGTTTTGAGATTGGGTCATTCCTGGAAAGGACATGTGTTTATGATTTTATTTTATTTCTTAAACTTGAGCCGTTTGTGAAGTTCTTCCTCTTACTTCGTCGTGTGGATTTGTTTGTGTAAAGTATTTTCATCCCTATATTAGAATGATCATAAGAAGTTTCCTTTAACCTTTTGTCTTGGGCGTACCATTAGTGTTCAGTTTACTTCTTTTGTTTTTCCCTGTGTATTCTCTGTATATGCTCTTAAGTGTTACTCCAAGTTTCGCTTTGTTTTCTTTTGGGACTTGTAGTTTAGTACCGAGACGCACACACATACTCTGCCCAGCCGCAGTTAACCTAGTGGAAGGGTCAGGGGTATCACACACATGATGTGTAACACTGGGTTTGACAATAGAAAAATACTTGTGTATCGTTACCTTGTTAGTTTATCTAGAGTTTTTGTTGCTTTTAATGTAAATTTTGTAAGGGAATGATGATCATCGACAAGACCGGCGCAAATAATAAAATTCATGAGATTCAAAAACTACAGTTATTCCTGGGACAAGGCTATCAAAGTATGGATCCCTCAGGCCGAGGAGGATCGGTTATGGGAACGCAACTATGCTGGGTTTCGATCAATGAAGAAAACTACACAAACCGGCATTGGAGAGTCTTTCTCACAACCCGCAGATGATGAGAGCGAGGATGACATGTCCTATGACCTCTCGATCAAGGATGCACCTCTCGCAGTCCCTATGGACGAGTTCCAAACTGAGATGGAAGTTACTTTCGAGCTGCTCCGTATCACTCAAGATATTAATAGGCACATTAGAGTGCATTCATTAATCACCAGGGGGTGATGCTGGCCCTACTATGCTGCAGATCCCTACCCGATCAGGGCAGTAGCGAAGGTGGCAGCGTGGACTTTTGTCCGCAATAGGGAGTTTTCTTTTATTTCCTTTGCACTCTCTCTTTTTCTTTTCCTTTTATACTTTCTCGTTTTCTTTCATGTTTTGTCTTTTTTTTTTTTTATATTGTTTAGTTCACATTTGCCATTATTGTTTTTTTTCTCATTTTTGTCTTTGTGTGGGAATTGCTTTCAAAAATGGTTACTCACTTTATATCTACGAGATTGCTTCATATGTATTTGTTTTGTTATTTTTCTGTTGGTCTGGCCTCCACATTCAGGATAATGTGGTTTTAAGTTTGTGTGCGTGTATGGAGAAGGGGGGGTTGGTATTTATGTCTTTTTATTCTTTTCTCTCATTTATTTTGTTTTTTAACTTTTATTATCTTATTCGAATAATACCAAAAAAATCAGGAAAATTGAAAACTTTTATCACTTTTCCCTTTTCTTATGCTTATAAAAAAGCCTAAAAATACTTTTGTTTTGCCACTTTGACTATATAATTGCAAAACCCTTTGGGTTTGTCGAAAAGGCGTATTGCTTGATTACCTTAGAAACCATACTTATTTGATATTCTTACATGACCAATGATTTTTATGCACTTGTAAGTGTCAATTAGTAATAGAAGCTTAGGAATCTTAGGGGTTTAGCATAATGAGAATCCTTTTTGGGTCATTACCTGCATTTTTATGTTTTTCTATCCTTGGAAACAAAGAGTTCTAGTCAAGGGTAGTCCCGGAAATGACCGCCTTAGGCCTTCATTGTACAGTTTGTGCATTTTTTGCCAAATCCTTTTACGAAATCAAACCCTAGTTTCCTTTTTGTGCTTTTATGCCAAGGGTTTCAATCCCTTCTTTTCTTTGTTCTTCAAAACTCACACTACAATAAAACACCTCAATTCGTGGAGCTAATATTTAGAATATCTTTTTAGCTATTTCGAGTGAGGAAAATAGATAAGTGTGGGGTAAAGGAGTGACGAAAGAAAATTCTGTACGTAAAAAAAGGGCAGTTTTTTGGTATTTCAGTAGTCGATACATGTGGCTTTTGAAAAGAGAGAAGAATTTGATGTTTGTTTTCAATGAAATAAAAAATAACAATCGCATAAAACAAAGAAAAAAAGATGTGCTAGATTGTCTACATTTCTATATATTATTTTCATTGTTTTACGATGTTTTTAATATATAAAATATGTATTTTAGACTAATACCCTTTATTCTTGCCTTAGATATTTCCCAAAAGAGAAAATGACGAAAAGAAATAAAAATGAGTGAAAATGAAGAAAATGAAGCCGACGTTATAAATGAAGAAGACCAACGACCTAAGCTAGGCCAACCTATCGTCCACGGTAGGTCTTGGAGCTAATAGCAGAGTATGGACAGAACGCTACCAGCAACGGTGGGCTACCCCTATTGTTGACGGTAGGTCCCAACCTCAAAAAAAAAAAAAAAAAAAAGAGACAAAACCCTACCACGAACGATAGGGCTCGACCTATGTACGCGGTAGGTCCCGGGTATAGCAGTTTTAATACATTTTTAACTTTATTTAATTGATTTTTTCATTCATAATTAGGGAGTTCTACCATTAGGGCTTGGAGAGGTGAATAAGGACGAACCTAGGTTAGAAAATTCCCCTAAATTCGGTAGGGAATTAGTAGAAAATCATCAATTTGAGAGTTGAAATGTCAAGAATTGAAGAATCAAATGAGCTATTCAGGCTTCAATTGGGTGACTCGAGAGATGAGCTTGGGTGACCTTCGAGAGCACGATTTTGGCCTCAACCTTCTCTTGAGCTTTCTTTTCCTTTCTTTTTACTGAATTTCAATGATTAATTCCAGTTTTAATAAAAATTTTAGTGGCTAGATTTTTATGTTTAGATGAGGTTGAACCCAAATAATTTATAACCATTATTTTGGATTAATTTACTGAATTCGATATTTGTTTTCAATTGACTTGTCTTCCAGTTGTGTATTGTTGTAGTTTAACTATCGCGAACTTAGATTTATCATAAGAATGTTCGAAATTGGAAAAGGAAGAACATTCTAGGGTAACCAATTCGGAGTTAATTGGGGCAATAAATTAGAGATAAAAAATTGCATTTTAGGTCCCTTAATCATCTGTAATTACTACACTTATAATTGGTTTGTAAGAGAAGAGATTCTGCTCTAAGGATTTATGAGTAGGGTAGAAAAGAGATTCTCTTGTAAGAGTTAGTGAGTAGGGTGGCTTTCGCCAAAAGATAGGGATTGCCTGACAAGTTATGAAGACCTAACTTGGTAAGACAACATTGTTTTCTATAAGTTTTCCAATTGATTAGTCACAAGGATTATGGGGATTCCAACATCCAAACTCTTACTTTTATAGTTTAAAATCTTAATTTATTGTTTTGTTTCATTTAATTGAATAAACTCGTTTTTAGTATTTGTGCTTATTTTTCTTCCAAAACAATCCATTTTTAGGCTAAATATTGGAAAGAGCGATTAGAACTTGAGCTTTTATCGTTCTTTGAGATTCGACACTCAGGCGTAGCTCAATTTCTACAGTGGTAGGTCAAGTTGCCTAATACTTTAGTCTAGTAGTTTACACCATTCATTTTTTTTAAAAAAAATCAACGTATCATATTAGGTGTTATGTATTGATCTAGTTGCCCCAGTTCCACTGGAGCTATGAATGTATGATTTAAAGCTGTAGGTAGCTCACCTTCCTAAATGAAATTCCTAACGGCTTGGTAAACTGCATGTCCAACTACTCTCCAATATGTTTTATTGAAGGTAGGAGAAATCTCATCTGGACATGCCGGGACTCTTCCCAAATGCGATAGAGAAAATCGTTGTTTTAGCTTCCTAAAAACTAGGAATAATCTCAATTACTTTGTTATCTTCATGCATGATATTAGGTGTTATGTATTGATCAAGCTGCCCCACATCCCGTAGATTTCTATTTGAGAATAATCCTTAGAAAATCTCCACAAATATATCAGCAATGTCATTATTGTCATTCATCCATGTATTGTGGGATTTTTTGAGATAATAAATCTCATTATGTCTTCGGTGTACTATAGTTGAAAGATGGAAGTATCTTGTATTTGCATTATCCTTCTCCATCCATCAAGATTTGCCCTTATCTCTTTACAGGATTTCCTCCCTCTTCAATAACTCTTCTAATTCTAATTGTAGACTTACCTCTTCCTCGAGAACTTTGTTAGTTCGTGAAGCACACTGCAATTCCTATATGCGGCTTGTTGAATCTTTGGTAATATCTTGCACATGACCAAAAGAGGCCTTGTTGCATCTCTTCAAATCTAGGGTAGTTCTTTTAATACGGGCCGTCAGTTAAAACATCGGACATCCTCTCACATTCTCTTTTCATGCTTCTGCGATTACCATTCCCGAACTTTGATCCCTTTTCCACATGGTTTCAAACTGAAAAGGCTTTGAGAGTTTGATACTTGTTGGTCTCATTTAAAAAAAAAAAGTGTGATTTGAACTAATCGTTGTCAAATATGTTACCCTTCCATCAGGAAAAAACATCCTCCAAACACCATTTACCATGCAATTTCTTGGATTTTGTTTGATTTTTTAGTTCTAATTTGGTTTTTAGTACAATTGAAAGCCTATATTTTAAATTTAATTATATCTTAACTCTTCTAAGGTCTTAGACTCTATAAATAACTAATTTGATAGCCTTTGGTATTCAATTATTCAATCATTAATTCTTTCTTTTCAGTACTATATTTTTAGGGTTATGGTTTTAGCCATTAGGGCTAAATGCTTAAACAAATAGAAACCATTTTCCTTTGCTACCCAGTAGCATGTATTCTCTCTCTCTCTCTCTCTCTTTCTCTCTCTCTCTCTCTCTCTCTCTCTCTCTCTCTCTCTCTCTCTTTATTGGAATCCTATTATGGCAATCATTTGCAAACTATGCCTTTATTATAAGTATCAAAACAACTTCCTATTATTCGACAAGAAGTGAAAAGAATAATGTTATGAGATGACTCTTACATCAATGACATTGGATTTCCCCATTCACATTAAGTGTATTAAATTGACGATGAATGATCAATAGATTCAAATGGCTAGGGACTTTTGTTGGCTACATATACGTAATATGTATTTTCCCATGTCCAACAAGCATAAGCAAAATAGTATTGTAAAATATTGGCAAGGCTGTGATAGAGAAAAGACCATCTTTATGATGTATAAAGAGTTTGGTATTATCCACTCATTATACAGATTTTCAAGTATGAACATGGTAAGGTGAAAAAATGATGGTAATTAATTACATTAAAAGAAAAAAAATTAGACTCAATTGTTATCACAAGAAAGTAATCCTACTAGTAACATGAAGAACTTAAAAATTTATGCTTTTCTACAAAAGTAATTCATTAATGAAATGCGTAACTATTTGATAGATTATATAGAATAGTAACTAGAATTTCTTCTTATCAACAAAAGAATTTAGACAAATTTCTTTATGAATGAAAAAATATACTTATTCGGCCTATGCTTTATGTTTGTAGTTTATTCAAATTGCCTGTCTTTTTTTTTTTTTTTTATACTTTGGGAGAGTGATATGGTTCAAACCCAAGACCTCTTGCCTAATAAGAAGTGCTTCCACCACTGAGCTACTATCTTGCCCCTTCTTCTTTTATTAGTTAATTTATGATTATAAATTGGTAGATGTCCTTTCCAAACCACTCTACTATGGAAGTGTGTTTCCAAAAAGATATAATAAATTTTCATTTCCATGTGATAACTTGAAAAGTCCATTCACATTCTATCTTGATAAGAAAACAAAGAAGGAAAAGCGAGGATTTTAAAGCACTTATTTCTCTATAGAATATTTAAAATATTTATGCAGTACAAGTTATTTTCCTTACTTTTTTTAATATTGTCCTCGCATAATAAATTATACCTGATAAATTTGCTCAAAAGAATAGTTCTGATTTGAAATCCTTGTTTTAAATGTTACTAGTTTTCTTAAGCAAATCTTTTTGTTAATTTTCCAACAAGAAAACTATCAGTTTCTAAATCTAGCTAAAAGGTAAGATATAATAAACTTCTTTCCAACACAATGTAAAAGTTTTTTCCTTTCAATAATAATAATTAAAAAATTGCAAAAATCTCTTCATATATATATATATATATATTTCTTGATACTATTTAAAAGGTAAGATATATTAAACTTTTCCAACAGAACACGAAAGTTTTTTCATTTTAGTAATAATTCAAAAAAATTTGAAACTCTCTACATGTGTATTTCTTATAGAAATTTCAATGTTATAGATTTACAGCAAAAAATGAAAAAGAAAACGCTTCATAACCACAAACAAAACGTCAATAAAGATTTATTGTAGAGTCCTAAATTAGGATTAAGTAGTCTTATGTTTCACTTTTCCCACCATTAAAAAATTTGGAAAATTAGTAGCTTGATCATGATTTATAAGGGTTTAGGTTTCAATATTATTAAGGATCCTCGATTATCTTCAAGTGTCCATGTTTAAGATACAAATAATTGATATTCGAGGAGAAAATTATGTTATGAACCTGGTTCATATCCCTATCCATGGACCAAGTGACCTGTATTAAGCCACATCACACTTGTTTATTATTTCCGCAATTATGGACACAAGAACGACAAGAAAAGTGATGCGGTTTAGTACACGTCGTATGGTCCATGAATTAAACATAGACTTCATGGATCGAGTCCATAGTAAAATATTTCTATTCGAGGGGCATAACTTTGTAGCTATCCCCAGTGAGAAGAAAAAACATCAATGGGATAGTAAACATCTTCCAATTATGTTTGAGGTATATACTAAAAAAAATCTAAACAGGAAGTCCACAAAAAAATAAGTTTTTTCCAAGAGAAATGACATTAAAGTCTTTTTAAACAGCGGTCCTGGAAAAAAAAAACATTGAGGTCTATCCCATTATTACATATCTTTTTTAGTTGCTGTGTAGAGCACACATGGCAATTTGATGAAAATAGTCATAATTGATAGTTTCAACGTATACAAATCATATACATCATCATCACCTCCTCAATTTTATTAAATAAAAAAAGGAAAACATTTAAGTTTCCCTGACATTTATGACTTAATTAATTAAAGGAAAAAATGCACATAATTATTTCCCAATTTTGATATATGGAAAACAAAGTATTCATCTTATGATGCCCATAATCAAAAGAGGAAAGAAGCTACTAATATCTTTTAGAGTCAAAACGATTCTATTACAAATCATAATAAAGTAAAGGCCTTAATCACAAACAAATTTTCTTCCTCCAACCCAAAAAGATGCAGAAACACTCAAAAATTATGCATTTTGATGATTCTATGAGGCGACAAGAAAGCATTTCTAATGGGGTTTTTCCAGAAGACATATGGATTGACATCCTTGTGAAGCTTCCAGTAAAGTCATTGGTTCGATTTCTGGTAGTTTCTAAGTCGTGGAAAAGTTTAATTAGCAACAACAGATTTGCAAAACTGCATCTTCACCGCTCCAAAGGTAATGAACAACTTCTTAGAGTGGGCTTTAATCCGGAAAGCTATTTTCCAGAAATCTCTATATTAAATCTTCATGGAAGCAGAGATGGTGAGAAGAATCATCTGTTGGGCAATATTTCATTCCCTTTTCCTATAAAACCATTTGAGGAAGTAGTGATTGATGGATCTTGCAATGGCTTAGTGGTCTTAAGAACTAAATCTATTCTTGGAATTATACTTTGCAACCTGGCAACTAGAAAATTCTGCCATCTTCAGCTTCCTTTCAATGAAATTTATCCTCTTGTTGGACTTTGCTATATCACAGAAACTACGGATTACAAGATTGTTAGAATCCAAAATAATGAAGGAAAGAGTAATGTTGGTTGGATTTATAGCTTGAATGCATTTTCCTGGACAAGGTTAAATGTTGATTTTCCGTACATTAAGGTTCAACGTGGGCAATCTGGGATGGCAACTATATTTAACGAGTGTATGTATTGGATAACAGATGAAGATGGGGGAAGAATTGCAACATTGGATGTGAAAAATGAGGCCTTTAAATATATATCACTCCCTGCCTTTGAGGGTTTGTTTAGTGTATTTCCAAGAACATTGGGAATCATTAATGGATCTCTCTCTATAATTATCAGTATTAGTACTGAGAAATATAACTTGCGTTTTGAAGTTTGGAAGATGAATGAGTATCAAGATTCATGGACTAAGCTCTTTTCGTTCAATGATCCATTTAATATTATTGCACAACCCATTGGGTCATGGAAGGACGGAAGTGTTATCTTCAAATACCTTACTGGAAATAGTGAAAAAGTGTGTTCGTATGATCCTTCAAATGAAAAACTTCATCGTTTATGCATGTCTGGATCTGTCAATTTGCAAGTGATAAACTATGTGGAGAGCATGGAATCTGTCGATGGTGAGATAAGGAGGATATCTTAGAACAGGTAATGTTTTCAACTTCTATTCTAATAATGTAATTGTAAATCCTGAGATTAAGGTTCCAATAGCCAATCAATTATAAAAAGTTCCTTTATGAGTTTCCAACTTTTATGTTAACAATAATTTGAAATTAGACCAAATTTTATTAACTAAATTTTATCACAAAGAGAGAGAGAGAGAGAGAGAGAGAGAGAGAGAGAGAGAGAGAAATTTGAAAGAAAGGAATTTCACATACCTTGTGATTTTGTAGCTATGTAGGTTTAGTTGTCTTTTGAGATTGCTAGGAGTACAAAGTTTGTTTGGTGGCTTTGCTTATGCTAAATTGTTTAAGGTGTTTTTCATAGCTTTTGTATTATCCTACTTTTATCTAAACTGTTGGACATAGACTAATGATGAGAAGTAGTTTTAGAGAGTGCGTTTGACTCTTTTTTATTAATGTATTGAGTAAAAATTCTCGTTTGTAGGTATACAGAGTTACGAAATAAATATATTTTTCTACTCTCATTCTTTCTTCCATATCTAGTTTCTTCATGGTATATATAGAGACGTTTATCTAGGATTTGTGTATAGGCGGATTTGTATATCAAAGAGGAAAGATATGCTCTATAGCGTCTTTAGTAGTTTGTTTTTATAACCAATATATCAGTTTCAATTACATTGGAAATAGTCACCGTGCAACTTGTCTCCACCCCAAGTGGGGGTCGTTTCTTTGAAAAAGAAAATATCTTCAACAGAACTTCGTAAGATCTTTCGTTAAAGTCTAAGTGTTAACATCTCCCAAAATCATAAAAAGAATCATTGGTGCTCTAAGTTGATAAATGGATGTTTGATATATATGATGAATACTGACAACCATAAAAGCATCAGTTGTTACTAAATGTGTCCATAATCACCTAACTCATGATTTGGAGTCCATATATATGGGGTTGATTTTATTAATTGTAGCATTTGAAGAGTTTTCAGTTTAACTTTTACTATAGATGTGTCAATTCTTGACCAAAATTTAATGTGTTAATTCTACTGTGAATATCGATCAAATGTACATTTAATTTAGAGAGAACATTATTCAAAAAAAGGAAAATTTAGATAACAATAATAATCAGTCAAGAGTAGTTGAGTAATTAAAGAGCTACATGATATGTTTATTTTAAGGTTAGATATTACATTTATTACTTCAACACATTATGATTTGGAGGTTTGTGCAGCCTAGAACATCCTAACAAAATAAAAACAAAATTAAACTATAAAAAGTAAATAAATGGATAAGATAAGAAATAAAAGGCGAGAGTAAAAGACCCAGATGGTCAATCATGCCTCAAAATTAATGAAGAAAGTTATTCTATATAGCATGGTCTATTTGGATTGAAAGTTTAACGCACATCTAACTTTACTTTTTCTTACCTTGGTCATATATCTTCTCTCACAAACATTTTAACTTTCAAGAATCCAATAATAAAAAAAAAAAATCAGTTTTTTCAGACTAAATATCAATCAAAATAGTAGATGAAAATATCATTGGAAAGTGAAAAGTATAATAAATAATTTTTTAATAGTAGTTGCTATTAAAATCACAATATATAAATACATACTTAGGATTTTCTAGTACATCTTCTAATACACTGTCTCTATTACACTTTGTATAATAGTAAATTTTTCCTCACAGTTTATCTTTTATTCTATATGATTTATATTAATAAAATTACTATAAAACGAGTATATTAGAGAGTGTATTTGAAGTTAAATTATGCGTTCTCGATCATATAATATATACATCATTGAATAAGTGTCTGCCATATTTGTTTAAAAATTTATTTGTTGAACTTAAATTGAAAAAAAAATTTGCTATGTACTCTAACACACGTGGAAGTTATTGAGCTTAAATCATACATAGTTTCTCACATTTTTCAAGACGTGGTGTTGATGTCAAACCTAGATATCAGGATTCACTGATTGGCCTTGATTTTGTTATTGTTATCCTTGTTTTAATTTTGAATTGATAGATTGTAGTTTCTTTATTCCAATAATTTGCGTATAGGTTGTAATATATAAGATGGTGTCTTTTATGAGTTTTTTCAGTTTGTAATAGTAAATATCTGGGACTATAAGTTAGTAAGTTTGAATCTTAAATCATCCAGTCTCATTTGTTTTTTCTTTAAAAAAAAAAAAAAAAGAAAAGAATAGCCCATATTTTGGTATTAGAATAGATTGCTTACTAAGGAGCAGTAGAAAATGCCCAATTTTACATCTCAGTGACCCTACATATGTGGTTTCTGACACTTATTGCATTGTAACAAGAAATCAAAAGGCCTGATCGGAGAGGGTTACAAAGGGTTTCACACTTTGTAGTTACAGAACCTTTGCTCTTTCCCCATTTTCTTTCACCCTTTAAAAGGCTGAAATTAACTAGGTTTAAAGGTTATCTCATTTGAAGATTCCTATTAAAAAAATTATTAGTGTTGTCGAAATGAAGTTCAAATTATATCAGCGTTGATGTAGCACTATAGTGAGGTTTCCTATTTAACTAGTGTTTTTAGTATTTGTGCAAAGATCTAAGTGGAAAAGATAATTACTCATTATTTAGAACAAAAAGCAAGATATATAGCAATTAGATGAGAAACATCACAATTTTGTGCTTGTGATATTATGTTGAATATATTATGTAGGCCTTTGATCATTTGTTGCATCATTTTGCAGCCTCATAGCTTTGACAGCAACACCATATAGCTAACAAGAAGGAAGGTGATTCCAAAGTTCAAAGTGTTCTATTGAAGAAGATTTGAAGAAAAACGCTCTAAAATAAGGGAAAGAAACCACTTTAATGTTTAGTTTCTATTGCTAGCTTGTTGCACTTTATTTTTCACATTGATATGTTTCTGTTGTTTACTATCTCTTCCAACCAATGCCTATGATGTATGTTGTTCCGTAAATACACTTTTATCTTCTGATTGTGTATTTTATTTTTTTTTTAAAAAAATTTAGCATAAATTCCTATTAAATAGGGAACTTTAAATTCGGTGATCATGACATATTCAGAAGTATAACCTTGCTTTTATGATATTTAATCATGTCATTATTTCTATAAATTGAAATCAAAGTAAAAAACTTTGTATTGAATAAAAGAAAGAAAAAGAGTGCCAACAATGCTTTTTACTCAAAATGATATCCAACGTGCTTTGAAGATAAAAATTTATAATTCAATTTACAAACAAATGTTTGATATTCTTTCCTTATATTATATGGTTTGTTGCCTATTTATTTGCACATCCACATGTCATTGAGTTCCATCTTGAAGAGAAAGAACTAAGAGTAGAAAGTGAATGAAGGGAAAATCGCTCTCTAGGAGCCAACCAGCACGCTCTCTTCTAGCTTGAATTCTTTCCTTCTCTAGCTTACGTTAATCTCGTCAAATTGCTGTGATCCTTGCCAGAGTTCCCAAAATTGTTTCATCCTTCCTGGTCACATGCAAAAACATTTGCCTATATTTATTTCTTTTCCGCATACACCTTTTTTCTATCTAGAGTTTAATTCTAATTTTCATGCCACTGCTGATTGAGGCTACTATGGGACGACCAACCGCCCTCATTCTTAGTGGGTGGCACCTCCTGCTTGTCAACCCAAACATTCATTGATCTTCACAAGTGTTCATTTGTCGAGCCACATCTTCTATCAAGTTGGTATCACATTTCAAATGGGAACTGTCTGTCTTCTTTGATGAGCAAGAATTGTCTTCCGTAGCATTACTTTTTCAATTAGCTTTGATTAGGAAATTTTCTGATGATAAATGTACCATGGATGTTCTATGGAAGGAGTTCCACACAATCAGGCTAAAGGGTTGAGCTTCTCTCGGAGATTTTTTCATCTTTGATCTAGCCACCCTCCGGCTTCTCCTCCACAGCTATCGACTGGGCCTGAAAAGAGTATGGCTTTCGGGGCCTCATGGTAGTTGCTTTCTTTCTTCTGCCATCTCCACGGCTTGGTTAGCTGGCCACCCACTATTACATACCAGTCGCGTGATCTGGGATACACCTGTTCCACTTAACTTCGTGACTTTCATATCATGGCTTAGGAATAATTTCTTGCTTTGATTACTACTGGGATCCCGAGGTTTCTCTTTAGTATCATGGTATCACAGCAAGTGAGGATCGTTTATCTAAAAAGATACGGGTTGTATAAATATGATTTCTAAACTTATCATAAAATATTTACTGTTTTTAGAACGATATAACTTAGCATATTTTTCTTAATTGGAGATTTTCTCCACAATATGTTACATGTTCCTTAGAAATGCATAGGAGCGGTGCTCCATACTGGTGTTTTCTTTTTGAAACAGATTATTATTGTTGTGAAAAGGATTAGTTTGTACACAAATTTTTCAAAAATACTTATGAGTTGGAAAATGCTCTAGTCTTGAAAAGTTACATGATTTGATATGCATGAATGTAGACCTGGCATATTTTGTAAAATCTGCATAAGCATGCGATGACTGGCGAATGGGGAGTTTTGCTGCTCTGAAATGTTTATAACTTGAATCTGTTCCGACTGCCGAGCACGTGGCCTTTCGACTTGTAAATACATGTGAAAACCCTATTCCGACCGATTTTAAAGTTCTGGTAATGATCATGTGTTCGGAAGCGTCAAAGGATTGCACTGTACGTGGCTAGTCCTCGGTACTTGGGCCTCTTCTGATGATGTAGACAGTTTTTTACTCTGAGGATTGATCTATTTGAAAGGGGAAGCGTAGTACCATGGAGGGTTTTGACTCAACCGGTATTTACATTGACATCACATCATGCTCTGCAGTGGGTCGGTTTCCTTATGGAGAGTCAAGAGGGACTTGAAACTAAGCTTGGTCTCAAGGCAAACCAATCTGTAGCCTGGTTTGGCCAGCGATATGGAGAGTGCGGTCGTTATGAAATCGAGTGCTCGTACGATGTTTGGCGAATATTTACTGCGGGATGCCAGAACTTTTTTCCGATGACTTCGTTATAGGATCTGGACTTTGTCCATGGAGCCCGACTATTGCATTACATATTTATTTGAATTCTGATGTGTCTTGATTTGCCCAGACTTCCCAGTTGCGTTCGAACCCCTCATGTAGACTCAAGTATTAGTTATGTTGAAGCAACAAAAGAGAAAAGGTTGCTCATAACATTGCATGGACTATTTTTGTGAAACTGCATCATTATCGTTTTAAAGATATCACTAAAGCACACACACGTGGACTCATTGAGCATTCGCGCTCATGTTTTTCTTTATCATATTATTTTTTCCAAATTTACTCAGGACGAAAGAGGCACATTAAGCTGCTGAAGTAGTATGCTTGAAGTTTTGAGATTGGGTCAATCCCAGAAAGGACATGTGTTTATGTTTTTAGTTTATTTCTTAAACTCGAGCCATTTGCAAAGTTCTTCCTCTTATTTCGTCGTCTAGATTTGTTTGTGTAAAGTATTTTCATCCCTGTATTAGAATGATCATAAGAAGTTTCCTTGAACCTTATGTCTTGAGAGCGTACCATTAGTGTTCTGTTTACTTATTTCGTTTTTCGCTATGTAATCTCTGTATACGCTGTTAAGTGTTACTCTAGGTTTCGCTTTGGTTTCTTTTGGGACTTGTAGTTTAGTGCCGAGAGGCACACACACACCCTACCCAGCCGCAGTTAACCCAGTGGAAAGGTCAGGGATATCACACACACGATGTGTAACACTAGGTGTGACAACACAAAAACACGTGTGTATCGTTACCTTGTTAGTTTTTTCTAGAGTTTTTGTTGCTTTTAATGTAAATTTTGTAAGGGAACGATGATCATCGACAAGACCGACGCAGATAGTAAAATTCATGAGATTCAACAACTACGGTTATTCCTAGGCAAGGCCATCAAAGTATGGATCCCTCAGGCCAAAGAGGATCGGTTGTGGGAACGCAACTATGCTGGATTTTGATCAATGAAGAAAACCACACAAATCGGCATTGTAGTGCCTTTCTCACAACCCGCAGATGATGAGAGTGAGGACGGCAAGTCCTATGACCTCTCGATTAAGGATGCACCTCTCACAGTCCCCATGGACGAGTTCCAGACTAAGATGCGGGTTACTTTCGAGCAGCTCTGCATCACCCAAGATATTCATAGGCACATCAGAGTGCATCCATTAATTGCCAGGAGGTGATGCTGGCCCTACTATGCTGCAGATTCCTACCCGACTAGGGCAGTAGCGAAGGTGGCAGCGTGGACTTTTGTCCGCAATAGGGAGTTTTCTTTTCTTTTCTTCGCACTCTTTTTTTTTTCTTTTCCTTTTATACTTTGTCATTTTCTTTCATGTTTTGTCTTTTTGTTGTTTAAGTTACATTTGCCAGTATTGTTTCTTTTTCTTATTTTTTTCTTTGTATAGGAATTGCTTTCCAATATGCTTACTCGCTTTATATCTACATGATTGCTTCATATGTATGTATTTTGTTGTTTTTTTGTTGGTCTGGCCTCCACATTCAGGATAATGTGATTTTAAGTGTGTGTGTGTGTATGGAGGGGGATATTTATGTCTTTTTATTCTTTTCTCTCATTTCGTTTGTTTTTTAACTTTTATTATCTCATTTGAAAAATCCCAAAAAAAATAGAAAAAAAACTTTATCTCTTTTCCCTTTTCTGATACTTAGAAAAAACCCCAAAAATACTTTTGTTTTGCCACTTTGACGACATAATTGCTAAACCCTTTAGGTTTGTCGAAAAGGCGCATTGCTTGATCACCTTAGAAACCGTACTTATTTGATATTCTTACATAATCAATGATTTTCATGCACTTGTAAGTGTCGATTAGTAATAGAAGCGTAGGAATCTTAGGGTATTAGCATAATGAGAATCCTTTTTGGGTCATTGCCTGGATTTTTAAGTTTTTCTATCCTTGGAAGCAAAGAGTTCTAGTCTAGAGTAGTCCCGGAGATGACGGTCTTAGGCCTTCATTGTACAGTTTGTGCATTTTTTGCCAAATCCTTTTATGAAATCGACCCCCAGTGTGCTTTTTGTGCTTTCATGTCGAGGGTTTCAATCTCTTCTTTTCTTTGTTCTTTAAAACTCACACTACAAAAAAACCTCAATTCGTGGAGCTAATATTTAGAATATCTTTTTAGCTGCTTCGAGTGAGGAAAATAGATAAGTGTGGGGGTAAAGGAGTGAAGAAAGAAAATTTTGTACATAAAAAAGAGTATTTTGGGTATTTTAGTAGTCGATTCATGGGCTACTAATTAGAGAGAAGAATGTGATGTTTGTCTTCAAAAAAATAAAAAAAGTAAAAATTGCATAAAACAAAGAAAAAAAGGATGTGCAAGATTGTCTTCATTTCTATATATTATTTTCATTATTTTACGATATTTTTAATATATTAAATGTGCATTTTAGACTAATACCCTTTATTCTTACCTTGGGTACTTTCCAAAAGAGAAAACGATGAAAAGAAACAAAAATGGAGTGAAACGAAGAAAATGAAGCTAACGTCATAAATGAAGAAGACCAATGGCCTAAGGTAGGTCGACCTATCGTCCACGGTAGGTCTTGGAGCCAATTGCAGAGTATGGACAGAACCCTACCGGCAACAGTAGGCTACCCCTATTATGGACGATAGGTCCCGAGCTCAACAAAAGAAAAAGAGACAGAACCCTACAGCGAACGATAAAGCTCGACCTATCGTACGTGGTAGGACCCAGCTGTAGCAGTTTTAATACATTTTAATCTCTATTTTATTGATTTTTTCATTCATAATTAGGAAGTTCTGCCATTAGGGTAGAGAGGTTAATAGGGACGAACCTAGGTTAAAAAATTCCCCTAAATTCAACCTTAATTAGATAGGAAATTAGTAGAAAAACGGTAATTTGAGAGTTGAAATATCAAGAATTGAAGATTCAAATGAGCTATTCGGGCTTCAATTGGGTGAATCGAGAGACGAGCTTGGGTGACATTCAAGATCACGATTGGCTTCAACCTTCTCTCGAGCTTTCTTTTCCTTTCTTTTTACTAAATTTCAATGATTAATTCCAGTTTTGATAAAATGTTTAGTGGCTAGATGTTTATGTTTGAATGAAGTTGAACCCTAATAATTGATTACTATGATTTTGGATTAATTTACTGAATTTGATGTTTGTTTTCCATTGAGTTGTCTTTTAATTGTGTAATGTAGCAGTTTAACTGTCGCGAAGTTAGATTTATCGCAAGAATGTTCAGAATTGAAAAGGAAGAACATTCTAGGGTAACCAATTCGGGGTTAATTGGGGCAATAAATTAGAGATATAAAATTACATGTTAGATCCCTTAATCACCTGTAATTACTGCGCTTATAATTGGTTAGTAAGAGAAGAGATTCTCCTCTAAGGGTTAGTGAGTAGGGTGGCTTTCGCCTACAGATAGGGATTGCCCGACCAGTAGTGAGGACCTAACTCGGTAATACGACATTGTTTTCTATAAGTTTTCCAATTGATTAGTAACAAGGATTAGGGGGATTCCAACATCAAACTCTTACTTTTATAGTTTTAAAACCTTAATTTATTGTTTTTAGTGTTTTAGCTTATTTTTCTTTCAAAACAATCCATTTTTAGGCTAAATATTAGAAAGAGCGATTAGTACTTGAGCATTTATCATTCCTTGATATTTGACACTCAGGTGTTGCTCGATTACTACAATGATAGGTCCACTTGCCTATTACTCTAGTTTAGTAGTTTACACCATTCATTTTTTGAGAAAAAATCAATGCATCATATCAGGTGTTATGTATTTATCTAGCTACCCCAGCTCTACTAGAGCTATTAATGTATGATTTAAAGCTCTAGCTAGCTCACCTTCCTCAAAGAAATTCCTAACAACTTGGTAAACTTCATGTCCAACTACTCTTCAATATATTTTGTAGAAGGTAGGAGAAATCCAGTATGGGCATGTAGGACTCTTCCCAAATGCGATAGACAAAACCGTTGTTTTAACTTCCTGAAAGCTAGGAATAATCTCAATTATTTTGTTATCTTCATGCATGATATTATGTGTTATGTATTGATCTAGCTACCCAACCTCCCGTAAATTTCTATTTGAGAATAATCCTTGGAAAATCTCCACAAATATATCAGTAATTTCATTATTATCAGCCATATATGTATTGTGGGATTTTTGGAGATAATGAATCTCATTATGTCTTCGGTGTACTACAATTGAAAGATGGAAGTATCTTGTATTTGCATTATCCTTCTCCATCCATCAAGATTTTAATTGTAGACTTACCTCTTCCTCGAGAACTTTATTAGTTCGTGAAACACACTACAATTCCTCTATGCGGCTTGTTGAATGTTTGGTAATATCTTGCACATGACCAAAGGAGGCCTTATTCCATCTCTTCAAATCTAGAGTAGTTCTTTTAATATGGGCCGTCAGTTGAAACATCGGACATCCTCTTACATTCTCTTTTCATGCTTCTGCGATTACCATTCCCGAACTTTGATCCCATATCCACATTGTTTCAAACTTAAGAGGCTTCGTGAGTTCGATATATGTTGGTCTCATTTCCAAAAAAAGTGTGATTTGAACTAATCATTGTCAAATATGTTACCCTTCCATCAGGAAAAAGCATCCTACAAACACCATTTACCATACCATTAATTGGATTTTGTTTGTTATTTTAGTTCTAATTTGGTTTTTAATGCAATTAAAAGCCCATATTTTAAATTTAGTTATATCTTAACTCTTCCAAGGTCTCAGACTCTATAAATAAGTAATTTGATAGCCTTTGATATTCAATTATTCAATCTTTAATTCCTTCTTTTCAGTACTATAGTTTTAGGGTTAGGGTTTTAGTCATTATGGCTAAACGCTTAAACAAATAGAATCCATTTTCCTTGGCTACCCAGTAGCATGTATTCTCTCTCTCTCTCTCTCTCTCTCTCTCTCTCTCTCTCTCTCTCTCTCTCTCTCTCTCTCTCTCTATTGGAATCCTATTATGGCAAGCATTTGCAAACTATGCCTTCATTATAAATATCAAAATGGCTTCCTATTATTCCACAAGAAGTGAAAAGAATAATGTTCTGATATGACTCTGACATAAATGACATTGGATTTCCCCGTCTACATTAAGTGTAATAAATTGACGATGAATGATCAATGGATTCAAATGTCTAGGGAGTTTTGTTGGCTACATAAACATAATCTTTATTTTCCCAAGTCCAACAAGCATAAGCAAAATAGTATTGTGAAATATTGGCATGATTGTGATAGAGAAAAGATCACCTTTATGACGTATAAAGAGTTTGGTATTATTCACTCATTATAAAGATTTTCAAGAATGAACATGGTAAGTTGAAAAATAATGGTAATTAATTACATTAAAAGAAAAAAAATTAGACTCAATTGTTATCACAAGAAAGTAATCCTACTAATACCATGAAGAACTTAAAGATTTATGCTTTTCTAGAAAAGTAATTCATTAATGAAATGCATTACTATTTGATAGATTATATAGAATAGTAACTAGAATTTCTTCTTATCAACAAAAAAATTTAGACAAATTTCTTTAGGAATGAAAAAATATACATATTCGGGCTATGCTTTATGTTTGCAGTTTATTCAAATTGCCTTTGTCGTTTTTCTTTTAATACTTTGGGAGAGGGATGTGGTTCAAACCCAAGACCTCTTGTTAAGCATACGAGGTTTGCCAGACCAATTCTTGTCGTTTCTATCTCGACTATACCAACAGGTTTTACTGGACAAGTAGACTTAATCCTTTTATTTCTATCATTCACACCACTGAGATGTTCACTCGCCGTCATTTCTATAGTATGTTTATGGTATGGGCGGCATCTCAAAGTTGCTACTTTGTATATAGTAGGGATGAAGGTGAACTTGCCAAGAAAGAACTCATACTGAAGTCAGCTTAATGTAACAACAAGAGGCTATGAAGACAGATTGAATGGATTGATAAATTACATAGGAAACGAAATGTTTGTATCACCCTTGAATGAGATCGAGAATCTGATATGAGAATAGGGAATATTTGATTCAATAGTTCATATATACTTATGTGTTTCTACTATGGATATCATCAAGAGTACTGGTGTAAACTCAGAGTTATCACACTTAAACTAAGACTTTTTTGTGGACTAGCATGCTTTTTGAATCCTCTGGTTTACTCTTTACATGTGTGCTCGTGTATAAGTATTAACCTTGTAGTGAGAGCATGAATCTTTAAATCTTGCATATAGTCTGAAAGAGCTTGGGATCATGTGAGATTACAAATTTTGTTATAGACCATAGCTTTGCGACTTCTTCTATATATATATATATATAGATGGAGATGATACGATTATATCAGATATTTCTGTATGCTCTATTCCATGTAACGAAAACTATTTCTACTCATTTTAAAAATGTTAGCCTTTATTTGATAATGGTAGAAATGTTGTGCAATGACCTATATAGAAGTTTTAAATGGTAAAGGTTACCACTCGACAGTATGAGTTATTCTTTTGTTTTGAGACTTGATAATTACCTTATCGTTTGACAATATAATGTATTATTATGTTTGGATTAATTGGATTAATTGTTTAAACATTATGTTAAGATGGATGGCCAACAAAATTTTATTATATTTAGCTAGCTAGGCTTCTCAATTCTTGGATCTAGAGGAAGCAAAACTAAATCTAGAAAGAAATTCATACGAAGTTCTTGTAGAAAAATATTAAGGATATCTAAAATACTTATGAGATGAAGTGCAATCTATGTCAATGATAAAGGAAATTATAGATATGAATTGACCATGGAAGGTAGAACACCAACATAGACTTAATATCAGGTGATGAATTCATATGTCAAACATTATATCATATGCCAAGGGGACTGAGAGAATTGAAGGAACAACAACAAGATCAGAGGTGGCAAATTATATTCTTTAAGGGTATTTTTTTGGAGCGCCACTTCTATTTGTAAAAAAAATGTCTGAAACTTGTAAATATGTGACCTTGAATTTCGAGGACGAAATTCTTTTCAAGGAGGGTAAAATGTGACACCCTACCCTAGAAACACCTTAAGTGTTACCCAAAAATAAAGGGTACCATAAACCTTGCCACTATTAAAAATATTTTGCTGACTTAGATAATGCAAACCCTTTTCACTAATGTGGCCTATTCTCCTATGCACAACATGCGTTTATTAGTAACATGTTTGCCAAACAATGCAGAAGAGTTACAAACAGTGTTGTCAAGCAAAGTGTATAAATCAAATATCTTAATTTCTTAAGAATCACCAAAGAACCATTGCAAACTTTCAAGAAACAATTTTCTGCCTTATAAGAGTAGCCAAGAGTATAAAAAAGGCCAAGGGAAATTGAATTTCTCCTTAAACCAGGGACATATATAACATCTACTAGCTTCTTAGCCATACCATCATACATTTTTACACAAACTGACAATATTTTTCAACTTGACAAACTTCATTGTTACTCATAAAAACCTTACCAGAAACTTGTGGTTTAAGTTCTAAAAATCAGTCCTTGATTGGACTTATATGAAAAGTGCACCTTGAATCAAGCAACCAATCATCGGATATGCATGAAGATGAGGAAGAGGGAGAAGGGGAGACACACAAAACTTCAAAATACATAGAACTATCAATACTGTTAGACTCATCAGACTTATTGTCATGCAAATTCCATTACCCTTCTTCCCCTGTTTTTCATTCTTGAGTCTTTTGAAATATTTATTTTTCATGTGACCCTCTTTGCCATGGTAAAAACACTTGATTTTTACTCTTGTTTTTATCTTCTGACTTTAACTTTACCCTATTCTCGAATTTACCCTTCTTACTATTAGAATCCCTCTTATGTGGCTTACCTCTAACAAACAGATAGTCACCATTAATCACAGACTAGAAAAAGCAAAGAACAAACAAGAACACCAAATTTTCAGCAATCACAGGCTGAAACCAACAACACAATAATAATGCAAGAGATAAGTTCCAATATTCACAGACTGGAGAAAATAATTTTCGAAAAACAAGAAAGCTCCTGAGACACAAATACAAGGAGTCTCAGTAGGACTTTTGCCAGGCTGATGTTTTGATCATTTTTTGAAAATTTGAAGGTAGTCAGTATTGACCATAAAAAACACAGAAGAAAAATTTGAATATTAAATATAAAAAACAATAGATTTGAGAAACGAAGGAACTTCCTTGACACGAAACTCAAGGTTCTAGTCGAAGCTCAAAATTGGAACTCAAGATCGAAAATCGCCCCCGGAGGAGTTCAACAATCAAAGTTGACTGAAACGAACGAAGGTCACTCGATGATCTTCCACAATTGGAATAGCGTCTCTAATAGCAAATAGCCGAAACAATAGTCTCTGTCAGCCAAAACAGGATTTGATACCACTGAAGGGCGAGGAACTAGTCACCAAGAATAGATTACAAACCAAATCTAACCACAATGCGTATTTATTATCTATTATAAGATTAACAGATTATAAAACCTTAAAGTACAAATTTGATGAATACAGATAACCAGTGAGCAGGGAAGAAGAAAACCCTCAGGCGACGGACCCCACAGACTACTCAACTCTCAATAACCTTCTTATTCGAAGCTCCCTCAGATAGTTGTTAGGCGAAAGGATCGACAAGATACCGGCGGCAACACATCTAGAGAATGACACATATGAAAGTTGGAGAATAGGGAAGAAATGAGAAACCCTAATCAAGAGAAAAGCGAGAGAGGATGAGAGAGCTATTAGGGCAACAAAATAAGGAAGAGAAAAAAATATGTCCAGCACAAAATCAATAATAGTAAGGACCAAGGCATTCATCATTGGGTACAAGGGTTGCGCTCTTAAAAGATGTAAAATGATGATTAACAAGGCGTATTCTGCAAATATGTTTTTCTGAACTATAAAAGAACACTACAAATTTCGATGCATGCATCTTTTCTGCCTTATATGGACTTATTTCTCATACAGTAGGTCACTATTGAGGTAGGAAATGGCAACTGCTCTTTCTCTCAAGTAAAAATAGAATAGCTTTGGCTTATTTTATTGATATAAAAGCAATTACTCAAATTTCATTATTCTGAAAATAAGAGCATCACCTGCAAAGGCTACTTCCACCTCCTCCTCAACATTAATACTTTGTAGAAATTTCCTTGTTTTATAATCTGAATGCTCTGCGTAAAAATCTGAATGCGCCTTGGAAAAGCATATATGTGCTTGTGAATCCAAATCCAGAATTATACCAATGTGAATATAAGCATAAGGTGGTTGTGCAGCTACATTAGCTTCAGTGATTTCAGAAACTTAGTCAACCGTAGACAAGAGGGCCAGAAACTACAAAGAACAAGGAACATGTTTCTGCTATTTTGCATTTTCATTAAATTCAATATTGGTGGGATCTTCAGTGGTTCCTTCGATCACATGCAGCCGAATTTGTAGAAGGTCTCCTGCTATCTACTTCAGATACGAACTCAAAACTGCATGAAATTTCAAAGTTTATAGTCTACTGCTGCTATAAAAAGGAAGAAAAAAATTTCCATAACAATCTGTACTTCTCTTTTTTTTTTAAATTGGAAAATTATAATTTTTTCCAGCATATTTTTTTTTTTTGAATTTGGTCCCTAACAATTAATTTACCTCTTTTGATCCTCAATAAATTTTTAAGTCCTTTTTGATACATTTAGAGAATTTTTGTCTTTTTTAACACATTTGATTGCCTCTAAATGTCTCGATTTCGGTTAATTTTAGACTTTGAAGAAAGTGAATTCTGACTGTCAATCTTAGGTAGTCAAAGTCAACAAATTTAGAATTAGTCAAACATGAGGAAAATAACTATAATGTTTATATATATATATATTTGTTAAGGATAAATAGAGTTAAAATTAATTATTACGGATCAAACCTAACAATAAAAAATATGTTGGAACCATAAACAATAATTTTTTCATACATTTCACTTTTGCTAAGCTTGTATTTGGATTAGAGTTAAATGTGTCTTTTCTTATGTTTTGTGAAAGTAAGTCTTTTTGTAAGGGAAGATTGTGGAATGGAGGAAAAATGTTTAATTTAGATCAGTTTCATGATAAGATAACCATTTAGTGATAAAAATTTTAGGGCTCGAAGTAGAAATGAACCCAAAATATATCTTAACTATTTATAGCCTTCAATATGTTTTTACAGTTTGAAAAAAAGAAATTGTTTTTACCATCAATTATGGCTGTAAATAATTTGAAACTAGTGTCCCTGTGGCAGAACCAATGGTAAAATATAAATAATTGTGTTGGCTAAATGAAACAACACATCCTTATTTTGATGGTTAACAAAAGTTTATGTATTCTTGATGTGTAAAAGAGTCGAGAGAAACTGACAATTATTCTAAGTTTGTTGCACATATTTTGTCAAAGCTAAAACGCTTTGGAAAGATAAATTTTTTTTTTTTTTCAATGAACACTACTCTTTGTGGAAAATGTTTTGACTGAAGTCCTCTGCCCATGTCAGCACGTCTAGCATGTGAGCCTAATACGTGATTGATAAAATTTATCTATATTTTATATACTTTTACACTTAACTTCATGAATAAATAGTTTTAGATGTATGTTTTTAAACTTAAACTTACATAAAGGACTCGTCATAATTTTATTTTCATTATATGGGCTTAATGGACATTTCAAATGATAAAATAGGTTGAAAAAGAGCTTAAAATGCCAAAACAGGCCCAGGGAACCATGTGCCCCAGAAGTGCCAAGGAAATTGTAGATAGAAATTGTCCGGTGCTAAACAATGCAAGGAATCGAAGCCAAATCCTATTTTAAGCATGATATGCGTAGTTTAATTCACGAAATAACACTAGCTCAGTCTAGCCGGGTCAAAGGCGATTTAAAGGTGATTTTCTTGGATTTTTTTTTAAGTGATAATTATCCATTAATATCAATTTTTTTTATTAATAACCATTTTTTAGGAAAATACTCCTAGTGTAGCCAACTTTTTTTAGTACGTGAATTGGTCATAACACACAATCACTGTGCAACATAATTAAAGATAACACACAATAGTTAATCCAGAATTTTCTTTCTAATTCGCCGATGTGGCAGATAACGCACAGTGACAGTGCATTATCTGCCATATCAAATTTTTTTTTGGTTTTTTATTTTTTTAGACTTATAGTTCTATAATTTTCTTGAAAAGACTGAGTTATTTTATTTAATATGTTTTGATGTATTTTTCATGGTAATATACATAACTCTTTTAAAAAAAATATGTTTAACTAATCACAATTCTATTTAAAAAAAAAAAATGAAGAAGTAATTTAAAGTATTGTAAATTTTACTATCAAAATTTAGAGTAATGAAGAAGTAGTGAGAAGAAATTCAAAGAAAATTTTCATTAATAGAAATCCTTAAATATCACAACACTTTAAAGAAAACAAACTTATACATTGATTAGGCTGTGGTTATTACAATTTTTTCTATTATGTCCTGGCATGCGATATCTGTCACATCTTGGGGGAAAATTTGGATTTCTATAATCCATTTCCCCCTGAAATCGTGTGCCCTATTTCCTAACCCGTTTCTTGTTAATGTTTGGAGGATAAGATGTTAAATTATAAGGAACATCCCTCCAATAGTTCTAATTCAAGACCGGATTAAAATTCGCTTCGTATGTTCTTTTCTATGTTTCTCGCCAATATATATCCGGTACATAAGTATCTGCTCTCGTACTACTTTCTCTACAAACTGTAAGAGCATGAGAACAAGGCAATGTATATGCTTGCCATTTTCGATAAGTACACGATTTATTATTCCTCCGCAATGTATAGACGTTATTGTCGGTACTAGTAACCCGGATCGGAGATCTGACCATTTATATTCCTTCCCGCGGATTGTATGTTTGTGTTCTCTTGATTTTGATTCAATCCGTAGGAACTTGTCAAATATTTGTATTGGAAACGAATGCACAAAATTTTGGGCATCCTCACGGTGTTGGTGAAAGTACCTAACTAGTTTGTTGAATATTAGTTCAACCAGGGCTTTTAAAGGTAAGACCCTAGCTTTCTTCAACACTCTGTTAAGTGCTTAGAAATATTAGTCGTCATGATTCCGTGTCTGTGCCCACCATCATGTAATGTCCATTTCTCTACATAAATTTTCATCAAGTAAATATAAGCATCTATATTTCTGTCTTGAATCTCTTTCATTATACAGTCAAATTTCAACAGCTTTGATTCTGTTCTGGCCTACCACATCAAGCTTTTTAATTCTGTAGACTTGAAGGTCTTGTTGAAATTTGCTCGAATGTGGCGGAAACAAAACGGTGAACTGCATATGGAGGTAGCAACATCTGTTGATTTTGAATAGCATGTAAAATCCCTCTGTATCGATCTTTGACAACATACTCTCGTAGATAATTAAGGAACCAATTCCAGCTTTCGAAGGATTCTTTGTCAACAATTGCAAAAGCAAGTGGGAACAAATGATTATTGGCATCCCACGTACTTGCAATTAAAAGTACGCCCTTGTACGTTTGATGTGAATGATCTTCAAGAGCATAAAATTTTGTCCAAGAAGTGAGGGAGAGAACAAACAAAACAAGTGCAATAAGTAGAAGAAAGTGCCTTTGAAAGGACTTGAAAGTGTTAAACTTCAAGCAACCTTGGATATATCAAATCCAAGACCTCAAGAAGGTTTAAACAAAATCTTTTCTTCAAAGTTCAAGCAACCTAAGGTATTTAAACCTTAGACCTCAATGAAACATGAAGAAGACCTCAAGACTAGTTTTCTACAAGAGTGTAGTAACTAGTATGAAGGAATTTTTTTTTTTTTTTATGATCAACCTTGAAGCTCTTGGAACTTTCAACAAGTCTTCAAAGTGATTTTTTTTTCTTTCAAGGAAGTTCACCCTTGAAGAAGATAGAAAAACTAAGCTAAGAACTAAGAATACTAAGAGAACAACCTTTGTCTTGAAAAATTTCTTGATTACTTCTTCAAAATGGAAGACTACATATTTATAAAGACTTGAGGGAGAAAATAGGAATTTTTTCCTCTCATATTTTCAGCCCAAAGGATAGATATAACCTATACATACACTGGATAAGACAATAGAGGTGTTTTAATTGCATTTGGACTATTCTAGAGCACTAGTCAACACATTGCCAAAAGTAGGAGGCAATTTTTCAGCTTGGGCAAAAGGAATTCCAACTATCTACCAAGGAAAATTTTCAATTTCTAACTTATTCAAAAATTAGGATATTGCCCCATAAAGTCTTGGACATCAAAATTTAATCCCTATAAAGTCTTGGACATCAAAATTGAAGCCTTGAAACTTCTCTTGCTCAATTTGATCCTTGTGACTCTTTAGTTGTTTTGCCTTCGCTCTTGTCACAACTCCTTGATTTTCTTGTATGTCTAACCGATTCACATCAACGTTCCTCGTAGATGTGTTCCATCCACAGAAATTACCGGCCGACAATATTGAAATCCGTCTATACTAGCGGAGAAATACCAGAAAACAAATTTGAAAATATAGTCTGGGGGACTGCTCGTTTTGTGATGCAAGAACTCGTAGATAGTCCCCGTGTTTGTATCCTATACAGCTTGTAAATATTTAGGTAAAATATTAAAAGTTGTCTCCCAATAGCCAAAAACCCGTTTAATGGCAAATTTTCAAGCATACCATACCACTTGTATGTACAACTCGTTTGAAATAATACATGCACTTCTTCGATGACGTTTGACAGATATTTCTGGAGCATTGGCAACAAGGTGACTTATTCACATTGAAATAAATTTTGAGGACATGTTTTGGTGCTTATTTTGTTCAATCTGCACTAGGCATGTGTGTTCCTTGACAAATCCAGTTATTTCCCAGCCCGTGCTTTGCTTTCTTTATGATGCGGATGTAACATGAACAACAATTAGAATCACTATGATGGTGACATTTTGCGATCCATTGGTCATTTTTACTTTTTATAACTCTTTATTCATGGCCCACACTGACCGACCACTTCTGAACCACACTTATTGCTTGCATTTTGTCAACAAATCTCATGCCTAACTGAATGTTAGTCATGGAATCGTTTCAATCAAGTAACCTTTGGGTACCAAATTCGATAAGGTCATCTATTGGAGAACCGGAGTCCATATCTAAGAATGCTCTAGAGTGTGTGTAGTCATACCTGGCGCTACTATACCACTGGCTGCTCTCCCATTGAGTCATTATGTTTTCTGTGACAGGAATTACAGGATTTTGTAAATCTTCTTCCTCTACGTCATTGTCTGATTCAGATTGACTAGATGCTACATACCCTTCGTTCGAATGGTCAATTTCAGCGTCGTCATCAGTAATGGTCGTATCAACATAGACGGTTCATTAGAAACCATATGTGTTATTGCTGTTTCATATTCTGTCATGTTTATTGTTCGAACTGAGGTCCGTGTAGTTGGAATAGTCTGTTGTTGGATTTGAATGAATTCAACAAGTATATGAATCCCGTCCATTGCTAAGTTGAGTGCAAAGGTCTAAAGATAACGCATTTCGTTATCGTTGTTCATGATGTATAAAGTAAAGTGAAACATACGATGCTCTTCTGAGAAAGAAGGCACCCTCATGGTAATTCTAACGCTCAAAAGATTTGTATCCATACCTCGATATTTCAATATTTTTCTTACTAGTTGGGCATGTGATATCATTCAATTCATTGGTAATGTCCAAGCTTTCTGCACCACTCCAGTGAAATAGGTTCCATATGCGCCATATGCAATCTCTGCATCCCAAAATAATAAAACTTTAACTGGGTGAATTGCATCCATGTTAAAAGTTTAGAAGTATATGTACATGTGAAGGGTTGAAGTCGTGAAGTTAGAAGTTGAAAAGCAATGAATCTTGAAGGGTTGAAATTGTAATGGTTGAAGTTTGGGTGCGGGTTTAGGGATATATAGGGGGTCTTATGAATGAGGGTTGGTCTTCAATTATTGACAAGATAGTGTTACCACATGGTCATGTCGGGTTTCATTATTGTGACTTGTCAATTCCGCCCACATGGCCATGTCGGGTGTAATAATTGTGACTTGTCAATTCCGCCCACATGGCTATGTCAGGTTTCATTATTGTGACTTGTCAATTCTTACCCTAATTTGGCCATGTCGGGTGTCATTATCATGACTTGTCAATTCCGCCCACATGGCCATGTCGGATGTCATTATTGTGAATTGTCAATTCTGCCCACATGACCATGTCATATTGTACATAAGAAAGCCCTAATTAGTACAACCAAAACCCTAATTTAAGAAATGAAACCGTAATATTAAGAAATGAAACCCTAATTACATAAAATATGGGAAATCATAATTACATAAAATACAAATAAAAAAGGTGCATCCCAAAATAATTTTATTTCATAAACCTTAAATACATAAAATAACAAACTGAAAAGTTAGATATAGTTTTACAAAACCTAAAAACAATAAACTAAAAAATACTAGGGCTAATCAGATGGCGTAAATCCGGTAGTCTTCTTCCCAACACGATAACCAAATCTAAGCTGCTGCACCGGTGTTACCACATCCGTAGGCTCATCATCATGCTCATCTAAATACGATGAAGATGCTATCGATATAGGCATATGTGGTGTAGAAGAACCAACCGCATGCGGGGGAGGAGGTACCTGAAATGAAGAACTCCCAATGCTCGGAGGGTGAGGTGACTGAAATGATGAAAATCCTAAACTCGGTGGGGCAGGCGTGTATGATATAGGTGGATGGGACTGGGTAGGTTGCGTCAAACCCAAACTAAAAGATGGCATATCGATATCTAGGCTGTCAAACGGTTCTACTTGATATGAAGACCCTAAATCCCCAAGTCCACGTCCTCTAGATCTCTCACAGACTCTCCTCCACGACCTCAGTGTGCGTGTCCTCTACCAAGGTCAGGAGGGGCAGGAGGCCGGTCTCCACGTTCCCCGCCACCAGGCAATCTACGAGCGTCTCTCTTAACTCCACGAGCACCCCGGTCCGGTATGGACTCATGGGAATGGCGACGCAACGGTTTCACTGGAAATGTCTGTTGAATATCGTGCTATGATGGAGTGCAGCCCAAGGTACTATCAATAGATACCATGCACCTCAGAATGATAGTCTGCATTTTTTTTGCCAAAATAGCCATATGTGATGGAGATGAAGGTGGTTCCTGTAACACCACTGAAGCCATGTCATCTACCTCCTGCAAGATAGAAGTCTTTAAAAAAAAAAGTTAAAGCGTTAGAAATCAAACATAAATAAATGAAATGCATAAAAATAAAACAAAAATGAAACTCTAATATATACCATCATCCGTCTGTTGACCCCAGCGGGCAGGTATCTAACAGTACGGGTATCACGATTTGCTGGATTTTCGATGTACACCCGTGTATCGATTTTAGGTTTTTTTGGATTTTTTTTTATAATTTACGGTATATGATTTTAATATTAAGATTTTGGGGTTATAGGAAAAGTTTAGAGTTTTAAGGTTTAATGTTTGGTGTAAAATTTAGGATTTTAATAATAGATTTTTAAATTTTTTATTATTTAAAGTTTAGGATTTTAAAGATTTTTAGGGTTATTGATGCTATATTTTATAGCTAGTATTTTACTATTTGGTAAATTCAATATTAGGGTTTTAGGGTTTAGTCCATATTTTTCTTTTTTTTTAATAAAAGTCTTCATATTGATAATGGCATACAATTAATAATAACATACTAAACCCTAAATTTCCAAGTTTCAGTTCTACTAATTAGAAAGGAAACAAGTGAAGAGAAAAAAACTCAATTTCCAAGTCTCCATTTTTTCTACTAAAAGACTTATAAGAATGATGCAAAATAATCATCCAAATAAATAAAAAAATTCAAATAATAATAAAGTAAATTAAAAAAAATTACTGATGGGATTTTTCTAATTAAGTTTTAAACCAAATACTTGCAAGTGCACAAGATCAATGTAATATGAAAGTATTAGGGTACGGAACCATAGAGAAAGGCTTAACTACCTAAATTAATTTTATAAAAAGAAGAATCAACTTTTGTTATCTAAGAATTATTCCTAAAGCAAAATAAAACAAATGAATATCGTAAATAAACTAAAACTAACGGAGATTATACAAAGAAGATGATTTAGAACCTTGAATCCACTACTAACCTATATAACAATGATTTAATTTTATTTAGGAGAAAAGATTAGACATTTATGTGGTGATCTAGGCTACAAGCTTCAATTCACTAAAGAAATACATTATGTTTAAATGCATGATATAATCCATCTAACCATTACTATGACTTATTCATTCTATGACATAAATCATCTAAAATTAGCATGAACTATTCAATTCTAAAACCTATAATATACTTACAAAAATCACATATCTCCCATACTTAAGACTACAAGAATTAAGCATAGATAAAAATATCAATTAACTCAAATAATTATTCTACAAGAACAATCACAAAGAATTAATTGCATCAAACCAAGAGATTTCCAAAGATATGCAATCACATAAATAATATAATAAATCTCCCAAAAATAAAATAAATCAAAGTCACATGGCTAGGGTTTCATCAAGATTCCAAAAATAAATTTAGTTCATGGCTAAAGGGAAAGAAGGAACCAATTTATTGGAAAAAATCATGGCTTTTTTCTTCAACTGAAGCTGATATTTTTCTGCACTGCTTCAGCTGCTGGAATTTTCTTCTGCTGTCCAGAATTTTCTACTGCAGTTGTTGGAATATTTCTCCAGCAACTTCAATTTGCTGCTGTTGTTTCTTGTGCTGATTCAGCAGCTGTTTCAGTCAACAATCTCTGCTGTAGAAATTTTTTTTTTCCTGGCCGCCTCCCGCCGCAGCAGCTCCCTCTCCTCTCTTTATTTTTTTTTCTCTTGTTTCTTGTCCTCCTCTTCGGCGCTCTCTTGCTCGCCTTTTAAAGTAGCTGCACAAGCAGCTTCGTCTTCAATTTCCTTTTCCTTTTTCTCCTTGGTCTCCGCTTTCCTTCTCCTTTTTTTCTTTGGTTTTCTTATTACTACATTGGGCCACCTTTCTCCTTTCTTTTTTTCACCGTGGGCCTCTCTAATAGGCTTCAACTTCTCACTCATGGGCTTGTTTGTGAGCTTCTTTCCCTTTACTACCAAAATAAAATAAATTAAATATAATTATGTTTATTAAATAAAATATTTTTAAAGGTTAATAATTAAAACTTAACGTGTTTATTTGTATTAAAAATCGGCTCTATCAACTCCCCCACACTTAAGTTTTGCTAGTCCTCAAGCAAAAATAAATAATAAAAAGAAAAACTAACTAGCCACTTACGTAGGACTCACGATTGCACTTAGCATGTGCAACAAGCCCTTTAAACCCCTAAGTTTCCCATAGTGGACGAGTATGGTCTCGTGAGGGTTTGCAAACGACGTACCCACAAAGTCAAAATAAACAACAAGCTTTAGAAAAGATAGAGAATAGCCCAAATTAAGTACCCTCTATCAATATCTCAAACTTATCAAGACAAATACTCTTCCTCTCATTTTTAAACTTAAGTAAAGAAACAAATATTAAATTATCTCCCATAACTAATGCAAAACTTATGTAATGTGTGATCGTGGTCATAAGAGAGTATAAAATAAATACTAAACAAAATTTCCAAGTTACACATAGAGAACAAATCTCAACAAAAGTTCATTCCATAGGCTCACTCTTTGTACCTTCTCTCCGCTAATCAAGGATTCTCAACTCAACTCAGATCAGGTAGGACTTTAAAGCTTGTAATATAAGGTTAGGGTATTGGTTATCAAACGAAGGTAAGGAATTCAAAATCAAAGAAAAGAGAGCTTACAAAGAAGATGGATACTTTAAAATTTCGACAAACTTTCTAACTTTATTTTTGCTCCCTTTTTTTTTTCAGTAATACATTTACCAACTACTGCCTTCTTTTTCTCAAAATTTCATCATTTAAGGCCATTCTTTTTCTTACATTTATAAATTCGGGCCACTTGAATTTTTTTTTCTTTGCACCTTATGACTTGTAACAATCATGTATCAACTTTTCTTTCTTATCTTTTTTTTTTCATCTCAATACATTTGTTTATTTTTTTTTTTCAGCACAACAAGTCATGTATATATATATTTTCTCCCTTTTGTCAAAATAACTTCTTTTTCCAAAACACACAAACAACAACCCATCATTGAAGCACAAGTTAGAAGTTTGCATTAAGCTCTCTACAAGATTAACGGTTAATATTTAAGTGGTTTGAAGAAAGATATAACATTTAGGCTCAAAAGGGTACGAAGGTAAAAATTATGAAATTTGGTCAGCTTGAAAGGCACAAACGATTCAAAGAAGGCCTATGACCATCGTCTCTGAGTCAAATCAGGAAAACCTTTCTATTTCGTCTCAAGAGGTACTCAAGTAAGTTCTAGAATGTAGGGAACAGATTCATCAACTTTATATAACTCAAAAATAATGTAAGAGATTTATTAAATACTAACAATAACCCATGTGCTCAAGTGTAAGTCATGCAAAAGTTATAACAAATATAGAATATAAGTCCATCATCCTAATTAAAAATAAGAAAACAAGTAATTTTCTCAACTTATTTAAGACATTTCTAAAGGAACTCAAAAAGAATCATTCTTTAAGTGAAATCATATTTTTTGGTTTTTTCCTCAAAATAATGTAAAAAATAATAATAAAATTTTTTTTCCTCAATATGCTTATAAGGATTTTCAGAATCAATCCCATTAAAAGATTGTAACATTTGAATAGTATAAGGTTTGATTTCAAAGTGATTAGCCTCAATTTCAGGTAGTCAATTACCTATTGGTAAATTTTAAGTGTTAGGAGTAAAATACTCCATTAATGCTCGTGGATTTTCAGCCATTCTAATCTCACAAGTGTTAGTAATTTTTCCTTGTGCTCTAAGTGCCTTAAGTGTATGCTCTATCTCAGGATCAAATTCTTTTAAATCAACAAAGAGCGAACGACGACCATGCATTAATAAACAAATTCAAGGAAGAAGAAAAAAATTTACTACAAATAATAATAAAGAATAAATTACTAAATGGAAGAATATGAAAAAAATAATAATAAATAAAAAATGAAGACAACTAAGAAAACAATAAAAAAAATATTTTCTTTTTTTTTAAGAATAAAAAAATCAAAATAAATAAAATAAAAATATTAACAAATTTAGGAGACAATAACACAAGCAATTAATTCAACCTTTCCCCAGCAATGACGCCAAAAACTTGATCAGGATTTTTATACCAAAGTTTTAAACCCAATACTTGCAAGTGCACAAGATCAATGTAATACGGAAATATTAGGGTATCGAACCACAGAGAAATGCTTAACTACCTAAATTATTATCTTCCTAAATTAATTTTAAAAAGAAGAATCTAAGAATTATTCCTAAAGCAAAATAAAACTAATGAATATCATAAATAAACTAAAACTAAAGGAAGATTAAACAAAGAAGATGATTTAGAACCTTGAATTCACTACTAACCTATTTAACAATGATTTAATTTTATTTAGGAGAAAAGATTAGACATTTATGTGGTGATCTAGGCTACAAGCTTCGATTCACTAAAGAAATACATTATGTTTAAATGCATGATATAATCCATCTAACCATTAGTATGACTTATTCATTCTATGACATAAATCATCTAAAATTAGCATGAACTATTCAATTCTAAAACACATAATATACTTGCAAATATCACATATCTCCCATACTTAAGACTACAAGAATTAAGCATAGATAAAAATATCAATTAATTCAAATAATTATTCTACAAGAACAATCACAAAGAATTAATTGCATCAAACCAAGAGATTTCCAAAGATATGTAATCACATAAATAATATAATAAATCTCCCAAAAATAAAATAAATCAAAGTCACATGGCTAGGGTTTCATCAAGATTCTAAAAATAAATTTAGTTCATGGCTAAAAGGAAAGAAGGAACCAATTTATTGGAAAAAATCATGGCTTTTTCTTCAACTGAAGCTGATATTTTTCTGCACTGCTTCAGCTGCTGGAATTTTCTTCTGCTGTCCAGAATTTTCTGCTGCAGTTGTTGGAATATTTCTCCAGCAACTTCAATTTGCTGCTGTTGTTTCTTGTGCTGATTCAGCAGCTGTTTCAGTCAACAATCTCTGCTGTAGAAATTTTTTTTTCCTAGCCGCCTCCCGCCGCAGCAGCTCCCTCTCCTCTCTTTATTTTTTTCTCTTGTTTCTTGTCCTCCTCTTCGGCTCTCTCTTGCTCGCCTTTTAAAGTAGCTGCACAAGCAGCTTCCTCTTCAATTTCTTTTTCCTTTTTCTCCTTGGTCTTCGATTTTCTTCTCCTTTTTTTCTTTGGTTTTCTTATTACTACATTGGGTCACCTTTCTCTTTTCTTTTGTTCACCGTGGGCCTCTCTAATGGGCTTCAACTTCTCATTCATGGACTTGTTTGTGAGCTTCTTTCCCTTTGCTTCCAAAATAAAATAAGTTAAATATAATAATTATGTTTATTAAATAAAATATTTTTAAAGGTTAATAATTAAAACTTAACGTGTTTATTTGTATTAAAAATCGGCTTTATCAATTACCTAATTATATAAATAAATTCATCAAAATAATTCATCACCCTGAAATCACTTTTGCAATACAAAACATAATCATATACAAAAAATGATCAAATTTGCACAAATTTATCAATAACAAGTTTAAATACAAACCCAAAACCCACTTTCACAAAAATAAATTAATTCAAATTGACAAATAATCCAAATAAAATTCATAAAAATAATTCACAATCAACAATTCACAAGCCCAAATAAACAATCGTTAAAATTAATACATAATACACCAATAATTTAAATACATAAAAACTTACTGAAAATTAAAAATGCACCTTCGTACCGATAAGCTCTATCTACCATTTTCCACTCCAAAACTCTAGCAACCTTCGTACTCCAGGGAAAGTCTCACCGATTCAAACTTTAATTTCAAAAATTGAACTAAAATTTTTCGAGATTTTTACGGTAAATTTTGAAATAAAATACAAAAGTATAAGAAGAAGAGAAGATACAAGTACAAGAAGAAGGAAGAAAATAAAAGGAAGAGGAAAAGGACTTACCAAGTAGCGGCGACAGCAGAGCAGCGAGAGCGGCAATGACACAAAGAAAGAAGAAAAGAAAATTTTCGGGGAAGAAAGAAAGAAGAAAGAAGAAAGGAGGCGGTGTATGGTTTATAACGTAATAATGCACAGTCATTGTGCGTTATCAATAATAATAACGCACAATGTTAGTGCATTATAATGACTAATAACGCATAATTACTATGCATTATCGACAACTCACCACCACGTTAGTAAATAATTTCGCCACGTCATTAAATATGATTTCTAATGCGTTTTAATCCGGTTAGTAGTAATAATGCACAACGATTGTGCGTTATCTCAAATGATAACGCACAATGACTATGCGTAATGGCCATTGTAGGATTAAAAAAAAAAACTGAATCAATTTAGTATTCAGTTTCAAAAAATGGACTAAACATAATAAAAAACCATTAACATCATACAAACCGTTAGAACAATTACAAAAGTCACCCTCAGTTCCTCCATGGTCAAAAAAAGATAGCTGGGGGAAGGAGAGGAGGGTCTATTACCCCAACAAAATTACAAAAGTTAGTCCATTTGGCTAAGCTATTCGCCATAAGATTTGCTGATCTATGAGCATAAGAAACATTCAGTTTTTCCATTTCTAACTAGGTTCGTACCTTTATCAATGTAATTCATTCAATACAATTCTTCCGCATTTCTTTCATCCCTTAAGACCCGCAAGATATTAAGTGCATCCACTTCCAAGATAAAGTATTCCAACTGTTCCAAAAAATGTGCATTCTTGAGAGCTTAGGTTGTAGCGAATGCCTCAACCATGATGGCATTTGAGGAGGCAAAGTGGCTAATGCAAGCTTCTCGCACCTGCCAATCACAATTTCGGGATATCTAGGCTGCTGTTATAGTATCATAGGTAAAGGCAGCATCAAAGTTATATTTTATCCACCCCTTCTTCTGTGCAATCCAGTTGATGAATTAAAAGTGCGGAGATTTTTTTAGCTTTCTATCCAATAATGCTCTCCAGTGATTCATTGCCACTCTGTTGATTTGTCTGCTAACATCAGTCCATCCAAAGTCTGCTTCCCATGCATCCTTGCATCTCTCTACATCCAGAATTGTTCAAAGGCCACTACCAGAAAATTAAATATTTCGTCCTTTCATCTATCGAGATTGGCATATTGTCTTATTATTCCCCAAAAATTGAATCCATTCCTCTGTCATCTGCGCAAAATGTTCTAGCTTGATCTGCCACTGCGATTCACTCCATATAAAAATCACAAGGGGACCTTCCAACAAAATATGATTGTTGGTCATTTGGGCCTTATTTGCCCACATTTTTCATTTTTTTTCTCAGCCCAATACTCCCTATGATGATTATGGACTGGGCTCACTAAAGGTACAGGCCGGGCCAACCTGGCCCGTTCATGGTGACTTAGGGTTTCTATATTTAAACTTTCTATTTTGGAGGCTGCCGTAATTTTAGAAGGCAGCCTCCCTTTCAGTTCCATCTTCTCTCCACCTTTCGTCTCTTCCTCCTCCTCCACTGCTTGACTGCCGCTGCTACCCACCTCCATGACTTCTCTGTCGCCGGCGCAGCGAGTTGGCGTCACTGCCTGACTACCGTCGGGTAACTGCGACAAAGAGAGAGAGAGTGTGTGAGATGTGGGGGAGAGAGAGAGAGAGAGACTGTAAGAGAGAGTGAGGACAAGAGAGAGAGAAAGACACCCATTTCTGGTGAGCTCGGTCCGACTGAGGGACGGTATTGCTGGCTGCTCTCCATCCTGAGCTTGCCGCAGCTCCCGGAGCTTGACCTTAATGTCGCCGGTGTCCATCCCCTGCTGCTGCTGAAACCATTGCTGCTGTACTAGCATCCTGGCCGCTTCTGCTAGTTGGAGTCGCAGCGAGCCACTCCCGCTTCGACCATGGACCTTCACCGCTGAGCTCTCAGCCGCGGTTCAGGTAAGCCTTCTCCCTTTTTCTTTTCTTTTTTTCTTGCTCACGATCTCTTGCAGATTCCGGCGATCTACGATGAGCCGCTGCCAGAGAAGAAGGAGAAAGGAGGTACCTTTCCAGGAGAATAAGAATAGGGACCAGTTTCAGAATAAGAAGAAGAAGAAGGACCAGTTTGCAATTTGTAATAGTTTAGGGTCTTTCTGTGATTTCTTATTTTTTAGGGTTGTATTAGTAAATAGGAAAGTTGTGTGTAATAGTAAATAGGTTTGTGGATCTAACGATCCTCACAACAGTTGTATGAGAGCCCGGAAACGACTTCAACTTTCTGGTGCTCTTGTGGACCGGCAGCTGCCTCAGGTTGACCTTCCGAACCCACGGGAACTGTTGAGTTCCGTGGATCTGGCTCAGGGAATCATCCTTTAAACCTTTTCTATTTATTTCGGCCTCTTTTGGTAGATCGTTACTATTATTCTTGCCTATTTTGCTATATCTATTTGTTTTCTATTAGATCTGCTTATTTGCTTTAAATCTACTGTCACGGATCTTCTATTTTTGTGAATCTAGTTTATTTTTTTTGAAAAATCTAAAACCCAAGCCCGACTTGAGTCCAAAGAGACTTCAAGTAGCTGTGTCTTGGTGATTTTTCTGGGAATAATTACAAATTGTTGTTATTATTCGTGATTGTTGATTTTACTGTTATTTGTGTTGGAAGGTTGTTGCTCAGCCTTTACCTGTCTATTTCTCTGTCTCGGTTATTCTTGTGCAAACTGCGCTATTTCTGTTGTGAGATTCTTTACGTTTCACCTATTTTTATTGAGCCGTTTTTCAAAGCAAAAATCCGGGCATTTTATTTGTGTGACAAACTTCTTTTTCAAATCTTTTATTTTTCTAGCCATTGATTACTCTTATTTGCCATTTTTAATCATGTCTGTTCCAAAAATTTAAACCGACAAGTTTGATGGCAAATCTGATTTCGTAATGTGGCGGAGAAAAATGAAAGCAGTTTTAGTCCAAAATTAAATCGTACCCGCAATTTGTAGCCCTGAAAAGTATCCGGAATCTTGGAAGGGTGAAGTGCTTTCTGAAAAACTTGGTGATGCCCACAGTTGCCTCACCTTGCATTTAACCGATAATGTTTTGTGAGAAATAGACGAAAAGGACAACGCTTTTGAAATTTGGACAAAACTCGAAAAATTGTATTTGGGAAAATCCTTATCAAATAAGATTTATCTAAAGGAACAACTTTTCGGTTTTAAAATGAGCGGGTCGAAATCTCTTTCAGAAAACATTGATAATTTAAACAAAATTGTTTTGGAATTGCAAAACGTTGGAGAGAAGATCTTCGATGAAAACGTTGCTGTTATTTTATTAAACTTCTTGCCTGAGTCTTTTAATGATGTTAAATCTGCTATCAAGTATGGCAGAGATGATTTGACTCTTGCTGATGTGAAAAACGCTTTAAAATCAAAGGACCTTGATTTGAGGAAAGAAAACAAAACTAACGGAGAGAACCTTTACGTGAGAGAGAGGGTTGACCGGAGAGAATCTTTTAGTCACCGTTCTAAAAGTAAAGGGAGGTCGAAATCACGAGATAAGAAAGTGAAGTGTTTTTACTGTGGCAAGGAAGGTCATATGCAAAACAAGTGTTTTAAGAGGATCAAAGATGAAAAACAACGTAAACAAGGTAAAGGAAGTGATAAAAATGACAAAACCCACGATTTTGAATCAGATGGTAATTCCATGTATTATGAGGTTTTGTGTGTATCCCCTTGCCCTTCTTCTGTTTCTGATCATTGGATTCTTGATTCTGGCTGCACTTTTCACATGACTCCAAACAAGCATTGGTTTTCAGATTTCAAACCCCTTGAACATGAAAAAGTTTTTATGGGAAATAATCATGTTTGTGACATCAAGGGTATTGGAAATGTTTTCATTAAAATACATTATGGTGTAACCAGAAAATTGATTGAGGTGAGATACGTGCCCGACCTCCGTCGGAATCTAATCTCCCTTGGTGTTTTTGACACAAATGGTTATTCTTACAAATCTGAAAATAGTATTATGAGAGTTTGCAAAGGAGCACTGGTCATGCTCAAAGGTTTTAAAAAGGATGGTTTATATCATTTGATTGGAAAAACTGTTTGCGACGCATCTACATTGGTTTCAAAATCTGTCCCTGAAAAGACTTTGTTGTGGCACCGTCGGATTGGCCACATCAGTGAAAAGGGACTACATTGTCTTCATAAGCAAAATCTTTTGGGTGGTGACAAAATCAAATCATTGGACTTTCGTGACCATTGTGTTCTTGGAAAACAACATAAAATTAGTTTTTCAGTTGGCACACACAAGTCCACTTCTGTCCTTGATTATGTGCATTGTGATTTGTGGGGACCTGAAAAGGTTCCAACCTATGGTGGCAATGTTTATTTCTTATCTGTTGTTGATGATTTCCCTAGGCATGTGTGGGTATTTTTGTTAAAATCAAAAGATCAAACATTTGAAAAGTTTTCCGAGTAGAAACGCCTTGCCGAAAATCAAACTGGAAATAAACTAAAAACAATTAGGACAGATAATGGCCTTGAGTTTTGTAACAAAAGTTTGCTAATTTATGTGCACTGCATGGCATTTTGTATCATAGGACTGTTAGGCACAACCCTCAGCAAAATGGTGTTGCTGAAATGATGAACCGAACGATTATGGATAAGGTTAGGTGTCTTATGGTATCCTCAAGCATCCCAAAATCCTTTTGGGGAGAAGCTGTAAGTATAGCTGTCTACCTCATCAATAGATCACCCTCAATAACCATAAACTTCAAAACTCCTTTAGAGTTGTGGGCCAGAAAACCACCAAACCTGTCAAACCTTAGAGTGTTTGGATGTGCTGCATTTGCACATCAAAAGGAGGGTAAGTTAGACCCAAGGTCAAGAAAGGGAGTGTTTATAGGCTACCCTAGTGGGGTGAAGGGATACAAAGTTTGGCTCAAAGGTGAGCCGGGAGTAAGGGTTATTGTGAGTAGGGATGTTGTCTTTAATGAACTTGATATGCCTTGTCTAAAGACTGAATCCGATTCCGATAGTTCTACTGATATTCCCTCAGATGGGAATGCTCCCGTTGAGGTGGAGGACACCTCTGAACCATCACAAGCTCACGGACATGAACCCGAAACTAGTGGAGAGTCGGGTATACCGGCTAGTCCTCCCGAAACCGACACACCTGAATCTGAAAATTCAGATGATGATGAGGATCATCCAGAGGCACAAGCACAAGCCCTTAGAGATTACCAGCTGTCTAGGAATAGGGCTAGAAGAGTGTCAAGAGAACCTATTAGGTACGGTTATTCATACATCGTCTCATATGCTTTTGCTGCTGCATCCTATATGGAAGAGAAAGAGCCTCTGTGTTTTTCAGATGTGTTAAAGAGCCCTAATCGCTCTTTGTGGTTGCATGCTATGGAAGAGGAAATGTTCTCGCTTCACAAAAACAAAACTTGGATTCTTGTTTAAAAACCCTCAAAGCAAAAATTGATTGATTGCAAATGGATTTTCAAAATCAAAGAGACTGAATCTGCCAGTGAACCCCCAAGGTTCAAGGCTAGGCTGGTTGCAAAACGTTTTTCTCAAGTTGAGGGCATCGATTTCAATGAAATATTTTCTCCTGTTGTTAAATATAAAACAATTAGGATTATGCTTGCAATCGTTGCTTTTCATGATCTTCATCTTGAACAACTTGATGTAAAAACTGTATTCTTGCATGGGGAACTTGAAGAAACTATCTGTATGCGTCAACCGCCAGGTTTTGAGGAAAAGGGTAAGGAAAACATGGCATGACAGTCACCAAGGCAATGGTATAAACGGTTTGACTCTTTCATGCTTAAAGCTGGTTTTATTAAAAGTAATTATGATAGCTATTTATATTTTTGTGGTGATGATGTTGAAACTGCTGTTTATCTTTTGCTCTATGTGGATGATATGTTGATTGCTTGTAAGCATAGAGATAAGATTACTAGTTTGAAATCCTTGTTAAAGTCAGAATTTGATATGAAGGATTTAGGGTTTGCTTCTAGAATCCTTGGGATGAACATCAATAGAGATAGAGCTGACCACTCATTATTCATATCCCAAAAATCCTTTCTGCAAAAAATTATCTACAAATTTTCGATGCATTTATGCAAACCAGTTTGTACCCCACTTGCGAGCCATTTTCAGCTTTCTGAAAAATCTCGCCCCAAAACTGAAAAAGAAAAGAAAGACATGGCAAACATACCTTACAGGATGGCTATAGGATCCGTCATGTATTCAATAATATCCACCCGACCCGATATTGCTTACTCCATAAGTCTTCTTAGCCGATTCATGTCCAATCCGGGTAGGGATCATTGGGCAGCTCTCAAGTGGTTATTACGGTATATTAATGGGACTATTGATAGGGTTTGCTTTATCATAATTGGTCCGATAATTTTGAACTAGTTGGATATGTAGATTCTGACTTTGCAGGTGATAAAGATGGTAGGAAATCTACTACTTCTTATTTCTTTACCTTAGCAGGCAATTGCATATCTTGGAAGTCACAGTTGCAGCCTTTAGTCGCTTTATCGACTACAGAGGTGGAATACATTGCTGCCACAGAGGCGATTAAGGAAGCTATTTGGCTTCAAGGCCTTCTATCTGAATTGCATGTTTTAAATTCCAAAGCTATGATTTATACTTATAGTCAAAGTTGTCTCCACTTGTGTAAAAATATTGTTTATCATGAGAGGACTAAACACATAGATGTTAAGTATCATTTCATAAGGGAAAATGTTTCAAGTGGTTTAGTGAATATTGAGAAAATTAGTACTGAAGATAATCCTGCAGACTTTGGTACTAAAATTGTGACAACTGATAAATTTTCTTTGTGCAGGGATCTTCTTCACATTGATGAAGGTTGACTTTTTTTGAGTCTGTTGTGGCTGGAATTTTTTAGGAAAAATGTGTTCAAGGTGGAGTTTGTTGGTTATTTGGGCCTTATTTGCCCACATTTTTCATTTTTTTTTCTCAGCCCAATACTCTCTATGATTATTATGGACTGGGCTAACTAAAGGTATGGGTTGAAATTTATTGGGCCAAGATGCCGGGCCAGGCCAACCCGGCCCACTCATGGTGACTTAGGGTTTCTATATTTAAACTTTCTATTTTGGAGGATGCCCTAATTTTAGAAGGCAGCCTCCCTTTCAGTTCCATCTTTTCTCCACCTTTCGTCTCTTCCTCCTCCTCCTCCACTGCTTGACCGCCGCTGCTACCCACCTCCATGACTTATCCATCGCCGACGCAGTGAGTCGGTGTTACTGCCTGTCTGCCATCGGGTGACTGTGACAAAGAGAGAGAAAGAGAGTGAGCTGTGGGAGAGAGAGAGACTGTAAGAGAGAGTGAGGACGAGAGAGAGAGAAAGACACCCATTTCCAGTGAGCTCGGTCCGACTGAGGGACGGTGCTGCTGGCTGCTCTCCACCCTGAGCTCGCCGCAGCTCCCGAAGCTCGACCTCAATGTCGTCGGAGTCTATCCCCTGCTGCTGCTGAAACCATTGCCGCTGTACCGGCATCCTAGCCGCTTCTGCTGGTTGGAGTCGCAGCGAGCTGGCTTGCTGCGCCTCTCCTTCTCTTGATGCTGCGCCGCTCCTGCTTCGGTCGTGGACCTTCACCGGTGAGCTCTCAGCCGCGGTTCAGGTAAGCCTTCTCCCTTTTTCTTTTCTTTTCTTCTTGCTCACGATCTCTTGGAGATTTCGGCGACCTACGGTGAGCCGCTGCCGGAGAAGAAGGAGAAAGGAGGTACCTTTCCAGGAAAAGAAGAATAGGGACCAGTTTCGGAATAAGAAGAAGAAGAAGGACCAGTTTGCAATTTGTAATAGTTTACGGTCTTTCTGTGATTTCTTATTTTTGAGGGTTTTAATAGTAAATAGGAAAGTTGTGTGTAATAGTAAATAGGTTTGTGGATCTAACGATCCTCACAACAATGATGTACATATTTCTCATCTTGACCACATGTGACCCATGATACATCATTCAAGAGGAATCTTGAATTTAATTTCTCACGCGGTTGGTAACAGATTATTGGCAATCTTCCGTAAAAAAAGCTTATGCCTCTCCTCTATGCTTGACTTCCATACTTCCTGCTGCAATTCCTTTGTAAAAATGGCATTTCAAGAAAATCTTTCCTCTTAATTCTTTTTATAGGTTGTCCTAGGGGAGAATTTCCCTCACATGGAGGGGATCCAAACTAAGACATCTTTTCCCTCATTGGGAGGTATAATAATTTTGGTGATTTCTACAGCAATATTTGATAGGAATATGGATACAATAATATCAGTATTCCAGCATCCAAGCTCTAAGCCCATTAGGTCTCTAACATATTCTAGTGAGTTCATGTCCCTGAGGGATTCTAGGCGGCGGAAGTTTTCCACAGTTGGGATCCACGGATCATCCCAAATTCTTGAAGCAATTGTTCCTCCACACCTTATAGCATTCTCGCTTTTTAAGAGACTTCATATATTTAAGAACATCACTCCATATCAAGAACCTCCATTCTCCACTTGGATAATATCAAGAAATCGCCTTCCCCATAGATCTTAGATTGAATCAGTTGAACCCAAAATTTTCTTGGAGCAGTACGTATCCGCCATCCCAGTTTAGTTATGAGTTCCTCTTCTTGAGCCTCAGCCTTCCGGCCTCCTTAGGCAACAAGTTTGTTTGCATGATGTAGCTCGGCAAAGATTGTCCCACTAATTTAATAAGAACTGACCTACCCTCAGCAACAAGACATTTCATTTTCTAACATTCAACCCTCTAACTATGTTTATGAACAACTTCACCAAATGCCTTGTTTTAGACTCCATGATCACATTCTTGGATTCCCATTTGTAAGCAAATGGTTGCCCTTTCTTGACTAGACATATTTTTATGAAAGTGGATTTCGGATTTATCGAAATTTATGTTCTGACCAGTCCAATTACAGAACTACAGAACTCCTCTCGACACCTCTTGACTTCGTTCGCCTTATCAATATTTGTCTTGCAACAAATAATTAAATCATCTACATACATTTGATGAGTGACTTGGCACTTACACGCTCGAGATTTTTACCCAATGAATTTGTCCATCAGCTTCTGTTCTAAATAAAATTCTAGACAACAGTCAAAGAATATAGTAAAGGCAAGGGACATGGGTCCCCTTGACTAATCTCATAACTTGAATTGAAGTAACCAATAAACATATCCCTAAACCTATGGCATTTCATAATTTTACAAAGCATCTCCTAATTTATCTAATCAAAATCTCTTGCAAGATCAATCTTGCATGCCATAAAGTCCCTTTTACCTTTCTTTTTTATTAAGATAAAACATAATCTCCTATTTAATGATCACATTACAGTGATATTTTGCACCGGAATAAATGCGGCTTGAGCTGGATAGACAAGTTTCTCAAGTAAAGGTCTCTCAATGTAGATGTGACAATATAGGCCACGTTGCGTAAGGCGATTGGTTCATGCTGGTTTGCTTTAGAAGCTCTATATGTTTTGGAAATTAGAGCTATGAATGCATGATTTAAAGCTCTAGGTAGCTCTCCTTTCTCAAAGAAATTCCTAATGACAAGGTAAACTCTATCTCTAACTCTGCTCCAATATGCCTTTTAAAAGGTCTATGAAATCCTGTCTGGGACAGGACTCTTCCCAAATGCCATAGAGAATACCGTTGTTTAAACTTCCTCAAAGCTAGGAATAATCTGAAGTATTTTGTTATGTTCATGCATAGTATGTGCTATATTGTCTACATTTCTACATGTTATTTTCATCATTTTAGGATGTTTTTAATATATAAAATACGTATTTTAGATTAATACCCTTTATTCTTGTCTTAGGTGCTTCCTAAAGGAGAAAACGATGAAAATAAATGAAAACTGTTGAAAACAGAGTGAAAACGGCAAAGACGAAGCCAACGTCATAAATGAAGAAGGCTTACTGGCTGAGATAGGCCAACCTATGGCCAACATTAGGTCCTGGAGCCAAAAGCAGAGTATGGACAGAACCCTACCGGTAGTCGTAGGCTACTCCTATTGTTAACGGTAAGTCCTGGCCTCAACAAAAGAAAAATAGAAGCATACCACAGAGAGTAGGTCCCAACTGTAGCAGTTTTAATACATTTTTAACCCTATTTAATTGAATTTTTCATTCATAATTAGGGAGTTCCACCATTAGGGCTTAGATAGGCTAATAGGACGAACCTAGGTTAGAAAATTGCACCAAATTCAACCTCAATTAGGTTGGAAATCAGTCCAAAACAATAATTGAGAGTTGAAAGATCAAGAATTGAAGATTCAAATGAGGTATTTCGGGCTTCAATTGGGCGACTCGAGAGACGAGCTTGAGTGATATTCGGGATCACAATTTTGGCTTTAACCTTCTCCTAAGTTTTCTATTCCTTTCTTTTTATTGAATTTCAATGATTAATTCTAGTTTTAATACAATATTTAGTGGCTAGATTTTTATCTTTGGACGAGAATTGGACCCTAATACTTGATTACTATGATTTTGGATTAATTTACTAAATTCGATGTTTGTTTTCAATTGAGTTTTCTTCCAATTGTGTTTTCTTGGAATTTAACTGTCGCGAAGTTAGATTTATTGCAAGAGTGTTTGGAATTAAATAAGGAAGGATATTATAAGACAACCAATTCGGGGTTAATTAGAGCAATAGATTAGAAATATAAAATTGCACTTTTAGGTCTCTTAATCACTTGTAATTACTGCACTCATAATTGGTTAGAGAGAGAGGATGTTCTCCTCTAAGGATTAGTGAGTAGGATGGCTTCGCCTAGAGATAAGAATTTCCTGACTAGTTTTGAGGACCAAACTCAATACAACATCATTTTCTATAAGTTTTCCAATTGATTGGTAATAAGGATTAGGGGGATTCTAACATCCAAACTCTTGCTTTTTTAGTTTCAAAATCTTGATTTCTCATTTTGTTTCTTTTAGTTGAATAAACTCGCTTTTAGTAGTTTAGTTGTTTTTTTTTTCTTTCAAAACAATTCATTTTTAGGCTAAACATTAGAAAGAGCCATTAGTAATTGAGCTTTTATCGTTCCTTGAGATTCGACACTCGAGTGTAGTTTAATTACTACAGTGATAAGTCCACTTGCTTGTTACTCTAGTTTAGTAGTTTACCCCATTCATTTTTAAAAAATATCATGTTTTTGGCGCCATTACCGGAGAATTGAAAACTTAATGAAAATCGTTTTTTTCTAGTTCTTTAGTTATTTTTGCTTTTCTTGTTTTGTTCTTTTTGTTCGTTTAAATTTTTCTTTGTCATTGCATTATTCGGTTTTTTTTTTTTTTTTTACCTTTTTGTGTTGTGCTCTGTCTTCGTGAAGTTGATCATGCTTTCTTCTATTGTAGGTCGTGTAGTACTAGTTTAATACCCCGAAAGAAAATCGGTGAATTAGTACCGTTTGATCTTGAGCCTAAATGTACGCTGTGGGTGCTCGTTGCGCCTTTCAATTTGAAATGACCGGCACTAGCGTAATAGTGGCCGTCGAGAAGGCGGGGGAAGATCAAATAGTTCCACATTTCGTAAATCCTCTTTTCGTACTGCATCCACGACCACCAATGGCAAAGTGCACAATGCCGAATTATGCTCGATTGTCCATCTCTGGAACGCAGTCGAGTATAGCAAGGCCGAGGTTGGAGGCGAACAACTTTGAAATAAAGCAGAATATCATCTAGATGCTGCAAAATAACAGACTTTTAGATGAGGATCCAAACGCTCCTGCTAGAAATTTCTTAGAGGTGTGTGAAACCTTTATAATTAAATGAGTTTATGAAGATGCCATTTGGCTTCGTCTTTTCTCATTCTCTCTCAAGGGGAAGCGAAGTCCTGACATAAGTCATTGCCATCGGGATCTATAACGTCATGGGATTTGTTGGTAGAAAAACCTCTACGAAGGTATTTTCCTCCGGGTCTGACAGTGAAGTTAAGGAACGGGATTCTGTCGGTCCAGTAGATAGACAGAGAAAGTCTCTATGAGGCCTGGGAATGATGGAAAGAGCTTTTAAGAAAATGTCCCCTACATCTGGAGTATCATTTGGGGGGAGAGGGGGAGATAATTGATAAATACTTCAATTGGAGGGTGTACAGGTCATAAAATCCCTCAACAGGTATATGAACCTATTAGAGCAAATAGTGATGAATAGTTACACTTAGGAAGGGCAGTCATCAAAGCCGAAAATGATTGAAGTTCAAAGCGTAGACACCATTTTTGCCATGAAAGCTAGATTAACGACTATGATAGAGAAGAAAATGGGGAATCTAACTACTACATATTCAGGCAAAAACAATCAACTAGTCATGTTTTGCGATTTCTGCAGTGGTGGGCATCTAAATCATGAATCTCAAGCATGTGAGGACCAACAGAACAAGTTGATTTTGCACAAAAAAACCTGGTTTGGTATGCAACTATCCTAACTTCTCTTGAGGTGGTGAAGGACCACCAAGACTACAACTAACTCGGAAACTCAAAATACGCGTCCTCCTTCGTCGTTGCCATATGAAGGAACGTTACAGAATCATCCTCCACCAGCGACGGCAAACCTGTAAGAGCTGATAGTAAAATTTACGAGTGCCACAAAGAACCAGATGAACATAATAGAAGCAGCCTAGAGGAATCAAGAAGCCTTGATCTAAAACTTAGAAAAGCATATTGGGAAGCTGGTGTCTGAGAGAACTTCGGGAACTCTCCCAAGCAACATAGAAGTGAACCCGAGAAAGCATATAAATTCTATCTGGATGACAATTGATGAGGAGATTCCTACAGCTAAGAAAGAAATGATCGTACAAGAAAAGAACTCTAGTTAAAAGAAAGAGTGGTCATCTAATGTTTTGGAAAGTAAAGGAGCAGAGCTGAAGAAAGGTGTAGAGTTGAAGGAAGAAGAAGGAAAGAGGAAGCCAACAAGTGCTGGTTAAAAGCCAAAAATCCCATTTCTAGAGGCACTTGTTCGGCATGGTAGTCAGGACAGCATGAGGAAGTATGTTGAAATATTTAAACAACTTAAAATAAACTTACCTCTTGTGTGATCTACTTTTGCAGGTATCCAAGTATGCGAAGTACTTGAAAGGAATGCTGACTAAGAAGAGCAAACTACATGATGCATCAACACATGTCCTGGGAGAAGAGTGTTCGGCCATCGTTATCAACAAGGAGAAACTACTGTAGAAGTTAGAAGACCCAAGGAGTTTTACTTTCCCTTGCATTATAGCTAGTATTAAAGTTGATAAGGCGTTAGCCGATCTAGGTTCTAGTATAAACGTAAAGTCATATGCCATGTGTAAAAAGTTAGGCCTAGGAAAACCGAGACACGTTAGGATGTCCATTAATTTGGCACATAAGAGCGTAAGACATCCTAGACGGGTCATAGAAAATTTTCTAATCAAGGTTAAGGACCTTGTCTTTCCTATTGATTTTGTCATCTTAGATATGGAGGAGATAGACTCTCCCATTATTTTGGATCACCTTTTCCTGTGTACATTGAGGGAATTAATTGATATGGAAAAGGAAAGTTGATCCTAAATGTGGGGGATAATGATATAGTGTTTAAATTCCCATTAAATTCACCTTCCCCTCCTCAAGGACAAGACACTTTTCGTTGCATTGATCATAAAACTGATGAAATGTCTTTGTCTCTATAGGAAACTCCCCCAAAGAGAGACAAAGCGTCAAAGAAGCCTAAGGAGAAAGGGAAGCATCTTGCCCCCCCACAATGAAGACTAGATTGAAAAAATGGGTGCCGGTGAAGCGCATTGAGAAAGAGAAGCCAAAGAAATACTTAGGTTCCGTGATCTAGGAGGTACTCTTGCCAACTGAGAAGGGAGTTTCTCATATTGTTATATCTTTGTTGTAATTGTAGAATTGTGTCATTATGTTTTCTTGTACTTTTGTCTGTATGATTTGTTGTTATGTGTTATTAAGGTGTGATTGGAGAGTTTATAACCAGCTAAGGATGAGTTCGAAGCTTAAAAAGAATAAATGAGACATGCCAGAATGAAATGAGGCTGTAGTTGCAAAAAAAGAGGAATTTCTAACAGCTGAGCAAAACTCTACCATGGACGGTAGGGTCAAGGTTGAAGCAGTATTCGGTTGGCAAAATCTTACCACGGACAGTAGGCTAGACTTACCGCCAGCGGTAGGTTTGTGGTACACAGAGTTTGTTACGATAGAAGCCTACCGCGGTAGGTAGGCCTCAACCTACAGGACACGGTAGGTTGTGGGGTAAGCTACGTTTAAGTGTTTTTTAGGTAAACGCGTCAGGTCGACCCGTTTTCACCCCCAAATTTTAGTTTTCTTTCCCGAAATTCTGCAACTTCTCTCATTCTCTCAAAATCAAATCCCTAATTTTACAGTCCTCTTCCTCCCTACCTCCCTTTCCTTACCAATCTTCTTCCTTTCTTGGCACTCTCTCTTTTCGTCCCCTACATCAGCAACATTCCAGTGAGCACACCTCTAGGAGCACCACCTCCGGTTTATTTCATCTCTCTCTCTCTCTCTCTCTCTCTCTCTCTCTCTCTCTCTCTCTCTCTCTCTCTCTTTCTCTCTCCATTTCATTTTTTTTCTCTCCTTCTCAATCGCCGTTTTTTTACCCCATTCGTTTTCACCACCTCCAATTTTCCCTCTTCGACACCATACTCCACTTTTTCTATTTTCTTCTCTCTTTCATTTTATTTTGTTAATTACTTTCTACTAAAATGTGTACTTTATCTATTTTGGGTTTCTAACAAAATTTTACAGAAAAAATTAAACAAAAATTTCTGGCAAGAATTTCGGTGACTCCGGCGGACCTCCGGTGGCACAAAGTTCGAGGCAAAAAACTGTTTCGTTAGACTTGTGGCGGCAATTGTCTAGTCAAACGACCTCAGGCTATTTTTTATATCCATGCCTCCCTTGAACTTTTTAAATTTTACTTGTTCTTGCGTTTGAATTAGTGAAATGTCTTTTGTGTTAATTGTATTTGAGTGAGTAGCACTCAATTTTCTATTTTTCTCATTCTTTTTCATTTAACTTGTTTTACATTTTCCCACACACGGGAGACTCTAGGACACGTTACACATGGGCTATGTTACATGTTATTTTCTTTTTGTGTGTTTTTGTATTTTGCAATTCATTCTTTGTGGCGTTGGTTGTGTTGCTGTTGTTGCACTGTTTTTCCTCGTACTCCTCTCTTCTCCATGCCTTTTATTCATCCCCTCATGGCTGCAAAGAAATCAACCACTTCTTCCTCAAAATCCAAACAGGCTCGGATTGAACAATCCACGCCCGACACCACCACTCCCAATATTCATCTATTCCCGGAGTGTCTTTTTCCGTCAGTCTGGAAACGGGTAACTAACAGGGAGACGCTTAAGATTGTTATCAAAAAATCATTCAATGAGTTGATCATCGAATATTTAGAACTAGAACGTCTTGTTCGGGAGTTGGTTTGGGTCCCTCTTTTTTACTTATTTCTGGAGATTTCTACCTCGACCTTGTTTGTGAGTTTTATGCAAACATGCTCCATAAAACAGACAAGGATCTTCAAACTATCATTTCTACTATTAAAGGACTTAGAATCATATTAGGTATGGAATGTCTCGCAGCCATTCTTGGGATTCAGGACGAGGAAACTCCACCACTGTGGACTCGAACCGAAAAACAATCGACGAGTACCCGAACTAGAGTTACAAGGCGACCTGTGATCGCTTTGGTACCGGCCGAGTTCGATGGATCGTAGTCTGTCCTCCATGGGGGTGATTTCCTCACACTCTTTCCTTGTGCCCTTACTTACTTCTTCGGGCATATATTAGTTTAAAAGGGAGGCGGGCAGAGTGATGTTCGCATTCTTGACCTCTACATGATTCATAAAATTCACGATCAATCCTCCTTCTCTATTGCTTCTTTGATGATCCAAACTGTAACGCCCTGCCCAGTAAGCACCTAGCATGACTCTAAAATTTTGGGCGTCATGAAAGTAAAGTTCAGGATCTGATGTGGTGGAGTATAGTGTTTTCGACACTTAAAGGTATTTTATAGATACTTAGGAATGAGAGTAAAATTTTATGACATTGAGCTTTTATTAATGGAGTGTATAAGTGCCTTTAAGCTGGAATCTTTGTTTTTAGAATACCTAGTATGCATATTTTAGAAATTTAGACACTTCACATTCCCATATAAGGTATTAAAATAATGAGTAGAAAAAAAAATAGTGGTTAAGGAATTTTCGGCCACCTCTTGTATCCACACGTCACCACCATTTCGTTTTTTTTTTCTTCTTTTTCCTCCAACCGCCATTATCCTCTTATATATATGTATAGGATAGTAAAGTCTTTTGTTTTTTTTCTTTGTTTTGTTTGTTGGGCAGCCATCATAGCTTTTCAATTCAGGTTAATGATTTCAATGTTGCATGATATATATTTGCATATTCTTTGCATGTTCTTTTCCTTTTTATTTTTGTTAAATTATATACATAGTTTAAGTTTGTTGATTTTTTTAGGATTTAAATGTTTTAAATGGGTTTCAGTATCTAGTTACTTGTGGTTTCTTAAGAGAGAATAATATCCTTAAAGGTATAAGATTTCGACCTTTTTAAAGAACTACTAGATGTATCTATATATATACATCCTAAGTTCATTTCGTAGGATCTCGATATTATTTAGGAATAAGATTATCTGTCTAGTGCTTCATTAAATATTAAGTATTTTTATTACTATATTTGTAGAATAAAAGCACCAGATCGGTATTCAGGTGAGTCCACAAACCTCATTTTATCATGTCATTTCAAATGCTACAGGATGCATAAATATGATTTCTAAACTTATCATAAAATACTTACTACTTTTGGAACGATATAACTTAGCATTTTTTTATTAATTGGAGATGTTCTCCACAATTTGTTACCTGTTCCTTAGAAATGAATAGGAGCGGTGCTCCATAGAGGTGTTTTCGTTTTTAAATAGATTATTATTGTTGTGATAAAACATTAGTTTTTCCACAGATTTTTTGGAAATACTTATGAGTTAGAAAATGCTCTAGTCTTAAAAAGTTACATGATAAGACATGCATGAATGTAGACTTGGCATATTTGTAAAATCTGCATAAGCATGTGATGACTAGTGGATGGGGATTTTCGCTGCTCTGAAACGTTTATGACATGAATCTGTTCCGACGGCCAAGCAAGTGGCCTTTTGGTCTGCAAATACATATGAAACCCCATTTCGACTAGGGTTAAAGTTCTGCTTATGATTATGTGGTCGGAAGCAGCAAAAGATTGCACTGTACGTGGCTAGTCCCCCGTATTAGGGCATCTTCTAATGATGTAGATAGTTTTTTACTCTGAGGATGGATCCACTTGAAAGAAAGTGTGTAGTACGGTGGAAGGTTTTGACCCAATCGATATATACATTAACATCGTATCATGCTCTACGGTGGGTCAGCCGCCTTGTAGAGAGTCAGGAGGGACTTGAAACTGAGGTTGGTCTCAGGGCAGACCTGGTAGGTGCCCAAGGAATCTGCAGCCTAGTTTGGCCAGTGATATGGAGAGTGCAATTATTATGGAATCGAGCGCTCGTAAGATGTTTGGCTGGTATTGACTATGAGATACCGGAACTTGTTTCTGATAACTTCGTTATAGGATCCGAACTTTTTTGTGGAGCCCGACTGTTGCACTACATGTTTATTTAATTTCGGGTGTAGAATCTGCACTAATGTGTTTTTATTCGCTCAAGCATCTCACTTGCATTTGAACCCCTCATGTAGATTCAAGTGTCAGTGCTGTTAAAGAAATGAAAGGAAAATGGTTTCTTATAAAATTGCAAGGACTGTTTTCGTGAAACTACATCATTATCGTTTTAAAGATATCACTAACGCACACACACACGTAGACTCACTGAGTGTTCGCACTCACGTTTTTCTATATCATGTTTTTTTTCTAGATTGACTTAGGATGAACAGAGGCACAGTAAGCCGCTGAAGTAGTATGCTTGAAGTTTTGAGATTGGGTCATTCCAGGAAAGGACATGCGTTTATGTTTTTATTTTATTTCTTAAACTCGAGCCGTTTGTAAAGTTCTTCCTCTCACTTCGGTTTTTGGATTTGTTTGTCTAAAGTATTTTCATCCCTGTGTTAGAATAATCATGAGAAGTTTCCTTGAACATTATGTCTTAATGTTCAGTTTAGTTTTTTTGTTTTTCGCTGTGTATTCTCGGTATATGCTCTTAAGTGTTACTCCAGGTTTTGCTTTAGTTTCTTTTGGAACTTGTAGTTTAGTGCCGAGAGGTACGCACATACCCTACCCAGTCACAGTTAACCTAGTGGAATGGTCGGGGGTATCACAGGTGGCATCAGAGCTCTAGGTTCGATTTACGGTTAGAGTCAGTAGATCTTAGATGAGTACTAGGAGGTAGCTGCATACTTTTATTTTGCTCGAAGACTTTTAAGTTCCCTTTTCTCTTTCAGTTTGCTCATTGTGTTATTAGTCTAGCAGGAATAATGCTCCTGTGTGTACACGATGTCATATCTTTTGCATAATCACAGTGAGAGGATATATAGACATATTATGTTTTTTGAATTGATGATGGTTCTGGGGAGAGAGTATCAAGATTATTTTAGTTATCAAAAACGATTATTTTTTTTTTTTACTTGTAGCTCGATCGAGGGATCTCGTGCGACATAAGGTATTAGAAGAAAACTCTGATGAACTTGCAGTGTATTAATTGCACAAAGAGTAAAAGTGAAATTCTTATTAGGTACAAGATGTATTTCATATTGATTTATGTCATCCCTACTTCAGTGACACCAAAGAACCTCATGCACTTTGTAAAATCGACATTTCATTGATGTTGTCTCAGCAGAAAGAGCTCTCCAGTCCTTCGTTTGGTATTCGATACATAGTGTGTAAGTATTACTCCACACTGCCGATCGATGAAGATAAAGATGGGGATGAGCCTATTAGAATGGAGCTAGTGATGAGTTCAACTTGATAAGGAAAACAATAAGTGATGACGATGATGGGTAGACTAGAAGCTAAGTTTCTTGGGATTTGGAATATTAGTATATCTTGTGAATGCGAGATTGGCAATCTAATATGAGAGTGGGGAATGATTAATATAGTTGTTGAGATCTTTCTGTGTTTTCGCTATGAGTTTCATCCAAAGTACTTTTGATAAGCTCAGTATTAGACCATAATCTTTAGGAAGAAGATGTACCTAAACTGGGCTGGTGTACTTGCATTTTGCTAGGATTCTTTGGTTTACACTATACATATGTGCCAAGTATAAATCTAGTTTTGTGAGTGTGATTCTTTAATGCTTGTATATAACCAAGAAGAGCTTAGGATCATGTTGATCGCAAATTATGTTATGTATGGTACATCAATGGCTTATTTTGTATATATGCTCTATGCCGTGCACCAAAAACTATTTTTATTAATTTAGAAAATGTTACAATCTTTAATTGACATACAATTCTAGTGTATGGTGGTCTATGTGTAAGTTTTAACCTATAAATTAAGGTTTAGGTATTTAACATTGAGTAGAGGCTTTTGGAAAGAACAGGGGAAGTACAAGGAGATAATAATTGTTTCAATCATTTGAGGGAAAGGGCGTGATAGTAAGAATGGATTGGTTGACTAGACATTTGATTATATGCATTGTGGGTGAATTTAGTTAAGTTTAATCAGTCAATGTCTCTAATCTTTAGAGTTACGGGGAAAAAATAGAGAATCACTTTATCCATAAGAGTAATACTAGAAACTCACGATAGAAGACTACTAAGGATATTTAACGTACTTGTGTAACTAGTCTAGAAGTTGAAGTTGTAATTTGTATCAGTGATAAAGGAGTTACTAGAAATTTTTAAAAGAAATTGATGACCTCACCTCCAGAATGGGAATTGGAGCCTAGGATAGCATATAAAAAAATAGAGGATGAGCCAATATTTCAAACCATGTATCGGATAATACAAGAAGAATTAAGGGTATTAGAGAAACTGTTGTTGAGATTGTTACAACAAGGATATATCCATCCATGTATATCTCCTTGGGGTGCGTCAATTTTGCTTGTAAAGAAGAGATATGGGACCTTGGGATGTGTGTAGACTACAGATGACTAAATTGTGTGACAATTAAAAACAAGTACCTACTCTCACTTATTGATGAGTTGTTTTATCAATTCCGAGAAGCAGGATATTTTTCTAAATTGGACCTGACACATGGGGTATTATTAAGTCAGGAAAAGAGAAAAAGATATTCTGATGACGACTTTCAACACACATTATAAGAATTATGAGTTTGTCTTCATGCCATTTGGATTGACAAATGCACCTGTGACATTTATGCAATTGATGCATAGGATTTTCTGCCCTTGCTTGGATAACTTAGTAATGATTTCCATTGATGATATTATTGTGTATTAACCTAACATCGAAGCACATGAACAACACCTTTGAAGAGTGTTGTAAACCCTAGAGGAGCATAAATTGTACATCAAGTTTAGTGAATGTGAGTTTTGGATGGCGAGAAGTGACTTCCTTAAGGCATGTGATTACTCAGGAAGGAGTATCAGTAGATCTAATAAAAGTGGAGTAGTGACCGATTGGATGTAACCCAAAATACCAATAGAGGTACATATCTTCTTAGGTATGAAAGGGTGCTATCGGAGATTCATAAGAGACTTTTTTTTAGGAATGTTAGACTTTTAACGCAACTTACAAGGAGAGTTATCGAGTTTAAATAGGTGGAGAAGTGCAAGAGAAGTTTCTAAGAAGTAAAACATCAACTAACTTCGGCACAAGTTGCTTCGTTACCTAATCCGAGTGAGGAACTTTACCTATAAAGAGAAGGCCTAGGAGCCGTGTTGTTGTAAGATAGGAAGGTTGTAGCTTATATTTCGAGAAAGTTGAAGGATCATGAACGAAATTATCCAACACACGATTTGGAATTAGCAGCTATCGCGTTTGCGCTTAAGAAGTGGCGACGCTATTTGTATAGAGTTAAGTATGAGATCTTTACCGATCATATAAGCTTAAAGTACCTGTTTTCTCAGAAGGACTTGAACATGAGACAATGTCAATTGATGGAATTGCTGAAGGAATATCGATGCCCAATTAACTACCATCCGGGAAAGGCGAATGTGGTAGTAGATGCAATGAGTAGATAAGCAAATATATCAAGTCTCACCTTAATATCTACCTTGCAACAAGATATTACAAGCACCCAAAGGAATGGCGTGAGATTCTAGGAATTTAAGAACTGAGTGGAAACTAAGAAGTAGATAGATTGTTAGACATTAGAAATCGATAGGAGCTTGTACTTTCCTAATCGATTGCACATTCCTGACGAAACCGATCTTAAGCATAAAATACTAGAAGAAGCACACAGAAGTAAGTATTCTATGCATCTTGGAGAGAATAAGATATACAAAGATTTAAAGCAAAACTTTTGGTGGAATGGAATGAAGAGAGAGATTACGAAGTATGCGGCAGCCTGCCTTACGTGTCAAAGGATTAAAGCGGAACACCAAAAGTCAGCAGGACTACTATAACCGCTACCTGTTCATGAATGGAAATGGGATCATGTGACAATGGACTTTGTCACAAGATTGCCCTGAACCAAGGGAGATAAAGATGCTATCTGGGTAATTGCTAACTGACTAACTAAAGTGATGCATTTTATTGCCATAAATATGACATACCTCTTGGACAAGTTAGCACATATCTATGTAGAAGAGATCGTACGACTTCATGGGGTGCCTGTTGATATTGTATCAGACAGAGACCTAAGGTTTACTTCAAGGTTTTCGCCAAAGTTCCAGTCAGCTATGGGGACTAACTTGAGTTATAGTACCACAGTACACCCCCAGACCATTAGACAGTTCGAAAGAACAATTCAAAACCAAGATGATATGCTGAGAGCTTGCACCTTAGAGTTTTGGAACAAGTGGGTTGACAATCTTGCCTACACTGAGTTTTCTTATAATAATAGCTACCACTATTCGATAGGGATGGCACCATTTGAAACATTGTATGGCAGGAGATGCAGAACGCTCCTGTATTGGGATGAGGTTGGAGTTCGATCTCATTGGAGACAAAGAAACTTGATGCCAGAGTTGGAGGAGATGCAGAAACAAGTTAGGATAATTCAAGATTAGATTCAGACAGCTAAAAGTAGACGGAAGAGCTGTGCGGATAATAAAAAAGGGATCTGGAGTTTAGTGTGGGAGATTGACTTTTCTTAAAGCTTACGCCTGATATATTGGACCGTTTGCAATTATTGACAGGGTTGATAAAGTGGCATGTCGGCTAGCCTTGCCAAGTGAGCTGATCGATATACATGATGTTTTTCATATATCACAATTGAAGAGGTACCATCATGCACCTGATCATGTTCTCAATGATGACAGTTGGAGTTACGAGCCGGTTTGTCATACGAAGAAAAAACAAACTGAGATTATAGGGTGAAGTGTAAAAGAGTTACGTAGGGACAGATTCTAATGTGTAAAGTTGTATGGAGGCATCATGGAATTGAAGGGGCAACCTGGGAGACTGATGAGTACCTGAAGAATAAATATTCAGAACTTATAGGTATATGACTATTTAATTTTGAGGATGAAATTTCTTTTAAGGGGAGTAGAATGTAATGCCCTGCCCTGTAAGCACCTAGCATGACTCTAAAATTTCGAGCGTCAAGAAAGTAGAGTTCGGGATCTGATGTAGTGGAGTATAGTGTTTCCGACACTTAATGGTATTTTATAGATACTTAGGAATGAGAAAGTAAAACTTTATTACATTCAGCTTTTATTAGTGGGGTTTACAAGTGCTTTTAAGCGGGAATCCTTTTTTTAGAAACCTAGTATGCGTATTTTAGAAATTTAAGCACTTGATATTCCTATATAAGGTTTTAAAGTAGTGAGTAGAAAAAAAAACTTAGTGGTTAAGGAATTTTCGGACACCTCTTGTATCCACCTGTCACTACCATTTCGTTTTCTTTCTTCTTCTTCCTTTTCCCCAACCGCCATTATCCTCTTATATATAGATATATATAGGATAGTAAAGTCTTTTTCTTTTCTTAGTTTTGTTTGTTGGGCAACCATTATAGCTTTTCAATTGAGGTTAGTGATTTCAATGTTGGATGATTATGTATATTTGCATATTCTTTGCATGTCCTTTTCCTTTTTATTTTTGTTATATTATATATATAGTTTAGGTTTGTTGAATTTTTCAGGATTTAAATATTTTAAATGGGTTGTAGAATATACTTAACTGTGGTTTCTTAAGAGAGTATATTTTTAAAGGTATAGGATTTTTGACCTTTTTAAAGAATTACTAGATATATATATATACATCCTAAGTTCATTTCGTAGGTTCTCGATATTATTTAGGAAATAAGATTATTTGTCTAGTGCTTAATTAAATATTAAGTATTTTTATTGCTATATTTGTAGGATCATAGCACCAGATCCGTATTCAGGTGATTCCACAAACCCCGTTTTATCATGTCATTTCAAATGTTATGCGCTATATAAATATGATTTCTAAACTTATCATAAAATATTTACTGCTTTTGGAACGATATAACTTAGCATATTTTTTATAATTTGAGATGTTTTCCCCAATGTGTTATATGTTCCTCAGAAATGCATAGGAGCGGTGCTCTATATAGGTGTTCTTTTTAAAATAGATTATTATTGTTGTGAAAAAGAATTAGTTTGTACACAGATTTTTCGGAAATAATTATGAGTTGGAAAATGCTCTAGTCTTGAAAAGTTACATGATTTGTAATGCATGAATGCGGACCTGGCATATTTTGTAAAATCTGCATAAGCATGTGATAATTAGCGGATGGGGATTTTCGCTACTATGAAATGTTTATGACTTGTATCTGTTCCAATAGCTGGGCAAGTGGCCTTTTAATTTGTAAATTCATATGAAAACCCCATTCCGACCAGGGTTAAAGTTCTGGTTATGATCATGTGTTCGGAAGTGTCAAAGGATTGCAATGTACGTGGCTAGTCCCAGGTACTAGGGCCTCCTCTGATGACGTGGACAGTTTTTACTCTGAGGGTGGATCCACTTGAAAGAGGGAGCGTAGTAGCGTGGAGGATTTTGACCCAATCGGTATTTACATTGACATCACATCATGCTCTACGGTGGGTCGGCCGCCTTGTAGAGAGTGAGGAGAGACTTGAAACTAAGATTGGTCTCAGGGCAGACCTGGTAGGTGCTCCAGGAATCTGTAGCTTGGTTTGGCCAGTGATATGGGGAACGCAGTCGTTATGGAATCGAGCGCTGGTAAGAAATTTGGTTGATATTGACTACAAGATGCCAGAACTTGTTTCTGAACACCTCGTTATGGGATCCGGACTTCGTTCGTGGAGCCCGACTATTACATTACATGTTTCTTTGAATTTGGATGTAGAAGCTGAACTGATGTATCCTGATTCACTCAAACTTCCCAGTTGCATTCGAACCCCTCATGTAGATTCAACTATTAGTGCTGTTCAAAAACAAAAGAAAATGGTTTCATATAACATTGCATGGACTGTTTTCTTGAAACTGCATCATTATCGTTTTAAAGATATCACTAAAGTACATACACATGGATTCACTGAGCATTTGCGTTCACGTTTTTCTTCATCATATTTTTTTCCAGATTGACTCAGGATGAACAGAGACACATTAAGCCGCTGAAGTAGTATGCCTGAAGTTTTGAGATCGGGTCATTCTCGAAAAGGACATGTGTTTATGTTTTTATTTTATTTCTTAAACTCGAGCTGTTTGTAAAGTTCTTTCTCTTACTTCGTCGTGTGTATTTGTTTGTGTAAAGTATTTTCATCCCTATGTTAGAATGATGATAAGAAGTTTCCTTAAACCTTATGTCCAGAGCGTAGCATTAGTGTTTGGTTCGCTTATTTTGTTTTTCGCTGTGTATTCTCTGTATATGCTTTTAAGTGTTACTCCAGGTTTCGCTTTGGTTTGTTTTAGGACTTGTAGTTTAGTGCAGAGAGGCACACACATACCCTACCTAGCTGCAGTTAACCTAGTGGAAGGGTTGGGAGTATCACACACATGATGCATAACACTGGGTGTGGCAACACAAAAACATGTGTGTATCATTACCTTGTTAGTTTGTCTAGAGTTTTTGTTGCTTTTAACCTAAATTCTGTAAGGGAACAATGATCATCGACAAGACCGACGCAGATAATAAAATTTATGAGATTCAACAACTACGGTTATTCTTGGGACAAGGCCATCAAAGTATGGATACCTCAGGCCGAGGAGGATCAGTTGTGGGAATGCAACTATGCTGGGTTTCGATCAATGAAGAAGACCACACAAACCAGCATTGGAGTGTCTTTCTGACAACCCGTAGATGATGAGAGCGAGGACGATAAGTCCTATGACCTCTCGATCAAGGATGCACCTCTCATAGTGCCAATGGACGAGTTCCAGACTGAGATGCGGGTTACTTTCGAGGAGCTCTGCATCACTAAAGATATTCATAGGAACATCAGAGTGCATTCATTAATCACAGGAGGTTATGCTGGCCCTACTACGTAGCAGATCATTACCCGATCAGGACAGTAGCGAAGGTGGCAGCATGCACTTTTGTCCGCAATAGCGAGTTTTCTTTTCTTTTCTTTGCACACTTCCTTTTCCTTCTCTTTTTATACTTTCTCGTTTTCTTTCATGTTTTGTCTTTTTTTTTTTTTTTATTGTTTAAGTTACATTTTCCGTTATTGTTTCTTTTTCTTATTTTTTTCTTTGTGTGGGAATTACTTTCCAATATGCTTACCTGCTTTATATCTACGAGATTGCTTCATATGTATGTGTTTTGTTGTTTTTTAGTTGGTCTGGCATCCACATTCAGGATAATGTGGTTTTAAGTGTGTGTGTATGTATGGAGTGGGGAGGGGTATTTATGCCTTTTTATTCTTTTCTCTCATTTCTTTTATTTTTTTACTTCTATTATCTTATTTGAAAAATCCCATAAAAATCAGAAAAATTCAAAACTTTTATCTCTTTTCCCTTTTCTTATACTTAGAAAACACCAAAAATACATTTTTTTTTTGCCACTTTGACTGCATAATTGCAAAACCCTCTGGGTTGGTCGAAAAGGCATATTGCTCGATCACCTTAGAAACCATACTTATTTGATATTCTTACATGATCAATGATTTTCATGCACTTGTAAGTGTCGATTAGTAATAGAAGCCTAGTAATCTTAGGGGATTAGCATAATGAGAATCTTTTTTGGGTTATTGCCTGCATTTTTATGTTTTTTTATCCTTGGAAACAAAGAGTTCTAGTCTAGGGTAGTCCTAGAAATAAGAGTCTTAGGCCTTCCTTGTACAGTTTGTGAATTTTTTGCCAAATCTTTTTACAAAATCAACTCCCAGTTTCCTTTTTGTGCTTTTATGCCAAGGGTTTCAATCCCTTCTGTTCTTTGTTCTTTAAAACTCACAATACCAAAAAGACCTCAATTGTTTTACGATGAACGAATTTGATGTTTGTTTTCAAAAAAATAAAAAATAAAAATTGCATAAAACAAAGACAAAATATGTGCTAGATTGCCTACATTTCTATATATTATTTTCATTGTTTTACGATGTTTTTAATATAGAAAAAAAGATATGCTAGATTGTCTACATTTCTATATATTACTTTCATTGTTTTACGATGTTTTAATATATAAAACGTGCATTTTAGACTAATACCCTTTATTCTTGCCTTAGGTACTTCCTGAAGGAGAAAACGATGAAAAGAAACAAAAACGGAGAGAAAACGAAGAAAATGAAGCCGACGTCATAAATGAAGAAGACCAACCGCCTAAAGTAGGCCAACCTATCGTCCACGATAGGTCTTGGAGCCAATAGCAAAGTATGGACAGAACCCTACCAGCAATGGTGGGCTAACCCTATTGTCGATGGTATGTCCCAACCTCAACAAAAGAAAAAGAGACAGAACCCTACTGTGAACGAAAGGGCTCGACCTACCGTACGCGGTACGTCTCAGCTGTAGCAGTTTTAATATATTTTTAACTCTATTCAATTGATTTTTTCATTCATAATTAGGGAGTTCTGCCATTAGAGCTTAGAGAGGTGAATAGGAGCGAACCTAGGTTAGAAAATTCCCCTAAATTCAACCTTAATTAGGTAGGAAATCAGTAGAAAAAGGGTAATTTGAGAGTTGAAATATCAAGAATTGAAGATTCAAATGAGCTATTCGGGCTTCAATTGGGTGATTCGAGAGACGAGCTTGGGTGACATTCGAGATCACGATTTTGGCTTCAACCTTCTCTCGAGCTTTTTTTTTCTTTCTTTTTACTGAATTTCAATGATTAATTCCAGTTTTAATAAAATGTTTAGTGGCTACACTTTTATGTTTGGATGAGGTTGAACCCTAATAATTGATTACTATGATTTTCGATTAATTTACTGAATTCAATGTTTGTTTTCAATTGAGTTGTCTTCCAATTGTGTATTGTTGCAATTAACTGTCTCGAATTCGATTTATTGCAAGAATGTTCAAAATTGAAAAATGAAGAACATTCTAGGATAACCAATTCGAGGTTAATTGGGGCAATAAGTTAGAGATATAAATTGCATTTTAGGTCCCTTAATCACCTGTAATTATTGCACTTATAGTTTGTTAGTAAGAGAAGAGATTCTTCTCTAAGGGTTAGTGAGTAGGGTGGAAAAGAGATTCTCCTCTAAGGGTTAGTGAGTAAGGTGGCTTTCACCTAGAGATAGGGATTGCCCAACTAGTTGTGAGGACCTAACTTGGTAGTACAACATTGTTTTCTATAAGTTTTCCAATTGATTAGTAACAAGGATTAGGGGGATTCCAACATCCAAACTCTTACTTTTATAGTTTTAAAATCTTAATTTATTTTTTTGTTTTATTTAGTTGAATAAACTCCTTTATAGTATTTTAGCTTATTTTTCTTCCAAAACAATCCATTTTTAGGGTAAATATTACAAAGAGCGATTAGTACTTGAGCTTTTATCGTTCCTTGAGATTCGACACTCAGGCGAAGCTCGATTACTACAGTGATAGGTCCACTTGACTATTACTCTAGTTTAGTAGTTTAAAAAAAAATCAATGCAACATATCACGTGTTATGGATTGATCTAACTACCCCAGCTCCACTAGAGCTATGAATATATGACTTAAAACTCTAGGTAGCTCACCTTCCACAAAGAAATTCGTAATGGCTTGGAAAACTGCATGTCCAACTACTCTCCAATATGTTTTGTAGAAGGTAGGAGAAATCTCGTCTGGGCATGTAGGACTCTTCCTAAATGTGATAGAGAAAACTATTGTTTTAACTTCCTAAAAGCTAGGAATAATCTCAATTATTTTGTTATCTTCATGCATGATACTAGGTGTTATGTATTGATCTAGCTATCCCACCTCCCCAAGATTTCTATTTGAGAATAATCCTTGTAAAATCTCCACAAATATATCAGCAATTTCATTATTTTCAGCCATCCATGTACTGCGGGATTTTTGGAGATATTGAATCTCATTATATCTTCGGTGTACTATAGTTGAAAGATGGAAGTATCTTGTATTTGCATTATCCTTCTCCATACATTGAGATTCGGCCTTATCTCTTTACAGGATTTCCTCCCTCTACAATAACTCTTCTAATTCTAATTGTAGACTTACCTTTTCCTCGAGAACTTTGTTAGTTCGTGAAGCACACTGCAATTCCTCTATGTGGCTTGTTGAATGTTTGGTAATATCTTGCACATGACCAAAGGAGGCCTTATTCCATCTCTTCAAATCTATAGTAGTTCTTTTAACACGGGCCGTCAGTTGAAACATCGGACATCCTCTTATCTTCTCTTTTCATGCTTCTGCGACTAACATTCCCGAACTTTGAACCCTTATCCACATGGTTTCAAACTTAAAAGGCTTCGGGAGTTTGATATTTATTGGTCTCATTTCCAAAAAAAGTGTGATTTGAAATAATCATTATCAAATATGTTACCTTCCATCAGGAAAAAAAGCAGCCTCCAAACACCATTTACCATACCATTTCTTGGATTTTGTCTGATTTTTTAGTTCTAATTTGGTTTTTAGTACAATTAAAGTCCTATATTTTAAATTTAGTTATATCTTAACTCTTCTAAGGTCTTAGACTCTATAAATGAGAAATTTGACAGCCTTTGATATTCAATTATTCAATCTTTAATTCTTTCTTTTCAGTACTTTAGTTTTAGGGTTAGTGTTTTAGCCATTAGGGCTAAACGCTTAAACAAATAGAATCCAATTTCCTTTGCTACCCAGTTGCATGGACTCTCTCTCTCTCTCTCTCTCTCTCTCTCTCTCTCTCTCTCTCTCTCTCTTGGAATCCTGTTATGGCAAGCATTTGCAAACTATGCCTTCATTATAAATATCAAAACAGCTTCCTATTATTCGACAAGAAGTGAAAAGAATAATGTTCTTATATGACTCTTACATAAATATGCCTTATGCCTTCATTATGTTCTTAATGTTCTTATATGCCTTCATTATAAATATCAAAACGGCTTCCTATTATTTGACAAGAAGTGAAAAGAATAATGTTCTTATATGACATTCGATTTCCCCATTCACATTAAGTGTATGAAATTGGAGATGAATGATCAATGGATTCAAATGTCTAGGGAGTTTTTTTGGCTACATAAACGTAATATTTATTTTCCCAAGTCCAACAAGCATAAGCAAAATAGTATTGTGAAATATTGGCAAGATTGTGATAGAGAAAAGACCACCTTTATGATGTAAAAAGAGTTTGGTATTATCCCCTCATTATACAGATTTTAAAGAATGAACATGGTAAGTTGAAAAAATAATGGTAATTAATTACATTTAAAAAAAAATTAGACTCAATTGTTATCACAAGAAAGTAATCCTACTAATAACATGAAGCACTTAAAATTTATGCTTTTCTGGAAAAGTAATTCATTAATAAAATGCGTAACTATTTGATAGATTATAGAATAGTAACTAGAATTTCTTCTTTTCAACAAAACAATTTAGACAAATTTCTTTAGGAATGAAAAAATATACTTATTCGGGCTATGCTTTTTGTTTGCAATTTATTCAAATTGCATTTGTCTATTAAGAAGTGCTTCTACCGCTGACCTACTATCTTGCCACTTCTTCTTTTATTAGTTAGTTAATTTATGATTATAAATTGGTAGAGGTCCTTTCCAAACCACTGCACTATGGAAGTGTGTTTACAAAAAGATATAATAAATTTTCATTTCCCTATGATAACTTCAAAAAGTCCATTCACGTTCTATCTTGATAAGAAAACAAAAGAAGGAAAACCGAGGATTTTAAAATACTTATTTCTCTATAGAATATTTAAAATATTTATGCAGTACAAGTTATTTTCCTAACATTTTTAAATATTTTCCTCGCATAAAAAATTATACCTGATCAATTTGCTCAAAAGAATAGTTCTGATTTGAAGTCCTTGTTTTAAATGTTACTAGTTTTCTTAAGCAAATCTTTTTGTTAATTTTTCAACAAGAAAACTATCAGTTTCTAAATCTGGCTAAAAGGTAAGATATAATAAACTTCTTTCCAACACAATGTAAAAGTTTTCTTCCTTTCAATAATAATAATTAAAAAATTGTAAAAATCTCTTCATATATATATATCTTGATACTATTTAAAAGGTAAGATATATTAAACTTTTCCAACACAACACGAAAGTTTTTTCATTTTAGTAATAATTCAAAAAAATTTGAAACTCTCTACATGCGTATTTCTTATACAAATTTCAATGTTATAGATTTACAGCAAAAAATGAAAAAGGAAACGCTTCATAACCACAAACAAAACGTCAATAAAGATTTATCGTAGAGTCCTAAATTAGGATTATGTAGTCTTGTGTTTTACTTTCCCCACCATTAAAAAATTTGAAAAATTAGTAGCTTGATCATGATTTATAAGGGTATAGGTTTCAATATTATTAAGGATGCTCGGTTATCTTCAAGTATCCATGTTTAAGATACAAATAATTCATATTTGAGGAGAAAATTCTGTTATGAACTTGGTCCATTTCCCTATCCATGGACCAAGTGACCTGTATTAAGCCACATCACACTTGTTGTTTATTATTTCCTCAATTATGGACACAAGAACGACAACAAGAGTGATGCAGTTTAATACCGGTCGTTTGGTCCGTGAATAAAACATAGACTTCATGGACCGAGTCCATAATAAAAATTTTCTATTCAAGGGGCATAATTTTTTAGCTATCCCCAGTGAAAAGAAAAAACATCAATGGAAAAGTAAACATCTTCCAATTACGTTTGAGGTATCTACTAAAAAAAATCTGAATAGGAAGTCCACAAAAAAAATAAGTGCTTTTTTCCAAGAGAAATGACATTAAATTCTTTTTGAACAGTGATCCAGAAAAAAAAAAGCAATGGGGTATATCCCTTTATTACATATGTTTTTTAGTTGCTGTGTAGAGCACACATGGCAATCTGATAAAAATGGTCATACGTGATAGTTTCAACGTATACAAATCATATACATCATCATCACCTCCTCAATTTTATTAAATAAAAAAGAAAAATATTTAACTTTCCTTGAAATTTATGGCTTAATTAATTAAAGGAAAAAACAATGCACATAATTATTTCCCAATTTTGTTATATGGAAATGAAAGTATCCATCTTATGATGCCCATAATCAAAAGAGGATTGAAAAACTTCTAATATCTTTTGAAGTCAAAACGATTCCATTAAAAATCATCATAGAGTAAAGGCCTTCATCACAAACCAATTTTCTTCCTCAAACCCAAAAAGATGCAGAAACACTCAAAAATTGTGCATTTTGATGGTTCTATAAGGTGACAAGTAAGCATTTCTAATGGGGTTATTCTAGAAGACATATGGATTGACATCCTTGTTAAGCTTCCAATAAAGTCATTGGTTCTATTTCTGGTAGTTTCTAAGTCGTGGAAAACTTTAATTAGCAACAAAAGATTTGTAAAAACTGCATCTTCACAACTCCAAAGGTAATGAACAACTTCTTACAGTGAGCTTTAATCCGGAAAGCTATTTTCCAGAAATCTCTATATTAAATCTTTATGGAAGCAAAGATGGTGAGAAGAATCATCTGTTGGGCAATTTTTCATTCCCTTTTCCTATATTACCATTTGAGGAAGTAGTGATTGATGGATCTTGCAAGGGCTTAGTAGTCTTAAGTTCTAAATCTATTCTTGGAATTATACTTTGCAGCTTGGCAACTAGAAAATTCAGCCATCTTCAGCTTCCTTTCGATGAAATTTCTCCTGTTGTTGGACTTTGCTATATCAAAGAGACTAAGGATTACAAAATTGTTAGGATAAAAAATAATGAAGGAAAGAGTAATGTTGGTTGGATTTATAGCTTGAATGCGTTTTCCTGGACAAGGTTAAATGTTGATTTTTCGTACATTAAGGTACAACGGGGGCAATCTGGGATGGTAACTATGTTTAACGAGTGTATGTATTGGATAACAGATGAAGATGGGGGAAGAATTGCAACACTTGATGTGAAAAATGAGGCCTTTAAATATATATCACTCCCGATTTATATCATTTTCGTGGAAAATATATTTACATTTTAACCATTTCATTGCAAGTTATTTGAAGAAGTAATACTAAAGAAACTGTAAAAATTTAGAGCAATGATGTAGTAATTAGAAGAAATTGAAAGAAAAATTTCAATAATATAAACATGTTTTCTTACAACTATTTCAAGAAAATGTCAAACTTATACATTGCTCGGTCCGAGGTTATTACAATTTTTCCTATTATGTCCCGGCATGTGACATCTACCACATCTTGGGGGAGAATCCGGATATCTATAATCCATTTTCCACTGAAATCGCTTGTCCTGTTTCCTACCCCGTTCCTTTTTCATGTTTGGAAGATAGAATGTCAAATTAAAAGGAACATCCCTCCAAAAGTTCTCACTCAAGACCGGATGAAAATTCGCTTGGTAAGTTCTTCTGTACGTTTGTCGCGAATATATCTCCGGCACATAAGTATCTATTCTTGACCTATTTTCTCTACATACTGCAAGAACATGAGAACAAGGCAATATATATGTTTGCCATTTTCCGCAACTACATGATTTATATTTAGCCGCAATGTATAGACGTTATTTCCTGTACCAGAAACCCGGATTGGAGATCTGACCATGTATATTTTCTCTCGGGATTGTAAGTTGTAACTTTATGTTCTCTTGATTTCATCTCAATCCGCAAGAACTTGTCAAAAATTCGAGTTGGAAATGGATGCACATAATTTTTAGCCTCTTCACGGTGTTGGTGAAAGTACTTAACTAGTTTGTTGAATATTAGTTCAATCAGGGCTTTTAAAGGTAGAACCCTAGCTTTCTTCAACACACTGTTAAGTGCTTCAGAAATGTTGATTGTCATGACATCGTGTCTGGACCGCCGTCATGCAACAGTATCCACTTCTCTGGGTCCAACTTCATCAAGTAAATGTAAGAATCAACATTTCTTTCTTGAATCTCTTTAATTACACGGTCAAATTTCCATTGTTTTGTTTCTGTTCCGGCCTGCCACATCAAGCTTTTTAAGTTTGTAGTTTTAAAAGTCTTGTTGAAATTTGCTCGAATGTGGCGTAAGCAAAACTGGTGAACTGCAAACGGTGGTTGGCACAAAGGTTGACTTTGAATAGGAGAGAAAATACCTTTGTGGCGTTAAAAAATGAGGCACACGTGGCGATCTTTAACTACGTATTCTTGCAAATCTTTAAGGAACGAATTCTAACTCTCGGAGGATTCCTTATCAACAATTGCAAAAGCAAGTGGGAACAAGTGATTATTTGCATCCCACATACTTGCAATTAACAGCACGCCCTTGTATGGTCCCCTTAAGTGTGTTCCATCCACAGAAATCACCGGCCGGCATACGGAAATCCATCTATACATGGCGAGAAACACCAGAAAATTAATTTGAAAATATAATCAGGGAAGCTGCTTGTTCTATGATGCAAAAATTTGTATACAGTCCCCAGGTTTATATCCTCTACAGCTTGTAAGTATTTAGGTAGAATACTGAAGGTTGTATCCCAGTTACCAAAAAGCCTCTCGATGTCAAATTTAATGTAAAATTTTGGATTTTAATAATACATTTTTAATTTTTTATTATTTAAATTTTAGAATTTTTAAGTTACAACAAAAAGTTTTCATATTTTCTACTGTTTAAAAAAAAGTTAAAAAAATCGAATTACAGGTTCCCATATTTTCTACTCAATAATTTATACGAAATATGCAAAATAATTATCTAAATAATTAAAAAAATATTTCTAATAATCATAAAGTAAGGTAAGAAATTAAACATAATTATCCAAATAAATTCATGAAAACAATATATCACCCTAATTATATACATAAAATTATCAAATTTGTACAAATTTATTCATAACAACCATTTTAAACATAAATCCAAAACTCAATTCCGCAGAAAATAAATTATTTCAAATTAATAAATAAAATTCATGAAAAAGAATAACAAACAACAAATAACAAAATAATTACACTTAATAAATATACACAAAAAATTTTTAAATAACTAAAACTTATCGAAAATTTAAAATGTAGCTCTAGTCTACCGTTTTCCACTCCAAATCTTTAATAACCTTCGTACTCCAAAGAAAGTTTCCAAGATTAACTAATTTTTAATTGTAAATTTCAAAATAAAATACACATTTATTAGAGGAAGAGTAAAATAATTTACCTAGCAGTTGGCGGAGGCGGCTGCAAAAAAATTTCTGATGGAGAAGGTTGAAAAAGGGAAAAAGAATGAGATGGAGAGGCTAAAGAAATGAAGAAGAATGAAGGAGAAAAGAGAGAGAAAGGTTGCTGGAAAAAAATACAGTAAGAAGAAATGAGGGGGAAGAAGGGGGGAAGAATAAATAGGCTGAAAAAAAACAAAAGGGGAGGAAGGGGGCGGGCGGCTGGGGCTGTTAGGGTTTTTTTATAAGGTGATAACACACAGTTACTGTGCATTATCAAGCTTCATAAAGCATAATGGCTGTGCGTTACTAAGCTTGATAACGCACAGTCATTGTGCGTTATTTACAGGTCAGCGTCAGATAGGATCCACGTCAATTTTTTACGCAATTAGCACTGCTGACGCGGTTTAATCCGTGTGATTAGGGATAACGGACAACGATTGTGTGTTATCATCTGGGATAACGCACAATCGCTGTGCATTATGGCCAGAGTCGGACAAAAAAAAATTTGGGCCACTTTAGTACCCAATAATTTTTTTTGGGCCCAACCTAGAAAAAAACCTATTTATGACCGAAGGTAGTATACACTTTCTAGTTAACTGGGAGGATCTTATCTTTGAGAATTATTCATCTAGCTAGGCAGTTTCCATTCGCCGTTTCAACAAAAATGCTCTAGTTTCGTTTTAATTTATGTTTTTACATTTTTTTAATACTTTCTCCCTTATTAACTAAGGAAATTATGCCGCCAATTTTAAAACCAAACATAGGAGCTGCTCTTGTTTTGCTCTAATTAAAAATTTAAATGATTGAAGTCGGTAAATATTAGAATACGTAAATAAATTATTATTAAATAAAATCTCATGCACCTATTGTAATAAGATTTCATGTTAGTCTATTGGTAAGTCTTTTACATTATTTTTCATGAGGTCAGGGGTCAAATATTTTACAAAGCTTTTTGTTTTTTTTTTTTTTAAAAATGGAAGGATGATGTGGCAAATAACGCACAATCAAGGTGTGTTATCTGCCATATAGAATATTTATCCATTAAAATTGTGAATTAGTGATAACGCACAATGAAGATGCATTATCATCACAATCAACGTGCGTTATGGTTAGTGTTGACCGAGAGGGAGAGGGGAGAGAGAAAAACAGGAGTGAAAAGAGTGGAGAAAGGAAAAAGTAGGCTGTATTTTTTTTTCAGCATTTTGGACCCCCTTAAATAGCCATTCATGCATGGTTTGACTTTCCATGGATGAGACACATGGCACCATCCAGCCATGTGTCACTCACTCCTTTGTCTACATGTTCATACCAGCCATGTCATTACCACCTCACCAAGTAAGTAGGTTCTCAACTTTCTAAAACTTCTACATTAGTCCCAAATCTTAAAAATGACTAAAAACTCATCTTAAACTTAAAATTTCTATTTCTACATTAAAGCGTTAAACCCAAATGATTCTAAAACATGTCTGAAAAGTTTTTCTCCGGAAAAATTCTTCCCTTAATTTTTCTAAAAATTACCAAATGACCCCAAAACTTACTATTCTTTATAAATTAACCCCAAAATTTTTATTCGAACTTACCATGACCAAAGCTAACTTTGAGGTGCTTAGTCGGGATGTTACTCTCTCTCTCTCTCTCTCTCTCTCTCTCTCTCTCTCTTTCTCTCTCTCTCTGTGATAAATTTGAAAATTTTAGTTAATAAAATTTGGTCTAATTTCAAATTGTTGTTAACATAAAAGTTGGAAACTTATAAAGAATGTTTTCATAATTGATTGGCTGTTGGAACCTTAATCTCAAGATTTACAATTTCATTCTTAGAATAGAAGTTGAAAACATTACCTTTTCTAAGATATCCTCCTTATCTCACCATCGACAGATTCCATGCTCTCCACATAGTTTATCACTTACAAATTAACGGATCCAGACACGCATAAACGATCAAGTTTTTTGTTAGAAGGATCATACGAACACACTTTTTAACTATTTCCAGTAAGGTATTTGAAGATAATACTTTCGTCCTTCCATGACCCAATGGGTTGTGCAATAATGTTAAATGGATCATTGAACGAAAAGAGCTTAGTCCATGAATCTCGATACTCATTCATCTTCTAAACCTCAAAACGCAAGTTATATTTCTCAGTACTAATACTGATAATTATAGATAGAGATCCATTAATTATTCCCAATGTTCTTGGAAATACACTAAGCAAACCCTCAAAAGCAGGGAGTGATATATATTTAAAGGCCTCATTTTTCACATCAAATGTTGCAATTCTTTCCCCATCTTCATCTGTTCTCCAATACATACACTCATTAAATATAGTTGCCATCCTAGATTGCCCACGTTGTACCTTAATGTACGGAAAATCAACATTTAACATTTTCCAGAATCCAACCAACATTGCTCTTTCCTTCATGATTCTGGATTCTAACAATCTTGTAATCTTTAGTATCTGTGATATAGCAAAGTCCAAAAAGAGGAGAAATTTCATTGAAAGGAAGTTGAAGATGGCTGAATTTTCTAGTTGCCAAGTTGCAAAGTATAATTCCAAGAATGGATTTAGTCCTTAAGACCACCAAGCCATTGCAAGATCCATCAATCACTACTTCTTCAAATGGTAATATAGGAAAAGGGAATGAAATATTTCCCAACAGATGATTCTTCTCACCATCTTTGCTTCCATGAAGATTCAATATACAAATTTCTGGAAAATAACTTTTCGTATTAAAGCCACTTCTAAGAAGTTGTTTATTAGCTTTGGAGTGGTGAAGATGCAGTTTTGCAAATCTGTTATAGCTAATTAAACTTTTCCACGACTTAGAAACTACCAGAAATGAACCATTGACTTTACTGGAAGCTTCACAAGGATGTCAATCCATATGTCTTCTGGAAAAACCCCATTAGAAATGCTTACTTGTCGCCTCATAGAATCATCAAAATACACAATTTTTGAGTGTTTCTGCATCCTTTTAGGTTTGATGTAGAAAATTAGTTTGTGATGAAGGCCTTTACTCTATGATGATTTGTAATGGAATTGTTTTGACTTCAAGATATATTAGAAGTTTCTTTCCTCTTTTGATTATGGGCATCAGAAAATGAATACTTTCATTTCCATATATCAAAATTGGGAAATAATTATGTGCATTGTTTTTTCCTTTTATTAATTAAGTCATAAATGTCAAGGAAAGTTAAATGTTTTCCTTTTCTATTTAATAAAATTGAGGAGGTGATGATGATGTATATGATTTGCGTACATTGAAACTATTACGTATGGCCTTTTTTTATCAGATTGCCATGTGTGCGCTACACAGCAACTGAAAAAGATATGTAATAAAGGGATATACCTCAATGTTTTTTTCCCAAGACCACTGTTCAAAAAGAGTTTAATATCATTTCTCTTGGAAAAAAAACTTCAACTTTTTTTTATGGACTTGCTGTTTAGATTTTTTTTTTTAGTAGATACCCCAAACATAATTGGAAGATGTTTACTTTCCCATTGATGTTTTTTCTTCTCACTGGGTATAGCTATAAAATTATGCCCCTCGAATATAAAAATTTTATTATGGACTTGGTCCATGAAGTCTATGTATTATTCATAGACCATACGACCTGTATTTTAAACCGCATCACTCTTCTTGTTGTTCTTGTGTCCATAATTGAGGAAATAATAAACAACAATTGTGTTGTGGCTTAATACAGGTTACTTGGTCCATGGATAGGGATATGGACCAGGTTTATAACAGAATTTTCTCCTCGAATATGAATTATTTGTAAATTAAACATGGACACTTGAAGATAATTGAGGATCCTTAAGAATATTGAAACCTATAACCTTATATATCATGATCAAGCAACTAATTTTCAAAATCTTTCGACGGTGGGGAAAGTAAAACACAATACTTCTTAATACTAATTTAGGACTCTACGATAAATCTTCATTGGCATTTTTGTTTGTGGTTATGAAGCATTTCCTTTTTCATTTTTTGTTGTAAATCTGTAACATGGAAATTTGTATATGAAATACATATGTAGAGAGTTTCAAATTTTTTTAATTATTACTAAAATGAAAAAACTTCTGTGTCGTGTTGGAAAAGTTTAATATATCTTACCTTTTAAATAGTACCAAGAAATATATATATGACGAGATTTTCACAATTTTTTAATTATTATAACTGAAAGGAAAATAAACTTTCACGTTATGTTGGAAAGAAGTTTATTATATCTTACCTTTTAACTAGATTTAGAAATTGATAGTTTTCTTGTTGGAAAATTAACCAAAAGATTTGCTTAAAAAAACTAGTAACTTTTAAAACTAGGATTTCAAATCAGAACTATTCTTTTGAGCAAATTGATTAGGTATAATTTGTTATGCGAGGACAATATTTAAAAAAGTTAGGAAAATAACTTGTATTGCATAAATATTTTAATATTCTATAGAGAAATAAGTATTTTAAAATCCTCGCTTTTCCTTTTTTTCATTTTGTTATCAAGATAGAATGTGAATGGACTTTTTCAAGTTATCACAGGGGAATGAAAATTTATTATATCATTTTGAAACACACTTCCATAGTGGAGTAGTTTGGGAAGGACCTCTACCAATTTATAATCTTAAAGTAACTAACTAATAAAAGAAAAAGCGGCAAGATGGTAGCTCAGTGGTAGAAGCACTTCTTATTAGGCATGAGGTCTTGGGTTTGAACCACATCCCTCTTCCAAAGTAAAAAAAAAAAAAAAAGACAAAGGCAATTTCAATAAATTGCAAACATAAAGCATCACCCGAATAAGTATATTTTTTCATTCCTAAAGAATTTGTCTAAGTTGTTTTGTTGATAAGAAGAAATTCTAGTTACTATTCTATATAATCTATCAAATAGTTACGCATTTCATTAAAGAATTACTTTTGCAGAAATACATAAATCTTTAATTTCTTCATGTTATTAGTAGGATTACTTTCTTGTGATAGCAATTGAGTCAAATTTATGTAATTAATTACCATTATTTTTTCAACTTACCATTTTCATTGTTGAAAATCTGTATAATGAGTGGATAGTACCAAACTCTTTATACATCATAAAGGTGGCCTTTTCTCTATCACAATCATGCCAATATTTCACAATACTATTTTGCTTATGCTTGTTGGACTTGGGAAAATAAATATTATGTTTATGTAGCCAACGAAACTCCATAGACATTTGAATCCATTGATCAATCATTGTCAATTTAATACTCTTAATGTGAATGGGGAAATTGAATTTTGTTTATGTAAGAGTCATATCAGAACATTATTCTTTTCACTTATTGTTGAATAATAGGAAGCCATTTTGATGTTTATAATGAAGGCATAGTTTGTAAATGCTTGCCATAGTAGGATTCCAATAGAGAGAGAGAGAGAGAGAGAGAGAGAGAGAGAGAGAGAGAGAGAGAGAGAATACATGCTATTGGGTAGCCAAGGAAAATGGATTCTATTTGTTTAAGCGTTTAGCCCTAATGGCTAAAACCCTAACCCTAAAACTATAGTACAGAAAAGAAAGAATTAAAGATTGAATAATTGAATACCAAAGGTTATCAAATTACTTATTTATAGAGTCTAAGACCTTAGAAGAGTTAAGATATAACTAAATTTAAACTATAGGCATTTAATTGTACTAAAAAACAAATTAGAACTAAAAAATCAGACAAATCCAATTAATGGTATGGTAAATGGTGCTTGGAGGATGCTTTTTCTTGATGGCAGGGTAACATATTTGGCAACGATTAGTTCAAATTACACTTTTTTTGGAAATGAGACCAGCAAATATCAAACTCTCAAAGCCTCTTAATTTTGAAACCACATGGATAAGGGATTAAAGTTCGGGAATGATAAACAAAAAAGCATGAAAAGAGAAGGTAAGAGGATTTCGATGTTTCAACTGACGGCCCGTATTAAAAGAACTACTCTAGATTTGAAGAGATGGAATAAGGCCTCCTTTGGTCATGTGTAAGATATTACGAAGCATTCAACAAGCCGCATAGAGGAATTGCAGTGTGCTTCACGAACTAACAATTAAAATCTCGGTGGATGGAGAAGGATAATGCAAATACAAGATGCTTCCATCTTTCAACTATAGTACATCGAAGACATAAGAGATTCATTATCTCCAAAAATCCCACAATACATGGATGGCTGACAATTATGAAATTGCTGATATATTTGTGGAGATTTTCCAAGGATTATTCTCAAATAGTAATCTACGGGAGGTGGGGCAGCTAGATCAATACATAACACCTAATGTCATGCATGAAGATAACAAAATAATTGAGGTTATTCCAAGCTTTCAGGAAGTTAAAACAACGGTTTTCTCTATCGCATTTGGGAAGAGTCCTGCATGCCCAGAGGGGATTTCTCCTACCTTCTACAAAATATATTGGAGAGTAGTTGGACATGCAGTTTACCAAGCCGTCAGGAATATCTTTGAGGAAGGTGAGCTACCTAGAGCTTTAAATCATACATTCATAGGTCTAGTGGAGCTGGGGTAGCTAGATCAATAGGTAACACCTAATATGATGCATTGATTTTTTAAAAAAATGAATGGTGTAAACTACTAAACTAGAGTAATAGGCAAGTGGACCTATCACTGTAGTAATCGAGCTACACCTGAGTGTCGAATCTCAAGGAACGATAAAAGCTTAAGTACTAATCGCTCTTTCTAATATTTAGTCTAAAAATGGATTGCTTTGAAAGAAAAATAAGCTCAAATACTAAAAATGAGTTTATTCAACTAAATGAAACAAAACAACAAATTAAGATTTTAAAACTATAAAAGTAAGAGTTTGGATGTTGGAATCCCCCTAATCCTTGTTACTAATCAATTGGAAAACTTATAGAAAACAATGTTGTATTACCGAGTTAGGTCCTTACAACTAGTCAGCAATCCCTATCTCTAGGTGAAAGCCACTCTACTCACTAACCCTTAGAGGAGAATCTCTTCCCTTACTAACCAATTATAAGTGCAGTAATTACAGGTGACTAAGGGAACCTAAAATGCAATTTTATATCTCTAATTTATTTCCCCGATTAACCCCGAATTAGTTACCCTAGAATGTTCTTCCTTTTTCAATTCCGAACATTCTTGCGATAAATCTAACCTCGCGACAATTAAACTACAACATTATACAATTAGAAGACAACTCAAATGAAGACAAACATCGAATTCAGTAAATTAATCCAAAATCATAGTAATCAATTATTAGGGTTCAACCTCATCCAAACATAAAAATCTAGCCACTAAACATTTTATTAAAACTTGAATTAACCATTGAAATTCAGTAAAAAGAAAGGAAAAGAAGCTCGGGAGAGGGTTGAGGCCAAAATCGTGATCTCGAATGTCACACAAGCTCGTCCTCGAGTCACCCAATTGAAGCCTAAATAGCTCATTTGGATCTTCTATTCTTGATATTTCAGCCCTCAAATTACCGATTTTCTACTGATTCCTACCTAATTAAGGTTGAATTTAGTGGAATTTTCTAACCTATGTTCGCCCCTATTCACCTCTCTAAGCCCTAATGGTAGAACTGCCTAATTATGAATGAAAAAATCAATTAAATAGAGTTAAAAATATATTAAAACTACTATAGCCAGGACCGACCACGTACGGTAGGTCGAGCCCTATCGCTCGCGGTAGGGTTCTATCTCTTTTTCTTTTGTTGAGGTCGGGACCTACCGTCCGCAATAAGGGTAGCCTACCATTGCCGGTAGGGTTCTGTGCATACTCTGCTATTGGCTCCAAGACCTACTGTGGACGATAGGTTGGCCTACCTTAGGCAGTTGGTCATCTTCATTTATGACGTCGGCTTCATTTTCCTCGTTTTCACTCCGTTTTTGTTTCTTTTTGTCACTTTCCCTTTTGGGAAGTACCTAAGGTATGAATAAAGCGTATTAGTCTAATATACACCTTTTATATATTAAAAACATCATAAAATAATGACAATAGTATATAGAAATGTAGACAATCTAGCACATCTTTTTTTCTTTGTTTTATGCAATTTTTATTTTTTTATTTTTTGAAAACAAACATCAAATTCTTCTCTCTTTTCGATAGCCACATGTATCGACTACTGAAATACCAAAAATACCCTTTTTATGTACAAAATTTTCTTTCTTCACTCCTTTACCTCACACTTATCTATTTTCCTCACTCGAAACAGCTATAAAGATATTCTAAATATTAGCTCCACGAATTGAGGTTTTTTTGTAGTGTGAGTTTTAAATAACAAATAAAAGAAGGGATTGAAACTCTTGGCATGAGAGCACAAAAAGAAAACTGGGGGTTGATTTCGTAAAAAGATTTGCCAAACCTTCCCGAACTGTACAATGAAGGATTAAGACCGTCATTTCTGGGACTACCCTAGACTAAAACTCTTTGCTTCCAAGGATAGAAAAACATAAAAATGTAGGCAATGACCCAAAAGGGATTCTTATTATGCTAATCCCCTAAGATTCCTACGCTTCTATTATTAATCGACACTTAAGAATGCATGAAAATCATTGATCATGTAAGAATATCAAATAAGTATGGTTTCTAAGTTGATCAAGCAATACGCCTTTTCAACAAACCCAAAGGGTTTTGCAATTATGTAGTCAAAGTGGCAAAACAAAAGTATTTTTAGGTTTTTTCTAAGTATAAGAAAAGGGAAAAGAGATATAAGTTCTCAGTTTTTTTTTTTTTTTTTTTTTTTAGGATTTTTCAAATAGGATGATAAAAGTTAAAAAATAAAAGAAATGAGAGAAAAGAATAAAAAGACGTAAATACCCCCCCTCTCTCCATATACACACAAACACTTAAAACCATATTAACCTGAATGTGGAGGCCAGACCAATAGAAAACAACAAAACACATACATATAAAGTAATCTTGTAGATATAAAGTGAGTAAGCATATTGGAAAGCATTCCCACACAAAGACAAAAATAAGAAAAAGAAACAGTAATGTCAAATGTAACTTAAACAAAAAAAAAAAAAGACAAAACATGAAAGAAAATGAGAAAGTATAAAAGGAAAAGAAAAAGAAAGAGTGCAAGGAAAAGAAAAGAAAACTGCCTATTGTAGACAAAAATCCACGCTGCCACCTTTGCTACTGTCCTGATTGGGTAAGAATCTACTGTATAGTAGGGCTAGCATCAACTCCTGGCAATTAATGGATGCACTCTGGTGTGCCTATGAATATCTCGAGTGATGCAGAGCTGCTCGAAAGTAACCCGCATCTCAGTCTGGAACTCCTCCATGAGGACTGTGAGAGGTGCATCTTTGATCGAGAGGTGATAGGACTTTTCGTCCTCGCTCTCATCACCTACGGGTTGTGAGAAAGATGCTCTAATGCCTGTTTGTGTGGTTTTCTTCATTGATCGAAACCCAGCATAGTTGCGTTCCCATAACCGATCCTCCTCGACCTGAGGGATCCATACTTTGATGGCCTTGTCCTAGGAATAACCGTAGTTGTTGAACCTCATGAATTTTATTATCTACGTCGGTCTTGTGGATGATCACTGTTCCCTTATAAAATTTACATTAAAAGCAACAAAAACTCTAGATAAACTAACAAGGTAAAGATACACACCTGTTTTCGTGTTGTCACACCCAATGTTACACATCGTGTGTGTGATACCCCTGACCCTTCCACTAAGTTAATGGCAGCTAGGTAGGGTATGTATGTGCCTCTTAAACTAAACTACAAGTCCCAAAAGAAACCAAAGCGAAACCTGGAGTAACACTTAAGAGTGTATACAGAGAATACACAGCGAAAAACAAAATAAGTAAACTGAACACTAATGGTATGCTCAAGACATAGGTTCAAGGAAATTTCTTATGATCATTCTAATACAGACATGAAATTGTTTTACACAAACAAATCCAAATGACCAAGTAAGAGGAAGAACTTTACAAAAGGCTCGAGTTTAAGAAATAAAATAAAAACATAAACACATGTCCTTTCCGCGAATGACCCGATCTCAAAACTTCAAGCATACTACTTCAGCGATTTAATGTGCCTCTGTTTGTCCTGAGTCAATCTGGAAAAGAATATTATAAAGGAAAACGTGAGCACGAATGCTCAGTGTGTCCACGTGTGTGTGCTTTGGTGATATATTTAAAACGATAATGATGCAGTTTCACGAAAACAGTCCATTCAATGTTATAAGAAACCATTTTTCCTTTGTTGCTTTAACAGCACTGATACTTGAATCTACATGAAGGGTTCGAACGCAACTGGGAAGTATGAGTGAATCAAGACACATCATTGTAGCTTCTACACTCGAATTCAAAGAAACATGTAATGCAATAGTCGGGATCCATGGAAAAAGTCCAGATATCATAACGAGGTCATGGGAAACAGGTTCTAGCATCTCGTAGTCAATATCAGCCAAACATCTTAGGAGCGCTCGATTCCATAACGACTGAACTGTCCATATCACTGGCCAAAGTAGCTTATAGATTCTTGGGCACCTACCAGGTCTGCCCTAAGATCAACCTTAGTTTCAAGTCCCTCTTGACTCTCCACAAGGCGATCGACCCACTGCAGAGCATGATGTGATGTCAATGTAAATACCAATTGGGTCAAAACCCTCCACGGTACTACGCTCCCTCTTTCAAGTGGATCTATCCTTAGAGTAAAAAACTATCCACATCATCGGAAGCGGCCCTAGTACTGGGGACTAGCCAAGTACAGTGCAATCCTTTGACGCTTCCTAACACATGATCATAACCAGAACATTAACCTTGGTCGGAATAGAGTTTTCATATGTATTTACAAATTGAAAGACCACTTGCCTGGCCGTTGGAACAGATTCAAGTCATAAACATTTCAGAGCAGCAAAAATCCCCATCCTCCAGTCATCACATGCTTATGCAGATTTTACAAAATATGCCAGGTCTATATTTATGCATGTCAAATCATGTAACTTTTCAAGACTAGAGAATTTTCGAACTCATAAGTATTTCAGGAAAATTTGTGTACAACTAATTCCTTTTCACAACAATAATAATCTGTTTTAAAAAGAAAACACCTATATGGAACACCAATCCTTCGCATTTCTAAGGAATATGTAACATATTGTGGAGAAAATCTTCAATTAAGAAAAACATGCTAAGTTATATCATTCCAAAAGCAGTAAGTATTTTATGATACGTTTAGAAATCATATTTATATAGCCCGTATCTTTTTAGATAAACGATCCGCACTTGCAATTATACCGTGATGCTAAAGGGAAACCTCGGGATCCCAGTTGCAATCAAAGCCAAAAATGATTCCTAAGCCATGATATGAAAGCTACGAAGTTAAGTGGAACAGGTGTATCCCAAATCGCGCGACTAATATGTAAGAGGTGTTGCCACCTAACCAGACCATGGAGATGGCAAAACAAAGAGAATTACCATGAGGCCCCGAAAGCCATATACTCTTCTCGGGCCCAGTCGATAGCTGAGGAGGAGAAGACGGGAGGGCGGCCTGGATCAACGATGAAAAAATCCCAAGGAGAAGCTCAACCCTTTAGCCTGATTGTGTGGAACTCCTTCCATAGAACATCCATGGTGCATTTATCGTTAGAAAATTTCCTAATCAAAGCTAATTGAAAAGGTAATGCTACGGAAGACAATTATTTCTCATCAAAGAAGACAGACAATTCCCCTTTAAAATGTGATACCGACTTGATAGAAGATGTGGCTTGACAAATGAAAGCTTGTGATGATCATTGAATGTTTTGGTAGACCAGTAAGAGGTGCCACCGACTGAGAATGAGGGTGGCTGGTCATCCTATAGTAGCCTGAATCAGCAGTGGCATGAAAATTAGAATTAAACTATAGATAGAAAAAAGGTGTATGAGGTAAAGAAATAAATATAGGCAAATGTTTTTGCATGTGACCAAGAAGGATGAAACAATTTTGGGAATTCTGGCAAGGATCATGGCAATCTAACGTGATTAACGAAAGTGAGAGAAGGAAAGAATTCAACCTAGAAAAGAGCATACTGATCGGCTCCTAGGGAGCGCTTTTCCCTTCATTCACTTTCTACTCTTAGTTCTTCCTCTTCAAGACGGAACTCTATGATATATGGATGTGCAAATAAATAGGCAACAAACCATATAATATAAGGAAAGAATATCAAACATTCGTTTGTAAATTGAATTACAAATGCTTATCTTTAAAGCACGTTAGATATCATTTTGAGTAAAAAGCATTGTTGGCACTCTTTTTCTTTCTTTTATTCAATAAAAAGTTGTTTACTTTGATTTCAATTTATAGAAACAATGACATGATTAAATTTCATAAAAACTAAGTTATACTTCTGAATATGTCATGATCACCGAATTAAAGTTCCCAATTTAATAGGAATGTATGCTAAATTTTTTTTCTTAAAAAATAAAATACATAATCAGAAGATAAAAGTGTATTTATGGAACAACATACATCATAGGCATTGGTTGGAAGAGGTAGTAAACTACATAAACATATCAATATGAAAAATAAAGTGCAACAAGCTAACAATAGAAAGTAAACATTAAAGTGGTTTCTTTTCCTTATTTTAGAGCGTTTTTCTTCAAAGCTTCTTCAATAGAGCACTTTGAACTATGGGATCGCCTTATTTTTTCTTAGCTATATGGTGTTGTTGTCAAAGCTGTGAGGCTACAAAATGATGCAACAAATGACCATAGTCCTACATAATATATGCAACATAATATCGCAACAAAAAATTGTGATATTTCTCATCCAATTGCTATATATCTTGCTTTCTGTTCTAAATCATGAGTAACTATCTCTTCTACTTAGATCTATGCACAAATACTAAAAACACTAGTTAAATAGGAAACCTCAATATAGTTAAGAAAACATCAGCGCTGATATAATTTAAACTTCATTTCGACAACACTAATAACATTTTTAATAGGAATCTTCAAATGAGATGACCTTGAAACCTAGTTAATTTTAGCCTTTTAAAGGGTCAAAGAAAATGGAGAATGAGCAAAGGTTCTGCAACTGCAAAGTGTGAAACCCTTTGTAACCCCTCCTATCAGGCCTTTTGATTTCTTGTTACAATGCAATGAGTGTCAAAAACCATTTCTGTAGGGTCGCTGAGATGTAAAATTGGGCATTGTCTACTGCTCCGTAGTTAGAAATTTGTTCTAATACCAAAATATGGGCTACTCTTTTCTTTTTTTCTTTCAAGAAAAGAACATATGAGACTAGATGAGTTAAGATTCAAATTTACTAACTTATAGTCTAAGAGATTTACTATTACAAACTGAAAAACCTCAAAAAGGACACCATCTTATATATTACAACCTATACGCAAATTATTGGAAAAAAGAAACTACAATCTATCAATTCAAAACTAAAATATTGATAGCAATAACATAATCAAGGCCAACCAGTGAATCCTGACATCTAGGTTTGACATAAACACCACGTCCTGAAAAATGTGAGAAACTATGTATGAGTTAGGCTCAATAAGTTCCACGTGTGTTAGAGTGCATAGCGATTTTTTTTTTTTTAATTTAAGTTTCAATAAGTAAACTTTCAAAAAAATATGGTACACACTTATTCAATGATGTATATATTATATGATCGAGAACGCCTAATATAACTTCTAACACACTCTCTAATACACCGTTCTATAGTAGTTTTATTAATATAAATCATATAGAATAAAAGATAAACTCTGAGGAAAATTTTTTACTACTATACAAAGTGTAATAGAGAAAGTATATTAAAAGATGTACTAGACAATCCTAAGTACGTATTTATATATTGTGATTTTAATAGCAACTACTATTAAATAATTATTTATTATACTTTTTATTTTCCAGTAATATTTTCATCTACTATTTTGATTGATATTTAGTCTGAAAAAATTGAGTTTTTTTTTTTTATTGGATTCGTGAAAGTTAAAATATTTGTGAGAGAAGATATGTGACCAAGGTAAGAAAAAGTAAAGTTAGATGTGCGTTAAACTTTCAATCCAAATAGACCATGTTGTATCGATTAACTTTCTTCATTAATTTTAAGGCATGATTCACCATCTAGGACTTTTACTCTCCCCTTTTATTTCTTATCTTATCTATTTATTTACTTTTTATAGTTTAATTTAGTTTTTATTTTGTTGAGATATTGTAGGCTGCACAAACCTCCAAATCGTAATATATTGAAGTAATAAATATTTTATCAAACCTTAAAATAAATATATCATGTAGCTCTTTAATTACTCAACTACTCTTGACTGATTTTTATTGTTATCTAATTTTTGTTTTTTTTTTTTAATAATGTTCTCTCTAAGTTAAATATACGTTTGATCGATATTCACAATAGAATTAACACTTTAAATTTCGGTCAAGAATTGACATATCTATAATATAAGTTAAATTGAAAACTCTTCAAATCCTACAACTAATTAAATCAACCCATTTATATGGACTCCAAATCACGAGTTGGGTGATTATGGACACATTTAGTAACAACTGATGCTTTTATGGTTGTAAGTGTCCTTCATATCTATCAAACATCCATTTATCAACTTAGAGCACCAATGATTCCTTTTATGATTTTGGGAGATGTTAACACTTAGACTTCAACGAAAGATCTTACGAGTTCTGTTGAAGATTTTTTATTTTTCACAGAAACGACCCCCACTTAGGGTGGAGACAAGTTGGACGGTGACTATTTCCAATAGAATGGAAAGTCATGTATTGGTTATAAAAACAAACTGCAAAAGAGGCTATAGAGCATTTCTTTCCCCTTTGATATACAGATCAGCCTATACACAAATCCTAGATAAACGTCTCTATATATACCATGAAGAAACTTTATATGAAAGAAAGAATGAGATTAGAAAATATATTTATTTCGTAACTCTATATACCTACAAACAAGAATTTTTACTCAATATATTAATAAGAAAGAGTCAAACGTACGCAATCTCTAAAACTACATCATTCTTATCATTAGTTTATGTCTAACAGTTTACACAACAATAGGATAATACAAAAGCTATGAAAAACACCTTAAACAAATTTAGAAGGAAGCAAAGCCACCAAACAAACTTTGTACTCCTAGCAATCTAAACAGACAACTAAACCTACATAGCTACCAAATCACAAGGTATGTTAAATTCCTTTCCTCTAAATTTCTCTCTTTCTCTCTCTCACTCTCTCTCTGATAAAAATTTTTAAAAAATTTAGTTAGTAAAATTTGGTCTAATTTCAAATTGTTGTTAACATAAAAGTTGGAAACTTATAAAGGATGATTTTATAATTCATTGGCTATTGGAACCTTAATCTCAGGATTTACAATTGCATTATTAGAATAGAAATTAAAAACATTACCTGTTCTAAAATATCCTCCTTATCTCACCATCCACAGATTCCATGCTCTCCACATAGTTTATCATTTTCAAATTGACGGATCCAGACATGCATAAACGATAAAGTTTATTTTTAGAAGGATCATACGAACACACTTTTTCACTATTTCCAGTAAGGTATTTGAAGATAATACTTCTGTCCTTCCATGACCCAATGGGTTGTGCAACAATATTAAATGGATCATTGAACGAAAAGAGCTTAGTCCATGAATCTCGATAATCATTCATCTTCCAAACTTAAAAACGTAAGTTATATTTCTCAATATTAATACTGATGATTATAGAGAGAGATCCGTTAATTATTCCCAATGTTCTTGGAAATACACTAAACAACCCTCAAAAGCAGGGAGTGATATATATTTAAAGGCCTCATTTTTCACATCAAATGTTGCAATTCTTCCCCCATCTTCATCTGTTATCCAATACATACACTCGTTACATATAGTTGCCATCCCAGATTGCCCACGTTGTAACTTAATGTACGGAAAATCAACATTTAACCTTTTTCAGGAAAACGCATTCAAGCTGTAAATCCAACCAACATTACTCTTTCCTTCATTATTTTGGATTCTAAAAATCTTGTAATTCTTAGTCTCTGTGATATAGAAAAGTCCAACAAGAGGAGAAATTTCATTGAAAGGAAGCTGAAGATGGCTGAATATTCTAGTTGCCAAGTTGCAAAGTGTAATTCCAAGAATGGATTTAGTCCTTAAGATCACTAAGCCATTGCAAGATCCATCAATCCCTACTTTCTCAAATGGTAATATAGGAAAAGGGAATGAAATATTGCCCAACAGATGAGTCTTCTCACCATCTTTGCTTCCATGAAGATTCAATATAGAGATTTCAGGAAAATAGCTTTCCAGATTAAAGCCCACTCTAAGAAGTTGTTCATTAACTTTGGAGTGGTGAAGATGCTGTTTGGCAAATCTTTTGTTGCTAATTAATCTTTTCCGCGACTTATACCGGAAATCGAACCAATGACTTTACTTGTCACCTCATAGAATCATCAAAATGCACAATTTTTTAATGTTTCTGCATCTTTTTGAGTTTGAGGAAGAAAATTGGTTTGTGCTGAAGACCTTTACTCTATGATGGTTTGTAATGGAATCGTTTTGAAATCAAAAGATATTAGAAGTTTCTTTTCTCTTTTGATTATGGGCATCATAAAATGAATACTTTCTTTTCCATATATCAAAATTGGGAAATAATTATGTGCATTTTTTTCGTTTAATTAATTAAGTCATAAATGTCAAGGAAAGTTAAATGTTTTCCTTTTTTATTTAATAAAATTGAGGAGGTGATGATGATGTATATGATTTGTATACGTCGAAACTATCACGTATGACCATTTTTATCATATTGCCATGTGTGCTCTACACAGTAAATGAAAAAGATATGTAATAGAGGGATATATCTCAATGTTTTTTTTCCATGGCCGCTGTCCAAAAACACTTTAATGTCTTTTCTCTTGGAAAAAAAACTTATTTTTTTTGTGGACTTCTTATTTAGATTGTTTTTAGTAGATACCTCGAACGTAATTGGAAGATGTTTACTTTCCCATTGATGGTATTTCTTTTCACTGGGGATAGCTACAAAATTATACCCCTCGAATAGAAAAATTTTACTCTGGACTCGGTCTATGAAGTCTATGTTTTATTCATGGACCATACGACCGGTATTAGACCGCATCACTCTTCTTGTCGTTCTTGTGTCCATAATTGAGGAAATAATAAACAACAAGTGTGATGGGGCTTAATACAGGTCACTTGGTCCATGGATAGGGATATGGACCAGGTTCATAACAGAATTTTCTCCTCCAATATGAATTATTTGTATCTTGAACATGGACACTTGAAGATAACCGAGCATCCTTAATAATATTGAAACCTATACCCTTATAAATCATGATCAAGCTACTAATTTTCCAAATTTTTTAATGGTGGGGAAAGTAAAACACCAGACTACTTAATCCTAATTTAGGACTCTACTATATTTATTAACGTTTTGTTTGTGTTTATGAAGCGTTACCTTTTTCATTTTTTGTTGTTGATCTATAACATTGAAATTTGTATAAGAAATACAAATGTAGAGAGTTTCAAAATTTTTGGAATTGTTACTAAAATGAAAAAAACTTTCGTGTTGTGTTGGAAAAGTTTAATATATCTTACCTTTTAAATAGTATCAAGAAATATATATATATATATATGAAGAGATTTTCAAAATTTTTTAATTATTATTACTGAAAGGGGAAAAAAACTTTCACGTTGTGTTGGAAAGAAGTTTATTATATCTTACCTTTTTACTAGATTTAGAAATTGATAGTTTTTTTTTTGTTGGAAAATTAACAAAAAGATTTACTTAAAAAAACTAGTAACATTTAAAACTTGGATTTCAAATAAGAACTATTCTTTTGAGCAAATTGATCAGGTATAATTTGTTATGCGAGGAAAATACTTTAAAAAGTTAGGAAAATAACTTTTATTGCGTAAATATTTTAATATTCTATAGAGAAATAAGTATTTAAAATCCTTGCTTTTCCTTTTTTTCGTTTTGTTATCAAGATAGAATGTGAGTGGACTTTCTCAAGTTATCACAGGGAAATGAAAATTTATTATATCTTTTTGAAACACACTTCCATAGTGGAGTGGTTTGGGAAGGACCTCTACCAATTTATAATCATAAATTAACTAACTAATAAAAGAAGAAGTGGCCAGATAGTAGCTCAGTGGTAGAAGCACTTCTTATTAGGCAAGAAGTCCTGGGTTTGAACCACATTCCTCACCCAAAGTATAAAAATAAAAAAAAAAAAAAAAAAAGACAAAGGCAATTTGAATAAACTGCAAACATAAATCATCGCTCGAACAAGTATATTTTTTCGTTCCTAAAGAAATTTGTCTAAATTGTTTTGTTGATAAGAAGAAATTCTAGTTACTATTCTATATAATCTATCGTATAGTTACGCATTTCAGTAATGAATTACTTTTGCAGAAAAGCATAAATCTTTAAGTTCTTCATGTTATTAATAGGATTACTTTCTTGTGATAACAATGGTCTCTAATTTTTTTCTTTTAATGTAATTAATTACCATTATTTCTCCAACTTACCATGTTCATTCTTGAAAATCTGTATAATGAGTGGATAATACCAAACTCTTTATACATCATAAAGGTGGTCTTTTCTCTATCACAATCTTGCCAATATTTCACAATACTATTTTGCTTATGCTTGTTGGATTTGGGAAAATAAATATTACGTTTATGTAGCCAAGAAAACTCCCTAAACATTTGAATGAATTGATCATTCATCGTCAATTTAATACACTTAATGTGAATGGGAAATCCAATGTCATTTATGTAAGAGTCATATCAGAACATTATTCTTTTCACTTCTTGTCGAATAATAGGAAGCAGTTTTGATGTTTATAATGAAGGCATAGTTTGGAAATGCTTGCCATAATAGGTTTCCAATAGAGAGAGAGAGAGAGAGAGAGAGAGAGAGAGAGAGAGAGAGAGAGAGAGTACATGCTACTGGGTAGCGAAGGAAAATGGATTCCATTTGTTTACGCGTTTAGCCCTAATGGCTAAAACCCTAAACCTAAAACTATAGTACTGAAAAGAAAGAATTAAAGATTTAATTGAATACCAAAGGCTATCAAATTACTTATGTATAGAGTCTACGACCTTAGAGAGTAAAGATATAACTAAATTTAAAATATAGGCTTTTAATTGTACTAAAAACCAAATTAGAACTAAAAAATCAGACAAAATCCAATTAATGGTATGGTCAATGGTGTTTGGAGAATGCTTTTTCCTTATGGAAGGGTAATGTATTTGACAACGATTAGTTCAAATCACACTTTTTTTTGGAAATGAGACCAACAAATATCAAACTCTCGAAGCCTTTTAAGTTTGAAACCATATGGATAAGGGATCAAAGTTCGGGAATGGTAATCGCAGAAGCATGAAAAAAGAAGGTGAGAGGATGTCCGATGTTTCCACTAACGGCTGGTATTAAAAGAACTACTCTAGATTTGAAGAGATGGAATAAGGCCTCCTTTGGTCATGTACAAGATATTACCAAACATTCAACAAGCCGCATTGAGGAATTGCAGTGTGCTTCACGAACTAACAAAGTTCTCAAGGACGAGGTAAGTCTACAATTAGAATTAGAAGAGTTATTGAAGAGGGAGGAAATCTTGAGAAGAAATAAGGCCGAATCTCGATGGATGGAGAAGGATAATGCAAATACAAGATACTTCCATCTTTCAACTATAGTACACCAAAGACATGATGTGATTCATTATCTCTAAAAATCCCACACTACAAGGATGGCTGACAATAATGACATTGCTGATATATTTGTGGAGATTTTCGAAGGATTATTCTCAAATGGAAATGTACGGGAGGTGGGGCTGCTAGATAAATACAAAACACCAAATATCATGCATGAAGATTACAAAATAATTGAGACTATTCCTAGCTTTTAGGAAGTTAAAAAAACGGTTTTCTCTATCGCATTTCGGAAGAGTCCTGCATGCCCAGACAGGATTTCTCCTACCTTCTAGAAAACATATTGCAGAATAGTTGGACATGCAGTTTACCAAGCGGTTAGAAATTTCATTAAAGAAGGTGAGCTACGTAGAGCTTTAAATCATACATTCATAGCTCTAGTGGAGCTGGAGCAGCTAGATCAATAAGGTGATCAAGCAATACGCCTTTTCGACAAACCCAAAGGGTTTTGTAAATACATAGTCAAAGTGGCAAAACAAAAGTATTTTTGGGTTTTTTTCTAAGTATAAGAAAACGAAAAAGAGATAAAAGTTTTCAATTTTTTGATTTTTTTGGGATTTTTCAAATAAGATAATGAAAGTAAAAAAACAAAAGAAATGAGAGATAAGAATAAAGAGATACCCCCCTCCATACACACACACACTTAAAACCACATTATCCTGAATGTGGAGGCCAGACCAACAGAAAAACAACAAAACACATATATATGAAGCAATCTCGTAGATATAAAGTGAGAAAGCAATTTGGAAAGCAATTCCCACGCAAAGACAAAAGTAAGAAAAAGAAACAATAATCGCCAATGTAACTTAAACAATAAAAAAAAAGACAAAACATTGAAGAAAACAAGAAAGTATAAAAGGAAAAAAAAAAAGAAAGAGTGCAAAGTAAAGAAAAGAAAACTCCCTATTACAGACAAAAGTCCACGCTGCCAACTTCGCTACTGCCCTGATCGAGTAAGGATCTGCTGCATAGTAGGGCCAACATCACCTCTTGGCAATTAATGAATGCACTCTGATGTGCCTATGAATATCTTGAATGATGCGGAGCTGCTCGAAAACAACTTGCATCTCAGTCTGGAACTCGTCCATGGGGACTGTGAGAGGTGCATCCTTGATCAAGAGGTCATAGGACTTGTCGTCCTCGCTCTCATCATCTGCGGGTAGTGAGAAAGAAACTCCAATGTCGGTTTGTGTGGTTTTTTTCATTGATCGAAACCCATTATAGTTGCATTCCCACAACCGATCCTCCTCGGCATGAGGGATCCATACTTTGATGGCCTTGTCCCAAGAATAATTGTAGTTTGTGAATCTCAGAATTTTATTATTTGCGTCGGTCTAGTCGATGTTCATCGTTCCCTTACAAAATTTACATTAAAAGAAACAAAAACTCGAGATAAACTAACAAGGTAACAATACACACGTGTTTTTGTGTTGTCACACCTAGTGTTCCACATCGTGTTTGACACCCCTGACCCTTCAACTAAGTTAACTGCGGCTGGGTAGGGTATATATGTGCCTCTCGGTATTAAATTGCAAGTCCCAAAAGAAAGCAAAGCAAAACCTGGAGTAACACTTAGAGCGTATACAGAGAATACATGGGGAAAAACAAAATAAGTAAACTGAACACTAATAGTACGCTCAAGATATAAGGTTCAATTAAACTTCTCATGATCATTCTAATGCAGGGATGAAAATACTTTACACAAAAAAATCCAAAAGATAAAGTAAGTGGAAGAACTTTACAAACGGCTCGAATTTAGGAAATAAAAGAAAAAAATAAACACTTGTCCATTCCGGGAATGACCAGATCTCAAAACTTCAAGCATACTACTTCAGCGGCTTACTGTGCCTCTGTTTGTCCTAAGTCAATCTGGGAAAAAAATATGATAAAGAAAAACGTGAGCGCGAATGCTCAGTGAGTCCACGTGTGTGTACTTTAGTGATATCTTTAAAACGATAATGATGCAGTTTCACGAAACAATCCATGAAATGTTATAAGAAACCATTTTTTTTGTTGGTTTAACAGCACTGATACTTGAATCTACATGAACGGTTGGAACGCAACTGGGAAGTCTGAGCGAATCAAGACACATTAGTGTAGCTTCTACACCAGAAATCAAAGAAACATGTAATGCAATAGCCGGGCTCCATGGATAAAGTCTGGATTGCATAACGAGGTCATCGGAAAGAAGTTCTGGCATCTCGTAGTCAATATCAGCCACACATCGTACCAGCGCTCGATTCCATGACGACCACACTCTCCATATCATTGGCCAAACCAGGCTACAGATTCCTGGGGCACCTACCAGGTCTGCCCTGAGACCAACCTTAGTTTCAAGTCCCTCTTGACTCTCCACAAGACGGCCGACCCATCGCAGAGCATGATGTGATGTCAATCTAAATACCGATTGGGTCAAAACCATCCACGATAATGCGCTCTCTCTTTCAAGTGGATCCACCCTTAGAGTAAAAAACGATCCACGTCATCGAAATAGGCTCTAGTACCGGGTACTAGCCATGAACAGTGCAATCCTTTGACGCTTCCTAACACATGATCATAACCAGAACATTAAGTCAGAATAGAGTTTTCATATGTATTTACAAATTGAAAGACCACTTGCCCGGCCGTCTGAACAGATTCAAGTCATAAACATTTCAGAGCAGCAAAAATCCCCATCCTCCCGTCATCACATGCTTATGCAGATTTTACAAAATATGCCAGGTCTACATTTATGCATGTCAAATCATGTAACTTTTCAAGACTAGAGAATTTTCCAACTCATAAGTATTTCCGAAAAATTTGTGTACAAACTAATTCCTTTTCACTACAATAATAATCTGTTTTAAAAAGAAAACACCCATATGGAACACCACTCCTTTGCATTTCCAAGGAATGTGTAACATATTATGGAGAAAATCTCCAATTAAGAAAAACATGCTAAGTTATATCGTTCGAAAAGCAGTAAATATTTTATGATAAGTTTAGAAATTATATTTATATAGCCCGTATCTCTTTAGATAAACGATCCTTATTTGCAGTGATACCATGATGCTAAAGAGAAACCTCGGGATCCCAGTAGCAATCAAAGCTAGAAATTATTCCTAAGCCATGATATGAGAGTCACGAAGTTAAGTGGAACAGGTATATCCCAGATCAGGCGACTAGTATGTAATAGTTGGTGGCCAGCTAACCAAACCATGGAGATGGAAAAAGAAAGAGAACAACGACCATGAGGCCCCGAAAGCCATATATTCTTCTCAGGCCTAGTCGATAGCTGAGAAGGAGAAGACGGGAGGGTAGCCTGGATCAATGATGAAAAAATCACCTAGCGAAGCTCAACCCTTTAGCCTGTTTGTGTGGAACTCCTTCCATAGAACATCCATGGTGCATTTATCATTAGAAAATTTCCTAATCAAAGCTAATTGAAAAGGTAATGCTCTGGAAGACTATTCTTACTCATCAAAGAAGACAGACAGTTCCCATTTGAAATGATACAGACTTGATAGAAGATGTGGCTTGACAAATGAACGCTTGTGAAGATCAATGAATGTTTTGGTAGACGAGCAGGAGGTGCCACCCACTGAGAATTAGGGTGGTTGGTCGTCCCATAGCAGCCTGAATAAGCAATGGCATGAAAATTAGAATTAAACTGTAGATAGAAAAAAGGTGTATGAGGAAAAGAAATAAATATAGGCAAATGCTTTTGCATGCGACCAGGAAGGATGAAACAATTTTGGAACTCTGGCAAGGACCATGGCAATCTAACATGATTTACGAAAGCTAGAGAAGGAAAGAATTCAACCTAGCTCCTAGAAAGCTTTTCCCTTCATTCACTTTCTACTCTTAGTTCTTCCTCTTCAAGACGGAACTTTATGATATGTGGTGTATAAATAAATTGGCAACAAACCATATAATGTAAGGAAAGAATAACAAATGTTTGTTTGTAAATTGAATTACAAATTTTTATCATCAAAGTGCGTTGGATATCATTTTGAGTAAAAAGCATTGTTGGCAGTCTTTTTTCTTTCTTTTATTCAATAAAAAGTTGTTTACTTTTTAATTTCCATTTACAGAAATAACGACATCATTAAATATCATAAATACTAAGCTATACTTCTAAATATGTCATGATCACGGAATTTAAAGTTCCCATTTTAATAGGAATGTATGCTAATTTTTTTTTTTTTTGGTTAAAAAATAAAATACACAATCAGAAGATAAAAGTGTACTTATGGAACAACATACATCATAGGCATTGGTTGGAAGAGCTAGTAAACTACAGAAAGCTATCAATATGAAAAATAAAGTGCAACAAGCTAGCAATAGAAACTAAACATTAAAGTGGTTTCTTTTCCTTATTTTAGAGCATTTTTCTTCAAAGCTTCTTCAATGGTGCACTTTGAACTTTGGAATCACCTTCCTTTTTGTTAGCTATATGGTGTTGCTGTCAGAGCTATGAGGTTGCAAAATGAAGCAACAAATGATCAAAGTCCTACGTAATATATTCAACATAATATCACAACTAAAAAACTGTGATGTTTCTCATCCAATTGCTATATATCTTGCTTTCTATTCTAAATCATGAGAAATTATTACTTCCACTTAGATCTGTGCACAAATACTAAAAACACTAATTAAACAGAAAACCTCACTATAGTGCTACATCAACGTTGATGTACTTTAAACTTCATTTCGACAACAGTAATAATTTTTTTAATAGGAATCTTCAAATGAGATGACCTTGAAGCCTAGTTAATTTCAGCCTTTTAAAGGGTCAAAGAAAATGGAGAATGAGCAAAGGTTCTGCAACTGCAAAGTGTGAAACCCTTTGTAACCCTCTCCTATCAGGCCTTTTGATTTCTTGTTACAATGCAATGAGTGTCAAAAACCATTTCTGTAGGGTCACTGAGATGTAAAATTGGGCATTGTCTACTGCTCCGTAGTTAGAAATTTGTTCTAATACCAAAATATAGGCTACTCTTTTCTTTTTTTCTTTCAAGAAAAGAACAAATGAGACTGGATGAGTTAAGATTCAAATTTACTAACTTATAGTCTCAGATATTTACTATTACAAACTGAAAAACCTCAAAAAGGACACCATCTTATATATTACAACCTATACGCAAATTATTGGAAAAAAGAAACTACAATCTATGAATTCAAAACTAAAACAAAGATAACAATAACATAATCAAGGCCAATGAGTGAATCCAGATATCTAGGTTTGACATCAACACCACATCACAAAAATGTGAGAAACCATGTACGAGTTAGGCTTAATAAGTTCCACGTGTGTTAGAGTGCATAGTGATTTTTTTTTTCAATTTAAGTTTCAATAAATAAATTTTCAAAAAACTATGGCAGACACTTACTCATTGATGTATATATTATATGATTAAGAATGCCTAATATAACTTCTAATATACTCGTTCTATAGTAGTTTTAGTAATATAAACATATAGAATAAAAGAGAAAGCCTGAGGAAAATTTACTATTATACAAAGTGTAATAGAGACAGTGTATCAGAATATGTACTAGACAATCCTAAGTATGTATTTATATATTGTGATTTTAATAGCAACTACTATTAAATAATTATTTATTATACTTTTTACTTTCCCATGATATTTTTATCCACTATTTTGATTGATATTTAGTCTGAAAAAACTGAGTTTTTTTTTTTTTTTAATGATTGGATTCGTGAAAGTTAAAATATTTGTGAGAGAAGATATGTGACCAAGGTAAGAAAAAATAAACTATATGTGCGTTAGACTTTCAATCCAAATAGACCATGCTCTATGGAATAACTTTCGTCATTAATTTTGAGGCATGATTGACCGTCTAGATCTTTTACTCTCCCCTTTTATTTCTTATCTTATCCATTTACTTTTTTTTTTTAGTTTAATTTAGTTCTTATTTTGTTGAGACGTTGTAGGCTGCACAAACCTCTAAATCATAATGCATTGACGCAATAAATACATTATCTAACCTTGAAATAAATATATCATGTAGCTCTTTAATTACCTAACTACTCTTGACTGATTATTATTTCTACTTGATTTTTCTTTTTTTTCAATAATGTTCTCTCTATGATAAATGTATGTTTGATCTATATTCATAGTAGAATTAGAACTTTAAATTTTGGTGAAGAATTGACACATCTATAAAATAAATTAAACTGAAAACTCTTCAAATCCTATATTTAATGAAATCAACCTCATATATATGGAATCCAAATCACGAGTTGGGTGATTATGGACACATTTACAAACAACTTATCCTTTTATGGTTTTAAGTGTCCGTCATGTCTATCAAACATCCATTTATCAACATAGAGCACCAATGATTCTTTTATGACTTTGGGAGATTTTAACACTTAGACTTCAAGGAAAGATCTTATGAGTATTGTTGCAGAAATTTTATTTTTCAAAGAAACGACCCCCACTTGGGGTGGAGACAAGTTGGACGGTGACTATTTCCAATAGAATGGAAACTGATATATTGGTTATAAAAACAAACTACTAAAGAGGCTATAGAACATTTCTTTCCTCTTTGATATACAGATCCCCCTATGCACAAATCCTAGATAAACGTCTCTATATATACCATGAAGAAACTAGATATGAAAGAAAGAATGAGAGTTGAAAAATATATTTATTTGGTAACTCTATATACCTACAAACGGGAATTTTTACTCAATATATTAATAAGAAAGAGTCAAAAGTACGCTCTCTCTAAAACTACATCTTCTTATCATTAGTTTATGTCTAACAATTTAGACAACAACAGAATAATAAAAAAGCTATGAAAAACACCTTAAACAAATTTAGGAGGAAGCAAAGCCACCAAATAAACTTTGTTCACCTAGCAATCTCAAAAGACAACTAAACCTACATAGATACCAAATCACAAGGTATGCTAAATTCCATTCCTCTAAATTTCTCTCTCTCTCTCTCTCTCTCTCTCTCTCTCTCTCTCTCTCTCTCTCTCTCTCTCTCATGTATGATAAAAAATTTTTAAAAATTTAGCTAATAAAATTTGGTCTAATTTCAAATTGTTGTTAACATAAAAGTTGGAAACTTATAAAGGATGTTTTCATGATTAATTGGCTATTGGAACCTTAATCTCAGGATTTACAATTACATTATTAGAATAGAAGTTGAAAACATTACCTGTTCTAAGATATCCTCCTTATCTCACCATCGACAGATTCCATGCTCTCCATAGAGTTTATCACTTACAAATTGACAGATCCAGACATGCATAAATGATCAAGTTTTTTGTTAGAAGGATCTTATGAACACACTTTTTTACTATTTCCAGCAAGGTATTTGAAAATACTACTTCCGTCCTTTCATGACCCAATGGGTTGTGCAATAATTTTAAATGGACCATTGAATGAAAAGAGCTTAGTCCATGAATCTCGATAAACTCATTCTTCTTCCAAACTCCAAAACGCAAGTTATATTTCTCAGTACTAATACTGATAATTATAGAGAGAGATACATTAATTATTCCCAATGTTATTGAAAATACACTAAAAAAACCCTCAAAAGCAGGGAGTGATATATATTTAAAGGCCTCATTTTTCACATCAAATGTTACAATTCTTCCCCCATCTTCATCTGTTATCCAATACATACACTCGTTAAATATAGTTGCCATCCCAGATTGCCCACGTTGTACCTTAATGTACGGAAAATCAACATTTAACCTTGTCTAGGAAAACACATTCAAGCTGTAAATCCAACCAACATTACTCTTTCCTTCATTATTTTTTATTAAATAATCTTGTAATGCTTAGTCTCTTTGATATAGCAAAGTCCAACAACAGGAGAAATTTCATCGAAAGGAAGCTGAAGATGGCTGAAATTTTTAGTTGCCAAGTTGCAAAGTATAATTGCAAGAATAGATTTAGTCCTTAGGACCACTAAGCCATTGCCAGATCCATTAATCACTACTTTCTCAAATGGTAATATAGGAAAAGGGAATGAAAAATTGCCCAACAGATGATTTTTCTCACCATCTTTGTTTCCATGAAGATTTAATATAGAGATTTTTGGAAAATAGCTTTCCGGATTAAAGCCCACTCTAAGAAGTTGTTCATTACCTTTGGAGTTGTGAAGATGCAGTTTTACAAATCTGTTGTTGCTAATTAAACTTTTCCATGACTTAGAAACTACCAGAAATTGAACCAATGACTTTACTGGAAGCTTCACAAGGATGTCAATCCATATGTTATCTGGAAAAACCCCATTAGAAATGCTTACTTGTCGCCTCATAGAATCATCAAAATGCACAATTTTTTAGTGTTTCTGCATCTTTTTGGGTTTGAGGAAGAAAATTGGGTTGTGATGAAGGCCTTTACTCTATGATGATCTATAATGGAATCGTTTTGACTTCAAAAGATATTAGAAGTTTCTTTCCTCTTTTGTTTTTGGGATCATAAGATGAATACTTTCTTTTCCATATATAAAAATTGGGAAATAATTATGTGCATTATTTTCTCTTTTAATTAATTAAGTCATAAATGTCAAGGAAAGTTAAATATTTTCCTTTTTTATTTGATAAAATTGAGGAGGTGATGATGATGTATATGATTTGTATACGTCAAAACTATCACGTGTGACCATTTTTATCAGATTGCCATGTGCGCTCTACACAGCAACTAAAAAAGATATGTAATAAAGGGATATACCTCAATGTTTTTTTTTCCGGGACTGCTGTTCAAAAAGACTTTTGTGTCATTTTTCTTGGAAAAAAACTTATGTTTTTTGTGGACTTCTTGTTTAGATTTTTTTTAGTAGATACCTCAAACATAATTGGAAGATGTTTACTTTCCCATTGATATTTTTTCTTCTCACTGGGGATATTTGTGTACCTCTCGGCAATAAACTACAACTCCCAAAAGAAAACAAAGCGAAACCTGGAGTAACACTTAAGTGCGGATACAGAGAATACACAGCTAAAAATAAAATAAGTAAACTGAACACTAGTAGTACGCTAAAGACATAAGGTTCAAGGAAACTTCCTATGATCATTCTAATACAGGGATGAAAATACTTTACACAAACAATCCACACGACGAAGTAAGAGGATGAACTTTACAACTGACTCGAGTTTAAGAAAAAAAATAAAAACATAAACACATGTCCTTTCTGGGAATAACCTATCTCAACACTTCAAGCATACTACTTCAGCAGCTTAATGCACCTTTGTTCGTCCTGAGTCAATCTGGAAAAAAATATGATAAACGTGAGCGTGAATGCTTAGTGAGTCCACGTGTTTGTGCTTTAGGGATATCTTTAAAATGATAATGACACAGTTTCATGAAAATAGTCCATGCAATGTTATAGGAAACCATTTTTCTTTTGCTGCTTTAATAACACTAATACTTGAATCTACATGAGGGGTTCGAACGCAACTGGGAAGTCTGAGAAAATCAAGACACATCAGTGTAGCTTCTATACCCGAATTCAAAGAAACATGTAATGCAATAGTCGGGCTTCATGGACAATGTCCAGAACCCTTAACGAGGTCATCGGAAACAAGTTCTGGCATCTCGTAGTCAATATTAGCAAACCATCTTACCAGTGCTCGATTCCATAACGACCGCACTATCCATATCACAGGCCAAACCAGGCTACAGATTCCTGGGGAACCTACCAAGTCTACTTTGAGACCAACCTTAGTTTCAAGTCCCCCTTGACTCTCCACAAGGTGGCCGACCCACCGCAGAGCATGATGTGATGTCAATGAAAATACCGATTGGGTTAAAACCCTCCACAGTACTGCGCTCCCTCTTTCAAGTGGATCCACCCTCAGAGTAAAAAACTATCCACGTCATCGGAAGAGGCCCTAGTACCAGGGACTAGCCACGTGCAGTGCAATCCTTTCACGCTTCCGAACAAATGATCATAACCAGAACATAAACCCTAGTCGGAATGGGGTTTTCATATGTATTTACAAATTGAAAGGCCAGTTGCCCAGCCATCCGAACAGATTCAAGTCATAAATATTTCAATGCAGCAAAAATCCCCATCCCCCAGTCATCACATGCTTATGCAGATTTTATAAAATATGCCAGGTCTACATTCAAGCATATCAAATCATGTAACTTTTCAAGGCTAGAGCATTTTCCAACTCATAAGTATTTCCAAAAAACCTGTGTACAAACTAATTCCTTTACGCAATAATAATAATCTTTTTAAAAAGAAAACACCTATATGGAGCGCCGCTTCTATGCATTTCTAAGGAACATGTAACACGTTATGGAGAACATCTCCAATTAAAAAGAACATGCTAAGTTATATCTTTTCAAAACCAATAAATATTTTATGATAAGTTTAGAAATCATATTTATATAGCCCGTATCTTTTTAGATAAACGATCCTTACTTGCATTGATACCGTGATGCTAAAGAGAAACCTCGGGATCCCTGTAGCAATCAAAGCCAGAAATTATTCCTAAGCCATGATATGAAAGTCACGAAGTTAAGCAGAACAGGTGTATCCCAAATCACACGACTAGTATATAATAGTGGGATGACCAGCCACCCTCATTCTCAGTGGGTGGCCTGGATCAACGATAAAAAAATCCCCGAGAGAAGCTCAACTCTTTAGCCTGATTGTGTAGAACTCCTTCTATAGAACATCCATGGTCCATTTATCATCAGAAAATTTCCTAATCAACGCTCATTTAAAAGGTAATGCTATTGAAGACAATTCTTGAACATCAAAGAAGACAGACAGTTCCCCTTTGAAATGTGATACCGACTTGATAGAAGATGTGGCTCGAAAAATGAATGCTTGTGAAGATCAATGAATGCTTTGGTAGACTAGCAGAGATGCTACCCACTGAGAATGAGGGTGGCTGGTCGTCCCATAGCAGCCTGAATCAACAGATATAGCTACTGTAGCTAATGCAGCTAAGGGAGCTAAGGGAAGGAAGGAAAAATAGAGATAAAGGTCGGACCACCAATAATTCATAGAAAGTGCCAAAAGAGTTGCTCCCACTAATCTGTTGCAATTTAAAAAAAAAAAAAAAAGACATTAATGACCTAAGATGGATCAAATGAAAATTACAAATGCAAATTTAGAAAATTAGAAATAAGCTGTAGATAGTAAAAAGGTGTTTGAGGAAAAGAAATAAATATGGGCAAATGTTTTTGCATGTCACCAGGAAGGATGAAACAATTTTGGGAACTCTGGCAAGGATCATCACAATCTGACGTGATTAACGAAAGCTAGAGAAGGAAAGAATTCAACCTAGAAGAGAGCGTGCTAGTCGGCTCCTAGATAGCGCTTTACCCTTCATTCACTTTCTACCGTAGTTCTTTCTGTTCAAGATGGAACTCTATGATATATGGATGTGTAAATAAATAAGCAACAAACCATATAATATAAGGAAAGAATATCAAACATTTGCTTGTAAACTGAATTACAAATTTTTATCTTCAAATCACGTTGGATATCATTTTGAGTAAAAAGCATTGTTGGCACTCTTTTTCTTTCTTTTATTCCAAAAAAAGTTGTTTACTTTGATTTCCATTTATAGAAATAATGACATGATTAAATTTCATAAAAACTAAGTTATACTTCTGAATATGTCATGAGCACTGAATTTAAAGTTCCCAATTTCATAGGAACATATGCTAAATTTTTTTGGTTAAAATATAAAATACACAATCAGACGATAAAAGTGTATTTATGGAACAACATACATCATTGGCATTTGTTGGCAGAGATAGTAAACTACAAAAACCTATCAATGTGAAAAATAAAGTGCAACAAGATAGCAATAGAAAAGTAAACATTAAAGTGGTTTCTTTTCCTTATTTAGAGCGTTTTTCTTCAAAGCTTCTTCAATGGAGCATTTTGAACTTTGGAATCACCTTTATTTTTGTTAGCTATATGGTGTTGCTGCCAAAGCTATGAGGCTGCAAAATGATGTAACAAATGATCAAAGTCCAACATAATATATTCAACATAATATCACAACCAAAAAATTGTGATGTTCCTCATCCAATTGCTATATATCGTGCTTTCTGTTCTAAATCACGAGCAATTATCTCTTCCCCTTAGATGTGTGCACAAATACTAAAAACAGTAGTTAAATAGGAAACCTCACTATAGTGCTACATCAAACTGATATAATTTAAACTTCATTTCGACAACACTAATAATTTTTTTAATAGGAATCTTCAAATGAGATGACCTTTAAACCTAGTTAATTTCAGCCTTTTAAAGGGTCAAAGAAAATGGGGAATGAGCAAAGGTTCTACAGCTACAAAGTGTGAAACCCCTTTGTAATCCTCTCCTATCACGCTTTTTAATTTCTTGTTACAATGCAATAAGTGTCAGAAACCATATATGTAGGGTCACTGAGATGTAAAATTGGGCATTGTCTATTGCTCCGTAGTAAGCAATCTATTCTAATACCGAAATATGGGCTACTCTTTTCTTTTTTCTTTCAAGAAAAACACAAATGACACTAGATGAGTTAAGATTCAGATTTACTAACTTATAGTCCCAGGCATTTACTATTACAAAATGAAAAACCTCATAAAGGACACAATCTTATCTATTACAACCTATACGCAAATTATTAGAAAAAAGAAACTACAATCTATCAATTCAAAACTAAAACTAGGATAACAATAACATAATCAAGGCCAATGAGTGAATCTTGATATCTAGGTTTGACATCAACACCACGTCCTGAAAAAATGTGAGAAACTATATATGTGTTAGGCTCAATAAGTTCCACGTGTGTTAGAGTGCATAGCGATTTTTTTTTTCAATTTAAATTTCAATAAATAAATTTTGAAAAAAATATGGCAGAGACTTATTCAATGATGTATATATTATATGATCGAGAACACCTAATATAACTTCTAATACATTCTCTAATACACTCGTTCTATAGTAGTTTTATTAATATAAATCATATAGAATAAAAGATAAACCCTAAAGGAAAATTTATTATTATACAAAGTATAATAGAGACAGTGTATTAGAAGAGGTAGACAATCCTAAGTATGTATTTACATACTGTGATTTTGATAGCAACTACTATTAAATAATTATTTATTATACTTTTTACTTTCCAATGATATTTTCTTCTACTATTTTGATTGATATTTAGTCTGAAAAAACTGAGTTCTTTTATTATTATTGGATTCGTGAAAGTTAAAATATTTGTGAGAGAAGATATATGACAAAAGTAAGAAAAAGTAAACTTAGATGTGCGTTAAACTTTCAATCCAAATAGACTACGCTCTGTGAAATAACTTTCGTCATTAATTTTGAGGCATGATTGACCATCTAGATCTTTAAATCTCGCCTTTTATTTCTTATCTTATCCATTCATTTACTTTTTATAGTTTAATTTTTTTTATTTTGTTGAGACGTTGTAGGCTGCACAAACCTCTAAATCATAATGTATTGGTGCAATAAATATATTATCTAACCTTGAAATAAATATATCATGTAGCTCTTTAATTACCTAACCACTCTTGACTGATTATTATATCTACTTGAATTTTCTTTTTTTTTTGAATGATGTTCTCTCTACGATAAATGTATGTTTGATCGATATTCATAGTAGAATTAGAACTTTAAATTTTGGTGAAGAATTGACACATCTATAATATAAATTAAACTGAAAACTCTTCAAATCCTATAATTAATGAAGTCAACCTCTTATATATGGACTCCAAATCACGAGTTGGGTGATTATGGACACATTTACTAACAACTGATACTTTTATGGTTTTAAGTGTCCGTCATGTCTATCAAACATCTATTTATCAACTTAGAGCACCAATGATTCTTTTATGATCTTTGGGAGATTTTAACAATTAGAGTTCAAGGAAAGATCTTACGAGTATTGTTGAAGAAATTTTATTTTTCAAAGAAACGACCCCCACTTGGGGTGGAGACAAGTTGGACGGTGACTATTTCCAATAGAATGGAAACTGATATATTGGTTATAAAAACAAACTACTAAAGAGGCTATAGAGCATTCCTTTCCTCTTTGATATACAAACCCGCCTATACACAAATCCCAGATAAACGTCTCTATATATATCTTGAAGAAACTAGATATGAAAGAAAGAATGACAGTAGAAAAATATATTTATTTGGTAACTCTATATACCTACAAACAAGAATTTTTGCTCAATATATTAATAAGAAAGAGTCAAACGTACACACTCTCTAAAACTACATCGTTCTTATCATTAGTTTATGTCTAACCGTTTAGACAACAATACGATAATACAAAAGCTATGAAAAACACCTTAAACAAAATTAGGAGGAAGCAAAGCTACCAAACAAACTTTGTAGTACTAGCAATCTAACAAGACAACTAAACCTACATAGCTATCAAATCACAAGGTACGTTAAATTCCTTTCCTCTAAATTTCTCTCTCTCTCTCTGATAAAATATTTTTAAAAATTTGGTTAGTAAAAATTTGGTCTAATTTCAAATTGTTGTTGACATAAAAGTTTGAAACTTATAAAGGATGTTTTTATAATTGATTGGCTATTGGAACCTTAATCTCAGGATTTACAATTGCATTATTAGAGTAGAAGTTTAAAACATTACCTGTTCTAAGATATTCTCCTTATCTCACCATCGACAGATTCCATGCCACCACATAGTTTATCGCTTGCAAATTGACGGATCCAGAGATGCATAAACGATCAAGTATTTTGTTAGAAGGATCATATGAACACTTTTTCACTATTTCTAGTAAGGTATTTGAAGATATCACTTCCGTCTATCCATGACTCAACGGGTTGTGCAATAATATTAAATAGATCATTGAACAAAAAGGGCTTAATCCATGAATCTCGATACTCATTCATCTTCCAAACTTCAAACTGCAAGTTATATTTCTCAGTACTATTACTAATAATTATAGACAGAGATCCATTAATTATTCCCAATATTCTTGGAAATACACTAAACAAACCCCCAAAAGTAGGGAGTGGTATATTTTTAAAGGCCTCATTTTTCACATCAAATGTTGCAATTCTTCCCCCATCTTCATGTGTTATCCAATACATACACTTGTTAAATATAGTTGCCATCCCAGATTGCCCATGTTGTATCTTAATGTACGAAAATTCAACATTTAACCTTTTCCAGAATACCACATTCAAGCTGTAAATCCAACCAACATTACTCTTTCCTTCATTATTTTGGATTCTAACAATCTTGTAATCCTTAGTCTCTGTGATATAGGAAAGTCCAACAAGATGAGAAATTTCATTGAAAGGAAGCTAAAGATGGCTGAATTTTCTAGTTGCAAAGTATAATTCCAAGAATGGATTTAGTCCTTAAGACCACTATGCCATTGGAAGATCCATCAATCACTACTTCCTCAAATACTAATTTAGGAAAAGGGAATGAAAAATATTGCCCAACAGATGATTCTTCTCACCATCTTTGCTTCCATGAACATTCAATGTAGAGTGTTCTGGAAAATAGCTTTTCAGATTAAAGCCCACTCTAAGAAGTTGTTCATTACTTTTGGATGGTGAAGATGCAGTTTTGCAAATCTATTGTTGCTAATTAAACTTTTCCATGACTTAGAAACTACTAGAAATCAAACCAATGACTTTACTGGAAGCTTCACAAGGATGTCAATCCATATGTCTTCTGGAAAAACCCCATTAGAAATGCTTACTTGTCGCCTCATAGAACCATCAAAATGTACAACTTTTGAGTGTTTCTGCATCCTTTTGGGTTTGAGGAAGAAAATTTGTTTGTGATGAAGGCCTTTACTCTATGATGATATGTAATGGAATCGTTTTGACTACAAAAAATATTAGAAGTTTCTTTTCTCTTTTGATTATGGGCATCATAAATTGAATACTTTCTTTTCCATATATCAAAATTGGGAAGCGAGGTACTCTCTGGGGATCTGATTACCTTATCCTTTGAGGGTTACGATGTAATATTAGAAATGGATTGGTTGTCTAAGCATTATGCTCAGGTAGATTGTCGGAAGAAAATGGTTAAGTTTACCTGGGTGGATATGCCTACCCTAGAATTTCAAGGATATAAAACCAAGGGGGAAAACAATTTGAACTCCAGTATTAAGGCAAGAAAATTGATCAAGAAGGGATGCCAAGGATATTTGGCATACTTGCTCAAAAAAACAGAAGAAGAAGAAGAAGAACAAATGGAGACTATCTCGGTGGTGAAGGAATTCTTGGATATTTTTCCTGCCGAATTAACAACTTTACCACCTGAATGAGAGGTAAACTTCAACATAGAACTAGTACCTGGTGCTGCACCAATATCCCGAACACCATACCGAATGGCTCAGGAGGAGTTGAAGGAGCTAAAAGAACAACTACAAGAAAATTATTACGACAAGGCTACATACGACTGAGCACATCACCATGGGGTGCACTGGTGTTGTTTGTCAAAAAGAAAGACGGATCCCTTAGAATGTGCATCGACTATCGAGGGTTGAACAGTGTCACTGTAAAGAATAAATACCATCTTTCTTTGATCGATGAATTGTTTGACCAACTTCACGGAGCAAGTTGTTATTCAAAGTTGGATTTAAGACAAGGGTATTACCAAGTGCGGATAAAAGAAAAAGACATCCCAATAACCCTTTTTAATACTCGGTATGGACATTATGAGTTCGTGGTAATGCCTTTTAGTTTAACCAATGCACCAGCGACATTCATGGATTTAATGCAAAGAATTTTCTGCCTATACTTGGCCCAGTTTGTGGTCATTTTCATCGATGATATCCTGGTTTACTCACCGGACGCGGTGACACATGAGCAACATATTCGAAGTGTGCCGCAAACTCTACGCCAAGTTTAGTAAATGTGAGTTCTGGATGGAGAAAGTGAATTTTTTTGGACATGTGGTCACACGTGAGGGCATAGCCGTGGATTTGGCCAAGGTGGAAACCGTGACACACTGGGCCCCACCAAGAGCCCCTACGGAATTACGAAGTTTTTTGGGGCTAGCTGGATACTATTGACGGTTTATTAAGGATCTTGCTAAAATTGCTGACCTCTAACACAGTTAACTCGAAAGGTTTTTGAGTTCAAATGGTCGGAAAAATATGAGAAAAGTTTTCAAGAGTTGAAGCATTGGTTAACATCGGCACCAGTGCTAACTTTGGCTGATCCACAGCAGGAGTTTACCTTGTATACTAATGCATCTGGAAAAGGATTAGGGGCAGTGCTGATGTAAGACAGGAAAGTGGTTGCCTATATCTCCCGAAATTTAAAGAATCATGAGAAGAACTAACCAACGCATGACTTGGAGTTGTCAGCCATTGTATTTGCACTAAAGAAGTGGTAGAATTACCTTTATAGGGCCAAGTACGAGATCTTTACCGACCACAAGAGTTTGAAGTATTTGTTCTCCCAAAAAGATCTAAATATGAGACAACGAAGGTGCATGGAATTGCTTGAGGAATATCGGTGCCCAATCAACTATCATCTCAGAAAAGCAAACGTGGTAGATGATGCTTTGAGTAGAAGTGCAAAGTTAACAAGCTCACTGTAACTTCAACCTTGTAACAAGAGATTAAGGAAGCACAAAGGAGTAATGAGGAATTTCAAAGATTTAAAACTCAAGTGGAGGCAAAGAAATTAAATGATTTTCAGATCTTTGGTACTCAAGGAAGCTTGTATTTTTTAAATCAGTTATGTGTACCGAATGAGGCATAAAAGCGCATAAAAGTAAGTATTCCATACATCCCGGTGAGAACAGGATGTATCAAGACCTGAAAAGAAGGTTTTGGTGGAACGGAATGAAGAGATGTGGCAGAATATGTGGCTACTTGTCTCACCTGCCAAAGGGTGAAGGCAGAGCACAAGAAGTCTGCAGGACTTTTACAGCCATTACCTGTCCCCGAATGGAAATAGAATTGTGTCACGATGGACTTTGTCAAGGGATTGCCACGGACAAAAGGTTATAAGGACGCCATCTGGATCATAGTTGATCCATTCACAAAGGTAGCACACTTTATTGCCATCAATATGACGTACTCCTTGGAAAGGCTAGCTCAACAATATGTGGAAGAGATTGTAAGATTTCATGGGGTACCGGTAAAAATTATGTTAGATCGAGATCCGAGGTTTACTTCTAGATTTTGGCCTAAGTTCCAGACTGCATTGGGAACTAATTTAAGCTATAGCACCACCGTACACCCCCAGACTGATGGACAATCAGAAAGAACAATCAAGACTTTGGAAGATATATTGCGAGCATGTGCTTTAGAGTTTGGAAACAAATGGATCGATAACCTGGTTTGGGTAGAGTTTGCTTACAACAACAACTGCCATACCTCAATCGGAATAGTGCCGTTTGAAGCTCTATATGGGAAGAAATGTAGAACGCCTTTATATTGGGATGACACCGGAATTTGCTCCCTTTGGAAGCACAATAGTTGGATGCCAGAGTAGGAAGAGGCACAGAAACAGGTAAAAATAATTCACGAACGGCTCTAAACTGCTAAAAGTCGACAAAAGAGCTACGCTGACAATCGACGACGAGACTTGGAATTCGAGGTGGGAGATCGAGTTTTTCTAAAACTCACACCACACCAAGAAAATCCTAAACACTCAAGAAAAGGAAAATTAAGCCCCCGTTACATTGGAGCATTTGAGATAAATGACAGGATTGGTGAGGTAGCTTACCAGCTGATATTACCAGAAGAACTATCAGGCATCCATGACGTCTTCCACGTCTCCCAATTAAAGAAATATCAGGCGTATCCCGAGCATGTCCTGAATGATGACCAGTTGGAATTGCAAACTAACTTGTCATACGAGGAAAAGCCTAATGGGATTTCGGAACGAAGCATAAAGGAGTTACGTGGAAAGAAAATTCCAACATGCAAAGTATTATAGATGCACCACGGCATCGAGGAAGCAACATGGGAAACCGAAGAGTTTCTATGTAAAAAACATGCGGAGATTCTAGGTACGTGAACCTTAAATTTTCAAGGACGAAATTTTTCTAAGGGGGGTAGAATGTAACATCCCGACTAAGCACTTCAAAGTTAGCTTTGGTCATGGTGAGTTCAAATAAAAGTTTCGGGGTTAGTTTATAAAGAATAGTAAGCTTTGGGGTCATTTGGTAATTTTAGAAAAATTAAGGGAAGAATTTTTCCGGGGAAAAACTTTTCGAACATGTTTTAGAATTATTTGGATTTAATGTTTTAAAGTATAAATGGAAATTTTAAGTGTAAGATGAGTTTTTAGTCATTTTTAAAATTTAGGGCCAACGTAGAAGTTTTAGAAAGTTGAGGGACTACTTACTTGAAGAGGTGGTAATAACATAGCTGATATGAATATGTGGACAAAGGAGTGGGTGACACATGGCTGGTGTGTGCCATGTGTCTCATGCATGGAAAGCCAAACCATGCATGAATGGCTATTTAAGGGGGTCCAAAATGCTAAAAATATATATATATATATATAGCCTTCTTTTTCCGTTCTCCACCTCTCTCTCCTGTTTTTCTCTCTCCCCTCTCCCTCTCGGTCAACACTACACCAGCCTTTTCTTTTCTTTTCTTTTTCTCTCCCTCTCTCTCTCTCTCTCTGCCTCTCTCTCTTTCTCTCCCACTTTTCTCTTTATTTTTCTTTCTTATTTTTTTCTGTTCTTTTTTTCTTCTCTCGACTCTCCTTCTCTCCAGGTGTATATATTTTTTTTTTATATTTATTTTCTTTGTTTTTCTTTGTTTCTTTGAGAGCTTTATTCTATTTTTCTATTATTATTAGATAATATTAAGGCTTAATAGTTGTTAATTTATTTTGGGAACCCATATTTTTTTCTTAAAGAATTATTATAAATTTATTTTGGAGATGGCTTTAGAATTTCTTTGGTTTAAAATAATTGTAGGCACACCCTAAGATTATTATGAGGTCATGGTTATATATTTTTTTTTGAACTATTTGATTAAGTTTGGAATGATATTCTTCGTAGGTTTAACTCATTTCGCGGCACAATGTGAGTTCACAAATCCCTTTCTGTTAAAAGAAATTTAAATATTGTTCTTGTAAAGCATATTACTTTGTTACGAAATCTTGACAAAATGCACAAAATAATTATCGATGTTATATTACGGGTTATGCTAAAATGTGATAAGTAATTAATGTATTTATATTTTAAATATTTATGTATGGCACTAAAAAAAATATTTTAAAGGTTTGTGCCATATTCTTATTATTGCTTTTACTAGAGACGTTTCTTTTAACAATCCTTTTATTTTGAATTTTGACTTTAAAATTATTTTGAAGAAAACATTTGCAGAATAAGTGTTATTTCTTTTTGGGAAATAATATATTTAAATATTTTAAATTCCCTTAAGGTTTTAAGTTTTAAAATAACTTGGGGAAATTATTTTCAAAATATTACTATTTTTTTTAAGAAATAATATTTTTAATTCTTTTAAAAGTTTTTGAGTTTCAAGATTATGTTGAGAAATTATTTTTAAAATATTTATTATTTCTTTTCAGAAAGAATATTTTTACATGTTTTATGTTTTCCAAAAAAAAAAGTTTTGAGTTTTAAAATTATTTAGGGAGATTATTTTTTTAACATATTTATTACTTCTTCTTGGGAATAAATTTTTTTTTTTATTTACATATCAATGCTTTAAGTTTCCTTAAAAGGATTTTGAGATATATTATTTGGAAAAGTTATTCTTAAAATAGTTATTATTTATTACTTCCTTTGGAAATAATATTTTAAATATATTTATAGGGCTTGAGATTTAAAATTATCTTTAACATATTTTTTATTTCTTTTTGAAAATAATACTTTACATATTTTCTAGATATTCTTAAAAAGGTTTTCTTGAGTTAAGAGAATATTTTCATAATAGAAAGAAACGTTCTATAGCCTCTTTAGCAGTTTGTTTTTATAACCAATATATGAGTTTCCATTCTATTGGAAATACTCACCGTCCAACTTGTCTCCACCCCAAGTGGGGGTCGTTTCTTTGAAAAATAAAATATCTTTAATAGAACTCGTAAGATCTTTCGTTGAAGTCTAAATGTTAACATCTCCCAAAATCATAAAAGGAATCATTGGTGCTCTAAGTTGATAAATAGATGTTTGATAGATATGACGCGCACTTAAAACCATAAAAGCATCAGTTGTTACAAAATGCGTCCATAATCACCCAACCCATGATCTGGAGTCCATATATATGGGGTTGATTTCATTAATTATACGATTTGAAGAGTTTTCAGTTTAATTTATATTATAGATGTGTCAATTCTTAACAAAAATTTGAAGTGTTAATTCTACTGTGAATATCGATCAAACGTACATTTAACTTAGAGAGAACAATATTCAAAAAAAAGAAAAATTAGATAACAATAATAATCAGTCAAGAGTAGTTGAGTAATTAAAGAGCTACATGATATATTTATTTTAAGGTTACATAATATATTTATTACTTCAATACATTATGATTTGGAGGTTTGTACAGCCTACAACATCTCAACAAAATAAAAACTAAATTAAACTATAAAAAGTAAATAAATGGATAAGATAAGAAATAAAAGGCGAGAGTAAAAGACCTAGATGGTCAATCATGCCTCAAAATTAATGAAGAAAGTTATTCTATACAGCATGGCCTATTTGGGTTGAAAGTTTAATGCCCATCTAACTTTACTTTTTCTTACTTTGGTCACATATCTTCTCTCACAAATATTTTAACTTTTACGAATCCAATAAAAAGAAAACTCAATTTTTCAGACTAAATACCAATCAAAATAGTAGATGAAAATATCATTGGAAAGTAAAAAGTATAATAAATAATTATTTAGTAGTAGTTGCCATTAAAATCACAATATATAAATAGATACTTAGGATTGTCTAGTACATCTTATAATATACTGTCTCTATTACACTTTGTATAATAGTAAATTTTCCTTTAGTGTTTATCTATTATTCTATATGATTTATATTAATAAAACTACTATAGAACGAGCGTATTAGAGAGTATATTAGAAGTTATATTAGACGTTCTCGATCATATAATATATACATCATTGAAGTGTCTGCCATATTTTTTTGAAAATTTATTTATTGAAACATAAATTGAAAAAAAATGCACTCTAACACATGTGGAACTTATTGAGCCTAACTGATACATAGTTTCTCACATTTTTCAAGACGTGGTGTTGATGTCAAACCTAGATATCAGGATTCACTCATTGGCCATGATTATATTATTTTATCTTTGTTTTAGTTTTGAATTGATAGATTGTAGTTTCTTTTTTCCAATAATTTGCGTATAGGTTGTAATATAAGAGGGTATCCTTTATGAGGTTTTTCAGTTTGTAATAGTAAATATTTGGGATTATAAGTTTGTAAATTTGAATCTTAACTCATTCAGTCTCATTTGTTTTCTTCTTGAAAGAAAAAAGAAAATAGTAGCCCAAATTTTGGTATTAGAGCAGATTTCTTACTATGGAGCAGTTAGACAATGCCCAATTTTATACCTCAGTGACCCTACATACATGGTTTTTGACACTTATTGCATTGTAACAAGAAATCAAAACGCTTGATAAGAGGGGGTTCCAAAGGGTTTCTCACACTTTATAGTTGCAGAACCTTTGCTCATTCCCCATTTTTTTTACCCTTAAAAAGGCTCTAATTAACAAGGTTTAACGGTCATCGCATTTCAAGATTCCTATTAAAAAAATTATTAGTATTATCAAAATGAAGTTTAAAGTATATCAGTGCTATGCAGCACTATAGTGAGGTTTCCTATTTAACTAGTGTTTTTAGTATTTGTGCACGGATCTAAGTGGAAGAGATACTTACTCATGATTTAGAACAGAAAGAAAGATATATAGCAATTGGATGAGAAACATCACAATTTTTTGGTTGTGATATTATGTTGAATATATTATATAGGACTTTGATCATTTGTTGCATTTTTGCAGCCTCATAGCTCTGACAGCAACACCATATGCTAACAAAAAGGAAGGTGATTCCAAAGTTCAAAGTGCTCTATTGAAGAAGCTTTGAAGAAAAACGATCTAAAATATGGAAAAGAAACCACTTTAAGGTTTAGTTTCTATTGCTAGCTTGCTGTACTTTATTTTTCACATTGATAGGTTTCTGTAGTTTACTATCTCTTCCAACCAATGCCTATGATGTATGTTGTTCCATAAATACACTTTTATCTTCTAATTTTGTATTTTATATTTTAACCAAAAAAAATTTAGCATACGTTCCTATTAAATTGGGAACTTTAAATTCGGTGATCATGACGTATTCAGAAGTATAACTTAGTTTTTATGAATAAAAGAAAGAAAAAGAGTGCCAACAATGCTTTTTACTCAAAATGATATCTAACGTGCTTTGAAGATAAAAATTTGTAATTCAATTTACAAACAAATGTTTGATATTCTCTCCTTATATTATATGGTTTGTTGCCTATTTATTTGCACATCCACATATCATAGAGTTTCGTCTTGAAGAGGAAGAACTACAAGTAGAAAGTGAGTGAAGGGAAAGCGCTCTCCAGGAGTTGACCAGCACGCTCTCTTTTAGATTGAATTCTTTTCTTCTCTAGCTTTCGTTAATCACGTCAGATTGCCATGATCCTTGGCAGAGTTCCCAAAACTGTTTTACCCTTCCTGGTCACGTGCAAAAGAATTTGCCTATATTTATTACTTTTCCTCATACACCTTTTTTCTATCAACAATTTAAATCTAATTTTCATGCCACTGCTGATTCAGGCTGTTGGGACGACCAGCCACCCTCATTCTCAGTGGGTGGCACCTCCTGCTGGTCTACCAAATTATTCACTAATCTTCACAAGCGTTCATTTGTCAAGCCACATCTTCTATCAAGTCGGTATCACATTTGAAAATGGACTGTTTGTCTTCTTTGATGAGCAAGAATTGTCTTCTGTAGCATTACCTTTTCAATTAGCTTTGATTAGGAAATTTTCTGATGATAAATGCACCATGGATGTTGTATGGAAGTCGTTCCACACAATCAGGCTAAAGGGTTGAGCTACTCTCGGGGATTTTTTCATCGTTGATCTATTCCTCTCTCCCGTCTTCTCCTTCTCAACTATCGACTAAACCTGAGAAGAGTATATGGCTTTCGGGGCCTCATGGTAGTTTTCCTTTTTCTTTTGCCATCTCCATGGTTTGGTTAGCTGGCCACCCACTATTACATACTAGTCGCGTGATCTGGGATACACATGTTCCACTTAACTTCGTGACTTTCATATCATGGCTTAGGAATAATTTCTGGCTTTGATGGCTACTGGGATCCCGAGGTTTCTCTTTAGCATCACGGTATCACTGCAAGTGAGGATCGTTTATCTAAAAAGATATGTTTCATATAGCTTTTAACGATCTTACCCTTCAATCATTTGCACTCAAGGTTCATAAATAAATATTTGATAGATATGACTAACGCTTAAAATCAAAGAAGCATGGATAGTTAGAAAATACGTCTCCAGTCACCGAACTAGTAATTTGGAGTCCACATATATGGGGTTGATTTCATTTGTAAGATTTAGAGCGGTTTCAAATTAATTTAAATCATAGTTGAGTCATTCCTTAACCAAAATTTCCAGTGTTAATTCTACCGTGAGTATCAATCTAACTTATATTTAACTTAGAGATAACATTAATAATCACTCAAGAGTATTTGAGTAATTAGGGTTAGGGTTTTAGCTATTAGGGATAAATCTTTAGACAAATAAAGTCCATCTTTCTTGGTTACCCTGTAGCATGTATTCTCTTTCTTTATTGGAATAGTATTATGGCAAGAATTTGTGAAGTAAGACTTCATTATAGACATTAAAAACTGCTCACTTATTATTTCATAAGAAGTGAAAATAATAATGTCTTTCTATGTCTCATACATTAATTCCATTGGATCTCCTAATTCACATTAAATCTATGATATCAAATATCAACATCTTTAGATTCACGATGAACGATAACTGGAATGATTGTGATTGAAAGAAGAACGTCGATATAGCATGTGAAGAGTTTTGTATCATCTACTTTTACGTAGATTTTCTAGAAAGAACATGAAAATTCGAAAAATAATAGTAATGAATTACATTAAAAGAAAAAAAATTACACCCGACTGTTACAACAAGAAAATAACCCTACTTATAACATGACAAACTTAAAATTTTTGTTGTTTGCCAAAAGTAATCCATTAATGAAATATGGTAACTATTTGATTAGATTGCAATGACACATGGATAAGTAACTAGAATTTCTTGCTTTAAAAAAAAAGTAACTATAATTTCTTCCTATTGATAAAGCAATCTAGAAAAATTACTTTTACAAAGGAAAAAATTTCTTGTTGTGATACCTCCAATTCCTCCGCTAGGTCAACTGCGGCTAAGTAAGGAACTAATGTGCCTCTCAGCATTAAACTACAACATCCAAACAAACTAAAACCTGAAGCTACACCTATAAATATGCACATACACTAAGCAGCGGAAAACTATATACAGATAGTGCAACTATTACAGAAGTTCCAGGGAGTCTTTTTAAAATAAAAACAGCATAAGAAATATTTTACAAAACCTTAATCGTTTCAAACTGATTGAGGATAAGAAGTACAAAACACTTTTCCCCAAAATAGCTATACACAGCATGTTCTAATAAAAAAAACTCCATGCAAAATGTTATTATAGCTTACTGTACCACCATTTGCCCCGAGTCATCTGAAAAGCATGAGATTTAAAGAAGTGAGCAAAAACGCTCAATGAGTCCAGTGAGTGTGTGCTTCCATCCTTTTCTATGACAAAGATGCACTTTTTGTAAAACAGTTCATGCAATGTCAAAAGAAAACATTTTTTGGTTACTTTGAAAGTACAAATATATAAGCTTATATGAGGTGTTAGAACACAACTAGGAAGTCTGAGTGAATGAAGACACGTCAATGCAGCTTCTACACCCAAGTTTTAAAGTGATGTCACACAAAAGTAGGGCCCCACAGACAGGGTCCGGAACCCATAACGAGGTCATCATAAAAAGTTCTTGCATCTCGTTGTCAATACTAGTCAAACTCCATATGAGCAATCCGTTTCTATAACAACCACACTTTCGAAGTACATATAACTAAGCTATGGATCCTGGGATGCCTACCAAGTTTGCCATGAGACCAACCTTAGTTTCGAGCCCCTCCTGACACTCTACTATGCTGTCGTCCCACCATAGAGCAAGATGTGATGTCAGACGCAGTACCAATTAGGCCAAACCCTCAATGGTACAACGTCCCCTTTCAAGTGGATCCATAGTCTGCATCATCAGAAGATGCCCTAGTACCGGGGACTAGCCACATACAATGTAATCCTTTGATGCTTCCGAACACAACATCATATCAAGAACTTTGTCCTTGGTCAGAATGGGGGTTTTCATATATATATATATATATTTATGTGAAATAAACATTTTAGAATAACAAAATTCCCATCCGCTAGTCAAGTCATCCGTATGCAAGGCTTTACAAATAGGTCAAGTTTACATTTAAGTATGTGAAACCATGCAATTGGAGAATATTAAAACATTTCCAACTCATAATATCCTAAGAAAAATTGTGTATGATAGTAATTTTTTTCAAAACAATAATAATAACTCTTTTTCAAAGCAATGAAAATTCTTTTTAAAGTAGAGAAACCTATGCGGAGCACCGCTCCTACACATTTCTAGGCACAAGTTAAATATGTTGCGGAGAACATCTCCAATTTAAAAGAATAAATATTATATTGCTCCAAAAGAAGTAAATATTTTAAATGAATCTTAGAAATATAGACACTACAAGCAACATAGGTAATATCGTTAAAACATTTCGTCAGGGCTTGTGAACTCACTTGAATGCAAAACCCATGCTACAATGTACAAAACGAAGGAAAATTGTAGAATTTGAAATCTTCATTGATATGAGCTAACATTATCCAAGAAAAAATCCTAAACTAATTAAGATCCCAAAAGTTCTATCTTAAGAACTTTAAAATCAATCCTAAGTATTTATGAACAAAAACTAATTAAACTAGCTAAAGAAATAAAAGAGAAAGAAACTTAGATGGAAATTCGTTGATCCCATTAGTAAATGAAGAACAAATTTGAAATCTGAATTAGGAGGATATCAAAGAAATGTCTTTTGGCCATATATATAGAGAGGGGAAGACTAAGGGAAAAAAAGGAAACAAAAAAAAAAATTGATGAAGGGCATCTATCATTTACAGAGGGAGTGTGGCGGTGCAAAAGAAATTGTACAAAGATGAGAATAATTTTTTGTAGGACAAGTGTCATAGTTAAGGGGTAAGGTAATGAGATTTACTTAGGGTACTCATACATTGGACCCCAGGTATACCTTGCACGGTATACCCCCAAGTCTAAACGGCGTCGTCCCACTAAAACATTAAAAAAGGAAAAGGATCATCTCGATCGTAACGAAAGCAAGTCACACACACGCACGTATATGTTCCAAAGTTATGCATTAATGTTATTTGGGTGGTGTGTTAATGTTTCATGAAAATATATTATATATTGCATCAATTATATGCAGGTTTTTGTTAGTTTTGTGCTAAGTTTGCTCTGTTGTAATGATAATTTAGGTTATTACATGAGGTTGAATAGGTAACATATAAGTTTCCACATATGCTGAAAAATAGTATTAATGTTTCCATGAGTTATATATTCAATAAAAATGGTTTTAATGTTCTCTAGTTTTCGTGTTCTGATTCCATCAAAATACTAGTGATGTTCCATTGGTTATATGCTCTATAAAAATATGTTCCACGGGTTATGTATTCCATGAAAATAGTATTGGTGTTTTATGGGTTATGTGTTCCATAAAAATGATATTAATGTTCCATAGTTTATGTGTTCGGGTTCCATCGAAATACTATTGATGTTACGTGGGTTATATGTTCTATAAAAGTAGCATTGATATTCCATGGGTTACGTGTTCCATGAAAATAGTATTGATATTTCATAGATTCTAATATTCCATAGCTTCTGTGTTAGTCTTCCATTGAATAGAATTCATGTTCCATTATCATCTGTTATTGTTCCTTAGAAATAGTATTTAAAGATTCATAGATAATGTTTTAAGTTTCACGGAAATAGTATTGATGTTCCATGAGTTATGTGTATACTCCATGTTTTGTGGGTTTTGTAGTAGAATTCAACAGAAATAGTATTGACGTTTCATATGTTATATGTTAATATTCCATGTAAATAAAATGCATGTTCCATATAAAAAATAGAAAACATCTCATGAAACTCCAATAATATATGACTTTAACAACTAGGAGAAACATCAATTTCATTAAAAAAACAATTATTCCCCCATCTTTCTCTATAACACAAAACGTTATCATCCACATATACTGAAAACATAAAATATAAAACTTAATATTGGATGATCTTTTACGTATATAATAATGGAACCACAATTATGGAACCATAGAACTTAAGCAGTTGAAATATGGAACTTCGATGACATATAACTTTAACAACCAGAAAAGACATCAATTACACATGAAAAATTGATTCTTCCTCATCATATCCTCCAATAATGAGTTTTGTGAATTCCTCCATAGATATACGTTATACAATTCAATAAATAACATACAAAAACTTAAATAAATAACTATAAAGACGTTGCCACCAATCAAACAAGATGGAAAGTGACAATGCTACTTCATTCGAACTTGCAGCGGTTAGTTAGAATGTCACTGCCACAACCGTGAAAATCATTCTTTTGAAAAAAACAAAATAGAGAGGCAATGGTGATTTGATTATGGATCTCTGAAAAATTCTGGTAGAGAAAAAGAGGATGAATGAAGAAAGGAAGAAAGAAAGAAGAGATGCAGCAATGTAGACACCAGAGAATGAGAGAGGCGCGAATAAATTAAAAAACCACATTGATTTTTGCATCTTTGACCATATAAATAGAACGACGTAGTTTTAACCCGGGGTATATTTAGCATCGTATACTCGGAGTGTACGATATAATTTGTGAAATACTTAGGAGTAAAGAAACTTTGTGGTTAAGGATTAGTTTCACAAGAGAAAAAGTATTCACTTTTTTCCCTTTCTTAGTTTCTAATACTTATCAATAATAATAAATAATAATAATAGTAATATTAGTAATATTTATCTTAAACTTACTCCATAAAAAATGTCTAGACTATTTATATTGTCCCACAAAAATTATGTTTGAATCATAATGGTATTCTTCAAAATATTCTTTTATAAACCCAAAATCTTTTTATTAAAGTTCACCATTTTAAACCTTATAAGGTTATATAAAGTATTTAGATCCCTAAAATGTGCAACTAAAACAAAGTAAGCCTCTTTGAGATACTTCTAAACTTCCCCCACGAATACTTATCTTAATAAAATTTAATTCCCTTTCCTAAGCATCCCAAAATTACTGTTATGCCCGAATGCTTTATTCAACTAACTCAGACTCTAGATTCTACATTGGTAACTTTTGCACTTTGGGTCATGTGTGAGGTGCTTACGTGGTAGGGCGTCACATTCTACTCTCCTTACAAAATAATTTTGTCCTCAAAATTTAAAATAATATACCTATAAGCTCCGGGTACTTTTTTTTTCATTTATTCCTCAGTCTCCCAAATTGCCTCTTCAATCATGATGTCTCCACACAACTTTATACATTGGGATTTGCTTCTCGTGTAACTCCTTTTTGCTTCTTTTTATGATCTCTATTAGTTTTTCTTCATGTAACAGGTCAATTCTTAATTCCAACGTGTCACCATTCAGAACATGATCAAGTGCTGGATGATACTTCTTTAATTAGGAAGCATGAAATACATCATGTATACCCACAAGCGCTCTTAGTAAAACTAACTGATATGCTAACTTACCAATTTTACCAATAACTTCAAATGGCCTAATATATTTGGGGCTTAACTTTCTCCTCTTGGGTATCTAGGCTTTCCTTGGTGAGGTCTGAGTTTTAGAAAGACTTTATCTCGCACACTAAACTACAAATCCCTCCTTCGATCATCAGTGTCGATTTTCTGTCTACTCTTAGCTACTCAAATCCAATCTTGAATTATCTCTACCTATTTTTTCATCTCTTCTAATTCTGGCGTCATGTTTTTCAGCTTCCAATGAGATCGAACTCCAACTTCATCCCAATAAAATAGTGCTTTGCACCTTCTACCATATAATGCCTCAAATGGTGTCGTCCAGATTGAGGAGTGGTAGTTGTTATTGTAAGCAAACTCCGCACAAACAAGATTGTCAACCCACTTGTTTTCAAAATCAAAAGCGCAAGAGTCATAGCATATCCTTCAAGGTCTAAATCATTCTCTTGGACTGCAAATTGGTCTACGGGTGTATTATTGTACTATAACTTAGACTGGACTCCCTAGCCAATTGAAACTTGGGCCAAAACCTCGATGTGAACCTTGGGTCTCAGTCTAATATGATATCAGCAAGTACTCCATGAAATCTTATAATCTCTTACACGTAGATCTCTGCTGACTTATCCAAGAAGTATATCATATTAATGGCAATGAAGTGCGCAACTTTTATCAATCGATCAACAAGTACAAGATAGTATTCTTATATCCCTTTTTTCAGGACGATCAAATAAGAGTTCATAGTAACATGATCCCATTTCCACACCGGGACAGGCAACAATTCCAGTAGTCTTGCGGACTTCTGATACTCCAATAAACCCTTTGACGTGTTAAGAAAAGCTGCCACAAACTCAGCAATATCTCTCTTCATTCTATTCTAACAAAATTTTGCTTTAAGTCCTTATACATCTTATTCTCACCAGGATGCATAGCACACTTACTCTTGTGCACTTTTTCTAATATTTCATGATTAAGCTTGGTCTTATCGGGCACGCAGAGCCGATTCCAAAAGTAAAAACTCCCAGAGGTTTTCAATTGTCTGAAAATCTATCAAATTCTTTTCTTCCATGCGGTTCTTAAATTCCTGGAACCTCATGTTATCTTTTGAGCGATTTTTGTATCTTGTTGTAAAGTAAAGGTTAAGGCAAGACTTGATATCTTCGCCTTTCTACTCAAAGCATCCGCCACCACATTAGTTTTTCCCGGATGGTAGTTAATTTGGCATCAGTATTCCTCCAACAGCTTTATCCATCATGTTGACTCATGGTTAAATCTTTTTGAGAAAACAAGTATTATAGACTTTTGGGGTCACAAAAGATCTCATATTTTGCCCCATATAAGTAGTGTCGCCACTTCTTTATCACAAATGCTATAACGGCTAGCTCTAAATCATGTGTTGGATAATTCTGCTCTTGATTCTTCAACGTCCTTGAAATATAAGCCACAACCTTTCTATCTTGCATGAACACTACTCATAGGCCTTCCCTTAAGGCATATGTTTATAGGGCAACTTCCTCACTCAGAATGGGTAATATCAGAACCTGTGCCGAAGTTAGTCATTACTTTAATTCTTGGAAACTTCTCTCATATTTCTTCATCCACTTAAACTAGATTGCTTTCCTGGTCACTGGTGTTAAAGGTCCAGCGATCATAGGAAATTCTATAATAAATCTCTTGTAATGCCCTGCGAAAACTAAGAAGATACGTACCTCTATTAGTGTTTTGGGTTGCGTCTAATGGGTCACTACCTCTACCACTTTTCCTATCCAAAACTCACATTTTCTAAACTTAACGTATAGCTTATGTTCCTGTAGGGTTACAGCACCCTTTAAAGATGTTGTTCATGTGCTTCAGGGTCAGGTGAATACACAATAATATCATCAATGAAAATCACCACAAACTTATCCAAGTAAGGAAAGAAAATCTATGCATCGATTCCATGAACATCGCGAGCGCATTTGTAATCTAAATGGCATAACGACAAACTCATAATGCCCATATTGTGTGTTGAAAGATATCATAGGAATATCTCTTTCTTTTATCCGCACTTGATGGAATACCATCCTACTCCTTGAAGTTGATCGAACAACTCATCAAAAAGTGGAAGTGGGTACTCGTTCTTAATTGTCACACTATACAGTCCTTCGTAGTCTATACACATCGTAAAGTTCCATCTTTCTTCTTTACAAACAAAATTGGCACACCCTAAGGTAATGTACTTGGATAGATATATCCTTGTTGAAACAATCCCTACAGATGCTCCTCTAATTCCCTAAATTCTTCCGTTTCTATCCAATACGGGGTTCGAGATGTCTACTCATCATCTGCTTTTGATTCTATCCTAGACTCTACTTCCCATTCTGGATGTAAGGTCATCGATTTCTTGAAAGATATCTAGTAACTCCCTTATGACTGATACACATACCAACTTCAACTTCTCGCCAGACTAGTTACACAAGTACGTTAGATATCCTTAGCATTCTTCTGTGGTAAGTTTCTAACATTACTCTTGAGTATAGAGGGATTCTCTATTTTTATTTTTCGTTTCCCTAACTCTAAATATTAGAAAACCTTGACTGACTAAACTCGAGCAACTTTCACTGACAATGCAAATATTCATAATGTCTAGTCAATCAATCCTTTCTTACTATCGCACCCTATCCCTCAAATGATAAGACAATTATTATCCCCTAGCGCATTTCTCATCCTTCCCAAAAGCATCATACTCACTGCTAAATACTTGAAGCTTTATAAGTTAAAACTTACATGTAGAACATTGTACACTTGAACTATATATCAAATAAGGAGTAGAGCATTTTGAAAATTAATTAAAATAGTTTTTGATACATCTGGTGGTGCATCTACACAAAAAAAGCCATTGATGTACCGTACATAACAAAACTTGTGATCCACATGATCCTACTAAGCTCTTCCAGGCTATATGCGGGAGTTAAAGGATCACACTCACACAACTAGATTTATACTTGATACATATGTACAGAGTAAACTAAAAAATCCTAGCAAAATCCAAGTACACAAGCCCCAGTTCAGGTATATTTTCTTCTTAAAGATTATGGCCTAGCACTAAGCTTATCACAGCTACCCTGGATAAAATTCATATCGGAAACACAGAAAGATCTCAATGATTGTATCAATCGTCCCCACTCTCATATTAGATTGCGCCTCTTATCCACTAGACAAACTTACATTTCAAATCCTAAGAAACGTAGGTCATAATTGACCTACTCTTCTCGTAACTTGTTGTTCTTTTATCAAGCTGAATTCATCATTAGCTCCATCCTAATAGGCTCACCTCTATCTCTACATTCACCGATCAGCAGTGTGGATTGTTGCTTACACAATATGTATCAAATAAAAAAATAAGGATCGGAGAGCTCATTTTGTAATGATGGCAGCAATGAAAATGTTGACTTTACAGGGTGCGCGAAATCTATTGGTGTCACTGAAGTAGGAATGACAAAAATTGATACGAAAGATCTCTTTTACCTAACAAGAATTTGACACTCACTATTTGTGCAGTTAATAATTAGCTACAAGTCATCAAAGTTTTCCTCAGTACCTCATGGCCCACAGGTTAGTAGATCACTCGATGGAACTACAAGTCTCTTAAAAATAATATCCCTTAAGGATAAAAATAATCTTGGGGTTCTCTCACCTGAACCATAATCAATTCCAATAGCTTAATGCATCAATATATACTCCCATTCTGGCTATCGCCTAAGATATGATATCATGTACACATAGGCATATTGTTCCCACAAGAAAATCTCACAATGAGTAAAAGCAAAAGAGAAAAGGGAACTTCAAAGTCTTCAAGAAACATACAACTATATAGCAGGCTCCTTATACTCGTCTAAGATCTACTTATTTTAACCAAGAATCGAACTTAGGGCTCTTATATACACTGTGATACCCGCAACCCTCTGCTAGGTTAACTGCCGGTGAGTAATGTACCAGCGTGCCTCTTAGAACTAAACTAAAACATCAAACCTAACTCAAAACCTGAAGATACACCTATAAATTACACATACACTAAGCAGCAAAAGACTGTATACAGATAGTGCAACTATTACATAAGTTCAAGGGAGTCTTTTTATAACAAAACTAGCATAAGAAACATTTTATAAACCGTAACCGTTTCAAACTGTTTGAGGATAAGAAATACAAATACTTTCCCCAAAACAACTATGCACATCATGTCCTGATCCTGAAAACTCTATGCAAAATATAGTTGTAGCTTACTGCGCCACAACTTGTCCCGAGTCATCTGAAAAACATGAGATTTAAACACGTAAGCGAAAACTCTCAGTGAGTCCATATGAGTGTGTGCTTCCATGTTATTTTCTAAACAAAAATGCAATTTTCCTAATGCAGTTCATGTAATAACAAAATAAAACATTTTCTTGGTTACTTGAAAGTGTGAATACATAAACCTATATGAGGTGTTCGAATGCAATTGAGAAGTCTAAGTGAATCAAGACACGTCAGTGCAACTTCTACACCCGATTTTTAAAGTCATGTCATAAAAAAGTTGAGCTCCACGGACAGGGTCAAGAACCTATAGCGAGGTTATCAAGAACAAGTTCCGACATTCCATAGTTAGTGCTAGCTAAACACCACACGAGCACTTAGTTTCTATAACAACCACACTCTCAAAGTATATGTAACTAGGCTATAGATCCTTGAGTGCCTGCTAGGTCCACCTTCAGACCAACCTTAGTTTCGAGCCCTCCTGACTCTCCACTAGGCAGTTGTCCCACCGAGGAGCATGATGTAATGTCAAATGCAATACCGATCAGGCCCAACCCCCAATACCGTACTACACCACCTTTCAAGTGGATCCACCCTCCAGAGTTCTAACTATCCACGCATTAGAAAAGGCCCTAGTACGGGGACTAGTCACGTACGATGCAATCTTCTTACGCTTCCGAATAAATGATCATATCAAGAACTTCATCCCTTGTTGGAATAGGGTCATATATTTATATATATATATATATATATACAAACCAAAAGGCCACTCACTCAGTCGTCTACATAGATTTAAGTTATAAATATTTTAGAATAATAAAATTTCCATCCACCAGTCAAGTTATGTATATGCATGTTTTACAAATATGTAAAGTTTACATTCAAGGATGTCAAACCATGCAATTAGAGACCATTAAAACATTTCCAACTCATAATATCCAAAGAAAACCTAGGTATAATAATAATTCATTTCAAAACAATAATGATAACTCTTTTTCAAAGCAATGATAATTCTTTTTAAAGTAGAGACACTTATATGAAGCAAAGCTCCTATGCATTTTTAAGGCACAAGTTAAACATGTTGTGGAGAACATCTCCAATTTAAAAGAATAAAATATTGTATTTCCAAAAAAAGAGTAAAAATTTTATGTACATCTTAGCTATCGAAAAATGTAGACACTTCAAGCAACATCGATAACACAGTTAAAAATATTTAGGTAGGACTAGTGAACCCACTTGAACGCAAAACCCATGCTATGATCCTCAAATGAAGGAAACTGAAGATTATAGAATTTGAAATCTTCATTGATATGCTCTAATGTTAACCAAATATAAAAATCCTAAACTAATTAAGATCCCAAAAAGTTCTTACCTTCAGAACTTTAAAATCAAACCTAACTATTTATGAAAAAAACTAATTAAACTAAGTAAAGGAATAAAAAGAGAAATAAATTTACATGGAAATTCGCTGATCCCATAAGTAAATTAAGACAAAAGTTGAGTTCCAAATTAAGAGGATATCGAAGAAAAGGCTTCTAGTCATATATATAAGGAGGGGAGTACGAAAGGGGGGAAAAGAGAAACCAAAAAAAATGAAGAAGGGCTTCTAGTATTTACAGAGGGAGTATGGCGGTTCAAAAGAAATGATACAAAGATAAGGATAATTTTTTTGTAGGACAAGTGTCATGGTTAATGGGTATGATAATAGGATTTACTCAAGAGTAAAGAAATTTGTGGCCAGGGATTAGTTTCACAAGAGAAAAAGTCTTCATATATCTCTCTTTATTTTTTTCATAATACTTATGATTAATAATAATAATACTATTTTTAAACTTAATTTATAAAATTGCAGAGGCGAGCGAGACTTTCATTCACAATTGCCTTAGGACTCTCACACTTTCCAGAACGTGCAGAGACGATTGCTATCCGTGAGGGTTTTCGTCTGGCTGGAAGATTTGACAACACCAACTACATTCTTAACAGTGACTGCAAAGTGGTTATTGATCAGCTTGTAGCTCGATCTGGTATTCTTGACCCTCTAAGACATATACATGAACAAATTCTTTCTTTTATAGATAGGCAGTCTGTTATTTTATTATTTGAGCGTCGTGATAGTAATATCCCGGTGCATTTATTGGCCGCTCAGGCCGTCTCTATCTACCCCTCCAATGTTTTGATTGAGATGGTTTCCACGTTTATTTCTACTTTTGTTCAAGAGAATTTACTATAATTCTTTTTAACTCAAAAAAAACTTAATCCATAAAAAAATGTCCACAAAACATATATTTGGATCTTAATGGTATTCTTTAAAATTTTCTTTTATGAACTCAACATCTTTTTATCAAGTTCACCACTTTAAAGCTTATACGATTATTTCAAGTATTTAGATTCCTAAAATGTGTAAACTAAGGATACTAAAACAAAATAATTCACTTAGAGATATTCGTAAACTTCCTCCACAAATACTTATCTTAATAAAAAAGTTAACTCTTTTTCCTAATCATCTTCAAAATTACCATTACGCCCCAAATACTTTATTCCACTAAGTCAGACCCTAGATTCTACGTTCTGACTTTCGTACTTTTGGGTCATGTGTGAGGTATTTACGGGGTAGGGCATTATACTTACCATTCAATGATCTGAGAGTACTCTTTATGTATGTCATCTAACCTATGGCTACCACTTTTAAAAGCCCTTGTATTCATGGTGTTACAAAAGCATTATCCTAGTTCCGAAGTGTATTTCTAAAAAGATATAATAAATTTTTATTTCTTTGTGATAGCTTGAAAAAGTCAAAAGTTCACATTCTATGTTGATAAGGAAAAGAGAGCAAAGTATTTAAAATGTTTCTACAAAATACAAGCTATTTTCCTACTTTTTCTCAGATATTGTTCTCATATACATAGGTCACATGGTCCATGAATGAAACATGGACCGAATCCATAAAATAATTTTTCTATTCAAGGGACATAATTTATAGCTATCCCCATTGAGAAGAAAAGCATAAATAGGAAAGTAAACATCTCCCAACTATGTTTAAGGTATCTGCCTAAAAAATCTAAACAGGAAGTCCACAAACAAAAATGTTAATTTTTTCTTCCAAGTGAAATGACATTAAAGTGTTTTTTAACAACTCTACTGGAAAAAAAGCCATTAAGGTATATCCCTTGATTACATGTCATGTTTTAGTTGGTCTCTAGAGCACAAATGGAAATCTGATAAAGATGGTCATACGTGATAGTTTCGACATGTACAAATCTTGTACATCTTCATCACCTCCTGAACATTGTCTAAGTTCATTTTATTAAACAAAAATAGAAAACATTTAGATTTAGTTGACATTTATGACTTAATTAATTTAATGAAAAATCACTGCACATAATTATTTCCCGATTTTGATATATGTAAAATAAAGTACTCATTTTCTTATGCCCAAAATTAAAAGAGAATTGAAACTTCTACAATCTTTCACAGTAAAAACAATTCCATTACAAATCATCATAGAGAAAAGGCTTTCATCATAGATAAATTTTTTTTTCCTTACAGCCAAAAGGATGCAAAAACATGATTTAAAGGATCTAAAAGTGAAAAATTGTATCTCTTGTCAATTGTCCCAATTAATTCCCAATTGGTTGCCCTAGAACGTTCTTCCTTTTTCAATTGCAAGCATTCTTGCAAAAAATCTAACCTCACGAAAATTAAATTTTAAACGAGCACGATTAGAGAACAACTTAGTTAAAAAAAAACACCGAAATTAATAAATCAAACCAAAATCATTGTAACCACGAACTATGGTTCAACCCTTATACAAACATAAAGAACTATTTACTATTCATTGTCATAAAACTGAAATTAAACATTAAATTCAATAACAAAGTAAGGAAAAGAAAGCTTAGGAGTAAAATTGAACCTCCCAAGCTCGTGTCTCGAATTGCCCAATTGAAGCTCGAAATCTTTACATTGGATCCTCAAATCTTGATCTCCAAGAACTAATTTACCAAAAACTTATGTTTGACTAACTAACTCAATGTAAAAATTAAAGAATTGGCGAACCTAAACCTACCCCTAGTTATCTACTAATTACTCCTAATTGCTCTCCCTTTACCCTAATGGTAGAATTAACTATTTACAGGGGAGATATTACATCAAAAAAGAGTCAAAATTAGACTAATACTGCTCCAGCTGGAACCTACCATGCACGATAGGTCGAGTCCTAATGTTTGCATAGGGATTTGACCAAAAAAGTCTGCTCGACATCGAGACCTACCGTCACCGATAGCTTTCTGTCTTGAAAACACTTGTGGCCTCGCGACCTACAATCAGTGGTAGGTCAGCTTCGTTGATGCCGTTGGCTCCGTTTCTGTCGTTTTCGCTCCATTTTCGCTCGTTTTCGTTTCCTTTCATCATTTTCTCTTTTTAAAAGCATCTAAAATCAGAATAAAGGTATTAGTCCAAAATATGCATTTTTACTTATTAAAAACATAGTAAAACAATGAAGTTAACATATATAAATATAAACCATTAAGCACATATCAAATGCCCCCACATATATCCGTTTCTTGCCCTCAAGCAACACAAACTAAACAGACAAAACGAAGGGGTTTTAAACTTTTTAATAAAGAAAGACAATAGAATGAAAAGAAAAGAAGCCGACTTAAAGCAATTTAAGATCATAGAACGGCCATAACTGATGGTAGCAAAGATAATCACAAAAACAAAACAATAACAACAACGAACAAGACTAAGAAAAACTAAGGATAAGGTTACTTCAGCAAAATACTTCGCTGCTCAACTCCAATGGCGAATCAAAATAAACGAACGACAAAAATCACTACATCCACCAAAAGTGCTAACAACCGTTACAGATCAAAGGTATGTGTGTGTGGATTGCTCACGTTGTTTTCTACAGAAGAAAAAGAATGTAAAATAATTAACACAATGAAATACTTTAAAGGACAATGCACAACAAACTTATATTTTTCTATCGCTTATCCACTTTAAGCCCTATTCTAGGTCGTTCCCGGATTAGGTAGGACTTTTCGGCTTATAATATTAGGCTTGGGACATATATAGGGTAATAAACGAAGGTAAAAGGAGAACAAAACAACGAAGATAGAGCTAACCCAACCGAAAGAATACATAACAAAATTAAAGAACCACTTTCTAGCCGTCTTTTTCACTCTTCTCACTCACCATTGAAGATCATACTTCATTTATTTGGTGTATACCCTACCTAACAACATTTTTCTCAAGATTTACATGAAAAAAAGTACAAGAGAGAGAGAGAGAGGTAGATGCTTGACATTCTTTTTTTCCCGAAAATTTGACTATAATAAAATAAACACTCATTATTTTCTTCATTTTCTGCAATTTTTTCCATTTTTCATCTTTTTCTCTTTTTCACATATTTCTTCTTTCAAGAATCAAGTTCTTTTTTTCTTTTTTCTCTTTTCAACAGCCATAAGCACCGACAACTTGAAATACCCAAAATATCCTTTTTCAAAACAATATTTCTTTCTTCACTCTTTACCCCCATACTTATCTATTTTTCTCACTCAAAACGGCTAAAAATAAATATACTTACCATTAGCTCCACAAATTGAGGTTTATTTGTATTGTAAGGTTAAAAGAACAAAGAAAAGAAGGGATTACCTTTGCATGAAGGCAAAAAAATGGAACTAGGGGTTGATTTCATATAGGATATGGCAAGAAAGGCACAAACGGTTCAAAGAATGCTTAAGACCATCATTTTCGGGACCAACGTAGACTAGAACTCTTTGCTTCTAAGGATAGAAAAACATAAAGCAGGCAAAGACCTGAAAAACGATTATGATTATGCTAATTCCCTAAAATTCCTAGGCTTCTATTACTAATCGACATTTATAAGTGCATGAAAACCATTTATCGTGTAAGAAAATTAGTAATTATGGTTTTCAAAATGATCGAGTAATCTGCCTTTTCGAAAAACCATAAAAGTTTGCAGTTATGTACTCTAATAAAAATGGCAATAACCAAAAATCTTTTTGAATTTTTCTTAAAAAAAGAAGAAAGGAAAAGAAAATACAAGTTTTTTAATTTTTAAAATTTTCTTATTTTTTTGGGATTTTTCAAATAAGGGACTAAAAGTTAAAATAAAAGAAAAAGAAAGCCCAAAGAGTAAAAAGACATAATTATCCCCCACACTTAAAATCACATTGACCTCAATGTGGGGGTTAGACTAACAGAAAACTTTAAAAAAAAAAAATAAAACAAGGACATGTGAAGCAATCCCGCAGATATAAAGCAGTAAGCATATCGGGAGGCCATCCCCACACAAAAACAAAACAAGGAAAAGATAACAAATAAAGGCAAAACTAATTAAAACAGCAAAAAAAAAAAAACATGAAATAAAGCAAGAAAAAAAAAAAGTAAAAGAAAACACAAGTATGAAAGAGAGAGAAGAAAGAAGAACTCTCTACTATGGACCAAAGTCTGCCTCGCTACCTCCGCTGCTACGCTGATCAAGCATGAATCTGCTGCACCGACAGACTAGCATCACCTCATGGCGATCAATAAATACCCTCTGATGTGCCAACTCGTCCGCATATTAGTGAGTCGACTCTTCTATCTCTGCCACCTGGGCCCCATGTATATCTTAAGTGATACGGAGTTGCTCAAAAGTCCGCATTTTTTTTTTGGAATGCATCCATCATAACTGTTAGAGGTGCATCCTCGTCTGAGAGGTCATAGGACTCATCATCCTCGCTCTCCTCATCATCGGGTTGTGAGGAAGATGCCCTAATGCCGGTTTGAGTGATTTTCTCTATTGATCGAAAATTGGCATAGTTGTGTTCCCACAGCCTATCTTCCTCAGCTAGAGGTATCCACAATTTTTTCTTCTCATCCCAAGAATGGCCACAGTTATTGAAGGTGGTGAACTTTATTATCTGCGGCGATCCTGTTGTTGATCTTTGTTCCCCTGAAAAATTTAGATGAAAGACAGCAAAAACTCTAAATAAAATCACAGGGTAACGACACACACAGGTTTTTTGTGTTGTCACATCCAGTATTGCACATTGTGTGTATAATCAAGGAAGCGAGATAGAAGGGGGAGCAATTGTGAAGCTTATTAAGAATATAGAGATCAATGATGTGAACATCTCTTTGCCTGTCCCTCTTTTGAACAAGAGTGTGCCCGAAGAAATAAGCAAGGGCACGAGGAAAAAGAGTGCGAAAATTGCCACCGTGTAGGATACAATGACGATCCATCAGACACGGCCGGATATCAAAACGGTTACAAGCCGCGCTATAACTCCGACCCTAGTCCTCTTCTATAGTCTTTTTGTTCGAGTCCATGGCGACTGAAGTCCCTTCATCTGGAATACGAAGAATGGATACAAGACGCCTCTCAGTCAAGATTATTTTGGCCCCTTTGATAGTAGGAATAATTGTTTTGAGATCCTTGTCCGTTTTGTGAAGCATATTGGCATAGAATTCACACACAAGGTCGGGGTAGAACTCACCAGAAATGCGGAAAAAGAGGTACCCAACCAAATCCCCCAAAGAGACTTCAAGGTTGAAATGTTCTATGACCGACTCATTGAGAGACTTCTCAATAACTATTTTTAGCGACTCCCTGTTGTACTCCCATTTCTGGGCTGCTGCTGAAGGGAGACGCTCTGGAAAGAAAGAATATTTAGGATATTGGGGTCAAGCGAGTCCTATCTATATGAGCTGTTTGGATTTGGAGGAAGAGGCAACTGATTTCTTTGGAGCCATAACTGGAGTTGAAGAAAAAGAAGGAAAAATGAAAGGAGGATGAAAAGGGGAAAGACATAACAACAACATATATAAGAAAACAAAGAAATAAGAGCAGAACACGAAAATGCACCAATAGAAAAAAAAACAAATATACGTAAGCCGTGTGTGCTAAGTGTTCTAACGTCACCGGTATGTGGTGAAGTGTTGTGAAACTAAAAGAAATAACTAGGCAAGCAGTAAAAGCAACAACAAAAATCGAATTCAAAAGAAACTAAAATAAAACAATGGCTACAATAAAAGTTTAAAATCAAATAAAAGCAAACTAAAATGAAACGGAGGCAAACTGTGTTTGTTTGAAGAAACAAATTATTACCACGAAATACGCGCTTTTGATGCCTCGACTTGCCGCCAGATTTTTGCCGAATAATTTCTTTGAAATTTTCTACATAATTTTTGTTCGCAAAGACCAAAAACCACAGAATGAAGTTAGTAAAAAAAATTAGCACAAAGAAAGTAGATAATAAAAGAGCAAATAAGAAAAGAATAAAATGGGGAGAGTTTTGGTGATGAAAAACTGGAAAAAGAAAAACAAGAAAAAGGTGGAGTTTTATGAAGAAAGGGTAGAAGAAAAAGAGGGTGTTAGTGTGGAATTTTGTTTTGACGGAATGAAAGGGAAGAAAAATGGAAGAGATAGAAAACTTAGAAGAAGAAAATGAGGAAAAGAGGAGAAGAAGATGATGATGATGATGATAGAGGAAGAGAGTAAAAGACAGACCGAAGGTGAGATGGTTGTCGGAGTGCTCGCCGGAGAGGAGAAAGAGTGCCAGAAAGAGAGATATGGAAGACCAAGAGGGAGAGAATTAGGAGGTGAGAAATCAGGAAGAGGGAGAGAATAGAAAGAGGGGAAAAAATTTTTTAAGGATTTTCGAAGGGAATAGGGGCAAAGATTGCAGAAAATTTGAAATAATGGTTGAAATTGAATTCAAATGGATTGACCCAACCCGTTTTCCTTGGAAAAAACTGATTCCTAGCCTGGCTTGGACCCTACCACGCACGGTGGGTTCAGGCCTACCGTCCACAATAGGCTTCTGCCAGAGCTGTCCGAGAATTGTCGATGGACCTACCGCTAGCGGTAGGTTGGACCTACCGTCTATAGTAAGTTTCTACCGAGGAAAGTCTATGTTTGCCCTGGCCCTACCATCTAAGGTAGGGTTCTGCCTGGACTTTGATTTTTCTTCTTTTCTGCAAATTTGAACCCCGCTCAAGCCGTCTATCCTCATGGCATCAATGAGACTCAATGCAGGCTTTAACAAGATCGTTCATTCTCTTAAAAAATGACCTTGCAACACAAAAACAATGAACAAATTAAAATAGAAAATCGAAACGAAAAATTCAAAATACAATTTTACAATTACAATTTTCAAGGAGAGTAAAGGTTACTCCCCTTTTTGAGTACTGAGCGCACCTCCCGTCACGAAAATATGAGTGTTTTGTTTGCTTCTCTTCCTCAACGTGTTGTATCTGCACCCATTTCATGGAGCTGACCTTCAATTTGGAGGCAATTTGCCTTCTATTTTCTCTATGCTTCTTCTTTGGCTTTTCCTTGCCCTTCTTTATGGGGATTTCCTAAACATTTAAAGATACTTCATTAGTTTTATGATCGTTAATACATAAAGTATTTTGAGTTTTAGATGTAAGAGTCGGGATCAAAAGAAACCTGAACACTATCTCGTTTTCTCCGACCCTTAACACCAATTTCACTTTTTCCATATCTATTAATGCCCTTGAAGTACACAGAAAAGGTCGACCTAATATTATGGGGAAACCAACGTCGTCCTCCACGTCTACCACTACAAGCCGACAAGGAAAATCAAATCCTTGACTTTGACCAACACATCCTCCATTATCCCTTTAGGATGTCTGATACTCATGTCTGCCAGATTGATTGACATCCTCACGGGTCTCGAGGTATCTAGACCTAGAATCTTACGGATAAGTGAAGAAATGACATTGATACTCGTACCTAAATCCGCTAAAGCCATATAATCAATAACACTACCGATTGTTAAGGAAAGAAAAACTCCCTATGTTTTCTAGCTTTTATGGTAGTAGATCTTTCTTTATCAGGAGGGATGAACACTCTTCACCAAGTATATGCATTGATGCTTCCCAAAGCTTGTCCTTCTTCGTGACCATTTCCTTTAAATATCTTGCATACTTGGATACCTGCAATAAGAGATCACACAAGAGTAAGTTTATTTCTAACTGACCAAATATTTTGATAAACTCCCTTATCTCATCTTGATTACGGTCTCGAACAAGTGCCTCTAGGAATGGGATCTTCAGTTTATAGCTAGCACTTGTTGATTTCCTCTTGCCTTTATCTTTCTTTGTTCACCACTTTTTCGGATGAGCACCTTTCTTTTTCAGTACAGCTTCCTTCTTCTACGATCATCCCTTCTTTCTTAGTTGTAGGAATCTCCTTATCAATTGTTACGGAAATAGCATTTACATACTCTCTCGGGTTTATTTCTGTGTTGCTCGGAAGGGTTCTCAGAGTTCTTTCAAACACTATCTTTACTAGATGCCAATCTACATTTGTAGGTTTCTAATGAAAGCTTCTTGATTTCTTTGGGCTTCAAAATTAGCCTTAGCTAGTGGAGGATGGTTCTATGGGCCCACTTCATATGGCAATGGTAGAGGAGGACGCCTATTTTGAAAACTCGGAGATTGATGTGGTCTTAGTTGTCCTTGACCACCCCAATAGAAATCGGGATGGTTTCTCCACTTCGAATTATATGTATTTGAATAGGGGTTGTTACTAGGTCAGTTTCCCTATACAAAATCAACTTGCTCATTCGATTCTCCCATACCAGGGCATTCATGATTCGGATGCCCACTGTTGTAAAAATCATAAAACATGACTGTTTTATTATTTTTACTTGCTGATGGAGTGGTCAAGTTTCCTATATTTTGCTCTATAACTGTCGTTACTCTTGCTTCCATAGCAGAAATTGCATCCACATTATGTACTCCAGCCATCTTCAATTTCTATCGTTGCCCTCCCCAGGTATAACTGTTCATGGCAATTTGCTCTATCAGATTGTATACCTGTTGAGGGGTCTTATGGTCTGTAGACCCTCCAGCTGAGGTGTCTATAAACTGGTTCGCCCCAAACAATCCTCCATTGTAAAAACTCTAAATTTGTATCCCTAAATCTAGACCATGGTGGGGATACTTCCTTACAAGTTCCTTTCATCATTCCTCATAGAGGCTTTCTTCGTCTATTTGTTGGAACGAAAGAATATCGTTCCTTAACTTCGTCGTCTGCCCCGGAGGAAAGTACCTCCCTAGAAACTTTTCTTCCAATGAATTCGATGAAGATATTGAGCTCGATAGAAGTGATTTAGCCAGGACTTCGCCTTCACCTTTAGAGAGAATAGAAAATGAGTAAGTCAGATAGCATCTTCATAAACTCAATGTCTTAAAGATGTCGCACACGTCTGAGAATTTTCCGATATAAGCATTTGGATCCTCATCTTGCAGTCCGTCGAATTGGACATTGTTTTGCAGCATCTGTATTATGTTTGGATTTACCTCAAAATTGTTTGCCTCTACCCTCGCCCTTGCTATACTCAACTGTGTCCAAAAGATGGATGGTGGGGCATAGTCCTCTATTGTTCGCTTCGCCATAGGTCGCTCCGCCATTGGTGGGGATAGAAGCGGTATGAAGAAAGGATTATTTATTGGTGGAACAACTAGTTTTTCTTCCGTCTTTTAGACGGGCATTATTACACTAGTGCCTGCCATTCCGAATTGAAGAGCGCGATGGGCACCCAACAGCGTACGTTCTTGCTTTGGATCAAATGGTACTAATTTACCCTTCTTTTTCGGGGTATATACTAATACCACATGATCTGAAGAAAGAAAACGTGATCAATTTTACAAAGATAGAGAACAATTCAACAATATGGACTAAAAATAGCTGAATGATGTGAAGGAAAAAGCGAATTCAAACAAGAAAAACAAAAAACAAAAACTTACTAAAGCACTAAATAAACGGCTTTCCTTAAGTTGCCGTCCCTGGCAACGACGCCAAACTTGATGTGTACATTTTAAAAACAAGGGAATGACTACTAAACTAAGCAACATGCAAGTGGACCTATCACTGTAGTAAACAAGTTATACCCGAGTGTCGAATCTCTCGAGAAATGGTAAAAGCTTAAGAACAAATAGCCTCTCTAATGTTTAGTCTACCGAAAAAGTCGGTTTTAAGGAAAACTTAAAAAACTAAAAACAGTTTAACAACTAAAGAAAACAAGCACTAAAATTAAGGTTTAAAAACTTATAAAAATAAGAGTTTGGATGGTGGAATCCCCCTACTCCTTGTTACTTATTTAATTGGAAAACTTTAAAGAAAACGATGTTAAATTAATTAAGTTGGGTTACCATTACTAATCGGGAAATCCTTATCTCTAGGCGAAAGCCACCCTACTCACTTATCCTTAGAGGAAAATCTTTTTTCACCCTAACAAATTATGTGCCCAGTAAATTTAGATGATTTAAAGGACCGAAAAATGCGAAATTGTATCTCTTTTCAATTGCTCCAATTAATTCCCCATTGGTTGCCCTAGAACGCTCTTCCTTTTTCAATTGCTAGCATTCTTGCGAAAAATATAACCTTGCGACAATTAAATTGCAAACAAGCACAATTAAAGAACAACTTAATTAGAAACAAACATCGAAATTAACAAATCAAACCAAAATCATTGTAAATTAGAACTATGGTTCCACCCTCATACAAACATAAAGAACTACTCACTATTCATTGTCATAAAACTGATATTAAACATTAAATTCAATAACAAAGTAAAGAAAGAAAGCTTAGGAGTACAATTGAAGTCGCGATCAAACTCTCGAAGGTCTCACGAGCTCGTCTCTCGAGTCACCCAATTGAAGTTCAAAATCTTTAAATTGAATCTTCCAATCTTTATATGTTTAACTAATTAATTAAATGTAAAAATTGAAGATAAGCTAACTTAAATCTACCCTTATTTGTCAACTAACTGCTCTCCCTTTGCCCAAATAGCAAAATTAACTATTTATAGGAGAGAAATTACATCAGAACTGAGCCAAAATCGGACTAAAATTGCTCCAGCTGGAACCTACCATGCACGGTAAGTCGGGCCCTACCATCTGCAGTGGGGTTCTACCAAAAAAATTCTACTCAACGTTGGGACCTACCGTCGACGGTGAGGGTAGCCTACCATCGTCAGTAGCTTTCTGCCTTGATATCACTTGTGGCCTTGGGACCTGCCGTCGGCAGTAGGTTGGCCTATCTCAGGCGGTAGGTCAGCTTCATTAACGCCGTCAGCTCCGTTCTCGTTGTTTTCGCTCCGTTTTCACCTGTTTTTTTTTTCCTTTTGTTGTTTTCTCTTTTTAAAAGCACCTAAAGCAATAATAAGGTTATTAGTAAAAAAATATGCATTTTTACTAATTAAAAACATAATAAAACGATGAAATTGACATATATAAATATGGACATTTAAGTACATATGAATAAAATTATTAAAAACTTTAGAGGACAATGATAATCAGTCAAGAGTAATTGAGTAATTAAAGAGCTATATGATATATTTATTTTAAGTTTAGATAATATATTTTTTACTTCAGTATGTTATGATTTCGAGGTTTTTGCAGCCTAAAAAATCCCAAACAAAAATTCTAAATTAAACTATAAAAAGTAAATAAATGGATAACACAAGAAATTAAGAGAGAGAATAAAAGAGTTAGATGGTCAATCATGCCTCAAAATTGATGGAGAAAGTTATTCTATAGAAGTCTATTTGGATTGAAAGTTTAACCCACATCAAACAATACTTTTTTTACCTTGAATCCCACATCTTTTCTCAATAACATATCAAATTAGGAAATCCAATAATAAAAAACTCACTTTTACCAAACTAAAACTCAATCAAAATAGTGGATGAAATATCATTGGAAAGTTAAAATTATAATAAAATAATTATTTAATGTAGTTGTTATTAAAATCAAAATATATAATGCACACTTAGGATTGTCTAGTACATCTTCTGATACACTTTTCTCTAGTACGCTTTGTTTAGTAGTAAACTTTTCCTAAGGATTTATCATTTATTCTATAAGATGTATACGAATACAACTACTATAAAACGAGTGTACTTGAAAGTGTATTAGAAGATATATTAGACAGACGTTCACGAACATATAATACACGCATCATTGAATAAGTTTCTGCCATATTTTTTTGACAATTTGTTTATTGAAATTTAAATTGAAAAGCATTTCAATACTATGCACTCTAGCACACCTGGAACCTACTGAGCTTAACTCATACATAGTTTCTCGCATTTTTCAGGATCCGATGTTGATGTTAAATTTAGAGATTAAGATTCACTCATTGGCCTTAATTATACTATTTTTATCTATGTTTTAGTTTTGAATAGATAGATTGTAGTTGTTTTTTTCAACAATTTATGTATAGGTTGTAATACGTAAGGTAGTGTCCTTATGAGGTTGTTTAGTTTGTAATAGTAAATATCTAGGACTATAAAAAAGTACATTTTAATCTAACTCATCCAGTCTCATTTGCTTTTTTCTTGAAAGAAGAAAAGAAGAAAGTAGCCCATATTTTGGTATTAGAATAGATTGCTCACTACCAAGAGTTAGACGATACCCAGTTTTACATCTCATTGGCCCTACATCTATGGTTTCTGACACTTATTGTACTGTAACAGGAAATCAAAAGGCCTCCTGGGAGAGAGTTACAAAGGGTTTCGCACTTTGTAGTTGTAGAACTTTGAGTATTCCCTATTTTATCTGACCCTTTGAAAGGCCGACTTTAACTAGATTTAAAGATCCTCTCATTTGAAGATTCCTGTTAAAAACTTTATTAGTATTGTCTATATGAAGTTTTAAGTATACCGATGGTGATGTAGCACTATGGTGAGTTTTCCTATTGAACTAGTGTTTTTAGTATTTTTGTACGGATCTAAGTGGAAGAGATGATTGCTCATGATTTAGAACAAAAAGCAAGATATATAGAAATTAGATGAGAAACATCACAATTATTTGGTTGTGATATTATCATGATTATATTATGTAAGACTTTAATCATTTGTTGCATGGTTTGCAGCCTCAAAGCTCTGACTGCAACACCATATACATAACAAAAAGGAAGGTGATTCCATAGTTCAACGTGCTTTATTGAAGAAGCTTTGACGAAAAACACTCTAAAATGAGGAAAACAAAAAACTTAAATGTTTAGTGTCCATTGCTATCTTGTTGCACTTTCTTTTTTACATTGATAGGTTTTTGTAATTTACTATCACTTCCAACCAATGTCTATGATATATGTAGCTTCATAAATGCTCTTTATCATCTGATTGTGTATTTTTTTTAAAAAAAAATTGCATACATTTATGTTAAATTGGGAACTTCGGATTTGGTGATCAAGACAGATTCAAAAGTATAACTTAGTTTTAACGAAATTTAATCATGTTATTATTGTTGTAAATGAAAATCTAAGTAAAATAACTTTTTTATTGAATAAAAGAAAGAAAGGGAGTGCCAACAGTGCTTTTTACTCATAATGATATCCAACATGCTTGGAAGATAAAAATTTGTGATTAAATTTGCAAACGAGTGTTTGATATTCTTTGCTTATATTATATGGTTTGTTGCCTATTTATTTGTACATCCACATATCATAGAGTTCCGTCTTGAAGAGGAAGAACTATGAGCAAAAAGTGAATGAAGGGAAAAATACTCTCCAGGAGCCGACCAACATGCTTTCTTTTGGTTTGAATTCTTTCTTCCTCTAGCTTTCGTGTATCATCTCTGAATGCCATGATCCTTGCTAGAGTTTCCAAAACTGCTTCATCCTTCCTGGTCACATGCCAAAATATTCACTTATATTTATTTCTTTTCCTCGTACACTTTTTTCTATCTAAAATTTGATTCTAATTTTCCTGCCGTTGCTGATTTAGGCTACTCTGGGACGACCAACCGCCCTCATTCTCAGTGGGTGGCATCTCCTGCTAGTCAACCAAAAGGTTCGTTAATCTTCCTAAGCCTTCATTTTTTAGCCATGCCTTCTATCAAGCCAGTATCACATTTCAACGGGGAACCGTCTCTTTCCTTGATGAGCAAGAATTGTCTTCTTGGCATCACCTTTTCAATTAGCTTTCATTGGGAAATTTCTCATGATAAATGCACCAAGGATGTTCTATGAAGAAGTTGCATACAATCATGCTGAAGGGTTGAGCTTCTCTCAGGGATTCTTTCGTCATAGACCCATGCCACTTTCCCTTGTTCTCCTCAGCTATCTACTGGGCCTGATCAGAGTATATGGCTTCCGAGGCCTCATGGTAGTTGTTCTTTTCTTCTGCCATCTCTATGGTCTGGTTAACTGGCCACCCACTATTACATACTAGTCATGTGATCTAGGATACACCCATTCCACTTAAGTTCATCACTTTCATGTGGCAACTTAGGGAATAATTTCTGGCATTGATTTCTATAGGCAATCCTGAGGTTTCTCTTTTAAATCATGGTATCACCGCAAGTGAGGATCATTTATCCAAAAAAACTATGTTTTCGAGAACTTTTACGGTCTTATCCTTCAATCATTGGCACTCAAGGTTCATAAATAAATATTCGATACATATGACTAACACTTAAAATCACAAAAGCATCGATACTTATTGAATGTGTCATCGATCACCCAACTAGTAATTTAGAGTCCTCATATATGGGGTTGATTTCATTTGTAAGATTTAGAGAACTTTCAAATTAGTTTCAATCATAGTTGAGCCATTTCTTAACCAAAATTTCAAATGTTAATTTTTCCATGAGTATCAATCTAACTTATATTCAACTTAGAGATAATGGTAATAATCACTCAACAGTATTTGAGTAATTAGGGTTAGGATTTTAGCCATTAGGGATAAACCTTTAGACAAATAGAATCCATCTTCCTTGGCTGCCCAATAGCATTCTATATCTTTACTGGAATAGTATAATGGCAAGTATTTGCGAAGTAAGACTTCATCATAAACATAAAAAACTGCTTACTTATTATTCCATAAGAAGTGAAAAAACAATAATGTCCTTATATGTCTCCTACGTAAATGCCATTGAATTTCCTAATTCACATTAAGGATATGATATCAAATATCAACACCTTTAGATTCACGATGAATAATAAATGGATTCAAGTGGCCAAGGAGTTTTGTTGGCTACATGAACATAATAATTATATTCCCAAGTCCAATAAGCATGAGCAAGAATAGCATTGTGGATTCAAGTGACCAAGGAGTTTGTTGGCTACTGAAATAATAATTGTATTCCCAAATCACGAAGCATGAGCAAAAATAGCATTCAAAAAAAATATTAGAATGATTGTGATAGAGAGAAGACCATCTTTATGGTGTATGAAGACTTTTCTATCATCTACTTTTACATAAATTTTCAAGAAAGAACATGGAAAGTTGAAAAATAATAATAACGAATTGCATTAAAAGAAAAAAAATTACATCCATTTGTTTCAACAAGAAAATAATCCTGCTAATAACATGACGAACTTAAAATTTTATGTTGTTCCCTGAAAGTAATCCATTAATGAAATACGGTAACTATTTGATAGATTGCAGTGCCACATGAATAAGTAACTACAAATTCTTTACTAAAAAGAAAAAAGTGACTAGAATTTCCTCCTATCGATAAAGCAATCTAAAAAATTTTCTTTTATGAATGAGAAAATAACCTTATTTGGGTCTGAAAGATGTAACTTCATAGACTTAGAATAATGTCTTGTAACGAAATAAATAAATGCATACCATTCAATGATCCAAGAGTGTTTTTATGAATGGCTTCTAATCTATGCCTATCACCGTTAAAAGCCCTTGAATTAATAGTGTTACAAAAGCATTATATAGGATAGGGACCCTCATAAAATGGATATCTAATTAGTATTTCCTCCCATCAAGGAAACTTCCTGATTAATCTACTAGAATCATGATCAATCAATACCAATTGCTTAGTTTTCTTTTTTTAAAAAAATAAAAAATTAATACTGAGATTAAAGAATGTGGTTCAAACGCAAAACCTCCGTAAAAGTTTCTTCAAACCTCCTCATTCTTCTTTTTATCAATTAGTTCATTTGAAATGTGTTTCTAAAAAGATATAATAAATTTTTATTTCTTTATGACAATTTGAAAAAGTCAATTCACATTCTATCTTGATAAGAAAAGAGGGAAAGCCAGCAAAGTATTTAAAATGTTCATGCAAAATACAAGTTATTTTCCTAATTTTTCTCAGATATTGTTCTTACATACATATGATCCGTTTGCTCCAAAGAATAATTCTTGCTTTGAAAATCCAGTTTTATACGTTTTAGTTTCTTTCAACAATTTTTTTCTTTTTATCTTCCAACCAGAAAACTATCCATTATTAAATCTAGTTAAAAGGTAAATTATCGGAATTTATACCACATACCTAGACATATCATGCATGGTATGTCTATGAGTAGAACTAATATAGTTTTGATCAAAATTAGAAATTAATTCAATTTAAAATTCTACTCGTCTCACACGCCTCTGCAACTATTCCCTTCATGACCTGCATCTTTGCAACTATTCCCTTCTTGTGGTCGCAGATGAAGATGGTGATAGCGATGGCCAACGTCGGCAGAGGAGAACCGATGGAGCTTCTTCTACTTCTTTAGATTAATCAATCATTCACTAATATTTTTCCCGATGTAGGGTTCCAAAACTTTTTTGAACAAAATTGTTTCGATTTGATTAATTAAATATGAATGTTAGCTAGAAAATGACAATGAAGGAGGAAAAACTGGTGTAGCAATTTCCCCAACCACCATGTAAATATGGGCAGTGTCCAATACATGGAGATCGTTTCATATTGAGTAATTTTCCCATCATGGAAGCCATCGGTACTATGGAAAAAGTACTCAATCAAATTAATGTAGAGTTTCTATTTTTGCTTACTAAATAATATATACTGTGGTTCTCTTTCTTAATATTTGGAGATATGCAGTTGTTATAAGATAAAACAAAGGTATTGGATTTGAAACATGCAGAAAATTGGCCTCTCAAGGAATCATTGCGGTTCTTAACAGCTAGAGATGAGAAAAGAATACTAGATGCTCTATTTTTAAAACAAGGGGCAAGATGAGCTACTGAAAGTGTGGGTGCTTACTTTTATAATTAGGGGTGCTAATTTTTATAGTGAAATTGCCAAAATTACCCATCACTAATTTATATTTCGTCAGGAAAGGATATTATTTTTTTTTCTTAGCCACTTCTACGTATTATCTTTTTACGTGGGCAAAAAATACCCATACACGTTGTCACATAACGTTTTTTGGCAAGTTTATATAATGTGATACTTATATGATGAGGGCAAAATTAACCCACCCAATAATTAAACCAAAAAAAACCCCAATTTATCTTTCAATCCACAAATGATTAAACCTTCAGAAGCCCTATTGAACATGCCATCTTCCACATTCCCATGTTCAAATCTTCTCTGCTAAATCCCTGTGAAATCGAATCACAATTACACGTAAAATTGAAGAGAGAAGCATTGTGGTTGTAGTAAAGCCAAGATTCGAGCCATAATCAACTAAAGTTAAAGAAAATGAAGCAACAAGAAGGCTTGGAATGTGGTTGGAGAGGAGTTTTGCCAGGCAAATAGAGAGTCTTTTTAATCAGGCAAGCTGCTCAAAAGAATGAATCACTCCATCATTGCCCTCATCCCAAAGACACATGTTACAACGGTGGCTGACTTTAGGTCAATCTCCTGCTGTGATGTCTTTTATTCAGTGACTACTAAGCTTTTTGCACTAGGTTGGCTGGAATTCTGCCCTATATCATTGACAAAGCACATTAGGCTTTTATCAAGGACATACCAAAGTAGAGAACATACATCTAGCACAGGAATCATAAGAGGCTATACAAGGAAGCGCACCTCTCCTAAATGCACCCTAAAGGTTGACATTCGAAAAGAATATGACACAATTTCATGGGAGTCCTTAGAGAATGTCCTTAGAGTCCTGCAGTTTCCGAATAGATCCATTGCTTGGATTATGGAGTGTGTTACCAGTCCTACCTACTCTCTAAAGGTGAATGGGGAAGTGTTCGGGTTTTTCAAAGGAAGAAGGGGCCTATGGCAAGGGGATCCTATATCACCCTTTGTTCTTTGCATGGAATACTTGTCTAGAAGTCTAAATAGAGCCACCACTCATAATGAATTCAACTTCCACCCTAAATGCGAGAAGCTTCAGATCTCTCACTTTGCTTTTGCTGATGATCTCATGGTGTTCACGAGGGGAGACTACAAATCTGTCCAAATTATGTTTGATGAACTACTTGCCTTTTTGGTTTAGCCTCTAGATTGTAGGCTAACTCTCTCAAGTCCAACATTTACTTAGCTGGGATCCCTGACTTTGAGAAAAGTTTAATTATGGACTAGACTAGGTTTCAGGTAGGGAACTTGCCATGCCGCTATTTGGAAATTCCCCTCTCGGGAGTGTATCTTAAACTGGTGTATTATGCTCCATTATTTGATAAGGTCACCAAAACTCTCCTTGCGTGGGCAGGTTTAAATCTATCTTATGCAGGCAGGCTAGAAGTTATCACTTTAGTAGTACAAGGCATTTTGTGTTTCTGGCTTGGCATACTTCCTTTGTCTGCAGCGGTTATAGACAAAAATGCAAACCTATGTAGAAGATTTCTATGGGGTGGAAATTTTTCTAAAGTGGCCTGGAACACAATTTGCTGCCAGAAAAAACAAGGGAGGCTCGGTCTAAGGGACTCTAAGAAATGGAATGATGCTTTGCTTTCAAAAGCTCTATGGAATGTTTATAACAAGAAGGATACTCTTTGGTGTAGGTGGATGCAACACTATTACATCAAAGATAGCACAATATGGGAGATCATGCCTAAGAAGGACTTCCCACCTCTTGTGAAACTGATGTGAATCGGTTAGACATGCAAGAACATCAAGGAGTTGTGACAAGAGCGAAGGCAAAACAACTAAAGAGTCACAAGGATCAAATTGAGCAAGAGAAGTTTCAAGGCTTAAATTTTGATGTCCAAGACTTTATGGGGCAGTATTCTAATTTTTGAATAAGTTAGAAATTGAAAATTTACCTTGGTAAATAGTTGGAATCCCTTTTGACCAAGCTGAAAAATTGCCTCCTACTTTTGGCAATGTGTTGACTAGTGCTCTAGAATAGTCCAAATGCAATTAAAACACCTCTATTGTCTTATCAAGTGTATGTATAGGTTATATCTATCCTTTGGGCTGAAAATATGAGAGGGAAAAATTCCTATTTTCTCCCTCAAGTCTCTATAAATATGTAGTCTTCCATTTTGAAGAGGTAATCAAGAAATTTTTCAAGACAAAGGTTCTTCTCTTAGTATTCTTAGTTCTTAGCTTAGTTTTTCTATCTTCTTCAAGGGTGCACTTCCTTGAAAGAAAAAAAAAATCACTTTGAAGACTTGTTGAAAGTTCCAAGAGCTTCAAGGTTGATCATAAAAAAAAAATTCCTTCATACTAGTTACTACACTCTTGTAGAAAACTAATCTTGAGATCTTCTTCTTGTTTCATTGAGGTCTAAGGTTCAAAATACCTTAGGTTGCTTGAACTTTGAAGAAAAGATTTTGTTTAAACCTTCTTGAGTTCTTGGATTTGATATATCCAAGGTTGCTTGAAGTTTAACATTTTCAAGTCCTTTCAAAGGCACTTTCTTCTACTTATTACACTTGTTTTGTTTGTTCTCTCCCTCACTTCTTGGACAAAATTTTATGCTCTTGAAGATCATTCCACATCATTTGGTATTAGAGCCACCTTCAAGTAGGTGTTTTTGAGATTTCTTACATACATAAAAAAAAATACAAGACAAAAAAAAAAAAAAAGAAAAGAGACAAGATTGCTGGAAAATGGTATCACAAAAATAGAATGCTTGAACGACCTGGAATATGACTAGAACTTTACAATACTTTTACATGGAGTTATACTACATTGACCTGGGAAACAAATGAAATAAGTTTCATCTAATTTGGACTTCATTTGATATCTCAAAATAGTCAAAACTTGAAGGTGTACCTGACTTTTCCGCAGACAAAAAAGTACTGAAATGATCTGAGCATATCTTCCTTTTTACTAACCCTTTTTCTTTGATTCTTGAGCCTAAACTCAAGAATTTTGAGTGACGATTCTTTCTAGACAAACCTCATTCAATTTAGACTTGTGGTTAAATACCAGTTTTCCAAACAAGCCGAGTATGTCATCTACTCTGCTTGCTGGAAACTTTTGTTGTGTATTCTTTTGTGTTCTTGAAGTGTCCTAGCTTTGTGTTTGTATTTGTGGTCGAATTTCTTTCCTTTTTAAGTAATTATTTCTTCATTTGGTCAATCTACCATTATTGACTCAAATGCTCTTGGAAATGTTATTGAACTTCCTTAAAATGAATGGATGACTCAATATCATTTTCCTTGCTTCTCATATTTCTCAACTAGTTTTTGTTTGTGATTTTTTTTTTTTATTTTGGTTGTTTTAAACTTGAGTAGAGGTGTTAAATCTTTGTTAAGAACTCATAGAACTCTTTGAGACTTGAACCTTTATAAAAAGGCAAGAGTTGTGAGAATATCCTTAAAAAAAATATAAAAAAAAAGGCCAAAAAGAGTTAAACAAGAGAGTTTTGTGAGGTAAACACTACCAAGATGTCAACCCAAGCTCAAGCAACAACTCCTTTTGGAGAAGAGTCTAGCAACTCCCAACATGATGACCCTTTGAGGCTCATAATGCAAGAGTTACAATCCCTAAGAGATGAGATGAGGGATATTAGAAGGGATGTCACTAATCTCTCTAATCAACAAAGGGAGGTTAGTCCTCATGGTAGTCTTAATGTTACTACCCCAAGGAGCAATGGACCACTCAATTGCTCTAGGACAACCAAGTTCCACCAACCTCCACATTTTGATGAAGAACTTCATCCACCTCCTTACGGTGGTAGAAGAGGCGGTTTTGGAGGAAGAGGTATGCCTAGACACTTTGAAGAAGTTCCAAGGCCACAAGCTAGGCATGGAGAGCCATTATATGATGATCATGAACATGTTCCATTTGTTGCAAACCGTGGAAGAGACCAAGGTGACCAAACCTTGGACCGAATGAAGTGGAAGCTCCCTAGTTTTAAGGGTGAGAATGATCCTAACATTTTCTTAGATTGGGAGAGGCAAGTAGAAAACATGTTTATGTTGAAAAATTGTAATGAGTTCTTAAAAGCTAGACTTGTAATAGCCGAATTTTCTGGCTATGCTTTACATTGGTGGGAAAGGGTAGTAAACCAAAGAGTTAGAAGTGGTAGACCATCGGTTGATACTTGGAGAGAGTTAAAAGCTTTGATGAGAGAAAGATTTGTGCCCGAACAGTACTATAGAGAGCTTCATTATAAGCTCATGACTTTAAAACAAGGTGCAAAAAGTGTAGAAGAGTATAGACAAGAGCTTGAGCTCTACATCTTGAGGTTGAACGTGGAAGAAGACAAGGATGCTTCAATGGCTAGGTTCCTTAGTGGTCTCAATAGAGAGATAGCCAACCAACTTGAGTTGTATCCACATACAACTTATGAAGACATGTGCCACCTTGCCAACAAGATCGAATCACAAAGGAGAAGGAATGGGATGATGCGATCCTCATTTCCCAACCAAAGACAAGTTGCAACAACAAAACCACCTACTTCCAACTTCAAGCCATGGCCAAAAAAGGAGGAGGCTCCTAGAGGTACTTTCCAACCTCCAACAAAACCAAAGATGGAAGAGAGAGGTAAAATCATTTCTAACCCTCCAAAGTGCTTTAAATGTAATAGTGTAGGACACTATGCAAGTAGTTGTCTGACAAAGAGAGCTTTGATCTTTAGGGAGGATTTGAATGGTTGGATTGAGAAGGAGGAGGATGAAAGTAACGAATGTGTTGAGGGTGAAGAAAATGGTGAGGATGATGAACATGTTGATTTGAATCTTTTAGGAAGTGATGACGATGTCTTGAGCTTAGTTACCATAAGAGCACTAAGCGCTCAAACTTTTGATGATAACATGATTGAACAAAGAGAAAACATCTTCCATTCTAAATGTAAAGTTGAGGGAAGGATTGCCAACCTTATCATTGATAGTGGTAGTTGTGTAAATGTGGCTAGTGCTTATCTTGTTGAGAAGTTGAAACTACCTACTCTAAAACATGATAAACCTTACAAACTCCATTGGCTAAATGATAGTGGAGAAATTAAAGTGTTGAGACAAGTAGTGGTACCAATAGAAATGGGAGCTTACAAAGATAAGATACTATGTGATGTGGTGCCTATGCAAGCATGCCATCTTCTCTTGGGAAGACCTTGGCAATTCGATAGAAAGTCCCTCCACAATGGGGAGAAGAATACTTATTCTTTTGTGAAGGATGGAAGAACATTTACTATGAATCCTCTTACACCTCAACAAGTGAGAGATGAACAAAAAAAGATGACGGAGAAAGAGAGGGCCGAAAGTGAGCTCAAAAGAAAAAAAATTGGGGAGGGAAAGAGAGTTGAGGAAAAAGAAAAGAGTGATGAAAAACAAGAGTGAAAAGAAAAAGAGTGACCAAAAAAAAGAGAGTGAGATGAAAGAAAAGAATTGTTTCTTTGCAAAACCTAGTGAGGTGATTGAAGCAATTGAAAGAAAAGAAGTGGTATTGCTCTTGTATTGTAGGGAATCTTTTACTTCATCTAAAGAACATTCACCCTCTTTTTCAAGTGAAATTTTGCAGGTTATTGAAGATTACAAAGACGTATTTCCCGACGAGATGCCCGGAGGTCTTCCACCAATTAGAGGAATCGAACACCAAATCGATTTTGTCCCCGGGGCGGTCTTGCCAAACCGACCGGCCTATAGGAGTCCACCGGAAGAGACTAAGGAGCTAAAAAGGCAAGTTGAGGATCTAATTTCAAAAGGGTATGTGCGTGAGTCCATGAGTCCTTGTGCGGTTCCAGTTTTGCTTGTTACAAAAAAAGATGGTACATGGAGAATGTGTATAGATTGTAGAGCCATAAACAACATTACTATTAAGTATAGGCATCCCATACCTAGACTTGATGATTTACTTGATGAGTTGCATGGTTATAATCTTTTCTCTAAAATTGACTTGAAATCCGGATACCATCAAATTAGGATAAGAGAAGGGGATGAGTGGAAACCGCTTTTAAGACTAACTTTGGTTTGTATGAATGGATGGTTATGCCCTTTGGATTAACTAATGCTCCTAGTACATTTATGAGATTAATGAATCATGTGTTGAGGAATTTTATTGGGAAATTTGTTGTTGTATACTTTGATGATATTTTGGTCTATAGCAAGACATATGAAATGCATGTTGAACATCTTAGGGAAGTACTAAATGTCTTGAGAATTGAAAAACTTTTTGCTAACCTTGACAAATGTGAGTTTTGTTTGGAGAAAGTTACATTTCTAGGTTATGTGGTAAGCTCACAAGGACTTCAAGTAGATGAAGGTAAGGTCCAAGCAATTAAGGAATGGCCAACACCAAGAAACGCATCGGAAGTAAGAAGTTTCCATGGCCTAGCAAGTTTCTATAGGCGGTTCATCAAAAATTTCAGCACACTTGCTAGCCCTTTGACCGATGTGATCAAGAAAACTGAAGGATTTAAGTGGGAAACAAAACAAGAACATACATTTCAATTGTTGAAGGAAAAGTTGTGTAGTGCACCCCTTTTGTCACTACCAAACTTTGAGAAAACTTTTGAGGTGGAGTGTGATGCATCCGGCATTGGTATAGGTGGTGTACTTATGCAAGATGGAAAGCCCTTAGCCTATTTTAGTGAAAAACTTAATGGGGCAGCCGTGAGGTACTCAACTTATGACAAGGAGCTTTATGCTTTAATAAGAACATTAAAGCATTGGCAACACTACCTATGGCTAAAGGAGTTTGTTGTGCACACCGATCATGAGGCTTTGAAGTTTCTCAAGGGCCAACATAAACTCAATAAGAGACATGCAAGATGGATGGAGTTTATTGAAATATTTCCATATGTCATCCATTACAAGAAAGGTAAGGAGAATGTGGTGGCCGATGCTCTATCTAGAAGGTATACTCTCTTATCCACCCTTCAAACAAAAATTTTGGGTTTTGAAATGCTTAAAGAAATGTATTCTAGTGATCATTACTTTAAGGAAATTTTTGAGAAATGCTTGTTAGCACCTTTTGGAAAATATTTTTTGCATGAAGGATTTATTTATTGTGAAGGTAGATTGTGCATACCATCTTGTTCTACTAGAATTCTACTTGTCAAAGACGCACATTGTGGGGGTTTAATGGGACATTTTGGTGTCACTAAAACCTATGAAATTCTTCATGAACATTTTTTTTTGGCCACATTTAAAAAGAGATGTAGAATGATTTGTAGAAAGTTGTATTGAATGCAAGAAAGCTAAATCTAGAACTCTTCCACATGGACTTTACACACCATTAGAAGTTCCTAAAGAACCTTGGGTTGATATTTCTATGGATTTTATTCTTGGTTTACCTAGGACCTCTAGAGGTATGGATTCTATTTTTGTTGTTGTGGATAGGTTCTCTAAAATGGCACACTTTATTCCTTGTAGGAAATCCGATGATGCTAGTCATGTAGCTAGCTTGTTCTTTACTTGGATAGTTAGATTCCATGGAATTCCAAGGTCTATTGTGTCGGATAGGGATACCAAATTCTTGAGCCATTTTTGGAGAGTTCTTTGGAAGAAGCTTGGTACTAACTTGCTTTATTCTACAGCTTGCTATCCACAAACGGATGGACACACCGAGGTGGTAAATAGAACAATTGTCCAACTTCTAAGGGCTATTTTGAAGAAGAAATTGAGGCAATGGGAGGAGTGTTTGCCATACATTGAATTTGCTTATAATAGGGCACCTCACTCTACTACTTCTCATTCTCCATTTCAAGTTGTTTATGGTTTTAACCCTCTAACTCCCTTTGATTTGGTTCCTTTGCCTATAGATCAAGCATTAAGCAAGGATGCAAGCAAGACGGCTGATTTTGTGAAAGCAATTCATGCAAAGGTCCATGAAGCCATTGTCAACTCCAACAACAAGCTTGTAGAGAAAAGAAATGTGGGAAGAAGAAAAGTGGTATTCAAACCCGGTGATTGGGTTTGGGTGCATTTTAGAAAGGAACGATTTCCCCAACAAAGAAAGTCTAAGCTTGATGATAGGGGAGATGGGCCATTTCAAATCCTTGAGAAAATTAATGACAATGCCTATAAAGTTGATCTTCCGGGACATTATAATGTTGGTGCCACTTTTAATGTTTTCGATCTCTCTTTATTTGATATAGGTGATAGAGATTTGAGGACGCATCCTTTTCAAGAGGGGGAGGATGATGTGAATCGGTTAGACATGCAAGAACATCAAGGAGTTGTGACAAGAGCGAAGGCAAAACAACTAAAGAGTCACAAGGATCAAATTGAGCAAGAGAAGTTTCAAGGCTTAAATTTTGATGTCAATTTTGATTTCCAAGACTTTATGGGGATTAAATTTTGATGTCCAAGACTTTATGGGGCAATATTCTAATTTTTGAATAAGTTAGAAATTGAAAATTTACATTGGTAGATAGTTGGAATCCCTTTTGACCAAGCTGAAAAATTGCCTCCTACTTTTGGCAATGTGTTGACTAGTGCTCTAGAATAGTCCAAATGCAATTAAAACACCTCTATTGTCTTATCAAGTGTATGTATAGGTTATATCTATCCTTTGGGCTGAAAATATGAGAGGGAAAAATTCCTATTTTCTCCCTCAAGTCTCTATAAATATGTAGTCTTCCATTTTGAAGAGGTAATCAAGAAATTTTTCAAGACAAAGGTTCTTCTCTTAGTATTCTTAGTTCTTAGCTTAGTTTTTCTATCTTCTTCAAGGGTGAACTTCCTTGAAAGAAAAAAAAAATCACTTTGAAGACTTGTTGAAAGTTCCAAGAGCTTCAAAGTTGATCATAAAAAAAAAATTCCTTCATACTAGTTACTACACTCTTGTAGAAAAGTAGTCTTGAAGTCTTCTTCTTGTATCATTGAGGTCTAAGGTTCAAAATACCTTAGGTTGCTTGAACTTTGAAGAAAAGATTTTGTTTAAACCTTCTTGAGGTCTTGGATTTGATATATCCAAGGTTGCTTGAAGTTTAACATTTTCAAGTCCTTTCAAAGGCACTTTCTTCTACTTATTACACTTGTTTTGTTTGTTCTCTCCCTCACTTCTTGGACAAAATTTTATGCTCTTGAAGATCATTCCACATCAGTAACCTTTACTTGCTATAAGAGATGTAATTCTTCAAGCTGAGGGTACCGTTGGGGTTGCCATGGACCTCGTATCAGACTGGGTTAAAGGGGACACCTTTCAGACAGCAGCAGTATATACGTGTTTCACTCCAGCAAGGCTGAAGCAAAGTTGGGCAAAGATTGTGTGGAATCCCACCTTTCCACCCAAGTTCTCTTTTATTATGTGGCTTACTGTTTTAGGGAGATTGCCAATGATAGATAGCCTGACGTTCTTGGAAGTAGACAGAACATGTAACCTGTGCAAACAAAATGAGGATACACTTTCACATTTATGCTTTGCTTGCCCCTTCAGAGGTGACACATGGACTGCTATCCAGGAGTGGACTGGGCTACCGAGAAGGATGACAACGATGCAGAGCTGCCTCAAATGGTTGAACAAAGACTGCCGAGGGACCTCTTGGACATGCGAAGAAAACTTCATTTTGCAACAACTTTGTAATGTGTATGGGAGTGTAAAAACAAAGTTGTTTGTGAGTCTTATATTCCGGATAGGAACTACATTGTTAGCAAGATTAAAATAAAGGTATATAAAGTTATTTATGCCTTATGTCCCCATATTTTGACCCGATGCCAGGGTTTTCTACATGTATTTGAGTAGGACAGTTTGTGTAAACGTATATTTGGGCCATGTAACAGTGTGACTGCCGTGGGTATGCCCGCGAGTATTTCTACTTTCTCTTTTTGATCTATAATACACATTTACATTTAGATCAAAAAAATGAAGCATCAAGCAGTCACAGATAGAGGGAAAGAGAATTCGACATATAGTGAGCTTTTTTCTTCAACTTTTTAAGCTAATGTGGTTTGTTTGAGTGTTCTTTGTATTTGGAATAATGTGTTTTCATTCTTTATGCTTGTTGCCCCATACTGTGAAGGATGATTGTACTCTTTGTGCTTTGTGTTTTGATTTCTTTTTTAAAAAAATTGATGCTTTTTTTTGTTTTGGAAGAACAACTTTTAGCTTTTTGAAGACATGCATGTGCTTAATAATTGAAAAATATTTGTGTATATTGGTTATTTCTTCCATAGTGGTGGTCCCAAAATTTTCCATTACACTGATCTTGAATTTTTTAGTGGAATTTTCGGCTTGTGCAAAACTAATGTGGTTCGTTCGAGTGTGATTTTTGTTTGGAATAGTGTTTGAAGGCTATTTGTACTCTTTGTGTTTGGAAAAAACGACCATGTTTTGTTATGTACTGGACTGAGGAAACAACAATTTTTAGCTTTTGAAGATATGCATGTGCTTCATAGTTGAATAATATTTGTGTACACTGGTTGTTTCTTTCGATGAGGTGGTCCCAATTTTGTCCATTTGGCTGGTCTTGGGTTTTTAAGTATAGTTTTGGATTTTTTCAATTTGTTTGGTCTTGAATTTTTTTAGTGTAGTTTTGGATTCTTTCAAATTATTTTGTTGTGTGAGTTAAAGTCTATTGTGCTTTCATTTTTGTTGATCTCTATTTTAAAAGGGAATCTTTTTTTTCTTTTTTTTTTTTATTTTATAATTCTAGCTAAGGAGTCAGGATACTGTACACTTAAAATCATCATGGTGGTAGGATGGTGATATCAAGTGGAATAGATAGAGCATATGAAGGTGGGATATATGATTTATTTGACTATTGCTTGGTTGAGAAATATGACCTAGATTATTTGATGATATGTTTTAGATTCTTAGGGGTTGAAAGGATAACTGAATGCTTTTATTACCTAGTGGGGCATGGTGGGAAGAAATTCTTAACTCCAATTTTATCAGAAACTGATGTGTCTCTATTATTTAAGTTTGGGACATCAACTGGGTTGATAGATGTGTATGTTGTCCAACATTTAGATATAAGAATTTTTCCAAAAGCAAAAGTGATAGCCAAGGCAAAAGCCGAAGTTTATGGTAAAAGAAACAATTTAAAGGAAAAGTCAAATTCTACTGTTGTCAAGAAGAGAACACCTAGGAAAAAACAATATATTGGAAAGAGAAAAAGAAAGGTTGGAGAGAGTATCGATATTGAGTTTCAGCAGCTTAAAGTTGAGTTTCAACATCCTTTAATTGAGTTTCAAGATGCTACAACTCAGTTTCAGCAATGTGAAATTGAGTTTCAGCAGCCTGAAACACATTTACAACAAAAGAAGGCTGAGGTTCATTAGCATAATGAGGTTCATTAGCATAATGATGGTGCAAAAGATAATTTAGAAGATGAGGATTATGCTGAAAAGGAATTTGTGGAGTCTGAGTTTAAACTAGATGAGGAAAAGGGTCTAATTTGGTGAAGAGTTAATGGGAGAACAAAACATAATGGTGTTAGGACTAGTAGGGGAGGAATACAATTGATTCAGTTGTGATTAACAATGAGGATTCAGCTGAATATAATTCCAATGAATTACGTAGTGGGAGTGATTCAGGAAGTGATGATAATGAAGGAAGACTTAAGAAAAGGCATGAAAGATTTAGGCCTGAAATTGACATGGAAGACCCTAAATTTGAAGCTAGTTTGATAAATGAAAGTAAAGATGCGCTTAATGATGCTGAGAGGGTCAAAGGGGTAGAAAATTAAGGGTTTCAAAGGGTGATCCAACAAGGTTGACAATTGTATGTACTGGAAATGGTTGCAAATGGAGGTTACATGCTGTGAAATAGGAGAGGATCATTGACTGGCATATGAGAACACTTAATGATGAGCATAAGTGTAGTAGGTCATTTGATCCAAGGATTGTGGGCCCCAAGTATCTTTCTAAGAGGTGCATTGGGCAATTTAAAAGTGTTAAAGGCATAGTTGGTTGTGAGTTGATGAAAAAAGTGCACACGGATGTTGCTTTGAATATTACCACCAATACAATTTATAAGACAATGACATTGATTGAGGGGGATTAAATGGAACAATATGCTCACCTATGGGATTATGTGGAAGAGTTGAGGAATTCAGATCCTTTAAATACAATAGCACTGCATGTTCTTAGAGATGGCAAAGGAATTGAAGCTTTTCATTGGTTTTACATGTCTTTGGGTCATTGAAAGAGGGCATTAAAAGCTTAAGAAAGGTAATTGGACTTGACCGTTGCCATCGAAGAGGTTCACATCCTGAAATATTGCTTGCTGCCGTGGGGATAAATCCAAACAATAGCATCTTTCCAATTGCATTTGCTATTGTAGAAATAGAGATGGAGAATGAGATGGTTCATTGAATTTCTAGCTGATGATTTAATGTTATTGGATGAAGAAAATCTTACTTTAATGTCAGAAAGGAAAAAGGTATCAACCTTAAACTTATCCTTTTTCATTTTCTGTTGATTAATAATATTTATTAATCTATTTTGTTTCTATTTTGCAGGGTTTGATACAAGCTGTTGAAGAAATGCTGTCATGGCTGAGCATAGATTTGTGTAAGACACTTACACTCAAACTTTAGAAAGTTGTTCCATGGTACTGCTTTGAAAGATAGACTTTGGGCTTGTGCTAGGTCATCTCATCCTAGAAATTATACTGATAACATGGCTGCTTTAAAGGCATTAGATGAGAAAGCTCATAATTGGTTAGTTATGAACACTGACCAGCTTCATGGTCTAGGGCATACTTTAGGACCAGCACTAAATGTGGCATTCTCTTGAATAACATTTGTGAAAGTTTGAATAGCATTATCGTCCATGACAGATCAAGGCTAATCATTTCACTTATTGAGAGCATTAAGACATATCTCATGACTAGAAACCAAGTGAAAAGAGAGTGGATAAACAAACAAAATGGTATGATTTGTCCTAAGTTACAAAAGTACGTTGAGAAACTGAAAAATATGTCCAAAGACTTCATACCTGGGGGGCTGGTAATCAGAAAAATGAAGTGGAACATATATGGGGGGCCAAATTTGCAGTTGATATGGCAATAGACAATGCTTATATTGAAAATGGCAACTATGTGGACTTCTATGTGTGCATGCCATTAGTGCTATTGCCTATCATGGAGAAGAATGTGAAAAGTATGTGGATGAGTGCTATCAGATCTCCACCTTCAAAAAATTTTATGAGCCAATTGTGAATCTAATTAGTGGCCAAAACATATGGCCAAGAAGTGAAAAGCCAACACTCTTACCTCCAAAGATATTGAAACTGCTAGGGAGGCCCAAGAAACTTAGGAGAAAGGACCCATACGAATCTGAAAAAATCAGAACTGTAGGAGAGTTGCATAAGATGAAAAGGGTTAGTAATGGTCCAAATACATGCAAAAATTGTGGCCAAAAGGGCACAACAAAAGGCAATGTATGGGTGCTGAAGGGTCTTCAAATTCATAGGGAAAAGGACCTGCCAACATGAATAGGTGGGAGAAGTGCAACAGATTGGGCCACAACAAAAGAACTTGTGATGCCCAACAAGAGGTCCAGGTTGTAGCTGTTGTCCAAGAAGGAAATCAGATTAGTTTTATCTTAAAATTTGTCTTCATTTTTATTCACCTTTTGCCTCATATAACTTTCAATTTTTTTTAACTGTTTTGCAGGCAAGTGAGGCACAAAATCAGCCCGATGACTTAAACATTTCAAGTCAAGCAAGTGTGTTTACATTTGAAAATAGTCCAAGTCAAGCAAAGGCTGTTTAAGGCAAAGAGAAGATGTCGCAGCCAATGAAAAGAGCATAAATAAGCTTTGGAATGTAATTATGGTTGTATTAGGAGTTTGTTGTCTATTTTTTTTTTTTTTTTCTCTTTTTTGAGCACAATGTTATGTTTATGGTACATGACATTGGGTTTGAATTGGATAGGATATGGCACATGTTATGTATATTAATTTTACAGTACATTTGTACTGGTTTTGGATTGGTTCTATATTGATTGTGGACAGGTTATGTTGGTTTAGTTTTAGATGTATGTTGGACTGATTTTAGATTAATATTAGATTGCTTTTGGTATTGATTCCCAGATATAATGGCCATGAAAACTTTTGTGAATTCTCAGATATATTGCTATTACTTTTGGATTGATATTGATTTTGGATTGATATTGGTTTCGGCTTTTGCTGTTGCTGTGACTTCTCAAAGATCTCCAAATATTGTTGCACCATGCACAATCTCTTAATGCATGGAGGGTATCTTCGACATGTGAACCACAAATGGTATAGATAGAGGAGTATTCAGTCCCTTTTTCTTTAATTTTCCAAATGGCTTTCTAGCCTTTGTAACGGCTGGTTGTAAGGGGAGAATTGTGGATGCTAGCATAATGGCTATCAAATCAAAGAAAACTTACTTTTTCTTGAGAAACCCATAATGAAATTATGCTCATTTTATTATCAATTGTTGTTATTAATAACTGATAATCATAAGTAGCTAAAACAGTAGTAGCAACAACAACAGATGGTTGATGTTCAGCCAAATTAATCCCTGCATCATTCATATAAGCAATTTGTAAGATAAAAACTTAAAAATTGCAAATTTCAAGTGAACAAACATTTGTTTATCTTTCATTACCTTTAACAATAGATTTGGATAACATTTCCTTTGAACTTGATTCACTACAAAACTTGGATATGAAGTAACAAAGATAAGCAAATGGAGTGACTACATTCATTTTCCATTCCAATGTATGAAGGACTATTAATTGGATTATCTGAATCACATTACCATGAAAATTATATTCATCAATGTGATAAAATTCTGATATGGTTGTACTCTACATTTCTTCATTTTAGCAGCCAAAGATAAGCAAGCAATAGATAACAATCAAATAGCCCACAACTTTCCATCCTAAAAATATAACAAATTCCTCAAATTTCCAAAAACCCATTAATCCAATGAAACCATGTACCGAAAGCAAGTATCCAAAGCAACAATTCGGACCAACTCAAACAAATTCAACAAGTTTTATTTCATTAAGGACCCAATATTACAAATTCAATAACAACCCCTAAAACATACCTACAACCCGTAAACAACATGGGCATACCAGTTCAAGACAAAAACCTACATTTTTTAGTTACAACAAAAAGCCCCTGCAAAACAAAATTTGTCATCTTTTATTTGGAAGTATATTTTTAAATCTATAAATTTTCTCTGCAGAAAATGAGTTTGTTTCCGTTCTTGAAGCTTTAATTATGGCTGGTGCAAGGAGATTAAGGAGAGGGGCGGGGCAATTTTTTTCTCGGCAACATGGTGAATTAGGGTGCTCCGTCGAATTCTCCGTCGAGCCATTGAATTAAAGAAGAATTTTAGGAAATAGGTGAATACTCCGTCGAGCAGTTGAATTCGAGAAGAAATTTAGGAAAGAGGTGAATTAGAGTAGTTAGAGGCTGAGTTAAAATAAAGTTAAAATAAATAACTGGACAAGCCCTTATTAATTATGATGTGTAAGGATCACATGATACAAGTTTGCCAGAAAATACTGTGCCATTGTATATGGGCATTTTTGCCCTGTGTAAAAAGATAATGGACAAAAATGGCTAAGAAAAAAATATTGTCCTTTTCTAACAAAACATAAATTACTTATGGGCGTTTAGGCCAATTTCTCACTTTTATAACTAATGATGTCTATTTTTACAACTAGGAATGCTTATTTTTATAATTATGAGTACTTATTTTAGATAACATGCAAGATGAGTAGGGTGCCTATTTTTATAACTAAAGGTGTCTATTATTACAAGTAGGGGTGGTTATTTTATATAACATACAAGATGAGTTGCTGTAAGTAGGGATGCCTACTTTTATAGTTGGGAATGTCTACTTTTACAATTATGGGTGCCCAAAATGTATAACATATGCAAGTTGTGTTACTTTATGCATTGCTTCCTTCTTTTTATAACTTTGGATTTCTTGTTTACAACTAGGGGGTACTTACTGTTTATAACTAAGGGTGATTATGATATAACACATTTAAAATAGCTGACTGTAAGTAGGTGTGTCTACTTTTATGACTTGGAGTACTACTTTTATAACTGTTACCGTAATTAGATATGCCTACTTTTATAACTTCTAAATAGGTGTGCGTGCTAATTTTTTTTAAAATAATTAACTTTTTCAAGTTAAATAATCAATCTATAAAAAAAATAGATTACAAAGGTATAATTAGAAATTTTATGAAAGTATTTTATAATAAACTATAATTTAAATTAGGCTATGGACTAAAATATATATCGAACTTTAGGTGGTTCTTTTGCAACAAAACATAACTTAAATAAAATGACATTTTGGACATTTTACATATTTTTGGGGGAGGTAAATTGTCTATTTTTTAACTTCGGGAGTAAAGTGCTTTGACCCTTCCACTTAAGGGGATATTTTAACTTTTTTTACTATGTATAATTATTAAAAGTTTCTCATATATATTTAACTTCACAAATATTATTACATTAATTTTTTTAAAAAAAGTTAGTTGATATAACTACTTTGTTATATTACAACTATCTATGAATATAATATTTCGATTTTATACTGTATACATTTAAAATCTATAACATATTACATATTTTTTAATATTATATCTATAATTTATAAATATTCACACGTGCTTCAAACACAAAAACACAATTAGTTAAAACATATTATATAGTCAACCATCAAACAAGCATTGCCTTTCTGAAACTGACAAAAAAAAATGTATTTTCTTAAAGATGATTTAATGAAAAAAAAAAAGAGCAAAATTTTATATTCCCATGTAAATTATTATTTGCAACCACTGACTTTATATATTATCCATAATTTCCTTCATAATAAATAACTCAAAAGAACTTTGTATATTCATATTTTTCATATTATGGTGTATATATATTATGTATATATATAATGCACAGATATTTATATACATATGAATATAGTCTGATCTCAAATATGGATTACTAAGAAAATTAACTTTAATTATGGAATCAATCTTCAAACTCACCTCAGACCAATATTTATAGATATAAAAAAAATAATAAGTGTTGGAGATATCACATCAGTATGTGATTTTTCTAGATTATCTTAGATTCTATAAGAGATTATTTGGTTAGAATCTCATACTGATTATAACTAGAATACTTTGTATTATGCTATTATTATAACAGTATTCTTTATTAGTGGTTGTTTAGAATCTTATATTGATTAGAATTAGGATACTTTGTAGCATATAAATTATATATCATAATGAATAAGAAACACAATCAATTCAAGCATTCTACATTATTCTTTTCTCCATCCTAAATTTCTTAACATGGAAGAAGAAGAAAAGGAAAAAAAATCTTTCACGTTTATGACTTTATTCTCTTTTCATTCAACTTGAACAATTCTTTTCGTTCAGTTTGGACAAGTTTTTTTTTAGATTTCTAATATTTCTTCTAATTTGCTTCAATAAAAATTTAGGAGATTATATTTTTTTTATAAATCATATTCAAGTCAGGTAGCTTCATCAACAAATATTTGAAGCGCCTAGATTTAGAGATTGAAATTGGACATTGATGGTTGTTTTATTGAAAAAAACTCTAAAGCGACATCAAAGGAATTTTCGATGATGGATTACGGAAGCCACTGCGACTGATGGAAGAAGATCACAATGGCTGCGACTGATAGAAGAACCACAACGATAGCGATTGATGACAAAAAACTACAGCGACAGCGATTGATGAAAAAACCATAGCGACAGTGAGTGATGGTAAAGACCACAGCGACAGATGGTGGAAGACTACCAGATGTGCAATTTTGCACGTTCCAACTTGAGGGAAGGTGTTGGAGATATCACATCAGTATGTGATTCTTTAGATTATCTTAGATTGTATAAGAGATTATTTAGTTAGAATCCTATATTAATTATAATTATGATACTTGCTATTATTTATAGCGGTATTCCTTATTAGTAGTTGGTTAGAATCCTATATTATGATATTTTGTAACCTATAAATAGTATATCATAATGAATAAAAAACAAAATCAATTCAAGAATATGAAAATTCACTTAAACTTTAAAGATTATTAACTTGGACATCTGCTCAACACACAGAGCATCAGAAGGGTTTCAGGATTGAGGGAGTGGAGTGGTGGTAGTAGAAGTTGTCCAAGAGAATGGGTAAAAGTAGTAGAAGTTTTGATACGCTGGTGATTGCAATTAATTTGTTTCTCTTGTTAAGGGTAAAATTAAAATATTAAAGTATTTGTCCTAGATTTAAAATATTTGTTCGGGATATATCAATGGCCAAAAAAATTCTCTCTTAATGGCCATATATATTAGGCAAATAGTAAGGCAGTGAAGAGGGGGTGGGGTGTAGTGACATGGAGTAGGATCAAGGCATCAAACTTATCTTATAAATAATAATAATAATAATAAGAGAAATTGGCAAAAAATATACCTCTATAATTTATATTTTTGTCACTTAATATTATTTATTTTATGGACTATTTCTTGCCAATAACCTTTTTTTACAACAACCAAAAATACTCATTTTTTATGGCAATAAGTAATTTTCGGCCAATTTATAGCACGTAACATTCACATGCCATCTTTAATAAGGATAAAATTGTTCAAATACTAATTTAAATGCCAACATGCAACTGGAATGGCTCAAAATATGCTGATAGGCACTCGAATCAGTTTATAAGTTGGATTATTTCTATTCATTCCAGTCGTTGGTTAGTGCTTAAATTAGTAACTGGATTATTTTACCGTTACTAGAATAATATATGAGAGCCACGTAAGTAAATTATATACGGTTACTTTTGACTAATTTCTCTAATAATAATAACAACAACCATAATAATAATATAATAATAATTTTATTATTATTAATATTATCTTAAAATTAATCTAATAAACATCTGTAGAATATCTATATTGTTCCACAAAATTTACGTTTTTGGAAGATGGCCCATGATGCTTCACGATATACACTTTGTGATCAAGCCATGATGCCGATCTCTGGTTCAGTCGGCTTGAGACGTGATTTTTGGATCCATGTGCTTGGACTACTGAAGGAGAGGGGTATACAGTGGAGGTTGGGCGGTCCATTGGTGATGTTTTTGGGGAACATCATGAGTTTGAAGTTACGAAACTTAGGAGGCCGAAGTTGTGTTTCTTTCGGCTGAGGATTCTGTAGCATTGATCGTCAGTTGTGGTGGTGTTGAATTTATCACATGCCATGATCAGATATGAGCTGTTTTCGCACTTCTGTTAGAATTGTAATCTGATTAATCTTGCTATGAAGAATTGTCCGAGATACAAGGAGAGCTGACGTATATCCAGAAGAAGAATTATCGGTATGAATTTTGTCTCAATGCCTCGATGAAGAAAGGGACGCTGCTTCATACAACCTCTTGCAAGGAAGTTATGGAGGTCGATGGTGAGGGTGTAGAGAATTGTGATAAGAAAGTTGCTGAGGAGCATAGCAGGGTAGGAGTTGCAGCAAAGGAAACGCGTGATGGGGGGAAAGAGACTGAGGGAGTTTTGACGGGTGCTGATGGGAGAGGGATAATGATGACCGAGGAGGGTTGGGGGATGGGGTAGATGCACATACTATGGGAAGTTACTAACGGTCCAAAACAAGGCTGAACTATTTTGGAATTTCTGTGAAGCACTGGAGAATATGGGGGGTTAGAGAGGAAGGTGCGGCACATCAACTACAAAGAGTGTCGGTTGCAGCTACTTTCTATGTGATGGACAGATATCTCCGAATAGGCTTTGAAATTCTAGTCCAGCGATAAAAGAAGCGGAATAAGGTGTCGGTGGTGGAGAAGGCACGGATCAATTGCCTTATAGGCAACAAACGCTGTTTAGCTAGGTTCACGTGTTTGAAGGTGTACTTCTTGGTTTTCTTTGATTTCCTCTCGGGTTTTGATCGATTTTGAGTTTCTATTAGATTTTTGGCCCTATTAAAGTCTAGATAGCCCACTAATGGAGTTGGCATGCCATCAGACAAAAAGTTATTGAATGGTTAGTTTTCTAAGAGCATGAATTACTTTTAATCAATGAGTATCTTTATAATGACTAACTATTCAAGTACGTTTGAAGCATATAGAACTAAATCTTATTTAGCAATCGATATTGTTATACTAAAATAAATATTCCAAATTGAGCAAAATGCTTAGCTTATGATCTTATGGAAGGGACTATAGTGGCGTCGGGCTTAAATTCATTAGGTGGCACCAAATCTCATCAAGTCGTCAGATGAATGAGAAACAATTGAAACTATTGATTTAAATTAGGTGAAATATTGTGAAGTGTGTGTGTAAAGCATCAAGTGGAGACATCGAATCCTTGCAAGAGGAGGGCATTTGAACTTGATCCAAATTTACATTTTTTGGGCATTCTAATGCACATCTTTTGTTTATACAACAATGTCTCCTGCTTCCATCATATCTTGAAGTTGTTCGTTTCTATCTATCTATCGGTCCAAAATGTAGTATCGGTCCATTCCTGCCAAGATGACAGATCCTGGTGTAAGTGCCCTTACTAACAAGCCGACAGTTATTTCACTTAACCAAGTAGACCGATTTCACATGGGCATAAACACTCTTCCTCCTAGGACATTTTCTCCAACCTCCCCAACACATCTATTCACAAGGATACATTAAGCAAAAAATAACAAAATAAAATAAAATAAAAATTCGCTAACGGCAATGATAGTTTGAGTGTTTTTTTCTTCAAATTAGAGAACAGTGTTCGAAGTTTCTGATTAAAACCACCAACATTGATTGAATGTAATCTATTAGGGTTTTGCTACCCATATTTAGACTGCCCATATGGGGGTTTTATTGTAATACAGGTCGAAAAGGTTAGCATCCAGTGTTTTTCCAAATCAGCAAGCTAGTGTGAGGAAGGCCTATAGTGAAAGAACTGTTGCAGCGACCAAAGATGCCTCAATGCCGATTTTTGACGAAGGATTTGTTTCGAATGGTATGAATAGACTTGGAAAATTGCCCACTAGTGGAAGTCATACAGAGGATTCAGAAAAATCGAGAGAAGCAGAAAACTATTTTGAGGATTCAAAAAGATCAAGGAAAACAAAAAATTGCTCTGATGATTCAGAAAAATCCAAGGAGGAAGAAAAGTATTCTGAAGATGCAAGTAATTCCCATCTTGATTCTGAGGGAACATTCCAAAGGAAAATGAGAAAACATCAAGAAAGGGGAGAGTCACCGGGTATATGTACAACGACAAAACCTTTGTGGTTAGTATATTCAATTAGTGAATTAATAAACGGTTTGGAAGAATTGATACCATGATATTTACAAATAAGTAGTATAAAATCATTTGAAGATATATATATATATATTTTTTGATGAATATCACTTGAAGATATTGAAAAATAGTGTGTGTGATATAGTGGGCTTTGGGATGTTGGAGTAGTTTACTATTGCAGACAAGTGAAAAAATTGTTGATAGGGTGTTGAATTAATTCACTGATCCAATCAATTAATTTTTAGTTATATATATATATATATATATATGTATATGCTCTGCAAAAATGAAAGATTGGTGCTGATTCTTGATGGTGATCTATAAATATTGTGGTTCTGGAAACTTGATGGAAACAAAGTTCCTTTTATGTTAATTTTATTCATTTGTTTTGGTGTTTTTCTAATATAGATCGAACATTTCGTCTTTGTGTTCGATGTTTCTTTTGTTAGTATTATATTTTCTTAATGCCCGTCAGGATTAGAATTTCTTAATCTCATATTGAAAAGGTCGAAAATTTAGTAAGAAAAATGAGACAACATCAAGAAAGGGGAGGGTCACCGGGTATAGGCACAAAACATGCGGAAAGTAATTTTAGTAAATATAAAATAATTTTACTGATTACCTGGGTTCCACTGGATATGGGAATAATTAAAAGGGTAAAAAGTTTCGGTACAATCTAAACTTTCTCGAATTTTGATTTTGGACTATCAATTTCTGAACTTCAATAACATATCAAAATAAGATCTTCTGTCCATTTTGACCGTTAGTTCATTAATGGTCAAATAAGTCAAATGGTATATTTTGAATTTCATTTGTAAAATTTTTCTTTTAATCTATTACAATCTAATAAAATTCAATTAGGTCCCTATTTTTAATTATTAACTCTTTCAAGGATCTAATATTTATTTATAAAAATCATAATCTATATTTTTGTCTTCTTCAACCTCCTCCACATCTTTCACACGCTACACCACCATCACTGCCCCTCCCACCGCCCCTCCCACCTCCTACATGCGCGACCCACTCACAGACATGAATGGATTGCCCATTCAGGCAGTCCTTTCTCAAATCGATCGCCCATATGCGTGACCCGCTCACGTTTGGATCGCCGGCCTGGGCGATGGAAACGGCCTACTGTTTCCACAAAAACATCCTATTTTCATTTTAATTTACGTTTTTGTAATTTTCTTATATTTTCTCTTTTATTAACTAAAAATTACAGTACCAATTTGAAAATTAAATAGAGGAGCACTCTTCTTTTTACTCTAATTAAAAATTCAAATGATTGAAGTTGGTAAATATTGGAATACGTAAATACTTTATTATTAAATAAAATCTCATTCACTTGTTGTAATAATGTTTCTATGTTATTTTCCATGAGGTCAAGGTTCCAATCTTCTTATCATTTTTTTTTAAAAAAAAATAAATGAAAGGATGATGTGGTAAATAACGCACAATCAAGGTGCGTTATCTGCCACATAAGATATTTAGCCCGTAAAATTGTAAATTAGTGATAATGCATAATGAAGATGCAAATAGATCCAAATAACGGAACGACGTAGATCCAAATACATTTGAAGAATTTTTGGAACCAGAAAAATACATGGATCACGGATATTTATTTGCAACTGATCGAATCTACGTCTTACTGTTATGACATAGTGCGAAACAATTAAAATCTTAACACATTTCATATTTTAAAAAAATTGTAAAATCTTGTAATAAACAAAAATTTCAAAAACTAACATTTAAAAAAAACAAAAAAACAAATGGGGCTCGGATCGCCCAGGCCAGTGAGCCGGACTTGATCAGGTCGTGCATCTGGGCGATCGGTTCTAAGAAAGGACCGCTAGAATGCGCGACCCACTCAGGTCCGGGTCAGCAGTCCAAGCGATCCGAGCCCCAGCTCAAAAAAAAAAAATTTGTTTTCAACTTTTTTACTTCAAATTCGATATTTTATTCTACAAATTCTTCATAATGATACAAACCTACCTCCAATACAAGTTCAATGTTAAAGATTACAGTTTTAAAGTAGAGAAAGAGTAAAGAGAAATTGTGTAGAGAGAAAGAGTAGGGAAGAGGAGGGAACTTTTTTTAATTTTTTCGCACTATATATAAAGATTCTCAAATTAGATTTATCGACCCCCCTCTTCAAAAACCGAATAAAAATTCGAATTGAAATACAAAATTTAGTTTAATTCGGTTTAGAATTCTGTTTAAGCCAAATAGTGAATGCCTCTACTTTTTATTGTAGTTCTATTAATATAAATCATATAAAATAAAAGATAAATTTTAAACTTTAAAAAAACTCCTTAAAAAGATTATTATAAAAAAATGTACTGGAAAGTATATTAAAAAAATATACTAATAGACGATATTGAGTCCAAAGAGTCTCCTCTATTATACTAGAGAGACCAAATTCATCACTATAGTCCTTAAAAATTATATGCGCAACAAAAATAATCTCTATTTTTAGTTGTATTTATATTCTTTAAGTACAAAAATGGAGATGTGGTTCGATAATACGATCTTCTTATCTAGGATGGTTTTTTTATAATTATTGGCATATTTTTAAAAATTCACTAAAGTGGTCACAATATTTTTTTTAGTCTTATTTTGACCATAACGCATTTTGATTGTGCGTTATTTTTAATGTGTGCGTTATCTCTAAGAAGTAATTAAATTCGAAACTTAAGTTTGATTAATGATAACGCACATTAGATGTGTGTTATCTTGACGAATAAGTCACATCCCATATACAACCACAAAAATTTATACACAAATTTTAAAAAAACTTCTCATAAAGATAAACACAACGACATTGGCGAAAAAGTGATCCGTACGCATTTCAGGGCAAAAAATTCTTCCTACTTCCACAAAAACTTTGACAGAACATAACTTTGCGCTCGTACGTTCGATTGAGGTGATTCCTGTGGGCATTTTGTGTCTTTTTTGAGATCTATGCGTTGGAAACAGCCATAGGCGGTTTCCGTCAATTGTTTCCACAAAAACGTCCTATTTTCATTTTAATTTATATTTTTATAATTTTCTAATACTTTCTCTCTTATTAACTAAAAAGTTATGGCACCAATTTGAAAATTAAAAAGAGGAACAGTCTTTTTTTTGCTCTAATTAAAAATTTAAATGATTGAAGTTGGTAAATATTAGAATCCATAAATACTTTATTAAATAAAATCTCATGCACTCAATTTAATAATTTTTCAAGTTGGTTTGTTAGTAAATCTTTTATGTTGTTTTTTATGAGGTCAAGGGTTCAAATCTCTTAACGCACAATCAAAGTGCGGTATGGACAATCAAAGTTCATACCAACACCCTTTGCAATTTATAAGGTTAAATTATTTTTTATATAAATTTAGAAAATATGAAATCAAGTTATTTTTTTTAATAAAATATCTATACTATTTTATTAATATTATAAACTTCTTATTTCAAGACTCTATCTTCCCTCTCCTCTCTTCATATTTTAAGATTTTATTTGGGTTTAAGTTTTAAAAATTACTAAATAGTAATACATTAAATTAATAGAGGTATTCTTAGAAAAAAAAATTCATAAAGGGAAATCATCTTATAACATGAAACTCCAAATATTATGAAACTCCAAATATGACAACTTAACCTTACATTATGAAATAGAGGTGGTATATGGAATTACAATATCTTACCTTGTTTCCTGTGAGAATATTTACCCTGCTCAAATCCCTTGTCCCATTTCTTCAGGTTCCCATGGAATTGACATTCTGATTATCTAACTTCTCCTAACTGAATAATCAACATTGCAACACAGGCTATGAAATATTCCAACTGGTCTGCTTTATCCATCCTAATTTCTTGGCTGAGGCTGATGGAGTTCACCAGGTGCAGCAGCAGTCACTGAATTTGCATTTTTAGGAGGATTGGATTCATGAACTTCTTCTGGTAAATCTGCAGCACCATTCTGAGGTTCTACAACTTCACCAGTTCTAACCAACTCAACTGCATTCATCTCGTCTCCAGTGCTAATATCACCATGATCTAGTGATTGGACTCTTGATTCTTTGCCATTAGAATACAGAAAGGTACAACACCAATGGCCAAAAGAGTTTGCCGTGACAGTGAATCTTTGTCCAAGAGAGGTCTCAGAGCAGAAGAGTGCAAATACGGTTGCTGATCCCATGATGATGAAGAGCCCACCAAAGTTATAAGCTGTCAAACTAGGACTTTCTTGATTAATTGAATCCAGGCCAGAAGGATAACCAGGTCCAAAGTTTTTCTCCTCAATTGTAGTCATGTTTGTACCTTGTGTTACATTTAGTATTGCCCTTGAGAAATAACTCACCAGTGGACTGCCTAAAGGAAATGCCTGAATCAATGAAAGATAACCAGGTTCTTAAAGATGTTATGACATGAGTTTTGACATGAGGTAAAGACAAGCACTGTCAGTTTTATGAAAATACATAAAGAATCATATTTAACATAAGTCGATTGACTGTAAGAAAAGAAGAAAACTCACAAAACCGAAGCCATCTGTTTTGTATACCGGCCCAACTATGCTGTATTCTGAACCATATCTGTTGACCAAGAGCTTCATGTAAGGGATCTCACCGAAAATAGCATCAATACCACCATTTTTGCTTCCTATAGTCATAGCATCATGGTACTCCTCAATTTTTGAGTAGTTTCTCATCTTTGATGAATTGAAGCGTAGATCATTTATCAAGAAGTCCTTCACAAAAGAACCATGCTGGTAACCCACATAATACTCCTTAGAAAATGCAAATCGCAATTGATCAACTGTGAAAATTGATGATAATTTTGCAGTGTAACTCTGCATTAGTATGTATGCCACAAATAGCCATACAACCATTAGAAATCTTGACCATTTGCTAGCTACCATGTTCCCTGTCAACAGGACAGAGTTTCAAACCATAAACAGCTTAGCAAAAAAAAAAGATATGTGTATGGTTCTTCTACTTTCTTTTGTTTGGGAATGCAGAAATTATCAAAAATGGTTTAGCTATTAGCTTACTTTCAGGAAAGGCAAGAGCTGCAACTGGAAACCAAAAGAACAAGCCAAGCTCCTGTCCATGTGGTTGTAAAGGACCAGTTCTACTGTTTAATGTTTGATTCTCCAATACTATGATAACAATTCCGAAGAAAATACAGGCTAAAAATATTGTCAGCCAAAGATCCCATCGTAAAGGCTTCAAGAAGATCCACATATTGATGCTTTTTTTATTTCTAACCACCATAATAACACCTGATTCAGTGTATGGAAGTGTAAAATCCACATAGGTTGATCGATTAGCCAAAATCGTTACATCTCCTACCACAAAATCATAAGTCTGCCTTGTTCAAAAGAAATGATGAAATGTCAGATTGATTTTAAAACAATTTTTTTTCCCAAATTACATTGTACTAATAAGAGAACATGGGAATAGGTTAGACTAACCTTGTCCACTATTTTTTGCAGCATATCATTGTAACTCCCATTATATTTTCCACTTGCTCCAGTATAAGGAATGAAATCAAAATCGAGCTTGAAAGGTAACAACTGCAATGACGCAAGAAATATATCTATCGAGAACCCACTGAACTTTGTCTCATTTGTCAAGGGATCACTTTGCAAATTCACAAATTCAGTGAAACTATCCTTCATAGGAACCCCTACTTTAAGCTTCCCTGTTGAAGGAATAGCCCAACCTGCCGGCTTTACTACTGTATCACCAGGCCACATAATTTTTTTCAGGTTCTTTACAGAAGTTGAATATGCTGATTCACCTGTTGCAACTAATTTTTGGGATATTCCTTTTCCTGGAATCCAGTATCCAACTGCTCTATCTCCTGTCCCAATCACATTGAATATCTCAAATGCTGGAGGTTTCAATTGCCTATTAACCAATTCGAATTCTCCAGTCAAGCCTTCAAATTTGGTATCCAACAGTTCACTCAAAAGCTTTGGACCAAATGGGGAGACTCTTAAGTTTGATAGGTTACTCCCGTTTTCACTCTGGCTTAAGTTTGACAAGTCTGAGTTCATTGGTAGAATCTTTTCTACAGCCAATCCTAAAGACCAAACTGTGTCATATGCCCACAAACAATAGACATTTAACTCCATTGCCATATCAGGTTTCAGCCCAACTGCTTTCTTTTTCCACCAGGCTTTAAAAGTATCTAGCTTATTTGACCTAGGTACATGAGGCCTTATGCCCAAAACACCTTCCATGGAATCGGTGCAAGTCAAATCCACAGAATACAGAAAGTTTGATAAACTATCAGTAATGAGCCATACAAACCCCTCATTCATCATTTCGGCATTTCTTGCAAGGGAAAAAAGCCTACAACCAAGTGAGGTGTTCATATGCACCAGGAACACCCTGGTTTGAAATGTCTTCAACTTCTTGAGTTCTTTCAAAATATCAGAGTCCTTAGATGAGGTAGAGACAGCACTCATGTATGCTAACCGAATATCACCTTCTTGCAGAGCCTTATTTAACTTAGAAAGGAATTGGTTCCCGTACTCAGTATCTTCATACAAAATGACTACTTCGTGCCATTCGAAGCCTTGGAAAATGTCTGCAAGAGCTTTGGCTTGGTGTGAGTCATCAGGTGTTGTACGAATGATGTAGGGGTTTCGTTTAGAGGAAAAAGATTCGCTTTTAGCTGTAAAAGAAATAACAGGTACATGAGCTTTTGCTCCAAGTTCTGCAACAAATGTAGCTTCAGTTGACAACTCTGGTCCCAGAACACCATGGACTTCCTTATGCTTCAGCAACTCTAAAGCTGCATTTTATTCAGATAACAAAACTAGTAAATCAATACCAAAATCAACTTTGAAATGGAATGTGATTTAAAGACCTACTCCTCTCAGTTAATAAAGAAAGCATAGGAGAGATATGACCAAGTTTTTAGTCACTGAATTTCATCAAGTTTATTGCTTGAAGCAATTGAGATGAGTCCACTCAAGAGGAAAAAGAAAAAAACACAACAGAAAGAAGGCTTTTTGTTCTTGGAATTTGATTTCCCTTAAGAATGTCGGTATAGAGAGATTGAATATTTTGAAATATCAGGTTTAGGTAACCTTCGGAAACTTTTAGTTGCAAGTCTGCTCATAATGCTACTTGAACAAACTACGATGTTTTGATGGAGTAACAATTTTAGATGCAGTTAATCAATTATACTTGACACTAACCACCACACTTAGTTATGACACTAACCGTTAGTCATAAACTTGCAATTTATACCGCAAATGGTCTATAGATTCATGTGGATTAGAGCACTTCTGTTTACAAAATTCAATTGTTGGGTTGTGAATACTTAGATATCCACATTAAGTAAGAATAAGAAATCTATTCTGCTAAATGAATCAGCTCACAATTTTCACATAATTTCTAAGAATGGTCAAATCAGATGTAACAGGCACATATATTAGAGAACAAGGAAAAGGTGAAATGATGATCAACAAGGCATACTATGTAAATATTTTTCATGAACTGCAAAAGGACACTGCAACTTTGCTTGCAGACATCTTTTCTTCCTTCTATGGACTTATTTCTATTGAAACACACGATAAAACTTCAACGAAGCCTCATAAACTTTATCACTATTGAGGTAGGAAATGGAAATTGCTCTTTCTCCCAAGTAAAACTAACAGAGCTTGAGCTTATTTAGAAAGATATAAGATTCTTTATTCGAATTTCAATATTCTGAACATAAGAACATCACCTGCAAAGGCCACTTCCACCTCCTCCTCAGCATTCATAGTTTGCAGAAATAACCTTGTTTTGTAATCTGAATGCTCTGTATAAAAATCTGAATGTGCCTTGGACAAGCATATATCTGCCATTGTGCCCATGGGTGAATTCAAATCAAGAATTACACCAATATGGATAGAAGCATAAGTTGGTTGTGCAGCTACATTAGCTTCATGGATTTCAGAAACTGAGTCAACCCTGGATAAGAGGACCAAGAAACTACAAAGAACAAGGAACAAAAAGTTTCTGTTATTTTGCATTTTGATTAACCCCAATATTGCTGGTATCTTCAGTGGTTTATGGGAAAAACTATATACAGGTTTAATAACACATGATTTAATATGTACTCTTATGACAAAGGTCCAATAACACAACACATGCTTTTGATTTCTTTACAAAACTTCACATCAAGAGTTTGATAGCGTCATCTCTTTTTTTTCACCTTTTTTTTTTTAGTGTATCGGGGGAGGGAGAGATGTGGTTCGAATCCAAGTTGAGTCAGGACCTCAGCCTGATAAAGGGCGCTCCTACCACTAAACTAATACCTTGATAACCTCATCTGACATACATCTTACTTGAAAAAAATAACCAACATGATGTAAGGGAACACTCCAAGGTACTCAATGGTGCATTCCTTTTCTCACAAGTTAAGCAGAAATTTAAGAGCATTTGGAGACTTGAAATGGTCTCTGCTGTAGTCTATATCAACTATATCCCAGAGTTAGACAAAAAAATTTATAAAAGTCCATGACACTACAGTTTCAAAGTAATTTCCCAAATAATTAATTAACAAAGATCAGAAGCCTGGGGACTTAATGGTTCTTACTGAGACAAGTGGCTCCTTATTCTGACCAAACACAGAAGATCCTTAATAGAAATTCAAGATTCTTTAAGCTCAATAATAAAACAGTTAAAAGGATCTCATAAGAAAAGTAGATGCAGTTACTAGATTCAGGGATGAATCTTTCAAAATAGTATGAATTTCGGGAGGGGAAAAAAGCAGCTGATTAGGATCTCTTGCCAGTACATTTCCTACAATAGTTTCAAAGAAAATTCCCCAATTTCCTTTGGTCCCAAGTCACTTAAAACTGACAAAAGATAACTTTGACACAATCTACCCTAAGAAGAAAATCCAAGAAGTGATTTTTCCTACATTTGAACATCACCTTCAATTCTTGTCATTGTTTTAGGTGGCCCTTGTCTGTTTTTAATTTTTATTGTATGGAATTTCAAGGGACCGCGATTGGCGATGGCAATTGGGCGATGGCAATTGGTAAAGTGAACCAGGTCAACTCTAGAAATTCAAAATTAAAAAATTAAATTAATTGTAGAAGACAAAGCTTCGAAAGAGCAGTACCCTTAGGCCTTGAACAGCACATGCATTGATGATTGACTTCAGTTTTGAATTGCCGTCGTCTATGAGCAGCTCGAAAGATTGAAAGTCTCCGTGCTTCCTTCGATCACATGCGGCCGAATTTGTAGAAGGCCCCATGCGTAGACTCTACTTCAGAGTTCAGATATGAACTCAAAACTGCCCGAAATTTCAGAGTATACACAGTCTACGGTTGCTACACAAAGGAAAAAACTTGGCCCAGAAAAAAATTTCCATAATAATCTGTACTTTTCTTTTTCTTTTGAATTGGAAAAATATTGTTTTTTGTGCCCAACGTATTTTTATTTGTGAGATTTGATCCTAACAATTAATTTAATCTTTGTTATATTCAACAAATGATCTAATTTTTTAAATGACAACGATCATGTGACTAAATACTACACCAAACCCCACTAGACAAAACAAACCCTAAACACTCTAATTCTATTCTCCTCTCTCGATCTCCACAAGCGGCAAGCGCCGGGTCCCTCCATCCCCTCCCTTCTCCTCTCCTCTCTGTCAGTCTCCAAATCGGTTGTACGATTCAAGATTTTTGTCAAGTATTTGGATTTTTTCATCTATTATGGACTGATATTTGCTATTGCATTCCCATTTTTCTTTGGTATTCTTAAGTTCTTGTTGAAGAAAAAAATTATGAGTTTTGCGAAATTTCTCCTTATCTAGAAATTCCTTCTTAGATTGTCGGTTCTTGCTATACGTTGAAGGTTAATAATGGTAATAATAATGGTCCTTGCCCCAAAAAAAAAAAAAAAAAAAAAGTTTTCTCAGCGATAAGGCTTTTCATGGCTGCTTTCTATAATGCCTCAAAACAACTTGTTAATATGGAGAATGGAGGTACAGTAGTTCATCCATTTCTCCAGAAGACTTACAATTCAAAGTTTCTATCTTTTGGTTTTCTCTGGACTCACTGTCTTCTTTTTTTTTTTTTTTTTCTACTTTTGGTTCTCTCCCTGAAACTTTGGTGTTTGATGAGAATAGATTGAATTAAACGCAAACGCAGCACTGAACTACAAAAATGAATTTGTGACTTTTTTTTAGATTTTATGTGGCATTTTTTAACTTAATTTTATTTTAAAAACTAAAAAATTTTAAATTTTTAATCGATAATCAATTCAATAATTTCGGTAATAATAATAAAAAGTTTCGATATTCATAAATAAAAAAAGTTACTAACTGGTTCCGAATCCATAATTAATATATACAGGCAGAATTTGGTAACCATATCTATTTGAATTAAATTTCAAATTTCAAAATATATTTATTTAGTTATATATTTTTTTAATTTCACTTTCTTCTCCTAAACAATTTATTTTTAATATATTCCGCTTAAAAAATTTTCATACTTTTTATTCTTATTTATAATCCAAATGAACATGTAAATTTTTTAATCCTTTTCGACAAGCTTTATTTGTTTCGTACTGTGTCAACTCTGATCAACTTTAAACTTTGAGTAGTAAATTCTCAATTATGTCATTATCAATTTTAAATATACGTATTCAAGACATTAGGATCGGTCAAACTAATATAAAAAAAATTCAGAGCGAATATTAAATCAATGGTTGAATTGAATAATATAATCGATAATGTAATAAATATTAATTATAAATATTAATAATATAAAAGTATATAACAATGTAATATATATGTCCTTACATTTTGGCCCCAACAAATTAATTTCATTCGCTTAAAAGATCTTTTGGGTCCTTTACTATTTTCTACTATTTTCTATTATTTTCTTTTTTTTTTTTACTTATCACATTGTAAAAGTTTTTATTTTTTGCTTGTCACATTTTGTAAAAACATGTAATTTTAATTAAAAATTTTTAATTGTACACTTGCAACATGTCAACCTTTCTTTCAATCCTTATGTTATGGAAAAATATAGTTATTCCTTACAAAAAATTTTACCATTTTCAATATTCATTCTAACCCTCATTCATTATTCCATACAAATTTCAAATTAAATTTTGAATACTTTCAATGCTAATAAACCATGTGAGAGATTGATGATAAGAGTATTTTAGTTTATATACATAAAAAAATTTTAATTTTGTATTTTCTTAATTTTTTTATAATTTTATTTTTTCTTAATATATATGTAATGTACAAAATGATTAAAGTAAAAACAAACATAAGAAGTATTTATTTAAGATCAAATAATAACCCTAAAACTTATCTATAAAACATCTTTATTCCCTTTTTATTCCCCCCAAAACTCAGCCCCTACCTTGAGTTTTTTTTAACGTTCTTTTTTCTTTTTCTTTTCTTTTTAAAAATTTCTGTACGTTTTCTCCCTCTCTCTCTCTCTCTCTCTGCCTCTCTCTCTCTCTCTCTCTCTGGGAATTCTGAACGTCCTTCATAGGATAGAAATTGAGAAAAGTAAACTCCATTAAGGCAGAGGCTTTGGTTGTTTAAGCAAAGAGAAGAAAAAGACAAAAGATTCGAAAAAACTAATTACTTCTCCTGCTCCATCTCTCTTCTTCTCTTTTTCTTTTTTTTTTTTAAATAAATTCAGCGGTCTCCATATCTCTTCTCTCTCTTTTTTTTTTTTCAAGTAAATTCGGCATAAGCCCATTTCAGTAAAATAAAAAATAAAACATAAAAAGAAAACCATTTCAGTGCAAGTGCCATGAAGAATCTTTGTTTGATTCGTGAAGAAAAGTTACTACTTATCCATTAGAACAGAGAAAGTCTACTCTGTCTGAGTTTTTGCGTATTAGCTGTTGATTTGGAGCTTTTTTTGGTGTAATGGAGTCATGAAGGTGAAGATGTAGGGAGGGAGAGTTAGACAATGTTTTAGGCAAATAAATAATAAATAAATAAAATCAAAATTAAAAATTGGGTTTAATTGGTTCATAGTTAAGGGGCCGATAAGGACAACTCGAAAATATTTCATTATAAACATTTCACTTTCTCTCTTTACAAAATTTCTCTCTAACCTCTCTCTAAAAAAAACTCCAACTTTAAATATTAAAACGAAATTAGAAGAAAATATGGATCTTTTTAAAGAATTTTTAACAGAAAATGTTGGTTTTGAGGTAAGAAATCGATTGAATTTTTTTTTTTTCAAAATTCGGACACAGTCGCCCAGATGGGGCGAAAATTCCTTGACATTTTCGCCCAATTTGGACGAAAAATTTTTTTTTCTGTTTATTTTTTTAATTATTTTTTTTTTGTAATATTAACTTTTCATTTTACATTCATAGAGTGATGAAGATCCAAATACGTTTGAAGAATTTCTACAACCAGAAGAATATATCGATCTTGGACATTTATTTATAACTGACCGAATATTTAGTTTGAAAGATGAGTTGGTAGACTGGGCAAAACAAACTACAATGAATGCCAAGACATATTTAATCATAATTCGATATCAGATATCCAGAACATTTGACCGTCGACCGTATGTCACATTGGCTTGCGAGCATAGAGGTTCAGTTAAAAAATATAAAAAACTAATTGTCGACAATGAGGAAGAAGAAATACAAAAAAAAAAAAAAAGGCGTGGACCTTATGGGATGAAAAAATGTGGGTGTCCACTTAACCTAAAGGGAGAGCATATGGCAACAAGTGAAAATTGGCAATTGTTCGCACACAACGAGAGGCACAACCATAAAATAGCTGTTTACAGTCACAGTCATGCTCAGGCTGGAAGACTTACGGAGGAGCAGTTGCAACAGACCGAGCAGTTCAGGAAGAGTCATGTTCCACTTAGCAATATATTACGATTTTTCCGAGAACAAGACGTGGGTTGTGCAGTTAGGTAAGTTATAAGGGAATTATTTTTAATACTTTATTTAATATTTTAGATTTGTTTTTATTCCATTCATAAATAGAAAATTTTGATGTATGTAGTGCTCAGAAAATTTACATTGTTGTTCCGAAGATTAAGAGGAACCGGATGCAGGGAAGAAATACGGTAGAGGAAGTTCGCCGCTTAAGTGCATAAAGGGGCTACACCGTTTTCCATAGAAATCGTGAGGACAGCAACGTACTTAGTGATATTGTCGTTGCACACCCGACATCGATTGCAATGATTAGAACGTGGCCATATGTATCGATAATGGATACGACGTATAAAACGAACAAGTAAGTACTATAGTGGATTAATTGTATTATTAGATATCTTTATTAATTTATTTGCACAAACATTTAAATTTTATAATTTTTTTTAGTAAATAGTTAAGAATATTTTTAAGTCCGTCAAAAAATATTAGCGAATGTTAATAATTAATTTTTCCGTTTATTTTTTAATTAAGGTATAACATGCCACTATTAGAATGTGTAGGGAGGACTCTAACAAGAAAGAACTTCACAATGGCAACATCTTTTATGTACAGTGAACAAGCAACGACATACAAATGAGTCCTTCAACAAATCAAGCACTTATATTTTACATCTACTATGTCAAATGGTCAGTGTTTAATTATATATGAAGAAGAGCCTCTAGTCATTCTTACCGATAGGGAAAGTGGACTAATGCCGGTGATTGATGATGTGTTTAGCAATTCATATCATATGTTATGTAGAAAACACATCGATCAAAATGTGTTGACCAAGTTGATAGAGATGGTGAAAGATGAAGAGGTAGCACAACAGTTCATGAATGGTTCGTGAAAAAAATTAATTAATGAAATAAATGAGGTGGAATATTAGAGAAAGTTGGAAGTGTTGAAGACTAGGTGGCAAAGCAGGTCTGACTTTCTACATTACCTGTTCAGCACATGGTTGAAACCATTTGCCCATAAATTTTGCAGGGTGTGGACATCTCAAGTGTTGCATTTTAGGGTAGAGACAACGAACCGGGCTGAGAGCAAACATTCTGTGTTGAAGCTGTGGCTATCAACGTGTCAGGGTTATTTGGACACCGTGTTTCTGAATATCGACTCTCTCATCCAATGTCAAATTACAGAAATTAAATACACATTGGAAATTTTTAAACTTAAAGAGAAGTATGGCGCTAAGAGTAATCCCATCGTGAAGAATTTAAGTAATAAAATTAGTCATTTGGGTTTGAAGAAGATAATAGATGAGTTAAAGAAAGCACGTCAGATGGTTGAAGAACCGGGAAGTAATTGCCTGTATTATTTAAGGAAGTCGCACGGTCTACCATGTGCATGTGAACTTATTAATATGTGCCAATATTTATTTCTAATCCAAGAGGAAGATGTTGACATTTTTTGGAGAAAACTAGAAATTGGTTCTGATATTCCTGAAGAACACGATAGAAATATGGAATTCGAAATGCGTGATCTCACTTCACTAGTACAGGAAATTAGTACTGGTCCAATTTCTAATGTCCGGAAAGTTAGGTGACTCATCAAAGGTGTTATATATCCGGTGTTGCCTGATGATCCTTGTCAACCGTTGTCAACCTCCCCCAAAGACTGCAGTCATGAAGGGACGACGGAAGATGAATTCTACCAAAATGGATAAGTCTCACTAGGAATACGTCTCCATCACACATAGGAAGATAGGAAAGTCCAGTGGTTCAGGATTTGGGTCTGGTAGCGGTTCAGGTTTAGGTTCTAATCCTAGTTCTCGTGGAAGAGGTAGGCCGCCTCGTAGCGGTAGGGGTAGGGGCAGAGGACGTAGCAGTAGTAGGTCCAGTTTATCATCCGTTGTAAATCTGGATTCACCATCAGTGCCATTCCCTTTCAACAATGCATTTCCTGGGTTTATGTATGAATTTATACAAAACTGGAAGAATGTAGCTGGAGATGGTAATTGTGGATTTAGGGTTGTATCAAATTTTTTGTTCAGGGATGAAAATCATTGGTTGAAATTTGTAGAAGAATGAGCTGTGATTTACAGCACCGTATGAACTTATATGAGTAATTGTTCGGCGTGTGACAGAGTTGATAAAGAAGACAAATTAGGAAGAGGGTTCGGCGCCACATGAATATTGGATGGATACACCTAATCACTTTTATGACATTGCTAATACATTCAATCTAGCGTTGTATTTCTTGGACGGTCAGAGTCAACTACTGTCTTACCTCTTGTTTCTAATATGGATGGTACTGCTAGAACGATATTAATCGGACTCATAGAGGAATTGCAGCATTTTATACAGGTATTTATTATTGATAACCTTTTATTATTATTAATTGAATTGTTGCAAATTGATATTTTATTAAGTATATATATTATTATTAGTTTTTTTTTTTTGGGTCACAGTTGGTGGATAGATGACCTTTGTCCCCATTACATGTGCAATGGGATTATCATCGAGATATATGAGTTAGTGGATGGGCGGCCCCTTATCGTAATCGGATGGCAGATTGGGTTACGAGATAGCGTGAAATGTATCCGCCACAGAGACATTTTATGTAATAATGTTGCAATTTGTAATGTATAATGTATTATTTTTTTAAAGTACTAGTAATATTTCGTATAATATGTCGTTCGAAGTTTTTTTATTTACATTTTTCGTGTAATTATATTAATATGAAATAATAAACTAGAACATGAGGGAATAAATATAATGAATATCACGAAAACTTAGTAATACATAACGAACAGGAATAAAAAAAAGAAATACACAATATCCGAATACATAATGATTTACTAAAGAGCTATGTAATGCTTCCTTAGTAAATCTCGAACCGTACGTCTAAACTCATCACCATCAATATCCTGTCTTTGACACTCACGTGCAATCAAATCTAAGAGAGCCTTTGGTGGTATGGCGGGAGTTACCGGGACATTATAGCCACTGGAAATATTCTCGGGATTCTGAATCCTCGAGTGACAGCGGGGAGGTACCAACCCATGTAATTATCAATTCAGGAACTCGCTGGAATGGCCGGAACACTAGTCCATGACTCTGTCAGTAAGTGCGAAGCTGCCTCGAGCCACAGTGCCTCGACAAAAGTGTTCCTCAAGACGTACATCCTGTTGTTCGGCAGGCGGCGTGCCTCCTGAGGCTGGATAGGGTGGGCGGGAATACACAGCCTAAAACCGAACTGTCTCAAAACCTGGTCAAGTATTTAAGGCTCCAGGCAGTCAAAATATGCAATGAACCCGTGCCGTATGGAAGCGCAACAATCACGAATATCCTGAGTCCTGTACGGTATCCACCGAACCTCATCAGCTATCATCATATCCAGTCTCAAGCGAATATCTAGTAGTTTATTCTCATTCTTATAACCGATCGTCGGAAACATCTGGGTGTAGGGCTTGCATCCTTCGGAAGAATGTCTAAACGGGGGTGCAAACATGAAAAAATACAAATATATCCATGCCTAAAATATAAAATATAAATTCAATAAAAATATATAAAAAGAAATACAAAAGAAACATAAATAAACCCTAAACCCTTAAAATATAAAAATTAAATAATTAAATAATTAACGTTACTTTTAAAACACATACCTCTAATAGTGACCAGCATCCTGCAAGCTCCTTCGCATCAACCCTGAAAGCCTGACCAGATTCCGGTACAGATACGCAAGACAGGCAGCACCTCATGTGAACCTCCAAACAGAACTCACATCTCGCAAAAGTGGTGAGCTACCCAAAATGTACTGTAGATAGCATGAAGCTCTGACCTGATGTGACTGTGAAGTCATTCTACTGGTAGCAACAGCGTGAAGTTTCGCTGCATTAAACCCTAAACCCCCAATTGAGAGCTAAACCCAGATCATCTTGAATAACCCGTATCATTTGCTCCCTGGATATCTATGATCCACTACCGCACCATAAGTAGGCACCCCAAGAATAAGCTCCACATCGTGCAGTGTAATAGTCATCTCACCCCATGACATGTGAAAGCTATTCATGTCGGCCTGCCACCTCTTAACAAATGCCGACAACAATGCAGCATTGGCGTGCTGAAACATGCACGATCATAAGTGCGTCAGACCAGACCCGGAAGCCAAGGGCCGAGCTTGCGAATCAGTAAGGTCCCAACCAGTGAGAGCCATATAATGAGATCGACACTTCAATAAACCACGATCATGAAGATAAAATAAATAAATTTATATAGTTATATAATAATAATATATTTATGTAATAATTATTTTTTCTACTTATCATTATAAATAATATTTGACAGATTAAAGAATAATAACAATAATAATAACATGTCACTTTAACATAAAGATAAATATCTGTCTATGCCATATCGGACCCGCCACATGTCCATCGTATGATGGGATGAGCTCCGGGTCAATAGGACCTCCCTCTGCTGCGCCTGTCTGCTCCCAAATTGAAGCCTTCACTTTCTTCCTCTTCTGTATCGGTGCCGGAACATCACGAGCCATTTTGGGTCTTTCGTTACGAGACCCTGCAATCTTACTCATCACTGACATAAAGCTACTGGTCAAACCCTTCCCTTTCCCATGACGAGAACGCCTGTCCGATCCACTAGCTGGTGCCACAGGTGCAACATATACAGTCTGCTCATCATCTCCATCATCATCACCCTCATCCTGATCATCTTCACCACCATCATCACCACCATCACCATTATCATCACTTCTCTCATCCGCCTCTCCCTGAATATGTAGGGATCGTACTCTTTCTTGCTCTCGCCAACAACCCTATCACCTTAAAAAACCCTATCTGCAGGCCCCGATAGGTAAGGATTAGAAGATAAAACACCATAGAATACCCGTGTGTGCTGCATTAAGAATCCTGAGGGACGGCACTAAGCATCTGATAAAAAAAACTTAACCCCTATCTGCCTCGGCTGATCCCTAAACTCCAATATAGGCTCCTGAATGGCAGATCTATACAGTATGCAAGGTCGTATAACGGTAGGAGCATGTAAGTATGGATCATGTATTGTGTCTGTGGGGTGTGAAGGTGGATGTGCAGATCCATATGGCTCATAGGGCACATGTGTATGAGACAAATGGGGTTGGAGGGGAGGTCGATATCTAAAAGGTACGGCCGGTAGTTGGGTAGAATACCCGGCTTCACCTATACCATGATGGAAACCAGGTGCAAGAGGGGTAGGAGTAATAGGGAGGTCAGAAGTACTATGTCGCCCCCTCACACCTCTAAACGAAGCTGTGACAGGACCAAGATCATCATCTCCTCTACGACCGCTAGGTCGAACCATCTATTAGTTATTCAAACTCGTTAATACTTGTTTATCATATATTTCAATATTTACTTTAACATCTATTATTATTTTATTATTTACAATTATCGGTATCTATTATTTCATTTCTACTATTTCTTTCGTTCAATTATTATTCATCACTAATATTCTTTAGTAATAGTTATTACTTTATAAATTATTCAATCTTAGAATTATATCCTAAACCTAAGGCCAAGAATAATAATGATTTCAAATTAAAATTCAAATAGTTTAACAATTACATAACACATTTTCTTATTAAACACGTAATCATAAGCAAATAATTTTAAACTAGTTACATTTACTCTAAATAGACAAAATTCAATAACATTCTCAGAGATATTTATTATTACTTTATTGTTCACTTTATCGATTTTTATCCTATTTCATTTTCGTTATTTTATTTATTTCATAATGTTCAGAAATCCATAATCATATTAACAATTAAAAATTATCATATAAAATATGTTAAACAGCTAGTCACACTCATTCTACATATATAAAATTTAATAAATAATCAAATAATCATTTATGAACAAAAAAATTTAAATATTTAAATATTTAAAAAATTAAATATTTAAAGAAAATTAAAAAAAAAATTGGACACTTTCGCACGTCGCTTGCGAAAGTGCCGGAGTACTTCCGTTCATTGATGCCGAATGTATTCCGGCACTTTCGCCAGTAACGGACAAAAGTGCTGTTTCAGCCAGAATTTTCTTTTTTTTTTTTAAATTCGATTTTTTTTTAAAACAGATATTTCAACGATCTAAAATGATAAAATTGTAAATAAATGAGAATAGATTGAAGAACTAACCTTTTTTTTCAATTTGGATGGTCGGATCTTCCAAGATCTGAGATTGAAGTTTGTACTCCTAGAGAGTGTTTAGGTCAAGAGAGAGAAAGTGTTTAGGTGAAAATGAAACTTTTTGAATTTTTTTGAATTATCCTTATAGTTTCCTGAGTTGCCTTTATCGGTCCTCCATAGTTAATTGGTCGAATTGGCTGGTTGGACCGAGTTTGGTCGGTCTCTCTTAAGGTAGTTTTTATGAGAAACCAGATTAATCGGTGAATGGTATTTTTGGCTATATTCTCTTAATTTTATATTTTTGATTCATAACAAATTTATATGTAAACGTTTTAATCCTTTCTGACCTATTTTATCCAATGTTAAAAAAATCGGATTGGAATCGATAATTTGCCAATGTAGGGTCTATTCTTTTTTTGTCGTCACTTATGTTACTCAACTTATTTTGAATGGCCAAATGTTGTCCAATGCGTAGGTTTCTGGTGTTTTTGTGCCGAAATTGTGCCAAAAAACTATGTACGTAGAATATGTATACTTCAAAGCATGATGGTGCCATTGATTAACAAATAAGAGTACTTCAATGCCTATTTACCATTTTATGAACAAATTGTATATGTAATTCACACTGCCCAAAACACCGAAAACTAACATATTTTTAGTATTTTTAGCCATTCGAAAAAAGTTGATGGGCATTTTTAGCCAATCAAAAATGTTGAGTGGTGTAATTGGCGATAAAAAAAGGAATAGGTCCTACATTGGCAAAACGTAAAAAGGTGAATGACATTTTTTGCTATATTCTCTAAAATTAATTATTAGGGACCAAATTCAACAATTGAAAATATGTTGGGCACTAAAAATAATATTTTTCTTTATACATTCACTTTTGTTGAGCGTGTATTTGAATTCTCTCAGAATCATCTAGTACACTCTCTAATACACTTCTTTCAATAATAACTTTCCCCTTAGGGTTTATTAGAGTTTAGGGTTTATCTTTTATTTTATAGAATTTAATATTAATAAAGCTACTATAAAAAGTGAATGTACTAGATGACGTACTAGATGATCCCAACTGATTTGAATTAGAGTTTAGTATTAAGAAGTGTTATTTCTTGTAGTTTCGTGAAAGTATATTTTTTGTGAGGGAAGATGGTGGATCAGATGAAAAAGGTTTGATTTAAATGGTTTAATGATAAAATAATAATTTAGTGATAAAAATGTTCTTATCATGCCAAAAGTAGAAATTAACCAAAAGTAACATTCTGAACTATTAGTATGACTCTGATAAAGAGAAGACCATCTTCATGGTGTATAAAGAGTTTTGTATCATCCACTCATTATAGAGATTTTCAAGAAAGAACATGGGAAGTTGGAAAAATAATGTTAATGAATTACATTAAGATAAAAAAAAAATTAAACTTGATTGTTATAACAAGAAAGTAATCCTACTAATAACATGAAGAACTTAAAACTTTATGCTTAGCAAAAGCAATTCATTAATGAAATACGGTAACTATTTGATAGATTATATGGAAAAATAACTAGAATTTCTTATTATCAACAAAACAATATAGACAAATTTCTTTTATTAATGAAAAATATTGTTAACTCGGTTTTACTTTAGGTTAGCGGTTTCGTCAAAGTGGCTTTCTTCTTTTTATTAGTCAATTTATGATTATAAATTGGTAGAGGTCCTTTCCAAACCACTCCACCACGAAAGTGTGTTTCAAAAAGATATAATAAATCTTCATGTCTCTATGATAACTTGAAAAAGTCAATTCCTATTCTAACTTGAAAAATTCAATCCATATTCTATCTTGATAAGAAAAAAAGAAAAGGAAAAGCCAGGTGATGTATGGTTTCTAATCCTAAAAAAATTCACTTTTAGGCAAGCGTATTTGTGGGTGTAATAAGGTGAGGAAAGTCCTCGAATTATCGAACTCTCAGGACGGTTAAGTACTAGTACTTGTTATGTCTCTACTGTTTAATTAAATAAAAAGATTTGAAAAGATTTCTATAAAATGAAAAAAAATTACAAAGCAATTAAACTAAGAAAACAATTAATGATTATAAAGCAAGTTTGAAAAATGCGTGCTTAAATGGTAGAATCCCTTTAGAACCTTAAGTTAATTTTAAGTAGAAAATCGTTGTAATTAATTATTAATGCCTGTTGGTTGCATCTCATTCAAATATCAAATAATCCCTATTCGTAGGCGAAGATCCTCCTATTCAACTTAATTGTTTAGAGAAGAATTCTTTTTAACCCTAACCCGATTATGGACGAATTATATATTATAGTGATTTTAATGATATAAGAACCATCATTATTATTCATACTCAATTACCAATTCCTATTATTCAATTAAGCCATAGGTTAACCTTCCTTTTTCTAATTTCAATTGCCCTTGCAAAATTAGCAACCTCTAGAAAATCGGTAAACACACACAACAATTGAATAACAACCAAACAAGAATTAAATAATCAAAACAAGAAATTCATATAAATCATCAACCAAGAATTCTAGGGCTCATCCCCATTTAAACACAAAAAATTAGAACATAAACTCGTAGACAAATTCATAATATAAAATAAGTTTAGGAGCTTAGGAAAAGAAATTAAAGATCCACGGCCTCAGCAATTGTTCAAGCTTGTCTTCCAATTTACTTGAAGAAACTCCCGAATTGGGTCTTCTTACAAAATATTGAATTGAAAACTAAAACCTAAGCTATCGACTTAATGTGTTAAATGGGGTTTATATAGGAGAAAAAATCTCCAAATCCTACTCTAAAATTACTCTAACCCATTTCTAAGAAGGTTAGAACCAAATTACAAAAAGGAATTAAAATCTAAGTACAAAAGGAAAAGTTACACAAATTGCATAAAACACGACTATCCAGATCGGGACAACTGAGCTTTCTGGATCCGAAAGCTCTCTAGACAAATTCTCTTGAAATACAGCAACACTTTCTGGATCCAGAAAGTGCCTATCTGGATCCGGATAGTGCCTATTTTTCAGCTTCTTTTGACTTTGTGTTCTTCTCCATTTTTCTTCATTTTTTCACTTCTAAGTCTTTTGTTTTGACTTTCTTTCAATATATCTTCATTCCGAAGGCACCTACAATCAATAAGAGAAGAAACAAATCAATAACTCTATTTTACAAATATTTAAGCACAAAAACTAATAAAAAGACAACGGTTAAAAAGGGTAAAGGTTAGAGTTATCACAAGGATTATAAAATACTTATTTTTCTATAAAATACTTAAAATGTTTATACAAAATACAAGTTATTTTCGTAATTTTTTCTCAGATATGGTTCACGTGTAACAAATGATACACGATCAATTTGCTCCAAAGAATAGTTCTACTTTCAAATCCTAGTTTTATGTGTTACTCGTTTTTTCCATCAAATTTTTTGTTTATCCAACAAGAAAACTCAATTTTTAAATCTAGTTAAAAGGTAAGGTATAAGTAAACTTAAATGAATGTCATATTTAGTGTTCAACATATTTATGTTTTCGGTTATATGATCCCAACATTTAATTTTAACTTTTTAACTATATTTCTTGATAATATTTAAAAGGTAAGAAATAATTGAACTTTTCCAACACAATTGGAAGTTTTCACTTTAGTAATAATAATTCAAAAAAGTTTGAAACTCTCTGCATATATTTCTTATACTATTTTCAATGTTATAGATTTACAACAAGGAGAAACTGGTAAATTATACCAATAAAGTATTTATGCTTTTCATTTTGTAACCGTAAAGTTTCTTAACAGTTTATACCCATAAAGTTTTTAGGAGTTACAAAAAATAACATGTAATGAATATCATGGCGAAATCCGGCAACTTTTCACAAGTGACTAGTATGTACTGTCGTTGTAAGGATATTTTTGTCCTTTAAGAAGGCTCCCGCCACTTTGAAACGATAATCTATTTTGTTGGGGGGAAATACGAATCGACCCACCTGACAACATAAATTGGGTAAACTGCATCTCGCTTAGCCTTTTGAAATGACAATGACAACACATAATAGTTACGTATGAAAAGCCGTCGAATTTTGCCATGATATTCATTAATTTTCATTTTGTGCAACTCGTAAAAACTTTATGGGTATAAATTGCTAAAAAAAACTTTATGGTTACAAACTGAAAATTATAAATACTTCATGGGCATAATTTACCAATTTCTCTAAAACAAACAATAAAAAAAAAAAGAAAAGCTTCATAACCAAAAATAAAACATCGATAAAGATTTATCTTAGAGTCCTAAATTGGAATCAATTATTCTTGTGTTTTAACTTTCCCCATCGTAAACAATTTTGGAAAATAGTTGCTTGACCATGATTTATGAGGGTAGAGAAAGATTCAATATCATTAAGGATCCTTGATTAACTTCAAGTGTCCATGCACACAACACTAATACTTCATATTCGAGGGGCATAATTTTGTAGTTATCCCTAGGGAGAAGAAAAAATATAAATGAGAAATTAAAGTATCCCAATCACGTTTAAGGTATCTCCCTAAAAAATCTAAACAAGAAGTCCACAAAATAAAATGTTAATTTTTTCTTTTACAAAAGAAATTACATTAAAGACTTTTTTAACAGCTCTACTAGGAAAAAGGTATTGAGGTATATCTCTTTATTACATATCTTGTTTTAGTTGGTCTCTAGAAACACATGGCAATATGGTTGAAATGATCGTACGTGATAGTTTCCATTGTATGCAAACTATATAAATCATTATCGCCTCATGGACATAGTCTAAGTTCATTTATCAACCAAAAAAAAAAAAAAGAAAACCTTTAACTTTAGTTGACATTTATAATTAATTAAAAAAAAAAACTACACAATTATTTCCCAATTTTGATATATTGAAAAGAAAGTATTCATTTTCTGATGCCCATAATCAAAAGAGGAAAGAAACTTCTACAATCTTTCGCAGTCAATACGATTTCCATATAAATCACCACATAATAAAAGCCTTCATCACAGATCCTTTTTTTTTCCTCACACCCAAAAAGGATGCAGAAACACTAAAAAATTATGCATTTGGATGAATCTATGAGGCTACAATTAACCATTTCCAATAGGGTTTTCAAGAAGATGTATTGATTGACATCCTTGTGAAGATTCCAGTAAAGCCATTGGTTCGTTTTATGGCAGTTTCTAAGCTGTGGAAAATTTTAATTAGCAATAAGTTTGCAAAACTACATCTTCACCACTCCAAAGGCAATGGACGACTTCTTAGAGTGGCTTTAATCAGAAAAGCTATTTTCCAGAAATCTCTCAGTTGAATATTCATGGAAGCAAAGATTCTGAGAAGATCTTCCTTTAGGCATTATTTCATTCCCTTTTCCTATACTACCCTTTGAGGAAGTGGTAATTGATGGACCTCACAATGGCTTAGTGGTGTTAAGGACTAAATCCATTCCTAGAATTATACTTTGCAACTTGGCAACCAGAAAATTCTGCCATCTTCAGCTTCCTTTTAATGAAATTTCAGAGACTAAGGATTACAAGGTTGTTAGAATCCAAACTAATGAAGGACAGAATAATGTTGGTTGGATTTACATTTTGAATGGCGTTTTCATGGAAAAGATAAATGTTGATTTTCCGTACATTAAGGTACAACTTGATAATCTGGGATGGCATCTATATTTAACGAGAGTATGCATTGGATAATAGATGAAAATGTGGGAAGATTGCAGCATTTGATGTGAAAATGAGACTTTTAAATATTTTTAGAATTTCGTACCTCAAGAGGGGAGGAATGCCTTAGTCTTTATAAGGAGTAACGCTTAGGCTGATCATTTGGGCCTTAAGTGTGGCATTCTGCAGGATTGAACATCTGCGCGGGTGGCCTAACACGGGCTGCCCAACAACTGACTCTGATACAATGTTAGAATTTGGGCTTGGGCCTAACTCACCCCGAAAGGTAACTCAAGAAGGGAGGACTGCCCAAGTCTTTACAAGGAGTAATTATTTTCTTTAATTAGCCGATATGTAATTTTCAATAAATATGTATCACTGTGCCTATTTTTTTAGGGTTTATTAGCGTATTTCAAAGAACATTAGGAATAATTAATGGATCTCTCTCTCCCTAATTTCATCACTATCAGTACTGAGAAATATTTGCATTTCGAAGTTTGGAAGATAAATGAGTATTGTTTTGGAGATTCGTGGACCAAGCTCTTTTCTTTCATTGGTCCATTTAACATTGTTGCACAACCTGTAGGGTCATAGAAGGACAGGAAGATTATCTTTAAATGCCTTACTGAAAATAGTGAAAGAGTATGCTTGTATGATCCTAGTACTAGAAAGCTTGAGTGTTTATGCATGTATGAATCCATAAATTTGCAAATGATAAACTGTGCAGAGAGCTTGGATTATGTCGATGGGATGAAGAGGATATCTTAGAAATGGTCATGTTTCTAGCTTCTATTTTGATAATTCAATCATAAATCCTAAAATTAAGGTTCCAATAGCCACCCAACATTTATAAAACATCCTTTATAAGTTTCCAACTTTTATGTAAACAAGATTTTGAAATCAAACCAAATTTATTAATTAAAAGTTTTTGTACTTTATTTAAGAGAGAGAGAGAGAGAGAGAGAGAGAGAGAGAGAGAGAGAGAGAGAGAGAGAGAGAGAGAGAAATTTAGAGGAAAGGAATTTAATAATTCTTGTGATTCGATGGCTACTTAAGTTTAAATTGTCTTTTGAGATTTCCAAGACTACAAAGATTGTTTGGTGGCTTTGCTTCCTACAAAACTAGTATATGTACCCGGGCTTCACTTAGAAATAAATTTGATTTGATTATGTTTTAATTAGACTCAAGTAAAATGCTAAGAAGGTAATTGAATTTTGGCCTTATTGTCATTGAATTTGCTTGAGCATATATATACTCTTCTCAAAACGTTGTTCAGTGGAGAAGGATTAATGAAAAAAAGTTTTTTTCCTAAACATTATTTTCGATAATACCTATGGAGATACATTCATCAAATGATAGATTGATTTCTTTTTCAAGGAACCGGTAAGTCTTCCAATATGCAAAATCTCATGGCAAAAATTATTCAAGTGTTGAATATACATTACACAATCAAACATTACCTATGTGATCTCATACAAGTTTACTCATCATTATTTAATGTCATAAGACTTTCCAATCCTTTGTGTCATATAGATGAAACAATAAATATCTCAAGAAGTTAATACAATCTCCAGAAGTAAATAAAAAAGAGGATTATGTTTGGCACATGTTGAATTTACCTTGCAAAGAAATAGATTAGATATTTGGTGGCATCAATATATTACTCCTGTCTAATGGTTGTTGCCTTCCCCATACAAAACAATGCTAAACTAACAACTGCCATTGCCGAATAACTTTCTCTGTCTTATGAACAAAAAAAAAAAACCTTTTCTCCACCTTCTGTGTCAACTTTTAGCAATGTCTTCCTCCTCCTCTAGCCTCTTCCCAAAGTTCTCCAAATTTTCCTATCCTCTCAAATCTGAAGATAACCTCTCATGCACTATATCTTCATTTACTTTCATTTTTTTTTTTTTTGAAATTTTCCCTTTTTTTATTTATATAAAGGTTACTATTTTAATAATGAAATGTTGGTCAAGGAAATTTTAATGATTCTTGTTGAAGAGTTTGAAGATCATTTAATGATGGGTGTGGATATGGAAAATGGTTCGAAATATTGAATCTTAAAGTTCAAGAATGTAGCGAGTTGTATCTGTTAAAATTCTGGGCTTGGGCGAACTCACCATAAAAGGTACCTCAAAGGGAGGAGGATTGCCTAACCTTATTAAGAGTTTATTAATTCTTTAATTAGCCGATGTTGGATTCTCCATACACTTCCTCACGCCCAGGCCCATAGCATGTGATATGTCTATTTTACCCTCTTTAAGCATTATTGTTTTCATTGATTTTTGAGTTTAATTACTTATAAAATTGGCTAATCTGACCTCGTTTCTTTTCTTATTATTATAGATACTTTCAGAATGAAGATATGTTGAAAACAAGTCAAAATGAAGGCCTTTGGAGCGAAAACGAAGCAGAAAAGGAGAAGAAATAACATGCTACCAAAATCAATGTCCATGGCCAAGCAATGTAGCTTCCGGTGGATATTTGACCTCTATAATGACCTTAATTGAAGATACGTCCTTCTTGAAGATTTTTATAGTACTTCATGAGGTTTCCATAAAGCTAATGTTTGTCTCTATCGGAGTTCAATCATTCATCCAAAGTATAGTGCAAAGATATTCTTTCTCACATGGCATTCTAGTTTGGCACCTTTCGTTAAAACGATCATAACTCGCGATGTATAACTCTAATCTTTCTAATTCAAGATGTTTTCAGAAGGTAAGAGATTTATTTACAAATCATGTGGACACTTCCTGAAGTGTCCATTAAAAGGATAAAAAAGACTCAAGAACTGCAAGATACTTACCTGATCTAAAAAATAGAACAAAGCAAGGTATTTTTTGGGTAGTAGTTTTCTAGATCCGAAAAGCAGCTTTCCTAATCCAGAAAGTCACACAAATGGATTAAAACAAAATTTTATGTTTTTCCTAGTCAGACTCTTATTCCTTTCCCTTTTGTAATTTGATTCCTAACTTTTTTAGGAAAGGATTAGGGAAAAATTTGCTGTAAAACTCTCTATTTAAAATTTTCAATAGCTAGATTATTAAGGAGCTTAGGTCTTAGACTCAATTATTCTATATTTTTTAGGGTAGATTAGAAGACCCAATCCGGGTAAAATTTTTGAGTTTCTTCAAGCAATTTGGAAGAGGAGGTTGGACAATCGTCGGGGTGTGGATCTTCAAATTCTTCTCCTAAGCTCCCTAAAATTATTCTATTTTATGAATTTGTCTATGAGTTTATATTTTAGAATAATGTTTAACAACTAAGTATTTTTTTATTTAAATGAGGACGAACCCTAGAATACTTGGTTAATTTTTAATATGAATTTCTTGTTTTGATTATTTAATTCTTGTTTGGTTGGTATTCAATTGTTGTGATTGTTTATCGATTTTCCGGAAATTGATAATTTTGCAAGGTTAATTGGAATTGGAAAAAGGAAGGTTAACCTTGCATTAATTCAATAATAGAAATTGGTAATTGAGTAAGAATATTGATTACGGTTCTTAGATCATTAATTAATTATTATAATCTGTAATTCATTCATAATTGGGTTAGGGTTAGAAAGAATTCTTCTCTAGACGGTCAAGGGAATCGGAGGGTCTTCGCCAAGAAATAAGGATTATCCAACTTTTGAGTGAGATCCAACCAACAGGTTTTAATAATTAATTACAACGATTTCCTAATAAAACTAACTTCGGGTTCTAGGGGGATTCTACCATTTAAACATTCCTTTCCAAATTTGTTTTTAAAATCTTCTTATTTGTTTTTCTAGTTTAACTGTCTTTTATTTGTTTCTTTATTTTATAAAAATCTTTTGAAAATATTTTATTTAATTAAACAGTAAAGACATAGTTAATACTAGAGTTTGGCCGTCCCAAAAGTAGTTAAGTAATTGAAGAGCTATATTATATGTTCATTTAAGATTAGATAATACATTTATTAATCCAATACATTATGTTTTTGAGGTTTGTTCAACTTCTAATATTTGCACTCTCTTTAGTAAACTTTCATTAATAGTAACATTTCCCTTAGGGTTTATCTTTTAGAGTTTAGAATTTATCTTTTATTCTATAGTATTATATATGCATATATATATATATATATTAATAAAACTACTATGAAATGAGTGTACTAGAGAGTATTAGAAGATTTATTAGACGATCTCGTCCGTACAATACATAAACCATTGAACAAGTGTTTACCATAGTTTTTTCAAAATTTTATTTATTGAAACTTAATTTCAAAAACATTTCACCATGCACTCCAAAACAAATGAAACTTAATGAGCCTGAATCATACATAGTTTCTCACATTCTTTAGGACTTGCTGTTGATGTTAAACCTAGAGATCATGATTCAGTCGTTGGCATTGATTAATTTATTGTTATCTATGTTTTAGTTTTTGAATTGATAGATTGTAGTTTGTTTTTTCCAACAATTTATACATAGGTTGTAATATGTAGGTGGTGTCGATTATGAGGTTGTATCGTGGTATGATCCTCCTTAGCCTTTCTTGAGCATCACCTTCTCCTAAAACCAACTCCCTTCTAGAGGAAACCCTTTAATCCTTGTGTTGGGAATTGATGAACAAAAAACAATATACAAATAAAATTAACTATGAAAGGAACATATAACTTCCTTATATTTGAGGGAAAATCAACAAGACTTATGAAAGTCTCACCTATCCTCCAAACTCTAAAGAAGGACCGAAATCCCAAGCAATACCAACTATTGAGTTGTCACCTCAAAAAAGAATAGGATTCGGGAGTTAGAACAAGAACTCTTGAATTGAAGATTCAAGAATTCCTTAGCTAGAATTATACAAGAGGAATTCCTAATTTACAAGGAAGGAAGAGACACCCAAGAACCCTAGGTTCTAGCTCTTAAGACTAATTCAAATTTTCAATTCATCATCATTGGCCTCCAAAGGCTGAAATATATATATATATATATATAAATATATATAGTGTCCCACACCATTAAGTTCAAATGCTAGCTACTAATTTAACTTAAACTAAGCAGTTGGCCATTTAGGCATCTTAAATACAAGTCAAAATAAGTTTAATACTAAAAAAGATAGGTAAAGGAAGTTAAAAAATCCCAATTCATTCAGCTACCAAGACATACCTTCGATGGTAGGTCTTGCCCTACCGTGGACGATAGGTTGAACCTTCAAACAACCCATTGGCCAAAACTCTACCAGCGACAGTAGGGTGGACCTACCATTGTAGCAGTAGGCTTGTTGCTCTATTCTCTTCCATAAGCGAAACTCTACCGTGGATGGTAGGGTGTACCCTACCGCCTGCAGTAGAGTTCACACCTTCTTCTTCCTTTGTTGTTTTGAAGCTTCAAGATCTTCCCAAATTGTTTCTTTGGATTTTCTCTTCTATCTTCCTTTATCTAGACTTAGTAACCGATCCTTGAAAGCTCTCCATGTTTCATACCTAATGCGGGTTATTCCATCTACCCCTCATTCGAAAGGATTTGTCCTCGAATCCAATCCTTCAAATAACCACAAAAGGCGGACAACATTAGAAATGGAAGCATTAAAATGAACAATACTATGAATGTTACCAAAACACTTAAGACTTAGAAGAGAATATACAAATAAAGCATCAAGTTTGTCGACCAACGTCTCAATGCCATAAGAATTCCATAAGTAACATAATTCCTTAAATAGTCTATGATAAGAAAAGGAAGTGTAAATAAAAAAGTGCAAAGCTAAGAAACTCCAAAAGGGACTATTCAAGAGCCACTCAAAATTTACAAGAATTCTCCAAAAAGAAGCATAATTGAAAGTATTAAATTCTTTTAAATCAAAGAAAAGGATAACATCAATATCTTTAAAAGAAAGATGATAATAAAAGCTTTTGACCTTTTCCAATTCAAAGAGTAAATCAAGAAGATCAAGAGTTTGAAACATGGTCGATAATGGTAATATAAACTTAGATTCTTAACACCTTTCAAAGTTCTTTCATGGATTCTTGATAAATGCTTTTGAAAAATTCTAGAAATATATTGAAGAATCCAAGAACCGTTAACCAAAATACTCTCAAGATCACAAACATCATTAGCTAGAAAGTTCCTTTTGGAAGTCAAAGAATTGGTATTGAAAGGTTTAACTGTTGGAATCCGTAGGCAAAAACAAAGTAAAATAAAACTACGGAAATCCACCAACAGGATCTGCACATACTAGAAAAACCGATTGGATAGAAATTACCTCAATGTTTTTATTGTTCGTTGTGGAGGCGCTGCTTTGTATGCTTCGCCCTCTACTGGTATCCACGCGACGAACTCCTCTGCAAGCGATCGGGATGCTAGCCCCTTACGTGTTCAAAAGCTGTTCGGGAGCCGATCCCGACTATCCGGTAATCGGTCGTTTTTCGAGAGAGGAGGCTAGATACTATATCGCCGTTCTAGGGTTTAGGGTTTTGTTTTTCTTTAATGAGATAAAGGATGGCCAACAAGAAAAGGTTAACATAACCTTTTATAGCTGTCAATATCAAAACCCTAACTGTCATCTAATGACAGTTCAATCTCGTCCGTCTATTCCTATAATCATCCAACGGTTAGATGAGTAATATTAAGTAATTAATTTCATTTATTCGATTAAATAAAATTAATTACTTATTAACCTACTGAAAAAATACAATATGGAATCGATTCCCCCTTTTTGTATACGTTCAACGAATCTGGACACAATCTAGATTCATTGAACGTGGACATTATGCTCACAAGATCGTCTATGCGTGTGACTACTGTAGGTTCACTTAACGTTGGCGATGAATAAAAAAAATGTCCTAGACATTTATTCACAAAACATAAGCGGCCTCTAGCAAGACATTATGCTTACCCAAGTTAAGTAAATGTAATAATAACCTAGCATCGATTTAATATTTAGTCCTTTGTCACACGATATCCTAATTAAGTATAAGGCATGGATCAAGTCATCCTTATAAAACTTAATTAACCATTTACTTGATCACCGAGCAGATTGTTCCAACAAATAATATTAATAACACCTTATTAATACTTATTTGAGCATGGCCATGCATATTTTCCAGTCTTCCTTATCAAGGGGGCCCATGGATATCTCTCTCTAAAAGGAGAGGGACAAATCCCTTTCACTATCTCCAATATTCAAGCCATGACGAGAAAATGAGCCAACCAATAATCATAATGATCACCTAATTAAAAGTGATGTTTGACTATGTCAAAACATATTTTTCTCCCCATGCAAGAAACATTAGAAACATTAGGTCGAAGGACACCAAATACAAAAGCGAGAAGAAATACTTATAACTTAAACCCATGCAATATTTCTTCTTCACTTTGGGTCATGTCCAATACAATATTCTCAATATGTATTTATGAATTGATTTTATATCTCATATTCATGATCAGTAAAACTTGACCATCAATCAACTTCACACTAGTTTACAAGATGTAATAAACTAGGGACAAATAAGAATAGTATTTTATTAGCTATAAGGGTTTTACTATCAAGTCACATACTTGATGACCAAGAGCATAAAATACAATTAAAAAATACATGCTTCATAAATCATAAATGTGAGTCAATTGGTCTTAGGGCATATACTAACAACATCATTTTGTCCTTCATTTGCAACAACAAATTTCCAAAATAACTCTTCAAATTGCAAGTAAAAACACCAAATCCTATATCTTTTCCATTTCAGTGAATCTTCAAAATATTTTCTCAATTGTTTGCTCAAAAACTCTAAACAATAAAATTCAAGGCTAACACTTCCAGTCCACCAATAACTCCCATAAAAATCTTGAGAAGTTCTCACTTGTTCTTTTGCTAAATCGTGTCTCCAAAAGAGGACTTTGAAAGGAAGAGGTAAAATAAGAAGTTTTTAGGCAAATTCTTCCAAAAGAACTTCAAGAAACTATTCAACAAAAAACACTATTGGTTTAACATCAAAATTTGAAGAACTTTCAATTCTCTTTTGAAAATCAACTCACCAAAAACTCCTTGAAGGTTAGAGAATAAAGCAAGGTAGCGCCAAGAGATTGATTCTCATTCTTGACACAGGACTTTGTGTTTTGAACAATTGTCTCATTTAAAGCTTCACCTTTGAAGAGAAAGTCAACAAAGGCACGAGAATAGACAAGATGTTTCTCAACATGATTCTTCAAGTTTAGTTAAAAAACACCATTCCAAAGGTAATTTTCATAAGATCACAAAGATGGGCTTTAAACACCTTTAAACTACTTTCATTTTCTTTTTAAAGTTTAGCAACCACATAAATTCCTTGAAATGAAAATGGTAGAATTGAATTCCATGAATGTTTCCAAACAACAAAGTTTCCGAAGGTTCTTCAACAAATTAAAACCTTTGGTTCTTCATGAGGGAATTCAAATTTGTAACTCATAAGGCACAAGAGTTTAATGAAAGGAATAAATCCATCAATATTTTTCTTAGAAGCATAAAGGAAAGATGATTCATAATCATAATTCTCAACAAACTCTCCTTTAAACTTAGCATGAAAATCACCACATAAGGTCCAAAAGAAACAACGAACTCTCTCATCATACTATTTTCAACAAAAGTTTGAAGGATGATAGAAATATTATTCCACATAAATGCACAAGAAGTTGAGACATTAAACAATAATACTATCAAAGAGAAGATTATCATATAGCACCTCAAGGTCATAATAAGATGGTTTAATTCTAGCAATGCGAACCAGAAGTTTTTTTTTTTTTTCAAGAAAAGCGCATGGGGAAGAATACTTAATTATATGACCAACCTCAAGAACTAGCTCATAAGTGGAAAGGTTAACCATGCAATTCCCAACTAAAATCACATAAGGCATTCAATTCTAAGAACAATTTTAACTCTTTGAAGGAAAATAGAAGGTAAAAGAGAAATAGGTTTGGAGAAAAACTCATTGTTAAATCTCCATAGCATAAGATTAGTTTCCTCCAACATTTTCGCCTTGGCCTTCGAACTCCATGGTATGTCTCCTTCCTCTCCTTGATGTTATGGTGGAAACATGTTGGAGAGAATTCCTATCAAATTCAAATGCAAGGCCAAGAATGTTAAGCTCAACAAGGGAAGTATCATCTAAATTACCATAGCCATAACAAGAAAGATCGAACATAGCACTACTATTCATCAATGGATCCTCAAGAGACAATGAGAAGAAACGCAATTTGTCAAAGATGGCAAGAAAAGGAAAAGGTTCCCTTCGAAAGCAATAATACACATATCACCAATTAAGCTCACTTGAAAATTATAAGAATCCAACAAAAAATTTAATTCCTCAAGAGAAACTTCATAACATAAAGAAGAAGGGTTAAGGGATAGGCTTGCTGATAAGTCTTCAGGAATAGGACCAGGCTCTTTCTCCATGCCCCTTCTATCCTTAACTACTAGCACACAAAAAACATAATTAGCAATATTAAAATCATAATCATCAACTCTAGGAATTGCACAAGATATGGAATTAAACTCAATGAAGTATCTCTTTTCAAGATATGTTCCAAGAGAGTTAAGAAAAGTGAAATGATCTCTATGTTTTGCGAAAACAAGCAAAAACAACTTAATTTCCTTAAAGTAAATCTCAAAGCACAAGTAGGAAATAGCAAGAAAGAAGCTTATTGTTTTGAGGGAGTTGTAGCCAAGTCTTTCCTCTTGATTCTTGCTTGGTTCTCCAAAATTCTACACAAAAGGAAATTCACTAGCAAGAGAAGAGTTAGTTTGGTTAGCAAAGAAATTTATTTCCTCATTCTTTTCAAATACATCTAACTCTTCTTTTGAAGTCTTTTGTTTTTCTTCACTCATTTCTTTTGCTCTCTCATTTTTCTCAAGATCATTCTCTTTTTCTTTTGAGCACTCATCTCTCTCACTATCTCTTGAAAGAATACAGATGGATTCAAAGAGACTCAATCTCTCAACTATTCTTTCTTTCTTTTCAATGCTTGCTTTTCCCACACATCTCTCATTCTTTTCTTTTGAGCACTCATCTTCCTCCCCATAAATCACCATCTCAACATTCTCTCTTTTAATTTCTTTAGATCTTTAATCACTTGAGTAGGAGAGAAGGATATAAGGGTACTCTTAAGACCACCCCTTTCAATGGAGTATGTCTTCTTTACGCCAGCATAGGAAGCTTGCCTTGTATCTATCCATGGTTGCCTAAATATTTAGTGGCTCACTTGCATTGGAATAATGTCACAAAGAACTTTATCCATATATCTTCCAATGGAAAATGATACCCATACTTATCGAGTAACCCACACCTCTTCATGATCATTTAACCATCTTAAGAGATAGGGCTTAGGATGCTCCATGTTGGGTAAACTCAATTTCCTTACAAGGTGGGCACTAGCTAAGTTTGCACCACTTTCTCCATCAATAACAGTGTGACAAGCTTTGTTGGCAATATTGTTGGCAATATTGCATCTTGTATGGATAATCTCCCTTTGATGAATAAGCACTCCTCCAGGGCCTTTAGAATTAAGATTCCTCATGACCACCAATGTCCTTCCATATCCATCAAGTTTTGAGACCAAGTCTCCACCACCATTCTTTCTTCTATTCCTCTACCAACAATGTCACCACTATCCATTAAGCTTCTTTCAACCAATGATTCACCTACATAGCTTCCATTCCCATAAAAGATATTCATACTCTTTAGATACCTCCACCTTTCTTCACAATCATTCCTACCATAAGCACCAAAGTTATATTCGTCATGAGTATGGTCAGCATGATCATAGCCTTCATGGTATTCTTCACATTCTCTTCGGTAGCTTTTCATCCCATACATGATTATAATATTGACATCTATAAAGTAAAAACAAGTAATAGAAAAAAAAAAAAATGGACCTCACCTCTCCCTAGTATATCGCTCCAAGTGGATAACGCTAAACCCCTATGTTTACACTCACTTTCTACGGCTTTTATAACGATAATCTCACCTTCTTGCCTTTTTTATTCCTCATTCACTAGAGTTGCTTAGTGATTTCTAGAACTTCCAAGTTATAAGAAAATTCCCCAAAGCAAGTTTAAGCAAGCAATTCTCAATAGATAAGAAAAACGAGGTTAAAGAGGCATTTCATCAAACACGTAGAATGCGAAGATTACCAAGATTAATTCAAGAGTATGAGTCAACGAATAAGTCTAATTCTGACAAAGAGATCAGCAAAACAGTTAGAAATATGTTCAAGAGAAGTTACAAGTCCTCAATATAAAGATTTCATGAGTACTATGAAAAATTCCAGAAAACAGGGCCGCAAGACATTCTATCACAAAAATCGCAATAACTCAGTGATGGTAGCTCCAAATCAAGTCAAACTAATTTAGAAAGATGCAAAACTCGAAGAGAATGAATTTAGGAACAAATTTCGTTCACTTTGAGAGCGTATAACACAAGATATAGACAGTTTAATACACATATTCTCAACAGTTGCAATTTCTGGACAGTTTGCATTTACATTCAATTGACCCACCAAATCAAATCCAAATCAGGTCAAATTTGTTTCTAAAGAACCATAACTCGATAAGGATCCATACTGGACAGATTCACACAATTTTAACCTCATTTGGCATGCTTTTCATCTCAATCTTTTCACATGTAAATTTTCTGTCCGAATATTTATAGATTACTTGCCTTTTTCACATATGAACAATTGGCTTTTATATAACTGAAATTTAACAATCAAAACACATAAATCTTCACATCAAAGAGAGCTTTTCTCTGATACCACATGGTATGTTCCTCTTTAGCCTTTTTTTGAGATCACCTTCTTCCAAGACCAATTCCCTTCTAGAGGAACCCTTGAATGCTTGTCTTGGGACAATTGATGAACAAAGAACAACATGCAAATAAAGTTAAATACAAAAGGAAAAAATAACCTACCTATATTTGAGGGAGAATCAACAAGACTTATGAAAGTCTCACCTATTCTCCAAACTCTAAAGAAGGACCTAAATCCTAAGCAACACCAACCATGGAGTTGGCTCAAGGAAGAATAGGATTTGGGAGTTAGAACAAGAACTCTTGAATTGAAGATTCAAGAATTCCTTATCCAGAATTATACAAGAAGAATTCCTAATTTACAAGGAAGGAAGAAAAATCCAAGAACCGTAGGTTCTAGCTCTCAAGACTCATTCAAGTTTTCAATTCATTATCCTTGGCCTCCAAAGGCTGAAATATATATATATATATATATAAATAGTGTCCCACACCATTAAGTTCAAACGCTAGCTATTAATTTAACTTAAACTAAGTAGTTGGGCATTTAGGCATCTTAAATACAAATCAAAATGAGTTTAATATTCAAAAAGATAAGTCAAGGGAGTTTATAACTCCCGATTCGTTCAGCTACTTAGACCTACCGTCGACGGTAGGCCTCGCCCTATCGTGGATGGTAGGTCGAACCTTCAAACAACTCTTTGACTAGAACCCTACCAGGGACAATAAGGTGGACCTACCGTCGGCAGTAGGTTTGTTGATCTCTTCTATTCCACAAGCAGAACCACCGTAGATAGTAGGGTGTACACTACCACTTGCCGTAGGGTCCACATCTTCTTCTTTCTTTGTTGTTTTGATGCTTCAAGATCTTCCAAACTTGTTTCTTTGGATTTCCTCTTCTATCTTCCTTGCTCTCGACCTCGTAACCAATTCTTGGAAGGTCTCTATGTTTTCATTCCTATCCTGAGTCATACCATATCGTTTGTTAATAGTACATTTCAATCTGAACTCATCCACTCTCAGTTGTTTTTCTCTGGAAAGAAAAAGAAAAAATTAGCCCAAATTTTGTTATTAGAATAGATTGTTCACTGCCGAGAGGTAGATGATGCCTAATTTAACATCTCATTGTCAGCTAGGGATGATTGGGTATGTTACATATGTGGTTTCTAACACTTATTGCGTCCCAACAATAAATCAAATAGCCTAATAGGAGAAGATTGCAATGGGTTTTGCACTTTGCAATTGCATCCCTTTGCCTAATTCTCATTTTCTTTGACCCTTTGAAAAACATCTCATTTGAAGATTGTTGTTAAAACTTATTAGTGTTGAATAAATAAAGTTTTAAGTGTACCAGTAGAAATGTAGCACTATGGTGAGTTTTCCTATTTGACTAGTGTTCAATATCAGTATTTGTGTAAAGATCTAAATAGAAGAGATGATTACTCATGATTTAGAATAGAAAGCAAGATAGCATTTGGATGAGAAACATCATAAATATTTGATTGTATGATTATGTTGATTATATTATGTAGACTTTGATCACTTGTCGCATCATTTTATAGGCTTACAACTCCGATTGCAACATCATAGGTAACGAAAAAGAAACCAATTCCAAAGTTCAAAGTGCTCTTCTGAAGAAGCTTTGAAGAAAAAAAGTCTAAAATGAGGAAAAGAAAAATTAAACATTTAGTTTCCATTGCCATCTTGTTGCAATTTATTTTTCACATTGATAGCTTTTTGTAATTTACTATCTCTTCCAACCAATGCCTATGATGTATGCAATGTCATTTATGCACTTTATCATCTGATTGTGTAGTTTTTAACATAAACAAATTTATCATACATTTCCGTTAAATTGGGAACTTTGAAATTAGGTATCATGATAGGTTTAGAAGTATGACTTAGTTTTAATGAATCTTAATCTTGTCATTATGGTTGTAACCAGAAATCTAAATAAAATAAAATTTTATCAAATAAAAGAAAGAAAGAGAGTGCCAACAATGCTTCTTACTCAAAATGATATCAAACGTGCTTAGAAGATAAAAATTTGTAATTCAATTTACAAACAAATGTTTGATATATTTTTTCCTTATATTATATGGTTCAATGCCTATTTATTTGCAAAACCACAGATCACAGAGTTATGTCTTGAAAAGGTAGAACTAAAAGTAGAAAATGAATGAAGGAAAAAACGCACTCTAAGAGCCGACCAACATGCTCTCTTTTGGGTTTGAATTCTTTCCATCTCTAGCTCTCATTAATCACATCTGGTTGCCATGCTCCTTTCTAGAGTTTCCAAAACTATTTTCATCCTTCCATGGTCAAATTCCCAAATATTCTCCTGTATTTATTTCTTTTCCTCATACCCCCTTTTTTTTTATCTACAATTTGATTGTAGTTACACTACTGTTGTTGATTCAAGCTGCTTTGGGAAGACTAACCACCCTCATTTTCGATGGGTGGTATCTCCTGCTTGTCTACCAAAACGTTTGTTTATCTTCTCAAGCCTTAATTTGTCGAGCCACATATTATATCAAGCATGTATCACAATTCAAAGGGGTAGCCATCTCTTTTCTTTGATGAGAAATAATTGTCTTCCCTAACAGCACCTTTTCAATTCGCTTTGATTGGGAAATATTCCCACAATAAACTCAACATGAGTGTTTTATGGAAGGAGTTTCGAACAATCAAGTTGAAGGGGGTTCTTTCGACTTCATCCTAGTCCAATCTCTCGTCTTCTCCTCCTCAATTATAGATCGAGCCTAACCAGAGTATATGGCTTCCGAGCCATCATGGCAGATTTCCTCTTTCTTTTTCCATCTCTATGGTCTAGTTGGCTGGTCCACCTACTATTACTAGTCGAGTGATCTAGGATACACCAATTCTATTTTAGAGTCCGTTGTCTTCATGTGGTGGCTTAGGAATACTTTTTTTGGCTTTGATTGCTACAAGAAATCCCAAGGTTTCTCTTTAGCATCATGGTATCACCACAAGTAGGGATCGTTTATTTAAAAAAAAAATAGGTCCTAAAGAAATTTTATGGTCTTACCTTTCTATCTGAGTTGCAACATCTCACAAAATCATAAAAAGAGTTATTCGCACTAAAGATTCATAAATATATGTTCAATAGATATGACTAACACTTAAAACCATATATAGAAGCATTGGTAATTACTACATATGTCCCCAATCACCCAACTAATAATTTGGAGTCCACATATATGGGGTTGATTTCATTTGTAGGATTTAGAGAGCTATCAGATTAATTCAAATTATGGCTGAGTAATTTCTTAACCAAAATTTCAAGTGTTAATTCTACCGGGAATATTGTTCTAACTTATATTTAACTTAGAGATAATATTAATAATCACTCAAGAGTATTTGAGTGACTAGGGTTAGGCTGTTAGCCATCAGGGCTAAACCTTTAGACAAATAGAATCCATTATCCCTAGCTACCCAGTAGCATGTATCATCTATCTTTACTGGATGTAGTAGTATGGCAAGCATTTGCAAAGTAAGCCTTCATTACAAACATAAAAAATTGCTTACTTATTCCACAAGAAGTGAAAACAATAATGTCCTTATATAATTCTATATAAATACCATCGGATCTCCTCATTCACATTAAACGTATCATATCCAATATCAACATCTTTAGATTGACGATGGCCGATAAATAGACTCAAGTGGCCAAGGAGTTTTGTTGGGAACATGAACATAATAATGATATTTTAAAGTCCAACAAGCACGAGTACAAATAGCATTGTGAAATATTGGTAAAGCTATGGTAGAGAAAAGACCATCTTTACGGTGTATAAAGATTTTTGCATCATCTACTCATTGCAAATATTTTCAAGAAAGAACATTGAAAATAGAAAAATAATAGTAATGAATTACATTAAAAGAAAAAAAAAATTACACTCGATTGTTACAACAAGAAAATAATCCTACTAATAACATGAAATCTTAAAATTTTATGGTTTTCCCCGAAAGTAATTCATTAATGAAATATATGGTAACTATTTGAAAGATTGCAATGGCACATGGACAAGCAACTTGAATATTTTTTTACCGATAATGAAATCTAGACAAATTTCTTTTATGAATGAGAAAATATCCTTAGTTGGGTTTGAAAGATATGAACTTTATAGACATAGAATAATGTCTTTTAGCATAATAGATAAACCGCGTACCATTAAATTATCTAAGAGTATTTTTTCTGAGTGTCTTCTTACTTATGTCTATCACCGTCAAAAGCTCTTGAATTGGTGGGGTTACACATTCATTATATAAGCTAGGATATGGGCCCTCATGAGATGGATATCTAATTGGTCTCTATTCCCAACAAGGAATGTTCCATATTAATCTACCAAAATCATAACCAATCATATCTTAATTAATATATGTTTGAATTACGTAAAAAGAAAATTTAGGATAATTACTAATAATATGTGGGCCATATCTAAATCTTATAATTAAGACCAATTACTTAAAGGTTATGCTCTTCTTTAAATATTTTTTTTTTTTTTTTTAATGTTTGGGGGAGGGAGATGTTTGTTCGAATGCAGGATCTTTACACTCGCAAGAAGTGCTTTTACCACTTGAGGTTCTACCTTGCCATCGAATTTGCTTCACGTTTCCAGTTTCTTAAAACCTTCTCTTTCTGCAAACCTTCCCCTTATTCTTTTTATTAATTAGTTAATTACGATTACAAATTGGAAGAGTTCCTTTCCAAACCGCTCCTCCGAAATGTGTTTCTCAAAAGATAAAATAATTTTTCATTTCTCTAAGTCAACTTGAAAAAGTTAATTCCCATTCTATCTTGATAAAAATAGAAAAACTTCAGAACAAGAAAGAAAATATTGATAAAGATTTAATGTTGTGTGATAAATTGGATCAAGTAGTCTTATGTTTTAACTTCCGTAGTGATAAACAAATCTGCAAAACTAGTAGTTGCTTGAACATGATTTATGAGGGTAAAGAAGGATTAAATATCATTAAGGATATCATTGTATATTTTGAAACATCCATGTACAAGATACAAATAATTCATATTAGAGGGACAAATTTTGTAGTTATCCCCAGTGAGAAGAAAAAAAAAAAATAGGAAAGTAAATATTTTCCAATTATATTGAAGATATCTGCCTAAAAAATCTAAAGAGGAACTCCACAAACAAAAATATTAAGTTTTTTAGAAATTGGCTATATATTGTCTTAAAGTATATTAAAATTTATATTTATAACTAGAAACTTTTATTTTATCTTTTCATATGCATGAAATATTTTTTATATAGTAAGTATATCATTTTAAATATTTTACGACTGAATTCGACACAATTTGACACATAGTCCAATAGAATGGTAAAAAGTAACTAAATCCTTTGAGTTAAGTAATAAAAATGTACAATGAATACACCTAATGTTTACTATAAAATTATTAAATTGTTATAAACTTTCAATATTAAAAATAGTTCATGGTTAAAAAAAAAATTTGGCTATAAAAAATTAAAATAAAGTTCATGACTACGAAAGGAAAAGTAAAAATAGACTACGAAAAGAAAAGTAAAAATAATTTAAGTCTATATAAAAATTTCTCAAGTTCTTTTTCCAAGGAAGAGAAATGGCATTAAAGTCTTTCTAACAGATGTACTGGGAAAACATTGAAGTATATCTCTGCATTACATATCTTGTATTAGTTGGCCTCTAGAGCATAGTGGTTATTTGATAAGAATGGTCTACGTGATAATTCCGACATATACTAATCATATACATCTTTATCATATAGTCTAAGTTCATTTTGTTAACAAAAAAAGAAAACCTTTAATTTTTAGTTAACATTTATGGCTTAAAGGAAAAGAGACTGAACATACTCATTTTCCCAATTTTCATACATGGAAAAGAAAGTATTCAATTTCTTATCCCTACATTCAAAAGAAGAAAGAAACTTCCACAATCTTTTGTAGTTAAAACAATTCCATTACAAATCATCACAGAAAAAAGGCCTTCATCGCAGATCAATTTTTTCTCACACACAAACAAATGAATACTAAAAAATTGCGCATTGGGAGGAACCTATGAGTCTACAAATAAGCATTTCTAATGGGCTTTTTCCGGAACATGTATTGATTGAAATCCTTGTTAGGCTTCCAGTAAAGTTATTGGCTTCTTTATGACAATTTATAGGTCGTGGAAAAACTTCATTAGTAGCAACATCCTTGCAAAAATGCATCTTCACCACTCCAAAGGTAATGAACGGCTTCCTGGAGTGGGCTTTAATTTGAAAAGCTATTTTCTAGAAATCTCTCTATTGAATCTTCATGGAAGCATAGATACTGAGAAGAATCATCTGTCGGGCCTTACTTCATTCCCTTTTCCTACATTACCCTTTGAGGAAGTGGTAATTGATGGATCTTATAATGGCTTAGTGGTCTTAAGGACTAAATCCATTCCTGGAATTATACTTTGCAACTTGGCAACCAAAAAATTCCTCCATCTTCATCTTCCTTTCAATGAAATTTCTCCTCTTGTTGGACTAATCTTTATCGTAAAGACTAAGGATTATAAGATTGTTAGAATCTAAGCTAATGAAGGAAAGAGTAATATTGGTTGGATTTATAGCTTGAATGATTTTTCTTAGAAAAAGTTAAATGTTAATTTTCCGTACATCAAGCTACAACTTGGGCAATCTGGGATCACAACTAGGGTTTTAAACGGAGCAGGTCTATATTCGTTTAGAGTGGGTAAGGTTAAAATTTTATATCTGTGGACCTGTACCCTTACCCGTACCCTTATAGATTTTATTAAATGGGTTTGAGCAGGGTATGATGATACCCAGACCCGTATACCTATTATAATAAGATAATAATATATTTATATATATTATATTATTTTTATATTTTTTTATTAATACATAATTTATACATTTATACATTTGTGTAAGAGACAAATAGGAGCAAGCGGTCTCCAAATGCTCTGATTAATATATTGTATTGAATTAGGACTTTTGTTTTTATTGGTTTAATGTATTGTGAGGATTTTGTGTATTTGAACTTTTAATCATTTGAATTAGAGATATTAAATAATTGTATTTGTTGAAAGAGATCTTGATGAAATTATGTTAATCATGTTACAATTTTTATTTTAGGGTTATACATGTTTTATATATATATTTGTTTAACAGGAAAAAAAATAGAAAAATGTCATATGGATATGGGTATACCCAGACCCTACCCAAGACCCGGTCTGGGTTCATGTTTTAATATAAGGGTCTAGATCTGGTAGTACCTAGAAGGTCTGGACCCGTTTAATCCCCTAATCGCAACTATATTTAACGAGAGTATGCATTAGATGGAAGATGAAGATGGGGGAAGAATTGTAGCATTTAATGTGAAAAATGAGGCCTTTAAATATATATATATATATCGCTTCCTGGTTTTCAGGTTTGTTTAGTGTATTTACAAGAACATTGGGAATAATTAATGGATGTCTCTCTATTTTTGTCACTATCAGTACTAAGAAGTGTAACTTGCATTTTGAAGTTTGGAAGATGAATGAGTATGGTTTTAGAGATTCATGGACCTAGCTCTTTTCCTTCAGTGATCCATTTAACATTGTTCCACAACATGTTGGGTCATGGAAGGACGGACGGATCATCTTGAAATATCTTACTAGAAATAATGAAATAATGAAAGAGTATGCTTGTATGATCCTTCTACTATTAAATTGAGCATTTATGCATGTCTGGATCCATAAATTTACAAATGATAAACTATTTGGAGAGCATAGAATCTATTGAAGGTGGCATGAGGAGGAAATCTTAGAACATGTAATATTTCTAGCTTCTATTCTTATAATGCAATCGTAAATCATTACATTAATGTTTTGGTGGCCACCTAACATCTATAAAAACAAAATCCTTTATAAACGTCCAACTTTTATGTACACAAGATTTTAAAATTTGACCAAATTTATTAATTAAAACTTTTATATTTTTATATGTGAAAGAGAGAGAGAGAGAGAGAGAGAGAGAGAGAGAGAGAGAGAGAGAGAGAGAGAGGGAGAAAGAAATTTAGAGGAAAGGAATTTAAACATTCTTCTGATTCAGTGAATACTTAAGTTTAATTGTTTTTTGAGATTGCTAAAACTACAAAGTTTGTTTGGTGCCTTTACTTCCTACCAAACTAGTATATGTACCTAAGCTTTGCTCGGACATAATTTCCATTTGATTGGGTTTAAGTTAGACTCAACTAAAATGCCTAGAAGATAATTACCAATTTAGTTAAAACTTTTGGCTTTCTTATCATTGAATTCCCTTGTGCTCATATATACTCTTCACAGAACTTTGTTCATTGGAGAAGGATTAATGAAAAAAAAAAATTTTTTTCCTAAACTTTGTTTTCGACAATATTTATGGAGATAGATTCATGAGTGGATAGATTGATTTCTTTTTCAAAGAACAACTAAGTCTTCCAATATGAAAAACCTCATGACAAAAATTATTCAGGTGTTGAGCTTACATTACACAATCAAACATCACTTATGTGATCTTATAAAAGCTTAATAATCATTATTTAATGTCAAAATATTTTCCAATCTTTTGTGCCATATAGATGAAACAATAAGTATTTCAAGAAGCTAACACAATCCCATAAGTTAATAAAAAGAGAATTATGTTTGGGATATGTAGAATTTACCTTGCAAGAAAACATATTAGATAATTAGTGGCATCAGTATATCACTCCTGTCTAATGGTTGCTGCCTTCCCCTATACTAAAACAATGGTAAACAAACACCTGCCATTGCCAAATATCTTTATCTATCTCATGAGCAAAAGAGTCTTTTTTTCCACCTTATCTGTCAACTTGCAGCCATGTCCTCCTCCTCTAGCCTCTCCCCAAAATTCTCCAAATTGATGAAGAAAGTTATTTTATAGGATATGGGAAACCTAATCATTGTAGGGGATGGAATATCATTGGAGGGGTTAAAAGTATAACAAAATAACTATTTAATAGTAGTTGTTACCAAAATCACAATATATAATATCTACTCATGATTGTCTAGTATATCTTCTCACATATACACTCCTCTAATAAACTTTCTTTAATAATAACTTTTCTTTTAGGGTTATCTTTTATTCTATAGGACTGATATATATTAATAAAACTATTATTTAACGAGTATACTAGAGAGTGTATTAAAAGATGTGTTAGACAATCTTGACCGCATAATACATACATCATTGAATAAGTGTCTAACATATTTTTTAAAAATTTTGTTTATTGAAACTTAATATGAAAAACATTTCACTATGCACTCTAAAACACATGAAACTTATTGAGCCTAACTCATACATAGTTTCTCACATTTATTAGGACTCGCTTTTGATGTCAAACCTAGAAATCATGATTCACTCATTAGAATCGATATGTTATTGTTATCTATTTTTAGTTTTTTAATTGATAGATTGTAGTTTCTTTTTTCCAAAAATTTACATATAGGTTGTAATATGTAAGTGATGTATGTTATGAGGTTGTGTCGTTTGTAATAGTAAATATCAAGGACTATGGAATAGTACATTTCAATCTCAACTCATCCACTCTCAGTTGTTTTTCTCTTGAAAGAAAAAGAAACAAGTAGCTAAAATTTTGGCATTAGAATAGATTACTTACTATCGAGAGGTAGACGATGTTCTATTTTACATCTCATTAACCCTTAGGATGACTGGGTATTTTACATATATGGTTTCTGATACTTATTGCGTCCCAACGAGAAATCGAAATGCCTAATAGGAGAGGTTTGCAATGCGTTTTGCACTTTACAGTTGCATAACTTTGCCTATTCCTCATCTTCTTTGACCCTTTGAAAGGCCAACTATTTAACTAGGTTTAAAGATAATCTCATTGAAGATTTATGATAAAAAAATTATTAGCGTTGACTAAATGAAGTTTAAAGTATACCAATAGAGATGTAGCACTATGGTGAGTTTTCCTATTTGAGTAGTGCTTCATTTTAGTATTTGTGTAAAGATCTAAATGGAAGAGATGATCACTCATCATTTAGAACAGAAAGCAAGATAGCATTTGGATGAGAAACATCACAAATATTTAGTTGTAAGATTATGTTGATTATATTATTTAAGACTTTGATCATTTGTCACATTATTTTACAGCCTCACAGCTATGACTACAACACCATAGCTAACAAAAAGGAAGGAGATTCTAAAGTTCAAAGTCCTCTTTTAAGGGAGCTTTGAAGAAAAACTGTCTAAAATGAGGAAAAGAAACAAGTAAACATTAAGTTTCCATTGCCAGCTTGTTGCAATTTATTTTTCACATTGATAGCTTTTGTAATTTACTCTCTCTTCAAACTAATGCCTATGATGTATGCAGTGCCATATATGCACTTTATCGTCTAATTGTGTAGTTTTTTTAACATAAAACAGACTTAGCATACATTTTCTTTAAATTGGAAACTTTGAAATTGGTGATCATGAGAGGTTTAGAAGTATAACTTTTTTAATGAATTTAATCATGTCATAATTGCCGTAAATGGAAATCTAAATAAAATAACATTTTATCGAATAAAAGCAAGAAATAGAGTGCCAACAATACTTCTTACTCAAAATGATATCTAACGTGCTTGGAAGATAAAAAATTTGTAATTCAATTTACAAACAAATGTGTGATATATTCTTTCCTTTATGTTATATGGTTCTTTGCCTATTTATTTTCATAACCACAGATCACAGAGTTCCTTCTTGAAGAGGAAGAGCTAAAAGTAGAAAGTGAATGAAGGGAAAAATGCTCTCTAAGAACTGACCAACATGCTCTCTTTTAGTTTTGAATTCTTTCCTTCTCTAGCTCTCATCAATCACGTCTGGTTGCCATGCCCCTTGCCAGAGTTTCCAAAACTATTTTCATCTTTCCTTTTTCACATTCCAAAACATTCTCCTATATTTATTTGATATCCTGATACCCCTTTCATTTTCTATCTACATTTTGATTCTAGTTTTTCCTGTTGTTGCTGATTCAGGCTGCTTTGGGAAGACTAGTTACCCTCATTCTTGGTGGGTGGCAACTCTTGCTAGTTTACCAAAACATTTGTTTATCTTGTCAAGCTTTAATTTTGTGAGCCACGTATTATATCAAGCCTGTATCGCAATTCAAAGAGGTAGCCATCTCTTTTCTTCGAAGAGCAAGAATTGTCTTCCCTAGCAGCACCTTTTCAATTGGCTTTGATTGGGAAATTTTCCCACCATAAACGCACCATGAATGTTTTATGGAAGGAGTTCCACACAATGAAGTTGAAGGTTGCACTTCTCTTGGGGATCTTTCGTCTTCATCCTAGGCCACTCTCCTGTCTTCTCCACCTCAGCTATAGACTGGGCCTGACCAGAGTATATGGTTCCGAGCCCTCGCAGTAGTCTTTCTCTTTCTTTTTCCATCTTTATGGTATGGTTGGCTGGTCCACCTACTATTACTAGTCGTGTGATCTGGGATATACCCATTCTATTTTTAAGTTTGTTCTTTTCATGTGGTGGCTTAGGAATATTTTTCTTACTCTGATTGCTATTGGAAATTTTGAGGTTTCTCTTTAGCATCATGGTATCACCATAAGTGGGGATCGTTTATCTGAAAACAAATATGTTCTTCAGAACTTTTATGGTCTTACCCTTCTGTTTGAGTTGTAACATCTCACAAAATCATGAAAAGAATCATTTGCATTCAAGGTTCATAAATATATGTTCGATAGATATGACAAACGCCTAAAACCGTATGTAGAAGCGTCGGTAATTGTTGAATGTGTCCCCGATCACCCAACTAGTAATTTGGAATCCACATATATGTGGTTGATTTCACTTGTAGGATTTAAAGAGCTGTCAGATTAATTCATATTATATTGAATAATTTCTTAACCAAAATTTCAAGTGTCAATTCTAGCGTGAGTATTGATCTAACTTATATTTAACTTAGAAATAATATTAATGATCACTCAGAAGTATTTTAGTAACTAGGGTTAGGGTTTTAGACATCAGGGCTAAACCTTTAGACAAATAGAATCCATCTACCTAGCTACCCAATAGCCTGTATTCTCCATCTTTACGAGAATAGTATTATGGCAAGCATTTGCAAAGTAAACCTTCAGTATAAACATTAAAAACTGCTTACTTATTATTCCACAAGAAGTGAAAATAATTATGTCCTTATAAGGCTCGTACATAAATGCCATCGGATCTCCACATTCAAATTAAGGGTATGATGTCCAATATCAACATCTTTAGATTGAAGATGACCGAGAAACGGATTCAAGTGGCCAGGGAGTTTTATTGGTTACATGAACATAATAATTATATTCCGAAGTCCAACAAGCATTGGTACAAATAGCATTGTGAAATATTGGTACGATCATGATAGAAAAAAAGACCATCTTTATGGTTTATAAAGATTTTTGCATCATCTACTCATTGCAAAGATTTACAAGAAAGAACATGGGAAATTGAAAAATGATAGTAATGAATTACATTAAAAGGAAAAAACACTCGATTGTCACAACAAGAAAGTAATCCCACTAATAACATGAAGAACCTAAATTTTATGCTTTTCCCCGAAAGTAATTTATTAATGAAATACATGGTAACTATTTGAAAGATTGCAATGGCACATGGATGAATAACTTGAACTTTTTTTTTACTGCCAAATCAATCTAGACAAATTTCTTTTATGAATGAGAAAATATCCTTAGTTGGGTTTGAAAGATACGAACTGTAGCAGAATAGATAAAATGCGTACCATTAAATAATATAAGAGTATTTTCTATCAATGTCTTCTAACTTAAGTCTATCACCGTCAAAAGCTGTTGAATTGATGGTGTTACACATTCATTATATAGACTAGGATAGTGACCCTCATGAGATGGATAGGGCTGTAAATGGGTCCAGACCCTCAGGGTACCCCCAGACCTAGACCCGTACCCTTATAGTTAAACTTGGACCCAGACCCGGACCTATACCCTCCAGGGTATAAAATTTTAGACCCAGACCCGACCCTCCAGGGTCCAGGGTAGGGTATGGGTATACCCATACCCGTATGATATTTTTTTATTTTTTTTTCCTGTTAAACAAAAATATATAAAATAATGTATAATCCTAAATTAAAAATTTTAACATGATTAACATAATCTCCTCAACATTTCTTTCAACAAACACAATCATTTAACATATACATAAATGAATAGGGATATAGACCCCTTTAACTATATTAATTTCAGTCTGTAATCCAAATTCCTGGACTACCTCTGAGCAAAGAGTATGTGTAATAATACGGTGTGCCTAATAGATAAGTCAAATAGTAGCATATAAGATAGAGAACGAAAAAGAAAAATAAAGAAAAAGTTTTCCTTTTTGTCATGATCCATATTTTCAGCAGTTCTATGAAATAAAAAATAAGATAAAAATATTACTATCATAAATTGCTTTTACACGGGATGAAAGAATATATTTTTATATTTAGTAAAAAGAAATTATTTGTGAAATGACATTTGAAATAAAGTTGAAAATAAATAAATAAATAATTTGAAAGAGGTTAGTTGGGCCAAATCCATCAAATAAAGAGATTCTATTTAAGACTAAAAAGGAGAAAAAAAATAGAAAAGGACTGAAAAGGAGAAAAAAAAGAGAAAATGACTGAAAATGAGAAAAAAAAGATAGAAGGACTAAAAAGAAAAAGAAGAGAAAAGGAGAAAAGAAGAAGAAGAGAAAAGGAGAAAAAGAGAAGAAGGCTGGCAGCAGCAGAATTCGAACCTGTAATGCCAAGCAAATATGAATTTAACTTCCCCTCCCTAGCCAGTCAACCAGATCTCTCCATATATATTTAGGGCAAGAGATATAGTTTGAATGCAAGACATTTACCCTACTAAGAGTGCTTTTACCACCTAAACTACTACTTTGCCACCAAATTTACTTGCCTTTCTAATTTCTTAAAACCCTACCCTTTTCTCAAACCTTCCCTTTCTTCTTTTTATTAATTAGTTATTATAATTATAAATTGGAAGAGGTCACATCCACCATTTTCATTTCTCTATTACAACTTGAAAAAGTTAATTCTCGTTCTATCTTGATTTCACCTTAACTAAAGTACGATTGATTTAACTCATACAACCTTTTAGCCTTTATCTTCTTTTTCCACCATCTTTCCAAGTTCATACAACCTTTTACCTTCCTCCAAGCTTGATTTCTTTTGTTCTTCTTCTCCACGAACTTGGAATTCTTGTTTGTGCTATTTTGATCATAGGATTCCATTTGGAAGAGCAAGAATTAAAAGCAGAAAGTAAATGAAGCCAAGATCCTTACTAGAGCTTCCAAAACTATTTTCAACCTTCCTTGGTCACATGCCATAATATCCGCCTATTTTTATTTCTTTCCCTCATATACCGTTCTATTTACAATTTGATTCTAGTTTTCCGGTCTATGACGATTCTCGGTGGACGGCACTTTCTGCTGGTCCACCAAAACTTTCGCTAATCTTCTCAAGGCATTTATCTTTTGAGCCACCTTCTATCAAGCCAGTATCACTATAAGCAAAGGAGTTCCACACCATCAGGCTGAGAGTTCAGCTTCTCTCGAGGATTCTTTCATCTTCAACAGCGTTGTCAGGCTCAGACCAGAACGATCACTCGAGCCGAGAATCGTTGGCCTGGTTAGTTCGATTGACTCACGGACTTGAAAAAGTATCGAGTCAAAACCCGCGGTTCAACCGGGAACCAGACTGACCCAAAGAACCCCGATTTTTTTATTTTTCTTTTTTATGCTGTGAAAGTGAAAAAATTCTTCCTCTCCTCTCCTCTCGCCGATCTCCTCCATAACTGCTGCGACTCCAGCACCAGAGATCTTCAGACGCCGCCATCTTCATCTTCCTTTCTTCACATCTCCATTTTTTAGTTTCTGTTCCCACCATCTTCATCCATATCTTCATAACCAGAAACCAAAAATCACAACTTCTTGAATTAATAAATTAAGAAATTGACTATAAAACACAAAATCAGAAAATAAACAAAAATCAGTAAAGAGGAGATTGAAAAGGGGGAAAGGGTATCAAGGGAGGGCTATTAATCAGAAACTTTATTAAAATTAAAGAGACAAGAAAGAGAATAGAAGAGGAGGAGCAGTGAAAGAAAAAAAAAAAAAAAAAGAATTGTAGAAGGCTGCAGCAGTGCATATGAGAATGAGAGAGTGAGGGCCCGCCATGGTTTTTTCCTTTTTGTAACGAGAATAAGAGAGTGAGAAGTAATGTGTAGTAGGGTACTAGGGTTTTACATTGAGAAGGAATAAAAAATGGGTTGGGCCTTATTTTTTTTAAGAGAAGTTTGGGCGTTTATAAATGGGATTTGTTGCTCTTTTATAATTCATTTTTATTATACTATTTTATAATGTAAAATAAAATGATACATATATGTAATCATGATGATGTTATCCAATTTCTTGTACCGAGACTCAGTGACTTAATAATTTAACTGATTCGGTCTTCTATGGACTAGGCCTGATCATAGATCAGTATATATGGCTTCCAAACCCTCATGCAGTTTTTTTTCTTTCTTCTGCCATCTCTAGTAACACTTTAAAACCATAGAAGCATCGGTAATGCAATTTTCTTGCTCTATGATATAGTTATTGTTTTGAATTTGATATTTTAAACACATCTCAAGTAATAACCAGAATTATTTTATTTTCTTTTCTAATTCTCCATAAATTAAAGATATATAAAGATATTGAAGCTAATTTGAGTCATCATAATCAAATATATACTATTAATTAATGATTGTATTTGTTTTAAAAAAGTATGTTTTTCTTATTTGAGAGAGAAAGATAAGTTCTATAGAAGTTTTGTTTTAGAATTTAGATTTGAATTTTTTTTGTTAAAGCTCCTAAAGATTAATTTATGCAGTTGAGATTTCTAATTAAGATTCTAATTTCTTTAGATTTTAATAATTTTTATTTAAATTTTAGATTTTATAAGATTAATTAATATGATAACTTAAATTTAATGATTAAAAAAAAAAACACATCCACAGCCTTTAAAAATGGATAAAAGTGATTAAATATCAATATTATTGACTACCAAGAGATACAATATACTACCAATAGATATAATAAAATACATCTAGCAAATAGCTTCCACCATGAGTTTCTTGGACGCGCCTGAACAATTAGTAGAGCCAAAAACGTTGTCCGTAGCAGCGATTTTACAAGATTTGTTTCCAACACAAGCCTTCTTGATAATTGAAAGTGCATCTTTTTTGCTTTCACAAGTTCCCTTAACGAATTTTCCTTCAATTCTTTTAGGATCACCAAAGCTAGCAAAATTAATGGCGGAAATTGGTTTACCATGACAGGATAGTTCCATCTCATTGTTCTCGTGGGCATTTCCATACACTTTTCCGACCACAACTGTCTGGAAATTCACTTGACTTGGGTTTCCTCCGAATTCTTCAAATAGAACCAATTCATTGTCTCCATCCTTGAAGAAAGATCTTGGGACATGGTACCTATACAAAAATCCAAACGAAAAAATAAAAAAATGTTAAGGGTCACATTTCAAATAAAGATATTAGTGAAATGAAAGACAGAAAAAACTAACCATCTTTGTGTTGGTTGGCCACAATTTGAGACACATTTGCTATTACTGTATGCTCCACGATAATCACAAGGGCCATCAGGACAACCATCTTCAGGAGCCAAGTAGCTAGGCCAATAGCGGCCGAGGCTGTTACCATTAACCCAAGCTTCACCTTTGCCTAGTCCTAGAAGATCCACCACAACTGGATCATTACCAGAAGGTGTCTGGAAAGTTGTCTGAAAGAAACCAAATGGCAAAATAAAATCATCAAAAGAACAAAACAAAACAAAACAAAACAAATAAAACTTTGTTTTGGTATTATTAATGTTGTAATGTAATTTGTTAATACCTTGTACCAAGTCATCATTTGGTTCAAAGGAAGATTTTCAGATTGCCATAAAGAAGAAGCATTAGGAGAATTAGCAGTGAAGAATCCACCATCAAATCCATTTAGACCAGCTTTGTAAGTCCAAACATGGCTAGATAAATCCTTAACGATTTTCTCATCTCCATTTCTTCCAATTATCTCAACAGGGCCTGGAATTCCTGTTTGAATTGTGTCAAAAAATGCACCATAATTTTGAAGACCAACTGTAGAACTTAGTATTGCAATTTGATTGTCCCCGGCCACCAATCGAACTTCCTTCTCGAATACATAGTTGAAAATTCCATAAATAGCCCATTGAGAACCTGAATCACATTATAATCACATAAGATTTTCAAACTCCTCATGGGACCCTCCTCATAAAACCTTAAATATTATAATTAGATCAAGATTTCGGACCAAGGCCAGGCATATTATAATACAAACCCTAACAAAAGAAAAAAATGGGATGAAATTTTTATACCAATAAATTCTCCGTTGACAAAGGCATGCATAATTTGGCCACTAGCATTGACTCTAAGGGTCATGTTGTTACTCCAAATAGGGTCATTTTGATCCAAATGCAAGCTGCAAAACTCCAACAACAAGAACCCATCAAAATCTTATCATAAACTAAACAAATTACATAGGAATTTTCAAAAATGTTCATCAAATTGTGCCGAGCACTTACGTAGTCATGTACCAAAAATAGTCACTAAGATCATTAGTAGCTTTTTGGTCAATAAGTCTACTAGCAGAAATGTCACCGTCGCCAAGAAGGGTAGTATCATCAGTGTATTCAGCCAACCAAAGCCATTCAAGAGGAGCCGGTTTCTCCTCGATAGGTTTCTTAATCATTACAGTAGTTTGTACATTAACCTTTGCAGTGTTGTAAGCTTCGTTCACACAATCTGGAAGAATGCTAACAGACCAAGCAGGAACGTTATATTGGTTTCCTCCATATGTGACTGTGGCATCACTTGTTTCATTAGCATTTCCAAAGAAACAAGCAGATGTTCCATTGAATGTGTAAACTGTAGTCTGAAACAGAGATTATTAGTTTAAAAGTTACTAAAATTCATTAAAAAGTACCAAATTTAGAACACGAAAAAGTTGTTCATACAAAGACAGAATTGCCGAGGTCTGTGGCGTTTATATCTCCATAGGTAAGTATCTTCTCCATGGACTTCAACACTTCATGAAGTTGCTTCAAATGCCCATATTTTGGTTGGTTAAGGTTTCCTTCAGTAATAATTCACAAACAAATGAGTACGTGCTCAAAAACAAGAAGATCTTTAAAAAAACCAAACAGTATATGGCCTCTAACAAAGGTAATTCTGTCTATTTTATTATTTCGAACAAGGATAATTTTGTCTATTTAGGTGTAGCTGGATTTCAGAATGAGAAATGATCATAAATGATGATAGAAAAAATAAAAAATGTTTTCGTTAAAAAAGAGCAAGTAAGACATAAAGTTTTGGACATAACCAATTTCTCCAATTGCAATTGAAAATCAAGAAAATGTATATAAAAAAAATGAAAATCAAGAAACTAGTTAAGCATAATTTATTTACCATATTCATCCAAAGGAGCATTGTAATCATAACTTGTGGTAATATATGGACCACCAGCCGTTCTTCCAAAGTTAGTTCCACCATGGTACTGAATTAACAATTCGGATCAAAATGCCAATTCAGGACAAGATTTTTGTACTAATTTTGAAAGAAACACAAAGGAACTGAGAGGATAATTGGTCAATTATGTACCATGTAATAGTTTTGAAAAGAACCTCCATTTTGGTAAAAACGAGCAACAGCAAAGGCAAGATCTTCAGCTGTTCTATAGGGATCTAAACCACCCCAATTTTTGAACCTAAAATTAAAATCAAAATAAGAATAAAAATAAATAAATAAACCAATAATCATAGTAGATAAAGAAAAATAGAAAGAATTAATAAGTAGGAAACAAACCAGCCAGTCCAGTTTTCTGTCCACATCTTGGGACTGTTGGGATTGTTTGGGGTAAATTGGTCACAGTACCAGCCATTGCATGTATTAATCTGTCAAGAATTGCCAAATTATACAACATTTTTCTTTTCTTTTTTAAATACAGAATGGAACACATTAATACATGGTATCATACTCTTGGTGTATATTAATTAAATAGGGCACAAACTAAGACAATTAATTACTTGGATAAGGCCTGATTATTATGAATAATTTTGCATTAGAAGTTAAATTACTGAAACGACCTCAACTTCAACTTTGACCAATCCAAATAAAAATCTTAGTGAATTAAGTATAATGTTGGGAGATTTTCATAGGAATAAAATACCATGGGTTGCGGAGCATCGTCTTGTTGGCACATGATCCATGGAACTCCAATATTTAAGGACTGAGCCATATTAGCACACCATTCAATGTATGCTTTACCAGCAGCTCCATAACTTTTCATTACATTTCCATACTCATTCTCAATCTGTTGAAACAAAATTATTAACAACATTATCAAAAATCCATCCTTAAAATCTGCTAAGTAAAATAAAAATCTACAAAAAATTAAAGAATAATTAAAAAATTTTTAATTATCCATATATACCTGAGCAAGAATGATTGGCCCTCCTTGAGATGCAAAAAGCTTCTCTTGTTGAACCATATCTACTATAAGTGTTGTAAAGTTTTGCATCTCATTCTGAAAAAACCAAATAAAAAGTTCAGTAAAAATTTAAAAACTATTCACCTAATTTTCAAAAGTATAAAAATATAATGCTACTAAGATTTTACCATGAAGACTCCATTTGCTGTTCTAATCTCAATGTCTGGCAAATTGTACAACCATACAGGAAATCCTCTACAAATTTTACAAACAAAATACATTAAATAATCCGAGACTCGGAGAACATATACCCTAAGGAGAAATAAATGAAATTAAAAATACCCATAGTTCCATTCAGCACAAACATAAGGACCAATACGAAGAACAGCATAAAGACCAGCATCTTGGACATTTTTCAGGAACCTAATAAGATCAAGATTCCCAGAAAAATCATATTGACGACGAATTGGCTCATGTGCATTCCAGAATACATATGTTTCAATTGTATCAAGTCCTCCTTCTTTAGCTTTATTGATCAAATCAGGCCACATCTAACCAAAAGAGAATCAAGAACATTATTATTTTCAAATGTGAAAAAAGCACATTATAAAAACATACCATCTGGTTCTTGCAAAAAAAAGAACTTCAAAGAAATAAATTTCAAACTAGAAAAATATATTTTCACAGAGACAACTTTTAAAAAATTTAAGAAAAATAAGTAATGCTAAAAATTTCTCTTGAACCATATGTTTAATAAGTCATGTCATACTTCTGTTTTATAGACATTTTACCTCTAAATTATTTAAGAACATATGATGTGTATGCCTATAACCTAAAAAATCTGACTATTTTTACCAGATTTCAAAAGTCAAGTAAACAAATAAGGCATAGTCACAAAAGATAATCGTTATAAAATACCAAAAAAAAAAAAAAAAAAAAAATTCAAATAAATAATAGTCAAAAACACCTTGAAACTATACATTTTACTCTTCAAAATCCGACTATTTTACCAAATTTCAGAGGTGATCAGGTCAGAGAAGTATAAATGCACATGAAAAATATACTGAGTAAAAAATAAATAATAATTTGAAATCAATCCAAAAGGACCTAATTAAGTTGTACCTCAGCAGTACTACGTGGATAATGAATAGAACCAGAAATGAGGATTTTACGTTCTCCATTGATAGTAATGGCTCTTCCATCATGAGAAACATCAATGGCTAATGCCATAGAACTTAATGCCAGAAGAGAAAGAAGAAAACATGTCTTGCCAGAGTCCATTTTGCTTGAGAAGAAATTGTATATTTTTGTTTGGTTGTGTGGTTTATATTTATAAGCAAATGCATGAAAATATTACCGGTCTAATAATTTGGATATTAGATAGACTTGGAGTTGATTTTGAATCAGGTTTTCTAGATATTTGAACAGTCTGTTTGTTCTGTTTAAGATTGGATAAACATGAGATAAAACAAATGGATAAAATCATTTTCATTTTCTTAGATTTTATATTTAAATTAATTTTTATTTACCGTTTGAACTTTGTTTTAGGAAGATAAAATTTTACTGAAATTGGTAAAAGTGTAAAATACATGATTAGTTGGAAATTAACTAATTAAACATTATTTTTACTAGGCGAGAGGTTCATTCATGTTGATGAATATAGCAATTTTTTTGGTCATCATCTTTGGTGTTTGTTTACAGAAGAACAAAAATGCCACACGTCCCTACAAAAATAAAAAAATGCTTTGGTCAGAAATATAATCAACTAAAATAATTATTACCACACTTTCATACAAAAATAAAATGTTTAGTAGCACACTCCACTCACTCATGTATTCATTAAAAAAAAAAAAAAGCATAATTGTTGAGTTAATTTTGGTAATGAAAGCCTAATGGGGTGAAAGGCTAGAAGGGCCATGGCAACATTAAGGATATATCTTGAGTTTGTATTTGATCCCATTTATAAAGGGTCTTATGTGTGCATATTATTACTGTATAATCATTATTAGTGTCTTAATTAGCTCATCTTTAGATTATAGATTATCTAATTTGAGCAGAGATGTTGCAATTCCAAACTATATATAATCTAAATCACTCAGTACATGTAAGTTACAGCTGAGAAATTTTTTCCACCAACAACAGTACAGCAAATACAAAGACAGACAATCCATAGTTTACCAAAAAAATAAAATAAAAAATAAAAAATTTACAACAATCCACATTTAGAAGATGTATACATGGCTATTATAGCTAACATTTGCAGGGAAGCAAGAAAAAGTGTGAAGAAATCTGTGTGACAAAAGATCAAGTTCATTTGCCATTTTGCCAAATACTACAAAATCATCCATGAAGTGATTCAGCTAGCCAGAAAATCAGAGCATTTCTTTTTTTTTTTTTTAACTAACCTGAGGTTACTGAATTCTTGGCTGCCATTATTTCAATGAGATTCATTAACTTGGGCTGAAACATCTGAACCCCCTTGTCCTGATTGATGATCAATGTCTGGAATGGCTGAATCATTTTGAACAATCTGCTCTGACATCTCAACCTGATTTGTTCACTGGACGACTCTCTACTGTGAGAACGGTGTACCGTTGAATTAGTAGTTCCCCAACCGCAGCTACCAAACGGAAGACAAGAGAAACATTTGAGGCTGCAAACTGTTGCCAAGGTAACAAGTTTTGGTCCAAGTGAAACACCATAGCGAATGCCTATGATAATAAAAAGTCCTCGAAAATCATACGCTGTGAGCTTTGTGTGTGTAGGTTTTACAGCCCATTGTCTTCCCAATATTTTTTATTTTTTAGTCCAATTGTCACACTCCTAGACCCAATGATGTTCTGAGCCTCAACCAATGTTGCAGTGGTGAGCAAACCGTTCTTTGTTTCTATTTGGATTATTTTGGTACTAATTAGGTGTTATTTTGTAGATTGTTCATTCTTGTTTCTTTGAGTGATTTCTGTTCTTAGAAAGATCAAATCTTTCTGTTTATTTTCTTACGCTGTATTTTTATTATTGCTGAAATTGTAATAGTAATAATATTTGTAATAATAATTAGGAGTGTTTTCTCCAACTTTTGTGCTTAGAATCCAAACTTTGGGAAGAATACTCAAGACCAAAATTGCTGTCCTGAATCCAAGTCATGTTACTTTCTATAACTTTTAATATTGCCCTTGAAAAATTACCAACTAATGGAGAGTCTCTCACGAAGGCCAGGATATACATTGCAGGTTTTTTTTTTTCTACTATTTAATCATATTTTCTAAAAAAGCCACTAAAGTGGCTACAATATTTTTTTAGTCTTACTTTGACTATAACGCACGTTGATTGTGATGATAACGCATCTTCATTGTGCGTTATCATTAATTCACAATTTTAATGGTTATATATTCTATGTGGTAGATAACGTACCTTGATTGTGCGTTATTTGCCACATCATCCTTTCATTTAAAAAAAAAAAGCCTTGTAAAATATTTGACCCCTGACCTCATGAAAAGTAATGTAAAAAACTTACCAATAGACTAAAATGAAATCTTATTACAATAGGTGCATGAGATTTTATTTAATAATAATTTATTTACGTATTCTAATATTTACCGACGTCAATCATTTAAATTTTTAATTAGAGCAAAACAAGAACTACTCCTACGTTTAGTTTTAAAATTGGCGGCGTAATTTTCTTAGTTAATAAGAGAGAAAGTATTAGAAAAATATAGAAATATAAATTAAAACGAAACTAGAGCATTTTTGTTGAAATGGCGAATGGAAACTACCTAGCCAGATGAATAATTCTCAAAGATAAGATCTTCCTAGTTAACTAGAAAGGGTATACTACCTTCGGTCATAAATAGGTTTTTTTCTAGGTTGGACCCAAAAAAAATTATTGGGTACTAAAGTGGCCTAAATTTTTTTTTTTGTCCGACTCTGGCCATAATGCACAGCGATTGTGCGTTATCCCAGATGATAATACACAATTATTGTGCGTTATCCCTAATCACGCAGATTAAACCGCATCAGCCACGCTAATTGCGTAAAAAACTGACGTGGATCCTATTTGGCTCTGACCTGTAGAAAACGTACAATGATTGTGCGTTATCAAGCTTAATAATGCACAACCATTATGCTTTATGAAGCTTGATAACGCACAGTCACCTTATAAAAAACCCCTAACAGCCCCAACCGCCGCCCCCTTCCTCCCCTTTTATTTTTTTTCAGCCTATTTATTCTTCCCCCCTTCTTCCCCATTATTTCTTCTTACTGTATTTTTTCCAGCAACCTTTCTCTCTCTTTTCTCCTTCATTCTTCTTCATTTTTTCAGCCTCTCCATCTCATTCTTCTTTCCTTTCTCATCCTTCTCCATCAGAAATTTTTTTGCAGCCGCCTCCGCCAACTGCTAGGTAAATTATTTTACTCTTCCTTTTATTTTTTTACTTCTTATTATTATGCTTTGACTTCTCTTCTTCTAATAAATGTGTATTTTATTTTGAAATTTACAGTTAAAAATTAGTTAATCTTCGAAACTTTCTTTGGAGTACGGAAGTTATTAAAGATTTGGAGTGAAAAACGTTAGACTAGAGCTGCATTTTAAATTTTCGATAAGTTTTAGTTATTTAAAAAAAAATTTTGTATTATTTATTAAGTGTAATTATTTCGTTATTTGTTGTTTGTTATTCTTTTTTATGAATTTTATTTATTAATTTGAATAATTTATTTTCTGTGGAATTGGGTTTTGGATTTATGTTTAAAATGGTTGTTATGAATAAATTTGTACAAATTTGATAATTTTATATATATAATTAGGGTGATGTATTATTTTCATGAATTTATTTAGATAATTATTTTTAATTTCTTACCATACTTTGTAATTATTAGAAATATTTTTTTAATTATTTAGACAATTATTTTGCATATTTCGTATAAATTATTGAGTAGAAAATATGGGAACCTGTAATTCGATATTTTTAACTTTTTTTTAAACAATAGAAAATATGAAAACTTTTTGTTGTAACTTAAAAATTCTATTAAATAATACAAAAATTAAAAATGTATTATTAAAATCCAAAATTTTACATTAAATTTGACATCGAGAGGCTTTTTGGTAACTGGGAAACAACCTTCAGTATTCTACCTAAATACTTACAAGCTGTAGATGATATAAACCCGAGGACTGTATACAAATTTTTGCATCACAGAACAAGTAGTCCCGCTGATTATGTTTTCAAACTCGCCATGTATAGACGGATTTCCATATTGCCGGCCGGTGATTTCTGTGGATGGAACACAGTTAAGGGGACCATACAAGGGCGTGTTGTTAATTGCAAGTATGTGGGATGCAAATAATCACTTGTTCCCACTTGCTTTTGCAATTGTTGATAAGGAATCCTCCGAGAGTTAGAATTTGTTCCTTAAAAACTTGCGAGAATACGTAGTTAAAGATCGCCACGTGTGCCTCATTTTTGATCGCCACAAAGGTATTTCTCTGCTATCCAAAGTCAACCTTTGTGCCAACCACCAATTGCAGTTCACCAGTTTTGCTTACGCCACATTCGAGCAAATTTCAACAAGACTTTTAAAACTACAAACTTGAAAAGCTTGATGTGGCAGGCTGGAACAGAAACAAAACAATGGAAATTTGACTGTGTAATTAAAGAGATTCAAGAAAGAAATGTTGATGCTTACATTTACTTGATGAAGTGGGACCCAGAAAAGTGGATACTGTTGCATGATGGCGGTCCAGATACGGTATCATGACAACCAACATTTCTGAAGCACTTAACATTGTGTTGAAGAAAGCTAGGGTTCTACCTTTAAAAGCCCTGGTTGAACTAATATTCAACAAACTAGTTAAGTACTTTCACCAACACCGTGAAGATGCTGAAAATTGTGTGCATCCATTTCCAACTCGAATTTTTGACAAGTTCTTGCGGATTGAGATGAAATCAAGAGAACTACAAAGTTACAACTTACAATCCGTGCGAGGAAATATACATGGTCAGATCTCCAATCCGGGTTTCTGGTACGGGCAATAACGTCTATACATTGCGGCTAAATAATAAATCATGTAGTTGCGGAAAATGGCAAACGTATACATTGCCTTGTTCTCATGTTCTTGCAGTGTGTAGAGAAAATGGGTCAAGAACAGATACTTATGTGCCGGAGATATATTCGCGACAAACGTACAGAAGAACTTACCAAGCGAATTTTCATCCGGTCTTGAGTGAGAACTTTTGAAGGGATATTCCTTTTAATTTGACATTCTATCCTCCAAACATGAAAAAGGAACGGGGTAGGAAACAGGGCAAGCGATTTTAGGGAAAAATGGATTATAGAAATCCGGATTCTCCCCCAAGATGTGGTAGATGTGCATGCCAGGACATACTAGAAAAAATTGTAATAACCCCGGACCGAGCAATGTATAAGTTTGACATTTTCTTGAAATAGTTGTAATAAAACATGTTCATATTATTGAAAATTTTCTTTCGATTTCTTCTAATTACTACATAATTACTCTAAATTTTTACAGTTTCTTTAGTATTACTTCTTCAAATAACTTGCGATGAAATAGTTAAAATGTAAATATATTTTCCAAGAAAATGATATAAATCTTACAAAATAAGTTAAATATAATACATACAGTCTTTTTAAAAAAATTATAGAATTATAAGTTTTCCCAAAACAAATTTTCATTAAAAGAACAATTCATTAAACAAAATACTAAAAAAAATTTATGCAATTATAAGTTTTCCCAAAAGAAATTTTGATTAAAAACAAAAAAAATGTTCATTAAAAAAATAAAAAAATGAAAAATTAAAAAATATAATTATGTGGCTGATAAAGCACAACGAGTATGAGTTATAGTCTAATCATAACGCACACCCATTGTGCGTTATCAGCAACATAAGGCTGATTAGTGGAGGGAGCCGAATTAACTGATAACGCACAATGGTTGTGCATTATCATTAACGTACAACCATTGTGCACTGTGGCCAAAGTCGGACCAAAAAAAATTGGGCCACTTTAGTACCCAATAATTTTTTTTGGGTCCAACCCAAAAAAAACTCATAAATATAAGGGGTTTTAAACCTTTGTACACATATTAAGGATCTTGAAAACAATACAATCTTTTAACTACAATCCCTTTTCTACCTTTGATAAATTAGGAAAGAAATAGATAGTTGGAAGGAAATAAATGAATAAAAAGATAGGTAAAGATGGAAAAAATTCAATAAATACTTATTAAAAGTTGCAAAATCCCTTATATTCAACCAGAGATAGTATATAATAGGAAATTTTTGGTTCAAATTGTTTTCAACAATGTAAAAAGTAAGTAAAATATAGGAATTTATACGATATGGTAAGTAAAAAAACCAAGGGAATACGTAACAAAAGTCAATGACACAAGTTCAATAAAAGAATTTCAAAAGTTCAATAACATAAGTGCAGTAATAAAGTGGAATAATAAGAGTGAATAATCTTCACAAGTACAAGTGGCAAGTTCGTTGAAATCTTTATTATTGATCAATCAATATTAATCCAATAAATCTTTTTTTATTTTTAGCATTTAGTATTTAGTTTAGTATTTTTTACTCTCTCTCTCTCTCTCTCTCTCTCTCTCTATATATATATATATATATATATAATAGTGGAGATAGATGGGGATGGATTGTGGTAGGTAGGAATGAGGGATGGGGATAGGGAGATCTTGATCTCTGCCCCCAATCTATCTCTCAATTTGGATACAAAATTCATTCACATTCCTATCTAGGTCCTCCAGTTAAACTCGGGTCAAATGAGTACAGATGGATTGGAAGTGATAAATACTCAAGTAGATCTGCCCATTACCATCCCTAGCAAAGCTAACATATATCAGGTTGTTTAGAGAAAGTTTTTGTTAGCTATTTTAATTAAGTATTTCAATTCACTTCCTCTTGGAATCCCTTTAGAACCTATACAAAGTACACATCATATCTAGCATGAGAGCAATTAAAGAAGGGAAAAATATGTTGTAAAAAAATCTTGTTTGTTTTATTATGTCATCTCTATATTTATTTAATGATAGGCAATCCAAAAAATATTACAGTCAACCCACGTCGATATATCGGCAATGGAAAAAAGGTTTATTCACATTGGATTTTATTTGGGAAAAAGAAAAATTTTTGCTTCCCTATATATTAAGAATGGAGTCAATAAATATAACTCGGGAATGCATAAGGATAGCGCCAAAGAATTTAAAAAATTCATTTCTCATTATTAACTTTCTCTCTCTTCAACAAATCCTCTCACTTCTCTTTTAAAGTTTATATTTCAATATCAGATGTAGGAAGATCCGACCGTTGAAAATAAAAAAATAAAAAAAATTAGTACTTCGATCTATACTCATTTATTTACAATGTTATCTATTAAAATTTAAACATATGAATTGGATTGAAAAAAAAAAAAAAAGCTGCCTTTTTTTCCCCTTGAATATCTGCCCGATTTTGTGTACTTTCGCCTAGTCCGGCAAAATCGTTTAGTGATTTTTTATCGAGCCGGCGAAACGTTTGGGGTATTAGCGCTAGTTCAAGCGAAAAGCGGGTTCTTTGTGCCGATTCAAGCAAAATTCTTGTCATCTTCTTGCCAGGCTGGGCGAATTTTGTCTATTTTTTCACCAACCTGGGTTTTAAAATTAATCGTTTATTTAATTTTTTTAACATTTACATGTATTATTTAGTTTTGTGTTTATAAATATTTAAAATTATGATTATTTTTATTTGTTTATGTTATGTTAGTTAGTTTAGTGTTTACATAAATTTGGGTGCATGTTTAATTGAGATGTTATTTAATTTTGTTTATTTAGAATACATGTAATTAGTTGTTCAAATGGTTTATTTTATAATTATTTGTTTAATATGACTGTAATTTATGTTTACTGAATAATAAGACTTTAAATGTGCATTAGTTATTTTGTTAGTATAAGTGTTATAACTATTCATGTTATATTTTGGGGATAATAAATATAACTCGAGAATCTATTAATCTATAAATCTTAATGAATGACTTTAACCAAATAATAATTTAAATATTGATATTTAAATAATATTGTGAATAATAATTTAAACATTGATATTTAATTATTAATAAATATTGATTCCAAATATAAAAATATATAGAGTGGCTTATCCCTTAATAATAATAATAATAATAAATAATAAAGTAATGTAAATGAAATAAAAACTTATAAAAAATACTAAGTTAATATAATAATACAAAAGAAATAATACAATAAATTTAAAAAATAAATAATAAAATAATATAAAATACTTAATTAAAAATTATAATTTAAATAAGAAAAAATTATGAATAATAAATACAATATTGATTAAAATTATAAAAATATACAGAGCGGTTTAAACTTTATTAATAATAATAAATGATAAAATAATATGAATGAAATAGTAAGACATGATTAGGCAAATATATGTTGATTATTTGTAAATATATTTAGGAATTTGTTTAGATGATTCGACCCGGAGCACACAGGGAAGATGATGATCTAGGTCCTGTGATAGACAGGACCAGTCGAGTTCAAGGTCGTGTAGTTACTGGTTCATCCCGTGGTGTGAGGGGTCGTCATAGTACATCTGACATCCTGTGTACTCCTGTCCCACTTGGACTTGGGATATATTATGACCTTGGTGCACCGGGGTCTACTACCCAACCACCCTATATACCGGTTAGGACTAGTCCTCCTTTCCCATCACACAGTCCATACACTCCCATAGCCGATGAGATATATGGATCTTCTCAGCCACCATCTCAGCCCCCACCTACATCATATGACCCATATGCACATGCTTCTTTTGTGCCTCCCCATACGTCCGGCCAGGATCCGCTACTATATAAAAGTAAACATCAGCAACTATTAAATGAGGTTAGTGGTCCAGGGTTACAGTGAAGTGCTTTTTTTTAGCAGCGTGTCTGAAGAGTCCCGGTCGACTCACCTTAGGGTATGGCTAATTATACAGCCATTGATTACGGCATTCCCTCATCTGAGCCTTGTCATGGGAGGGATGCTGGTGATATACGGTCAGTGGGTGACAGGGGTCGGTCTTAGGAGCATGGCATGGTTGGATCCCTCAACATCGGCAGGGAGGACGAGCACGTTGAGCCTGAGGATGATGATGATGATGGCGACAATGACGGTGATAAGGATGAGCATGTACCTGTGGCCCCTGTATTTGTGGCCCCAATATCATCGATCGATGTTAGGCCAGGTCAAGAAAAAGAGAAATGGTTGACCGGCAGTTTCATGTCAGTGATGAGTAAGATCGTTGGTTCTCGACAAAAAAGACCTGATAGAGTTGATTTTTGGTACAAATAAACATCTTAAATTTTAATTATTAGTCATGAGGTAATATTTATTTATTTGTTATAGTCATTTAATTTATTTAATTTTCTATTTGCAACCTAAAACTTCAGGTGCCATTGAACTAGAAGGTCAAAACCCATTAGAATGAGGATTGGAAAAGGGGATTCCAAACACAAAATAGGAAAGAGAGAACTAAAGCTACTTAGGAAATAAGTAGCCGCAGAAAAAGGAAATAAGGAAAGAAGAAATCAGCTGCAATTGGAAAGAAGAAAGAAAATGGGCAGCTACTTAAAGAGAGCTGCTGAGGAAAGAAAACAAGCTGCTGGGAGCAGCTTTAAAAGAAGACACCAGCCGCAAGGCAGAAGGGGGCTGCAGGAGGGAGACAACAGCAGCTGCGCAAGCAGTTGTACGAGCTGCAGTAAGAACAAATACATAAGCAGCTGTTGGCTGAGCAAGAAATAAAAAGAAATCGACAGCTGAACAGCCACAAAAAATCGGCAGCAGCTGAAAATCGGACGTTGAGCTGGGACAAAACCGGACGCAGGCAGCAGCAAAATTGGAAGCAATTGCTGGCAGAATCGGACACTGGTTTGCAGCATCGGACACAAGAAGCTGAAGCAGAAATTTAAAGCAGCAGGAAGAGAAGAGAAGCAGCAAGAAAATTAGTTGGAAGAAAACTATAATCTACTTCAAGAAATTGGTTCCTTCTTTCCCTTTAATTATGAACTAATTTTCTTTTTAGAATCTTGATGAAACTTTAGCCGTGTGACTTTGATTTATTTTATTTTGGGAGATTTATTACATTATTTATGTGATTACATATCTTTGGATGTTTCTTGGTTTGGTGCAATTAATTTTTGGTGATTGTTCTTGTAGAATAATTATTTAGGTCAATTGATATTTTTATCTATACTTAATTCCTTTACTCTTGAGTATGAGATATGTGATTTTTGCAAGTATATTGTAGGTTTTAGAATTGAATAGTTCATGCAAATGGGTAGATGGATTATGTCGTACATTTAAGCACAATATATTTCTTTAGTGAATCGAAGCTTGTAGCCTAGATCAGCACATAAAGTTCTAATCTTTTCTCCTAAATAAAATTGAATAACTGTTACATAGGTTAGTGGTGGATTCAAGATTCTAAATCATCTCTCTAGTGAAGCTCTTGTTACTTTTAATTTAGTTATTTTATTTATTAGCTTTACTTAATTTAGGAATAATTTTTAGATAAAAAAAAATTTAATTTTTTTTAATAAAATTAATGTAGGAAGATAATAATTAAGTAGTTAACCCTTTCTCTCTGGTTCAATACCCTGATATTGCCTTATTACATTGATCTTGTGCATTTTCAAGTATTGGGTTTAAAACTTTGTTATAAAAATCTGATCAAGACCCGAGAAGTCGCGTCCTCCTATGATGCCTACACAGAGGAAGAAGCAAATAATGCAGGTTCGGAGCAGACAAGACCAACTAAGGGAGGTCCACAGGATCTAGTGCTTATCCCTTCGTACAGTGGATATATTGCTGGTTCTATATGGCATGGACAGGAAAATTTGTGAATTATTTATTGATCTATTCTGCATTTATTTTTAGTATTCCATGATTTGATATTTATATTAATTTATTTTGTTCATATGCAGGAGCGAGGTATATTGAAGTCACGATCACGCTTTATGTCACCGACGAGTTGGACCCCTAGTGAGCCTAAGGTGGAAGATTTGGGAAAGAGGACAGGACTCATCCATTTAAGGTCTTGCATGTTCCAGCACCCCAATGCAGCGTTATTACTTGCTTTTGTAGAGACGTGACAACCAGACACCAACAGTTTCCACCTACCTTGGGGAGAGATGATAGTTATGTTATATGATGTCGAGTTGATTCTGGGCATACCTACTTACGATAATGTTGTGAATCTACAGTATTCTCGGGACCAGCTGGTTGGGATTATTTGGAGCGACTTGGGTATCACCTACTTCCGGGGTGGTATAAATGCTTAGGAGTTGGTACAGGTTACAGAGGATTCGTACATGCCGGACAGAGTTGTCCGACATTTTGAGTGGCTGCAATACGTTCCAGCACATCTATTCGACCTTTGGAGGCTTATAGACCAGCAAATAACATGATGTATGTCGTGAAGAACACATTTGTAGAGGCGTTGTGGCTAGAAGCACCATCACATCTTCTTATAGAGACATAGACCAGTATACCTGCTGTACCCCGAGTCATTGCACAAACGATTATCTGTCGTGGTTTATCCCTTGCACCCATCCCAGGATGCAGAATCTTGAAAGACTTCCACGTGGCACACAGACACCGACTGGAGCTCCCATATCACCCTCAGTTCTCCTGGACATGATTGCTCGTGAGATAGACGGTGATAACACTGAGGACTCTCCTTACGGAAGGATATGCCAGATGATGAAGAAATATTATCGGCCTCACGCTTAGATTGATGTTTTTTTATGCTATGATTCGGACATTTTTTTTACGTATAATATTTTCATGTACTGTTTAATTAGTATGTTTAATTTTTGTACTTGATCTTTACGAATGGTTTCTTTAGTATATTTATTTTTGTTTTTTTAAGTCAATGTAATTATAAACGCTTGCCAAAATAAAGTGAAAACCGGTCATATTTTCACAGTAACAGAGAAAATCGGATGACCCTTTTTAAAATCGATCGTCCAATTTTCTTATACAGAGAAAATCGAACTCTCCTTTTTAAAATTGGTCGTCCGATTATCTTATACAGAGAAAATTGGACGACCCTTTTTAAAATCGGTCGTCCTATTACAAATATACCCTTTAAAATTTAGAATTAATTTTTCAGGTATATTTTTTAAAAAATATTTCTACTTAATACAAGGTGGAAAAAATACAATTAATGTACAAATAAATAATAAATTTAATTGCAAAAACAACTACAAGTTAACATGAATGGGATTTCTTGATAGATATGCTCCAGCATATCTCGTGTTCCAATCTGCAATCCTGTCGGAATAAGGCTTTGACCAACCGCTGACTCGATCATTACAATGATATTATCATTACACGCGTAAAGGGTGCAATAGGCATACATCTCGCATTTGTAGTTGCATAAGACAGTAAAAATATAAAATTAATTGTGAGGCTAGGTGATGATAAACTATACCAAATAACATACATAAATAAATGTAAACTAACCATAATAAAATATTGTTGTTCTGTCAGGTGCCCGATAACCAGTGTACCAGCAGTATGGTCCGAATACGAGTACAAAGGAAATGTAGTCGTAAACCCAATCCGTAATTAAGACCACACACAAATTGAATGCATTCGCAATGACATAAAGAGAATTAGGTGTATCTAACTAATGTTCTAGAGGCACATGTCCATCCCGCCACTGTGCCCTATGTATGAGCTCATAATATCGTTCCACTGACCCAAACAGTAAAATGTAGATGTTCGTCAGTTCCAGCTTAAAACATGTTCGTCTACGGACCTCAGGCCATTGATGCTCATCCGCGAACACAAAGTCCGCCACAATTCTATATCCATAATTACTATCCCCCACCATGTTCTTCCAATTCTCAATGAAAGGATACATGAAACTAGGGAAAACCTCGATCAAAGGGAATGTGGAACCAGTGGATGGATCTATCACAGAACCTAGTGAAGATAAACTACTTCGTCCACTTCTACGCCCTCTACCCCTACCCCTAGGGGCCCGTGGTGGTCTGACTCTCCCACGGGAACTTGAACCAGATCCCGAACTGAATCCAGATTCAGACCCCAAACCAGAATCGCTTGACTTTTTTATCTTTCTATGAGCAATTGACACGTGCTCCTAATATGACTTGTCTCTTTTTGTTGAGTTCGTCTTTCATCGTCCTTTCGTGGCTGTAACCTCAGGGGCAAATGTCAATGTCATGTCAAGGTCTTCAGGTAAAACCAGACTTAATATCTCTTTCGCGAGACAACACATCTCCCTAACTTTGGATATAGGTCTTGTACTTATCTGATCCAAGAGGGAGGCAAGATCACGCATCTTAGAATCCATGTCCTTCTCCTGGAAACAAGGATGGTCACCGCCAATTTCTAGTTTCTTCCAAAAAGTCTATGAAAAACCTTAAGAAGGGGGGGGAGTGAATAAGATTTTTGGCTAATTTTAAAAAATCTTTTGTGTGATTAGAAAGATAAACCTCCAATTTGTTTGTGAAAGAATTCTAAAACTCTTTTTGATAAGAATCCACACCAAACAAAATCTTATAGTTTTGGCAATCAAGAAATGAGCATAGAATTAAACTTTAAAGAACATGCACAACAATTTATAGTGGTTCACTCTCTCAAAGAGCTACATCCACTACCTTGAGACTCAACCCAAGGATTTCACAAATCCACTATCTTCAAAGTTGGTTACACAACAATACAATGAGGATCACCCTTCAAGGGTTTTACACAAAAACCTCAAAGTTTACAGAATAATACAATACAACAAATTTATCAAAGGATCACCCAAAGCGTTTTCCACAAACCTTTGATCACAATGAAAGAATAAGAAGAGTAAGGAACAATGTTACCAAATGAGCTTGAAAAGAGGAAGATACAACTCAATGGAATACTTCTACAAGCACCTCTTTACTTCTTCTTTGATGGATGATCAACAATGAAGCTCCAAGAAGATTTTTCTATTTGTATGTATGAGATGAAGATCTTTGAAAGAATGTACTTTTAAAGCTCTTTAAATGTTCTAAAATAATCTCAATCAATTTTCAATCCAACCTCCATTCTTTTTGCATCCGATCAAAGTCAATATATATATATATATATATGAAGGAGAAGAAAGTAGCCGCTACACTGTGTAACGGTAATATTTTTGCAGTAAAAGACTAAAACCAGACAACCGGTTTTAGAAAACGGACGACCTATTTTTGAAACAGAAAGATTCGGATGCATCCTACAAAAATCGGATGATCCCTCTTAAAAATCGGACGACCTATTTTTCTAAAGCTAGAAAAATCGGACATCCGATTTTAAAAATCGGATGACCTGTTTTAAAATCGGATGATCAGTTTAAAAATCGGATGACCCTTTCTTTTCAGAATGACTTAAAAGCCAGTTTTCCTTAAACAAAAAGAACTTTCCTTCACATTTCAAAATATGTATTCTTCATACTCTTTTAGAGATAAGAAAACTTTTGAACGCATCAAAAACTCTATCAAGAATACTTGGAATTCTCAAGAATAGTTTATAAAAAGAAATTCATCCAAGGAGCTTCACACTTGATCAACAAACAAAGATGAGAGTTAGGGAGTTTTACAAAATACCTTAGCATATTCCTAACTAAGACATAAGTCTTCAAGGTCTTCAATGCCTTGATCTTGGAATGGCTTGATCTCTCCTTCTTCATTATACTTTAATTCCAAGATCTTTTACTTCTTATGTAGTGTAGCCTTGAGACTCCAAAAATGCTTCTTTGTTCTATAGAGATTAAGCTATACTCATCACACAATAAAAACACATATGTTAATCATAATAAAAAACATATACAATAATGCCCTTAGGGCTAACAGTCTCAATATTGTCTAACTGGATAGAGAGAAGGTGATCGAACCGTGTGATCAACTCGCACGAACATGCGAGGCCGTATGATGTCCTCAAATAGTGTCCGCACTTATTTTTCGAATCATCAATAGTCTTTGGAGCTCTCATCATCTCAACCCATATTTTCTTCAGTACCAAATGACTGATGTTATTACTCGCATTCTTCAATATCGAATTACTCTTGGCATTAAACTTTTCTTTAAGCCTATAATACTCCAATGAGCTCTTAATGTCAACAATTTGACATTCAATGAGCGAGTCAATATTAAGGAATACAGTGTCCAACTCACCATTGCATGTTGAAAGCCATAGCTTCAGGATTGAATGTTCACTCTCAGCAATGGTTGGTGGTTTCTACCCCAAAATGTAGTACTTGAATTGTCCAAACTCTGACGAATTTATGAGCTAGGGGATTCAACCAAGTATTAAATAAATAATGTAAGAATTCCGGCCTGTTATGCCACTTCGTCTTCAAAATATCCAATTTTTTTAAGTACTCCACCTTATCGGTTTCATTCAGCAATTTTTGCCGTGAGCCATTTACGAATCGTGATGCGACCTCTTCATCGTTTATCGTCTCGGTTAATTTTGCCAATACATTTTGATCAATGTACATTCAACATAGCATATGGTATGCTCTACTAAACACCTCTTCGATCATAGACATTAAACTATTTTCTTGTCTGTAATAATCACGCACGGTGTATGTGCATTACCATCTTGCTCATTCCCTGTTGACACAACTGATGAAAAATATAGGTGCTTAATCTGTTGAAGAACCTATCTGTATGCCGTAGTTTGCTCATTCCGCATGATTGCAGTTGCTACAGTGAAGTTCTTACTGGTCGGAGCCTTCCTTATAGCGTCCAAAAATGGCATATTATACCTTTTTAAAAATACAGAGGATAAAAAAGATATTTAGAAACTGTAAATAATACATCTAAACCCTAAACCCTGTACACAATAAAATAATTAAATCTAAAGGAAAACCAATTAAACATGACCTAATTCATTTAAATACTCATCAAATATTAATTAAATAGCTTTACAAATGAAAAAAACACACTCTTCCATGAAAAAAAACTAATCTAAAAAATTCAGGTACTTTATATTAACATATTAAAACTACCCCAAAGTTAATTAATAAACAAAAAATTAACTTTCTATCACTAACTCATCATTAATACACTATCAATTAATTAAACTCACAATTCCTTCCACATAATCCTATTAATATTATAACTTAAACAATCAATATACAATTAATATCCAAATCTACACTTAATAAAATGTATATAGACAACTTATTTGTTTATTTTATAAGTCGTATCCATTATCAGTCCATATAATCACGTTCTCATCATTTGAATTGATGTCGGGTGTGCAACAACAATATCACTAAGAATGTTACTGTCGTCACAATTTTTGTAAAAGACCGTGTAACACTGTTGAGTAGTTAAGCAAATAACTACTTCTACCATATTTGGCCCTTGCATCCTATTCTTCTTCAACTTGGCAACCACAATATATATTTTCTGTGCACTACATAAATCAGAAAAATCATATTATTAAACTCTAAACACGAATTTAAAATATTATAATAACATATTAAAAGTAATGCGACATACCTCAGGGCACAACCCACATTTTGTTCTCGAAAAAATTGTAAGATATTATGTGGTGGCACATGATTCTTGCTAAATTGCTCGGTCTATATCAGCTGCTCTTCCATTATTCTTGCAGCTTGAGCGTCACCGTGATTATAGGCACCTATTGCATGGTTGCCTTCGATCATGTATGAATAATTACCAACTTTCATTCATGGCCAATTGCTCGCGTTTTAATTTAAAGGGGCAACCACACTTTTTACTCCCATAAGGACCCCGCCTTTTTATGGGAACTTCTTCTTCTTCATCGGTAACTCTCAGCTTCGTTCTTGATTTATTTGCACCTCCACACTCGCAATCCAATGTAACGTACAGTTCACAGTCGGATGTTCTTGATCTCGAATACTAAGTGACAATCAAATATGTGTTCACATTCATCGCTATTGTGAATAAATGTCCGTGATCCACGTATTCTTCCGGTTCCAAAAATTCTTCAAATGTATTCTGATCTACATCATCTTGTTACGTTTAAACATAATACGGAACAAATTAATAATACATCTTATATTAATTTTAAAAAATATAAAAAGCATAAAAATAACATTTAATATTAAATAAAAAACAGTTACACTGAGTTTCGCGCAGATGGGTGAAATTCTCCAACGAATTTTGCAAATCTAGGCAAAATTTTGTCAACAATATCGCTTGAATAAGCGAACCTCGTTGGAGAATTTTGCCCATCTGGGCAAAATTCGATCCAGTCAGGGAAAAAAAATGAGAGTTTTTTTACCTCCAAATCGATATTTTTTTGTAAAAAAATCTTCAAAATGATTCATATCTACCTTCAAACTGTGTTGAATATGAAGGATTTGAGTTTAAGGTTAGAAAGAAGTTAGAGAGAAGTTGGTTAAAGAGATAAAGTTCATAGTAAGAAATGAATCTTTTTCACGCTAACATATAGATTCTCGAGTTAAATTTATTGTGTCCCTATAATAATAGTAGCTGCCATCAATTAACTTTTCACCACGAATACACAACATGGCTGCCTGTACTTTATAAAATCTACATCACTTTGTGTATCATTTTATATTACTTCATAATCTAGTACATTTAATTAATAAGACCTATTAAAAGAAGATAAACCATTAGAGAAAAATACAAACTCTAAAAAAAATATATATTACAGGGATATAGATGGTGGTATACAAAGTGGTGCAAACAATCGTAGGTGAATCTCGGATGCATCAAACACACCCATATTGTTTTTGGTGTCATAGAATTAGAATTGGAATCTAATTCTTTTATTTGGTTAAACCATTACTCATGGAATTCGAATTGAATTTCAATTCCAATTCTACAAAATTCACTAATTTCAATTCCAATTCCAATTCCAAATCAAAACCTAAGAATTACAATTTCAATTGTACAAGATTTTCATATTTAGCACTTCCATCATTGATTATACAATTTTATATATATATATATATTTTTAACACACTCACGCAGACTTTCTCTTTCTAAAATTCTCGACACTATCTCTTGATACAAATTACGACACTTTATTTCTCTAAAAATCACGACACTTTTTCTCTCTATAATCCACGACATTTTCTTTCCCTAAAAATCATAACACTATCTCTCTCTAAAAAGCACGGTACTTTCTTTAGAATTCATAATATTTCTCTGTAAAAATTCACGACATTTTTTCTAAAATTCACGACATTTTTTCTCTTTAAAAATGGATGACACTTTTTTCTCTAAAATTCACGACTTTCTCTCTCTAGAATTCACGCAATTTTCTCTCTATAAAATTCCAACTCACTTTCACTCTCTAAAAATTATACACACGCTTTCATTCTTATACATATATACATTTTGAGTAAATATATATTTATATTTTGAATTTTAATTCTATAATTTTTTTGGGCCTCTAAATAAAGGTATTAGATTAGAAAATAAATTTCACAATAATTCTATAATTTTACCAAACAAAATAAGTATAATTACAATTCTTTCTAATTTTATAGAATCCCAATTCTAAGAACCAAACACAACCTAAGTGGAAATGTGAAATATCTCAGTCTAGTCTAGAGCCGCATCTTTTGTGTCTTGTAACACACTCTGTAACTCTGTAACTCTGACGGATCAAATATAAGGATTAACTACTATAAAAAGAATATTACAAAAAGAATGTTGTAGGGAAATATTACTTAGGATCACTAGTGTCTTAGTCCTGTGAACAACACAATACTGACTTGGCCGGTATGTGAATTCTAATTTCTTGGCTCGGGCTGATGAACTTCACTTGGTTCTCCTGGCAGAGCTGAACCATCTGCAGCACCATTAGGAGATTCTACAGCTTCAACAGTTCCAGCCAACTCAATTTCATTCGTCTGTTCAGATTCATTAGCTCCTCCACTGGATGACTCTCCAGTGCCATCACCATGATATACTGCACAGACTCTTGATCCATCGCCACTAAAAGTTATAAGGCCGCAGAACCAATGGCCATAAAAGGTGGCCATGGCATTGAGTTTCCGTCCAATGGGGGTCTCAGAGCAGAACAATGCAAGTAAAGTAGCTGAACCCAAAAAAATAAACAGCACGACAAAATTTTCAGCTGTCAAACTAAGGGTATCTTGACTGATTGAATAAGAGGCCGATGAATAACCAGGTCCAAAGTTTTTCTGCTCAATTATAGTCATCTTTGTAGCTTCAGTTACATTTAGTATTGCCTTGGAAAAGTGACTGACCAGTGGACTGCCTACAGGAAATGCCTGAATCAAAGTTATAGAAATCAATTAATATGTACATCCTACCGCAGCTCTTCAAACTCTTCTCAATTAGAGAAAAATACAATATTTTAGAAGAGAAACTCCCATGTAGTCTGCATAAGGGTCCAGCCATTTTGTATTTGGAACCATATCTGTAGACGAACAATTTCATGTAAGGGATCTCACCATAAATAGCATCAACACCACCGCTTTTACTTCCTCGAGACAAAGCATCGTCATATTCCTTCATCCCTGAGTAGTTTCTCATTGTTGACAAATCAAGGTGTAGATCTTTTATCAGAAAGTCCTTGACAAAAGTACTCGGCTGGTAACCCACATTAGAACTTGCGGTTTGAAATTGATCAACTGTGAACATTGCCGATAATTTTGCAGTGTAACTCTGCAGTAATATGTATGCCAAAAACAGCCATATAACCAGTACAAATGTTGATCATTTGTTGGCCACCATGTTCCCTGTCAACAGAACAGAATTTCACATCATGAACTAAGCTCCCCAAAAACAGAATGATGTTGATTTATGCTTGTGAGTGCAAGAAATGTGGAAATGATCAGAAAATGCTTAGCCATTGGCTCACTTTCAGGGAAGGCAAGTGCTGCAACCGGAAAGCAAAGAACAAGCAACCCTCCCTTTCATGTGGTTGTGAAGGATCAGTACTTCTGTTCCAACATTTTAAGAACAATTCCCATGAGAATGCAGGTTATGATTATTGCCAGCCAAAGATCCCATCTTAGGGGCTTCAAGAAAAGCCACATATCAATTCTATTTTCATTTCTGACAACCACACCGATCCCTGATTCAGTAAACGGAAGTGTAAAATCCATATATGTTGATCGATAAGCGACAATCGTTATATCGCATATCACAAAATCAAAACTCTGCTTTATTCAAAAGAAAGGAAAAAACTTGTCAGATTGAACTTAAGACATTTTGAGGAAAATTATATCATATACTAATAAAAGAATATGGGAATAGAACGGACTAACCTTGTCTACTATTTTTTGAAGCATATCCTCATAATCCCCGTGAGCTTGAAAGGTATATGGAATCAACTCGTAATTGAGATTGAAAGGTAAAAACTCTAATGATTCAAGGAATATATCTATTGACAAGCCACCGAACTTAGTCTCATTTGTCAAAGGATCTATTTGCACATTCACAAATTCAGTGAAACGACCCTTATTAGGAACTCCTATTCTAAGCTTCCCTGTTGAAGGAATAGCCCAACCTGAAGGCTTTACTACTGTATCACCAGGCCAAATAATTGCTTTGATCTCCTTAATCGAAGTTGAGTATGCTGATTCATCTTTTCCAGCTAATTTTCGGGATATTCCTTTGCCTGGAATCCAATATCCAACTGTTTTGTCTCCTGTCCCAATCATGTTGAATATCTCAAATGCTGAAGGTTGCAAGCGTCCATTAACCAATTTGAATTCTCCAGTCAAACCTCCAAAATTGGTATGTAACAGTTCACTCAGAAGCTTCGGACCAAATAGGGAGACACTCAAGTTTGATAGGTTTTTCCCATTTTCAATCTGGCTTGAGTTTGAGAAGTCCGCGTCCAATGGTAGAATCTTTTCTGCAGCCAATCCTAAGGCCCAAACTGTGTCGTATGCCCACAAACCATAGACATTCAACTCCACTGCTGTATCAGGTTTCAACCCAAGCGCAAACTTTTTCCACCAGGCCCGAAACTTTTCTAGCTTCTTGGATCTCGGTACATGAGGCCTTATGCCCAAAGCTCCTTCCATGGATTCAGTGCAAGTTAAATCCACAGAATACAGAAAGTTGGATAAACTATCAGTAATGAGCCATACATACCCCTCATTCATCATTTCAGCATTTCTTGCATGGACAAAGAGCCTACAACCAAGATATGCTGTCATATGCACCAGGAACACCCTGTTTTTAAATGTCTTCAACTTCTTTAGTTCCTTCAAAATATCAGTGTCCTTAGCTGAGATAGAGATAGCACTCATGTATGCTAACCGAATATCACCTTCTTGGAAAGCCTTATTGAGCTTAGAAAGGAATTGATTGCCATACTCAGTGTCTTCATACAAAATGACTACTTCGTGCCATTCGAATCCTTCGCAAATAGCTGCAAGAGCTTTGGCTTGGTGTGAGTCATCAGGCGTTGTACGAATGAAGTAGGAGTCTCGTCTAGGGAAAAAAGATTGGCTTTTCGCTGTAAAGGAAATAACAGGTACATGCTTTTGCTCCAAGTTCTGCACAAATGTAGCTTCTGTTGACAACTCTGGTCCCATAACACCATGGACTTCTTTATGCTTCAGCAACTCAGAAGCTGCATTTCATTCAAAAACAAGTGAAATATTGTAAATATGCCAGAATCATGGAAACAGAATTTAAAGTTACCAAATTAGTCTTCTCTGTTAACCTGAAAGTAGAAAATACATATGCTCATGTATTTTGTTACTGAATTTTATCAAGTCCATCGCTAGCAGCAATTGAGTTGACTCCAATTATGAGGGCCAGAGAAATACAGAAGGCCACAAAAAGAAGGCTTTTGCCTTTGGTTTATGGCATTTGATTTTCCTTATAATGCTAGTATGTTAATCAGGTTTGGCTTTTTAGTTGCAAGTCCACTTATGATGCTGATTCAACAATTGCAAAGGTTTGATAAGAATTCTGAATGCATTTAATGCAGATGTACTTGAAAGAATATGTAATGTGATGGTGAAAACTTGGAAACTTACAATATGAGCATGTAATCAAAAGGTATACTAGAGAGACACACACAAAGAGAAATTAAACAGGGACAGAGAGGTATGGTTGGATTTTCTTTTTGGGGGGGACATTTTAAATTTCCTCAAAGGCACGAGATGGTTGTTGTGAGAGAAAATGTGCGATCGTGAATTGAGACACATGGAGAAGGGGGAGAGAAAAATATACTTGGATTTTTTTGGGATACTTTTCATTATTTAAGGGCATTGGTTAATTGTTCTAAGAGAAAAGATGAGTTGAATATTTGAAAGTTCTTTAAAAATGGAAAAAACTTGTTATTTATTACACCCAAAAATTTCTTGGCACCAAGAGTCAACACCGTGAAAACTTCAGAAATGAAACTGATGATGTAAATTGGACGGTGCCAAATGCCATACATAATGATAGCTGTGAAACTTTAAGAAAAAGATAGTATCTTGCCAGACTTGACATGGCTTTGCATTTGGGTTTCGGTCTATTTTGATTATCTTTCATTTCAAACCTCAATACAATTTTTTTACTTTGGTTTCATCTCTCCTCTCACATAAAACAATTCAACTTATAAGAAATTCAATGCAAAAATTTTAAATTCAAACATGTACTCATGTTTTATGACATTGAAATGTATATTCCCTATCAGTACTTCAATTTAAAGTCACTGGAAAAGGGTAGAACAAAAGAAGGAAATTACGCTATGATCAAGGTGGTAAAGTAGCTGGACAACATTTAAACATAAAACAGTGAAGTAGAGCATTCCTCTCAGCTAGAAATGCAAAAACTAAATGTGCACTTTCCTATACAAAACTAAAAGGAAAATAAACATTCATTTTAAATAGAGAAAGTACACATTAATATTGGTGGGATCTGGTTGGAACTCGTATTCATGTTAAATTATGTTGAAATGATGATCAGCCAAGCATTTTTAAAAAGAAACTGAGAAAGAACATCGCAGACTTGATGACTGCAGACCATTTTTCTGACTTCTATGGCCTGATTACTATTCAAATTCTTATTACTATTAATGAGGAAGGTAGTGATAACTGCTCTTTCACCAAGTAAAACTATAACATACTTTAGCTATTCAGAATAATGTGACAGCAGTTATTCAAAAACCCAGATTACAAGAATATCACCTGCAGAGGACACTTCCAACTCCTCCTCAGCATTTATGGTTTGGAGAAATAACCTTGTTTTGTAATCTGAATACTCTGCATAAAAATCTGAATGTGCCTTGGATAAGCATGCATCTGCCATCCTGCCCATGGGTGAGTTCAAGTAAAGAATTACACCAATATGGACAGAATAAGGAGGCGGGGCAGATAAATTGGCTTCACTGCGTGTAGAATCTGAATCAATTCCATAAAAGAGGAGCAGAGAAATACAAAAGGCAAGGAGAAAAAGTTTTCTGTTTTTTTGCATTTTGATCGCCCCTGATACTGCTCGTATCTTGAGTTGGCTTAAGGTACAAGTTATATTATATACACACTCATGAGGTCAACTTCTGTTTCACTTTAATTTCCTCCAACAATGCAGCTTATTGACATAAAAAAATTCTTTTGATTTCTTCAACTTTATGGAAATTGTATATGAGGTCAATTTAGATGCATCATGCACAAAATAACTCAGAAACATAAGAAAGGTTTAATGGTGTATGGTTACCAACCTGGACTTCAACATTCCAACACACACTCACAACATGAGACTTTGAAGCAGACATTAAGAAATTTTGAAGACTTGACTTGGTCCTTGCTATATCAAGTATATCTTAAGAGTTCACCAAAAATCTTACATATAAATGTCTCTCTCAATGCAATTCCCAAGTAGTTTTCCGTATTATAAAAAGAAAGCAGATCACAAGTCTGATAATCTAATGCTTTATACTGAGGCTAGTGGCTTTTTTCTTAAATTGGAGTCAAGATTCTTTAAGCTTTAAAAGAGAAGCAACTAAAAGGACATGACTGAAAAATCTCTCTCTCTCTCTCTCTCTCTCTCTCTCTCTCTCTCTCTCTCTCTGCTGAATTTTTAGCCTTGCATCTTCTATCAAGTTTTCCCATTCAGCAAAAAAAAAAAAATCAATTTTTTTCCAAATGAGCCCCAATTCATAATTCTCTCTCATACAACTAAACACAGCCATCTCTAATTTCCTAGAGAAAACATTAAAGAGAGAAGAGAGAAATGAGTGGAAAATGGATCAGCAAAAATGTATAGGATCTAGTAAGGAATAATAGGCATACTTTTCTTTGTTTTCAAAATTGTATATTCTTTTTCTTTATCAGTAATAATTGTAAATTCTTATATAATAGGTGAAAAGGCTCTATATTATGAAGGGGAGAGAATAGTTCCTGCAATTATTTTTCAGCATGCATAAATTAAAAGGGGAAAAGGTTTAAGTCCACCTTAAGGGAAAGAAACAAGAAAAGAAAACTATAAATTATTATATTCCTTTAATTCTTTATTCCTCTTACAACCACAAAACACATAATAATTTCACAGAAAATTCTCCAACATTCATTTGGAAACTGACAGAAGCTCTGGTTTGACAAAATCTAACATTTGAAGAAAATGCATTTTCATTCAATTTTCTAGTCAAGAATTCTAGTGGTCCCTGTCTGTGTTAAACGCAGTTTACAGGGCTGGCAATCCGCGGATGACAAAGTAAAACAGGTCAATTGTAGATATGCAAATTATAAGTAAATTACTTGCAGAAGACAAATATTCGAATTTTAGTAGCACTACCTTTGAAGAGCACATGCTTTGAATCGCTGTTGTCTGTGAGGCCGCTAAACCGCCGGGAGACTTGCCAAGTCTCCAAAACTTTGTTCGATCACATGATGCGAACTTGAAGATGGTTAACGAGTTATGCTTCCACCCTTTTTTATGAAAGTTAGCCTGCAACCACACAAATAAAAAAGTAGGGCAGGACTCTTTCCTGTTTAACCTCCTATATTTAAATACCTCTATAAAGAGAAAATATTCTTGATGTTGATAAGAGGATCAAATTAGTTATTAGGTGCGATTAAATTGGGATTAATTTACTTATGGCATGTGAATCAAAATAAATCTTTTTACCCTCAAAGCATATTGGGTCAAGTGGATTGAGCTAAATGATTAAACCGATGGGTTGTCCCCATCATAAACCCTCCAAAGAGAGCCATAATGGGTATTTGGGTGAAATTTGAATTGGCATTTCCTGAAGAAAAAGTTTTTGCTGTCGTCGATTCTAAGTAATCATTGTATTCTTAGTATATAAGCTTTTCCTCATATAAATTTATAACTCGTGATTCTAAGCTTCTTTTGTAGACCTTCAATTTCCTTCTTTCAAACTGAAGTTTTCTTGATCACGATGTCGATTTCTAGAGCAACAATTTCAAAGACTTCAAAAATTGTTTCGAAAAAAGGTTCAAAAGCTATTACTACTAATCAAGGTAGCTCTTCTTCTCTAGACATTAGGATTATTCGTCCTGAAGATAATCTTGGACTTGATGGTTGGAAATATTCAGAATGGGATATATCTTGTTATGTTGACTTTGTGGAATTGGTTTAAGTTATGAAGAAACATCTTCGCGCTAATGATGTTTCTATATCTTATGATCCTGATGATGATTCGGAGTTGTGTGAACCAAGAGCTGTCATGTATCTTTCTACCATTCGTTATGGCAGTCTTGAAGGCACATGGAAGGAATTTCTTATACCTATTGGGTTAGGCTAAGAGCTGTCTGTGCTGATGAGAGGGCCCATATTTTATGTGATCTACCGGGATCAATTAAAGCAGGGACTGAGGCTCCCATTGCATAATTTATTTTATGACATAATGAACTATTGAGGAATAGATATAGGGCAAATTGTTCCTAAAGGGATAAGGATAATGATGGCCTTGTACTGATTTGTAAATGTTTTGGAGTGCTGACAAGTTTGGAATTGTTTTCAAAGTTCTTTAATATAAAGCCAATCAAAGATGATTCTCCGTGGCATACTTTCCAGAAGAAAAGTTCTGCAGGGATCTTGATAGCCAAGTTATCTCAATCAATCCATGGGTAGAAAGGGCATTAGTTTTTTGTAGAAATGGTGGGACCCGAAAGACCATAGAATAAGATAAAAACTTTACCTAACTTAGAAATTGAAACCAAACATCCATTTATGAAGGAATATATAAATATTATGAAGGGATATGCATTTGGAATGCTGTTGAGGGGATGAATATGGAGTGAAGAAATAATGACAGTGGCTGGATTTTATTCTTGTGTAGACTGCAATTTACATGAATTAAGTTAATATTAGGGTTGGATATCAATTTTCAATGATATGTGATGTTTGGATATATAGATTGATATTGTATGAGAAATGGCTAATATTTCTTTTTACTGTAGGAAAACTGGAATTGCGCAGCATGATGGAAGCAGTTGTGAAGTTGAAGCTGCCACTCTCAGTAGTAGATATTGGGGATGAAGGTAAATATAATGATTGAAATTTACTTTAGATATTTTGTAAAATTTTCTTGTTGAAATGTGATCTTGTAGTAGGTGAGCAACCCTCTGTGGAACTTTTGGAACAAAGGCCATAAGAAAGGTTACATGGGTAAAAGAAATGCCAATTGTGGCTATCGAGGATCAAGTCTTGATTGACATACCTGATGCATGGAAAAAGAGAGATGTGTCGGTTACTGGAAAGAGGAAAAGGACCGAAAGTACATCCAAGAAGAAGGCAATTATGCCATTGATTCTAGAATAACAAGTGCTACCAAGGGTAAAAGAAGAAGAAACCCCGTTAATGGAAGTGGAGAGGAATAATCCTCCTGAACGTGTGTGCGTGAAGAGTCTTTTGAATGTGTAAGATAAATTTTCCCAAGTGGACATCAACGCAAAGAGAATATCTATTCGCGGAAAAGGGAAGGCAATGAAAAAATCAAGCCTGGCCCCATTTAGGTGTGGGGTCGGCTCCAAATATGACTCCAGATGAAATGATGGATGAATTTTTCGCGAATAGCATGCAAGTAAGTGTATTTGTGTATAAGATATGAATCTATACATTTTATTTTTGGGTTGTTTTATAATGATGTTCATTTTTCAAAATATGATTAACAGACAATGAAATAGTGCAGAAAGAAATGGCAGATAAGTATAAAAAAGATTTAGAGAAAACCCGTCGAGAACAAGGTATTATACTTAATTAGGTAAAGGTTTTAGGGAGAAAACTTGCTGATGTAGAGGCAGCAAATGCTAAGTTGGTAGAGACCAATTCGTCTTTGACTGAGATTAATGAAGGTTTAACTGATAAGTGTACTATTAATGATGGAAAAATACAAAGCTTGAATGATCTACCCATAGACACATCAAGAGGCCGAGAAGCATAAAGTAGAGTTAACTAAGAAATGCTGGGAAAACGATATTATGACCTTACTGTCAAAGTTGGTTGATGATGAAGGAAACTATTGCCTCATATAAAAGATGAACTTCTCAGGAACTTCTGTGAATCAACTAATGGAGAGCGTTGGTTTTGGAATTATATATATCAGTGATGAGTTTTTCCTTGATAGAATTGATTGATGAAATTCTCAAGAAAATCTCAATGTGAAATTGCCCTCTATGGTGGATTCCTATTATAAGAAGGGTGCTGAGTATCATGTATTTTCCTGGAACGCTCGTCAAAATTCCGAGACAGGAGATTCAAATGCTGAAAGAGAAGAGGTGTCATCAGGAGATGCACAAGGTGATCGGGGAGATCTTGCAGAAGGCAACAGAGTGGGCCAAAATGAAGACCCGTTAAGGCCAACGGACGGTTGAACAATTCAGAAAAGTGGACAAGAGTTAGGTGAACAACCTTTCTGACATGCTAGAGCATATTGAAAAACCTTAGGGGGGGGGGGGGGGGTGAATAAGGTTTTTGGCTAATTTAAAAAATTCTTTTGTATGATTAGAAAGATAAACCTCCAATTTGTTTGTGAAAGATTTCTAAAAACTCTTTTTAATAGGAATCCACACAAAACACAATCTAATAGTATTGGCAATTAAGAAAGGAATAGGCACAGCAATTTATAGTGGTTCACTCTCTCAAAGAGTTACATCCACTACCTTGAGACTCAACCCAAGGATTTCACAAATTCACTAACTTTAAAGAAGGTTACACAGCTACACAATGAGGTTCACCCTTCAAGGGTTTTACACCAAAACCTCAAGCACAACAATACAACTAGTTAATCAAAGGATCACCCAAAGGGTTTTCCACAAACCTTTGATCACAATAAAAGAGTAGAAAGAGTTAGGAACAATGTTACCAATTTAGCTTGTGAAGAGGAAGATTACAACTCAATGGTATACTTCTACAAGCACCTCTTTTCTTCTTCTTTGATGGATGATCAACTATGAAGCTCAAGAAGAATTTTTGTTTGACATTGAAAATAATTTGTAATCAAATGTACTTTTGAAACTCTTTAAAATTCTTAGAATGTTCTCTATGAATAATTCCCAAACTTGTATCTTTTATGGCTTAAAATCAAGTGTTTATATAGAGTTTTGAAGCACAAGACCATTGCCTTTAGACAATAGCCGTTATTTTTCAGAAATGGTAGAAGCATTCTGTGCAACGGTAAAATTTGTACAGTAACAGCAAAAACCGGACGACCGGTTCCTGAAAACGGACTGCCGGTTTTTTAAAACAGAAAGATTCGGACTTGGAAAACGGACTGCCGAATTTTGATATCTAGAAAAATCGGACTGCCGATTTTAAAACCGGATGACCGAGTTTTTGAACAGAAAGATTCGGACTTGATTTTCTGAAAAACGGACTGCCGAATTTTTACTTTGAAAAAAAAAAAAACGGACGACCGGTTCTAAAACCGGACTGCCGAATTCATGTTTTTCTCACCAAGTTTCTTTTTAAACAAAAACTTTCTTCCTTGTTTCAAGAGCATGTATTCTTTGACAATCATTTTAAAGAGAAGAAAAACATTCCAAAACATCTTCAGTCAAGAATACTTAGATTTTAACAAAAGATTATATTTTAGAAAAACATAAGAAGAGCTTCATGTATGATCAATTAATCAAAGACTAAGACTAGGGAGTTTACAAGATAGTACCTAGTTCATTCTATCAACACAATGCCTTCAATGTCTTCAATGATTTGATCTTGGCATGGCTTGATCTCTTCTTCTCTATTTTGCCCTCATCAACAAGATCTTTTGCTTGAGACTTTGAGACTTCACATGTTCTTCTTTTGTTCTATGAAGGGTTAGCTAACATACTCACACAAGCATATGTTAATCATAATCAAAACATAAGTATTAATGCCCTTAGGGCTAACAATCTCCCCCTTTTTGATTATGACAAACACATATGCAAGAAGAACAAAAGAGCAAGAGTAAAGTATGGTGATGCATCAAAATATCAGAAAGTGCAAAGCATAACTCCCCCTTGCATCAATAATCATTGTAAACAATTTATAGGCATCATCAATAATCAGTCACCAAAAAAGTATAACTTACTCTTGCATCAATAATAACTTATAAACATCATCAATAATCAGGATATTAAACAAAATTTCTCCCCCTTACATCTTGCACTATTTTCTCCCCCTTTTGTCATAAATCAAAAAAATGTAGGAGAAAAGTACCAAGGGATCATAGAAGAGGTGGTAGTAGGACTTTCAACATTAAAACATCATCATGAAGTCCATAAAAAGAAGGGCCTAAAAAATGCAACAAACAGATCACTTAAAAAACATCATGAATTAGGAATACCACATAAAAGCAAATTAGGAATAGAAATAAGCAAGTTAAAAACATATCATTAAAAATGAAAACAGGAGTTTGAAAAGAGTTACGGATAAAAACAAGAGAAAGAAGGGTTTATAAGAAAAGTCTCAATCATCTCTTTCTCCTCCTCCTTGCTCAAGTCTCTTAAGTCGTTCTTGTGTGTCGGTCATCTTTTGGTCCAAGGCATCAATTTTCCCATCCAAAGCCTCAAAGCGACCGTCGAATGCATCAAATCGGGTGTTCATTGATGTTTGGAGAGAGACGATCATATCCATAAGCTGACTCATGCTTCCTGAAGATGAGTCTTCCTCTGTTCGTTCCTGTCGTTTCTTTTGTCTTGTTTCTCTTCTTTGTATTTCCGCCTCTGTTTCTTCATCACTGTCTTCTTCTTCTATATCCATGTCCTGTGGATCGTCATCATCATCTTCCTCATCACTGTCATCAACACCTTGTCCACTTCGGATATATATCCCAGCTTCGTCTTTTTCAAACCCCATTCTTTTGAAGGTTTGCTGAGTGTATATCTTGCCAGGTCCAATGTGATTACCCATCCCAACCAAATTTATCACAAAGTGTTGGAGGATTTTAGTGATAAAGCAACCATACGGCAAGCATTTCATTTGGGAAGATTGTGCAGCTAGCATATGTTCTATAGCCATAAAGCCGAAATTCATTCTCCTTTTCTCATGCAAGGCTAGCATCACAAATGCATGCATGTTGGTGATAGAGGATTTATGCCCAACATTTGGAATGATGATGTTAGATATCATGTGATGTAGCACTCTCCCATAAGCATCCAATTTGTTAACATTTCTATCATCATGCCTTTTTTTAATATCTCTTCCTTAGTGAAAATTTCTGCAAATCGTTTTTCACTATATAAATTTGAATCATAGCATTTTTTGTTTTTGGTGTAAAATCTTATACCATCTTGAGGGGTATCCAAAATGACATTCAGTAGTCTATCATCAAATGCAATATCCCTTCCCCCAATTCTAGTCACTATCCATTGATGTGAGACGTTATCCACATTTTCAATTCTACCTTTGTGGAGATTAGCATAAAATTCATATATCATGTCCACATAATACAGTTCATTGACAATCAACAGAGGTATCCAACCAATTATTTCAAAGAGATTAGGAATAACCTCCATACCTTGCATATCATCCAAGTCCACCCTATGACCCGGAGCAATTTTTCGGTGATTCCTAGTCCACTCTTCGAACCTAGCAGCTTCCTTTACCGAGATAAACCTTTCGAAACTCCGAAAACCCTAGCAAAGCAGCCCCTGAGCCTCAGAAGGTACCCTTTTTCCTTTCCCTTTTCCTCTACTGGTGCCTCCTTCTTCAAGATTTTGCCTTGAACCAACTTGGGCATTTTTTGTTTTGACCATTTTGGAACAATTTCGAGGGTAGGGTTTGGAGATGAGATGAAGAGTTTTGGAGACTGGTAGATAGTAATCAGAGAGAAAAATAGATTCTTTGCAGTGACAGGAGATGAATTTGAAGAGAAATAAGTAGAAGATTGAAAACCGGAACAAGAAATCAGACGGGTCTTGTGAGTGCTGGTGTTTTCGGTCGAGAGAGTGAGAGAGAGTTTGGAGAAGAATGTGAGGAGTTAAAAAAAATCTGATTTTTAAAACTCAGTCCCGACCTAATTTGAGGAATTCGGTCGACCGTTTGTTAAAACCGGTCTTCCAGTTTCAGGATTTTCAAGAATTCGGACGTCCGAATTTTTGGTGTAGGCGTCCGGTTTGAGAGTCCGAATATCTCTGGAATTTTTTTGAAAGGGGAGTATGAGTCCGGTTTTAAAACCGGACGTCCTAATTTTTAAAAGAGGCGTCTGAATTTTTTAAAACATCAGCAAGGCAGAAAAAACAAATAATACAAGCAACACACATTACTCATTAATTTTTAAAAGAGGCGTCTGAATTTTTTAAAACATCAGCAAGGCAGAAAAAACAAATAATACAAGCAACACACATTACTCATTAAATCTCCCTATACCAAGTAATTTTCTTAAATAGCAAAAACGATCTTCTGAAAGAGGTTTTGTAAAAATATCGGCAATTTGATCTTCTGTGCAAATATATTCTAAAGATACATCACCTTTAACAACATGATCTCTAATAAAGTGATGTTTGATTTCAATATGTTTTGTTTTTGAATGCTGCACAGGATTTATGGAAATATTTATGGCACTAGTGTTATCACACATGATAGGTATGCACTTAAAGGAAACACCAAAATCAATTAAAGTATGTTTCATCCAAAGTACCTGAGCACAACAACAACCGGCTGCGATGTATTCCGCTTCGGCGGTTGATAGAGACACGCACAATTGTTTCTTGCTGTACCAAGATACTAAGCAACCTCCCAAGAATTGGCAATTTCCACTTGTACTCTTCCTTTCTACCTTACATCCGGCGTAGTCCGCATCAGTGTAAGCAATAAGATCAAAACAGGATTTTTTAGAGTACCACAAGCCATAATCATATGATGAAATTAAGTATCTTAAAATACGTTTTACAGCTATTAAATGAGATTCCTTGGGGCAAGCTTGGAATCTAGCACACAAACATAAGGCAAACATGATATCCGGCCTACTAGCTGTTAAATAAAGTAAACTACCGATCATACCTCTATATGTCTTTTCATCAACAGTTTTACCTTTTTCATCTTTGTCAAGCTTTAATGACGAGCTCATAGGGGTACCAATACCTTTTGCATTGCTCATCCCAAATCTTTTGAGAAGTTCTTTGGTGTACTTCTTTTGATTGATGAAGATTCCTTCTTTTGTTTGCTTGATTTAGAGGCCGAGAAAGTATGTCAATTCTCCCATCATGCTCATTTCAAATTCTCTTTGCATAAGTGAGGCAAATTCTTCACATAAAGAGATATTAGTAGCACCAAAAATGATGTCATCAACATATATTTGGACAAGAAGAAGATCATTGTTACAAGAGGTTTTTGTAAAAAAAGTGGTGTCCACAACACCTCTTGAAAAGTTATTTGAAAGAAGAAAACCACTTAATTTTTCATACCAAGCCCTTGGGGCTTGTTTTAAACCATAGAGAGCTTTTGAGAGTTTCAAAAAATAATTTGGAAATTTTTCATGTACAAAACCGGGAGGTTGTTCAACATAAACTTCCTCCTCAATATCACCATTTAGAAAGGCACTTTTAACATCCATTTGAAAGAGTTTGAATCCTTTAAAACAAGAAAAAGCTAAAAGCATCCTAATAGATTCAAGTCTAGCAACCAGAGCAAAAGTTTGATCAAAGTCTATGCCCTCTTCTTGATTGAATCCTTGGGCAATAAGTCTAGCTTTGTTTCTAATGACTTCTCCGGATTCATTTAGTTTGTTTCGAAAAACCCATTTTGTGCCAATTGTGGGGTGATTATGTGGTCTAGGGACTAAAGTCCAAACTTTGTTTCTTTCAAATTGATTTAATTCCTCTTGCATAGCAATAATCCAAAACTCATCGCATAAAGCATCCTCAATAAACTTAGGCTCAATTTGTGATAATAAGGCAAAGTTATCGATAAAATACCTTCTTGTTCTTACCCCTTGAGATACATCGCCAATAATTTCATCTTTGGAGTGTCCTTTTGGATATATCACCTCTTGAGGAAGATTTTGAGTTTCTTGTTCGTTTCCTTGTTTTTCCTCAATCTCTTCTTCCTCCATAGCATGCTTTTCCATTGCTTGAGTGTACAATGGTTGGTTACTTTGAGTGTTATCTATGTCATCATCATCAACTTTCTTGTCGAAAACGTTAGTTTCATCAAAATTAACATGAATGGACTCTTCAACACACAAGGAGTTTTTGTTGAAAACTCTAAAAGCCTTTTTGTTTGAAGAATAACCAAGAAAAATTCCCTCATCGGATTTTCGATCAAATTTTCCAAGATCGTCCTTGGTGTTTAAAATAAAGCATTTGCATCCAAAAACTTTAAAATAACCAATTGAGGGGGTTTTATTAAAAATGAGTTCAAAGGGAGTTTTCTTTAATGAAGGTCTCAAGATAACACGATTCATAATGTAGCATGCGGTGTTAACGGCCTCGGCGCAAAAATATTTAGGAAGGGAGTTTTCACAAAGCATAGATCTTGCCATTTCTTGTAACGTACGATTTTTCCTCTCCACAACACCATTTTGTTGTGGGGTTTTAGCGGCCGAAAAATTGTGTGTTATGCCAAAATCATCACAAAGTTTTGTAAAATCTTGATTGTTAAATTCTCTCCCATTATCACTTCTCATAGAGATCAATTTACAATCAAGGGAGGTTTGAATTCTTTTAAAAAGTTTAACAAACTCATGAAAAGCTTCATCTTTTTGACTCAAAAACAAAGTCCAAGTAAATCTAGAGAAATCGTCAATAATTACAAAAGCATACCTCCTACCACCGAGACTAGTGGTCCTCATTGGTCCAAATAAGTCCATGTGAACAAGTTCCAAAGGTTTTGAAGTTGAAATCATTTTCTTTGGTTTAAAAGAAGTCTTGATTTGTTTTCCAAATTGACAAGCATCACCAAGTTTAGTTTTCTCAAAATGAAGTTTTGGTAGGCCTCTAACAAGTTCTTTTGAAGATAGTTGGTTTAATAAATCCATACTAACGTGACCAAGTCTTCTATGCCACAAAAATGCATCATTATCATGAACTGAGAGACACTTCAAGTTTTGGGAAAGAAAATCTTCAAGATGAAAGACATATACGTTTCCAACTCTTTTAGCAACAAAAATAGTTTTGTTTTCATGCTTATCAATGATAGAGCAAGAATCACTTTCAAAAACAACCTTTTTTCACTATCATATAATTGACTAATACTAAGCAAATTGAATTTAAGACCATCAATTAGAAGAACATCCTTAATAAGAGAGGAAGAATTGTTACCAATGTTCCCTATACCAATGATTTTTCCTTTGTTCTTATCTCCAAAAGTTACAAATCCACTTTCGGTTTCTTTGAGATTGCTCATAAGTGATGAATCCCCGGTCATGTGCCTTGAGCATCCGCTATCCAAGTACCACTTAGATGGCCTTGATTTGTGTTCCTACAAAAAAAGAAGTAGAAATGATTTTTGGTACCCACATCTTTTTGGGTCCATGGATGTTAGTTTGGTTTTCTTTGATTTTCCAAATGGTTTTCACTCCTCTTTCAATCTTTTTCTTTATAAAACACTTTGTGGCTTTATGACCACTCTTTTCACAATAGGTGCAACAAAGGTGTGAGTGAGATGATGAAGCCTTTACAAACCGTGTTTGTTTTGAAAAAATATTGGAATGAGTATATCCAATACCATTTTTATCAAACGGTGATCTTTGAGAGCCAAGAAGTTTTTCAAAGTTTTCTTTTCCTTTTGTGAATTTTTCAACACATAGAGTGAGATCACTCACCTTCTTCTTTAAGACATCATAATCAATCAAGCATTTTTCAAGAAAGGAACTCTTTTCACAAAGGTTTTTGTTTTCTAAAGCAAGTTTTTGAAAGTCATCATTTGAGCTCTCTTTTTCTTTCTTCAAGACTTCCAAGGATTCAAGAATGGCTTTATTTTCACAAATGAGTCTTGAATTTTCATCTAACAAAAATTGAGTTTTGCTTTTCAAATCTTTGTTTCGTTTGGTAACCTTTTTGCACTCATCATACATTTCAATAAGCATTATGCTAGGATCAATATCACAATCATCATCAAGAACACTAGAAGAGTTAGGAAGTGAAGATTGTACCTCATTTTCTAGTGCCATGAAGCATATGTTGGCATTCCCTTCTTCTTTATTTTCACTTGAGTCTTGATCCCAAGTTCCAATTAGACCTTTGCCTTTCTTCTTTTTCTTCAATGCCTCAAGCTTGGCTTCTAAAGCTCCTCTTTCCTTTTCAAGGGCTTTGGGACAATCGGCTATAAGATGATCGGTGCTATTGCATTCAAAACATCTAGCTTTGAATAGTGATGAGCTTTGACCTCCTTTCTTGAGTGGAGGTTTCTTCCCTCTATTGTTGAAACCTTTCTTGTAGAATCTTTTGAATTTTCTCATTATTAATGCCATTTCCTCATCATCATCAACCTCATCTTCATTGTTTGATGAGTAAGGTTGATCATCTTCATTTGCCTTGAGTGCAATGCCTTTTCTTCCCTTTTCTTCATCTTCCATTTCATTCAATCTTTTTATTTTCATTTCATAGATAAGAAGTGACCCTATGAGTTCTTCAATAGGGAGTAGTCTCAAATCCTTTGATTCTTCAATAGCTAGCGTTTTTGGTTGCCAAGCTTTTGGAAGTGCATCAAGAATTTTTCTATTTGCTTCCCCTCTTGAGTACTCCTTCCCATATGCCTTTAGGCCATTTGTGATGTTGGTGAACCTTGTGAACATGTCACTAATGCTCTCATTTTGTTTCATCATAAATAACTCATAGTCTCTCACCAACATAGCCAACTTTGATTCTTTTACTTGATTTGTTCCTTCATGAGTGACTTCAAGTAACTTCCACATTTCATGAGCCGAATCGCATCCGCTCACTCTATTGTATTCGCTTGCATCTAAGGCACAACTTAGAATATTCATAGCTTGGAAGTTTAGAGTCATCTTCCTTGAGTCGAATTCATCAAATTCTTCAATCTTCTTGGCTACCCCATTTATTTTGGGAATGTAAGGACCTTTTTCTACAATGCTCCACAAGTCAAAGTTAATAGAACATATATATATATATATTTTAATTCGAGACTTCCAAAAAGTATAGTTAGTTCCATTAAAGAGAGGAGGTCTATTTGTAGAAGAGCCTTCTACATATGCTAAACTAGAATTATTAGCCATAGATAAGTGAAGATCTTTTGCTTCAAGGGTGTAAGTCTTTTTTTTAAGAAGCCCTGCTCTGATACCAATTGAAAAACCTTTAGAGGGGGGGTGAATAAGGCTTTTGGCTAATTTAAAAAATTCTTTTGTATGATTAGAAAGATAAACCTCCAATTTGTTTGTGAAAGATTTCTAAAAACTCTTTTTAATAGGAATCCACACAAAACACAATCTAATAGTATTGGCAATTAAGAAAGGAATAGGCACAGCAATTTATAGTGGTTCACTCTCTCAAAGAGTTACATCCACTACTTTGAGACTCAACCCAAGGATTTCACAAATTCACTAACTTTAAAGAAGGTTACACAGCTACACAATGAGGTTCACCCTTCAAGAGTTTTACACCAAAACCTCAAGCACAACAATACAACTAGTTAATCAAAGGATCACCCAAAGGGTTTTCCACAAACCTTTGATCACAATAAAAGAGTAGAAAGAGTTAGGAATAATGTTACTAATTTAGCTTGTGAAGAGGAAGATTACAACTCAATAGTATACTTCTACAAGCACCTCTTTTCTTCTTCTTTGATGGATGATCAACTATGAAGCTCAAGAAGAATTTTTGTTTGAGATTGAAAATAATTTGTAATCAAATGTACTTTTGAAACTCTTTAAAATTCTTAGAATGTTCTCTATGAATAATTCCCAAACTTGTATCTTTTATGGCTGAAAATCAAGTGTTTATATAGAGTTTTGAAGCACAAGACCGTTGCCTTTAGACAATAGCCGTTATTTTTCAAAAATGATAGAAGCATTCTATGCAATGGTAAAATTTGTACAGTAACAGCAAAAACCGGACGACCGGTTCCTGAAAACGGACTGCCGGTTTTTTAAAACAGAAAGATTCGGACTTGGAAAACGGACTGCCGAATTTTGATATCTAGAAAAATCGGACTGCTGATTTTAAAACCGGATGACCGAGTTTTTGAACAGAAAGATTCGGACTTGATTTTCTGAAAAACGGACTGCCGAATTTTTACTTTGAAAAAAAAAAAAAAACGGACGACCGGTTCTAAAACCGGACTGCCGAATTCATGTTTTTCTCAGCCAAGTTTCTTTTTAAACAAAAACATTCTTCCTTGTTTCAAAAGCATGTATTCTTTGACAATCATTTTAAAGAGAAGAAAAAACATTCCAAAACATCTTCATCAAGAATACTTAGATTTTAACAAAAGATTATATTTTAGAAAAACATAAGAAGAGCTTCATGTATGATCAATTAATCAAAGACTAAGACTAGGGAGTTTACAAGATAGTACCTAGTTCATTCTATCAACACAATGCCTTCAATGTCTTCAATGATTTGATCTTGGCATGGCTTGATCTCTTCTTCTCTATTTTGCCCTCATCAACAAGATCTTTTGCTTGAGACTTTGAGACTTCACATGTTCTTCTTTTGTTCTATGAAGGGTTAGCTAACATACTCACACAAGCATATGTTAATCATAATCAAAACACAAGTATTAATACCCTTAGGGCTAACACATATTTATGATAAACCTGCAATGAACCGGATAGAGATCAAGAAGGTAGCACTAGGGGACTATCTAGGACGGATATTCTTGATACTCAAGATATAAATGCCTAAGGTTCAAGAGATTGTACCGAGAAATTATATGATGAATTATTGAGAAGTGATCAGGTTCCCAATCGTGGTACATCTGGATATGGGGGTGCTAAATGAACTAAGATGGAGCAAGCGATGGTGTAGGTGTGACAGTGCCACCGTAATAGGTGTCAGCAAGTTTTACGAGATTAGAAGAAGTAAAATCTCCTCAAAAAACCAAAAATAAATCCCTCAACGTGAATAAGAAGAATTAGTGGAGGTTGTGCTCCCGATAGGTCACTGTATGACTGGAGAGGATGAATCCTCAGCTACCCGCTTGTTTTGAACTTTGTAATAGTTTGATAGGCTTTTGTAATTTTGATCTTTAATGAAATATGTTAGGGTCGTGTTAACCTGGTTACATCACAAACCTTGTTTGAATTTGTGTACTTGTATGTGTACCATGGTTAAGGTAAAGTGACCATGGTAAAAGAAAATGATATTAATGTATTTATAAGGTGAAAAGATAAAGTGGAAACTTTTCACTGTCACACTGGATTAAATGAATGCTAGGGGTTTATCCACATGGTGTCTTATGATGGGTTATCGATTGACTTCCCAAGAATAATTAATAATAAAGAATTTGAAACCCAGAGAAAGATGTACTTGGACGCGTCCGTCCATGTACTCTCTTGAATACTCGCACTCCATAAAAAACTGAGGACTTGCAGTTTATTCGTTAAACCCAAATTTCACATTTTTGCGAAATACTTGTACCTCCGATATTAAGAAGAAAAATGAGTCCTTATTTTGCGGCCATAGAACGAATGAAAGTGCCTTGTATCACTCTGTTGGCCCTGTTCTTTCGACAAACTTGCCCAAGATTGACACTCTTCCGGACTCATCTTCATGACAAACAAGAGTACTTGAATACTCCTCTTCTCCAAGTTCTGAAACATCATCAAATGTTTTCCTTTGAATGGTTTGCAACAGTGGTTAAAATTTATCGGGAATGGGGAAGGGAGGGAGGGGGGAAAGGAGGGGAGGGGCTATCCAACTTGAGCTAGATGTGCACGAGCTATGCTACAAGTGCACATTAGTCAAGGTCACTTTAAGGAGACTGTAAAAAATGTGCTTGCTCCACAAGAAGCTATTAACCTGTTTGAACGGGTATTTGGAAGACCCTTCAAAAGCACCCACAGGGGATCCCCCAACTTTCGACGTTTTTTAACCTTAGATGTGATGATTAAGAAGGAGGAGGAGACCCGGAAGAGGAAAAGGGCAGTGATGTGTTCTTGAGTAAAGATTAAAAAATATTTTTCATATTTTGTAAAGGGCAGACCCCCTGCCGAGTGGTGTGTCTTTTAGGTTTCCAATCCTCGAACATCGGGATTGTTAAACTTTTTAGCTTTAGGCTTTTCAGGGTTGGCCCCCTAATAGGTAGAAAAATGATAAAGGCCTCTATGTATAGCTTCGTTAGTTTTTTTTTTTTTTTTTTAATTTAATAGTTAGGAATATGGCTGATAGGCCTATATATACATACATATATATGTGTATATGTGTGTGTGTGTGTGTGAAATGAGAATATTGATTTTGTGAAACTATTGTTACAGTCAAATTTGTTTGAATTGCACATATGAGATGTACATTTATAAAACCAAAAAATTTATCAGGGAAATTGATAAACTGGTAAGATTAATTTTGAAAAAGATGTGTAAATGTTTATCAGGTACAAGTTACTTTTGAAAAGTAACAAGAAAATCTACCCGATTAGTATATGTTGCAAACAAAACTTTTTAGAAAAACTTATGAAATTTAGAAATGATTGAGTTGAATCATAATTCTTAAAAAAATAGATCCACTTAAAGGCTATAAGAGTACATATATTGATAAATGCATTTGACAGTTGAACATATCCAAATACATAAAAGTTATATGAAATAACTAAGGGAAAGATTTTCTAAGATTGAGATCACTCCAAGTCTTTGCAAAATTTTTTCTTTCAAAATCCTACAACTTATAAGTTTACTTTTATCACCCGGCAGGGACCTTCCCTTGTAGGATCAAATTTCCTGTTAGGATCGACCCAGCTCACTTCATTCTTCCTCAAAACTAGGTCATCTTCCTTGATCGTGGAAGGTTTTACCTTAGCGTTGTAATATCATGCAACCTATTGCTTGTAATGAGCATCTCGTTTCGTATCTTGTTCACGAATTTCGTCGATAAGTGTTAAATACTCATATATTAGCTAATCATTTTGATCTTCACTGAAAGGAATGTTCCATAAGCATTTGTTTCCAATTTCTATTGGGATCATGCATAACAAAGATTGAAAAGTGTTTCACCGGATGCTCTCCTAGGGGTGGTTCTGTAAGACCATAAAACATTGGATAGATCATCTAACTATTTTCCTTTCAAGTCATCTAGCCTTCTCTTAAGAACTTGCAGAATGGTTCTATTGGTGACTTTTGTAGCTCCATTTGTTTGTGGGTAACCAATGGATGTGAATCGTTGTTAAAAAACGAGCTCTTCGCAGAAGTCTCTGAATTCCTTTGAATCAAATTGTTTCCCGTTGTCTGATATGAAAATTTTAGGAATACTAAATCGGCAAATAATATCTTCATAAAAGAACTCTCGAACCTTTCTTGTCGTAATACTTGCTAAACCATTCACCTCAATCGAGTGGAATGATCTATAGCCATAATCAAATGATTCTTTTTTACTGCAGCTTTAGGGAATGGACCTAAAAGATCGATTCCCCGTTGCGAGAAGGATATCGGGGTGCCAAAAGTATGGTATTCTGTCATCAGGATATGGTGTTCATTGGCATGTGTAAGGCACTTGTTGCATGTTTTCACCAAGTTAATCGAATCTTCTTTCATAGAAGGCCAATAATACCCATAACACATGGCTTTTGTGACTAATGCTTTGGCTTCAATGTGAGATCTGCGAATTCCTTTATGTATTTCCCTTCACACATAACGACCATCCTCCGTATTTACACATTTAAATCGAGGCAAATTTTCCATTGTTCTGTACAACTAGTTATCTTCTAAAATACATCGTGCAGATGTGGTGCGGATCTTTCTTGCCTGTGTAGCATCATCGAGAAGTGTCTCATTAAAAATTAATTCTCGAATGGGTTTTATCCAGTCTTCCACTTCTTCTGCCATACAAATATTCTTACCATTGCTCTTTTCTGATAAAGATTCAATATATGTGCCTTCTATGGGTTCACCTGCAGTAATTTTGGATAATATGTCCACTCTTGTGTTTGTTCTCGGGTAACTTTTTCAAATTGTACATTTAAAAAATTCCAAAACCATCTATTGCACACAAATCAAATATTTTTACATATTATCCTTGTTTGCCTAAAAATCCAAGTTACTTGTCCGATAATGACTTGTGAATTGCTTCAGACTAGGAGATGTGTGAGTTTAAGACTTTTGGTCATACACAATCCTGCTAATAAAGCTTCATATTCAGCTTCATTATTGTTGATGGAAAACAAGAGTTTCATTACATATGCATATTGATGTTTTTCAAGATCTTCTAAAATGAATCCTGCCCTTTTAGTTTTTCTCCGGTTGAACCATCAATAATAAGTACCCAGGTCTCTGGAGATCGGGCTACACTTATGGGCTGAATGTTTTCCGTCCTTTTAAGAAACAAGCACTCAACTAAAATTTCTACTAAGGCCTGACCTTGAATGGTTCTTCGGGGGAGAAGTCAATTTGGTATTCACTCCACTCCAATGCCCATTTAGAGGTCTACTCGATATGTCAAGTTTATGCAAAATGTGCCCTAGTGAAATGTTAGTTAAAATAATGATGGCATGAGCTTGAAAGTATGATTTTAGCTTTTGTGCTATTATTATGAGGCAAAGTATGTATTTTCCCAAAGAACTATAATGTGCTTTTGGACCATGCAAAACATAAGTCACGTAGTAAATGGGTTTCATATTATTCTCACATTTTGAACAAAGGACAGAGCTAATCACTTTGGGAATGATTTCTAAGTACAAATATAATATCACATTAGGTATTGGAGTTACTAATAGAGGAGGGGATGAGATGTATATTTTAAGCTTTGAAAAGCATTACTACCCTATATAGTCCATTCAAACTTGGATAAATGCCTTAATATTTGTTAAAATGGTAATCCACTTTCTCCCGCACGTGCTAAGAGGCGACCCAAAGATTCAAATCTTCCTGCCAAATGTTGCGTCTCTTTCACGGTCTTGGGCTCTAATATATTCTGAATAGTCTTAATCTTTGCTGGATTAGCTTCTATTCCTCTCTCTGAAACCAGATAACCCAAACATTTGCCAGATAATACTCCAAAAGTGCACTTTTTGGGGTTAAACTTCATCTCAATTTTTCGAATCTGGTCAAAAACTTGTCGCAAATTATCAGGTGCCAACTCTTGCTTCTTAGACTTAACAATACTATCATTCACATATATATTTCCACAATTTTCCCGATAAGACCTTCAAAGGCCTTTTTCATACCTTCTTGAAAATCAGTTCCGGCGTTCTTTAACTCGAAAAGCATTTGGGTATAACAGAAAATACTATCATTTGTGAAGAAGGCAGTGTTCGCCATACCCTTCTCTGCCATTGGGATTTAGTGATATCCCGTATGGGCATAGAGGAAAGACAATAACTCATGTTCAATAATGGAATCCACGAGTTGTTCAATTCGGGAGAGAGGGTAAGGCTTCTTTGAAATAACTTTATTTAAATCTATAAAATCAATGCAAATATGCCAATCTCCCCTTAGTTTAGTAACAACTACTGGATTAGATAAACATTCTGAAAAATCAATGGGTTTTACTTATACCAGAAGCAAGCAATTCCTGTACTTCTTTTCTTATGACTTCTTGTCTTGCATTAGCAAAAACTCTCCTTTTCTGAAAAGTTAATTTGGTGACTCAGCAATGGATCGAGGGACTATTCATAAATCTGCAGAAGACCATGCAAAAAATATCTTTATACTGTACCAAAAGCTCAGCAAGCTACATCCGTAAGGATATAGGTAGAGCCCTTTCAATCTTGACAATGTGATCTAGTTGTTGAGTGCCAAGAATAAACAACTCAAATTCTCCATCAAGTTCGAGCTTCGGTATCTTGCTATGTTCCTTCGACTCCTCTTCTATACGCTCAACTTAACTGTAGCAAAATAGCATTCCTAGGCAGCATTTTTATCACCATAAATTATATAGACCTCTTCCTCGGTAGGAACCTCCATGGATAAATCACAAGTTGAAACTCTAGGTTGTAATTGATTCAAAGCATGTCGTCCTAAATTAAATACAGTTGTATGGAGAAGGAGCTGAAACATTTAAAAACTCGGCCATCTGAGTAGTATCACCAATGGCTACTGGTAGAGTAATCTTGCCTTCGCACTTGAAAGTCTGCGCGGTGAACCCAATTATAGGTGTTTCGTATGACAATACATTGCTCCAAGGAATATCTACTTGTTTGAATGTATCCATAAAAAAGGACATTGACTGAACTTCCAGTATCAACAAGAATTCTCTTGACAAGACATTGATCTATGGTCATGGTGATAACCAATGGATCATCATTATGAGCATCTCTCACCTTTTCCTTGAAGCAGGAAGTCCAACATCTTGGATGACATTGATGATCTTCATTTTAGAAGAAGAAGTATCGTTGTTCTGGTTTTTCTTATCATCATGCCAGGATTGTTTTTGGGAGATCATTACTTGAAACTCTCTTAGCAAATGTACTGTTAATGAGCTCTTTCAACTCTCCTTTCTTAATGGCATTTTCAATAGCTTTCGTTAATTCATTGCGCTACTCGGTACCGTGACCATGATCCCTGTGGAACCAGTAATATTTAGCTTTATTACATTTCTCCGGAGGTGAGAGCATTTTTATGGGCCGTTCTAGAACTCCCAAGGACTCAATCTGACCATTGCGTTGCTTTATATCGTGACAATGATCCCTGTGGAACCGGAAATATTTAGCTTTATTACATTTCTCTGGAGGAGAGAGCATCTTTATGGGCCGTTCTAGAACTCCCAAGGACTTGATCTGGTGCAATATCTCTCATCGGGGAAGTTTTAATGGGATGTATTCATACTGGACCTTCAGGCTTTTAGGGACCCAATATGTCTAAAATCTTGGGTTTAGATTTGAACTCCCCCTATTTTGGTTTCTTCGCGCTTTGATATTCCTTGACTTCATTGTCTAACTCCCGTTTTCGTCTTACATAGTCATCCACATGAATAAATGTTTGGATCTTTGATAAAAGAGTGTTGACGATGTTGGGCTCCTTTTAGCCAACTTTGGTAGGGTTGGTTAGACCATGCCGATATGCTTGTATATATTGCTTTTTAGACAAATTAGGAATTTCTTGTGCAGCCTGATTAAATTGGGCAGTATAATCCCGAACTGACTCTGCTGGCCTCTGTTGGACATTAAGAAGAAAATCTGAAGTGGGTTGAAAAATAGACTGAGGAAGAAAATTTTGAAAGAACTTTTCTCCTAAATCTTTGAAATTGGTAATAATTCTCGCTGGTAGATGTGCATACCACGCTAGAGCTTTTCCTGTTAAGGAACATAGAAACATTCGACAGCAAGTGTTATCAGAAGCATTGCAAACATATATTTGGGAGGTAAATTGCATCATATACTGAGTTGGAACTAAAGATCCATCATGTTTTCTAACTTGACGTGAGGAAATTGATTTGGGACTAGGGCACAAGCATATGACTCAACTGAAGGGTTGTGTTGCAAAAAATCCCAACTACTTTCCAAAAGGCGTGTAGAAGGAGTCAGTTGAGCAAGAGTTTGGTTAGCCAAATCATGAATAGTTTGAGTTTGTGGAACGGGTGATTCTCTTTGAGAGAAAACATCTCCCAATGCCATATTAGAGGGAAATGAAGGAGACCGAAACTGTAGAACGATGAATTGTGGACGAGCGACAGAAGCATTTACTATAGAAACAATAAGGACAGACTGCTGAGCGCCTGTAAAAGAGTGAGAAGAGTTTGCAATTGTAAAATGTGATTTGGTTGCAAAGTGGAACTAGTTGTGTTAGTACCAGGAAAAGTAAAGTGAGAAGCAACAAGTCGTGTTGTTTGTGTACTAGGCATAGGAAATGGAAATGGTAGTGTCAAAATGGTTTGGGGTGCAGATGAAAGAGATGGAAGAGGATCAGTAAAAGGAATTTCTTATCTACTATCAGGATCGATAGCCATAACTCTATATGTGGGTAACTAGAAAAAACAATAAGAACAGCACAGTGGGCACCAATTATGAATTCTGCTATCCACCCGTTTATGAAAGTTAACCTGCAAGGCCACACAAATAAGAAAGCAAGGCAGGATTGTTCTCCTGGTTCATCTCTGATGTTTAAGTCAGTCTCCAATTCAACAGAGCAATAGTAAGATATTTAGAATCCAATAGGAAATTAATGAACAATATCTCTAGTTATAAGAGAAAATATTCTTGCTTCCCAAGGAAAGTTAATTATTTCCATGAAGAATGCATGACGTTGACAAGAGCAAATTAATCATTATGCCAGATTAGGTTGAGATTAATTTGCTTATGGCATATAGGCCAGAGTAAAATCTCCTTTATCATCAAAATATATTAGGACAAATGGGTTGAACCCAAATAATTAAGTCGATGAACTATCCCAAAATGGTTATGGCATTGGCTTGATTAAACTCTACATACGAATTCAAACTTGAAGAAACTTCAGAGTTTAAATTCTACTGCTAAACGAGCAGCTATTGCTTTGAGATTCAATTGAGAAGAAAGACCATGACATTGAATACAATAAGAGAAATATTGATGAAATAGAAAAGGGTGTTTGAAAGCTTGGCACCTGGGAAGGCTATGAAAATTTTAAAAGTAAATTACAAATACTCTGTCTGCTTGTATTTTTACTTGAACTTTGTTGGAATTTTCTTGTTTTATTATTTATCACATTGTAGAAAGAAATATAATTTTAATTAAATTTTTTTTATTATACTCTTTTAATATATTAACCTCTCTCTCAATTCTTGTATCATGAAAAAGTATAATTACTTCTTACCAATAATGTGAACAATTTTCAATATCTATTCCACCCATCATCCATCGTTCCAAAATTCAAGTTAAATTTTAAAATTTTTCAATGTCAATAAATAAGGTGAAAGATTGATGTTAAGGATAGTTTAATCTATACATACAAAAAAAATTTCTTAATTTCGTATATTCTTAATCTGTGTAATGTCTGAAACGTGACAGAAAAAAATTGAGAGTAAGAAATAGGGTTAGTTCCAAAGAAGTACCCCTAGGTTTAAGTTATTGTAAATTTAATATCCTATTTTTAAACATTGTCAATTAGGGGACAAAATGACGCCAGAGGCTAAATTATTCGGCCAGTAAGCATTTGGGTCGACAAGGGCACAAGAGTCTTTGCAATTTCTTTGAATTCCATTTATATTTTCTTTTAGTATTTTTTCCCCTAAACTTTCTCCATCAACGCTTTGTGTTGCAGAAAACCCAACTCCAGTGGCAGAACTATGAAGGGCCGTCAACCCCCCTAAATTTTTTATATTTATATATCATATAAAATTATATTTTTTGTCTAAATTAATATATTTTCTATTATAACATTCTAAATAAATAAAAATTAAATTTTCTTTTACAGGAAAAATAAAAATTAGGTTATAAATATTAAAAATATTAATTTATAATTAAATGATATACCAAACTTTTACATTTTTGACCCATTAGAGGTACAATTCTGGCCCCACCCCGACCGGTATGTCTCCTCCGACCTCATCCTCTTCCTTCTTTCTACGCAATTTACAGCCACCGAAAACCCAAAGACTCGTTCTTCTTCTTGTTTCTAAATTTCCAGCAAACAGAAACAGAGAATGAAATAATAGGGGAGAGAGAAAGAGAAAAAAAGGAGGAACTTTTGCGCGCCATGGTTGGGGTTTGTAGCAGAATGTTTGAGATAGGGGTGGGGGATGGAGCTTCAAGGACGGTGGTGATCGCGGAAAAGAAACGCAATTTCAAGAAGTGGGTCACCTGGCCCGTGCCTAGGAGAGATGGGGGAGGGGATTGGAATATAACTTGCGGCATTTGCAAATGAAAACCACAGCACATCACCTTTGGCCGCCACAACCGCATTGAACGTAAACTAGAAAAGTATAGAGGATTTGTTGCGAAAGAATTGAAATCAGAGGAAATTCACTAATAGATAGAGCAAAAAGAAAGAATGACAAAGTGAATATCAGTATGGGCACCAAGGAAAAATCTTGCCATTCTTACTTCTTTTTTTTTTTTTTGTTGCTTTTCTGGCCACTTGCTGATAATTTGCTTTTCCACCAGACACACGGACGATGAAATTTGAGAAGAAAAATGGAGTTTGTGAGTGTCAGGAGGAAGGGGAAAGAGGAAAAAAGAAAAATAAAAAGCTTTTTTATAAATTAGTGGGAATTAAAAATTGAATTTTGTTATTAGATTTAGGGTACATTGGTCATTTAAGTTATTGGGTGAAATAATTTTACGGCAGATGTAAATTGTTCATCAAATGTCAATTAAAAAAGAAAGGGTACTCAATTGACAAAACTCCTTTAAGTCAAGGGTATCTTTTTGACATTAACCCTATGAAATATCAATATTTTGGAAGTACATTGGAAGTACTTGCTAAATCTAAGCATTTGTGCGTTGCAGGATAAGGTAAGCTTCATCACTTAGATACTTCCACTTTACATATTAAGTGAGTTTTTGAGTATAAGTTACATATGAAGTAATTTAATATTACATGTCAATCTTGTGCTACTATTCTGGGACATTGTTTTTTCCGTTTCCTCCCAAATTAGTCGATAACTTTCAGATATCGAATTAGCGTGTAATAAAGTTTGAAAAGCAATTTTTATCTATAAGTTAAATTGCACTTTTTTCGATGTGTTAAATGTATTCCATAATCATAACTTATTATTTTCTTTTGATTTTGATGTAGTCAGTCCGTGGTTACTATCTACTCGGGGGTAAGCAAATCTCGGAAAAGCATAATTTTTGTTATCTTCCATGCAATTATTAACTTCCAAATAAAATATTTTTTATTTCTGTATTTAAACGCCTTTAGGAATAATGTTTTCAAATTAATTTTTTCTTCATTAATTCTTATCCTCCTTTAACATTACCTAACTTTAGTTAAATATTAGTTATTCTTATATTTTTATTGCCTTGAATTTAGTTTCATTCTAATTATGACTTTTGGTATAGCTAAGACCTTGTTTGCTAAAATAATTTATCTCTTAAAATTAATTTGTTAAAAGATGAATTAAGTTTGTTTGATAGCATACATTATTATAAGTGTATTGATAACAATTTTTGTACATCACTTAATTGTTCAACATGTTTTTAATTGTAGTTATAAATGTTAAGTGAAAATTTTGTACTTAAGTCTGAAATCTAAAATCTAAATATGTATAGTTTTTGTCAAATTGTTACACTTTTTGCATATAATTATTGCTTATTAATTGATTTCGTGTTTAGATTCAGATTTTAGTTTTCAAATTCAATGTTCAAACTTAAGATTTAGAATTTAGAACTTAAACAATTCATACTAATTACTTAATTTTTAGTCTTATCAAACAAGGTCTAAGATAAATAATAGTTAATAATAATAGGCAATAAGTTAATTGGAGAATGTTAAAATTTAAATAGAAAAAATAATAATGGGAATTTATTATGGAGGAGTTGGAGAGTCTTTCGTTATAGTTACATATAAGAAAATAGAAATTACATGAATTTCGTAAATGAAACAAAGAATGAAATTTGTAGATCACATCTGATCACATTACATATGTTAAAAGATAATATTTTTCACCTATTTCTCAAAACCTCCGTTACTAGAGACTATGCTCTAAACGAGGGGCCATGAAATTATGATGATCAGCTTCTCATAGTTTTTTTCTTGCTGTGGCCTAATTTCAAGAAATGGGTACTAAATAGGCCCATAATTTTTTTTAATCCGGAAGTGGTCACCTGAGATAACGCACAATGGCTGCGCTTAATGCGTTAAAAACTGACGTGGCAATGATGTGGCACTGACGTGGCCATAACGCACAACTATTGTGCATTATCACTCATGATAATGCACTTCCATTGTGCGTTATTATGAGTGATAACGCACAATGACTATGCATTATCACGTTATAAACCCAAATCCTAGCAGCCACCTTCTTTCTTCTTTCTCTTTCTTCTTCCTCCTTATTTCTTCTCCCTTATTTCTTCTTTCTCTCTTTCTTCCGCCTCATTATTTCTTCTTTCTCTCTTTCTTCATTCTCCTTATTTCTTATTTCCTTCTTTCTTCTTTCTTATTTTCTCCCTGAAAATTTTCAGACTCATTCGTCGCTGCCGCCGCTTGGTAAGTTCTTTTCCTCTTCCTTTTATTTTCTTCCTTCTTCTTATACTTTGGCTTCTCTTTTTCTAATACTTTTGTACTTTATTTCGAAATTTACAGTTAAAATTTAGTTAATATTTGAAGTTCAAGTTTGAATTGGCGTGACTTTCTTTGGAGTACAAAGGCTATTAAAGATTTGGAATGGAAAACGGTAGACTAGAGCTGCATTTTTAATTTTCGGTAAGTTTTTAGTTATTTAAATTATTTGGTGTATTGTTTATTAATTTTAATTATTGTGTGTTTGGGTTTGTTATTTGTTGTTTGTTAATCATTTTTATGAATTTTATTTGTTAATTTGAATTAATTCATTTTTGGTGAAAGTGGCGTTGGATTTATGTTTAAAATTGTTGTTATTAATAAATTTGTGCAAATTTGATAATTTTATGTATATAATTGTTATTTGTATTGCAAAAGTGATCTTAGGGTGATGAATTATTTTCATGAATTTATTTGGATAATTAGAGTTTATTTTTTTACTTTACTTTATGATTATCTAAATTTTTTTAATTAATTATTTTGCATCTTTCGTATAAATTTTTGAGTAGAAAAGATGAGAACCTGTTTTTTTTTTTTTTTTTTGTAATTAGTATAACCGAAACTTGGAAATTTAGAGTTTAATAATTAATACTTTTATTTAAATTCTAAAACCGTAATATTGAATTTACGAAGAAGTAAAATACTTACTTATACTATAAGTAACCTTAAAAAACTTAAAAATTCTAGTCTTTAAATAATAGAAAACTTAAAAATCTATTATTAAAATCCAAAATTTTACATCAAATATTAAATCGTAAAACTATATACTTTTAACATTAAACCTTAAAAAGCCAAAATCATAATATTAAAATCCTATAAGGTATATTATAAAAACCCTTAAAATTGATTTTTGAAACATTAAAAAATAAAACTAGAAACTCTGTAATAGTAAACCTCAAGAACCTTAAAATTAATATTTTAAACCTTAAACCGTAAAACTGTGAACTTTGTAACAGTAATTCCTACAACCTTAAAATCTTAATATTTTAAACATTAAACTGTAAAGCTGTAAACTTTGTAACAGTAAACCCTAAAAAAAACTAAAATCTGAATATTTTAAACGTTAAATCATAAAACTGTGAACTATGTAATAGTAAACCCTAAAAACCTTCAAATCTTAATATTTTAAACACCGTAAAACTCTAAACTTCAAAACAGTAAACCCTAACAATGATATTTTAAACATTAAACTGTAAAACTATAAACTTTCTAACCGCAAACCCTAAGAACTCTAAAATGTTAACAATTTATATATTAAACCGTGAAACTCTAAATTTTCTAACCGTAAACCGTAATAACACTTAAATCTTAATATTCTTGATAATTAACTTTAAATTATAAAAACATTAAAAACCCTAAAAACACTAAATTTGATATGCTAAAAATCATACAAACCCTAAAACCTTAAAATGAAGTGTACCATAAAGAACACACCTTAAAGAGTTTGGAATTATAATTTATTTAAAATTTTTTACTTTTAATATATAGATATTAACCGTAACTCAAACTATAAATAATGTAGATGAAAGAAGTCCCAGCCCACGTGCATCTGGGTCCCATAGTTCCTGATGTTTTATCAAGACAGCATGAGCACCGATCTGGTTTGATCTGGAGTGGGGATCACAAGACGTGTTTTACTGATCTTTAGTGTAGGCGTTTCGGGCGTAATCTATTCTAGTGCTTCAGTACGGCTCTCCGTAGGGTGGTGGAGCTTATTGACAGAACTGGGTTTGGAGGGGTGTTCAAATGTGGTTACATTGAGCTGAACCATGCACTTATTACCGCATTAGTTGAGAGGTGGAGACCAGAAACTCACACAATTCACTTGACTTGTTGTGAAGTCTCAATAACCTTACAGGATGTACAAGCACTGTGAGATTTAGGGATAGAGAGTTTGGCCGTTACAGGCCCTAGTTGGAGTGTAAACCCTAAACAATATTGGATTGAGCTTATCGAGAGACTTCTTGGTGTGCGGTTGTCTCTTACCCACTTTTCCGGTTACAAAATAATTCACTCTCGGCCTTCTAAATCATTAAAACATTATAAATACATTCCCGCATCTACAAAACACTTACAACATATCCAACTTCTCTTCCTTAATAATCCATTCATTCTTTTTCAATTCACAAAGTTCTTAACTTCTTCATATATCATCCTCCCTAAACATTTACAGTTAAGTCATTTTAAAATGGAAGCAATCAACCCTGTTAGAGTGATGCTATTTTGGGATTCTAAAATTGCGATGGATGCATATGGTCCCTATTTTACCAGAGTAGTGCGTAAAAGTTGAGCATTGCCAACGAACCGAATGATTTCACATGATGAACTAGTAAGGAAAATATTGAAATATCAAGATATGGATCCCAATCTCTGGAATGTTCGAATGACAATGAGGGTGCCTTCATACTACGAAGTGCATCATATGTTTTACTTTAATTTATATAGTATGAACAACGATGAAAAAATGCATTATCTATGGACTATTCTACCCCACCTAGCGAAGGAAGGGATTCATATTCTTGTTGAATTCGAGCATATCCAACAACAAAATATTCCAATTACACATGGCAGAAATACAACAACTTTGTCGGAACATATTACAGTGGTAACACAGATGGTTTCTGATGAACCGTCTATATTGTACAGTACCGTCAATAACGATAACGATGAGGTTGACGGATCGAACGGAGATGATGCCGTTTCTAGTCAATTTGAATCGGATGATGACAATGACCCGGAAGAAGGAAAGTTCCAAACTCCCCTGAACCTTGTAAATCCTGTAAACCCGGTAACCGAAAACATAGTGCCACAATGGGAGAGCAGCCAATGGTTCAACAGCGCTAGGTATGACTACACACATTCTGGAACATTCCTAGATATAGGCTCGGGTTCTCCTATAGATGACCTTGTAGAATCTGGTACCGTACGATTACTCGATTGGAATGACTCCATGACTGACATATAGTTAGGCATAAGATTCATTGACAAAGTGCAGGCAATAAGTGCGGTTCATTAGTAGTCTATCAGTATGGGTCGTGAATACCGAGTTTTGAAAAGTAAGATTGATACATAGACCGCAAGATGTTACCATCACATTGACGATAATTACTGTTCATGGTACATCCGTATAAAACAGAAATCAACGCACAGTCGATGGGAAATAACCAGATTCGTAAAAGAACACACATGCCTTGTACAAATTGAACAAAATAAACACATAAACTTGTCCTCAAAATTTATATCAATGTCTATATCACACCTAGTTGCCAACGATCCTAAGATACCTGTGTCGAACATCATTCAAGAAGTGCAGGTATTGTTTCAAACAGGTACAAGCGGGCATGGTATGCTCGAAAATTTGCCATCGAGAGGGTTTTTGGTTGTTGGGAGACAATCTTCAACATTTTACCTAAATGCTTACAAGCTGTACAGGATTTGAACTCGGGGACTATAGACGAATTTTTGCATCACAGAACAAGCAGTCCCCTAATTATGTTTTCAAATTTGTTTTCTGGTGTTTCTCGCCATGTATAGACGGATTTCCATATTGTCGGCTGGTGATTTCTGTGGATGGAACACACTTAAAGGGACAATACAAGGGCGTGCTGTTAATTGCAAGTACGTGCGATGCAAATAATAACTTGTTCTCACTTACTTTTGCAATTGTTGATAAGGAATCCTCCGAGAGTTGGAATTGGTTCCTTAAAAATTTGCGAGAATACATTGTCAAAGATCGCCACGTATGCCTTATTTCTGATCGCCACAAAGGTATTTTCTCTGCTATTCAAAGTCAACCTTTATGGAAACCACCATTTGCAGTTCACCAATTTTGTTTACACCACATTCGAGCAAATTTCAACTAGACTTTTAAGAACACAAACCTAAAAAGCTTGATGTGGCACGCCGGAACAGAATCAAAACAATGGAAATTTGACGGTGCAATGAAAGATATTCAAGAAAGAAGTGTTGATGCTTACATTTAATTGATGAAGTTGGACCCAAAGAAATGGACATTGTTGCATGATGGCAATCACAGACACGGTATCATGACAACTAACATTTCTGAAGCACTTAACAGTGTGTTGAAGAAAGCTAGAGTTCTACCTTTAAAAGCCCTGGTTGAACTAATATTCAACAAACTAGTTAAGTACTTTCACCAACACCATGAAGAGGCTGAAAATTGTGTGCATCCACTTCCAATCGGAATTTTTGACAAGTTCTTGTGGATTGAAATGAAATCAAGAGAACAAAAAATTACAACTTACAATTTGCGAGAGGGAATATACATAGTCAAATCTCCAATCCGGGTTTCTGGTACGGACAACGTCTATACATTGCGGATAAATAATAAATCATGTAGCTGGGGAAAATGGTAAACATATACATTGCCTTGTTCTCATGTTCTTACAGTGTGTAGAGAAAATAGGTCGAGAACAGATACTCATGTGCCGGAGATATATTCGCGACAAACGTACAGAAGAACTTTTCATCCGGTCTTGATTGAGAACTTTTGGAGGGATGTTCCTTTCAATTTAACATTTTATCCTCCAAATATGAAAAATGAACGAATTAGGAAACAGGGGCAAGCGATTTCAGGGGGAAATGGATTATAGAAATTCAGATTCTCCCCCAAGATGTGGCAGATGTCGCATGCCAGGACATAATAGAAAAATTGTAATAACCCCGGACCGAGCAATGTATAAGTTTGCCATTTTTTTGAAATTGTTGTAATAACACAGGTTTCTATTAATGAAATTATTCTTTCAATTTCTTCTAATTACTACATCATTGCTCTAAACTTTTACAATATCTTTAGTATTACTTCTTCAAATAACTTGAGATGAAATGGTTAAAAGTTAAATACACTTTCCAAGAAAACGATATAAATATTATCATCACAAATACACTTAAAATAAGTTAAACATAATAAATACAGTCTTTTTAAAAAAATTATATAATTATAAGTTTTCCCAAAAAAAATTTTCATTAAAAAAAAATTAATGAAAAAAAAAAATTACGTGGCTGATAACGCACAACGAGTATACATTATTGCCTAATCATAACGCACAATCATTATGTGTTATCACTCACATCGGTTGATTAGTGGAAAACATGTAATTAGGTGATAATGCACAATGGTTGTGCGTTATCATTATCGATAACGCACAACCATTGTGCGTTATGGCCACTTGTAGATTAAAAAAAATCTGGGCCTATTTAGTACCCATTTCTTGAAATTGGGCTACACCAAGATAAAAACCGCTTCTCATACTATGGCCTTGGACCCAGAGCCGCCTATGCATTTTGATTCCACCCACTTTTGGTACCACATATTGGATCTGTCGTTCGATTTGTTACATACCAGGTATTGGCTGAAGGTTAGCTTTCTTTTTATAGGATAGTCGAATCCTTGAAATTCGAAGCACAAAAAAAAAAAAAAAAAAAAAGCTGGCCAAATTTTCCATATCTGATCAGTGGTCCGAAGTAATAAACCTTTGAGGAGGTGTATTCTTATCAACATGCCCAGTATTTGAAAAGTAAAGGCAGAGGTGCAATGCCTTCGTAGTTTTTGTTATTTTTGCGGACATATAGGACATCTTTTCTCCCACTGCGATGTCATGAAGAATACTTCACCAAAACGCAATTAACCAGTGAGGATTTCTCGTATAAAGCTGATCTCAGTGCACTTGATCGATCTCATACTAAGATTGTATATCATGAGAAATTACACCTTGCAGGAGACAATGGTTTCATAGCAACTTCTTGTAATCACAAACCATTGCCGGCGGCCAGTCGTACCAGCAGCAAGCATGCCTCCAGTACTACGAGGCGGCAGTAGGAAAACTCTAGTCACTAATACTCAATTTCCATTGGGTCAACAACCACGACAACTTGCTGGACACGGAGTAAAGACCCACCAACAACAAAGTCTAGGTCATCAACTTTAGTGGAGGCCTCCCTAACCTCTTAAAACCTATTATTGAATCATGCAAACCATTGCAGCCACCAGAAATAGCATCAGAACTAATATCAACAAACACCAGCCTGCTAGTGTCACCAAATACAAGCAGCCCCACCTTGACAATGATATTTCAGCAAAAGTAAGTTATGCGTCTTCTCTTTACTTGTCTTCTGCATACTCAATCATTTGTCTAATTCCACTTCTATTGGCAGTTATTTTTCTTCTTGTATTAATTATAATTTAACTCTAAGTGATTCTTTGATTAATTGCTACTATTCTACTAGTTTTAACCCCTCTCTGAATGACTTTTCCCCTCTATGCAATGAATTCTCACTACACTTTCTGCACCAATTCCAGACCAAATAAAGGAACAACCCGCCCACATGTATTCGTCACTTCTATGGAAAATAGGTTTATGAGAAATCTCAAAGCAATAATAAAGAAAGGCTGTCTTTTATGGAAAATGAAGTTTTTGAAAAATCACCAAAAAACAGTTCTAATAAACCTTTCTCTACATGTAATTCTTCTATTGATACTTAACCATGTGTAATTCCACCAAATTTCCACATATTTAATGATCCCATTTTTTAATTTAACTGACATGTATCCCCAATATTCTAAGATGATATTCCACCGAACAACCAACCCCTGTCGCTAATTCTCCTACGGAGCTGCATCCCATCATCCTCGAAAGATATGTCCTCTGTTCCCACCAAAACCCCAACCCTTTCTTCTTCTCTAGAATTTTTTTCCATTCTTTCTCCTCGAGTGCCACAACCCACTGTCAGAACACCCCTAGGTCGACCAGCCCCATGCCGAAACAATCTCAGATTCCCCTAGTGTTGAGCATGCTTCCCTCCCTTAATGCATTGTTGCCTCTCCCCCACCACCTTGGTGTTTAAAAATGGGTATATCTTAATTATACACAACAGGCAAGTGTACCTATCATTAGTAAAAGAGATACACCCGGATTATCGAACTTAGGGAACGAATAAGCTCAAATACTACCTGTTAAATCTAAGGTCTAGTCTAACAAAATTGATTTTTGTTGCTTTAAGAAGACTTAAAAACTAAGAAGAAAAGATTAAATGAAAACAAATTGCTTGAGAGATAGAAATATGAGAAACGAGTTTGAATGGTGGAATCCTCGTAACTTTTGTCAACTATTTTAATTGGAAAAATCACAAAACGATGTTTAAGAGACACAGGTTGGATCATCACATGTTAATCGGGCAATCCCTATTTCTAGGTGAATGCCACTCTACTCACTAACCTTTAGATGAGAATCTCTTCCCTTTGCAACCGACTATGAATGCAATTAGATTAGCTGATCTAAAAGAACTAAAATTGCAAAGAACATCTCTTCAACTGCCAACTTTTATTATGCAATTCCAACCAATCTTTTGATATAATCGATTTCGCACAAATCAATTAAACCACAAACATAATTGAACAACAACCCAATGAAAAACAAACATCAATTTCAGAAAAATCCATAAAAAACCATATCATCCAAAAGTTAGGGTTCAACCCTCATTCAATCCAAGGAAAATTTAATTACTCAACATTCTAACAAAACTCAAATCAATATTAGTATTCATAAATAGCAAGGGAAAAAAAAGCTTAAGATAAAGAAGAGTGGTCCCATGGAAATTACTCCGTAAATTGACTCCAGAAAGAAAGCTTAGTATTCATCAATAGTAGTATTCATAAATAACAAAACTCTCGAATTACTTGATGAACCTTGAAATTATTGAGTAAATTGACTCCAATCTACTCGAGAATCTTCAATTCAATGTTTAATTAATGAAAAATTACCTAATTGAAGAGGAATTGAGAGGGGTTTTGATGCAAATTTTTTGCCCCCAATTCCTCATCTCTAACTTAAAACTGAAGAATGCCTCAAAAAAGGTAAAAAATTACATATAAAAAGCTGGAAACACATTAACTCGTGTTATTGTCGGGACCTATCGTCCGCGGTAGGGTTCTGTTAAAACTCTTCCATGAATGCTCTTGACTTACCGTAGCCAGTAAGCTTCTATCCAACTTATTCTTTGAGTTCCATACCCATCGCAAGCGGTAGGTTAGCCTCCCGTCGGCGTTGGGTTACTGTATTTGGTGCCGACAGCTTCCATCTTCTCAATTTTTGCTCGTTTTCACTTTTATTCTCCATCTTTTTCATCAGGAAGCGCCTAAGATAAAACGAAAAGGGAAATTATGTAAAGTATACATTTTATGTACTAAAAATATTGTAAAATAATGCAATTAACATATAAAAGTAAAGACATTATGACACATATCACACTTCCACCGAATCCCACTGACCCACCCCCCAATTGCAGAGCCATCGACCCCCTCCTCTTTTTTTGAAGATCATCTAGGAGTCAAGCAGAACTATTTTTCTTGTTTATCGACTTCAACTACTGCCAATGATGTTGTGGCTCTTACGTCAATCACTGCAAGTGTTGATTTGGTTGGAAAGAGTTTTGAAAATAAAAAAAAAAACTTAAAAAATATTTATGGGAAGCATTTAATTGAAGCTCATTCAACGGGGAAAACTTTGGACCCTATGCATGATATTTACTTGGTCCACCAAACCCGATGTGCTTTTTAAAATTCAAACCAAAATGATAATTTATGAAAAAAGAATTCTTGGGCCAAAATGATGATTTAGAAATAAATAATCTTGTGGCCCAGAATAATGTGGGTTGTCTATCATCAAATACTTATTCTGAGTCTATTGATCTTGTTATTACCTCCCGTAATTCTTACAATGACTTTGGAAATCAAACTTTTAGGAATTTTTACCCTCAAATGATTATTCAAATTTTATTGATTTTGTTAAAGACTCATCTTTTTCCTATAGTCAATTTATACTTTCAATGTGGGATTCTAATACCCAGACTGATATTAATTCTCCTACTAACCTTTCTCCTTTAGAACAAAAGCTTCTTGTCACTACTGCAAGTTCTGAAAATTCCAAAATGATGGGAAAAGGGAAGGATAAAGTTGATGAGAATGGAGATGTGAAGAATAGGAAGTCTTCTACTTTTAAGAGGATGGCCCGACTTACAGGATCTAGAACCAAATCCCCAACTAGGGCACCATTTGCTCCCATTGAAAACTTTGAAATCAACGAGGGGCCACTTCCCATGAAGTGTGCTATGGAGCAAACTTTAATAGATGTTGATGACCTTGTTAAGAGATCAAAGACTTCTGATTCTGATTCTACTCTTGTTCCAGTAATGGTGGTTGTTAATCAGAACCATCAAGGACAATGAGTATACTATGTTTGAATTACCGAGGGTTAAGCAACCCTTGTGCAATTAAAGCTCTCGGTAGTGTCATTGAGTTTGAAAAATCTTTTATTATTTTTTTATTTGAGACCAAATGTTTTAAAAATAAAATGGCTAGTATACCCTTACTTTTGATTGTGGTTTTTTGTTGATAAGATTGGGCTGTTTAGTGGCATTGGTATTTTTTGGAATAAAGATATTTCGGTCTTTTTCCTATGTTACTTTTTTCGCCATATTGATGTTTCCGTTTCTTTGGTTAATTCTTTTAATTTTTGTTTTACTGGCTTCTGTGGTAATCCTAAGACCAATCTTAGACGCCACTCATGAGGTCTTTTAAGGCATTTACATTCTCTCTCTAATCTTCCTTGGCTAGTTGCAAGTGATTTTAATAAGAGTTTTTTGCGAATGAAAAAACAGGTCAAGGCCGGAACACATGGTAGATTTTTACAACTTTGGCAATGCTCTCATTAACACGGGGTTATTTGATTTGGAATATATTGGCCCGAAATTCATGTGGAAGGAGCAAAAGACCTCCACTGATTATGTGCGACCTCGGAACAGAGGTCTAATTACTCCCAACTTTTCCAGATTTTTCCTTCTTGCACTGTTCATAACACTTCTGCTAGATAATTTGATCACCTTGCACTTGTTATTTGTTTATCCCCTGTATATAACCTTCATGATCATAGAAAAACTAGGCCCCATCATTTTGAGCCTCACTAGATCAAAAACAAGGATTGCCTTGATTTCTTTGATCAAAGAAGAGGAATATTGGAAAACAAGTTCAAGGGCTGATTGGCTCATGGAAAGAGACAGAAGCACTGTTTATTTTCATCACAAGACGTCATAGAGACTTAAGTGAAACTCCATTCTTTCTGTTGTTGACTCTAATGGCAACATGGTTTTTGACCCAAAAGATATTGAAAATGTTGTTCTCCATTACCTCCATTCCATTTACACCTCTAACAACTCTCTCTCTCTCTCTCTCTCTCTCTCTCTCTCTCTCTCTCTTGGAGGATGGAATGATTGATAAGGTATTGAGCAATGAAGAAGTTACCTCTTTGGCAAAGGCATTCACTTATTAAGAAGTCATAAAGTCTCTAAAGAACATGAAAGGACGGAAATCTCTTGGGCCGGATGTTTTACAAGCCTATTTTTTGCATAACTATTGTAATATCTTGGGGTCAAATGTAATCACTATGATTCTTGGTATCTTAAATCAAGGTGAGGATATTAGTGCTATTTGTGATACCAACATTGCTTTAATTCCAAAAATTAAGACTCCCATTTTAGTTAAAGAATATATACCTATAAGGCTTTCTATATCCTCTATAAATTGGCTTCTAAGACCATTGTTAATAGACTTAAACCCCATATGGCCTATGTTATTCTTGATAGTCAGAGTGCTTAAAAGACTCATCACAGATAATTTCATTATTACTTTTGAAGCTTTCCATTTTATGTCGCATGGGAAAATGGGTCGAGCCATTTTGCTCTAAAATTAGACCTTAGCAAGGCTTTTGATAGAGTTAAGTAGAATTTCTTAGAATCTATCATGAATTTTCCGGAATTTCCTAGAATCTATCATGAATTTTTCTCCAAGTTTGGTTTCTCTGATCATGAGATGTATATGTTTTGTGCGCTTCTAAGTTCTTGTCAGTGGTACCTCTCTGCTAGTTTCTCCCTTACCCAAGGCATCTGCCAAGGAGACCGCCTTTCACCATCCTTATATATTATTTGTGAGAAGGTCTCTCCTCTAAGATCCTGTACACTTAGAGGAAGGAGCCTTTTTTATTGCTTGCATTTTAATTCCGCATGTCCCTCTATTTCTCACCTTTTATTTGCAAATGCTAGCATCATTTTTTAAAGCGGAAGCTCAACAAGTTGAAGCCATAAGAAAAGTTCTTCAAGACTACGTTTTTATATTAGATCAATAGATAAATTTCCAAAAATATGCTATTTTCTTTGATAAATCTATTTCTTCAAAATTATAGAACTCTATTTCTTCAAAATTACAGAACTCTATTTCCTATATGCTAGGCATTACGACCACTAAAGATTATAGTACCTACCTAGGTCTGCCATGTCTCATTGGGAGAATTAAAAAGCAACATTTTCAATTTTTTAAAGATAGAGTTTGGAAAAAATTAAATAGTTGGAAGGAAAAGATTTTATCTTAAGCAGGAAAAGAAGTCCCGATCAAAAATGTTGTTCAAGTTATCCCCTCTTATGCTATGTCCTGCTTTAGCTTCCCTGAAAATATCATTCAGTCCTTAAACTCCGTGGTTCTTCAATTTTTTTCAAGCGCAGGTCTGAGGGAATAAAAATTTATTTTGGAAGTCTTGGGATAATCTGTGTAAAAAAATATATATGGAAGAGATGGGTTTCAAAGACTTTAAGGGTTTTTGTTTTGCACTCCTTACTAAGCAGTGTTGAAGCATTATAAATTCTCTATCATCCTTGGTGGCTAACTATCTCCAGGCCAAATACTTCCTGTTCGGAAATTTCCTGGGTACTTCTCTAGGGTTTAGGCACTTCTATCTCTGGTAAAGTCTCCTAGAGGGAAGAAATCTCCTCTCTTTAGGCCTCCAATCCCGTATTAGCAATGGTATCTCTACAAAAATTTTACATGACAAGTGGATCCCCTCCCTTCAAGGGTACACTCCCTCTTCCTCCTTCTCTAAAGGTCTTGTCAGGAATGTGTCAGAACTTATTTATTATAACCATGTTTGACAGAGAGAAGACCACATTAGACATCTCTTTTTACATAATGAAACAGAGGATATTTTACAAATCTATCTAAATCCATCTTGGCATGTTAACAAGTCGATATGGCACTATATATCAAATAGAATCTACATTGATAACTTCGGTTACAAATCAGGAATGAATTATATGTGTTCCATAAGAGAGTTGGAAGGAATCCAAAGTCCATAATCCAGACTATGGAACTCAATTCACAAGCTTCCAGTACAACCTAAAGTTAGAACGTTTTTATGGAAATCCTGCCAGAACATCCTCCCTATAGGAAGCAACTTGTTAAGAAGAGTGTTGTTAAGAAGGGGATTGATGTTTTCAAATGAACTCCTTGTCTTCACTATCATCCCGAAGATGACAGACATGCTTTATTTGATTGTGTTTTTTCCAAAAACGTTTCAAACCTCTTACCCATTGGTGACAAATAAAGAAAGATTTCTGCCCTTAGTTTCAAGGACTTGTTCCACACGATTTCTACACAGTTCCATGAGAAAGAGGTTGCTATATTTGCTACTTGATCTCGGTTGATAAGGTATGCTCATAGCAAGCTCTGAAATGAAGGTTCTTGCTCTACTGGGAACGTGGTCGCTTCATAGTCCATTTATCTATCAGATGAGTATAGTGCTCTCTATCACCATCTATCATCCTCTGTAGAAACTGATGCTTCTGTTCCATCCCACCGTATTTGGAAGCCTCCTGTCCCAGAAATTTTGAAAGTTAATACTAATGTAGCTTTTGTTGGAATAAAATAGGCATCAGGATTCCTGTATGCAGTCACTTTGGTATCCCTTTGTTAGAAAAGGCCATTCTCAGAATTGACCGACTTTTAGTGGATATTGGTGAACTTAATGTAATTATTGAAGGATATGTAGCTAGATCCTCCCTTTCTAGTCGCTTGATTATGGAGAGTAATTTGCTTCTGCCCATGCACAATCTCTCCTCTCATTGAGATGATTATTCTGATCTTGGAGCTCTTTCCTCATTTTCCCTTGACTGCATAGACCATAATTCCACTAGTTTCTCCTATGTTTATAGGTCAGGCAACTATCCGACTCATTTACTAGAAAATTTTGCTTTGCAATCTTCTGGAACTTTGGAATGGACACGTAACATTCCTCCTGTTATAAAGCATGCTATCCTTTTGGATTTTACTAATATATAATTACCTCTTCCCTAAAAAAACTGAATTTTGGAGATACTCTTAAACTATCTATAATATTTTAGTAAAATAAAATATAATATTTATTAGTTATATAATATTTTTTTAAAACATTTTTTTATTCCTCTATTTAAATGTCTCTCCAAAATTCATGTAACTAGTATATGTACCAAAAAAAGAAAATGATGACATATAAGTATTTAGCAATTCACTAAATACTTTCAACCTCCAAAATCAAATTTCATGATTGATAAAATTAAATTTCAAGAATAATAACTTCTGATAGAGTGTTAAAAATCTATACTCATCAATTTATTGCATTATAAGCTTTCTAAAGCCAAATAATTTTGGAAGAGGAAATTGAGTAAGTACATAGGTTTATTACCATTTTTAGTTGAACATTTCCTCAAAGGCATCTATGTTTTAGTATTTGAATATTGAGAGGTTTATTACAATTTAAGAAATATCTCTAAAACAAACTTCATGATTTTGAAAATTTGATACTTAAAAATAAAATTTCAGAATCATACATATGCACTTCCATTATAAACTTCCAAAACCAAATAATTTTGACAAACATCATAAAGTAGAGGAAATTGTGAGGAAGTTTGTTATTGTATGGAAATTCTCTCCTATCCCCCAAAGAATACTATAGTAGGATTGACTCTATCCACGGTTTCAATTATTGCCAGATTTTACAAAAAATATAGAAGTTAACTTCGAGTGTAAAGGAAAACAAGGAATGTATAGGAAGGATTTAATCATGTTTCAAGGTGATGAAGATCTCTCCTTACATGATATTTTTGGAACTCTTGGTGAAGTTATAGAAAAATCAAGTTATGCTTTTCTAGAAAGGAAAATCAAATTATGGGACTTTGTGTAGGGCTAATTTAATTTCATAAGTACTTATTCACTTGCTCTTCTTCGGGTCTATAAGAAGCTTTGATCATCAGCAAGCAATGAATTTACCACAAAAATAGATTCAATGTTTTTAAAAAACTTTTCCCCTTCTCCACCCTCATCTGGTTGATTTAGAAAACAATTCTACCTAAAATAATTTTAATACTTATAAATTTCAAAAAGTATTTTAAAGCATTAGAAATTCCAATGCAGAAGAGATAGATATTATATATCGCAAATAAATTTATTGAAGGCTCTTCCTCTCCTCTATTCTCGTCTACTAAAGCATTATATATATATATATATATTACACAGAGGTATTTGAATTAGAAGTAAAATTATAGTTGTAGTAGAGTTCTTCAGAAAATTTAAGTTTCAGAATTAATGTATAAGGTTGGAGGATATGATATTAGCTAATTAGGAAGATATGTAGCCAATCGATTTCAGCCACTTGGCAAATTAAGAAATCATGCTTCTCAATAATGTCTAGGTGGCAATATAAAAGAACTCTATCCCAACTTTAATATATATTATATAGATTTCTATTATATCTTCTATGTTACAAATAACCAAAAGACTCTCTAACTCATCAATGAATAACTTCTTATGAGGTATACCAAAAGCCATTAGAATCACAATATTCCAATATACTCAAACTTAATACTTTATCTAATTGGAGGACATTTTAGGTACTTCAGAAAAAGTATAAATCACTATGACGTCTATGACACTCTTAGAATAGTAGAGATTATTATTAAAAGAAAAAAATTCAAGAAAAAAAATAGGGCAAGGTAATCATAATTCATCCATCATAGAATAGTTCGTCGCAAATCATAAAAACATATATTGGAACAGATGAGTAGTCACTCTTCCCCTTTGTTAAGTTATGTTTATGTATTGTATAGCTGTATTTAGTCTTCCTTATTTTACTATGTTTGATTAGGTTGCTTTCTAATAGGTCTCCTTCATATGGTAGAAAAGATGAAATAAGACTCTTCGTACTCTATATATATTATGCATAATAGTAACAAAAATCCAAGCTTTGTTGCTCAATTTCTCTATATTGAAGCACTAAAGTCTTGGACATGGTAGACCCTATCTTGAAGAAGAAGAAAAAAAAAAAAAAAAAAATGCAGACCCAATACCTCTAGTTGCCACATGAATTAGACACCCTAGTTCATGTTTTTTTGCCATGCCTATTTTCTTTGACCATATCATTCAACCTTTTCTAAACCAAATCCTTGATTCCTTCTATTTGAAATTTCTCATATTGCAATTTAGTTAAAATCCTATTACTCGCTTCTTTGTCCTCTGCCATTAAGTTTTTTTTTTTTTTAATATTTCTATTATATCTTATAATTTGCTTCATTAAAGTTTAGAACATTATTTTAAAAAAAAAAAATTATATTCAAGTCACGTAGCTTCATCGAAGAAACTTTGTAACGCCTAGATTTAGAAATTAAAATTGGACATTCATGGATGTTTCATCACAAGAAACTCTGAAGTGACATCAAAGGAATTTTTCAGCGATTGATGGTGGAAGCTAGTGCGACTAATGGAAGAGATCACAACAACTACAACTGATGGAAAAATACCACAATGACTGTGATTAATGAAAGAAGAGCACATTGATTGATGGCGAAAAATACTACGACAGAGATTGATGGCAAAGACTACATGACTGATGGAGGAAGACTACCGATGAAAAAAATTGAAAAATTGTGGCAAGTTGAACATGCAATTTGCACATTATAATTTGAAGGATGGTGTTGGGATATCACATCTAGTATTTCATTATGCTAGAATATCTTAAATACTATAGGAGATTACCTAAGATTCTTATTTAGTAGTATTATGATAGTATTCTTTATTAGTAGTTGATTAGAATAATTATTCCATTATTAATTTCATTAGGAATTTTATATTACTTAGAATTAGGATACTTTGAACCCTATAAATAGTTGATTATAATGAATAATAAACACACAAATATAAGCATTGAACATTATTTTTTCTGTGGCTTAAATTTCTTAACATGCTATCAGAGCGGCTCTTCATATAATTTCCTCTAATCTAGTTTTCTATGAGTGCACTAAGCATATTGAAATTGATTGTTATTTCATTAAGGACGATTTTCAAGCTTCTTGAGTCTCCCCTGTCTACTTCCTACTAATGCATAGCCTGCTGATATATTCACTAAAACCTTGGGACAATATCAGTTTCACTTCTTATTGGGAAAGTTGCGCATTTGCAATCTACACGCTCGACCTTTAGGGTTGTGTTGAGATATGTTGAGATTTGTATAGCTGTATTTAGTCTTCCTTATTTTACTATTGTTGATTAGGTTAATTTCTAATAGGTCTCTTTCATATTGTAGATATGATGAAATAGGATTCTTCGTACTCTATATATACTATGCATAATAATAATACAGAAACTCCAAGCTTTGTTGCTCAATTTCTCTAAACCGAAACACTAAATTCTTTGAAACCCTTCCTCTTCCTCACCAATGAATAGGTCATTATAAAAAGGTGTATAATCTATAGCAAAATGAAATTCTTTATCTTTGTCATATCATCTTCATTTCCCTGAAGTTCCTCAACTCTAACCTCCGTCAAGCAACGCTGCCGACACTCAACGGAAAGAAGCTTGCAACAAAGACATGTTATATCTCTACCGATGTTCTTCTTGTCATAGAAGAACGTGCATAATCCAAAAAAAAATTTTAAAATCATCAAACGGATATGAATAAGGTGCTAAACTTAAAACAAATTTCTAGTAATCCACAAATTTTAACCACCACCCACTATATCTAAATGATAAAATTGCAAATCAACAGTGAAAACTAACATGCTAGCCTCATCCAATTATTGAAAAGAATTTTTGGAAAAGAAAATTGATCACCTCACAAGATTAAATATCTTGTGGAATTAATGTCATATTTTGCCCTCAACATTTGATATGCTCTCAGGAACGGTCCCTGACATTTTTCTTCACTTTTATGGTCATCAACATATTTCCCCCCTCCTTGAATGGTTTTTTCATTCCAACTTAACACCCTCCTAACGCTTCTAGAACATCTCATCTCATGTCACGGGAAAAGAAGTAAAATAAAAGGAAGAAAATAAAAATAAAACAAAAAGATATAATCCCCAATTCTAGTGCTAACTGAGAATCGATTGGGAGCGAGAGAGGGAGAGCTCGACACGATACTTCAAAGAGCAAAATGTTTTTAAAATCCAATCTCAACACCATTGAAGAGATTATGAGAGATCTTGATTTTGAATGGCTATGGAAGAGAATCCTTCTCACAAGTGATCTCGAAACAAGATTTTTATCATATAGAAATGAACCAAAAAAGCTTCCAAAGCTAAAAGAATTCCCTCACTCCCTTTGGAAATTTTCTTAGATAAACCAAAGCAAGGTTTCTCTCTCTCTCTCTCTCTCTCTCTCTCTCTCTCTCTCTCTCTCTCTCTCTCTCTCTCTCTCTCTCTCTCTCTCTCTCTCTTCTAAAAGCATGATAACTAAAAAGTTTCAGTGAATCAGACAAACCCAATTTCCGTAGCTCAAACATCATATATACGAAATCAATTGGTAAAATTGCAAAATTTCTTGTAATAATAATTAATCGGCTTCCTTCAATATACCATTTTCTTGTTGAATTTCTTCCTTCAATGGTGTTGAGATTGGGTTTTAACACAAATTTTTTTCAGTATCATGTCGAGCTCTCCCTCTAGCTCCCAATCGATTCTCAGTTAGGGCTAGAATTAGGGATTACGTCTTTTTGTTTTATTTTTATTTTGTATTTGTTAGTTTACTTTTTCGCCACCATGACATGGAGATAAAATATGTTAGAAATGCTAAGAGGGTGTTATGTTGGACGAAAAGAATTCTTCATGGAGCGGAGAAGAATATGTTGATGACCATAAAAGTGAAAAAAAATGTTAGGCACTATTCTTGAAAGCGTATCAAATGTTAAGGGGCTATATATGACATTAATTCATATCTCATGAACAATGGAAAAAGAATTCTACCCTAAAGCCTAATGAACTAACTTCTAGTATCAGATGGGTCTACTTTGTAAATACCATCCGATAACTCCTTTCTTTCTCTCTCTATCTCTGCGACTCACCACCTGCAATTCCACTTTAGGGATCTCTTCCTTTGGCCAGATCCGTTCAATGCCTTCGGTAGGAGTTTGGATCTTTGCCAACTTTTCTTTTCTTCTTCACCTTCTTTCTTTATAATGCTTTATTTTAATTTTTTTTCCTACAAATCACTCTAAGTTTTCTTCAAAGAGGTTTTCTTCATGATCCAAGATACAAAGGCAAGATCTTCCTTCGATCTGTTCAAATCATGTGTTTGTTATACTCTTCAGAGTAACTTTTCAACCCGAAGTCAATCTGGGCCCCTTCTCAGATTTCTACATCTTTCTGAGGCAATTTTCAAAACCTTTGACACGGCCATGGTTTTGTAAATTGTTGTCTTTTAAGGGAGATGAAGATTTTGAGTTTCTCTTGCCGAGGTGATTCAAAGATTGCACTGAAGATGATTGTGTCTGTTTTTATTACTATTTTTAGTGTATTTGTCCTTCACCTACCTGTGGTTTTATTTTCTGTTACTTCATGTAATTTTATCTATGGTTATCCCAATTTCTTAAATTTTCTCTTTCGCTAGGATAGAGAAAAAAATTGAGAACCGTTTTGATTGTAATGACTTCAGCTCATTTCATATCAATAGATCTTATTCAGCCAAAAAAAACTTCTAGTACCAAATAAGACATTATCTATTGATGTAGTCAAAAAACATAAATATAAAGGGTTAATTACTTTAAAGTACGCTTATATTTGGTATCTTTTTTACTTTAGTATCTTAACATTATATTTGTAACAGTTTAATACCTTATGGCATATGACACTAAAAAAATTTTCTTTTATGACTAAAATACCCCTTTTATCTACAAAGATTATTTTATTGAAATGGAAAAAATTTATTATTTTTAAAAAAATGATCTTATGCTTAAAAGATACCTTTACTAAAAATATTGTGTTTATCCCAATTTCCTAGAAAATCGAATTAAAAATTAACTAGAATTTTAACTACATTTTTTAAAATTTTCATTTAGAGAAATATGAACCTTCTCCAAATATAACTTCACTTTACTTTTTCGTTTGAGTTTTTCTAATCTAAAAAATTATATGAAACTAATAATTAACTAGCCCTCTTTCCTGTGCTTGAAGTACGGGTGAATATTTACCAAAATATATAAAATAAATGTCACTAATTTTTTAAAAGTCATACAATTATCATAGTATTTGTAATTTAAATATAAGAAAAGTTTAACAAACATACATATACTCATGCATATATATAACTATTCATCCGATTATTCCCCACTCCTCGATAAAGAAAATATATATGTATATGAATAAATATACAGTTATATGATGGGATATTTATAAATAACATTCTAATTTTATAATTTATACCTTCCAACACATTTTTTTATAAGGTAACTCGATAATTTCAAGAGTTTTCTGATCTAATTATATTTCTTCTCTAACATCTATAACATCAGGCTCAGATATTATATACTTTTTTATTCCATGTATAAATTCGCAAAGCATATGTAACATATAATATTGTTAATTTATAGGACATAATATAGAACAATAAATATATGAATATATAATTAGAATCATACCTCCTTCAACATTTAGTTAGATTCCAGCAAAAAATTTTACGTTAGCGATCGTGAGGCAGTAAACTTTCGACTACCTCTTTAAATATTATAATCATTGAGTTTGACTTGAAAAACAAATCGATGAGTTATGAGGTCGTTCATTAATGATTTTAGAGTATTTGCTTGCCCATCCATCCTATAAAAAGAAAATAGGTAAGACATCTATTAAACGATGACAACACAATAATAGTTGATTCATACATAATTAAAATATTTCTACACGATAAACATACTTTTAGATAAAATTGAACCACTGCCTCAATATCATGTCAAATGACTTTTTCAACCTATTTATCAAAAAGTACGAACCAAGCGCTTCCAGTTCTGTCGCTTGCTAAAACTTTCAGTTCATACGAATAAAAATACAACATATTCATTATGTTTAAATATTTATAAACCACACATTCATATATGTTAATATGTTGACTATAACTGACGCGAATAATATAATATTGAAATACCTTAATCTTGGATAATCAACATCTTTGGAGCAATTAGCACAGTAAAATTTTGATTCAGTCTCCACCGATTTTCTATATCATACCATACACGACTTGTAATAGAACTGGTTGTCAATATTAATACTTAACATCATAAAAAATAAAGTGTAAGGGAGAAAATATTATAAAAAAAAGTTACATAATGTCACAAAAAATGACAAACTATTCTAAGTGTTCAAAGAGTACTTCTATCACTAAAATTAGTATAGACTCTACTTAACTTTTTTCTTCAAATCATTTAAAAAGATATAAAATAGAGATTTTCGATTGACATGCTCTTGATTGGGGAAGAAGTATATATCTTAGATTAAAGCTAACTACACTTAAAGATAATTTTATGATGGACATAGACATATAATTTTAAATGTTTTATTTTTATAAAAATGGCTTGCTTAAAGTTAAGGAGAAAATAATTCATTGATCGATCAAAAGACTTTTTTCCTTTTATCTTTTATTTGGTATGTTTTATAATAAAATATTCAAATAGAAATGTTACTTGCTAGCATATACTTCATGTGCTCATGTGAACGTAACTCAATTGATTTTGGCTTCAGAGTTGGTATCAAGAATTAATAAGATATTAATTTACAATTATTAATCAACATAATTTAATATAAAACTTAAGTCAAAATTATTACTCTATAGATATACGATTTTTACTTCAAAGAGTATGCAAAAATGAAATTTTATTTATGTGTATATTGAATAATGATTAATCTTATCATATAATATGTTCATTATTATTTCTCTTTCTACTAATAGCTAAAATCTAGTAAAATAGTCTAGATTAAATTTGTTATTAATGTTTTGGGTTGATTCGAAAGTACTCCATTGAAGTTAGTTCAAGTTAAAAAAATATGCATATTTAGTTTAAAGTTAGTGACAAAGTACTCCAATGGATGTTAAAAACTTGTCATTATTTATAAATTAATTTAATTTTTCTATTGCCCCTCATCTTATAAGTTAATTAATTTTATTTGTAAAAAATAAAATTTCAGTTGAATATTTTAACAATTGCATAAATAGTTAGATATTTTAAAGGCATTTCTTAATCCCTTAATTATATTTAGGCAAACTAACCACAATAATCTGAATACTTTTAGCATTAATATGACCCCGCTTGAAAACAATATGTCTACTAATTAAAATTAAAATTTATTAAATTTAAAACTTCTACTTATATATGTGTTAACAAAAAATTCTAATAAAAATATTGGTTGTTTATGTTTAAGATATAATGAGAGGTGGTATGTTGTATTAATTTGGAAGATGGATGAAGAAAAGATCGCATAATCTTGTATAACATTATTCTCTCCAAATATGAAAAACATAAACCATCCGTCAAGTGGTAAAATATAAATTCATTGTTACCTAATACTATGACTCTATCACCTTCAAAATGAGAAGTGTAGTATACAATTAGTTGTATTACAATAATCATATTAACTCAAAGATCATGAAGCAATGAGATATGTGTCAAATTCAAATCAACAACTAAATTGTAATTTGCATCATAGGAAAATCCAATAACAAGCAAAAACTAATAGTAGTGGTGTAAGCGTAATTAACCATTGAGAAACTCTTATTGGTCCTAATTCCTAAAGCATATCAAGTACATACTATACTCGTTGGTAAAAGACAACAGTAAGAAGTTGGTCTACAATTTCCTTCATGCATGGCTCAATCCAAACACAGTAAGAAGTCCAACATTAAAAATGTCTGCAGTATCATACACAATCCTTTAGATTGCATCATCCGCAATCAATTATGTTCGCATCACTCATAACCAAATATCCAAAAAAATTTCAAATTTCAATGATGTAGCCACAAAAAAACTGAACAGTTGAGTGACCCTTGCTGGCAAAATCTGTCAAAATTGCCGCCGACCACAATCACAGATGGTATGTATATTAAAGAACTTGAAATTTATACGTAGAAGGAAGTAATGAAGTTAAAAGAAGTATCATAATATTCACCAAAGTCCTTACGAGAGAGATTTTTCTGCCCAATCTTTTAGATCCCATCGTAAAGGACGTCTGCTGTGGCTACTTCTCTGCTGTTTTGATTTTTTGGGTCAAATTTTCTTCTTTTTCCGAAATCAGTATACATAGTAGAATTATATATGAATCTGTACAAAACCAATTACAGAAAGGATTATAAACTAACTTGGAACTTGCAAATAGAGTTCTAGGAAAAATCACATATCATCCTACTACTAACTCATCACAATTAATTACAAATAATCAAATACATATGCAAACACAAAATTTTATAAATATGAATATAGAAAATTCGAGTGAGGTTTCCAAAAGAATACGCCCTCTTTTGATTTCTAGTTTTAGCAAAAGCTTTGGTTCCAGCTATATTTCTTTTGATTTTCCGTGGAGCGTAGTTAAGTTTTGCAAATTTCTAAATATTATAAACAAAGTGAGAGATGTGTGTAATTGAGTTTCAGTTTAGATAAACATAAATCATAGATAAAAAAAATTTGAATTTGAATTTAGATCTATTTGATAAAGGATAAATATTTGATTTTGTAAATCTATCTAATACAGATTGGAGATAGAAATTTTATCAGAAATAATTCTTGTAGCTATCAGATAAATGATAAAAAAAGTTAAATTTGAATTTATAAATGTATCAATTTAAAATCAAACAAAAAATTAGACGTTTTCGTATTTTTATCTCTTATATAAAAAATATAGATTTCATTTATCTCTTATATAATATTTCAAAAAATTTGACGTACTCCCAATAATACAACTTATCTAACTTTCAAGCAAAAATAATGTTTTTTATTCATTATTAATTCATATATATATATATATTACCTCTAAATAATAGGGAGAGCATGGATTTTTTCAAATAAAAATTTTATCTCTTTTATTATTGAATTTTTCTATTTTCTGCATGGGCAGAAAAAATGAAAAGATGTCCACTTGGCACAAAGTAATTTGTCATATGGCTTTGTTCTAATATATATATATATATATATATAGATTGTTTGGAAAAAAGAATGGTTTTTTGTTTTTTGGGTAATTTTTTCAGTAGTTAATAGATATATAAATTAATAAGTTCATATTAACATATCTACAGATTTATATATGTAAAATAAATTTACTATCCTTATCATATTTTACCAAATCATTTGTTAGCTCATATGATGACAATTTGAAATTAATATTGGAGTTTTGTATTAATTTAATGAAAAAAAATTCTCTCTAACCAATCAAAACTTTTGATTTATTTAAAGGGTTCAAGATTCTAGATACCTTCAAAATCAGATATTTTAATTTATTATTATCTTCATGAATTTTATCAAATAAAAATCAGATGTATTTTATTTATTATTATCTAGTATTAGTTTTTTTATGGGGAGAAAAAATGGGAAGATATTTGCTGACTAGATATCAAGTGGCATGTCAATATGGCTTCGCTTTGATATATATATATATATATATATTATTTTACATATTATTTTTTTTTTGCCAATATTTCGGATTTATTTTTTAATATATTTAAAAAAATGATGTAGTTTTTTACTGCAAATTAAATTTTTCAAAAATTAAAGTTTTCTAATTTATTTTATCAGATTAATCTTTTTTTAATTAACTTGCTTGTTGCATGATTTTCAAATCTTAAGCAAATAAAGTTTTATTATCAAATTAAAACTCTTCAATTATCATTATCAAATTAAAACTCTTTAATTATTATCTCTTTTTTCAATTAAATTTTTGAATTTATTTTCATAATTTTTTCTGAATTTCAGAAATTAAATTTTTTGGATTTATTTTTTTAGCATATCTAAAAAAAGTGCAGCTTTTCGGCTGCAAATTAAATTTTTCAAAAATTAAATTTTTAGGATTTATTTTATTAAATTAATTTTTTGCAAGATTCTCAAATTATCAGTAGATACAGTTTTATTATTAAATTAAAAATCTTCAATTATCATAATCAAATTAAACACTTTAATTATCTATATCAAATTCATTATTATCTCTTTTTTTAATAATAGAACGAAAGAAAAAAAGAGAATGTGTCCACATGGACGCCAAGTAGCGAAAGTGAACAACGTAGGATTTCTTTGTTTTCATATATATATATATATATATATATATAGAGAGAGAGAGAGAGAGAGAGAGAGAGAGAGAGAGAGAGAGAGAGAGAGAGAGAGAGAGAGAGAGAGAGAGAGAGAGAGAGAGAGAGAGAGAGGACTTGTGGAGTTAGCATATAATTAGATATATTTTATTTTTTATCTAAATAAATAATATATAAAAAATCACATCACTAACCTTATTAATTATCTCTTTTTTTTTTCATAAAAAAATCCTTCGAGAAGATCAATAATTATCACTAGCCTTATTAATTTTTTTTTTGTTTTTTTTCCTGAATTTCAAAAATTAAAATTTTCATATTTATTTTCTCATTTTCTCATTTTTTTTTCTGAATTTCGAAAATTAAATTTTTTGAATTTATTTTTAATATATTTTAAAAGGTATTATAGTTTTTCGACTGCAAACTAAATTTTATCTAAACTAAAGTTTTTGATTCATTATTATCTATATTTTTATATTAGAATAAAAAGAAAAAAGGAAGAAGTGTCCAAATGGACGCTAAGTGGCGAAAGGAAGCCACATAGAATTTCTTTATTTTCATATATATATATATATATATTGTAGTTAAAACTTAATAAGTTAAGGCTATTTTAAATTTTAATTGCTTGATATATTTTTTTTATAAACTTAATTTAAAAGTTAGTAAATCTAAGTTGGGACATAATGAGAATTATATATTTTGAAATTTCGAATTACTTTTTGATTTATTTTGAGCTTTTTTCAAAGAAAAATATAATTATATTCGATAAAAATGGATATTTGATTAAGTTAGTTTAGTTTCAAACAAAAACTTTTAAAAACTAATGCGGATACATATATAGAAAGCATCAATTAATAGTAAAATAATATTAAATTATTAAAACAAAAAGTCACAAATGTTAGATATTTTGACGAAACTAACTTTCATTTTATTCTAAAAAAAAGAAGCTAACTTACTATATTTTAAATGGTTCTTGAATTCTAAATTATTGATAGGGGTAAAAATAACCTTTTGTATGAAAAGTTAACACCATTACAGTTGACCGTTAGTCATGGGTACTAAATTATTACAAAGATAACGTTAAGGTATTAAAGTAGAAAAACATCAAACATGAGGATACTTTAATGAAATTAACTCTATAAATATAATCCCTTTTATCTTTCAACTCCCAAATAGGAATCAATTAATCAAATCATGTATGCATATGAACTTATGAAGAACTATACTACTTGTAATTATTGAACTTCAAACAAAAGGTAAACTTGAACTCTTTGTTCACATTGAAGGGCCCTTGTCCATCATCCTAATATTTTATCACAAAAACTGACTCTACTAGTCAGGCAATAGGGGCGTAACTATGGGTTCTATTATGCATCCGGTTTATGTCCCCATTCATGGAACATGTGGCTTGTATCATGCCACATCACCTTCCTTGTTGTTATTCTCTCCAAAATTAGAGACAATCTATAACAAGAGGTGATGTGGCTTAATACAAGTCATATAACTCCTAAGTGGAGATACGTACTGGGTCCATAATAGAATTTTCCGTAATTATGTCATGGTGATTCACAATTAAAAAACAAATGTAGATGGTTCCTTGATTTTTTAAAAAGGCTCTTCCAAAAATAAGACTATCTTAGGGATGTATGCCTTAGTTTGGTTTAGATGAAATCAAGCAGGGGAATAGGAGGGAATGTAAATCAGGACGTAAATATCCTATTTACGCCGTTTGGTTGCAACATAAAAATGGAGGGGATGTAAATGAGGAGGGGGAACTCGTCAGCAAATTAGTCCCTCCCAAAACGGACGAATTAGGACATAAATGATGTAAAAAGTCCAATTTATCCTCTTACAAATTAGTTTATTATAAATTTATGCTAAATTAAATTCCTACTTTATCTATATATATATATATATATGTCAATCCTAACTTTGTGCAATGGATACAATAGTAAATTATATATAATAAAAACTATTTTTACATTTCACTTTCCACCTCAACCAAACGGAGGGAAGTTTCCACATCTACTAAAAAATTTTGAAGTAAATGAATATACTTCCTATAATAGAAGTAAATTTTACCACTCTCCCTCCATTTCCCCTCCCCTCCCCCTCTGCATACCAAACTAGGGCTACATGTATTTTCTTTCCCCCGGCAACATATGTTTTTCATGTTCAAGTTTAGGGTCTGAATTGTTCTCCCAAGTGGGGGTGCAAAACATATGAGTAAGCCACGTTTTGACTTAATTGAGTAGAATTTTATTATTGTTTTTTTTAAAATTTGAGGTCAAGCCGAGTATTTATGTTTTTAATGTTTCCTCTTGAGTTTAAGTTGAATATGAACTTTTCGCGAGGTTTCTTATTTTATAGTATTTAGTTCATTATGATACGCTTTTGCGAAAAAAATATGTGAATAGATTAGTTTTTAAATAATATTTTGGTATCATAAATAAAATAAACGTATATTTATTTATTTGTCGAGCTTTTTTGTTGAGCTTCAAGCCAAGCTTTGAAAAGTTGAAATTTGACTCGTCACATTACTCAAGCAAGCTCGAGCTCAACTCAAGTTCATCCAATCCAAATTTATATCAATTTTTTCCGCGAACAATCTTATTTATTTGCACCCTACTCCCAAGTCTCCCTTCTAGCTCACAAGATATACTAGTGAAAGAGTGCCAAATTTGATAAGAGGTGTGTTGTGATGTCACGATTTTCTCAATAAATACATTTACATGGCATGCTAAATCATCCACTTATCCCTCTCGGATCTGGCTATTTAAAAAAAATGCCAAATTTAAAGAAAATTCTACATAATGTCCTAAACCGAAAAGGAAAGACGAATGAATTATCTATCTTAGAATATACATTCCCTCTGCAATAAATAACGCTTTGTTCACTAATGGATGTCTTCAAACGCCATCTCAGTCATATTTTAATAGTAATACTAATAGCTTTGTTGTTAAGTGCAGATGCCTGAAAATTATTTACAATTAGATCAGATCGATGTAAGAAGTGAAGTTCTCGGGCCACTGGGGAAGCGCCTTCAGCTACAGAGTTGAGATTGCTCTCAAACTCAAAGGCATCCAATATGAACTCATGATCAAAGATTTGTCTAACAAGAGCCCGTTGCTTCTCAAATCCAATCCTATTCGCAACAAAATCCCAATACTTTTGCACAACGGGAATCTCATAATAGAATCTACGGTGATTCTTGAATACATTGACGAGACCTGGAAAAGTAATTATAAAATGTTGCCCCAAGATCCTTATTAGAAAGCTAATGCATGATTCTGGGCCAAGTTTTTGGAGGAAAATTTGGTGAAATCTCTGTGGAAAACCTTTTGGGTTGTAGGTGAAGGAGAGGAAAAGATGAAAGAAGAAGCAAGGGAGCTCTTAAAATTTCTGGAGAATGAACTTGGGGATAAGAAGTTCTTTGGGGGAGAAAGAATTGGGTTTGGGAGAGAAATTTCCCAAGTTATGGAAATGGACTAAGGAATTGGTGAATTGTGAAGTTGTCAAAGAAACTCTGCCTCCCAAAGAAGAAGTAATCGCCAATTTTCTCCCATCTTACTTGGGGATCAACTTGTTGTCCTTTTCAAATCTCGTTTAGCATCCACTAGTGCTCGAAAATGAGGGGGGGGGGGGGGGAGGGGGGGGTTTCTCAAAATTCAAATCCAAAGTTTCTTGATCCGATAAGAAATTTGTGGTTTCGTTATCTTGTCATGTAATTTCAGCCTTACATCGTTACATGATATCTTCCCTATCCTTTCCAGCAAAATAAATAAATAAAATCTTCCTCTTCCCTCTCATGTAATTAGATACTACAAACAATAAATTGAGTTTTTTATGAACAGTCCCTAAAATGCTTGATTCGAGAACTCAGAATTAACCGACTTTAAGTCGAGCATATTACTAAACAAGCGAGCTCGAGCTTCAGCATTAAAAACAGCTGATAGACTCTCTCCGTTTCATGTTATGTCATTCTTGTCTGAGTTAAATGGAGTGAAAAAAATTTGAAGAAGAGCTTGGAAACAATATAAAATAAAAGAACAAGAATCAAGATAAACTTTTATTGAATAAATTTATAAGAACAACAATGGCGATATGACAACAGAATAGCGAAGCGTTCTAGGCATGTTTAACACTATCCTTAAGACAATATTTGCCCTCACTATATTGCAAAACAGGATTTAGAATAGTAAAGTGTCTCTAGGATACAAAGAAGTCACAAGAACATACAATATTGCAATTGATTGAATATTCTTTAAGAATGTAGGAATGATTGAAAACTAATTATACAAACTTTGTAGCATTTCACATATTTCTAGATATTCTCTAGCAAGTTTGATGGAAAATTATGAGTCACAACTATTAAGTTGGAAACAAAGTTTGTAACTTTTCACCAAGAGTTAGCTTGAAACACACTTTACAACTATTCATCAAGAGTTAGCTTGAAACATATATTTGTAGCTATTTACCAAGATATATTTCTAGGTTATTCAACATTCCTCCACTTAGTTTATTATGTAAAACGATCATATAAAATGAGAATCATGCATAAGAAGTGGTAACTTTCGCCTTAAACCACCCTATAGTGAAAATAAGTCACTAAACTATTTAAGTTGTTGTTGGCTCATTGCTTAAACAGTACTTAAGCTAGAATGGACTTAATCTTGCACACATGAACACTCACAACATTCCTAATAATTCGCATTATCATTTAGCACTATTACCGGCCATGTGCTCATCCTAGATTCTTGATCATTCACAAGAAATAACCTTAAACTCTTGTTAGAAGCGGCACCACTTCTATGATCAAATAATTGAAATTTATTCTAGTTTGTTGCTTAACCGTAATCAAACGCTAAAGAATAATTTCACTAAGAGATAGCTCTCAACCTGTTCAATTAAAAATAACATAGTACACCAATAATTGGAATAGTATACATACTAATTTTGGTGCTCACAATTACCAAACAACTTGTTACCATTAAACTGTTCAATCTAGTAGTGCTAGAAGAAGGTTGGGTTTCTGTTGTTTGTAATTCTAGATACAATGTTTAGTCCCATTCCGGATGTTGTCGAAGCTACCAAATCTCTTGCAAGAGGTTTGGTCAATAGATTCGCTAAGTTTTTGTGTGTTCTAACAAACACAATAGAGACAACATCATTATTTAACATTTCTCTAATATAAGCATGTCTTAAGCGTATATGTCTAGATTTAGGATTGTACACTTTGTTCAATGCTCTAGACATTGTAGCTTCACTATCACAATGTAAGGTAATAGATGTCATAGGTTTAGGCTAAATATCTAGATCCAACAAAAGATCCCTTAGCCATTCTGCTTCCTTACAAGCTGAAAATAGAGCTATAAACTCTAATTACATAATGGAATGAGTTATAACTGTGTGTTTCTTTGATGCTCAAGAAACAACACCAACACCTAGAAAGAATACCCAACCTATTGCTAGACATCTAACTGGCATCGGTAAAACCCTCAAGAACACTAGGAAATTAATATAGTAAAATTCTAAGGCTTTAGTTCTTTTAAGATATCCCAAGACTCTAGTAATAGCTTTCAAATGATCTCTGCTTAGGCACTGGGTATACCTAGCAAGTCTACACACTGCATAAGAAATATCAAGCCTTGTATAAGTCATTGTGTACATGAGGCTTCCAACTACACTAGCATACCCTGTGCATTTGGATTGCCTTTACTAGCACAAAGCTTAGAGTTAGGATTAAAGAGAGTAGCAGCTTCTTTCACATTCAAATGTTGATACTTATTTAGTATCTTATCAACATAATATAATTGAGAAAGTACAAAACCCCTATTATTCTTCCTAACATCCTAGCCACAGGTGCATATATATCAAAATAGTCAATTCCTTCTTTTTGCCTAAAACTTTTTGCTACGAATTTGGCCTTGTAAGTATAGTTCCACATATGGCATATTTCCTTCGAAATACCAATTTGCAATCAATAGGTTTAGAACCTTGAGATAAGTCAACTAAGACCCACGTATTAATTTAATAATATTGAGTCCACTTCATAATCGATAGCTTTCTTCCAAAATGCAACATCTCTAGAAAACATAGCTTCTTCGTAGGCCTTTGGATATTCCTCTACACTAAGCAAAATAGGAACATTGCTAAGTAGAGAATCCTTGTTTCCTTCAACAAGGAAGACAATAACCTAGGAAAGATATGAAATCTAAACGCAATTGTTTCTCCTTTCTTTGCCTTTGACTTCTTCTTGGTTCAATAGAAAAGTTATTTTCCTTCATTTTCAGTTCATTTGAGGAACTACTAGGAATTACCATATCTTGAAAAGAGTTAGATTCTAAAAATGAATCACTACTTAATTTAGAATATTTAAGAAATAAATTCTCAAAGAATTGCACTTCTCTTGATTCTACTGTTACATTTGAATCAATATCTATAAGCTTTAGAATTTTCAGCATAACCTACAAACACACTTTTAAGTGGTCTAGGTCCTAACTTGTTCTTTTATTATCTGGGACTCCATAGAGGCCACACACCCTGAAACTTTAACATTAGTCAAGTTTGGTTTTCTTCCTTTCCAAATTTCATGGGGTGAAACTTTAGTTTTTAAAGAAGGAATTCTATTATGAATGTGATATGCAACCAACAAAGCCTCACCCCATAAAGTTTTAGGTAAGAAAAAACTTAACAACATTGCATTCACCATATCTTGCAATGTTCTACGTTTTCTTTCAGCCAAGCCATTTTTTTTTTTTTTTTTTGGAGCGTAAGGTGTACTAGTCTAATATATAATGCAATTTTCTTCACAAAATTTTGAGAATTCATTTGAAAAGTACTCACCTCCTCTATCACTTCTCAAAATCTTAATTTTCCTACTTCATTGATTTTCAACTAGGGATTTATATGCTTTAAACATACCAAATACTTCATCCTTTGTTTTCATTAGATAAACATGCACAAATCTTGAGCAGTCATCCATAAAAGTGACAAAATATTTGTTACCTCCCCTGCTTAAGAAACCATTAAGTTCATATATATCCGAATACACTATTTCAAGCAATGATATATTTCTTTCAACATTTGGAAAGGATAATTTTGTTATCTTTTCTTGTACACAAGTTGCACGTTCCTTATTTTTAGGTCACTTAAATTAATTAGGTTATTTTTAGACATATACGAAATTACTTTATGATTAACATGTCCTAATCTACATGCCAAAGAAAATAAGAAGACTCAATCAGATAAACAGAAATATCATTCATATTATTGGTGCTAAACTTGAACATACCATTACAAGAATAACCCTTCCCTACAAAAATACCATTCTTTGACAAGATTACATTATCCGATTCTAAGACAGCTTTTAATCCCTTTCTATTAAGGATATCGGCGGATACAATATTTTTAACAATACTAGGAACATAAAGTACATAAGTAAGAACTAGTTTCTTGCTCAAAGTGAATTGCAAGTGCACTTCTCCTTTAACGTGAACTTTTGCCCTTACACGATTAGCCATTACCACTTCATGTCCTTCATAAACAACAATTCTTGAATTGATCCTTGTCGTTGCACACATGTATAGCAGCCTAGAACCATACCACCACTCTTTTGAAGAAAGTGGCATAGCCATGTTCAACTCAATCACGATTCCAAGTGACAAAACCGCCACAACTAGTGCACCATCTTCAACAAGATTTGCACTTCGGATGTTTCCCTTTTGCTTCTTGTTAGATCTACAATCAGCCTTATAATGGGAATTTTTACTACGGTTATAATACTTCTATTTTTTATCTTGTAATTAGAATTGTTGAGTTTCTTTCTCTTATTTCCACTAATTTTATTTTCAGGTACAAAATTCACTTTTGAATCCCCTCCAATTTCTATCTTTTGAAGAAGTTGTTGGATCTTAAACATTACAACCACTAATTACTATTACAATAGCTTAACACAAAATACAGCGGAAATAAATGCAACAGCCTAAATTATTACACAAGAAGATTCTTCTTCTTCCTTAGCTGTCGATCCTAAGCTGAAAAATGGTAGAACCCAAAGCCTGCAAAAAGTGTTAGTAAAATAGTGAAGAAACACACGAAAAGGAACGGTTCTTACCTGCCGCGGCGGAGTCAGATCCGACGGCGGTTAAATCGATGACCGAGGCCAGCAAGGAGGCCGAGCAGTGACGAGCGTCTATGAGCCGCGTCGAGGCTCCGATAGCCAAGAACAACACGCAACGGTTAAGTAAAGATAACTCAGCAATAGGATGGCCCCAAGAAATTACAGAAGAAGTAGACACACCTTCTCTCGCTCTCTCACCATTCGGCACTCTATCTATCTACCTGGTCTAAGCAGCAGCGAAATCAAAAAGCTGCAATGAGATGCCGGTCACAACCGAAGGTGAACCAGAAACAAACAGCGAAAAAGAAGAGCAATAGTTGCGGTAAATTGTAACTAAGAAGGCAGAGCAGGAGTCAGAGGAAGGAGAATAGAAAGAATAGAAAAAGGCTTCGCCAAGAGAGTACTTCAGAAGGAATGAGAAAGAGAGGTTTTTATTGTGGTCCCGAGTCACAACGGGCATTTGTTTGACCAATTCAGCTGTCTAATCTCCTTATGGTGCCCCAAGAACATCATTGGGATTAATGTGGGCTGCAAAGTGGAAAAATAATGTGAAGAGAAAATAGGCCCAAGAAGTCTACAATCTCCACCTTGAACATATTTTCCAACCACCGATGACTCAATAAGAGTCAACCTGCATCCAAGTGAAGGAAATCCTTGCAAAACATAAACTTGTCAGAGCTCACGATTTTAATACCAAAATCTGCAGGATTATCATTAGTACTAATTTTATCTATGTCAACTAAACTGCTAGAGACTTTTTCCCTAATGAAATAGTATTTGACATCTATATACTTTGTCCTTTCATCATAGACTGGATTTTTGCATAAATATAAGCAACTCTGGCTGTCAGTATAAATAATAACTTTTGAATGTAAAACGTGTAATTCATTGAATAACCCTTGAAGCCAAATGGCTTCTTTGATAGCTTCCGTAGCCGCGATAAACTCAGCCTCGCTAGTTGATAAGGCAACTACTGGCTGTAGTTGAGATTTCCACGAGACATAATTACCTGCTAGGGTAAAGAAATAAGATGAGGTAAATTTTCTACCATCCTTGTCACCTGCAAAATCAGAATCGACATAACCAATTAGTTAAAAAATATCAGACCAATTGTGATAGTGTAAGCCCCTATCTATAGTTCCACTAAGGTAACGCAGCAACAATTTGAGAAAAGCCCAGTGATCCCTCCCGGGGTTAGACATGAATCTGTTGAGAAGGCTTATAGAAAAAGCAATGTATGGTCGGGTGGATATTATCGAGTATATAACCGAGCCTATGGCCATTCTATAGGGGATATTTGCCATATCTCTTTTCTCACTCTCGATTTCAGGACAAGTTTTGTCAGAAAGTTTGAAATGGCTCACAAGTGGGGTAATAACGGGCTTACACAAATGCATAAAAAATTTAGAGACAATTTTCTGAAGAAAGGGTTTCTGAGATAAGAAAAGGGAACGATCAGTCCTATCTCTAGTAATACTCATCTGAAGAATCTTGGATGCTGACCCTAAATCCTTTATGTCGAATCCGGATTTTAGCACGGATTTCAGATCATCAATCTTAGCTTTATGTTTACAAGCAATTAACATATATCATCTACATAAAGCAATAAATATATAGCACTATCAATATTATTACCAGAGAAATAAAGACAACTATCATAGTTTCTTTTAGATAAACCAATTTTAGCCTAAAAGAATCAAACCTCTTGTACCATTGCCTAGGTGATTGTTTAAGTCTGTATAAGGACTTTTTCAAAACACATCCCATGTGTTCTTTACCTTTAACCTCAAAACCTGGTGGTTGATGCATATATATAGTCTCTTCGAGATCACCATGCAAGAAAGCGGTTTTAACATCAAGTTCTTCAAGATTGAGATCATAAAAGGCAACAAGAGCAAGAATTATCCTAATCGTTTTGTATTTAACGACGGGAGAAAATATTTCATTATAATCAATGCCTTCAACTTGTGAAAAATCTTTCGCAACCAGCCTGGCCTTAAACCTTGGAGGTTTATGAGCAGACTCAGGCTCTTTAATTTTAAAAATCCATTTGCAATCAACTAACTTTTGTTTTGAGAGTTTTGGAACAAGAATCCAGGTTTTATTTTTATTTAAAGAAGATATTTCCTCATCCATAGCACGTAACCATAAAGAGCGATTAGGTCTTTTCAAAACATCAGAAAAACACAATTGTTCCTTCTCTTCCACATAAGATGCAACAGCAAATACATATGAAACTATATAAGACTAACCATATCTAGAGTGTTCCTTATGCACTCTTCTAACCCTATATCTCGACAGCTGGTAATCTCTAAGAGCTTAAGCTTGAGCCTCAAGTTGTTCTTCCTCCTCATCAGAACCTTCTAACACAGGATCAAGGGTTTCAGGAACACTAGGAGGATCAGGTATACTACTGGATGGTATAACTAACTCCTCATTGGTTTCAGGCTCCTGTGTGGGCTCTAGAGAGGGTTCAGAGGTGACCTCTACCTCCACAGGAATACTACCTAATGTAGGAAAATGGGTGAAGTATCGGAGACAGGTTTATCCTTAAGAAAGGGCATCTCTAACTCGTTGAAGATGACATCCCTAGTGATAACGACCCTCACTCCCAGTTCGCCTTTTAGCCACACTCTATAACCCTTCACCCCTCTAGGATATCTTATGAACACTCCCTTTTCTAGCTTACCCTCCTTTTGATGTGCAAAAGCCGCACACCCAAAAACTCTAAGGTTGGACAGGTTAGGGGGTTTACCACACCAAAGTTCTATAGGAGTCCTAATGTTTATGGTTGTAGAAGGGGATCTATTAATGAGGTAGACAGTTGTACTTACAGCTTCCCCCCAAAAGGGTTTTGGGACACCTGAAGACACCATAAGACATCTAACTTTATCCATTATGGTACGGTTCATTCTCTCATCTACTCCGTTCTGATGGGGGTTTTGCCTAACCGTCCTATTATATAAGATGCCATGCGATGCACACAAATTAGCAAACTTCTGGTTACAAAACTAAAGACCGTTATCAGTCCTAATAGTTTTTAGTTTATTTTTAGATTGATTTTCGGCAAGACGTTTCCATTCACAAAACTTTTCAAAAGTTTGATCTTTTGTTTTTAAAACAAAGACCCAAACATGCCTCAAAAAATTATCAACAATGGACAAGAAATAAACATTACCACCATAAGTTGGAAGCGTTTCAAGTCCCCACATATCACAATGCACATAGTCAAAAGTATAGCAGAAGAAGTGTGTGCTAGTTGAAAAACTGATTTTGTGCTGTTTTCCCAAAACATACTGGTAAAAAAATCCAAAGAATCAATTTTGTCACCACGTAAAAGATTTTGTTTTTGCAAGTAATACAGTCCCTTTTCACTAATGTGGCCAATCCGCTAATGTCACAACATAGTTTTCTCGGGAACAGTTTTTGAAATAAAAGCAGTTGAATTACAAATTGTTTTTCCAATAAGAATGTATAAACTTTACTTTTTAAAACCTTTTAGCATGACTAGGTTTCCTTTGCAAACTCTTAAAATACTATTTTTAGATTTGTAAGAAAGACCAAGTGAATCCAAATAAACGAAAGAGATAAGATTCCGACGAAGTTCGGGCACGTATCTCACTTCAGTGAGTTTCCTAGTCACACCGTCATGCATTTTTTTGAAAATATTTCCACTGCCTTTAACATCAAAAACTTGATTGTTTCCCATGTAAACCTTTCCATGATTTAAGGGTTTAAAATCTGAAAACCAGTGTTTGTTGGGTGTCATTTAAGTACATCCAGAATCAAGAATCCAATGATCAACAACTTTAGAACAAGAAGGGGAAAGGGAAACACACAAAACCTCTGAATACATAAAATTACCGACTGAATCAAAATCATGAGTTTTGTCAATTGTATCACTCCCTTTACCGTGTTTACGTTATTTTTCATCTTTAATTCTTTTAAAACACTTATTTTTCATATGACCTTCCTTGCCACAATAAAAACATTTCACTTTCTTTTCTCGAGATTTAGACCTCCCTTTACTTTTAGGCCTATGACTAAGAGGTTCCCTCCGGTCAACTCTCCCTCGCACGTAAAGCTTCACTCCGTTTAATTTATTTTCCTTTCTTAAATCCAAATCTTTCAATTTCAAAGCGTTTTTAACATCGGAAACAGATAAACTATCTCTACTATATTTAATGGCAGATTTTATATCGTTATAAGAATTAGGTAAGGCATTTAATAAAATAACGGCTATATTTTCATCAGAGCTTTTCTCTCCAATATTTTGAAGTTCCAAAATGATTTTATTTAAATCATCCATATTTTCTGAAAGCGTTTTTGACCCACTCATTTTAAAATCGAAAAGCTGTTCTTTTAAATAAATTTTATTTGATAGAGATTTTCTCAAATGTAAGTTTTCTAGTATAGTCCGGATTTAAAAAGCATTGTCTTTTTCGTCAATTTCTCGTAAAACGTTATCGGTTAAATGCAAGGTGAGGCAACTGTGCGCATCACCAAGTTTTTCAGCAAGAATTTCGCCCGTCCAAGATTCTGGATACTCTTCTAGCTAGTGCAATTTTATTTTGTACCAAAACTGCTTTTATCTTTCTCTGCCACATTACAAGGTCAGATTTACCATCAAACTTGTTGGTTTCAATTTTTACAACTGACATGTTGCAATGGAAAATAAGTGTAATTTAATGGCTAAAAAATGAAAGATTTGAAAAAACTTGTTTTTACCAATAAAAAATACCCGGATTTGTTTTTTTATTTATGGAAAATGGCATAAAACATGTGTGAGGCACAAATCCCAATAAACATGTAATGCAACAGCAATATATATAAACGAAACGAGAAATAAAAGGTAGAAGCATTTATACCACAAATAGAAAAAGACAAACAGAAAGAATGTTGCAAAACAGAATAATAACAAAAGTATTTTGAAACCAGAAAAACGCGCCAAGACACAGATACTTGATGTCTCATTGACTCAAGCTAGGCTTGGGTGTTGTACTTTTCAAAATCAGAACCAAAAAATCGAGAAGAAAAACAAAACAGAATAATAGATCGATAATAGAGATAATGAGCAGAAGGGTACCAAACAACCAGAACCGTGACACGGTTCACAGAAACATTAGCAACACAGTCTGAACCGTAACAGTCCAGAAACCAGTAACAGTAATAATAAGAACATAGTACTCCAATAGAATCAGCACCAAGCAACAAAATATTAATCGGAAAAATAAAAGGAAGAGTCAAGCAATACTTCTCTGGCCAAATCTGAGGAACTCAACAGTTCCCTCAGATCTGGAATTTCCCAAATGGTCGCCGGCGCCGTTGAAGAGCACCGAAAAGTTATAGTCATTTTCGAGCTCTGATACCACTTGTTGGATCTTAAATATTACAACCACTAATTACTATTACAATAGCTTAACACAAAACACAGCAGAAATAAACGCAACAGCCTAAACTATTACACAAGAAGATTCTTCTTCTTCCTTGGCTGCCGATCCCAAGCCGAAAAATATTAGAACCAAAGCCTGCAAAAAGTGTTAGTAAAATAGTGAAGAAACACACGAAAAGGAACGGTTCTTACATGCCGCCGCGGAGTCAGATCCGACGGCGGTTAAATAGATGACCAAGGCCATCAAGGAGGCCGAGCAACGGCGAGCGTCTGTGAGCTGCGTCGAGGCTCCGACGGCCAAGAACAACACGCAACGGTCAAGTAAAGGTCCCTCAGTAATTGGATGGCCTCAAGAAATCACAGAAGAAGTAGACACACCTTCTCTCGCTCTCTCACCGTTCGGCACTCTCTCTCTCTCTCTCTCTCTCTCTCTCTCTCTCTCTCTCTCTCTCTCTAAGCATCGGCGAAATCAGAAAGCTGCAATGAGACGCCGGTCACAATGAAGGTGACGGCGATTCAGAGAACCAGAAACAAACAGAGAAAACGAAGAGCAACAATTGCGGTAAATCGCAACTGAAAAGGCAGAGCAGGAGTCGGAGGAAGGAGAACATAAAGAATAGAAAAAGGCTGTGCCAAGAGAATACTTCAGAAGGAATGAGAAAGAGAGGTTTTTATAGTGGTCCCGAGTCACAACGGGCGGGCTGGGTTAGCTCAGCCCGGCATCTCTTTGACCGATTCAGCTGTCTAATCTCCTTATGAGGCCCCAAGAACATCATTGGGATTAATGTGGGCTGCAAAGTGGAAAAATAATGTGAAGAGAAAATAGACCCAAAAAACCTACAGAAGTCTAGCACCTTCTTCAATTCACAAATGCTTCAAAACACTAGACATAGTTAAGAAGTATGTAAAAACTTCTTTTGATGGTCATTCCAAATTTGAGGTAATTTGGCAATAATCGCCCTCAACTTGCAAAGACTTGGAGATTTCAACACCAATGTCTTTCAGTTTTGACACTATAACTTGAAGGTTGTGAATTTGATCCATAAGAGGCAAATTATCAAGTAACTTGAATTCAAAATACATTTTAATAAGGAACTTATTTGAGTCTTACTTTTGTGTGGCGTATTCTCGTTCAATTGTAGTCCAAATTTCCCTTGGAGCAGTAACATTTGTGGAAAGATCATACACCGAATCATAAAGATTGTTAAGAATGTGACCATGACAAATTATCTCATCCTCCTCACGTTTGGCCCTTTTCTTTTTGATCTCCTCAGACTCTCCTTCTTCTAATGGTGGAATCTTCTCCAAATTAGGGCTAAGAACAAAAGCCACTTTTAGTGCGATAAGGAAGAAATTAACTTGTCCTTTCAACGATTGAAGTTAGTACCGAATCCATCTAAACGATCCAACTTCACAAAATCTTGATTCATCATTTTGATGGTGGACTCAGAAACAACACAAAATAAAAGAACAATAATCAAGATAAACTTTTATTGAAAATATTTGTAAGAATAACAAAGGGGATATCACAATAGAATACCAAAGCATTCTAGACGTGTTTAACACTGTCCTGAAGACAATATTTGCTGCCACTATATTGCAAAACAAAGTTTGGAATAGCCAAGTGTCTCTAGGATACAAAGAAAGTACAAAAACATACAATATTGTAATTGATTAGATATTTTTTAAGAATGTAGGAATACTTTAAAACTAATTATACAAACTTTGAGAATATCACGTGTTTATAAATATTCACTAGCAAATTCCACGAAAAAATATGAGTCACAACTATTAAATTTGAGACAGTATATTAACTTTGAAGAGCACATACATTTGTCCTTGAATTGAAGCATTCTGTGAGCCTACTGAAGCGGAAGGGACTTGCCAGTCTCCAAACTTCGTTCGATCACATGTGGCCGAATTTGAAGATTGCCATGATTAAACTCTAATACGAATTCAAACTAGAAGAAATTGCACATTTTACAGTTAAACGAGCAGCTGTAATCTCTATTTATATCACGTACTCTGCACCGGGTCCAGGACTGGTGCCCACGAGGTGAAATTCCCACTTAACATATGTACGAGTGATACAATGAAACTCAAGAACTAGTAAAATAAATTAATTGTTGAAAATTTTTTAATTTTAATAATTAAAGTATCCAAATTACAAATATGACAAAAAATAATGATTAAACCCTAATTTAGATACTTATTGTTAAAAATTAAAAAAATTTTCAGTCGTTATTTTCTTTATGAAACTCTAATTTGAATACTTATTTATCAAATTAAAAGTTTAAATACTCAATTAAAAATTTACTAAATATATAAATATGCTTTTAGAATTAACCCGAAAGTGTATTAAATAATACCGAGCTAAAGAGTTTAAATACAAAACTCAAATTGGAAAAGAAAACGCTTGTTCTTTTCAAACTTAAAAACCTGTGCAAATGTTTTTTTCTCTAGTATGACAGAAATGGAACATACAAAAATCTACCTATATATTGTAGGTATAAATGTACAAACTTTAGACAGGCAAACTATTTGAGTATCTATAATACAAGATATATATAGATACAGATGCAATGAAGTATGCATAAAGCTTTAAAAACATCTTTTCAGTAATTAATCAAACTGAGCACTGCTGCTCAAATACATTCATCATTCAAGAACTGATTTATCTAGGAGAAACATTGCTGTCATTCCTCTGATAAGATTCATTACCTTCAACTGAAACATTTGAATCCCCTTGTCCAGATTGATGATCCACCATATCTACCATAGCTAAGCTATCTCCAACAACCTGCTCGGACATCTCAACTTCTTGTTCACTGGACGAGTCTTTACCGTCACAAGAATGTACCGATGAATTAATTCTGAAAAAGTTGCCAACCAATGGCAGAAAAGAGAGAGATTTGAGGATATAAATTAATGACAAGCCAATGAGTTGTTTTCCAAGTGAAGGCACCGAGTAGAGTAGTGTGAATATCGTAGCTGATACTATGATAATAAAAAGTCCCCCAAAATTGTATGTTGTGAGACTAGTTTGCTTATTGATAGAAGAATCCAACTGATTTTGAGAAGAATATCCAGATCCAAAATTCTTCTCCTCAATCAAATTCATGTCTGGACTTTCTGTGACATTTAAGATTGCCCTTGAAAAGTAACCAGTTAATCGAGAATCTCTTGGGAAAACCTGTATAAACATTGCAAAGTATTTCATATATCACTTGTAATACCCAAATGAAACAAACTTCCCAAGAAATATCACTTGGGATCGTATAATACACTTTCTTTAGTAGTAACTTTTTCCTTACAGAGTGAATGTATTAGAAAATGTATTAGATGATCCTGGCCAAAGAAATATGGGAAGGGAGAGAGGACTTACAAAGCCAAAACCTTTTGTTCTGTATCTTTGTCCAAGCATTTTGTACTTGGAACCATATTGACCGAGGAAAAGCTTCATATAAGGGATCTCATCAACAATGGCATCAATTCCACCATTTCTACCACCTTTTAACATTGCATTATGGTACTCTTCAACACTTGAGTACTCCTTGATCTTTAATTCACTAATATTGTGATGATTTATTAAATATTTTCTGACAAAGGTACCTGCTTGGGTGCCAATATAATACTCTTGAGAAAATGTAAAGTCTAACTGATCTACAGTAAACATTGCTGATAAGTTTGCAGTGTAACTCTGCATCAGGATGTAAGACATGAATAACCATACAACCAACACAAACCTGGATGAGTTATTGGCCACCATATTTCCTGTTGGCAGCAAAGGAACCAATTTTAGCTTGGTTGCTAAATATTAAAGAGTTAAATGCTAGCGCTCTTTTTATTCCCTTTTTTTTGAGTTAAAATGGAACATGTTGGATAGCAATAAGCTTAATACACAACTTACTTTCAGGGAAAGCAAGAACAGCAATCGGAAACCACACAAGCAAGCCAAGTTGCTGCCTCTGGAGCATTACAGATTCTGAATTGTAGTTTGCTGGGTACTCCAATACCCGAAGGACCACTCCAATAAATATGCAGGTAGCAAGAATCGTTACCCAAAGATCCCATCTAAACGGTTTTACGAAAATCCACATATTCTTCTCTTGTTTATTTTTTACGACCCATACAACTCCTGATTCAGAATAAGGAAGGGAAAAATCAACAGATTTTGCTCGATCTTCCAAAATAGTTATGTCTCCCACCACCATATCACAACTCTAATTCATCAAAAAGACAGATACAACATATGGGATTCATCAGTTCTTTATTTCTTCTCATTCCAAAACCATATGAATTTTGTATAGAAGAAAAGATACCCAAAATAAATAAGAGAAACAAGAGGCGTAATCAGTACCTTGTTTGATAGGCAATGAATAAGATGATCGTATCCAGATGTTCCATTAGCATCAATTGCATGGAACTCAGGGTCAACCTCAAAAGGTAAGTACTTCAACGCATAGTTGAAAATATCTATACAAAACCCCAATGGCTTAGTCTTGTTGGACACAGGATCTATGGTAGAATTTACGAATTCCTTGAAGCCAAGTTTCCAAGGAACCACTACTTTTAGCTTTCCCGTTGCACGAATAGACCAACCTATAGGTTTTCTCACTGAATCTCCGGGCCAAACAATGGTTTTGAGTTCTTTGGTGGAAGTGGAGTAACACTTGTAACCAGATGAAGCTAAGTCCTGAGTTATTCCTCGATCAGGCGTCCAATAACCAACTATTCTGTCCCCGGTTCCAACGACGTTGAATATCTCCAAGGCTGAAGGTTTCAGTTGCCCATCAATCAATTGAAACTTTCCAATCAAGCCTTCAAAGGTCATATTATGCAGTCCATTAAGAAGTTCTGGGCCAAATTGGGATATTCTCAGATTAAAAATGTCACTCTGATCAGTTTCTCCATTCTTCAGCTTTAACAAGCTGGAGTTTTCTCGTGCAATTTTTTCTACTGCCATTGCTAATGCCCAAACTGTATCATAAGCCCGGAAACCATATACATTAAGCTCCGCCTTCATGCTATTAGGTTTTGTTAGTATCATATTCTTCTTCCATCTCTCTTTGAAGGTTTTTAGTTTTTCTGACATGGGCACATGAGGCCTTATGCCTAAAACACCATCCATGGAATCAAAAGCAGCAGAATACATAGAATTGAGAAAGTTAGCTAGGTCATCAGTAACAAGCCAAGCATAACCTTCACTCATCAGTCCAGAACTTTTTGCAAGAATAAAGAGCCTACCTCCAAGCACAGCACTCATATGCACTATACACACCTTAGTTTGATTATTCTTCAGATTTTCCAGTTCTGTTTTGACATGATGGTCTGAAGCTGATGCAGATATGGGAATCATGTAGGCAAACCGAATGTCCTCCTTTAGCAATTCTCTGTTTAACTCAGACGTAAATTGGTTTCCGTAGTCAGTATCTTCATACAAAATGACTACTTCATGCCATTCAAATCCCTTGCAGATTGTAGCAAGAGCTTTCAGTTGGTACGAGTTATCTGCTACAGACTGAATGAAGTAAGGGTTTTTAGCATGTGAAAGAGGTCGACTTCTAGAAGTGAAGGAAATAAAAGGTACTTGAGCCTTTCTTCCAAGTTCTGTAGCAAACGTATCTTCTGTCAGTTTTTGTGAACCTAGAATGCCATGGACATCTTCACTTTGCAGCAGCTCCATAACTGCATTGCATTCAAAAAAGAAAATACTGTTAATCATTTCTAGAATTGCTCTGTTTCTTTAGAGGTTTCTAAAATCCGAAAGTATTCATTTTAAAGATAGCATAAGAGACAGCTAGAGTACTATCACTGTCAGTGGATTGAATAAAATTATCTACTTTTTCAACTTTTACTGCTATCAGCAAGTTAATCATATAACATGAAAAAAAAAATCCCATAAGCAGATCATGCAAACAGGCCAATCAGAAAGAACTGATCAAAGAAAAAAAACAGGTTTTGTGTGACAAACTTTCAGTAGACTTGGCCCGTCTCAACTACGTACTGCATAGTAAAACTGAGAGCTATATCAAGAGTAACACTAACATACAGCAACAATATATAAAGCACCAGGACTAACCTTCAGACACCACATCTAGTTCTTCCTGCGCATCCTTAATGTGGAAAGATAGTCTTGTCCGATAATCTGAATGTACTGAATAGAAATCTTCGCGTGCCATAGAAATGCAGACATCAACCATGGTGCCCATGGTTGAATTTAGATTGAGAACCACACCAATATGGACTGGAATAGAAGCTTGCCGTGCCGCTCCATTTCTTCCATCTCCTGCTGCTGCTGCTGCTTCCCCAACATCCGAAGCAAGAAATTGAAGAATGAAAAAGAACAAAAAAAAGCTTTTTAAAGTGACCATTCTGAATTTTAACTATTTCTCTACTACTGGTTTGTTTATAAAAGAGATGGATTCTTATAAGTCTAAAGATCCCAACCTATCTACTGGTTTAGTTTAAGCTGACATTTCAGACCTTGACCAACAGACTTTGAACACTTTCCTGAAATTACTTGGTAATGATTGATCAAACATTTCATTTACATAACGTGGAAAAGTCAACTAATATTATTTGTCTGCCAATAGCGATGGCCAAGTGTTGAATCTCTTACATACTTGGAAGAATATAAACAGTAAATAGTTGTAAATATATTAGGTCAGGGCATGATGTGCTGGATCACTTCCACATACCAATGTAGTACTCAACAAAGAACAAGAAAATCTATATAAAGTTAAGGTCAGGGCTAGACAATTAAGAAAGTTCACAATAAATTTTAGGGGACCAATTAATAAATTAAACATTGAGGTAATTTTTACTGGCTTGGAGGAATCATGAATGGGTAAATAACAAAATAATATGGCACAGGACAATAAAACATGATATGCTTTTGCACCAATTAGTTTATTTTCACCCCCATTTCCCATTTCAACATGATAATGGTAAACTAAGTACCTTAAGCCCTTTTGTTACAATGAGGGTTTCAGCATATACAACCCCATAGGAGCAATGTAAAGAGCGATGACAGTAACCATGTTTTGGCAGGAAAAAAAAACAGAAATTTGACCAAGTCTTGCGCATTGCTACCAAAAACTCAGCTATCGGAATCCATTTAAGAGTTTTTACTTTGTTCAACTGACTAGAATCATCAAATAAACAGCACCATACACATATTGCCATGTATTTCGCTGCAATTTCCATGATAAGAAGTTATTTACAGCAGTTCTTGGTTGGCTTCTTCCGGCTGCCAAACAATAAACATCTACTAGAATTAATTGTATGAAATCAATGCTCCAAAAGTTTCAAAGCTCAATACAGAAATCCCATTCCAAATGCTATCCCTTGAACAGATTTCAATTTAAGCCCTTTTCGGAAATAGGGTTAGAAATTTCTCAAACCGTCCACATCATCTGGTATCAAGTATCAAGAAGATCTCTAATCTGTCACCATCTAACCATCAATGTCCGCCCTACAAAACGTGGAAGAATCTCAACCTGCCATATAGAATAGTGAATCATAAACTTTCAAGTCTTTCCAAAGAGAAGAGGAAAAGAACAAAAAAAAAAAAAAAAAAAACCGAAGACTTCCGACTCCAAGAATAAAATGGCAAAGGCGGATTTGTTCAAACCTCAAAAGAAAAGATAAATTTGTTATTCAGTGCAGCCCTTTCGCAATTTAACTCCAGTTCGGTCGCCATCTGCTTATCTCACATAGTCTTCTTGGGGTCACTGAGACAACATTACATGTGTTGTCATGAAATTATTTGGGAATAATAAAAAAAACAGGTAAATTTATAAAGGTAACTTGAAAAAATTTTAAAAATTTTATTTTCATCCTCAATTTTTCTCTTTAAAATAAAATCTTCTCAACTCTCTTTACAAGTGAACATTTCAAACTCAAATTTAAGAAAAATCCGACCGTTAAAAATAAAAATAAAAAGTTAGTACTTCAATCTATACTCTTTTATTTACAATTCTGTTGGTTTACATCTTGAAAATATGTATCGAATCTCATGAAAAATCAAAATTTTTAAGCTGTTTTTTGGGTAGAAATTTGCCAATTTCGAACTTCAATAAACGAAGATCCGACCGTTGAAATTGAAAAAAAGGTTAGTACATCAATTTATACTCGTTTATTTACAAATATATCGGTTTAGATCTTGAAAAATTGCTTGAAATTGTTCGAAAAATCGATTTTTTCGAACTAGTTTATTTTTGTCTGGCTGGGGATATTTTCGCCTGGACCAGCGAAAAAAAATTTTCGCCAGGTCCAATGAAATTATGGATGGTTTTCTCCAGGCTAGGTGATTTTCTATCTTACTTTCGCCAGCCTGGGCAATTTATATGCCGTTGGTTTAAAAAAATTTATATATTTTACCTTTGTGTTTATAAATATTTAAAGTTATCATCATGTTTAATTTGTTACTTTTATGTTATTTGAGTTTTAATTGAATTTAATTTCATATCTATTTAAAATGTTATTTAATTTTGTCTATGTAGAATACTTGTTATTGGTTTTTTGAAATGGTTTATGTTATAATTGTTTATTTAATATGATAATGAATTATGTTTATATGAGCAATTTGAATCTTAAGGAGCATCCATTAATTTGTTAGCATAAGCATAAGTGTTATAATTATTCATGTTATAGTTTTAATCAATTTATAATAGATGGTTCGACCCGACGGACGTAGAGGAGATGATGATCTTGGTCCTGTGACGGATAGGACAGGTCGAGTTGAAGGTCAAACAGTTACAACTTCATCTCGAGGTTTGAGGAGTCGACATAGTATTTCCGATATCCCGTCTACTCCTACCCATTTGCTACTAGGATATATTATGTGCACCGAGTTCCTCTGCCCAACCACCACATATACCGATTAGGTCTCGTCCTCCTCTCCCATCACACTGTCCACACACTCCGGTGCCATATGATATATATGGATCTTCATATCCACCATCTCAGTCCCTACCTGCATTATATGATCCCTATGTACATGCTCATTCTGTTTGTCCTCATATATCCTATAGATCTATAGTTCAGGAACCTATGAGTGAGTTTAGTGGTCCTGGGAGGAAGTTAGGTACTGAATTTTGGGATCAGATGGTTTGTGCAGTCTCTACTAATTCATCGTACAACACACATTAATGCACAGACACCGATTATGGCGTTTCCTCATCTGAGCCTTTCGTAGGGAGGGATTTTGGGATATTGGGATTGAAGATAATAGGGGTTTAGATCCGGAACCTGCCATGGTTGGATCTCTTCACATTAGCAGGGAGGATGTTGGAGGGTGCACGGTGACAATGATGATGATGATGATGACGGCGGTGCTGAGGCTGGAGGTGAGAAGGAGCCTGTACCTGTGGCACTTGCGTCATCATCCAACAGTAGGCCTCTTTCGGGGAAAGGGAAAGCGCTGACTTGCAGTTTCATATCGTTATGAGTAAGATTGCAGTGTCTCTCAACAAAAGACCAGATAAGGAGCGTGATGTTCTCGCACCGACCCAAAGGAAGAAAGCGAGGAGTTCTGACTAGGAGCTGACAGGACCAGCTGATGGTAGTCCTATCGATCCTGAGCTTATCCTATCATATGGGGGACATGTTGTAGGTCGTATATGGCCTAAGTAGGTAATTTATTTATTTTTTTAAATAAGTAATTGCTCAACTCTTTACTTTTTTTATGGTTTATTATGTGTTTAGGGTTTTTTAATATATTTATTCAATTTTCAAGAACGAAGTATGTTGAAGTCGGGATCACGGCATATCGCCCTTACAGGTTAGACCCTTAGTGATTATGAGCAAGTAGAATTGGCTACGGGGATAGGACTTATGCATTTAGGGTCTTTTATATTCCACTACCCCAACTCGGCGCTATTATCGACTTTTGTAGAGAGGTGGCAGCTGGACACCAACAGTTTTCACATGCCATTTGGTGAGATGACAGTAACCCTCCATGATGTGGAGTTGATACCGGGTGTACCTGCTTATGGTAGGACTGTGGATCTTCATTACTCATGGGATCAAATGATTACTGTTGTTCAGAGCGACTTGGGTATAATGTACACTGGGGGTGTATAAATGGGCAGGAGTTGTTTGATGTTGCCACTAATCCCCATGGCAGACTTTCCTCTAGTGACAGGGCTGAATGTTACATCCAGTATTTGCTTGGTAGTTCACCATTCACTAATAAGAGTGGTAATGTCGTTCCTGCCAAACTTTGGCCGATCGTGAAAAATGTTCGATCATGTAGGGGGTTTGCATGGGGTGCTGCGGCGCTTGCCTATTTGTATAGGAACCTTGGTCAGCCCTCTCGTGTGGATGCGAAAGAGTTGGCGGGATGCTGATCACTGCTTGAGGTATTATTAATTAATCCATACAATGTTACTTTATACTAATTTTTATTTGGGTTTTTGCTGTTATTTAGTCTATATGTTGCCACATGTCTTGTTTTTTAGGCATGGATTTATATGTACTTTCCCATGTTTGCACCTGCTGTGAGAATGGGGGCTCAGTCTTGCAAGCCGTACATCCAGCAATTCCCAATGTTGGGTCATAAAAATGAGCATAAATTGCAGGATATTCGTCTACGATTAGATATGATGTCAGTTGATGAGGTACAGTGGATCCCTTACAGGATTCAGGAGATACGAGACATTTGGGTTTCCACTTGGCATGGGATGCTTACGTACTTCGATTGCGTTAAGGCGTACATGCTTGACAGAGTCATCCGCCAGTTTGGGTGGCGTCAATGCATTCTGGCACATCCAATTCAACCCAGAGAGGCAAGGAGGCCAGCAAATAACAGGATGTACGTGGTGAAGAACACATTTGTGGAGGCGTTGTGGCTTGAGGAACTATCACATCTTTTGACAGAGACATGGACCAACATTCCTGCAGTGACCCCTAGTGAATGTACAAACAATTATGTGCAGTGACCCCTGAGGACCAGCGTTCACTTGTGGCCATTTGCTCGCCTTTTAATTTAAATGGACAACCACATTTTTTAGTCCCGTAAGGACCCCGCCTTTTTATGGGAACTTCTTCTTCTTCATCATCAACAACTAGCTTTGGTGTTTTTTTAACTACGCCTCCACGCTTGCAGGTCAGTGTAACATAAGGTCGACGGTCAGCTGTTTTTGATCTTTGATATCGATTGATGATCAAATATGTGTTGACTTTCATATCTGTTTCTTTTGCCCAATCGACCAACTCTACTTTTGGAATTGAAAATTCGATTTGTTGTGAATAAATGTCCATGATCAACATATTCTTCCGGTTCTAAAAATTCTTCAAAATATTTGGATCTACATCACCTTGTTCATATAAAACTAAAATATTAACGGTGAAAAAAAAAATAAGCCTAAACAGAAAGAAATAAAATAAAATAAAAATTCTGAAGGAGATTCGTCCATGCTCGCAAAAAAATAGAAGATTTTCGCGTAGATGGGCAAAATTTTTTAATAATTTCGCCCAAAAGTGCGAAAATCTTCCACTTTTTCGCCAGCATGGGCGAATCTCCTTCAGAAACGTGAAAAAAAAATTTCTTCAAAATTTATCTAAAAATCGATATTTTCTTGCAAATAATCTTCAAACTGATCCATATGTTCTTCCAAATTAATTTGAATGTGGAAGATTGATGTTTTTTTAGAGAGAAGTTAGAGAGAAAGTGAAAGGTAAAAAATGAATTTTTTTGAGTTATCCTTATAGATTTCCGAGTTATCTTTATTAATCCAAATTGCATTTAGGGTTAATTGTAAAATAGCACTGTAGTGAGGTGTAAAGCACTTTATCTCCAAATCAGGATAACCTTAAAAAATAGACAATCGTTAGTCAAACGTTAATAATCGCAATAGATGTTAGATTTTTAGTGAAATGTTAAGGACATTAATTTTTTTAATGAAATACTTACAAATCCCTTATTTTGAAAGTCAAAGTATCTAAAGACAAAATTGTTCATCAATTGGAGAGAAAATAGCACATAATATGCACATGTTAGTGTGGAAAGGGAGGGATATCCGCTCCACAGTGCTCCTCGGATCATGAGTAAACCCATCCCAACCTTTTTACACTGTTTTTTCTTTTATTATACCAGTTTTTAAAAAAAAAACTACTAAGGTAGTCCACTTTTTTTTATCCGGATTCTGGTCATAACGCCAAATGATAACGCACAACCACTGTGCATTATCACTTAATCCCACTTTTTTCCCTAATCCGCCAATATAGCGAATAACGCACAACCACTATGCGTTATCAGACACGTCAGTTTTTTTCTTTTTTTTTTTTTTTTTAAGAACTCAAAATTTCTTTATATTTTTTTTCAAAACTTATAGTTATATAATTTATTTAAAAAGATTGTATTATTTATTTAAATTATTTTGGTGTATTTTTTATGATAATATTTATAACAGTTTTTAAAGAAAATATGTTTAACTTGGAACCATTTCATGAAAAAAAAAAAATGAAGAAGTAATAACAAAGATATTGTAAATTTTACTATCAAATTTTAGAGTAATGAAGTAGTAATTAGAAGAGATTGAAAGAAAAATTTCATTAATAGATACATGTTTTATTACAATACTTTCAAGAAAACAAACTTATACATTGCTTGAACCGGGGTTATTACAATTTTTCCTATTATGTCCCGGCATGCGACATCTGCCATATCTTGGGGGGAAACCGAATTTCTATAATCCATTTCCCCCCTGATATCGCGTGCCATGTTTCCTACCCCGTTCTTTGTTCATGTTTGGAGGATAAAATGTTAAATTATAAGGAACATCCCTCCAAAAGTTCTCACTCAAGAACGGATGAAATTTTGCCTGGTATGTTCTTCTGTACGTTTGTCTTGAATATATCTCCGGCATATAAGCATCTGCTCTCATACCATTTTCTCTACAAACTGCAAGAGCATGAGTTTTCGCGTAGATGGGCAAAATTTTTTAATAATTTCGCCCAAAAGTACGAAAATCTTCCACTTTTTCGCCAGCATGGGCGAATCTCCTTCAGAAACGTGAAAAAAAAATTCTTCAAAATTTACCTAAAAATCGATATTTTCTTACAAATAATCTTCAAACTGATCCATATGTTCTTCCAAATTAATTTGAATGTGGAAGATTGATGTTTTTTTAGAGAGAAGTTAGAGAGAAAGTGGTAAGAGAGAGAAAGTGAAAGGTAAAAAATGAATTTTTTTGAGTTATCCTTATAGATTTCCGAGTTATCTTTATTAACCCAAATTGTATTTAGGGTTAATTGTAAAATAGCACTGTAGTGAGGTGTAAAGCACTTTATCTCCAAATCAGGATAACCTCAAAAATAGACAAATCGTTAGTCAAACGTTAATAATCGCAATAGATGTTAGATTTTTAGTGAAATGTTAAGGACATTAATTTTTTTAATGAAATACTTACAAATCCCTTATTTTGAAAGTCAAAGTATCTAAAGACAAAATTGTTCATCAATTGGAGAGAAAATAGCACATAATATGCACATGTTAGTGTGGAAAGGGAGGGATATCCGCTCCACAGTGCTCCTCGGATCATGAGTAAACCCATCCCAACCTTTTTACACTGTTTTTTCTTTTATTATACCAGTTTTTAAAAAAAACTACTAAGGTAGTCCACTTTTTTTTATCCGGATTCTGGTCATAACGCCAAATGATAACGCACAACCACTGTGCATTATCACTTAATCCCACTTTTTTCCCTAATCCGCCAATATAGCGAATAACGCACAACCACTATGCGTTATCAGACACGTCGCTTTTTTTTTTAAGAACTCAAAATTTCTTTATATTTTTTTTCAAAACTTATAGTTATATAATTTATTTAAAAAGATTGTATTATTTATTTAAATTATTTTGGTGTATTTTTTATGATAATATTTATAACAGTTTTTAAAGAAAATATGTTTAACTTGGAACCGTTTCATGAAAAAAAAAATGAAGAAGTAATAACAAAGATATTGTAAATTTTACTATCAAATTTTAGAGTAATGAAGTAGTAATTAGAAGAGATTGAAAGAAAAATTTCATTAATAGATACATGTTTTATTACAATACTTTCAAGAAAACAAACTTATACATTGCTTGAACCGGGGTTATTACAATTTTTCCTATTATGTCCTGGCATGCGACATCCCGAATTTCTATAATCCATTTCCCCCTGATATCGCGTGCCATGTTTCCTACCCCGTTCTTTGTTCATGTTTGGAGGATAAAATGTTAAATTATAAGGAACATCCCTCCAAAAGTTCTCACTCAAGAACGGATGAAATTTTGCCTGGTATGTTCTTCTGTACGTTTGTCGCGAATATATCTCCGGCATATAAGCATCTGCTCTCATACCATTTTCTCTACAAACTGCAAGAGCATGAGTTTTCGCGTAGATGGGCAAAATTTTTTAATAATTTCGCCCAAAAGTGCGAAAATCTTCCACTTTTTCGCCAGCATGGGCGAATCTCCTTCAGAAACGTGAAAAAAAATTTCTTCAAAATTTACCTAAAAATCGATATTTTCTTGCAAATAATCTTCAAACTGATCCATATGTTCTTCCAAATTAATTTGAATGTGGAAGATTGATGTTTTTTTAGAGAGAAGTTAGAGAGAAAGTGGTAAGAGAGAGAAAGTGTAAGGTAAAAAATGAATTTTTTTGAGTTATCCTTATAGATTTCCGAGTTATCTTTATTAACCCAAATTGTATTTAGGGTTAATTGTAAAATAGCACTGTAGTGAGGTGTAAAGCACTTTATCTCCAAATCAGGATAACCTCAAAAATAGACAAATCGTTAGTCAAACGTTAATAATCGCAATAGATGTTAGATTTTTAGTGAAATGTTAAGGACATTAATTTTTTTAATGAAATACTTATAAATCCCTTATTTTGAAAGTCAAAGTATCTAAAGACAAAATTGTTCATCAATTGGAGAGAAAATAGCACAAAATATGCACATGTTAGTGTGGAAAGGGAGGGATATCCGCTCCACAGTGCTCCTCGGATCATGAGTAAACCCATCCCAACCTTTTTACACTGTTTTTTCTTTTATTATACCAGTTTTTAAAAAAAAACTACTAAGGTAGTCCACCTTTTTTTATCCGAATTCTGGTCATAACGCCAAATGATAACGCACAACCACTGTGCATTATCACTTAATCCCACTTTTTTCCCTAATCCGCCAATATAGCGAATAACGCACAACCACTATGCGTTATCAGACACGTCAGTTTTTTTCTTTTTTTTTTTTTTAAGAACTCAAAATTTCTTTATATTTTTTTTCAAAATTTATAGTTATATAATTTATTTAAAAAGATTGTATTATTTATTTAACTTATTTTGGTGTATTTTTTATGATAATATTTATAACAGTTTTTAAAGAAAATATGTTTAACTTGGAACCATTTCATGAAAAAAAAAATGAAGAAGTAACAACAAAGATATTGTAAATTTTACTATCAAATTTTAGAGTAATGAAGTAGTAATTAGAAGAGATTGAAAGAAAAATTTCATTAATAGATACATGTTTTATTACAATACTTTCAAGAAAACAAACTTATACATTGCTTGAACCGGGGTTATTACAATTTTTCCTATTATGTCCCGGCATGCGACATCTGCCATATCTTGGGGGGAAACCGAATTTCTATAATCCATTTCCCCCCTGATATCGCGTGCCATGTTTCCTACCCCGTTCTTTGTTCATGTTTGGAGGATAAAATGTTAAATTATAAGGAACATCCCTCCAAAAGTTCTCACTCAAGAACGGATGAAATTTTGCCTGGTATGTTCTTCTGTACGTTTGTCGTGAATATATCTCCGGCATATAAGCATCTGCTCTCATACCATTTTCTCTACAAACTGCAAGAGCATGAGAATAAGACAATATATATGTTTGCCATTTTCCGCAACTATATGATTTATTATTCATTTGCAATGTATAGACGTTATTGCTGGTACTAGAAACCCCGGATTTAAGATCTGACCATGTATATTCCTTCTCACGGATTGTAAGTTGTAACTTTGTGTTCTCTTGATTTCATTTCAATCTGCAAGAACTTGTCAAATATTCGGGTTGGAAATGGATGCACACAATTTTGAGCCTCTTCACGGTGTTGGTGAAAATACCTAACTAGTTTGTTGAATATTAGTTCAACCAGGGCTTTTAAAGATAGGACCCTAGCTTTCTTCAACCTACTGTTAAGTGCTTCAGAAATATTGGTTGTCATGATTCCGTGTCTGTGCCCGCCATCATGTAACGGTGTTCATTTCTCTGGGTTGATCTTCATCAAATAAGTGTACGCATCCACATTTCTGTTTTGAATCTTTTTCATAACAAGGTCAAATTTCCACTGCTTCAATTCTGTTCTGGCCTACCACATCAAGCTTTTTAATTCTATGGTTCTTAAGAGTTTTGTTGAAATTTGCTCGAATGTGGCATAAACAAAATAGGTGAACTGCAAATGAAGGTTGCTACAAAGATTGATTTTGAATTCCCTTTGTGGCGATCGGAAATAAGACATACGTGGCGATCTTTGACAACATAATCTCGTAGATGTTTCAAGAACTAGTTCCAACTTTCGAAAGATTCTTTATCAACAATTGCAAAAGGAAGTGAGAACAAATGATTATTGGCATCCCACATACTTGCAATAATAATACGCCCTTGCATTGTCCCCGTAGGTGTGTTCCATCTACAGAAATTATTGGCCGACAATATTGAATTCCGTCTATACATGGAGAGAAACACCATAAAACAAATTTGAATACATAATTAGGGGGACTGCTTGTTCTGTAATGCAAAAACTCATAGAAAGTCCCCGGATTTGAATCTTGTACATCTTGTAAATATTTTGGTAAAATATTGAAAGTTGTCCCTCAGTTGCCAAAAACCCTCTCTATCACAAATTTTTGAGCATACCATGCCCGCTTGTACGTATAACCTATTTGAAATAATAATAGCTGCACTTCTTGGATAATGTTTGACACAGGTATCTCAGGATCATTGGCAACTAGGTACAATATTGACATTGAAATAAATTTTGATGACATGTTTCGGTGCTTGTTTTGTTGAATTTGTGTAAGGTATGTGTGTTCTTTCATGAATCTGGTTATTTTGTAATGACCGTGCGTTGCTTTCTTTTTTATACGGATGTACCATGAACAATAATTAGAATCAGTGTGATGGTAACATCTTGCAGTCCATGTATAGTTTTTACTTTTCACAACTCTATATTCACGGCCCACACTAATTGACCACTTCCAAATCCACTTATTACTTGCACTTTGTCAACGAATCTTATGCCTAACTGAATGTCAGTCATGGATTCGTTCCAATTGAGTAACTGTAGGATACCAAATTCGACAAGGTCATCTATAGGAGAACCCGAGCCCATATCTAGGAATGCTCTAAAATGTGTGTAGTCATACCTAGCCCAGATGTACCACTGGCTGCTCTCCCATTGAGTCACTGTGTTTTCAGTGATAGGAATTACGAGAGTTTGTAACTCTTCTTCCTCTGCATCATTGTTATCGTCTGATTCAGATTGACTAGATGCGACATAATCTTCGTCTGAATGGCCAATTTCATCGTCGTCGTCATTAATGATTGTGTATAACATAGACGGTTCATGAGAAACTATATGTGTTATTATTGTTACATGTTTCGTCATGTTTACTGTATTTATGGCTTGTGTACTTGAAACAGTCTGTTATTAGATCTGAATGAATTCAACAAGTTATGAATCCTTTCATTTTACTAAGTTGGGTGCAATGGTCCAAAGATAACGCACGCATTTTGTTATCGTTGTTCATGCTGAATAAATTAAAGTAAAACATACGACGCTCTTCGTAGTATGAAGGCACCCTCATCGTCATTTGAACACTTAAAAGATTGGGATATGAATCTCGATATTTCAATATTTTTTTTACCAGTTCGACATGTGATATCATTCGATTCGTTGGCAATGTCCAACTTTTCTGCACTACTCCAGTGAAATAGGGACCATATGCATCTCTTGCAATCTCTGATTCTAAAATAATAAAACTCCAACCGGTGGATTGCGTCCATGTCAAATTGATTAAAAGTGTATGTAGATGTGAAGTTTTTGAAGTTGTGAAGTTAAGGGATTTAGAAAATGAAAAGGAATGAAAGTAGAAGGGTTGAAATTATGATGGCTGAAGTTTGGGTTAGGATGTATGTATATATAGGGGTCTTGTTGAGGGTAGGTCTTGAATTATTGCCGAGATGAAGAGTCCACATGGCCATGTCGGGTGTCATTAATTATGAGCAGTTGGGAGTCATTAATTATGAGTTGTCACTTTCGCCACATGGCCATGTCGGGTGTCATTAATTATGAGTTATTACTTTCGCCAACATGGCCATGTCGGGTGTCATTAATTATGAATTGTCACTTTCGCTCATATGGCCATGTCAGGAGTCATTAATTATGAGTTGTCACTTTCAACCACATGGCCATGTCAGGTGTCATTAATTATGAGTTGTCACTTCCGTCCCCATGGGCTTGTCAGGAGCAGGACAAATATGTTGAATTTAATTGTGAGTTGTCAAAATTCACATGACAACTCAAAAACAATGACGCATGCTCTTGAATTATTGCCGACCATGCTATGTGATGACATGACAAGACAGAAATAAATATGGCAAATTGGTATGAGAATAAAACCCTAATGTTCTATAAATGAAACCGTAATTTCAAGAAATGAAATCCTAATTAGTAGAACCCTAAACCCTAATTTAAAAAAATGAAACCCTAATTATTAGAATCTTAAATCTTAATTTCAAGAAATGAAACCCCAATTAGTAGAACCCTAAACCCTAATATGTAGAAATGAAACCCTAATTAGTAGAATGAAAGCCCAAATTTCATAAATAAAACCCTAATTAGTAGAACCCTAAACCCTAATTTAAAAAAATGAAACCCTAATTAGTAGAACCCTAAACCCTAATTTCAAGAAATGAAACCCTAATTAGTAAAATGGAAATCCTAATTTCAAGAAATGAAACCCTAATTAATAGAACCCTAGAACCTAATTTCAAGAAATGAAACTAATTAGTAGAACCCTAAACCCTAATGTGCATAAATGAAACCCTAATTAGTAGAATGAAAACCCTAATTTCGAGAAATGAAACCCTAATTAGTAGAACCCTAAACCCTAATTTCAAAAAATGAAATCCTAATTAGTAGAACCCTAAACACTAATTTCAAGAAATAAAACCCTAATTAGTAGAACCCTAAACCATAATTTCAAGAAATGAAACCCGAAATAGTAGAATGAAAACCCTAATTTCAAGAAATGAAACCCTAATTAGTAGAATGAAAATCCTAATTTTAAGAAATGGAACCCTAATTAGTAGAACCCTAAACCCTAATTTCAAAAAATGAAACCCTAATTAGTAGAACCTTAAACCATAATTTCAAGAAATGAAACCCTAATTAGTAGGAAAAAACCCTAATACATAAAATGAAGGGTTTTAAAGCTAGATAAATGAAATCATAAATATATAAAATGAAAACACTAAAGTAGAAGAAATAATTTCATTACATAAAAGGGTAGTACAAATTAAAAACTCTAAAGTTAAATATAGTTCACAAAACCCTAAAAACAATAAACTCAAAAATACTAGGGCCAATCAGATGGCATGAACCTGGTAGTCTTCTTCCCAACACGATGACCAAATCCAAGCTGTTGTGCCGGTGTCGCCACATCCGTACGCTCATCATCATGCTCATCTATATCGGATGAAGATGCTGTCGATATAGGCATATGTCGTGTAGATGAACTAACCTTGCCCAGAGGAGCAAGTGCTTGAAATGAATAACTCCAATGCCTGGAGGAGGTGGTGCCTGAAATGAAGAGAATGCTAATCCCGAAGGGTGAGGTGACTGAAATAAAGAAAACCCTAAACCCGGAGGGGGATGCACGTATGATGTAGGTGGATGGGACTGGGTAGGTGGCGTCAAACCCAAACTAAAAGATGGCATACCAAGATCTGGGCTGTCAAACAGGTCAACGTGATCAAAATACCCTAAATCCCCACGTCCACGTCCTCTAGATCCCTCACTCCTCTCTACACGTCTGGGGTCTGAATGTCCTCCTCTACCCTTGTCAGGAGGGTCAGGAGCCCAACCTCCACGTGTCCCGCCACCAGGCAATCTATGAGCGTCCCTCTAAACTCCACAAGCATCCTGGCCCGGTACAGGCTCCCGGAGACGGCGACGCGATGGTTGCACTGGAAATATCTGCTGAATATCGTGTTGAGATGGATGATAGTATGGACTTTCTTCACAAAACTAGCAATCTGTGTCGGAGATGAAGGTGGTCCCTGTATCATCCCCATAGCCATGTCATCTACCTCCTGCAGCATGGAAGTCTTAAAAAAATAGCTCGGAGTCAATCAAAAGTAAATGAAATGCATTAAAAATAATTAAAATATTTATTTTACCATCATCCGTCTGTCGACCCGAGCAGGCTGGTATCCAACTGTACGAGTATCACGATTTACTGGATTGCCATGTAGACTCGCGTGATATCCCGATACCATCTAATGTAATCATCTCTATGGTTTGATAATTCCTCAATAGGCAACACAATGCCATCCTTAATAAGCTGCCTCAACTGATATCAGACCTCCAAATGGCTAGCATGATGTGTCCCCCAATAGATGTGATCATTTCCTCTCAATTGTATTCTATGGAGATCAAGCCTAGTATCACATACAACTGGTATAGGCTGCTCACGTGCAAACTGACGCATCATACGTTTGAGAAGGTGATACTTTGCTATCTCATAGCATATGAGTGGGACCTCTGCCAGCCACATGTCAGATTCAACCAAACCACGGTCATGATAGGGCAGCCATACAAACTGTTCAACAAAATAAAATATTTTAAAAAAATCATTTAAAAGTACTAACAAGCCTCTAATACAAAAGATTTTAAAGGCAAACCTGATCTGATGGCATAAAATCTAACCGGTCTCTGTACGTAAGAAGGACGTGAGTGGGCAGCTAGCTGCAGTCAAACGATGTGCACCACATCGCATCAAGTGGAGCAAGAGGGTCTTGCTGAACATGCCGGAGTAGTTGAGGCCGCAATACAGGAATATGCAACCAAGCCCAAATCTAAAGAAGGATAAGGGCTTCCCCTATCTGTCGTGCACCCTCTAAAAGTGCCGTGCACAAATACCTATATAAAAAACCCAAAACACAACTACCCCAACTGTAGGTGTTGATGGCCTCAAAATCCTCCAAAATACTGAGGTAGTGGACGTGAACCAAGCTGCCCGAGAAATCAGGGAGCATATGTCCTCCAAGAAGTAAGAAAATAAATCCACGGGCACACAAAATTAGACCATCATCGGTCTCTAAACCAGTAAACTGTCTCAAGATCCAAGCCTCTAGAGGTTCCTTCTTAACCTTGTATTCAGAGAAGTGTGTAAGGGACAACCGCAAACCAATAAGTCTCTCAATCGTATCAATCAAATACTGCTTTAAAAGAATACTCCAACTGTGACCTGTAATTGGCAACCCCTATATCCGTAAACCCCACAATATGTGCACATCCTGAAGAGTGACTGTGACCTCACCACAAGTCATGTGAAATGTGTGAGTCTCAAGCCTCCAATGCTCAACTAATGTAGTACTAAGTGCGTGGTCGAGACCAATGTAACCACATCTGAAAACTACCCCAGAGCCAGTCCTATCATAATATCAACCGACCTACGGGGAGCTTTACTATAAGACTGGAATAGATTGTGACTGAAACGTCTACACTGAAGATCAGTAATATACGTCTCATGGTCCCCACTCCATATCAACCCAGACCTATGCTCGTGCTGCCTCATGAAAACATTAAGGACTATAGAACCCGGATGCACGTGTGCTGGGACTTGTTCCATCTATATTATTTACAGTTTGAGTTATGGTACATATCTATAATTTAAAGTCAAAAATTTTAAATAAAGTATAATTCCAAACTTTCCAAGGTTTGTTGTTTATGGTACAATTATTTTAGAGTTTGCAGTTTCATAATTTAAGGTTTTAGGGTTTTTAGAATTCCAATGTTATACTAAAGTATTATAATACTTTCAAAGTTTAAATCTTCATGAGTTTAGAACTTCAAATATAATATTTAAAGTAAATTATTATTACACAATTTCAAATGCTCATGGTTTAGGATTTTAGGGTTTACTCCTAAAAAGTTTTTAGGGTTTTTAAGGTTTTTATGATTTACAGTATATGATTTTAATATTAAGATTTCAGGGTTTTAGGATTAACTTTAAAAAGTTTAGAGTTTTACGGTTTAATTTTTAATGTAAAGTTTAGGGTTTTTAAGGTTTTTATGATTTACAGTTTAGGATTTTAATAATAGAATTTTAGGGTTATTAATGCTATATTTTATAGGTTAGTGTTTTACGATTTGGTAAATTCACTATTAGCGTTTTAGGGTTTAGTCCATATTTTTCTTTTTTTTTTTTAAATAAAATCTTCATATTGCTAATAGCATACAATTAATAACATACTAAACCCTAAAATTTTAAGCTTCGGTTCTACTAATTAGAACAGCAAGAAAAAAAATCCAATTTCCAAGTCCTCATCTTTTCTACTAAAAAACGTATAAGAATGATGCAAAATAATTATCCAAATAAATAAATTCAAATAATCATAAAATAAAGTACAAAAAAATTACCTAATTATCCAAATAAACTCATCAAACTAATTATCCCAAACCTTAAAATCACATTTGCAATACAAAACACAATTAGATACATAAAATGATCAAATTTACACAAATTTATCAATAACAACGAGTTTGAACATAAACCCGAAACCCACTTTTACAAAAATAAATTAATAAAAATTGACAAATAATTCAAATAAAATTCATAAAAATAATTCATAAACAACAATAAACAAGTCCGAATAAACAGTAATAAAAATTAATACATAGTACACCAAAAATTTAAATACATAAAAAATTATTTAAATTTGAAATGAACCTTCGTACCGTTGAGCTTTATCTACTGTTCTCCACTTCAAAACTCTAAAAACCTTCGTACTCCAAGAAAATTGTCACCGATTCAAACTTGAATTTCAAAAATGGAACCAAAATATTTCGAGACTTTTAATGTAAATTTCAAAATAAAAGGAAAGAGTAGAAGAGGAAGAGAATGAGAGGAAAAAACAAAAGGAGGAGGAGAAGAAAGAGGTGGAGCAGTGGAGAAAAAAATATCGGCGGCGGAAATGGGAGAAGTTGCGTCGGGGAAGAAAGAAAGAAAGAAGAAAGAAGAAGAAAGGCGGCCGTGACTAGTGTATATTTTATAAGATGATAACGTACAATGATTGTGCGTTATTTGGATTAACAACGCACAATGATAGTGTGTTATTAATCAAGATAATGCACAATCACTGTGCGTTATTGCCAACTCACTGCCACATCACTTACAAATGTCGCCACGTCACTAAACAAGATTTAAATGCATCTTAAGCAGCTAATTACTTATAACTCACAACGGTTGTGCATTATCAGGGTAGATAACGCACAACAGATGTGCGTTATGGCCCCTTTAGGATTAAAAGAAAAAAGTTGGACCACCTTAGTATCAATTTTTAACAAAGGGACTAAACATGTAAAAAATCTTTTTACACCTTTGGAAAAGCTTTCAGCTTCTCTGCAAATTAAACTGAGAAAAAGCTCTCAACTTCTTTGAAAATCCAACCAATAAACTCTTCATTTTTCTTCTCAATCGATCAATGACACTGTAAAAGACTTCATTTTACAACACATGGGTAGGCTGTTACTAGAAGACTTGTCAATGATGAGGAAGAAGAAGAGCTGGAAACTACCCCAACTACGGGTAATGACCAAAAGGAGTTTGAGATGGGAGTTGCTCAGAAAGGTTGATAAAGGGGTCCTTAAACAGATCGCTTCAACACTATTTGATAAAGGCTCTAAGAAGACAATGGGGAAGGATAAAGGGAAAATGCCGATGGGAAAAAATGAAGAAAAGGGTTTGGAGAAAAGGAAGGGTACTTCTCTTCACATCAATTAATCATGAATATCGGATGGTGGAATGTGAGAGGGTTTGCAAAAACCCTTAAACATAAGGAAGTCAATACTTTTCTGAGAGAAAATAAAGTAGCCGGCTCTGACCTTTTGGAAACGAAGTTAAAGGATGGGAGACATTTTGATGTAATGAGATACAATTTTAAATATTGGAAGGTCGTCCATAACTTCCTGGATCATAATGCCGGTAGAATAGCTGTCATTTGGGATCCGAGAAGGGCTTCTTTCGATGTCGTGAAAACTAATGCCCAAGTAATACATGTCATCAACACATGTCTTATTTCTCACAGACAGTTTGTTGTTTCTTTTATCTATGGCTATACTCGGTGGTGAAAAGAATGCAATTATGGGGCTCCCTTACTCAGTTTGGTCTCAGATTACAAAAACTGTGGCTTGTCTTAGGGGATTTCAACAGTGTTCGCTATAGCAAAGATAGGGAAGGCCAGGTACAAGTACCATCTTACGAGATACGGGATTTTATGTCATATTGTGTGGACTTGGGACTGGTAGATATCAATGCAACTGGGACCTTCTTCACATGGACAAACAAACAAACATGGTCAAAGACTGATAGGTAATGTGCAACCAAGTTTGGTTTTTCGAAGGACTCTATGCAAATGCAAGATTTTTACCTTCGGGTTTCATCTCTGACCACTCATCTTGCATAGATCTTTGTTTGAGGAGCCGAAAATACATAAACCCAGTTTTATGCTTTTCAATATGTGGTGTGAACATGACCTCTTTGTGGGTTTAGTTGAGGCATGTTGGTCTATCTCGGTGATAGGAACTAAACAGTACACCTTGTGCTATAAATTGAAGAAGTTGAAAAGATCCTTGAAGAATTTGGGCAAGAAACATTATGGGCATATTTCAGCCAAGGCGGAGGTGGCGAAATCAAAGCTCAAGCAGAAGCAGAAGGAACTTCATGACAATCCTTATGATGAACAGCCTAAGGAGATAGTTAGGGAACTCCAGCACAAAGCAAGGTTCTTGGCAGATGCGGAACGAAGATTTTATGCTAAAAAAACTAAATGTGAATCCTTCTTGAAGGTGATAGAAACTCAAAACTCTTTCATTCTATGGCTAAGAGAAATGCTAAGAGGAAGTGCATTGCGGCCCTAACTAAATAACATGGATCTATAATTAGCTTGTTGGAGGAGATTCAAGAGGAATTGACTAGATTTTATGGGGATCTTTTGGGAACCAAAAATGAGGTGCATGGCTTTGATGCAACAATTATGAATTAAAGGCTGAAAGTTTCAGCTATGCAGGCAGATTTCTTGTGTCGAGAGTTCACTATGCATGAGATTAAAGCCGCCTTGTTCGACAAAGGCAATGAAAAGTCTCCGGGACCGGATGGATACACATCATATTTTTTCAAAAAGGCATGGAATATTGTAGGAGAGGTTTGTGCAGCAGTATTAGAGTTCTTTGAGACCGGCAAGCTCTTGAAACAGACTAGCCACTCCATCATCTCCCTAATCCCCAAGAAGGAGCATGCAGCCACGATGGGGGACTTTAGGCCTATATCTTACAGTAATGTGTTCTACAAAGTTGTCACCAAACTTTTAGCCTCAAGACTAGGGGAAGTGCTGCCTACTTTGATTGATTGTGCACAATCGACATTCGTAAAGAGGCAAAGCATGGTAGAAAATATTCATTTAGCACAGAAAATCATGAGAGGGTACACTAGGAAGAGAACTTCCCCAAAGTGTACTCTTAAAGTAGATATACGAAAAGCTTATCACACCATCTCATGGGAGGTCCTAAAAAAGGTGATACTTGCTTTGAATTTTCCAAATGTTTTCATTGAATGGATTATGGTATGTGTTTCCACGCTGTCTTATTCTCTCAAGGTCAAAAAGGATATCTTCGGGTTCTGCAAAGGAGAAAGAGGGTTGAGGCAAGGGAACCCTATCTCACTGTTCCTATTTGTAGTGTATATGGAGTATTTATCTCGAAAGCTCAAACATGCCTCACATAGCAATAACTTCAACTTTCATGCCAAATGCGAGAAGTTGAGCATCACTCACCTTGCTTTTGCGGATGATCTTATGATCTTCACAAGGGGAGATCAGTTATCGGTTGCCATTATGTCTGAAGCATTGCAAGAATTTGGAGCAGCGTCAGGTTTACATTCTAACCCTCTCAAATCTAGTATCTTTCTAGCTGGTATTGATAAGTATGAAAAGGAAGCTATCATGGATCTCACGGGCTTCTCCGAGGCGAGCATGCCATTTTGCTATTTGGGGGTTCTGTTATCCAGTGTGTATTTAAAGGTGGCAGATTTTGCTCATTTGCTTAATAAGGTTTCCAGCACTCTCTTAACTTGGGCAGGCCTTAATCTCTCGCATGCCAGTAGACTGGAAGTTATCAGTGTTGTGGTACAGGGCATAGAAATCTTTGGGCTAGAAGTCTTTCCCATCTCGGCTGCGGTTTTAGACAGGATTATAGCCATGTGTAAAAGATTCCTTTGGGGTGGTAACTGAGCTCGGGTTGCTTGGTACACCATGTGCTTCAGTAAACAGGAAGAAGGATTGTGATTGAGCGACACACGAAGATGGAATGATGCACTACTCCCCAAGGCCATTTGGAACATCCATGCTAAGAAAGATACTTTATGGTGCAAGTGGATTCATCAATTTTACATAAAAAACGAGTCTATTTGGGATATTCATGTGAAGAAGGACTTCTCCCTCTTAATCAAGCGGTTTCTTACAATTAGAGATGCTTTGGTGGAGAAAGAAGGATCTATAGTTGAGGCAACAAACCGGGTAGATTCTTGGGTTGTGGATGATACTCTCAACACATCCTTGGCCTATGATTACTTCAAAGGGGTAGCTGCACGTCAAATCTGGGCCAAGATTGTTTGGGATCGCCGTTTTCCCCCTAAAATTTCCTTCCTTTTGTGGTTGGCTATTTTGGGCAGACTCCCCCCTATGGATAGGTTACTCTTCTTGGAGATTGATAGGACATACAAATTATGTAACAGGTAGGAGGAGAATGTATCACATCTTTTCTTTGCTTGTACTTTCACTGTAGGTATTTGGAAGAGCATCAAAGAATGGACAGGACTTAGAAGAGACATGTCAACTATTTCGAGCAGTTTGAAGTGGCTACTGAAGGATAACTGTGGGAGATCTTGGAAGTGCACTTGGCGAAAGTTATGTTTTATAGAAACATCATATTATGTATGGAAATGTAGAAATTGTGTTATTTTTTAGTCTTAGGATCCTGATAGAGATCAGATTGTATGCAAAATCAAAATAAAGGTATACAAGGTTGTCTATGCCTCGTATCCCTATATTTTGATTTAAGTACTAAGGGTTTTTTGGCAGTAGAACAGTTTGGATGTATGATGAGGATCCTTATTAACGTTTAATTGCTGTGAGTATGCTGCATATATTTGAACATTCTCTTTTGGTCTACAATATATTTATATTAGATAAAAAAAAAAAAAAAAAAAACTTCATTTTTCTTCTGAAGAAATGTTCTCCAAGCGCAACTCATGGTGAATAGGTGTCAGGAACAGAGAAAAGTTGGAGTTTTTAAAGGTTTTGGTGGTTCTCTTTTGAGGTAAGTCTTTGGTACTTTGAGGCCTTGTATCCAGTTCTTGTCGGGTCTAGTATGTAGGACAAAATTTTCAATTTGTTTGCTTTCAATAGTTTAATAAGGGAATCTGTGATTCCATGTCCATACTTCTATTTCGTCTTTAAAAATCTATTGAACAACCTTTTGTTTCTAATTTATGTGCTTTTGTTGAAAAAGAACAATCTTTTAATACCAACATTTTCATTTTGGTTCCCATAAAAAAAATTTCTGTTTGCTTGCGATTGATGATCCCAACATGCATATGACAAAAAAATATTATTTTTTAATTAAATCTCTCATATTGTTAGTCTTTATAACTCTGGTTCATGACATTTTTTTCTAATTTATTTTGAAAAGAAACACTAATATTTTTTTCTGATTTTTGTTACTTTAGAGCTGTAATTTCGTCATGTGATTGTTGTTCTTATTTCCTTTCAATTTTAGTGCATTCTTATTTCCTTTCAATTTTAGTGCATTCATGTGAGGTTTGGAAGTCGAATGAAAATTTTAATGCTTAATGATGGTGATAATGCTGATGGTTTCGAATTCTTTGTGAGATTATTTTTTCATCTCAATTTTCCCTTTAATTGAATTTAATTACTATCCCTACTTGAGATTGAGCATGTAGATATGTTTGATAAAATGACACAAAGTTGGGAACTTTAAACTTTTCTGGATTATTAGCCTGTTCTTTATATAATTTAACTTATGCAGCCAAATGAGGTATTAGTTGAATTTATTGAATTATGCAGTTTTTTGGTAATTAACTGAATGTGCCACCTGTATATTTTTCATTTATCTTCCTTTATTAACTGAATGTCTTCCTTTTTGTTTCTCTTGGTGCCTGAAATCAATGGGTTTTGCTATTACTTTCCGTTGCAGTTAATCAAAACATTGCTTAAATTTAAAAGAACAATATGTTTTTTTCCCTGTGGAAAATATAAGGACAGGTAAATGCACTCTTACATTATTTACTCTCTAAGTGTATTTTATAATGTTGTATAATATTTCTTTTTTGCTTGTACTAAACCAGTGGTTTTCGTGTGTTGATAAAGATGAGTAGAGAATTTGAACTGAAGGTTCATTATAATGGAAAGTTTAACACAGACCCTAATCTGAAGTACATTAATGCTGAAATTGCTTATTTTGATTATGATCCTGATTGTGTGTCTCATATTGAGTTAGTACATTGCTTAAAAAAAGTTGGAGTTTCCGTTCATGACAAATTGTGGTATAAGTTGCCTGAATTGGACTTGGAAAAAGGTATTAAAGCACTTGATAGTGATAAGTCTATTATGAAGATGTTTGGATATCACAGAAATTGCTGTTCAATTGATATTTTTGTGGGGGGCAGTGAGTGGATGAAACAAGGGGTAATGAGGGTTGTTCTTCTGTTGTGCAAGAGAGTATTGATCCTATGAGTGCTATTGTTACTGTTAAGGTGAATGAACCTATGAATGCTTCAATTATTGTTGAGGGGAATGAGGAAATAGGTAATGATTCTAATGATACTGATACTGTAGTAGGAGAAGAAGGTGAGAGTGATAGTAATAATGGGTCTGATCTTGAATTTTTTCTAGATGGGCATGATATTAATGACAATTGTGACCCATTAGATATTAAGCTAATCAAGTTGAACCAGACCTTGAATATGCATGTTATGTCCCTTAATTTCTGATGATTTCACTGTTTACGTATCAGGTAGGAAAAAAAGTGTTGTTCATGATTCAGAATAATTGAGTAATGATGATATTATACAAGTTGGGAACAATTCTAATGATGATTTTGGTGGTGAATTCCTGGAATTTAATGAAGAAACAGAGTCAGAAAATCCAAGGATTTCAGTTGGTTTGCTCTTTAGAGATAGGTACGTCTATAGGGCTGCAATTAGACAACACTTGCCTGTAACAAAGGTTGTGGTTACAGGTGTATGCAGCAGAACTTAAGGGATCAAATTCTTTTCTAATTAAGTCCATTAAAGGCTTACCACACAACTGCCCTTGGTCATTTAAAAATTGAAGTGCAAATTCAACTTGGATAGTTAGCAAGATTAAGAACCAGATTGAATCTGATTCATCTTGGGGACTTAAATGGTTTAGAAAAGCTGTAAGAAGTCAGTTCACGACCAATGTTTCAGTACACCACGTTAGAAGAGCAAAAATCAACGCTATCAACCAAGCGATGGGTGATCATTCAAGTCAATACACTAGGTTAAGAGACTATTGTGGCACAATTGTTGCCAAAAAAAATCCAAGATTAGTTGAAATTGTCAATGTCATGGATAGAGTTCAAACATTTGAAAGGATGTTCTTGATGTTTGATGCCCAAAAGGAAGGGTTCATCAGTGGGTGTAGGCCTGTGATTGGTTTAGATGCTTATCATCTCAAGAGTCCTTTTGGTGGTCGCCAATTGATGTGCGCTGTGAGGAGGGATGCAAATAATCAAAGGGGGTCAATAAACATAACTCGGAAAAATCTATATGTATAGTGCGAAAAAATCATTTTTCCTACCAAATCTCTCTCTGTAACTGAATTCTCTCTAACTCAAAACTCAAATCTTTTACATTCAACACAAATTAAAGGTACATACAGATGATTTTGAAGATTTTTTTGTAAGAAACAATCAATTTTGTGAATAGAAACCCCAAAAATTACATTTTTCCCAGAGGAAATTTTGTCCAACCTAGCGAAATTTGTCGGAGAATTTTGCCCACGTGGGCGAAACTTAAAAAAAAAAAAAATTCATGTAATGACCTCACAAAAAATAGCATAAGAGACTTACCAAAAGATCAACATAAAACTTCATATAAATTTACAAATATTTAAAATTATATGTATTTTGTTCATGTTGATTAGAAAAGGAAGAATTTGTGTAGGTATTTGGAAAACTCGAAACATATATAACTGTGCGATCGGAGGTTCATTTAATGTGTATGACCACTCGTTTTGATGATTCTTGTAAAGATAAACGCAATAGCATCACTGAAAATATGATCCGGATGCGTTTCGGGGTAAAAAATTTGTCTAATAAAGTCAAAAACTTTGATGGGGTATAACTTTGCCCTTGGACGTCCGATTGAAGCAATTCTTATGGGTACTTTGGGTATTTTTTCGAAATCTACGTGTGTCGTTTTCACAAAACATCCTATTTTCATTTTAATTTACATGTTTAGATTTTTCTAACACTTTCTCGCTATTAACTAAAGAATTACGCCGCTGATTTTAAAATTAAACAAAGGAGCAGTTCTTTGTTTGCTTTAATTAAAAATTTAAATGATTGAAGTAGGTAAATATTAGAATATGTAAATAAGTTATTATTAATAAATAAAATTTCATGCACCCATTTGCATGAAGCTTCATGTTGGTATTTTAGTAAGTCTCTTATGGTGGGTCAATAAACTCAACTCGAGAATCTATATGTACAGCGCGAAAAAATTTTAAAAAAAAATTCGTTTTTGAATGTAAAATTTCTCCAACTTCAACAAACCCTCTAACTCTCTCTAAAATCACAAATTTCAACTTTAAATTTAGAAAGATCTGCTCGTTGTAAATTGGAAAAAATGTTAGTACTTCGATCCATACACATTTATTTACATTTTTATCGGTTGAAAATTTGAAAATATCCGTTGGATTGAAAAAAAATGACTGTTTTCTTATGCTTCAAAAATCTGCCCGAAACCCTTTGAATCTCCCGGTCTGGAGATTGGAGCAGAGTCGGATCTCCCGGTCCGGAGATTCGAGCAAAGCTAGATCTCCTGGTCCGGAGATTAGAGCAAAGTCGGATCTCCCAGTCTGACAATTCCTAGCAGTCGCGATCTTCGGTTCTGGCGGTTGAGAGCGGCTTTGACCTCCAGAATCTGGGGAATGGATTTTTTTTTTTTTAAATTTATAAAAGGTTTTAATCGTCCAGACCGGCAAGCCAGAGCAAAGCGAGTCGCCCATCTTGGCGATCGTTCTGAGAACGAACCGCCTGAATGGGCGAACCACTTAGCTCCGGCTTGCAAGTTTGGGCGATTCAAGCCTCAGTGCCAGAAAAAAAAATAATTTCAACTTTTCTTACCATAAATTCGATATTTTCTTTTATAAATTCTTCAAAATGATCGATATTTACCTCCAATACAAGTTCAATTTTAAAGATTACAGTTTTAAAGTAGAGAAAGAGTAGAGAGAAGTAAGAAGGAAAGTGTTTAAAGAGAGAAAAGGAGGGAAGAGGAGGGAAAATAATGAATTTTATACATATAGATTCCCGAGTTGGGTTTATTGATCTTCTATATATGTATGTATGTATGTATGTATGTATGTATGTATGTATGTATATATATATATATATATATATGCATGCAGGAGGAGGAGGAGGAGGAGGAGGAAGGCTGATTTTTTTTTCCTTTCTCTCCTCTCCTCTTCTTGGCTGTTCATCAAGGTAAGTGTAAGCTATTTTTTTTTTTTTCTTTTTAGTCATCTCAGTTATTCACCTTGTTTTTCTAGTTTTGGTTTTGTAGGTTTATGTTAGTTAACATATATATATATATATTTATATATATATATATATATGTATATGTTCTTTTAAAGCTAGAAGTTGGAATTAGCTTTTATTTATTTGTTTATTTATTTGGTTAGCTAAGTTTTAATTTATTTCCTCCTCTTTATTGATGAGTTGTAGAGTTTAATTTTGGGTTCTTAAGATGAGATATTTAGGGTGTAAATTGGTTTAAGATTTATTTAATTTTAGTCTCTTGGGTTCATTTTATTTAATCCCATTTATTTATTTATTTAATTTTCTTGGTATAATTCTCTTAACTAAATGATTTTAGTAGACATAATTTTTGGTAAATGATTTTAGTATATATAGTTTTTATATTTTTTTTTTGTATACATAATTGTTGTAAATAATTTTATTATATATTGTTTTGTATATACTTTTAGTATATATATTATTTTTATAAATAATTTTGGTATATATAGTCTTGTATATATTTTTAGTATATATATGATTCTTATAAATAATTTTAGTATATATGGTTTTGGTATTTTAACAATGTTCTTAATTTAATACGATGATATTTAATTATTAAATATTTAATCTTCTAATCACACAATACATTATTATTTTTACTTTTCAAGTCACTTTGCAGTTGTTTGTGTTTCACATTATTACTTAACACATTCACTATTATTACAGAACACATCACATAAAACTAAGATCATTTATTTTCGCAATGTACATACATTTGATACACATTATAAATACATTTCTATTTTCTGGTATTATTGTAACACTTTAATATATTTTCTATTCTTTTACACTTTTTATACATTTTATTATACAACTAATATAGTGGTGTATATAATTGTAGTATATATGATTTTTGTAAATAATTCTAGTATATATGGTTTTATATATATTTTTAGTATACATAATTTTTGTAAATAATTTTAGTACATAATAGTTTTTGTATATGGTTTTAGTATATATGATTTTAGTATCTCTATTTGATTGTACTATTATTAGTATATATGGTTTAAGAAGTTTAGACTCTTTGGGTTATTATATGCATAGATATATCTTAGGTTCATAAGGAGATATAATTTTTTTATTTTCGGTGGCAAATATAAACATTGAGATTCGTAATTAAGTGTTTTTGTTAGTATCCTATCTGTAGGATCATATCACCAGGTCTGCATTCAGGTGAGTCCACAAACCTCGTCTAATTATTTTCAAATGTTGCTGGTGATATATATATGATTTCTAAGCCTATCATAAAATAATTATTGTTTTTGGAACGATACAACTTAGCATGCTTTTTAATTGGAGATGTTTTCCACAACGTGTTACCATGTTCCTTAGAAATGCATAAGAGCGGTGCTCCGTATAGGTATTTCTTTTAAAACAAATTATTATTGTTTGGAGAAGAGTTATTATTATTGTGAAAAGAATTAGTATCGTACACAGGTTTTCTGGGAATATTTATTAAAATGCCCTAGTATTAAAGAGTAGCATGGTTTGACATACATAAACATAGACCTGGCATATTTATAAAATCTGTATAAGTATGAGTTCACTGGCGGATGGGGATTTTGCTATTGTAAAATGTCTATGACTTGAATTTGTTTGAACGGTCGAGCAAGTGGCCTTTTGATATGTAACTATATATGAAAACCCCATTCTGACCAGGGATAAAGTTCTGGATACGATTATGTATTTGGAAGCATCAGAGAACTGCATTGTACGTGGCTAGTCCCCGTGCTAGGGCCTCTTTCAATGATGTGGATGGTTTTAGACTGTGGAGGGTGGATCCACTTGATAGAGGACGTAATACAGTGGAGGGTGTGGCCTGAGCGGTATTACATCAGACATCACACCATGCTCAGTGATGGGACGGCCATCTTGTGGAGAGTCAAGAGGGACTTGAAATTAAGATTGGTCTCAAGACAGACCTGATAGGTGCTCCAGGATTTATAGCCTGGTTTTATATGAATGGAGAGTGCGGTAGTTGTGGAATTGAGCGCTCGTACGGTGTTTGGTTGGTTTTGACTACCAGATGCAGAAGTTGTTTCTGATGACCTCTTTATGGGTTCCAAACTTTGTCCGTGGAGCCCGACTTTTACAGACATGTTCTTTTGAGTTCGGGTGTAGAAGCTGCACTGATGTGTCTTGATTCGCTCAGACTTTTCAGTTGCATTCGAACTTCTCATGTAGGTTCAAGTATCGGTATCTTTAAAATAGCTAAGGAAAATACTTTCTTATAACATTGCATGAACTGTTTTTGTAAAACAACATCATTATTTTTCTAAGAGTATCACTAAAGTATACACACGTAGACTCACTGAGCATTCACACTCACGACTTTCCATATCATGTTTTTTTTTCCAGTTGACTCAGGAGGAACACTGGTATAGTAAGCCGTTAAAGTTTTATGCATGTAGTTTAGATCGGGTCTTTTCCAGAAGGACATGTGCATTTGTTTTGATTTTCGTATGCTCATTTGTAAACTTTCTTTTTCTTCGGGTGTATTTGGTTTTGTAAAATATTTTCTTCCCATATTAGGAATATCATAAGAAACTTCCTTGAACCTTATGCAATGAGCGATCTTTTAGTATTCAGTTTATTTATTTTTCCGCTGTATTATATGTGTATACTCCTAAGTGTTGCCCCGAGTTTTGCTTTGATTTTGAGATTGTAGTTTAGTGCCGAGAGGCACGCTGATATCCTACTTAGCTGCAGTTAACCTAGTGGAGGGGTTGGGGGTATCATACTATAATTATAGGTCCCTGATTACATAAGTAATGGTCTGTGAAATATTAATTTATGATATTATATTTTTGGTCTATTGTTTTTATAATCATCGAAGATTTAATTTTTCGAAATACATGAAAAAGATATAGGAACCCATGGAACATGCAGCTTGTTTCCATGGAACATTAACTCACAACCCTATGGAACATAAATACTATTTCTATGGAACCCTAGCACAGAAAACATGGAACATAAAGTATATTCTCATGGAAGATAATACATAACTCATAGAATATTAACATAATTTCCACGGAACCCTAACAAAGCACCTATGGAACATGTATTATATTCCCATGGAACTCTAACACAAAACCTATGGAACCTCATTACTACAAGCATTGAAATCCATGAAGAAAAACAAAATTATGGAACATACATTCTATTTCTATGGAATTGCCATAATATTTTCATGGAATCCTAACATAGAACTCGTAGAACTTCATCAAAACGAAACTATAGAGCCTGCATAATATTTTCATGGAACCTAAACATATAACTCATGCACTTGAGTGAATGTGCATGTGGTCGTAAATTTTAGGGTATACCTTATATTGTGCACCAAGGTGCAAGATATAACAACCTGAACATGACCTTTTGAGGAGGTATAATAAGTATAATATCCGATTTCGATAAATGTACATATGAGCAGTCGACATGGGAATGATTACTCAATCTCATATTTTATTCAGGATTGACTAACTATCCCTATATGATTTATAAGCAGTTGAACCATAATGTCCTTATGAAATTAGAGTTTTTAAGGGGTTTACCAGTCAAACCTTTATAAAACCTTTCATTTCATAAGGAAATTGCTCAAATGTTCAAATTTGAAAAATTTTGATAGTCCCCTTGTGGAGCTAGGGGTTTTAGTAAAACATTAATTTTATGAGGGGATTGTTCATATTCTTAGATTTGAAAAAAAAAATTGATTTGTTTAGCCAATTTCGACGAAATAAAATAGGATTGACCGCCAAAGTTTTTTTTTTTTTTTTTTTTTTTTTTTTTTTTTTTTGGGGAACAAGTGGTGGAGTGCAGACATTGGCAGAGACCTGTTGAGAATCCCACATCGGCTAATTAAAAAAATAATTTACTCCTTATAAAGACTTGGAAGTCCTCTCCTCTTGAGGTACCTTTTAGGGTGAGTTAGGCCCAAGACCAAATCTAACAAGACCTGATTTACATTTACACTTCTCAAAAATTGAAAATGTTAGATCTTGCTATTATGTATTTGAATTGTGATGATGATAATTTATTTAGGTACGTTAGCCAAGTCCTTGAAAATTCCATAGAGGAAAAACAAATTTAAATAAAAATTGAATTAGATTTAGTTACAAAAATCCCAAATCATATAGAGAGATGAAGACGAAGAACTATAAATATAATAATATATATATATATATATATAGAGAGAGAGAGAGAGAGAGAGAGAGAGAGAGAGACAGGCTTTTTGGTGCTGGAGTCTAGAGGAGAGTTTCGGCTTCAAGTGGTGCCGTAGTGTCGCTTGAGTTGAGAGAGAAAGACTTTGATGTGAAGTGGTGGCAATAGTGAGCAGGAAGAAAAAGCGACATGATGAAGTGAGGAAAAACATAAATGGATCATAGAGTTTAGTGTTTGGTGTTTAGAGTTCGGTGTTTTATATAAAAAAAAATACCTTTAGAGATAGTTATGTAATTTGGACATGATTTTTATATGTTATTCCTTAACGATCTATTTGGACGAAAGGGTTAAAATTATGCATTTCTGTAGTTTGAGGGTTAAAAATGTATTTTTGAAAGTTGGAGTGTCAACATCACTAGTTTGGGAAAGTTTGAGGGTCTGTGACACTTTTTGCCCCATTTATATAGAACTTTAACGCAGACTCTACAAAACCTCTGTTGGAGACTGTAGGTAGAAAAACAAAATAAAATAAAACTACGGAAATTCACCAACAGGATCTGCACATACTAGAAAAACTGATTGGATAGAAATTACCTCAATGTTTTGATTGCTCGATGTGGAGGTGCTGCTATTTACGCTTCGCCCTCTACTGGTATCCACGCAACGAACTCCTCTGCAAGCGATCGGGATGCTAGCCCCTTCTGCATTCTGAAAACTGTTCAGAACTGAGCCTAACTATCTGGTAATAGGTCGTATTTCGGAGAGAGGAGGCTAGATATATCTCCGTTCTAGGGTTTAGGGTTTTGTTTTTCTTTAATCAGATAAAGGACGGCTGCCAAGAAAATGTTAACATAACCTTTTATAGCTGTCAATATCAAAATCCTAACTGTCATCTATTAAAGTTTAATCTCGTCCGTCCATTCCTATAATCATCCAATGGTTGGATGAGTAATATTAAGTAACTAATTTCATTTATTCGATTAACTAAAATTAATTACTTATTAACTTACCAGAAAATACAATATGGAATCTGATTCCCCTTTTGTATACGTTCAATGAATCTGGACACAATTTAGATTCATTGAACGTGGACATTATGCTCACAAGATCGTCTATACGTGTGACCATGTAGGTTCACTTAACATTGGCAGTAAATGAAAAATGTCCTAGACATTTATTCACAAAACATAAGCGGCCTCTAGCAAGATATTATGCTTACCTAAGTTAAGTAAATGCAATAATAACCGAGCATCAGATTTAATATTTAGTCCTTTTGTCACACGATATCCTAATTAAGTATAAGGCATGGACCAAGTCATCCTTATAAAACTTAATTAATCATTTACTTGATCACCAGACAGACTGTTCTAACAAATTATATTAATAACACCTTATTAATACTTATTTGAGCATGGCCATGAATATTTTCCAGTCTTCCTTATCAAGGGGCCCATGGATATCTCTCTCTAAAAAGAGAGGGACAAATCCCTTTCACTATCTCCAATATTCAAGCCATGACAAGAAAATAAGCCAACCAATAGTCATAATAATCACCTAATTAAAAGTGATGTTCGACTATGTCAAAACATATTTTCTCCCCATGCAAGAAACATTAGGTCAAAGGACACCAAATATAAAACTGAGAAGAAATACTTATAACTTAAACCCATGCAATATTTCTTCTTCACTTTAGGTCATGTCCAATACAATATTCTCAATATGTATTTATGAATTGATTTTATATCTCATATTCATGATCAGTAAAACTTGACCATCAATCAACTTCGCACTAGTTTACAAGATGTAATAAACTAGGGACAAATAAGAATAGTATTTTATTAGCTATAAAGGTTTTACTATCAAGTCACATACTTTATGACCAAGAAAATAAAACACAATTCAAAAATACATGCTTCATAAATCATAAATGCGAGTCAATTAGTCTTAGGGCATATACTAACAACCTCACCCCAATCAAGAATAGAAAAAAAAATGAAAAACAAAAGTGCGGACATACATTATTTTTCCATGGAACCTATATTATATTTTATTGGAATTTGCATTATATTTATATGGAACTCATAGAACCTCACCACAACAAAGAATTAAAATCCAAGAAGAAAAAAGAAGAGAACAAAGACATGGAACATGTATCCTATTTTCATGATCTCCACAATATTTTCATGGAACAATAGTACATAAAACATAGAATGAAGTTTTGTGAAAGCTTTCCAGTGGGGAAATCTTTCTTTTATGAAGTTTTGTGAAAGTTTTCCAGTGGGGAAAGCTCTTTTTCTCTCTTCTGTCATTTTTTCTCATTTTCTATAACATTACATTTACATCAGATAACTTCCTGTGAACTAAGAAGTAGTTACATAGTTCTTGCCTACAATATCTAAACAACAATATCCTATCACATTTTAGAGATACAACAATGTAGATATAACAAAATATATCAATAACTGAATATTAGCAATTTCAACACTCCTCCTCAAGCTGGAGCATGAAGGTCACAAATGCCCAACTTGCTAGTCAATCTGTTGAACTGTGGTCGGTGTAAAGTTTTGGTAAAGAGGTCCGCTGGATGTACAACACTTGGAATGTAGACAGGTGAAATCAGACGTGCCTGGAATGCATCACGGACAAAATGATAGTCTATCTCTATGTGCTTGGTGCGTTTGTGAAAAATCAGATTTGCAGCAATATAAATAGCTCCTTGACTGTCACAGTGAAGTGGTATAGAATAATCCAGCAGAACATGGAGATCACGGAGAAGCTGACAGAGCCATTTCAACTCGCATAATGTCATAGCCATTGATCTATATTCTGCTTCAGTTGAAGAGCGCGAAACCGTATGCTGCTTTGTTTTCCAAGAAACTGGAGAATGTCTAAGTGAGATTACATATCTTGTAATAGAGTGCCGAGTAATCGAGCAACTTGCCCAGTCAGAGTCACAATAAGCCACTAATTGAAGAGGCGCAGTTGAGCGAAACAAAATTCCTTGTCCCGGTGAACCTTTAAGAAAACGGATAACACGAAGAGCAGCATCCCAGTACTCCTTTCGAGGATTTTGCATAAACTGAGCCAATAAATGTACCGAATAGGGAAGATTTGGTTGAGTTATGGACAGGTAAATTAATTTACCAACAAGCCGGCGATACCGGTCCGGATGATCATATAATTTCCCAGTAGCTTTAGCTAATTGATGATTTGGCTCCGTTTGTGTGGAAGCAGGTTTATAACCCAGCATCCCTGTTTCAGATATAACCTCCAACGCGTATTTAGGTTGGTTAAGATAAAATCCTGCCTGACTATGAGCACACTCAATTCCTAAGAAATATTTAAGACAACCCAAGTCTTTCATGTGAAACCATGATCCTAGGTAGGAATTAAATTTATTACTGCAGGCAACATCATTACCAAAAATTAACAAGTCATCAACGTAAATCAGAATGCAGAGAAAAATATTATTTTCCCTAAATATAAAAAGAGAATAATCAGCATATGATTGCATAAACCCTCACTGTTGGAGGGCTCTGTGAGTTTAGAAAACCAGCACCACGGCGCTTGTCGGAGTCCGTATAAAGATTTATTAAGACGACAAACCTTATGTGGGTCCGAAGCACGATATCCTGGAGGAAGTCTCATATAGACTTCTTCAGTCAAATCTCCATGTAAAAAGGCATTATGGACATCCATCTGGTGAACTTCCCAATTTCGGGCAGCTACTACAGATAACAAAGTTCTCACCGTCACCATCTTTGCTACTGGAGCAAATGTCTCTGTGTAATCAATCCCTTCCTGCTGTGTATTCCCAAAAACTACCAGTCTCGCCTTGTATCGTTCAATGGTTCCATCAGACTTGTACTTGATCCTATACACCCATTTATACCCAAGGGCTCTTTTTCCAGGCAGCAGTTTCGTCATAGTCCAAGTCTTATTTTTCTCAAGAGCTTCTATTTCCTTTTTCATAGCCTGACACCATTCCGGGACTGAAGCTGCCTCAGAATATGTGTTTCGTTCTATCCCTGTATTGACAGATGCTACAAACTTCCGATCTGAAGATGAAAATTTGTTATAAGAAACGTAGTGAGTTAAAGGATACAAGCACGTACTTGGAAGATTTGAAGAAGAAGGTGAAGCAGGAGAGAGAGATATATGATGACTAGATTTTACTGTATTACAAATATAATCTTTCAGTTTTCCAGGGAGTCGATGTCGTCGATTACTTTGTCGAAGATTCACAAGTTTGACAACATTCTGCTATCGAACGTTAGAGGAGGCAGAGAAATCAGAGTAGTTATGATTGCTAGAGCTTGAATCACTATGAGTCAACCCCAAATTTCCTTCTACGTTTACAGTTTCTGGCTATGAAGAAATCTCTTGCTGACCATTTGTGCTGCCCAGGCTTTGTTCGAACTGACTGCCACGCAGCCCAACCCACTCTTCACGTGGTCCAGGCTTGAGCTGCAGCGGTCCTTCAAATAGATGAGATGGGGCACCCGCAGCCATGTGTTGATCTTCAGCATTCAATTATGATGGGCCAAGTGCATATGGCCTAGCAAGTGGAGAAGGAATTGCCTGATGATCTTTGGCCTGCTGGGCCTTTTTGTGTCTTGATGGATGATCATTCTGGACTATTACAGTAGATTGGACTGGGTTGTCCTGTCTTGGTCCTAGGCTGCCGGTTGGCTGGTCCATTCCGGTAGGCTAGGCTGGCCAACTTCTTGAAGCTGGATTTCTCCCCCTTGCTGCTAGTTGTGCTCCAGGGATTTCACCAAAATCATAATTCAACTTATTGTCAAAAGATACCTCAACTTGTGATTCAAAAGAAAACGAAAAATTATTTTCATCAAATATTACATCCCGGGAGACAACAAATTCATACGTTTGTAAATCGAAACATTTCCACCCTTTTTTTCCATGCGGATAACCCATAAACACACATTTCTGACCTCGTGGCTTAAACTTGTCTTTGGACAACCCATTATCATGAACAAAAGCCATACATCCAAAAGTTTTTATATGTGAATAAGATGGTACTTTATTAAACAAGACTTCAAACGGCGTCTTTCCTTTCAACATAGAAAAAGAATACGATTAATTAGGTACCCAGTAGTAAGAACACTCTTCCCCCAAAATTAAGTTGGAAGATTTGCCTGAAATAGCAAAGCACGAGCTACATTTTAAATGTGACGATGCTTATATTCTACCCGGCTATTTTGTTGAGGTGTATATGCCATAGAAGTTTGATGCAACATGCCATTTTCCAAAAAATATGATTTTAGACAAGTAAATTTTGTCCCGTTATCTGTACGCACAATCTTGACTCTTTTATTAAACTGTGTTTGCACCATAGCAAAAAAGTGTTTTAAAGTTTGAGCAACCGCTCGTTTTTCTGACAGCAGAAAAATCCAAACACATCTTGTATAATCATCTACCACAGTCAAAAAATAATTCGTACCACAAGATGAAGGAGTATTATATGGGCCCCACAGATCACAATGCACCAATTCAAATGAAGCAGAAGTATTATTTATGCTATCAGGAAACGGCTCTCTTATTTGTTTGGCGCGTAAACAAATTTCACAATTATTCAATGAATCAAAATTCAATACTTGTCCCAAAAAATTCTTAAGAGCAAAAATAGAAGGATGTCCCAGCCTACTGTACCATAATATACCCATATCAGACAAACGAGCAGAATAAGTAAAATGTTGTTGCATTGGAATCTGTCTAAAATAGTATATCCCATCTCTCTTCACCCGCTCCAATTGGCATCCCCGAGATACGGTCCTATAACATTAACACATCATCGTTAATTATAACAACACAATTATTCGCCTTAGAAAGTTAAGAGAGAGACAGTAAATTGCACCGGAGTTTCGGGATAGACAACACATTATCAATTTTTAAGTTTGAAGGCAAACAAATTGTCCCCAGTTATTTACCAGTGGTTTTAGACCTATTTGGAAGAGTAATAACATAAGGAGCAGAAGGTTTAATATCAGATAAAAATTCTCTTCTTCCTGTCATGTGATGTGAGCAACCACTGTCTAAAATCCAATTATTTTCCACCTTACCAGAGAGAGTTTCATTTACAGAAGAGCTCTTTTGCTAATTATTCATCAACTGGACAAATTGAGTCCACTGCTCAAACGTCATCCCCGGGAGTGCGACAGAAGGACGGTGCTAAATGAGTCTTCAGCGACAACAGCTGATCGGGATTTTTATACCAAAGTTTTAACCCAATACTTGTAAGTGCACAAGATCAATATAATACGGAAGTCTTAGGGTATCGAACCACAAAGAAAGGCTTAACTACCTAAATTATTATCTTCCTAAATTAATTTTATAAAAAGAAGAATCAAATTTTGTTATATAAGAATTATTCCTAAAGTAAAATAAAACTAATGAATAAAATAAATAAACTAAAACTAACGGGGGATTAACCAAAGAAGATGATTTAGAACGTTGAATCCACCACTAACCTATATAACAATGATTTAATTTTATTTAGAAGAAAAGATTAAACATTCATGTGGTGATCTAGGCTACAAGCTTCGATTCACTAGAAAAATATATTGTGCTTAAATGCATGACATAATCCATCTAACCATTAGCATGACTTATTCATTCCTGTGACATAAATCATCTAAAATTAGCATGAACTATTCAATTCTAAAACCCATAATATACTTGCAAAAATCACATATCTCTCATACTCAAGACTACAAGAATTAGGCATGGATAAAAATATCAATTAACCCAAGTAATTATTCTACAAGAACAATCACAAAGAATTAATTGCATCAAACCAAGAACATCCCAAGATATGCTATCACATAAATAAAATAATGAATCTCCCAAAAGAAAATAAATCAAAGTCACATGGCTAGGGTTTCATCAAAATTCTAAAATACATTTAGTTCATAGCTTAAGGAAAAGAAGGAACCAATTTATTGGAAGAAATCATGGCTTTTTTCCTTTAACTGAAGCTGAAATTCTGCAGCTTCTGCTTGCTGGAATATTTTGGCTACTGATTTTTCTGCTGCTGCTGCTTCAGCTGCTATTGTGAATTTCTACTGCTATCCAGATTCTTCTGCTCAGTTGTAGTTGCTAGAATTTTCTACTCAGATTGTTGCAGCTTCAGATTTCTGCAGCTCCTACCAGCAGCTGCTTCGGATTCGCTGCGGCTGCTTCTGTTGTTTACCAAAGCAGCTTGCATAGCTACTTCTTCTGTTTCAGCTCCTCTCAACTCTCCCGGTTCTCTCCCTCTATACTTTTCTCTCTATTGTTTCTTGTCTTTTCTTTTTCGGCTCTCTCTTGCTCTCCTTTTAAAGTAGCTGCCCCAGCAGCTTCCTCTTCAATTTCTTTTTCCTTTTTCTCCTAGGCCTCGGCCAGCTTTCCTTCTCCTTTTTTTCTTTGGTTTTCTTATTGCTACTTTGGGCCACCTTTCTCTTTTCTTTTGTTCACCGTGGGCCTCTCTAATAGGCTTCAACTTCTCAATCGTGAGCTTGTTTGTGGGCTTCTTTCCCTTTATCACCAAAATAAATTAAATAGAATAATTATATTTAATAAATAAATAAAATTTTTTTCAAGGGCAAATAATTAAAACTTAACGTGTTTACTTGCATTAAAAATCGACTCTATCAACAGCAGACTTGGCGAACCCCCTCTGATGTTTTGGGCTGATGGGGTTTAGTGAATTACGATGGATAATGCTGATCCTCCTGTTCGGTGAACCGATGCCGCGGCTGCCCATCCTGGTTGCTGGGGAGGATTCCAATAGACCGCGGCCTCCAAAGCTCCTACCGCAGCCTCTGCCTCTACTCATCCTTCTACTCCCTCTGCGACCTCCGGCGCCAAAGTCCAATCCTTGTCCGACCGTGCGCTCCGAGAACCCCACTAACAGGTAACATTTTTTGGCCTCATGACCCTGTTTGAAGCAATATGTACAATGTACCAAGTTTTTTGTTGCTCTTGATGCTGCAAATGTTAATGCATCACTGCTTGTTTATGCTGTCCTTATTAACTTCTTGTGTACTTCCTCCTTAACGATCATAGCATAGGTCGTTTTGATATTCGGAATGGGTTCCATTTGCAAAATGTTAGACCGAACAATTTCAAACATAGAGTCATCTAGTCCTATAAGAAACTGATGGACTTTATCTTTCTCTCTTTGCTTAATTAGTTCATTTATCATTCCGTAAGTGTAGTTAGATAATTGTTGATAGTTGCTTAATTCATCCCAAATTTTCTTTAATTTCGCAAAATAGGTGGAAAGAGACATACCTGACTGCTTACAATTGACTAAAGCGGTCTTTAGTTCATATTTTCTAGGCACATTACCTGACATGAACCGTTCCTTCAAGTCTGCCCATAATTCATCACATCTTTCAGCATAAGACATGGTGGTTCTCAGGTTAGGTTCTATGGTGTTTAGAATCCACGAACCCACCATTGTGTTGATGGTCCACCATTCCTCTTCTTTTGCAGTTCTTGATTTAGGTTTTGGAATTGAGCCTTCCACAAACCCAAGTTTTTTCTTTGCTCGTAATGCTAATCGCATTGCTTTCACCCATTCATTGTAGTTGTCTTCTTTGAGTTGCACTTGAGTCAAGATCAAGTGTGGACTGTCTGAGGATGCCAGATGATAGGCATCTCTTTGAATATGATCATTAATTTGATCGTCGTTTTTCATAGTAATGTATTAAGTTTTATCTAAATAGAAATAATAGCTCAATGAACCAAAGGATTTGGCTCTAATACCATGAAGTTTTGTGAAAGTTTTCCAGTGGGGAAAGCTTTCTTTTATGAAGTTTTGTGAAAGTTTTCCAGTGGGGAACGCTTTCTTTTTCCCTCTTCTGTCATTTTTTCTCATTTTTTGAAACATCACATTTACATCAGATAACTTCCTGTAAACTAGGAATTAGTTATATAATTCTTGCCTACAATATCTAAACAATAATATCCTATCACATTTTAGAGATACAACAATGTAGATATTACAAAATATATCAATAACTGAATATCAGCAATTTCAACATAGAACCTTACCACAACAATGACATAAAAGATGTATAAAAACTATGTACAATAATGAAATGGGAGAATAGCTCTCCAGATTTTATTAGTTTTAACTCAATCTCGTAGCATATGGATCATGGTTCAAAGTTGCGATATTGGTGGCAGTATCGGGGGTCTCCATTTCATATCATTTTCAACGTATCGATCGCGTATCGGGCGATATGTAATTCTCTAATTATAAAGTATTCAAAAATTATAAAAAATCATAAACTATAGAAAAAAAATATAAATAACATAATGATATTATTTTTTAAGTTAAAAATTAACAAAGAAAATGAATTCACATGCTCCTAAAGTATTTTCTCTTTACCGAATATGCCCAAAATACTTTTAATAACCTTTTTTTTCCCTCATAAAATTTATGCGCCATCATTCACGCCCAAAAGTGGCAGAATCCAAAGATAATTTTATCGAATTTAAATCCTTCCAAATTACATGTTTTGAGCCAAGTGGTATCAGAGCCAAGTTCGGCTCGTCGACGCCGACAATCATCGACGATACCAGATCTGTGGGAACTGTTGAGTTCCTCAAATCCGGCTAGAGAAGTTCTTCCTACCTCTTCTTTTATTTCAGTTTTCTACTGTTTATATTTTGGTTTTTTTTCTCTCGGCTTGATGCTGATTACTGCTCTTTTTGTGTTTCTGGCTTGCCGCCAGTTATCTGTTTTGTTTTTGTCGCTGCTCGGCGTCTCTTCTTTCACTCGGTTCTTCACGACTCCTGCCAGCGGCCATCATCCGCGGCGGTGGTAAGGTTTTTTCGTCTCAAATTCCTTTACCTTTATTTTTACTAACAGCTTGTTATTTTTGCAGCACTAATAGTTTTAGTGCTTTATTTCTTTCTCTGTTCTTCCGTTGTCTTATTATTATTTTCTGGTTTTGTGGCCTGTAATAGTAAATAGTAATTTGTAATAGTAATTAGTTTTCTCAACAAGTGGTATCAGAGCTAAGTTCGGCTCGTTGGCGCCGACAATCATCGACGACACCGGATCTGTGGGAACTGTTGAGTTCCTCGAATCCGGCCCGAGAAGTTCTTCCTACCTCTTCTTTTATTTCAGTTTTCTATTGTTTATATTCTGGTTTTTGTTTTTTCTCTCGCCTTGCCGCCGATTACTGCTGTTTTTGTGTTTCAGGCTTGCCGCCAGTGATCTATTTTGTTTTTGGCTTGCTATCGTTTCGTCTGTTTTTTTGTTGCTTGGCTTGCCGCCGATTACTATTACTGTTCTTGCGGAATTGTGTTATTTTCAGTTGTGTGCTATTTATTATTGTTATTTTGATATTACTTCTGACACCATTCTGCTACTAGTGTTCTCCTTATTTTTTTAAAAAAAAATTATTACAAAACCCAATCCTGGCTTGTTTGCTTCTTGGCGTGGTTTTTCTATTTTTCAAAAGTTTTATTATTTTCTCTATTTTTGTCTTTTTCTGATTGGTGGTAAAGCAGTTTTTGTTGCTGCCGTGATTCTCGTTATATTAGTTATAGTTGTTGTTCCCTGTTTTGTTGTGCTTTATGTTGTTGTGCTGTTTTTTTAAAAAAAAAACACATAGAGCAAATCAAGCAAACTAAAATAAAGCAACGCATTTTTTCTTTTAAATTGTATTTTTCTATTTTTTTCGAAAAATACCGAGCAGTTTTATTCTTTTTTTTTTTCAAAACTTTTCAAATCTTTCTCTTTCTTAGTCATTTAATTACACTTATTTGCCTTCAAAACATGTCAGTTCTGAAAATTGAAACTGATAAGTCTGATGGCAAATCTGACTTTGTAATGTGGCGGAAGAAAATGAAAGCAGTTTTGCTACAAAATAAAATTGCACTTGTTATCTATAGCCCTGAAGAGTATCCGGAATCTTGGAAAGGTGAAATTCTTTCAGAAAAACTAGGTGATGCTCACAGCTGCCTCACATAGCATTTAACTGATAATGTTTTACGAGAAATTGATGAAACTGATAATACTTTTCAAATTTGGACTAAATTGGAAAAACTATATTTGGGGAAATCACTTTCAAATAAAATTTATTTAAAAGAGCATCTTTTCGATTTTAAAATGAGCGGGTCAAAAACACTTTCAGAAAATATGGATGAGTTAAATAAAATCATTTTGGAACTACAAAACGTTGCAGAAATCATCTCCGATGAAAATATTGCAGTCATTTTATTAAATGCATTACCAGAATCTTCTAACGATGTTAAATCTGCTATTAAATATGGCAGAGATGGTTTACCACTTTCCGATGTTAAAAATGCTTTGAAATCTAAGGATTTGGATTTACAAAAAGAAAATAAAGGCGAAAATCTTTTTGTGCGAGGGAGAGTTGACCGGAGGGAACCTCTTAGTCACTGTTTTAAAAGTAAAGGGCGATCAAAATCACAAGAGAAAAACAAAGTAAAATGATTTTATTGTGGCAAAGAGGGCCATATGAAAAACGAGTGTTTCAAACGGATTAAAGATGAAAAACAATGTAAACATGGTAAAGGGAGTAATAAAACCCACGATTTTGATTCTGATGGTAATTCTATGTTTTCAGAGGTTTTGTATGTATTTCTTTCTCTTTCATGTTCAGAAGTTCTTGATCATTGGGTCCTTGACTCTGGTTGTTCTTTTCATATGACACCTAACAAACATTGGTTTTCTGATTTCAAATCATTAAGTCAAGGAAAGGTTTTTATGGGAAATAATCAAGTTTGTGATATTAAAGATATTGGCAATATTTTCATCAAAATGCATGATGGTGTGACTCGGAAAGTCACTGAGGTGAGATACGTGCCCGACTTACGTCGGAATCTTATCTCCCTTAGTCATTTGGACTTTTTGGGTTTTTCTTTTAAATCTAAAAACGATATTTTACGTGTTTGTAAAGGAAACCTAGTCATGCTAAAAGGTTTTAAAAGAGAAACTTTATACGTTCTTCTTGGTAAAACGGTTTGTAAGTCCACTGCATTGATTTCAAAAACTGTTCCTGGAAAAACTATATTGTGGCATCGGAGGATCGGCCACATTAGTGAAAAGAGACTTTATTATTTACAAAAACAAAATCTTTTGTGTGGTGACAAAATTGATTCCTTGGATTTTTTTGACCACTGTGTTTTGGAAAAACAACACAAAATCAATTTTTCAACCAGCACTCACAATTCTTGTACAATACTTGATTATGTGCATTGTGATCTGTGGGGACCTGAAAAGGATCCAACTTATGGTGGTAATGTTTATTTCTTGTCGATTGTTGATGATTTTTCAAGGCATGTTTGGGTTTTTCTTTTAAAAACCAAATATCAAACTTTTGAAAAGTTTTTTGAATGGAAACGTTTTGCCGAAAAACATTCTAGAAATAAACTAAAAACTATCAGGACCGAGAACGGTCTTGAATTTTGTAACCGTAAGTTTTCTGATTTGTGTGTATTGCATGGCATTCTATACCATAGAACGGTTAGATATAACCCACAGCATAATGGAGTTACCGAAAGGATGAACAGTACCATTATGGACAAAGTTAGACGCCTTCTTGTTTCTTCTGGTGTTCCAAAACCTTTCTGGGGAGAAGCTGTTAGTACAGCTGTATACCTCATCAATATATCCCCATCTACAGCCATAAACTTTGGAACTCCTATAGAACTCTAGTGTGGTAAACCTCCTAATATTTCCAATTTGAGAGTTTTTGGGTGTGCGGCCCTTGCACATCAGAAGGAGGGTAAAATAGATCCAAGGTCCAAGAAGGGAGAGTTCATAGGATATCCTAGTGGGGTAAAGGGATATAGAGTGTGGTTAAAAGGTGAACTGGGGGTAAGGGTTGTTATCAGTAGGGATGTTATCTTCAACGAGTTAGAAATACCTTGTCTTAAGAATAAACTCATCTTTAATAGTCCACTGAGTGTTCCCACTCCTAGTAGTATTCCTGTGGAAGTGAAGGTTGTCTCTGAACCTCCCTTGGAATCACCCTTAGAACCTGAAACAATCCTGTGATTCCTTCTCAATCCAGTAGCACTCCTATTCCTCCTAGTATTACTGAAACCCCTGATCCTGTTTTAGAAGGTTCTGATGAGGAAGTAGAACATCCTGAGGCTCAGGCTTAAGCCCTTAGAGATTACCAACTTGCAAGGGATAGAGTCCGTAGGGTACCTAAGGAGCATCCTCGGTATGGTTACTCCTACATTGTTTCATATGCATTTGCAGTTGCATCTTATATGAAAGAAAAAGAACCATTATGTTTTTCTGGGGTTTTAAAAAGCCCTAATCATGTTTTATGGTTACGCGCTGCGGATGAGGAAATGACATCTTTAAACAAAAATAAGACTTGGATTCTTGTTCCAAAACCTTCAAAACAAAAGTTAGTTGATTGCAAATGGATTTTCAAAATAAAAGAACCTGATTCTTCCAGAGAATCTCCTAGGTTCAAAGCCAGATTGGTTGCAAAAGGTTTTTCACAAGTTGAGGGTATTGATTTTAATGAAATTTTTTCTCTTGTTGTTAAATACAAAACTATCAGGATTATTCTTACTCTTGTTGCTTTTTATGATCTAAATCTAGAACAACTTGATGTTAAAATCGCTTTTCTACATGGTGATCTCAAAGAGACTATATATATGCGTCAACAACCAGGTTTTGAGGTTACAGGTAAAGAACACATGGCATGTCTTTTGAAAAAGTCCTTATATAGACTTAAACAGTCACTAAGGCAATGGTACAAGAGGTTTGACTCTTTTATGTTAAAAATTGGTTTTTCAAAAAGTAACTATGATAGTTGTCTTTATTTTTCTTGTACTAATATTGATTCTGCTATCTATTTATTAGTTTATATGGATGATATGCTAATTGCTTGTAGACATAATGCTAAAATTGATGATCTGAAATCCTTGTTAAAATATGAATTCGATATGAAGGATTTAGGTATTGCGTCCAAAATTCTTGGGATGAGTATTTCGAGAGATAAAACTGATCATTCACTGTTTCTATCTCAAAAGCCTTTCCTTTAGAAAATCGTATCCAAATTTTCTATGCACCTATGTAAACTTGTTATAACTCCTCTTGCAAGCCATTTCAAACTTTCTGATAAAACTTGTCCTAAAACCGAAAGTGAGAAAAGGGATATGGCTAATATTCCTTATAGAATGGTCATAGGCTCTGTTATGTACTCAAGGATATCTACCCGTCCTGACATTGCTTTTTCAATAAGCCTTCTCAGCAGATTCATGTCTAATCCTGGAAGAGATTATTGGGCTACTCTCAAGTGAAACTGAGTTATCTTAACGGAACTTTAGATATGGGTTTACATTATCATAATTGGTCTGATTTTGAATTAATCAGATTTATTGACTCAGATTTCGCAAGTGATAAGGATGGTAGGAAATCTACCTCATCCTACTTCTTTACCCTAGCGAGTAATTGCATCTCATGGAAATCCCAATTACAGCCAGTAGTTGTCAACTACTGAGGCTGAGTATATTGTCACAACGGAAGCAATCAAAGAAGCCATCTGGCTTCACGGGTTATTGAATGAACTACAAGTTTTAAATTCAAAAGCTATTATTTATACTGACAATCAAAGTTGTTTACACTTATGTAAAAATACAGTTTATCATGAACGAGCTAAATATATAGTTGTCAAATACCATTTTATTAGAGAAAAGGTTTCTAGTGGTTTAATTAACATAGACAAAATTAGTACTGATAATAATCCTACAGATTTTGGTACTAAAATAGTAGACACTGATAAGTTTATGTTTTGCAGGGATTTCCTTCACTTGAATGCGGTTTGATTTACGGTAAGTTCGAACAATGGATGGAAAATATTGTTCGAGGTGGAGATTGTAGGGTTTTTGGGGCTTGAAGTCCTCCCAATATTTTCTCATTTTCCAGCCCATTTACCCTGTGATGAAATTGGGCCTCAGCTGGAAAGAGGTGCACTTGACCTAGTCAAGAGAGACTAGGTCAGACCCGAGCTTGGCCACCCGGGGCTGCCGGTTGGAATTCCCCTTTTTAAACCCTCTCTCTCCCCCTCCTTGTTAGCAGTGCAGCCGTCTGATTTCTCTTTCTTTTCTTCTAGAAACTCATTCATTTTTTCTCTTTTCTTGGACTGTTGGTTTTCCCGATTCTTCCCTTCTTCTCTCCGTCTTCTTTGTGGTTTTTCAACCACTGCTCTTCTCTGCCGTCGGCCCCTTGCGACCGCTGGTTTTCTAGATCTTTTGATTGATCCTTGTTCTTTGTATGTTTGAGCGAGTGAGCTGAAAGATATATATATATATATATATATAGAGAGAGAGAGAGAGAGAGAGAGAGAGAGAGAGAGAGAGAGAGAAAGAGAGAGAGAGAGAGAGAGAGAGAGAGAGAGGGAGCACCGGTGACGATTCGGTTGAGGTCCAGATTTGAGGGTCCAAACATTCACCCACTCACTGACGATGCCTCGACGCGGCTCGTCCCTCATAGCCGCTGCTCGACGTCTTGTCTTTCACTCGGTTCTCCACAACTCCCGCCAGCGGCCATCATCCGCGGCGGTGGTAAGGTTTTTCCATCTCAAATTCCTTTACCTTTATTTTTACTAACAGTTTGTTATTTTTGTAGCACTATACTTGTAGTGTTTTATTTCTTTCTCTGTTCTTCTGCTGTCTTATTATTATTTTCTGGTTTTGTGGCCTGTAATAGTAAATAGTAATTTGTATTAGTAATTAGTTTTCTCAACAGTTTAAAAGTGCCCATTATACATCGATGAAATTTTGACAAAATTTTTAGTATAATTCTATCCTCAAACTTTTAATTCTCGTTTTGCCACTGCCCCTCCGTCGAAGGTTGCCCTATTTGATCTCCATTTTTTGTTCGATGATTGATTAGAGGAAGGAAGAATAATTGACTTACACCCAGATTTGATCTCCATTGAGGAGCTCCGTGCCTCTGTTCTCTATTATTACTCCCTTCCTAACTCAGTTTTGGAGAAGTTGAATTTGGTGCATCTGTCACCTTTGGGCTCCAGTTTAGATAAGCCGAGACAGAATCTCAATAGTAGGGGGGTCTTCTCCACCAAATCGGCCTAACTGCTCCTTCAGGAGCCCTCTTTCAGCGACAAATCCTAACTGAAAGTCAATCTGGAAAAGTTTCAAGGACCTTTGAGATTCAGTTTCTTCTTATGGCAAGTACGATGTTGCAGCTTGAAGACAAGGGTGTTGCTGGTATCAAGGGGTATGGAAGTTTCATCTTTCTGTTTGCAATGTGGGGGTAGTTTGGAACATGATTTGCGTGCTCTTCATGATTGTTCGGAGGCGACGGTTGTTTGGAAGTTGGTAGTTCCACCACATAATGTGTTGGAGTGTTTCCTCTATTGAGGTTGTTAGTTGGATTGATTGGAATTTATCACAAAAATGGGACTCGGTTGTGCTAGATCTTGATTGGACCATTATTTATCGAGTCACATGCTGTTGGATCTAGAGATGGCGGAATGATTTAATTTTCTCCCCTGGCAAAACACATTTAGCTCTAGTTGCTAAGTTGGAATTTATTAAAAAGTATGCTTTTGAGTTAGTAGACACCAAAGCTAAAGTTTCTTTCCTTTGTACATTATCTATGTAATGTTTCTTGGTATGTAAAAGTTCGCACTTAAACCAAAAATAATAATAATAAAGGAAATAAAGTGTGTTGATAATATGATGTCCAAATAAAGCTTTAATTTGCACCTCATATTGGAGGTCATCTTTTGATCGTGCGTGATTGGTTATCTCAATGGCTTTTGCATTAGTATTTTTTATTTTTATTAAGGTATTTATCCCTTGAGTGATGGGTAATCATTCTGTTACAAAATATTGTGAACCCGAATCAACCTATCTCATAAACTATTACAACCAAAATGAAGATGCAAGAAAATAAATTTCTAATTTGTTACAAGGTTAAGATCTTCATAATGACCATTTTCAAAATTTTAGAGATATGAGAAGAAGAAGAGAAGATTAACCCTCAGAAGATGAACCTCACAACACTTACAAACTCTTCTCAACAAACACCTCCTATCTCCAAACTTTCTCCAAAATCAGTCAAGCGCCAAAGTGCCGACGAGATCATTAATGGCAGCACAAGGCAGCATAAAGAGGGGCGGTAACCCAAGGAGAGAAAAAAGGAGAGAATCTAAATGAGAGATTAGGCACAAGAATGGGAATTGAGAAGAATTATATAGTGACGAGCCACATGAGCGAGTCAGGTCAAACTGTCCCTCTCGACATCCCTTAGCTCAAAATAAAACTTCAACCTACAAAATAAAATAAAGGGTTGTGAGCCCAACTTAACTCATCATTGGGTTACAAAACAATTGGTCCAAAACATAAGTTGTGGGCAAAAACCTAATACATTCCTTGTGAATGATATGTGACCACTCCTTGGTGGTAATGGAGGATTACCTATTCTTTTATTATTTGTTTGTAAATGCTTTTGATTAGTTAGGGAAGGTTAGAGAATCATTGATATATAATTTTTTTTAAATCTAGAATTGTTTGAGCGGTCTTTATATTTGAAAGTGCTCAGTGTACATAGATGAAATTCTGACAAAATTTTAAATGTAATTTCATCCCCAATCTTTTAATCCAGTTTTCGCCACTGCCCCTATGTTGAAGGTTTCCCCCTGACTGAATCTTACTATTTAGGCGATTTTCAAGTGGATGAGGGATCGATTGACCCCTCTTTCCCCATCGTAGTTCTGCCATTGGGGGCAACCAAGTTGTTCCTTAAATTCGGCCATTAATGACCGTAACTTGCACCAAACTAGTGTTGTCATCTTTGAATCAGCCAATCGATCAATCACAGAAAAATACGAACCATAAATAGGTTTGGTTCTCTCAAAAACCGAAGGAGCAAAGACCTAGTCAACTTGGTCATTTGACCCCTCGATCTAGTTGGGGAATTTTTTTATCAATTTGTGCTAAAATTTATATTTTTGTACTTTTTTAAAATTGATGTGTGATGTGTATGTAAATAAACTATTAATAGATTCATAATATATATATATATATATGAGGTCATTTCGTTTTTTTTTTTTTGTTTTGGCCATTCGGGTTGATCGAGTGACTCAGTAACTTGAGTTATTCCACTTTTGATTCGATTCTGACGACATTACTCTAGATTTAAAGGTTTCATATTGTTAATATTTTTAATTGATTACAATTTTTTTTACCATAAAGATTAGATAATTGTTATAAATTAAAGTTCTAATTTTATTTCTTATAGATTTATAATCGAATTTCATAATTTCATAAATTCTTATAGATTTACACCAACATGAGTTAACCCAAGTAAAAGTTACTTGATGTCATTTAAAATCTCAAATTCAAATCTTATAAATGGAGAAAATAGAGTTTATAAATGGAGAAAATGGAGAAAACTCCTTTAAAAGTTCTCTTACAAGAGATCTCACGTTAGCTAATTAAAGAATTAATAAACCCCTTATAAGTTAGAACAATTCTCCTCTTCTTAATGTATCTTTTAGCGTGAGCTAGACCCAAACTCAAATTTTAAAATGACACCACAAATGCTGTTATGCAAAACTTCTTACACCAATACGTATTTACCGTATCTACAAATGAATCTGGTCCTTATTCTACTTACAAAATATGTGCCATTGAGATTTTACAGAGGAAGCAAATTTAGACCCATGAAGAAATCTATGTAGTAAATTCGCTTGCCCTTCTGCTGCTGCAAAAATCATCTCTGAGGTGATTTATCAGGCAGGAAAATCAACATCATCCAGGCTGAGGATGCCGAATTTCATAGTTTTTATCAGATTCATGAACTTCCGTTAAAACATCTGAATTCCCTTGCCCTGATTGATGATTAATGTCTGAAATGGCTAAATCGTTTTGAACAATCTGCTCAGACATCTCAACTTCTTTTTCACTGGATGAGGATTTGGAGTCAGCAGGATGAACCATTGAATTAGTTCTCAAACCACGGCCACCAAATGCCAGAAAACAGCAACATTTGAGGCTGTAAACTGTTGCCAAGTTAACGAGTTTCGGTCCAAGTGAGGGCACTGAGCAGAATATTGCAAATACCAAAGCTGATCCTACGATAATAAAAAGTCCTCCAAAATTGTATGCCTTAAGACTAGTTTGCTTATTGATAGAATCCAATTGATTTCCTGAAGAATATCCAGGTCCAAAATTCGTCTCCTCCATCTTTGCCATGCCCGGACCTTCAGTGACTTGTAATATTGCTCTTGAAAAATGAACTACTAATGGAGATTCTCTCGGGAAAGCCTGGATAAACATTGCAAATACTCGATATAATTTTGTAATGGAGAAACGTAAGAGATAAAGCTGGGGAGGAAAGAAGAAAGAGAACTTACGAATCCAAAGCCTTCTGTTCTGTATCTTTGTTCAAGCATTTTGTACTTGGAGCCATATCTACCAAGGAAGAGCTTCATGTAAGGGATCTCATCAACAATGGCATCGATTCCTCCATTTTTGCCACCTTTAGTCATTGCATCATGGTACTTCTCAATACTTGAGTATTCTCTGAGCTTTGACTCACTGATATGATGATGATTTATTAAGAGATCCCGGACAAAGGAACCTACTTGGTACCCAATGTAGTAATCCTGAGAAAATCTGAAGTCTAACTGATCGATAGTAAACATTGCCGATAAATTTGCAGTGTAGCTCTGCATCAGAATGTAAGATGTGAACAACCATACAACCAGAACAAACCTTGACCAGCTGTTGGCTACCATGTTCCCTGCCAGCACCAAAACAACCAATCCAATGAATATGCAATTGATAATGGAGTTATTTAACAGAAGCAAGTATAATCAACAACTTACTTTCAGGGAAAGCAAGAACTGCAATTGGAAACAAAAAGAGCTTTATAAGTTGCTGCCTTTTTGGCCTTACAGAATCGGAATTACAGTTTGGTCGATGTTCCAATATCCGTAGGACTACTCCAATAAATATGCAAGTAGCAAGAATTGTTAACCAAAGATCCCATCTAAACGGTTTTACGAACATCCACATATCCTTTTCTTGTTTATTTTTTACCACCCAAACAACTCCTGATTCGGAATAAGGAAGAGAAAAATCAACAAATCTAGCTCGATCAGCCAAAATTGTGGTGTCTCCCACCATGATATCAAAAGGCTGCTCCATACTCTAAAGAGAAGTAAAGAAAAGGGATTAATTAGTTCTTTGTTTTCAAATATATTCTTTAGTCAAGCATGCATTTTGGATGAAAGCAGATATATCCATCATAAACTAAGAGCGAGGAATGAGGTGAAACCAACCTTGTTTGGTAGGGAATTAATAAATTCACTGTATGTAGTTCCCTCTGGATCAAAAGGAACAAAATCATGATCAATATTAAAAGGTAAGAATTGCAATGTCGAGAGGAAGACATCTATAGAAAACCCGGCAGCATTAACCTTCTTGGTGGCAGGATCTATGGTAACATTCACGAACTCAGTGAAGCCAGATTTATAGGGGATCCCTACTTTTAGCTTCCCTGGTAGAGGAATAGACCAACCTAATGGTTTTTTAAATGTATCTCCAGGCCACACAATGGTTTTCAGCTCTTTTATGGAAGCTGAGTGAGTCCTATGATCAGTTGAATCCAATCTCCGAGTTAGTCCTCCATCAGGTGTCCAGTAACCGATTGTTCTTCCACCTCCAACTGTTCTACCTCCTGTTTCGATGACATTAAATATCTCCAAGGCTGAAGATTTTAACTGCCCATTGATCAGTTTGAATTCTCCACTTAAGCCTAGAAAACTGGTATTATAGAGTTCACTAAGAAGTTTTGGGCCAAATTGCGACAATTTGAGATTAGAAATATCACTTCCATTTTTGCCATCTTTCAACTTCAAGAAGCTGGAGTTAGCTGGTCTAATTTTTTCAACAGCCATCGCTAATGCCCATACTGTATCATAAGCCCATATGCCATACACATTCAACTCCAAATTTTCTCCTGTGGATTTTCTTAGTATCATATTTTTCTTCCATCTTTCTTCAAAGTTTTTCAGTTTCTCTGACCTGGGTACATGCGGCCTTATGCCTAAAACACCTTCCATAGAATCAAAGGCAGTAGAATCAATAGAATTAAGGAAGTTTCCTAGGCTATCAGTCACAAGCCAAGCATAACCTTCACTCATCATTCCAGCCCTTTTTGCAAGAAGAAAGAGCCTACCTCCAAGATCAGGATTCATATGCACTATAAATACCCTAGTTTGAATATTCATCAGATTTTCCAGTTCTTTCCTAATATGATGGTCTGCAGCTGATGCAGATATGGAAATCATGTATGCCAACTGAATATCTTCTGTTAGAAATTCTCTGTTTAGCTCAGAGGTAAATTGGTTACCATAGTTGGTGTCTTCATACAAAATGACTACTTCATGCCATTCAAAGCCCTTACAGATTGTAGCAAGAGCTTTGACTTGGTTTGAGTTATCTGGTGTTGTACGAATGAAGTAAGGATTTCTAGCATGTGATTGAGTTCCAGAAGTAAAGGAAATAAGAGGTACTTGAGCTTTTCTTCCAAGTTCTGCAGCAAATGTATCTTCTGTCGATGTCTGTGGGCCAAGAATGCCATGAACATCTTCTTTCTTCAGCAGTTCCAGAACTGCATTGCATTCAGGAAAAAAAAACAATTCTCAGCTTTGAATTATGGCATCATTTCTGCGCTTCCCAACCAATCTTCAGAACTGTAAATAATTTTAAGCTTTCGGACCAAGCTGTTACTCCTTTCCTTATCGTCTTTTTACAAGGTTCTAACTCCTGTTAATCTTTATTGAATTTCTATGTTTTTTCAAAGATTTCTCAATTGATTATAAGAAGACCAGGTTTGACAAACTGAGAATCTAGCATTGCTATAGAAAGCTATTCATATACCAACCATGAAATTCCAAGAAATAGATTTTGGGAAAATAGGGCAGTCAGAAAGAGCCAATCAAGCGGCAAAGATTTTTGTGTGACATAAATTTGCAGGGCTGACTTGGTCTTAACCAGACAATGACAAAAACCCTGCATTGAACTGATCAATAATTCAACAGCATTGGATATGTTAAAACCTTCGCTAAAGAATTTGTATCTGATCAACATGCCCCTTAACTACATATTTTTGTGGCTTCTATTATTCAAGAAACATTCAGACCTTTTATAAATGATAAAAATTAAATTGTTCTGTAGAGAGTATGTCAAGATTGATATTAAGTAGCAGCTATATATCGAGATATCATTTTAAACAAAAGCACAATGATCTAACCTTCAGACACCACATCTAGTTCTTCCTTAGCATCCTTAGTATGGAGAAAGAGTCTTGTCTGATAATCTGGATGTACAGAGTAGAAATCATCCCTTGCCATAGAAATGCAGAAATCAACCATGGTACCCATGGTTGAATTGAGATTGAGAACCACACCAATATGGACTGGAACAGAAGCTCGTTGTGGTGTTCCATTTCCTCCATCTCTTGATGATGCTGCTGCTTCCCCAACATCCCAAACAAGGAATTGGAACATGTAAAAGAACAAAAGAAACTTTTTGAAAGTGACCATTCTGAATATATTTAAGTGCTCCAACTCTACTAGACTTTTTTATAAACTTTTGCTCTTTATTCTTTTAGGGCTTTCGCTTTACAAAAGATTCCACCCATATATGCTAGTTTTCAGTTTACCTTGAAATTTCAGAACTTGAGACCAATGGGCTAGATTCCTTAATCAAGCGAGCTAAAATGACATCTTTATAATAGACATTCTACACATACTTGCCTGAAATTACTTGGTAATGAAAGGATTGGGAGTTTCATTCATGAGATGGCTGACTTAGACAAAGTCAACTAGTACTATTTGGGTCATAGAAGCAATAGGTACTTGGAAGAATATACAATTAGTTCAGAGATGAACAGTTAATTAGTTCTCATATTACTTCGAAGCAAATCTGAATATATTATATGCTGAATCACATCATAATATAAATGGTCAAGTCAACAATTAAAATTTTAGATAATTTTAGGATCGATTACCATAAAGAGTGAAGATGACAAACCTGAACAGTCTTGCGTAAATTGCTGCCTTCTAATTTGTCTTCCAGTCCAGTCAATTGAAACTTTTGCCGACCGAAGAATACAGCTACTGGAAGCAACTTAGGCTCAAGTTCAATTGACTTGAATAATTAAACGTAGCTGTATTCTTTCGCTGCAATTCACAAAATACAAGAAGTCACTGTTCTTGCGGCTGCCAAACATGAAGAAATATTTTTCTCATAACAGATCTTCAAATCAAAGACGAAAATGGTGTTCATTTTTCAGTATTGAAATCACATACCAAATGCATGAAAATTTATTTGAATAAATTTCGGAGTTAAAGCCCTTTAGGCAGAGCCGCAGAAGGTATCATCAATTGTTCATACTATGATCATAGATTCATAGTACATGGGGATTAGGCAAATAGGCCCCGTCTTCTAGTGGTCGAGGACATCTCTATTTTAAGGAGGCAACGGACCCATCTAACCATATGTGGGTATACCCTCCCCAAAGTGGAAGAATCTCCCACACACACATATATATATATATATATATATATGATAAAGGAATTTTTCTGCAGTAAAAGGAAAACTCAGTTCTTCAATAATTTCATTCAAACTTGTTTTTCCCTCTCCTTGTCTAGTCTTCTATACCTCGATGGGATGTTGGTACCATATGACTATTTATAAATTATAAATATTGTATTAAGAAAAATTGTAATAGCTACCATTGTGTGTTATTTCTTAATCACATTCTAGGTGGCAGATAACACATAATAAGATTTGAACCATTGATCTCATGAGAAATAACGCATAAGACTTACCACCAAACCACCATTGGATTTCATTCAATAAGTGCATGTGATTTTATTTAACAATAACTTACTTACTTACGTATTCCAATATTTAACAACTTCAATCATTTGAATTTTTAATTAGAGCAAAAATAAGACTGTTCCTCTGTTTAATTTTCAAATTGGTGTAGTAAGTTTTTAGTTAACAAGAGAGAAAGTATTAGAAAATTACAAAAACGTAAATTAAAAGGAAAATAGGAAGTTTTTGTGGGAATGGTGGGTGAAAAACTGTTAGAACGTTTCCAATGCGTAGATCTCGAAAAAATAACCGAAATGCCCACAAGAATCGCCTCAATCGGACGTCCGAGCACAAAGTTATGCCCAGTCAAAGTTTTCGATTGTACGAAACAATTTTTTTGCCCTGAAACGCGTCCGGATCACTTTTTCGATGATGCCTTTACATTCCTCTTTACGAGACCATAAAAACGAGTGGTCATACGCGTGAAACGGACATCCGATCGCAGAGTTATTTATGTTTAAAATTTTTCAAATACCTTAAAAATTATTTCTTCCTAATCAACGTAAAGCACTTAACGCGAATTAAGCTCGTGATTAGCTATAACGCACAACCATTGTGTTATCTCATTTGGTAACGCACAATGATGGTGCGTTATGGCCTCTTCAGGATTTAAAAAAAAAAAACTGGGCCTATTTAGTACCCATTTTTTGAAAATTGGCTAAATAAAAAAAAATCCAAATATGTCAGCTCCTCGCTCCTTTTCTCCTTCCATAATTATTGATCGCTCCTCATTTTTTCGTCCTTTTCTTTCTCTTCTCCATCTCATCGCATGGCCAACTATAGTCCTTTTCTCTTCCTTCTTTTCACCTTTTATCGCGACTGACCACCCATCGCTCTTCTCTCTCTATCCTCTATTCCCATCGCTATAGCTATTGTCTTGTGCTTGAACACGAAATGAATATTTACGAATGATAAAATTTTATTAAAATAAAAGTTATCATTCTTTTGTAACAAATGTGATATCAAATTAATATCTTGGACATAAAAGAAAATATTATATGTTTTTATCAATTTTTATAAAAAAGAACCAATAAAAAATGGCAAATGGCTAGGTTTTGTTTTGAAGAAAAAATAAGAAAAAGTTCTTTTATTCATGTCCAATGACAAAAAAGAATTGACTATACATATGAAAGCAATAAGTCCTCTTTATCCAAGGAGTTGAACCAATTCTATATCTCTCTCTAAAATCAGTAAAAAAATTGTTCTTACTTAAAAATATATTTTTAAAATAAAAATTGTCAAAAACTCTTTATTCTCCTAAAAAAAATTAAAAAAAAAGAAGTAAAAGATTAAATTTTAGAAAATGATTATTAAAAACATACATATATATAAGAATTCATATTACTTCTCCTTTCATACTCCTACAATTAAGTAAAAATTTTAGATTTTTAATTAATATACAATTTTACTCGTGACTTACAACAGAACACCCTAAAAAAAATTTTAAAAAAAAGGTCTTCTTTACCTCAAAAAAACCCCCTCTCTCCCTACCCTCTCCCTCCGCAAGAAGAAAAAAATCAAAGAGCAATGAATAGATCTTGAGAATTCCTTTTGTGCTTGAAAGTATTGTTAGTGGTGAGTTTAAGATTAATTAATTATTATAATATTATAATTAATGATGTTTTAAGTTAACTAAATATTATTGTAGTTAATTACTCTATTTAAGTTTGAATATATGGATTTTTAAATAAAGCGAAGGAGTATTTACTCAATTTATACAATTGATAATAAAAATAAATAAAATCATAAATTAAGTATTTGATTGTCAACATTAAAAATGAAAAAACTTAATTAATAATTCGCTGAAAGTATAGATTGATTTGATAGTAGTGCAAAGGAATTCTGCAACTTCAAATTATCTCTAATCAAGGAAATCGCTAAAAATGATTAATGGAATAGGCCTCTAATTGAAAATCATATTATTTCTGATATCATTTGAAAAAAGATACTTCATTCTTCTGATCAAGCAGCCATAATCATATGGTCATCATTATTTCCATCTCTCCTCGAAGTTCCACCAGAAAACTTTACATTTAAGGTAGGAACAGAGCCTACAAATAGTGAAATAGGAGTATATGGTGTTTGATAATTAAGTACCTCAATAGTAAATTTGATTTTAATAACAGAAGAATGAGGAATAAAAGTAATTAATTATATATATAGTATATTTTATTCACATATGGTGTGTTTTATTCATATTAATGTGTGACATAGGGATACATATTAAATATACTTATTATTAATTATTAATTATCTCTTGTTAAATTTTCATAAATTATTTAGAAATCATAATAATAAAAAATAAACTTTAAAAATCGTATCAAAAGATTTTAATTTTGAGACTAAATAAACTATATTTTTCCACAAAAATAAATAAGAAATGTTCCTTTTTTCCGATACAATTTGTTAAGAGCAAATGTACCACGCATGAGATTCATGTATATTACACCTATTACATTTTTAGATCAAAATAACATACTTAACAAGAATCCGCTCGTGAAACATTGTTTGAGTGGTAAGATTTGAGGCCTTCAAATTGGGAGGTTAGGAGATCGACTTTTGTAAGATACAAGAATTATCTATTATGCTGAAATGATTTATTCTCCTTTATGATGTAATTAGTGAATTTACTTATTAAGTAAAATTCACAAAATTTACTTCATTCCCGTCCAATATTGTTCTCAAGTATGAATTAATATTTTGAAATAAAAAATAGTTACCAAAAAATTTTCAATTAAAGTACAATCACAAAAAGGAGCCAACAAACAAAAAAATTTAGAAAAAATAGTACGTAGCGTGGGAGAAATTAAAAAATATAAAATATATATTTTCAATTTCTCTAGACTTTTCTTAAAACTTGTATACTTTTACTCATTTAAATGATTTTATTTGTTTGTACAATATTAAATGTTAAAATGGCAAGATAATACAGTCATCTTGAATTTGGAATACATCCCCTCCCCTCTCCCGATATACAAAAAAATATTAAATGTTAAATATTATAAAAAAAATTCACAAAATAAAATAACTTTATGAATTGTTTAACTAATGAGAAAAGAAAAATGAAATAAAAGATAAGATACTTATTGTAATCTTTTTTTTTCATTCATCCTGAGCTACTACCTTACTAAGTGTAAATAATTAGCTATTTGAGAAAAGATTCTTACAGCGTTTTGCTATAATTTATTACAATACTTTCATTTTGAAAAATGATCAATCCTTAATTTTATTTCATCATAAAAATAACTGAGATATCTACAAAGGAGTGGGTGGTTCTATCTCCCAGTTCTCCCCATTTGTCTAAATAAAAGTAGTACTCTCCAAATAAATAAAATGCATATCCTTTGGACATTTATATTTGTTTTTAAAACAAAGTTTCTTCTGCCTAAAACAAAATGCATATCCTATTTAATAATGCACAATCATTGTGCGTTATGGTCAAATTAGGAATAAAAAAAATTTTGGACCACTTTAATAGTCTGTTAAAAAAAAGGTCCTTTTTGAGAAAAAAAACCAAAAATAAAAAAAATCCTATTTAAGAGTTATTAAGAATTGAGAAGTATGTCGACTGCATGAGTGTAGTTGAAAGCCTGACCTCGAGTCTGTAAAGTTACTGAGTCATCATGATTTAAATTCATAATATTGAGTAAATTTGAAGAACAAAATATATAAATTTTAAAATAACTGTGAATTAGGTTAATTAATTTACCTAATTGTATCATCGGAAAACATTTTCGGTTTGTTTCTGTTTTGGAGAGAATTGAGATCTGGTCCAAGACAATAATCAATTGCATATCCGATCATCTTCTTCGTCGAAATTAAATGCACTCTGTGATAGGAAGTGGATTATATATATATATATATATATATGCATCATGTGAGTGAAGAGATAGACAATGATTTGTAAAAATCAGAATGGATGAACGTGAATTTAATTTGAATTTCTTTAAAATTAAAACACTAAGAGATAAAGATATTTAAGATTAAGAAGGTATGTAATACAATAGTTGAGATAAATTTTTTATATAACACGTCTTTGAAGTTATTTTTGGAAAAAATTAATAATTTTTTTCTGACTTTCAGAAATTAAAATTTTCCAATTTCATTTTGCATTTTTTTATTTTAAATATTAAATTTTTCGAATTTATATTTTAATATATTTTAAAAAATATTGTAATTTTTCGTCTGTAAATTAAATTTTAGAAAATTAAAGTTTTCAAAATTTTTTATTATATTAACTTATTTTTTACAGAATTTTCAAACCATCAGCAAATAGTGGAGCTTAAAATTAAAACGCTCTGATAATTATCATTATTAAATTCATTATTATCTTTTCTTTATTAAAGAAAATAAAAAAAGCAGAAGATGTCCACATGAACGCCAAGTGACGAAAGTAAACCACATATGATTTTTTTGTTTATATATATATATATATGCATAATGGAATGAAGTGAAATGACTTTTCTGTTATCTTTTATTGTATATTTAGTTTGTGAAAACAAAAGTGGGAAAGTTAATGCATAGAAAACACGAAAGAATGGTTGATGGGACTAGCTCATCTCAATTATAATATTGGGCCTCGAAAATTGGAATAACAATATAAGTTAAGGGGGTCAATAAATCTAATTCGAAAATCTATATATATATAACGCGAAAAAAATTATTTTTTTTGGCCAAAATCCCCCTCTATTAACCCCATTCTCTCTAACTCAAAACTCAAATCTTTCATATTCAACACAAGTTCAAGATAGATATGAATAATTTTGAATATTTTTTGCAAAAAAATATCGATTTTGAGGTAAAAAAACCTCCAAAAATTACTTTTTTTTTTTTATAGAAATGAAGCCTTCAATGAAGATCTTAACAATTAGTTAGTGGAGGAAAGTTTAGTGTTATTAGATGAAATTCGAGCAAAAGTAGTACAAAAAGATTTGCATTACAAAAGAACCATTGCAACATATCACAATCCAAGAGTGAAGCAATTAGGAATTAAAGAAGGCAATTTAGTACTCAGAAAAAATGACGTGAGTCGAATAGACCCAAACAAGAAGTTAGATCCTATTTGGGAAGGCATATACAGTGTTATCAAGAGCAATGATAATGGGAATTACAAATTGCAAGATTGTGAGAAGATTCTTGCCAGAATATGGAGTGACTTAAATCTCAAGAAGTTTTATCCATAGTTAAAGATTTCTTTGGTGTACCTTTTATGTGAATGTTTTATGAAATCTTTATATGTTTTTTATTCAGTTAAAACTGGTATTCTTATGATATTCTCAAAATATTAAAACTTCTTTATATATATATATATATATAGAGAGAGAGAGAGAGAGAGAGAGAGAGAGAGAGAGAGAGAGAGAGAAGGGGGGGGAGAGGGAGAGGAAAGAAAAAAAAGAGAGAGCTAGCACAAAACAGGGATAATAAAATCACACACTCAAGAATGAGTGTGGGGAGTTATATGGGAACCCCAAAACCGGAAGACATTTATAAATTTTATTTTATTTTTATTTAGAGGGGAAAGACTCTAAATCTTCTTTGATGGACCTTCCTCCCATGAGCCCTTCTTATCAACCATGGCGTTCCTCTCCGCTTCTTCATGTTTCCTCTTCAAGACCTTCTTGATAAAGGCTCTTTTTTCTAGCTCTTTGCATTTGAACCCTTGAGCATATAGAATCAATGATGGAAAGCAGAAGAAGGTAGCGTGAAATATACGCCCAAATAATACAGATACTTGATAGGGCACAACAACTTGATGAGTTAAAGTCCTGTATTGTCCTTTCTCTATCAAAACTCGTTGCACCATCTCATATTTCTCCAAACATATCTTCATAGTGCCAGCCATCAATTTCAGATAAGTTTTCAACAAAGTGACGAAGCGCTAGAAGGAAACATCCCCTCGAAATGGAATTAACTTGTACAAATCTACATGAATGTATTTTTTACTTCTGTGAATATGAAGGTCACAAGGAAACGTCAATTCAGAAGTGGCGAATAGATGGTTAGCCAAGGGTTTCTAAGGACATTTCTTATACTCGTCTATGTGCTTAGCAACTCTTTCATAGATAGCCATGAAATTTGAAGAAGAAGAAGAAAATTTTCTAAAATAGAAAGGACAAGTTTATAGCGCTTATGCTTTAGCTCTCTGGTGTTTATAAGGAGAAGTTTAGACTCTCGCTTTTCTTTGAAATTACTAAAAGCTTCATCTAGGGAAGATAAAATTGTCTTGTCAAAAATTATATAGCAGAAGGTATAATTACTCTTGAAAAGATGAAACGACGCATTCTCACTGAAAAGTGTGTATCCTTTCATTTTATCTCTTATTTTATTTATAACTCTTTGTGGTTATTATCATTATCACAAAGTACGAGTATCTTATTATCCCTTATAAATATGATTAACATAAATAAAATGACTTTTTGAATTTCTACAAAAAAGCTCAATCACATCCTAATTCAAACAAGATCAGGACTCATATTCAAATTATGTTTATGCGAATAAAGTAAAACATCAAACATAAGGAAATTCCATAAAATAAGAAGAGGGAACAAGCACATCCTGCTTCCAAAACATTTCTCAGTACATTCATCCGATAAAGAGGAATACACTTCCTCAGAATTTAAATCTACCCGAGCATCGGGAACCTTGGCCTCTTTTGCTAATACCATGGAAGAACCCCCATTAGGAATAATTTTATCCTAATTACCATCACTTGTATTTTTATGAACTGCTGGCATTTTTTCTCTAAGGGCAATATCTTGATGAGAATCTTCATTGTGGGTCTAGCTTTCTAAAGGTGTCGACGTGTCTTATGGGGTATAACTAAAATGAATGCAATGGGCAAGTATACCTATCACTCTAGTATTAGAGATACAACCGAGTTGTCGAACTCAGGGAACGGAAAAGCTCAAATACTCACCGTGTTAACTAATGTCTAGTCCAATAAATTGATTGTTTTGAGAAATTATTTGGAAAAACTACTAAAAGTAATTAAATGAAAATAACAATTAAAAGGTATGAAATTTTAGGAAAATAGTTCGAATTAAGGAATCCCCCTAACTTTTGTCAACTATTTCAATTGAAAAATTCATAAAACGATGTCTGAAAATCAAGGTTGGGTTATCATATGAAAATTGGGCAATCCTTATCTCTAAGTGATGGCCACTCTACTCACTAACCTTTATAGAAGAATCTCTTCTCTTCTTAACCGATTATGAATGCAATTATACTTATGTGATCTAATAACCTAAAAGTGCAGTGAATATCTCTATTCAATTGCTAACTTCTATCATTCAATTAGTTGCCCTAGATTGGTCTTCCTTTTTCAATTCCAACCAATCTTGCGAAATAATCGATTCCATGCAAATCAATTATCATGAAAACATAATTGAACAACAACCAACAATAAAACAAACATTAATTCTATGAAATTCAATAAAAATTCATCTCATCCAAAAGTTAGGGTTCAACCCTCAATTCAAACAATGGAAAATTAGCTAGTAAACATCCTAACAATATTCAACTGAACAATAGAACTCATAATTAGCAAAAGAAAATAATGCTTAGGTTGAAAAAAAGTTGAATCCACAGTTGCAAAAGACCACCCGACCTCATCTCTCAATTCGCTTGATGGAACCTAAAATTGCTCCGTATAATCTTTTCAATCTTCAGTCAAGAGCTTCAATTTGATGTTAATTATAGAGAATCTACCTAATTGAAGAGGAATTGATAGGGATTTTCTTGCAAAAGTTTGCCCCTCATTCCCCCTCTCTAACCTAGAAATCGTTGAATGATGAAAAAGGGGGAAAAATAATATAAATACACACAAAAACACATTAACTGCGCTGCTGACGGGACCTATTACATCCGGTAGGTCGAGTCCTACCGTCTATAGTAGGGTTTTGTTCAAGAATTGTTGGAATGCTTGGGACCTACGACGTGGGGTAGGCTTCTACTGGAAGTCTTCTTTTAGCTCCTGGACCTACTGTCGGCGGTAGGTCCTCTTCCTTGGTGTCAACAGCTTCTGTTTTTTGTCCGTTTTTGCTCTTATTCTTCTTCTTCTTCATTGGGAAGCACCTAAGATAAGAATATTAGTAAATGGTGTAAATTATACATTTTATACATTAAAAACATCGTAAAATGACGAAAATAATATATATATATATAAATGTAGTATAATATGGCACATATCAGGTGTCATGACCATTTCAGAACTTTTGCTACACGCTTCCAAATGGATTCTTGGAATTTTTCCAATTAGTCGAGGGTCACGGCATTCATAGACGGTGTATCAGGAAGACTAATTTTTTAATATTCATCCACAATACTAGCCTCCTGATCATTGCGTTGATATGATTGTTGGTCTTCTTCTTCCATATTTATATTTCCTAGTCAAGGTGAAGAATCTTCAATTCCTAACCTGATACGTCGATCCCATGGGAACTTTACTGCTTCAGGAAATTCATAATCAGGATCTTTCTGTAGTATAGCTTGCACAACCTTAGTCGTAGCAGCATTGACATTGGTAAGCTTAGATCTAAAAACTATTTTCTCCCTCTATCACCCTCACAAAATTCTTTAATCACTCTTTCTTTCATATCTTCTCTTAAATTTCCATCCCTATTTAATAGAGGAAACAATTGCTTCTTAACACTAATAACTTCATGTCGTTTCTTCTTCAATTCTTTTTCCTGCATTTCATAATTCAATGCATCTCTTATCTTCTCATCTTCCATGGAAGTCACAAGTCTTTCTTTTGTAACTAAGGCTTAAGACAAATTAGTATTTACTCCTTTAATATCTGCAAAATCTTTTTTCAAATCTGCATTTCGGTTAATAAGACACGTTATGTCTTCTTTTAGTTCACCATTCTCAGCTAATAGTGTCTCCAACTTATAGACAAGTTCTTTTTGGGATTCTTGCGTAGAGGGTAGTCGTTTAGACATCTCTCTGTTAATATTCAAATTCTACAAACCATACAAGACACAAGTGTCAACAAACGTTTCATTAAAAAAAATATATTTTATGTCTTACGAAACAGGAACTCGTAGCTCCCATATCAAATAATTCATCCCAAGAGCATTGAGACACAAATTCTACATCTGTTGGTGGATAAATAGTTCCTGCTACTTCTCGAGAAGCACTGCTATAGATCAATCGGCTCTTGTTTTTCAAAGACCATTTCGGGAAGAATGGTTTTTCTTTATCTTTCCCAGCACCAACTGGATGACGACTAAAAATAGCATCTATCCGGTCTTCTGTATCAGGAATTTCCTCAGTTATAGAAAGCAATAGAGGAATCTGAGAAGAAGATTTTCCTTGTTGGGCAGTATTCCTTCTGTTGGCATTCTCACTCCTTTTCCTTTTGCGAAGGAAGGATTCTTCTGGCAACTCTGGATTAGGGGATAACCATTTGAATTTGAATCTTCTTTTTGGTCCTTACCTCTCTGTTTTGGTCATCCACTTTTGCCACACTTTGCTCTTTACGTCTTTGATGGTATCAAGTATCCTATATTAGGAACATTCCACAAGAATTTACAAAGTCACCTTTAAACACACCCTTTAACATAAATGCACAATTAGTTTTGTTGCCATTTACATTTTTAGCAGCCTCTGTTCCTTTGTTTTTTCCATGGGCCACTGCAGATGCTTCTTTTCGCTTTGATGAATCCCATAGAGTTTCTAAAATTCCGATTCCTAAGAAACATATGATTAAAATATCATGTTTTTGTTTTATGCATATTACAAAAATATTATATACAATTGTCATGGACATTTTTTACAAATTTTCTACTTGTAAAGACAGAGACTAATGCTAACTTAATGTTCCAAGTTAAGCTCTTGAGTAGTCTGAAATCCTGCTGCCTTCAACATTGTTTTTAATTGGCTTTCTCGTAATCTCATGCCAAATTCATACTCTTGCAAGATTTTGGTGCTTTGATGCACGAATTTTGCTCCTATTTTTACCTCCTTGTTGGGCAAAGTCTGTAGTTTATTCCATTCATAAGTTATCGATGAATCTAAATCTATGATATAAAAATATCCATGTTTTCACCCATAAATTTCAGCAGGCGACTTTTTGATAAAATTTCTTGTAGCTTGTTTTTGCTGCAAACTATACCACCTTGGCCCATCTTTTAAGGGTCTTATGTCAAAAAAAAAAAATTTCTGAAATAAATTTAACTTTGTCAGAATTTCAAAACATTTACAGATGAGAATAAACCCCACAATTTGTCTTGTGAAAATTTGGGGATAATTGAGCCATTGCTATTTCCCAATACAACAAGATATCTCGAATCAAGGGGTATAGTGCAAACCTAAGTCTTGCTCTTAATTGCTCTCAGTATACAGCGATATATCCTCTTGAGAGAAAATGAGCTCAGTCATCCCAATTGGGGACACTCAAGGGAAATGCTGGGGAATTCTATACTTATTTTAGATAGTAGGAAGTTGATTTACACCAGCTGTTAACCTCAGACTTAACTATAACGGATGTCTGAGGAATATATCATGGCACCAACTTCGCAAAATTCAACATTATATCCAGTTCCGTTATCAACTAATCTTTTGAAGGGACAAACATGTCTAATCATTAAATAAGGAAGATCATTACGATTCACAAAGGGAAAAAGGACAAAGACATTGCCCATTTCATACCTTTCGCCATTTAAAACATTTTCAGAGTCAGAGGTAATAGATTCGATGATTAGTTTGGGATACTTACTAGGATTAGAAGAATTTGATTTTGGAGGAGCTATTTTCTTCAAAAGAACTTTGATCAAATTTTTTCAACAAAAGGTGCTGTTGAAAATAGGAAAGTTTGGGTCTTCGCAAAGTATGAGGAAACAAAGTCTGATAAAGAAGAAAAAACCCCAAGTTTAAGGGGTTTCACTGAAAACCTTAAGTGCTAAAAATAAAAGTATCACATAAATTTGTGAAACTTTTAAGGGGTACTTATGATGGAACAATACATCTCAATTATAATATTAGGCCTCAAAACCTGAAAGAATGGGCTATGATTCAGAATGAAAGTCAACATAAGTTAATCATGTCACAGTCAGAATCAAGGTTACTTTTCATTAAATTTCTCTACAATATCTTTGAATAATTAATAAACTATGTGCAATAAAAAATAAATTCTAAACTTTTAAACATAAAACTTTAAGGAATACTTACTAGAAAGGAAGATGTAAAAGAAAATGTAGTAAAGGTTATATTAGAATTAGAAATGTAAGACCAGCACAAAAGTTTTAGGATTATTTTGTCAAATTTTGTATATGAGATGTGTCATGAGAATTAATTAAAGAAGTTAAGAATATAAGTGAAATTAGTGGGACTTAAGTTAATAACACTGTCCTGCATCAAACTCTCTTCTATGTCATCGCGTTCACATTGGTTAATCTCTTGTAGACATAAATAAATAAAGTGTATAGAAATTTAAGACTTGCTATTTGAAGCTATCTATAAAAATTCTTGAGAACAATTCATGCTCTTCTATTTCTCTTCTCTTCTCTCATAATTCTAGAGAACAGTAGTACTAATGTAAGATAGAATATGCCAAAAAAAAAAAATAATAAAATAAAAAAAAATCAGTATTACAATATTATATCTACAAATGAATCTAGTTAATATTTTAATTACAAGATATGCCCTCAAGATTTTGTAGGGAATCTTGAAGAAAACTTCATGACAACTGATTAAAGTTCATTTGCCCTTCTGCCAAATGCTGTAACAATCCATTTCTGCAAAATCAGAATTCATTATTGTTATCAGATTCATGAACTTTGAGCCCTTGGCCTGATTGATGATTAATGATGTCTGGAATGGCTAAATCATTTTCAACAATCTGTTCAGATATCTCAACTTCTTGTTCACTTGATAAGTCTTTAGAATCAACAGCAGGATGGACGATTGAATTAGTTCTCAAAGCACTGCCACCAAATGTCAGAAAAGAACAATATTTCAGGCTGTAAACTGCTGCCAAGTTAATGATTTTCTGTCCAAGTGAGCAGAATATTGCAAAAATCAGAGCTGATCCTATGACAATAAAAAGTCCTCCAAAATTGTATGCTTTAAGACTAGTTTGCTTATCGATAGAATCAAATTCATTTCCAGAAGAATATCCAGGTCCAAAATTCTTCTCCTCAATCTTAGCCATGCTTGGATCTGCTGTGACATCTAATATTGCCCTCGAAAAGGGAACGACTAAAGGAGACTCTTTCGGGAAAGCCTGGAATAAAGATTGCAAATATTTGATTTATATAACTCTGTAAATGCACAAGTGAAAGAAATGATTAGAGGAGAAAAGGAGAGAGAAAACTTACAAAGCCAAAGCCTTCCATTCTGTATCTTTGTTCAAGCATTTTGTATTCAGAGCCATATCTACCAAGGAAGAGCTTCATGTAAGGGATCTCATCAACAATGGCATCAATTCCTCCATTTTTGCCACCTTTAGTCATTGCATCATGGTACTTCTCAATACTTGAGTATTCTCTGAGCTTTGACGCACTAATATGATGACGATTTATTAAGAAATCCCGGACATAGGAACCCACTTGGTACCCAATGTAGTAATCCTGAGACAATCTGAAGTCTAATTGATCGATAGTAAACATTGCCGATAAGTTTGCAGTGTAGCTCTGCATCAGAATGTAAGATGCGAACAACCATACAACCAGCACAAACCTTGACCAGCTGTTGGCCACCATGTTTCCTGTCAGCACCAAAACAACAAATCCGTTGAATGGGCAATTGTTTGTTGTAAAACTTGTTCACAAAATTAAGATGTTGAGAATGGAGTTATTTTAACTTAATTGACAACTTACTTTCAGGAAAAGCAAGAGCTGCAATGGGAAACAAAAGGAGCATTCCAAGATGCTGCCTCTCTGGCCTTTCAGGATCCAAATTACAGTTTTCTCGATGCTCCAATATCCGAAGGACTACTCCAATAAATATGCAGGTAGCAAGAATTGTCAGCCAAAGATCCCATCTAAAAGGTTTTATGAAAATCCACATATTCTTTTCTTGTTTATTTTTTACCACCCATACAATTCCTGATTCAGAGTAGGGAAGTGAAAAATCAACATATCTTGCTCGATCAGCCAAAATTGTAAAGTCTCCCACCATGATATCAAAAGGCTGCTTCATACTCTAAAAAGAAATAAACAAGGGATTGGTTAGTTCTTTCTTTTATATTTTAATATTTATGTAGTCAAGCATGCATTTTTGGATGAAAGCAGAGATACCCTCATAAACTAAGAGAGGGGAATGAAGAGAAACCAACCTTGTTTGGTAGGGAATTAATAAATTCACTGTATGCAGTTTCCTCTGGATCAAAATGAACGAACTCATGATCAACATTAAAAGGTAAGAACTGCAATGTAGAGAGAAAGATATCTATAGAAAATCCGGTGGCATTCACCTTCTTGGTGACAGGATCTTCGGTAACATTTACAAACTCAGTGAAGCCAGATTTATAAGGTACCCCTACTTTTAACTTCCCCATTAGAGGAATAGACCAACCTAATGGTTTTTTCAGTGAATCTCCGGGCCACACAATGGTTTTCAGCTCTTTCATGGAAGCTGAGTAGGTTGTATAATCAGTTGAACCCAACGTCCGAGTTATTCCTCCATCAGGTGTCCAGTAACCAATTGGTCTTCCACCTCCAACTGTTCTACCTCCTGTTTCGATGACATTAAATATCTCCAAGGCTGAAGATTTTAACTGCCCATTGATCAGTTTGAATTCTCCACTTAAGCCTAGAAAACTGGTATTATAGAGTTCACTAAGAAGTTTTGGGCCAAATTGCGACAATTTGAGATTAGAAATATCACTTCCATTTCTGCCATCTTTCAACTTCAAGAAACCGGAGTTAGCTGGTCTAATTTTTTCAACAGCCATCGCTAATGCCCATACTGTATCATAAGCCCATATGCCATACACATTCAACTCCAAATTTTCTCCTGTGGATTTTCTTAGTATCATATTTTTCTTCCATCTTTCTTCAAAGTTTTTCAGTTTCTCTGACCTGGGTACATGCGGCCTTATGCCTAAAACACCTTCCATAGAATCAAAGGCAGTAGAATCAATAGAATTAAGGAAGTTTCCTAGGCTATCAGTCACAAGCCAAGCATAACCTTCACTCATCATTCCAGCCCTTTTTGCAAGAACAAAGAGTCTACTTCCAAGCACCGGATTCATATGCACTATAAATACCCTAGTTTGAATATGAGTTAGATTTTCCAGTTCTTTCCTAATATGATGGTCTGCAGCTGATGCAGAAAACTGAATCATGTATGCCAACCGAATATCTGCTGTTAGAAGTTCTCTATTTAGCTCAGAGGTAAATTGGTTACCATAGTTGGTGTCTTCATACAAAATGACTACTTCATGCCACTCAAAGCCCTTGCAGATTGTAGCAAGGGCTTTCACTTGGTCTGAGTAGTCTGGTGTTGTCCGAATGAAGTAAGGATTTCTAGCATGTGAAAGAGATTGAGTTCTAGAAGTAAAGGAAATAAGAGGTACTTGAGCTTTTCTTCCAAGTTCTGTAGCAAATGTATCTTCTGTCGATGTCTGTGGGCCAAGAATGCCATGAACATCTTCACTCTTCAGCAGCTCCAGAACTGCATTGCATTCAGAAAAACAATTCTCAGCTTTGAATTATGACAGCGTTTCTATGCTTCCCAACCAATTTTCATAGCTGTAAAATAATTCTAAGCTTTCTAACCAAGCTGTTAGTCCTTTCATTGTCGTCTTTTTACAAGTTTCTAAGTCCAGTTAATGTTTATCCCAAATTTTTTTTTCTTCAGAGATTCCTCAATTAATGATTAAGATTCGACAACAGACAGCTACTTAGTATATCAATGGAATGAACATATTTTTTATTCTCCAACTTCATAGCTCGGAGCAGGTATACCAAACAGAGAATCCAGTATTGCTATAGAAGGTACTAACACTAACTATGGAATTTCAATAAGCAGATTGTGGGGCAAACAGGGCAGTCAGAAAGAGACAATAAAGTCAAAAAGATTTTAGTGTGACGAAAGCTAGCAGGAGGACTTGGTCTTAACTAGACAATGAGGAACATTTAAAATCATGCATTGAGGTGATCACGGATTCAACAGCAAGTGCCATGTTAAAACCTTGCAAAGAATTTGAATATAATCAGAATGCCCATTAACTACATCCCTTTGTGCCGTCTGTTATTCAAGAAACATTCAGACCATGTATAACTGATAAATTTACTCTTAACAATTCCATCTTTGTTAGTCTGTGCAAAACAGGGGGATATATCAAGATTGACACTAAGTAGCAGCTACATTTTGAATATAAAAAATGCACAATGATCTAACCTTCAGACATCACGTCCAATTCTTCCTCAGCATTCTTAACGTGAAAAGGTAGTCTTGTCTGATAATCTGAATGCACAGAATAGAAATCTTCAAGTGCCATAGAAATGCAGACGTCAGCCATGGTGCCCAGGGTTGAATTTAGATTGAGAACCACACCAATATGGACTGGAACAGCAGCTTGTTGTGCCGCTCCATTTCTTCCATCCCTTGCTGCTGCTTTGCCAACATCCCAAGCAAGTAATTGGGTGCTGTAAAAGAACAAAAGAAAGTTTTTGAAAGTTACCATTCTGAATATTTAACTGTTCCAATTCTACTATATTTTGCTCTTTTTCTCATTTAGAGCTTTCCCTTTACAAAAGATCCCACTTTTATATATATATATATATATATATATATACACACACATATATATATACACACACCAACGGGCTAAATTCCTTAATGAATAAGCAAAAATGACATCTACATAGTAAACATTGAATACATACTTGCATGTAATTACTTGGTAAGGATGGATTAGAATTTTCATTCATGACTTGGACAAAATCAACTGATACTATTTGATTCATGGAAGGAATGGTACAAATAGAATCTCCTACTGCTTGGATTGGAAGAATCTGAAAGAAGAACAGAGAACTTGGAACATTCAAAGCCAAACGGTCAGCAGTTCTCATACGACTCAGGAACAAATCTGAATACATTAATAAGCTGAATCACATCATCATGTCAATGCTCAAGTCAACAAAGAACTATACAAGCTAAACAATATTAGGATTGATTACTAGAAACATTGACCAATTCATAGCTAAAACATTAGTGTTAAAATTGAGTACTACCATTTTATAACAAGTACCTAAAGCTTTTTATCAAAAAAAATTACCAAAGTTTACTGCATAAGCATGGGAGCAATGAAAAGAGTGATAAAATAGTAACAATTTTCTTGTTCTCCATTCAGCTTTGACAGGAAAAACCAGAGGAGAACTAAGAAAGCTGACCATTCTCGCATAAATTGCTGCCTGCTAATTTGTCTTCTAGTCCAGTGAATTAAAATTTTTGCCGATCAAAGAAGGAACCAAAAGAAAAAAAGTACCGTCATAACCGTCCTGCATTGATAAATTTGAGAGGAAAGAATTATACAAGTGAATGATCATATTCATTATCAATCAATTTGGAAATTTGAAATATTTACCGTGACATAAAGGCCGAGGTCCGTAAGAACAATAACAATATCGATTTGTTAAATACTTGGCCGCGATTTACATTAAGGTAACTAACCGCAATTGTGGAAACTTCAACAATCCCACAAGTAATAGTCCAAAACCCATTACACAAGAGACCTTCAATGATGAAATGGCGGTCTTTTTGATACTGTAATCTCATTCCAAATGCATGAAAAATCATTTGGACATATTTCTGAGTAAACTGTTTTTGAGTAAATAAATCTAACTCGCGTATCTATATGTAGACCGTTTTTTTTCTCTCTCTCTTTCTCTCTCTAAACTAAAGTTAGTTTCACCGAGATGGGCGATTTTCACCCAAACTGGCAAAATTTAACACAAAATTTCGCCAACATAGGCAAAAATCATAGGACATTTTCGCCAATATGGGTGAAAATTGGTTTAGTGATTTTTTTAAAAATAAATAAATAAATTATTATTATATAAAATATATGCACTTATTAATATGAAAGTTTTTTTTAATGCACTTATTAATATGAAAGTTTTTTTTTTAAGTTTCGCCCAGATAGTAAGTTTTATTTTTTGAACCTTTGACCCCATAAAAATAAGATAGAGAACTTACCAAGAAACTAACATGCAACTTTATGTTAATGAGTGAATGAGATTTTATATAATAATAACTTATTTATGTATTTTAAAAAAAAAATCACTGAACTGATTTTCGCCTATGTAGGCGAAAATTGAGATTTTGGCCCATCTTGGCAAAAATTTTTGTTAAATTTCACCAAGTTCGGGCGAAACTAACTTGAGTAACGAAAAAAAGTTGGACTTTTCTTACTTCAAAATCGATATTTTCTTATAAAATTTTTTTAAAGTGATCTATATAGTGTTAAATGTGAAAGATTAAAGTTTTATGGTAAAGAGAAGTTAGAAAAAAATTATTTAGAGAGAGAAAGAGGTAGGAAAAAAATAATTTTTTTTTACACTATATATATAAATTTTCGAGTTAAGTTTATTTATCTCAACATTTTCTTGGAAGGAGTCATCAATGACCTATCTAACTGTATATGACCAGGAAATCTTCAATTCTTCAAGAATCTCAACCAATGTTAGAAATACAGAACAGTTAATACGGTTCAAACCTCCTTTTCTTTCTGGTCTTTTCGTCTTCTATACTTCAAGACAAGAACCGTTTTCTATTAAAAAATCAATCACTTTCCATGTAGTAAGGACTTAAAATTAGATGTGTAAATGGATCTAAACTCTCTCACTATTTTTAGACTCAGACCTATATAGTAAAAAATGGATCCAGATCCAGACCTTCTTGGTATGAAATTTATGGACTCAAACCCAACGACTCCAGGGTTTATGGTAGTGTTTGGATATACTCGTACTCGTATGACATTTTTCTATTTTTTTCTATGTTAAACAAAAATATTTATAAAAACATTTTCAAAAAATCTAACCTTAAAAAATTATGTCTCTGTTATTCAACTTCGGATCAAACAACCACTGATATAAAATTTTGAATGAGAGAAACAAGTTCACAAGAAATATCCAATGGAAAAAATAATAATACTGATGTCTCGAAGAAGAAGAAATCTTGAAGAAAAGTTATCTTGTATTAATAAAAAAAATATAAAAATAATATAATATATGTAAATATATATTATTTTATTATAACAGGTATACGGGTATGAGTTCGGGTATCATTGTATCCTATCTAGATCTATTTAATAGAATCTATACGTGTATAGGTATGGGTATGGATTCGCAAGTATAAAATTTTAAACTTATGGGTAAGACTTACACGAATATGGGTAAGAACCGCTCCATTTACAGTCCTAGTTGAAATGTCCAAACTTAAAAGGAAGGTGATGTATTGATGGCTGGAAATTTAAATTCGGGGCAAATTTTGATGTAATTCCATAATTACACTTGCTAAATCTTCCCCACAAATTCTACGTAATTCCATTAGGTTTGTAATTTCACATGCTAATCCCTTCCTAGATTAACCACACTCGAAATTCACATCTAATAACCCTATTGGATTAACCAAAATCAAAATTCACATGTATATGAGTTACGAATATACAACTCGAAAGGTTTTATAGTATATTAATTTGTGAAGAATTTCCAAATTCAAAAGTACATGTTGGAGAATCAAGAATGAGTTGGAAGAATGGGAAGAATCAACATATAAAAGTATTGTTTACTCTCTTTCTTTTTCGTTTTCTGATTTTATTTCTGGTGTTGCAGTATCCTTTTGGAAACTATGAACAAAAGCAAGGAACATGGTCTTTTTGGGATTTAGAAACTAAAAAAATATTGTTGGCCAATTGGCCATACTTTTCACATTTTTTATTTTCTTTCCTTAACCCATTTAATCCCTATGATGAATAACCAAGTTGGGCTTCATTGGAGTGAAGATGGGCCGGCTGAACCTTGATGCCGGAAGTGCCGGTTTCAACCCGACCTGCCAAGGCAACTTGGCTATATATTGTTCTTTTCTCCACAGCTTGCCCTAGTCTCCTCTTTTCTATGTTGAAGCCGCCGTTGCCTCCTACCTTCTCTCTCTGACCTTCTGTCTTCTCTCTCTCTCTCTCTCTCTCTCTCTCTCTCTCTCTCTCTCTCTCTCTCTCTCTCTCTCTCTCTCTCTTCCTTGAACTGATTCACTATTCGTCTTGCTTGCTGTCCTTTGTGAGTCTGCCGCGGTAGCCTGTGCCAACTGTCATCCTTGACAGCGTGCGTGTGGCTCGGCTAAGAGAGGAAAGGGCTTGCCTCTGTTGAGAGATAAAAAGATTGTGTTTACATTGAGGCTCACTGGTATAAACCTGAGGGATTCACATCTTCCTCTCGGAAGGACAAGAAGGTGACAGTTCATCACTATGCTTGGAAACCGGAACTCACCAAGTTTGTCCAGTTTCCTTCGTTGCTCTGTCTGAGACCGTTAGGGTCTCTTGGTAAGTTTTATAGCTTTCTTTCTTTTTCTTATTACTAACAGTTTGTTCTTGCATTATACCAATAGGCGCTTGTTGAAGCCTTGGAAACCGAAGCTTGAAGAACGATCTTGTAATAGATAGATGTTCTTCTTTTTCTATTTTTGTTGATTATTTTTGGTATGTAATAGTAAGATAGGAGTTGTGTAATAGTAAATAAGGCTTAACAAATATATTCATTTCATGGATTGATTAAATTGTTCCATAGTATGATCTTTAGTTGGAGTTTTCTCCTCCCTTTATCTTTACATATTGCTGATGTTATTAGAAGAATATGAGCAATTTATGGATTATATAACCCCTTCCACTCCTATAGAAAAATAGCTGGCCCTGATTGGTATTAAAAGCAGTTGATATTTTTCGAATCAAAATCTGAAAATTTTGTCTTTCATGGCCAAAGAAATCAATCATGATTCACGGGGAAGGGAAAATTAGATAGCGGGGACGATATACGGCTGTCGACCTCGTTTATTTCCAGAGAGGCCGAGCAAATCTAATCATGCGGTTCGAATTCTCTGTAACATTTTCTGTAACACTCTCTTCCTATAACATTCTCTGTTACAAGAGATGTTAGAAGAAATGTTACAGAAGATCTTGAGTGATTAGATAGAGGTTGTCCGATTTTCTTGCTGAGAAAGAGGGGATTGGGGTATGAATTTTGATTTTGGGAGAAATAATATATGGAGTATATTTAGAAAGGGTAATAATGGAATTACATAAGGGTTTGTCCAGAATTTAAACTTTTAGCCCTGGATATATCAACTCCTAATTATAACTTTTTCGAGCTCAATTCTTCTGTAACATCCTTGTACGACTCTGTGTACCACTTATTAATTTTGATATATTTATTAATAAAAGCTATTAAATAAATAATGACGGTAAGTGGCTATATTTGAGTTTCAATTAATTGTTTCAATTGGGTTAAATATATAATTTCAATGGAATATAAAATATAGTATATCAATAATGTCCTTTACTATACATTTGAAATTTTTATACTTGAAAATTTTAAAACCAAACAATATTGAAACATTGAGTATTTCAAATTTTTGTCTTTTCTTTTTCCTATTCACTTTTATGTTAATTAACTAGGTATTCTCCCCCCATTTCTCTCGATCACACACACACACACAACATTCCCTATCATCCTCACCAAACTACCGTTGAAACTCCAATCCTCAATTTACCCATTAAGTCTTGAAGAACATAGATCATAGAGACCGAAATTTCACCCATTTTTAATCAAAGACAGTTGAAAATTACAATAATAAAAAAGAAATAAGAATTTTAAAAAAAAATTTCCAAACCTTTTTCTTCTGGAAATTTTACATTTCCATTGCATCGAACTGGTGAATTTGTACTCAGTAGATTGTCCACTACTAAGATTGTCCGCTTCTATTATTTTGTCAAAAACTAAACAAAAAGTTAATTGTTTTGAAATGGTTTTATGTAGAGATATACAATTTTTTTTCTTGAAATTATAGATGGTATATAATAAGCTTGTTTCTTCATTAAAATAAAAAGCTTTTTTTTTTTGCAATTATAGATAGTATTTAATAAGCATTTTTCTTTATTAAAATAAAAAGCTTTCTTTTTTTGAATTATAGATAGTATATAGTATTCATTTTTCTTTATTAAAATAAAAAGCTTTTTTCTCTAGAATTATAGATATATAATAAACCTTTTTCTACTTTTTTTGGAATTCCTCTTTTCAGATGATAAATATTTCTCAGAACATGGAGTGTGAGCGTCGGTACTTTTTTTTGGAGTCTCTCTCTGTAGGAGTGCAAAACAACAGAGTCACTTATAGATATAATAGATATATAATAAGCTTTTTTCTAGAATAGGTAATACTATTTTTTTGGGAATCACAGATATATAATGAGATTTTTTTTCTTCATTAAAAAAAGGGCTCTTTTTATAGAATTATATATAACATTATTTATTCTGAATAATGATACATAGTAAACTTATTTATAAAGAATAATCCTATGATTATCTAAAATTTAAATAATAACATGTTTGTAAATTAGAATTAAAATGAGAGTCAAAGTATAATTATTCGAAATTATAGATAATAAGCTTATTTCATCTAAATAATAGATTATGAGCTTATTTATAAAGAATAATCCAATGATCATCTAAAATTTAGATAATAATAGTGCTTGTAAATTTAGAAATTAAAATAAGAGGTCAAAGTATAATTATTTGAAACTATAGATAATAAGCTGTTTTTCATCTAAACAATAGATAATAAGCTTATTTATAAAGAATAATCCTATGATCGTTTAAAAAAACATAGACAATAACCATGTTTGTGAATTTAGAACTAAAATAAGAGGGTCAAAGTGTAATTATTCGAAACTACAGATAATAAGCTTATTTCATATAAATAAAAGATAATAAGCTTATTTATAAAGAATAATCTTATGATCAAATAAAATTTAGACAATAACCATGTTGTGAATTTAGAAATAAAAATAAGAGGATCAAAGTGTAATTATTTGAAACTACAGATAATAAGCTTATTTCATCTAAATAAAAGATAATAAGCTTATTTATAAAGAATAATCCTATGATTATCTAAAATTTAGACAACAGCCAAGTTTTTAAATTTAGAATTACAATAAAAGGGTCAAAATGTAACTAAAAAAATATAATAAGCTTATTTCATCTAAATAAAAGATAATCAGCTATTTACAAAGAATAATTCTATGACCACCTAAAATTTAGACAATAACCATGTTTGTAAATTTAGAAATAAAATAAGAGGGTCAACATGTAATTATTCGAAACTATAGATAATAAGCTTATTTCATCTAAATAAAAGATAATAAGCCTATTTATAAAATCTAAAATTTAGACAATAACCATGTTTGTAAATTTATAATCAAAATAAGACAGTCAAAGTGTAACTATGTAAAACTATAGATAATAAGCTTATTTCATCTAAATAATAGATAATGAGTTTATTTATAAAGAATAATCATATGTGAAAAACCTTAGAGGGGTGAATAAGGTTTTTGGCTAATTTTAAAAAATCTTTTGTGTAATTAAAAGATAAACCTCCAATTTTGTTTGAGAAAGAATTTTGAAACTCTTTTAATAAAAATCCAAACCAAACAAAAGCTTATAGTTTTGACAATCAAGCTAAAAGCATACAATAAAGATGTATAACAATTTATAGTGGTTCACTCTCTCAAAGAGCTACATCCACTACCTTGAGTTAACACCTAAATCCACTATAATCAATGTCTACAACAATCACAAGTTTGAGAATCACCCTCCAAGGGTTTTGCAAGAACCTCAATCCACAACACAATTACAATAAAAGGATAACCCAAGGGGTTTTTCAACACAAACATTTGATATCAATAGAAACACAATTACAATCAAAGGATAACCTAAGGGGTTTTTCAATACAAACTTTTGATATCAATAGGAAAAGAGATGAGTAAGGAACAATGTTACCAAGTGAGCTTGAGATGGAAAGACACAACACAATTGAATACTTCCACAAGCTCCTCTTTACTTTTTCTTTGATGGATGATCATCAATGAAGCTCCAAGAAGATATTTCCTTTTTGTGAGATAAAATATTTGAAAGAATGTACTTTAAAGCTCTTTAAATATTCTTGAATGATCTCAATAAATTTTTTTCAACAACCTCATTATTTTACTGTTGATGAAAAGCTCTATTTATAATAGAAGGAAAAAGTGACCGTTACTGTCTGTGTAACGGCAGCATTTTTGCAATAAATAAAAAATCGGACGACCGTTTTAGAAAACGGACGTCCGATTTCCTTGTAAAAAGAAAATTGGATGACCGATTTTTGTTATACAAAGAAAAACGGTTGATCTCCTTACAAATCGGACTACCGATTTTAAAATAGGATGTCCGGTATTTCCTTTCCTTTGGAAAAATCGGATGACCCTTTTTTTTTGAGAAATTTAAAAGCCAGTTTTTCTTAAACAAAAAGAGCTTTCCTTCATACTTCAAAACGCTTCAAAACATGAATTCTTGATACTCTTTAAAAAAAGAAAACATTCAAAAGCATCAATGACTCATCAAGAATACTTAGGTTTTTCAAGTATAGTTTGTAAGAAATATTTCATCTAAGGAGCTTCCATACTTGACCAAAATTCAAAGGTAAAAGTTAAGGAGCTTCACAATATACCTTAGCATATCCCTAACTAAGACATAAGTCTTCAAGGTCTTTAATGTCTTGATCTTGTAATTGTTTGATCTTTCTTCTTCATTTTGCCTTGATCACCAAGATCTCTTTCTTCTAAAAGTGTAGCCTTGAGCCTTCAAAGATGCTTCTTTTGTTCTATAGAAACTAAGCTTAATAATCATCTCACAAACATATGTTAATCATAATCGAAATCATATGGAATAATGTCCTTAGGGGCTAACAATATGATCATTTAAAATTTAGACAATTAGTCTTATAATTTCCGATTGACCTTATGAATTACGAAATATGAACGAATCAACTGTCGGTTATATAATAAGTCTTATAATCAGGTTGATTACCTATCGAAAAAAATAAAAATAAAAATATACATATGTCATCTATATTATATTATGTAGTATAATTGCATACAATATATAGTAGCTAGTATAATATATCATATATGGTATAGTATTAATTAATTATAATTTTAAGTACTACATATATGGAATTAACTATATATGGAATTAAGTATATCATGTAGTACATAATATTACATTAAGGATCTGTGTAATGTACGAATAAATTACATATATAACTAATTTTTTTTGAGTAACTAATATTAAAATAGCTTATATTATTAATTTTAACAAATTACAAATAATTTCTTATGTTTTAACCAATACGTATTACTAATTCTAATTTATAATAGGTTAATTATTGAATTTTTGTGTTATATCTACTATAACTTTTTATTTTACCTTTTAACCATGATATAGTAGAAACTAATAAACTAATTTTTTTTTTAATCATGAAAAAATGATATAATTGAAAAATATATTATTTCACAAATGACATTAGTTTCTACTCTGAAATTATATATATGTATATTATAAAATTAATGAAATAGAAACCTAAACTATAGTTATAAAACCCTAAACTATAGTTAGAGTCTCTCTAAAACTACACTAGACTATAGTTAGAATTTAACCTATGTATCAATGTGAGAAGAAAAATTCCCAAGAAAAAAAATATGACAAAGGAAAAGAGGGGGTGAATTGACTATATTAAAGAGAGAGAGAGAGAGAGAGAGAGAGAGAGAGAGAGAGAGAGAGAGAGAGAGAGAGAGAGAGAGAGAGAGAGAGAGAGAGAGAGAGAGAGAGAGAGAGAGAGAGAGAATGTCTAATTATGTGGGGTTGATTTTAACACTTCCCTATGCAAGTTGAAAGAAGAAAGAGAATAGAACTAATATTTCTCTTCAAATTGTTAAGGGTCAAATTTGTCATTTTCCATTGACCTAATTTATTGGGCCTCAACTAAGTAACTAAGTGTTGAGCCTCCTAATATTATTGTTAAATAACAAATAAATTTTAAGGAAAAAATATATTATAAATGAGAGTAATAAAGGGAGTGATACGCAAAAATAATACAAACAATTCTGAGCCAATGTTTCCTAAGTTGACTACTATCCAAATTCACGCTCAAACAAAAGCGCATTTTTCTTTTATTTCGTGAACAAAACCTTTTATATTGTGGGATAACCCATATTTGTGTGCTATATACCAGTGGCTTACCATTCATAGAGCGATAAATTGGAAGAACAGCTCGAAAAACCGTTCTTTTGAAAAATCCTTCCTCTCTCTACTTATCTTCTTTCTAAGTTTCAAAATTCAAATCGGAGTAACTCTAATTGAAAATTCAAAGAAAAAAAGTTAATACATCGTTCTGTACTTGTTTATTTATAATTTTATCATTTTAGAAATTAAAAAAACATTTCGAATTGAAGAATTTAGGGGCAAAAAATTTAATTTGTGTAGAGTTTCGTTCATCTTGGCAGAACTCTTCCTTGATTACCTGAACTGGTGTATTTAAACTTTTTCCTTTTTTTTTTTCCAATTTATGTTATTTACCTGGGCAAGCGCTCTTTCAAGAGGGAGAAATGCCCATCAGTTCTAGAAAAAAAAAATAAAGTGATAATTTCAATGAGTTTTTTATCTTTAACTTGATGTTTCTTGAGCATATTCTTCAATATAACTCATGTGTATAGTTTACAAATTAAAAAATTTATATTTTTTTTAGATAGATGTTAGATGGAAAGTTTGTACGGAGAGGAAGAGTTTTTCTAAAACAAAGATTTTTTGCGCTATATTTAGTAAGCCCCTTCATATTATTAGTCGTTTGAACATACTTTTTTTTTCATTTCAAAATATCTGTTACTTTAATAAATAAAAAGAACATTAAAATGATATTTTTTCATCTGTATCTCTATTGAAATTAAACAATTGTCTAGAAACTTTCACTAGAACTATTAATTGCAGTCAAAAGGTAAATTAGTTTTTTTTTAATCTAGACAGTTTAATCATGTCATGTTTTAAAGTGACATAAAATATGAAACGGAGATAGTAAGTATTAATGTAGATTGTGGATGGCCCATAAGTCGCACTCTTGAACTTACTAGCACATGCATCTATAGCAAGGGCGAAGCCATACCTCTTGGGGGCCAAATATAGATATAAAAATGATGAATTGGCAAAATTGATTCTTAAACTATACAATTTTTCTTAACTTAATCCTTAAACTATTTTTCTGTAATTTTTGTAAAAAAAAACAATTTTTATTTATAAATATTAGTCATGATTACCTCTTTTGAGATGGAATTTGATAAATTTCTACACATATGCCGCTCGTAATTGTCATTGACCAGATGAAAAATCATGAGCCTAAAACTTTTTCCTTCTAAATGCATCAAATAAGGTGAAAATAGAAGAGAAATGTAAGTGGATTGTGTGAATATTCAGAAAGAAATGTTAAACAATGTCAATTTTTCCCTTAATCGACCACTTATATAAGTTGAACATGAAAATATTTAACGAATTCCATCTTAAAAGTGATTTTAAGGACTAAGATTTTTAGAAAAATAGTTTTGGAACTAAAATTATAAAAATAATAGTTTTAGAACTAAGTTAAGACGAATTAAATAGTTTAATGATCAATCTTATTAATTTTTTCATAAAAATTTAATGTATCTTTTAATTTAATTATTTTTTTAATTCAATAACTTAATTTTTATAAGTTTGGGGAGGCCACAATAGTAAAGTATATTAACTTTTACGTTTTTTTCTTTATTTAGCCTATTTTAAAAAAAAGGGTATTAAATAGGCCCAATTTTTTTTTTTTAAATCCTAAAGAGGCCATAACGCACAATCATTGTGCGTTATCAAATGAGATAACGCATAATGATTGTGCGTTATAGCTAATCACGAGCTTAATCCGCGTTAAGTGATGAGGTGGATGATAACGCACAACAATTGTGCGTTATCTTGATGACAACGCACAATGATTGTGCACTATCTTGTTTATGTTGATTAGGAAGAAATAAGTTTTAAGGTATTTGGAAAACTTTAAACATGAATAACTCTGCAATATGATGTCTGTTTCACCCGTATGACCACTCGTTTTTATGGTTCTCGTAAAGAGAAACGCAACACCGTTGCACCCGTATGACCACTCGTTTTTATGGTTCTCGTAAAGAGAAACGCAACGACATCGTCGAAAAAGTGATCCGGACGCGTTTCGGGGCAAAAGAATTGTTTCGTATTAGTCGAAAACTTTGACGGGGCATAACTTTGCGCTCGGACGTCCGATTGAGGCGATTCTTGTGGGCATTTCGGTTATTTTTTCGAGACCTACGTGTTGGAAATAGTTCTAACGATTTTCCACCTACCGTTCCCACAAAAACCTCCTATTTTCCTTTTAATTTACGTTTTGTAATTTTCTAATACTTTCTCTCTTGTTAACTAAAAATTACGGCACCAATTTGAAAATTAAACAGAGGAGCAGTATTATTTTTTCTCTAATTAAAAATTCAAATGATTGAAGTTGTTAAATATTAGAATACGTAAGTAAGTAAGTTATTGTTAAATAAAATCTCATGCACTTGTTAAATAAAATCCAATGGTGGTCTAGTGGTAGATCTTATGTGTTATTCCTCATGAGGTCAAGGGTTTAAATCTTGTTTTAAGACCTTTTTTTTAAAAAAAAAATTACAAGACTTTTAAAAAAAAATGATGATGTGTGCGTTATCTGCCACCTAGGATGTGATTAAGTGATAACGCACAATGGTTGTGCGTTATCCTAATAATAACGCACAACCATTGTGCGTTATGGCCAAATCAAGAATAAAAAACAAATTGGGCCACTTTAGTAGCCTGTTAAAAAAAATAGGCTTTTTCTTTTACACCAAATTAAGGTTATCTCCAATCTGCGCAGGGAGTTTGGTTATGGAAATGGAGTAGCTGAGTGGAAGTTTATAGGTTTTTTCTGGGCCAGGCCCATTTTAAAAAAGGCCAGATTGAAGTGGGCCGTTTTTTTTTTTTTTCGATTCAGGCCATAACGCACAATGGTTGTGCGTTATCTGTAATGATAACGCATAACCATTGTGCGTTATCAGTTAATTAAGCTAATCAGCCAACGTGGCTGATAACGCACAATCAGTACGTAATTATTTTTTTAATTTTTTTAATTTTTTTCAAATTTTGTAAATGTTTTTTAAATATTTTTTTTGTTTACAATTGTGTTATTTAATTTATTTTATTTTTTTGAATGAACATTTTTTTTATTTTTAATAAAAATTTCTTTTGGGAAAATTATAATTGTATAAGTTTTTTTTTAGTAATTTGTTTAATGAATTGTTTTTTTTAATGAAAATTTGATTTGGAAAAACTTATAATTGTATAATTTTTTTAAAAAGACTGTATTTATTATATTTAACTTATTTTGTGCTATTTATATCATTTGCCTGGAAAATATATTTACATTTTGACCATTTCATTGCAAGTTATTTGAAGAAGTAATACTAAAGAAATCGTAAAAATTTAGAGCAATGATGTAGTAATTAGAAGAAATTGAAAGAAAATTTTCATTATTATAAACATGTTTTATTACAACTATTTCAAGAAAATGTCAAACTTATACATTGTTCGGTCCGGGGTTATTAAAAATTTTCCTATTTTGTCCCGGCATGTGACATCTGCCACATCTTGGGGGAGAATCCGGGTTTCTATAATTCCTTTCCCCCTGAAATCGCTTGCTTTGTTTCCTACCCGGTTCCTTTTTCATGTGTGGAGGATAGAATGTCAAACTAAAAGCGATATCCCTCCAAAAGTTCTCACTCAAGACCGGATGAAAATTCGCTTGGTAAGTTTTTATGTACGTTTGTCGCGAATATATCTCCGGTACATAAGCATCTGTTCTTGACCTATTTTCTCTACACACTGCAAGAACATGAGAACAAGGCAATGTATATGTTTGCCATTTTCCGCAACTACAAAATTTATTATTTAGCCGCAATGTATAGACGTTGTTGCCCGTACCAGAAACTTGGATTGGAGATTTGACCATGTATATTCCCTCTCGCGGATTGTAAGTTGTAACTTTGTGTTCTCTTGATTTCAGTTCAATCTGCAAGAAGTTGTCAAAAATTTGAGTCGAAAATGGATGCACACAATTTTCTGCCTCTTCACGGTGTTGGTGAAAGTACTTAACTAGTTTGTTGAATATTAGTTCAACCAGGGCTTTTAAAGGTAGAACCCTAGCTTTCTTCAACACACTATTAAGTGCCTCGGAAATGTTGGTTGTCATGATACCGTGTCTGTGACCGCCATCATGCAACAGTGTCCATTTCTCTGCATCTAACTTCATCAAGTAAATGTATGCATCCACATTTCTTTCTTGAATCTCTTTCATTACACGGTCAAATTTCCATTTGTTTCGTTTCTATTCCGGCCTACCACATCAAGCTTTTTAGGGTTGTATTTTTAAAGGTCTTGCTGAAATTTGCTCGAATGTGGCATAACCAAAACTGGTGAACTGCAAATGGTGGTTGCCACAAAGGTTGACTTTGAATAGCTGAGAAAATACCTTTGTGGCGATCAGAAATGACGCATACGTGGCGATCTTTGACTACGTATTCTCGCAAGTTTTTAAGGAACCAATTCCAACTCTCGGAAGATTCCTTATCAACAATTGCAAAAGCAAGTGGGGAAAAGTGATTATTTGCATCCCACGTACTTGCAATTAACAACATGCCCTTGTATGGCCCTCTTAAGTGTGTTCCATCCACAGAAATCACCGGCCGGCAATATGGAAATCCGTCTATACATGGCGAGAAACACCAGAAAAAAAATTTTGAAAACATAATTAGGGGGACTGCTTATTCTGTGATGCAAAAATTCGTATACAGTCCCCGGGTTTATATCCTGTACAGCTTGTAAGTATTTGGTAGAATATTGAAAGTTGTATCCCAGCTACCAAAAACCCTCTCGATGGCAAATTTTGAGCATACTATGCCCGCTTGTAAGTACAGCTAGTTTGATACAATACTTGCACTTCTTGAATGATGTTCGAAACAGGTATCTCAGGATCGTTGGCAACTAGGTGTGATATGGACATTGATATAAATTTTGAAGACATGTTTCTATGTTTGCTTTGTTCTATCTGTACAAGGCATGTGTGTTCTTTAACGAATCTGGTTATTTCTCACCGATTGTGCATGGCTTTCTTTTTTATACGGATATACCATGCACAGTAATTATCGTCATTATGATGCTAACATCTTGCGGTCCATGTATCTATTTTACTTTTCATAACCCGGTACTCACACCCCACACTGACAGAGTACTTACGAACCACAATTACTGCTTACACTTTGTCAACGAATCTCATGCCTAAGTGTATGTCAGTCATGGAATCGTTCCAGTCGAGTAATAGAACGGTACCAGATTCTATAGTGTCATCTATAGGAGAACCCGAGCCAATATCTAGGAATGCTCCAGATTGTGTGTAGTCATACCTAGCGTTGCTGAACCATTGGCTGCTCTCCCATTGTTGTACTGTGTTTTTGGTGACCGAGTTGACAGGGTTTACAGGATTGATTGGAGTTTGGAACTCTCCTTCTTCCGGTTCATTGTCATCATTCGATTCAGATTGACTAGAAACGACATCATCTCAGTCTGACCCGTCAACCTCATCGTCATCATTGTTTACGGTACTGTACAACATAGACGGTTCATCAGGAACCATCTGTGTTACGGCCGTAATATGTTTAGGCAAAGATGTTGTGCTCATGTCGTGAGTAATTGGAATATTTTGTTGTTCGATAGGCTCGAATTCAACAAGAATATGAATTCCTTCCTTCGATATGTCGGCCGGAATAGTTCATAAATACCTCATTTCTTCGTCGTTGTTCATGCTATATAAATTAAAGTAGAACATATGATGAGCCTCGTAGTACGTAGTCACCCTCATCGTCATTTGAACACTCCAGAGATTGGGATTCATATCTCGGTATTTTAGTATTTTTTTTACTAGGTCCGAATGTGAAATAATTCGGTTCGTTGGCAATGTCCAACTTTTCCAAATTGTTCCAGTAAAATAGAGACCGTATGCATCCGTTGCAATTTTAGAATCCCAAAATAGTTGTACTCTAACAAGGTTGATTGATTCCATTTCAGAAAACATAAAACGTAAGTGTTTAGGGCAGGTGAATATGAAGATGGTAAGAACTTCGGGAATTAAAAAGAGAGTGAGTGGTTTGCTTGATTGTTCTGAATATGTAAAGAATGTAAGTGTGGTATGTATTTATAGACTTGCTGGATTGCTGCATTTTGGGGTTAGTTTAGGATTGTTGCTTGAATTATTGTATATGTATTATTGTCTCATAGGTTCGGCTGCGAAATTTTTTAGTGGTTCACGGGTTTACACACATTATTGTCCTTGGAGGAAATTGAAAGAGGGAATTATTGTCCTTACTTCTGAGAAAGCCGTGAAGGAGGACGGTGAAATAGTGAAAAATCAGTCATGTGCACACAATTATTGTTGTGTGCATGACATGCAATTATTGATGTTCATTAGCCATGCAATAATTTCATGTCAATAATTGCATGCATGCACATGCAGCTTTTTCCTCTTTTTTTTTCTTTTTTTATTTTTTTAAAATTTTTCTAATCGCGGCATTTTCTGCCTCTTTTCGTTTACTAAATAAATTTGAATTTTTTTTCTTTTTTTTTTCCTGACATATTTACCCATTTTTAGTTATTTTCTAAAAATTTTTCCACCAAACTTTATTCTTTGATACATAAACTCTTTTTTTCCTTCTTTCAAAACCAATTAAAGCATTTCATTTCGTTTGTGGTTTTTGCAAATCAAAGTAGAAAAGCTATTTTTATACCGAAGTATTTGAACGGCTGGATTTTTACTATATAACAAAATAACAATATAATAAAGATACATAAACGTAATAAATCAATAATAAAAAAAAAAGTACAATGAATACTGTAAAGTTTATTTTAAATTACATATAACTGTCAATGAAAAATAGAAAATTATATCTGTACAGCTAAGGCCAGTCAGATGGCGTGAATCGGACAGTTTTCTTCCCAACACAATGCCCGGGGCCGAGAGCATCCTGCCCCTCCTCTTCGTCAGACGAAAATGCCTGCAATATAGGCTGATGTCGCGTTGATGCACCGGCTGTGCCCAGAGGAGGTGGTGCCCTATACCCCGGAAACTCGTAAGCTGAAGGATGCGGAGATTGGAATGCTGTAAATCCTGAACTGGGCGCCGGAGGCATCTGCGACGTCCCGGATCCACTAGGGAGAGATTGGGGATCGGGCGTCAAACCCAAACTATAGGACGGCATATCTAGGTGCGGGCTGTCGAATGGGTCAACATACTGTTGACCGCCACCAGATCCCTCACCCCTCTCAACCACTGCTGGGTCGGGGTCGACATGTTCCTGCCTTTGTGGAGCAGGAGGTACAGGAGAGCGTCCAGCACCTGCTCCCTGGCCAGGATGTCTCCGAGTACCCCTTTTAACTCCACGAGCCCCTCGGTCTGGAACGTGCTCTCGGGGACGGCGAAACGACGGCTGAACAGGGAACGTCGCCTGTATATCATGCTGTGAAGGAGTGCATCCCAAAGTACCCTTGATGGAGACCATACACTGCCGGATGATCGTCTGCACTTTTTTCATGATCGCGGCAATCTGTGAAGGAGATGAAGGTGGCTCCCAAATCGCCATTGAAGCCATATCATCCACCTCCTGCAACATGGAAGTCTAAAAAAAGAAAATAACTAAATAAATTAGAATTTAACAAACGAAATAAGTAAATAAATTAGAATTTAACAAATGAAAGTAACTAAATAAATTAGAATTTAACAAATGAAATAAGTAAATAAATTAGAATTTAACAAATGAAAATAAATAAATAAATAAATACATTAGAATTCAATATAAATAACTGAAACGCATAAGAACTTACCATCACCCGTCTGTCCACGCCGGCAGGCTGATAACCATGCGCACGGGTATCAAGGTTAGCTGGATTGCCGATGTAAACCCGTGTGATACCCCTGTACCTTCTGATGTACTCATCACTGGGGTACGACAATGCCTCAACAGCTACAGCAGGACCATCCCTAACACGAACTCGCCATTGGTTCCAGACATCGACATGGATAGCATGTTGTGTAACCCAGGATGTTTTGTCATTCCCTCTTACCTGGATCCGGTACAGGTCCAGACGAGTATCGACTGCATCTGGAACCATCTGAGCCCGTGCGAACTGTCGCATCACACGTCCGGGATAATGGTACTCCACTATCTCGTAACATATGAGCGGCACCTCTACCCGCCACAAGTCAGATGGAACCAGAGGGCGGTCATAATACGGGAGTCACATAAACTGTCATGTCAAAACTCAAAGTCAATAAAAATGCAACAAGGAAAAGAAAACACAATTAACTACAAATAATATAAGCTATTGTAAAGCATACCTGGTCAGATGGCATAAAGTCCAACTTGTCTCTATATATAACCAGAGTGTGCGTAGTTAGCTGGCTACAGTCAAATGGTGTGCACCATATTGCGGCAAGAGGTGCAAGAGGTGCAAGAGGGTCGGCCATAATCTCCGTCATCAGCTGAGGCCGCAATGTAGGTATACGCGACCACGCCCATATCTGAACTAACACCAAAGCCCCTCCAATCTGTCGTGCAGCTCCCAAAGCCGCCGTGCACAGCTGCCTATACAGAAACCCAAGAATGAAACTACCCCAGCTATATGTCCTAATAGCATCAAAATCCTCTAACAATCTGAGGTAGCGCACGTGAACCAAATTCCCGGAGAAGTCGGGAAGTATGTGTCCACCAATAAGTAAGAAAATAAATCCACGAGTGCGCAGGATTAGATCGTTGTCGATCTCTGAACCGGTGAACGCTCTCAGAATCCATGCTTCCAATGGTTCCTTCTTCACTTTGTAACCAGAAAAGTGGCTGAGAGACAACCGCACACCAAGAAGTCGCTCGATAACATCAATCCAGTATTTTTAGTGTGTAAATTCCAATTAGGCCCTGTAACAACCGTGCCATCTGTCCCTAAACCCAACAGCGTCTGTACATCTTGGAGTGTAACCGAGACTTCACCGCACGTTAGATGAACTGTGTGGGTCTCTGGTCTCCACCGCTCGACCAATGCGGTGATAAGCGCATGGTCCAATCCAATATAACTACACCTAAAGACTCCCCCCAAACCAGTTCTATCAATAATCTCAACCAATCTACGGGGGGCTGCACTATAGCACTGGAATAGGTTGCGGCCAAAACACCTACACTGGAGGTCAGTATAACACGTCTCCCGATCCCCACTCCAGATCAAACCCGATCTGTGCTCGTGCTGTCTGGATAATACGTCAGTGACAATGGGCCCCGGATACACATGTGCTGGCACTTCTTCCATCTACATTAATTATATTTTCCAGATTTTGTCAACATCTATATGTTCAAATTAAAAAGTTTTAAACATATTCTAATTCCAAGAATATTAAGATTTAATTGTTATTACATTTAACGGTTGTAAAGTTTATAGTTTTACGTTCTCATATTTCCAAATATCAGGTATATTGTTAACATAATTAATCAACGATTTAGAGATTTTTAAATAAATAAGATTTTAAAGTTTTTAAGGTTTACTGTTACGTAATAAATTTCACTTTTACTGTTAGTTTTTAAGGTTCACTGTTAAAAAGTTTCTACTTCGACGGTTTATTGTTTGGTGTAAATTTTTGAATTTTGGTAATAGATTTTTATATTTTCTTGTATTTAAAGTAATAGATTTTTGTGTTTTGGTAATAAATTTTCATGTGTTACTTATAGTATATTTTATAGTTAAGCATTTTACTACTTCATAAATTCGTTATTACAGTTTTAAAGTTTAAATAAAAGTATAAATTACTAAACTATAAATTTCCAAGTACTGATGAAATCCTAAAACCTACTATCAATTTTTAAATAAAAAAATTATATACATAACATTAAAAAATTCGTACACATTTATTAATAACTACAATTTTAAACATAAATCTAAACCACACTTTCACCAAAAAAAAAAAAAAAAAACATAATGTAAAATTTTAGATTTTAATAATAGATTTTTAAGTTTTGTATTATTTAAATTTTACAATTTTTAGGTTGCAAAAAATAAAGTTTCCATAGTTTCTACTGTTTAAAAAAATAAAAATTAGAAATACTGAATTACAGGTTCCCATATTTTCTAACATTCAAATTAATTACCTAAATAATTAAAAAAAATTCTATTAATCATAAAGTAAGAAATTAAACCTAATTATCCAAATAAATTCATGAAAAAATCCTAAACCCTAATATCACTTTTTTAATGAAAACAAAAATTCGTACACATTTATTAATAACTACAATTTTAAACATAAATCCAAACCACACTTTCACAAAAAAAAAAAATAAAAAAAAAAACATTATGTAAAATTTTGGATTTTAATAATAGATTTTTAAGTTTTGTATTATTTAAATTTTACAATTTTTAAGTTACTAAAAAAAATTTTCCATAATTATCCAAATAAATTCATGAAAAAACATTATCCCTAATATCACTTTTCAAATACAAAAAAACAATTACATACATAAAATTATCAAATTTGTACAAATTTATTAATTACTACAATTTTAAACATAAATCCAAAAATTAAAAAAAATGTAAAATTTTGGATTTTAATAATGCATTTTTAAGTTTTATATTATTTAAATTTTACAATTTTTAAGTTACAACAAAAAGATTTGTTTTCATATTTTCTACATTTAAAAAAAATGTTAAAAATATCGAATTACATATTCTCATATTTTCTATTCAATAATTTAAACGAAATATACAAAATAATAATCTAAATAATTTCTATTAATCATAAAGTAAGGTAATAAAGTAAACATAATTATCCACATAAATTAAAGAAAATAGTACATCACCCTAATATCACTTTTTAAATTCAAAAACAATTATATACATAAAATTATCACATTTGTACAAATTCATTAATAACAAACATTTTAAATATAAATGTAAAACCCATTTCCACGAAAAATAAATTAATTCAAGTTAATAAATAAAATTCATAAAAAAAATTAACCAACAAAAAATAGCGAAATAATCACACTTAATATGTAATAAACAAAAAAAATTCTAAATAACTAAAAACTTACTGAAAATTTAAAATGCAGCTGTAGTAGCCTTCGTACTCCAAATCCTTAATGGCCTTCGTACTCCAAAGAAAATCTCCAAGATTTACTAATTTAACTGTAATTTTCAAAATAAATACACATTTATTAGATAAAAAGAAATCAACACATAATAATAAGAAAAAAAAATAGAGCAAAATACCTAGTAGTTGGCGGAGGCAGGAACAAAAAATTTTCTGAAGAAAGAAGGATGAAAAAAGGAAGAAGAATGAGATGAAGGTAGCTGAAAAAAAGAAGAAAGAATGAGAGGAAATAGAATGAGAGAGGCTGGAAAAACAGTAAGGGGGAAGGAGAGGAAATAGAGAAATAAGGAGGAAGAAAGGAGGAAAGGAGGAAAGAGAGTAAAAAAGGGGGTGGGGAAATGGGCCTGAAATAGGGTCTGGGGGGAAAGAAAAAGGGGGGGAGGGGGGCGGACGGCTAAACTGGGGTAGAAAAAAAAAGGAAAGGAAGGGGAAGGGGTGGCGGCGCTAAAGTTTCTTTATAACATGATAACGCACACTCACTGTGCGTTATCAGCTTAATAATGCATAATGGCTGTGCGTTATTAAGCTTGATAACGCACAGTCATTGTGCGTTATCTACAGCTCAGCGCTAGCTGGGATCCACGTTAGATTTTTACACGATTAACGCGGTGATTAAAGATAACGCACAACGATTGTGCGTTATCATCTCTGATAACGCACAATCATTGTGAGTTATGGCCTTAACCCCAAAAAAAAAAAAGAAAAAAAAAAACCCACTTCAGTCTGGCCTTTTTTAAAATGGGTCCGGCCCAAAAAAAAACCAAGTTTATATTTAGGGAATCTGCCATGCTATTTGGTTATGGACGAAATACAATACTTATTGGAGATTAAGAAGACATTCCTACTTAGGAGTAACGTATTTGTCGAATTTTATCCCTAGTTCAAGAGAGGAAAATTGCTTGGGATAGTAGTAGAGTTTTGAGTAAATTACACATTCATTGATAGAATAGGAGAAACTTGTATAGTAATACTTTGGTGTATGGGGTTTCTCTCGAATGTTTTCTTTCGTTGATTAATATATGGATCACTCTCTATTTATTTCAATTGAACATAATTTTATACCTTATATAAAACATTAAAAAAAAATAATTTTCTTTCTCATACCAAGTTTCCTGAACCAAACAGCGCTTTAGAGAAATTATCGAAATTCATGTTCATATACGAGATATCATTTACATCATTAGATATATTGTTGCAAATTATTATAGATTTGAGTCTTGATATCTACTCAAAGGTGAAAGTATTTCCAAGCAGAACTCACAGAATGAGAAAGAATGTACAATAGTCTAGGTTTATTTCTATAAAAATGTTCATCTATTATATTTATATTATATTATATTTATTCAGGTCGCACTATATCCTTAAACTTATTTTTTCTTTTACCTAAATTAAATTCTTATGCCAAAAAGTGAGCCACCACCATATAATGAGCTCGAATCACCCTAAAGAGCTCACGTACATGTCACATGATAAAAATTTAAAGGGCATGTTTTTGACACACGATTTTAATTCAAGTATAAAACAAAGCACAAAAATGAGTTTAGAGATAGAGTACGACTTAAGTAAATAGTATAGGGGTATTTGGAGAATCGTAAGTCCTCCAAAATCATCCCATGTGGTAGCTAATAGATTGAAATTAAAGTTCCCCAAGAGCTAATCAATAAAAAGTTTGAGAACAATTAATATATTAAAATCTCAAAATGAGACAATTAATTGAAAGCTCTAGAAGAGCTATTTAATTAAAGATTCTAGAAGAGTTTTTTTACTAAAGATTCAAAAAAAGTTAATAAAATGTTCTAAAAGACTTAATTATTTAGGGACTCTGGAAGAGCAAAATTGACCTAGGAGGTCACGGGATAATCATGTACTACTTTGTTCTCCAAAAAGCTTTTTTTAGTGTTAAATATTTTCATATATTGATACAATGGATGGATAAACTTTTTGGGAGTGTATGCATTATTATCAAACTCATAGGATAAATGCGAACTACATAAATATCTGTTTTCTCTCCATCTAATTTATAATTCGCCGAAGTTGATACAATTGTAATGCATTATTGAGTAAATCTGGAGTTTACTTATTTAAAAAATATTAAATGTCGGCATGACCGGTTAGACCATCTTGAATTACTAAAATATTTTTATGGAATCAGAAGTTTCTAATCACAAAGGATTTATTTATCGTACTATTTTTCTAGAAAAAAATAATTTTATCTATATCACCAGTATTCTTTAGAGTTTAATATATTTTGAGATGAATATATAGTCGATATATCGATCTATGGTCACATATATATTGTTGACTTGCAAGGTGAACTTTGTAATTTTAATGAGCTTATATTTTAGATTCTCTCATTAACACAATTTGTTCTAATAATATTATTGACAATTCTCTATTTGTTTAAATATTAAACATTCCTGTAGAATATTTTCATTATATAGTAAATGGTTTTATGAAACCATATATATGCCTTTAAATTGATTGATGTATACTTTGTATGTAGTACTTTGTATTTCGGCATCATGTTATTCTAAGTTTTCCTCATTATAATTGGTTCATAGTGAGGAACTAAACATTTTCCTATCTAATAAGTATGCATGCATTGTACAAATATATTATAATGTATACTGAGATGGGTTGAAAAAAGGATAAATTATATCGGATAAATACAAAGTTATGTGTCTCAACCAGAAGTTTAAAAAGTAAATAGCCAGACAAATTTATACGAGTAAAAGTAAATCTGACCTCGAATGCTCATAGTACTTAATGTCCCCAAAAGACAATCTGCCACCACTTATGATTTTGAAACAGATGCAAAATATGGTAGAATAAATTGGTTCCAGCAAAATCTTCACATATGTAAAGGAGCAATACTTTAACATGGTCATATGTGGTTAAGTCGAGGAGGTAAAATTCTAGCAGAATTTTCCATAACATGATTTTATTATTATTTCTAGAAAAAAAAATTTAGGTATCTGAAGTCATAATAAATATGAGATTCATTGTCTCACGTTTTGATATAAATAGATGAAACCATATAATAGAATAAAACGTCGACAATAATTCCGTGCATGTTATGATTAGAATGAGGATCTTGAATTACAGTTTGCAAATTCGAAAATCAAATATTATAAAGATATTTGGACAAAATAGAATTTAAAGCCCGCATGATAAAATATGCAAAGTTCGGATAATTTTTAAGTACCATTAAAGTGTACATTTATTCCCTGAAGGAATTATACACCTAAAATGCAATCCCCGAAGAATAAGAATCATTAAATATATTTACAAATGAAACATCCCGAAGATGAAATTTAATCATAAAAAGTTGTACATGGATATAATATATTGTACATTACTGTCCAATTATTATTTGATTATCAAATGTTGGTAAATATATTACATGTCTATACGAGAAGGTAATGGAAGTACCATACTTTGCACAATTGGTGTATATTCTTCTTTATATGACTTCTGGAAAAATATTATTATTATCCTATAATAATTTTCAAGATAATTAATCTCAGATTATGGAAAAAATCCAACTCTTGATGAAATGGATAAAGCAACAAGTTGCTTACTTATATGATCCACAAAAGATATATTCTCAAACAAACATGTTATGCATATGTGATATTATCATAGCAATCACACATTCAACTATGTAAATTGTTTGACAAATATATTATAAAATAAATTTCACAAAATTTAAGATTTTAGCGAGACATATTCTTTATGTTATTTACATCCAAGGGGAATTTTATTAAATTAATATATACATGGTGGATGTGCTAAACTCTCAAAATACTAATCCTATTTTGATTCATGAGATCCTCATTCATTAGTTATATCATTTTAGAATTTTGTAATATCTTGTATCTCGAGTCTATAAATAGGTCATATGAGAATACATTAATAAAAAAGATCCAGTCTTGACTTATGAGTTATATTTTCCGTATTATTCCAAACAAATTGTGTATCACGTCCATCAAATTCATACATGAGATTTTTTAGAATTGTAAGTTCTCCAAATCATCCCATCTGGCCGTTACGTGAGATTTTTATGGTGACTGTCGAATTTTATGGTACAAATTCACTCTTTGGTAAAAGAATTTAGTTCAAGAATAAAAAAATAAAAAAATAAATTTAGGAGCAGAATGCGACATAAATATAAATATATAGTATATGAATATTTTTTTAGAATTTTCCAATACAGAAATATACAATGGCTATAAATTATTTATATACAATCCTGCAAGTAAAACTTGAAAAGACCTCAGTGGCAATTGATAAAAAACTTCTGCCCAGCCTCTGCCGAGGAAAATTCTATTATAAATCAGGATACGAAAATATTCTCACTCATAAATCCATTGTACAACAAAATTTTTCCAACAACGAATATATGTACATTGCTCATTTTATTTGGCAGTAACATCAACATTTCCAGGATCAGGATGCTGACTTTCATCCCTGTCATTGCCATGATCAGATTCATTATCTTCTGGAACTCCGGTTGAAGAATCTATATTCATCTGCCCCGAAGGGCTGGCAAAGTTATTCTGCTCAGAAAGCTCAGATCGATGATCGGTGGGTGAGCGTTTGTCATTGTCATTAGTATGTACTGTTGAAGTAGTTCCAGAGCCATGACCACCAAATGGCAAAAAGAAGAAACATTTGCAAACAAAAGCTGTTGCAATGAGAATGAGTTGTTGTCCAAATGAGGTCTCGGAACAGAATAGTGCAAATATTGTAGCTAATACTATGATAATAAAAAGTCCTCCAAAATTGTAGGCAGTTAGCCTAGTTTGCTTATTGATAGAAGAATCCAATTGATTTTCAGAAGAATATCCAGGTCCAAAATTCATTTCTTCAATCCTAGACATGTTTGGAGCTGCTTTTACTGCTAAGATTGCCCTTGAAAAATGAACAACTAATGGAGAGTCTTTCGGAAATGCCTGGACAAACATTGCACAAACATGTATCAGTTTACCATTCAGTTCCATAAGAAATGCAGTCAGCCCAATTTTTAAATGTAAGAACTACTGAAGATTTTCAGAATCGAACTAATGAAATTGAAATTGTGAGGCGAAATAAGCTTTTAAGAAAAGCTGACATTGTAATGCGCTTTGAAACCCTCTTGATCCTACTACTATTGTTCTAACAAGAACTAATCAATTTCTCAAATTTTTCTCGTGAATCATAATTGAAATTGTTTCCTTTTCTTTTAAATGTGACATATTCTTCTTAGACACAAAAGACAGAAAATTCAAGGAGTAAAGAGAGAATTGAACTTACAAAGCTAAAACCATCGGTCCTGTATCTTTCTCCAAGCATTTTGTACATGCCACCATACCGATTTAGGAGGAGTTTCATGTAAGGAATCTCATCAATAATGGCATCAATTCCGCCATTTTTGCTTCCTTTAGTCATGGCATCATGGTATTGCTCAATTGTTGAGTATTGCTTGATCTTTGACTCACTAAAATGAAGACGAGTTACTAAAAAATCTCTTACAAAAGAACCTTCTTGGAATCCAATATTATGATCCTGGGAAAATGTGAAGTCTAACTGATCTACTGTAAACATTGCTGATAAGTTTGCTGTGTAGCTCTGCATCAGTATGTAACACATGAATAGCCATACAACTAACACAAACCTTGACCAGTTGTTAGCCACCATGTTCCCTGTTAGTGGCAACAAAATTTTCAGAATACTATGAATATGTATATGGTTCGTTAAGGTTCTTGAAACTTAACTAACGAACATGTCTTTATGTTATAGTTATAGTTATGAATGTTCATAGTAGTTATGATTCATCATTAGAGTCTATTCACTAGATATATAACTCTAAGTTAAAGAATTATGACCCGAAACAATATGCAAACTTATTTATAGAAGGATAATATGATCCTATACTTGAAGGAGATAAGATGGTATCTCCAATGTCTTATTGTCTCTTTAACCTCTTATTATGTTGATATTGTCTTCCACTATCTTAGAAGGGCTCTCATATGTCTATAGAATCCGTAAGCACTCCCTTGAGGAGCTGAGAAAAGGATAACTTACTTTCAGGAAAGGCGAGAACTGCAATTGGAAACCAAAAGAGCAAACCAAGTTGTTGTCTCTGTGGCCTTACAGAATCTAGATGGCAGTCTGTTCGATGCTCCAATATTTGAAGGACTATTCCAATGAATATGCAGGTGGAAAGTATTGTCATCCAAAGATCCCATCTGAAAGGTAGTATGAAAGTCCACATGTCTTTATCTTGTTTATTCTTTACCACCCAAACGACTCCTGATTCAGAATATGGCAGTGTAAAATCAACATGTGTTGCTCGGTCAGCCAGAATTGTTGTGTCTCCAACAACAATATCATAAGCCTAATTCACCATCCAGACAAAGAAAAAGCATCCTTAAAATTTTAAGTTACTTATTCCTTAATTCGGGAAATGGTCTATTCGATTCCTAAAATTTAGGTCATCACGTGATATGGTAATTGTCTCTAACTAATTTACAAAAATCTAAAAAGATTTTCTTTTTTCGTCAAACACTTCATTTTTGTAGAAAAACCACACGAGCTATTCATGGGTGTTAATGTGAAGGGTCAAACAGGTAATATAAGTTATTATGTTCAAAAGAAACACTTATGAGGTATGATTTTGAGAGAGAAAGCAGCTTTCATTCCCCCAAAAACTAGGTTCGTGTGCGTTTCTTTTAAAGGAAATTACTTATAATACCTATTTTACTTTTCAGGATACCATGTGTAAGCAACTCGTGTTGCTTTTTTTACGGCAGTGAAGTGTTTAGTGGCAAAAGGACCTTATTGGATTTTCCATAAATTGTTTAGAGACCATAATAGTGGAAAATAAACTTTGAGGACTATGTCATGTCAAGGTCTAAACTTTAAGAATTAAACATGATATTTTCCATTTTTCTTTCCTCAAGCAAGCAGTTGCAATCAAAGGAAAAAACTACAACTATAATAAACAAAGAGAAAGAAGAATGACTGAGTAAAGAGAGACCAACCTGAAGGAGTGTCATGTTATGAAGAAGATCATCATATGTTCCTTTAGGTGATCCATTTTCATACATGAAAGGAATGAATTCATAGTCAAGTTTGAAAGGTAGCTGATTCAGTGCACAGAGGAAGATATCAATTGCAAAACCAGTGACTATGCTCTGATTTGTCAAAGGATCTGTAGTAACATTAACAAATTCAGTGAAACCTTTTTTCTTAGGAACTCCAACTTTTAACTTCCCTGTTGAAGGAATAGACCAACCTAGAGGTTTTTTCACTGTATCTCCAGGCCACAAAATGCTTTTGAATTCTTTCTGAGTTATTCCTCCTTTAGGCATCCAGTAACCAATTATTCTATCACCAGTTCCAATGACATTGAATATCTCCAAGGCTGAAGGCTTCAGTTTCCCATCAATCAATTGGAACTCACCAATCAAGCCATCAAAGGTTATGTTATAGAGTTCATCAACAAGTTTTGGGCCTAATTGGGATTTCCTAAGATGAAAAGGATCATTATCATTTTCTCCCTTATTCAAATTCAACAAGTCGGAGTTCACTAATCCAATTCTTTCTACTGCTGTAGCTAATGCCCAAATTGTATCATAGGCCCACAGACCATAGACATTTAACTCCATCTTTGAACTTTCAGGTTTTTTCAGTAACATAGTCCTTTTCCACCTTTCTCTGAAACTTTCTAGTCTTTCTGACTTGGGTACATGAGGTCTTATGCCTAAAACACCTTCCATAGAATCAAAGACAGTAGAATCCATAGAATTTAGGAAGTTCCCCAAGCTATCAGTGACCAACCAAGCATAACCGTCACTCATCATTCCAGCCCTTTTCGCCAGAAGAAACAGCCTAACTCCAAGAACAGCGTTCATATGCACTATAAATACCCGAGTTTGAATAGCCATCAACCGTTTTAATACTGTATTAATATAATAGTCTTCAGATGATGTCGATATGGCAATCGCGTGCGCTAGCTGAATATCCATCTTCAGGAATTCATTGTTCAGCTCAGAGCTAAATTGGCTACCATAATTAGTATCTTCATACAAGATAACTACTTCATGCCATTCAAATCTTTTGCAGATTGCAGCAAGAGCTTTTACTTGGTTTGAATCATGGGGTCTTGTCCAAATAGAGTAAGGATTTTGAGGATGTGAATTGGAGCTCCTAGCTGTAAAGGAAATAACTGGTACTTGAGCTCTTTTTCCAACTTCTGTAATAAATGTTTCTTCTGTTAATTTTGTCGGGCCTACAATTCCATGGATATCTTCATTCTTTAGCATCTGCAGAACTGCATTCCATTCAGAAAATAACAATCTGAGATTTTGTAAGGTGACTGCTACTCATTTTTGTAATGGTCCTTTAATGTCTTACGAAAATTCAATAAGATCCTGAAATAAATATTATAAGCCATTCTCTTCGAATGAAACATACATCAATCTTGCTTGGTTTGGGAGAAAATAAAAGTTCCTCCCCCCTCCCACAAAAGGTGACGTGTTTTTTTTTATAGTAAAGATTGACTTATAATACTTATTTACCTTTCAAATTATCACAGATAGATAAGTAGTTCGTTTAGTTTTTTTATGGGACTTAAGCTTAAACTTTAGGGCCAAAAAAATAATAATTGGGAACAGATGTAACCTGCAGAGGCCAAATCCAAATCTTCCTGAGCATCCTTGGGATGGAGAAACAATCTCGTTTGGTAGTCTGAATGTGCCAAATAGAAATCCTGAAGTGCCATAGAAATGCAGACCTCAGCCATGGTACCAATGGTTGAATTTAAATCAAGAACCAGACCAATGTGGACAGGCAAATGTGTCTGTCCTCCAGCTGCATTTGTGTCATTTCTTTCTGCTGCAGTCCCAATAGTACAAGTTAGGAATAGTATACTACTATAAAGAAGCAAAAGAAAGCTTTTGTTAATAAACATTCTAAGCATTTTGTTTTTGTGAGGGTTTTTCTTGTTAGCATAAACTGGCTTGTTTAATATTGAGGTTCCAAGAATTTGGGATGTACAAGTAGAGAAATGACGGATGAAAGAATTCGTTTGTTACAAGAATGCTAAAATGACATGTATAGAACAATTCTGTCTTTATATCCATGAAGATTAATGAATGTGCCAAAAAGTCCTATAACTGTAACACAGTTTATTAAAGCACTTGGAAGAAAATTAGTGGAGCTCAAGAAACATGAAATTGCTCGGAACATTCAGAGAAAACAATATACAGCTTTGAGGGAGGGGGGGTCGAAATGTGATATGATGATAGAGAGAGGATTCACATCAGATGAAAACAAATCAAAGCTGGAATATCCTTTGGCATAACTGCTTCAAGTTGTCTTACACAATACCTGATGATACTCCAATAACCAAATACAAATAAGAGAATGGCTTTGAAGAAGAAATGAATATTCTTAACAAAAAGGAGGAGGATAACACCATACCCAAAGTAAAACTCTAACTAAAGACAATACAATACTCCTCCTCCTCCACTCCACACATGATATATATTCAATAAACAAGTGAAGAAACCTTACCAGTTTTGTCCAACACAAAGCGTGCTAATTCTTCTTCTGATTCAACAACCAATAGAAATTAGGTTCCTGGTCTTTCTTAATTATTCCAGCCGAATTATGATAAAAGGGCCGCAAAATTCCTCCACATGAAATACCCTTTCTTTAACTTACCTTATCTCCATCCAGATTTTTCTTTGAAAATACACCCGCACCCTTAAGTTGTTGGAGATTTTCATAATTCTCCTTAATTAATAGATATATCCTTATGTATCAATAATGAATGTTTATAAGCACACAAAAATGGAAGGAGTCATGGTGATTTACATTTTTTTAGTTTGTTCCTTTTTTTAATGGACAAATTTAACTTTGATAGTAAAATTGAATAATGAGAGTAAAGAGATTAAAATATTAAATTCACTATCTCTCTTTCAATGATTATTTTTGCACAAAATATTAATAAAAATAATAACTATCATATATTAAAAGAATGAGTAATAGAAAAGTTTAACTTTGGTAGGAAAATTGAATAATGAGAGTAAACGAGATAAAACGGTTAATTCATTATCTCTCTTTCAATAAATATTTTGGCACATAATATTAATAAAAAAATTGTCCTCACATTCTTTAGTAAGAAGGAAAAAAAGTTTGTAATTATCAAATATTAAAAGAATGAGTAATAAAAAAAAGTTTCTAACTTTCAAATATTAAAAGAATGAGTACATATTCATTATATTTAACTACAAACCATCACTAAAAATATACTAAGCATCTACTATTATAAAAGTACGGTAAATGAGAGTAAAGAGGATAAAAAGGTAATAAAAAAAATTTGTAACTCCCAAACATTAAAAATGGAGTATATAATCATTAAATTTAAGTGTTAAGTACAAATCATCACTAAAAATATAATAATCATCTACTATTATAAAAGTGTGGTTAATGAAAATAAAGAGGATAAAAAGGTAAATTTATTTCTCTTCAGATAATTATTTTGGCACATAATATTAACAATAATAGAAGTTTGGTAAGGGTCATGGTGATTCAATTTTTGGTTTCTTCCTTTTTTGAATGGACAAATTTAACCTTGGTTGTAAAATTAAATAATGAACGTAAAGAGGATAAAATGGTAAATTTATTATCTCTCTTTCAATAATTATTTTCGTACATAATATTAATAAAAAAAATAATTATCACATTCTTTAGTAAGAATAGGAAAAAGTTTGTAACTATCAAATATTAAAACAATGAGTAACAAAATAAGTTTGTAACTTCCAAATATTAAAAGAATAAGTATATATTCATTACATTTAAGTGCAATCCATCACAAAAAATATGCTAAGTATCTACTATTATAAAATTGTGGTTAATGAAACTGATGTATGGTTACAATCCTATTAAAATTCCACTTTTAGCCAAGTGTACCTGTCAGCATAATATGGCAAGAAAATTCTCCGGATTATCGAACTCGGCAAGTGTACATGTCAGTGTAATATAGCAAGAAAAGTCTCCGGATTGTCGAACTCTCAGGAAAGCCAAGCATTAGTACTAAGCATGTTTCTACTGTTTAATTAAATAAAACTTTTGAAAAAGATTTTTAAAACTAATAAACAATTAAAAGACAATTAACAACTAAAAAAATAATTAAAGATTTTTAAAACAAGTTTGGAAAGAGTGTTTAAATGGTAGAATTCCCCTAGAACTTTAAGTTAATTTTAATTAAAAAATCGTTGGAGTTAATATTAAAATCCATTGATCGAATCTCACTCATATGTCTGATAATCCCTATTCCTATGTGAAGATCATCCGATTCACTTAACCATTTAGAGAAGAATTCCTTCTCACCCTAACTCAATTATGAACGAAATATGGATTATAGTGACTTAAGTGATCAAAAAACCGTAATAAGCATTCCTACTCAATTACTAATCTCTATTATTCAATTAATGCCCTACATCGATCTTCCTTGGACAGAGTCCAATTAATATTGTGAAATTACCAATCACTAGTAAATTGGTAAACAATCACAACAATTGAATAAAAATCAAATAAGAATTAGATAATTAAAACAAGAAATTCATATAAAACATTAATCAAGAATTCTAGGGTTCATCCCGATTTAAACACAAATAAAATTAGCCACTAAACATAATTCCAAAACATAAACTCATAGACAAATTTATAAAAAAAGAGTAAGTTTAGGGAGCCTAGGAGAAAATATTGAAGATCCACGATCCAACGATAGCTCAAGCTCATCTTCTGATTTACTTGAATAAATTTTCCAAATTAGGTCTTCTTACAAGAATATAAAACTGAGCTAAGACCTAAGCTAATCAATTAATGTGTTTAAAGGGGTTTAAATAGGGGGAAAAATCTCCAAATCTTACTCTAAAATTAATCTAATCCAGATCAAATTACAAAAAGGAAATAAATCTAAGTACAAAAGGAAAAGTTACAAAAATTATAAATCAGCCCTTGTGCACGACTATCTGGATCAGGATAGTGGGACTATCTGGATCTAAATAGCTTCTGTCCAAAAATGTTTTTATTTGTTCTGTTTTTCAGATCAGGTACGTATGTTGTGCTTCTTGAGCCCTTTAATAGATGATTCAAATCTTGGAGTTTCATATGATTTGTATATAATTCTCTTTACTTTCCAAAACATCTTGAATCATATTGATTAGAGTTGTGTATCAATAGTTATAATTGTTTTACCGAAAGGTGTCAAACTGAAATGCCATGTGAGAAAGCGAATCTTTGTACAATATTTTGGATGACAAAAAAAACTCTGATTGAGACAAAATTTAGCCTTCTAGAAATTTCATGAAGTCCGATAAAATCTGTAAGATGGATGCTTTTCCAATTAAGGTCATTAAGGAGGTTAAAAATTCACAGGACTCAGCCATGGATCTTGTTTTTTGGCAGATTATTATTTCTTCTCATTTTTTTGCTTCGTTTTTTCTCTAAAGGCCTTTGTTTTGACTCGTTTTCAATATATCTTCATTCCGTAGGTACCTTAATAATAAGAGAAGAAACCGGATCAAATAACTCTATTTTGTAAACATTTAAACGCAAAAATTGATAAAAATGGCAATGATGAAGAGGGTAAAAAATGGACTTATAAGAAAGTAAAGAGGATAAAAAAGTAATTAAAAAATTTGTAACTTCCTAATATTAAAAAATGAGTATATATCCATTACATTCAAGTATTAAGTACAAACCATCACTAAAAATATACTAAGCATCTACTATTATAAAAGTAGTTATTGAGAGTAAAGAGGATAAAAAGGTAAATTCCTTATCTCGTCCAATAATTATTTTAGCAATAATCCTCACATGCTTTAATAAGAAGAGAAAAAAAAATTAGTATCTACCAAATATCAAAGGAATAAGTAATAAAATAGTTTGCAACTCCCAAATATTAATAAGTATATATTGAGCAAAATCCGCTGACGAGGAAGGCAGTTGAAGAAGCAGGCTCGTGGAGCCGTCTTTGCACGGGCGAGTGCCACCCCTATTGAAGTACCAAAGGTGCGTTCAGCCCGGCGGCTCGTCGGTAAGGTTGTTGAGTCAACTGGGATTGCAGCGAATGCAAAAGAATATCATAGATCGTAAACTCCCTCTATATAAATACGTACGCCATTGGCTCTACTTTTTTTCCTTAGTTTGCTAATGCAATCGATACCTTGCCATCCCCCCTTCTTTGTATAGTTTCTTGAAGGCCGACTTAGACTCCTACAGTTGATTGTTGGTTTTTATTCCTCACTCTCGTATAGGTGAACTTGGTTCGTTCAAAAAGAATAAGTACAAAATAAGTATTTGAAGTGTATATATTTTAAATGTTTGCGAGAATAAGTATATATCCATTACATTTAAGTATTAAGTACATACGGCTTCAAATAATATAGTATTAGTGAACCTTGGTAAAATAATTGAATAATGAGAGTAAAGATGATAAAAAGGTAAATTCATTATCTCTTCCTATGAAGAAACTTAAGGACAAACCATTAATATAAAATACATTAAGTATTACCAAAACCTTAAGGAGATGAATGAGTTAATACCAAAAAATATTTCGAATATGAAAGAGAAAAGTAAAATTCTCCAAAATAAACTAAATATAGCTATATTATAAAAGATATCATTAAAAAAAAGAGAATTAGTTATATATAGCCTTAAACTATTTTTACTTCTCTGTTTATAACCATTAACTTTTATTTTATTTTTTAATATGCACGAACTATATTTCAACATTACAAGTATAACAAAATTTAAAGATTTCATGATAAAATTTGATATATTTTGACACATGGATCCAATAGAATAGTAAAAAGTAACTAAGTCATTTTAAATTATGTTATAAAAATGTGCAAAATATGCATTGAATGTTAATATGAAATAACAATGAAATTGTTATAAACTGAAAATATTAAAAACAGTTCATGGCTAAAAAAGATAAAATAAAATTCATGGCTATAAATGACTAAAATAAAAGTTCATGAGTACAAATAAAATAAAATAAAAATAGTTTAAGCTATAAATAACTAATTTCTCAAAAAAATAATTAAAAAATAATCATCTTTTTAAATAAATAACACTTGTAATTTTACCAAAAATTTATTACATGCATATGCACATACATGACACTAGTAGTATCCTAAAAGGTTCTCACATATATATATATATATAATCGGTAATAATCTAGGGTTTGATATTATTAATGCAATACGCTATCAAACATAGGGTTTCAATATATCCTAGAGGATATTTCGTTGAATCTATTTGCATACCAAAGTATTGGTAGCGCAAAATAAGCCTTAAGGAAAGCGACATTGTAATTGAAATCATCTTGATCCCACAACTATTTTTGTTCTAGCAGTCTTAAGGCTTATTTTGAAAATGGCTTCAACTTTATAATGTGAGAAGGCTACTTCATCGTATTGAAGTTGTTGTTTGATAGAGACTATATCAATAGTGGAGAAGAAAATTACAGATGCATAACTTTCTTAATTTGAGTGAAGTGTATGAGACAAGTGAGAGATAACGGTAAGAGAATAGAAAAGAGATTAGAGTTAAAATAATTTTCTAGATTTTCTCATGTTTTGCTGTCATATTCTCGCGGATGATCGAGTAGTCATTACTTATCCGATTGAGCTGAAATTTGGATTGGTGGTAGAGGAGAGGCCATACTTGAATGTAAACTATAGAGATCACCTTTTGACAGTCGGATCGGATATTATCTCCTCCGAACAGAACCCACTGTTTTGGTGCTTTCTACTATTTTTTTTTTATATTACTATATAGTACATATAGGAAACATACAAGTAAGGGATTTATAAATAGTTTGATGATTTGAGACTTCTTCATTTATCGAATAATTTATGGATATATATCTTCAAACATGTCTAGACTTGATATATATATAAATGTATATCAAGTCTAGACATGTTTACAGATATATATATATCCATAAATATGCATGATATTATTATATAGTTAAGCATCCATTTCTCTAAGTGGACATACTTTAAAAAGTTTTCTCATATTATGTATGGTTGTAAACTGGACGTGTTTTACTCGTACCCGAGCGGGTCTATACTCGTTTATAGCGGGTAAGGTTTAAATTTTATACCCGCGGACCCGTACCCATATAGATTCTATTAAATGGGTCTGGACCGGGCATGATGATACCCAGACCTGTTTACTTGTGCCTGTTAAATAAAATAATAATAATAAATATCTATATATTTATATATATTATATTATTTTTTATTTTTTTATTAATACATAATTTCTCTCATTCTCACTCTCCAGTCTCTTCTCATCTCATTCATCTTTCTTTTCTTTCAGTGGTTGCCGCCAGCTGCTATTCCTCTCTCCCTCACCGGTTAATTAGTTTACTATTCTGAGGTCAGAAATCAATTGATGAGATTTTACCCAACTCTCCTTCAACACAAAATCTAAGGCCAACAGCTCGCTTTTTTGGCTTTATAACTAGTATTGAATTCAAATATATGTATTCTGGTTCATGTTCCGTGCAAATGTCTATTGCCAAATTTGGGACTTAGAATAGAACATGAGCAGGACTTTTTCTGCTGTAATAAAATTGCAGGTTAAAATAAAATACCCATTCAAATCATAGGCTAAAACCAACAGAGTAATAATGGTTTTATATATTTTTGTTTAACAAGAAAAAAATATAGAAAAATGGCATATAGGTATGGATATACCTATATCCTACTCTGAAGGGTTGGGTCTGGGTTCATAAATTTTACAGCCAAAGAGTTTAAGTCTAAGTCTGAATCTATATTTCACTCTAAGGGTTTGGGTCACCATCGCGTTTAGACCCGTTTACACCCTAATATTATGAATCAAAATGCTCTCTAGCCCTACTTTTCTGATATATCTTTCCGGCTGGGGATAATCCCCTTATCACTTTCTTGCCTTTCTCTCCTTATTCTCTTTCCTTTCCAAGTTTATTTCTCACCTTTCTCATTCTATTCTAGCCGTTGAAGAAGATTTCCTTGCCTTCTTTTGCTGCTTCTTTCCAGCATGGTCGGAAACACTCCGGCAGTAGCCCCTCAAAACATTTGGAATCGAAAAACCTTCTCTGAGCTCTTCACCGGCACTGCACAACAGGAACCAGCAGCTCCATCTGTAAAACCTGCTGCATTGTTTTTAGGTGAGCCGGCTGTGTTCTTTGAGAAACAAGATATAACAGAGCTTGTTGTGCCTTTTAGGTTATGTTTAATTGGAAAATTCTCCTATGGCAAACCAACAATGGAGAATCTTCGCAAAGAGTTCCACACTGTGGGGTTTAAGGGCTCTTTCTCGATCGGATGGCTTGATCCACGTCACGTTCTCATCAGATTTGATCTTGAAGAACACTATATGAGATTATGGTTAAAAAGGAAATTGGAAGTTGCAGGGATTTCCCATAAGAGTTTTTAAATGGTCAGTAGGATTTCAATTGAGCAGTGAACCATCTATAATCCCGGCATGGATTGCTCTTCAAGGACTACGTATACACTTGTTTAAGAAGGGATCTCTCTTCTCTATTGCAACTCTAATTGGAAAGCCATTGAAACTTGATGAGCCTACTGTGAATCTTTGTAGGCCAAGTATTGCAAGAATCTGTGGGGAAATCGATTTAATGAAGGATTTGCCATCAAGAGTTTGGATTGGTCCTGGCGATAATAAAGGCTTCTGGCCTCAAATCATCTATGAAGATTTGCCATCTTATTGTACCAATTTTATGAGGATTGGACATGCTACCTTGACCTGCAAAAAACTCATTCCAACATCAAAGGATGCTACTGCAGCAGCAGCCCGATCAGCTGATACCAAACTGGCCCAATCTGCTGCCCTCTCTACTGCAAGCACAATATTGGTTCCCAAATAAACGACTGTCAATTGGATCATGAAAGAAAATGTTAACAAGAATGCTGGAGAGATCTCAAATGGAGTTGCGAAACAGCAGGAATCGGATCAGATTCAGAAAAAGACTAATGCAGTTTTTCCTGCTGTACTGCTGCTGATTCATCTGCTGTTGGAATTAATACTGATGCATTGGAGGTTCCAACAAGAAAACAAGTCACTTGGGATATGATGTATTAATAAGAACAATGGGGAAGTCTCTATTGTTGTTACCAAGCTGCAGGAATTGAATCAGACTGCTGCTGTTTCTTCTGTTGTTGACATTACTGTTGCTGATTCTTCTAATGTTGAAATCACTACTGCTGCAGAGATTACTACTGCTGACTCAACGCACTTGGAGTAAAGGGCGTGATGGAGGAAAATTTTGTTTCGTCCACCAAGTTCCAGAATTTTCCTCTCGTTGTTGTTATTGATTTGGACACTATTCATGGGCATGGTCTGCAGGCTGCTATAACAGATCGACCATCTTTCATTGCTCCCCAAGAATTTGCTCATAAAATTTATCATTCGGACGATGTGAGACACAAGGAATCTGGGGTGGATTTCACCACTTTGAAGGCACAATTCTGGGCTTTTTTCGGCTGCCATGGATTCCAAGTTCCCAAAATAGGGGGCTGCTGATCCTCAACCCAAGGCTAATCTGTTCGAAAATATTTAGAAAAAAGAAGTGAATGAAAAAATAATTAAAGAGGAAAAGGTTGGCAAGTAAGGGATTTGAATCCCACATTGGAAAAGAGCAGGGGGTCTTATTAGACCCATGGTTTTGCCAAATTATTCTTTTGTCTGGATTCAATGGCTATCGAATTCGATGAACAGCCACATCCATTTCTATTGAGTTCAATGTACAACCATATTCATTTCTCTAATGAATGCTGAAATACAGAATTAATTTTGTATAGCTAAATTCAGTATAAAGCGTTAACTCAATGTAACAGCTGAAGGGTGAATTCAGTGTACAAAACTAATTCAATTTAATAGTTGAAGAGTTTTTCCATCTATAAATAGTGTTGTTTTCCACAACAGAAGAGATAAGAAAATTTTTCTTTGCAATTCTCTAGCATTCTCTCTGAACCTGCATACATATATCTTCTTCCTGTTCATCTTCAATTTGTTCAAGTTCGAAGGGAAAACAGCTTCAAGTGCTAAACTGTTTTCTGAAGCCCGTTTTATCTTGGGAAACAGACGTTCTAACACATATCTTGCACTTCTGGTAGAGAGAACGAATCTGTTTTAAGGAAATTGAAGTTTATTCAAGACTCATGTTTGATTTTTATTTCCTTACTATTATTTTAGTATTTTTGTTTTATATTTCTGTTTCTTTATATATATCACGCACTGTGTTTAACAGTTGTGGCCAACAATCTTAAAACAGACTCTCTCTTCTACTCTACTGAAATGGCAACTGGAATAGACACTGTTAATGTGAATAGTGCTACTTCTGGTTCGAGAAATTTCCCGATTGTTGCTGTTGTTGTTCTGCCAACAATTCTGGCCAGTCAATTGGAAAAACTAAAAAAATTTACTGGTTCTAATTTTAAAAGATGGCAACAGAAAATGCTTTTCTACCTGACTACTTTGAATTTGGCAAAATTCTTGACAGAGGTAGCTCCTGTGATGGCAGAGGGTAATGATGATGAACAAAGGGTAACTGTTGTTGATGCATGGAATCATTCTAATTTTTTGTGTCGTAATTATATTTTGAATACATTAAGTGATTCATTATATACTATGTATTGTACATATAAAACTTCTAAAGCTCTATGGGAATCATTAGACTGAAAATATAAAACTGAAGATGCTGGCACAAAGAAATTTGTTGTCGGACAGTTTCTTGATTATATAATGGTTGATTCTAAAACTGTAATAAGTCAAGTGCAAGAATTGTATATTATTTTGCATGAAACACTTGCAGAATGAATGATTTTAAGTGAAGCATTCCAAGTAGCTGCTGTGATAGAAAAGCTACCCTCTAGTTGGGAAGATTTTAAGAACTATCTCAAGCACAAACGGAAGGAAATGTCTTTGGAAGATCTTATTGCTAGACTTCGTATTGAAGAAGACAACAGAAATGCCGATCATAAAATGATGAGTTCTTCAAATCTAAAGGTTAATATTGTTGAACATGGTAAAAATTTGAAAAATAAAATCGAGTTCAACAATCACAAAACTAAGGGCAAGATCGGTGCATCTGGTGATATTTTCAAATCGAAACAAAAATTTAAAGGGAATGTTTCAACTGTAGCAAATTAGGTCACAGGTCTTCTGATTTTCATTTTTCTAAGAAACATCGTGAAGCATATATGGTCTATCACATTACTAAAGAAGTGGATGACTTGAATTTAGTTACAGTGGTTTCTGAAGTAAACATGGTTGATTCCAATCCGAAGGAATAGTGGTTTAACACCGGTGCAACCAAACATGTTTGTACTAACAGAGAACTGTTTTCAACTTTTGAGCCAGTTCAAGTGGAAAAGATTTACACGGGTAATTCTGCTTCATCTACTATTAAAGGTCAAGGAAAGATGTTGTCAAAGATGACTTCTGGCAAAGTCTTAACACTTAAAAATGTGTTGTATGTGCCAGAAGTTCATAAGAATCTTGTGTCTGGTTCTTTGTTGAACAAACATGGATTCCGAATTGTGATTGAATCTGATAAAGTTATTTTAACTAAGTCTGGAATGTATTTAGGAAAAGGGTACGCAACAGATGGGTTGTTTAAACTTAATGTAATGACCATGATCAATAAAATACTCTTTATGTTTATTTGCTTGAGTCTTCTCATTTATGGCATGGTAGATTAGATCATGTTAATTATGATTCAATACGATAATTAATTAATAAGGACCATATTCCAACATTCCAAATCGATTCAAAACATAAATGCGAAATTTGCATTGAAGCAAAATTGACAAGAACATCTTTCCACAAAATTGAAAGAAGTACTGAACCACTAGAACTAATTCATAGTGATGTATGTGATTTGAAATATGTTCAAATACGTGGAGGTAATAAATATTTTATAACCTTTTTTGATGATAGTACAAAATTTTGCTATGTGTATTTGCTAAAGAGTAAAGGAGGCTTTAGCAAAGTTTATCATTTATAAGAATGAAGTTGAAAATCAACTGGGAAAAAAGATTAAAAGATTAAGGAGTGATCGAGGTGGAGAGTATGAGGCACCAATTGGTGACTTCTGAGTACAAATGGAATTGTTCATGAAGTAACTGCATCGTATTCTCCTCAATCTAATGGAGTAGCTGAACGTAAGAATCGTACTTTAAAAGAAATGATGAATGCGATGTTGATAAGTTCAGGGTTACCATCAAACATGTGGGGTGAAGCTACCTACCTAGTAATTATATTTTGAATAGGATTCCACGCAAGAAACAAGATAAAACTCCTTATGAATTATGGAGCGGAAAGAAACCATCCTATTACTTGCAAGTGTGGGGGTGTCTTGCAAAGGTGGCTGTACCATTACCTAAGGTAATAAAGATAGGTCCAAAAACAGCGGATTGTATCTTCATAGGATATGCATATAATAGTACTGCATATCGATTTCTTGTGCATGATTCGAAAATTCCGGATATACACAAAAACACAGTTATGGAGTCGAGAACTGCATCTTTCTTGGAAAATGTATTTCTTTGCAAGTCCATGAGTGGATCTAGTTCATTAAACGAGTTAATGAAGAAGTTCAAGATCCAACTAAAGTTCAAGAAGTTGAACTAAGGCATAGCAAACGGCCAAGAATAGCAAAAGCTTTTGAAGATGATTTTGATACTTATTTGTTAGAAAAAGAGCATTTAGCTTATGATGAAGCAATGAATTCTTCAGAAGGACATCTATGGAAAGAAGCCATAAAAAGCTAAGTTGATTCTATTATGCAGAATCATACTTGGGAGTTAGTGGATCTCCCACTTGGATGTAAGAACTTAGGGTCTAAGTGGATTTTTAAAAGGAAAATGAAAACAGATGGTTCCATTGATAAGTACAAAGCCAGGCTTGTCATTAAAGGATATAGACAGAAAGAAGGCTTATATTACTTTGATACTATTCTCCCGTGATGAGAATAAATTTAATAAAGATGATACTTGCTATTGCATCCTTAAGAAATCTAAATGCACATCAAATGGATGTTAAAACAGCTTTCTTGAATGGGGAGTTAGATGAAGAAATTCATATGGAGCAACCCGAGGGTTTTAGATCTCCAAGTACTGAAAAGAAAGTTTGTAAGCTGGTTAAATTATTGTATGGTTTGAAACAAGCACCGAAAAAGTGGCATGAGAAGTTTAACCACGCAATGATTTCTAGTGGATTTAAGATTAATGAGTGTGATAAGTGTGTTTATATCAAAGAGACGGAAAATGAATACATCATTTTATGTCTCTATGTAGATGACATACTCATTGTTGGTAGTAATGACAAAATTGTCAAATCTACTAAAAACATGTTGAATTCAAAATTTGACATGAAAGATATGGAACTTGCTGATGTGATTTTAGGTATTAAAATCATAAGAACAGCAGATGGATTAGTTTTAAGCCAGACGCATTATGTAGATAAAATTCTTGAAAATTTTAACAAGAATGATTCTGGAATTGCAAGAACGCCATTAGATACTAGCCTTTATTTATCCAAGAATCGGGGAGAAGGTATTTCTCAAGTTGAATATGCAAGGATATTTGGAAGTTTAATGTATCTAATGAGTTGCACTAGACCAGATATTGCTTATGTAGTAAGAAAATTCAGTGGATATACAAGTAATTCTAACGCAGAACATTGGACATCAATAATAAGAGTATTGAGATACCTCCGGTATACACGAAATTATGGGCTGCACTATACCAGATATCCAACTGTGTTAGAAGGTTACACAGATGCTAACTGGATATCAGATATAAAGGATTCCAAATCCACCAGTGGTATGTGTTCACACTAGCTGGAGCAGCTATATCATGGAAATCCTCAAAACAAACAGTGATTGCCAGATCCACCATGGAATTTGAATTCATTGCATTAGATAAGTGCGGGGAAGAGGTTGAATAGTTACGCCATTTCTTGGAGGATATTCCTAAGTGGGAAAAACTTATGCCCCCTATCTGCATTTATTGTGTTAGCTAAACAGGAATAGGGAGAGCACAGAATGCCATTTACAATGGTAAGTTTAGACATATCTGTCGCAGACATAATACTATGAGACAACTTCTCTCGTCAGGTGTTATTTCGATTGATTATGTAAATTCAAAAGAAAACATGGTAGATTCATTAACCAAAGAGTTAAATAGAGAGGCAGTTGAAAGACTAACAAAAAGAATGGGATTAAAAGCCTATGAAGGAAAACCCTACCTACTTGACTGGAGATCCCAAGATCTAGGTTCAAAGGGACAACCTAATTGTAAGACTTAGAGTGTCACTGTAGGGGAAACCTCAGCTTATTCCTGTCATAATAATAGTGATAGAACAGTTAAGGTTAGCATTATGTTGCTTTAATGATTATATATGTATTTATATATTTAAGAAATCACATATGTGAGAGAAAAATGGGGCCGCTTTGAAGGAGAATTGTCTAGGCTCAATTCTTTAGAAACTCTTGCAAAACCAAGACGTGTTCATGGCCAAAATGAACAAAACCATGAGAACTGAACAATAAATGGTTTATGTGTAAAATATGTGGACTCTTTACATAAGAAAGCAGGACAGTTCAAGGACATCATGTCTACTGGACAGCTAGTAAAGTATACATATGTTACAAAGGAAAAGTTCAAAGGTGAATACCTACTTTTTCTATGCATAAGTCATTTGATGAACATAAATTACTAGTTAAAATAGTTTTTTTTAATCATTCATGTGGGGGATTGTTGGAAATATTTGGAAAAAGAAAGTGAATGAAAAAGAAAATTTAAAGAGGAAAAGGTTGGCAAGTAAGGGATTTGAATCCTACATTGGAAAAGAACAAGGGGCCTTATCAGATCCACGGCTTTGCTAAATTATTTGTCAAATTCTTCTTTTGTCTGGATTCAATGGCTGTTGAATTCGATGAACAACCACATTCATTGCTATTGAGCTCAATGTACAACCATATTAATTTCTCTAATGAATGTTGAAATATAGAATTAATTCTGTATAGTTGAATTCAGTGTACAGAGTTAATTCAATGTAACAGCTGAATGATGAATTCAGTGTATAGAACTAATTCAATGAAACAGCTGAAGGGTGAATTCAGTGTGTAGAACTAATTCGACGTAACAGCTGAACAGGGAATTCAGTGTGTAGAACTAATTGGATGTAACAGCTGAACAGGGAATTCAGTGTACAAAACTAATTCAATGTAACAGTTGAAGAGTTTTTTCATCTATAAATACTGTTGTTTTCCACAGCAGAAGAGATAAGAAAATTTTTCTTTGCAATTCTCTAGCATTCTCTCTTAACCTGCATACATATATCTTCTTCCTGTTCATCTTCAATTTGTTTAAGTTCGAAGGGAAAACAGCTTCAAGTGCTAAACTGTTTTCCGAAGCCCGTTTTATCTTGGGAAACAGATGTTCTAACACATCTCTTGCACTTCTAGTAGAGAGAACGACTCTTTTTTAAGAAAATTAAAGTTTATTCAAGGCTCAGGTTTGATTTTTATTTCCTTACTATTATTTTAGTATTTTTGTTTTATATTTCTGTTTCTTTATATATATATATATCACACTTTGTTTAACAGTTGTGGCCAACATAATCCTCCAGATCCTTCATGTATAATATCATCTAATGCCAAAAAGCAAAATGCTAAGAAGTTTGCCAGTTTGAAAGGCAAAGCAAAAGTCTATACATGAGGTTTAAAAGTATCTGTTATCTTTGGTTCCTGTTCCTCTTCTCCTTCCGAATACTGAGTTCAATTCTTTTATTGAGCATACATATACTTGGCATCGTCCTTCTTCCCCTCCTATTCATATAAGATTAGATAGAATTCTTGTCCATCCTCCTTGGAATGCTTATTTTCACACTACATCCGTGGAACAACTTCATCGGGTGTTATCTGATCACTCACCCCTTCTTATTTTTGCTTCTTTTTCTAGTAGCCCCAGATGTTTTGGATTTTGTTTACAAAATATGTGGTTCCATCACCATTCTTTTTCAGACACTGTCTGGAATTCTTGGGACTTTTCTTTTGATGGTAATTGTTTGCATATTCTTTCTTCTAAACTTAAAAACACTAAAAGCCTGTCTTAAGGACTGGAATCAGAATGTGTTTGGAATCTTACAAAAAATATTTTGAACAAAATTTAGTTGATGCTGAGAAAATTTTCGATGAAGATCCTACTCCTCCTTATCGTGAGAATCTTCACAAACTCAAAGATGTTTACCTTGCCCGTCTTAAAAATGAGGAATTATTCTGGAAACAAAAAGTTAGGATCAAATGGTTTTCTAAGATTTATGCGAACACCTCACATTTTCATGTTTTTTGCAAAAACAAGCATAGCCATCTTCATATTGCAAAATCAAAACCCTTTCTAGCATCATTCTTGATGATATTGATGATATCCGAGCTGAGGCTATTAATTTTTTCACCACTCTTTTCACTAATTCACATCTTCCTTTACTCTCTCCCTCTTCAAATCTTTTCTCTCACATAACATCTCTTGTTTCGTCACATGATAATAATATGCTTCATAGGATGCCTATCTTAGGTGAAGTTAAGGAAGTTGTTTTCTCCTTGAATAGAGAAGGCGCCCCTAGTCCGGATAATTGTTCTGGTGCTTTTTCTGTTCATTGTTGGGATATTGTTTCCTCCAATGTTTTTCATGTTGTATGTGATTTTTGTGTTGGTGATACTATTCCTAAATCTTTCACAGTACCACTATTATCCTCATCCCAAAGATTGCAAATCCTTCCACTTTTACTGATTTCCAGCCTATTAGCCTTCAACTTCGTTCACAAAATTCTTACTAAACTAATGCTCTTTGTCTTTCGAATATTCTTCCTTATATTATTTGCGACTATCAGGTTGGTTTTGTTAAAGGGCACAACATAACTGATAACATTCTTCTTCCTCGTAACTTGACAACTCTATTAATAGAAAATCTCGGGGTGGTGACCTTATTATTAAGTTAGACCTTATTTCTTGGGATTTTCTTCAACAAGTTCTTGATTTCTATGGCTTCAGGGCTCACTTTTGGCATCTTATTAAAAATGCCATGGAATATAATTATTTTTCGATTCTCATCAACGGCAGTCCTTCTGGCTTCTATCGTTTATCAAGAGGTGTTAAACAAGAAGATCTCTTATCATCTTATTTTGGTTGCAGATGTCCTATTCCGCGACCTAAATAATATGCAGAATTTGGGTAAGTTGGACTCTTATGCTCTTCCTTGAGGCTACCTCCCCATTTCTCATCTCTCTTATGCGGATGATATTATTATTTTTGCTACAAGTTCTTCTCGTAATCTCAGCCGTCTTATATTTTTTCTTTAGGAGTACAAAAGAGCTTCTGGTCAGCTTCTCAATATTACTAAGAGTTCTTTTTATACCCCTAAAACCTGTCCTTTTTCTCATATCAATACTACTCAACGAATCACTGGTTCCCTGAAACATTTCTCTTTAATCTATCTTGGCTGTCTTACCTATTCTGGACAGAAAAAGATCTCTTCCTTTCAAGATTTGATTAATAAAATTTGATCCAAAATCTCGGGATGGCAAAGTAAGATGCTCTCTATGAGTGGCTGCCTTTTCTCACTAAGCATGTCCTTCAGTCCATTCCCATTTACATTCTAGCTGCTATCGAGCCCTCTAAACATGTTATTGTTGAGATTAACTGTATCCTTGCTAATTTTTTTGTGGGACTCTTTTGAGGGGAACGATAAAAGGTATTTGATATCTTGGGAGCGTGTCTGCTAATCCACCCTCCATAATGGTCTTGGTATCACTTCCCTTTATTATTTATCTTTGGCTTTCACTGGAAAACCCTGGTGGAGTCTTTGCACTAAGGATAGTCTCTGATCTTGTTTCATGTGCTCTAAGTATGGGAATCCTGCCCATGTCACTCCTCCTACTAATCTCATTTCCTTTTTACTTTTCACCTTGGAAATGTATGCTCAAAGTGATGAAGGATATTGAACCTTGCATTGGTCTATGCACCTGTTCTGTACCTCTTCCTTCTGGTGGGAGAATTGGACCTTTTAGGGCAAATTGCTGATCATGTTCTTGGGTCCTCTTTGCAGATTTATCCTACTCAGAACCCAGTACTCCTGGAATTCTACCCTCATCACTTCTATTCTTCCTACAACTTTTTCTAATTTTATCCTATCTTCTACACCGTCTCTCTACTAGGGATGATGAACACAAGTGGTTGCTTAAAACTTCAGGAAAATTTACCATCCAATCAGCCACTAGTATTTTTCTTCCTCCTGCTACTCCCTTCCTTCCCTGCTATATGATTTGGGACTCTGTTATGCCTGTTAAGTTCTCTATCTTTATGTGGAGATTAAATAACAGTATTTTACCTGTGGATAGCTCTCTACAAAATATTAGTTTTCATTTGGCTTCTTGTTGTCATTGCAACAAAGGAGAGGATTCTATTGATCACATTTTCTTAACCTGTTGTTATGCTAATAATCTTTGGCCCAGGGTTTCTAAGCTATTGGGTATTTTTCGGATCCATTAGACTTCTTTTCTCTCAACTCAGAATTTTCTTAGTTACTGGTGGGTGATAGAGTTGATTTTTAGTATAAACAAACACCTTAAGTTTTAATTATTAACTTTTAAAAATGTTTTATTTATTAAATATAATTATTATATTTAATTTATTCTATTTTGGTGATAAAGGAAAAGAAACCCACAAGTAAGCCCTTAATTGACAGAAGTCCAAGAAGTGGAGGTAGCCCAATTCAAGGAAAAAGAAAAAAAAAAGAGAAAGAGAATAAGGTTGCTGCGGTAAATAAAGAGAAAGAAGGACCAAAAAGAAAGAAAAAAAATAAGAAGAAAAGGGAAGTTACTAAACAGAGAGGGCAGCAAAAATTGGAAAGGAAAACAGCAAGAATTTGGAAAGAGAAGAAGTTGCTGGCAAAGTCAGCAGCTTTAAAAAAAAACAGAGAGAGAGAGAGAGAGAGAGAGAGAGAGAGAGAGAGAGAGATCGGCGAGAGGGAAGAACAGAAAAAAATAAAAAGAGAAAAGGCAGCAAGCAGCTGCTGGCTGGCAAATCAAAAAAGCCGCAGCAGCCGCAGATAGATTGCAGCAGCAGAAACTCAAGCTGCTGAGCAAGCAGTTGCAGAAAAATTCCAACAACAGCAGCAGAAAATTGAAGTAGCAGTAGAATAATTTTTTGCAGCAGAAATTTCTGCTGCAAGAGATTCCAGAAGAAGCAAAAATCCAGTAGCTGAAGTAATTTCCAGCAAAATTTTCCAGCAACAGTAGAAAAATTCCAGCAAGCTTCTAATTAAAGGAAAGCCATGATTTTCTCAAATAAACTGGTTCTTTCTTTCCCTTTAGCCATGAACTAAATTTATTTTTAGAATCTTGATAAAGCCCTAGCCATGTGACTTTGATTTATTTTATTTTGGGGATTTATTATATTATTTATGTGATTGCATATCTTTGGAAATTGTTTGGTTTGATGCAATTAATTCTTGGTGATTGTTCTTGTAGAATAATTGTTTGGGTTAATTGATATTTTTATCCATGCTTGATTCTTGTAGTCTTGAGTATGAGATATGTAATTTTTGCAAGTATATTATGGGTTTTACAATTGAATAGTTAATGCTAATTTTAGATGATTTATGTCATAGGAATGAATAAGTCATGCTAATGGTTAGATGGATTATGTCATGCATTTAAGCACAATATATTTCTCTAGTGAATCAAAGCTTGTGGCCTAGATCACCATATGAATGTTTAATCTTTTCTCCTAAATAAAATTTAATCATTGTTATATAGGTTAGTGGTGAATTCAAGGTTCTAAATCATATTCTTTGGTTAATCTCCCGTTAGTTTTAGTTAATTTACGATATTCATTAGTTTTATTTTGCTTTAGGAATAATTCTTAGATAACAAAAGTTTATTCTTCTTTTTATAAAATTAATTTAGGAAGATAATAATTTAGGTCGTTAAGTCTTTCTCTGTGGTTCGATACCCTAATACTTCCGTATTATATTGATCTTGTGCACTTGCAAGTATTGGGTTAAAACTTTGGTATAAAAAATCCCGATCAGTGGGACATCGGGCGAGGCAAACACAGTTCTTTTCAAATTACTTCCCACGTTGGCGTGTTGGTGCCTTTGGCATGGTCGTTGTACCTTTTATTACGTGGAACATCGTTGCACCTATACGAATGCATTTGGAAGTTCCAAATTAAAGGTTTGTGAACTTCGATGAAAATTTCGTGGAAAAGGAATTGAATGTGCATGATGATAATCCATATTGATTTATAATCAATGGAACTAAAGGGTTCTCTTGAGGATTATAACTTTCATTTAATCAAGAAAGTATTCAATGAATTATGATTCAATTTCTATGCCTAAACTTTAAAAGTGTGCATCTCTTAAGGGATGAATTGTCAGAAAATGAGAAAATGAAGTGATAAGCTAAGGATTTATGACTTATGTTCTAAAGTCTTTATATTTCTTGTACGAAGTACAAAAGGGTTTTATAACTATACTTATACCAAATATTTGGTTAAAGTGACCAGTATTTATTTTGTAAGATCAGTTAAATGCTAACAATATATTGGAAAGATCTTAAAAGAGAGCTATTGTGTTTAAACATTAAATGGGAATGGGTCATAAGTCCATATCACAAAATCACCAATAATGGTACTCGACTGAATGCTTGATACAACGTCAAGTCTTTAGTTCAATGAGTTAAAGTTGTTATATGTGTGAGTATGAGCACTATAATATTGCTATCTCTCCATCCCAAGTGAAGTGCTTGGTGTCCCATAGGTTTGGTAAGAAGGTTGAGTTTAAAACTCTTCATGGACTTGGAAGTTTTATGTAAGAGTGTATACTAGGGGAACACTTTATATGCAAAGTCATCTATATGAATGTGAAGTGTGACCGCTTCTCAGAGTTAAGGACTTGACTCTTACAGCATTCATGAAAATGATACAGACACATGGCTATAATAGTGCCAGTTGATTAGAGTATTTATTGGTTTTGAAATCTATGTGTTAAAGTATATTTAATTCAATATTGAAACGATGGTTCAAAAATTTATTCTACCATGCCGTTTTGATTAATTATGACGTATTTTACTAAGTAAAGGTTCAAATCGCAAGATACCCTTATTTATGCATATGATTTCCAGATATATGATTTTTTCAGATATTCTGAAAATTGTGCGAGATTGTTAGAGATTTTCAGAAGATTATGAACATAATATATGAATCATGAAGGTTCTTGAAACATAACTAATGGATCTATTTGTATGTATAAGTTATTAATGTTTATATTAGTTATAATTGTTTATGAAAGTCCATTTATTAGAGATATAATTTTAAACTAAAGAATTATGATCTTAAACTAGAGATGTAAGAACATTCTCCCCAACCCTCATAAGTAACTTTCCATTTTCCATATCTATTAACTCCCTAGAAGTAGACAAAAATGAGCACCCTAAAAAATTAAATGAAAATCTACATCCTCTTCCATATCGAGGACAACAAAGTCCACGGGAAATACAAGGTCCTTGATCTTTATTAAAATATCTTCTCCAACTCCCCTAGGTTGCCTAATGCTCCTATTAGCTAAACTCACAGACATCCTAACAGGCCTAGTTTCTTACACATAGTAGAAGACATGACATTTATAGTAGCGCCTAGTTCAGCTAAAGCTTTATCCACATGAAACTACCAACCATGCAAGGGAAAGAAAAACTCCTTGGATCTTCTATCTTCTTTGGTAGCTTCTTCTTGTTGATGAGAATCGCTGAGCACTCCTCACCCAAGATATGTATAGATGCTTAGACAATCTTTCTCTTCCTTGTGAGTATCTCCTTTAAGTATTTCGCATACTTGTGCATATGCAAGAGTAAATCACACAGAGGTAAGTTAATAGTTAATTTCTTAAATATATCCACAAAATTCATCATTTCATCCTTGCTACAGTTACGAATAAGGGCCTCTAGATAAGGGACTTTTGGCTTGTATACTACAACTGTCAGCTTCTCATTCGTTCCCTCTTTTAATTTTTTCCACCTCTTTAGATTTAAGATTGGTAGATTTCTTCCTTTCCTTTTCATCATAACTCTTCTCTTGGATGACTACCACTTTCTGTTCTTGGGGAACCTCCTTATCAAATCTCACCAAGATAACATTGACATGCTCTCTTGGACTCATTTCAGTATTGCTCGGGAGAATTCCAGGAGGCCTTTCTGATACCAATTTGACCAACTGGCCAATCTACTTCTCTAATTTATGAATAGATATGTCTCTTGATTTCTCTGAGCAGCCTATCTACTGTTTATTCTAGTATTTGTTGCACTCATAAAGTTGACAATCAGATCTTCTAAATTGGCCTTTGTTGGTGGAGGATTTGGAGGAGGTGCATCGTATAGCAACTGTTGTGCAAGTCTTCTATTCTAAAAACCTGGTGGATTCTGAGGTCGCTGTTGCCCTTGGTTGTCCCATGAGAAGTTGGGATGATTCTTTCATCCAGAATTATAAGTGTTTAAGTACGGATTGTTATTTTGCCTATTTCCCTAGATGAAATTCGTATGTTCAACTGTAGTACCTATACTAGGGCACTTATGATCTGAATATCCTCCACTACAGAAGTTACAAAACATAATATGCTGATGACTCGTCTGAGGAGGTGTCAAGTTCAAATTCCTCGTCTTTTGCTCGACCATTGCCGCTAGTTTGGACTCCATAGCCATGATTGCATCAATATTATGTATCCCGAAAGATTTAGGCTTGACCCTCAGTCCTCCCCAAGTATAATTGTTCGTCTGTATCTGCTCAAGAAGGTCATACACTTGCTGAGGAGTCTTATTATCTATAGACCCTGCCGCAGATGTATCTATCAACCGATTAGCTCTAAAAGTTACTTAGTTGTAGAATGATTGAATCTGAATGCCCAAATCTAAGCCGTGATGTGGGCACTTTCTTAATAACTCCTTCCGCCTCTCCCAGGCTTCATATAGAGTCTTCCATTAACCTGCTGAAACGATAGTATCTCGTTTCTAAGCTTAGTAGTGTGACCGGGGGGAAAGTATATTTTCAAGAACTTCTCATCTAGTGAATCCCAAGAGGTAATTAATTCGGACAGTAATGACTCAAGCCATGATTTTGCCTTTCCCCTCAGAGAGAATGGAAAAAGGCGAAGGCGGATGGCGTTGTCCGAGACTCCATTGATTCAAAAGTATTGCACACCTCCAAAAAGTTGGCGATATATGCATTTGGATCTTCCTCTTGGATTTCGTCAAATTTTACAGTGTTTTGTATCATCTGTATTACATTGGGCTTGATTTCAAAAGTATTTGCTTGTATTGTCGGTCTAGCAATGCTCGAGTGCGTCCCAGTGATGGACGGTCGAGCATAATCTGCCATCGTTATCTCCGCCATTGGAGGTGGCAGAGGTGATATAACTGGAGGAATGGGGAAAATTTGATCTTGTGGTCCTCCTCCATATTATCTGCTGTTTTGAACCTTAAGGCACAAAGGGCGCTCCGCAGTATATGTTTGATCTTCGGGCGCTCCAAAGTGTACGTTGGCTATATGGCATAAACTATTTAAATACGAATCTAAAATGGACAAATGAAATACGTGAGTTTCCAAGATTAGGATAAGAACAAAACAATCAATAAACAAGACACTAAACACAATCCAAAAGGATGCAAGAACAAGGAAACAAATAATATGAAACAAAAACAAAGAAATAAAAATGATTAAAGCACTAGATAAACAGCTTTCTTAAACCTTCTTCATCAATGATGCCAAAAACTTGATGTGTGTAAAGTACTCTTGCAAATTACCACTAGTAGGTAAGTGTATTCATCGAATGAGTATACTAGAAGAGCCCCTGGGATGTCGATCTCTAGGGACAGTGAAGGATAACTCTAACTATATCTCTAATGTCTAATCAACAAAAGAGGTTTTGAATGGTTTTTAAACTCAAGAAAATAATTAGCAATTAAAGGAAAATAAGAACGAATAAAAATAGCCTTAAAACTGAGTTTGATAAAAGGACATTTGAATGATGGAATCCCTCTAAGATCTTCAACTACTCCACTTAAAAAATTATAGGAGTGAATATTGTTAAGAAACTTAGGGCGTAGAGAAGAATAATATTGAATGCTTCAATTGATGTCTTTCTTATTCATTATGATCTACTATTTATATGCTACAAAGTTTCCTAATTCTAATCAATATAGGATTCTAACCAACCACTAATAAGGAATACTGCTATAATAATACTATAATATAAAGTATCCTAATTATAATCAACATAGGATTCTAACCAAATAATCTCTTATAGAATCAAAGATAATTTAGGAGAATCACATACTGATCTGATATCTCCAACACCCTCCCTCAAGTTGGAACCTGCAAAATTGCATGTCCAACTTGCCACAATTTTTAAATTTTTTTTGTAATGTGCAAATTGCACATCCAACATTCCACAATTTTTTTTTCCTAATTATAATCAATATACGATTCTAACTTAATAATCTCTTATAGAATCCAAGATAATCTAGGAGAATCACATACCGATCCGATATCTCCAACAAATATTTAGAAAACATTGGTTGTGTCTCACTCACTAGTTCTGGAAATGCCTATGTCTAGGCGAAGTCCCACCTATTCAATTAACCGTCTAGAGAAGAATCTCTTCTCTCCCTAACCCGATTATGAATGCATTAAAGACTTAGAGTGAAATTAAGGACCTAAAGGCCATTAATTAGTAGCTCCACTCAATTACCAACCCTTATTGTTCAATTAATTGCCCTATGTTAATTTTTCTTTTTCAATTCCAATTAAACTTGCGAGATTACTGATTGCGTGGAAAACAAATAAAGCAGCAAAATACAATTAAACAAGAAAATCAAACATTCAATCCATAAAATTTAATTAAGAAACATAGCATCCAAACCTAGGGTTCATCCTCATTCAAACAACTAAGAAATTAGCCAATAAACATGGTTCTTAAACACAAATTTATAATAAAATTCATGAAAAGAGAAAAGTTTAGAAGGCTTAGGTCTAGAATCCTCAACTCCACGATTCTGAAATGTCACCGAGCTCGTCTTTCGATTTGCCCAACAAAATCCGAAATTGCCTCTAATAAATGCCTTTAATTCCTTCTTCAAAATTGAAATTCAACACCTAATCTATGCAATTTACTAACTAAGAGAGGATTTCGGATGAGTTTAAAAGAGTAAATTCGTCCTAAGAAAGTTCTCTCAAACCCAAGAAGGAATAATTCCAAAAAATTGCAGCAAAAGCCACTTAAAACACCCAAATCCGGAGTCAACTCACTGTTGACCGCGACTACCCCAGCCGAGCTAGTCCAATTACCCAGGCTGGGATAGCTACTGCTTTGGGGCTACTTGTGCTATCCGGTACTACCCCTACAAGTTTAGTTGCTTGCCCTGTAGGGTTAGTGCAGTTTTCCTCCCTTGTGGAATTCTCCTCCGTTTTCCATTATTTATGTGCCTTAGGCTCCCGTTTTTACTTGTTTTCATCTAAAACTCCCACGGGATATACCTATAACAACAAGAAGAGAATTTGCATATAAATAATTCATTTTATTTATAAAGTACTTCGAAAAACGAATATTAATGCATCTAAAAATGTCTGTAAACTAGAATTATCAGTAGCCTCCATTCTCTACTGGAGATAATGGTATACATGGTATTAAGACTTGTTTACCAATATATGGCCAACAACAATTTCAGCATGTATGGCTTTTTCTTTCAACTCCTTGGGAAGTTAGTTTTGAGAACTAACTTTTGTGGTGGTAGTCTATTTGGTGTCAAGGAATTAAGAAATTCTTCTCGGTAATAGTTATGAGTGTCATCAACTGCTTCATGAAAACTAATATAAACCTTTGCTATTCCTAGAAACAAATTGATATTTCTCGTTGAGCTTGTAAATAAATTCATTTCTTATAGCAAGAATTGCTTGACTCGTCATCTAGGTTGTTGAGCTTCAATTTTATGTTAGTGATAGAAAAACAAAATCAATAAGTCTCTGCTCAGATGTTTCCTCATCTTCATATTTAATTTTCAATTCAGGAGGTATGAGAATATGACCTTTACTATCTGTTGGTTCTTTTATCTTCCCAACTCTCAAAAGGAATTTGCTAAAGTATGGATCTGTCACTGCCCTCAGATTTTTTGTTAAAGTCAATTTTTCAATTTTTGGGGAATAAGTATAACTTTATCAAGCTTTCACCGATAGTTTATTGTATTGTAGCTTTTGGTACAACAGAAGGTATTTGCCTGAAACATCCACAAATCCATTACCTTATCACCACATGGTTCTCTGTTATCCATGATGTCCATTAAAGTTCTATCTAGAGTTTCTATAGCCCATCGCTTTGTCATCGGTGCTTCATCCCAAATAATCAATTTTGCTCAACGTGATAACTCTACTATCCCAATCTGCTTGGATATTTTACGTATACTTGATTCATTTGCATTTATAGATATCTTAAACCTTTAATGTGCTAATCGGACTCTAGGCAGGATTGATGCTGCAGTACTTGATGTTGCTGCTGCCACTACTATCATACCTCTTGATATTATGTATGCTACCAAGTGTGGTACAAAAAGGCTTTCCCGATTCCTCATGGACCATTAACCAAAAAAAGTCCAGCTCTTCCTGAATTTATTTGAGAAATAATTCTTGAGAAAGATGTATATTGTTCTTCATTTAAGCTTTTTTCAGCATAACTATCAGCTTCCAGAATATCAACAAAAATTCTTCTCTAACTTCTCTTGGATTCTTATCTGATTCATCAGATGTTGCAATAAATACTCTTAGTAGATCAGATGACATTATACTATTTCTCATGCTAGAAATGAACTAAGACTATTTAAAGTTTTTGAAACTTGATCTTCTCTCGACGAACTTTCTATTCTTTAAAAATCATCAGACACTGCTTCAAAAAAGTATCTCACAACTGCTTCACATCAGTTGGTTCACAATGTACCAAAATAGTAGCAAAGAGGCGTCTCATTGCATATGGCCTAGAAAAGTAGATGCCTCATTCAAACACTCAAATATGCTTCTATCAGATTCAAGAAGTTCTCTTCGTCTCAGCTACTTCTTTGAAGGTTGGGCATTGAAATCCATTGACAGTTGACAAATTTTCAAATGACTATGGTGCATAAATATGATGTAACAGCAATCTTAAATAGCATATTTCTCCTTTAATAAGATTAGCTCTATTTATTCGGCCAGTTACTTCTCCTCTTCGTCTCTTGGTCTAAATTCTTTTTTACGATTCCAAACATAATGTTCTGGGAATTCACTGTAAAGATATTTCCTTGCCTTTTCACTTTCCCTACAAATACACTGAAATATTCTGTTAACATTGTCTTACACAGATGATCCCAACTTAGGATATTTCACAAGTTTTGATTCTTCTAATATGTTAGACATTGCTTATTTGGCAAATGGAGTTGCAGATTTACTATTGCATGAGATATTTCGTTCATGTAAAATTCAAATATTCACCAAATTGCTTCGTGTAATTACACGTAATGCGCATCTTGGAAACACTAGAGGATTTCATCTACAATATTGTCACCCTCTTGGTGTACAATGTAGACAACAACTTTATCATGTCCTTTGTAAATATACTTGTACAAATATTCACAGCTTGAATTCCAGTCGTATTTCGATGTTAATATGACAATTGTACCTAATTAATACGTAAGCACATCCAATATTGCATGTTGTACATTTACCGTGTCATTTGTTTTCCTTCTTCTGTAAGTTGGATATCCATCTTTTCCATGTATTATGATCTCACAAGATGCTCGGGGTAGTGAAATTTACACTCTTTTGACCATGCAAGAATTCCTTTTGTTTGTCTCCCCACAAGGGCCATGCATCATATGCTTGACAACTAAATCAAATAACTTAGGAAACCTCTTTTTATCAAGAAGTTCAGCACAAATAAATTTGTCGAACTAATCTAAACTTTTGATTTTGCACTCAATTTTTAGTATTATTAGCATGAGGGCATGAGGGAATCCTAGAACTCAATGATGTAGACATGAGCAGCAACTTTTCCAAAGATCTCTTTCTTGAACAATTGGTCTTTTAGATCCTGTAATTCTGCTCTAAACCCTCTTAAAATAAGATCTAGACGATCTTGAGGTCTTTGTCCTGGTTGTACTTGTTCTTAGATTTCTTTCCATTATGGATTACACTTCATTGTGATAAAAAGATCATGTTTTCGAAATCTTTGCACTAATACTATTGCATCAAGATATCTACGTTGCATATCCCTTGGCCCTCTAATAAAAGACGTTGAAAGTACTATTTCTTGGCCTACTTCACTTGCCCTTGTTTCTCCAGCCATGAGATTTTTCGCAATTCCTTGATATAATTTTGACCTCATTTTACTTTGATTATGCTGGTAGTAGTCCAGTCGAGTTGTTTCTAATTTGATGTACATATCTACTGCGTATTGTTCAAATAATCTCCCAGCAAAAAGCAGGGTGAATAGCCTTGGTGATTTTATTTGAAACTTATAACAATAGTATTCTCGACAAGGGACTCTGTTGTTGCTTTGTTCAGTAATACCTAGAGAAAAATTTATGAACATGTATTAGTTCATATATTATTATCCATAAAAACACACAAAAAAATCAATTGCAATCAAAATTTGAATAAGGCTTTGAAATATCTTCTTGTTCTGTAACCAAAATATTTTCTATAGATGTAGAAGACTCTGAAATGGGAAATCGTTTTTGAATTTAAGTTTCATTATTTGAAAGAGAAAATCAGCCAAAATACCCATAAAAAATTTACACTCGCTTTTTACCCATAAACAATTATTTGTTTAATTTCTACCGAAATACAATTTTACTTTTCTTTTTTTACCAAATAAACAATTATTTGTTTAATTTCTACTCAAATACAAATTTTGATTTGTTGATAATATCAAATTATGATTCTAGTATGGTTTTGTTAATTGTGTATCATCAGCGACTCGAAAATAGTATTTGGGTAAAAATTAAACGAATAATTATTTATGGGTAAAAAGAGAAAAGTAAAAATTGTATTTGGGTAAAAATTAAATAAATAATTGTTTATGGGTAAAAAGAGAAAAGTATAAATTATTTATGGGTATTTTAGGTGATTTTCTCTTATATGAAGCATTAATTTTGGGGATGTTTTGATGCCAACCTACTTCCCCTTTTGTGAAAAGGAGTGGATATTTAAGTGCATCATAACAACCAAAATAAAGTTTTATTTTGTATATTTTTCCAAAATGAGAGTGAACAACAATGTCTCGCTCAAAAGGGATATTGACATTATTTCCTTTAATTCATATTACAGCAACTTGATCAACGGTTAAATTATTCTAAACTCGTTGATCGAAGCTAATATCTTTTGGAATATGGATTTGGACATCACCAATCGATGTATATTCCTCTAATCTTCTAGAAATTTTGGCATATGGATTCACCTAAAAATTCCCCATAAGCTTCTGCACAATTTTATCCTTCAAACTTTCATATAATATTACACTCATTCTATTTTCAATATTATTTGCAGTGTCATGAAAGTATAACTGAAATAACACAGGACCATTCTGATTAGGTACTAAACCAGGAAGATCATGAAATATTTGACCCTGCACTATGAAGGTATACACACCAGCTCTTCCTGAAGCTAGTTTTTTATCAAATTTAATTCCAAAAGGATGTGAATGAAAAGATAGAATTATATGCCCAAATCATCTTCATGAAGAAATTAGATTCTTCTTATGAGAAGTAAATAAATCAAATAACTATTGTGGAACATCGGTAGAAGCTAGCTTAACTTTGCCATTATCACAACAGAAACCTGGAGGCTCATATTCAAATTTTAAAGCACCACAATGACCACAATTGTTCATTTTCTTCAATTGATGTAATGTTGAGAAAATTGATTCATCTAATTTATCAACTTATTACAAAGATGAAATGAAATCAACCAACTGAATATAAATAAATAAATAAATGCGATAAAGGGAGTGAATTAAGTCAATATATCTTTTTGTTGATTATATAATTACACTTTTTATCTTTTAGTTAGTTACACTTCATATTTAGTTGAAAGGAATTAGATTAGAAACTTAACTAAATATATCTGCCACCAGTATGAAGGCTTATTCTTGACAAATAAAGTAGTGATATAAAAGAATTTCAAACGCAGGATTATAAAGCATGAATGCCATCTAATTAAGAATCGACATATAATCATATTACATACCTTTAGGCTAGTTCAGAATCATTTGCGCTTTAAGCAACCATTTACTTTGTGGCACTTGGTTTCTCTGATTTCAAGAGTATGGCGCAAAAAAAAAAAAATCATATCCTTCTGCTTTCTCATATTATTTAAATGCTTTGAATCTATTTCCTTCTCCTTGTTGCTAAGCCTAGAATACCTTCTCTTCTTACATTGAATAGGAGATAAATTTTACTCATATTTAGATGTAGTAGAATTTTGAACTTTTCTTTTCTTTTTGCTTTCTAAAACTTTCTGAATATATTGTTCTTGCTCTGTAGTGGTCAAATTTATATATTTTTCCCTCATATATTTCAACTTGTGTTTCTTCATTTTATCTGGGAAATACTTAATAAGATACTATGAGTTATGAATTGTGCTGAGTTCATGAATAATTAACCAATTTGAGATCTAATATATTGAACAAATACCTCTATTTGATGCAAAATGATGTGCTTGCATCCTATTTGTTATAGAGACATATTACAGAAGTTAAGGAAAGGGCTTTGAACGTGGATATTGAGGAAAAGAATGGATTATAGTGTTCAGGATAATTTTCCTGGTTGCAGAGAGTGTCATCTATTAAAACACATATCTTACTAAAAATGCCATAGGAAACATGTAGTAAATATTATTACCATAAAATATAGTCAATATATAATTTAACATATAATTTACCAGAGTTTCCAGCTCGTTGTAAAATGTTAAACTTTTTTTATTTAAACAGATGGAGTGGAACTCAATTCTACAAAAATAAATAAATAAATAACTAAATAAATAAATAAATAAATCAAAAATGAAATAAATAATTATAAAATCCACAAGAAGAATCAAAATAGGTAATTTCATTATTATTATTATTATTATTATGCAAATAACATATCAAAATAGACGTATAACATTTTAAATGAAATCTAATAAATATGATATATTCATTGACACAACCAGTAGAATTCTCTAAAGGTTGGCATCAACTGTAGCTATTCATATAAGAGGAAAGAATCTGGCCTGAAAATAGGGGAAATCGAGGAAAAATTGTCCAAAACGTCTCTTTTGGCCAATTAAGAAAAGTATTTAATATTTTGGAAACAATCTATTGTTCCTATAAAAGCAGCATCTACAGCCAATATCTTGTAATATCAGCATTATGTTATGCTCTAACGCTGCTTACATTACTATGTCAAACCTCTTGTATGGACCTCCTAGTCAAACATGAAGTCATTTTTCAACCTTCTAGATAGAACAATATAGTCAAATATTGTCGGCATCCCCATATACATCATTAGAAACTAGGAGACTTGAATGTTTGATAAAATTATTTCGGTGATACTTGCTTGACAATATTTTAGAAGAATAAATCCTTAACGTACCAACTTCTTTCGGTTGGATTATTCTCCTTTAAATTCACACAAAGACAACTTCAATGGCTGAAATTTCATGTTGAAATTCTATTGTGCAAGACCATGTGAAATTTGATGAGGAAAGATGGCTATGTTTTAAGATGGTTGATATATATTACATATTCATGGTGTCTCCTGTCTATCAAACTGTTTAATTACATATAAGGTCTATACATTTTATATAGTTGGATCTGAAAACTTCAAAGAACCACAAGGCAAATTATTAATAGAGTCAACTCCATAATTAACATGTAATCAAACTTTCTGATCATCATGGAATCTTGACGATACTTATGTACTACAAGCTCTTCTCAAATACTTTATCATTTTGATCTTAGGATGCTTTTATAAACAAATAATTTATCACTATGTTGTATGCTTCCCCAGCTTCTAAATATTCCTGCCAATTAGATTCTATTCTATTCTGAGTTATTGTAGTTAGGATTGCATATACAAATAGATTTTCATTGATGAGGAAGAAATAATTACTGTTACTATAAAATCTAAAACTACTGACTATTGCTCATCAATAACTTCCTCTTCTAAAGGGACCAGGAAACCACCCCCAATAATGACTTTGTATGCTGAATATGAAACTGTAACTTCACAGATTTCTTTAATTTCCTTTTTAAAAAACAACACAAGAACACATGGACTATAGTTTATGTTTTTCCTTTAATTCATGAGTTATGTTCTATTCTCTAATCACCTATGGTATTGTTAAATTCAGCATCCCCCCCATTTTTTTTATACAATGATTATTTTCTCATACATACCACCATTTGAAAATGGAGATGATTTTGATTAGGATCACCGGAACTTTATTCCTGTTGCAAGTTCATTCACCGGTTCTGGAAGGTAATACTTCTGCACAATATGATCATTCTCATGATTCACTTCAATGTATGTTCTTGTTCATCTTTCCTTGTTAGTTAGATTAATTTTTGCAGGGCCAATTTATCAACAACAAGAGTTTCAAGTCATTACGTTCACCTGCAAAAAGGGGGGAAAAACAAAATTAGTCTCCTAGGATACTAGCAAAGATTTGTTAAAAAGAAACAAAAAATAACAAGGAGGATGGTGATAAGAAAAGGGTGGAAAATGCAAAGGTCTCTTTTGATATTGTAGTATGAAGTCGGATCATCATAATGCGATAAAGGAGATTGAATTGGGAGGAGGAAAAAGAAAGAGTAGTATGCTAATTCCTTATGATGTATGGATGAGGAGTCCTCTGATATTTTACAAAATATATTTTTTTCTTGTAGATTCACAGAGTTGTAACTTACAAAGTATAAATTATTATTTTTTTGTGGTTACTTTTTCTAATTTAAATGGCTTAAATTGATTTAATGATAATAAATTAAAGAATTATTAGGTGTGATAGTGAAGGGAAATGAGGTACTTTTTGGTTTGAACTTGTGATCTATATATTAATACCAGCAGAACATTTTATGTTACAAGAGAAGTGTTACAAAGCATAGCCGTTTTGGTAGATGCCACTAAAAAATTCGAAATATATGTTATTTTTATAGAACCTATCTTACAACAAGTCAAGAGAGGAACAAAGTCCACAAACAATGCAGTGTTCCTCTACTACCAGAGCCAATAACTTACAAATCCGAAAAGGAGAGCCCATTCCACCTTTAAAAACAAAGAGTACCAATGCTATCTAAGTTCCAGTCAATACATCGAACTACATCTGCCTCCGAAAAGAAGGACCAAACATGATCAGTGGAAGAAAAGCCTTTCATATTAGCGATGCCAATGGCCAATCACAAAGGACATGTATATTCCAAAACTCCCACACAACAATAACAATAAAGATCAATAGACAAGCCACGGGAGACTAATATCATTCTAGTCTTGGGACTGCAGAACCGGACCAGGCATAAGAACATAGAATATCGAAGGGGCCCATGAACTCCCCCCATACCTTCTTTCCCATGCTTTTGATCAGGTGGCACCACCGACAACATGGATCCATATGCTGATTCGGAATCAAACATACCACTGGCTACAACATTTACACCAGCCACGGAGTAATGAACAGGCAGCAGTTGACTCAAAATAGAGGAGGACAACTCCAGCACAAGATGAATGGAATCCCACAGCAATCCCACTCCACAAAATTCAGTCACTGTCCGGTGTTGATATTCCAAAGGAACAGCAGAAGGACACAACTAAATCATCGGCTCATCCCCTAGCCAAAACTGAATCTCCCCAGCATCTCCAAGTTCCCACCCCAGGCCATTCTTCAGCAGTTTATAACCCACCAACAAGCTACGCCACATATGTGATGCCAACCGAAATTGTTTCCCCAAATCAAGCTCTGTCATATTTACCTTTTAAAACTATAGCCCAAAGTTTATCAGAATTCTACAAGAATCACCAAACCATCCGAGCAAGAGAAATAGAATTGATATCTCTCAGATTCCGCAAGCCCAGGCCGCCTCTATCTTTAGGTTGACACACCATCTTCCATCATGCAACTTAGATGAGGATGACCCACCCACCCACCCCCCACAGAAAATTCCGATTTGCCTTCTCAATCAACCTCAAAGTATGCAGCGGTATAAGAGTTGTTTTGATTTGCAAAATTAGCAAATGGTAGAGGTAGAAGATTGTATAAAAAATATTCTCAAACCCATGGACATGTTTCTACTTTTCCATGCACTTAATGTCTTTCCAAGTTTCTACACTAAAAAATAGTATGTGTCCTTACCCACCCTTTTATGCAACGGGGGCATACCTAAATACATGCCAAGATAATGAGAAATAGGAATTCCACACCTCAAGGACAGAACAGTAGTTAACTCTATTCCCTGAAAACATTAATCGAGACTTGTTCATATTCACCCGTTGCCCCGAGAAAGAACAGAATTTCTTAAGAATACTTTCCATAGCTGCCGTCTGTTTATCAGTTGCAACCCCAAACAGAAAAAGATCATCGGCAAAGCATAAGTAAGAGACTGCCAGACCATACCTCAATAATTTAATTCCCTTCAAGGAAAATGAGATATTATGTATGTTTAAAATCTTTTTAGTAATTCACGTAGAAAGTCTTAATTTATTTAAAATTTAAAATGACCAAAGGTTAACTCATTTAAATGACCAAAGAGGTAAAAGTCAGCAAAGGTTATATTAGGCAAAACAAAAAAGGAAGAAACCTCAAATGTGTAATCGTATGACCCTTTAGAACCTTTTATAATAATAGAGATTTATAACAATGAAGAGATAAAAGAGTTTTAATAGTATCTTAATTCAAATAAGAAAAAACATTTAAAATTTTGTATTTTTTTAAATTCTGTAATGTTCGAAGTGTAACAAGTGGCTAAAAAACAAAATAGAAGTAATATCTTTTCTAATGAATTAAGTCCAAATCGAAATTTTTAACACCAAATAATCACAATTTAATAATTATATCAAAAGGCCCAGAGCTAAAAGCCCAATCTCCCCCCATCCCCACCTTCCTATCCCCAACCGAAGATTGGCCATCTCCAATTCCCCAACTGAAAACTGAAGGAAAATTTTTCAAAATCAAACTCCAAACTCCATCTGATCAGACCTGTAGAATGGTTTACAACTTTTAGCAAGAATGTATGATGACAGCGATTTTACCCCCAAATCACTGGGCTTTCCTTCTTAAAAATTGAAAGATAGAAGAAACAAAGAAGTTAGCATTAAACTTGAAAAAGATAAATACCTTCATTCTTACTCCCATTAAATGAGAATCTATCAAGGTACAAAGATTTGAGAAATTAGGGTTTGTACAACATTTGCCATTGGCTTTCTGTAAAACCAATTGAAAAGAATAATAATAAGTCACCCAAAAAGTGAGATAATGATTTACATTGGCTACTAGTATTTACGGATGCACAAACAAATCCCTCTTGATCTTAGAAGTTCTTCAGTTTTAGTCTCCCCGGACCATAACTGACTGAAAAGGTACTCTCTTAATCTCCACAAACGTCGAAAATTCCTTGTCTATCGGCTGTTTCCAGGGCTCTCCATCCATCTGCATGTAAGCTTCATTCCATTCTCCTCCTCGTAGCTCAAAACGAATTGTTGATGCCTATGAAACACACCAGAGAACTATTAGTTGACAATTTTTCATTTTGGATCCCACAAATCTTTTAACAGACAATTCATGTTTATGAGAGTCTAGACAGAATCTCAAACCCGGCAAAAACTAATGTGTTTGAAGAAAGAACATGGCATGAGTGATCGATGCATTATTGAAATATTAGCAAGCACTTGCATACCTGAGCAATGTGTTTGGCAGAGATCAGTTCAACCATAACCATAGAAGCATGCCATCCTTGTTTCAGGCCAAAAACTTCTAATAAACCATCATCGGCATGGGCTTCTACAAAACCTTTCTGGAAAGTAAGCAGATGAAAGCCATATTAGCATACTGATTTCCAAGCTTTCTAAGGTTAATGCATATGAGAGCATTAAGTAAACACTCAATATTTTCAATTCATGACTGCAGGAGTCATGAATTGAAAATATTAGCATACTGATTTCCAAGCTTTCTAAGGTTAATGCATATGAGAGCATTAAGTAAACACTCAATATTTTCAATTCATGACTGCAGGCTCCTACTATCAAGAATCTCCAGTTGGACCTCAATGAACTTATACAAAGATGTGAACGTAGTCGCAGATAGTTTTGCTAGAGATGTGAGAAAGATGAAGATCAACAAGCTTCTTTCAGACTTGGATGGTGCTATACACCACATGATAATATCAAGTACTTTGTATTTGCTCTCCTCTTTTTTTTTCAATGAAGTGCTATTTTTAACCTATGTCATAGCAAGCACTTTGAAAATATTTTACAAGTGATTAATCTCTAGTTGAAGAACTCAAAGTTATTTCCAAGCTATAAGAATCCAGGATCAAGCTATTAAAAAAGTCTTAAGTCAGTTGTGAATAGAGCTATTACCGAGCATCTTGTTCTTAGTATTGTTGAATAAAGTAAAGAAAAAACCATAAAGAATCTATAACATGTAAAACTCGCAACTTGGAGAACTTTAATAAACATATTTAACTAGTTAGAAAATGAATTACTTTTACATTAATGAAAATTACTGTTGCAGAATAACAGAAACATGTTACCTTCTCCAAATATTCTGGCTTCAAGTTGCCCCATGGATTTCTTCCACTCCCATAGCTAGGAAGATTTAGTGCAACTACTGACCTAACACTGTTTGGGGGAGGGGCAGGAGGTTTACAATGTAATATGTCAGGCTGAGCAAAACAATATTAGGCATTGTTCATAAATTAAAATCATTCAAGACTAAACAGAATTTCAAGTATAAAGATATGCCAAGGCAGATCCACAAGAAGGGAATATAGAGTTATGATTTCCCACTCCGACAGTTTTAAGATTGGTATAGTGCCTCTACGCCCTAAATTCTTTGACTTGCTTCTTTATGAGAAAAGACAAGAAAAAAAAGCTACTCCAACTAGACAACTTTAAAAACCATAATGATATTGGGGGGTTCGCTCCTTTCAAGAATAACGTCGGCTCTCCCGCAAATTTCAACTAGTTTTTGCTTATATTCTAGAATATCTCTAAGCTCGATTAGAGTAGCAAGTACTGTGGTTGAATCGTGCACAGAAACATGGGCACACTCCATGACAAATAACTTAAAGTTAGTCATCAGCATGCATGTGTGAGATGGCAAAGCGCAGCATGCAAAGGCGATCTAGTTTAGACCACTCCATGACATAGGGAAAACATAAGTTCCAAGTGGCTCCAACCGTGCATGTAAAATTCAGCAGAAATCACATTGCTTATTTTTTTAATATCATTTGTCAATGCTCACCATTCAGCAGATTTATAATTAAGAGACCTCAATTTGAATGGAAAATAGATTTTTAATTTGAAGCTACAAAAAATATCCCATGAGAGCTTGTAAAACAAGTGTAGTAAGATCAAGGGCTCATTTAAATCCGACGACTCCCAGATACAAGTGTAACCAAATTAGATGTCTCAGGATTTACCAACACCAGAAAGATCAGCGCACACCAACATGGAACCTTCCACTTGCTATAGTGAAAATTTCAGGTGGACCCTCCGTAAATGAACATGAATTATGACATTTCAAATTCGAGCAAAACAGCATTATCAATAAGTTTATTTATTGCATTTATCCAACCACAGTCAATGAACAGTTTTAAATCTCTTACAAGAAAAACCAACCTTGCAGGAACAGGAATCTGCTCCCATTCTGAGCAATTGACCTTCTTAATGTGTATCCTCAAAATGTTCTTCAATCCCCTACATCAATCAGAAAGGAGTGAAGAATGAGTAATCAATCATGACAAATACAAATGACAAGAAAAGCCGTAATACCCATAATTGCAAGAATTTACCGAAGATAAAGAGATTCAGATCCATATGCTAGACTTAACTGCTCTTGCACATAAATTTATCATTGCCAATTTTTTATATGTAAACAGTCACAAGTACATAATTTTGAAAGACATGCAAGTAAAAATGTTTGAACCAATGAAAGCAAGAAGGTTCACACATGGATTGTAAACACAAACTCATTTGAGCAAGAATACAAAAGCCTAGTACCCAACCTAGTAAGTTACAGTTATCCATACATGATACATTAAGATATGAACATGAATTACATAAGGCATAAATTGTTCTTTCATTGATAAGAGACAGTATATCACCATCTCCCCCAAATTAATGCAAAACACAAGATATAGATTGCATTAGGCATCCAGAATTCTTGAGTTGCATTACAAAGAGAGCAACATTAAATGTGTTTTGATAAATCACATTACAATAACCAACAACTTTGGGACCAATCGTATTGCAAAAAATGAGACAATACAGCTGCAAAGAGTTCTGACCTCAAGCTTGGAGCACTAGTACAAGGGGTGAAGAACCAGCCTTGCTTGCAACTATAACCGGAGTAAATCAACTGCAGCAAAAATGTTCACTAGAGCATCAATATCTTCACCCATGGTGTTAGGAACTCATGAAATAGAGAACTAGTTCAAGGAGAATGATTTTTAACTTTTTGCTCTAAACGCTGATAATAATGCTAAAATGTGGTTTTATTTCAAGAGATCTTTCTTCTGATGTGATGAGTAAGTGCAGCTTTTTTAATTGAAAATAGTATTACTATGCTAATCTTCAAAATCCTAACACTGTAAGATATATAATGAATGAACAAAGACTGCAGTGCAGAGGCAACAGAAGAAAAAAATCACATCCAGTTTAAATAGGGAAACAAAGGATGGTTTGTTAAAACAAGTTACCATAGAAGACCAGATGATATAGAATCAAATTCCAGTTCTTAAGAAAACCCGTCCTACTGAAGTTGAAGGCACTGAAAATTCCCGATTTCCTAATTGAAGTCTAGAATATAGAACTCCAACTCAAATGTTCAAGCAGAAAATTGAAATATTAGGACATACAAGGGAATATTCAATTTTAATGTGCAACAGCATAATGCAGAATCTGATTCCACAGAAGTACTAAGAAACATCTCAACTCAAAATAGCCAAGTATATGCAATACACAGGAGCTAACATGACAGGAATTTCTTTGAATAAAGATCTAAAACTTATGGAATGAAAAAATAAAAAAATAAAAAGAAAAGAAAAAAAGAACAAGACCCATTAAAAAATGAAAATTGCTGTTTTGAAGTGGTCCCAACCTAATAACTTCCGAATGCTCACAATAGACTACACTTAATAGTGGATTCACAGTAAATAATGGTGACAGATACTGTAGTGGTAAAACTGCAAGTTTGGGTTTCTAATAATCATTAAAAGGATCAAGGTAATCCAGTTTGGTCAAAGACCATAAGAGTATGCCCAACCTTGTTAGAAAGAGGACCTTGCGCTAGGTATGGCTTTTCATTACGTAGATGGTGGAAGCCATAAGCAACTTGGGCATCCATCCCTGTGTACAGTGTGAAAAAGTTAATTATTGGAAAAAATAATCTTTTCAGAAGAGACCAACCAAAGTGAAAACATATACAATTACAATGATACAACAGAGTCCATAATTTGAGCGGAAATATACTAAGATAGTAATTTCAAAAGAAAATGCTTATCATTTATAACATATTGGGTTCTAAATCATACCTATGCTAAAGTAATTATAAAAGATTCCTTGATAGCAAGACACCTTCTCAGGTCGATCCCCATCAATTTCCAATCCCTGTGCAAGATAGATCAAGCTTTAATATAAATAGATAAATAAATATAATTAAGTCAATGCCATAAAATTCTGAGTACCTTGGTATACCTTTATTTAATTAAAACTAAGAAACTGATATATCAGGAAGAAGCATGCAAGAAATGGTTTCTGTTTTATCTAGATATATCAAGAAGATGAGAACATGTCAATTTTACGAACATCAGACCATAATTCACACGCATAAAATACAAGAATAGCTTGCCATCAGTAACTCCCTACTATACTAACAATCATAACATGCAGCCACAAAAACCTTTCCTCATCCTTGCCTATCACCATATCATAATTATGTTGAAAATATGCATCAAATAAGAACATATGATTGCACTGACAGAACAAAAATCTTTTTGCTGTCAGATGACACATCAACAACAGCTCTCCATCCCTCATTTTCCAAGACCATCTGCCTAAGTATTATGCAATCTGAAACTGACAGTGGCAATAAAGTATCACCTTCAGTGAACATGAAATCAGAATGATGAAATGAAGTACAAGTTAGAAAGATACTACTTTCCATTATCCAGTTCTTCTGGCACTAACAGAGACCAAGACCACAGCAATATAAAAAACTAGACGAGTAAAAGAAATAACTAAATGAAAGACATTATTCCAGAAAGACCATTGAATGTATAAAATGGCCCAATTGAAAAGACTGATGAATTTGATGAAGAATACTTTAGTTCTTATTTCTTCAGATATTATATAAATGGAATCCCATGACGAGACAAAATTCAACATCCTAGACCTCTGGAAAACTACATTGCATCTGAGTACCATCTGCTGCTTCAGTTAGCAATTAACAAGGATAATAAAATAATTTAAATTTTAAACCCATTACAACTGTTTCAAGACAATGTATAGATAAAAGTTCAAAAATATCATTATTTGTGATAGACGACTTGCCATCAAAATGATCAAATGCCCAGTGGAATGCTTCAAGAAATCGACCTCATCCATAAACAACACTAGCATAATAAAATGAATAAGAAAATTGACAGTAAGTACAGAATTAGCATTTTAAGTTAGATCCTTGCAGCTTGAGTTAAACAGCACTTTTCAAAGAATGTACAGGAAGTAATAAGTTCCCCTGGGAGCTATTTTAGCCACCTGATCCAGAGAAATCTCTTCACATGACTTCAAAGAATAAGGAGTCTCCAATTCTTCACCAGCTGGCATAGAAAGTACAAGATTCCAACTGCACACAAATTAATGATTCAGAAAATTTATTTGAAATTCAAAAATAGAAAGAGAAGAACAAATATTGCCAAGAATTCAAACAATCAATCATAACTTTCCACTCTGTTCCTTTGAAAGTAGATGTTTCGTCCACAGAATCTTTGCTCAGAAGAGTTTTCCGTAAAACCTATGCTATTGGTTTAAGGTTTTAGAAGTTCTTGCCACTCTTCAGAAATTTCAATAACATAGGAAAAAGTTACGACCACTCCGTTTTAAAATGTAAGTCCTTTTGGCCCCATACACGAAAATTAAGGGGTTTTGAAAACAAGAGAACTTTTGAAACAAAGTGTCTTGTATCCTTAATAAACAGGGAGAGAAGGAATAGAATCGAGAAAAATGTAAGCATTACTCCTTGAAATATGTAAAAGGACTTACATTATGAGAAAAATCACTCCCCTAAAAGGATTTACAGTTTGAAATGGAGGGGTTTCATATAATATTTTTTTTTAAAAAAAAGAAAAAGGAGTATCATATAACAAAAATTGCCAATGAAAGAGCAGATTAGTACATTAAGATGATGATGATAATAATAATAATAATAATAATAATAATAATAATGATGATAATAATAATAATAATAATAATAATAATAATAATAATAATAATAATAATAATAATAATAAAGGTTCAAAAACATCTACACTTAATAGTTGTGGGAAACAAGTGACAACGGACTTTATATGGTTTGACCATGCAAGCTTCTGAGCCTTATTGACAATATGCATTCACCTTGAAAGTTATAGCCAAAGAAACGAGCAAAAAAGAAAATGGAAAACAGAAATGGCTATGAGTTAAATTTCACAGTGATTTGTACCCTTCATTCGGGACATTCTTCCCTTTTTGGACGGGGTGGGGTGAGGGGTTTCTGACTTTCAAGGCGTACTCTATACATTTGTGCTCAATGAAGTTTTAAATTACCAAAAAAATATCAGAAAATCTTGGCAGCTATTACACTGGAAGAGTAATGAGGCCAAGGGGAAGGAAAACTATTTCACACATGCAGTAACGCTCAAAATATTTGCTAGGTAGAGAGTACTCCGAATGCACCTATCAAGACGGCAAATTGGACCATCTGCTATCTTGTCAAGAGTTCTCTTGATAGCTGATTTCCAGTTGAAAGGGAAAGAACCACCCTAAAAAGCAATCCAAGTCATATTTCAGAAGTATCAGACTAGAGAAAAACTGGAAATAGAATGGAAGCTTACCCAGCCAAAACTTCTTGACAAGTCATTTCCAGTACCAAGAGGAATAATTCCAGTTGGAGGGACAGGCTCTCGGTCTTGTTTGTGGAGCTCTCCTAAGCAACCTAGGACCCATCCCACAGTGCCATCACCTCCTGCCACCTGTGAAACTAGTGTAATAACTTAGGATTGTACATGTGAACATGTCCTAAGACATGAAGCTCATTCTCATATGATGTGTACTAATCATTCCATCAAAATATGTTCAAACAAAAAACAAATAATAACGATAGAATGTAGAAAGATTCGGAAATTTTCAAAACCATCTTAGCATCCGTACCACCACCCTTAGCTTCTCCCGAATCTCTTTCGCACAATCATCTCCAAGTTCCACAAACTTCTCCAGGCAAGCCAATCCGTATTGAACAAACTCATGAGGCTTCACCTGTGAAAGGTCATAAACCTGGCAACAATTTTTCAAGACAACGCAAAATTTGAAGTCAGTATTTCAGATGATAGCATCTTAACGAAACACAAAATCCATGACACAGAGAGAGAGAGAGAGAGAGAGAGAGAGAGAGAGAGAGAACACCTAACAAAGGTCTTGCTGGATCAGAAAACTTTACCAATAACAAAGAGAAGCATACCAATGCCAAAAAAATTTTCCAGCACAGGAAAATAATAATAATAATTGCATATATAAGGCAGCTAAACGTTTCAAGAAAGGAAAACTTTAGTCAACAACAGTACAGCTCCATTTGGATCAAATTGCTAGGTATGCAGTAGCTCTTCTTCTTACCTCAGAAACTAAATCATAAACGCAACCTATCAGTATAATTCTACTACAGCTTGTCATATTTGCCTAACCAAAAAGAATTTCTACCGACTGCTTAATCAGAATGGAATTTAATTCTTTTAAGATGGCAGCAAGAAGCAAAGAAGAAGGGTGGCAAAAAACACAACTTAAGCAGATTCATTAGTTTTTGTTGTCTGAAAACTTTTAGAAAGCATTACGCTAAAAAGATTCTAATAACTTTTTAACAGTTGATAATTAAGAATAAACCTCTGTTCTGTAAATAAAACATAAAGTTGACCATAATTGCAACAAATCTCGTCTGTGTTATCCCTCATATTAACCAGTCTACCCTAATCATTTCTGTTCCTGATCTCGTTTATGTTCTTTCATCTCTGTTTCGCTTTTTCTTCCTCAAGCCATTTCAATACCTTGGCCTATTAATCAATAGCCATAATTACAAGGTAAATCAATTCATTCCACTCATAGTTCTGTGAAGAACTAGAAAAAAGATTCATACAATATTTCCTAAAATGCACAGTCGTCTTGTTAAAGATGACACAAAAATTCTTAACCATTAATGATTTTTATCTTAAAACCTTGACAAAAAGGTACTAGAAGAAGAACAACTCTGCAATACAAAATAAATAAATAAATAAAACAGAGTTTAGTATAATTTACATTAAGAAAATGATACTTTTAACCTACAGCTGAATTTCCTGGTTCTAATTACTAACATTTCAATTAATGCTCTTCCTGATTTAAAATTTTACCTGCTCTACTACACTCCATAATTTTAACATAACTATCCGCAGCTTTTAATTTCAAGTCTTCAGAACTACCGAAACTAAACCCCATGAACCCAACATTATCCTTTCACAAATAATTCCCTTCTATAGAAAATAAAGGGAGGGAAAAAAAATAGAAGGCTCTTTAGTATTATATGGATGAATATACCAGAATAAACATAGTACAAATATGTAAAGACGAACTTATCACAGGGGGGCAAAAATGCACATGGAAGACAGATTGTTTCCCATGTGTGAACTGGGTTATTGATGACTCTACGACTTCACGTACACACATACGTATAATATTAATATTGACACAGGAAATACACGAGGTTCACAAAGAACCCTTCTTTACAATACACTCCCCTGACACCTGGGTTCGTACATATAGTAAAAGCACAAACCAGACAGAAACTAAAAATAAAATGTATTTACTAAAAAACATTATTCAATGAACGAAACGGACCTGTTCCTCACCCATGAGGGTTTGTAAGCGTGCCTTAAGTTCCGGGCCATGGCGTCCACCACTTTTGGAATTAACAAATACCACAAGAGGCGCCTCGGGAGGAACAACCGGTTCAACGCCGTCGGCATGAGCGGCATCAAATTGGACTTTAACGTTAGGCGTCTTAACATCTTTGGCTTCAATAGCTTCTTTCATTGAGACCCTTATATACTCAGGAATACTAATCTTCCTCCTAAGTTCCTCTTTATCGATTCGTACGCCGGCCAAGGTACATCCCCTAATGGAGTCAATCACCGAAGACCTCCCTGACGTCATCAGAACTTGCTTAGATGAAGGGTCTCTTTGTGAAGCCTTCGTTCCCGGCGAATCCATGTCGGCTTGAAAAAATACGATATTACCCCCTTCCTTCCTTAACCCAAAATGGAGAAGAAATTTGATTGATTTCAAAAGGGGAACGAATAGAATATAAAAATATATAGATATATGGTTTATGTATAATTGGAAAAACACGAATGTATGTATGAATGGGAGAGAGAGAGAGAGAGAGAGAGACAGTAGAACGGGGGTGGGTAAAGTTGCAGAGGTGATCAAGTGGAGACTGGGAGGGAAATGGGACGGAAAGTTTTTGGAGAAATTCAGGAGAAGAAGGGGTCGGGGTGGGGTGGGGTGGGGTGGGGTTGGGGGGACGGGGGAGGGAGATGACCGGAGAATGGTCTGAGTTTTTGAAAAGTGGTTTTGTTTTCAACTTTGTTGTGTTATGGAGATTTAATAGATTGACCTTCGTATTACGAAGATTCCCCGAAATGCCAGCAAAACGGTTGAGCTGGTTCTTTTCCTTTTTTTTTTTTTTTTAATAGAGAAAACCTTTTTTTCTCTTAAATTTTGTTTTGTTTTTGTTATGAGTTTGTTTGGATTGAATTTCCTCTTCAAATGTAACTAAAATTTCGATTTTTAGATTCATATTATTTTCAATAAATAATTTCAATTTTTATGAAATTAAAAAAATTCTTAACACCAAACTACTTTTAATTAAATTTATAATTTTTTAATCTTCTTTGTAATCTTCCACTTACAAGTCAGGTAAAGATATTAAAATAAAAATGTTTTGTCATCATATTATACTTTTATTGTCGAAATAATTATTATTTTCATAATAGTACTTCTACTTTAAAAACAATTCTACTGTCTCAATATCTTTCAAAGAATTAAGATAAAAATTTTGAATTGGTTTCATAATAAAAAAAAATATCAATTACATGATATATATATATGATATAAAGTTGGCAAAGATTCTACATATATTTTTATATATAATATGAGTTAAGGGTACATGAAATAAATGTCCTTCCCCATCATTTAAAGATAAAAGAGAATCATTTAAATAAATTTTTTGTATTAAAATTGAAAATATTAGACTACTTTTGATCAGGGTCGATAAATCTAACTCGAGAATATGAATATATAGAGAAAAAAATCATTATTTTTCTTCCTTTTTCTCTCTCTACACAGTTTCTCTCTGACTTCTCTCTACTTCTTTCTCCACTCTAAAACTAAAATCTTTAAGATTGAATTTGTATTGGAGGTAGATATGGATCATTATTAAGAATTTGTAGAAGAAAATATTAATTTAGAAGAAAAGTTTAAAAAAAATTTCAAAATTGGGGCTCGGATCGCCCAAACGGGCGACCTGAACATGAGCGGATCGCCGGTCCTGGCGACCCAAGCAGGTCCGGGCGACCCGAACCTCAGGGTTTTTTTTTTTTTTTAAGAAGAAAAAATTTTTGTAGGTATTTGAAAAACTTTAAACATGAATAACTCTGCGATCGGATGGCCGTTTCACGCTTATGACCACTCGTTTCGATGGTTCTCGTAAAGATAAACGCAACGGCATCGTAAAAAAAGTGATCAGGACGCGTTTCGAGACAAAAAAATTGTCTCGTATAGTCGAAAACTTTGACGTGGCATAACTTTGCACTCGAACGTCTGATTGAAGAGATTCTTGTGGGCATTTCGACTATTTTTTCGAGACCTACGCGTCAGAAATAGCTTTAGGCGGTTTCCACCAACCTTTCCCACAAAAACGTTATATTTTTTTTTTAATTTACGTTTTTGTAATTTTCTAATACTTTCTCTCTTGTTAACTAAAAAATTAAGGTACCAATTTGAAAGTTAAATAGAGGAGCAGTCTTCTTTTTTCTCTAATTAAAAATAAATATCAGTGATCGACACCAATTTTGTAAGACACAAAGTTTGTAATTTTTTTGCCCTGAGACGCATCCGGATCACTTTTTCGACGATGTCGTTGCGTTTATCTTTACGAGAACCATCGAAACGAGTGGTCATACGCGTGAAACGGACATCCGATCACAGAGTTATTCATGTTTAAAGTTTTTCAAATACCTAAAAAAATTCTTTCTTCCTTAAAAATAAAAAAAATAAAAAAAAAATCCTGAAGCTCGAGTCGTCCGGACCTGCTTGGGTCGCCAGGACCGGCGATCCGCTCATGTCCGGGTCGCCTGTCTGGGCGATCTGAGCCCCAATTTTGAAAAACAAAATTTTCAATATTTTTACATCTAAATTGATATTTTTTTCTACAAATTTTCATAATGATCCATATCTACCTCTAATACAAGTTCAATGTTAAAGATTTTAGTTTTAGAGTGGAGAAGGAGTAGAGAGAAGTCAGAGAGAAACTGTGTAGAGAGAGAAAGAGGAGGAAAAATAATAATTTTTTTCGCGCTATACGAATATTCTCGAGTTAGATTTATCGGTCCCTTTTTATCTGAAACACAAGAAGGTATTATAATTACTATTTTTTTTTTCACTTTCTTAAGCTACAAAAAGTGAAAAATAAAGGAAATATTACTATGATACTTTAAATTTTTATATATTTCAGGTTAATATTTCAACAAGCATAAATAAAGGAGTATTTAATCCATTTTCCCTTTTAGCAAACAAACATAAATATAGTCCCAAGGTTACAAGTTTCATGGCATTGCCAACCATCCATCTGCCTTCCTATCTTGGCTCTCTTTACAAACACTAATATAAGGAATTTTAGTCTCATTAAAAATTATGAAGAATATAAAGAATTTTATAATTTTTGATAAATATTTATTAAATTTTTTTATTTTTATTCATTTTTATATTAATTTATTTCACTAACACTATCTATTTCTTTCCTCATTTATAAAAGATAGAAAAGTTATTATAAAATAGAAAAGTTATTATAAAAGAAATCTCCCTTGCCAATCTTGCATTACCACTGCACAACCTCCTTTGTTACCCATGAAAGAAGCATTTACATTAATTTAAACACCCCCTCTATTAAACAAAATCTGATCATAATCACGACTATTAAACAAGCTCTGAATTAGCTCCCGGTTCCATTCACCTGTCTCAGACTGAATTAAATTTGCAACCATGAGGGAATGCTCTAAAAACAGGTTTCTTCAAGTGTCTTGAAAATTAGGATTAGGCACCCTATTCTAAATATACCATTATTTAATAATTACTCTTTGCATTTCATATTGATGACCGCCTAGACATACTTTTTTCGATTTAAAATATCTATCACTTTAATAAATTAATAAAATATTAAACGAAAGTTTTATACATATACTCTTCTTTAGTATCATGAGATGGTATAGTATAATAAATGTTTTTTAAAACTTTAAATAAATTTCTATTCCCAATGGAAGGCAATTTAGTTTATTTAACTTTAAATTAAGAGAACCAAATTATTTTAATACTTGTATCATTTCTTAACATGACAGATACTATGAAATTCAGGGAGTATTAATAAAGATCAATAACTTAAAGTAATTCAAAATAAATACTGCCTCCATTCTAAAATATAAGCCCTTTTAGGTCATTAAGAATGATCAAGAATATAAGTCTTTTTACACTTTTTAATGGATATTTATTACACTTCTTCCGTCTTTATGCATATTTTTATTCATTTATTCACCATTTATTCTCGATCTCTCTTTTTATTTATTAGGAATATTAAAGGGTATTTTGACTAATTTTTTTATTTTTACCATTATTAATACTTGTGCGCACGTCAAAGGGACTTATATTTTTAATGGGAGGCACATAGTAGAAAGTAGTAGGTTTTTTTTTCTTTCTTTTTTGAATCCAAAGTAGCAGATGATTTGGTTTAACATCGTTAAGATCAACTCCTTGAGGTGAAAAGCTCAAAATATTCTATTATGTTCCTTATGCAATCTATCACACAAAAGAAAAGGTTTAGAGATGGAAAGAATTATGTGAAGACTTTGAAGCAATGGGAAAACCTTGAAAACTTTATTTTCATATTTCTTTATTGAATAAGAAATTTATTTGATTCAATGAGCCATTCATGAAGAGAAAGTATAAAAAAAAAAAAAAAAAGGGTTAATTCCAAAATACTTCCTTCACATTTGGAATTAGTATCATTTTAATTCAAAAGTTAAAAAATACACACTTAAGTTAAGAATAAAATATTCCTATGAAGTTAGGATACTACTATTTTAATCCATGATGTTAAAAATGAGCCATTTTAACCCCAAATAATTTAAGTAAAGCTTAATAAAAATTATAACATTAGTTTATAATTTAATCTAATTACTATATTACCTTTTAACCTTTTTACTTTTTGATAACAATATTATTTTCGGAACAAAAATTATTAAGTCAATTATAAAAGTTTAAAAACTATTATCATATCATAATAAAAACATAATATCCATATTGACACATTTATTTGTAATTGTATCGATAGTAGTTATGGTGAAAGTGTAGTAAATGTGGGTGTTGGTGTCGATCCTTGTAGGGCAAACATTATCTCTGCTATGGTTAGGGATGGCAATGTGGGCAGGTTTGGGGCGGGGACGCCAACCTCCGACCTCATCATCACCTCTCTACTTTGTATACATCCTTTTGCTAGGATACAAAACTCTCCCCATCCCCAATCCAATCCAACCTCTCCTAATTAAGCCCCATCTCCAACCTATTCGGCAAACCCACTGGGGAATTGGGGACCCAAACGAGGAATTACATGTATTATTTTCAATAATCCTCTTATTAAGGATGGCAATAGAGGCGGGTGGGACAGGGCACCAACACCCGACCCCATCTCCACCTCCCTATTTTGTCCCTACTCCCAACCCATCTCCGTTCTTGGATATGAAATTTATCCTCATCTCCAACTCAACCACCCATAATTAAGCCCCATCCTCAACTCATCCCCACCAAACCTACCGGAGAATTGGAGATTCAAGCAAGGATTACATATATTATTTTCAATAAAATGTTAAGCATAAAATAATAACATGCGTGCCACAAAATCAAACGAATTAAAAATTTAAAACTAATACAAAAATCCTTTAAAAAAATCTAACCATATGCAACAACTAGCTCAACAATCTTCAACCTAACTAGAGATGGGATAGGAGCGGATGGGTATCTAATTAAACCCGCCCCACTGCCATTCCTACCTCTTATACACAAAATAACAATATGCAAACCACAAAGTTAAACGACTTAAAATGTAAAAAATAATACAAGTACTAATCCTTTCAAAAAAAAGTCTAACCATGTGGAACAATAAAAAAACTCATAAACTAGTTCAACAATTTTCAACATAAATAATACATAAGTTCAATAACATAGTGCCAAAGTTCAATAACATAAGTGCATAAATAAAAGTGGAATAATCTAAGTGAATAATCTTCAAAGGCGTAAGTGGCAAGTATCGTGGAGATTTTCATTGATCAGTCAATATAAATATATATATATATATATAAAATAACGAGAATGGGTGGGGATGGGTGAGGGGCAGATGGAGATGGGTGGGGATGGATAGAACCTAATCCCTACCCCCAATCCATCCCCTAACTTTGGGTAAAAAATTTATCGCCATTCCCACCTGGATTCCCAATCAAATCGGTTTCGAGGGTATAGATGGGTTGGGGGCGGGAGGGTATTCAGTTAGACCCGTCCCATCGCTATCCTTAGCTCTGGTGTAACCAACCTTTTAAGTTTTTACTTTGAGGATGACTATTGTGTTGGGTTTTTAATTTATTTATGTTTTTTATTTTTGGAAGAAATAATATTTTTATTAAATTAAAAATTTTAAGAGATTAAATAATTCATGAGTTTATGAATAATATAGTAATTAGATTAAATTATAGATTAATGTCATAATATTTTGTTATACTTTACTTAAATTATTTGGAGTTAAAATGATAATTTTTTAACATTATAGAGTAAGTGGTAGTTCCTATCTTCATAAGGGTATTTTGTTATTGACTTTAGATTAAATGTGTATTTTTCTAATTTTTAAACTAAAATAATATTAACCCTTAATAATTTCAAGGGGTATTTTGGAACTAAACCTGCGGAAAATTGAGAAAAATCAAAATACAATTAAATTAAGAAAAACAACTCTCTTTTGGGCCTACCTCGATAAGTTTATTACTTTATAAACTGCTGAAAATTATTGTAAATCGCATATTTTATCACAAATGATATACGTTTTACAAAATTAAAAAAAAAAAAAATGCATTTTGTGCAAATTAAAATCCAAAGCCAATACTCTCTCACAATCATCCAAGATTCTTTGAGATTGGAACATGGTGAATGGCTATAATATCACATGGCAGAATTTTAGCAGATAGTGTGAGCAAATAATAATTAAAAGGATTGGATTTTGGAATATAATAATACTATCATCTCATATAAGACACTTTTCATTCAATTCAACTGCCAAGTTGTCATAATACTTTTAATAGCAAACTATAGACAGATACGATTTCTAGAACATACATATGCCATCCCTCCTGCTTTACCAATTCTTACTGCAAATGCAAAGACCAGGGGACATTAAACATTATTTTTCTCCCTCAAATGTATGAAGAAAAATAGAAAAAAGATAAACATGTTTAGGGCATACCAACACATTTGTCCCCTTTTTATTTTTTGATTTTCTTTTGAAAAACTAATTAATCAGTATATGAATGATGTGATACTTTTTCTATCTAAACTTGAAGGCTTGACATAACCAATTCTAATTTTGCTGACTTATCAGCAATATAATTTATTTTCAAATTATTATATTTAATTTGACTTTGAAAAAAATTTCTCTTTAACTAATATATAATTAATATATTTTTTAACCATGAGTGATATGTCCGTCTTCTTCGGTGTCTGACTTCTTCCTACAAGTTACTGATTATCCGATTAAATATTGAAAATTTCTATTTGACTAATAATTTCATATCTTTAAATTATCATTTGTGTCTCAATCACATATACTCGCGTCATATATGTTGAACCGATTGGACCATTATGATTTCTAATAATTATCTTATGGCAGCTTTTCATTTTTTACAATAGCATTTACATTAACTTTGTACAGATTCATTATGCACTTAGTGTATTCATTTTTTCTTGTTTGATGCAAAATTATATCTTCTTCTCGTAACAAATTTTAATATTTTATATCCTTCTTATTTAATATGGCTAATAATTTTAAAATATGTAGATAATTGACAAAATATGAGGTGCCAAAATTATTACTACTGCTACATTAATATTCTTCTTCAAGTTTTAATGGCACTAAAATGCCGGTTTGTTAACAAGAAGAGAGGCCGCAATGAACGGTCTTAAACTTTTAATGCTGCAAAATAAAATTTTTTTTTTTTTGGTGGACGATCTCAAATCCTCAACTTCGTTGTCCGTGGCCGACGACACCACACAAAATATCAAAGAATAAAATAAATAGAAGGGTCGACTTTGATAGGTTCTTAACATAATTTTTTAAAACTTTTTTTTTTTAGGTTCACATTTCTATCACAATAACTTATTTTTAATGAACTCGTTAAAAATTGAGTCTGGGACTTACTCGTCCCATAAATATTTTAAGAGTATGAAAATTATTCATACTTATAAGAGCCTATCCTTTCCAAAAAAAAAAAAAAAAAAAAAAACTTGTGAAAAGTTCATTTGTTCAATCTATGAAATTCTTAACAGAATTCTAAAAGAAAAACACACATTTTTTCAGGTTTAAAACCAATTCAAATACGGGCTTAAATCCTTTGTACTATTTTATGTAACATTCTCTATATTACTTTCTAATTTAATATATTTTTTTAATATTTATTAAATAAAAGATAAATTTTAAGGAACAAGTATATTATAAAAGGAAATTGTAATCAATCCTGGGCCTCCAAATAGAACCTTATGTCTTCTACATTGACGCTATATTTGATACGAGAAAATAAGGTGGAATGAAATGGTTTTTCCAACTTTTCTTCCATTCCAATGTTTAGTATTTTAATTAGAAATAAAAATAGTCTTTCCATGGGAAAGTCCATTACAAGAAGAAGTTGGAAAGGCCTCTTTACACTAAAATCTATGGAAAAGTCTTTTCAAGAGAAGTGTGAATCATTTTTAAAAATATTATATTATTATACTCTCAAAATATTACATATATTATAGTCAATTAATTTTTATATATCATACTTTCTTTTATTTTGATCTTTAAAAAAAGTTATTTTATGACTATTTTCAATATTATATATGACTATTTATATTGCAATCAAATGTTTAATGTTTTTTTGGAGCTTTAAGGTGTGATAGATTATGAAAAATGCATTTTATACTAAAAGGGAATTTAAGTTATATCATATATAATTTCATTCCATTCCGATATAAAATAATACTTTTTCCAAACAAAGAAAAGAATGATCATTTTATTCTACCTTTTCCTTCAAATGTTAGAATGAAAAGAGGATTTCTTTCCATTTTGGATGAGAAAGGATTCCGACTAGTAAAAAATTTCATTCTATATCATTTCAATATAACAATCGTATTGTGAGAAAAAATGTGTTTATACAATTTTATTTTGGTACAAGAAGTGTAACGATGGAAATAAATACATTATCCATTAACAACATCATTGATAATATAAATAAATAACATTTAACAAGGAAGAATACATCTAATTATTAAAAACAAAGATACATGTGACAAGATGATAGTTTAGTTGGTTAGAAGCAACTTTTATCATGTGATAGATTATGAGTTCGATTCAGACTTTTCTCCCTTAATGTAAATAAAAAAAAAAAGATAAATAATTTAGGGATTAAAATGACAAAATTTAAATTATTTGAGACTAAATAAGATAAATTTTTAATATTAAATTATTATTTTTTACTTAGTTTTAATTAATATAGAAAGGTTAAAATAGCAAAATATATTAATTTTAGCATCAAATAGAGAAATTGTATACACCTATAAAATTAAAATAATTATTCAAAAACTAAAGGAAATTTTCCCTTAAAAAAAATAAAGGGAATTTAGCGGAACAAAAGCCGCGGGGGCGGGGGCAGGCATTGTAATTTATTGGTAAAGCGGGGACAAATATGCATTGTAACAGGTGGAGGTCCAGTTCGAAGTTCGAAGGCGACCGTCGGTGAGGATCCGACTTGAATGTGACGCCAGAATACTCGTTTGGAGTTAGAGAATATACGCCAGCATTGCATCATTCATTAGAGAATCTCCCGGGTCAAATAAAGTCTGCGCTCCTTTTCCGGGTCTCCAAGGAATAAATTTTTAGTCCCCTTCCTCATTATAATTTGGAAAATTTAATAAATGGATAGTTAAAAATTTTAATCAGCAAAAAGAATATAAATAAAAATTTTAGCCAAAGTATTTTCTTTGGTCAGAACTCAGAAGTATTTGTCTAAAACAAATCAAAAGTATTATTAAGATATAACCAAAAAAAAAAAAGTTAGACATTTCCTATCCAAACTCTGAGGTGGGTTTGATATTTGAGCGCAATGATCATTCTTATTCCTGAGCCGCTTACGCCATGTTTGATATGGAATGGAATGGAACTTTTTCATTTAAAATTCTTTTTATTTATAATGATTATAAATAGTGTTAAAACTAAGATATGAAAATTAAGAAGGCAAAATATAAAATTATACAAGTTTATCTACTTTATTAAAATAACTCTAAAAATTTGAGGGAGTTTAAAGAGATTTCCAAAAGAAAGAATAAAATTTTAAAGAAGTTCATAATAGAAATGATCAAAATTATTATTTGGATGAAGGAGTTAGAACAAAATGATAATTTCTTTTATATGTTTTGGTAAAACTATTATTCAACATTGGAATGGAATGAGATTTACATTACATAACCTAGATGTACTCATATTATAATTATTAAATATATAAGAATTGAATTTAAAATATACATGTCATGAAGGCATAAATATACAATAAAATATTAATAAAAATAATAAAAGAGAAAAAATAAATTATGTACACTAGTTATAAGTTAAAATTATTGTTGTGAGATTAAAATTCACATAAGTATAGCATAATTTTTTTTTTCTATGAATGAAATTATAACTAAACAATAATATTTTTTCCTATATATTGTGAGGGTATAATAGACATAAAATATATTTTTTCTTTTTCACTTACCCTGAAATGAACTTTCCCGTTGAAAGACTATTGATGCTTCTAATTTAAATACCAAATACTGGAATGGAAAGAGAAGTTAGAAAAATCATTTCATTCCGTTGTACCAAATGTGTCATAGTATATTTTAGAATTTACTATAAAATCTTTTTCCAAAAAACTTATAAGTATGTCTTTGTGACTTTGTGTTATTAAAAACTTTACAATTGTATAGTGTAACAATCATAATATTAAAGGGAAAGAAAAAGATGATGGTGCAATTATAGAAATAGCAATTATAGAAAATAGTTTAGGTATAATATAGTGATTTTCACAACAAAAAACCATGGTGCAAACAATTTATCATCAATGTCTTAGCTATTCTTTCTATTTCCTTTTTTTTTTTAATAAATATTATGTATTTTCTTCAAGAAAATTATTCTCTTTCTTATGAAATTAATATATATGGTGGATATCAAAATACGTTTCTTGAAGAGATTAAACTACTAGAATACTAATCATATTTGGATTCATGATATCTCATTGATTTAGTTCAATCCTTTTAGTATTTTATAATATCTTATATCTTGAGCCTATAAATAGACCTTTAGGGGAAGACCTTAATAAGAAGATTTAAACTTGATTCTTGAGTTTTATTTTTTTCTTTTCGTATTTTTATTCCTTTCTATATTATATTATTTTTTCGAACAATTCATCCTAATAACACGTTATATAGGTGATTTGATTTGAGGGGGAATAAGAATAAAGGGTGGAGTAATTGGACGTAAATAGATGCCACCTACGAATCCAACTTTATCATCCAATCATTCTTCTTCACAAATTTGCATATTTTGAGATTCCAAAGAATGGCTCCCTAAGATACTTTACTTGATTCGAAACACACCATTTAGTGGGTGCTTCTGCAGCAGAGGATTTGATCAATTTCAAGGAGGATATTCACAAAAGCAATGGTTTGGTTTCAATGGGGGAAATTCTTCAAGTTGCCGAGAACTGGAGGTTTTATTTCTTCTCAATATTCTACTGTTTTGCATTGTGATTGCTGACTGATTTGCGTCCGAATTTTTTCTTAATTTATATTAAAGTTATAAATATGCTTCAGATTAATGAAAAATTAAATCTTTTATCATGAACTCGGGTAGAAATTCATTTAGATTCTGAAGACGTAATTAAAAAAAAATGATTATAAATATTTCTTTCCTTATTAGTTTATGAGGTCCTGAAGGCTAAATAGTTTATTAAAAAAGACTTCGACAAAATCTAAAGGAAGGTACAATCACCAGAAGATGATAATTATGCTAATACTCATTATCATTGGGTATATCTATAACTATAATATTTTGATCAATCTTAATATGCAATATTATATTTGATCTAAATTCTTAATTAAAATAATATAGAGATAATATTCTGTTTTACATATCTTATAGACATATTGATCACCTTTCCAAACTAAATAAAACATTGAGTCATTGTTGATGGAATATTATGATATTACTAATAATTTTGTGACATTCCCTTAAAAGAATGTAATTAAAAATTTTATTTCTATAATATGTTATATTCGTGATTATAATTATTTATAATCATTTGTAATTATTATGACTCATGAACTTAATATTTAAATTATCACCATATGTGATAATAAGTGATAATAATGAAAAAGTGAGAAAAGAAAAGGAATTTATGATGCCAAAGAAACATCATTGATCCGTTATAAAATACGTTTGTAGCGCACATGTAATACACATATGGCATATTAATGTAGCAAATTCTTTAAAATAATTAGAAGAAAGAAATTACTTCTATTTGTGATTTGATGTAGGTTTTTGCATATTATAAATATGCCCCTTGATTTATAATATATTCAAGAATAACGAAAAAGATATATATTGAGAGAATGAATATTAGTATAAATTAACGCTCCAGAAGAGTTAATTAATATAAAACTCTAGAAAAATAATAGATTGAAATTAAAACTCCTCCAGAGCTAATCAATAAAAGGCTTCAGAAGAGCTAATATTTAACATGTCCAAAAATGTTAAATATCTAGAAGATATATATAATATCTAAAAGCTATTAATTAAAGCTCTAGAAGATCATATTGACTAAAGACTCAGAAGAGTTAGTTAATAGAAAGTTATAGAAGAACTAATTATTTAAAAACTTTTGAAGAGTTAATTAACCTAGGAGGTAATATAATAATTACGCTATATTATCATTACTTATAGAATAAATGTGAATTACATAAATTACTATTTTATCCCCGTATAGCTTTGTAATTCGCCTAAGTTGATACAATTGTAATGCATCATTAAGTAAACCCGAAGTTTACTTATTCAGAAATGTTAAATGTTGGCATGGCCGGTTAGGCCATCCCAAAACGAATTATCATAAAGAATTTAGGACAATATTTTTATGGAACCAAAAGTTTTTGATAACAAATTTATTTCTATTGCTATTTTTCAAGGCAAAATAATTTTATGAGTATCATCAATATTTTATGGTTGATATGTTTTGGGATGAATATATTATTGATACATCGAACCATCGTCACAGTATATTGTTGACTTGCAAGTTGAAGTTTGCAATTTTGATAATGAGCTTATATTTTAGATTCTCCCATTAACGTAATTTACCCTAACATGTTCTTATACGTATATCGGCTAATGATTTCTTTAGCAATTCCATATGAGGGGTCGCTATGCATCATCAAAAAAGGGGCTCCAAACCAATTCTCTATCGGTGGTGAAGCTTAACTAGTAGATTGCTCTCTAGTTTGCAAGAACCGGTAGCCCTAGCATTATCACTAAGGGATGGACGTAAACTCGTAGGCTACCGGGGGGTCACAGATGAAAGTCAAAGGTGAGGTAAATTTCGGGAGGTCTTTGCTTTCTCAATTGTATGCTAGCTCTTAGTATCTGAACAGTCAATCCAGATATGGGGGTTGGATCCCCAGAAGAGGAGGTTAGGACAACCATGCTTTTCCTCCCTCAAAACAATGCTCCTCGCACAGGTTCATCTTACCCAACTGTCCAAAGCCTTCATGGTTTTCAAATTTTCCCGACTCCCGCATTCAGTTACATTTGTTGTAGATGCAAACGCCTAGTACTAGAGCCTTATGCCAAGGAGAACCAGGAGAAGCTATACCAGGAGTCTTGGTATACGGATAATTGATTTGGGCCAGATTATGGCCGTCGGCAAAGACGGGGAATCCATCCAATCAAAATGCTCCGTTCTATGCCCTTCTAACTCTTACAATTTCATTTTGGATGAATAGGCAGAGAGTTGCCCCCTCTTCCCCTCACTTCGATTTAAATAAAGTCTACGATTGCCAGGTCCTCCCAATTCTCAATTGAAAGATGAGGGAAGGCAGGCCACACAGATGCTTGCTTGTAGTACTTGCTTCCGCAGCTATGTAGCTTTTGGCTACTACTCTTCTTGGCAGTTGTTTTCGCCTTTTTATTGAGTTTTCGAACGAAGTGATTCTTCCCGGAGCGAGAGATAACTCTCCTATTTTGCTCGGACTTTATTTTCTGGTAGGCCTATGGATGAGTCAGCCAAGCAACTAGCCAGCTAATCCATTTCTCATGCAGAAGGAACAAAAACCTCAGCCTCATGGCAATCATCACTAATTTCTCCCGAGGCCTAAAAAAACATTCATTCATTTATTTCTTCCCCGCAGACCACGATGCGCAATAAATCTAGACCACGGGTCAGAATGTGGAATTGGTGTCCGACTTTGGCAGGGTAGGGGATACCCCTATTCTACTTATTTTACGTGTGTAGAGTTCGCTAAAAGATTTAGCTGGGACTGAGAGGTGAATTAGACAATATTTCTTTGAACAAAATCAAATCAATGATCTAGATAACCCGTTGGTCGGCCACTTTACATACAGAAATAGATTGGCAGAAGATCAATGAAAAAAATTATTGATGATGTTGCACTATTTGCATAAAGATTGACTCATACTTATTCATATTTTGCCAACATATTATTTTGTTCTCCTCATTATAATTGGTTCATGGTGATGAACAAAATATTTCCATCTAATATTTATATATGTGCTATATAAATATATTATTTCACCATAATGTATTTAAAATGGATATTGAAAAGAGGTGAAATTGTATAGTTGGATAATGCTAAGTTATGTGTCTCATTTTGATCCTTATATAAAATATAATTTGAATTAGAAGTTCAACGTATAAATAGCCAGACATATTTATTGATAAAAGAGAATCTGACATAGAATGCTCTTGTTATCTAATGTCCCCAAAGGATACTCTACCACTGCTTATAATTTTGAGACACATGCAAAAATGTGATAGAATAAATTGGTTCCAAAAAAATCCTCGCATATGTAAAGAATCAATAATTTAAGATGGTCTTATGTGGTTAAGTCGATGACATAAAAATTCTTGCAAAATTTTTCATAACATAACTTTATTACTATTTCCAGAAGAAATTCAGGTACCTGAAGTCATAATAATAATAATAATAATAATAATAATAATAATAATAATTAAGAGATCTTATTATATCATGTCATGATATAAATAAGTGGAACTATAAAATAGCGCAAACTGTTGACGATATTTATGTTCACGTTATTTAGTAGAATAAGGATCTTAAATTAAACTTTGCAGACTCGAGATTCTAATATATTAGAGATATTTGGCCAAAATAAATATAAAGTTTGCATGAGAAAATATGTCTAGACAATTATTAAGTACACTTAAAGTGTCCATATATTTTCTGAAGGAATTATACCTGAAGTGTAATCCTAGAAGGATAAGAATTAATAAATAAAGTGCGAACTTGTACAAGTGATAAAATATGATTCTTCGTAAAGTCCTGACAATATTGATATAAAGAAATAAAATTTATAGTGGCAGATTGTGTTTAAATAATAGCGCACTAAACTCTAATAATTTATTATGTGAAATCCTTGAAGGACTTGATAGGCATGCTTGAAGCATGTTAGTGAATTATTCCTAAAAAATATAACATCATTATCTTAGTGATTTTTATTTAAAAAAATATATGAAATTAAGATCGAATATTATATCCATGAAAGTTCTCTTAGAATTTGTTATGCTTGCTTCTTATGATTCTTTATTTGTTTTTAATATTATCACATAAGGATGAGAAAATTAGAATCATAAAATTTTATGTCCAATATTAAAGCATTTTGATCTATATACAAGTATTCATGAACTAGAAGTTCAATAGACTATTTATTTGCTAAAGTTGCAAATTTACTTAGTATTTTGTCAATTTTAAAAGAGTTATAAAATTGAATTTGTGGATGCTTCTATCTCCCGCAGGACATAAGTCTTATAACAATGTTAAATCATGCCTAAAGCGTGATCGGCCTTTTATTTATAAAATTTCTTTAACAAAATAATTAAATACTTGATATATTCCTCTTGAACAATATATGATTGACAAACAAATACTTGGAGTAAGTATTTCAAGATTTTATTTTGATTTACAAATCGAACATCCCGAAAGTAGAAATTCTTTATCTATCCATAAAAGTTTTACATGAGTATATTATATTACACATCATCATCCCATCGTCATTTGATTATAAGGTGGTGGTAAACACCACATGTTTATATATGAGAAGGTAATGAGTACATTTGATCGTGAAGTACCATAACTCTGCGCAGTTGGTGCACTATCTTTTTTATATGACTTTTGAAAAAATGTTATTGTTGTCCAACAATATTTTTCAAGATAATTAATCTCAAATTATTGAGAAAATCTAATTCCTGATGAGATGAATAAAGCAACAAATTGCTTACTTATATGATCCACAAATATGCATTCTTAAACAGACAAGTTATGCATATGTGATATGATAAATATTTATGTAGTAACCTTATGGGAAGTTCTAAATTGTTATGTGGATTGTTGAGGATGTGTATTGCATTATTTAAAGATAAAATTACAACCATATTGTTCGATTATGAAATTTGAGGACATGTTTAGAGAAATATGAAAAATAAATTTCACAATTATTTCTTTATAAGTAACGTGAAACTGGTGTGTAATAATATCGATTAAATGTGATGCATAATCCTAAAGATTTATTTACTAAGACATACCAATTTATTAGTTTAATGATATTTTAAAAAGAGAGAATATGTAAAACATAAATGAATAGTGTACTCTTTTTTCTTCACTAGAAGTTTTTCTCCCACATGGTTCTTTTCTCTTGTAAGGTCTTAACGAGCATATACATCCAAGGGAAGTGTTATGAAATTAATATATGTATATATATGGTGAATATACAAATACGTTCTATGAAGAGAATTAAACTCCCAGAATGCTATTCGTTTTTGCATTCATGATACCCCATTTATTTAGTTAAAACCCTTTTAAGATTTTGTAATCTCTTGTATTTTGAGCCTATAAATAGGTTATATAAGAATATATTAATAAGAATATTTAGACTTGATTCTTAAGTTTTATTTTTTTTCTCTAGTATTTTTCTTTCTCTATGTTCTTTTTTTTTTATATTATATTATTATTTCTAGCAATTATTTTTATTTATATTATATTATTATTTTGAACAATCCGTCGTGTCGCGATGATGGAACTTCCTTTTTTTTTTTTTTTTTTTACAAAATAAGAAATTGTTGTCCTCTCTTTTAATGCAAATAGCCCAACAATTCTTACCCAACTTTTTCTTGAATTTGGTTTGTAGGAGTTAGCATTTTAATACTATCCATAGTTAAGAAAATTGAATGCTCTAGTCTAGTTTTGATTTTGAGGGAGTCTAAACTCTAAATGAAACAAAAATATTGTGTATATTAAAAAATAATCATTTCGAGATGAATTATCAAGAAAATGTGAGTTATATGTTTCCACCGAAGACATCTTTGAGATTTTCTTATATATATATATATATATATTATTTCTGATAAACTATCGATCTCTAGAGTAGCTAATATATTTATTTTGATAAAGAGGGAAAAAACTTCAATTAAATAAGATAAGACAAGTACACATATGAATTGAAAATTTTTCTTTTCAATATTGCATCCTCAATGTAATTTTTTTTTAGTAAAAAAGGAGGGGATTTCACATAAAAGTAGTCCTAGTAATATTCTTCTTTGCATTACTTTTTTCCCCCTTTGAATGCGTCTGATGGGCTTGACCCTAATTAATTTTTTTTATTATAGCCCTTGACACTTTCTCCTTTAAAACCGAGGCTGAACAAGCGCAAAAAGCAATTAATGTAGACAAGGACACGCTTTTAATAGAAAGCGCGGTTAACGTACCAAACTCCAAAAAGAAGAGGACCGACAACAACCTGTTTGACATAACACAGGCAGAAGAAGAAAAGAAGTTTTCTCTTTCAATGGAGATTTTATGTGATGAAGATATTTGCATTGCAGTTGGTATTGGTGGTGGACAATGGAAAATGGAAAAATGTACATTTACTACTACATTAAAGGCTTAAAGGTACCTACAAAGCCATATATATATATATATATATATGTGCTGCCTAGTACCTGTCAGTCACTTAGCAAGTGATAAATAATTCATTCATCATCAGCTCACCACATATATGATCAACAACTCCCATCATTATTTCTATAAAGTAATGGCAACAACCAGCTTCCAATTTGGTATCTACAATTTGAATTTAGTACTGCTAAGTACTCTCGTGACATGTTCTTTTGTAATTCAGGAGCGGTAAAAGTTAGAGAGATAAAAGAGAAAAGATTGTTATATCTGTTAGCACATAAATATAATTTATGGACCCACAATTTTACTATCAATTAGTACTTTACCATCATCTTTATTTTACAATAATAAATATTTTAAGCAGGGGTGGAGCTATATATCAAGGGACCCAAGAGGGTCCTTAAAGCTTTTTTATATTTTATATGCTATAGAATTATGTTTATTTTGTATAAAATAAGTTATTTTTTTAGTATTGGTCCCCAAATAAATGAAAATTAAGTTAAATGATAAAAAAATATTAGTTTATAATTAAATGATACATGAAATTTTTTGTATTTGAATTTTAGCCCCTTTAGAAAGCAAGTTCTAACTTCACCTCCAGTTTCAAAAGTAATATAAATACTTAAGTTCATATTTATATGTTATTCAAACACATATACACACATATTATATCTCATGTAGATAAATATATTACACTAGATTTGTGATGAAGTGATAGCTCAATTAATTAGAAGCACTTCTTAACATTCAATTGATCATAACTTCAATTTAGACTCCCCTCTCTTTCAATGTGTATAACTTGTTTAGTCTGATTTATTTTCTTACATAATTTACGAACTATTATATAGGATAAGACCGATTTAATGTATATCTTTAGATACTATATACATAGTAGTAGATTATTTTGTAAACAAAATTAAAGTTATTCAAAAACATATTACATATAATAATAGCAGTATAAATTTCAAATTGATAGCGATAGTTTCTTGTGACCATCCAACCTCTTGTTGTAGTAGGTCTTTAAATTCTAAACTTTCTTAATTACGACTGATTAATTTCTTAATTATATGGTTGGGTGGTGATAACTCATGGATTAATAAATTGCGATGATATATTTGCTGGCTTGATGTCTACCTTTGTAAATAAGGGGTTGATGTTTTGTACTACATTTCTAGCGTGTACTCTCTTTTGCCAAAAAAATTAACCCCAGTTAATGCAAATCACATAACGTAAGCTGATCAAAACAATAAAAAGAAAAGAAATTATTCATAATATAAAAAAGAAAAATAAATAAATTTTAATATCATGGTGGAACTCAAAGTTCACATATTTATTATCTTATTAAGATATATTTTTTGAAAGGTCACCATTAATATACATAAATCTTTCTTTCATTATTCAGTCAATTTATATATATATATATATATATTTCTTTCATCCATTTTTCATAATGAATTTTTATAAAAGGATATAACTGTTATAAAATAAAAATCAAAGAGGGTTGTATTAAAAAAAAAAAAAAAAAAGAAACCTAACTCAGTATGTTAAGATAGTTTAATTTTAAGATTTCTCTTTCAGCATTTCATAAAAATTAAACTATTTATAATATATATGGGAATAATTACAAAAATACCCTTAAAAATATGTACAAACTACAAAACAACTCTCATGTTTTCACTAAATTACAAAATCGACCATTCACGTTAACATATGTTAGTTTATATAGAAGAACATAACTGATTGACTTAAATACTTTTATAATTATATAAGAATTAAAATTTAAAAATTAAACAATTTAATTAATTGACTACAATCATTTTAAGAAAACCTTAATCCTTCTCTCACTTCCTTCTTCCAATTTCCGCACAAGCCACCAGCCACTGCTTATTCAAAATATTTATTAAGTATTTTTTATCACTTAATTAACTGCATTATCAAATTAAAATATTCTATTTTTTATCACTTAATGTTCTCTTTTTCATTGATGGTTCCCATATTTCTATAGCAGATTAAGGCCTCAACACTTGTGGACAAAAATATCTTTTTTTTTTTTTTACCAGCTCCACAGCACCAGAACCAATTGAACTATGTCTCTTTCTTAATTTGTTAGGAGAGAGAGATGACATACATCTAATTTTTAGAGGATAATTATTCGCACTATATAAATTACTTCATTTGCATTTACCTTTTCTTTCTCTGTAAAAAACTCTCCCTATCTCTCTCTAAAATGATGAACTCAAATTCAACTTTTTGATTTTCTTGAATAAAAATAGATGAAGATTTGGGATAAACCTTAAAAGAAACTTTTTCTAATTTTCTAATCCTCTAATTCTCTAATAATTTTAATTCCATATAATGGCAACAAGTAAAACATAAAATTTAAAAATTAGAAATTATATAAAATAAACTAATAAATATACTAAACAAATAAAATAAGCTAACTTATAAAAAAAATAAAAAGAAGGACCGGATAAATTACGCGGTGGTTTCTATTTTACCATCGGATAAATCACACAGTAGGTAGTGAACCGCACCGGGTAATTTACCGATGGTGAAATAAGAATCATCGTGTAATTCATTCGGTCCCTCTAATAAATTTAAAAAAAAAATTTAACGTTTACTTCAAAGTCAATATTCCCATACAACAATCATAAATCTTTATTCATTTTTTTCTTGAAAAATTCAAAATGTTGAATTTTAATTCATCATGTTAGAGAGAAAGGTAGAGAGAATTTTTTTTAGAAAGAGAAAGTAAAGAAGCAAATGATATTCCGGTGTAATAGGCGAGTAATTTTATATATATATATATATATAGCTCTTCATCGTTGACAGTATCAAACTATAGACCCTTTGTTAATCTCCTTCCGTAGCCGTAGCCATGTCCATATCCATCAGACAACTTGAAACAAAATGATTTCCAAAGCTCTTGTGACAATCAAAATCGATTACGCAAGGCACAAGAACGAAGTGGTGCCTCAGTCAGTGTCCACATAAGGATTGTTTTGTAATTTGGGCATAATTTAGAGATATTTTTCATAATTATCCCTAATATATAATTATAAAAAGTGAGAAATTAAAATTATATTTCAAAATAAATCATGTAAAAATTAATTTGCCTCTTTTGTGACACTAGGGGATGGATTGCAATATAATGTACTTAGATATTTTTTTCTAGAAATATTAATTTTAACTTTCACAAAGTCATAAACGCCATAAACTTTTTATTATTCTTCAATCTTTTTCTCTGTGCTGTGGTTGACTTTTAACATTTTCCTCATTAATTCACGCAATTGTTATGAAAAGAAAAGGACTTGAGGATCGACTTCCCACCTTTATTCAATATTCAATATTAATTCAACTATACTTGGGCTTCTGTATTATGCAGATTATCTAATCTAATCCTATTTCCTCTTCCAAAAAAAAAAAAAAAAAAAAAAACCTTAAAAACAAATGGAAAAATAGTTATTTTGGTTTCCGAAATTAGATCAATTTCATTACTTTCTAAAAAAAATTGAAAACTTTTTCCCACCATTATATCCCTAAAGAACCTACTACCTCCATTATATTATCGATCGCTTAGACATATTTCTTTTATTTTAAAATGTCACTTTTGTATATAAGAGAATATTAAATGATATTTTTTCATATATATTCTTATGTCATTAGAATTACTAAAAAATTATCTAGAAACTTTCACTATTAATTACTGTCAAAATATAATTTAGTCCATTTTTTTTTAATCTAGACAACTCAATTTTCATAACTCTTATGATATGTCCTAAAGTGATAAATAATATAAAATGGAGATAGTACACCGTATATTATAACAAAACTGATTCGTTTAAGCCTATGAAATAGAAATCATTTTTGCCTGTATTTGTATTTTCAAAGAACATAAGGGTTGAGAAAAAATTTATGGACCAAATAATGAAATTGGTCTAGCTTTGAAGAGAAGAAGTCTTTTTTCGAGAAAAAAAAAAAAAAAAGGAAATTAGACTTGGGCTTTTGTGTGAGTTCTGTTCTGAGTATTCACATGTTGGGTTAGGCCCTCCAAAGAAATGGAAATATGAAATATTACTGGACTTTGGCCTTACTGAGAGCAAATTTTTGTTTGATCCCCCAATTTAAAATCAAGATTTAAAGTGGAAGAGAGGAGGCCCCAAAAGTTGACTTGAGAAAATTGAAAGATTGTTGTAATCTTGGGTTGAGACCAAAAAAAAAAAGTAGATCCCAATATATATATATATATATAATAATACACAAAATGATATAGAAGATCAGCATCTTTTTGAACTAGACATATTGGCAAAAAATTAAGAAACTAGACGGAGCCACATTGGGAGAAGGTGTATCGGAGCATGTGTATTTGAATTAAGTTCATAATCAATGAGAAGCATAATCATATATCTCTTCTTACAAATAATTAAATCTTTGTATCTCTTGTTACAAATAATTTGATTTTTACAAAGATAATACAAAATTATCCTTCATATTTTTACGTTTTGTCAAATTAAAACCTATTCCTTTTTGTTACCTCTTAACATTTTTCAAATGGCAAAAAATGTCAAATGCGAAGGTTTCTGATATCTTTGTACGAAAATTATTACGTAAGCACTCATGTTTTGTTCATAAAAGTATAAAATAAGCATAGTAGTACCTTCATAGAATGACAAAAAAATTATACAAGCAAAATGTGAAAGAATAACTATGCACGTGAAAGATGTATACTTCAAAGTATGACGTGACTATCGATTAACAAATAAAAACACTTTATGAACAAACCATAAATAATTCACTGACAAAAACATTGAAAACCAACGTGTTTAAGCATTAACTATTCGAAAAAAGTTAGGTGGCATTTGTTGCTAATCGAGAAAAACTAAGTGGCATAATCAGCCATAAAAAAAGAATACACCCTCCACAAACGTAAAAAGGGAATGAGTATTTTTAACCATGTCATTTTTCAAAAATCTCAAACACAAGATGTGATACCTCTCTCCCAGGTGAGATAAGCATAAAAACTAAGTGCTATATCATATATATGGTGAGAGCTACCTTTAAAATTTTGCACTCAGTCTCGGTTCGAATCGCCTGTACCATTTTATCTACCACTTCCTGTACCATTTCCTAATTTGATATATTTTATTAATAAAACCTATGAAATAAAAGATAAATCATAATAAAAAAAGATAAACCCTAAAAAAAAAATATATTATAAAAAGAAAGTAGTAAAGATAGAGGTACAGAGAATCTAGGTGCTCTAGTCTGTCTAGGATTAAGTTTGAAACACTTAACGAAAATGCTAGGTCCTTAAAGGAGGGGTGAATGTGATATTCTATCTGACATAGGATAAGTGTAATATGTTTGAAATCCAGAATATCGACAAATATCCATAGCACTCCTGGAATATTTATTTTCGCATAACGAGGGCGGTTACCTAGTAAGAGCACGCGGGCCCAAAGCATGATACAAAATCTCAAAATCAAACTCTATTCACACCGGGAAACAGAATAGATTGAATTGAATGAACAAGTTTCTGAGCATATTGGACTGTAAAGCTTTAACTATACAAACATCTTTTCTAATGGGAAATGGTGATCATTCAACAAAATATTTCTCAGGATAGCAAGGAGAAAAACTGAAGAGAAATCAAATAACTGAAAATTGCATACTGATTTAACAAAAAACTGGAAACATGATTTTGTAGCCTAAATTCTGCAAAATTGTTACTCTAATACATTCAATGAAACAGAAAACCATTCTTGATCATGTAACGGCAATGATTTTATTACTGTTTTGTATGCGAGTCGAAAGGCTGACATTGTCAACCAGAACATTACCATTGCAATCAATCCTGTATGAAACATCCAGACCTTCCAAAATAAGGTGATATATGACAGTGTCGTTAGATATATGTACCTCGTTATCAAGATCACCGGTGATTTCATCCTCTTCATAGTTTTCTGGTGTTGGAGAAGAATCATTGTCTGTGCTTTCATTTTCGGTCTTGATTATGGAATTATGAGGCCGGCTTCTTTGAGACGCTGATCGTATATCCCATGTAAGTACCTGTCTGATTAGACCTTGGAATTCATCAACCGATGCATAAAGAGAACTCTTTTCCTGTAGCGAGAAATCAAAACATAAGCTGATTACGGTAGAAGGATTTTGCTTTCTTCTATTTCCCTTGGCAAATTATTTGATTTGGAGAAATGTACGGAGAGGAAGATAAAATGAATTACCACATAAGACCAAGAATTAGCTAGACTGGAAGAAAATTCTTTAGAGAAACTAATAGAAGAGACAGCCAACAGATTGTCCTCCTGAAAAAGAGACATGATTCAGTAAACGAATCATCAAGATATGCACGCACATTCTGCTTGTTCATTAGATTTTCATTCAACAAATAAAGAAGCGAAATAAATTTGATTTAAGATAAGGAAGCATTTACATTAGACAGTATAGACACTTCCAGTACTGGCAATTTTAGGCCATCATGAGTTTGTAAAAAAATGATTATGGCTAGGTTAGTTTGGATAAAAGATCAACAAAAATGCATCCATTCAGGCCTAAAACCATGACTTTAGATGAAATACTGAAGCACTGTTTACCTTGACCCAGTCAGGAATTGTTGCTCCTTTAATGCTGTCACAGTATGGAAGATAAGGTTTTATGTCCAGGATGGGCTGTAAATCATACAGAAGGAAGTAAGCCACACTACTGCAATATCTCCATTTTTATGCGCCATACAGAACTTACTGTTCCATCCACGAGATCCACGCCAGAAAGTAAAACTGTATGCCCATTTACTGCTTCCACCTAAATCATAGAAAACTTATCAAAAACCCAAAAAAAAAAAAACACCTAAATCATAGAAAATAGCATGCTGGTATTATGCTTTATAGACTTATCTGTGCTTAATAATTAATTTATAATTAAATGTCAGGGATAACCATAACATTTTATTACTGGAATGAAAATTCAAAATGGAGAACTTTTTTTTCCTTAAAAAAATAATGTAAAATAGGAAATTTTATTATAATTGAAAGAAGAGGTAGGGTCCATTTGGATTGGATTTAAGAATAAAAAGAGTTGAGATTTTTTACTCGATTTTCATAAAAGGTATATTTTATGTGAGAGAAGTTGTAGGGTCCTATACCTATGAATTCCATTGGACCCAGAAATGATACATTGGAAGAATCCGTGGAATTGTAATTATTTCTACTTCTCGAGGTATAATGACAGACCGAGAGGCTCGGCTAGAAGGAGTCGGCGGTTACTATTTAAATCCAATCCAACTGCAACCGTACTAGAAAGAGGATGATAAATCACCAGGCCAACTATGTTCATAAAATTTTCTTTCAATCATTTCATGAAAAAAAAAAAATCATTTGAGTTATTTTTGAGGAAAGGAATCAAGCCGAAGAATAGCAGTATCTATCTGTCTCAAAAAATTAATTAAACTAATCAGGAAAATGAGTTTCATCCCTCTATTATGATTCAAGAACCTCAAATGGATGCAAAGTCCAAGCAATACGAAATTGGTTTACCATAGTCATAAACTTAGGCTACGGAGGAATTGCCAAACTTAGGCCAGAATCTATGTGAATGCGACTAAAAGCCATTTGGATAAAGTCTATCTTCGGATTATATAGCAAAGTTGTGAAGAAATTAAATTTAATAAAAAAAATCAGTGTCCGTTCAAAGAGACACTTCCAGTCATATTCTTTGTGTAGGAAAAACAGCAATCTAATAGACTATACCTTTGCAACTGTGAGGCCAATTGGGCAGGGCCGATGTGGAGACCTTGTTGCAAAGACTCCCATCCTTCCACCTTTCAATCTTGGTACTCTTACCTATTCATTAGTTAATTTCTTTTAAGTATAAAATTCAGAAGAATAAAGCAGGGGATAAGTAAAAACAAACATTAGCAGCTGAAACCTTTGCTTTGAACTTTGACTGGGATGGAGGTTTCCACAATTTCTCCAAGTCTGTATTTAGATGGAATACATATATGATCCAGCAATGAGAATACTTTTCAAGACCTTCCAGAGCGGCTGGAGGAACACGATCAGTACGAAATTTTAAGCATGCCCGAGCAAGAGGTACAAGAAGAGGTTGTCTTGGTGCCCCATTCCTGAACAAATACAAACATCCAGGAATTTAAAAAGAAACATACTGTGAACGCTGAAGTAGAATGCGGTATATAAAAACAGGAGAGTGAATGATGATAAAACTTGCTAGAACCAAGCAGCAGAAGACCCCAATTTCCACACATATTGAGAAGCCTATTCAAGGTTTTCCTCTCTCTGAATGAGGGAGGCTCAAATATAAAAACAAAGACTTAAGGGATGCCATTATTTCTTGCAAACTGCTAAATTGCCTTTCCATCTAAATACTTAAGCCACTTCAAAGAAGTCTCAAACTTCAATACACCAGTTGAAATGATACTTATTTAAGACCTCAAGAAAAATATGTAAAGATAAAAATGAAAGAATAAGGGAAACAGTTTCAGATAAGATTCCGTAAGGGATATTTATTCGGAGATTTGTATTTTTAGCAGGCACTGTCAAAGTTATTGCTAATCTTGGGAGTTGATTAAAATCAAATTGGATTTATCTCCAATTAACATCAAGTGCTGTAATCAAAAGACTGATAAATCAACATAAGAGTGTATGTTTGGTGAAAATAAAATCTGGAAACATCAAAAGAAGAATGTAGAAGATAAACGAGGAGTCAACAACAAGAAGAAAGAAATGCAGTACATTGCTGATCTTCTCCAGTTTTATTTTCTTTTCACTAATCTACATATTCTTGTTATATATCTCCTTCCTTTTTCCATATATCCATTGACAGAATCAGTACAGAATCATATAGTGATCTCTGATCACTTAAGTGATGATAATTTGGGGTTTTAAGCTTCGAACTTTGAGAGAAAAGATTTAACTTTGCCCTCTAGTCCCTCATGGCCTGTTTCACCGTTTGTTATGTTAGGTGCTTGATATGCATCTTGCATAACTCCAATAGAAATTTAAACTATTTGTTGCAGAAGAACAACTTATATACGAATGGTTAATCCAAATTACCTTGTAGAGAAGCAAGATTGAATGGTGGCAATTGGTGCCATGGGATATGAATTAGAATTCTCTGCATTTGGTTGGGCCAATGACTTCCTTAAAGCCTACATTATTAATTATACAAAAAAAGATATCTATAAATCAACGATAATATAAAACTTGTTAAACCAACAACAGTAGGGTAGGTAGTTAGCTTAATATTTTCTAAGTATTATTATTTAGATATCATATCTGTTTGTTAACCTTGTTGTAACCTTCCTGATTCCTCATGTACATGTTGTATTTAAACTCTTAAGGTAAATGAAAACATATATCATTTCTGAAAATCAAACACTGGGTATCAGAGCTATAGAAGCTAACTACCTACTCTACTGTTGTTGGTTTAACAAAACTCCATCATTTATGAAGTCCAAAAGGTCCTAACGACAAAAAAAAGTAAATGGAAGCATAAGCATCAATATAAACTCCACAAAGTTTGTGAATAATTTGTTAAAGTAAACATCTAAGAAGCAACAAATAAGTTTATATCTAATCTACGGAAAATAAAGCAAAAGATCTGCCCCATAGGGAACAGAAGAACACATGCCTCTGAAGTCTGAGTGCAACATATTGCTAAATTGAAACATTTTAACTCCAATTATCCAAAAGCAAGAAAAAAATTATCCCTCCATTTGCTTCAAAGCATCTTTAAGTGAATTGCAAAAACAATAAGAATAGGCCATTGTAGAAAGAAAACCAAGAAAATCATGTGAAAGTCGGAATATCTAGAATTTGGGATACCTGTTGAGCTCTAATGCGGCCTTGCCTCTCCGCAGCACATTTTTCTAGTGCAGCCTTAACGGATGCTTCAAGTTCTTGAATTTTCTCATCCAAATTCCTTGACTTCCTTCTCCGAAAATAAACTACAAACATTTTTTTAGCAAGAACCCACCAGAGATATGTATCAATCTATGCAAATAGAATTCTTTATGGTTAAGTTAATACTGATCCCAAACAAACCAAGAAGAGTATTTTGCAGAAAAAAGAATACCTGTGCAAGCAGAGAGAGTAACAAAAGCTACCGTAATGGAGAGCGTCAACCATTTGGAATTGGATGCAGCCATTGGAGAAACTAAAATTGAAAATTGCCTATACTTATGTGCTGCGGAGGGTTTTACATAATTGCATTTAACGCCCTCCTATTTTCTCTAAATAACAGTCTCTACCCATAAGATCCCTTAATTTGACAAAGAAACAAACAGAACATGCATAAAGGTCTTCCAAAGTTGACTTTCCCCAAAACCTGATGGATTTGCTGGAATTCGACGGATGAATCTACTGTTCAAAGCTCATAACTTTGACTTCTCCAGCAAAAGGGCTTCTGCAAATGGTAGCTGTAAGTGTATAATGGGGAGTGATAGTGTTTTGGACCCCTGAACTCAAATTTCTCCAAATGGTAATCTGAACTCTCAAATTATTGGTTTTCTATAGAGGGTTCCTTATGGTTACACTAAACACCATATCTTTATGCTTGAATTGATACTTCATTGCTTGCTTACTTAGTATTAAGGGTAAAAACCTCTGAAAAAAGCATAATGATGATTGCTCATACCCATAGTTTATTCTAAAAGGCCAGCTTGCAGCTGAATTGAATAGTTTTTATCCTATATCATTAAAATAAAACCATGTGGTTGTCAAATTTAGGCAACATGGATATATAAAAGTAGATACTCAGGAAGACTCACAGAGCAGGGTCTTTTTCTCTTTTGTTTCTCCACCTGAGCTCATCCGGACACTTTTTCATGTATATCCTCTAACATGTCTAGTACATCATTAATGAATGTGCATCAAGATTCAAGAGTTCAATTTGGGATACTCCGTTATCTTTGAAACGTTATTTTCATAGGCATGTGGAAAATAGGTTCTGGCATTCTCTTATTTCTGGTCTTGGTGGTTTTATCATTGTTACAAAAACAGTGGACAGAAGGAGTTGATAATAGGTAAGGATGTGGAAAAGAAGTTTAATTTACTTCAAAAATTGGCAACTGTGCTTTGTGAGTGCTTATTTTGAAAATCTACTTGATTAACATATACCCAGTATAAACCTGTATGTATATGTCCCGATTCTGATGAAAAAGAATGTATATGTCCCAATTTTTTTCAATTAACTCTACCTGATTAGAGCAGTTACTGCATTTTTTATGCCTCCTCTTTGATTTTTTTGTTTTTTATGAAAACTTGGCAATCAGTTTATTTATTTTAAAACATGGGAAAGAGAATTATTCAGTGATTTGAGACTGTTTTCTGGTTGTTGGGATTGTCAGTGTTGGCTTTGGGGGTGTTGTCATTTTTCAACTTTGCTCATTCAAACGAGACTTTTACTGAGCTTGGAAGCCGTTTCTCCTCAGAGATAACGTTCTAAATTCCAACTTTAAGTTGCCTCCCCAAACTTGCTTTGTTCACTCTTAGAAAGGTAGTGATGATTGTTGTCTCTTTTCTTTAATGTCAAAGTCAACCTTGTCCTTTTACTCGTGCGAGCTAACCGGCCACCACTGTCATCATTTGGACCTTCAGCCAAAACGTAAAGAATTAGAATCAATGTGACCAAACATTGGTGTAGTTCCGTTTTTGTCTTATGATTTTCTTTTGTTTTTTAAAATTATTTTTATTGATCACTTATGATGGTCTTTATTAGATAGATATTCTCTCAAAGAATGTAGAAACTCATTTCTTCGTCAACGGTTTGTGATCTGGTTCATGTCTAATGCAGTAATATTGTAAGATTACGTGAAAACACCACAGTTTGTTCCAAGATGGATAAAAATTGCTCTTGGGTACCATTGTTGGAGGAGTTCACTTTTGCGGCAAATTCTGCCCCCTTCAATAACTGTCATGCTTCTACAATTGTAGAGGTGATGCAGCTTGAATTTTATGATGTCTTATTAAATTAAGTCATGTAGTTACTAATGTGATTTATTGGTTTTTCAAGGTTGACAAAGGGCATTTTATAGTTGCTTATTTTGGTGGAACAGTTGAGGGAGCCCCTGATGTCAAAATTTGGACACAAACCTATAAGGTAAAAATATATTTCATCCATAACTCTTACTTATTATTATTTCTTTCTCGTTAACTACTATAAATGTTATTTCATGAATGCCAGTAACACTCTTTTTATCCCATTAAGTTAAAAAGGTTGAATTTTCTTCTTATTATCTCTCTAACTTTCACATATCTTGTGGATTCAGATGTAACTTCAGGAAAACATCATCATCACTAGTAGTCACGCGCTGCAAGATTTGCCTTCATTGTGATTTCTTTTGGCTATTTATTACATCAACTTGTATTGTCAACTTGCTAAAATTTCTAGTCTAGAAACATTATAGTCTAATTATCCGAAATAGCTGCTTTAAGGCTTTTATACTTTTCTTGATTTTTAAGTTCATGATAGATAAATAACTTGAACAGGATAGCCTTTGGCACCCTCCAGTAATTGCTGATGAACAATACAATGTTTCTATGTGGAATCCTGTATTATTCAAGCTTCCCTCCAATGAGTTGCTTCTGTTTTACAGAATTGGTCAAGACGTTCAAAAGTGAGTTTTTGAATTCTTTCTATATTTAAGTACATCCTAACCATGAATTAAAAGTGTCCCATATTTTAAGTTTTTCCATTTCTTTTGGGTCGTGCAAACTGCTAATCTCCAAATTAGACTTCATGTTATTCCATTCAGTCTTAGCTGATGAACTTTAGCAAATATCAGATGGAGTGGATGTATGAAGCGGTCTCATGATGGAGGTGTCACTTGGACACAGAGAGAACAACTTCCCCCTGGTATTTTAGGACCAATTAAGAACAAGGTATTACTGTTAAATTATATAAGCTTCATATGCATATATTTTTGAAGTACGGTTATTAACTTTTTCTCTATAATATCCAGCCTATCTTGCTCGAAAATGGGGACTTAATTTGTGGATCTTCTGTGGAGAGTTGGAACTCTTGGGGTGCTTGGGTTGAGGTTATATAAGCCATTTTTTGTTTCGCATAGATATCCTCCATCTTACCGTGTTGCTTACTACATTTTCTTACCCCTAAAAACAGATAACTGCAGATTTTGGTAGGTCATGGAGAAAGTATGGACCGATCTATATTGAAAATGAACCTCTTAGTGTTATTCAACCAGTTCCTTACCTTACTGCAAACGGGAACTTGCGAGTGCTTCTTAGATCATTTAATAACATTAGTAGGGTATGCATGTCCGAATCTCAAGACGGTGGACATACCTGGAGTTCAGTAAAGCTTACTGAACTTCCAAATCCAAACTCAGGTAATGATGAAGGAAGTTTCGCCTCACGAGGAAAAATCATTGTGGAAATGCTTTACTTTGGTCAAATCCCTAGCTGCTAACATTTACCAATTCAATGTTTAGGAATTGATGGAGTTAAGTTAAGGGATGGACGTCTCTTGTTGGCGTACAATACAATCTCAAGGGGTGTTCTAAAACTTGCTCTTTCGATGGATGATGGAGACTCTTGGCATGAGGCACTGACGCTAGAAGACAGCGAAGGAATGGAGTTCTCATATCCAGCTGTTATACAAGCCAGCGATGATCTTGTTCACATCACTTATACATACAATAGAACACAGATTAAGGTAAGAAACCTGCAGCTTTATCCATTATTTGATGATAAATCGCATGCTGTTTTGCCAGTCTTTTTTCATTTCTTCATTATGCACACGAAATCCGTTTTCTTGAATGGATCTTCTTACATTTTTGGTCCTCCCCCTCTTCCAACAGCGTGTTGTTCTTCAACTAAATTTATGGAAATGAATGATCTTTGAAGCAACAACTGGAGCTCAAAGGAGATAATGAATAAGGTAATTGGATAATATTTCTTATCAGGGCAATAATAATATGCAAATTTGTTCTATGAAATGCTTCCTAATATAGATCTGATGAGCATAAGTTAGCATTTCATATGAGGAAAAAATTGCTGTGTGAAGTCCTGTATGCTTTTTTTTTTAATTCCTGGATGGTGAAAGTAATAACTTCAAACATATGAGAATTGTTCATAAATTCTTTGGGTGATGCTAAATGGATCGACTTGATCCATTTATTATGTGGATCAAGAGGACTATTAATGTAAATTTATTGAAAAACATGATGCATTCTTCCATTAGTACCCATCATTGATTTTTAGGAAAATTTGAATATAATGAAGTCAAAATTTGGGTTCAAGCATGATCATTTATTAAAGCATGATCATTTATTTTGTTACAATTTTCAAAGTTTTTGAAAATTGTTTTTGATTATTCCCACACTTGACATTCCATTCATGGAATCGTTTCAGCCATGGCCTTTTTTTTGAATGAGAAGATGATGCCTCTTCTTTTATGTAATGACTATTTTAACTGTTTTCCTTTTTCTTTTTTTAAGTTTTAAATTTAATTTTTTTATGCTAAACGACCTTTTGTATAAAGGTTTTTAAATTTCAAAGTTTATTTATTATATATATATATATTCTTCAAGGAATTAGCATATGTATATTTATATTATTTTCCAACACTTTAATTAGCCCAACAACTATTTATTCCCTCCAAAATTAGTCTTATATCTTATTTTGCTCATTTTAATTTGACAATTATTTATTCGTAATATTTTTTGTTCCTGGTGCCACCTAAAAGCCGGAAGACAGCAAAAACTTTTTTGGATACTTTCAAAAATGGTCCCCAAATATGGTTTTGTATCAATTAAAGATCTTGAATTGTAAAGTTCTTTAAAAAAAAATCCTTCAAAATATAGAAAAAGTATTGATCAAGTCTCTCACCTTATTTTTGTGAGGATTTAAATAGTCAACTTTCAAAGTAATAGTCAATCTCATTATACATACGCTCAAACAATTAACCATTACTAAATCCAATATGAATTATTAGACTATATATCGATTTCAAATCAATAAACGCTCAATAGATTTTTTTTATTACCAATACTGAAACTGTAGGAACAATCTGATGGCCTTATGTAAACTAAGGACCTCGAGTTGTAAGGTTATTTTAAAAAATATTCAAAATGTAAAGAACAATTATCAGATTACTTTAAAAAAGTGAAGTGAGGAATTTGATTGATATGTTTTTTACATTCTAAAAGATATTTTAAAGAACTTTACAATTTGAGTTCCTTAATTGATATATGGTCATATTTTGAATGGTCAATTTGAAATTTATCTAAACATATTTTTGCCATTTTCTGCTTTGTTATTGGCGCCAGAAACAAAAAATATCAAAGATAAACGATTGTCGAACTAAAATAAGTAATACATATATATATATGTATATATGTATATAAGAACAAGTTTGGATGAGATAAATAGTTGTGAGACTAAAATAAGTAAAAAAGATAAATGACCAAGTTTGGATGGTATAAATAGTTATATGACTAAATTTGTTCATTACTGTTTTAATTATTATTAAATTATTTCATTCACAATTATTATAATTATATTATTCCACTAAAATATATTCATAATAGTTAATAATAACTATTAAGTAGCGTAAGAAATTTAGATTCGATTGAATTTTAATTTGGCTTGATGTTTTCTCATTGTGTTTTATGAAAAGTAAATTCATTGTAAATGGATACATGCGATTCCTAGTGAAAAGGTGAACAATTTTTCCTTTTTAAAAAAAAAAAATTAATTCAATTAGTCATAGAGTTATTAATTAAATCAAACTAATTCACTATTATTAGCAATAGGAGTGCAGACGATCTGAGTTGGGTCGAGGTTTAAATTAATCGAGTTGCGTTTTATTAAATTTTTTTTCGAATTCGAGTTCGAGCCAAACATCACTGAGATTATTTTTTTAATTCTTCATTTCGAACTTAAGTCGAACACGAGATCTTTGCAAACTTTTTTTGAATTTTTTTTATGGTGTCTAGTTCATTGTGACACTTTTATAGAAAAACGTGTGAATAAATTATATTTTGGTATTATTAAGAAAATAAAAGTATATAACACTATTTAGAGTGAAAATATAAGCGTAAAAAATAAATAAGTAAATTTACTTATAAATTTTTATTTGAGTTCTAATTTATAAGAAAGTAATTAATATAAATTTGCTAATTGAATTTACAATTTTCTTTTTACATTTAATATATGCCTAAAATTTGAACATACTATTTAATAAAATTTATAATAATTAAATTTTTGTTATTCAATTAATTTTCTTTTTACATTTAATATATGCCTAAAATTTGAACATACTATTTAATAAAATTTATAATAATTAAATTTTTGTTATTCAATTAAAAATTTAAGAATATTATATATATATATATATGTTTATCTGTCGAGCTTTTTCGTTGAGCTTCAAGCTGAATTTTAAAAAAGTAAAACTTGAGTGAGTTCGAAACGGGAGTTGATCGAGTTTTTTTATAAACATTTTGTTTACCATTTGATTAATTTGCGACCACTATTTTGGAAGTAAATAAGAGAGAAAGATTAAATATTGAAAACCACTACTACTTCTGTTTCATAATATAAGTTTAAGTTGCTATATTTGGAGTTTTATAATATAAAGTTAATTCCTTTTATAAACTTTTTTTTCCAAGAATACCCTTAATTAATGCATCACTACATAGTAATTTTCAAAACTTAAACTCATTTACATTTGATAAGCCTTAGAAAGAAATATGGAGAGAGGAGAGAGGAGAGAAGAAGATAAAGATTTGAAAGATGGAGCTTATCGAAACTAATAAAGGGGTATTGTAGGTATTTTAGTATAAAAACGGATTGATTTCATAATTTCTTATTTTGTGTGAAAAACAACTTAACCTTATATTATGAAACGAAGGTAATATTTTGGAAGTACATAAGAGAGAAAGATTAAAAACCACTATTCAGTCGTTTCTTTTTGGGATAATAAAACTAACTCGAAAATCTAAAAGTTCAGCACAAAAATAATTCATTTTTCACTTTTACTTTCTCTCTCTAACCCTCTTTGTCTCTATCTTTTTTCAAAAAATATCTTCAATTTTCACTTACAAGATTATAAGATACACATGAATGATTTTAAAGATTATTTGCAAAAAACACAAAAAATGAGTTTTTCTCTCCAAGCTTGCGAAATTCAATTTTGCCTATCGGGAGAAACTTACTTTTTAAAAAATAATTTTAAAAAATAAAAACCTCCAAAATCATCCAAACGAGCGAAATTCTCTCGGTTGTCTGTTCGAGCAAAAATCATGCAAAATTCTTTTTTTTCTTTTTTTTTTTTTGGTCTATTCTAAGTGTTTTTCATCTCTAAATTAATATTTTCTTGTATATAATTTTCAAATAACTCATATGTACTTCCCTACGAACTTCAAAGTGCATAATTCAATAAATTTTGTAGAGATAAATTAGAGAGAGAGAGAGAGAGAGAGAGAGAGAGAGAGAGAGAGAGAAATGAATTATTTTTGCGTAGAACTTTTTGACAAACCTTAGGGGGGAAGGGGAGGGGGAGGAAGGGGTGAATAAGGTTTTTGGCTAATTAAAAAACTTTTGCACAATTAAAATATAGAACCTCCGATTTTGTTTGAAGAAGAATTTAATAGCTCTTTTTTAATAAAATTCCTAACCAAACAAAATCTCTTTAATAAAGAATAATCAAACAATAAACATAGAGATAACAAGTAAAACACAAAAAGAGAGACGAATAATTTATAGTGGTTCATTATCTCAATAGAACTACATCCACTGCTTTGAGACTTAACTTAAGGATTTCACAAATTCCACTAGTCACAAATCTTTAAAAAACACCACAATGAGGATCACCCTTTAAGGGTTTTGCACATAAACGTCAATGATCATAAAATAATACAAGATTATCAAAAAAATAAAAGGATCACCTAAAAGGTTTTTTCATAAAACCTTTGATCACAATATAAGATATGAGAGTAGAGTTGGAACAACGTTACTAAAGAAATTTGAGATGAATAGATTACAACTTTGTGAAGTGCTTCTACAAGCTTCCTTTCTTCCTCTTTGAAAAATTGATCAAACTATATAGCTCCAAGAAGTGTTTCTTTTGAATAAAATAAGGATTATTGAAAATGTCTTTAATTCTCTTAAATGTGTTATTTAAAACTCCTTCAACAACTCTGAATATATGGCTGAACAATAGCCTTTTATATGTGAGGTAAAAAAACCTAGCTGTTACTGTCAACAACGGTCATTTTTTTAAAAGTAAAAACAGAAACTGAACGACTGGTTTTAAAAGTGGATGTCCAATTTTCTTAAAGAATAGAAAATCAGATGATCACTTTTCTTAAGGAACATGACTGATTTTGTAAAACTTAAAATTTCGGACGTTCGATTTATAAATCGGATGACTGGTTTTCTTATGATACTTAAAAGTTTCCGACGTCCGATTTTTAAAATAGGTCATCCCATTTTTTTTTGGGAACAAAAAATAGGATGACCGATTTCGAACATCCGATTTTTCAAATCGGATGATTGATTTTATGAGTCTTCAAAACAATTTGGACGACTGTTTTTAAGAATTGGATGACCTATTTTTCTGTTTTCCAGACTTTATGAAATGTTTGCAAAAAGCAGATTTTATTTCATTTTCAAAACATGTATTCCTGATGCAAAATCTTATAACACGTAACAACTTTAAATCCTCAAAACTTTATCAAGAACACTTAGTTTTTTAAGGATAATTTCTCAAAAAAATGTTTCTTCTAAGGAGCTAACATAAATGATAAAAAATCAAAGAAACAAGTTAGGGAGTTTTACATAAATACCTTATAAAGCTATCCCTAACCATTCTTCTTGTCTTCAAGGTCTCTAACTTGATCAGTTCATCTTCATAAAGTCTTGTAACCTCGAGTGATCTTTTGCTTCTTTGTAGATAATCCTTGAGAATCCTTTTGTGTTTATTTTGTTCTTTTTACAAAACTACTTTTACTATCTCAAAGCACAAGTTAATCATAATTAAAACATTTAAACAAATATGCCCTTAGGGTTTACAATCTCCCCCTTTTTGATTATGATAAACAAAGATGCAAAATAATGACTATATAGAACAGAATAACACAGTTAAGCCAAGCGAATGCTTCAAAAGATCAACATTAAGTTCAAAGCATATAAAAAACATAAGAGAGAGAAAGAATTCCCCATGTTATTTTGAAACATGCCAAGGTTTTGAAGAACAGTTAGAAAACTGAAAGCTCCCCCTTACGACATGCTTTATACAACAAATATGGCACCAAAACGTCATCAATAAAACTCAAAGCCATATAAGCAACAAGGTATAAAGCATAAAGCTTTATATAACTCAAGGCATGTTGCAACACAAAGCATCAAGACACTCAAAATATCAAGGCAACACAACTCAAGACAATATCAACAAATATCAACTAACAATATGCACATCATCAACAATATGTATCTTATATTTCTCCCCCTTAAATACATCACCTTATCAAATACATCACCTTATATTTCTCCCTCTTTTGTCATAAATCAAAAAGCATAAATTATTAAGGGATCATTGAAATAAAACAAGGGAACTCTCATCATTAAGATTTCATCATCAAGTTCCAAAATAGGACAATAAGCCAAAATAAACATAAGTTATGAATCTTAAGAACTTAAAACAAAAGGAATGAAACATAAGCTAATAAACTTAAAAACTTCCCTTGCTTCCCTTCTGTGAAGAGCATCATATGTTTTCTTCTCTTCCTCTTGCTTCTAACCTCATTACCCTTTCTTGAATATCCAATAATTTTCCATCTAGAGCATCGAACCGACTATTCATTGAGGCTTGCATAGAAGCCATCATCTCCATAAGTTGTGACATATCCCCGGATAATTATCCTTCTTAAACTCTTTCTTGTCTCTTTTTCTGTCTCATCTCTCTTCTAAAGGTTTCCTCTTCAGGTTCTTCTTCACTAACCTCTTCATCAACATTCATAGCATCTTCCCCCTCATCTTCTTCTTCTTCTTCTTCTTCTTCTTCTTCTTCCTCATCACTTTCATCATCATCCTCTTGTCCTCCTCTCATTAACATACCTTCCTCATTCCTTGAAAATACCACTCTTTTGAAGGTGTGTTTGTTATAGATTTTCCCAATACTAATATGATCATCAATTCCAACCAAATTTAGCACAAAGTATTGGAAAATCTTAGTGAGAAAACCATATGTCAAACACTTTGTAGAGGAGATTTGAGTAACTAGCATATGTTCAATGGCCATAAATCCAAAATTCATCCTTCTATGCTCATAAAAAGCTAGCATAACAAAAGAGTGCATGTTTGTGATAGAAAAATTGTGACCGACATTAGGAATAATTATGTTGGAAATCATATGGTGTAATAATCTTCCATAAGCATCAAGTTTATTAACATTTCTGTCACCATGCCTCTTTAGAACTTCTCTTTTAAATAATTCCTCAAATCTTTTCTCACTATAATGGTTGGGATCAAAGCCTTTCTTGTTTTTGGTATAAAATTTCATATTATTTTCAGGTGTTCCAAAGATAGAGTTTAACATTCTATCATCAAAAAAGATATCTCTACCACCCACCCTAGAAGTAACCCATTGATAAGTAATATTTCCTTACTTTTTGAACTCTTCATTTGTGTAAATTAGCACAAAATTCGTAAATCATTTCAGGATAGTATAGTTCATTAACTATAAGCAAAGGTCTCCAACCAATATTCTCAAAAAGATTAGGAATAATCTCAATACCTTCCATATCAGATAAATCAACTATGTGCCCTGGAGTAATCTTTCACCTTTTCTTGTCCATTCTTCAAAATTTGTAGCTGCTTTGACCGAAATGAACCTTTCTAGAAGCCTCACTTCACTTGCCACTTTCTTCCCTTTCCCTTTTGAGTTCTTCCGCCCTTACTACTTCCTCCTTCTTCATAATTTTCCCCCCTTCCAATATTTGCATTCTTGACTTTCACCATGTTAGAGAAATTGAAGTAAAAAATGGATTAATCTTTGACAGAAAGAAGATATGGGTGTCAGTTATGAAGAGAGATAGAGTTCAGTCAATGGAGAGGATTTCAATGAGAGAGTGTGTCGATTGTGAGGGTTTGAGAAAGAGAGAGAGAGTGTCGACAATAGAAAGGTTGGAGAAAGAGAGAGTATTGACGGTAGAAACCAAATAGAGAGAGAGAGAGAGAGAGAGAGAGAGAGAGAGAGAGAGAAGAGAGAGAGAGAGAGAGAGAGAGAGAGAGAGAGAGAGAGAGAGAGAGAGAAAATAGAGAAGAATAATGAGAACTTCTCCCCACTTTTGTTTTTAAAAATACCAGTTGTCGGCAGAATAAAACAAAAACAGTCGATCGGGTTTTGAAAACGATCGTCTGAATTTTTAAAAACAAAGAAAATTTCTGGTTTTATGGTCCAAAACTCATGGTTTTTTTGTGAAGAAAAAAAGAAAGAACTTGAAACATTTAAGGAAAAACGGACGTCCGGTTTTTCCCAAGACTCGTCCAATTTTGTAGTCTGAAAAACTCGGCTTAGAAAGTGAAGAAAAATTTGAAACTCAAAACACAAATTAGTCATGGAATTTACCAATGCCAAGTAGTTTCCTTAAATAACAAAAGAATGATCTTCAGAAAGGGATTTTGTAAACATATCAGCAATTTGATCCTCTATGCAAATATATTCTAAAAATACATCTTCTTTTACAACATGATTTCTTATAAAATAATGTTTAATTTCAATATGTTTTGTTTTTTAATGTTGCACAGGGTTTACAAAAAGATTTATTGCACTTGTTTTATTGTATAAAATAGGTATGTTTTTTAAATCAAAACCAATATCAAGTAAAGTATACTTCAACCAAAGTACCTGAGCACACAACAACCTGCTACTATGTATTTCGCTTTGGCAGTTGATAAGGACTCGCTGATTGATAAGAATTTATAGTGGTTCACTCTCTCAATAGAGCTACATCCACTGCCTTGAAATTAACTCAAAGATTTTATAAATTCTACTAATCACAAATCTTTAGAAAACACCACAATGACGATCATCCTTCAAGAGTTTTGCACATAAACCTCAATGATCACAAAACAATACAAGATTGTCAAAATATCAAAGGGTCACCCAAAGGGTTTTCGCAAAACCTTTGATCACAATATAAGATGTGAGAGTAGAGTTGGAACAATGTTACCAAAGAAGCTTGAGATGAATAGATTACAACTTTGTGAAGTGCTTCTACAAGCTTTCCTTCTTCCTCTTTGAAAAATTGATCAAACCATATAGCTCCAAGAAGTTTTTCCTTTGAATAAAATAAGGATGATTGAAAATGTCTTTAATGCTCTTAAATGTGTTCTTTAAAACTCCTTCAACAACTCTGAATATATGGCTGATCAATAGTCTTTTTATGTGAAGGTAAAAAACTAGTCGTTACTTTCTGCAGCAACGATAATTTTTTTTTATAGTAAAAACAGAAACTAGACGACCGGTTTTAAAAGTGGACGTTCGATTTTCTTAAAGAACAAAAAATCGGATGACCAATTTTCTTAGGGAATGACCGATTTTTTTTTACACGTAAAATTTTGGACATTCGATTTATAAATCAGATGACCAGTTTTCTTATGATACCTAAAAGTTTCGGACGTCTGATTTTTAAAATAGGTCGTCTGTATTTTTCTTTTTTTGGAACAAAAAATAGGATGACCTATTTCTTTAAAAGGTTTAAGAAATTTGGATGACCGATTTTATGAGTCTTCACAAACAATTTGGACGACCGTTTTTAAGAATTGGATGACCTATTTTTATGTTTTTTTAGACTTTGTGAAATGTTTGTAAAACACAGATTTTCCTTCACTTTCAAAACATGTATTCTTGATGCAAAAGCTTATAACATGTAACAACTTTAAATCCTCAAAGCTTTATCAAGAACACTTAGTTTTCAAGGATAATTTCTAAAAAAAATATTTCTTCTAATGAGCTAACATAAATGATCAAAAATCAAAGAAACAAGTTAGGGAGTTTTACATAAATACCTTATAAAGCCATGCCTAACCATTATTCTTGTCTTCAAGGTCTTTAACTTGATCAATTCATCTTCATAAAGTCTTGTAATCTTGAGTGATCTTTTGCTTTTTTGTACATTATCCTTGAGAATCATTTTGTGTATCTTTTGTTCTTTTTACAAAATTACTTCTATTATCAGAAAGTAAAATTAATCATAATCAAAACATTTAAACAAATATGCCCTTAAAACTTACACTTTCAGATTTTTGAGTTGATTTTATTAACATCTTTTGTTTTTTACAAAAAGCATGAATTACCTTTAGTTGTATGACTTGATGAAAATATGGCATGAGTTAACTAAGGTATCGAAAAATTCTCAAGATTAAATCATATATTATTTTAATTTTCTATTAAAAAAATCACAAATTTAATGTGGTAGAGAGAAATACAAACCAAATAACTTGTGCATAATGATCCAAATGAATGCTGTAATTTCCGAGACTAAGCATAGAAGAGGAAGGAAAAGAGAAGAAATGTTCCCTCCAATGTCTGAAGGGCATTTTAGTATTTAAACATAGCATTTTAATTCATCTTTTTTATCTCATCTTTTGAACAATTATAGACTTTTGTAAACTACAATGGTTTATGGAGAATGATTCTTTAACTATTTATCAAATTTTAATCGCATATTTAATACTCTTCTGTCTTTTTACTTGTCACATTTTAAATATTATATTGTTTAAGAAAATATAAAATTTTAGATTTTTTTTTTATATATACTAGAATGTCCTTCAAATTTTTCTCTCCCTTTATTATTATTTTTTGCTATTTTTCATGTTAAAAAACAAAAAGATGTTAGTAATATAATTTGTTATTAATGAGATAGTACAATAGGAAGAATATCATTAATTACTGTCTTGAAATTATAATGTAATGAGTAAAAAAACTCAGAAATTATTATAATGTGACAAGTAAAAAAAATTGGAGGAAGTATTATTTAATAATATGCAACTATATTAGTTTTTTGTTTGAAAAAGTTTTATTTTCTTGTTTAAGTTTTAATGAAAATTACATTGTTTTAATGATGATACCATGTTATAATTTTTGGGCTTGGGCCTAACTCACCCCAAAAGGTACCTCAAAAGGGAAAGACTGCCCAAGCTTTTATAAGAAGTAATTATTTTCTGTAATTAGCAGATGTGGGATTCTCAACAGTTTTTAAATTACCGAAGAGTAGTTGCTTTAAAGAGGCTCCGCCAGAGCAGCAGAAAGTACAATAGTTGTCTCAGAAAAAAAAAAAAATAATAATAATAAAGGAAGTACAGTAGATGGAAAAGAGTCTAACAAGATATGGTTAAGAGGAATTATGATCCGTCCTAGTTAATAATAGATAGACATGTACATCACCGGTCCTTCCTACCCACAAAAAGAAGAAAAATACTGTACAAGGCCATTGATAATAAACGACCGAAAAAATTTAGATGAAAATTATTTTCTTTCGCAATTTTCTTGTTTTAGCTCACTTCTCTCTACACTTTTAAATAAACTTGAAGAATTTAGAGAAAAATATGGATAATTTTAATAATTACGAAGATTTTATAGAAGAAAACATCAACTTTTAAAAAAAATCGTAAAAAAAAAAAAAATCAATTTTTAGTCAAAAAGTTGGGTCAAGCACAAGGAGTACCCCCATCCAGCTCAACTGCAGCCCTTTAGAGACAAAAGTTCTTTTCAACAAAAAATTGATGTTAGGGTCTAAGGTCAAGAGTTTATCGTTTAGAGTTATGGTTTAGGGTCTAGGGTTACACTAAACCCTAAACTCTAATCATAAATCCTAAACCCTATACCTTAGACCGTAAACTCTAAACCCACTTAATAATATGTTAAAATTAAATAATTCATAATTATTATGTTTATAAACCCTAGACCTTAAACTATAAACTCTAGACCTTAGACCCTAAATCATAAACCTTAAACACTAAAAGTTAGACCTTAAACCCTATTCCCTAGGACTTAGGGGTAGGGCTTAGCATAATAATAACGCTTATTGACATGTTAAAATTAAATATTCATAATTATAGTAAACATTAACAAATATCATTAATATATCAATAAATATAATCTTAATACATGTGTATATGTTAACAGTTAATTTATTTAGTTCAAAAACTGAATTGTGCGCGAAAACATAATTGAAACAATTAATATAATAACATAAATAAAATTAATAATTTAAAAAAATACTTTACATGTTTATGGTTGATTTTGCGTGAGAACAAAATAATAATAATAATTTGATGAAGATTTGAGTTTGGAAGCTTTGCATTAGAATTTAAAAAAAATTGCATGAGAAGCAAAGAAAAAAAAAAAAAATCAATTTTTAGTTGAAAAGTTGGATTAGGCGCAGGAAGAGGGGTACCTGCGCAACCTAGCTTTTGTCCCTAAAGGGCTGCAGCTAGGCTGGGCGCGGGTACCCCTTTCTTACGCCTAGTCCAACTTTTTTTTTTTTTTTTTTTTTTTTTATCAAAAACTGATTTACTTTTATGATTTTTCTGAAAGTTAAATATTTTTTTCTACAAAATTTTTATAATTGTCAAAATCATTCATGTTTTTCTTTAAAATCTTTAAAATTATTCAAAAAATGTAAAGAAAAGTGAGCGTAGAGAGTGAAAGTTAAGGAAGGAAAATGATTTTCACACAAATTAAAATTCACGCGTGTCTTTTATTGCCCCCTTTTTATTATCAATACTCCAAGACAAAGATCATATTTAAAATGAAAAGTGATGTTCACCCTGCATGCCTATAAACTATTATTTCTTTTCATTGATACTTATAATTTTTTAAAATTTTTCTACGAAAGAATCATTTATATATCCAGAATCATCTAATATATGTAGGTTGATATAATAAATTTTATTCTATATCCTTGTCACTGTAATAAACTTTATGCGGCAAAATTCGATAGACTTTAAGTATGCCAGATGCACGTGTGGTTGATAAAAAAATAAGAATGGATGAAAATACCCTTAATAGGGTGATCACATATTTTTTATATATCTAAAGTGGGTAGAATTTCATCGTATGGAGAAATTTATTATATTTTACAATGGCATAAATAGTTGTCTGATTATGAATATTTAAAAAGATGTTTATGGGTGTATGAACCGGAAAAGGGTTATATATATATATATATAATGGATTTCTGAAACCTAAACGAGAAAAAGTAAAAAAAGTAAATTGGGATTCTTTTTTTTGTTTTTCGGCTAAATAATAAATTGGGAATCAATTCACACGCACACCAACAACAATAAGAGTGGAGGTAGGCCATATATACGTACTGTGGGCAGCCCAACTAAGAACTTGATTCCGTTACATGGGTGCTTCAGCCCGCATCCCTCTCGTCTTATAAGCCACGTATGAAGTCTGCTCATGATCATTGAATTGGGCAGCAATGGGAAACATTGGCCCTATTCTAATCCAATCTCTTCAATGGGCCTGACCTTAACAACTACCCTTTGGGCTAAGAAGGTGGGATCCTCACCCGTGGTTTAGATATGCTGGATTTTGCCATGTCGACTTCATAGGCTATATATGGGCCGGCCACACCCGGAACTGACATAAATGGTCCAAGCCAGCTCAAATCCAGCTTGGATATAATTCTCCGAATTCTGATTATAGATGGTAAATTTGTTAGAATTTAATATTTTTTTAAGATTCGAAACCGATAGTTTTAGATAAAAAGATTTTACTAATAAAAAAAACTAATTTCTATTATATATATACATACATATATACATATATACACACACAAGTATATATATTCTTAAGAAACTATTGTTTATATTTATAACATTACACACGATTTTTTTTGTTGTTTAAACAATTAAATGTAATTTTTGATTTTTTAAAAAATTTCTTGAGATATTTTTGGACCTTAATTATTTTTTAAAAAATAAAAATAAAAAATTTAATTTTTTATTCGGTAACCGGTTAGTAGCTAATGAAGTGTTTCGTATTGGTAAAATAAAAATTACCTATTGGTAATTGGTATGGAATCGATGATCGATCAAATAATTCATATCTGGTTAATCAGTTAGTTATCGTACTGACACCATTAAGTCGAAATCCAACCCATTTATAAGGGATTCTGTCTGTAATATTTTAAGAAAAATTAACTTCTATCAATATTTCTCTTTAGTCAAATTTCATACTTTTTTTTATCATTCAATAATTTTTTAATCTCTTTTCATACTATTTTATCACTTCTCATATTATAATTTGATTTGATTTTGTACACCTACCTTAACACATGTGGAAAGAGTTTGCATGGACTATTTTACCATTGATAAATTTTTTACATGCTCAAATCTCATTAAATTTTACCATATGCAATGATAAAATGATATGAAGGATGGGATAAAAAGTAATGAAATTGAATACTGTTCCCTACCATAAAAAATTATATAAGAGGTTTTAAGGTGTTTGAGGATGTGAATATCAGTCATTTATACTTTTCAATAAGTATTTATTGCATTTTTTTATGTTTATCTATTTTTTTTATTATTTATTCTACTCATTTTTATCTATTTATCTCCTTATTTATTAAGGGTATAGAGAGTTTATTATTTTCAATATTTTTAATTCTTGTAGATAAGTTTAAAATTTTTTATATTTCACATCGAATTATGGAGTATAACTTTTTCACAGCTATAGTGTTGTCACAAAATAATTATTTTTGAAAAAATTAAAATTAAAGTGAATTTAGAGTCCCCCAGGAAAAAAGAAAAAGTAAATTAGAGTCATGAAATGACATCACGCAAGAGATGGTAGAGGGGGAGGATGACGTTGTAGACTTGTAGTGTAAAATATCCGGCTCAAAACTAAAACTCGGCGCGAGTTTCGGGAGATATGCATGTTTTGAGGAGAAAAACACTTGGCTTTTTGCATTAAATGAGCGAGTTCAGGCTCCAGACCGCAAGGTAATGAGACAAAGGCAAGGCAAGCTCGTTTAATTTCTTGCGCTTTTTACTGAGAAAATTTCATGGGAATTGATAATGTGACGGCAACAACAAAAAAAAAAAACTTGGGGTGTTGGATCCCAATACAAGGAGGAAGGTCCTCAAACTCATTAATTCAATCTTCACTAAATATTCATCAGTGCCTGTCCAATGGTTGACTTCACGTTTTCAAAGGAAGACCATGGTTATAATAGAAAGATAGAGAGACAATGTCATAAAATTGCAAGTTTAATACGCTCACCAAAATCATTTATTGCATGTCTTAAGTCTTTAATAGGAAGAGGAGGGTCAAAAACAAACTTCTACACATCATATGCTCCTTCCTACGGCCTCCAGTCAAATATACAAACATTTAATAATTTTTTTAAATATATCATAATTTATTTTATTAGAATTGAATAGCCTTTTAACTCTTAAGAGAAAGTGAGAAAAAAGAGAAAAGTATAATTTCGATATTTGAAATTAAAAAATATCTTAATTTTAGAAGTATTAATTTGTGTATATTATTCAAAAGAACTTATATTTCTAACTGAAGATAGTACTATATATATATATATATATGTATAGAGGTACTTTTAAACTTCTTATGCACGTAAATTAAAGATTTTAAAAACAAGATACTTTCTCCGGTCATAAATATAAGGAGTTTTAACCTTTTATACATAGATTAGGAATCTTAAAAAGAAGACAAATTTTTTACCATAATACTCTTTTTATCATTTATAAATGAGGAAAGAGGCAGACATTAAGAGTGAAATAAATTAATCGAAAAAAGGGTAAAGATGAAAAAATGTCAATAAATATTATTGAAAAGTTGTAAAACCCTTTATATTTTTAACCATCCTCAATGGGTAAAATCCTTTATATTTTCTATCTGAGGGAGTAATTTTTAGATAAAAATATATTATATGCCTTTAATAAATAATGAAAAAGATAGTAGATCATAAGTGTGGAATAAATGCATAAAAAGATAAGTAAAGAAGAAAAAAAAGCAATTAATGCTCACTGAAAGATGTAAAACGACATATACTACTACTTTTGCTCAGAAATATAAGTCCTTTTGTACTCTTGCTCACATATTAATATTTATGGAATTAAGATGTTTTTTTAATGTCCGAAACTCAATTTATCCATTTCTCTTTTTCCTCAACCCCTTCTCTCTCTCTCTCTCTCTCTCTCTCTCTCTCTCTCTCTCTCTCTCTCTCTCTCTCTCACCTCAAGAGTCTAATATTTAAGAGTTCAAGATATTAACTAATTACAACACTCTAATAAAAAATAAGCAAATGAAGGTATATTTAGAAAAAATTATTAAATTGTTATAGGAAAATGCAAAAGGAATTATATTTCTTATTATCTTCAAAAGTCTTAAAATGACTTATATTTTCAATATGAGGTAGTATCCTCAAATACCCTGAAAAGATTTATATCTACGACTGGAGGTAGTAGTATTTTTGAATACCTTCGTGTCATATTATAAAGTTATTTGTTATTTCACACAGATTAAGAAAAATATGAAACCAATATATTTTTTAAAATAAAATACCTCTATAATGCTCTTGTATTGATTTAATAAATTCTATTTTTCAAGACTTATCATCTCTCTCCTTTCATTTCTCTCCATATTTCAAGATTTTATTAAATGTGAATATGTTTAAATTTTGAAAATTATTAGATAATAATACATTAATTGAATAGGGATATTCTTAAAAAAATTTATAAAAAGAAATTATTATATAATATAAAACTTCAAATATAAAAATTTTACCTTATATAAAACGAAGATGGTACATGTAAAATCCTGTCATTCAATATGTTTGTTAAGTTCCTTAAATTAAGATTTATTTCTATATGTTTCTAGAATCAAGAGAATATAGCAAAAACAGGAAGAGCCACTTATAAATACGTTCTTCCGATTAATCGTGTGTTAATAGTGATTATCCAACTCATATTATCTTTGAAAAAGTCAGTAACTTTTTTTTTCTGAAAAAATTTACATACCATAGAAGTTATTTTTTACGTTTAAGCTGTTGATATAGGTCTAGATTAAGAGACTGTACCACGTTAAATATTTCTTATTTTATTTTTTTCTTTATATTTTGTGAGTGTTTTCGCGCATTATCAGTTCCTAGCAAATGGTATGAGAACTAGTTCATTTATAACTACTAGTATTAGAGTTGATTTAAACCTAATAAGTGATAAGGTCCAACTTGAGAACAAAGAGGTATTAGAGCTGAAGATTCAACCTAGAGATAAATATAGCCAAAGGTCGTTGGGTTTGGGAGGAGAGAGATCCGAAAGTTTAACTTGGGAGGAAAAAGTTATCAATTAAGATTTAAACCAAAGGAAAAAAAGTAAAAAAATGTACGAAGTTCAGGACTAATAAGGAGAGAAAAGGAAGCGTGAACTATCAGGTCATTCTTTGAATAAACATCTCCAAGAAAATAAATTGGAAGAGTAAAAGAAAAAGCCCACGAACACTTCAAAAGAGAGTTTGGTTTTAACTTCTTATTCGGTTGTGATTTGAGAAATTATTATGTTTCTCTCTCAAATTCATTAGAATTAGCATTCTCTCAATATTTTTTTTTTGAATTAGAAGTTTATATCAATTAATGTAAAGGGATGAACAGTTTATGATATTATATAAATATTATGAGAACTCCTATTTTAGAATTGGTTGCGTCAGTTATGTGTACGCCAACTCAATCACTGAGTTTTATTTTATTTAGGTGATTTGTAATTTTGACCGTTTAGAAATTATATAATAAAAATTTATTTTTGGGGTTGTGAACATAACTTTGTGTTAGGAGATCGAACCACATTAAATTTTAATGTTATATTTCTTTTTTCTCTATATTTTGTTTGTGCTTCCACCACCCGGCTCACTAACAAGTGGTATCAGAAACATATATTTTAACATAATCCGTGTTTTTCATTTATCTTATTATAAAAATAATATGATATTTAATTAATGAACTTTTTCTTCACTAACCCTTTCTTAAAAAATAAATTCTATCATTTTTAATTTTTTTTTAATGAAAACATGTAGAGATAACAATAGTGATATATTGATTTGAAAGGTATCCTCCTATTTATATAAAAGAAAATTCATAACTTCACATTTTTTAAAGGACTGATGTCTAGGATCTGTAAGTACAAAATTAAGGATTTTAATGTTTTAAGTTAAAGTACATTTTAAGAAGAGAGAGAAATTTAAATATGAAACACATTATTAAAGACATAAATAAAGTTCGGCAATGAACACAACTGAACCTATAATAATGAGAGGCATATTTATCGCCCTTTTCCAACACCTTCCTAAGTTTTACTCTTTTACCAAAAAAAATATAAATAAAGTTAAAAATTACATATTAGATACTCATTAAGAAATATAAAATAATAAAAAATTAACTTAGATTTTTATGGTGCAATTTGTCAGTGAAAATCTTATATTTCTAAAAAAATAATTACGTCTAAAAAATATTTAAAGTCCTAAATTTTTATTTGTAGATAGTTAATTTTAACTTTTTTGCACCTTTAAATTTAAATGAAAATTAACTTATAATTCTTAAAATATCCCGTAATCATACAAATTGCAACCGATTGATAAAAGAAGTTGAGATTGATTCTTGACCGTTTGGTTTCTGCGATTGAGTTTAGTCTCTACGACCGATCAGTCGAAATTTAGTCAAGAAAATTTGCAGCTTCAAAGGGATTTTACTAACTTTTTTTTATCTTCAATTCTTGAATTTGTTCTCCATATTTGATATTTAGGGATTATGGGTAGGCTGCCTTTAGTGAAATTTCAACGAGGGGAATAAAAGGTAAATTATCAAATAAAAATAAAGTTCACAACCTTATTATAAATAATCTTTAACTTGGAATTTTTTTTTTTTTTTTTGTTTTAAAAAAAAATCTTAGCTTGGGAACGCTGGAGATTTCCATCTGATCGCACTTGCAGTGGCTGGTTGTATGACGTCTCGTTTTTCTATTTATAAGTAAAATCAAGAAAAAAAATATCTCAGCAGCTCCTGGATAGTTCCTTCACTTGAGCTGTGTTATAAACATAGCATTTACTTAAATTAGGGTTTTTCTGATATAATACAGATCCCTTTTCTTCGGAAAAAATCAAAATAAATTAGTTGTTTTTTCTGACTTCATCATCATTAATAGTAGTATCATGTGTAGATCCGGGTATATACCTTGTCTCTCTGATTTCTTTTGGTCGAAGTTTCTAAATGCTAATGGCTGCTTCCTTTACTAGTTACTTGGGTTTTCTTACTTTGCCATGCAGACTCCTAAGTGTCCAACTACAACCCTAATCCAAGTGTCCATACCGCCAAGTGTCTTACTTCTTCTCTTCCTCGTTCCATCTCGATATAAGCAATATGACTTAAGAACAAACGTGATCTATGACATTTTTTTCTTGGAGAAATGTTCAATCTGTTCTTGAAACTTTGGGCCCATAAGATATTCTTTTCTTCTTTTTAGTTTCATAATTTTATATGTTACTAAAATAATTTCATGATTTTTTTAAAGAGATTTTTGGATAAAATAATATATACAAATGAAGAATCTACATATATATATATATATATATTAATCTGTATTCACCTCTGCCTCTGTACTTGGAAGTCAAACTATGAGAAAAGCTTACTATATATAGGGTGCTAAATATAGATAAAAACCAACACCAACAAAAACAACAATAAAAACCATTACGTGTCTTAGCCTAACCTCACACCAATTCACTATGCAGAATACAAACACAGCAGTGACACGGGTATGGAAATCAAACTCCTAGGCAGCAAGACAGCATGAACAGACCATCCTAATAAACTCCCTTTAAGACAGGCCTTATTTATTTATTTATTTATTTTTGAGAAGTTGAGGCGTTCTTCTTGTAAAATCAAAATGGTACAAAACAAACTGCATGAACGTAGTTTAATTGGTTTTGGAGTTACAGAGTTAATAATAAGGATTAAGGTTCAAATTCTGACAGCGGCAATGTGGGAATTTTAATCTCTCTAATGTATGGTAATATTTTTTGCGCACTAGAATTTGGTCTCCAGTCTGTAAGATCAATGAATCACCACGATTTACATCCTCCACTTAAACATCGGGCAAATTTAAAAAATAATACAAAACAAGCTTGGGAATGCCACATAAGAAAAAATAGGGAAAATGGTCAATAATATATTAAAGTTCGTGATTAATATCACTTAAATCGTAAGAAACATCATTTTATGTGTATGGTTAAAGTAATTTTAATATAAGTATTAAAATTATATGTATGGTTATGCATGTGTTAGAATTTGACCTGAATTCTTTGCTAAGTTGATTAGGATTGGAGGATTTTATGTAATTCAACATTACTTTTGATATTAGAATTACTTTTGTATGGCTTCTTATATAAATGAGTTTGGGTTAAATTTTTTATAGTATATGTTATGGAATGATGAACTGGTGATCAGCTCTGTTACATAACAAAATCTTTCACAAATTATTACAAAAGCAGCGGAAAAACAAACATATAAATAATCTAATCTATTATAATAACCGGATGATGGAACCTGATAATAACTCTTAAAAATAGCTTTTCAAAATCGGATGAGGTATCCAAAAAACAGACTACCGATTCTTCTTCAATCCAAAGTACCTGCAAAACAGATAAAGCTGGCAAAAATTGGACGTCCGATTTTTGTCACAAGAGATATCCGGTAATAAAATTGGTCGACCGTTTTTTAAAAACGGACGAGCAACACAGAAAACCGAACGACCGGTTTCTGTAGACAAGAAGGGAAGAGGGATATTCGGACACCAAAAACGGACGAAGGAGAGAAAAACCAGACGACCAGTTTTGCTAAGAATACAGAATCTCGATCAAACCCTCAGAACAATGGATGAGCCTCACAAAATAGCAGACTAATCTCTCACTCTCGTTTCTCTCCTTCACAAGCTACCCAAGCTCTCAGTCAACCAAGAATGGTTAATAACGGCGGCAGCAACAGAAGAATTCACAGAGAACAGACAATAATAGAGGAAGAAGAAACTAAAGAGAAGAAGAAGAGAGAAAAGATACGTAAGAAAGCTTCACACAGAGTTATGTCTACTCTATCATCAATAGTGAGGATGAGAATATTTATAGAGCTCCTAAGATAGACTTATTCAACAACAGATAAGTCACCTGGAAGAATAGTTCAAAACAGAATAGCTAGTTACCGGAAGACTCATTCAAAAGACCAACAGCCAAGTCACCTGGGGAAGACACAGTAAAAGATTGGGTTGTTACCAGCCGACCCTTCTCGGCATCTTCGGGTAAAAAGGAAAATACTCGATCCTATTTGTGAGGCACATGCCAACTCATCATAGACTCATAGAACATGGGCTGAAAAAATAAAAATGTGGGAACAAAGGCCCAACAGTCCTACAGTATGAAAAATATTTGTGCTTATAGTGATTCTATAAATTCTTGATTTAACCAATTTAGTTATTTTTAAGAGAGTAGTTGTATTTAAACATTGCTCTTTGTGCATTTGAGAGAGTTTCTCTATTTTGTTCCATAGTGAATTAGCTTGTGGATTTGATTTTCCTCTATCTATGAACACAAGTCAATTGACCAAACTACGTAAATTTCTTATGATTCTCTTCATTGCTTTCATATTATTATTCTATGCGATATAGGTTGGTTCTTGATTATTTGGTTTAGGTTCAAAAAGTTAGTATTGAAGCTTTGGTTGATTCTAGACAAGATGACTTTAGTCAACGTCTAGCGCGACATTGAAAAACTTGATCGTGATTCAAAACTTCTCCTTTGGCAAACATGAATGAAAGTAATCTTTGATCTCGAGGATGTGCTGCTTGAAGTTCACAAAATGCCAACAAGCATATATGTTGAGATTTATGTTTAAAGAGTCTCTCTATTATATAATATGCAGAATATAATAAAGTATATTATTTATTAATACAAGACTTTTACATTATATTTACATAAGGTGCATGTATCTTAAGTAGATAGTACACGTGATGAGTCATACTTCACAGAAGGTGCAGACTTTTGTTACTTACTTTACGAGAAAACTTTTATTCTTGGCCGGCTAATGGAATTGTACATATGCCATTATATAAGAGGTCATTGATAGTAGTTTTCGAAATGATGACTTTCACTTGGTCAGTAAGTGTCTTTCTCATCAGTGATTATGCAAGTGTGCTTGTAGCACATAAAACTTGACCTTTTGATCATGGACGGATCGAGGGTGGGGGCACGTGCCCCACTCACCCACACCAAAGAATGATTTTTTATAATTGTAAATTGAATTCTCATGTTATACAGCTCCATTTTTGTATCAATTGAGTTCTAATAGATTAAATATTTCTTTTTTTTTTTTCTAATAAAAGGTCTATCTTCGTCTTTTAATAAGTCAATATTAATTGATTTAGTACCCAAAAAAAGAAGTCAATTTATATTATTAATTAATTAAAATATTTTTTCAATTTAGGATAAATGATTTTTTTTAATATATATTGGAAGAGGGGATGTGGTTCAAACTGAAGACGACTTCTACTCTATTAAGGAATGCTTCTCCATTGGGTTACTACCTTCCCCCCTGAACGCATGACTTTTAGACCTTTTATTTATTTTAATTCTAAAACATAGCTATTTTTATTAAATAAATTACTTTTTTATATAAAACATATGACACTTAATAGATATTGCATTAGAATAAGAAATTATAATTTAAACATATAAGTTCTAACAATAGAAAATGTAAATTCTATTAAAAGGGGAATAAATCTCGTATCAGGTTGGAAAGGAACTCCCAATCTTTCAGTTGGGGACATAAGCTCTTTGTTGTAAATTCTATTAATTTTAGACAATATTATGTACCTCCACTAAATATTTGTTCTAGATCTATTAGCACCTGTGATATTAGTTTCTAGAAAGTACTATAAACATAGAGAAACTAAAGATTCACATGCAACTGCATGGGCGAATGCCTTATGGTATTCACATAAGTTGGCAATCTTGCGAAGCTGGGAATTTTCTACTTTGGTATACTAGTTGAGAAGGACCTTACTCATGGGATACATGTATTTTGTATGCTGGGTAGATGAACTTAGTTAGTTATGACGGACTTGTGTGTTTGCTTATATGAATCACCCCTTGTGATTCTCCGTGTTAATCCAAAGACTAGGTCCCTGGTAATAAGACTCTTTTGTTTGCCTAAAGGTCGCTCCCTGAGAAAGTAGAAACATTAAAGAGTTCGGATTAGCGAATTAGAGGTCTAAGGATGGTAGATGTCATTAAGGAAAGTATTAGTACATTTTTCCTATACTCAATGATGGGTGCAAGAGGAGCATTTTCGTTATTACACCTATAGGTCAAAGACACTGTTTTCCACACTTTTTTTTTCTTGGGGTTAATATTACCATACAGTGATGATTGTAATTATTTACAATGGAGATGCTACTATTTATAGCAAGAGCATTTTGATCATTATATTTAACTCACGAAACAAATGGTTTATTGGTCTCTTAAGTAGCTTAAGTAACCAAGTGATTATTTAATCACTACTAAAAAGATATGAGACTTATTTGAGAGGTTCTAATTAATTAATTAGGTCCTTAGTATTAATTTACTAAGATGAAGGACCAAGCAATTAATTAAAGAAAAGAGTATAATTAATGGGTCCTTAATAATATTATACTAATTGGGTCTGGTAATTAATTAATTGGGTTGTATAATTAATTGTATTAGGAAATGACCAGCCTACATTAGAGTTATCCCTAAGATATAAACTATAGGCATTTGGTAAAATAATGGTCAAATACACAACATATACATCGTTAATTCTACTACGAGGCTCTGTTACTCCTTCTATTAGCCAAAATAGTCGTTAGGTATTGTATTGTTATTTAATAGTTAATACGTTAAGCCACCATATTATGGAAATAGAAGAGAAAGGGTAACTTTATTCCGCGATAATATGAAAAGAACAATGTTCAAAAGAACAATGTTTCCTAAAACACTAATATGTTTGTAATGTGTTTTAATTGTTTTGTTTCAAAAACTCTAATATTTTGTTTCTTTTTAATATTACAATAATGTCTATGGGAGGTTCTTTTAAGTCTTTTGGGTTTTTTCTATTAGAGAATAAGTTATTTGCCCAAACTAATATGGACTATATAAAAGGAACTTGGACATAGTACTCATATGTGTTAAGTACAAGTATGTCATAACAGACCCTGTACAAAGATTGGGGATGAATCCACTAATGAAAAGTGTAAGGTTACGCAAAAATGGAAAGGGATACTAACTAAATAGTGAAATACTGTGTGTTAGCTTCTTTGTGTAATTCTCTAAACATAATGCTTCGGCATTTAACTCTACAAGAAATATATGGGCCTTACAAAAGTTTTACATCTTTGGCCTTATCTCTAATTATTTATCTTCTAGGACTAAGGATCAAACTGAGAAGGTCAGATGGAAGATTGAGTTAAATGTTAAGATCAAAAGGGCTATCTTCAACCCATATTGTGTCCACTCGAGAAGTGTTTCATGGTAGAAACAAGACCGTCCCTCACAGTGGCGGAACTACATTGGGGCTCGGGCTCACACCCGAGCCCCCTGAAAAAAAAAAACCTTTAGGAATTTTGATGTTTTTACAATTAAGCCCCTCCAGTTTTGAATTTTTTTTACTTGGAATGCATCTATTTTATAGACGAAATTTTGTTAAAATTTTTAATGTTAATCAGCCCCCAAGTTTTTTGTCCTGCTTCCGCCACTGGTCCCACACTAAAGTAATGGTGAAATGTATCTTTGGTCGATTGTTTACCTAGAGTCTTTATTAATAGTTGAATCTTCATAGATTCGAGAACTATGTCTATAACTCCCACTACAAAGAAAACACTAAGATAGCGACCGCTTGCATCGGTCGCACAGTTAGCGACAGCTTTGCGACCGATAAAGACTGTTACAAACTTAGTGACCATGTTAGCAACCGATATGATAATCAGTTGCTAAGTGTTACAAAATAGTGACCGGTACCCGACTGATGTTGACGACAAACTTTTTTAAACATTGGGAATGGTGTGCAGACGCCAGTCGGTCGCATGGTGCCCTAAATTATTAGCTCACTAGGTGCAAACCCTTCCCTCCCTCATATCCTTCAATTCAATTTCCTCACCTTTCTCTCTTCTCCCCTGCGACCACTCCCAGCGACGCCTTTCACTGCGACTCTGGCAACGACCATCACTTCCATCTCCTACTCCTCCTCTCTTCTTCTTTCTCTGATTTCCTACTCTCCATCTTCTCTTGTCTTTCTAGTTTTCTCTCTTATCTTCTCTTTGCTCTTGTCTCCGCTGTTGTCCTTGCTGCTGGTGCTACCTCTGCTGCCGCTTCGCTGCCGAAAAGGACCTCTTCCCTCAAGCTGCCAGAAGAGTAAAAGGTGAGACCATTTTTTACTTTTGAAATGCTTTCTGCTATTAATATTGAAGCCACCTTTTGATTTTTTGAAATGCTTTCTGCTATTAATATTGAAGCCACATTTTGATTTTGACATTCTTTTTTTTGCTATACATTTTTTTTGCTTTGTCTAAAATGAATTTTAGTGATATTAGAAAGCATTGTTTTGAACTAAATTTCTAGAGAGAGCATGCTTTGGGTGATTGTTTGATTTTAGTTGATTTTAAACCTGAGTACTTGGAGAAATGGGTTTTTGAAATAGTAATCTACACCCTCTGGGTTTGGAGAAATAATAGAGTCTTCTGTATTGTATTGTTGTGGTGAATTTAGGAGCTTAATTAATTCAAATATGCACTTTTTTTTTGCTGGAAATTCACATAAGCACTTGCACCCATATAATAGTAGCCTCATTTTCAGTTTGAACGGAAAAGAACATCATAGGTTTAGCTTGGACTAATTGATATTATATTTGTTGTCAATGACTTTGTGTAACTTGCATATGTTCCAACTGAGAATGATCCCATGATTAGTCTAAATTTTGATAAATCATATGTCTAAAATTTTGATTAGTTTACATATATCCATGCCTGAAATTTGATAAATTCCATGATTAGTCTAAATTTGTTATAAACCATTAAAAATGAACAAATTGAGACAAGAAAAAAAAGTGAATGATCATATAAATTTAACTAATGATTAGCTACGAATTTCAACAAGAATAATCTGTCCCTTGTATACATACATATTTAGTCGAAGAAATTGTCTATTTGACTTCTTGATTTTTTGTGCTTCGGAATTGTAGTACACTTCTAAATATACCTGCACAAAATCAATTAAAAACACAAACAAATGGAATATTTCACCAGCAAAAATATCAAAATTTATAGTTGTTTGATAGTTATGACCTTGGATATCATATTTTTGATATGTAAGGCATCTTTATAAAACATCTTTATATACATGTTATAAGTCATCTTTAAAATATATTTTGGAATTATTTGCAACTTTTGACCGTGGATAACATATTCTCATAGTATGTTTGTAGAAACAACTTGTTCTTAAATTTATTAGAAATGTTAAATAATGCACTATGCATCATAATTTTGTTATCACATTTGTGGGGGACTTTGATATGTCCATTTGAAATGTTAAATAATGCACTTTGCATCTCTCTAATTAAGCGTTGTAAGTCATTTTGGTTTTGATTTCTAAGATTTTTTCTCTTGAAATCTTAAAGGGAAGTTTTTCATAAAACTTCAGAGGGTTAAGCATCAAACTTCTGCTTCTTTTCTTCTGCTTCTAAGGTATGACTTTCTCTTGAATTCTTATGTTTATGTGTTGATCTTTGATTATTGTTTGCTTGTTTCCTTTTTGGGATTTTGTTGGTTTGATTTAAATTGGTTATGAAATCAAGAATGACTAGATATTAGAATTAGATTTTGATTAAACTTCAGGATTGCTAAACTTGTAAAACATGAAGTATATTAAAAACTTTGAAGTACTCTTAATTGTGTTTAATTAATAGTTTTTGTTAATTAATTATTTATAGGGGAGTCTGAACTCTTCAATGTTCAATTGTTTATGGGGAAGCCCTAACTCTTAATGTACAATTATTTTTGGGGAGCCCGGACTCTTTAAGATCGTATATGTTGCATTTGAGTGGCTTTTAAATAGGAAAAATGTCCAATTTACAGTGGAGTCTCTGTTAAAATTTTTTCAAATCTTAGAGAATGATACGTAGATGTCTAAGTATCATTATAAGTCATCAAAAGCAAAAAATAGAAGTGTTTGGTGCTTATATTATTCTCTAATTACTTCTAAGTTAAACCAAAAGTAGAAGTCTTTGTCTTCTATTTTTGAACGCTTAATAGGTATTAAAATTAAAAAAAAAAATAGAAGTGTGTGTGCTTCTATTCTCTCTTTACTTCTAAGTTAAATGAAAAGTAGAAGTCTTAGTTCTTCTTTTCTTAAACGTTTCAACGGTATCAAAATCAAGAAATGGAAGTGTTTGTGCTTCTATTATCTCTTTAGTTCTAAGTTAAATTAAAAGTAGAAGTTTTTGTTCTTCTATTGGACGAAAATTTCATTCTTGAACGTTTCAATTTGTACTTGTACTATATTTCTTCACTTCCTTCATACTTTAAACATATGTCTTCGCTTTCTTTATATCATGAATAAGATTAATTTTTTTCCTTATATTCTTTTGACTGTAGAAGAGTTATGGAGCAGGGCAGAAGTTAGATGTATAGGAGATGTGTGCCTAGAGTTAGGGGACTTAGTAGCTAATTTGTGAATGGGGTACACCGATTTGTGGATTGGTGTCTTTCAACAAATCATGGCAAGGAACATGAGATATGGTGTTCATGTGTGAAGTGCAAAAATAGAAAGTTAATAACCGTGGTTGATTTGAAGTTGCATTTGTTTAAGTGGGGGTTTATGCCCGATTATCATAATTGGACATGCCATGGAGAAGCGGTGTGGGGAATGAATGTGAGAACGAATGTGAGTACTGTAAGGGAAACAAGTTCGAGTAGAGCTAGAGAAAGTAGCACGTATCGTGAGATGATATTTGATGCTACTGGACTGAGCTTCGACCCCAATTTGTCCAATTATACTTATGAGGAAGCACCTAATCCGAAGGCACATAAATTTTATGATATGTTAAAATCAGTAGATACGCCATTGTATGAAGAAGTTCACAGTTATTTGCGACTGCAAGTGTTGTTGAACATTAAATCTGAGAACAACTGGTCTGAGAAGTCATTTGATTAGGTAGTGCAATACGTTAAGCGTTTACTCCCGAGAAAATAAGGCGGTTGATGGTTGGTACTAGAGAAAAAAGTTAGTATCCAACTTAGGTTTGCTGGTTCAGAAGATTGACATATCTTCACGGGTTGCATACTTTATTGGAAAGAAGACTCTCATAGAAGGGAGTGTAAGTTCTGTAGTTGTGAACGGTACAGAAGAAAACTAAGGATAATAGACGAAAAGAGATACCTTAGAAGAAGATGTATTACTTCCTTATAACTCCTAGGTTGCATAGGTTATATGCATTAAAATGAACAGCCGAGCATATGAAATGGCATTCAGAGAGTGAGAAAAAAGCGGATATGATGAGTTATCCCAAGGACGGGAAAGCATGGAAACACTTTGATAGGACACATTCTGCGTTTTTCGTTGAATTGAAGAATGTTAGACTTGGTTTGTGTACTGATAGTTTTCTCCTTTTGGAATGTCCTGGAAACAGTACTCTTCTTGGCCGGTGATTATACTCCTTATAACTTGCCTCCATGGATGTGCTTGAAAAAAGAAGTTATGTTTTTTATTGTCATTATTCTGGGTCCACAGAATCCGAAAAGCAAATTGGATATCTATTTGCAATCGTTAATAGAATATGTAAGTTAGTACTTAGACAATCCATGTATTGTGACTGAGTTTGGTGTGTGAGCAGTAGTATGATACATAGTGTAAAACACAATGAATAACACAAACACACAAGACAAAGCAATTGGCAACACAATTTGACCAAGCCTACATCTACGGGACCAAGTCCAGAAAGCAGTCCACTAAAACTGTTAACACAGTACAAGAAAACTCCTAGCTCTTTTACTCATCTAGAGTTTCTCTAGTTGAATCAATGCAAACTCCATTTGCACACTGCACAGTTGAATCCCTTCAACTCTTAAAGGTACCCCCTTAGTATGTGGCTGCATGGACTTGAACTCCCTTCAATTCTCAACACTGTTGAACCACAACATAGCTAAGATCCTTTCAACTCTTCAAGGCTTCCTCTTGGAACAAGCTCCTTGACCTTGAATCCCTTCAAGTCTCCAACTCCATTGAACAACAGCACAACTTCTACCCCTAGAAGCTATAATCTTCAAAACAAGAACTCCATTAAATTATGAATGATGAACAATGAGCATCAATATAGAATCATAGTATTTGAAGTTTGTGACTGCACAAACTCAACCACCATAATCCCCGTCTTTTCTTTTGCAAAATATATTCGAAGAATTACAAACAGCTGTACCTCAACTTTTAATTACAATGTTTTATTTATAGATGTATGAGGTTTATTTGTCATTCGTGTATTTCTTAAAGAATATAGACCAAAGATTTGGTTTTCAAATAACACTTCTTTTGATTCCCTTCAAATCCTATTTTCCTTTAGGATTCTGACCATTCTTTATGCTTTTAGTCTTACCTTAACTGGACTTCCATATCTCAGCTCGTAATCCTAGATCGGGATTTTATCAAGTTTTCTATAACTATGCCAACACCTGGTGCCGCTGCAACACTGTAGTTTTTGTGCCGCCACATGATCAACTTGTGCGACCATACTCAAGCTGTGTGACAGGTTTCTACAGAAGCGTTGACGAATTTATGGGAGGTTGGAGCCCTTACATATCACATATCTAAGAGATAGAACTTCAAAATATGGGCTGCCCTTCTTTGAACGATTAATGACTTTCCCGCATATGGAATGTCGAGTGATTGGAGTACTGCAGGGGCACTCGCATTTCTGTATTGTATGGAACAAATAAAGTCGTTCTGAATAATTTGTGGGGGAAAACAATCTTGGCTTGATTGCCATCGATGTTTCTTACCACCAGGTCATCTGTTCAGAAGAGATACAAGGTCTTTGAAGAAGGGTAAAGGTGAAGATCATTCGCCTCCTTCACCGCGCCTTTCGGGTGAACAAATGTGGGAAAGAGTTCGTGAGTTGCCAAAAATTTTAGAGAACGATACCGAGCTCAGTAGGGGAGATGGTAGAGGTGAATATCACAGTTGGACAATAAAGAGTATATTTTGGGATCTTCCCTATTAGAGTACTCTCCTTGTTCGTCACAACATTGACGTAATGCATATTGAGAAAAATGTTTTTAATAATGTGTTCAACATTGTAATGGATGTGAAAGGCAAGACGAAGGATAATGTCAAGGCTAGAGAAGACCTTTGCAGGTATTGTAACTGAACAAATTTGACTATCCGTGATGGAGCAAGGGAGAAAGGTTCAAAGCCAAAAGCATGTTACTCGTTAACAAATGAACAATGAAAAAATATTTTTGAGTGGGTGAAGGATTTGAAATTATTGGACGGTTATGCTTCTATCTTGGCAAGGTGTGTGGATTTGAAAGAACTGAGGATGTTCGGGATGAAAAGTCATGATTTCATGTTTTTATGGAGTGATTAATACCAATTGCCTTTTGAGAGATCCTGCCTCCAAAGGTTTGGAGTGTATTGGCCGAGTTGAGCCTTTTCTACCACGACTTGTGTGCACTGAAGATAAGTGAGACACATATGCACCAATTGGAGATGAGCATCTTAATCTTGATATGCAAGTTGGAAAGAATATTTCCTCCCGGCTTCTTCGATATAATAGAACATTGATAGTTCATTTAGCGTACGAGGCTAGAGTTTGTGGTCCCATTCAATACAGATGGATATATCCATTTGAGAGGTGAGAGAAATAGAGTTCTTGTCCTTAATCTTTCTTACTTAATTAATTTTTTTGTATTAAATATACACTTTTAGGTACTTGAACCACCTTAAGGAGAAGATTAAAGCTCGGGTGGAAGGCTCAATATGTAACGCATACTTAGTTGAAGAGACAATGGCATTCTTTAGCTACTACTTCGAACCAAATGTCGAAACTAGAAGTAGGGCTGTTGGATACAATTATGATAGTGAGCAGTCTACAGATCAAGGCATGTCTATTGTTTCAATTTGCAAAGCATCGGGAAGAACATATTGTAAGAAGATCAAGAGAATCTTGACAGATCAGGAATTTAAGGCAATAACGAACTACATTCTTCTTAATTGCGACGAGGTTGACCCTTACATTGAGTAATTAGTGAAAGTTTGTGCATTTCTATGTCAATTAATTGTAAGTACTCATTATTGTGTGCCATTAATTGTATGAACAACTTATCTAAAATCAAACTATGTCATCCAAGTCTCATGGAAGGAGATATACAAAAAAAGATCGGTGATGAATTAGCAAAATGGTTCAGAGACAAAGTAAGTAAATTAAGTCTTGATTAATATAAGTTACTCGAATATGATTATAATGATTCCTATATGAATTTACTTCAGATGCACAAACCTGGCAGCATGCTCGATAGTCTCCAAACACTCAGAAATCTCAGTTGGGGTCCTTCAAGATTTGTAAAATCTTTTAGTGGTTATATTGTTAATGGCTACAGATTTAATACAAAAGATTGTGACTCTGGGAAATCCACTAATAACTGTGGCGTACGTGTGAAAGGAGAGTACTATGGGATATTAACTGAAGTCATTGAGGTCGAGTTTCGGGTACACCTGTTCAAACAACTACACTTTTCATGTGTGACTGGTTTATTCATCTGAAAGACATCTAAAGATGCATCCTTAATATAAAATTGTGAAGCTTCACTTTAAGAAAAGGTACCCTATGTACGATCTGTTCATGTTTTCTCACCAAGTAGAACAAGTGTTTTCATTATATACCTTGGCGCTAAAAGACAAAAGATCGATTGGTGGGTAGTCCTAAAATCAAGACCTCAGGTCTTCGATGCGCCTGTAGTTGAACTTGCATTTCAAGAGGATGTTAGTATCATCGAAACGTCGTTAATGGATCGCGGGATTGAAGATATAGGACCTCTCGCTCATAAGTCAGGCATATTCGACGTGGTTGATCTTTTTAGAGGACATAATGATGATGTTAAAGAGGATGATCATTTTATCAACGACGAGGTGGAATGGGAGTTCGAAGACGAAGACAATGAAGAAGAAGCAGAATATGAAGTGAATGATGATTTCGACTCTTAGTTTTTTTCTTGTTGGTTGACTGTATTTTGGGGTTCTGCTTAACATGATAGTAATGATCGAATTGATACATATAATTTTTTGATTTGATAAATATCATATTTGTTTGTAATTATCGAATTGATACTCATAATTTTATAATTTTATGAATATCATCTTTGTTTCCAATTATTGTTGTTTGATGGAAATGAATGCTATCTTAATGTTTTAGTAAAGTTACCTGATCAGTTATTTGAAACTGCAGGTATGACGTCTCGGGATAGGAAGACTTGACGGTTAGACTCGTCTGGCACTTCCACATCTGCTGGTTCGGAGTGAGAGGTTAGGGTCTCGACCATTGCCTCAGGATCCACCACATCGGTGGATACCCTACTGGAACAGAGAAGTCAATCGAGACATCTCCCAAGACATAACAGTTTATACCGATGCCTAGTGTCATGCCGATATCTTCGATCACACAGCACCAGCCGATTATGATTCGACCCACCGTCACACAGAGCTTGGCCGCTGGCCCCCTAACGAGGAGGGCACTGATGGATTTAGCCTCAGCCACTCAGTCTTAGACACCTACTTCACAGGTTGGGCCCTCGTCATCTCAGTCTCAGCCACCTGCTTCACAGGTCGGCCCTCTACTTCTAGTGCCTAGCCATTCGGGCCTGAGGCACTACCCTCTTCTCTTTAGTGCTGGCCCTCCACTAGTTGGTCTCGGCTATCAACTTTTCAATTTGCAGAGACTCAGCCTTAGAAGTCAGAGACTGCCCCATTCCAACCACCTCTCAACCCACCTGCACTAGAGCTTTGGCAGCAGCTTGGTGATACCTGATTCGTGTTGCATCCCATCCTCGGAGGGTAAGTACAATTTGTTTGCTTTATGACAAGTATAGACATCATGCCACTTATATTATATATTGTTTTCAGTTTTGTAGAGTCCAGTTTTGTGGCTACGAGATTCAAGCTTATATTCCAGTCATGTTTGGATGCACCATACGACTCTTGGACCACTCTATCTCAGACAGTTCGGGACATGTGATTTGCTGAGTTCTCGATAAGAGTACAATAATGAATATTTTCGTTAATTATCATACAAATAATGTTCATTCCATTTATTTTCTTGACGTTTAACTTGAATGTTATCGTAGAAATACTTTTGTTGGGATCCTCAGCTCAATACTGAGGCTAAGAATGGTTTTGTTGCCACCTCCGTGTAACGGTACAGACAGTTGATGCATAACGTGCGGATAGCTTCCAAGAAGTCACCATGGATACCTCAGGATGTTTATGAAGGACTGTGGGCTAAGTGGGATGACCCAAAGTATCATGCCAAGTGTGTGAAGGACTGACAAGCATATGGTGGGTTCTCGCTCATTCATTGAGTGGAAAGCTTCAGAGATAATGCTATTATTATTATGTACACTGTTTTGTTTAGTGCCAGGTTTGAGGCATATATATGATTTTGATATCATTTTTAATTGTTTGTAATTTTTAGCATTGGTTGTTCAGGGTTGACTTCTCTCATGAGAAGCTTTACAAAAGCTTCACGTTCCTTGAGAAGGGCACGAGAAGGAGGACGAGTTCGTCGATGAGCGATCTAATGAGTTCTGGGTGAGTGTTATATGTTTGTTTCTTATTTAATTTTATGTTCTTATTTTGAAATATAATATTATGTCATATATTTGTTTATACGTAACATGTTTTTTTAATTTCAGGATAAATTCTACAAGCTAAAGGAGCAGAAGGAACATGAGCATAGGACTACTGGTGCCCCTATGCCCACTGAGCACAAGCTAATATTGTAGCTCAATGAGGAGCTAAAGAAGGGGCACGCCTATGGCTTCGGTGCAGTAGAGTCTGCCTATTTGCATGCTCAGTCCCAACATGCTACCGTTGAAGGCCGCCCATTCCTTGGCGGCTATGCGGAGTATATAGCCGCCATCAATCGTCAAGTCTTTAATGAGATAATGAAGCAAGAGTGGCAACGAGAGTGGTAGAGGAGGATTAGCTACTCGCATCACATCATCAATGAGTAGGCTGTTAATGTGTATATTTTAAAACAACGGGATGTACTAATAAACTAATCAACAATCAAGATGACCTATCATTGTAGTAAACAAGTTATACCTGAGTGTCAAATCTCTTGAGGATGGTAAAATGTTAAATACTAATCGCTTCTCTAATGTTTATTCTAAAGAAAAATTGGTTTTAGAAAATAATTAAACTAAAAAGCTGAAAATAGTTTAACAACAAAAGAAAGCAAGTAATAAAATTTAGGTTTAAAAACTTTATAAACAAGAGTTTGGATGGTTGAATCCACCTAATCCTTGTTACTAATTCAATTGGAAAACTTCAACGAAAACGATGTTGAATTAATTAAGTTGGATTGTCACTATAAATCGGGCAATTCCTATCTCTAGGCCAGCTATCTTACTCACTAACCCTCAGAGGAAATTCTCTTTTCTCCCTAATATATTATGAGTGCAGAAAATTAGGTGATTTAAAGGACCTAAGAGTGCAAAGTCGTATCTCTAGTCAATTGTCCTAATTAACCCCCAATTGGTTACCTTAGATCATTCTTCCTTTTTCAATTTTGAATAATCTTGAGATTAATCTAATCTCGTGACTATTAAATTGTGAACAAGTACAATTGGAAGAAAACAAAAAAGAAAAATCGAAATAAAAAAATCAAGCCAAAATTTCATAATCAAGAACTAGAGTTCAACCCTCATCCCAACATAAAGAACTATTTACTATTCATTGTAACAAAACTGAAATTAAAAATTAAATTCAATAACAAAGTAAAGGAAAGAAAGCTTAGGAGTAAAATTGAAGCCGCAATCAAAGTTCTGAACGTCTCCCAGTTCGTCTCTCGAGTCGCCCAATTGAAACTCGAAATCTTGGAATTAGATCTTCAAATCTGGATCTCCAAGAACTAAATTGTAGAAAATCTAAGAACTACTTAACTAATTGAATGTAAAATTGAATAACTAACTAACCTAAATTTATCCATAATTATCTGCTAACTACTCCTAATTGCTGCTCCTCTTTAATTGTAGAGTAAACCTCCTAACTAGATGAAAATTATAGCAATATAGAGTTTAAAATGGATTAAAGTTGCCCCTCAACCGGACCTACCATCCGCTCTAGGGTTTTCCCAAAAGATTTCTTCTTGATGTGGGACCTACCGCCGATGGTAGGGGTAGCCTACCATCGCCGATAAGGTTTTTTGTTGGCTCTGCTTGTGAACCGCGGACCTACCGCCAACGGTAGGTTGGCCTACCTCAAGTGGTAGGTCTTATTCGTTGATGCCGTCAGCTCAATTTTTGTTGTTTTATATCGTTTTCTTTTCCTTTCATCATTTTCTTTTCCTAAGGGCATCTAAGACAAGAATAAAGGGTATTAGTTAAAAATATGTATTTTTACATGATAAAAACATCGTAAAATGATGAAAATAACATATAGAAATATAGATAAATTAAGCACACATCAAATACCCCCACACGTATCCATTGCTTGCCCTGAAGCAACACAAATTAAGCAACGAAATGGAGGAGTTTAAAAACTTTTAATAAGGAAAGATGAGAAAATAAAAATGAAAGAAGCCAAGTTAAACAATTTAAAACCATAGGACGGCTATAAACAATTGTAGCAGAGATAATCCCAAAAACAAAACAAAACACATAAAAAGATCAAAACTAAAAAGATTGAAAACAAAGCTACTTCAACAAAATACTTTACTACTCAACTTCCAAAGGTAAATCAAAATAGACGAAGGACAAGAGACATTAAAATCACCACAAGTTACTAACAAACGTTACAGATCAAAGGTGTGTGTGTGTGTGTGGATTGCTTATGCCTTTTTTTCAAAGAAGAAAAGGAATGTAAAGTAATTAACAGAATGAAATACTCTGAAGGACAATGCACAACAAACTCATACTTTTCAATCACTTATCCACTCTAAGCCCTATTCCAGGTCATTCTCGGATTAGGTAGGACTTTTCGACTTGTAATGTTAGGCTTGAGACATGTAAACGGTAACAAATGAAGGTAAAAGGAGAATACAAACAACTGAGACAGAGTTAAATAACTGAAAGAAAATATAGAGAAATTAAAGTACAACTTTCTAGCCATCTTTTCACTTTTCTCACCCACCCTTGAACATCCTACTTCATCATTTTGGTGCATACCCCACCTAACAATATTTTTCTCAAGATTTTCATGATAAACCGAGTACAAGAGAGAGATGCTTGATATCTTTTTTCCAGAATTAACTATAATAATAAAATAAACACTCATATATTTTGCTTCACTTTTCTTTCTCCTTTTCACTTTTTTTTTTTCTTTCGAGCATCAATTTCTTTTTCATTTCTTCTCTCTTCAACAACTATAAGCATTGAGCAACTGAAAATTTCCCAAAATACCTTTTTTATAATAGAATTTCCTTCTTCACTCCTTTACCTCCACATTTATCTGTTTTCCTTACTCAAAACAGCCAAAAATCTATACTAATCATTAGCTCCACGAATTAAGGGTTTTTTATATAGTTAGGTTAAAAGAACAAAGAAAAGAAGGGATTAGACCCCTTAGCATGAAGGCACAAAAAGGGAACTAGGGATTGATTTCATATATATAACAAGAAATGCCCAAATGGTAAGAAAAAGATTTCACACCATCATTTCCGGACCACCATAGACTAAAACTCTTTGTTTCTAAGGACAAAAAAGCGTAAAAAAGTAGGCCAGGACTCGAAAAATAGATTTATCATGCTAATTTCCTAAGCTTCTATTACTAATCGACATTGATCATGTAAGAGAATTAGTAATTATGGTTTTCAAAGAGATCCAGTAAGACTTTTTTTCGAAGAAACAAAAGAGTTTTGCAATTATATATTTTACTAAAGATGGCAAAAATAGAAAATCTTTTTGGATTTTTTCTAAGAATGATAAAAAGAAAAGGAATAGAAATTTTTAGAATTTTTTAAATTTTCACATTTTTTTGGGATTTTTCAAATAATAGACTAAAAGTTATAATGAGAAAAGAAAGAAAGACAAGAAAAATAAGACATAAATACACCTCCCCTCCCCCCCCCCCCCACACACACACACACACTTAAAAACTAGATTGTCTTCAGTGTGGGGATCATATTAACAGGATAAACGAATAAAACACATATATGAGAAGCAATCCCACAGATATGAAGCAGTAAAGCATATCGAAAAGCTATTTCCACACGAAATAAAACAAGGAAAAGAGACAAAAAAATAAAAATGACTAAACAAGGGAAGTAACTAAAAAGACATAATAAGAGAGTTTAAGTAGCGTGTAACTGAAAAGTTTAGAGAAGTTATCCTGTAGTTGCTTGAGCAAACAACTCGTTCTGGTTTCTGTAGAGATTCGTAACGTGTAGCTGCCAAGGGACGTACTGTCAGTGGTAGGCCTCTGTTTTTCCAATGTAACAAAACCTTGACGGACCTACAGCTGGCAGTCGGTTAGGCTTTTGCTTGGGTGGACTCTCCTCGATTATAACCCTACTGTTCGTGGTAGGGTTCTGTCAGTTCTGTTGGAAAGCATTTTGTGAGGTGTAATTCAGCCCTGTTTCGTTCCTGATTGATCTAAGGATACTAAAAAAGCATAAGGTGCAGCATGGGCACAAAAATAACCCTCTAAAAGGACTTTCACAACACCATAACAGACAATTAAAATAATTTAATGAAAATAAATGAGTAATAGTTGTAGAGGAGCACGAAATCTCCTTCTTTGAATTCTTTTGTGATCACGTATCTGTCATGCCATCGCTTCTTTTTTTCTTTGTAAAAGTTCGATTTCTCATACGCTTGCAATCGCCATTCATCTAGCTTAGTTAGCTGGAGTAACCTTTGTTTACCAGTACGAACATATTCAAAATTAACTAGTTGAATTGCCCAATGAGATTTATGCTCAATTTCGACAGGTAAATGACATGATTTCCCATATAAAAGACGGAAGGAATATACCCGATTGAGGTATTGTAAGCGATTTTTCTATAAGCACACAGAGCATCATCTAACTTGATACCCCAGTCTTTCGTGTAGTATCAACGATTTTCTCAAGAATGCGTTTAATTTCCTTATTCACTGCTTTTACTTGACCGCTAGTCTGAGTATGATAGGGAGTAGCTAATTTATTGATTGACTCCGAATCTCTTAAGTACTTTTTTGAGTTGTTGGTTACAAAAGTGAGTACCCTTATCACTTATAATAGCTTTAGGGACACTAAAACAAGAAAATAGTTTTTTTAAGAACTTAACCACAACTCTAGCATCGTTCATGGGTAAGGCTTGAGCCTCAACCCATCTAGACACATACTCGACAGCAACAAAAATGTAGTGATTACCAAAAGAAGTAGGGAAATGACCCATAGAATCAGTACCTCAACAGTCAAACACCTTACAAACTTGAAAAGTAGATATAGACATAGCATTGCGTTTTGAGATTTTACCTGTATGCTGGCAATTATCACATTTCATCACATACTTTTTTGCATTCTTGAACAGGGTTGGCCAGTAGAAACCTGATTCGACTACCGTTTGAGCAGTCTCATTAACTTGATAATGTCCGTTGGCGGGACCTTTATGACAATACTTTAGGATTTCTTCTGTTTCAGGGTGGGCCGCGCATCGTCGAATTATTTGGTCAGCACATTAACGGAAAAGGTATGGATCCTCCCAAAAATAGTACTTCAAGTATGCAAAGAACTTCTTCCTCTTCTGGGTGTTACCTGCAGGCATAACATTTGAAACCAAATAGTTAGCTATATCAGCATAACAAGGTGAGTCATCAACAATAGTTTTACAGAAAAAGAGTTGTTCATCTGGGAATGTGTTGTTAATCTGTTCTTCGTCCAACGGTTCTAAACTAGGATTCTCTAGTCTAGAGAGATGATCTGCTGCCAGATTTTCAGCTCCCTTTTTGTCTTTAATCTCCAAATCAAATTCTTACCAAAGAAGTACCCTTCTAACAAGTCTAGGTTTAGCATCGTTTTTCCAAAGGAGGTACTTCAACGCAGAGTGGTCAGTACAAACTATGACTTTAGAAAGTATTAAATAAGGACAGAATTTGTTAAATGCGAATTCTATTGCAAGCAATTCATTATTTGTGGTTGTGTAATTTGCCTGGGCGTTTGTTAAGGTCTTGCTTGCATAGTATATTGGTTGGGAAAAGTTACTCTTCCTTTACCCTAAAACAGCGTCTATAGCATAGTCATTGGCATCACACATCAATTCAAAGGGAAGTGACCAATCTAGAGAGATTAAACTTGGAGACTTCATGAGCTTTTCTTTAAACAAATTAAAAGCAGATAGGCAATTATCATCAAAATTAAAAGGCATATCTTTCTCAAGTAATGCATTAAGAGGTTTTGTAATTTTTGAAAAATCCATTATAAATCTCCTGTAAAACCTCACATGCCTTAAGAAACTCCTAATCGCTTTCACAGATGAAGGTGGAGGCAACCTTTCAATTGTCTCTATTTTAACCCTATCTTCCTCAATGTAATTTTCAAAAATTTTATGACCCAAAACTGTCCCTTCTGGAACCATAAAATGGAAATTTTCCCAATTTAAAACAAGGTGAGTTTTTCCATATCTTTCTAAACTTTTTCTAGATTAGACAGGCAAGCATCAAAAGAATTTCCAAAGACAAAAAAAATTATCCATAATAACTTCCATGATATCCCCGACCAACCCCTCAAAAATAGTAATCATGCTACATTGAAAAATAGCATGAGTATTACATAAATTGAAAGACATATATCTGTATGCGAATGTACTGTATAGGCATGTGAACATTGTTTTCTCCTGGTCCTCCGTGTAGGAAGCAATAGAAGGGGTGGCCTACTAACCGTTCTAGCATTTGATATTTCGAGCGGCTTCGTTCAATTTTCTGTAATCTATGCACACCCTCTATCCGGTGATTACCCTGTTGGAATTAGTTCATTCTTCTCGTTTGTCACCACCGTCATTCCATCCTTCTTTAGTACTATTTGTACCAGGCTTACCCAGATGCTGTCTTAGATAGGATATATGATTCCAACCTCTAGGAGTTTGATTACCTTTTTTACCACTTCTTGCATGTTTGGATTCAATCGCCTTTGAGGTTGAATCAACGGCTTAGAATCCCCTTCCACTCGAATCTTGTGGGTACAGAAGGACAGACTTATACATTGAATGTCTGCTATCTTCCAAGCAATAGCTTTCTTATATTTTTGCAAAGTCCGCAAAAAGGCTCGTTTTTTGGGGCCGGTTCAACTTGAAGAAGATGATGGGACTGGGAGCATTGACTTTTCACCAAGGAAGGCATACTCCAAGTGATCTGGCAATGGTTTCAGCTCTAGTTCTGAGGCTCTTCAAGTGAAGTTTTAAAAGAAGACTTTAGGGGTACCTTTAGATCTTCTTATGTAGTAGTAGTCTTCTCCACATCTGCTTCATCTAATTTTTCTGTTAGAGCAATCATTAAGGAATCTTCTTGGATAAATTCCTGTACGTGAGTAGAAATATAATGATCAATAAAATCTATCATACAGCAAGTATCATCATAATCCTTAGATCTACGCATGGCATCAGGAAGTCTTAATATGACTTTCTCCTTCCTAACCTAAAGGCCAATTTTCCTTCCCCCACATCTATTAAAGCCTTATTAGTAGCGAGGAAATGATGATCCAAAATGAATGGAACCTTAATGACCCCACTTATATCCAAAATAACAAAATCAACTGGGAATACCGAGGCCTCTACTTTCAGTAGCATATCCTCTATAATACCTCTAGGATACTTAGTAGACCTGTCTGCAAGTTGAATACTCATGCTATAGTAGACTTAGGTTCTCCCACTCCCAATTTTTTAAAGAAATCATAGTGTATTAAATTTATACTAGTACTTAAATCAGCTAACGCCATAGAAATAGTTACACCACATAAAGTACAAGGGATAGTAAAACTCCCTGTATCCTTTGTTTCTCCAGAAGCTTTTACTTGGGATTTGAGCATTGTTGAGCATTCTTAGTTCATCAGTACCAAATAGATGTCCTCCAATCTCCTCTTTCCAGAGATAGCTTCTTTCAAGAATTTCACGTGCATTAAAACATCAACCAAAGGTAAGTTAATATGTAATTGTTTAAAAATTTCTAGGAACTTACCATATTGTTCATCCGGCTTTGTGTCAATACTCTTCTTGGGAATGGGATAGGAGGTCTATATGATGGAGTAGATGACTTTCGCCTTTCTACTTCCTTTTGTTGAACCTCTTTTTCCTTAGGGGGGATAGACTTCTCTTGTGCTTAAACAGTCCCCTTCTCTTCTTCCACAATCGTGGGAGATATCTTTACTAATTCTTTCTTGCTTCTTAAGGTGACCCCCTTTAGCATCCTCATTTGATTTATCCCTCATGTTACCTGGTATATTGCCAGTCGGACTTTCAGTGATCATTCTTGTTAATTTCTCAATTCGACTCTCCATGTTGTAGAGGGAGGCAGTTTTGCTTCTTTGGACTACTTCCATGCTCTTAACCGGTATTTGTCGAATTGACGTATTTGGAAATGAAATCTTCCAAGCTAGGTGATTGAGATACTGGATATATTGGTGGAACAGAATTGTAGGGTTGATATTGATTGATACTTTTATTCTGAAAGCCGGGGGCACTTGTTGTCTCCTTTGTCTTTCATGTTCCCAAGTAGAACTCTGTTGATTTCTCCACCACGAACTGTGCTGATTAGGATAGGTGTTGTACCCTTGCCAGTTTCCTTTGAACATTTCCTGTGGATGATAAGTGTGTTAAGGTTTAGTAGGCATGTTCTCTATCCCTTGTTCTAACATTGCAGCCAGTCAAAAACTTGAAACGAATAATTAGATAAGCAATAAACACAGGTTGCAAGAATAATAAATCAAATTCCTAATGTCTAACCACGAACACCCAATAAAACGAGAATAAAGAACAAGGCGAACAATCAAAACAAAAGATCAAAGATGACTAAAGAACTAAATAAAATTATTCTTCCTTAAGTTGCTGTCCCTGGCAACGACACCAAAAACTTGATGTGTACGTTTTAAACCTATGCAATGCACTACTAAACTAAGCAACAGGCACGTGGACCTATCACTGCAATAAACAAGTTATACTCGAGTGTTGAATATCTCAAGGACAATAAAAGCTTAAGTACTAATCGCGTCTTTAATGTTTAGCCTAAAGAAAAGTTGGTTTAAGAGAATAATTAAACTAAAAATCTGAAAATGGTTTAACAGCTAAAGAAAACAAGTTAATTTAGGTTTAAAAACTTTATAAAACAAGAGTTTGGATGGTGAAATCCCCCTAATCCTTGTTACTAATTCTATTGGGAAACTTCAACGAAAACAATGTTGAATTAATTAAGTTGGGTCATCACTATACATCGGGCAATCTTTATATCTATGCAAAAACCACCTTACTCACTAACCCTTAGAGGGAAATCTCTCGTTTTCTCTTCCTGAAGGTATCTAAGACAAGAATAAAGGGTATTAGTAAGAAATATGTATTTTTACATATTAAAAAATCAAAAAATGATGAAAATAACATAAGAAATATAGACAATTAATCACATATCAACAGTAAAAAACTTCCGTATTATGTGATTGATCCTTCATAGATGCCACCTCTCGAGCCGCCTCCTGAACGGTGGATGCCTAATTGCAACGTCAGTGAGACGAGCGACCATGACAGTCACGATGACAAGTATGAGGGTGCTGGCGATGATGAGATCCCTCATTCTAGTTACCATTGCTATGCTTTTTATTACGTACTTTATATATTTTGAACATTCGATGTATGTATATATATTTTTTGTTTGTTTATTATAGTATAGTGAATGACGAATCATTTAGGGCTTTTATGTATATACTTTGCTCTTAATGTTTCATGGTTCATTATGACATATTTGTTTGTTGTGCAATTGATCTTTGATGATCTATTTCTTTATTTAGGGTAGTTTAATCTAGAAATAAACAATTTATTAAATATATATATATATACACACACATATATATGCGATTGAATGGCGACAGAATGTCCGTTGTACCTCTTGCAATGGATTTGCAACGAATGTCCATCGCAATTCCATCACGTACAAAATTCTATTGCGAAATTTAAAGAAAAATGAGGGGGCGACAGCCGTCGCCAATTCACATAGCTATTTTGACCTTGCGACCGAATGTCTGTCGCAAACCAGTGCTTGCGATGGCAGGATTGTGGCCGACACGTTCCGTCGCATCGCCACCACAGTGTAACCATTTACGACAGAACTTACCGTCGCCATTTGAAATTTTTTTGTGTAGTGTCCTTATGAGGGTTTAGGAAGATAGAGAGACTCAACAAGTTACCATGAATTATGAGTTGGCAATAGAACTCGCAAAGTGGATGTTAATAGTGGGAGCCTTTGAACATAAGAAGTCCATTGTTTTTAAAGGCGGTTTTAATGTGCCATTTTTGAACAAAGCTTTATATTATATTTCCAAACCCTTTAGGATTGATATTTAATTTCCATACTAGTGTTACAACTAGTAAGCATGGAAAATTTTATTTGCTCAGGCACATGTTATAGTAACCTTCGTCACTTACATCCTGTCTCACATGAAGCTAATAACACATAATCAGAACTAAGCAATGAAAGAGAAAGTAAAATAAAACTAACAAATAGTATTTATAGCATATAATATTAGGGCATATCACAATTGGATTCAAAAGTTAATCCATGATGGACCTTTGGGAACATTGAATGGATAAATAGCCTCAGTGCAAATCGTGCTGCATGGAGAAACGATAAGTCGACCATTAAACCAAAAGACACCCAAAGCCGGGGAAATACTTGACCTGATCCATATGATATATGTGGTTGGATAACTACACCAGCAAGAAGTAGTCAAATGATTCATGTGCTTGGAATGATCATTCTCAATATGATTAGGTATACCTGAAAAGGTGCGAGTATTACTCCTTAAAGAGTTTAAGACTGACAGTGGAGCATCAAACAAGAAACTAATCAAACAATTGAGATAGATCAAGATGAGGAATATCTCTCAAGTGTGCTTAGGGACCATTTAGTTCATCGAACTACAAAATGTCAAAGTACTATGCGGGGTTTACCCTAGCAAGAGCGGTATTTGAGAAAGGACCAAGATTTTTATTAGTGGTAAGAAATATGATGTTTCCTTACTAGTCTCTTTTGGAGTTATGCCCTAGATACTGGGGCATTTATTCTAATTTTGGTATCTTCTATGAAAGAGCTATGTACACCATATTGACTGGACAAAACCCCAATTTGAGCCTACTCAAAATATGGGTGTATCATTTAGTACACTAACTAAGAGAAGAACGAAAAACCAATATTAGAATTATGTTATTTTGTTGTGAATACAAAAAGATACTAGAAGAAGAAACTTCTATCCAAGGAGAAACGGTGATTGTTAAACACTAATGTTTGGTACTTGGAGGATGATCAAAACTCATCTTCTAGAAAAATCTGAAAAGGTGAATTTATAAAATAGAGAATTTATTCTAAACACAATTAAATTATCTAAAGATATATTTATTCAACAAGATGATTCACTAGAGCCACGTCGTAGTGGGAGGATTTCACAGGTGTTCTGTTAAAATGGACTAGAGAAGCTTTCGAGATCCCACTAGGTATGACGAGGCGATCACATATATCGCTGCAAGATGGAAAAAGGCTTTAATAACCAAAGTTAATTCGATCTTGAATCAAGTCTGGTATCTTTTTCCAGCACCTAAAGTGATAAAACCTTTAGGGTGCTAGTGGGTTTACAAGAAAGTAATGTTCATGGAAATGTAAAAATCTTCAAAGGATAGTTACAAAAGCATTGTATTAAGAAAGATGAGGTATCAATTATGAGGAAACCTTTGCACTGGCATCCATACTTAAATTCATCTACAAACTCCTAGCCATAACTTATCTCTGTGACTAGTAAGATATGGCAAGATAAATATCAAGATTACCTTAAATAGTACTCTTATTAAAGACATCTATATGGAGTAACTAGAAAAGTTTATGCCAAACGACCAAATGCATTTGGTCTATAAAACTGAAAATCCATAGATGGACTTGAGCTAGCATAATTTCACGGTTCACACATTTTCAGAAAACCACCAAGGTTTATTGCTTCATTCAAACGTGGATAAACCATGAGTTTAGTACATACTGAATTGATCTAATGTATAGTTCTTGGTACTTTATGATTGATGACATCTTACTTTTCGGAAACGAGGTAGGGATATTATTGCCAAGTGAAGGTTTGATTGTCTTTTAATTCTATTATATAGAGTATTTGGAAGAAACTAGGTATGTTCTTAATATAAAGACTTTCTAGAAATAGAAAGTAAAGGACATTAGGCATCTTCCAAGTATCATACATGGACAAGATAAAAGTATAGCATGAACCCAGTAAGGAATTCTTCCCTTTTAGCAGAGTCTAATTTTATCTTTGTGCTTTTAGACAGAAAAAGACAAAAGAGGAAGTGAGACAAGTTCCGAAACGACTCGACGAAGGAAATCTCATATAAGCTATACTTTGTATAAGGCCAAATATTTGCTATTTTGATAGGGATAGAAGCAAATATTTGTCAAACCCTTGGAAGGTTCATTAGCAATCTATAAAGCATATTCTCAAGTATATGAAAAGAACTAGAGAGCATATGCTGGCCAATTATTTAATTCTTTTCAGCTACACAGACTCAAGTTTCTAGATTAATCAACTTGTGGATGTCTTTAATCTGTTTGGAGAAACGTTTTCCATGGAGACGCTTCAAGAAAATTTTGCATTGATTCTACCATGAAATCAGAGTGTGCACCATCGTATGAAGTGTCCGATGGGATAATCTAATGCAGAAAGTTCCTCTTGGAACTTAGAGTATCACTTTACAAAGAGCCTAAAAACAATCAGATAGACAAGCATATGGAAATGAAATAGAAATACCTCCTAGTGGTAACACAAATCCTTTCAGAAAAGAATTTGGCAAACCCAATTATCAAACCTTTAGCAAGTTATTTAAGATGTACTTGAATGCTATAAGGGTTAGGGGCTAGACAACTTCTTTTGTGCAAGTGGGAGTTCATTGGGATTTTATGCCCAAAAATTCCTAATTATGTAATGTTAGGAATAATAAAATGTATGATTTGTTAATACAAGATTTTGCGTTTGAATGCACATATATTTATATAAGGTCCACACATCTTAATAGATGACTTACTTTGGGTCAATGAGTATCTTTCTCATGACTGCGTGTGCAAGTATGCTTGGAGAAGATAGAACTAGAACATGTGATATTAGTTTCTGGAAAGTACTATAAAGATAGAGAAACTAAAGATTTACATGCTACTGTGTAGGTGAATGTCTTTTAGTATAAAGTTGGCAGTCTTGCGAAGCTAGGGAATTATAGCTGCCTTGGTATAATATGGTAGAAGAACCCTACTCAAGGAACAATGTACTTTATATGCTGGGTAGATGAACTTAGTTAGCCACGGTAGACTTCTGCTTTTGCTTCTATGTGAATCACCTCTTAGATTATTGGTGTTAATCTAGAGAACATGACCCTCATAATAAGACTCTTATGTCTACTTAAGGGTCATTCCTTGAGAAAGCAGAAACAATAAAGAACTCGTATTAGTGCATTAGAAGCCTTAAAGATGGTAGATATTATTGAGGAAGGTGTTAGAGCATTTTTCCTACACTCAATGATGGGTACAAATATAGTGGGGCATTGTCATCATTACACATGTAGGTCAAAGACATTATCTTCCATAGGTTTTGTTTTATGGGCCTATATTTCCACACGGTGATGATTGGAAATATTTAGAATGGAAATGTTGATATTTATGACAAGTTAAGCCGAGAAACAAATGGTTTTTGTTCCCCTAAGTAGCTCAAGTAACCTAAGTGACTATTTAATCACTACTCAAAATATGTGAGATTTATTTGGGAAGTTATAATTAATTAGATCCTTAGTATTAATTTACTAAGATGAAGGACTAAGTAATTAATTAAAGGAGTATAATTAATTGGGCATTATTAAATATTATTATTAATTGGACTAGGCAATTAACTAATTGGGTTGTATAATTAATTGGGTTTTAATTATATTTAATTAAAAGACCTGAAGATATATTATGGACTTATAAAAATTAAGTTGGGTCCGAACTTTATTCAAGACAAAGCCTGAGCCCAAGATAACTCTAGGGTGGGAGAAACCCTATGATGTTAGCCTTAGGGTGATCGTTCACCTCCTCCCAATTAGGGAAGAAGTTGTTTTCTAAATGTAATAGAATTCTCATTTAGGAAGTATCCTATTTAATTAGGATTAATACTTTTAATAGAGATTCTATAAAATCATAAAGAATATTTAATTTCCAAATGTGGCAGAGCTCTTTTAGAAGTATCCTATTCAATTAGGATTAATGTTTTAATTAAAGACTCTCCAAGTTCACCTAGGAGATTTAATATCCTAAGTCTTTCACTCGTGATGGAACTCTTTAGGACGTATACTATTCAATTAGGATTAATACATACATTAGAGAGTTTCCAAGATCGCATAGGATATTCAATTTTCTAGTTCTGCAAGACTTCTAATTCACATTAGGAAAGGATCTTGTCTTTCATTTCAAGACCCTATGACCGAAAATATCAGGAGAAATCCCAAGGGGATTTTCAGCTAACTACAGTATTTCAGCCACTCACTTTTACCAATTCTTGGTGAACTCTCTTTCTCTCTTTAACCTTTTCTCTCAAAGAATAATTCCATAAGTTCTCACTAAACATTTTTTAGAGGTTTGAGGATATATACTTAGGAAGACTAATTGTTATGATAAGAAGTCGACGTTTGCAAGGACTTGAACTGGAGCTAGATGAAGGTCTTCAGGGAGAAGAAGTGCATAAATTCCACAGCCATCTAATCTGCCACTAGAATTTAAGGATAACTTTAAAACATTAAAAGTAGCATAATATATCCATCTCCATTCTTTTCGATTATGCATACGCAATCAAGGTACCAATTTCTTCATAACTGTGGAGGACTAAGAGATGAAAAATAGCAAAGGAGTCGGCCAAATTCTACTACATCTCTCCAACGAAATTTTGCAAGACATCCTATTAGAAATATTTGTTGCAAACAGCCGTGTGATGGAAAACGACTTTCACGTTCGGGGGTGAACTTCCTTATATATTCATCCACATCTGCGGGGAAAAGTGGTTCTTCCTTACTAGTACCTTGCTCCCCCTACCACTTAGTCATTTATGCCAGAAGTTGGAAGCTAAGTGCTTGAAGAAGAATCTCACCAACAAAATTTTCCTGAAGCAACGACTTTACTCCTTGAGGTTAAAAAGGAACAGAAATCTTTGCAATCACATGATCAAGTCAATTGTTGCAAGCTTTAGGAAGTTAGATGTGAAGTACGAAGAAGAAGACTTGGTTCTACTGTTGCTATCTTTATTATCTTCACAGTACAAGCATTTTAGAGACACGTTGCTCTATATGGTTGTGATATCATCTAATTAGAAGAAGTTCAAAAAGTATTGTTGAGCAAAGAATTAATCAATGGCAACATCAGTGGTTCTACTTTAGAAAATCAAGGAGATGGCCTCGTAACTCACGACAAAAACACCAATAGAAACTTTTACAATAATAAGCAAAGATCAAGGTCAAAGTCAACATACAGAGATGTGATATACCATTACTGCAAGAAAAGAGGCCACATTAAGAGGCAATGCTACAAGTTAAGAGAAACAAACAAAGTAAAGAACTAACACATAAGTAGAAAAAAGACTCCTCTTAAGCTAATGTTGCAAATGAACAAAGGGATAGAAGCGTCTTATCAATGAGGTCTGCTAAAAAAGAATCATTCGACAATTGAGTTCTAGAATCTTTCTTCTCTTTTTACTTATGTCCCAATAGAGATTTATTTTAAACTTATGAAACAATCGACAACGGTATTGTAAAGGTGTGCAGGGTTGGTGGAAGACACGAACAATCAAGATGAAGATGCATGATGACATTATCAGAACTTTGGCATACGTCAAAATGTTCCAAATTTTAAGAAAAAATTAATCTATATGGACATGCTTGATGCTAAAGGATATCACTTCAATGGTATTAATGGGGTCCTCAAAGTTAGCAAAGGAACCTTAGTAGAAATGAAAGACAAAAAACTTGGCGGTAAGCTCTACATTTTGGAAGCTCAACATTAGTTGATGCAGATGCAATTTCTTCATCAGATGTAGATATCACAAAATTGTGACATATGCGATTAAGGCATATGAGCTTGAAAGGTTTGACAGTTTTAAGTAAGACAGGTCTTCTCAGCAATCAAAGTAAAACCAACATAAACTTCTGCGATCACGGTGTCATTGGGACACAAAGAAGAGTTACCTTCAGTAAAAATGTTTCCAAAACTATATTTATTCAGATCTTGGGGGTCCTGTAGGGTTTCTTTCATCAGGTGTAACATGATACACGTTAAACTTCATCCACTAGAAAACAACCCCTTTTAACTAATGAAACAAACCATTGGTGTTTAATGGTTACTAATAGATTACCGATGAAAGTATAGCCATCAGAGCATTTTCTTTGGTAATCAACGTTACTGACACTTCTTCCTCCAATAACGAATGTTACCGATGCCGTTACCGATGACAATATTTTTTTCCGTTGGCTAGGTTCTTTCCGTTAGTTACTGATGAACAGTTCCTTGAGTAATGTTTAGCGATGGACCTTACTGATGGTTATGTATTTCATTGGTAACGCCGACCGATGGTTGCTAACGATGGCATTTTTGTCGATCAAAATTTTCAATTAAAAATAATATAATATTTACCTACAAAATTTTCGTAGGTAATCTATTCGTACATTTTCTTTTTTATATAATTATGAATAATCATTCTAAAACTCCCTAAAATGAAATTAAACACCCAAAAAGTAATATCCAAACATAAAAATTCGAAAACATTCAAAAAATGTATTAAAGAACACAAGCATACATAATAAACATCATCATGAATATCATACATAAAACATCATCATATAATCCATCATAAAATGAAGAAGACTTGATCCTAGCAAAACTAGAGGACGAGGGGACAACAGTAGTGGGGTCGGGGACAACAATAGGGCAAGGGAGTAGAGGAGGCTTGAACTGGCACGTCAGGTGTCGCGTTCGAATTAGCTGTAGGTGTTCTTATGATTAGTTACTTCCTCAGGGACAAAGTTTGGATTGGCTACATCAAATATCATATCACGATATGCATTTCTTTCAATTAGTATTGTCCTAGAACCCCAATATTTGATCGAATCGTACCAGTACCTTCTGCAAGAACGTGGTCAAAATTGAATGGCCATAATTCTTCACTATGAGCAGTCCAATTATGATACAAAGGCACAAAACCTACCCCACGTAATAAGATGTTTGTTCACAATTTTGGCAGTTTGAAGCTTCTTATCTTTATACTTTGCACATGGACGCCTCATCTCATTTATCACGTTATTATTAATATTAAGACATCGACCCAAAAAACAATTAACACTATGAATGAATTTACTAATAAGACCATCAACTCGGGCCTAGTTCTTCTATGCATCTAACTACGTTCTTGTATTTTCATAGCTTCTAAGAATGATTAGGAGAAAGAATAATTAGTTTCTATGAGATTTTAAGAAATCCTGTGTGAATGGAGTGAAATAAAACATTTAAAAAAAATTACTCCAATCTCCTTCAAAGTTGATCGTTTGTAAGAGATTATAAGAAATGCTTTTTTAATCGAGTGAAAAGAAGATGGAGAGAAATCTCACGATCTCTCATCAAATCTTCTACAAACTTGAGAGTTTGTACGAGATTATAAGAAATACTTTGTCAATAGAGTGAAAAGAAGATAGAGAAGACCTCTCACAATCTCTCAAATGTTCTTCAAACTTGAGATTTTAAGAAATCTTGAGAGTTTACGATTATAAAGTTTTAAATTTTAAACATACTTCGAAATCTTCATTTAATATTCTAAGAAATCTTAGTTTCTTTAAGAACATAAGAAAACTTAATTAGTTTGAAAAGATTATAAGATATCTTAGTTTGTTTAAGATTATAAGGTTTTAAATTTTAAACGTAGTTCATTTAAAGTTTTATAAAATTAGAAAAATTTTGATAGAATTTTCCTTGTACTATGAACATTTTCCAGGTACGAAGGTGAATTAAACAATCAACAACACGATCAAATTTACAATAATTAAAGAGTGCGAGCTCCCCCATTAAAAATATATAAATTAAAGAGTCATGACCCCCCCCCCCCCCCCTCCCAATAAAATTTTATATAAATTAAAGAGTCAGGGCTCTCCCATTAAACTATATATAAATTAAAGAGCCATAGAACTCACCATTGATACATATATAGACCTTTATGTAGCTTTTAAAATAGAGATAAGTTATGTAACTTTCTCATTTTAAACTTATGAATAAAATGAGGAAAGGTACATGGACCTTTCTTTGAAAACATTCATAGGAAATAGAACTCACAATTGAGAAATTCTAAATCTAAATCTTGAAACTTAAGAATTAGAGGGAATAAAAACTAAAGCTTATTGTTTGCTTTTACAATTTACAATGAAACTTTTGTTGCTTGGGGGAAGTAAAAAAGAGATTAAATCCCTTGATTTGCTTTGAGTTTGAGACATGTTATAGTTGATAGTCATGTTCTTCTCTTCATAACCAATATCGCTATCAAACTAGAAATGTGCTTCCAAGAATTTGGAGAAACAAGTTAACCATCTCGACACTTTTTCAAAGAAAGCTTCAAAGCAAGAATCCTTAAAAGGTATATGGAAATGTAAATTTTCATCCTCATAACGCTCCAAAAATCTTCTATGGACAACAAACTTTTTATCAAACACTTATAAGGATAATCAAGATTTCTAACTTCTTGAAGAATTTCTTGAAATCTTTTGAATACTAAAACAAAGCCCTTTTGATTTACTTTGATAAAGAGAAAATCCACATTCTTTAACAAAAGAAACAACAATTTTTAGGCTTACTTTGGTAGGAATTGGATCTTGTAATAGAACAAAAAGAAACTTAAATGCCACAATCTCATTAGCAACGAATTGGTTAACTAAATGAGCCAAAAGCTTTGTTAAAGGTAGTAATTGAGGTTTATCATTGCATTTATAAGCAGTTTTGACTTGAAATAAGATTCTTTTTAATAAGAGATAACCAATATCTGAGAATTTTGGAGTTAATGAAAGCAACCAAAGCAGCAAAAACAGGGACCCAAAACAAAATTCATTGGCAACTTATTGTTGCTTGTCAATGATAGAAAACCTAATCCATTGAGTATTTTATCTTATTTTTTCTTAGGTAAAACAGTCCATTAGCACTATCTACCAATAGTTTATGCGAATCTCTTCATATAAAATATCTTTTTTTTTTCTCCCATTTAGCTTTAACATAATTGTTGATCTTCTTTTGATCTTTCCTTTCACCTGTCATCTGACCAAATCGAAACCTATCACAAACATTTTTCTTCCCTTAATTTTGGTAGATTAAAGCGGAAATTCTATTAGAGATAAATGCAAAACAGTTTATAGCAAGTTTTGTAATTTATCACAATCTTTTCACATTCTCATATGATAAACACAGCAAAAAATATCTCAATTGAATGTGTTTTGCATAAGCAAAATTAGATCTGGAAAATGGATAATACTTCACGTGATTGTCAAATATAGTAATTCAAAAACCGATGAACCAATAAATAACATGTACAGTCTGTGCATAAGAAATAATCCGAACTACAAAGTTTATAATCATCACAAGGTTCTTAACTTCAAATCACACCACAAAATTTCAACAAACTTCAAGCAATTTTATTTCATACCACAGAAAATAAGTGAAAATTTATCTAAGCCCTAAAACCTTAAATTTTAGAAATAACCTAATTCAAAAATTACCTATAATAAACCTTAACAACATAAAAAAAACCAAAAAAACGTATTAATCTCACAGAAAAAAAAAAACCAGATTAAACTCCAGGTACCTCTCTGTCGCCTGTGCTGGAGGAGATGCGCCGCAACTTTCTGGAACGAGCTTAGGGGGTGTTGGAAAAGCAGAGACATCGGATGGAAGCTCCAGCGGAAGAAAAATAGAGAGAGAGAGCGTTAAGAAATTTATGACACAAAGAAGAATAATGTAGAATGCTTCAATTGATGTCTTTCTTATTCATTATGATCTACTATTTATACGCTACAAGTATCCTAATTCTAATCAATATAGGAATCTAACCAACCGTTAATAAGGAATATTGCTATAATAGTACCAATCTAAAATAATCTCCTATAGAATCTAAGATAATCTAGGAGAATCACATACTGATGTGATATCTCCAACACCCTCCCTCAAGTTGAAAAGTGCAAAATTGCATGTCTAACTTGCCAAAATTTTCAATTTTTTTTTGTCGATAATGGTAGCCTTCCACCATCTGTCGCTGTGGTCTTTACCATCACTCGTGTCGCTATGGTTTTTGTCATCAATCGCTATCGCTGTGGTTTTTCTATCAGTCACAGTCATTGTGATCTTCTTCCAGCAGTCGCAGTCATTGTGATCTTCCATCAGTTGCAGTGGCTTCCGTAATCCATCGTCGAAAATTCCTTTGATGTCACTTTAGAGTTTTTTTCGATAAAGCATCCATCAATGTCCAATTTCAATTTCTAAATCTAGGCGTTTCAAATATTTGTCGATGAAGCTGCCTAACTTGAATATGATTTATGAAAAATATAATCTCCTAAATTTTTATTTGAAGCAAATTAGAAGAAATATTAAAAACCTAAAAAAAACCTTGTTCAAACTAAACTAAAAGAGTTGTTCAAGCTGAATGAAAAGAGAATAAAGTCATAGATGTGAAAGACTTTTTTTTCTTCTTCTTCTTCAAACCTTGCTCTTGCTCTAATACCATGTTAAGAAATTTATGACACAAAGATGAATAATTTAAAATGCTTCAATTGATGTCTTTCTTATTCATTATGATCTACTATTTATACACTACAAAGTATCCTAATTCTAATCAATATAGGATTCTAACTAACCGTTGATAAGGAATACTGCTATAATAATACTAATCTAAAATAATCTCCTATAGTACTAATTTAAAAACTTTTACTTTTCATCACTAATTTTCTCTCACTAAACCTATTCCTTTTAACTTCTCTCTAACTCAAACTAATTCAATATCAGATCTACGGGAAATTCGATCGTTGAAAATTTTAAAAAAAGATTAGTACATCGATCTATACTTATTTATTTACAATTTTATTGGTTTAAAATTAAAAAAAACGCACTGGATTGAAAAAAAATTTTGGGCAAAAAAGAATTTCACCCAACTTGGCAAAATTCCTCGAATAATTTTGTCAGATTGGGCAAAATTCAACAAGGAATTTTGCTAGGCCTAGGTAAAATTCAACAGTTTCGGTTTTTTTTTTTTAATTTCTATTAGTTATGTTATTTAGTTTTATATTTATAAATATTTAAAATTATGTTTATTTTGTTTATTTTGATTAGAAAGAAAGAATTTGTGTAAGTATTTAAAAAACTCGAAACATGAATAACTCTGCGATAGGAGGTCCGTTTAACGCATATGACCACTCGTTTTGATGGTTCTCATAAAGATGAATGCAACGACATCGTCGAAAATGTTATCCAAATGCATTTCGAGGCAAAAAATTTGTCCCGTAAAATTGAAAAGTTTGACGAGACATAACTTTGCGCTCGGACGTCCGACCGAGGCAATTCTTGTGGGCATTTCGAGTATTTCCATCGACTGTTTTCACAAAAACTTCATATTTTAATTTTAATTTATATTTTTACAATTTTTTCTAATACTTTCTCTTTTATTAACTAAAGAATTACGACACCAATTTTAAAATTAAACGGAGGAGCAGGTTGTTTTTTGCTCTAATTTAAAATTTAAATGATTGAAATTGGTGAATGTTAAAATACGTAAATAAATTATTATTATATAAAATCTCATGCACTCATTAATATGAAGTTTTCTGTTGGATCAAGTATTCTATGTTACTTTTTGTGAGGTCATATGTTCAAATTTCTTACAATTTTTTTTTTGGCTAAATCACAATGAGACTACTTAACAAAAAAAAAAAAACTAATATAATATGAAACAAATTAATAATTCATTTTATATAATTAAAAAATTATAAAAAGCATAAAACAAAAATAAAATTTAAAATTAAAAAAAAGCAACTGACATGAGTTTCGCTTAGGTGGGCGAAATTCTGTAAGGAATTTCGCAAACTTGGGCGAAAATTTCAGCCAGTATGGAAGAAACTCGTGTCAATTGCAAAAATTTAAAATTTTGATTTTTTTTACCTCAAAATCGATATTTTTTACAAAAAAAATATTCAAAATTATCCGTATCTATCTTCAATTTATGTTGAATGTGAAATATTTGAGTTTGAAGTTAGAGAGAATTATGTTAGAGACATAAATTTGATGGGAAAATATTAATTTTTCCGCGCTATCCTTATAGATTTTCAAGTTATCTTTATTAACCCCCATATTAAATAGAGTAAATATTTTATTTTTGATTATTTAAATTAAAATAAATAATTCTTGATTATTTAAATTAAAAGAAGTAGTTGTACTATCTAAATTTGGTTGGATAAAGAATTATGTAAATAATAGCATTTTCGAACTCATTTTAAATAAAGCACATTAAATATGGCACTTACACAATTGGACCCAATAAAATTGAGTTCAAAGAAGGAGACCGATTCACTAAATAAGCTGTAGTTGAAGATGCTTTTATGCAAAATTTCCTTGATACTCCAAAATCGGAAAGCATGGATCTTGCCTTTTCAATCTAAGTGTAGTTCATGCGTTTAGGTATCTTGTTGGACTAGTGGCCCATTTTCACACTATTTTTATTTTCTATTTTTGGCCCATTTTAATCCTAATGATGATAGAACCTGGTGGGCCTCTTTGTGATAGGAAGTTGGTCTATATAAACTTCTCTTTCTCTTCAGCCTGCCCTAATCCTCTCATTTGTGTTGTGCCGCCGCTGCCTCCTCTTGCCCTCTGACCTTCTGTCTTCCTCTCTCTTCTTACGAACAGTCTGTCTGTTCGTTTTCTGTGCAACCCTTCGGGACTCATCGCTGGTCTGTGCTGGTTAACCATTCGGGTTACCGCGTGTGTGACGGCAGTGAGGGGAAAGGGTACCTTGCTGAGAGAGAGTTTGAGAGCACCGTTTCTTGAGGCCACCGGTTGCTGAGGGATTCACATTGTTCTTCACCGGAAGAACACTCCAGGGCTGCCCGTCATCGAGCACGTTGAGGCCGAACTCACCGAGTTCGTTCGGCTCCTGCTATTGGTGCCCTAACCGAGACCTGAAGGGTCTCGAGGTAAAGATCGAACCTTTCTGTCTTTTATTTGCCGCTAACAGTTTTCTGTTCTTTTACTATTCTCCGATTGTGTTCCGAAGACGAAGAAGAAGAAGAGGAGCCATTCTGTAATAGATTAGGTTTCTTCCTTTTCTGTTTTGCTTCCTCTATTTGGGAACTATAATAGTAAATAGGTGCTATTCTGTAATAGTAAATAGGTATTATTATTGTTTGGTTTCCGGAGTTCGTAACAGTGGTGTCAGAGCCACGGTTGTCGGTGCAACCGTCCGGCTACCACTCGGTTTAAGATCCACACGGGATCTGACAAAAAGGGAAATCTCTTAACCGTTCTCCTTTTTCGTTTCTCTGTTTCTGTTTCTGTTCTGGTATAACTGTTAGATCTGCTGTTGTTACTGCTTTTCTGTTAAACTGCTATCGGGTTTTCTGCATTTTGTTTCTGTTCACTGTTGACGATTTCGTAAACCTGCTTCATTGTTGTTTTACCTGCTGTTACTGAATCTGTTGAGTTCTTTTCTGGGTTATTGTCCTGTTTATTATTATAACTGCAGTACTTCATTTCCTCTATGTTTTGTTTCTGCTAATTTTCTTTAAAATTTAAAACCCAAGCCTGGCTGGGGTCCAAGAGACTCCCAGTATCTGTGTCTTGGAGATTTTCATTGCCTGTTACAAACACTACAATATTGTGATTGATTCTGTACTGTGTGACTGTGTTTAGCTTTTTCGCTGTATCTGTCTCGGTTAAATCTAGTGTACATTCGCGCTGTTTTTGATTATAAAACACTATTGCGTTTTCACGTACTGAATCGTGTCGTTTTCGTTAAAGCAAAATCCGGGCATTTTTATTTTGCGTGACAAAACTTCTTTTTCAAATCTTTCATTTGTCTAGCCATCGATTACTTCTATTTGCCATTTAATCATGTCTGTTCAAAAGATTGAAACTGACAAATTTGATGGCAAATCTGATTTTGTAATGTGGCGTAGAAAAATGAAAGCAGTTTTAGTCCAAAATAAAATCGCACCCGCAATTTGTAGCCCCGAAAAATATCCGGAATCTTGGAAGGGCGAAGTGCTTTTGAAAAACTTGGTGATGCGCACAGCTGCCTCACCTTGCATTTAACCGATAACGTTTTAAGAGAAATAGACGAAAAAGATAATGCATTTGAAATGGACAAAACTTGAAAAACTGTATTTGGGAAAATCTTTATCCAACAAGATTTATTTAAAAGAACAGCTTTTTGGTTTCAAAATGAGCGGGTCAAAATCTCTTTCAGAAAACATCGACGATTTAAACAAAATAGTTTTAGAATTACAAAACGTCGGTGAAAAGATTTCTGATGAACACGTTGCTGTGATTTTACTAAATTCCTTGCATGAATCGTTTAATGATGTTAAGTCTGCTATTAAGTATGGTAGAGATGACTTGACTCTTGCTGATGTGAAAAAAGCTTTAAAACCAAAGGACCTTGATTTGCAAAAAGAAAACAAATCTAACGGAGAGAACCTTTACGTGAGAGGGAGGGTTGACCGGAGAGAATCTCTTAGTCACCGCTCTAAAAGTAAAGGGAGGTCGAAATCACGAGATAAGAAAGTGAAGTGTTTTTACTGTGGTAAGGAAGGTCATATGAAAAATAAGTGTTTTAAAAGGATCAAAGAGGAAAAACAACGTAAACAAGGTAAAGGGAGCGATAAAAATGACAAACCACACGATTTTGAATCAGATGGTAATTCAATGTATTCTGAAGTCTTATGTGTATCCTCTTCCCTTTCCCCTGTTTCTGAACACTGGATCCTTGATTCAGGATGCACTTTTCATATAACACCCAACAAACATTGGTTTTCAGATTTCAAACCCCTTGAGCATGGAAAAGTTTTTATGGGCAACAATCATGTTTGTGAAATAAAAGGAATTGGAAATGTTTTCATTAAAATGCATGATGGTGTGACCAGAAAATTAACTGAGGTGAGATATGTGCCCGACCTCCGTCGGAATCTAATCTCCCTTGGTGTTTTTGACACTAATGGTTTTTCTTACAAATCTGAAAATGGTATTATGAAAGTTTGCAAAGGAGCACTGGTCATGCTCAAAGGTTTTAAAAAGGATGGTCTTTACCATTTAATTGGAAAAACTGTTTGCGAAACATCTGCATTGGTTTCCAAAATTGTTCCTGAAAAGACTCCGTTGTGGCACCGACGAATTGGCCACATCAGTGAAAAAGGACTACATTGACTTCACAAATAAAATCTTTTGGGTGGTGACAAAATCGAATCTTTGGATTTTTGTGACCACTGTGTACTTGGAAAACAGCATAAAATCAGTTTTTCAGTTGGCACACACAAGTCCACTTCTGTCCTTGATTATGTGTACTGTGATTTGTGGGGGCCTGAAAAGGTTCCAACTCGTGGTGGGAATGTTTATTTCTTATCTGTTGTTGATGATTTTTCTAGGCATGTATAGGTATTTCTTTTAAAATCAAAAGATCAAACTTTTGAAAAACTTTCTGAATGGAAACGCCTTGCCGAAAATCAAACTGGAAATAAACTAAAAACAATTAGGACAGATAATGGCCTTGAGTTTTGTAATAAAAAGTTTGCTGATTTATGTGCATTGCATGGCATAGTACACCATAGGACTGTTAGGCACAATCCACAGCAAAATGGAGTTGCTGAAAGGATGAACCGTACTATAATGGATAAGGTTAGATGCCTTATGGTTTCTTCAGGAATTCCAAAACCCTTTTGGGGAGAAGATGTAAAAACAGCTGTCTACCTCATCAATAGATCACCCTCAATAGCCATAAACTTCAAAACTCCCCTAGAATTGTGGTCCGGAGAACCACCAAACCTGTCAAACCTTAGAGTGTTTGGATGTGCTGCTTTTGCACATCAAAAAGAGGGTAAGTTAGACCAAAGGTCAAGGGAGTGTTTTTAGGCTACCCTAGTGGGATAAAGGGGTACAAAGTTTGGCTCAAAGGTGAGCCGGGGGTGAGGGTTATTGTGAGTAGGGATGTGGTCTTCAATGAACTTGATATGCCTTGCCTAAAGGCTAAAACCAATCCTGATAGCCCTAGTGATATTCCTGTAGATGGGAATATTCCCGTGGAGGTGGAGGACACCTCCGAACCTTCACAACCTCACGATCAACCTAAAACAAGTGGAGGGTCGGATATACCGACCTGTCAGCAGCCTGAAACTAGCACGCCTGAATTTGAGAATTCAGATGAGGATGATGAGGATCATCCCGAGGCACAAGCCCAAGATCTAAGAGACTACCAGCTGTCTAAAGATAGAGTTAGGAGAGAGACGAGAAAACCCGCTAGGTACGGTTATTCCTACATTGTCTCATATGCCTGTGCTGCATCCTATATAGAAGAAAAAGAACCTCTGTGTTTTTCTGATGTTTTAAAGAGTCCTAACCGTTCTTTGTGGTTGCATGCTATGGAAGAGGAAATGTCCTCACTTCATAAAAACAAAACCTGGATTCTTGTTCAAAAACCCTCAAAAGCAAAAATTAATTGATTGCAAATGGATTTTTAAAATCAAAAAGCCAGAATCTGCCAACGAACCCCCAAGGTTCAGGGCTAGGCTGGTTGCAAAAGGTTTTTCTCAAGTTGAGGGCATCGATTTTAATGAAATATTTTCTCTCGTTGTTAAATATAAAACAATTAGGATAATGCTTGCTATTGTTGCCTTTTATGATCTTGATCTTGAACAACTTGATGTGAAAACTGCATTTTTGCATGGGGAACTTGAAGAGACCATTTACATGCGTCAACCACCAGGTTTTGAGGAAAAGGGTAAGGAGAACATGGCATGCTTGCTGAAAAAGTCCTTGTACGGACTCAAACAATCACCTAGGCAATGGTATAAACGTTTTGACTCTTTCATGCTTAAAGCTGGTTTTGTTAAAAGCAATTATGATAGCTGTTTATATTTCTGTGGTGATAATGTTGAAACTACCATTTATCTTTTGCTGTATGTGGATGATATGCTAATTGCCTGTAAGCATAAAGATAAGATTACTCGCTTGAAATCTTTGCTGAAGTCCGAATTTGATATGAAGGACTTAGGTTCCGCGTCTAGAATCCTTGGGATGAACATTAATCGGGATAGAGCCGATAGATCCCTATTCTTATCCCAGAAATCTTTCTTGCAGAAAATTGTTTCCAAATTTTTGATGCATTTATGCAAACCAGTTTGTACACCACTTGCGAGCCACTTTCAGCTTTCGGAAAAATCTTGCCCCAAAACTGATAGAGAAAAGAATGACATGGCCAATATACCTTATAGAGTAGCTATAGGATCTGTCATGTACTCTATGATTTCCACCCGACCTGATATTGCTTACTCCATAAGCCTCCTTAGCCGATTCATGTCTAACCCGGGTAGGGATCATTGGGCAGCTCTCAAATGGTTGTTGTGCTATATTAATGGGACTATTGATAGGGGTCTTCTTTTATCATAATTGGTCTAATAATTTTGAACTGGTTGGATATATGGATTCTGACTTTGCAGGTGATAAAGATGGTAGGAAATCTACTACTTCTTATTTCTTTACTTTGGCAGGGAATTGCATATCATGGAAATCACAGTTGCAGCCTGTAGTCGCTTTATCGACTACGGAGGCTGAATATATTGCTGCCACTGAGGCAATTAAGGAAGCCATTTGGCTTCAAAACTTACTATCTGAATTGCATGTTTTAAATTCTAAAGCTGTGATTTATACTGCTAGTCAAAGTTGTCTTCACTTGTGTAAAAACCCTGTTTATCATGAAAGAACTAAACATATAGATGTTAAGTATCATTTCATAAGGGAAAAGGTTTCAAGTGGCTTAGTTAACATTGAGAAAATTAGTACTAAAGATAATCCTGCAGATTTTGGTACTAAAATTGTGACAACTGATAAGTTTTCTTTGTGCAGGGACCTCCTTCATATAGATGAAGGTTGACTCCTTTGAGTCATTGTTGGCTAAAAAATTAAATGAAAATATGTTCAAGGTGGAGTTTGTTGGACTAGTGGCCCATTTTCACACTATTTTCATTTTCTATTTTTGGCCCATTTTAATCCCAATGATGATAGAACCTGGTGGGCCTCTTTGTGATAGGAAGTTGGGCTGGCAGACTTGATGCCGGGCGGGCCGGGTTCAACCTGACCCGCCTAGGTGACTCGTCTATATAAACTTCTCTTTCTCTTCAGCCTGCCCTAATCCTCTCATTTGTGCTGTGCCGCCGCTGCCTCCTCTTGCCCTCTGACCTTCTGTCTTCCTCTTTCTTCTTACGAACAGTCTGTCTGTTCGTTTTCTGTGCAACCCTTCGGGACTCTCATCGCTGGTCTGTGCCAGTTAACCATTCAGGTTACCGCATGTGTGACGGCAGTGAGGGGAAAGGGTACCTTGCTGAGAGAGAGTTTGGGAGCACCGTTTCTTGAGGCCACCGGTTGCTGAGGGATTCACATTGTTCTTCATCGGAAGAACACTCCAGGGCTGCCCGTCGTCGAGCAAGCGGAGGCCGAACTCACCGAGTTCGTTCGGCTCCTGCTATTGGTGCCCTAACCGAGATCTGAAGGGTCTCGAGGTAAAAATCGAACCTTTCTGTCTTTTATTTGCCGCTAACAGTTTTCTGTTCTTTTACTATTCTCCGATTGTGTTCCGAAGACGAAGAAGAAGAAGAGGAGCCATTCTGTAATAGATTAGGTTTCTTCCATTTCTGTTTTGCTTCCTCTATTTGGGAACTGTAATAGTAAATAGGTGCTATTCTGTAATAGTAAATAGGTATTATTATTGTTTGGTTGCCGGAGTTCGTAACATACTTCATTTTGTTGAGGGTACCATCACCTGTTTGATGTGTCTTCTTTCTTACAGAAGTTATTGAATTCTCTAGACAAAAACTAACCTATTGTCAGTTTGCAACCGTTTGATGTATATACCAGTTTGCTTCTAAATCATTGCCTTCAATTACTTGAAACTTGTGAACACACCATCCGTGTGTTTCAGAAAGGATATTCGTATCTTGAGAAATCATCGATCACTACAAAAAATAACAATTTATCAACGGACTTCTTTGTCGTCGGTATATTACCGACGAAAGGCCTACGAAAATCCTAATTCCATAGTAAATACTCTTATCAGCCAAATAAATGGAAGGAAAAAATCCAACCAAAATAAGACGAATAGTACTACCAGAAATTTCCGTCAGCAAGGTTTTATATTGACGATTTTTAGAACAGTATATATTAACTATCGGTAATTAATTTTACCGATAGTTTTAGCGACACAATTTCTGTCGATACTCTTTATAATCACCATACCGATAGTTCCCTCGTCACTATTCCGTCGCTAAGAAAAATCTCTAAAAGGGGGTTTAGAGAGATTGAGTTAGAGAGAAGTTAAAGAGAATAGGTTTAGAGAGAGAAAATCAGTGATGAAAAATAAAATTTTTTAAATTTTTCGCACTACAGTTTTAGATTCTCGAGTTCAATTTATTATCCACATTTAATCTTTGATAGATTAAATAAACAATTCAAAATTTTATTGCCTACGATTACTCTATTATTTCTATTTACTAAAAATAATTGTAGTCTTTTATATCAATTGTTAATAATTATTAATTATTTTGGTTTGTTATTTCTATTCATTTTCATCTATATTATGCACATGTAGTATATATGAGCTATTTTAAAGGGGTAAAAATAATATTTCTGGTTTAGAGGAAAATAAAATTTACATAAATATAGCGTTACATATATATATATGTAGTTTCATACAACTTATTTGGAGAATCGATCTTCTTCATTACTACACTTGAATTGGACTTTGGTGGCATATAATAAGTGTAAAAAAAGAAGGTTAAATGCCACAAAAATTCGTTTGTGGCACTTTACGTAAATGTCACTGAAAGTAGTGTTGTTTTTTTCTGACACTTCATAAGTGCCACAAACATATTGACGCACAACTTTTTTAAAAGAATTTGACAGCACAACTTGTGACACTTATTTAACCCCTTAAATATATTGAAAAAATGTGAATATATATAATGCTCTATTTATGTGAATTTTATTTTCCTCCAAATAAGAAATATTATTTTTACCTCTTTAAAACGGCTCATACATACTTTGTGTGAAGTTTGAAAGTGCACAAATATTTAGTGATTAATAAAGTAGTGAGTAAAGATCATCCCACAAGAATTACTATCTAACTAGAGAAATTGCCTACTTATAACTAGACTTAAACAAGAAAGAAAGTTGATTGATTTGCATCTAATGATTAAAAACTAATGAAGACTAGTAATAAAAAATTAACAATAAAAGAAAACTATTTAAGAAAAGATTATGATTAAAAATAAATTAAGGCACTCCTAATTCAGTTTACTCTTTTTATGCCTATGGTTAATTTGTTATTGACTAACTCTTGATCTGGTTAATGGTGGAAGATAATAAGGTAGAACCAATCTCCTAGTGACAAGTCCTTAACCTCGCTAAAGAACCAATCGTAGCTCTATGTAATTTTAAGAAATAAGAGAGCATACGCCTTTGTGGACCTTCTCTAATTTCCGTTTTCTACTTATTAGAAATCGCACAAAGAAACCGAATCTACCCCTAGTCAGTTTTACGTTGTGTTGTTATTACCTTGATCCAATTAAATCAAGTACCACTCGATCGATAGAAACAATTTATAAACATGCAATAATTTGTCAGAAAATCGCAAGCATTAAGAATAACAATTTACCAAGAAAATATAAAACATTAAATCTTAAAATAAATAAAAACAGCCATTGTATAAAACTTTCGGCCTTCAAAGAAGGCCTTAGTCACAAAAACTTAACTACTTATACTAAACAAATAAATAAAAAGAGGATTTAGAATAAATTTGGAGAGTCGTCCCCGAATCTGTCTTCGGGGTCTTGGGTAAGAAGATGTAAAATATTGTGTCTAAGATGTCTTCTAAGCTCCTCTATTTAAATAGAGGTTATAAACTAAAAGAAAGTTTCAAAAGCAGAAAAAGAAATGTCTAAAAATCTAAAATTGCTAAAATAGAAAATTCTAAACAATAAAAAAAAATTAAAAATGTGGAAGATGCTAGCCACACTGATTCCAACACCGGAAACATGAATCCGGCGTCAATTTGATTTAGAACAAAACTGAGGCGCGGTTTGAAATCGCGGAAACCTTCTGGATCAGGAATCATTTAAGTTTGGCACCAGTTTTAAAAGGATCTGGTGCCAGTTCCTTAATGAAACTGAACCATGACTGGAGAGGAAACTTTCCCGAACTGGGTTATTTTAATTCCTAATTTTATTTTTTTGCAGTTGGTCCTACAACTTCTCCTTGTCTTCAGTTGAAGCCCTACAATTTAAATAAAATATAAATGAGGTTATTTGTTTTATTTAAGCTTAATTTTCATTAGAATTTAATTAAAATACATCAAAGTAAGAAAAAAACTAGTGAAAATATCAAGATATCAAATACTACACGTGCATTGTGTAGATGAAAACTATTGTCTTAGGTGAAAAATAAATAGAAATAATCAAACAAAAATAATTAATAATTATTAACAATTGATATAAAAGACTACAATTGTTTTTTAATAAATATAAATAATTGAGTAATGGTAGACAATAAAATTTTGAGTTATTTATTAATCAAAGATTAAATAAGGTAAATATTTTATTCTTGATTATTTAAATTAAAAGAAGTAATTTTTTATTATTTAAATTAAAAGAAGTAGTTGTGCTATCTAAATTGGGTTGGATAAATAATTATGTAAATAATATTATATTTGAACCCATTTAAATAAATCTCACTAAATATGACACTTACGCTACTGGACCCCAATAAAATTGGCTCTAAAGTTATTTTTCATTAAATTCATTAAATAATATATTAAATCTATTGGCCTCATCAAATAAGAAAATGGGTTGACCCAACATCAAGGATGGGTTGCTTTGCCACCAGACAACCTAATGTCCCATCTCCGTATATAAATAAGGTTCTTCTCCAAGTTTGAGAGATCATTGAGAAGACATCCAAGGTTTACGCAAGTGGAAGCTCTCCTCAAAGGTGCCTCTCTCCATAGGCTTTCTAACAAAGATTTTCTCCAAATATTCAGGTATTTCTTAATTTGCATTATTCGTCCGGAGGAATGTAGATATCATCAACCTTCCAACCTCTTGAGTTCTTCATCAGAGTTCGTATTCGACATCACGCTTTCAAGTTCTTGAATTCAAAATCAAAGTTTATTCGATTCGATATCAACCTTCTTAACTTACGAGTCAACATTTTTGCTGAAGAGAAGAATGATAGGATTCCCCTACAAATTAAGAATTTTTTCAAAAATTTTGTGATTATTTTAAATATTAATCAAATCACTTTATTTCCATATTCCATGTTTCTTGATTTGCAAACTTGAAATTTTTTTGAGTAAAATAACATTTACCAATTTTCCAAATAAAAAAGAAGTATATGACGATGAAGTTTTCAAGACAAAAATAGATTTTTCAGAAGAAAAAAGAAAATAAATACATTAATCTGCATATATATATATATATATTATATATAGTAGCAATGGGGTACACACATGGTGGTTGATTACGGAGCAGATTCTGAGGGAAGGCTTGGATTTTCTTATCCGACAACACAGGAAAGAAGACAATGAAACTAAAGATGATCACTTTACATTATTCCCTCTTGAAGAAGAAAAACAAACACGACCAACTTCTAAAAAGCTTCGTGCTTTAATTAATTATTCTATATTTATTCATCATAATACCATAATTCATAATTCTTCAGCGGAAAGATATGTTTGTCTCCCACCTATGCTTACATTATTTCTTTACTTTATTGACTGCATTTGACATGTTCTGCATCACGAATTTAAAAAGCAACACTCCGGAAATATTAATGAAATAATAAGTACGATCAAGATTTTACTTTGTAGTTAGTTAACTGAATTTCCTAATGAGATGGGAGGGATGGAACTCTCTATACCCATCACCAAATTTCAGCTCTCTTTTGTATGAAAATTTATCGCACAATATTTATTTAGTTCGACTTACCTTTTTTAGACTATACAAGACAAAATATATTCAATGTGTAATTTGATATAGTAATTACGAGTCACATGTTGAAAAAGTAAAAGACGTACGCTCTCACATGTGTTGTAAAATTATAATCAAGAATACAATAAGTAGGTGTTTGCGTTATATTGTTACGCCAGCAATATTTATAAATAATTAGCTATTCTCTCACTCTCTCGGGTAGAATATTTCTCTCAAGAAGACATCTAGTGTTAGGCCTTCTGCCGATGAGTGGATAGAGCTCTCTTCAGGTCTCTATCACTCGCCAACAAGGGAGAGAGAGAGAGAGAGAGAGAGAGAGAGAGAGAGAGAGAGAGAGAGAGAGGTTCCAATCTTCTATTTCTATTCTTGCGTTTGGCTTTCTTTTTGGAGTGAGTAACTTTTTCGTGTGCTTTAATTGCTTTATGTGTTATACTTTAGCTATGTGAGACTGGTGGTGGTGACAGATGCGAAGTTCTGGATGCACAGATGCATCGGTATTGGTAGTGATAGGGTTAGATGTTTAGATTTTGTGTGATTGAGGATGGCAATTGGGTCCAAGAGATTGATTCTCTAATTTCGGTGAATTTGGAAGGGGATATATGTGTAGTTGCTGAAACTTTGGAGCTTTACATATCATCGTGTTGGATGCAACGATGCTTGATTTCCTTATTTGCTTTGGTACTTTCTATTGGTTGATGTTCACTTTAATGGTACTGTTTGTGTTTCTATTTGAGCTATGTTAGTGTGATAGCGATTGCAAGTACTGATGTGTTGGAAGAATACATCATCGAATGCTAAGGATAGGGTTGGATATTCAATTGTGCCATCGGCTAAGGACTTCAATTCGTGTTCTTGGGGTTTATTTTCTAATTAATTTTGCAAATTGCAGGAGTTGTGTGTGATTGTTAATGCTTTGGAACTCTATTGTTGCTCTAGATGCAACACTACTCGATTCTTTCATCTTTTGTTGATTTTCACTTTAATAGTTGTTTATATTTCTATTTGAGCAATGTGAGGGTGGTGGTGGTGACAATACTATTGAAGTATTGGGGGAGATGATGCATCGGCGGTTGGTAGTGATAGGGTTGGGTGTTTAGCTATGCTATGTGATTGAGGATGGAGATGTTGGGTTTTGGGGGTTGATTTTGTCATTTTAATAGATTTTGGGGTTATGTTGGTGAATGCTTACTCTTTGGAGCTCTATTTCTATGTTCGATGCAATGCTAGCTGCTCGACTTCCTAATTTGCTCGTGTGCTTTCACTTTTGGTCGACTTTCCATCTGGGTGTCTTCAAAATCACCAATCGATCGGCAATAGGTCAGTGTACTAACTTCTTGTGGTGACAAATGCCAATACAAATAAAGTATTATTAAAATAAGATCCACTATTGATCAGATATAATTAAGTCCTTATACATAAGAATTAAGGACTTTAACACTTCAAGAAAAATTATTTATTTACTGAAGTTAATTATGTCACAAACATGGGCGGAACTACTCAGGGGCTCGGGTAGGCTCGAGTCCTTTCCGAAAAAAAAAAAAAAAATTACCATTTTTGATATTTTTATATTCAAGCCCCTCCAATTTTATTTTTTTTTAATACAGCCCCACAACTTCTGGACTGGGTTTAGGGTCGAAAAAAAATATTATAGCCGTTCTCTTGCGCGGCACCGCGCACCAGAAAGAAAATTGCCCTCTCTTTCTTCCTTCCTTTCGCTCGACACTCACTCTCTCGAACTACCCTCCCTCTCCGGCTCTCTCTTCCTCTTCTCTTCTCGGCGCGACGGCGACTGGTGCTCCTCTGCTCTGCGCGTTTGCTGCTCCTTCTTGCTACTCTACATCTGCTGTTGCTCCTTCTTGCTGCCTGCTGTTGCTGTGCACGTTTCCTAGCCACACTGCTTCTCGGCGACTAGCGGCTGCACGGCTCGGTGCTCCTCTACTTCTCTGCTTCTCTGCTGCTGCTCTGTTCCTCTCCTCTACTTCTCTGCACCACTGGCTGCTCCTGCCTGTGCTGCTGTCTTCTTCTTTTTTATTTGAAGAAAAGGTAAGCGCCAGCTGAACCCTAAGCTTTGAAATTAATCTTGAAATGGAATTCTTGCATCTGCTGACTACTGTAATTGTATAGCCTGTGATGTTCCAGCTGTTTTGGTTGTTTCTAGGGTTTTTTTTTTTTGTTGGTAAAATTATGATTGCTCATTTAATTTATGTTCTAACTTTCTAATTAATGATTAATGTCAACAATAAAATGTGTTGAATTTAATTTAAAATGTTTGAATATTTATTATATAGGGTTTTAATATGGACAGATATTTTGAAAAGTGGAAGAAGGGTTCTAAACCAGTTGAAGAAACATCGTCGAAAAAGCCTCGAGTAAGGGTAGAGTTTTCAGATTGTGAGATTATTGCTGATCTAGGATTGCGTAAACCCATTGATGCAAACTCGAAGAATAAAATTGCCATCATAATCATTTCTTTCAGTCTTCACAAGTAAAACTCTATTTTAGATAATTTTTCAATAGTGATTTCTTTTTCATTGTATACGTATTTGTATGAATGTTATTTATTTTTATAATAATCTTCTAATCGTTCTAAATTAATTGCAGCTCATATTGTATTTCGTCTTCTGATCGTGCTCATCAGTTATCTAAAGATTCTGATCAAAATTCTCAGCTTTGATAGAGGTATTTATCCCGTGAGTGATGGGTAATCATTCCTCGTGAGTGATGGGTGATCACTCCTCATTGGTAATGGGCGATTACCTATTTTTTTCTATGTTATTTATAAATTTAGAATTGTAATACTTATCCCGCGAGTGATGGGTAATCATTCCTCGTGAGTGATGGGTGATCACTCCTTATTGGTAATGGGCAATTACCTATTTTTTTGTTATTTTATTTGTAAATTTGGAATTGTTTGAATGTTTTTGTACTTGGAATGCATATATCCAAGTTTTCTTTACTGGTTCCGCCACTGGTCATAAACTTTGTAAGAATTAAGAAAGGTGATCGTTTCATTGCATATCGTGGTTAATACATCCATAAGATGGTGGAAAAATTCCCGACAAACATTGCATGCAAAATACCGATGGAAAATTCTATTGTAAATTAAATTCGCAATAGAGCTTTACAACTAAATATGTTCTATTGCAAAATTATGAAGGTTACCCAAAAAATTGTCACAAAATTTTTATCTCTCGAGAATTTGAAAATTTTAAAAATTAAAATTTTACCTTTTTGTATAAAGTTACCGACAAAATCTATAGTGACTTTTTTACATGCCGAGCTGAAATTTTGCATATTTATTTGATCGCGACATATTAACCTAAAAAGATCAGGACGAGGCCAATCGAGCCCTCCCTCTCTTCTTTTCTCCAATCCTCCCAAACCCTTGTTGCAACCGTCGGACTCTTTCCTCTCTCTCTCTCTCTCTCTCTCTCTCTCTCTCTCTCTCTCTCTCTCTCTCTCTCTCTCTCTCTCTCTCTCTCTCTCTCTCTCTCTCTCTCTCTAAACCTTTGCCACGCAACTCGCCACCCCCACAAAACACGCTGTCGTAGCTCCTCAATCATCATCGGCTGAAAGTAAGTAATTTATATATTTTTATTTTTTTGAATTACTCATTCTGGGTTTTTGTTTATGTTTTATTTTATATTTCTATTTTAATTATTTTGGTTTTATTTTTTTAAGAATTTATATATTTCTGTTTCTATTTGTTTATATTTACTTATGTTTTTAGTTATTTAGGTTTTATTTAGTTTTTAATCATTATGTATATTTGTGTTTCTATTTAGTTTTTCCTTTCTTTTTTTTTTTGTTTAGTGTTTTTTTTTAATTTTTTTTAGACTATAATTTTTTTTAGGATAATTTTATGATGGGAGTGCATTAATTTCTGTTTATCAACGTAACTATAATTTTTGAAAAAATCAAAGTAGTAAATTTATAAAATCAATTTTTTGTGAACTATTTTCAAAATATGTAAATAGTTATACAACAAAGTGTCTAATTATAATTATATTAGCTATAAAACAAAAGAAAATAGTAGTATTTTTTATAAGTTTCATATCTTATTTATCTTATTGATCATTGATAATTATTTTTAAGTCGAGAGTAAAAGATGATAATTTTCATATTACCTATATTTTTTAGTGTGAAATCTCATATATTACTTGCAAGTGTCCTCATGTGCTAGATCATGGGTAGTAGTGTGGTTGCTTTTTATTTATCGGGATTTAACATGTTAGTGACGTGTTTCATTAGTGAGTACATAAACTTCTTGAATCATGTGCACATAATTTATATAATTAATATCTAAATTCCATTTATGAAAAAAAAATTAGAAATTAACCACATTGATGAACCTAGATAATATAATTTAATATGATTTAAAGTATTTATATCTCTACTTATGAATCCTTTTATATCATAATTCTTGTCTAATCATTATTTGTAGGCCACAACTTTTAAACACAGTGTGTGATATATATTTATATATATAAAAGAAACAGAAATATAAAACAATAATACCAAAATAATAGTAAGGAAATAGAAATCAAACCCGAGTCTTGAATAAACTTTAATTTCCTTAAAACAGATTCTTTCTCTCTACCGAAAGTGCAAGAGATGTGTTAGAACGTCTGTTTTCCAGGATAAAACGGGCTTCGAAAAATCAGTTTAGCATCTGAAGCTGTTTTCCCTTCGAACTTGAACAAATTGAAGATGAACAGGAAGAAGATATATGTATGCAGGTTATGAGAGAATGCTAGAAATTTGCAAAGAAATTTTCTTTTATCTTCTGCTGTGGAAAACAACAGTATTTATAGATGGAAAAACTCTTCAACTGTTACATTGATTTAGTTCTGTACACTGAATTCACCCTTCAGCTGTTACATTGAATTAGTTCTATACACTGAATTCACCCTTCAGCTGTTACATTGAGTTAAATATGTACACTGAATTCAGCTATACAAAATTAATTTTGTATTTCAACATCCATGAATATGTTCATCATATGACTTATGCATAGAAAAAGTAGGTATTCACCTTTGAACTTTTCCCTTGTAACAAATGTATACTTTACTAGCTGTCCAGTAGACATGATGTCCTTGAACTGTCCTACTTTCTTATGTAAAGAGTCCACATATTTTACACATAAACCATTTATTGTTCAGTTCTCATGGTCCTGTTCATTTTGGCCATGAACACGTCCTGGTTCTACAAGAGTTTCTGAAGAATTGAGCATAGGCAATTCTCCTTCAAAGTAGCCCCACTTTTCTCTCACATAGGTGATTTCTTAAATATATATATATATATATATATACACATATATATAATCATTAAAGCAACAGTGACACTCTAAGTCTTACAATTAGGTTGTCCCTTTGAACCTAGATCTTGGGATCTCCAGTCAACTAGGTAGGATTTTCCTTCATAAAACTTTATCCATCATAGGCTTTTAATCCCATTCCTTTTGTCAGTCTTTCAACCGTCTCTCTATTTAACCCTTTGGTTAACGGATCCGCGATGTTTTCTTTTGACTTTACATAATCAATCGAAATAACACCTGACAAGAGAAGTTGTCTAATAGTGTTATGTCTGCGACGAATATGTCTAGACTTACCATTATAAATGGCATTCTATGCTCTCCCTGTTGCTGATTGGCTATCACAATAAATGCAGAGGGGGCACAGGTTTTTCCCACTTAGGAATATCCTCCAGGAAATGGCGTAACCATTCAGCCTCTTCCCCACACTTATCTAATGCAATGAATTCAGATTCCATGGTGGATATGGCAATCACTGCTTGTTTTGAGGATTTCCATGATATAGCTACTCCAGCTAATGTGAACAGATACCTACTGGTGGATTTGGAATCCTTTATATCTGATATCCAGTTAGCATCTGTGTAACCTTCTAACACAGTTGGATATCTAGTATAGTGCAGACCATAATTTCGTGTATACTGGAGGTATCTCAATACTCTTATTACTGTTGTCCAATGTTCTGCACTAGGATTACTTGTATATCCACTCAATTTGCTTGCTACATAAGAAATATTTGGTCTAGTGCAACTCATTAGATACATTAATCTTCCAATTATCCTTGCCTATTCAACTTGAGAAACACCTTCTCCCCGATTCTTGGATAAATGAAGACTAGTATCTAATGGCGTTGTTGCAATTCCAGAACCGTTCTTGTTAAATTTTCCAAGAATTTTATCTACATAATGAGTCTGGCTTAAAACTAGTCCATATGCTATTCTTATGATTGTAATACCTAAAATCACATTAGCAAGTCCCATATCTTTCATGTCAAATTTTGAATTCAACATATTTTTAGTAGATTTGACAATTTTGTCATTACTACCAACAATGAGTATGTGATCTACATAGAGACGTAAAATGACGCATTCATTTTCCGTCTCTTTGACATAGACACACTTATCACACTCATTAATCTTAAATCCATTAGAAATCATTGCATGGTCAAACTTCTCATGCCACTTTTTCGGCGCTTGATTCAAACCGTACAATGATTTAACCGGCTTACAAACTTTCTTTTCAGTACTTGGAGATCTAAAATCCTCGGGTTGCTCCATTAAATTTCTTCATCTAATTCCCCATTCAAGAAAGCTGTTTTAACATCCATTTGATGTACATTTAGATCTCTTAAGGATGCAATAGCAAGTATCATCCTTATTGAATTTATTCTCGTCACAGGAAAATAAGTATCAAAGTAATCTAAGCCTTCTTTCTGTCTATATCCTTTAAGGACAAGCCTGGCTTTATACTTATCAATGGAACCATCCGGTTTCATTTTCCTTTTAAAAATCCACTTAGACCCTAAGTTCTTACATCCAGGTAGGAGATCCACTAACTCCCAAGTATGATTCTGCAGAATAGAATCAACTTCGTTTTTTGTGGCTTCTTTCCATAGATGTCCTTCTGAAGAAGTCACTGCTTCATCATAAGTAAAAGGCTCTTTTTCTAACAAATAAGCCTCAAAATCATCTTCAAAAGTTTTTGCTATTCTTGGCCGTTTGCTACACCTTAGTTCAACTTCTTGAACTTTAGTTGGATCTTGAACTTCTTCATTAACTCGTTTTAATGAACTAGATCCACTCATGGACTTGCAAGGAAATACATTTTCCAAGAAAGATGCATTTCTCGACTCCATAACTGTGTTTTTATGTATATCCGAAATTTTTGAATCATGCACAAGAAATCAATATGTAGTACTATTATCTGCATACCTTATGAAGATACAATCCACTGTTTTTGGACCTATCTTTATTACCTTAGGTACTGGTACAACCACCTTTGCAAGACACCCCCACACTTGCAAGTGTTTATAGGATGGTTTCTTTCCGCTTCATAATTCATAAGGAGTTTTATCTTGTTTCTTGCGTGGTATCCTATTCAAAATATAATTACTAGATAGGATAGCTTCACCCCACATATTTGATGGTAACCCTGAACTTATCAACATCGCATTTATCATTTCTTTTAAAGTGCAATTCTTACGTTCAACTACTCCATTAGATTGAGGAGAATACGGTGCAGTTACTTCACAAACAATTCCATGTTGTACACAGAAGTCACCAATCGGTGGCTCATACTCTCCACCGCTATCACTCCTAAATCTTTTAATCTTTTTTCCCAGTTGATTTTCAACTTCATTCTTATAAATGATAAACTTTGCTAATGCCTCATCTTTACTCTTTTGTAAATACACATAGCAAAATTTTGTACTATCATCTTTGAAGGTTATAAAATATTTATTACCTCCATGTATTTGAACATATTTCAAATCACATACATCACTATGAATTAGTTCTAGTGGTTTAGTGCTTCTTTCAATTTTGTGGAAAGATGTTCTTGTCAATTTTGCTTCAATACAAATTTCGCATTTGTGTTTTGAATCGATTTGGAATGTTGGAATATGGTCCATATTAATTAATTGTCGTATTGAATCATAATTAACATGACCTAATCTACCATGCCATAAATGAGAAGACTCCAGCAAATAAACAGAAGGAGTATTCTTATTGATCATGGTCATTACATTAAGTTTAAACAACCCATCGGTTGCATACCCTTTTCCTAAAATACATTCCAGACTTAGTAAAAATAACTTTGTCACAGTTAAAACATTTTCCTTTAAATTTTTGTTTCGGTTTGGAAATACCACCGGATGCACCGATTTTGCCCTTAGTTTTGTGATTGTTGAACTTGGTTTTATTTTTCAAAATTTTCCCATGTTCAACAATATTAACCTTCGGATTTGAAGAACTCATCATTTTATGATCGGCATTTCTGTTGTCTTCTTCAATATGAAGTCTAACAATAAGATCTTCCAAAGACATTTCCTTCTGTTTGTGCTTGAGATAGTTCTTAAAATCTTTCCAACTAGGGGGTGGCTTTTCTATCACAGCAGCCACTTGGAATGCTTCACTTAAAATTATTCCTTCTGCAACTATTTCATGCAAAATAATCTGCAATTCTTGCACTTGACTTATTACAGTTTTAGAATCAACCATTATATAATCAAGAAACCGTCCGACAATAAATTTCTTTGTGCCAACATCCTCAGTTTTATATTTCCGATCTAATGATTCCCATAGATCTTTAGCAGTTTTATATGCACAATACACAGGAGCTACCTCTGTCAAGAATTTTGCCAAATTCAAAGTAGTCAGGTAGAAAAGCATTTTCTATTGCCATCTCTAAAATTACAACCAGTAAATTTCTCTAGTTTTTCCAATTGACTGGCCGGAATTTTTGGCAGAGTAGCAGCAACAATTGAGACATTTCTCGAACCAGAAGTAGCACTATTCACATTAACAGTGTCCATTCTGGTTGCCATTTCAGTAGGAGTAGAAAAGAAATCTGTTTTAAGATTGTAAGCCACAACTTTTAAACACAGTTTGATATATATATATATATATAAGAAAACAGAAATATAAAACAATAATACCAAAATAATAGTAAGGAAATAGAAATCAAACCCGAGTCTTGAATAAACTTCAATTTCCTTAAAACAGATTCGTTTTCTATATCGGAAGTGTAAGAGATGTGTTAGAACGTCTGTTTCCTAGGATAAAACGGGCTTTGAAAAATCAATTTAGCACTTGAAGTTGTTTTCCCTTCGAACTTGAACAAATTGAAGATGAACGGGAAGAAGATATATGTATACAGGTTATGAGAGAATGCTAGAGATTTGCAAAGAAAATTTCTTATATCTTCTGCTGTGGAAAACAGTAGTATTTATAGATGGAAAAACTCTTCAACTATTACATTGAATTAGTTCTGTACACTGAATTCACCCTTGAGCTGTTACATTGAATTAGTTCTATACACTGAATTCACTCTTCAGCTGTTACATTGAGTTAAATCTGTACACTGAATTCAGCTATACATAATTAATTATGTATTTCAGCATCCATGAATATGGTTTTACATTGAACTCAATAGAAATGAATGTAGTTGTTCATAGAATTTAACAGCCATTGAATCCAGACAAAAGAAGAATTTGGCAAATAATTTGGCAAAACCATGGGTCTGATAAGGCCCCCTGTTCTTTTCCAATGTGGGATTCAAATCCCTTACTTGCCAACCTTTTCCTTTTTAATATTTTTTTTCCATTCACTTCCTTTTTCCAAATATTTTCCAACAATAGTGACTATTATCATAACATTGTTATGATTATAACATTGCTATGATTAGTATATAGGCTATCCTTTGATTGGCCAATTTGCAATTGGTCTGAAATAATTCCTCAACTATATAACTCAATGTTATTGTTTGGCTTAAATAAAATACTTGGCGAAATGCCTTCTACTCCCCCCAAAAAAGTATGAATAAACTATAAAACAAACTTTTCCTGTCTCTCCGTAAATATATATATATATATATTTCTATCTCTAACAAATATAACAATGTAAGAGTGTGTACTTTGTTTATCAATATTTGTAAAGTCATGTTCGGATTTTCTATTACACCTTTTAATTAATTTTCATCATAATATATATTTCTGTCTCTAACAAATATAACAATGTAAGAGTGTGTACTTTGTTTATCAATATTTGTAACAGTCATGTTCGGATTTTCTATTACACCTTTTAATTAATTTTCATCATAATACTATTTCTTATAATAATTTATTAATAAATTTTATAAAATAAAAAATAAATCCTAAACTCTAAAAAATAAATATAAAGAAAAAAATAATTATCATAAAAATTATATTAGAAGATGTATTAGATGATTTGTGTGATATATGTGATATGTGTAAACCCGTCAAAATAGTAATTTAAAACATATATACACAAGAAAGACAAATTTAAAACTTATAATTCTTGATTAGAGATACTTATGACCTTTTTAAACTTGGGAGTTTTGTGAGAATTACTTTCATCGAACACGTTTTTTCATAGATTTGAAGGAGGAGAATGTGATTCAAACTCAATATCTTTCTCGAATAAAGAACACTTTTTACTACTAAGCTAACTACCTTGCTACTTTATACAAATTTTTTTTTATCTAAACAAAATTAGATACTGCCTTTTTTTTTTTTGTAATATGGTATTCAAGCGTCAGTGACTAATTCGTGAAGGATTGGAAGGTATAAGGCCCCCAAACAACAATATAAGCCTGGCATTAGCATTAAAACTGCTCCTTAAGTTACTCGAACTTAGGCCCTCTCACTTGACAAGTCAGGTTGAGGCACCTAAGTGAAGGGATTGTGCCTTTGGACCACACACCTATTATGTACTCCCTTTTTTTTTTCTTTTTTACTCATTATAGATCATCATTCGTATTTTTTTTCTTGTCACATTGTTAAACCAATGCAACATCATTAAAAAAAATTTTGTCATCATATATATATATAAATACTGATGAGTAAATATAAGTACTTTTATGTTTTTAGTGAGTAATTTTTTTATATGTTTTCTTTTTGTGAAAAAGTCCCAATCTATTATTGTTCTTAAATAGTATAAGAGTTCTACACAATATGGTATAAGATCATGAGAGATTAAAAAGAATCCTAACATACACAAACCTACGAGTTCCCCAATTATGATAAGCTGAAGCTTGCCCTCGTACTTGAAGCGATATTTAGTTGTTATTTAGCGAGGGGGAGAGATTTTTTAGGCCATAAGAGATAGGGCCGCCAAGATCCCAGTTTAGCTGGACTCGTAGCTGTCTCTTCCTTAAGAAAGTCATAATAAATATACAACATTTAACAATCCCCCTCAAGTTGGCTTGTAGGGATCCAAAACACCCAGCTTGCTGGTCAAGTATTCGAATTGCCTCTGATTAAGTGCTTTTGTTAAATTGTCAGCAATTTGCTCCTTGGTCCGAACATGGCAAGTGATAATTTCTCTTGCTTGTATCTTCTCACGAACAAAATGACAGTCAATTTCTTTATGTTTTGTCCATTCATGAAAGACGAAATTGACTGTTATGTGGAGAGTTGATTGACTCTCACAATACAATCGTGTAGGACCCACTTCAATTCCAAGAAACTTAACAATCCTTGCAGCTACACTAATTCACTTGTTGTGTTGGCCGTGGATCTGTATTCTACTTCTGCAGAAGAGCGTGTTCTTGAATTTTCAAGAAATTGGTGCATCTCCTAATTTCACAAAGAATCCTATGATGGACCTGCGAGTCTTTGGACATGCTTCCCAATCAAAATCATAATAAGCAATTAAATTCACACCAGGATTATTTCTAGGGAGTAAAATTCATTTTCCAAGACTGCCTTTTATGTATCGAACTATTCGCAAGGCTGGTTCTAATGTTTATTCTATGGATTTTGCATAAATTGACTGAGAATATGAAAAGCATAAGTGATATCTAGCCTTGTAATAGTAAGATAAAGAAGTCTAACAACCAGGAGTCTGTACCTTCCCAGATTCTCAAAGAAATCTCCATTCTCTTCTGCAAGTTTATGTTGCTGCTCCATCGGAGTGTTGCTTGGTTTTTCTCCGGAAAGTCCACATTAAATAAGGATGTCTGTAACATATTTTCTTTGACAAAAAAAGAGACCACGTGAAGAATTCGCCACTTTAATCCCTAGAGAATATTTTAGGGTTCCAAGGTCCTTTGTTTTAAAATTTTTATCTAAGAATCTCTTAAGCTCTTCACATTTTGTTTGGTCATTTCCTGTAAGTAAAATATCATCAACATAGACAAACAAGGCAAGCATCGTATTTGCTTATCTAAAAACAAAAAGAGAATGTCCATAGGAGATCACTTGAAACCAAAATGCAAGAGAGTTGAAGTAAGTTTAGCAAACCAATTTCTTCCTTCTTGCTTCAAACTATACAACGATTTTTTAAACAACAATATAATCCAGGCTTGGAGATTTGAAATCGAGAGGCGGCTCCATGTATATTTTCTTCATTTAAATCTCCAAGCAAAAACCTGTTGTTGATGTCCGTTTGATGAAGGCTCCATTATTTGGATGTGGCTATAACCAATAAACATCAGACAGAAGTCATCTTAGCCACATGGGCAAGAATGTTTGTAAAATCCTCACCCTCGACCTGTGAACAACCCTTAGTAAAGAGGCGAGCTTTATATCGCTCAATGAAATCATCAGCTCTATACTTGATTTTGTATACCCAATTACACTTGATTGGTCGTCTCCTAGGGGGAAGACAGGCATATCTATAAGTGTGGTTGCTCTCAAGGGCGGTGATTTCTGCTTGCATGGCCTTTTACCACTGAGAATGAGAAGCTCTCTATTCATAAGTTTTGGGTTCCGTAGCAGAGATAATAGTAGCAAGATAAGCCTTGTGTGAAAGATAAAAAATATCATAAGATAAGTAATTGTACAAAAGGTAAACTGTACCTGGAGGCGATGATCGATCAAGAGTAGCAGGAAGGAGTTGTTGTTTCAGTACATGACAAACATAATCCTTCAAATTTTCTAGGCATTTTCTTTTCACGGGAGGAGCAACGAAGCTTTGGTTCTGAGGCTGCTGGTTCTTGTGATGGGACTACAGCAAATGTTGGTGCAGGAAAAGCTGGTAGCTGTTGCCGGAATTAGAAGGCATCTTCACAACTAGAAACTGGCTTGTTTAGTGTTGGAGCATCTGAACAGCCACTATCATCTAGCAAGACAGTCGCGACTTCAACAGCAGATGAAGAAGACAACGGCACAAGGTCAGTGCAAACAGGGGCAAAAAACGGCGGCAAAGAGGTAGTAGGTGCTGTTGTATCAATCCAAATGTTGGGTGGCAAAGAAGGAGGATAATCTTGATTGCAAAAATGAGGTGCAATAGAAAAATTTGCAGTAACATACGGGAAAATAGACTCATAGAAAGCAACATCACGAGAAACAAAATTTTTTCTAGATTCTAAGTTGTATACTTTCCTGCCTTTTTCCCCTGGGATAGACAAGAAAATGCCTTTAATAGAGCGTGATACAAATTTATCCCCATTAGGATGATGATTGTGTGCATAACATAAGAAACCAAATATACGGAGATGAGAATAAGAGGGATTTTTTTTCCAAAAAGAACCTCAAAAGGAGTTTTGTCTCAGAGAAGTTTACTAGAAGTACGATTAATCAATTGACTAGCTATTAAAATACACCCTCCCCCCTCCCCTCCCAAAAAAAATTTAATGAGCAAATTAGCCTCAAAACGCAAAGCACAAGTGACGTTAAGCAAACGTCTTACGTTCGACTCGTCCATTTTGTTGGGGTGTGCAAGGATAGGAAGTTTCATGTAAAATTCCATATTCAAAAAAATAATTGCACAAGGAAGTGAATTCAGTGCTATTTTAACTGCGGACACATTTAACTAGAACATTGAATTGAGTGCTAATCATTTTATGAAAATTAATAAAGGTACTTTTGGTTTCACTTTTGTCTTTCAAGAGGTAAATCCATATGGCTCTAGAAAAATTATCAACCAAACACATAAAATAATGGGCCCCACTAAGAGAAGTTGTATGGTATTTACCCTAAAGATCATAGTGAACAAGATCAAAAGGATGTGATATTTTATTTGCACTAAGATGAAAAGAAGAGGGAGAATACTTTGCTCTATGACAAACATCACAAGGACTAATATCATGTGATAAAGAGAGTTTTTTAGAGAAAGGTAAATGAACTAGAGATATAAAAGAAGGGTGACCAAGCCGACGATGCCAAATTTGCTCCTCACCAGAATTATTGGCACCAATTGCTGCAGTCGCTGTTTCATTTATCATGTACTGAAATTAATAAACCCCATCGTGTACTTCACCCATACCAATCGTTCTCCTCTTGATTCGGTCCTGTATAAAGCACAAAAGATTAGTTACCTCTTGGGCTAATTCTTTTAAATTATTTTTTGTTTCAAATGATCTAACCATAGACAGTGCACTGCTTTTTGCTTCCGTGTTGGTATCATCTTCAGTGGTTGTAACATGGTGTGCAGCAACAAATTTTTGGCCATGTCCTCACGTCTGTCGTTCTGCTTTCCACCTCTTGTCCTACCATTGAAATCATTGGGTTTGACATGTAAAACCTAGCAAACTTTCTTCTCAAGACCAACCTTACCACAATATTCACATGTTGGCCTAGTTGAAGAATTAACAAAAAATATAACACTATCAGTAGACTGTCCTTCCGGCTCTGTGGCCTTTTATTGATGTTGTTCTTCACGAATGGCATTTGCACACATTTTTTATCTATCACCTTATTTATTAAAAGTAAGAATACACTCAAAGATTATCTTATTTTCAAAATTTTTAATTTTATTTTACATAAATACAAAGTCTTATATTTCTAACTTCATGTGCAGTAACAATATTAACCGATAGAACCATCCATGTGGACTAAATAATTGTTGGAAAAAATAAAAGAAAAACCCAAACCCAACTAGGCAGTGAACAGAAGGAAGCATATATATATATATATATATATTGTAAAATTGGTCCCAGAACATCTTTAAGAATATGAATACGGCCAACATATGCAGAACAGTTTTACTTTGTTAAAAAGTGCAGCTATCATCATTAATAGCATTAAACGTGCAAATAAATGTTTAGACAAACTTGAATCTTGAGAATAAGATAGAAACAAAGAAAGGCCTAGTTTGCAATATTAATTACTGCTAACATTAATTTGGGGGTACGGGGGCTGCTCTCCTACTCCATTAAATGTTGTATTTTAAATTCTTTTCATTTAAATTATCGAATTAGAAATCAAACAAATGAAATTTTTTTTAAAATTTATAAAAATATAATTTCATGTTTGATACATTATCAATATTTGAACTCCCCAATCCCCAGCGGGAGCCTTGGTGGTACTCCCAACATACGAGAATCCTTCCAAGAGTCCACACTATTCGTAGCCGCATGACTAGAACTCTTGAAAGACATCCGGTCTTTCTAGCTGGGAGTTCCTCTTTTGAATCCTACTGGTTTGACTGAAATGCCACAAAATTTAAACATAATTAGTTTTTGCACTTTTTGTTGAAATTTTATATAGAAATATTAAAAAATATAGATTAATATTTTAAGTTATTTCACATAGATTTGTGGTTGTATCTTACAAATCTAGGATTTTTTATAAGATTTCTTAAGAAAGAAAAAGAAATAGTAGAGATTGAAAGAATAGATGAATTATGAGAGTTGTAATCGTTAAAATAGTCGCTATATGAAAGTTTCCAGTAGGGAAAACAATCCAATGTTTTCTGTCTCATTAATGACAAAAGTGTACATTATATAGTGTGTTATTGTGACAAATCCTAAATAAAATATGACTAGGAAATCTAAACAAATTACAACTCATAAATATACTTTGTCTAGGACTTTATAAGGACTAATCCTATAATAATAATAATTACATTTATATCATAATCCTTAATACTCCCCCTCAAGTTGGAGCATGAATATCAGAAATGCCCAACTTGGATGCTAATCGATGAAATTGTGCGGGATGAAGAGCTTTAATGAGGATATCAGCCGGCTGAAATTCGCTGCAAATGTAGGAGGGAAAAATAAATCCTGCTTGAAAAGCATCACGGACAAAATGACAATCAATTTCAATATGCTTGGTACGTTCATGGAAGACAAGATTTTCAGCAATGTGAAGAGCAGCTTGATTATCACAATGTAATAGAATGGGGCGAGTTATAGGCACACGAAGATCACGTAGTAGGCTAGATAACCACTTTAACTCACATAAAGTCATCGCCATAGAGCAATATTCAGCTTCGGCAAAAGATCGAGAAATGGTACGTTGTTTCTTTGTTTTCCAAGAAATAGGACACCCACCAAGTGAAATAAAATAGCCAGTAACAGATCGTCTAGTAAAGGGACAGGTAGCCCAATCAGAATCACAATATGTCGTCAATAAAAGTGGAGATTTAGATTGAAGATGAATGCCACGTCCAAGACTACCCTTGAGATATTGGACAACTCGGATGGCCGCTTGCCAATGAGCTTGGCGAGGAGCGTGCATAAACTGAGCGAGCATGTGAACAGAATAAGTGAGTTCAGGTCGAGTAAGAGTAAGGTAGATCAGCTTACCAATGAGTCTGCAGTACCGTTCCGGATTTGTAAAATAAGCGTCATTCACCTTGGCTAGCTGATGATTGGGTTCAACAGGTGTAGATGCCGATTTTGCCCCTAACAAGCCAGTTTCGGAGAGAATTTCCAAAGTGTACTTGTGTTGGTATAAAAATAAACCTGAAGGGTTTCCTGCAATTTCAACACTCAAAAAATATTTGAGATGACCCAAATCCTTCATACTAAAGCACTTATTCAAAGAAGCTTTGAATTTATGAAGAGTAGGTAGTGAATTTCTAGTAATTAGTAAATCATCCACATAAATTAGGACACATAAATAAATGTTCCCTCTTGAACATGTGAAGAGAAAATAATCTGCATAAGATTGAGAGAAACCACACTTTTGAAGAGCGGCAGTCAGTTTTGAAAACCAACACCGAGGAGCTTGGCGAAGGCCATATAAAGATTTTTTCATAAGACAAACCTGTCCGGGGAAAGAGGAGCGAAACCCAAGTGGCAATCGTATATAGACTTCTTCTTGTAAATCTCCATGAAGAAATGCATTGTGGACATCCATTTGATGGATGGGCCAATTTCGAGCAGTAGTAACAAAAAGTAAAGTGCAAACTGTGACCATTTTTGCAACGGGAGCAAATGTGTCTGTAAAGTCAATACCTGTCATTTGTGTATATTTCCCAAAATTACCAAGTAGGCTTTATATCGTTCAATGGTGCCATCTGCTTTGTACTTAATACAAAAGACGCATTTTCTCCCTAGAGCACGTTTTCCAGGAGGAAATGGCGTTAAGGACCATGTGCCATTCTTTTCGAGTGCATCAATTTTTTGGCGCATAGCGGCACGCCAGAGAGGATTAGAGACTGCTTCAGAGTAGTTGGTAAGCTCGGATTCTGTAGTTATAGATGTTAAAAAATGCCTATGGAAAGGAGAAAATTTTCGATAGTCCACAAATTGTGTTATAGGATAAAGGGACGTACCTGAGAGGTCCGAGAGGGTGAAGGAGCAGAGGAGGAATGGGATATAGCATTACAGTCAAAATCTTAAAGTCGAGCAAGAATTCTTTTTAAAACGAGTACGTTTCCTTGTAGTAATTATTTCCGTGGGCTGGCTTGGAGAAGGAGAAGACGCAGCTGTGGGATTTATAATTGAATCCTTGGAGTGGTCTAATCCAGCCAATGCAAAGCTAAGGTGCTGGAATGAAGTTGCTGGGCTTTGGAGTGGACTGGACCAGGCATGCTAGGCTGCATCTGCTGGGCCGCGGCATCATCAGGAGGGAGCTCGGTTGGGCCAGGTGAGCTGGGTTGCATTCGCTGGGCCACGTCATTAAGAAGAGGGCCGGTTGGTCTTGACTACAGGCGTGGGCTGGCTAGATCAGGGGCGCTGGGCCATGCAGGTTGGGTTGTGGGAGGCGTTGGGCCTGAGGAGGCAACAGCTTAGGCAACCCTGTTGGGCTGTGTGGGTTCCCCATGAGGAGATTTACACCCCCTTTCTTGTAAGCCCAATATTTGTTCCCCAAAATTGTAAGAGTTTACAAAATCTGGAGTACACTGTGGGGTTTCCAAATCTTTGTAGGTAAACTTTGTTTCATCAAAAATTACATCTCCAGACACAATGTGTAACGCCCTACCCCATAAGTATCTAACATGATTTTAAAATTACGGACGTTATGAAAATAGAGTTTGGATCTATATTGGTGGAATATAGTGTTTTTGACACTTAGTGGTATTTTGGGAATACTTAGGAATAAGAATAAAATTTTATTGTATTGAGATTTTATTATTAAGGTTTATAAATGCCTCTAAGTGGATTTTGTTTTTAATACATAGTAGGTGTATTTTAGAAATTTAAATACTTGACATTCTTATATGAGGTTAAAAAAAAAACAACTTAACTATTAAGATTGCCGCCACCACAACAGCACAGCCGTCACCACCACCATTTCCCTTGTCTTTTTTTTTTTCTTTTCCTTTCTCCTTACCGCCATTATGGCATATATAATGGGTCATAAGACTTTTGTTTTTTTCTATCATTTGCTAGCAATATATGTCACACATATATATATATATATATATTAGGAGTTATTTTTTCTTTTTCTTCTTCTTTCTTTGATAGAAACAATTTGGAGCAGCCATTAACATTAAAGGTTAGTTGGCATGCTTTTTTTTTTTTCCTTTGTATTTTCATTATAATACCTATATATATAGTTTAAGTGTTTTTTTTTTCTAGAAATTAGTATATACTGAGATTTATTTTTAGTTAGATTATATATATAAATATATATTTTAAGTTAGTTATTTATTTTAGGATTAAATGTTTTAAATGGATTTTTAGTATATAGTATATAGTTAATTATGGTTTCTTGGGAGAGTATATATATATATATTTTAAGAGTATAGGATTTTCGATCTTTTTAAACAATTATTATGAGTATATATATCTCCTAAGCTCATTTTGTAGCATCTCGATGTTATTTAAGGAATAGGGCTATTTGATCGGTACCCAGGTATTAAGTATTTTCGTATTATTATTTTGTAGGATCTTAGCACCGAATCTACATACAGGTGAGTCCACAAACTCCGTTTTATTATGTTATTTCAAAAGTTACGAGCTATATAAATATGGTCGCTAAACTTATCATAAAATATCTACTATTTTTGAAACGGTATAATGTGCCATGTTTTTCTTAATTGGAGATGTTCTCCACGATGTGTTACATGTTCATTAGAAATGCATAGGATCGGTGCTCCGTATATGTGTTGTCTTTTTAAAACAGATTACTGTTGTGAAAAAGAACTAGTCTGTGCACGGGTTTTCTGGAAATATTTATAAGTTGGAAAATACTTTGTTTTTGAAAAGTTATATGATTTGGCATGCATGAATGTAAACATGGCATGTTTGTAAAATCTGCATAAGCTGGAAAATGCTTTGGTCCTAAAAAGTTACATGTTTCAACATGCATGAATATAGGCGTGGCATTGGAATAATTGTGAAATTTGCATAAGCATGTGATGACTGGCGGATAAGGATTTTGGTGCTCTGAAATGTTTATAACTTGAATCTGTTATGATGGTCGGGCAATTGGCCTTTCGATTTGTAAATACATATGAAAATCTCATTCCGACCAGGGTTAAAGTTTGGTGAAAATCAAATGAACGGATGCGTTAGCGGATTGAACTATACATGGCTAGTCCCCCGTACTAGGGCCTCTTACGATGATGTGGACGGGTTTTTGACTCTAAGAGTGGATCCACTTGAAGAGGGGCATAGACCGCGGAGGGTGTGGCCCAATAAGTATACGTGGACACCACATCATGCTCTGCGGTGGGGTTCGGCTGCTCAGTGGAGAGTCAGTAGGGGCTTGAAACTGAGGTTGGTACCAGGGCAAACCTGGTAGGTGCCCCAAGAGTCTGTAGCCTGTTTTAACCAGTGATATGGGAGTGCGGTTGTTTGTAATCGAGCGCTCGTATGGTGTCCGACTGGTATTAAATACGAAATGCTGGAACTTGGTTCTGATGGCCTCGTTTTTAGGATCCAGACTTTGTGCGTGGAGCTCCACTGTTGCATTACATGATCTTTTAAATTTGGGGCGTAGAAGCTGCGCTGATGTGTCTTGATCGCTCAGACTTCCCAGCTGCACTCGAAACCATCATGTAGATTCAAGCATCAGTTTTGTTAAAACATTAAAAGGGAATGTTTTCTAATAATATTGCATGAACTGCTTTGTGAAACTGTATCATCATTGTTTTAAAGAAATCACTACAACGCACACACATACGTGGACTCACTAAGCATTCGTGCTCAAGTTTTTTCTCATATTATGTTTTCTTCTCAGATTAACTCAGGATAGTCAGAGACACAATAAACCGCTGAAGTTTTAGACGTGGAATTTTGGTTCGAGTCTCTCCGGAAGGATATATGTTTTTGTGTTGCTCTCTTGTACTCCAGCTATTTGTAAAGTATTTCTATCTTTGTATCGGAATTACCATAAGATAAGAAGTTTTCTCGAACCCTATATTTTGAGCTTCATTTTAGTGTTCAAATTGTTTAGTTTTCCACTGCATATTGTATATTTATACTTATAAGTGTTGCCCAGGGGGTTATGCTCTTGTTTTCAGACCTATAATTTAGTGCCGAGAGGCACGCAGATATCCTACTTAGCCGCAGTTGACCTAATGGTAGAGTTGAGGGTATCACAGGTGGTATCAGAGCTCTAGGTTCGATTTGTGGTTAGAGTTTGTAGATTCTAGACGAGTACTAGGAGTCAGCGGCATCGTTTTATTTTTCTCAAAGACTTTTAAGTTCCCTTTTCCTCTTTCGTTTTGCTCATCATGTTATTAGTTTGATGAGAACAGTGCCCCTTGTATACGATGCCATATCTCTGGTCATAATCACAATGAGAGGACATATAGATATGTTAAGCTTTTGAATCAATGATGGTTCAAATGATAGAGGACTAAGATTATTTGAGTCATCAAAAGAGGTTACTTGTTTTGAGACTTGTAACTCGATTAAGAGATTTCGTAGGACATAAGGTATTAAGGGAAAGACTCTGATGACTTGTGGTGTATGAACTACACGAAGAGTGACTGTGAAGTTCTTATTAGGTACAAGATGTAATCCGTATCGATTCCTATCATCCCTACTTCAGTGACACCAAAGAACTCCATATACCTTGCAAAATGGACACTTTTATTATTGTTGTCACAACAAAAAGGGCTCTCCGGTCTTTGGTTCTGTATTCGATATATATTAAGTATTACTTCACGCTGCCGATCGATGAATGTAAAGATGGAGGTGAGCTAATGATGAGTTCAGCACGATAAGAAGAACAATAAGTGATGGCGAGGACGGGTAGACTAGAAGCTAAGTTTCTTAAGATTTAAAATATTGGTATATCTTGTGAATGAGAGATTGGCAGTCTAATATGAGAGCGGGGAATAATTGATATGGTTGTTGAGATCTTTCTGTGTGTTTGCTATGAATTACATCCAGAGTGCTTTTGATAAGCTCAGTGTTAGACCATAGTCTTTAGGAAGAAGATATACCTAAACTGGGTTGGTGTACTTGTGTTCTTTAGTTTACACTGTACATATGTGTTAAGTATAAACCTGGTTTTGTGAGTGTGATTCTTTAGTGGCTGTATATAATCTGGAAGAGCTTTGGACCATGTGATCGCAAATTATGTTATGTATGGTATCAATGGCAGATTTTGTATACATGCTCTACCCCGTGCACCAACAACTATTTTTATTAATAGAGAGGATGTTTCACTTTTTATTTGATATACAGTTCTAGTGTACGGTGCTTTGTATGTAAGTTCTAACCTATAAGCTAAGGTTTAAGTATTTAACATCAGGTAAATGCTTTTGGAAAGGACGGTGGAAGTGCAAGGGGATAGTAATTGTTTCAATCATTTGAGGGAACAGGTGTGATAGTAAGAATGGATTGGTTGACTGGACATGTGAATATGTGCATTATGCGTTGAAGTTAGTTAAGTCTAGTTAGTTGATGTTTCTAATCTTTAGAGTTAGAATATCTAACGTACTTGAGTAACTAGTCCGACGAGGAGCCGATTCAACGATAAGGGAGTTACTTGATATCTTTAAAAGAAACTAGCAACCGCATCTCCAGAATGGGAAGTCGAGCCTAGGATAGAATCTAAACATAGAGGATGAGCCGATATTTCAAATCACATATTAGATGGACTGTCCGTAGGCACCAAAGCATGAGTAGTTGAAGGTACGATTCAAATCTTTCCTCAACCAATAAGAATACTTATTGATCCTGGAGCTACGTATTCTTTTGTGAGTTTGCATTTCATAAAACATATTCATGTACCTACTGTTGTCATGTGTTATCAGTTGATGGTTAGCACTCCTACAGACATGAGTAAAATAGCGGAGGTAAAGTACCTAGATTGTGATATCTATGTCGAGAATGTGACTCTATTCGGTGACTTGATTGCCTTGTCATTTGAGGGTTATGGCGTGATACTTGCGATGGACGATTGTCTAAACATTACGCTCAAGTAGACTAAGGACGGAAATTGGTTAAGTTTAGCCGACCGAGTATGTCAATCTTTGTATTCCAAGGGAAGCGAACGAAACGGGAAAATCCCTTTTTATCTGGCATGAAAGCCAGAAAGTTGTTATGGAAATGATGTCAAGGATACCTAGCATATTTACTCAACAAGCCTAAGGAAGAAGTAAAATTAGAGACGGTACCCATGGTGAAGGAGTTTATAGATGTTTTTCCCAAAGAGTTAAAGACGTGGCCCCAAATCGAGAAATGGAGTTCATCATAGAGTTCGTACCCAGTGCTAAACCAATATCTCGAACCCCCATAGCGGATGGTAGAAGAAGAGTTGAGAAAGTTGAAAGAGCAACTACAAGAATTGTTGCAACGAGAATATATCCATCCAAGTACATCTCCTTGGTGATGTGGAATGATCATCAAGAGCATAAAATTTCGTCCAAGAAGTGAGGGAGAGAACAAACAAACAAGTGTAACAAGTAGAAGAGAGAAAGTGCCTTTGAAAGGACTTGAAAATGTTAAACTTCAAGCAACCTTGGATATATTAAATCCAAGACCTCAAGAAGGTTTAAACAAAATCTTTTCTTCAAAGTTCAAGCAACCTAAGGTATTTTGAACCTTAGACCTCAATGAAACAAGAAGAAGACCTCAAGACTAGTTTTCTACAAGAGTGTAGTAACTAGTATGAAGGAATTTTTTATGATCAACCTTGAAGCTCTTGGAACTTTCAACAAGTCTTCAAAGTGATTTTTTTTCTTTCAAGGAAGTTCACCCTTGAAGAAGATAGAAAAACTAAGCTAAGAACTAAGAATACTAAGAGAAGAACCTTTGTCTTGAAAATTTTCTTGATTAACTTCTTCAAAATGGAAGACTACATATTTGTAGAGACTTGAGGGAGAAAATAGGAATTTTCCCTCTCATATTTTCAGCCCAAAGGATAGATATAACCTATACATACACTTGATAAGACAATAGAGGTGTTTTAATTGCATTTGGACTATTCTAGAGCACTAGTCAACACATTGATATGAGGCAATTTTTCAGCTTGGGCAAAAGGGATTCCAACCATCTACCAAGGTAAATTTTCAATTTCTAACTTATTCAAAAATTTAGGATATTGCCCCATAAAGTCTTGGACATCAAAATTTAATCCCCATAAAGTCTTGGACATCAAAATTGACATCAAAATTTAAGCCTTGAAACTTCTCTTGCTCAATTTGATCCTTGTGACTCTCTAGTTGTTTTGCCTTGGCTCTTGTCACAACTCCTTGATGTTCTTGCATGTCTAACCGGTTCACATCATCCTCTCCCTCTTGAAAAGGATTCATCCTCGAATCTCCATCACCTAAATCAAATAAAGAGAGATCGGAAACATTAAAAGTGGCACTAACATTATAATGTCCCGGAAGATCAACTTTATAGGCATTGTCATTAATTTTCTCAAGGATTTGAAATGGCCCATCTCTCCTATCATCAAGCTTAGACTTTCTTTGTTGGGGAAATCTTTCCTTTCTAAAATGCACCCAAACCCAATCACCGGGTTTGAATACCACTTTTCTTCTTCCCACATTTCTTTTCTCGACAAGCTTTTTGTTAGAGTTGATAATGGCTTCATGGACCTTTGCATGAATTGCTTTCACAAAATTAGCCTTCTTGCTTGCATCCTTGCTTAATGCTTGATCTATAGGCAAAGGAACAAAATCAAAGGGAGTTAGAGGGTTAAAACCATAAACAACTTGAAATGGAGAATGAGAAGTAGTAGAGTGGGGTGCGCTATTATAAGCAAATTCAATATGTGGCAAACACTCTTCCCATTGCCTCAATCTCTTCTTCAAAATAGCCCTTAGAAGTTGGCCAATTGTTCTATTTACCACTTCGGTTTGTCCATCCATTTGCGGATGGCAAGCTGTAGAATAAAGCAAGTTAGTACCAAGCTTCTTCCAAAGAACTCTCCAAAAATGGCTCAAGAATTTGGTATCCCTATCCGACACAATAGACCTTGGAATTCCATGGAATCTAACTATCCAAGTAAAGAACAAGCTAGCTACATGACAAGCATCATCGGATTTCCTACAAGGAATAAAGTGTGCTATTTTAGAGAGCCTATCCACAACAAAAAAAATAAAATCCATACCTCTAGAGGTCCTAGGTAAACCAAGAATAAAATCCATAGAAATATCAACCCAGGGTTCTTTAGGAACTTTTAATGGTGCGTAAAGTCCATGTGGAAGAGTTCTAGATTTAGCTTTCTTGCATTCAATACAACTTCCTACGAATCTTTCTACATCTCTTTTTAAATGTGGCCAAAAAAAATGTTCATGAAGAATTTCATAGGTTTTAGTGACACCAAAATGTCCCATTAAACCCCCACAATGTGCTTCTTTGACAAGTAGAATTCTAGTAGAACAAGATGGTATGCACAATCTACCTTCACAATAAAGAAATCCTTCATGCAAAAAATATTTTCCAAAAGGTGCCAATAAATATTTCTCAAAAATTTCTTTAAAGTCATGATCACTAGAATACATTTCTTTAAGCATTTCAAAACCCAAAATTTTTGTTTGAAGGGTGGATAAGAGAGTATACCTTCTAGATAGAGCATCGGCCACCACATTCTCCTTACCTTTCTTGTAATGGATGACATATGGAAATGTTTCAATGAACTCCATCCATCTTGCATGTCTCTTATTGATTTTATGTTGGCCCTTGAGAAACTTAAAGCCTCATGATCGGTGTGCACAACAAACTCCTTTGGCCATAGGTAGTGTTGCCAATGCTTTAATGTTCTTATTAAAGCATAAAGCTCCTTGTCATAAGTTGAGTACCTCACGGCTGCCCCATTAAGTTTTTCACTAAAATAGGCTAAGAGCTTTCCATCTTGCATAAGTACACCACCTATACCAATATCGGATGCATCACACTCCACCTCAAAAGTTTTCTCAAAGTTTGGTAGTGACAAAAGGGGTGCACTATACAACTTTTCCTTCAACAATTGAAATGCCTGTTCTTGTTTTGTTTCCCACTTAAATCCTTCGGTTTTCTTGATCACATCGGTCAAAGGGCTAGTAAGTGTGCTGAAATTTTTGATGAACTGCCTATAGAAACTTGCTAGGCCATGGAAACTCCTCACTTCTGATGCATTTCTTGGTGTTGGCCATTCCTTAATTGCTTGGACCTTACCTTCATCTACTTGAAGTCCTTGTGAGCTTACCACATAACCTAGAAATGTAACTTTCTCCAAACAAAACTCACATTTGTCAAGGTTAGCAAAAAGTTTTTCAATTCTCAAGACATTTAGTACTTCCCTAAGATGTTGAACATGCATTTCATATGTCTTGCTATAGACCAAAATATCATCAAAGTATACAACAACAAATTTCCCAATAAAATTCCTCAACACATGATTCATTAATCTCATAAATGTACTAGGAGCATTAGTTAATCCAAAGGGCATAACCATCCATTCATACAAACCAAAGTTAGTCTTAAAAGAGGTTTTCCACTCATCCCCTTCTCTCATCCTAATTTGATGGTATCCAGATTTCAAGTCAATTTTAGAGAAAAGATTAGAACCATGCAACTCATCAAGTAAATCATCAAGTCTAGGTATGGGATGCCTATACTTAATAGTAATGTTGTTTATGGCTCTACAATCTATACACATTCTCCATGTACCATCTTTTTTTGGAACAAGCAAAACCGGAACCGTACAAGGACTCATGGACTCACACACATACCCTTTTGAAATTAGATCCTCAACTTGCCTTTTTAGCTCCTTAGTCTCTTCCGGTGGACTCCTATAGGTCGGTCGGTTTGGCAAGACTGCCCCGAGGACAAAATCAATTTGGTGTTCGATTCCTCTAATTGGTGGAAGACCTCCGGGCATCACATCGGGAAATACGTCTTTGTAATCTTCAATAACCTGCAAAATTTCACTTGAAAAAGAGGGTGAGTGTTCTTCAGATGAAGTAAAAGATTCCCTACAATACAAGCGCAATACCACTTCTTTTCTTTCAATTGCTTCAATCACCTTACTAGGTTTTGCAAAGAAACAATTCTTTTCTTTCATCTCACTCTCTTTTTTTTTTTTTTTGTCACTCTTTTTCTTTTCACTCTTGTTTTTCATCACTCTTTCTTCACTCTTTCCTTTTTCCTCAACTCTCTTTCCCTCCCCAATTTTTTTCCTTTTGAGCTCACTTTCGGCCCTCTCTTTCTCCCTCATCTTTTTTGGTTCATCTCTCACTTGTTGAGGTGTAAGAGGACTCATAGTGAATGTTCTTCCATCCTTCACAAAAGAATAAGTATTATTCTCCCCATTGTGGAGGGACTTTCTATCGAATTGCCAAGGTCTTCCCAAGAGAAGATGGCATACTTGCATGGGCACCACATCACATAGTATCTCATCTTTGTAAGCTCCCATTTCTATTGGTACCACTACTTGTCTCAACACTTTAATTTCTCCACTATCATTTAGCCAATGGATTTTGTAGGGTTTATCATGTTTTGTAGTAGGTAGTTTCAACTTCTCAACAAGATAAGTACTAGCCACATTTACACAACTACCACTATCAATGATAAGGTTGGCAATCCTTCCCTCAACTTTACATTTAGAATGGAAGATGTTTTCTCTTTGTTCAATCATGTTATCATCAAAAGTTTGAGCGCTTAGTGCTCTTATGGTAACTAAACTCAAGACATCGTCATCACTTCCTAAAGGATTCAAATCAACATGTTCATCATCCTCACCATTTTCTTCACCCTCAACACATTCGCTACTTTCATCCTCCTCCTTCTCAATCCAACCATTCAAATCCTCCCTAAAGATCAAAGCTCTCTTTGTTGGACAACTACTTGCATAGTGTCCTACACCATTACATTTAAAGCACTTTGGAGGGTTAGAAATGATTTTACCTCTCTCTTCCATCTTTGGTTTGGTTGGAGGTTGGAAAGTACTTCTAGGAGCCTCCTCCTTTTTTGGCAATGGCTTAAAGTTGGAAGTAGGTGGTTTTGTTGTTGCAACTTGTCTTTGGTTGGGAAATGAGGATCGCATCATCCCACTTCTTTTCCTTTGTGATTCGATCTTGTTGGCAAGGTGGCACATGTCTTCAAAAGTTGTATGTGGATACAACTCGAGTTGGTTGGCTATCTCCCTATTGAGACCACTAAGAAACCTAGCCATTGAAGCATCCTTGTCTTCTTCCAAGTTCAACCTCAAGATGTAGAGCTCAAGCTCTTGTCTATACTCTTCTACACTTTTTGCACCTTGTTTTAAAGTCATGAGCTTATAATGAAGCTCTCTATAGTAGTGCTCGGGCACAAATCTTTCTCTCATCAAAGCTTTTAACTCTCTCCAAGTATCAACCGGTGGTCTACCACTTCTAACTCTTTGGTTTACTATCCTTTCCCACCAATGTAAAGCATAGCCAGAAAATTCGGCTATTACAAGTCTAGCTTTTAAGAACTCATTACAAGTTTTCAACATAAACATGTTTTCTACTTGCCTCTCCCATTCTAAGAAAATATTAGGGTCATTCTCACCCTTAAAACTAGGGAGCTTCCACTTCATTCGGTCCAAGGTTTGGTCACCTTGGTCTCTTCCACAGTTAGCAATAAATGGAACATGTTCATGATCATCATATAATGGCTCTCCATGCCTAGCTTGTGGCCTTGGAACTTCTTCAAAGTGTCTAGGCATGCCTCTTCCTCCAAAACCGTCTCTTCTACCACCGTAAGGAGGTGGATGAAGTTCTTCATCAAAATGTGGAGGTTGATGGAACTCGGTTGTCCTAGAGCAATTGAGTGGTCCATTGCTCCTTGGGGTAGTAACATTGAGACTACCATGAGGACTAACCTCCCTTTGTTGATTAGAGAGATTAGTGACATCTCTTCTAATATCCCTCATCTCATCTCTTAGGGATTGTAACTCTTGCATTATGAGCCTCAAAGGGTCATCATGTTGGGAGTTGCTAGACTCTTCTCCAAAAGGACTTGGTGCTTGAGCGTGGGTTGACATCTTGGTAGTATTTACCTCACAAAACTCTCTTGTTTAACTCTCTTTGGCTTTCTTTTTGAGGATATTCTCACAACTCTTGCCTTTTTCTAAAGGTTCAAGTCTCAAAGAGTTCTATGAGTTCTTAACAAAGATTTAACACCTCTACTCAAGTTTAAAACAACCAAAATAAAAAAAAAATCACAAACAAAAACTAGTTGAGAAATATGAGAAGCAAGGAAAATGATATTGAGTCATCCATTCATTTTAAGGAAGTTCAACAACATTTCCAAGAGCATTTGAGTCAATAATGGTAGATTGACCAAATGAAGAAATAAGTACTGAAAAAGGAAAGAAATTCGACCACAAATACAAAGACAAAGCTAGGACACTTCAAGAACACAAAAGAATACACAACAAAAGTTTCCAGCAAGCAGAGTAGATGACATACTGGGCTTGTTTGGAAAACTGGTATTTAACACAAGTCTAAATTGAATGAGGTTTATCTAGAAAGAATCCTCACTCAAAATTCTTGAGTTTAGGCTCAAGAATCAAAGAAAAAGGATTAGTAAAAAGGAAGATATGCTCAGATCATTTCAGTACTTTTTTGTCTGCGGAAAAGCCAGGTACACCTTCAATTTTGACTATTTTGAGATATCAAATGAAGTCCAAATTAGATGAAACTTGTTTCATTTGTTTCCCAGGTCAATGTAGTATAACTCCATGTAAAAATATTGTGAAGTTCTAGTCATATTCCAGATCGTTCAAGCATTCTATTTTTTGTGATGCCATTTTCCAGCAATCTTGTCTCTTTTCTCTTTTTTTTTTTTCCTCGTATGTATGTAAGATATCTCAAAAACACTTACTTGAAGGTGGCTTTGATACCAAATGATGTGGAATGATCTTCAAGAGCATAAAATTTCATCCAAGAAGTGAGGAAGAGAACAAACAAAACAAGTGTAATAAGTAGAAGAGAGAAGGTGCCTTTAAAAGGACTTGAAAATGTTAAATTTCAAGCAATCTTGGATATATTAAATCCAAGACCATAAGAAGGTTTAAACAAAATCTTTTCTTCAAAGTTCAAGCAACCTAAGGTATTTTGAACCTGAGACCTCAATGAAACAAGAAGAAGACCTCAAGACTAGTTTTCTACAAGAGTGTAGTAACTAGTATGAAGGAATTTTTTATGATCAACCTTGAAGCTCTTGGAACTTTCAACAAGTCTTCAAAGTGATTTTTTTTCTTTCATGGAAGTTCACCCTTGAAGAAGATAGAAAAACTAAGCTAAGAACTAAGAATCCTAAGAGAAGAACCTTTGTCTTGAAAAATTTCTTGATTAACTTCTTCAAAATGGAAGACTACATATTTGTAGAGACTTGAGGGAGAAAATAGGAATTTTTCCCTCTCATATTTTCAGCCCAAAGGATAGATATAACCTATACATACACTTGATAAGATAATAGAGGTGTTTTAATTGCATTTGGACTATTCTAGAGCACTAGTCAACACATTGCCAAAAATATGAGGCAATTTTTCAGCTTGGGCAAAAGGGATTCCAACCATCTACCAAGGTACATTTTCAATTTCTAACTTATTCAAAACTTTAGGATATTGTCCCATAAAGTCTTGGACATCAAAATTTAATCCCCATAAAGTCTTGGATATCAAAATTTAAGCCTTGAAACTTCTCTTGCTCAATTTGATCCTTGTGACTCTTTAGTTGTTTTGCCTTGGCTCTTGTCACAACTCCTTGATGTTCTTGCATGTCTAACTGGTTCACATCACTTGGGGTGCATTAGGTTTGCTTGTAAAGAAGAAATATGGGACTTAGGCCTATGTGAATAGATTACAGATGATTAAATAATATGGTAATTAGAAACAAGTACCCACTTCTACTTATTGATAAGCTATTTGATCACTTCGAGGAGTAGGATGTTATTCCAAATTAGATGTAAGATAAGGATAGTATCTGATACGAACAAAAGAAAGAAATATTCCCATGATATTTTCCAACACCCGATATAGGCATCATAAGTCTGTCTTATGCCATTTGGATTGACAAGTACACCTGCGACATTCATAGAATTGATGCATAGGATTTTCTGTCTTTACCGGATAAGTTTGTGGTGATTTCCATTGATGATATTTTTATGTATTAACCTAACCTCGAAGTACATGAACATCTTTGAAGAATGTTGTAAACCCTATAGGAGCATAAGTTGTACATCAAGTTTAGTGAATGTAAGTTTTGAATAGCGACAAGTGACTTCCTTAGGGCATATGATTACTCTGGAAGGAGTATCAATAGACCCAGTAAAGGTAGAGAAGTGACCGATTGGACGCAACCCAAAATATCAATAGAGGTACACATCTTCTTGGGTATGGGAGGGTATTATCGAGATTCATAACAAATTTCTTTTAGAATCTTTAGACCTTTAGCACAACTTATAAGTAAAGCATCGACTAACTTCGGCACGAGTTGTGCTACTACCCAATTCAAGTGAAGAGTTTTCCCTATAAAGGGAAGGCCTAGAGATAGTTTTGATGCAAGATAGATAAGTCGTTGATTATATTTAAATTATATTGGAGGATTATGAGTGGAACTATCCAACAAAAGACATGATACTAATAACTATAGTGCGACTAGGGTGTAGTGATTTCACTTATATGGGAAAATATGAGATCTTTATTGATCATAAAAGTTTATAGTACTCGCTTTCCTAGAAGATTTAATATAAGGCAATGTCGATGGATGGGGCTGTGGAAAAATACTGATGCCAAGTTAACTACCATATAGGAAAAGTTAATGTGATAGTGGATTTAAGTAGAAAGAAGGTAAAGATATCAAGTCTCACCGTCACCTCTACCTTGCAACAAGATATTACAAGTACTCAAAAGAATAGCATGAGATTCCTGGAATTTAAGAATCGAACGGAAGCTAAGAAGTAGACAGATTATCGGACCTTAGAAATCGATAGGAGCTGGTACTTTCATAATTGGTTGTACATTCCTGATGATACCGAGCTTAAGTGTAAAATACTAGAAGAAGCACCCAGAAGTAAGTATTCAATGCACCCTGGAGAGAATAAGAAGTATAAAGATTTAAAGAAAAACTTTTGGTGGAATGGAATGAAGAGAGAGATTTCGGAGTATGTAGCGGCCTGTCTACATGTCAAAGGGTTAAGGCAGAACACCAAAAGTCCGCAGGACTACTACAACCGCTACCTGTTTATGAAGGGAAATGGGATCATATGACAATGGACTTTGTCACAGTATTGCCTCGGACCAAGGGGTATAATGATGCTATCTGGGTGATCGTTGATCGTCTAATAAAAGTGGTACATTTTATCGCCATTAATATGATATACCTTTTGGACAAGTTAGCACAAATCTATGTAGACAAGATTGTACGACTTCATGGGGTACCTGTTGATAATATATCAGATAGAGACCCAAGGTTTACCTTAAGGTTTTGACCCAAGTTTCAGGCAGCTATGGGAACCAACCTAAGTTATAGCGTCACAGCACACCCCAAACCAATGGATAGTCTGAAAAGACAATTCAAACCCTGGAGGATATGCTAAGAGCTTGCGCCTTGGACTTTGGGAATAAGTGGGTTGACAATCTTGCTTGTGCTGAGTTAGCTTATAATAAGCTACCACTCTTCGATAGGAATGGCACCATTTGAAGCATTATATGGTAGGAGATTCAGAACACCCTTGTACTGGGATGAAGTCGGAGTTCGATCCCATTGGAGACAAAGAGACTTGATGCCAGAGTTGGAGGAAATGTAGAAACAAGTTAAGATAACTCAAAATTGACTTCGGGACAACTAAAAGTATGGAGAAGAGCTATACCGATAACCGAAGGAGAAATCTGGAGTTTAGTATGGGAACTCGAGTTTTCTTAAAACTTATGCCTTGTCACAAAAAGTTCAGATATCTGAAGAAAGGAAAATTAAGCTCTCGATATATGGGACCGTTTGAAGTTATTGATAGGTAAAGTACCGCATCGGCTAGCTTTGAACTGATGGGGTATACATGGCGTGTTACGTATCATAATTGAAGAAGTACTATCATGTACCTGATCATATTCTTAACGATGACAAATTGGAGTTATGAACCGGCCTATCATATGAAGAAAAACCAATTGATATTGTAAAGCGAAGCATAAAAGAGTTACGCGGGAGACAGATTCCAATATATAAGGTTTTCTGGAGGCATCATGGAATTCAATAGGCAATCTAGGAGACTAAGGAATATCTGAAGAAGAAGAAGTATTTAGAAGTTATGGGTATGTGACTATTAAATTTCGAGGACGAAATTTCTTTTGAGGGTAGAATGTAACGCCCTACCCCGTAAGTACCTAACATGATTTTAAAATTACGGACGTTATGAAAATAGAGTTGGGATCTATATTGGTGGAATATAGTGTTTTTGACATTAGTGGTATTTTGGAGATACTTAGGAATAAGAATAAAATTTTATTATATTGAGGTTTTATTATTAAGGTTTATAAATGCCTCTAAGTGGATTTTGTTTTTAATACATAGTAGGTGTATTTTAGAAATTTAAATACTTGACATTCTTATATGAGGTTAAAAAAAAAAAAACTTAACTATTAAGATTGCCGCCACCTCAACAGCACAGCCATCACCACCACCGTTTCCCTTATCTTTTTTTTTTTTTCTTTTCCTTTCTCCTAACCGCCATTATGGCATATATATATATATATATATGGGTCATAAGACTTTTTTTTTTTCTATCATTTGCTAGCAATTTATATACACACACATATATATTAGGAGTTATTTTTTCTTTTTCTTCTTCTTTCTTTGATAGAAACAATTTGGAGCAGCCATTAACATTAAAGCTTAGTTGGTATGTTTTTTTATTTTTTCCTTTGTATTTTCATTATAATACCTATATATATACTTTAAGTGTATTGTTTTTTTCTAGACTTTAGTATATACTGAGATTTATTTTTAGTTAGATTATATATATAAATATATATTTTAAGTTAGTTATTTATTTTAGGATTAAATGTTTTAAATGGATTTTTAGTATATAGTATATAGTTAATTATGGTTTCTTGGGAGAGTATATATATTTTTTAAGAGTATAGGATTTTCGATCTTTTTAAAGAATTATTATGAGTATATATATATATATCTCCTAAGCTCATTTCGTAGTATCTCGATGTTATTTAAGGAATAGGGCTATTTGATCGGTACCCAAGTATTAAGTATTTTCATATTATTATTTTGTAGGATCTTAGCACCAGATCTACATACAGGTGACTCCACAAACTCCGTTTTATTATGTTATTGCAAAAGTTACAGGCTATATAAATATGGTATCTAAACTTATCATAAAATATCTACTATTTTTTAAATGGTATAATGTGCCATGTTTTTCTTATTTGGAGATGTTCTCCACGATGTGTTACATATTCATTAGAAATGCATAGGATCGATGCTCCGTATATGTGTTATCTTTTTAAAACAGATTATTGTTGTGAAAAAGAACTAGTCTGTGCATGGGTTTTCTGGAAATATTTATAAGTTGGAAAATACTTTGTTTTTGAAAAGTTATATGATTTGGCATGCATGAATGTAAACATGGCATGTTTGTAAAATCTGCATAAGCTGGAAAATGCTTTGGTCCAGAAAAGTTACATGTTTCAACATGCATGAATATAGGCCTGGCATTGGCATAATTGTGAAATTTGCATAAACATGTGATGACTGGTGGATGAGGATTTTTGGTGGTCTGAAATGTTTATGACTTGAATCTGTTATGATGGCCGGGCAATTGGCCTTTCGATTTGTAAATACATATAAAAACCTTATTTCGACCAGGGTTAAAGTTTGTTGAAAATCAAGCGAACGGACGTGTTAGCAGATTGCACTATACGTGGCTAGTCCCATGTACTAGGGCCTCTTCCGATGACGTGGAAGGGTTTTTTACTCTGAGGGTGGATCCACTTGAAGAGGGGCGTAGACCGCAGAGGGTGTGGCCCAGTTGGTCTACGTGGACACCGCACCATGCTCTGCGGTGGGGTTCGGCCGCCTAGTGGAGAGTCACTAGGGACTCGAAACTGAGGTTGGTCCCAGGGCCGACCTAGTAGGTGCCCCAGGAATCTGTAGCCTATTTTGACAAGTGATATGGGAGTGCGGTTGTTTGTAATCGAGCTCTCGTATAGTGTTCAGCTGGTATTGACTACGAGATGCCGGAACTTGGTTCCGATGGCCTCGTTTTGGGGATCTGGACTTTGTCCGTGGAGCTCCACTGTTACATTACATGATATTTTAAATTTGGGACGTAGAAACTGCGCTAATGTGTCTTGATTCGCTGAGACTTCCCAACTGCGCTCGAAACCCTCGTGTAGGTTCAAGCATCAGTTTTGTTAAAACATTAAAAGGGAATGTTTTCTAATAATAGTGCATGAACTGCTTTGTGAAACTGTATCATCATTGTTTAAAGAAATCACTACAGCGCACACACACACGTGGACTCACTGAGCATTCGTGCTCAAGTTTTTTTTCATATTATGTTTTCTTCTCAGATTAACTCAGGTTAGTCAGAGATACAATAAACCGCTGAAGTTTTAGACGTGGAATTTTGGTTAGAGTCTCTCCGGAAGGATATATGTTTTTGTGTTGTTCTCTTGTACTCGAGCTGTTTGTAAAGTATTTCTATCTTTGTATCGGAATTACCATAAGATAAGAAGTTTTCTCGAACCCTATATTTTGAGCTTCATTTTAGTGTTCAGATTGTTTAGTTTTCCGCTGCGTATTGTATATTTATACTTCTAAGTGTTGCCCAGGGGGTTATGCTCTTGTTTTCAGACCTGTAGCTTAGTGCCGAGAGGCACGCAAATATCCTACTCCGCCGCAGTTGACCTAGTGGCAGAGTTGGGGGTATCACACAATGAACTTCTCCCTTGTTAAGTCGTAAAATTGCCAACATTTCTTATTGAGTGGATAGCCAAGGAAGACGCATGTTCTGGTCCGGGCTCGAATTTATCTCGAGGAAGATCATGATCATGAACATACGCTAGACACCCAAAGCTTTTGATGTGAGAGTAGGAGGGTTTTCTATCATAGAGCAACTCATAGGGGGTTTTTCCATGTAATAATGACGAGGGTGTACGATTTATAAGATAGCCAACTGTCAATACAAATTCTCCCCAAAATTTTATAGGCGAACTAGCTTGAAACCTCAAAGCCCGAGCTACATGTAAAATATGTCGATGTTTGCAATCAACCCTTCCATTTTGTTGTGGGGTGCCAACAATAGTAGTTTGATGGATTCTTCCATGGGTTGAAAAGTACGACTTTAGAGATGTAAATTCTGTGCCACTGTCACTTCGGACTATCTTCATAGTTTTATGAAATTGAGTTTTGATCATGGTAAAGTAATCTTGTAGAGTAGACGCAACTTCACTTTTCTCAGAAATCAAATACATCCAAACAGCCCTAGAATAATCATCTAGGATTGTAAGAAAATATGAGGCACCTATAGTTGACACGGTCTTGTATGGGCCCCACAAATCACAATGAATTAAATCAAAAACTATAGATGCTTTATTGATGCTAAGAGGAAAACAATCACGAGTTTGTTTAGCATGGAGACAAATCTTACAAGGAGACCTTCCAGTTCTAGAGGTTTTAGAAATACCCAAAAAATTATTCACCACAAGGTCTGAAAGATGTCCCAAACGTATATGCCATAATGTGCTGGAGTCAAGAACCGTGCTAGAAAAAGCATACAATGCCTTCAATTCCATAGGTTTGTAGAAGAAAATCCCATTCCTCTGCTCACCCACTCCAATCGGCCTCGTCGAGATACGGTCCTGTATAACATAAAAGTTGTCAGAGACAATGATAAAACACCTCGAGTCTCATGCCAATTGAGACAAAAAATTAAATTTTATTTGAGTTCAAGAATTAGCAACACTCGGTGGAGTTTTAATCTAGGACTCAAAGAAACCGTTCCTTCTTGTAAAGCAAGAGTTTTAGCACCATTAGGTAATCCAATAGTGTATGGACAGATAGGATTTAATTTTTTTAAAAAAGATTTCCTATCAATCATATGGTGAGAACATCCTGAATCCAAAATCCATAAATTTTTCATACCAGATAATTTTTCGGATTGAGTATTGTTTGAATTATTTAAGGCAGTCAACAACTTTGACCATTGGTCAGCTGTCAAATTTGGAAAATAGCTCAGCCCGTTACTGCTGGTGCTAGGCCCGATCGGCCTGTTTCTGCTGGTGCTAGGCCTGATTTGCCCGCTCGGCCCGCTGCAGTCTTCTTCCTCAGCAAACAGGTCGCCGCTGCTGTAGATTTCTGCCGCTATCCTTCCATGCCAGACTGAAGCGGAGTTGGCCCAGGCTTCCAGCGATCGTCCTCCGTCCGTCATGCGGGCTCTCGGCATCGGCTGCTACTGTCGTCTTCCTCGTGCAAATCTGCCGCCGTGCCATCCTCTGTTGTTGCTTGCTGATGGAATTCCGCGACCAGTGGTGGGTTGAGGTAATCTCCGTAGCCACCACTCTGGATATCCCACCAGCTGGAAGCAGCCAGTGACATCGTGTCCGGTCCTCTTGCAGTATGTGCAGTAGAGTTTTGAAGAAGGTGATCGGCGATCTGCTCCAGCGGCAGCTCCGACGGTGGCTCCTGTGGTGACGAATGCGACTCCGTCGCCAGTGTAGTCCTCTGCTCGTGTTAAATTTTTATGATGTTCTTCTTTGCAAATTTGAGCAAGAACTGTTCGTAACTTGGGCATGGGTTCTTGTTGAATCATATGGGAACAAACGGTGCCGTAAATTGCGCTATTTAATCCCATTAAAAATTAGAAAACCTTTTCGTTTTCTCTTTCTTTTATGATAAAAGTCAAGAGTTCTGTATCTGTGCTGGACGGGAGCTGAGTGTAGTTTTCTAATTCATCCCATAACTTTTTCAAACGTGAAAAATACACGTGTATCGAATCTCCGCCTTGTTTACAATTTGCCAATGCAGGTTTTAATTCGTATATTCTTGGCCCGGTGCCAACCAAGAATCTTTCCTTCAAATATGTCCATAATTCATCAACACTCTCGGAGTGATATATGGTAGATCGAATAGAGGGTTCAATAGTGTTGAGAATCTAAGAATTTACTAGGTTATTGATTTCCCACCATTCTTCTTCTTTGTCTGGGTCATTTCTAGGATGAGAATTATTCCATCAATAAATCACAACTTCTTCTTTGATCTCAAGGCCATGCGCATGGCTCTTGCCCATTCTGCATAATTATTGTCCTTCTCAGTCTCTCGTAGCTGGACTGTTGTTAAGATCAGTCCAGGTCCATCAGCAGATGCTACATAGTAAGCATCTTTCTTCATTCGGCGAACATGGCTTTCTTCCACCATGTCATTATGAGAGGTTTTAGACAATTGGCTCTGATACCATGAAATTTTCCCGTAGGAAAAACAATCCAATGTTTTCTGTCTCATTAATGGCAAACAGTGTACATTATATAGTGTGTCATTGTGACAAATCCTAAATAAAATACGACTGGGAAACCTAAACAAATTACAACTCATAAATATACTTTTTCTAGGACTTTATAAGGACTAATCCTATAATAATAATAATAATTACATTTACATCATAATCCTTAATACTATATTAATCAACTCCTAATAGAAATGGGTGAATGTGCCCGTAAAACATAAGCATTTGCTTGTTTTTTTATACATTAAAGAAGGTGTTGTGATTCGAACATAAAATTATTGACTTGGTCAAAGTGCTTCGACCACTAATATATTCGTGCAACAAAGTATATGTTTAAGTATTTCAATTATTGAAATATTTAAGTTCATAATAGCGATTTTTTATAGTTATATACTTGCATGTATTTATTGTCAAAATATTATTATAAGAAAAGATTAAAGCTTACAAAAAAAAATCTTTTATAAGAGGGAGGAGGGAAATTTGGGAGAGAATGAGAAAAATGAAGGGCTAGTTTACAATAACTTAAATTTAAGTTACATTGACAAGCTGTCGCAAATAAAGAAACTATACGACCGACTAAAAATCGATCGTACTTCTGTCCCAAACTTTTGATAAATATTGAGCGAATGAAAATTCTATTGCAACTCGATCACTATATTTACCTCACTAAACGTGTAACTAACATAAATTATCACTAATGTCGGTCCTAAAAGTATTTCTTTTATTGTGTAATTAGTAGAAGAGGTACCATAAAGCTTAAAAAGCTAAATGAAGATGTGAATATTCCCTTTCAAACTAAGCTCATTCGTGGAAGAAAATTGGAAAAACATGAAAATGTTCTAAATTTTTCCTATTAGAAAATGGTACTATATGAGTATGATCAAGATGTAGAACTAATACCTATCATTACTAACTTTTAAATACGTTATATCTAAAATAAATAAATGAGATAATGCAAAATAATAATATGAAAATAATAAATAAAATATACATAAATTTACGTAGTTCAATCACTTAATCTATTTCCAAACCTAATAAAAAGGAATTAATTAGACTCATAATTGAGCAACTTGCCCATAGACAGACAAAATGGCCCAAGACCTATTTTTTTTTTAAACCTAAAACTCTTAGCTCGCACCCTTTTATTGGAAGTAAAACATGAATAGTTATTATGCAAAGTAATATGGGATTACATAGAAGAGAAGTTTTCTAATCCTAATTAACTTGAATTAGGAATGTAAGTCAAATTAAAATTCTAACAATACATATATATTCATATATAATATAAAAAATCTATACCTGAAGGATCAAATAGGCATAATAAGTCATTCTCTACGAACTAAACACACTTGAAGCTTGTGAAAGTTTCCAGTGGGGAAAACAATCTTGTGTTTTCTGTCTCATTAATGTTAAAATAGTGTACAATATATAGATTGTCCATGTGACAAATCCTAAGCAGATTATAAGTAGAAAACCTAACAAATTACAACTAGGAATCCTAAGCAGATTATAAGTAGAAAACCTAACTAATTACAACTAGAAAACATAATTATACACAGTTTAGGATAGTAATCCTATTTTAATTAAATGTCTAACACTCCCCCTCAAGTTGGAGCATGAAGGTCAGAAATGCCCAACTTGGAAGCTAATTGATGAAAATGTGTCGGATGAAGAGCTTTAGTGAGAATATCTGCAGGCTGTTCTTCACTGCGAATATATGCAGGAAAGATAAAACCTTCTTGGAAAGCATCACGAACAAAATGACAATCTATTTCAATGTGTTTAATGCGTTCATAGAAAACAGGATTTTCTGCGATATGAAGAGCAGCCTGGTTATCACAATGTAATGGAATTGGGCGAGTGACAGGGACATGAAGATCCCGCAGGAGAATAGATAACCATTTTAGTTCACATAAAGTCATAGCCATAGAACGATATTCAGCTTCGGCAGATGAACGAGAAACAATATGTTGTTTCTTTGTCTTCCAGGAAATAGGAGACCCACCAAGAGAGATAAAATAACCAGTGAGAGATCGTCGAGTTATCGGGCAGGTGGCCCAATCGAAGTCACAATATGCAGTCAACGAAAGAGGAGAGGTAGAGGAAAGAAAAATTCCACGTCCAGGACTCCCTTTCAGATAACGGACAACTCGGATAGCAACATCCTAATGAGCATGACGAGGGGCGTGCATAAATTGAGCAAGTGTATGTACAACATATGCGAGTTCAGGCCGAGTGAGTGTGAGATATATCAACTTGCCTATGAGTCTGCAGTAGCGATCTGGGTTATCAAACAATGATCCAGATGCTTTCGCCAGCTGATGATTAGGTTCCACAGGAGTAGATGCCGGCTTGGCACCTAATAAACCCATTTCAGAGAGAATTTCCAATGTGTATTTTCTTTGGCATAAAAATAATCCCATGGAGTTTCTCGCAATTTCTATGCCCAAAAAATATTTGAGCGATCCCAAATCCTTCATGTGAAAGCACTTATGTAATGAAGCTTTGAATTTCTCAAGTTTGGATAGGGAATTTCCAGTAATGAGTAAACCATCCACATCACATAAATAAGAACACATAGATAAATATTCCCTCGAGAATATGTGAAGAGAGAGTAATCTGCATAAGACTGAGAAAAACCATACCTACGGAGAGCGGTAGTTAGTTTTGAAAACCAACATCGAGGGGCTTGGCGAAGACCGTATAAAGATTTCTTCAAACGACAGACTTGTCCTTTGAAACAGGTACGAAAACCTGGAGGTGGTCGCACATATAGTTCTTCTTGTGAATCTCCATCGAGAAATGCGTTGTAGACATCCATTTGATGGATGGGCCAGTTGCGAGCAATGGCAACAGAAAGTAGAGTGCGAACGGTGACCATTTTAGCAACGGGAACAAAGGTGTCTGTGAAATTAATACCTGTCATTTGTGTATTTCCCAAAATTACCAAACGGGCTTTATATCGCTCGATGGTGCCATCTGCTTTGTTCTTAATACGGTAGACCCATTTACTCCCCAGAGCACGTTTTCCAGGAGGCAAGGAGGGTAAAGACCATGTACCATTTTGTTCAAGTGCATCAATCTCTTGGCGCATAGCAGTGCGCCAGAGAGGATTAGAAACTGCTTCAGAATAAGTGGTGGGCTCAGATTCCGTTGCTACAGATGCTAAAAATTGCCTGTGTGAATTAGAAAATTTGATATAGTCCACAAATTTTGTTATAGGATAAAGGGACATACCTGAGAGGTCCGAAGAGGGTAAGAGAGCAGAGGAGGAATTGGATATAGAGGACTTCCATATGGCATTGCAATCATAATCTTGGAGCCGAGTCGGAATATGTTTAATTCGAGTGCTTCGTCTGGGTGCATTAGTTGGCGGATTGTCTTGCGTCAATCTGGCAGGAATATCTTCCTGAAGTGGGCCATAATTTGGCTCAATGTTTGTTTTGTCGCAAGGAGGCTGATGTGGATTGCTACTGGGTTGGGCTGCTGAAGATTGCTGCTTGCCGCAGGAGTTTCTACTTGGGCTAGTGTGGAGTAGGGCTGCGGGAGAGGTTGGTGGTGGGCTTCACTGAACTGGGCTGCGGGATTGTATATTTGGTGGGCCAGAAGAGAGTTGTGGGCCAGTACTGGAAAGTGGAGGTTGGCTGTGCGTAGAGGGGCCGCGGGAAGGGGTTGCATGTGGGCCTTTGGAGTTGGCTGGGTTTGCAGGTGGGCTGTGGGGAGGGAATATTGGATCTGGGCTGTGGGTTAGTGGGCTGAGGGGAGGCGTTGGTGGATCTGGGTTTGCAGGTGGGCTGTGGGTAGGATTTATTTGATCTGGGCTGGGTGTGTTATGTGCTAAACTCCTCCTATCTTGCATACTATGCTGCTTGGAGTCCAAAACTTGTTCTCCAAAATTGTAAAATTGTGTGAAGTCTGTAGAAATTATTGAAGTATCTGATTTGTCGTGGAATTGAAATCTTGTTTCATCAAAAATCACATCTCGGGACACAAGGAATTTTTCTGTTTGCAAGTCATAAAATCTCCATCCTTTCTTATGAAGAGGGTAGCCAAGGAAAACACACGGTCTGCTGCGGGCGTGAAATTTATCTTTTGGGGTATCGTGGTCATGAACATAAACTAAGCACCCAAAACTCTTAATGTGAGAATATGATGGTTTCTTTTCGTATAACAACTCATAAGGAGTCTTACCTTGTAACAATTTTGAGGGAGTTCGATTAATCAGATACCCGGTCGTCAAAATGCATTCTCCCCAAAACTTTATAGGCAAATTTTCTTGAAATTGTAATGCCCGAGCTACATTTAAAATATGTCTATGCTTGCGTTCAACCCTTCCATTTTGTTGTGGTGTGCCAGCAATAGTAGTTTGGTGGATTACGCCATGGTTAGCAAGATACGACTTTAGGGGTGCAAATTCTGTCCCATTATTGCTACGGATTATCTTGACAGTTTTATGAAATTGTGTTTGAATCATGGTAAGGTAATCTTGAAGAATAGATGCAACTTCACTTTTCTCTGACAGTAGATATATCCAAATAGCCCTAGAACAATCATCTAAGATGGTAAGAAAATATGAAGCACCTATAGTTGATTTGGATTTATATGGGCCCCATAGATCACAATGAATTAGGTCAAAAATTTAGATGCTTTATTGATGCTAAGAGGAAAATAATCACGAGTTTGTTTGGCACGTAGACAAATATTACAAGGAGATCTTCCAGTTGTAGAGTCTTTAGAATTACCCAAAAAATTAGTCACGACACAATCTGAAGGATGTCCCAACCGTATATGCCATAATGTGCTTGAGTCAAGGACCGTGCTAAAAAAGGCATATAATTCCTTTAATTCCATAGGTTTGTAGAAGAAAATCTCATTCCTCTGCTCACCCACTCCAATCGGCCTCATCGAGATACGGTCCTATATAAAACAAAATTTGTTAGAGAGAGTGATAAAACATTGCAAGTCTCGTGCCAATTGAGACAAAGAAATTAAATTGCATGTGAGTTCAGGAATTAGCAACACTTGGTGGAGTTTTAATGTAGGACTTAAAGAGACCATTCCTTCTTGTACAGCAAAAGTTTTGGCACCGTTAGGTAATCCAATAATGTGCGGACAGATAGGATGTATATTGTGTAAGAAAAATTTCATACCAGTCATATGCTTAGAACATCCTGAATCTAAAATCCATAAATTTTTCACACCAGATAACTTTTCATGTTGCGCATTATTTGAATTCTTTAATGCAGTCAACAGTGTTGACCACTGGTCAACTGTCAAAGCTGGGAAGGGGCCCGGCCCGGTACTGCCCGACCCGCTGCTGCTTGAGCTCGGCCCGCCGCCCGGCCCGTCACTGCAGATCGGCCCGCCCGGCCCGCGACCATCGTCTTCTCCAGTGCGCAGATCTCCTCTGCTGAAACTTTCTGCCACCGACCGTGCTTGCCGGGCTGAGGCAGAATTCGCCCATGCCTCCAACGATCGCCCTCCCAAATCTGCCGCGCGAGGTCTTGGGGTCTGCGGGTGCTGTCTGCTGCCTCGCCCAGATCTGCCGCCGCGCCAGACTTTGCTGTTGTTTGCCGGTGAGAAGCTGCGGCCGGCGACGAGTTGGATTGAATTGCGTGGCCACCACTCCGGATAACCCACAAGTTGGAAGCATCCGGTGACGTCGTGGCCAGCTCGTTTGCAATAGGTACAGTGAAATTTTGAAGAAAAATTTCGGCGGTCTCTTCCAGCGGCGGTGGTTCTGGCGGTGGCTCCGGCGGCTCCGGTGGTGGCGAAGACGGCTCCGTCTCCAGAATAGCCTTCTATTCGTGTTGAATTTTTGTGTTGTTCTTCTTTGCAAATTTGAGCAAGAACTGTACGTAACTTGGGTATAGGTTCTTATTGGATCATATGGGAACGAACAGTGCCATAAATTGCACTATTTAATCCCATTAAAAATTGGAAGACCTTCTCGTTTTCTCTTTCTTTTATGATAAAGGTCAACAGTTCTGTATCTGTGATGGACAGGAGTTGGGTGTAGTTTTCTAGTTCGTCCTATAACTTTTTTCAGACTTGAAAAATACACGTGTATTGAATCACCACCTTGTTTACAATTTGCCAATGCGGCTTTTAATTCGTATATTCGCGGGCCGGTGCCAACTAGAAATCATTCCTTCAAGTCCATCCATAATTCATCAGTTCTCTCAGAGTGATATATGGTGGATCGGAGAGAGGGTTCGATACTGTAGAGAACCCAAGAGTTTACAAGATTATTGATTTCCCACCATTCTTCTTCTCTATCTGGATCACCTTCAAGAATTGGAATTATTCCGTCAATGAGTCCCAACTTCTTCTTCGATCTCAAGGCCATGAGCATGGCTCTTGCTCATTCTGCATAATTATTATCTTTTTCTGTCTCTTTTAACTGGACCGTTGTTAGAATCAATCCAGGTCCATCGGTGGATGCTACATAATAAGCATCTTTCTTTATTTTGTGAGCATGGCTTTCTTCCACCATGTCATTATCAACATTGTCAATATTGTCGTTACTCATTGTGAGAAATTTCAGACAATTGGCTCTGATACCATGAAAGTTTCTAGTGGGAAAAACAATCTTGTGTTTTCTGTCTCATTAATGTTAAAATAGTGTACAATATATAGATTGTCCATGTGACAAATCCTAAGCAGATTATAAGTAGAAAACCTAACTAATTACAACTAGGAATCCTAAGCAGATTATAAGTAGAAAACCTAACTAATTACAACTAGGAAATATAATTATACACAGTTTAGGATAGTAATCCTATTTTAATTATATGTCTAACAGCTTGGTTTTGGGAGAAATAAAAGTTGCTTTTCCTTCCAAAATTATATTTCACGCGTGTTTCTTTTGAAAAGAAAAATGACTTATAATAAGTATTTTGCCTTTTAGGTCACCTCGCACGAGCAACTCGTGTGGTTTTTTCTTTTTCTTTTTTCAAGGTAAGTGTTTGACGGTTGAAGGATCTTATTGAATTTTTTTAAATTGTTTAGACCATAATGGTAAAAAATAAACTTTAAGTACCATATTATGTCAAAGATTAAATTTTAGAGACTAAATAGGTTATTTTTCTAAAATAGAACATACTTTTGTTTTTAGGAAAGAATGGAAGTTTTTGAAAAAAGGAAAAAATAGAAGTTAGAACATACTAAACAGAAATTCCAAAAATCCGAATAGAAGTAAGATCGGCCTGGGACCCAAAAAGACACTTTTTTAAAAAAATGAGAAAAATGTCTATTTAGTCCCTTGTTTTGGCTTTAATGTGATATGGTCCTCAAAATTTATTTTCCGTTATTATGATCTCTAAACAATTTACAGAAATTCAATAAAATCCTTTTATCACAAAGTATTTAACTTTCGTAAGAAAAACCACATGAACTTGTGCAAGATAATTTAAAAGGTAAAATAGGTATTATAAGACATTCCTTCCAAGAGAAATGTAGTTGAAACTTGATTTGGAGGGAAATAAAAGCGGCTTCCCATCTCAAAATTGTACTTTACGTGGTTTTTTTTTTTTTTTTTTTGAAAACAAGTGATAATACATATTTTACTCCTCATATTATCATAAGTGAGTAGCTCGTGTAGTTTTTTTTTTTTTTTTTAACGAAAGTTTAGTGTTTGAATGTAAAATTAGATCTTATTAGATTTGTATAAGTTGTTTAGAGACTATAACAATAGAAAATACATTTTAAGAAACGTATTATGTTAAAGTATAAATTTTATGGATTAAATATGTTATTTTTCATGAATTATTAAGAAAATTGGTTAAGTGTCATAAAAAAAAAAAGGTTAATTTTGGCCTAAAATTTGGTCATGGTTGTCTTTTACGTATGTCTTATTGGAGACATGAGTAGACAGTGATTGAAGCATGCATGGCATAATACATCGAATCAGAGCCGACATTCTTTAAGGGAATTGGAGACTTCCTGCAAATGAATGGAATCAGTTTTCCACCATCAAGAAAACAAAGAAAGAAGACCGGAAGGCCATATAGAAATCTTAGAGATGCCCTTTTATGATTCATTTGAATTTATATCAAGGGTCAAAAATGTAATTCCCTCTCCCCCCCCCCCCCCTCCTTTTTTCCTTGACATACTATTAAAAGGAGTATATATTTGTAGGGAAATTAAAAAGGGGAAAGGAGTATTTATAAAGGCATTAAAGTGGATTGGCTTTATTCACCCAAAAAAAAAAGTGTATTAGATTTTAGTCCTAGTTTAGTTAGGATGTAAATGTGAAGGATAGTCATTCTCAAAACGGATAGATTTAAAGGAAAATAATATTAAAGATCATTTTATTCCCTTATAAATGATCTTTTATTTTATTATAAATTTTATTACAAATCTATCATATGTATTCATATAATGAATATATAGTAAGTTAAACATAATATAAAAAATATTTATGTGAAAATTTAAAAATAAATTAATATACTTCCCCTAATAAAAGTAAATTGTATTATTCTTTCAATCCTCCTCGTCCTCGTTCTTTTTTTGAAACAAATTAGGGCTTAATGTTTAAAAAAAATAAATTTATTCTTTTAATATCATAAAAATTAAATTGTTTGTAAAATAATATGTGAGACACCACGTGAGAAAAGTTAAAAGTATTTGGATGACAGTCATCCAAATATATAGAACAAGCTTTTGACTTTTTATTATTATTATTATTATTATTATTATTATTATTATTATTATTATTATTATTATTATTATTTTGAGGAAGAGATACATGGCCTTGTCCTAGTTTGGTCAGTATAAAAATGGAAAGGAAAAAGTAGGGGATATAAATGAGAATTTAAATGTCTTATTTACGTTATTTAGTTGTAATATAATTAGATGTAAATACAAAGTTTTTTCTTTCCACGTCAGCAAAATAGTTCCTTAATAATTAGGTAGATTGAGACGTAGAAGATATTTTTATTACAAATCTATCAAAAATTAAACTTTTACCTGATATTTATAACAATCCTAATTTATATAATTATTAAAATAATAAATTAAACATAATTAAAAAATATTTATCTTTTACTTTCATCTCAATTAAACAAAAGAAGTAAATCTGCAACTAAATAATTTGAAAGTAAATTAATATACTTTCCGTTCTTTTTTCCCCTTCTCCTTCCTTTCCGTCCCTCTACGCAAACCAAACTAAGGTTTGAATGAGAAAGGCAAAAGAAATTAGTTGATTTGGATTGAGTGCTGTGAAAGTAAAATTTTTTTTAAGAGAATGTGAGATTCAGGAAAAAAAATGAAAAAAAAAAAAAAGATTTGGTTTTAATTGGAAACCAAATACACCCAAAGAATGTGTTAAGAAAGAAAAGGAAAAAATAAAAGAGAAACTAAAGGTTGCGAAAGTGCTAGGTTAGTATTCATTAAAAAAACAAAAAAAAAAAAAAAAAGGAAAAAGATCTAGGTCAGTAATTTCAAGTCAAAAGAAAAGTTTAAACTCCATTAATATATTTTTTACTTATAATCGTTTGTAATATTTTTTGATATATCAATAGGATAGTTTGCAGGTTGGTGTCCGGTGACATAGTAAAAGTTGTAATTTTTTATGTAATAATTTTTTATAATATTTTTTTAAAAAATATTCATTTTAGTATTAAAATACAAAATTCTTTATTTTTATTTTAAATTTTATTGATAAATTATTATATTATAAATGTTATATAAGAGGTTTTGCATAAGCGAAAGCATATCTTAGACCAACTCTTAATTAATAATTTTAACTGTGTGAATTAATTCAAGAAAGTTTATTTCCAATTACCGCTTAATGATTCAAGATGGTCCATATATATAAAATGGAATAATTAATTATATAAAAAGTTAAGTAATGCTTAAACTTAACTTTTAAAAAAGAGAATTTATACCCTAACTTTATGGCTTAATTGTACTCTAATCTGAACTTCCATTTCCGCGGCCTTGATGTAGGGATAAAGTGTCTTACGTTTGCTTTTGGTCTTCCTTTTACATGTCCATCCAAAAGGTTTAATTAGTGATTCTAATTAATTTAGAGGCTTATTCTTAATTTCTCCTGCAAAAAGTTGAATGCTTGTGTGTAAAGCATGGGAAGATTAATGTTAATTAACAAACTCTAATTTTAAACACCATAAGTGGAGGAAAAGTAGCTTTTTCTTTCTCCTTTTTGCCTTAGGAGACTCGTTTTGAAATGGGATTTTCTATTGTTAGTAACTCTTAAGGATACTTTTTTGGAACCTAGAAAGTAAAGTAGATGCCAATTGGATCTTTTTGAACCAAAGCTTTTGGCATCTCTTCATTGTCCCAGCTAATAGGATTGGAAAAAAGGAAACTTGCACATATATATATATATATATATATATACATTTATTTATTTATTGATGGGCCGGTGCCTCCACCATGACAGACATATATAGATATACACATGTTGCTAAATAATGGACTTGGAATCTTTGTTAAAAGCATTCATGAAGATTCACACAATCTAGAAGGCTATGTTGCACACACGTAATTTCAACTTAAAACTTTGATTTAATTTGTGATTATTTGTTTGCTTAAAGCATATCATATGATATCCATATCACTTGGTGACATAATTTAAACTTGCATGATCCCGGTTATTTATGTTTGTTGAATTTAATTCTTATTATTTGAAATATATACTTTATGTTAATTGAACTCACGATATTTTTATTAACATTAACATTTAGGTTTCTATATGATAATTTATATATTATTAGTACTATTGGGTGTGTTTTAGTTGGAAGTAATTAAAATAAATGGATCATATTAAGCTTACTCAATTTAATTTCTTGTTCAAATGTCAATACTGAAATTAAAATATCAAGAGGTAAATGTGAGCAATAAAAGTGAAATCATCTTGTTTGAACAATCGTTGAGGTATTCTATTTATAAATTGCATTTATTATATTGAAGATGGTGGTACAATAATAATTAATTGGTAAAAAATGTTTCAAGGACTTTTTGGAAAATTGAAATTGGCGAGGTTGACCATTCAATTTTCAAACGTATTGAAAGTTTCCAGTGGGGAAAACAATCTTATGTTTTCTGTCTCATTAATGTGAGAATAATGTACAATTTATAGATTTGTCCAAGTGACAAATCCTAAGCAGATTAGAACTAGGAAACACATTAGAAGTAAAAGTCCTAGCTAAATAGAACTAGGAAACACAACTTATACATAGTTTATGATTAATAGGAAGCCTATTTACTAGAAACTTTGTTTCATCAAAAATCACATCTCGGGACACAAAGAATTTTTCTGTTTGCAGGTCGTAAAATCTCCATCCTTTCTTATGAAGAGGGTAGCCAAGGAAGACACACGGTTTGCTGCGGGTTTGAAATTTATCCTTTGGGATATCATGGTTATGTACCTAAGCTAAGCACCCAAAAGTTTTAATGTGAGAGTAGGATGGTTTTGCATGGTATAGTAATTCATAAGGAGTCTTACCTTGTAATAATTTTGAGGGAGTTCTATTAATGAGATAGCCAGCCGTCAAAATGCATTCTCCCCAAAACTTTACAGGTAAATTGGCTTGAAATCGTAATGCCCGAGCTACATTTAATATATGGCGATGCTTGCGTTCAACTCTTCCATTTTGTTGTGGTGTGCCAGGAATAGTAGTTTGGTGGATTATGCCATGGGTAGTAAGATACGACCTAAGGGGTGCAAATTCTGTCCCATTATCGGTACGGATTGTCTTTACAGTTTTGTGAAATTGGGTTTTGATCATGGTAAGGTAATCTTGAAGAATAGAGGCAACCTCACTTTTTTCTGACAGTAAATATATCCAAATAGCCCTAGAATAATCATCTAAGATAGTAAGAAAATATGAAGCACCTATAGTGGATTTGGATTTATATGGGCCCCATAAATCACAATGAATTAGGTCAAAAATTGTAGATGCTTTATTGATGCTAAGAGGAAAACAATCACGAGTTTGTTTGGCACGTAGACAAATATTACAAGGTGATGTGCTAGTTGTAGAGTCTTTAGAATTACCCAAAAAATGATTGACTATATAATCTAAAGGATGTCCCAACCTTATATGCCATAGTGTGCTTGAATCAAGAACTATGCTAGATAAAGTGTATAATTCCTTCAATTCCAAAGGTTTGTAGAAGAAGATCCCATTCCTCTGCTCACCCACTCCAATCGGCCTCATCGAGATACGGTCCTGTATAACACAAAATTTGTCAGAAAGTGTGATAAAGCATTGCAAATCTCTTGCCAATTGAGACAAAGAAATTAAATTGCAGGTCAGTTCAGGAATTAGCAACACTCGGTTGAGTTGTAATGTAGGACTTAAAGAGACCATTCCTTCGTGCATAGCAAAAGTTTTGGCACCGTTAGGTAACCCAATAATATGCGGACAGATAGGATGTAAATTTTGTAAAAAACATTTCCTACCAGTCATATGGTTAGAACACCCTGAATCTAAAATTCAAAAATTTGCCATACCAGATAGCTTGTCAGATTGCATATTATTTGAGTTTTGGAGGGCAGTCAACAGGGTTGACCACTGGTCAACGGTCAAAGTTGGGAAGGGGCCCGGCCCGTTTCTGCTGGAAGTTGGCCCGAAGCCCGGCCCGGCACTGTAGATCGGCCCGACCCCATCGTCTTCTCCAGCGCGTCGGCGAGCAGAAGGTTCGGGAGCTGTGGCGGTTGTTGCAGAAAAAGCCCATGCCTCGGCCGTTCTTCCTCCATCGGGCGGTCTAGCCACCTCCTGGGGCTGTCTGCCGCCGCGCGCTGTCCCGGATCTGCCTCCGCGCCAGGAATTTCGGGTCGCCGGTGAGGAGCCGCGGCCGCCTGTTTTTGGAGAAGTCCGGGGCCACCAATCCGGATAGCCAATGAGTTGGAAGCAGCCGGTGATGTCGTGGCCGGCGCGTCTGCAATGGGAGCAGAAAGATGAAGAAAAAAATCTTGGATTTTTTTTCGGTTCTGGTGGCGGCGGCAACTCCGGCGGCTCCGGCAGCGGTTCCGGCAGCTCCGGCGGCTCCGGCAGCTGCGAAGGCGGCGCCATCTCCAGAATAATCTTCTTTCCGTGTCGAATTTTTGTGTTGTTCTTCTTTACAGATTTGAGCAAGAACGGTACGTAATTTGGGTATAGGTTCTTGTTGGATCATATGGGAATGAACAGTGCCATAAATTGCACTATTCAATCCCATTAAAAATTGGAAAACCTTCTCGTGTTCTCTTTCTTTTATAATAAAATTCAATAGATCTGTGTCTGTGCTGAGCGGAAGTTGAGTATAATTTTCTAGTTCGTCCCATACCTTTTTTAGACGTGAAAAATACACGTGTACTGAATCACCGCCTTGCTTACAATTTGCCAAAGCTGCTTTTAATTCATATATTCGGAGGCCGGTGCCAACGAGAAATCGTTCCTTCAAGGCTATCCATAATTCATCAGCTCTCTCTGAATGATATATTGTGGATCGGAGAGAGGGTTCGATAGTATTGAGAATCCACGAGTTTACAAGATTATTGATCTCCCACCATTCTTCTTCTTTTTCTGGATCACCTTCAGGAATTGGAATTATTCCATCAATAAATCCCAATTTCTTCTTCGATCGCAAGGCCATGCGCATGGCCCTTGCCCATTATGCATAATTATTATCTGTGTCTGTCTCTTTCAACTGGACTGTTGTTAGAATCAATCCAGGTCCATCAGTGGATGCCACATAATAAGCATCTTTCTTTATTTTGTTAACATGGCTTTCTTCCACCATGTCATTATCAACATTGCCAATATTGTCGTTACTCATTTTGAGAAATTTCAGACAATTGGCTCTGATACCATGAAAGTTTCCAGTGGGGAAAACAATCTTATGTTTTCTGTCTCATTAATGTGAGAATAGTGTACAATTTATAGATTTGTCCAAGTGACAAATCCTAAGCAGATTAGAACTAGGAAACACATTAGAAGTAAAAGTCCTAGCTAAATAGAACTAGGAAACACAACTTATACATAGTTTATGATTAATAGGAAGCCTATTTTGAATATATGTCTAACACGTATCATTTCAAATTAATTCATATTTACTAATAGATTGACGATGAAGATGTAATTGTTGGGGAGCTTTCGTCGATAATGTCTGTTATCGATGATGTTGTCAACAAAGCTGATTTTTCATTCTACTAGTTTTTTATCATTATTTATCAATAACTAATTTTTTTTTTGTAACATTTAGCAATGTAACTCACCGATGAATACAAATTTTATCGTTAACTCTTACTGACAATTGCTACTGATGACATTTTCGTCGATAAAGTATTTAAATTTAAAAAATTAAAAATTAGTACCGATGAATTTTGTGTAATTCATCAATAAGTTTTTTTTAATTTTTTTATATAATTATTAATATCGTTCTAAAACTTCCTAAAATGCAATTGTAGGCATGTTCATAATCTTGAACTAAACAAATATATAGATTTGACCTTTCCGTCTTAATGGATTGTTAAGTGCTTACAGAAACTTATCAGATGCGCTTCACATGACTTTTTTTTAATGACTTTTTTTAAGGTATTTTTTTCCCAAAAAACAAAGGCTCTACTCAAATAGTTATTTTTTTTTATAAAATTTAATTTTTTTCTTGAAGTTTGTGAATTTCTTGTGAAATAAGAGATGGGACTTGAGTAAAAAATTTAGTAAAAACTCAAAAAAAAAATTAAAAAGAAAATGCAAGTAGAACCAAAATGTATTTGAGCAAAAAATGTCATCCATTCTTGAACTTTTCTAAATTAGCAATGTTGATTTCCAACTTTTAAATATATGTTTTTAATGTCTGAAGTACATCACATCCTATAAAAATAAATTAACAAACATTAAAAATGAAGCATACGTGATGAGAAGATAGAAAAACAATTATAATATGGAAGTCCCATTTTTTCTTTAAAAAAAAAAAATCTAATAGTAAAATGATACATGTGTAAAATGTCTACATCTTTGGTCCAAACTTTTCACTAATTCATTTTAGCAATCATGAGATTAGTTCTTATATTGTGAAAAGGGGGAACCAATGGCCATCTTTTGCTTGATTGGTGCGTCTCCTCTTTCTCTCTCCTTAATTCATCTTTGATAAAAAAGCAAGGCCACTTCGTAATATTCTAAACCACTATTTCAAATTATCATCACAAATAAAGGGGAAAGGAAAAGGTGGAATTCAAAGTCTACTACTACTACTACTACTTGCTTTGATTACAAGAAGCTACCAAAACCTTTCGAAGCCTCAAATATTTCTTCTCTGTTTTCATCTCTCCCCCAGCTGTGTGAGTTGTTGGTTTTGTGTTTGCTTAAAGTTTGACCTTGATGCCATGATTAACCCCCCCATTCTCCCCCCCCCCGCCCCCCCCAACCCATATGTGTGGGGTTTGGCTTGCACTAGTGAAAAGGGTTTTGGGCCCTTTTGTCTCATAATATTCCATCAATTAGCCTTTAGGGATGAGCTTTTTAACGATCATAAAACGATCAATAACAATTTGAACTTTTTTCTCAAAAAAAAAAAAAAAAGGAAACAATTGGAACTTGAGTGGCAAAGGAGATATATATAGGAAATTACAAAGGAAAGAAAAAAAAATCTTACACCAGGTATAGGACAAGGACGGAACTAGTTAAGACTAACCTCGGCTCTTAATATTTTTTAAAATCTAATTGCACGTAATGAATTTTGAAGTTTTAGTTAAATTTTTTTTTAATTTATCCTTAATACTTTTGAAATTTTCTTTACATAAATCAATATAAATTTTCTCAACAAAAATCAAAATTTTAGTTCATTACATTTAAAATTCTAGTTCCATCTATATAAAATTAGGGCATTGGCTTATAATTATTGCATAAAATCATGTTTCTCCATTATTGGGAAGATTAGATGACAAAGGGAAAGGCATGAATTTGTAGTGGGGAAAAAGTTTTCCTTTGGGGATTATCCAACTATAAAGTAACTAACAGCTGTTGGGGGGATTTTGAGAGGAAATAATTGATCTATGGGAAGAGAGGGTTTCAATTCAAACTAGGAATTCAAGTATATACATATATTTATATATATATATATATATATATAATGATGGGAAGAGATCTATTGATGTGTTTAAAAGTGGGAGCTGGAATTCATGAGGAAACTTGAGGCTTTTTACAGTGGAAGAAATTATTATGGTATCATGCTTAAAGGTGTGGGCATGTTTTCAGCAAACTTAAACAAGAAACATTCCACCAAACACCTTCCCCCACCCCCCCCCCAAGTTCTATTTCCTTTTAAATATTTTTTCTTTTATAGAAGAATCAAGATTATATATAAGCTCGTGTAATTGTTAGTATGTGTGTTTTATTATCTTTTTCTACTACAGGAAAACATATTTTTAGGAAGGAATTTTTTTTAGGGATAGAAACGAAATTTTAAATTGAGGCATTATTTATTTTAACATAACATAGAGACATAATAATATTCAAATATAGACGAAAAAATAAGAATACCGAATAAACTAACTACCAAAAAATAAGAATACCAAATAAAATAACTACTAAAGAGTTTAACAACTTGTAGAAGTTTAATTAAATTGTAACTTTAATTTTGAAATTTAAGAGAATAGTGTAAACTAAATTGGTCCATTTAATTTAATTTTTTTTTTTTTGAAGAAGTTCATTTAAAAGCTAACAAATACCTCATAATCTTAAAGTATAATAATAATTTACAAATACAGCCTTTCAAAAGCAAATTACAAATACAGAATTGTCATCAAATCGACTAAAAGCAATTCTAAGCGTGTAGGAAAGAACTAATAGAAAAATGATTATATCATTGATCATCAAACACTTGCTATGAATTAATTAATCCATTGTGTGTATGTTTTTCAAGCTTTTTGCAAAAATCCTCCCTTTAATTTCTAAATATCAAAAGTATGTATTAAATTTTACCTTTTATGTTCTTTGAATGCAACTAAAATAGCAGTCACATTTTGCACGTAGAATTTTCAAAGTTTCGATACATTGTTAGAATTGTCTTTTTTATGCCATAGCATACTACTTTCTTGGATTGTAACTCAAAAAAGAAATCTACCTTTTAAATTTTTGCATGTTATAATTTGATCTTCTTAGGTGAGATTTAAAGTAAAATAAATAAAAGAGAAATTTATTATAAATAATTATGAACTATTTTAAATTTTTTATTTATAATCATGAACTTTTATTTTATTTTTTTCTAACTATTAACTATATTTGCTTTATTTATTTATAATTATAAACTTTGATTTTTATCTTTTTCTAATCATGAACTATTTTTATTTTTTTAGAAATATTCATGAATTATTTTTTATCTATCAAATATAGAATTTTATTAAAAACAGTTCATGACTATATTTTAGAGGTAAAAAATAGTTCATAGTTATTTCCAGAAAAATAAAAATAAAAATAGTTCATAGATAGAAAAAAAAATTAAATCAAATTTTGTAGCTCTAAACCAAAAAACAAAAATAGGTCATAATTAGAAAGGGATAAAATAAAGATTTATAATTATAAATAGAAAAGTTAAAAAGCTCATAGCTATTTATAACTAATTTCTCTAAATTTTAAAAATAGTTTAATTGAATTGTTATCCAAATAACTTGTGTTATACATAGAAAGATTCTTTTATTTAATTCCTAAATAATTTAAGTTTCTCAATTTTAGTCCCTCAATTTTAATTTGAACTTTTCTTTTACTTAAGTAATACACTCGTCCTTTTTATCCTCTTACGATAAATTATTTACCCCTTTAAAAATTTAAACTTTTTTTCTCAAAAGTCTAAAAGAGTAATTTTGTAATTTCACATATATGAAGATTCGTTTATGAAGAATTAAAATTTTGTAACTTTGAAATAAAAATATTCAAATAAAATTTAGGCATCAAAACAAAAAAAATTTCTTTTGAAGTATTTGTGTACTAAATAAAAAAGAATTCTCCTTATATTTGAAATTTCAAAATTAATTATTCCCATAGTCTTATGATAAAAAAAAATATTTTGAATTTTTACAGGGTAAATTTTTTTTAAAAGGACAAATGAATATTATTTAAGGATAAAAAAATCATATCAAAAGTGAAGAATTAAAATCAAGAAACATAAATTATTTAGGAAGAATCTACTGATATACATATAAAAGAAATTAAAATAGATACTACAAAGTAAAGTTGAAACTTTCGTCATTACACTTGCATTTATTTATTCTTCAAGAATAATATTGCTCATATGGTCCTCCCATTTTATAGGTTAGTCATTTTTAGAATTAAGTGTTAAGCCACACTTCAGGAATGATTCAAAATTATAAGTTGTGCTTTGTCTTTCTAGAACATTTATCCAAATAAATGTATTTATCATATATTCTCATAAACTTGGAAAAGTATATCACGCATTTAATTTGCAATTATTTAAAAATTTTTAATCTTGTGAACTTCTAGTTCACTTATTTTGTGATTAGATGATATTTTCATTTGATATCATCCTTTTATTGCTAATTTTCTTTCCCTAATGTGGGACATACTAACTCATTAAAGTGTTAATCAACAAATTCTACAATAAAAATATCTCTCAACAAAGTAATATATAAGACTGTCAATGGATTCGAACCAGTTTGCCAATTTTTTTTTCAAATTGGCTTTGAGTTGTGTCTCATTCCCATTGAGTAGAAGCCATCATATTATGGCATTTGGAGCAATATTAGAAGTGACAAAGCTGCTTTCATGAGTGACAAAATTGTACACAGTTTTCACATTACATTTCGGTCAACACAAAGTAGGCATTCCAAATTAAAAGTTTTTCCAAGCCAAAAAAAAAAAAAAAAAAGGATAATTTTGATTTTTGAACAAGCATCCATATAAGGCAATTCAACACAAGAATTAATCAATTTTTGACTTATTCTTTGTTTTTGAGTCTGTTCTTCTCATCATGACCTGTTTCCGAATTTAAAATTAGACCCCAAAAGTTCTCACGTATAACCTAAGGAGTTCACAATATTTTTTTAAAACCATACGCCGGCACATTTAATTTCAAGAGATTCGTCAAATGGAGAAGATAGTTGACTTAAATTTTTAAGAAAGTCTAAAAATGTACTTTTTCCTTAAAAAATAATGAAAATAAATTATTGGTCTAGAAATTAATATGTTAAAACATGCTTCACCAATCATTTAGAAGTCTTATGAGTCGTATTATATTTTTATTAACAACCTAATTATAAAAATTACTACTAATATTTAATTTGTCACATCAAGGTGTTTTATATATTGTATGATTTGCAGTCCATTTATTTTAGTTATTAAACAAAAGATTCGGCAAAAATTAAAAATAAAAGAAATGTGTGTCTGTAAGATAAGTTCAAACAGAAGGAATAAGAAAAGGTTTGGGAAAACTTCCTCTAAATATTATGAAACTATATTATTTAAGGGAATCTTATTTATCTATATTATTTATTTTTATACTCATATAATAGAATTCGTGTATCATAGTTTTTCAAGCTGATATCTGATAAGTTTTTTAGGCACCTTTATAAATAAAGTTTTAATATAATAAGACTTTTATAAATAATAAAAGTCGTATACATATTTCTGTTGTAAAGAAATTTTCATGTTTGTTATAATAATTTAAAAAAAGAAACATAAAAATTAGTGCAATGAATTTAAGTTTAATTCAAAATATAAAATTCTCGTAAATAGTTTGTGAGTTATTATAATACGTTTTAAAAAATAGTACTTTTATAAAATTCAAGACGTTTTATTTCCAATTCAAATGTGTCCTTAAAAAAAGGAAGAGAATGGGAAAAATGGGGGCATTTTTGCCTTTTTGAGAAATGATGGGGTATATTCACCCAAAAAAATGATGGGGTATGAAAGTCATTAAGAACTGTAAAATGGACCCATTTTGGTAATTACAAAATGCCTGGGTGAAATGAAAGGTCATTAATCATCTCAACTTTTCTCTGCTTTTAGACTTCACATATAAAGGAAAGAACAAAACAAAAACAAAGGTATGCAAAGAAAAGATACATGAATGGTAATAAATGTGGAAAGTCGAAAGTCACCATCTCTTCTCTTTCTTTCTCTCTCTTTTCTTCTCTCTCTCTCTCTCTCTCACTTTTCAACTTTTTACACCTCCTTTTCTTGGCCACTGAAAAAGGTTCATCAACTCCATTTCACGCCTTATTTCCCTTTGGCTTTTCCCCATGCTATATCTTCTCCCGCGATAATTTCACCTAATTTATCATAATCTCACACAAGTACTAGTCAAAATAAACTTTTGAGAAATCGACCGACCTACATGCCCAAGAAGCTTTTATACTTCTAATAAAAAAATTGGATTAATTGCAAAATATCCCATTAAGTGGAGAATTAAATAATAAAATATATAAAATACTTAAAATATCCTTTTTATATAAGTTATACTTTGTTATAAAATAACTCCCTCAGGTACAATATAAAATGATTTCAGTCCCATAACTTAATTGATAGTTATAGTTTACTACAAAATACTTTTATAAGATTTGCAATAATATCTTTCTAGAATATATTCTTTAAAGGTTGATTATTTAACCTAAAGAACTTGATTATTTCAAGAAAATTGTAAGGTGATTTTAAATTTAATTTAACAAAAAAATAAATAAAATATTCGAAATTAAAGTACTAAAATAATATATAAAAATCTAAATTTTTTTCTTTACAATAAATACTATTAATTTTTTATACTAAATTAGTTACAAATTCTAACCGTTTATTTAGTTTTATAAAATAAAATACTTTTTCTTTCAATTAAATAATCATTTTAAAGAATGTAGGCTAAAAAGTATTATTACAAAATACTTACATAAAGTTTATAACAGTGTCTTTTTAGTTTATATTCTTTCAAGACGTGATTATTTAACTTTAAAAAAACTTTACTATTAAGAAAAAGAAAAGGTAAATTTAATTTAATAGTATTTACTGTAAAAAATATTATGATTTTTACTTATTATTTTAGTAATTTACTTTTGAATATTTTATTTTTCATTGAATTAAATTTAAAATAACAATGCTAATTTTTCTTAAATAATCAAAAATTTAAGTTAAATAATCAATGTTTAAAAAATGTATATTACAAAGGTATTATTAGAAATTTTATGAAAGCACTTTTTAATAAACTATGATTATGAATTAAGTTATGGACTAAAATATTTTTATATCGAACTTTAAGAGTTAAGGGTTCTTTTGGGGTTCTTTTGCAATAAAGCATGACTTAGATAAAAGAGCATTTTAGGCATTTTATATATTTTGGGGAGATAAAATTGCCTATTTTTCAATTTCGAAAGTAAAGTACTTGTACCCACTTAAAGAGGTATTTTACAATTAACCTTAAAAAATAGAAAATGTATATATAACTATCTTCCAATTATTTTACTCCTTCAAAAATAGTCACTCTCTCTTTTTTTTTTCATTTTTTTCACAACCTTAATTATGTTTTCTTTCAACTGAATATAATCCTTAGCCATCTCATGCGGTGATTTCTGGATATAAAAGTACATCTTATTTTCATATAAAAGGCATGTAACCTTCGTTTCCTACCCTTATGAAGGATAAAATTGGAAATAAACCTCTTTTCATCTACCAATCGAAACATGAGTTGCGTATTAATCCATATAGCGGTTTTAACTTTATCTTGTGTGAATTTTTGTAGAAAATAAGTTTATTGCAAATTAATTTTAGTATTCTTAGAGGTGAATGAACATGAGTCACGTGTCTTTTATATCAGAAATTACCACCTAAGGTGGCGAAGGCTTATGTTTCATATGAAAAAGATATAAAGTGTCCTATGGGGAAAAAGTGGTCATTTTTTCAAAATCGAAAATACTTATCACTATTTCCTAAAAAATTATTCCAAACTTTTAATTTTAATGAATTATTTTAAAATATTATATTGGTAAAGTTTTTATGAGTGCAAAGTTTGCAAAGAAAAGACCATTATCACCACTTAATAAATAAATAAAATTTTATTGAAAATATCCCCGAAGCTAGGGGTAGGGGCAGTTTACCTCCTAAAATCAATACTCAAGTAAAATTTTGTTATAAACCAAGTAAATATCTCCATTCATGAACCTTCCGCTTGTACTAAGTCACATTACCTTTCTTATGATCATGTTCCGAACTATAGAGATAAAAACTCTGATCTGACTTAGTAAGGTACTGGAGAAAAGTCCATAGAAGAGTCTGGGCACACGAACAGCACCGCACTCCGTAAAGCTCAATGCTAAAGAAATCAGACACGCGGGCCGGGTCGGTGCAGCCTACCTGCACTGGGACTAAGTATGGTGGGTCATAGAAGACCAATCCCATATCAGAAGGCCAAGCAACATTTCTACCATTGTCTTGCTATAAAATGTCCCTTTCTCCTTATTTACTGTTCATGTAATATTGAGTAATTAATACGTATTTAATACACTTAACCAATCAACGTCCCTAGAGATCAACATCTTGGGGGCTGTTCTATTATTTATTCAATAGGTGCACTTGTCTATTAGGTGGTAAATTCCTAGATTAGTAACCACACATCAATGCACACCCTGCTATAGATATAGGGAACTGTCCATGCCTCTTGTGCCCCACGCAGCATCCATACCTGGAACTATTTAGAATAGGATGCAGACTCTAATGGACGATATGTGGGCTCTGCTCTATCCCATGGAGCAAACTGGAACTACGTAGCATGCAACCCATTTGCAGAAGAGTACCAGAAAGTATCCATCTCCAACAAATTCTATACATTATGATTTGATCGATATGATGGGACAACAGATCCCAATAAACGCTTGCAACATTTCCTGGCCCTCATGATGATACACAACCTGTCAAATGTTCAGTTGTGCCAGCTCTTTCCTAACTCCTTACGGGATTCGGCCTTATCCTGGCTAGCATCACTATAGCCAAGATCCATTTTGGGGTTTCAAGATTTTGGCAGAAATTCTGGCACCATTTCATGACATATCGAGAAATTATTCAGTTCTTCAGTTGCAACATGAATCCGTCCAACTTTACATAAAGGGATTCATCCAGGAAGCAACAAAAGCCCAAACTTTTGTGATCAAGAACTTATCTAAGCATACAAGTATGGTTTATGATCCTTATCCCTCACAAAAGTATAAGCCACTAAACAACTACATACCGTTGATGACTTGTTAAATGTGGTGCATGAATTCATCAAAGGAGAAATTAGCATATAGAGTAAAAGAAAGCAACATGATGGTGGTACCACAGAAGGAGAAACAAAAAATCATTTCAACATTATGAGTGTTGCCAACTGCCTGTCAGGGAATGTCTATCGTTTCTGTATAAATGGGATTTTCCAACTAGGAAGAGCATGTACTGCTCAGGATTGGTAGAAAAGATTCACACCCTCTTAAAAGGTCTAGAATTGAGATTCTTCATTTGGTGGAATCATTGGGTATCTTTAAAGCACTGGCCATAATGACATCACCACCAAAGAGAATAAGCACAACCAAGTATAGCGATAAACATCGCAATCATAGGCATGGCACGGAGCAATGCATTGAATTATGAAAAGAAATTGAGCAGGTTATCCGACAAGGACTTTTGAAAGAATTTTTTATCAATGCATACATAAAGTAACAGAGATCATAAAGGCAAGCAGGACGCACGCACCAGAGATGGACTCACAGAAGCTAAAGTAATAAATGTTATTAACAGCAGCACATCTCTTGGTTGCAATAAGCAGGATAGAGAATGTGAGAATATGTTCCTCTAGTCATATCCCTGGATCTGAATGACAACACAGTGCACAAAATCCTAGTTGAGGCAGAAAGTGCAGCTAATGTCTTGTTCAAGAATGCATTTGATCAGATGGGCATCCCTTCCGAAAGAGCAAAACCTTAGGAGATACTCTTAATTGGTTTTACTGGAAGGAATATAAGCTCCATGGGCACAGTTACACTTCTTGTCCTTATTCGTGGCACCACTTGGATATGCAATTTCTAATTTTTGACACCTCGTGATCATACAACTGGATATTAGGCAGACCAATGTTAAATAAATTAAAAACCACTATTTCCACATGTTCTTTGGTGATGGAAGTTTGAACAATGGCAGAGCTCTTTGCCATTGCTGAGAATCAGTACATAGTACAGTAATGTTTCATAGCTTCCAAAATGGAGGTTGAAAACTCTGTGGCAGAGGAAAGGATGCGGAAGATAGAGGATAAGGAAAAGAAGTTACAATCCCAAGGAATTGTAGTTGTTCAGCATGGATGGTACTCAGCTGGACAAGCAAGTCCGAGAGGGAATGTGTCACCCGCACAGCATACAAAAAGAAGTTTGCGATATTTTAGTAGAATTTTGAGACATCTTTTCCTGGACTCCGTCAGACTTGGGCTCCATATAGAGGGATATAGCTGAGCATAAGCTAGGAATCTCGAAAGATGCTCAACCCGTAGTATAGAAAAAGAGAACTTTTGCCGGCAAAGGCAGCAAGTAATCCAGGATAATATCCGAAAGCTCTTGAAGGCAGGCATAATCAAGCAGATAGATTTCCCGATATACCTATTCAATCACGTCGTGGACCTTAAACATATGGGGGGAATGGCGGATAAGAATTGATTACATGGGAATGAACAAAGAAATTTCGATGTAACCATTCTCGCTGCCCCCTATTGAACAAGTTGTAGATATTGCGCTGCAAATGAAGTTCTTTGCTTCATGGATGTATATAAAGGGTATCATCAGATCCCCATGGCCTCGGAGGATATGGAAAAACCAGTTTTTGTCATGGACAATGGTATTGTTTTTATACAAGGATGCCATTCAGGCTCAAGAATGCACAAGCAGAATTTCAATAGATGGTTAACAAAGTCTTTGGAGACCAGATAGGCCAGAATATAGAAGTGTACTGGACGATATCATCCTTAAGTCTAGGAAGATGAAAATGTTGCTAGCAGATATGCAAGAAACCTTTGAGAATATAAGAAAAAGTAGGGATGCAGTTGAACCCCAAGAAGTGTACATTTGTCATGCCCGTCGAGAAATGCTTGGGTTCATTGCTCTAAACGGGGATAAAAGCATATCTCGAGAAGATAGAAGCTATTCAGTAGATGCCGCACCAAAAAAATGTCAAGAACGTACAGAGGTTGTCGGGATGTATGGCATATCTAGGAAGGTTTTTGGCCAAAATAGGAGAAAAGAATTTGCTCTTCTATCAGCTCCTAAAGGACAGCACGAATTTCAAGTGGACCAGTGAATGCCATTGAGCTTTTGACAAACTCAAAGAATATTTAAGCAAAGCACCACTATTGGTTAGTTCAATAGAGGGGGAAACTTTATTTATATATCTCTCAGTGTTGAGACCGTTGTAAGCTCTGTAATTTGTTCCTTGAGAAATGAAAAGATGTTGCATGTTTACTATGTTAGTCATATATTGACGGGACCTGAAACACAGCATAGCCTGCTAGAGAAACATATCTTTAATCTTGTTATCTCGGCTTGCAAACTGAAACCATATTTTCATTCAAGCACACTCGTAACATTACTCATAATTGTGCCTCTTTTGGCAAGTCATACATAAGCCTGACCTTACGGGATGAATGATCTGATGGGTTTTGGAACTGAGTGACTATCACATTGATTTTCAACAAAGAAAAGCTATGCATGCTTGGGTATTAGCCAGTTTCATTGTGGAGAATATTTTGAGGGCCATAGATGGGGGGACCGATATGTAGGATCTCGACCCCAAGAAAGCATAGGTCTTATATGTGGATAGTTCTGTGGGTCAACAGAATAAAAGGGCCGGGTTTGTACTGGAAGACAACAAAGGTGCAGAATTCACATATGCTTTGAAGTATAACTTCCCGGTGAGAAAAAATGGATTCTGAATATGAAGCCCTCCTAGCAGGGCTCTAAATGGTTCTTGCCATAAACGTGGAGAAACTCATTATGCGGAGAGACTCCAAAATAATATTTGGGCAAGTCATGAGATCCTCTGAAGCCAAGGAGGATAACATTAAAAGACATTCTTTACTGGCTAAAGGAATGGCAGCCTAATTTAAAATGATATGTTTTGAGAAGATTGACAGAAGACGGAATCAACGAGCAGATGAAATTTTGAAAACTATTTTGGGAGAAAGCATAGATGGCATATGGCTGTAGCCTTTTGCCCGGAAAAGTATTGACAGGGGTGTATTGTGTTTAAAGCCTAAGAATAACTGTAGGACCCCAATAAAGGAGTACATATTAAATGGATATTTGCCCGAAGACAAATAAGTGGCAAGGAAAGTTTAAACCACTACCGCCTTGTACATCAACTCCAACGGGAAATTATACAGAACATTGGGCGATTGGCCACTCCATAAACACGTACCTCGGGAAGAAGGTAATTATATACTGTGGGAAGTACATTCGGGAATATGTGGCACAAATATTGGCACCAGTGCATTAGTTAGAGAAATCATACATACGAATATGTTTGGCCTACCTTCAATGAGGATGCCAAATAGATTATTCGAACATGTTGTAAATGTTAAATTCACTCAAATGATCATCAAGTACCGCAGAACAAATACCATTGCCTATGCTCCCCAGTACCGTTCGCCCAATAGGGCATTGATTTGTTAAGACTCTTCCGAAAGGACGACGAGAGAGAATATTTGGTAGTGGCAATACACTATTTTACATATTGGATAGAAGTTAAAGCATTAAGCAGTATCATATTCAATCAAATTCAAGATTTTTTTTGGGAAGATATCTTTTATCGGTATGGAATCCCTAAAGTGCTTATCACGGACAATAAAAAGTAGTTCGACTCTAGAAGCTTTAAGCAATACTGTAACAGGGTCAAAATAGATCAACATTTTCTCTCAATAGCCCACTCACAAACCAATGGGCTGGCAAAAGTCACTAACAGGATGATTCTTCAAGGGCTAAAGAGAAGGTTGGACGAGAAGAAAGTCAACTGGGTAGAGGAATTGCCCAGTGTACTGGGGTCATACCAAACTGCGTCGCGAAAAGTAACTGGCAAATCGCTAGTTAGCTTATGTTTGAGGGTGGAAGCACTGATACCCATGGAAGTAGTGTCCTCGAGAACAATGATAGACTCATACGAGAAAATTTATTGTGGATCGATGACTATAAAGAGCCACTATCCGGTATCACAATTCTCGAGTCAGTGCATTCGGAATACTAGTGGGGGATCTTGTATTGAGGAAAAATAAAGTCAGTTGACAAGAGCCAACAAGGAAACTAGGGGCAACATAGGAAGGCCTTATAAAGTAATCAAGGAGCACGAGAATGGTGCTTATGTGTTGGCAGATACTAATGGATGATGTTTAGCAAAAATCTAGAATGACACTGATCTTCGCAAATACTATGGTAAGGCCTCTACAGAAAGTTATGTCAACCTACTTAATGTGTGTACTTTGCTGAATTATCTCTTTGAAATGAAGTTGTATGTTTCTATTTATGACTTAAGAATAACTAAGTAGGAAAATGAAAATAAGGAAAGACTAGTCATATAAATATATACACACACACAGACATATAGATGTATATATACATACACATATATTACATATATATACACACATATATATTAACATATATATATATATACATATATATATATATTAAAATAAGGGTTCTTAGGCCTGCTTACACTTGCACGATCCCCGGATACATCAAGCACAACTTTCGGGCCAGAGAGAGAGAGAGAGAGAGAGAGAGAGAGAGAGAGAGAAGGAATGCTCCATCTTCCGAGTATCAATCGTCTTCATAAGAGGACGGGTCAAGATCGTTGTAGTTTTCAAGCACACCCTGAAGAACAACCACCTAATCAAAATATGCATTTGTATATATGTAACCAAAATCACAGTATCGTATATCGGTCTGATAGTCTAGAGTATTAAGATGACAGCTTATATCCAGAGAATAGCCACGAGCTTCCGCAAAGTAGAATTTGAAGCACTGAATGCGGCTAGATGGCGTGTACATTTGATAAGTGACGGTGTACATTTCGCCTAAGAAATGTTGAGGGTAATGTATCCGGAATCGAGGGCTGAAGAACAATTTATACGATCCTGGTAGGTTATTCACATAAATTGGAAAATAGATATACGAACCAAGCAAAATTCAGGCGTGGATAGTTCTCATTCTTTGTCCCTTTGTAGCTTCCTGGATACGAATACGATGGGGCCTAGTCTCTGTTAAAGGTCGAAGGTGATAGAGCATAAGCAATCGAAGGGCGAGGACTATCTACCATAGCTAATGAACAAGGGTGATCGATAAACCAAGCACCTTATTTATGGGCATTCTTAGAGAAACCAAAAGAGACATGACAATTAAGAGCAGCCATTTCATCTCGAAAACTGCAAGCGGCACAATAAATAAGAGGCAATCCTACCCTTTCGCGTCTATATTAATTAAAAAATCCCATCAGATGTACTTGCAATAAATATGCTTCCAAAAACGACGAGAAGCTTAAATAAATGAGCCAAGAACTGTTTAAATTCTGTCAGGACACATGATGGCCCGTGTAGAAGAGCTACCTCATCACAAGATGACCAACCAAAAATGGATCTCAGTCAGTACCCTCACCTTGGTGCCCGAGGTGTACACAAAAGCTAGTACACTTCTACTGAAAGGTTGTCCCGTTAGGACACGCCTGCAATGAGAAGAATGGTTCGTCTTCATACATGCTATCATTCACGGCTTACACTAAGCCTGCACACACATAAAAACCATGGTACCAAAATTGTGCTCTTTGCCAAACATGCAATAAAAACATGTTGCATTAATAATAAGTTAACAAACAGCTGCGAGGGTAAATTAAGCAGTTTTTCAAACATGTATCAAGGAATTCTAAACCCAAAAAAATTCTCGTAACGTTCAAATGACATTGGCTCTTAGCTAGCTACATCATGTATAATCGGGCCCGTTTTGTTCTCATTAGTGGTATCTTCTTCCGGTATCAGGCTATGACGGCAGGATCCCCTCAATCTAGATTTTCTTTATGTGCATCCCCGAAAGATACGTCAACCACCATAGCTTGGGTTATATTCATACCGCCAGTCTCAACACCAGGAGACCTAGATCCTTCAGATAATTCCATGACTCGGATAGAAAGCTCAACCGGGGGACTTAATTTTGGCGGGAAAGCCACGTTTTCCTTATCAAAAGAATCTTTTAGGAAGCAGCACAAAAGTGCTTCGGAGCCGGGCTTGCTCAACAAGATATATTAAGTGGGATTATCTTTATACTGACCTCCAGACTATGGCTTGCTCACCAAGACTGAAGAATTTGTAATGTTTCAATGTCAAATTAGAATAGGGGGCATTCCCGCCAAATGTTCTTCATAAGCTCCCGAATACAATCCCCTATCGTTATTATGAGCCACCTGTAAAACATGTTGCTCATGTGAGTAGTCTGCACAAGCCTCTGGTAGATGCCCAGGACCATTAATTGCCCGTGGTGGTCTACTATCAAGCGAGAAACACGCTACAAATCTTTGTACCGAGTAAGAGTTATCTTCAAATCTTTCTCTTTCTCACTTAAGGAAATCTCCGAGGATCGCAATTTGCCTGCTACATCTTCTAGCTCACACTTCTTGGCATTTCGAGTAAATTCCGCTTGTAAACAATGCTCCTCTAGTATATAATGCTTAGACTACAGATCATTAAGTTGAGCTTCTAGCTACCTGGCCCACTCTTGTTGGTGTATGCAAGCCTTGTGACCTAGTTCTTCAATGTTATAAACTGAGTTTTAGCCTCCATTACCAGAAAACTATGCATTAGCAACCAGAAATACCAACCGATGCTAATCAGTCGGTAACTTTATCTAGTTACCGACTGATTACCGACCGACAGGTAATCAATATGTAACTAGATAAAGTTACTAACCGATTGCAACTAATTCGGTTGGTAATTCTGTTCAAACAAGTTAACAGTCGATTTGGCCATCGGTAACTTACATAATTTTTTTCTTTTAATTTCTGTTTAACAAAAATGTGAAAACCTAGCCCATCCCCATTCCCTTAATCCAGTTTCTGAAACCCTCTCCCTTCCCTTTTCCCTCGACTTTGAAGACCTCCCCCTCCCCCTCTCTACAGAAACTGTTGCTGACAACCCTCACCCCCGCCTACCTCGTTGCTATGAAAAGGTATGGGTTTCTCTCTCTCTCTCTCTCTCTCTCTCTCTCTCTCTCTCTCTCTCTCTCTCTCTCTCTCTCTCTCTCTCTCTCTCTCTCTTAATCCTCTCCTCTCTCTTCAATTATTTTTAATTTTGCAAAAATTGTGTATTCCGTTGTTGCCGCCACTGAACATCATCGAGCCACTGTCGCCCAGCTCCTTTGATGACCACCCCACTTTCACTGAGCTGAAGGAGTTGATGTTGCTGTTCCAGTGACCAATGCTCAATGTTGTTTTTTCTATTTCAGAAATCAATGATAAATATCTTAATTATGAATTTGGGATTGTTATTTAGTGGTTAAGTTTTTTGTTTTTGATTTTAGCTTTGCCTATTTTAATATCATTTCAAAGAAAGAAGAATGTTCTTTCTTTCAAATATTTTTTTTGTTGCTAATCTGGTTTGTGGTGTATTTGTAGTAACTAAAACCTTGTAAAACAGAATAAACAATGAAAGATAATCCAAATTTCACATTTTTTAGTACTTTGTGAAGTTAATGATATATATACACACACACACACACAAAAGAAATTTAGAGTGCATCCAATTCACAGGATCATGAATGTATAATGTTGTGAGCAATCATAATTTGCTTAGAAGATTATCCTTTTGTTTATATTATTTCATTCAAATTTGCTGACTGAACAATAAAGTGATGTAAGAAACTACTGAAGCATATACATTTTCTTCGTTCAAAATTCTTTTTAAATTTCTTGGTATGTTCTTTCCTTTTAGTGGATTAATTATGAGATTAGATCTGATAATTAATTTACAAGCTTTAGTAATTTCATAAAGGTTTTGATTTGAGAGAAGCTAAGCTTGGTTGAAGATCAAGCTTGAGGTGTTTGTACTTGGATTTTAATCTGATTTCTATTAAAAATGAAATATTGAAAATTTTGTAGTAAATGATTTGTTTCAGTGATATTTCAGTGACTACTTCCAATTGTATATTTTGGATCAGTAAATTTGCAAATGTAAGAAGATAGACTTGTAAAAGTATAACTTATTGGGCAAATACTACCAAGGGAAATTTTCTAATCTTTAAGCTTTTGGTTCATTCTTGTAATCTAGTGTTTGTTAATATTCTTGTAATCTTTAAGCTTTTCAGGACTTAGATCATTGCTTATTCTTTCAACAGAAGTATGTGTAAAAAATAAGTACTTAGACATATAAATAAAACATTCTATTAGGAAAAAGAAATATAAATCAAACATATAATTTCTATTAAGATTTGGTTTCATTTTTGTAACCTTCTAACTATTTATATTTTTCATATATATCAAATATTTTTGGTGAAATATTTGCCTAAAAGAAGTCACTTATCTCTCGATCAAAATAAAGATTATTGTCAAGATTGTCAAATTTAGTATTGAATGCCTCCATGTCCAAATCATCATATGTGTTGTTTGATGAGCATGAATAGATGGTTGTTCTTTAAATAAGAGAGACATCCTAAGAGGTTTTTTTTTCTATTTCTATGTTTTCACTTGATATTTCCATGCTTTGATTTCTTAGACCAATTAATTTGTTATGATATGTATAGTTGTTTCTTTCTACTTCGATATTTCTTTATTGGTGAAATTTTGAATACTTCAAAAATCCTTAAAAGTTATGCCATTTTAGTTCTGCAAAGATTGATATGTATTTGCCACTTTTGCATCGTTCGTGGAACAAGAACTAAAATGGAATTTATTAGAGAAGTAATTAATACTTGTTCTAGAAAAAGGAGAAAATTTTTAGAAAATGTTAAACATATTTTTGTTGTTTTATTCACTAATAATTAACTTAAATAGCCCTTCTTTAGTTTTCTTTTACTTAAATAATAATTTTGTATCTTGGTTTCAAACACGTTTTGAAGACTTAGTGCAGTTTAGTACTTTCGAGAGAGGTATGTATTATGAAATTAAATTTTTTCTTTGTCCTTATTATGGGGGAGCACGGACTCTTAAGCTTAATAATGGTTACATTTGTTTGTTTTTGTGTTTAATTGGTGTCTTGTGTGGTTGTTGTGCCTTGAATTTTGTTCATTTTACAGGAGAAACTCTATCAAATTTTTTTTAAAAATTAAATTTTAAAGTCATTGTTTCTTAAACTCTTAAAACTTTGGTTAATTAATTCTCGAAAATCATTACAAGATAGTTTTGGGAAGAGTATTTTGATGTATGTTTGTGTAATATTCAAATTATTATAGAATTCTTTAAACTCTTAATCTATAAGTTTAAACGTAAAACACTTAAAATCTTAAACTTGAAGTTTTCTAAACTTGTAAAACATGTTCGTTTGGGTGGTTTATAAGATCGTATTATCTTCTTAAGGTTTATAAAGTAATCCAAGTATCGAAAGTAAATGTGAATTATTTATGGGGGAGCCCGGACTCTATAATTTAAATTGTTTATGGGGAAGCCCGGATTCTTTAATTTAAATTGTTTATAGGAGAGTCCGGACTCTTTAAATTATTTTGAATGTTGCCTTTTCAGTGACCGTTGTGGCAAGAAAATATCCATTTTACAAAGGAGACTATAAAAAATTTTTAAAATCTTAGAGAATAGTTAACTATTACTTCTCCTTTTAGAAGTAATCAAATCACAATGTATCAAAAGCAACTTCTTCTTTCAGAAGTCAACTTAAACAAATATTTCGTAATCAATAAGTTTATACATAAAACTCTTAATCTATAAGTTTATAGGTAAAACCCTTAAAATCTTAATCTCTAAAAAATTTTGATGTATATGTAACATTTAAATGATTAGAGAAGTCTTTAAACTCTAAATATTTCATAAAGTTTTAAAAGAGTAATGCATTCTAACTTTAAATGAATGTGTTTTGTTTAGTGAAGTTATGAATGAGGATCGTAGTTGAAAGTAGTGAGTTTCAACTAGGTGTGAAACGTTTTGTAAATTGGTGCCTTAATTATGGTCTTGGTACAGCTAACGAGTTACGATGTTCGTATGCAAAGTGTAAGAACAAAAGGCATTTTAAAGAGGATGATGTGAAGTTGCATCTTTATAAATAAGGGTTTTTACCTAATTACTATAATTGGACTATATATGAAGAACCGTCATGGGGTTACTGACTGATTGTGGGGAAGATAGTGTTACAAGAAATGTTGAAAGCAACACTTACTGTGAGGCTAATTTTTTATGCGGCTAGTCCGGATTTTGAACCCGATAGAGCGTACTACAGTTATGAGGAGGCGCCTAATCCTGAGGCTCAACGGTTTTATAACATGCTAAAATTTGTAGATATACCGTTGTATAAAAGGTATACAAAGTATTCACAGTTGTCCACGATGGCGAGATTGCTGAACATCAAGTCAGAGAATAATATGTCAGAAAAGTGCTTTGTTCAAATAGCACAGTTCTTAAAGGCTGTACTCCGCAATAAGGTGTTGGAAGATCGGTACCAAACGAAAAAATTGGTTTCCAGTTTGAATATGCCGGTGCAAAATATTTATGTATGTGTTAATAGATGTATGTTATATTGGAAAGAGGATGCCCAAACACGTCAGTGTAAGTTTTTTGGCCTTGACCGTTACATGATAAGAAAGAAAAATAAGAAGAAGAAGAAGTCCAAAGACATTCCGTACAAGATGTATTAGTTTCCTTTAACTCCTAGATTGCAGAGGTTGTATGCTTCTCAAAGAATGGCTGAGCATATGAGATGGCACTCAGAAAGCGTACCTGAGCCGAATATGATGAGTCACCCTAGGGATGGAGAAGCTTGGAAGCATTTCGATAGTACTCATCCTGAGTTTGCTTCCGAAGCAATGAATGTAAGAATTGGATTGTGTACTGATGGTTTCTCACCGTTTGGGATGTCTGGAAAGCAGTACTCTTCTTGGCCAGGGACTGTTATGCCGTACAATTTACCTCCTTAGATGTGCTTAAAAACTCCATTAATGTTCTTGACATAAGTTACTTGCAACCATTGATAGAAGAATTGAATCAATTATGGTTGCACAGAGTTAACATGTATGATATTTCGAAGAAACAAAACTTTAAAATTAAGGCTACTCTTCTTTGGACTGTTAGTGACTTTCCAGCATACGGGATATTGTCCCGTTGGAGTACTGATGGCATATTGGCTTGTCCTCATTACATGGAAAAAAAAAGTCATTTAGGCTATAAAGTGGGGTGAAAAACAATCTTGGTTTGATTGTCATTGCTGCTTTCTGCCTTTGCATCATCTATTTTGAAGGGATTCAAGGTCTTGTAAGAAAGGCAGAGGAGAAGATCATTCAGCCCCGCCATCTCGTCTTACCATAGACAATTATGGGAAAGGGTTCACGACATGCCAAAGATTATAGAAAATGGAATAGAGATGGGTAAGGAAGATGGTAGAGGACAATCTCACAATTGGACAAGGTGTAGTATCTTTTAAGATCTTCCATATTGGCGTACTATTCTAGTTCGCTAATATGCGTTATTTTGTAGTACATTTATATGTGTTATTTGCATCGTTTTATGATGTTTTTAATATATAAAATGCATATTTTAGACTAATACACTTTATTCTTGTGTTAGGTGCTTCCCAATGTAGAAAATGACGAAAAGGAACAAAATGGTCAAAAACATAGTAAAAATGACGAAAACAAAGCCAATGACATAAATGTAGAAGACCTACCCCCTGAGGTAGGCCAACCTACCATCAACGGTAGGTCTTGGGGAAAAAACAAAGAAGGAACAGAAACCTACCGACGAGGGTAGGCTACCCCTACCATCGATGGTAGGTCTCGGACACAAGAAAAATAAAGAGGATAGAACCCTACCACAGACGGTAGGGCTTGACCCACTATATGTGACAGGTCCCGACTGTAGCAGAGTAATGAGTTTTCTCAGCTTTTAAATGTAATTTTTTCTCATTCATTATGAGAAGTTCCACCATTAGAGCTTAGAGAGGAGATTAGATGTGAACCTAGGCTAGAAGATTCCTCCAAAGTCAGCCTTAATTAGGTAGGAAATCAGTAGAAAAACTGTAAGTAAGGGTTTAGAGATCAAGAATATAAGATTCAAAGGCATAATTTCGGGCTTTAATTGGGCGACTCGAGAGATGAGCTCGGGCGATGTTTGGGATCTCGATTTCGTCTTCAACCTTCTCCCAAATTTTCTTTTCCTTTCATTTTACTGAATTTCAATCATTAATTTTAGTTTTAGTGCAATGTTTAGTGGATAGGTTTTTATGTTTAGATAATGGTTGAACCCTTCTTGATTATTATGATCTTGGATTAACTTATAGAAATTGATGTTTGTTTTCAATTGAGTTGTCTTCCAATTGTGTTTTGTTGCAATTTAATTGTCGCGAAGTTAAATTCATCACAAGAGTGTTCGGAATTGAAAAAGGAAGAACATTCCAGGGTAACCAATTGGGGGTTAGTTGGGGCAACATATTAGAGATATGGAATTACACTTTTAGGTCCCTTAATCACCTGTTAATTATCGCACTCATAATTGGTTAGGGAGGGAAGAGATACTCCTCTAAGGGTTAGTAAGTAGGGTGGCTTTCGCCTAGAGATAAGGATTGCACGATTAGTTGTGATGACCCACTTAGCAACTCAACATCGTTTTCTATAAGTTTTTTCAATTGAACTAGTAACAAGGATTAGGGGGATTTCAAAATCCAAGCTCTCGTCTTAATAGTTTTAAAATACTTGGATTTCTTTTTTTGTTTACTTTAGTTGATAAAACTCGTTTTTAGTATTTTATTTATTACTTTCCAAACATTCTTTAGACTAAACATTAGTGAAAACAATGACTACTTGAGCTTTTACCGTTCCTTGAGATTCGACAACTCGGTGTAGCTCGATCGCTACAGTGATAGGTCTACTTGCCTGTTACTCTAGTTTAGTAGTTTATCCCATTTATTAAAACTAACTTCATTCACCACAATCTTGACGCCACGCATAATGAAAAGAATATCTTTGATAATTTTTTTTAACACAGTTATGGATATAAAAGGGAAGACGAAAAATAACGTAAAGTTCAGGGAAGATGTTCAAAGATATTGTAATCGACCCTAACTAAATCTAAAAGGTTCTGCAAAACTGAAGGCCTGTTACGCTTTGACAAAAGAACAAAAGAAAGCCGTACTTGAGTGAGTGAAGGTCTTGAAACTACAAATGGATATGCCTCTAACTTGAGCAGATGTGTTGATCTGAAGTAGTAGAGAATGTCCAGAATAAAAGTCATGATTTCCACGTATTTTTGGAGAGATTGATTCCTTGCTCTTAAAGAGATACTTCCAAACAAGGTATGAAGTGCCTTGGAAGAACTGAGTATGTTTTATAGGGACTTGTGTTCTCCTAAATTAAGTATGGTGCACATGCGTGAATTGGAAGTAATATTGTTCTCTTGAGGTGCAAGTTAGAAAGGATTTTTCCTCATTCATTCTTCGATGTCATGGAGCATTTAATGGTTCACTTATCGTATGAGGCTAGAATATGTGGTCCTGTTCAGTACAGATGGATGTATCCGTTTGACAGGTACTTGAACCATCTAAAGAAGAAAATTAAGAATAAGGCTTGGATTGAGGGATCGATGTGCAATGCTTATTTGGTTGAAGAGACTGCCGCATTTTGTAGCTACTACTTTAAACCTCATGTATCAACCAAGGAAGAGATCCACCAAGAAATGAGGAGGATGATCAACCTGAAGTTCGAGAATCTGTTCTATCAATTTGCAATGGACAAGGAAGAGCATACGGTAAGTGGATGACAAGATTTTTGGATGACAAAGAATATAAGGTGACGACGAACTACATTCTATTGAACTATGATGAAGTGGAACCATATATTAAGTAAGTTAGTCTCATTACTTATTATATAACAAGATATTTACTTATTAATGAAATTGTGTGATTCATTATATGTTAAATATATTAATTACTTGTAGGAAGTACACAACAGAATTAAGGATGTGTTTTCTAAGTTTAACAGAAGGCGACATACAGACGAGAATCAATGAGGGGTTTTCAACATAGTTTAGGGAAGAAGTGAGTTGAAAGTTACGTCAATTTTCATCATATAAGTTTAATTATGTATAAAGTAAACATATTTTCATTCCTTTATTCAGATGATGAATCCCATGAATGCAAGCAGTAGCGAATGCCTTAAGAATTTATCATGGGGTCCGTTTAAACTTGTGAAATCATGTAATGGGTATTTCATTCATGGATTTAGGTTTCATAAACAAGAACGAGGCTCCGGTAGTCTTACATATAACTGTAGTGTACAGGTAAAAGGTGACTACTATGAGATTTTAAATGAGATCCTTGAGGTTTGATTCCCGGGAATACCAAGTCAAAAGTTCGTGCTTTTTAAGTGTGATTGGTTTGATTCTTCTTTACAACGAGGTCTCAAGATTCATGATAAATATAAACTTGTGGAGCTGCACATTAAAATAAAATATGCATGGGGTATGATACTTTCATATTATCCCAACAAGATAAACAAATTACTAATGTCCCGTACCCTACTATTAAACGACGAAATATGAGAGTAGTATTTTATCATGGTGTCAGATTCTAAGTTTTTATGGAAGTGATTGGTGGGCTGTAATAAAATCAAGACCTCGTATTTTGGAGGTACCTCTAGTAGACGTTCCATTCCAAGAAGATGTTGATATTGATAAGACTTCAAGGATAGACGTTGATTTTCAAGACATTGGAACTCTCGCACGAGTCGGGAAAGTTAGAATAGGTAGAGATTCACAGGAGGAATAACATTGGAGATGAAGATGAAGAAGAGGTCGAATGAGAGTCCAAAGATAAAGAGGAAGAGTTTCAATCGGAGTACGATTCAGAAATGTAGAATGTTTAGTTGGTAACTTTTTTAATTCAAAACTAAATTGTTTAAGTAACTTATTTGTTTCTTTTTCTCTTAAGTTTTGTTTAAGAATCTTTATTTCTAAATAGCATTATTTGTTTCTTTTTCTTTTACATGAGCTTAAGTTACTTTATTTCTAAATGACTTGTTTGTTTCTTTTTATTGTTATGTAATTTTAAATAACTTTCTTTTCAATTAACTTTCTAAAATTGTTTTATCTTTTAGATTACTAATGGTACGTGGGAGTAAGGAAAAGAGGGCTCAACCGAAGACGTCTACTCCGGCATCGACTTCTATTCCTCCAGAGACATATGCTTCTCCGGCTACGACGTCTACACCTCTGACGACCTTGACTTTATTTCCAAAGTTCCCATACTCGAGTCTGGTGCCCATGTCTACTCCTTCTTCATCATCTGCTGCGGGGACGTTATTGAACCCTGCCCCTTTATCATTATCATGTCCACCGGCACCACCTGTGCAAGGTGCTGTTGACTCTCACATTCTTATCTTACCGACCGCTGAAATGTACATGAGGTAGCTAAAATAGAACATTATATAACCTGTATACAAATAAGAATTCAAATAGATCATTTATGGTATGAATGGATGTTAGACGTTCCTTTATGAGTATGGAATTACTTATGAAATTGTTGCCTTCAAACTTTATAGGGGAGCCCAGACACTTAAATTTTTGTTATATATTGAATTGCTATGTGTTGTTGTTTTCTGTGCCTAGAGATTGTTTATTTTATAGGGGAAACTCTGTCAAAATATTTACAAAACTTAAATGGCACTATTTGAATAAACTCTTAAGTTTTGTTTTGAGGTTTGATTAGATTTGGTTAATTAAATGTCACTATTTTTTTTAATGTTTGCATAGCTTCAACAAGCAATCGGCTTGTGGAAAGTTGATTACTAAAATTATCAAGGAACACTTTGTTAAGTCTTATGAAAGTTTTGGGAAGATCCCGAACAGAATAAAGAACATGTGATATAGTTCAGAGTAAGTATTTAAATAACTTTCATTATAGGAACTTTTAAATATATAACCTTATATTCATTAACAAAGCATGTATTTTTGAAAAAAAGACATCGATGGGACTTGTTACATGAGCATGCCATATGGGACACTTGGGAGAAACGGGCTTCATTACATTACAAGGACTTGATGTACGAGGTTCGAGCGGATGGGTATCAGCTGAATGGATGGATGACTACCGTATAGTACATGAGTCTCTGTGATGTATGGAGCACAGATGCTTTCAAGAAGAAGCAGGAGGTGGCTCAGCGGAACCTTCTACAGGTTGTGGTGGCCAGGGGTCTGCATACACACCGATGGGTCTAGGTCATTCATTGAGTGGGTAAATCAACTACATCTTTTCCATATTTAATTATTCTATTTTTTTAACTTACAATGATATTTTTTACAACTTATATTTCTTTTTTTTAACTTTCCTAATGTTTGAAATCTCATTTATCCTTTAAATGTTTGCAACGGGAGAAAATGGGCGAGGTATTTGCAGAATCAGAGTTGTACATCCTACTGCATCAGCAAAAGGGACAGTGGGTCAGTACGTGATCTCACGAATTTTGGGTGAGGTTAGTTAATAGCTTTAGTTTAATGTTATATTATCGTTTATTACTCTTTTGTATATTACTTAACAATAACTTATTAATGTCTTTCTTGTAAGCGAAATATTAGGAGCTAAAGGCGAACACGAAACGCCTTCACATCAAGACTGGCTCGCCCATGCCGACTGACAAGCAGTTGATGTTCGAGGCTACTGGTGGCAGCAACAAGGGCCATGCCTACGGTTTTGGCTCACAATTTGCAGCCATCACCGCCAAGCAATGGGGAGGTAGCAGTAGCTCGTCAGCGGTTCCGTCAGTATCTTCTGCAGCTGCCCACGATGCCTGCATCGAGAGGGAGAGGAGGCTGTGGGGATACATGCAGCAGACATAGGACAAGTTCACCGGCTTCATGACCTCATTCACCTCTCAATGTGGTGTGCAGCTAGATTTGGTACCACTCTGTTCCCTCCTTTCCCTCCTATAGATGAACCAAATGTTCCTCAGCCTTCGACTGGTCCTCTCTCCCCCTCTAGCCCACCTCCACCTATGTAGTATTTTGATACTTATGTGTTTTGTACTTTGGTACTTATATGTTTCATATATTATATGGTTTAGTATTTCACATACTTAGAGTATTCGTTTCATTACTTATCCGGTCTGTATTTAATATTTATATATTATGTATTCTAGACTTATTTCGGTTTGTATTTGATATTTATATATTATGTATTTCTAAATGTTTTTGTTATTATCGTATTGGGAAAAGATTATATATTGATTGTATTCATTTTATATTATTTGTTGCTATTGTCGATTATAATTTCAGATGGATTATTATAATTATAAATAAAATATTTAAAAAATTCAAAAATTACCAACTGATATCAACTGAAAATCAATCGGTAACAATTTATTAAAAAGTAAAAATAAATAATGTTATCGATTGACATTCGGTCGGTAAATAAAATATACCGACCGATTGTTTTAAAATCGATCGGTAACTTATTTTTCAAATTGATTATTTTAAATAAGAAAAATAAAGTTTCCGACTGATATTTCGGTCGAGTATTCTTGAAATTCAGTCGGTAATTGACCTTATATTCTGTTCCATGCAGTTATTGACTAAATATCGCTGATTAATAGAACGGTCAGTAATTGGTCGATAACTACCCCATGCCGACCGATTTATCGGTCGGTAATTGCCTGGTTTCTTCTAGTGCTCTTTTAATTCGGTTACCTCCTCCCATAGCTAGGAGATAGAGTCACCAAATTCACAGAAGCTTGCGACACGAAGGCAGCACCATCGATAAAGCCTTGAGAGCGTGAAATCAGCTCCAAACCATATAGCAAAGTCTGCAAAAATGAAGGGTAGAAAGTAAGGTTGTAGGACATCGTAGAATAGGAAAATAAGTAACATAACTGTATGAGAGAACCAGAAAAACACTCCTTCAAATATGATAAATCACATTGAGCAGTAAAGGAAATGTCTGGGGAAGAGCGAGTTTGGTTAACATATCTAGAGCATTACTCGGATTGATTATGCAATTATTTATATGGATATTCTAGTCAGGACAGAAAGTCACATGTTCACCCCTCCCCCTCCCCCTCCCCTCACCCTCACCCTCTTCCCCCCAATATCCAACTCAAGGATAGAATAGTTATAAAAGAAAAGGACCTCCATCGAGGTCTCAAGAACCACCTTGAAAGGAATAACCACAGTTCTTCCCTCATGAGTCTTCACAACATCAACAACTAGGCCAACTAGGCCACTGGAAGAATCAGGGTAGGAAGATCTGGTTGTAGCTGCAGCAAGAGTGATCACGGGTGCCCTGGTACAAGTGTTCACAAGGAGAGGAACTCTAATAACTACATAAGTTGCTTGCGGGGTATCAGCATGAGCAGGGTTGATTTGCATATCGCGCGTGACCCGTCTCTTACACTGATGCCCGCAGGTCACTAAGTCAGAATTACCCTCTTCCTCAGCGGGATCACCTTCTAAAAAGGCTTAGTTCTCATCATAATTTGTGCAATCATGTAACAATATAGGCAGAACTAAACATGGGCCCGGAGGCTCTTGAGCTCCTCCGACCATTCAACTTCTATGTAATTTTTTTTATAATTATAGTTTAAACCCCTTCATTAATTTCTTTTTTAAAACAAAACCTTATGGTTCTAATTCTTTTATATCTCTTTTATTTGTTTCTAAATTTTAATTTCATTTAATATCTATTTTTATGTAAATGCATGTGCACGATACTAGTTTAACGGGCTACTCATTGTTCTACTCTATTCTAGTTCTACCCTCGACTGGAATAGTTTTATTTTGGTTAAAAGAAATTTATATTTTCCAGTGATAAGTGTATTCAATATGTTTATTAATTTTATAAAATTTCAATTTTTCTTTGTAGAGGATTTTTTTTTTTTTTACATGAAAGAGAGTGTTATACAAAATGTTAATAATGATAAATATAAATAAAAATATAATTAAAGCACAAAACAATTCGAGTCAAGTAGTTCACAGTTGGACCTTAGCAAAATAAATTTTTTTACAAATAATTTAAAATGAAAATTTTTTACTTTGTTTTTTGTTTTTAAAAAGTCTTTCACCACTCGTGGATAATAACCTAGACTATTCTCCTCTTAAATGTCATCATCGAGTCTGGCATTTATCGACGTGCAATCAGCCACCGTTTGTTACCTTAGAGTTCAGCCGTCTAAGTCCTCATGTCTTGGTTCTTCCACTGTGTAACAACATCCCTTGCAACCTCCTCAAGGACTTACCCCTGAGGAAGCAAGGAGGCGAGAGTAAAAACACTGGTGACTACAAGAAATAACAGTCACAAAATGAAATATAAGACCTGGGCCATGCATCATCGTATGTATACGTTTTGACTTGCGGGAAGGGGGAACAGTGGTTATAGCAATGGACATCCCCACAGCATTGGGCACGGGGTCCCATCCCGTAGTCTCAAGCTCCACACTCGAAGTAGACGCAATAGCAGCAGTCGATAGGTAGCGCATGAACTCTACGCCTGCGAACAAAATACATACAGTTAACACATAGAAGAAGATAAGGGCTCAGGATGGAAAAAGCACGAAGTTTCAAAAAACAGTAAATAAAAATAATATTAATATATAGGCCTCCTATCGATAGGCCTCCTATACAGGCTACATCGTTCCAGTAATGCCCGGAACAAACTTTCCTGAATCCGGAGATGGGTGGGTATTCATCTAGGATATCAGAATATAGGGAGCTATTTTTTATTGGGCTTCACATTAGGGCTGAGAAGGCTCTTCCACCATGTCCAAGAATATTTAAAAGGAATAAAGGAAGCCTGCACAAAGGAAACAGTATTTCTACCCCTGGACTGAGGTAGGGTTCGAAGCAATCAAAGATTTTTTCGAGTAGCAAGTGAACCGCTTTAGAAGCTCAGATCTTGAAGTGGCGCCTGAATAAGTCATTGCTAGTTGTGATGCCCAATACTTGACGATGTACCCGATAAGTTGCGTAGAAAATAGTGGGTATACTTGCGCAAGGGTCAGATTCCAGTGTTTGAGAACATCCACTATCAAGCGGTGTAATGAAAACGTTATTCCGGACTTAAGATGCTCTTCGTAAATGACAAAGCATTCGGGAGGAGGGTTGCAAGATCGGCCTCCCAAACCCGGGGAAATCAATTCGAATCAATCTGGAATTTTATATGTCAATCTAAGATCAGCTAAACTTATCTCGAAGACAATGCTAGCTGTCTCAGATGCCTTGGGTTCTATCTTATCTCCAGCAGTGCATTTTTAAGTTTTACAACAAAAGATTTAGCAGGAATATGACTATTAGAAACCCAAGCATATCTGGGGGAGAGGAGAAGATTACCTCAATAGGATACAACTTATATGTAAGACCTTTGTCACATGGGATAATAGTAATGCTACCTGAAGATGACGTCAGGACTGATCTTGAGCTCGGAGGGGCCGAAAGAGTTTGCTCGGAATTCTAGCTATTGGAGAATGTGATTGCCTAAGTGGGTAAACGCTTGAAGAAATGTAAGGAAAAATTAGAACAATTGCAGGAGAACGATCAGCAGAGAACTCATAAATGAAAATGATGGAAAATGAAAAGAAATCACTTACCTTTTCCCTTAAAAAGTACTCAATGAGGTGCATAACAAGAGGTGAAGAGATGGAAGTGTTTGCAAAAACCAAGTGTCATGGTGGTTTGAGGAGCAGAAGCACCCTTCCGAAAAGGGGCAGATAATGGGACTTGATATGATCCACTGGAGAAAAGCCCCACAAAAGTCTCGGCCCACGAATAGCATCCCAGTCTGAAAAGCTCAATGCTAGAGAAATCAGGCATGCAAGCCGGGTCAGTACAGCCCACCCGCACTGGGACTGAAGCTCGCGAGTCATAGAAGATCAACCCACACATTGGAAGGCCAAACAATATTTCGACAAGCGTCTTGCTATAAAAGATAACTCTCTCATCATTTACTGTTCACGCAATATTGAGCAATTAATAAGTATTTAAAACACTTAACCAATCAATCACTATCTATGGGCCCTAACTAAATTAAGCATTGGAGTGTCCTTGATGTATAGATCACCATTGGCTCCCTGACAGCCATTTGGTCTTGCAGATTCCAGGAACAAGGCTTAGTATTATCAAATTCCAACAAGGGGTGATATGTTAATACAAGTCAAGGGTCCATAAGTGGGGATATGAACTTGGTATATAACAGAATTTTCCAATAATCAATGGTTAATTTAAGTAAACTTCCCAAAACACCTTTTTGTGTAAGGTATGATTTTTTACAAAATAACCCTTAAAGTTTGATATAACATCAATTTAATCCATACCATAATTTATAGTTGTAAGTTATTACAAAATGTTTTTATGAAATTTGATATAATATCTTTTTAATATATCTTCTTTAAAAAATTAATTATTCAACTTAAAAATGTTATTTTATTATTTTAAAAATAATTAAATTGTTAACCTTTGTCATTTATTTATTATAATAAATACTCAAAATTAATAGTATTATCTTTAAAGGGAAAAAATAAATTTTAATATATTATTTTAATACTTTGATTAAAGTTATTTATTTTTTGCTACATTTTGCTTAAAGTTATTATTTAGTCCTTGTTACATGAAATTACTACAAATCCTAGAAGATAAGATCTTTATTAAATATTTCAAGATAAAAATTTAAAGTGAATAAAATATTATTTCTATTTATAAAGGAATATATTATTTTTTTATTAATTAAAATCACCATGTTGTTTTTCCTTAATAATCAAGTTTTGTAAGTTAAATAATCAATTTTGAAATAATACATATAAAAGATATTTTACAAACTTTAGTCTACATTCTTTAAAAAATTAATTACTTAACTCAAACACAGTATTTTATTTTATAAATAAATAAATAATCTGTTAAGATTTGTAACTAATTTATTGTAATAAATTACCAGTATTTGCTGTAAAGAAAAAAAAATTCTCATCTATTATTTTAGTAATTTTCTTAAAGCTATTACTTAATTTTTGTTAAAGCAAAATACTATAAATCTTAATAGGTTAAAATTTTTGTTAAATAATTCAAAATAAAGATTTGAAGTTGACAAAATCTTATATTTTAACTTTAACTAAATATTTTTTATTGAATTAAATTTAAAATTATCATGCTATTTTTCTTTGAATAATCAAATTTGTTTAAGTTAAGTAATCAATATTTAAAAATTTTAATTGATGTATTATTTTAGTTCGAAGGCAAGAATAGACGTTTAAAAATTTGAATTTGAGTGCAAAAATTAAAATGTGAAGAAGTTCAAGTATTACTTATATTGTTGAGTTTCACGTTGATTGTTAATGAATGATTAATTGAAAAATCTATGGGGAAGAATATATATATATATATATATTAACATGTTATTGCAATGTAGTTTGCGGGTAAAAATTAACGTTTTAAAGTTCCAGGGTGAAAATCAAAATTTAAAGAAGTTCCGTGATTTCTAGGACTTTTTACCCTTAATAAAGTAAAAGTAAAGGAAGCATATCGTGGTGTTTTTGAAAAGTTGAAGAATATAAAATATAAACGTACTATATGAACTAACAGTCAAGATCATCTAACATTAGCATCTAACCGCAAGATTCTCTGCATGTCAGTCAATACCTGCTTTGGCGACATGCATCAGATGACCTGAGTGAGTTTTGCCCCAACAGTTTCATTTTCAACATCGAAACCGGCAGCCACCCCGTTTTCCTTTATATTACGGTTAAATAATTTTAATCAAAAGGCTTAAAATTATTCGAATTTTACTTTTTAATCCATCAAAGTCTTTCTGCTTTTTTAAAATGGAAATTTTTTACATTTTTATATATATATATATATATTTTTATTTTGAAGGGGAAGAGAAGACATAAAAGACATTTGTTTTGGGTTTTTGGATTATATTTCTTGTATAAATTACATCATATATCATGAGAGTGAAGGAGTAGTGCACTTTATGAAAAGAATTGTAAGGAGGTTTTTTGAAAGTTTAGATTAAAAATAAATTTATTATATTATTAGAGAAATTGATTTGTTTGGACATTTTAAATTAAAAATGCGTATATTCAATATAGGACGGTATTAAATTTAATTTTTTAATACGTTAATAGAGAAAAGATGTGTTTAAAATTAGGAATATCTAAATATGTCTAATAAGAAAATACTTTTTATCACATTTTTTATTATGGATTTGCTATTTTGCCATAACTATAATGAATGCTTAAAATATGTTCCAAACTTATTTCCTAATCTTTTTCTTTTTTTCCTGGAAAAAATTATTTCCTTATCCAAACTATAAAGAAGTCAAACATTCTACCATTTTTTTCTTTTTCATAGCCTCTTAATTGACAAACAATCTCATTGTCTTTCATTTTTTTTGGTTCAACCAAAAAAGAAAAGTAGTTAGAAAGGTGGCCTCACCATTTCATTACAAACAAAATTCTAATAAAAAAGAAAATTTGGATATATGGGATACCTTTTTGTTGCTTCATCTTTAGGCCTACGAACCCTTCTTGCTAGGATTTAGATGCCAAAGAAATGTTGAAACTTTTCCTGATGTCGAAAACTCGTGCAATTTTATTATACAAAATAAATTCAATAACCATATTTAATAAATATTGAGAATTTAACCCTCATGATCTAATTTTTTCCCTAAAATTAAAAATATCTCTCTCTACATTTTCTCTAAACAAAAATGTTAAATCTTTTTACAAATTTTAAAAGTCACCCGGAAGACAAATTACATAAAGAATGTTAACATTATATATAATATAAATGATTGATTGGTGCATTTTCTATTGAAAAATACAAAAAATAATTTTTTCTTAGATTTTGAACAACTTTTTGGCCACCAAATCGAGAAAGAAAATAAAATCTCAGTTGGGACGATAGGGGCCTCTTTGAGAGACCCCCAGATTAACCAACAAGGCCTCTTAATAGGAGGCATGATTTGGCGCTTCGATAATTACTCGTAAAGAATTTAGATGTTTGAAGTAGAATTTCTTTATTTTTTGTGTTAGATAAAAAAAATTTATAAAGTCTCAACTCATATGATCGGAACTATTTACAAATAGACCCAAGCGACTAGATCGGGACTCCTATTAAGATGCTCAATTGTCTGAATTGAAATTTCACATTCTTTTTTTTTCTAATTTTGTGGCTAAAAAGCTTTCTAGAACATTAAAAAAATCAAACTTGTCACTAATTCTTTTGTGAAAAATATATTATTCAGTTTTATTTAATATTGTTTTGTATTACATAATCTGATTCTCAAAGAATTTCTTTTTTTAGAATTTGCAAAAAACTAAACTTTTTTAAAAAGAATATAAAGAGAAGAATTGTAGTTTTGAAGAGAAAAAGGAATGGTGAGATGAGGTTTAGTTTTAGAATCTTTTGGTTAAAAGTCTTGTTTGATAAGATAGAATTGTACCGTATAATATAAGTTGATTCGTTGTGTATGCATTTGCTAGTTCGAAAGAAGTGGAATCCGAGTGCAAATAGGGTTTTTCTTCTTTTCGGAGCTCATCTCTCCTCCCTTTCCAAGATTTAGCAAGTAAGCTAGGATAGATTCTAGTAAGAGATAGAAAGCAGGGCTAGCTAAAATAATATTACTTAATTTATCAAACGTTCTTATAATGTGTCGAAGAATATCATCTCCCTAAAGCTCTTCAAATAATGAATACATAACTAAGCATAAATATATTGAAATTTCAATGTCATTGATTGAATCATTATCATAGATAAACTATGAAAGATGAAAACACCATGATAAAGATTGTTAAAACTCAAAAATTTAATTAAATAGAAAGACTACCCAACAATATTTAATATTTTGAATCTTTTTTGGGTAAATAAGACTTAAATCATTAATTAAAAAAATATTATGAAGGTTTATTATTAAAGATAAAAGTTACATAATAAGTTCATACTCTTGTCTTCTAGTTATAGAAGAATCATATGAATTTTCAGGTTGGGGATTCTTCACACTTACAAACAATTTTAGTACTCCAACTCTTTAAGGCCAAGAGAGACCTAGTCAAATCATAGATCATCCTTACCAAAAAAAAAAAAAGGGGAAAAAAAGCTAGATCATAAACCCCATTTTCCAGCTTAATTATTAATTCATTTTGTGAGTGAAAAAATATAAATCAAACTCAACATATGTCATTCGAAAAATACATTTAGATATCAAAAAATATATTTAGGTAAACTAAATACACAAATACATTTCTATTATTATCAAATTAATTTATTTTATTTTATTTTTTAGTAACGTTTCATACGTGTTTCATTAATTTAGTAATATTGAGTACAATATTTAGATACAATTAAAAGGAATTACACTACTTGAGTTAAAAAATATTGAACTACTAAACTCAAATTCAAATTACTTAAATTATATATTACGACTATTTTTTCTTTTTTTTAAGATTATAAAAGGTGGAGTATTCATTTTCTTTATCGTATATTCTTTTTCAGAAGAAAGAAAACTGGAAAAGAGAGAGGGGCAGGCAGGGGGAGGAAGAAAAGGTGAAAAGGTGATTTTAGACTTGAAAAACGCGTAAAAGGCAAGAGAGAGCGTGCGTTACCAAAAGGGAATATGATGATGATATTTGTTTCTCAAGTCTTCACAAAAGGTCATCTAAGGAAAAATAAAAAGTTTAAAAAAAGAATCCCGAAAAGGTTAAACCATTTGTATCATTTGGTACCGTTTAATGATAATAAAAATATTCTGCTAGAAAGTTAGGTGGGGACACCCCTAAAGCACATTTTGTTTTAGTTCAAGTGATTTATCTCATTTTAATAAGAGTTTCGGAAAAATAGCTTGGATAGATATCGATATAATGTAACTCTTTTGATTTATTTTTTATTATTATAATTTTTAAATAATTTACCATTCAAATATTTAACTTTTGTTAAAAATAATATACGAAATTATTCATGTATAATAACTTGAAGGGAAAAAAAATTACAAGCATTCTTTCTAAGAAAAACGAGTGTTAGGTACAAAATTTTAGAAAATGAACAATTTTTGTTTTCTTTACATTATACCATTTTATGTCGACCTCTTTACAATTTCTATGTATCTCAGTTCCCGTGAAAGTCTCCAAAATGGTAACAGATATCAGTCCATCTATTGTCTCGAAAGCATTTATCCTGAGTCCCTTCACATATGTCCCTCGCTGCCAAGAGCTTTCATCTTGTTGGGAAGAGAAGAAAGTAGGGTTCTCTTAAGCTTGGAGGTTTCGCTTCTCTAATGTTATAATAAAGCTGCCCAGACCTTGCGTCTTCCTTTGCTGGCTAGATGCGGAAGTGAAGGTTCACGCTTGGGCCCTTTACGAGTGCTTTTTTTAGTTAGACCGCAGAAAAGTATAATTTTTCATTCTCAATAATTTTTTGTATTTTTCAATATCTATTCTAACCATATTCATTATTCCACACAAGTTTCATGTTAAATGTTGTATTTTTTCAATGTCAATAAATTAGGTGAGAAAAAAGTTAGTTTCGTTTATATATACAAAATTTCTCTATTTCCATATTTTTTAATCTATGTGATGTATTAAATGTAACAAGTAAAGAAACGGAGGGTGTAATGTCAATTTCTGATGGTGTTATTATATTTTTATGTCTTTTTATGTTTTAATGTCTTCAATTAATAATATTTAATTAAATTTGATATTTTATAATATATTATGATTTAATTACATTTTTATAATTTATGTTATTTTTTAATTATTAATAAGATGCATAATAAAAGTAAAGCATTTTGATTATGTAAAAATAATTATAATAATAAAAACTAGAAGAATAAAAAAGATTAAGTAAATATTCCTTTTAGAGTGAAAAATAGAGTAAATGAGTAGGAGACTTGGAGTATAAGTATTATAGATACGGTATTTTAGTATAATTTATATTGCATTTTAGAATATATAATTGAAAATCCCCTACTAATATTTGTATAATTTTACATGAAAGGAATGAGTTGTATTATATTTTTTAGAAAGGATACAGTAGAAATTTTTAAATAAATATTATATATTTTCACAACATTATAGGTAAAAACATGTAGATAATTGTGAAATGGTGAGATGTAATAAATAAAAAATCGAGACAGGAATAATTAAGGAGATAGAACAGTAATTCATGTACTTTAAAGTTAATTCCTTTGTTTCTATTCTCATGCTTCAACTTTCCCTATGAAATTTGGACTGTTCATTCAATCACAAATTTCTATACAATTCCTTTCATGCTATTTTATCCTACTTTGCACCATAATGACATTGATTTATGTGCTAAAAAAAATTAATTTTTGTACCATAAGAATATATTATCTCTAACTCATGTTGTAGTTTTCATTGACCACATTAGCAAAAGATCATTGTTAATGTATTATACAAAACAAATAAAAATATGTTCTTTCAAAGGTTTATTAGAATAAATCTAAAATTAGGTATATTTGCATAAACCAGTTGAGCTAATTTCTGTGAAAATTAAGACATTTTTATTGCCTTAATCACACGGAAATCTACGGTTTAAAAACGATTGTTTTTTTTATGAAAAAGATACTGATATAGAGAAAAGAAAAGGGAGAGGGACATGCAGCAAGTATAAAAAGCCGATACATAGCCGTGCGATGCCTTTGCCGTAGTTGCGTGTGAAAAGCCGGAAAATTCGTTTAAAGGCCAACACGAAGGCAGCAGCATATTTAACTAAAAGCGCCCACGCGAAATCAAACCGTACGTGCCATCTAAGCGCTCATTTTTTCCCTCTTTTTTTAATATTAAGTACTTCGTATTAATAGTTAAATTAATCTCAAATCTCTTATTTCGATCAATATTAAATGCCTAATATTTATGGGTAAAATCTAATCTTGACTCACTTATTTCGACCAATATTAAAGGTCTAATATTAATGGGTAAAAATTAATCTGACTTGCTTATTTTGACCTATATTATGATTTTAACTTTAATATTTTTATTTTAGGATAAACAAGAAAGGTGATATGAAGTAAGAAAATTTTTTCCAAATATTCATAGGTTATTTATTTAAGCCGCATACTCACATTATATTCATGAAATCACTTTTTTTTAACCTTTGAATTAACATCTTAGGTCAAAAAATGACTCATAACGTGAATTCTTTTATTGCCTTTTGGTAGTTCAATGGTGGAGAATCACTTTTTCTAAACAAAATTTTAGTTAAGGATGAAGATAAAAAATGATTTTAAAAATATAGTGAGATTTAAGTAAATTAGAGGTATTTTGAAAGAATTTTTTCTTACATCACTTTCCTTCTTTACTTAAAAAATCAAAGTTAAAATTACCGTAGTTTATATATGAATTTACTAAATATAACTTATTATTATAAAATAATTAAGAAAATCACTATAATTGACTCTATGAATAATTTATATTTTCTTATCTAACCATAAATTTTATTTTCAATTAGTTTTACTCATAAACTTTTTACGCACAGCCTATTTTGACACATTAAATTTCGAGTCACAAAATTTAGCCATTTTTATCATGTTAAAATCATATGAAGCCAAAAAAAGAGTTTTAAATCTTTTTTTTTAAATAATAAGAGATTTCACTTTTCTTCCTTTCTTAACAATCACCATTATTCATCACTTTCTAATTTCTACTACTTTAGAAATCAAAACTTTCAAAAAACAACTAAAATAACTTTCATTTCGACCTCATACGATTTCAAGTAATAAAAACTATAGAATTCTATCACTTTAAATTTAATTCGTTAAAATAAGTGATGCGTAAAATAGAATTAATTAAAATAAATTTATAAATAGAATAAGAAAAATATAAATAGTCATGATCAAATAATTACCCAGTAAAAGAAGGTAATGTGAAGCGGGCGAGTGATGACACGGAATGGAATCGAGGTGGAGAATAATTGGGTTTTTTGATAGCAGCAGTAGATGAAGAAGTAATGCAAAACAAATGAAAGGCTAAAAAGGCAGTCAATCTTGAGTCATGAGTCATGAGAGAGAAAAAAAAAAAAAGTAAAAAGTAATCTACTCATGAATCTCCTCATCTCTCTCTAAAAAGGTTTCATTATCTTCATAACCAAATAAAATAATGCCACTATAAAGACAAAACACCACCCTTAACTACTCACTCGCTCCCCAAATCTTTTTTTAAGTACTCCATTTGTTTCATATCGTGTGTCATATTAAAACATGATACTGTATGAAAAAAATAATAAAATTATTTTAATTTTAAGTTAAATACACTTCAATTATCTCTCTTTAAAATAAAATTTATTTTAATTATTTTTAAATATTTATTATATTATACTATTCTTATAATACTAAATAAAAATATGTATGTAAACTTTCACTTAGTACTTTTTAATTTACTAAAGTAACAACGATACATATTTTGAAATAAGAAAAATATAACTAAACGACCGTTAATATAAAATGAACAAAGTAATAGGAGAATTTTTCAATTACCTAAACATACATAATCCTAATAACTAATATGGATTTAATAATCTTACTCGAGAATTAAATAACATATCATTATATATATAGTCGAACTCGTTATCTTATATTAACATTAATCATTAGCGATTAATATTTCAATATATATTTTTATTTTATTCATTTTTTACTTCAGATCTCATATCTTTTTTCACAATAATATTTTAATTTTTATAATATTTAATAATAAAAGAATTAGAATTTAAAAAATTAAAACGTAATCTAAATACCCTTACTAACTGTCTCAATAGACTGGATATAAAATATTTTTTCAAAAAGGTAAAATCTTTTTTAAATAAAAGGAAAAAGACATGGTGGTAAAAAGAAGAAGACAGAAAAAGAAGAGGCAGGTTTGCTCTGCCCAGAAAGCATTTTCCAGAAATCCTTGCAAGTGAAAGTACTTCTCTTCTTTCCACCTTTCCTATTTTCCATAAATTCTCTTTTTTCTCTCTCTAAAATTCTCTTTTCTCTCTCTCTCTCTCTCTCTCTCTCTCTCTCTCATAAAAAAGACAACCAACACTGCATGCTCCCCTTTCTCTGCCACCTCAACTAAAAATTTACCTCTCTTGGCCTTTTCTGTTCTTCTTGCAGGTCCAAAACCAAAATAGTTGTTTTTATTTATATTCTTTTATTTTTAAATATTTCATTTATATACTTTTTCTCTCTCACATAGTTCACATACTTAAAAACCTGTCTCTCACAGTTTTTTATGTCATATCCCTTTGGTTGGGGTTGGTTTTTAGCTTTTCTTTCTCTAAAATTTCTTTTTCTAGAATTTTAATAATTAAAATAATTAATAAAGGAACTGTTCAAAAATTTAAAAGTGTATTTGAATTAGATTTTATTTTTATGCTTTTTTATATTGGACTTTACACGCCTATTCTATTTTTCTTTTTATATTAAATTTATCTTTAATTAAATTAAAAAAATATCAAATTTTTCATTTTCATTTCTAATTCACAAAAACCTTAATATATTGAAAATAGAATATAATTCGAATAATGATATTTAATTTTAATTTTTTATTGCGATTTTTATTACTAAATTATTACTTTATCGTAACTTGTTAAATTAATATTGGATCATAAATTTTAACTTTGTATTTTATGACATATTGAAAATACTCTAAATAAAATTTTAATTCTCAGACAAGAATTAAATTATACAGAATTTTCAAAAATTAAATTGAAATTAATTAAAATCATGCATTCTGAGAGAGGTGTTTAAAAAATAACTAAAAAATCTATTTTCTTGGAGTTTATGTTATGTGGGTTTATTTTGATGATATTTTTTTCTTTTTATTTTATTGGGGGTTATTGAATGTGAAAGAGACGGTGAGTGAGGCTTAACATTGCTTTTATCATCATCGTCATCATCATCATCATCTTTCTTCTTCATTTACTCCAAGGGGAGGGCGAGTCCGCGTGTGGTGTTTTTTAGAGAGAGAAACTATTAAGGCGGAAATGTGAAGAAGAGAAAGAAGAAGAACAAGAGGGTCGTGTCATGTGTGTGAAGTGAAGAAGAGAGTAGAGGGGGTTTGATCTTTATCTTTCCTTTTCGCGTTGAATTCTTATACTGCTTTTCTGTGACTCACAACTTCTTAGTGGAAAAAGGGGAAATTACAAGAAGAACAAAGTTCAATTATCAACCCAATACTCAAAAATCAAAATCCCTTCATTATACTTCTCTGTTTTTCCTGGATTTTTTATGTAAATTTGTGGAATTTTCTCTACTTTTTTGGGGGCAGTTTTCTTGCAGTCGTCAATTCGGGTCCTTTTTTGTTTTTGAAGGGCATCGGAATTGGGATTTTTCATTAATTTTGCCGGAATTTGTTGCCCAGTAAGGGGGAAATTTGGTTTCCCTTGTTGGGATTTCTTTGAATTTAGTTGATTTTAATTGGTTTGGAGATAAACTATGAGGGCAGGGTTGAGTACTATTCAACAGACCCTGACCCCAGAGGCGGCCAGCGTTCTGAACCATTCAATAGCGGAGGCAGGCCGACGAAATCACGGCCAAACAACGCCACTGCATGTGGCGGCAACCCTATTGGCAGCTCCATCTGGTTTCCTTAGACAAGCATGTATCCGTTCTCATCCCAATTCTTCACATCCTCTTCAGTGCCGCGCTTTAGAACTCTGCTTTAGCGTGGCGCTAGAACGGCTGCCGACGGCCCAGAATATGGCTCCGGGAATGGAACCTCCGATTTCTAATGCCCTTATGGCTGCTCTAAAGCGGGCTCAAGCGCATCAGAGACGGGGTTGTCCTGAACAGCAACAACAACCACTTTTAGCTGTTAAAGTTGAGCTTGAACAGCTCATAATTTCGATCTTGGATGATCCAAGTGTAAGCAGAGTGATGCGGGAAGCTAGTTTCTCGAGTCCAGCTGTTAAGGCCACTATTGAACAATCATTGAATTCCAATTCGCACCATCATCATCATCAGCCTGGGAATCTTAGTTTGGGAACTTTCGGAGGAATTGGGCCGAGGATGCTCGCATCTCCAAATCCCACACCCACGCCATCTACTGCTGTTTCTTTACCTAATCGGAATTTGTATTTGAATCCCAAACTGAAACAAGGAGTGGTTACAGCATCATTAGGGGGTCATAGGAATGAAGAAGTCAAAAAGGTATTGGATATTTTGATGAGAGCCAAGAAAAGGAACCCAGTTTTGGTAGGCGAGTCCGAACCAGAGGCCGTAGTGAAGGAATTATTCAGGCGAATTGATGCCGGTGAATTGGGGGGTGCTGATGGACCCCTTAAGAATGTTCAGGTACTTTCGATTGAAAAGGAGCTTGTTTGTGATAAGAATCAAATAGCAGCAAAGATTAAAGAATTGGGAGGACTAATAGAAACTAAGATCACTTCTGGTGGGATAATTCTTGATTTGGGGGATTTGAAATGGCTTGTTGAGCAACCTGTCAGTTTTGGTGGTGGGCAACTGCCGCAGCAGCAGGTGGTTTCTGAGACAGGGAAGGCTGCTGTGGTGGAAATGGGGAAGTTGTTGGCGAGGTTTACAGAATTTAATGGTACTAGTAAGATTTGGTTGATTGGAACTGCAACATGTGAGACTTATTTGAGGTGTCAAGTATATCATTCTTCAATGGAAAATGATTGGGATCTGCAGGCAGTTCCAATTGCTTCAAGAACACCTATGCCGGGGATGTTTCCGAGGTATGATCAGTGCCTATTGCCATTAGTTTTCTATGTTTTATTTGCATATTGATTTTGATTAGTGATTGAAGTGATATATAAACTGGAATCTATTTCTTTAGTCTTTTTAGAGTTTGAATTTACATGTTTTTGGATATGTGTTGTTTTTTGCAACCCTGTAAATTTGAGATGGCCATAAAGCTTTGCTTTTGCTTGCTAAAAGATTCATGTTTTCTGAAGAATAGTAATTTTAAATCGTATTAGTATCAACTGAAATTTGGTTTGAGATTCTTTTTCCCGTTATGGGATTTGATCTTCAAATGTTTTGGTTGCTTATCTTGACATTACTTGATCATTGCCTAGGCTGGGAACTGAGAGAGTTTTGGGGAATTCTATTGAGCCTCTAAATCAATTGAAGAGCTTTCCATCTATGGTTCCTGCTTTGACGAGACGTATACCAGAGAACCTGGATCCTTCTCGAAGAGTTTCCTGTTGCCTGCAATGTTTGGAGAAATATGAAGAAGAGCTAAAACTTCTGTCCAAGGAGTTTGAGAATGTCTCTTCTGAAAATAGATCGGAAGCGGCTCAACCATCTCTGCCGCAATGGTTGCAGAATGCGAAACTCCAAAGTGGTGAAGTTAATGCGATAAATCAGTCACAGGTATGCCTTATTACTACAAAACTAAAACCAGTAGACTGAAATACATCCAGATGATTGAAATCATGATCATTGTATTTGCAGGGGAAGAATTCTGAATTACTTCTAAAGCAGAAAACTCAAGAATTACAGAGAAAATGGAACGATGCTTGCTTGCGTCTTCACCCTAACTTTCACCAAAATAGCTCTGAGAGAGTTGCTGCTCCTGCTCTCTCAGCTATGAGTTTGTACAATCCCAAGCTTGTTGCTAGGCAACCATTACAACCTAAGTTGCAGACCTCGTGTAACTTTGGTGAGGCACTGCAGTTGAGTAGTCCTCAACTTACCATCCAGCCTTCACTACGCGCTGCCTCTCCTCCTAGTAGCCCTGTGAGGACAGAACTGGCTCTTGGACGAAAAGTTGCTGAAACAAACCTGGAGAAAACAAATGAGACTCAAGAAGACCGTGTTAGGGACTTCCTGGGTTGCATATCCTCTGAGTCTCAGACGAAATTACTTGAGAAATTTGCTAATGCTTTGGATGCTGACACATTCAAGAAGCTTCTTAAGGGTCTGATGGAAAGAGCTTGGTGGCAGTCTGAAGCAGCCTCTGCAGTGGCTTCTGCTGTAACAAAGTGCCGACTAGGCAACGGAAAAAGAAGGGGCCCTGGATCAAAGGGTGACATATGGTTATTATTTACAGGTCCTGACAGGATTGGAAAGAGAAAGATGGCATCTGTTCTTTCAGAACAAATTTGTGGGACTAATCCAGTAATCATATCACTTGGTTCACGACGTGAAGATGGAGAACCAGATACCAACAACATCCGTGGTAAGACTGGATTAGATCGGATTGCTGAGGCAATTCGAAGAAACCCATTGTCAGTTATCATGCTTGAAGACATTGATGAAGCTGATATGCTATTGCGTGCCAGCATAAGACGGGCAATTGAGAGGGGTAGGTTTACGGATTCTCATGGCCGTGAAATCAGTCTAGGAAATGTCATATTCATTCTCACTGGAAATTGGTCTTCTGTTGGAAATAGCCATTTGGTTGATGAAAAACGCCTCGCTGCCACGGCAAGTGGCAATTGGCAATTAAAGTTAACCATGGGTGAAAAGAGTTCTGCCAAGCGCAGAGCAACTTGGTTGCATCATGATGAAGAAAGACCTACAAAACCAAGAAAAGATGCCAACAACTCTGGTTTTTCACTTGACCTTAATCTTGCTGCTGCAGACAATGAAGATGACAGAACTGATGGATCTCATAATTCAAGTGATCTCACAATCGATCATGAAGAAGAACTTGGCCTCGATACAAGACAGTTTTCGATTACATCAGTACCCCAGGAACTAATCAGTTCTGTGGATGACACAATAGTATTCAAGCCAGTTGATTTTGCCTTTGTTCGACGGGAGATCAAGAAAACAATTTCTACGAAATTTGCCATGGTTATAGACGAAGGGGCCTCAATACAAGTAGAAGAAGATGCGGTAGAGAAGATCTTTGGCGGGTTATGGCATGGTGAATCCAGTCTAGAAGAGTGGGTAGAGAAAGTTTTATCTCCCAGTTTCGCTCAACTGAAGTCCCGGCTAGGTGGTAGTTGTACCTCAGTCCAGCTCCGGGTTGAACTGAATCCCAGTTTGGATATCCGGAGCAATGGCGGCAATTGGCTGCCGGGGGAAGTTACAGTTATGGTAGATCACGGGATTTGAAGTCTTGATGAACTCCAGAAAGATATACTCTGATCATAGACTTTGTTTTCTGTTGGGGGATACAGATGTAAATATGAAAAGGGGCCAATTTGGCGGGTGTAAAACTGTTAGGAGGAAACCAACCTTTTTTTTTTTTTTTTACCTTATTATTTATTCGTTCCTTTTTTTTTCCCTTGCTTTTGTCATACTAATTTTTGTTTATAAGAATTACTAAAAAGATATTTATTAGTAGCTATCATGAATATTAATAAGATGAGGCATATTCCTCATTTGTCTATTTTGCTTGTTTTCTATTGCACTTGTTAACACCATTGTTGGCTTATTATCACTTTGTAATTGATACTAACATGATTATAATATTATAGGACTTTTTAATCTTTTTATTCTTTGAGGATACCATTTGGTTTATATTTTACTGTCACTCAAAGTTTGATAAAACAGTTAAGTTACCTTGTAATTTTCTCTATAGCAAAATTTGATTTAAAAAAAAAACCGATGATTTAATATCACTCTATTATTTTCTGCTGGCAGAATTTGATAAAGAATGACGTAAAAAAGAGATTCAATTACTCTATATGTGTGTTGAGATTCAGTTTAAAAGTTTACATTATTTTCATCAATGTTACTTTATCATTTTCTACAATAGAATTTGATAAAAAAGGACACAGCAGTATCATTTCTTTATGTTAATATCACTATTATTTGTATGATGCGATTCAATTAAAAATGACACTATTTTTATTAGTGAATTTATTCACAATGTTACGATACTATTTCCCTTTTTTTTAGTATTACAACAATACTTTTATTTCTTTATGGGATGGCAACCTTTCAGGTGCTGCTTTGCTTCCCTAGTTCGTGGCTAGCTGGTCAAGTGAGACAGACCTATTCGATCCTTTGTTACCGATTCAAGCAGGCCTACTAACAATGGGGTCATGTCCTTTGCCGAATAGACACGACATGCTACGAACCCTTTTTTTTTTCATGAAGAGTGCAAAAAGCTCAAAAATGAATCCGATGGAAAGCCCATTAAGGCCTTATCACACCTTTCACCGGAGATAAAGACCAGAAAGGACAACCACAAGTGCCGCACGGACCGCATTGAAATAAGTCCGTGACAGCTAGCAAACAAGCAGCCCAAAAAGCAAGTAAAACACACTAAAGCGCGCTCAACGGCTTACTTCATCAAGACCATGAATACGAGCAATGCCAACACCTACTTGAAGCACGATACCAGTATTTACAATCTTTACTTCTCTATTATATTGTTCAATCCATTCACGAATAATATTACTAATGTCATCAGCTCGAATGGTTACCATGAGTATTTCTTAATTCTTTTTTATTCTTATTTCAAAAAAGACAAAGGAATATGTCCTTCCAAACAGACTATAAGGCGAGTGGATGCCAAGGCAACAGAGATCTAGATATTCTACGAATATTAAATTCCACTGCCAACATGGTTTAGACACAAAAGACGGTCAGCACCAATCGTGTTCGGACAACGAAGCTTACACTCATTCACATTTGTTCATCCTGCTATGCCCTGGGCCTTTTGCTCTTCTAATGTAAAAGGTGGCTGGCCATTCGTCAAGGCCCAGGAATCTATTGGACATCTCAGTAATGGGATTAGGGATTTGATACCGGCATCCGATCGAAGTTCCATTTTAGTGTCCTCCTAACATAAAGGAGAGCTCTTTCTAGGTGGGTCACTTTGCGCAAGATATTGCTTAGAATGAATGGGTCACACGACAGGTGCACGATCTACTTTGCACGTTCCATTCTTCATCCCTTATCATTGTTAGGACGAGAACACTATTTTCATCAATGACACTATATTTGTTAATGTTATTCTATCATTTTCGACAACAGAATATAATAAAAAATGACACGACATTATTTTCATCTATTTGTCAATAACATTATTATGATGGATTTGCTCAAAAATAGCAAACGATGAATACTGCTTTGTTATTTCATACGGTGAATTCAAAAGGCGTTATTCAGTTAAGAATAACGCCACATTTATTATTGTCACTTCTATATTTCTTATGTCAGAAGTCAATCAAATATGACACAACTCTACTTTTATTTTTTTTGTCAATATTTCTGTCATTCTACACGGTGATATTCAGTTAAAATGACGTTGTGTCATACTGTTTTGTTAATGTTATAATGTCACTATGACTTTTTGGTCAGAATTCACAAAAATGACACTATAATGCTTTATTTCTCTATCCATGTCTCTCAGTCATTTCTTACTTTTCTTTTATAGAAAGTCTTAATGACGGATAGTTTGAAGCCTTAAAGAGCGCTAAACTCCAGAAAAGCCATTGTGAAATGTCGTAAGCCTAAATCTAGCGACCTGAAAGAATTACACATAAACCACCCGCTGAAAAAAATAGTAATTAAGATAAGTGATCAAGCAAGAAAATAAAAGATAAATGTGTTTGGGATGAACTCCAATATATATATATATATACAGTTGTATATATTGTATAATGATATTCAAGTTAAAATAATACTATTTTTGTAAATGTTACTTTGTCATTCTTATTACAAAATTTAATATTAAATATACTATTTTTTCATATCATATGATACGCTTTAATTAAAAATAGCACATGAACTCCGCATTCTATCTAGCGAGCAACCTTTTACTTCTCGTCGCACTAGTATGCCATTTTTGCGTAGATTTCTTAAGGATATAGAGATGGAAATGTATAGAGATAAAAAAATAATATAGTAATATATATATAAAAGATATTCAGAAAAAAAAGTATATATAAAGAAGATGAAAATCAAATTTAATAGTATGAATAGAAAATGTAAGATATCTACAACTAATTTCCTAATCAAACTCATGTTAGAGATTATTTGGATATTAACCTTAATGGGATTTTTTTCCCTTTTTCAAAAGAGGAATATGAATGGAAACGTAGAGAGAGAGAGAGAGAGAGAGAGAGAGAGAGAGAGAGAGAGGTGATTTATTATTAGCGGAGTGGATGGTCAAAAATGAACTTTTGAGATTGATGGAGGAGGGAAGGGAAGGGGACCAAGAAATGGGGGGCAGGAGTGGGACCCGAGAAATATGGGTACGGGTTGTCCGAGTGTGCGAAGGACACGTTTTTGCATGTTGAACGTGTCGCCCCCTTTGGAAAGCTGTTACATGCGTAAAACCCTGTCCAGCAAACAACTTTCCTTCATCCTATTATGAGTTATTACTTATTACCCCTTATGCCCTTTCCTTTTTTTTTTTTTTTTGAAGGAACAAAATTTATAACCTTTAATATTCCTTCTAATTCTTTTACCGATCACATTCTATTAAATTTTTGTATTTTTCATCACATTATAAAAATAAATACAACATTTAATAAAAAATTTCAATTTTCTTATAAAACAAATGTCAAACTTCGTCAAATTTTTTAATAGTAATTTTATAAAAATAATAATGTGGGGTAAGATTAATTTTTATTGAGAATCTCAAATTGGTTAATTAAAAAAAATAATTATTCCTTATAAAGATTTGGGTAGTCCTCCCCTCTTGAGGTTGTTAAAAAATTCTAACATGATATCAGAGCCAGTCAGATGTTCATTCCTGAGCATGAGGGGGACAATCCTCCCCTTCTGAGGTACCTTGACATCCTAATTCACATAAAAATATTTAACATTCTGATTTTATTTTCAAAGATATATCTAAAATGTTGTGATGAGATAAAAATGAAAAGATTACTAAAATATCAATTTATTGAAATTATTGTTCAATCTATTTATTTTCACTCTAACTTCGACATATTTTTACAAATAATTTTCACTTTAATGAAAGAGTTTTGTTTGTTACAACATGTTCTTGTTCAAAACATTATGATAATTAGAACAATTTAGAATGGAGCAGTTTGGTTGCTAATTCGGATTAAAAAAAGAAAAGGAAAAGAGAAATCGAGTTTCTTCGATTTAAAAGATGTGTAGATTGAGATTGTTGGGAGGGCAATGATACCATTCACATTGATAATACTTTTCTCCTTCCTATTGAATTTGAGCACATTGTGCTTTCCTTTTCTTCCTTCTACTCCAATCAACCTCCAAAATCTTTATGCCAAGTCAATGCCTTTCTAGCTATCATAAGATTTATCTTCCCCATTTGATTAAAAAAGAAAAAAGAATAAAAAGATTATCTTCAGCAATAATTTCTTGATTTTTTTTCCTGGGAGAATAATTTCTTGATTTGTTTCTTTTAACAAAAGAAATTCATAGTTACTTTATAATAGGCACTATATTACTTGTTTCATACAATAGTTCGCTGTAACATATAAAGCAAAATATATGCCACAAGTTTATAGGAGGAAAGAGGTTTGAATCCTCATAGAAAAAACAATTTCAAAAGCTAATTCTTGATTTTATTATTACTCAAAAACATCTTCAACTATATTTCTAATACATTTGTTAGCACACCTCCTTTTGAGGGTATTTTTCATTTATAATTTATCTTTTAACGTTTAAAATTTATTTTTTATTTTATAACATTTATTAATAAAATTATTCTAAAATAAATATTAAAAAAATGCACTAAAAGATATATATTAGACTATTCTAACCGTTTTATTAATATAAATTTATCATAGTGTTAGTTTTGATACTTAAAAAATACCTATTTTTCGACGGGAATAAGGTCGTCAGTCCGACGAAACATCGACGCAGAGGTTCTAATAGTCCAAAAATTCACATTTTCAGTCAAAAAGTAGAAGGGAAAAGTTGCACCAAAAATTGATGACAAATTACTGATGAAAATCGTTGTCGATAAAAAAATTTACTTCGTTACCGACAATTTATAGCGATGTATCTTTAGATCGTCCAGTAATTTATTTTACTTACCGATACGAATAACCGTGGATAATTAATAAATTTAATAAACCGTTGGTTACTGAAGACTAGAATTATGAAATTCGGGCAAACCCTCCATTTACCCCCAAAACCTCTCTCTCAGAAACCCACCCCTGCGAAACCCCCTATTCTCTTGCCGATGAAGACCACCGACGGGAGTCCCTCGCCGTTGCCGCATCCACCGTTGTTGCTGCTACTTGAGGTTAGAACTGATTTTACCTCTCTCTTTCTTCTCTGATTTGTTCTTCTTCTTCTTCTTCTTCAGGTGAGCTGCTGTACGGACACCGTCGCTGTTCTGCGCCGATGCTGTTGCTCCGCTCACTGGCCGATTCAGGTATATAGTATAATTTTTTTTTATTTTAGAGTTTAGTTTTTTTTTTCTAAATTGTGAGTAGTTCTCATCATGTGCATAGTAATTTGTTTTTTTTTTTTTTTTGACAGTGTAAAGAGTTTTATGAAGAGAGCTAATTTTTTAAAAAAAATGTAATGTAGGAAATAGTAAAAATACAATTGTTTTGGAGTTGCAATACAAAGGGGCTAAAGAATTTGCAAAAGGGACAACAGATTATTTATTATCATTTCTTGAAATGTAGGAGTGGCCAATGTGGGATTTTTATTCTCAACACATGGCTACCATGTTAGAATTTTTTGGCTTGGGCCTAACTCACCCCAAAAGGTACTTCAAGAGGGAGGACTGCCCAAGTCTTTATAAGTGATAATTATTTTCTTTAATTAGTCGATGTGGGATTTTTATTCTCAACACACTATAAACTGGCAAATCTTGCTTTTAGTTTTTTGAATTATGTTCTTGTTTCCTTAATGCTTAATTCTAAGATTCAGCAGCCAAAATGGTCTTTTTAGAGTAATTTTCCAACCTCCTGCAATTTGGTTCCTACGCTTGTCATTGGTTTAATCTTAGAACCCACGTAATTGTATAGAATTTGATTTTGAAATTTCAATATGAAATTTTTGTAAAAAATGAATTGTGAAATTTCTATATCGAGCTTTGTAATTGAATTGTTAGTTTGTAAAAAGAAATGTGAAATTTAATTTGCACTGAATCTTGGAATAAAACCTGATCCAAATATCTAATGAATGTGCTTGGAGGAGAACTCAACAAGAAATTTTCAGTCTTTATTAGTTGGTGCTGGTAAAGTTGAAAGAAATTGAAATTTATAGGAGAATAGGAGTTTGTTTAGATGCTTTTCTAGGACATTTTCTAGTATTCATCGGTAAATGGACAATTTCAATTGTTATATAGTCATGTCTTTGGGACTACGGGAAGCTCTTACCATGTTTGTCAAAATGTTTCATAGTAAGAAGTTAAGTGGCTTAATTAAAGTAATTTAAAATAAGATTTAATAATTTTAAATAATTTCTTTTTTTTAGTATTTGATAGTTTCTTTTTCTAGACAACAATATTAAGTAATCTCCTAATTTTTTTATTTAAGGTTCAAGGTTTGTTTTGAGTCATTTTCATGGATTAAGCTATTAAGGTGATGATTATGGTGATTAAATTAAAAGTTTAAACTAACATATGCATGCTTGCCACTAAGAAAAGTTTAAATTTTTATTGATATTTTTATTTTATTTTAATGCTAAAACCTCAATGCCACACTTTTATTTTTATTTTATTGATATTTTTATAATTATTAATAAAATAATTTTAAAAATATAGTTTTAGTTTGATAGTGAAGTGCTTGAAAGAAAGTTTATCCTTTGTACTCCAATATATGTAATTTTGTCCTTCAAATTATTGTGGAATTTGGGATGTAAGGTATATACTGTATACAGAAAATTTGGGTTATTATTTCCGTTTTGATGATGTTACTGTACTACTTATTTCTTTTTTGTTTTTAATAAATGAATTTTATTGTACTACTCACTTGCAAAAGAACTGTTCTCTTATTACTGACTATTAAGTTTAAAATTTAATATTATTCTCTTTTGTTTCTGATAGTTTTTTCGTGCAGATTTTGGTGACCTATCTTGGACATCATACACACGATAGAGTTATATGTTTAATTAATTTAATTTTTTGTTGTTGCGGGGGAGCCTTCATTCTTTAAAGTTTTATGGGGGAGCTTGAATCTTTAAAGTATGTTTTACGGGAGAGCCCTGACTCTTTAGATTATATATAGTTTTATGGGGGAGCTCTGACTTTTTAAATTTATGTGGAACTGTGTTGGTGTTTGTTTGTGTGGTCTATGGCTGGAAAATGTCCATAATACAGGGGAAACTTTGCACAAAATTTTCTAATCTTATAAATAACTTATTTTTTCATTAATGACTTAATAGTAAATGATGAAATTATAAGACTTTATAATCCTTGTTTCTTAAATTATAAAACTTAAATAATAATTAACATAATGACTTGAGTTATTATGCTTGCTTCTTAAGTTTCATAAGACTTTGAAGTACATCTAAAATTTTAAACTTCATAATTGTAACTTAGAAGTTATAGAACTAACAATTCATTCTCCTAATAATTCTCGGGAGTTATGGAAAATATACCAGATATAGAGAAAGAGGACCTTGGGTTAAAGATCTTACAAGTCAATTCATTAACGGGGTAGATTGTTTTATTTGTCAGTATCTTGAATCTCATGATGGAAGTAAAAATTCATTGAGATGCCCGTGTTAAAAGTGTAAAAATAGAAGATTATACATTCCAAAGTTGTGAAGGAACATCTTCTGCGGTGGGGTTTTGTTCCTTGTTACCATAATTGGACAACTCATGGTGAAAACCTCTAGCCACATGATGAGGAACGTATTCTTGCGAAATATGCTGCTTTACTCCGGTCTCACATTGGGGTAGAAAGTTCACAGTCAATGCTGACTGAAAACAACTCATATTGTGAGATGATATTTAATGCAGCTGGTTCGAACATTTTACCTCAGGAAGATGGTTGGGCTGAAGAACCACCTAATCCTAAGGTGAAAAAGTTTTTTGACATGTTAAAAGCAATGGAGACACTGTTGGTTGATGAGGATGATAGACATTCAGTGTTATCTGCAACTGCTGAGTTGTTGTACATAAAATCTGGAACTAATGAACTCAAAAGTCGTAAGATGATGTTTGTATATTCATAAAGAAGCATTTGCCTATGGTTAATCATATAGTTGAAGATTAGTATGTGACACAAATTGATATCTAGCTTAGGAGTACTTGTGCAAAGGATTGATGTTTGTTCCAATGGTTGTATGCTTTTATTGGAAGATGACTCCGAGAGAACGAAATGTAAGTTTTGTGGTAGTCACCGGGATAAGATATGTAAGATGAAAAGAGAGAAGAAGAGGAAACTATAGCCGAAGATATCAATGAAGATGATGTTTTACTTTTCGTTAACTCCTAGGTTACGAAGATTGTATGTATTGAAAGAATGGCTGAGCACATGAGATGGCATGTTAAAAGCTCACAGAAGGCATTTGTGATAAGTCATCCTCGAGATGGTGAAGCTTGGAAGCATTTTGACAAGATTTACTCTAATTTTTTGGCAAAACCGAGGAACGTGAGACTTGACTTGTGCATTTCACCTTTTGGAATGGCGGGAAAGACATACTCTTCTTGGCCAGTAATGGTAACACCGTATAACTTGCCATATTAGATGTGTATGAAAAAGGAGATAATAGTCTTGACAGTTCTCATCACAGGTTTGAAAAATTTGAAAAACAAATGTTTATTTGCTACCATTGATAGAAGAATTAAATTAGTTATAGGATGTTGGAACCCTTACTTATGACATATCGAAGAAACAGAATTCTCAAATGTGGGTCGTACTTTTTTGGATAGTTAGTGCGTTTTCGACAAACGGTATGTTGAGCAGTTAGAGTACAGCAGGGGCGTTGGCTTGTCCATATTGTATGGAAAATACATAGTACTTTTAGTTGCAAAGTGGTGGAAATTTATCTTGATTCTATTGCCATCGATATTTCTTACCACAGGATCATTAATTCAGATGAGATTCGAGGTCTTTCAAGAGAAATAAAGGCGAGGACTACTCGTCGCCTCCACCACGACTTTCGGGAGAACGTATATGAGAAAGGGTTCAGGAATTTCCAAAAATCATTGAAATAGGGAAGGAATTGGCAAGGAAGATGGTACTAGAGGACAGGATCACAATTGGACAATAAGGAGTATAATTTGGGATCTTCCTTACTGGCGTACCCTCTTAGTCCATTATAATATTGATGTGATGCACAACGAGAAGAATGTGTTTGATAATGTGTTCAACACTATGATGAATGTAAAAGGGAAATTTAAGGATAATACCAAGACTAGACAAGACCTACATTTGTACTGTAACTGACCAGACTTGTTGATGAAAGAGAGTAGCGGGGGTAAGTTTTCGAAGCAAACGAAGTGTTACACATTGACTAAAGAACAAAAGAAAATAGTGCTTGATTGGATTTAAGAGTTACGACTGCCAAATTGATATGCATCTAACTTGGCCATATTTGTTGATTATAAAGAAATGAAGATGATCGGCATGAAAAGCCATGGTTGTCACGTGTTCATGGAACAGCTGATGTCCATCGCTTTTAAAGAGCTCCTTCCAGCGAAGGTGTGGAGTTGCTTGGCTGAGTTGAGTCTATTCTATCGAGACTTATGCGCGTCGAAGATAAGTGCGTCACGTATGCATGAATTAGAGAAAAGTATTCCCATTTTGATATACAAATTAGAACGCATCTTCCCTCCGGGTTTTTTTTGAAGTCAAGGAGCATTTGATGATTTATTTACCGTACGAGGCGAGAGTATGTGCTCTTGTCTAATACTGGTGGATGTACTAATTCGAGAGGTAACCTATGTAACCATTTATTTATAATTCAATCAAAACTTAGATTTAATTAAATTATATACCTTATTAATTTATACTTTGAATTAACATTAAGTACTTGCACCATATATAGAAGATAATAAAAAATAAGGCAAGAGTCGAAGGATCTATATGCAATGCTTAGTAAATTAAGGAGGCCGCGATATTTTTCAATTACTAAAGCGCACCTACAATCCATAAAAGAGATAGACAAAATGATGATATTGGGAATCCTCTTCATGTGGGTGAGGTTCTATCAATATGCAATCAACAAGGAAAAAATTTAGGTCAAACGAAAAAGAGATACTTGGGGAAACGAGAATCCAAAACAGTGCAGAACTATATCCTCCTTAATTGCGAGGAAGTGGAAACTTACCTTAAGCAAGTAAACCTATGTTCTTCACTTAATACACGTTTAATACACATATACATATATTTAATAAAATGAATGAAATACGAATTGGAATTATGAAATATCAATTTAAATATAAAGGTGAATGAAATTCAAGAGAAAAGTAAGCGAGGATTCGCAAAGTGGTTTAGAAATGAAGTAAGTTATCTCTATGAAATTATTCAAATTTAAATTGCAACTTTATTAAAAAATTTAATTAACCAAAGAATTTTGGTGCATATAGATGCACGATCCCACCAAATAGTGTAGTGAACTTCTAAGGAATCTATCTTGGGATCATAATAAAAAAGTGAAGACATACCGATTACACTGTTAATGGGTTTCGGTTTCACACAAGAGATAGGGGTGAGGAGAGAGAAACTTGTAATGGCGGTGTTTGTGTGAAACTGAACCACTACTGTGTTTTAAAAGAAATAATTGAGATTGAGTTGACTGGAACAACAATGCAAAGGGTCATCTTGTTCCATTATGATTGGTTTAGATGCTCTGGATCGAGGAATGAGGATTTATCCTCAATATAAATTTGTTGAGTCACACAGACACAAAGACCGAAGATACGAAGGATACAGTTCTTTCGTATTAACTCATCAAGCAGATCAAGTTTCATTTCTTCTATATCCTGGCTCTAAAAGAACAAGGACAGATTGACTTAGTGTAATGAAATCTCGACCAGGAGTAATAGATGTTCCGGGCCAAGATGATGTGTTTCAAGAGAACGTGGGCATTGGCGAGGGTGCGACAATAGATGCTAGTCCATGATGCTCATTCATCGGAAGAGTTAGACATCGATGTCGAAATATATTCGAGGAATTACAAAATGATAAAACCGAGATAGAATGGGTTTTTGATGAAGATTCCGACGAAGATGCCGATGATGATCCTAATGATGATTCTAAGAAAGATGCTGACGATGATACCGATAATGAGTCCATTGATGAAAACGATGAGGATTCAGGTACATAGAACATTGTATGCTTTATTATACTTATATGTGTATTACACTTATATGATTATACTTATTTGTTTATAATACTTTTAACTAATTCATTCACGTTCCTTCTATCGCAGGTACAACGGCTCAGGGACAGAACAAAAAGTTAGTTGAGGATGCTATGGACACCCACTCCACCGATGATGCGGGCCCCGCCGACACCTGCTAGCACGACGAACCCTTTCCTCTGCCGTCCACCAGTCAGCTGACTCCATCACCTGCTGTACTGATGATGTAGGGCTCATCTACTACCTCACAACTGTCCACCTCAAAACCTTCCACTTCTATGGCGAGATGGCTCCTCCAGTTTCGGATATGGGTCCTCCGGCTTGGAGGCCTCTTCCCGGAGATTCTCGGAATTTATTATATTTGCATATAAACTAGTAAGTATTTATATATATACAAAAATATTTATATTATAATATAAATACTAATGAAATCTTTTTGTAACATATTACAGCCCTCTTCGAGAACCACCACCCACATCACAGCTGTCTTCCAGGAACAGTTCAATGGGCCTTACCACACTGGTCTGAGATCTCCCAAACTGTCCGAGATATGTGATGGGGAGAGTTTCAAGTAAATAAAGTTAAATGAATCATATAAAATCTAGAATTTTTAAAAATGAATCATTGAATTTTTTGTTGGAGTTAGTTTAGGAAATATATTTAGTTGGTTAGTTACTATTTGTTTTTCTCTCAGCTATACTTCAATATTATTTTTTATTTGCGGAATGAAATGAAATGGACATTGGCTTTGTCTTGTACATTCTTTAATTTATTAGTTTTTTAGATCATTAAAATATGCCTTATATTTTCTAAAAGCTTATTTGATCATTAAAATATGCCTTATGATTTCTAATTTGCCTCATAATCATGAAAATATACCTTATGATCTCTAATTTAACTTATAATCATTAAAATATGTCTTATGATTTCTAATTGGCCTTATGATAATTAAAATATGCCTTATGATCATTAAAATATGCCTCATGATTTCTAATTTTATGTTCTATTCTAATCTTTTAAATTTTTAGAAATGATGTATATGGGATACGACCTACTCCATGACCAAGATGAAGATGTCATGGTAGTCAAAGGTAAAAGACCGATTAAGGGATTTATCGGGCGACGCTTGGGGAAAGAACAAGAGGCCGCCGTAGACTGATGAGAGCTACTGGGTCGAGATGTGGAATCATTAGAGTAGTCCTACGTATAAAGCCCAGCCCGAGCGGAATAAGAGAAACCGGACTCAGGGGCGGAGAGCCGGGAAGCACACGAGTGGTTCCATCTCATTCACAGAGACAATTGTGAAATAGGTAAGAAGTATATTTAATATTAAATTTCTCCTATTAATTAAAATAACTTAAAAAAATGTTAATCCTTTTATTTTTGCGTTGCAGCAAAATGATTTCACTGAGAGGTTTTCCCAGAGCAAGTACGTGGAGGAGCTTCACAAACATCAAAAGGAGGAGAAGAAGGGGGAGTATGTAGATTACCTCTTGGCAGAGTTCTGGGTAAGTTTAGTATCGAATATAATATAAGTTTATATAATGTTTGATAAGTTATAACTTTTAACTTTATACAATGTTTTATAACAAAGTCAAATTTAAGTAACATTTTATATTGTAGGCCAAGGAGGATGCTGAGGCGTCGGGTACTGCTATGCCCAATGGTCTCTAGTTGATGACCATTGCATTTAGTGGATAAGCCGCGGTCGTTTGTATAGAGCTAGTTTGAAGGCAACTCACCTTATAGCCGAGAGTAGCCGAGCCGCAGCTACATTAGCGCTATGTTGCTTGGATCACGAGTAGAGGCTTATGCGAAGGGTAGAGGATGCTGTTTCCAGAGTATCTGCTGCCTTCGACGAGCACATGAGGCGGCTATTCGAGCATAACTACCTGGCTATACATTCCATTTCCGCAATGATGCCCCTCATCAGAGTTGCAATGAGTGCTGATCCTTCCATATCTTCATCTACTGCAATAGTAGCGGGGACTTCCAAGGTGCCGACTCGAGATTCTAGTACTCTCCCTTCTATTAATGCTCTTGAACCCATAACTCCTTTATTGGATCCCTCGGACGTTGCTCCTCCATACTCTAGAGATGCTATATAGTCCTCCCGATTATATATATACTTTATTGGATGTTTATGTTTTCTACGTTTTGATGGATGTTTATGTTTTCAAAGTTTCATGATTGTTTGTGATTGGTTTATGGATCATATATTTATTTTATGGTTTTTTTTAATCTTTGATGGATGTTTATATTTAGTTTATGAATGGTTTATATTGCTGCTGGTGGATTTTCTGCATTTCAGGGAGTTTCAGTTTCTTTTTTGCAAATATATAAAATATATATTACCGACGACATAACGACGGAATGACCACAAAAAATAAATTTTAAACTCTTTTTCACTGTACTACCAATTGACGACTCGTTAGTAAGGAATGTCGATGACAGGTACTGACAGAACCATCTGTCATCAGTAAGTCCGTCGGTGTTTGTTACCAACAACGTTATATTCGTTGGCAAATCTGTCGTTGTATGTTACCGACGACTTTTGTTGGTTGGTAATAAAATTAAAATCGGAAATAAAAAAGACGTGGTAAGTCAGTCAGAAATGAGAGTTATCAATGATGTTCCGTCAGTAATCGTTGTTATCGACGAAAAACGGCTGACGGACTTTTCTCATTGGTGTTCCGTCGGTAATAGGCTATACCGACAATTTCGTCGTTAGTAATTGATCTTGTTTTTATAATACGAGAGCACATGTTAATATAGATAAACTGTGTATGGTAAAAATAAAATTCAAATGAATGACCTTCATTAATGATTTTTCTAAAAATTTTATGGCTCTTTACGGGTAAAATTTAATAAGAGGACATGAAAAAGAATAAATTAGCCGGCCGGCCAATAGATAAGAACCCCAGCAATACTCATAGGATGTGTGTACAGATAACTAAACAAACGCAATTTAGTATAAATAATTGATGGAGAAAGAAGAAGCAGCGAAGAACTAGCAGACAACCGACCTCTTTAATGCATAAAAAGCGGACCAGACGTGGCATAATTGGCCGTTTCAAAAGCCCAGAAACATAAGTCCAAGTGCGCAATTCCTATCCTTCTTTCCCCCACCCAACGGAACTAATTGTATCACACACAAGTCGCTCGTGCGAAAAATACTTCAATACCCATCAAGTTTTGCTTATCATTATGTTAATTGTAGTTATACTACTACTATTTTATTTACAAGAAAACTCACAATTATTATTAACTAAATCGATTTTAGAAAATAGGCCATAATTTAACTATTGAAAATTTTACATTTACTACATTTATAAAATTTTAGAGATTGTTTTCTTGTGTAGATTAAAATGTCCTTTAAATTTGTCATCTATTCATTATTTTTTTACTGGTTTCCATATTAGAAGAATAAAAAGAGGTTCGAATTTATTATTAATTGGAAGATATAATAAAAAAAATTATTAAATATTGTTTTGAAACCACAATATGACAAGTAAAAAAAATTATAAAAATTTCAACAATGTGACAAAACGGAGGGCGTAGTAAATTACTAGTAATTATATTAAATTCTTGTTATACTTGCACAATCTTTTCCTTATTTTCAAATACTTTAAACCCACTTAATTCATTGCTGGATTGTATATATATATAATCTTGCAAATTTTACGCATATGTCTAGTCTTGAACATGAGATTGCGAATTTCACATTGACTAGTTAGCAATCGTATTTACACTTATAAAGAATGTATAATTAATCCTCTCCTTCTTGAAATACTTTTTGACGTGGAATAATTATCTACGCCCAAAACTTATTTTCAATACAATACTAAGAAATGATAAACATACTAAGTAATATGTGGTGGTGGATTCATGTCAGAAATATATTAAGCAGGCCTTATTTAACGTGTTCATGTCAGTTGTGTGATAAATACATGTCCATGAAATCTTAAGTGAAAGGTGCATGCATGTAAGCTGTATGACAGATTGATGTTTGTGAAACTAGTTGTATGACAGATTTATAGCATAAGTACTAAAACTAGTGTAGCGAGTTTGCATTAGAAGAAAAGTTTAAGTTGATATATAAAATTTCAAAAATTTAAAAAGTTTTACTTTCTTTTTTTTTTTTTTCTATACTCCTTTAAAAGATATCCGATACATATTTACAATTTACAAAACTCTAATTAATGTGGACTTATTCGGCAAAACATTTACAGCGTATGAACCAAAAGAGTTTTTAATATGACGTTATTAACATTACATATCTAGCATGCTAAAAATCTATTGGAGTTAGAATTTTTTTTTGCTTGATCCATCAGAACATAACTTTTGCATTTTGCCGACATGACGTAGTTATACGTTAATCTATCAATAGTGTTTTACATACTGAGCTCCTAGAAATGAATGCCTATGGTCCTAATTGCCAGCAACGTGCCACAAGGGGCTTCTCGGCCGAAAATGAAGCAAAATAAATGACAATTCCACTGAATCTGGACAAACAAGGAGAAAACCGGAGCCGAAAGGTTAAGAAATACAAAGACAAATGTCTTGCAATCATGACTTAATTTGGCAATTTGTGTTTTGTCCCATTTTTTGACTTGAGAAAACCATGCATGTGTTCTCATTTATTTTTGTGGCAAATGCTACCACTGTCCCTACTAATACGAGTACTCAGATATCTCACAAATTATACTATGCATGTAGATACCGGATATATATTGCAATTGTATTATGTATATATTATTAAAATTAGGTAATTTTAATAATAATTAGAATTTATCATAATTAATTTAGAAATTTGCTTAATGTTTTTAATAACATGATAGGTCTTACATGGTGTATCGGGTGCATATTATAAGAATTGCGGATTTCTTGCTTAGTTTACTCAAAAAGAGAGATGCGGAAATGTGCTATATATATATATATATATATATATATATATTGTTTTCATTTCAACAATAATGTGAAGATCAATTACTTACTCTAAAAGGAATGCAAATATTTCAAATATCCTTTTTTTTTTTCTTTCGTATTCATGAGGTTTTATTCCCATATTTGGGCTTGTTTGAATTTCAACACGGCTCTTCTAGTATTTGATTTTTGGCTAATTGATGAATTGGTGGGATGAAATTATTTAATGAACAAATTGACAAATTGATGTGAAATGCATATATGAGAAAATTCAGTATTGAATATCACAATAAATATATTGAAGTTCAATAATTGTCTTATTAAGAAGTGAGTTCTGACTTTTTATTAAAGTGACTGTTTAATATTTAGGATTTATTTCTCAAGTTTTTAAGTAAATTCCAAATTGCATAATGATGGAAGATGGTAAAGGAGTATTTCCTCTTGGCCCCTTTAAAAATATCAATAAGCTAGGGCTCAATGGATAGTAATTTGATTTGAGTTTTTTTTTTAATTTCATAAATATTTTTATGAGAACCGTAAAAATTAAATTAGTTATAAGAAAAAAATACAAAATTATGAAAAAAATTAAAAATTAAAGTTCAATCCAAAACCTGGTGTCCTCATGACAAATTAGTTTCTTCATTTGACCATCTCAATACTATCTTTATTTTTTTTTTATATATACATTTCTAGTTTAGAACTTTTGACTTAATAAATTTTTATTATTAAGTTACTATTTTCCTATGATCATCTCCATTCTAGTATTATAAACTTTGCATGTGAAACACAGTATAATGAAGAAAAAAATAATATGAAATATCGATCTGACTAGATTAACTAGATGTACAACCGCAAATATGTTTCTGCACGACTTTGACATTAAAGTCTTTAGAAGTGCAAATGTGGTGAGGAAAAGTGAGGTGAACAAGAACAGAAAGAAGAGAAAGACGCACGCAAAGGATGACTGCTTAAGCACACAAGTATTGGATAAAGCCGATTTTTCAACCAGTTGTGAAATTATTGCGAGCGTAATCAGTACGATATGAAATAAATAAGAAATTTAAAGAATGGCTAGAAAATTGTACAAAGAAGACAGGAAGGAAGAAGAAAATAGAAAATTTGTATTGCTTTTTTTAAGTGTGATTACAATTAAGAGACAAAGTGTTATATTTATATGATATAGAAGATACTATCGATAGAGATGAATTTAAGAAAATATATTCTATTATTATTAAGATATGATTAAAATTTTATTACTTATCTATTCATAATATTTATTTCAATATGTATCTCTTCAAGATATTTATATGTTCAAAATATCTATTTGTTCAGAAGATATAGTTTTATCTCAAATATTATTTATCTCCTATGCATCTATTATTTAATTCGTAAAACTCCTTCTTGGATGTCCATTACATAGAGAACATGTCTTGTTAAAACCTTACTAAATAAAAATACAGTGGGAAAAACCTCTATGAAAGAAAAAGAGTACGCAATTATTTCCCTAATTAGATAATCCTTTGAGATTTCTATACCGACACGTTCTAATCTTATATACCAAATTCTCAATTGTTGCTGTCAGTTATGTGTTAGTGAATAAATTTGCGAGATTATTACAATTTAATTTGTTGCACATCAATATCACCTCTCTTCTAGACCTGGTAAGTGAAGAAAAATTTCGGTGATGTATGCTTTGTCCGATCTCCTTTAATATATTCTCCCTTCAATTAAGCTATACAACCTGCATTATCCTCGTATAGAGGAGATGGGACTATTTCCCCAAAAGATATATGCAAAGCTCTCTTGAATATAATGGATCATAGATTTTAACCCACACATTCTTGATTTGCCTCATGAATGACTATGATTTCAAAGTGATTAGATGAAGTGACTATCATAGATTGTTTTGAAGAACGTCATGAAACGAGAATGCCATTATTTATAAATACATAGCTAGTTTGAGGACGTGCTTTATGTTGATCAGATAAATAAAACATCTGCGTAACCAATTAACTTTGAGTTGGTTTTATTTGAATAAAACAATCCAAGATCTATGGTCAATTGAAGATATCTAAGGACATGCTTAACACCATTCCAATGTACTCATGTAGGAAAAGCACTAAATATGCTAATAAATTGATATAAAATGCTCTGTCAAGTCTGTATTCTTAGCAAGGTACATTAGTGTACCAATTGCACTTAGATAAAGTACTTAAGGACCTAATAATTCTTTATCTTCTTCCCTAGGTGGAAAGAGGTACTACAACAAAATGGGCTATAGTGACATATCTATTAAGGCATTTAAAAAATAATGCCTTAATATATATTTTTCCATATAATGTTTTAAATGCCTTAAAAAAGACCTATCTAGGCATTTATATAATCCTTAAATAATATAAAAATGCCCTTAAAAAGTTTGAGGATCTGAATTAAAATACCGGAAAACTTGCCCACTTTTTATTTTTGTTAGAAAGTCCAAAATTTTAAAACCAAGGCTTATGTTTTGCTCTTTAGACTTGAGCTTATAACAAAACAATCGTTTTTTTTTCTATATTTGACCAGTTTCTTTAAAAAAGTCACTAAAGTGACCACAAATTTTTTTAACCTTATTTTGGCCATAACACTATATGAGTTATCATTAAGGATAACACACAGTGTCGTTATCACTTAATAAAAAATCTCCACCGTAATTACCCTGCACATCTTGTGTGCGTTATTCTAATTGATAAGGCATCTAGTGTATGCGTTATCTGTCATATTATTTTTTATTTATTTTTAATTCTTTTTAGCAAAACTTATAATTATTATTTCTTTTAAAAAGACAGTAATTTTTTATTTATGTTATTTGATGTATATTTTATGATAATAATTATAATTATGTTAAAAGGAAACTTTTTTAAGAAAAAGTATGAAGAAGTAATTCAAAGTATTTTATATTTTTGTTACTTGTTGTAAATTTTACTATAATAATTTATAATCGATTTAAGTGAAAGATTTATAAAAAAGTACCTAGAAGAAATTCAAAGAAGAAATACCACTAATAGAAACCATAAAATATTACAATACTTAAAAAAAAAAAGGAAACTTGTATATTGCTTGAACTGGGGTTATTACAATTTTTTTCTATTATGCCCGGACATTCGACATCTGCTACATCTTAGGGGAGAATCCAGATTCGATAATCCATTTTCCCCTGAAACTTTATACCCTATTTTCTACCCCGTTGATTGTTCATATTTGGAGTGATAGAATGTTAAATTGTAAGGAGCATCTCTCCAAAAATTCTTCGTGCCCTACCGGATAGAAATTGGATTGGTATGTTCATTTGTAAGTTTTTCGAGAATAATGTCCGGCGCATAAGCATCTGGTCTTGTAACATTATCTTTATAGACTGCAAAAACATGAGAACAAGATAGTGTATACTATTGCCATTTGCCACAACTGCACGATTTTTCATTCATTTTTAAATGGTAAAATGTTGTTGTCACTACCATCAAGTTGTATTGGAGATTTAACTATGTAAATACCTTCCCGTGAGTTATACGTTGTAACTTTGTGGTCTCTTGATTTTAATTCAATTCGAAGAAACTTGTCAAAAACTCTTATTGGAAATGGATGCATACAATTTTGGGACTCTTGACGATATTGGTTGAAGTACTTAACAAGTTTGTTGAATATTAATTCAACTAGGGCTTTTAAAGGTAAGACCCTAGTTCTTTTTAAGACACTGTTAAGTGCTTATGAAATGTTGGTTGTCATCACTTCGTCTTGTGCTCACCATCATATAGGAGTGTGCATTTCCCCAGGTTTATCTTTGCTAAATAAATATAAGCTTCTACATTTCTTTTTTGAATTTCACTCATCACACGTTCAAATTTACATTGCTTAACTTCAGTTCCGGCTTGCCATATTAAACTTTTTAATTCTCTGTTCTTAAAGGTCTTGGTGAAATTTGCCCGAATGTGGCATAGACAAAACCTATGAACTGCAAATAGAGGTTACCACAAAGCTTGATTTTGCGTAGCAGATAAAATCCCTTTGTGGCGATCGAATATTAAATAAACATGCCGATCCTTGACAACATGTTGCCGTAGAAGTTTGAGAAACCAATTCCAACTTTCAGACAACTCTTTATCAACGATTGCAAATGCAAGGGGGAATAAATGGTTATTCGCATCTCATGTACTTGCAATTAATAGTACCCCCTTATATGGTCCTTGAAGATGAGTGCCATTCACAGAAATCACTGACCAACAATTTTGAAATCCATTTTTACAAGGCCCGAAACATCAAAAAAGAAATTTGAAAACATAGTCCGAGGGAATGCTCGTTCTGTGAGGCAAGAACTTGTACACAATTCCTTGGTTTGAATAATTCATTGCTTCGAGATATTTGGATAGAATTAAAAAAGTTGTCTCTTAGCTGCCGAACACCATTTCTACTACAAATTTCCGAGTATACCATGCTCTCTTGTACGTACAACCCGTCTGAAGTAATACTTGCACTTCTTGGATGACGTTCGAAACATGGATCTCGGGATCGTCGGCAACAAGATGCGATATCACTTTTGAAGTAAATTTTGAAGTCATATTTCGATGCTTGTTTTGATGAATTTGAATAAGACAATGTGTGTTCTTTGGTGAATCTAGTTATTTCCCAACGACCATGAGTTGCTTTATTCTTTATTCGGATATACCATGAACAATAATTAGAGTTGATGTGATGATAACAGTTCACTATGCATTGATCTCTCTTACTTTTAACAACTCTAAACTCTCGTCTATTCGAATAGACCACTTATAAATTGCACTAATTGCTTTTGTCAACAAACCTCATTCCTAATTGAAGATCAGTCATTGCATCGTTCTAATCCAGCAATCTAATAGTGCATGATTCGATGAGGTCATTTATCTGCTCTCTAGAGCTCGTATCTACAAATGCTCCTGATGATGTATAATCATATGGAGCGTTACTAAACTATTGACTACTCTACCATTGATTCACTATAGTTGAAGATAGAGGGTTTACGGGAGTGCTAATGTCATCTTCCTTATCATTAGTGTTATTGTCGTAGTCAGATTCACTTGGTACGTTATAATCTTCATCAGCGTCTTCATCGTCCTCATCATCTTCCTCTACGTCTTGGTACAACATTGACGGTTCATTGGAAACTATTTGTATTATTGTCGTGACATGTTGACGAATATTTGAATGATCCTTATCAGTTGATATATGAGTGTGCTGGACTTCTGAAAATATCTGTGATTGGATCAGGTCAAATTCAACTAGTACGTGAATCCCTTCCTTTGATATATCACGACTAATAGTCCAAAGGTAACGCATCTCATCACCGTTATTCATGCTGTAAAAAGTAAATTAAACGTTTGATACTCTTCATAGAATGAAGACAACCTCATTGTCATCCGAACATGCTAAAGATTTGGATCCACTCCTCGATGCCTAAAATTTTTCTAACAAGTTGATCATGTGTCACCATTCGGGCAAAAGTCCCATGTTTTCTTTGCCACTCTGGTGAAATAGGACCACACGAGCATCTCTGGCATGCTCCGAATCCCAAAATAATACAACTCTAACAAGGTTAGTGTTATCCATATTCTTTGTTTGTAATGAATGAAGGAAAGGTAGTAAAAGTTTTGGAAATAGAATAGAAGGAAAATGCTTCAATTTTGTTGTGGGATGAGAAATTGGGTGGAGGGGTTTAGCATCACCATCCATCAATTATTGAGAGTTGGAGGTGGCATGTGATTAAAGATGTTACATGGGTTATCGGGAAAGCAATCATATCTGTCCACTATTGAGAGTTGTCATTTCATGTGATTAAAGGCGTCACATGGGGTTATTAGAAAAGCAATCATATCCATCCATTATTGAGAGTTGTCATTCCATATGATTAAAGGTGTCACATGGGTATGTCGGAAAAGCATTCATATCCGTCCATTACTTATTTAATGGGAAATAATATGAAAGAAATATTTTAAGGAAATAATATACAAAATGAAAACCCTAATAATATAAAAGAAATAATTTAAAGAAAAAGAATACAAAATGTAAACCCTAATAATATAAAAGAAATAATTTAAGGAAATAATATACAAACTGTAACAAAGATGGAGTAAATACTAACCGAAACCCTAAACCCTAACGATAATAAGATGGAGTAAATCTAGTAGTCTTACTCCTAACACAATATCCAAAGCCAAGTTGTTATGCTGGTGTAACATCATCCAATGGGTCATCACCATGATCATCTGAGTCAGAAGAAGATGCCTGGAATATAGGCATATGAGGTACAGATAAACCTTCTGTACCCGGAGGGGGAGGTGGATCAAATGACAACCCTACTACACTCAGAGGTGGAGGTGCATATGACGTACCTCCTGTACTCGAAGGTGATTGAACGTAATCTGCGTCTAGGCTGTCGAATAGGTCAGGTGGGATATATGATGTGCCTGCTCCACTCGGATGTGACGAGCAAATGGCGTCAAACCCAAGCTAAATATCGGAGCATCTAGGTCTGGGCCGTCGAATGGGTCAAGTGGAACATATGAGCCTGGATCTCTATGTACCCGTCCGCCAGATCCTCCTCCTTTCTTTTCTCCATTTCTGGGATCTGCCTGTCCTCGCCTGCCTAGATGTGGAGGGGTAGGAACGCATCCTCCATGGACCCCCCCACCGAGTTACGGGCGCCCCTCTTTACTCCCATGAGCACCACGCTCAGGTATAGGCTCCTGAGGATGACGACGCGATGGCTGTACTGTAAATGTCTACTGAATATCATGTTAAGAGGGGGTGCAACCCAACGCACCACCAATAGAAGCTATGCACCTATGGATGATGGTTTGGACTTTCCTCATGATACTATCATACTGAGTCGGAGATGATGGTGGTCCCTCCAACACTTTTATAGTCATGTCATCTACCTCCTGCAGCATGGATGTCTAAAAAAAATAGTTAGAAAAGAATTATAAAGAAATAGCAGAGATAAAAAGATAAATACATATTTTATTACCATAATCCGTTTGTCGACCCCAACGGCTGGTATCTGAATGTCTGAGTATCACAGCATGCTGGATTGCCGATGTACACTTGCGTGATATCCCGATACCATGTAATGTAATCATCTCGGGGTGATGATAGATCTTCAATGGGTAAAAGAAGGCTATCCCTAATGTGCTGTCTCCACTGATATCACACCTCCACATAAGTAGCATGCTCCGTCGACCAATACGTGTTATCATTTCCTCTGAGCTGTAATCGATGTAGATCCAGATGAGTATTAGAGACAGCAGGTATAGGCTGATCATGTCCAAACTGTCGCACCATGCGGCCTGGATGGTGATACTCTACTATCTCGTAACATGTCAGTGGCACCTATGCCCGCCGTAAGTCATATCGCACCAGACCATGCTCAAGATACGGTATCCATACAGACTGTGTAGCAAATAAAAGTATTTAAATAATAGTCACATTAAAAAAATAATAAGAAAGTAAAAAAATTCAATTTAAATTCGTACCTAGTCAGATTGCATGAAATCTAACTAATCTCTATAAGTAAGCAGGAAATGCATAGGAAGCTAGCTGATATCAAATGATGCACATCACGTAGCATCAAGTGGAGCACGAGGGTCTAGTTCCACATGCTGATCTAACTGAGGATGCAATACAGGAATACGCAACCACGCCCAAGTCTGAAGTGGCATAAGGGCTCCCATATCTATCGTGCACCCCCAAAAGTTGCCCCGCATAGGCACCTATACAAAAAATCTAATACACAACTCCCTAGCTATAAGTGTCGATGGCATAAAAATCCTCCAACAAGCTGATGTACCGTACGTGAATCAAGCTACTCGACATATTAGAGAGTATATGACCTCCAAGAAGTAAGAAAATAAATGCCCGAGCACACATGATAAGGTCATTATCAGTCTCTGATCCGATGAACTCTCTCAAGGTCCAAGCCTCTAAAGGTTCCTTCTTAACCTTATATCCGAAAAAGTGAGTAAAAAACAATTAAATACCAATAAGTCTCTCAATCATATCAATACAATACTACTTAGATGTACACTCCAACTAGGACCTGTAACAGATAACCCCTCTATCCGTAAACCCCATAAGATATGCACATCCTATAAAGTGACTGTTACCTCACTACAACTCATATGCAATGTGTGAGTCTCAAGCCTCCATTGCTCAACTAAAGCAGTAATAAGTGCGTGGTCGAGACCTATGTAACCACATCTAAAAACTCTCCCTAATCTCGTCCTATCAATAATATCAATCAACCTACGGGGAGCCGTATTGTAAGCCTGAAACATATTACGACCGAAACGTTTACACCGAAGATCAGTAATACATATCTTATGATCCCAACTCCATATCAAACCAGACCTATACTCATGCTGCCTCGTCGATACATCCGGGACTAGGGGACCCGAATGCACATGTATTGGGACTTCCTCCATCTACATTACATCACAAGGTTTAAGGTTTTAGGTATAGTATTATACATTTTCTAAATTTAAAAAGTTACCGGTTTAGAATTTAATGTAAATATTTTTTTTATCATGACACAGTTCATAAATTTTAGGGTTTAGGGTGTTAGGGTTTAAGGTTTTAGGATTAAGATGTAGTATTACGCATTTTCTAAGGTTTATGGTTTTAGGGTTTCAATGTTAGGGTTTTAGGGTTTCAAGGTTAGGATTTATGGTTTTAGGATTTACGGTTTAGGGTTTCAATGTTAGGGTTTCAAGGTTTATGGTTTCAAGGTTTAGGGTTTAGGGTTTTAGGGCTTAGGGTTTTAAAGAAGATTGTATTCTCTTTTATTTCTAACAAAAAATCAAAACAAAACAGTTTTCTTGAGATATACATTTATATAAAATTAATAGAACATTATAAATGCTTTAGAGAAGATTATATTCTCTTTTATTTCTAACAAAAAAAGTCGAAACAAAACAGTTTTCTTGAGATATACATTTATATAAAATTGTTTATTAGGATTTATGACAAAAACAAAATAGCTTATATTACTAATATCATCTTAATAGCAAAATTGTGAGCAAAATTATTAAAAACTCATTTAATCAAATCAACATTTCCAAAAAAACACAGCAAGATTAACAAAATGGTTGAATATGCACAAATCTATCAATATAGATAAGTAGTGAAAATTAATAACCCTAAGCCCACATCTAGAAAAAATAAACTACAAGAAATTGAGAAATAACCCAAATAAAATTTATAGAAAATATTCACAAACCATAATAAACAACAATTTTCATACACATAATAGAAATCAACACAAAGTGCAAAAATATTAAAAACAATTAAATAGTATAAAGAAATTTATTGAATATCAGAATAAATTGAAATCAAGATTTATTATCTGGTGTAGCTTCCTATGTCGTTCTTCGTATTCCACGGTGCACCTTTGTACTTCAGGGTTCACTTTTAACACAACAGTAGTGGCAAAAATGCAAGGCAACAGCGGAAGGAAGAAGAGGAGGAAGGAAGGAGAAGAGGAAGAGGAGAATAGAAGGAAGGAAAGAGAAGAGAAAGCGAAGAATAGAAGGAAGGACAGTTGCGACAGAAAGGAGCAAACAAAAGAGTGGCTGAAAAAGGGAGGAAAGAAGGCGGCGGAAATTTGCAGAAATGGATTGAAGAAGACAACGACTGGTTTTTTTTTATAATTAATTTTCATTTTTAGTCACAGGAGCTTGATAATGCACACAGTGTGTGCGTTATCCTTAACAATAATGCATACAACGTGTGTTATTCTTAATGATAACGCATACACTGAATGCGTTATCAGCCAACTCACCTACTGACCTGCCATGTCAACAGCCACATCAATAATCTCGCATAGTCACAAAATTAAATTGGTGGTTAGAAATAACGCATACAGTATGTGAGTTATCTTTTTGGATAACGCACACAACGTGTGTTTTATGGTCAAACTTAGATTAAAAAAAATAGTTGCGGCCTCTTTAGTGGCTATTTTATAAAAAGTGGCCAAATATAGCAAAAAACTCAAGACAATTGAAAATGCTCTCCGCATCTCACAACTTCATTATCTCATCACTCCCCCCACCATCGTCGCACCGTAACCCTCCATCCACCACCCTGCAGCAAAGAACCTCAGAAATCTTCAAATCCAGTAGCCGTAGATTTATTAAGAAGTATTATGTAACATTCTGGGATATTCAAGGGTTTCCCAGCTAAGATAATTTTCTCTCCTCGTTTTTTTTTTTTTTTCTAAAAATTGAACAGTTTAGTTAAGAACAAGAGCACTTAGGTTATTTATGGGTTTGTGGGTTTATATTATTTCTGCTCAGTACTCAATTTTTATTCAAGGGTTCCGTACATTGAGTTTTTCTCATCTTTTTTTTTTTTCTCTTAAAATTGAAGGGTTTAGTGAAGAACGAGAATCCTTAGATTGTTTGAGGGGTTTGTAGGTTAAAATATTCTGCTCTGCTTTTTGAATGTTCAAGTCTTGATCAGAACAGCAAAGAAGGTAAGTTAAATTTTTTTTCAATTTTTTTGTTTTCGAGGTGTTTATTTTGGCATGCCAAGAAAAAAATATTAATAATAACAATTGCAATTAAGAGAGAATGATTTTGCATTCGGATTAATTATGCAAAGTTCATGAAAAAGTTTAGTACTCAAAGCTTTTTCTATTTCGGGGAAAAATTGGTCCTTCCTCTTCCTTTTTATTAATTTTTATATTTTTAATTATGTTTCGATTGGGGATAGTTTATGTATTTAATCCGGGATCATTGTTCTTTAGCTGTGAAATTCACTCGGACAAGAGGGAAACTATAGCTAGTTTTCATGGCTTCTCACCTGTTATGTATGATTCAATTTGTTGGTGAGTTTCTGGGTTTAGCTTTTCTTGGCTGATATTTTCTTGATGAAATAGAAGATATTCCTAGATTAACTTCTCACATGAAACTTACTGACATTAGTGCCATATTCTCTACTGCTTCTTGTGATGGCACTACCTTTTTCTCCTTGAACTGTTGGAAGTACATATGAGTGAGGAAGAAGAATGCTTTGTGCTTAAGTCTAGAAGATAGAATGTGCCCTACAATAAATCCCTCATTTGGCAAAATATAAGTAACTCCCCACAAGTGCACAATATTCCTCATGTAGAAAAAAAGGGTACATATTTTAAGAAGGAAACAGAGACTTAAAAAAGCTCCATAATACAGAAAGTCGTCAAAAGTTACTTCACTGGCAAAATAAGGAAGGGGATGTGTCAATGAAAAGGGTAATGAGGCCCACTTTCAGAAGAAATTCAATCAATACTAATTGGTATATTTATTTATCCATCAATAACGATAGATGCATTCGACATAGTTTTAGCATTACCGAAACCCCGTGTCAAATATATAGTTGATTTGGGGCTCTAGCCAAAAAGAATCCTATTTTGGCTATTACCTATTTTGAATACCCCCGTTAGTCGGCTTTTGTTGCAAATTCTATTTGTTCTTTGCCGCTTTGGGTTGTGGGGCTTACTTCCTAGCGCCAGTGGGAGTAGTGACTAGCGTTATAGGTTGTTGGGCGGCCGGAAGCTAGCCACGAGTAAGTCAGTTTGGGAGACTGAAGGCAGTTCTTTGGGCACTGGACACGTAGTTTACCGAATCAGTTGTGACACGGATGGGAATGCATGCTACGAAAGAGAGGGTCTGATATATCAATCGTCTACTCAATATCCTTGTACGAGTCCACAATCACTATAGAAGATGAACCCTAGTTTGGTGAATTGGAGTTGGTGTTAGGTCTAATAGGACTTCCAGTTACTGCGAGCAATCGTATACTGAGGTGCTCCCTGTTAGTAGTCGGAACAATGCGAGTCGGGCCAATTTCGATTCAGAAAGTTGAAGGGTCCAAAAGAAAGTATAGATAGGGGGTTCCAAATTCCCCATCTCATTGAGGGCAGAAAATAAATCGACATCTCTATGTGATATAACCGTTTCTATTTTAGTTGGGAAAGAACGACGAAGTCCATCCGAATCGTCCAATGAAATGATAAGAGGAGAGAAAAAACCCCAATGGCGCGCGAAGCGCATGGGGAACGGGCACGAAGAAAAAGAAGTGTGGAGGAGAAGCAGTCGAGCTCATTCCCTTTACTTCCTGGGCCTAAACCAGTGTAGTCTTTCCTGACAATATCAAGGATTTGGGGACTTGCTACGGTACTATATAAATCCATTTTTTTAGTAATATATTGATAGAAAGATAGATCCATCTATCCTATCCATTTTTTATTTTGATATCTAAAAAAGAATTGATTTCATTCAACCTTTGATTCAAAGAATTGCATTTAGTCCCTCGACCCATGAAACGGCTCTGTTGCAATGGATGGCAGAGGGTCCGTAGTACCCGAAAACTGGAGTAATCCAGTAGGCGGGAAGAGGCTTAGAAGTGCATACTACTACACCACACTACACTTGCTCTACATATTTACAGAGTAACCCCCGTCAAGTGCCTGGCAGAGCTAAGGGGCCTTCAATCCCTACTCTTTATCCTCATCTTGGCCCAGGCTAATGGGGATTTACTTATTCAGGGGAGAGGTCAAGACCTGATTTTTATGAGAAACCTTCACTACAAGAAAATCACCAAATTGCGACGGCAGATACGGTCACAATCCAATCACAATTTTACATTTTGCAACGGAATTGAGATTTATTATTTTTGTCGATAAATGGCTGTTGGTAACAGATGTTTTCGACGGAAATTTTGGTTAGGAAATCAGGTTTGCGACGAAATTGCACTGTCCATCGTGAAGTTCAGATCTAATATACCCCGACCAAATTTTGACCTTCTCGTCAGGAAATTTTGCGCAAAAAATTGCAACAAAATTTTCGGTCGCGATTTGGTCGCCAAAAAAATGGTGAAAATGCAACTGATGTCTTAAAATGGGGTATAAATGCAACAAGCAAGTGTACCTATCACTGTAGCATTAGAGATACACCTTAGTTCTCGAACTCAGGGAACAAAAAAGCTGAAATAGTCAAAGTTTTACATAATGTGTAATCTAACAAATTGGGTTTTTTTAATAGAAAAAATAGTTTGAATGAAGGGATTCCCCTAACTCTTCTCAACTATTCCAATTGAAAAACCCGTAAAATGATGTTTGAAAACTAAGGTTGGGTTATCACATGATAATCGGCAATCCCTATCTCTAGGTAAATGCCGCTCTACTCACTCAACCTAGAGGGGAATCTCATCACATTTAGAGGAGAATCTCTTCTCTCCTAACCGATTATGAATGCAATAAAACTTAGGTGATCTAATAACCTAAAAGTATAATTAATATCTCAATTCAATTGCCAACCTTTATCATTCAATTAATCGCCCTAGATTGATCTTCCTTTTCCAATTTCAACCAATCTTGCGAAATAATCGATTTCACGCAAATCAATTATCAAGAAAACATAATCGAACAACTACCAACAAATAAACAAACATTAATTCATGAAATTCAATCAAAATTCATATAATCCAAAAGTTAGGGTTCAATCCTCAATTCAAACAATGGAAAATTAGCTAGAGAACATCCTAACAATATTCAATTCAACAATAAAAATCGTAATTAACAAAAGAAAAAAAGCTTAGACTGAAGAATGGTTGAATCCACGGTTCCGAACGCCACCCGAGCTTGTCTCTTGATTCACTTGATGAAACTAGAAATCGCTCCATAAAATCTCTTCAATATCCCTCTAAGAGCTTCAGTTTGATATTAATTATGAAGAATCTACCTAATTGAAGTAGAATTGGAAAGTTTTCCTTGCCAAGGTTCGCCCATAATTCCTCTTCTCTAACCTAAAATTGTTCTCTTATAAAAAATAGGGAAAATTGATATAAATACACACAAAAACGCATTAATTGCGTTGCTGACTGGACCTGCCGTGTTTGGTAGGGTTCTGTCCAGATATTGCTTTGAAGGCTCGGGACCTACCATGTTCAGTAGGTCTAGCCTACTGTCCGCAGTAGGCTTTTGTTGGGAACTTCTTGTTGGCTCCGGTACCTACCGCAGGTGGTAGGTTGGCCTAGTGCTGGTGGTAGGTTTCCTTCCTTGGTGTAGGTAGCTTCCGTTTTGTTTTTTTTCGTTCTTATTCTTCATCTTCTTTATCGGAAGCACCTAAGGCAAGAATAGAGGTAAATGTGTAAATTATACATTGTGTGTATTAAAAACATCATAAAAGGAAGGAAATAATATATGTAAATGTAGTACAATATGGCACATATTAAATACCCCTATGGTTATCTGTTACTTGCCCTGAAGCAACATAAAACTAGGCAAAAACTAGAAATCGTAAAAGGAGAAGTGCACAAAATTTATTCATTGAAAATAACACATAGAAAGACAACAACACAAACGAGACTATATGAACGAGAAGTAAACAAAAATAAAAATGACTAAACACGTCACTTCGATGGGAATATTACTCAATCGCATAAAAACTTCAAAAGACGAAATACAAGAATCGACAATTCCATCGCTATCTTACAAATATCCTGACTAGTCAATGGTGTTTGTGTGAATTGCTTATGTCGCCTTTCAAAGAAAACAAGGAATGTCAAGTTATTAACATAGTGAAAACTTTATGAAAAATGCATAACACCACTCAAATTTCTCAAAACCTTTTCACTCTAAATTCTATTCTAGGTAGTTCCTGGATTAGGTAGAACTTTTCATCTTATTATGTTAGACTCGCGACATAAAAGGATATCAAACGAAAGGAAAGGGAGAAACAAAAGTAATAGAGATAGAGCTAATACAACAGAAAGGAAAGATATCAAACATTAAGAACACTTTCTAGCCACTTTTCACTTATTCCCATCTAACGTTGAACGTCTTACTTCGTTCAAATAACGCACAACCCACCTAACACATCTATTTCTCATGAACCACGTAATTTTCAACTATAAGGGAGAATGAGCGGCTCGAGATTTACGAGAGACAAAATGAAAAGATATTTAAATACTTATTTTTTTCTTTGTTTTTTTTTAAATTCAATCAAAAGTACCTTTCTCTCTTTTCAACCGCTGCATATATCTTACTTGCAAACATTTCCCAAATACCATTTTTTATACAAGAATACTCTTCTTTACACAAATATCCCCACCCTGCCTATTTCCTCACTCAAAATGGCTAAAAAATATGCAATAATTAGCTCAACGAATTGAGGTTTTATACAGTGTGAGTTTAGAAGGCAAAGAATGGAAGGGATTAAACCCTTGGCATGGAGGCACAAAAAGGGAACTAAGGTTTGATTTCATATAAGGGATAGGCAAGAAAGACACAAACGGTACAAAGAAGGCCTATGCCATTATTTCCGGGATCAACCTAGACTAAATCTTATCGTTTTAAAGTTAAGAAAAACACAAGACTGAAGGCAAAGAATTGGAAAAGAATTCACTATGCAAATCCTCTAAGATTCCAAGGCTTCTATTACTAACTGACACTTACAAGTGCATAAAACTATTGATTTTGTAAGAGTAAAAAGTAAGTGCGGTTTTGAAGCGATCAAATTAAACGCCTTTTTAAACTCCTATGGGTTTTGCAATCAAGACTCCCACTGAAAGTAACAAAAACAAATTTTTTTTGGACTTTTCGAAGTATTGGAAAACTTAAAAAGGCAAAAGAAGGAAAAGTTTTTGGGTTTTTAAAATTATTTGATTTTTTGGATTTTTTAAAAGTGAAAAAGAGAAAAATGAATCTATAGACTATACTAAAACTAAACAGAAACACATAATAGAAACAAAAGGAAATAGCAAAAAGACATAAATAAATAAAAAGAATTAACCAAAAGATATAAATACTCCCACGTTTAAAATCAGATTTTCCTCATAGGGGGGCCAAAACAAAGAATAAAAAATGGTAAAAACACATAAATATGAAGCAATCTCGTAGAAATAAGGCATATAAGCACATCAGGAAGCAATCCCCACTAGAATGGGAAAATAGAAAAAGAAAAAAATAACATTGAGGAAAATGGAAACAAACAAAATAAGAAAAGAAAAACAAATAAGGGAAATTTGAAATGGCAAAAGGAAATAGAAAAAGAAAATCTCTCATTGTGAACCAAAGTTCACACTGCCGTCGCTGTCGAAAAATTTTTTTGAAAATTTTTTATGCAAATTTTTGTTAGAAAAACCAACACAAAGACAACACCATTGTTAGTAAAAACAAGAAATAGAAAAAAATAAAAAAAGAAAGAAAAGAAAAGAAAAAGAAAGAAAGAAAAATGGGGTGGAGGGGGAGGAAGTCAGTGGAGTAAGAAGGGTAAGTAGGGTTTCCGGTGGAGTAGAAAAATAAGGAAAGGAAAATGGAGAGTGGAGATGGAAGGTGGTGTGAGAAAGAATGGAGAAGAAGGAGAAGAAGAAGAAGAAGAAAGAGGACAAGAGATGTGAGAGGGGAAGGGAGTATCAAGAGGTGGTGGTCGTCAGAGTGGTACATTTGAGGAGTCACCAGAGAAGAAGGTTATCGCCGGAGATGGAAGAAAGGAGAGAACTGAGAGAGAGTAGAAACGAGAGGAAGGAAGAAGAGAAAGAGGGGAAAGTTCGGGATTCTGAGAGAGAGAGATTTGAGGAAAAATTGTAGCATTTTCTCTGGATTTTGGTTATAATTGAGTTGAAATTGGGTCGACCAGGCTCGTTTACCCGCAAAAGGATCCGAACCGCAGCCGGAAATTCACCCTACCGAATATGGTACATAGAGGCTTACCGTCTGTGGTAGGCTTTTGTCCTGGAAGTAAATTTTGTCGTAGGACCTACCGTCTACGGTAGGTTTCTACCCATGAAAAATTTTTGTGCCCTAACCTTACCGCGTGCAGTAGGTACCCTACTGTCCATAGTAGGGCTCTACTAAAACTCCTATTTTTCTTCTTTCTTTGATTTTTAACCCCGTTTCATGCCTGCTAACGTTGTGGATTCTTTTTAAGCTCAAAATAGGTCTTAGCAAGCATTCATCTCTCCAAAAACATCTTGCAGCAATAAAAACAATGAAACGATCAACGCGAAAAGGAGAGAAAACTAGAATTCAAGTGTACAATTACAATAAGCTTAAAAAGAGCCGTAAGAAATACTCCCTTCTAGGTGCCAAAGCACCTCCAGGATCACGACAATCTGAGTTCTACTTGACCTTCCCTTTCTCGATATGCCGAACGGGTACCCATTTTTCAACCCTGCTTTCAATTTAGGGGAAAGAGCCTTACCACTTTTCTTTGATTTCTTCGGGCTATCATCTTGTTTTGGGTGAGTTTCCTGCAAAGGCAAAGACACTTTTTCAGTTGTATGATTATTATACGTAAAGTATCTTAACTTTTAGAAGGGAGAGTTGAATTTAAAGGAAATTTGAACACTATATCATTATCCCTCACCCTTAAGATTAGCTTTCCTTTCTCTGTGTCTATTAAAGCCCTCGAAGTATGCAAAAATAGGCATCGTAAGATAATAGGGAAGTCTACATCTTCCTCCATATCTAGAATGACAAGGTCTATAAGGAATACGAGGTCCTTAACCTTGACTAGGACATTTTCTATGACCCCTTTAGGATGTCTAACACTTTTATCTTTCAAAATAATGGACATCCTAATAGATCTTGGCTTTCATAGGCCTTGTTTCTTACACATAGCATATGACCTAACGTTTATACTTGTACCTAAATTTGCTAATGCCTTATCAACTTGAAAATACTACCCATAGTTCAAGGGAAAGAAAAACTCCCTAGATCTTCTAGCTTCTGTGGTAGTTTGTCCTAGTTGATAAGGATCACCGAACATTCCTCACCTAGGACGTGTATGGATGCATCGTTAAGTTTGCTCATCTTTGTCAGCATCTCCTTCAAGTATTTAGCATATTTGGGTACCTTGCAAGAGTAGATCAAAGAGAGGTAAGTTTATTTTCAATTGCTTAAATATCTCTATGAACTTCCTCATGTTGTCCTGACTACGATCACGAACAAGAGCTGCTAGATATGGGATTTTAGGCTTTTACTCAGCAATCACCGGCGTCTCATTCTTCTCTTCTTCACTTGAGTCTAATGCTTTAGAGTCAAGTGTCTTAGATGCTCTTCTTTTCTTTTCAACACAGCTCTTCGATTGTGCTATCATCACTTTTTCTTCTTTAGGGACTTCCTCATCAAATTTTATGGAGATAGCATTGACATGCTCTCTCAGGTTCACTTCATTATTACTGGGGAGAATTCCTGGAGTTCTCTTCGATACTAATTTGACAAGCTGCCCAATTTATTTCTCTAGATTTCGAATTGAGGCTTCTTGGTTCTGTTGGGCAGTCTCTATAGTGCTCATTCTAGTGTCGGTGGCGTTCATGAACTTTACTATGAGCTCAACAAGGTATGTACTCCTTTTTGAACTCTTCCTAAAAATCATTCCAAGTCCATGGTTGGTCCTTTAGTGCACGAGCTTCGGAAGCTCTAAGCCACCAATCTTTTGCCATTCTACGAACTCTAAAAGTTGCGAATGTTACTCTCATGGCTTCATTGTACTTAAGGGTATCGTAAATATCATTCAACTGCTCAAGGAATAATTTAGCTTTGATCTCCTGTTCAACTTCTCTATAGAACTCTGAGGGTCAAAACTTTAAAAATCACTCCAATGCTTTGTCCGCTCCAGTGGCAGGTACTCATTCGTTCCACCCAGTTGCCATTGAAGATTCTAACAACTCCGTCATCTTGACCATAAAATTCTCAATTATCCTGTGCATAGCTTGTTCTGGACGAGGTATAGCCTCCCTTATGGGTTCAGACTGTCAGTTTTGAGAACTTTCATAGACAGCCTCATCCACATAGTTAGGAGATCGTTAACCCGACATACCTCTAAACAACAAGAAGTTCCAGTACTAATAAACCTCTAAGTTATCAAATATACCATAATAAGTAGATATAAACTCATCACATGCACAAACAATGATAAGTACGTATAAATATATATATACATATATATAACTCAAAATGAGTATTTTTAGTACAAGTGGTGTCGAAATACAAGTAAATCATCCTAGTCCTACCCAAAAGTATATGGCCGGGTCACTATACAAACCCAAAACCCGAGGAACTTGTATCCATGACCCTAAAGCTACCATACCAAGTACCAACCAAAACATCAAGCACACCTATCCAAGTAACTATAAATATACAAATATCCCGGTACTTTAACCAAAGTCTACCTCCACCTAGTGGTTTTGACTGCTGGAACATCTTGGCCGGACCTTTAGTTCAGCACGGGCTCTATCCACAGAGTCTCTGGCAGTGCTAAGGAACTGGGTGAAGAATTGCCTAAGCCAATTTCGCTCCTCAATCAGCTCGAGGATCTCTCTCTCTCGTGCTGCATGTGCCTCTCACATCAAGGCTAGCTCTATCTCTAACCAATCAGCCCTCGCCGTCTCCTTTCGACATGCCTAATGAGTCGTGTAAGCTTCCATCCGAGCAACCTCACTCTTCAAATCCGCAATCAGCTGACCTGCAGCCTCAATCCACTACTCGTGCCACATACATTAACCACAAATATCATGTTTCCTATTCCCGCCCAAAAGTGATAATGATAGGAAGGAGGATATAGACTCCCAAGTAGAACAGGAATATGCGATACTGCTATCGGGGAACCACCCGCTACAAAGGTGCCCATACCCTCATTGTCAGCTGGTGCCATTCCCTCTGGCTCCGCTACCATCTGTGCATGTGACTCGGGCTCGTTGGGGTCCTCTTCTATAGATGCCCCAAGCTTTACCCCCTGTGCTGCTAGTCCCTCCACTGACTCACCGTCTGAAAGGTCAACCACTAGGATCGGGTCCCTCTTTGGGATGATCTCCCTAAGGGAATACAACGACGATGATGCAACCCTGCTGGAGGGTCCCATAAGCGTGCCCTCCTAGTATACCCACCTACGAGAATGGTGTGCCATCCAATACCTACAAAACAGAATCTTAGGCTCAGTACTAACCAATAAATCACGTAGTTAACATCAAAGTTTAAGAGGTTGACTCTTATAGCTCGTCTAGGATCCAACGATTCAAACCCAGTAAAGAAACCTAGATGCTTTGATACCACCTGTGATACCCCCAACCCCTCTACTAGGTTAACTACAGCTGAGTAGGGTATCAGCGTGCCTCTCGGCACTAAACTACAAGTCCCAAAACTAAAGCAAAACTCGGGGTAACACTTAGAAGCATATGGATAGAACACACAGCAGAAAAACAAATAAGTAAATTGAATACTAATAGAACGCTCAAAACAAAAGGTTCAAGAAAACTTCTTATGATCATTCTAATACAGGGATAGTTACATAAAAAAATCCACAGAAGGAGAGAAAACGTTTTAAACAGTCGAGCATAAGAGAAAATTAAACCAAAAAACACAGGTCCTTTTCGGGAAGATTCAATCCAAAAACTCCATGTCTAAAACTTTAATGGCTTACTCCGCCAGTGTACGTCTTGAGTCAACTGGAAAAAAATATGATATGGAAAGATGTGAGCGCGAAAGCAGTGAGTCCACGTGTGTGTGTGTGCTTTGGTGATATTCTTAGGAAAATAAAGTAGTTCTATGAAAACAGTTCATGTAAGATTATAAGAAAATATTTTCCTTTGTTATTTTTAAGATATCGACACTTAAACCTATATGAGGGGTTCGAACGCAACTGAGAAGTTTGAGCAAATCAAGACACATCAGTGCAGCTTCTCCACCTATCACCACCTTTTTTTTTTCATTAACACTTAGAAGTGTGAATATAACTACTACTAATAATACCAATAATAATAATAATAATAATAATAATAATAATAATAATAATAATAATAATAATGATCTAACATAACTAATATCGTCCCATAAAAGAAATGTACGGATCCTGATGGCCAAAACATCTATCCTCGACCTTAATACAGTTCTATTAAATTTACCCCGTTAAACCTTCTATAAGACTACCAAGTATTTAATTTAATAAAATATGCGTACTATATATTTGTAAGTTCTTTACGTTAGATCCCAACCTCAGCGTTTTATGGCTACCGCACTCTTAAGGTCGCCCGAGGTGCTTATCGGGTAGGGCGTTACACATATTCTTGTGTATTAAATCTAAAGCCGTAGACAATATAACTATTCCATGTATTTAAATATCTAGATGGACCCCAAGAGAGGTTTCAACTAAATGGTGGCAACTCCCCACGTAGTAAGGATAGTGAATCTGAAACAAAATACTATTATTATATTCAATTCATAAAATGTTTAAAATTTATAATTTAATGTTCGTACTTCATCTCTAAACTATTTGACAAATTCATTGTTGATCATTTTCTTTAAATCATCTTCTATAATACTTGGATAATGGGTTCTTATTTCTGATGAGTACTTCCTACCGTTAATAACTTATGATCAACTATATTTCTAATCAATTCAAGTTAATTCACATTTAAAGGAAAAAATTCGATGAACTTACTCGATGAAAGGTTTAACCTCCTTGCAATTAAGCAGGATATAGTTCGTTATTGCCTTAAGATCGTCCTCGTCCAAGATTTCCTTATTTATCTTCCCATAATGTCTCCCTGAGGTTTCTCATGTTCATGAGGTTTCTCACCCTCATCATTGCGGCCTACATATGTACTTTTAGTGTCGAAGTCTGGTTTAAAGTAGTAACTAAAGAATATTGCAGCCTTCTCCATTAAGTATGCGGTTACATATCGAACCTTTCACCCTAACATTGTTCTTGATTTTCTTCTTTAGATGGTTCAAATGCCTAAATGTGAATATATTTTAATAAATGCATTATGAATTAATTATTATGTAATAAATATTTAAAACAAGTTTTCTTGTTCTTACCTCTCAAATAGATACATCCACCTATACTGGACTATGCCTCAAACTCTAGCTTCATACGGCAAATGAACAATTAAGTGTTCCATTACATCGAAGGACCTGGGGGAAAAATTCTTTCTAGCTTGCATAATAAAATTGCAATGCTAATCTCCAATTCACGCATATGCTTCTCACTGATCTTTGGCGCACATAAATCACCTTAGAAAAGGCTCAGTTCTGCCAAGATGCTCCAAACCTTTTGTAGATGAACCTCTTTGAAGGCAATTGGTATTAATCGTTCCATAAAAACATGACAGTCATGACTTTTCATCCCAAGCATTTTCAATTCTTTCAAATCCACACATCTTCCTAAGTTAGAAGCATATCCATTCGGTAATCTTAACTCTTTTACCCACTCAAGAACAAGCTTTCGTTGTTCATTTGTTAATGTGTAACATGCCCTCAGCTTTGACCCCTTGCCGCCAGCTCCGTTACATATTGTCAAGTCAGATCAATATGTTCTCTAGCCATGACATTATCCTTTGTCTTTCCTTTAACATCCATTACGGTGTTGAACACATTATCAAACACATTTTTTTCACTGTGCGTTACATCAATATTGTGACGAACTAGATGGTACGATAATATGGAAGATCCCAAAATATGCTCCTTCTTGCCGAATTGTGGGTTTCACCTCTTCCATCTCTCTTACTGATTTAAGTGCCTGTTTTTGTAATTTTTGACAACCTTTGAATTCTTTTCCACAACTTTTCACTAGAATGGCGCAGTGGCAGCACAGAGTGATCTTGACCCTTGCCCTTCTTAAAGGACTTTGTATCTCTTCTAAATAGATGGCTCGGTGTCGAGAAACATTGATGACAATCAAACCAGAATTGTTTCCCTTCCCCCTCCTCCACTTTGTAGTCGAAATGACTTTGTTTGTTCCATACAATATGGACATGCAAGTGCACCAGTAGTACTCTAACCACTCAATATTCTGTACGCCGGGAAAACACTAGCCCTCCAAAAAGGGTAGCCCACATGTTGAAGTTTCATTTCTTGGATATGTCATATATAAGGGAACCCACATGCCACAAATGATTCAGCTCTTCTATTAACGGTTGCAAATAGACATCTAGCTTGGTTTTCAGATTCTTAGGACCGAGAATGATGTCATTCAAGAAGATAACCTCTTTTTTTAAACACATCGAAGGAGGCAAGTTATAAGGAGTCACAATCACCGGCCAAGAAGAGTATTGTTTACCAGTCATTCCAAAAGGAGAGAAACCATCTATATACAAACCAAGCCTCACATTCCTCGATTCGGAGGAAAAATCAAAAGCACCTTATCGAAATGCTTCCATGCTTCTCCATCCTAGGATCACACATGATGTTCGCCTGCTACTCGATGTCCAAATACCATCTCATATGCTTGGCAGTTCTTTTTGATGCATACAACCTTTGTAACCTAGGAGTTATGGAAAAGTTATATATCTTTTTGTGAGGTACCTCTTTTTGTTCATTTTCCTTAATTTTCTTCTTCTTCTTATAACTTTCACAACCACAAAACTTACAGTCCCTTCTATAACTTTCTTCCTTCCAATAAATCATGCATTCGTCAAGACATACATTAATCTTCATAACAAGCAAACCCAAACCAGATACTAAATTTTTTGTTTGGTACCAATCATCCATGGCCTTATTCTCCTTGGGGAGTAAACGTTTCACAAATTGTGCCATTTGATCAAATGACTGTTCAGACCAGTTGTTCTCAAACTTAATACGCAATAACTTCACTGTTGCAGAAAACTGTGAATAACTGCACCCTTTATACAGTGGTATATCTACAGCTTTCAGCATATCATAAAATTTTTGTGCCAATGGATTAGGAGCTTTTCATAATTATAGCTGATAGCCTCAAGGTCGAAGTTCGGTCTAGCAGCATCAAAGATCATCTCATGAATCGAACCCTTTCCAATTATTCTACTTGATCTTGTTTCACTTACAGTACTCACATTTATCCCCACATTTACACCCCAAGCTGCTTCACTATAGCATGTCCAATTATGATAATTAGGCTTAAATCCCCACATAAAAAGATGCGATTTTAAATCATTCACGGTTATTAACTTCTTATTTTTGCACTTTACACACAGGCACTTTATCTCATTTTCCTTTTCATTATTCGTTGAAAAACACCCCAATTTATAAACTGGTGTATCCCATTCACAAATTCACTATTCACCTTAACCCCACATCTTGTATATATCCAATTTCTATCTTACTCCATAACTTTGCTACATTCAAGAGAATAGAAGGATTAGTTTATAGATGAGAATATGAGGAATTGAAGACGTATGATTTATTGGATGTCACGACTTATATATATATATATTTTTGTTTAAGTTAACTTCTAAAAGATGAAGTGATAGAAGTCAATTTTTGATAAATTGGTAAGCGAATAGTAAAAACATTTCTAATTTTTGTTTTTTATAACTTAGAAATAAAGAAAGAGTAGAAGTACAAGTGCTTCTATTTCTCGCTTTTGGCAACTTGGAAATGAATCAAGAAGTAGAGTTACAAACATTTCTATCTTCTATAATTTGTTTTTAGTAAACTTTGAAATGAATCAAGAAATAGAAGTACAAAACCCTTCTATTAATTGCTTTTAATTACAAGGAAATGAAGATAGAATAGAAGTACAAATAATTCTATTTTTCGTGTTTCATAAATTAGAAATAAAGAAATAGTAGAAGTATAAATGCTTCTATTTTCGCTTTCGATAACTTAGAATGGTACTTAGACATCTAAGTATCATTCTCTAAGTTGATTTCCCAAAAAAAAAATGACAGAGTCTCGTCTGTCAAATAGATATTTTCCAGACAATGGTCATCCAAACACAAAATTCAACTGTAAACAATTAAATAAAGAGTCTGGGCTCCCCCATAAACAATTAAACATAAAAAACTTATAACTTATAGATTAAAGTTTAAAGTTTATAGAAAAAGAAAATATTATCTATATTTATGTTATATTATAAATTCTAAAGTATAAGTTATAAATTATAACTCTTATTTTTATTTGAACAAATTAATTGGTGCAAGACAATAGCAAAATACTAAGCACAAAATTGACCACAATTCTTCAAGTAAAAAAAAGGGGAATCATAGCCACAACATGGCAAGAAACTAGGGGAATCACACCCCAAACTAAGCATAAAAATATAAAATTTCTATCCATTTGAGAATCATAAACCCATAGCGGGTGGTTTTTGCACACCTTTGCCACTAGCGGTCCAATTTTGAGATATCAAATCTTTACTTTGAAAGAAATCTAAAATAGAAAGCAAAAGAAACTTGTCATTGACAAAAATTCACACTAGCACAAAAAAGAATAAATAAATAATAAACCAAATACTGAAGAATATAATTCTTCCAAAGGCACCAATACTCAAAATGCAAAATTAGCCAAGTACTATATTTAATAGATAAAACCTACGACTATAACTTGGAGAAGGCATCACCACTCCATATTTAACTTGTGTACAATTTTGAGCTCCTTGCTCTAACACTTTCTAAATGTAATAAGTATATATAAACTATATCACCACATTATTATATCACCAAAAGAAATATTTTTCCATATTTTCCATGTGAATGGATAGTTTTGATTTGTTTTCTCAATGAAAAGAATTGAAGAACATATAATAACAGCTTCATGATCAACATTGTACATTAATTAATGTCTATCCATGTTTAACAACCTCAGATTGTATATCTTCCTTAAACTATCAACTTGCAATATTAACAATTATTCCTCATAATGTTTCAACGGCTTCATTAATAGGCACAGGTGCTTTATATGAATCCTCCTTCTCATGAAAATGATTATGTGAATATATATCTAAACTGAACAAGCGACATGTTTATGTGATTCAAACATAATTATGTGATAGGGAATATAACTCGGTAATCCTAGTTTACTTGTCATCATCTGTTGAAACATTTCACCCTTCCTCATCTTCTTTTCCTTTTATAATTGCGCTGACACACACAATGATCCCTTCTTGTAAGGAAAATGAATCCTCAGTTTCTGTTTCTCCTATGTTTACTACTGTTTGATCATTATGCTTGCTATGATTTACACAAGCTTTGGAGCACAAAATTCTCAAAGAAAAATGAAGCATATATAAAAATAAATGTTTCAATGCATCATCAGTCAATAGTTACACCAACTTTACAGTCAATAGACACATTTGTTTTGAAATATTTCTCCTCTACATAATATAGCTCCTATAGAAAGAGAGAAAACATAGTGTAGGGAAAACGATGATACTAATTATAACTATTAGTATCTTACCTCGGGTGCGTTTTGCTGATAAAATTTCCCCTAAATATTGCAAATGCTCAGCAGGACATATATAGATGGATCAACCTCAACTCCCAGTAAAGCAGTCAGTACTTTTGACATCTGCAATAACATTGCTAATCTAGTCTATTTAGGTATCAATCAAATAGAGTACTTACTATTTTCTTTGTTGGATTTCCTTCCAGTAGCTGAGTTTTTTGGTGTTGGAGACAGTTTCTAAATGGCATCCATGGAGCAGAGGAACCATCAATGGGGTAGAGGAGGATAGGGAAGAAAGAGGGAGAGAAGAGAGAAAGAGGGAGGAGGTAGAGCTGCAGCGAGTGTGGCATCAGTGAAGCTGTAGCGTCGGTGGAGCAGAGGAGGACAAAGAAGAAAAAGGGAGAAAAGAGAGAAAGAGGGAGGAGGTTGAGTTGCAATGAGTGTGGCATCGGTAAAGATCCAACGTCGGTAGAGCAGTCGGTGGAGTAGATGAGGACAAGTAAGAAAGAGGGAGAGAAGAGAGAAAGAGGGATTTCTGGGTTGTGGAGGAGGAGGCTGAAAACATCATATGAATTGATGATTTAGTATCATATGAAGATACATTAGACACCTAAAAATTCTCAAATGAGAAATATTTTGGCTCAAAACTAAAGGCCAATTATTAAGGGAAGAATTGATGATAACTCATTTGCCTAATGCGTAAAAGTGTTGTAGCATGCAAGATAGCATGTTCCAAACTGAAGTAGGGAGATTTGTTCTCATTAAAACTTGTCTAGCAATCAATTGTAACATTTTAATAAAGAATTTACTTAAACTGTTTTGTGTGTGAACATGAGATATAAGATGTTCAACAGTAATGCCTATTTATATGTAGTAAGCATCAAAAGTTTGAGAAGTATATTCTGGAACATTATCTAGAAGGATCATTTTAATAGAGTGATCGGAAAATTGCACTCTTAGGCGAATTATTTGCGTAAGTAATCTCACAAACGTCAGGTTATGAGTTGATAGTAAACAAGCATGTGACTATCGGGTTGATGCATCAATTAAAACCATGAAGTATCTAAATTGCCCACATGGTGGGTGAATAGAGACCCACATATATCACCATAAATCGTTCTAGAAATGCGGGAAATTTAATCACTTATTTTGTTTGGGATGGTCTAGTAACCAACTTTGCTGGAGAACAAGCAGCACATGATAATTTGGTCAAAATTCGCATTATGATTGTTCCCGAGTGACCTAAATGGTCATGCCAAATAGTAAAAGTAGCGGGATCAGTAAACTTTTGGTTTACTAAATGATGCACTTTAGCAATACTCATTTTTGCGTAATATAGGCCAGAAGATAGAGATGGTAATTTCTCTAAAATTGATTTCTTTCCCAAGCTACTTGAGTAATGCAAAGATACTCATGACCATTTTCCTCCATTATCTCAACGTGATACCCATTCAAATGGATATCTTTAAAACTTAGTAAATTTCTTTAGGATTTTGAGAAAAATAGTACCTTGTGAATGACAATTATCGTCCCTTAAGGTAATAACACACTGGCTCTTCCGAAACATTGAATCAATTTCACCCTACCATTAATAGTGCTAATATATTTGTTTCTCTCATATTCAAATAAGAAAAATATTTCTCTTTTCTTAGTATGGTGTGGGTAGTTCCACGATCAATGAGGCAAATATCCTTATTTTCATTCTAAGAATAAGGAATAAGAGTCATCTAAGGATATCGAATACCTCAAAATAAACTTAAAGTCTTATTTACAAAGGAAACTATGAGAATGAATTAAACTTTCTTGCATCGATTGAAAACATAAATAAATTAAAAACAATAAAATTGAAATAAAGCCCTAATTCTTCTGAATAGTTTCATCAACGGCCATGTGATCAACTTTTCCTTCTCCTAAGAAGTCAGCCATATCCAAGTGAGTTATATCCACAGGGATCTCATATAGACTAGTACTATCATCATCATGCATTGTGTCTCAGGAAGTAGAGTTTGCTTCATGCCTTTTATGCTTAGTAAAGCTCGACATGTGGTTTCGCCGTAGGACAAGTACAACCAATAACCTAGCATTCCACATTGATAACATTATTCCCATAATCTTTGTCCACTACTTCCCTCATTATACCTCTTCGTCATTATTTTTGAACTACTTCTGGTGGTTGTCATTATTCATCGCACTTGATCCTCTATTATGATCGTCATGATTGTATGAATGATTTATGCAACAACCACGTATACGTTCACGGCCTTGACCATATCCACAGCCTCATCCTCAGCGTAGTTAGTGGTTCTAATTACGTTCGCTTCTGAGAGTGGAGTAAAACCAGTTGGTTAAGCTTCACGATTCTTCATGAGTAATTCATTATTTTGCTTAGCCACAAGAAAACAAGAAATTAATTCAACATATATTTTGAAATCTTTTTTTTGATATTGTTGCTGCAGAAAGATATTCGAGGCATAAAAAGTTGAAAAGGTTTTCTCTAACATGTCTGTGTCAGTGATTTTTTCTTCACATAATTTTAATTGCCAAGTAAATTTTAACATCATCGAAATTGTACTCACTGACAATCTTAAAATCTTGTAGCCTCTGTAAGTTATGTTTTAATCCTATTGTGTTGATTAGTGCAAGATAGACGTGTATTATGTTAGGTTTGCAAAACAAGATAAAGTAAACCAGCATAAACAAACATAACACAAACAATGGTAACACTGTTCGGCCAAACAAACCCAGATCTGCACGGACCCGCCTAGAAAGATAATACACTAAATTGATAAAACAGTACAAGAAAATACTTAGCTAATTAGCACGTCTAATGTTTTTCCTAGTAGATGGTGCAAACTCCTGCTCATAACACGATTGAAATCCCTACAACGATCTCCTTTGGCAGTGTTGCGGCTTGGCTTGAATTCCCTTCAATCAACAAACATGCCGTATGCATTACGACTCCTTTCCCAGAAAGTTGATTGTTTACAAAAAGGTCCAATATCGAGAATTGTTCACACAGCCACCTAACACCGGATGAACACTGTTTATGCAACTATGTTGAGCTCCATGAACTTCATGATATTGAATTACATAAACTCGAACATAGAGTGATGATAGAATGCTTTCGAATGCCTGAGAAGAAAAATGTTTTAGCTAACCCTAATTCTTCACCAATGAGTTCCTTTAGTACTTTGGGTTATTACTCTTAAAGGAATCCTAAACCTTTTGTATCTTCATATCTTCTTTGATATCAATAAGGATTTAGTTTCCTACTATAACTAAGTTTCCTATAAGATTATATACTTTAGGATTTGTATATTAATCAACCATGTATCAATTAGGAAACATAGATTACAAGATCTCTAGAGATTGTGCAGCGGATTTTTGATACTCCAAATAATGCCAACTCTCTTTGATAGATTTTTTATGGGTCCTACGTTGAGTGGCTATGTTGACTTCAGATAACATAACGTGGGATATACGACACAATATGCTAAAAAGATTTCTTCTAATGAACTCCCCGTTTGGCATTGTTTTTTTAGAAAACATCTTCATATACAACATTCATAAAGATAGATATAACCACGTCTAGGTTCTGTGTAAAAAATGTGAGTATAGCAGAACCTTCAAAATGTTTTTTACTGGTTCAGTAGGTAGAGAAGATATAAAAACCCAGAATTCCAGAGTACCCAACTTGAACCTTCAAAACATAAGGAAAAAAAAAGCATTCCATCCACATAAAGATGGTCGCACGGGACAAAAAAAAAGTAAAATATCCAAGGCCATTCAGGCCATCACTGGTAGATGAAAAAAAAAACAAAAGTACCAAAATATTCATTAGATATAAAAAAAAAAAATCTATTGAGCAGCAACTCCCCCTTAGTGTTTTCTCCCCCTTTTGCTTAGAAATCATGACTAAGGTAGTCTGACATTTAGTTTGTTGACCTCATATTAGAGCTATATAACAATGGTCATTATTGTTGTAAGTTGATGAATGACTAAATCTAGCTTGGTCCAAAACTTTGTGCCAATATTGGCAACTATATCTTCCACTTGATCAAGTCTACTCAAAGCCTCTGGCAACAAAAAGTAGAGGAGAAGGCTTGCTTGTGTATGCCTTAGCAGTAGGAGTTGTAGAAGTTGAGTGAATAGAGACTGACTTATTCTTGAGGATTGTTACCTTGCACTTCTTGCATGAGCAGTAGGTTTTGGAGCTGTTTGGGTAGGAGAATGAGGCATTGCACCAGATGATAACACTTTTGGTATCACCAAGAGCTCTAATTCCTTGTATTAGTAGGCAAAGACACATCCTTACAACTTACAATGAATTCAAAAATCAAGCAAGGGGAAGGAAAAGCCTATGTTCTTGCTTTCCTTTGGTCCAGCAGCCTAAGGATATTCTTGAAGATGACAGTGCACAGGTTGAACCACTTGTGTGTGGCAAATTCATAAAGCAAGCATGTTATTTTTAAGCACTACGGTCATATTTGTAGTGGGAATCCAATTGCTACAATATACCCTAAATAAAGCATTATAGGCATACAGTAGTTAAGATGCAGCAAGTCTTTTATTCTCCGGCCATATTGCCTCTGCATCACTGGTCAACATCTGGGCAATATTGTCCCACTCTACTTTTCCTTCAAGGCCAGTCCCTTCAATTTTAGGATAGTAAGGGTAACTCAAGAAAACAATAGTAGCAGGGGAAAACCAATCACTCTGCATCTAACATATACAACTACAAAAATACCGTTAGGATCCTCAATCTCTCTAGACAAGTTTACATAAAACTCCTTCACAAGATCCTCATGTACTTATCAGGAAACAGACCAATTTCCACACATTACATTGAATTTAGTAGTTCCCAGATGGTGCACATTACAAGACCTTGCTGATTCACCCTCTTTTCAACAGCAATATTTTTTACTCAAAGTCCCTCATACCGTTCGTAGACTCTTGAGTATAAAAATGATCATTCAGGGTGTGTTTAGTCATAATAGCTGAGCGGGCAGAGGGCTTGGACTTGGCTTTCTTCTAAGAAGGAGCACCAGTTGCTTTTAGCCTTTCTGAAGATCTAGTCCTTTTCTTCCCTTTTCCTTTAGAATTAGTGGCTTCACTATTGGTTGCTTCAGCAATCTCAATATTAGAACCATAGGGGTGAGCAACATCCTCCTTGTCTACAACATCCTCTTCCCCTTCCTCTATAGGAATGTTAGTAAGTGTGTCCTCATTCAAGAGAGGCAATACAACAAGAGGTACCATTGGAACAAGTTCAGAGCAATGTGTGAATTCATCTGTGAAGTAGCAGGTACTTGAAGATCTTAGAGATGCATATGAATTTCTAATAGAGTTTTATAATCTGTACTTCCAACCGAAAAAGGCACCTTTAGAGATGAATAGGTTGTTCACCCGCCATCGACAAGAAAAAAAATATGAAGAATAGATAGAGAAGATGTTCGGTAGTTGTCTTTTCGGTGGTGAAGAAGCAGGGCGGAGAGACTGAATTCCGAGAGCCAAGGGAAAACCCTAGCTTTTTCAGAGAAGGTCGCCTGATTTTTGCGCAAATTCAAAAATCATATGATAACTATGGAAACTAAGAGGACTCTGCATGATGTGATAATGGAGAGAGAAAATTTCTATTTCCAAGTAATTAAGTGAAACTTAAAAAAGAAGTCTTTTCTATTTCTGCCAAAGGTTATAAAAGTTGTGTTGCGTTGATAATAAAATACCATAACACATAGCACGCAAAGAATACCATACAGTGATGGAACCATGAGATAATGAAGAGAAATCCATATAAGTTCACCATACAAGGTACATATTTAACACATAGATGAGAACACGCAAGTACCATAGGTTAAACAGGATAGACACAGCACATAATTAGAGAGAACATATCCCTAAGGCTTGCCAGAGTTCCTCAAATCTCACAGCATCCATGGACTAGGAAGAATGTATGACAATTGCTTCTGTGTGGCAATATACTCTAGATCAACAACACCTTGTTCCACTAGTTCTCTGATGAAATGATGTCTGATGTGCTTGGTTTTGCTGTGTTGCACAGGGGTCTTGGTAATATTGATTACAATCCTGTTATCATAGAACATGATTTGTTACTTCTGTGTTATTCAATAATCATTCAACATTTGCTTCATCCATAGTAGTTAGGTGCAACAGCTTCCGACAACAATATACCTGGCACATACTCCAACACTGTGACTAGCTGTTAAGTAAAGCAGACAACAAATCATGCTTCAGTACTCATATTGGTCAACACTTTTTCCCTTCTCATATTTTGTAATTTTGAGGGTTGAGCTCATCGGTGTTCTGACTGACTTTCCATGTTCCATTCCAAACTTCTTGACCAGATTATGTGCATACTTAGTTTGAGATAGAAAATGCCTTTCTTCATCTGTTTGATCTACAATCCTAAGAAGAATGTTTGTTCACCAACCATACTCATCTCAAACTTAGTTTACATGGATAAGTTCCTCTAAGGTGGATTAGAAGACAATATCAACATAAATTTGTGCAATCCACACATGTCATGTTGTACTCTTTACAAACATGGTTTTGTTAGCACTACCATGTTTGTAACCCATATTAAGAAAGTAGTTGGTTAGCATTTCATGCCATGCTCAACGTATACTTCTTCTTGTAGTATATGCCATTTAGGATGCACTCTTCACATCCATCTTTTGTAGCACAAAGCGTTTAGCACATGCACTAGATAATAGTAATCTCACCAATTGTAGACGTGTTACTGGTTCAAGGTCTCATCAAAGTCTATGCCTTCAACCTGCGTATACCCTTGTTCTTCAAACTTTGCCTTATTTCTTGTGATGTTTCCATGCTCATCTATTTTGTTTCTCTAAATCCACTCGGTTCCAATCACATTCACTCCTGATCTGGGCACAAGTTACCGTATATCATTCCTTTTAAACTGTTGAAATTCCTCCTGCATGGCTTCAATCCAGTATTCCTTAACGATTGCTTTTCTATATTCTTGGGCTCTATGGCGGAGGTGTAGCATGCCATACCAATCATACCAGCCATTTCTCGGTTGTCAACATGCCTCTTTCTTCTTGTTTTTCTACCTTCTGTGATATCTCCAACAACTACATTCGTTGAATGATATTTCTTAACTAGGGACTCAATTTTCTTTGGTTTAGCAACTGTTTCGATATCATTCTTGCCCTCATTCTTAGCTACATTAGACTCAATATTGGTCTTACAATCATTATCGTATTTTACTTCTGTGCCAAATGTGTCGTCAACAAGCTCAATGTTTGTGTTCTTTGAGAACTCTTTGTTATGTTCAACATCTTCCACTGTGGCACATATGGATTCTATCATAACACCAGTTCTATTGTTGAACACTCAAAAAATATAGTTGTTCATGGAGTATTCCTAAAGTAAGCCTTCATCACTTCTTGCATTAGACTTCTCTAAATGCTCCCTGTCTTTTAGTATTTAGCATTTTTACCAAAGACATATAGATAACTTAATTTTGGTTTCTTACCCTTCCAAATTTCACAGGCAATTTTTTCCATCATAGGTCTTAGATAGATTCCATTGATTATGCAAGCTGCTGAGTTAGCTACTTCTGCCCACCAACTATGTGTCATATTCTTGGTATTCAACATGACTCTGATTATGTCCTGTATAGTTATGTTTTTTCGCTCAGCAACCCTATTCTGTTGTGGTGTCTTTAGTGCTGAGAATTTGTGTTGGTTCACAAAAATCCGAGAACATGCTATTTTTGAATTCCTTGCCATGATCACTTCTCAGACTATTGAGTATTAATCATTTTTCTATCCATTTGTTTGAACAAATTCTTCTGAAGGTTACAAAGGTATCGAACTTGTTTATGAGGAAATCTATCCAAGTGTATCTTGAGTAATCGTCCATGCACACTAGCGCATACTTTTTGCCTATAACACTTACAGTGTATGTTGGCCCAAACAGATCAATGTGTAGCAGCTTTAGAACATGTATTGTGGTTCCTATCTAAACATGCTTGACCCTAGTTGGTTTTTCCATTTAATTTTTTCTCTCTTTCAAACATTCGTATTCCTAAGACTTTATTTCCAAGCTTATATAGAAGCTTGTAGTTTACATGACTAAGTTTACTGTGCCACAGTTCTATGTCATGTACTTGCACAGCCGTACTAACCGTGTCTACAAGTACATTCATTTGGTAACAATTTTTTGTTGTTCTTGTCCTTGTGATGATGTACTCTTTAAATTTCATCACATAACATCGACGCTTCTCAAGTGCAATGTAGATCATCGTTACGTAGTTGCACTAATGCTTATCATATTTTCCTTCATTTCTTCCACATATAACACATTCGCCAGTCTAGGCACTCCTACATTAACGTTTCAAAGCTAACAACATTGTTTTTAACACCATATTGAACGTAACACTTTTGCAAAAACTTTAAGCAGTCAGTTAGCTACTCTTGCTTTCCACCCATAAAAGAAAAAAAGGCTAATATTTCTTTCCAGTCATGTGCCTTGAGCACCTACTATCAAGATACCACACAACTCATGTTGACGGAAAGAGACGAGTGTGCAACATGCCCTCTCAAGCTATGCTTCTCAATTCAAATCCAGCGTGTGATCTTCTCACCTTTTATGTAGCTTGGAACATGTGTTTGCAATCCTTCCTTGTCTGAGATCTTTGTTTCTTCGATTACACTAATGCCACATAGGTCCTATCAATATACAATAACTACAACCATTTGGAGGTTTCTTAGGCTTGAACTTGTTGATCATCTTTTTTTTCTCATCATTGGTCATGTTTGACCTTATAAACACTCTTCTAGGTTGTCTATCTTGTTTTCAACGTTAGTGTAATGTTCTTAACCAATATATCCAAGCCCAGTTTTCAGTCCAGTACGTCTTTTAGCTTGTAGCATCTTTTCAAGTTTGGCCTTGCCTTTATTCATACGAGTGATCCTAGAATCAGTGAGGTTTAGCCTCTCAGTTACATCCTTGACTTGAGCAATGAACTCATAATTCCTCTGTTCTAGGGACTCTTTCTATTTTGGAACATCCTACAAATCCTTTTTAAAAGCCTTGTTAATTTCAAGAAGCTTAACCCACTTAGCGTACATAAGGTTGTATTTCTCCTTAAGCTCTCCAAACATCACTTTTTCATCATCTTCATTACTAAAGGTTGACTCATCATCAACACTGTTTTCGGTCTTATGCAAGGAGGTATCTTTCAAGTCCACTACAACATTGAATGTTACCGTGTCATTGAGATCTGTATGATCACCTTCATCAAAGTTATTTTCTTCCTTCTTGTTATCATCGCTCAGTGTTTCGTTCAGTGATCTGTTTTTTTCTTTAGTGTGTTGGCACACTCTGTTTGTACATGACCAAACCATTAACATTCTCTACACTGATTAGTTTCCCTTTCTGTGTTGACTCATAATTCTTCCTTTCAACACGCATTTCGAGTTTTTGCATGTTATCGATCATCTTGTGTCGATTTTCTCCACTGGAAAAATTTGAAGGCCTTTGTGTTCTGCTAGACTTGCGAAGAAGCTTTTCAAAGTTCCGTGTCAATATCATAATCTCTTATTTGGTATAGGAAGCATTCTCTGAGCAGTTTGCTTCAGCTTTCAGCATCATGCCTTTGTCCTTGGCTTGTGTGTTCAAGTCATCTCATAGATTTGTAAAGACCCTATGAGATCATCAAGTATCATTTTAGCAACATTATTTACTTCTTCAACAGCTACAACTTTAGCATCAAATCTCAAGGTCTTCCTTACCAACTTCTCCTATGAGTATGTTTCTCCCACCTAAAATACTTTGTTGGCAATATGCCTCAGCTTGCTACTGAACACAACAATGTTATCATCTTTTTGCACTCTTAGTTCCTCGAACTGTGTTGTCAACATCTGCAGCTTGGAAATCCTAACTGTGCTAGTGCCCTCATAGACTGTTTGCAATATATCCCAAGGTTTCTTTGCTGAAGTGTATGTTGAAATAAGCTTGAACTATTCCTCATCAATACAAAAAATAATTATGTTTAAAGCCTTTGCATTCGCTCGAGCAGACTTTTTTTCTGCCTCAATCCATTCGCTTCGCAACTTAACAAAATTCTTGGTTTTCTTTTTTGCCTCGTCTTCAACCTTTTTAGTGGGTAGAGTCCATTATATTCTACAGCATCCCAGGGAGCATCATTAATGGATTGTATGAAAATCCTGGTCCTAGCCTTCTAGTAGGTATACTTGGTCCCCTCGAGCAGGGCAGGTCTAGTCACATCTTTCTTGATATACATGATGACCTAAACACCAAGTTTCCACGATCTCACCTGATAAGCAAATAGCATAATAGTTAGTGCCTTGCTTTGATACCAGTTGTAAGTTTGTGTTACAGGCTTGTCGTGTTAATTAATGTAATATAGCTATGTGTTATGTTAAGTTTGCAAAACAACATAAAGTAAACAAGCATAAACAAACATAACACAAGTAATGCTAATGTAGTTCGGCCAAACAAACCTAGATTAGGCCACTCTGAGAAAAATAATCCACTAAACTGATAAAATAGTACAAGAAAAGTACTTAACTCGTTAACACATCTATTGTTTTCGCCAACGGATAGTGTAAACAGCCTCTGCACAAAACACGACTGAACTCCCTTAAACCCTTCAATGATCTCCCTTGGCAGATTTCTGTTTATCTTGAACTCCCTTCAACCAACAACTACATCGTATACAACAAGTCTCCTTTCCTACAAAGGTTATTGGTTTCAACAAGGTCCAATGTCGAGAACTGTTAATAAAACCACCTAACACTGGATGAACATTGTTTATTCAACTATGCTGACTCCATGAACTTCATGATATTAAATTGCATAAACTCAAGTTTAGAGTAATGATAGAATGTTTTTGAATGCTTGAACAGTAGAATATTTCAGCTAACCCAAATTCTTCACCAATGAGTTCCTTAAATACTTAGGTTTATTACTCCTTAAGCAATCCTAAACCTTTTGTATCTTCAAATTTTCTTTGATATTAACAAAGATTTAGTTTCCTAAAATAACTAAGTTCTTGCAAAGTTAGATACTTTAGGATTTGTATCTTAATCAACTATGTATCAATTAGGAAACTTATATTACAAGATCTCTTGAGATTGTGCAGTGGATCTTTGTGACTCCAAAATAATGCCAGCTCTTTTTTTACAAATTTTCGATGGTCCCATGTTTAGTTGTCGTGTTGACTTCAGATAACATAACATGGTATACACGACACTATATGCTAAAATGAATTTTACTAACAGCCACAAATGCATCTAGTCATACCCTGCTTTTGGCAAAACGACCATATTTGATTGTCGAACCTTTCTTTCAAATCAGTCCACAATACTAGTGGATTTCTCACGGTAAGATATTCCCTCTTCAAATCTTCATGAAGCTGATGGCAGAGAAAGATAATGGATTTTGCTCGATTTTATGATGATGATTTATTATTTTGTATAATAGTGTCTATCAGACCAACTGCAGCTAGATGGATTTGAGAATCCAATGTCTAGGATAAATAATTTTTCCTGAACATATCAAGGGCTGAAAATTCTAATTGATAAGATTAGCCATTGAATTCAAATGATAGAAAAATACCTCTTTTCTTCTGTTGATTCAAACTTTAAAGCTCTAGTGGTAGAGACTCATCGTGTTGATAACATGTCTTGAAATTATTACGAGCATTGTAGGAAGATTGAAATAAATAAGAAGAAACTTAAAGAATAACTAGAAAATTATATAGCGAATAAAGGAGAGAAGAGAAGAGAAAATTAGAGAAATATTTATTACTTTTCTATTAGGTGTGATTACAACCGAGAGGTAAGGACCCTATTTATAGGACTCAGTGCATACAAGAGATAGGGATGAATCAGAGAGACTTATTATATCATAACAAAAGTATGATTTAAATTATATCATTTATCTATTTATAATATTTATTGTAGGATCGAGCCATATAAAGTGTGGTCACACTATCGTGTTGCGTGAGCAGAATGATGTGGCTAAAGCTAACACAACTAACTGCTCAAACATGGGTCAACTTTGAAGATTATATTGGCATTGTTTAGAACTTTTGAAGATCCACTGCACAGCCTATAAAGATCACAAGACTTATACATCCTTAGATGTTGCCTGATCTATAAGGACACAAATCTTAGTGTGTCTAAATAATTAAGGAAGTACAAGTAGAAAGGAAACTAAATCCATTAAAAATTGGGAAGATCTTTTTGTGAGGAGGATTTAGGATTTCTTAATGGATTACAAAACCATACGTATTTAAAGATATTATTACTGAAATTTTAGGGTCAACCGCTCCATTATTCAAGCAATCAGACGGCAATGCATTTGATTCAAGTTTATGCATTCATACACTTTTAAGACCATGATGTTCTTCCAGTGCGAAGTGTTGTTCTATCAACATTAGACATTGGAATTTCTTTAAAGACAACTTGTTTCTTGGAAAAGAAGCATTGCTGCGGTTTCAACAATGTTGAAGGGAATGGAGTTCAAACCAAAACAGCCACATTCCATGGGGGGACCTTGGATAGTTAAAGGGATTTTAACAATGTTGCGGTTCAAAAGCATTGAAAGATTGAATGGAGTTCAAGTACAAGCAGTAATATTCCAATATGGCCCCTTGAAAAGTTGAAGGGATTTCTACTATGCAGTGTGCAAAAGGAGTTTGTATTTTTCCAATAGAGAAACACTAGAAGTGTTAATGAGTTAGGTATTTCTTGTAATGTATTATCTATTTATAGTGGATTGCTTTTCTGGACGTGGCCCCACAAACGTAGATTAGGCCGAACTGCGTTACCAATTTGTTGTGTTGTGTGATTTATGTTTGTTTTTCTTTTGTCACACTAACTGCTTAACACGAAACTAACATTGCACTATAGATCTAAGTAAGAACTTTCATCTGTCCCTACAAAATATCATCTCATCAGAATATCTATATCCTCAGATAATCTATCTCTTTAGAATATAGAGTTTTATCTCAAATATTATTGATCTCTTATGGGCATCCATATCGATTATTTAATTCATAACATCTTTAATGAATTCTAGATTAATTTTTTTACTATCATATATAATATATTTTATTTATACAAATAGATTCTAACATATATATAAATTTAAGGCATAAATTAAACAAATTTTTTTAGTAACTAAAATATATACTCAGGAAAAAATATGTATTAATAATTTATACTAAAAACTATTTTTTCCAAGAGAGATTATGGTACATTTAATTTGCAATATTGGTGTTAAGAATAAATTTTTTTAAAAATCTTTTTAGACCCTATATATTTCTAGTTTTCCATTTAATCAAATTGATCCCCATAACTTTTTGTAATAGTATATTATGCTCAATAATGTAACTATATATTCTCCATTTTAGAATGCTAACTTACTTTTTTATTTTTTATTTTTTATTTTTTGGCCTTTTCATACCACTTGAAAAAGCCGTTAATGTGACCAATGGCTCCAACAGATCCACTTATCTTCATTATAATTGGCTACGATTACTTGAAGTCTTCTAGGACTTTAGGAGCACTGTAGATCATTAGAGAAAAGAAAATATTAAAAAGAATACTTCTATTTATAGAGAGATCACAAAATATTTTTTGTTAGTGAAAATAAATTTGATCATTTTTATATAGTATACATATGCCATTTTATTATATTCTAATATTAAATTTTAATATTAAGAATGTCATAAATAAAATATCATAGAGAATTTAAATTGTAAATTTATATGACACTATACTAAACAAAAAAAAATTCTTTTTCAATTCATATATTTAACTTTTTTTCTTTTTTTATTCATATATAACTAAAAACATAAAGATCCTAAAACTAGATCAATTATCCCAATATAGGCCATTTGTCCTATTCAAAAAGTTAATTAGTTGTGAGGGTCATGAATAAAAAATCTGTAATTAAGAAAAAGAGTGGATAAATCACATTAATAACTTGCATGTTACATATTGAATGTTTACCTATTGAGTTTGATTGTTATTTTCTTGTTCTTATATATATATATATATATATATATGTATACTATATAATATTTTTAAAAGTAAAAGAATATCTCTGTTTGATGCTGAGGTTTCGTTTGTTTTATATAAACTAGTAGTGGAATTCTGAGTTAGCATAATCTGACCCAACCTAATCAATCAATTATGAAAACCATGCTTCAACTATATATTAATAAAAACAGGAAAAAGGTCGTATAACTTTTTGCACAAAAAAAGACAATTCAAAAAGAAGTATAACTAAAGAATTTGTTAGACCAACTACTACCCTGAAGGGGGGTGATTGTCTCTTAGTGCACCCCACCACACAAACAATTTTCTTTAAAAATTATCTATCGTCTTTCAATATTAGTATCTCCTCTTCCAATACTCTCAACCGCTCTCCATTTTTTTCTTTATATATTGAGAGGAGATGGGAGTTCGAATTCAGAACAGTAGAAAGAACCGTAAAATCCGATCGCATCTAAGAGGAGGTGAAGCGAACTTAATAAAAATTTATAAGATAGAAAGATTAGAACAACATTCAAGTAATTAGCTTAACAAACTGAACAAAAAACTGTTAATTTCTTAAGCCATTAGCTTGACTCTTAGAGTCAAAACACATAATTAATAAGTTGCACAAACTATTTTTAGAGGAAGGCAAGCTTAGTGAAAATAAAGCACGAAGAAGAGACACGAGATTTTATAGTGATTCGGTTAATTCTGTGCATTCACTTTTTTTCAAGAATACCTTCTTGATAAAATAATATAGAAATAATAATAGTAATCCAATAAAAAAACATATATAAATAAAATAGAGAAAAAAAAATCTTAAATCGCAAATTAGAAATGAAAAGGAATTGTTGACGCATGTATAAACAGTTTACTTAAGATACATTCGTTCTCTCCTCAATATTTGATCTGTGAACGTCTATCTCACAAGATAAAATTGAAAAACCTTGAGAGAGGGAGGGGTTGAATAAGATTTTTGGCTAATTAAAAAACTTTTGCACAGTTAAAATATAGAACCTATGATTTTGTTTGAAGAAGAATTTAAGAACTCTTTTTAATAAAATTCCTAACCAAACAAAATTTCTTTTATAAAGAATGCTCAAACAATAAACATATGGGCAACAAGCAAAAACACAAACACGGAAATAAAGAATTTATAGTGGTTCACTCCCTCAATAGATCTACATCTAATACTTTGAGACTTAACTCAAGGATTTTACAAATTCCACTAATCACAAGCTTTAACAAAAACAACACAAATGAGGATCACCCTTCAAGGGTTTTGCACATGAACCTGGAAGATCCCAAATCAACACGAGATAACAAAATATCAAAGGATCACATAAAGGGTTTTTTGATAACAATTTAAGATGAGGGAGTAGAGATAGAACAATATTACCAAAGAAACTTGATAAGAAAATGATACAACTTTGTGAAATGCTTCTACAAGCTTCCTTTTCTCCTTCTTTGAAGAATTATCAATAAATGTAGCTCCAAGAAGTTTTTCTTTTGAATTTTATATAAGATAAAAAATATACTCTTTAATGCTCTTAAATGTGTTCAATAAAAATTCTTCAACAACAAAACATTTATGGCAGATCAAAAGCCCTTTTATAAGTGAAGGTAAAAAAACTAGCCGTTATAGCAACAAAGGTCATTCTTTTTATAGCAAAAACAGAAACTGGACATCCTATTTTTTAAATAGGTTGTCTGGACTTTTTGGAAACAAAAAAAGGATTGCCGATTTCTTTAAAAGACTTAAGAAATTCAAACGCCCGATTTTTATAATAGGTCGTCTAATTTTTTGGGAACAAAAAATAGGACGATTGATTTTTGTAAAGGACAAAAATAGGATAACCGATTTCTTTAAGAAGTTTAAGAAATTCGGGACGTCCGATTTTTCAAATCGGATGACCGATTTTATGAGTCTTCAAAAATAATTTGGACGATCGTTTTTAAAGAATTGGATGACCTATTTTTCTATGTTCCAGACATTGTAAAATGTTTATAAAATGCACATTTTCCATTCACTTTCGAAACATGTATTCTTGATGCAAAAGCTTATAAAACACATAACAACTTTAAATCCTCAAAGCTTTATCAACAGCACTTAGTTTTTCAAGGATAATTTACCAAACAATGTTTCTTCAAAGGAGCGAATCATAAATGATCAAAAACTCAAAGAAACAAGTTAGGGAGTTTTACATATATACCTTATAAATAGCTTATAAAGCTAACCCTAACAATTCTTCTTGTCTTCAAGGTCTTTAACTTAATTACTTTGTCTTCATAAAGTCTTGTAATCTTGAGTGATCTTTTGCTTTATTGTAGATCATCCTTGAGACTCCTTTTGTGCATTTTTGGTTCTTCCAAAACTGCTTCCATAATCACAAAGCATGAGTTAATCATAATTAAAATACTTAAACAAATATGTCCTTACGGCTTACAATCTTCCCCTTTTTGATTATGACAAACAGAGATGCAAGATGACAACCATATATAACAAAAGAACATAGTTAAGCCAAGAGAATGCTTCAAAAGATCAACATTAAGAACTAAGTATATCAAAAACATGAGTGAGAGAGAGAGAGAGAGAGAGAGAGAACTCCCTCTTTTATATAACAAAAGAACATAGTTAAGCCAAGAGAATGCTTCAAAAGATCAACATTAAGAACTAAGTATATCAAAAACATGAGAGAGAGAGAGAGAGAGAGAGAGAGAGAGAGAGAGAGAGAGAGAGAGAGAGAAAGAAAGAACTCCCTCTTTTATTTTGAAAACAAGCCAATGTTTGAAAATAGTTATAAAAAAAAAAAAAAACTTAAAGCCCCTCCCCCAAGACATGCTTCACAATAAATATGGCAAATTCAAGGTCATATAAAGCAAGGCATAATACATAAAGCTTTATACAACTCAAAGCATGCTGCCAACACAATCTATCAAAACATCGAGGCAACACAACTCTAGTCATCAAAACAATATCAACAAAACAATATGCATCTCATATATCTCCCCCTTAATGCGTCAACATAATGCCATCAACAACGTAATGCATCTTATATTTTTCTCCCCCTTTTGTCATAACTCAAAAACCATAAGAAATATAAGGGAACAATGGTAAAGAACAATGGAGCTCTCATCATTTAGATATCCTCATCATGTTCCAAAATAAGAAAAGAAGACAAAAGTTTCAAACTAAGACTTCATAAGCAATAAATAGAGAGAGAGTAGTAAAAGATAATGAGAAAAATTCTCCCCTTTTGTTTTATTTATAACATCCATCGTTGGAATAGAAAAATCGGTCAACCGGGTTTTAAAAATAGTCATCCGAAATTTTGAAATCATAGGAAATCGGATGTCCGATTTTTTTGGGTGCATTCAATTTTGTAGTCCGAAACTCTCAGCTTTTTTTTTTGTGAAGAAAAAGAAAGAATTAAAACTTTAAAGGAAAAGCGGATGTCCAGTTTTTTTTGGACTCGTCCAATTTTGTATTTCGAAACTCTCGCCTTAAAAAGTGAAAAAAAATTTGAAACTCAAAACACACATTAGTTATGAGATTTACCAATGCCAAGTAATTTCCTCAATTAACAAAAGCGATCTTAATAAGGGGTTTTGTAAAAATATCAGCAATTTAATCTTCTGTGCAAATGTATTCTAAAAATACATCTCCTTTGTAACATGATCTCTTATAAAATAATATTTGATTTCAATATGTTTTGTTTTTGAATGTTGCACATGGTTTACAGAAAGATTTATAGCACTTATGTTATCACAAAATAGGTATGTTTTTTAAAACAAAACTGAAATCAAGTAATGTATGCTTCATCAAAAGTACCTGAGCACAACAACTTGTTGCTATGTATTCGACTTTGGCGGTTGATAAGGACATTGCTTCTTGCTTTACCAAGACACTAAACATCCCCCGAAGAATTGGCAATTTTCGCTTGTACTTTTTCTTTCTACCTTGCATCCGACATAATCTATATCTATGTAAGCAATAAAATCAAAGCAAGATTTTTTAGAGTACTATAAACCATAATCATAAAAAGATATTAAATATCTTAAAATACGCTTAATAGCTATTAAATGAGATTTCTTGGGGTAAGCTTGGAATCTAGCATACAAATAAACGGTGAACATAATATCCGGCCTACTAGCCGTTAAATAAAGTAAGCTTCCAATCATACCTCTATAGCATTTTTCATCCATCTTTTTACTCTTTTTTTGTCTTTGTCGAGTTTTAACGATGAGCTCAGTGGAGTTCCTATTCCTTTTGCATCGTTCATCCCAGACCTTTTGAGAAGTTGCTTTGTGTAATTCTCTTGGTTGATGAAGATACCTTCTTTGGTTTGTTTAATTTGAAGTCTGAGGAAATATGTCAATTCTCTCATCATGCTCATCTCAAACTCCTTTGCATTAATCAGGCAAACTCTTCACACAAGCAAACATTAGTGGCTCCAAAAATAATATCATCTACATAAAATTTGGACAAGTAGAAGATCATTCTTACAAGAGGTTTTTTGTGAAAAGGGTTCTATCCACCACACCTCTTGAAAAATCGTTTGAAAGGAGAAAACCACTTAGTTTTCATACCAAGCTCTTGGAGCTTGTTTTAAATCATATAATGCTTTTGAAAGTTTAAAAACATAGTTTCAAAATTTTTTATGTACAAAACCGGGAGGTTGTTAATATCACCATTTAAAAATGCACTTTTAACATCCATTTGAAAAAGTTTGAATCCCTTAAAACAAGCAAAAGCTAAAAGCATTCTTTCAGATTCAAGTCTAGCACCCGGAGCAAAAGTTTCATCAAAATTTGTGCCCTCTTCTTGATTGAATCCTTGGGCAACAAATCTAGCTTTGCTTCTTATAACTTTTCCAGATTCATTTAGTTTGTTTCTAAAAACCCATTTTGTACCAATAGTGGGTTGATTACGAGGTCTTGGGACTAAAGTCCAAACTTGGTTTCATTCAAATTGATTAAGTTCCTCTTGCATTGCAATTATCAAAAACTCATCACATAAAGCACTATCTATAAACTTAGGTTCAATTTTGAGATAATAAAGCAAAGTTATCAATGAAATACCTCCTTGTTCTTACCCCTTGTGATACATACCAATGATTTCATCTTGGGAGTGTCTCTTTGGATCTATCACATCTTGAGGAAGATTTTAGTTTCTTGATTATTTTCTTGTATCACCTCAATCTCCTCTTCCTCCTTTGCATGTTCCTCCATAGCTTGAGTGTGCAATGGTTGGTTGCTCAAAGAACTATCTATACCATCATCGTTATCTTTCTTTTCAAAAATGTTAGATTTATAAAGTTTACATGAATAGACTCTTCAACACATAAAGTTCTTTTGTTATAAATCCTATAAGCTTTCTTGTTTAAAGAGTAACCAAGAAAAATTCCCTCATCGATTTTCTATCAAACTTTCCAAGGCTGTCCTTGGTGTTTAAAATAAAACGTTACATCCAAAAACTTTGAAATAACCGAGGGAGTTTTGTTAAAAATAAGTTCAAAAGGAGTTTTCATAAAAAATGGTCGCAAGAGAACACAATTCATCACGTAGCAAGCGGTGTTAACGGCCTCGACCCAAAAATATTTTTATAGGGAGTTTTCACAAAGCATTGATCTTGCCATTTCTTGTAAAGTGCGGTTTTTCCTCTCCACAACACCATTTTGTTGTGGGGTTTTAGCGGTTGAAAAATTGTGTAATACAAAATCATCACATAGTTTTCTAAAATGTTGATTGTTAAATTCTCTCACATTATCACTTCTCATAGCGATTAATTTACAATCGAGGAAGGTTTGAACTCTTTTGAAAAGTTTGACAAACTCTTGAAATATCTCATCCTTTTGGCTTAAAAACAATATTCAAGTGAATCTTGAAAAATCATCCACTATGACAAAAGCATTCTCTTACCACCAAGACTAGTGGCCCTCATTGGTCCAAATAAATCCATGTGAATGAGTTCTAAAGGTTTTGAACTAGAAATCGTCTTCTTTGGTTTAAAAAAGGTTTTAACTTGTTTTCCAAATTGGCAAGCATCACAAAGTTTAGTTTTCTTAAAATGTAGTTTTGGTAATCCTCTAACAAGCTCTTTTGAAGAAAGATGGTTTAGTAAATCCATGCTAACATGGCCAAGCCTTCTATGCCACAAAAAATGCATCATTATCATGAATCGAGAAACACTTTAAGTTTTGAGAAATAAGACCTTCAAGATGAAAAACATAGACATTTCCAACTCGTTATTGTTTTGTTTTCAAGCTTATCAATGATAGAAGAAGAATCACTTTCAAAATTTGCAACCATTATCACATAATTGACTAACACTAGGAAAATTGAACTTTAAACCATCAATTAAGAGAACTTGCTTAATTAAAGAAGAAGAATCGTTACCGATATTACCTATACCAATGATTTTTCCTTTCTTCTTATCTCTAAAAGTGACAAAGCCACTTTCGATTTCCTTAAGCTCACTCATAAGAGATGCATTGATGGTCATGTGTCTTGAGCATCCACTATCCAAGTATCATTTAGTTGAGCTTGGTTTGTGTTCCTACAATAGAAGAAGTAGAGATGACTTTTGGTACCCATATTCTTTTTGGTGCATGAATTTTAGTTACCTTTTCTTTTACTTTCCAAATAGTTTTTACTCCCATTTCAATCTTTCTTTTTATAAAACATTTTGTAGCCTTATGACCATTCTTTTCACAATATGTGCAACAAAGATGTGAGAAGGATGAATAAGCTTTTACAAAGCAAGTTTGAATTGAAAGAGTATTGGAGTGATTATAACCAATATAATTTTTGTTAAATGGTGATCTTTGAGAAGCAAGAAGTTTTTCAAAGTTTTCTTTTCCTTTTGTAAATTTTTCAATACACATAGTGAGATGATGCACCTTTTTCTTCAAATCATTGTAATCAACCATGCATTTTTCAAGAGAAAGAACTTTTTCACAAAGATTTTTGTTCTCTAAGATAAGTTCTTGAAATTCTTTCTTTGAGAAATCTTTTTCATTTTTGAAAACTTCTAAAGATTCAAGAAGAGTTTTGTTTTCACAAACAAATTTTCAATTTTCATTCAATAGATCATCAATCTTGTTTTTTAAATCCTTGTTTCTTTTGGAAATATTTTTGAGCTCATCATACATTTCAATAAGCATAGAGTTAGGATCATCATCATCATCATTAATAGAACTAGAAAAGTTAGAAGGAGAAGATTGTACCTCACTTTCCTATGCCATAAAGCACATGTTGGCTTTCTCTTCTCCTTCATTCTCCCTTGAATCTTGATCCCAAGCTCCTATTAGGCCTTTACCTTTGTTCTTTTTCTTTACACCTCAAGCTTTGCCTCTAATGCTCCTTTTTCTTTTTTTTATGGCTTTTGGGCAATCGGCTACAAGATGATCGGTGCTATTGCATTCAAAGCACCTAGCCTTGAAGAGTAAGGAACTTTGTCCTCCTTTCTTGAATAGAGGTTTCTTCCCTCTTTTGTTGAAACCTTTCTTGTAAAATTTTTTGAATTTTCGAACCACCAAAGCCATATCTTCATCTTCATTACTTTCATCCTCATTATTAGATGAATTTGCTTGCTCTTCCTCATTATTTTAAGCACCACACCTTTTCTTCCCTTTTCTTCTTCTTCTATTTTATTTAATCTCTTTATCTTCATATCATAGGTAAGAAGGGATCCTATGAGCTTTTTAATGGGAAGAAGTTTCAAATCATTGGATTCTTCAATGGCAAGAGTTTTTGGTTGCCATTCCTTTGGAAGTGCATCTAGAACTTTTCTATTTACCTCTCCCCTTATGTATTCTTTCCCATATGCATTTACCCAATTTGTGATGTTGGTGAATCTTGTGAACATGTCACTAATGCTTTCATTTTTGTTTCGTCATGAATAATTTATTGTCTCTCATCAACATGGCCAATTTTGATTCTTTTACATGATTTGTGCTTTCATGAAGTGACTTCTAGCAATTTTCACATTTTATGAGTCTAATCGCATCTGCTCACTCTATTGTACTCATTTACATCTAAAGAACAACTTAATATATTCATGGCCTGAAAATTGAGAGTCATCTTCTTGAGTCAAATTCTTGACTCCTCCCCATCCTTTTTTGGGAAAAAAAGGCCTTTTTTCTACAATACTCCAAAGATCAAAGTTAATAGAGCAAATAAAGATTTTAATCAATGAGTTCCAAAATGTATAATTAGTGCCACTAAAAAGAGGAGGTCTATTTGTAGAAAATCCTTCTACATAAGGTAAGTTTGAAATACTAGTCATTTTATAAAAGATATTTTGCTTCTTAGGATGTTAAGCCTTTTGAAAGAAGACCTGCTCTGATACCAATTGAAAAACCTTAGAGGGGTGAATAAAGTTTTTGGCTAATTAAAAAACTTTTGCACAATTAAAATATAGAACCTCCGATTTTGTTTGAATTTGAATTTAATAACTCTTTTTAATAAAATTCCTAACAAAAAAAATCTCATTTATAAAGAATGTTCAAACAATAAACATATAGACAACAAGTAAAAACACAAAGAGAAAGACAAAGAATTTATAGTTGTTTACTCTCTCTCAATAGAGCTTTATCCACTACCTTGAGACTTAACTCAAGGATTTCACAAATTTCAGACCCTTCAAGGGTTTTGCACATGAACCTCAAAGATCCCAAATCAATACAAGAAAACAAAATATCAAAGCATCACCTAAAGGGTTTTTCACAAAACCTTTTATCACAATTTAAGATGAGAGAGTAGAGATGGAACAATATTATCAAAGAAACTTGATAAGAAAATGATACAATTTTGTGAAATGCTTCTACAAGCTTCCTTTCCTCCTTCTTTGAAGAATGATCAATAAATGCAGCTCCAATAAGTTTTCTTTTGAATTTTATATAAGATAGAAAATGTACTCTTTAATGCTGTTAAATGTGTTCAATAAAACTTCTTCAACATTAAAACATTTATTGCTGATCAAAAGTCCTTTTATAAGTGAAGGTAAAAAAACTAGCCGTTACAGCAACAATGATGATTTTTTTTTTTTTTTTGACGGAGAAAACAGAAACTAGACGTCCTATATTTAAAATTAGATGTCCGATTTTTTTTGGAACGAAAAAAGAATGACCGATTTTTGTAAAGGACAAAAATAGGATGACTAATTTCTTTAAAAGATATAAAAAAATTCGGACGTCCAATTTTTAAAATAGGTTGTCCAATTTTTTGGGAACAAAAAATAGGATAATCGATTTTTGTAATGGATTAAAATAGGATGAACCATTTTTTTAAAAAGTTTAAGAAATTCGGACGTCCTATTTTCCAAATCGGATGACCGATTTTATGAGACTTCAAAAACAATTTGGATGATCATTTTTAAAAATTGGATGACCTATTTTTATGTTTTCTACACATTGTGAAATATTTGTAAAACACAGATTTTCCTTTACTTTCAAAACATGTATTCTTGACGCAAAAACTTATAAAACATGTAACAAATTTAAATCCTCAAAACTTTATCAAGAACACTTAGTTTTTCAAGGATAATTTCTCAAAAAATGTTTCTTCTAAGGAGCTAATCATAAATGATCAAAAACTCAAAGAAACAAGTTAGGGAGTTTTACATATATACCTTATAAATAGCTTATAAAGCTATCCCTAACCATTCTTCTTGTCTTCAAGGTTTTTAACTTCATCACTTCTTCTTCATTAAGTCTTGTAATCTTGAGTGATCTTTTGCTTCATTATAGATCATCCTTGAGACTCATTTTATGCATCTTTGGTTCTTCTTACAAAACTACTTCCATAATCACAAAGCAAGAGTTAATCATAATTAAAATACTTAAACAAATATGCCCTTAGGCTCTCCCCTTTTTTTATTATGACAAACAAAGATGCAAGATGATAGCCATATAGAACAATAGAACACAGTGAAGCCAAGAGAATGCTTCAAAAATCAACATTAAGAACTATGCATATCAAAAACATGAGAGAGAGAGGGAGAGAGAGAGAGAGAGAGAGAGAGAGAGAGAGAGAGAGAGAGAGAGAGAGAGAGAGAGAGAGAGAGAGAGAGAGAGAGAACTCCCCCTTTTATTTTGAAAACAAGCCAAGGTTTGAAAATAGATGAAAAAAAAAAAACTTAAAGCTCCCCCTTAAGACATGCTTCACGACAAATATAGCACCAAAACATCATCAATAAAACTCAAGGCCATATCAGAAATAAGGCATAATGCATAAAGCTTTATACAACTCAAAGCGTGTTGCTAACACAAACTATCAAAACATCAAGGCAACAAAACTCAAGTCATCAAGACAATATCAACAAAACAATATGCATCTCATATACCTCCCCCTTAATGCATCAACATAATGCCATCAACATAATGCATCTTATATTTTTCTCTCCCTTTTGTCATAACTCAAAAATCATAAGGAATATAAGGGATCAATGAAAAAGAATAATGGAACTCTCATCATTTAGATATCATCATCATGTTCCCAAACAAAAAAAAGAAGACCAAAGTTTCAAAACAAGACTTCATAAGCAATAAATAAGTTCAGAAAATAGTCAATAACCAAAAAGAAAAAAAAAAGCTGTGAAACTTAAGTAAGTTAAAACATAAGGAATAAAACATAAGCTAATAAACTTGAAACTCCCCTTTTGTTTTGCTTTCTTCATTCCTTTGGAGATCCACATTGCCTCATTTGTCTTCTTCTCTTCCTCTTGCTTCTAACCTCATCACCCTTTCTTGAATATCCGATATTTTTCCATCTAGGGCATCAAACCAATTATTCATTTGGGCTTGCATAGAGGCCATCATCTCCATAAGTTGAGATATACCTCCAGATGATTGTTCTTCTTCAACCCTTTCTTGTCTCTTTTTCTGTCTCATCTCTCTTCTAAAGGTTTCCTCTTAAGGTTCTTCTTCACTAACCTCTTAATCGACATTCATAGTATCTTGCCCCTCATCATCTTCTTCTTTTTCTTCTTCCTCATCACTTTCATCATCGTCCTCTTGTCCTCCTCTCACCAATATACCTTCCTCATTCCTTGAAAAACCAATCCTTCCATATAAGATAAATCAACTCTGTGCCCTAGAGCAATCTTTCTTCTTTTTCATGTCCATTCTTCAAAATTTGTAGCTCCTTTGACAGAAATGAACCTTTCTGGTAGTCTCAATTCACTTGCCACTTTCTTCCCTTTTCCCTTTCCAGTTCTTCCACCTTTACTACTTCCTCCTTCTTCATAGTTTTCTCCCCTTCCAACATTTGTATTCTTGACTTTCACCATTTTAGAGAAATTGAAGTAAAAAAGGGATTAATCTTTGACAGAGGGAGGTGTCGGTTTTGAGGAGAGATAGAGTTAAGTCAATGGAGAGGATTTCAGAGAGAGAGTGGGTCGACTGTGAGGGTTTGCGAAAGAAAGAGTTGATGACAGCTCTTGAGAGAAACCGATTTTGGGTGTGCGTGAGAGAGAGAAACGGACGATTGAGGGTTTTTAGAGAGAGAGAGAGAGAGAGAGAGAGAGAGAGAGAGAGAGAGAGAGAAAGTAGTGAAAGATAATGAGAAAAATTCTCCCCTTTTGTTTAATTTATAACATTCGTGTTGGAAAATAAAAAAATCGGTCGACCGGATTTTAAAGACGGTAGTCCAAAATTTTGAAATCATAGGAAATCGGACGTCCAACTTTTTGGGGCGTCCAGTTTTGTAGTCCGAAACTCTTGGATTTTTTGGTGAAGAAAAATAAAGAATTTAAAACTTTAAAGGAAAAGCAGACTTTCGGTTCTTTTTTGGACTTGTCAATTTTTGTAGTCCGAAACTTTCGGCAAGTGAAGAAAAAATTTGAAACTCAAAACACACATTAGTCATGGAATTTACCAAGGCCAAGTAATTTCCTCAAATAACAAAAGCGATCTTCAGAAAGGGGTTTTGTAAAAAATCAGCAATTTGATCTTCTGTGCAAATGCATTCTAAAAATACATCTCCTTTTGCAACATGATCTCTTATAAAATGATGTTTGATTTCAATATATTTTGTTTTTCAATGTTGCATAGGGTTTACATAAAGATTTACAGCACTTAAGCTGTCACACAAAATAGGTATGTTTTTTAAAACAAAACTAAAATCAAGTAATACATGCTCATCCAAAGTACTGACTATACCAAAATCATCCTGACTAAATTTTCTAAGAATCTTGTCCACATAGTATGACTAAGTTAATATGAGACCTTTGGGTGACCTCTTGATTGAATGCCCAAAATAAAATTTGCCAGTCCCATATCTTTGATGTCAAACTTTGAATTTAGCATATTTTTGGTATGCTTTACCATCTCACCATTACTTCCAACAATGAGTATGTCAACAACATATAAGCACAACACTACATATCCATAGAACTCTCAACAGGCTTAGGTCAGCCTGATGCTTTTTCATCCCGAAAGTTTAGGGCTGAGCCGAGTTCTAGCCCAATTTTTTGGCCGAGCTCAAAACTAACCATGCTCGATTCATTTAACGACCCGACCTGTTTAATATATATATATATATATATAAACACACATACATATGTATGTATAACACACATACATATATATTCAATATATATATATAGACATACATATATATATGTGTGTTATACATATGTGTTATATATATACACATATACGTACATGTATGTATACACATATATACATATATGTATATATATGTATGTATATTGATGTGGATTTTAAAACCTTTTGGGAAGTGAATAAGGTTTTTGGCTAATAAAACACTTTTTGAACAATTTTTTTGGAATAAAACCTACAATTTTGTTTGAAAAAGAATTTAATAACTCTTTTTAATAAAATTCTTAGCCAAACAAAATTACTTTAAAAAACAAGGATTATATAGTAAGCATACAAAAGGAATATAAATCACAAAGAAGAGAGACAAGATATTTATAGTAGTTCACTCTCTCAAAGAGTTACATCCACTACCTTGAGACTCAATTTAAGGATTTCACAAATCCACTATATTTAAAGTTGTTTACAAAATACACAATGAGAATCACCCTTCAAGGGTTTTACACCAAAACCTCAAAGATTACTCAACTCAATAGTACAATAATTATCAAAGGACCACCCAAATGGTTTTCACAAACATTTGATCACAGTAGAAAATAGATGATTAAGGAACAATGTAATCAAATGAGCTTGAGAAGGGAAAGATACAACACAATTGAATGCTTCTACAAGCTCATCTTTTCTCCTTCTTTGAAGAATGATCAATAATGAAGCTCCAAGAAGATTTTTTTCTTTTTGTTTATTTTTGTGAGATAAAGATGTTTTTAAGAATATTAAAGCTCTTTAAATGTCCTTAAATGATCTCAAATTTGTTCTCAACTTCTTAGCATTTACTATTGATAAAAAATCTGTATTTATAAGTGAAGGAAAAAACTAGCTGTTATTGTTTGTAATGGTTAAATTTTTAACAGTAAAAATAAAAAATCGGACGATTGGTTTCTAAAAAAGAACGTATGATTTCCTTGTAAAAGGAAAATCAGATGAGCCCTTTTTAAAATAGAAAGACTGATTTCTGTTTTAACAGAAAAAATCGGATGACCCTTTTTAAAAACGGACGATCGATTTTTCTATAACTTAAAAAATTGGACGACCGGTTTTTCTTTTACTTTTGAAAAATTGGATGATCCTTTTCTGAGAAAGAATTGACAACCAGTTTTCCTTAAACAGAAAGAACTTTCCTTCACATTTCAAAAACATGTATTCTTGATACTCTTTAAAATAAGTAAACATTGAAGAACATGAAAAACTCCATCAAGAATACGTAGGTTTCTCAAGTATAGTTTGTAAAAAATATTTCATCCAAGGAGCTTCCATACTTGATCAAAAATCAAAGATAAAAGTTAGGGAGCGTTACAAAATACCTTAGCATATCCCTAACTAAACTTTGTCTTCAAGGCATCCATCTTGATCACTTTATCTTCATTGATTCTTGTTGGCTTGAGTGATCTTTTACTTCTATGTGGAACACCCTTGAGACTTCTCTTGTGCAACTTTTGTTCTTCTACATAAAACTATATCTACTTATCACAAAGCATAAGTTAATCATATTCAAAATATTATAAAAGTGCCCTTAGGGCTTACACTAACACTACAGAGTTGAGTTCAACCTAAGTGTCGAATCTCTCAAGGACAATAAATGCAAAAGTACAAATTGCGTCTCTAATGTTTAGTCTAAGAAAATATGGACGTTGAAAACGAAATAATAAAAGACAAACTGGAAAATTAACCAACTAAAAAAGTAATGAAAACTTAGGATTTTAAAAATTATTAAAAAAAAGACTTTGAATGGCAGAATACCCTAATCATTTTTACTAATTCAATTGGAAAAACTTTTATGAAAACAATGTTGAATTAATTAAGTTGGGTCATTACTCTAGTCGGGTAATCCCTAGCTCTAGGTGAAAGCCTCCCTACTCACTAACCCTTAGAGGAAAATCTCTTTTCTCCCTAACAAATTATGAGCTCAATAATATTAGGTGATTTAAAGGACCTAAAAGTACAATATCGTATCTCTAGTCAATTGCCTCAATTAGCCCCCAATTGGTTTCCCTAGATCGTTCTTCCTATTTAAATTCCAAACAACCTTGCAATTAATCTAACCTCTTGACAACTAAACTGCAAACAAGCACAATTGAAAGGCAACTTAAATCAAAACAAACACCAAATTCAATAAATTAAACCAAGAACTTCATAATCAAGAATTAGAGTTCAACCTTTATTCAAACATAAAGAACTACTCACTATTCATTATATAAAAACTGAAATTCAATATTAAAATTCAATAACAAGAAAGGAAAACGAAAACTTAGGATTGAAATTGAAGCTGCAATCATCATTCCGAACGTCGTCCAAGTTCGTCTTTCGAGTCGCCAAGTTGAATATCGAAATCTTGAAATTGTTCTTCAATTCTTGAAATCGAATAAATAAACTCGCAGAAATCTAAAGAGTGTTTAACTAATTGAATGTACAAAAGCTGGATATTAAAGAATTGTTTAATCTAATCTAAACTTAATTATCTAATCTAAGACCTAACTAATCCTATCCTAAACCATAATTTGTATATCTCAAATAGCTGCAGAAAAACCTCTTATATAGAGGAGAAAATTACAAGAAAACAGAGTTTGAATTGGATTTAATCGTCTTGCTAATTGAGGCCTACCACTGACAGTAGGTAGAGCCCTACCATCTGCAGTGTGGTTCTATCTTGCCGATGCTTATGACCCAAGGAGCTACCACCAACGGTAGGTTAGCCTACCTCACGCGGTAGGTCAGCCTCTTTGTTGCCGACGGCTTCGTTTTCGTTGTTTTTGCTCTGTTTTCGTTTCATTTCATCATTTTCTCTTCCGGAGGACACCTAAAACAAGAATAAGGGATATTAAACTAAAATACACACTTTTACATATCAAAACATAAAAAAACGATGAAATTAATATATAGAAAATATAGACAATTATGCACATATCATATATATGTATGTGTATATATACATATAATATATTCAAATTCGTAATATTAGTGTAGGATATCGTCACACCAGGTTTGCGGGCACATGGTCGTGCTGCATGAGTTAGATGAGTATGAATTAAGGTCAACAAGACAACACAACATGGGTTCCCTTAAATATTGTATAGTCATTGTTTTAGAGGTCTTGAAGATCTTGAAGATCTGCTATATATCATATGAAGATCGCAAGTCTCCTACTTCCTTAAGTGTTGCATGATAAATAAGCACATAAGCTCTAGTGTGTCTGAATAGCTAAGGAAGTACACTTAAAGAAAGAAACTAAATCCTTTGTGTATCAAGAGGATCTAATTATGGAAGGGATTTAGGATTCCTTAATGCATGAAAGAACCCGAAGTATTTAAAGACCTATTTGCTAAAGATTTAAGGTTAGTCATTCATAATTCCAGTTGCATCAATTAAGCATTCAAACGGTAATTCATGCGATTCGAGTCTATACATCCATACGTCTTGAATACCATGACCCTTCTCCATTATTAAGTGTTGTTCTACCAACATCAAGCATTGGAGTTTTCTTTGAAGAAAAACTTGCTTCTTGGAAAAGAAGTTTTGCTGTTGTGCAACGGTGTCGAAATTGGACAGAGTTCAAGCCAAAGTAGCTGTATACCAAGGGGGAGCCTTAAGAGTTAAAGGGAGTTCAACTGTGCTCTATGCAAAGGAAGTTTGCATTAGATCCAGTAGAGAAACACTAGATGTGTTACAGAACTAAGTGTTTCTTACACTATGCTATCGATTTAAGGTGGATTACTTTTCTGGGCGTGGCCCCAGAGACATAGGCTTAGACCAAACTGTGTTACCAATTTGTTGTGTTGTGTCTTGTGTTTATTTACTGCTATCACACTAACTGTTTCACATAACGCTTACATAGGAATCTAATTACACTACACAATAGACCTATATACGAACTTTCAAAAATTATTACTTTCTAATCTCTATACATTTATGTTTATAAATGTAAGTAATGATTAGATCTTAATATACTATGTATTATGTTAGTAACTTAAATTTGTATAGTTAAGATCATGATATACATTATATACTAGATTATCTTTTTGGAAATTTTTTAGGAAAAAAAAAAAAAGAAAAATTCGAGCCAAACCCGAACTTGGCCCAAGCCCATTGGGGTTTGGACTTATCCATATTGACCTCGTTCGGCCTTGGATTGGGCTCAAGCCTAGTGCTAATAGTTCTGGTCTGGGCTCGAGCTAAGCAAAGATCGGCCCGTTTAACCCGATTGACAGCTATACATATCCATTGACATTAGTTTTGACATACACACATTTGTCACACGTTAATTTTAAAGCCATTTGTCATCATGACGTTGTCAAAATTTTCATGCCATTATTTTTTGGCTTGTGTAAGTCCATACAAAGACTTCATCAATTTATGATTTTCCTTTTTTCCCTGGAGCTACATGACCCTAAGGTCTTTCCATGTAGATCTTCTCACCAAGATCTTCATTTAGAAAAGCTGTCTTAACATCCATTTGATGTACTTTTGGACTTCGCAAAGAGATTATTGCAAGTATCATCCTTATGGGAGTTATTCTAGACACACGAGAAAACGTATCAAAGTAGTCAAGACCTTCCTTTTATCTATACCCTTTTATAACCAATCTGGCCTTGTACTTGTCAATTATTCCGTCTGCTTTCATTTCCATTTTAAAATCTATTTGGAATTTGATAGTTTAATTTTTGGAGGAAGATCCACTAACTCTCACACATGATTATGATTGATGGAATCAATTTCACTTTTAATAGTATCTTTCCACAAAGACCTTTCAGTAACCATATAGATCATAAAATCCAGTCTGAAAGATTTTTCCACCCCTGCCCTTTTGCTCTTTCAAGGTTCTTCCTCAACTTTAACCTCTTCTTGAACATCTAGACTACTTTCATCTAAAGTTCGTTTTGATGAACTTTTTCCAACTTTCCTATACTTACAACGGAATTTATTTTCAAAGAATGAGGCATTTTTGTATTCCAATATCGTATTCTTGTGGATGTAAGGATTTTTGGATTCGTACACAAGGAACCGATATGCATTTCTATGGTTTTCTTCGCCAATGAAAATACGGTCCATCGTTTTGGGACCTATTTTGTTTGTTTAGGTAAAGGAGCCATTGCCTTTGCAAGACATCTCCACACTTTCAAGTAGTTATAGGAAGGTTTTCTTCCCTTCCATGACTCTTATGGGGTCTTATCTTCTTTCTTGCGGGGCTCCTTATTAAAAGGTAATTGGCTGATAGAACAGCTTCCCCCACATGTTCTGTGACAACGCGAACCTTCCTAGCATTGTTTTCATCATTTCCTTTAGGTCTGGTTTTTTCTCTCTTCTACTCAATTGGATTGTGAGAGAGTATGTGTGGTGTCACATCATCAATAAAACTATGTTGTACACAAAATTCACCAAATGGGTCGACATATTCACCACCATGATCACTTCTCACCATATTAATATTTTTATTAAGGTTGGTTTCAACTTCCTGCTTATAGAGAACGATTTTCTCTATGGCTTTGTCTTTGTTTTTAAGGAAGTAGACATAGAAATGCTTTGTACTATCATCAATGGAGGTAATAAAATATTTATTCTCTCCTCTAGTTTGTATAAATTTTAAGTTATAAACATCACTATGTATTAGATCAAGCCGTTTGGTATTCCTCATAATAGATTGGTGTGAAGATCTTGTTAATTTTGCCTCTACACAAGTTTCACATTTATGATTTTGAGCAATGTGAAATATGTGTTATGAGTTAATTAATCCATGAGAAGTATCATAATACATGTTCAAGTTGACCATGCCATAAATTAAATGACTCAAGCATATAAACAGAAGAAGAAGCATCATTTGTTATTCAACACATATCTCTTATCCATAAACATTCCCTCCTTAGACAAAATTAGCTTCTGAGATTCAAATACCATATTAAATTAATGCACACTTATGAGTGTCCCAGAAACAAGATTCTAAGCTTCACTTCTTTCCCAAAAGTCATCATCAGAATCACAGTACCTTTAGTAGCATTTCCCATCTAGAGTTTTTCCCCTTTCTCAAGGATCCAATTTAGCAAAAGAGTCCATGTCGTAGCAAATATAACATGTGGCACCACTATCAAACCATAATTCTCGTAGGTTTGAGTAAATTAAGTTTACTTCATAAATCACATCATAGAGGTTAATTTTAGACACTTTTTTAGTAATGTCTTCCATGGCATTTGCCTCCTTTGTCTTGACTCTTCTCAAAAGTCTGCAATTGGATGAGTCATGCCCCATCTTATTACAGTTGAAGCATTTTTCTTAAAAGTTTGGATTCTTTGAAATATTGCCTTTCGGTCCCAACTTAGACCTAGTGTGAGGCTGTTTTCCCTTCTTGAAGTCTTTCTTGAGTTCCACCATGTTTACCTTAGCAACATTAGGATTTTCTGTATTGTAGAGATTCTTAGTTGCACCTCTATTATCTTCTTCAATTTGAAGTCTGACAATTAACTCTTCTACTGTCATTTCCTTTCTCTTATGTTTAAGGTAGTTCTTGAAATCATTCCAAGCATGGGTAGCTCTTCAATAATACTGCCACCTGAAAGGAATTACTTATAATTATCCTTTCATCAAGAATATTGTGAATGATCAATTGAAGTTCCTGCACCTGATTGACAATAGCTTTGGAATCCCTCATAATGAAATGCAAGATTTTGCCACTAAAAATTTCTTAGCACCGACATCTTGATATTTGTACTTATGGTCAAGTGATTCCCATAATTCTTCCGTCTTCTTAACATTGTACACCTTATATAGTGCATCAAATAAGCTATTCAGAATGTAGTTACGCCAAAGAAAATCAGAGTGCTTTTAAGTCTCTACAATATTGAAGGCAATAGTAATATCTAACTCATCCTCTCTAATAATAGGAGGATCATCCTTCAACCAACTGGCCAAAACTTATGTTAAAAGTCTTTTTTTTTTTTAGGTACTTTTGTTAAAGTCATGAATATAGTCAGAAACAAAAAATCAAAAACAAAATATACACTCAAGCAATTATGTTTACATAATAGAATCACAATTTGTTTAAAAAAACAGAAACACAATTAAAAATTAGAATAAAAGAGTTTTTTAAAAAGAACATAAATACAATTCTATTGAAAAAATAGAAATAATTCTCATTTGTATAGGCTTTTTTGTTATTTTTCCCCAATAACTTTTTAATTCCTTAGCTACGGTAACTTGTTCATCTTAGATTATATAAAACTAGTTTTGGCTTAAGATTGTTAGAAATAATAATAATCCGAAGAAAAAACAGATATAAATGAAATAGAGAAAATAAAAAAGCTTAAACCGCCAATTAGAAATAAAAAGAAATTGTTGAGGCTTGTGTAAGCAGTTTATTTAGGACAGATTCATCTTCTCCTCGGTACTTGAGAATCCATGGACTTTTATCTCTCAGGGTAAATAATAAACATTCAAACATGGTAGTAGAATTGGATAAACATAACGAACTTAAGCCGAGCCTTTTTTATCACCAGAATACAAACTTTAAGAGAAAATTGTTTTGGCAAATTCCTTTTTATGTTTTGTATAAAACAAGAATGAGATGTCTCTATTTATAAGGAGAGGAGAGGAAATGAGAAATGAGTTTAAAAAATGAAAAATAAATGCTAGAAGAGTTATGAACTTTAATTAAAAAGACAAGTAACTCACTTGCCATCAAATTCCAAGAAGCTTAAGAGTTACTTTCATTAAACCAACGTACATGCAAGTAACTCACTTGCCACCAAATTTTCATGCATTATTCTAAATACTTCTTAAGGATTCCACTAAAAATCGATCTCGTTCAAGGTGAGATCAAACTTTGCCTACTGATTTTACATAGATCAGGTAAGTAACAGCTAGGTTTGAGTATAAACTTATCAACTATTAGCTTCTCTATCCCGAGAGAAACTAAACTGCAAGTCTTTTTAATGGAACTTGCAAACTAAAACAGAAATAAAGAAGATAACAAATTTAGCACAAGAATTCTCAAAAACTTCAGAAACCATCTATTGCAAATGCTCACATTCTCTCAAGAGTGTCTCTAAAAATTTTCTCTATATGATGATGATGCACTCAGTTCTCCAAATACTTCTTCAATTTCAGTGAATTTTTCTTTCCGAAGTGCACAAGTTCTTCTCCTTTGATTTCCTCCTTTTATACTTAATTGAGAGTACTGCCACCTCATCATTCACATATTACTTTCCCACATTTAAGTAGGTAATCAGAACCTTTTTACCTCTTAATATCTCCAGCTTATTTGCTATAAAAAGAGAAACAAACTTTATGTGAGTCATATTATGTTAAAATAAAATAGGAAAATTTTAAAATAAGAAAATGGACCACATGGGAATACAAAGAGTAAGCAATGAATGAGCGAGTCTCGGGAATAAATCAACACAGTTGGCCCAATATAGTTGTTACACGTGCAAAAGTATAACCACCAAACAACTATAAGGAATATTCTTGGTCCCCACATGCCTTTACATGATAACCACCATTATGCTCATCTTATTGATTCGAGTTTAATACGCAGACTCTAGCTCAATTCTTTCTGTCTTAACAAAATAAACGAAATTAAAGCGACACATAACTCATTTTTTTAATCATAAATTTTTTTGGAAATTTATTAACCCTTGAGCCAACAAAAACCTCTAGTCTGATCTGTCATTGAGATTCTATGTAAAGTTCTATGTAACCCAGGAAAAATATTATAAAACTAAAGAAATATTATAGGAGATGTTATAGAGGATGTTACAAACGATTCTAAACCTTAGTTTGGTTAGCGAAGGGGGACGGAGAGGGGAAGAGGGATGGGGAGTGGAACCATTTACTTCTACTAGGGAAAGTATATTCATTTACTTCAAAATTGTTTGGTAAGAATGGGAGAGAAGTAAATCAATTGCGCAAAGTTAGGAATGTTACATATAGAGACTAGGAGTTTAGTTTAGAATAAGTTTGTAATAAACTAATTTATAAGAGGATAAAAGAGCTTTTTTAGCATCTTTTACGTATCAATTTGTCCATTTTGGGAGGGACTAATTTATTAACATGGCTCCTCATTTACATTCCTTCCACTTTTACGTTGCAACCAAACGAAGTAAATAGGACATTTACGTCCTGATTTACATCCCCTCCTTCTCCCTCCTTGATTTCGCCACAATCAAACTAAGTCTAAGTGTTGAGCTATTATATTACCATTTCCCCACTTTTTTTCTTTTTTTCTTTAGAAGAACAAGGATGGAACCTGGTGGACATCCCTTGATTGTACTAATAAGAAATTACAATAGAGTAAAAAAGGTAATGCATAAAATTTATCCAAAAGCAAAAGGAAAGCAAGGTACAAGAAAAAGTAAAACAAAGAAAACTATGACCTTATCAAAACAAACGGAAAGTAAAGAGTGGTAGAGATATCCATAAGTCACAAATCCTTAATGTTCGTCGGGAGATCCGGTGAATTGTGGAAGATAAAAGAGCTCCTTAAATTGCAAGCATAGTTTGCCAAACTATAAGCCACACACCGTTTCCTTCTCAGAAGATATGTGCAAAAGAGTAAGAATGTAACTGCAAAGTGTGGAAAATATATTGGAAAGTCCCATCAACCTTCCAAGGCGTTGATGTACTTCTAGAAAGAAAACCAACCGTAGAAGTGGAGTTCGTTTGAATTTGGAAATTATCATGACCACAAGAAATAGCTAGATAGATGAACTCCATGTAGAATCGCAGCCCCCTCAGCATCAGTATTAGTCCCGGAATCTCACAAGATAGAAGCAAAAGTTGCAATAAAGTCATCATTCTCATATCGGATAATATCATCTACCAAGAAAACTTCTGGATTGCCTCCACTTGCCGCATCCATATTTAGGATAATATCAGTTTCTGCAATATCCCTTCCCCGAACCACTGGAAACAAATTGAAAGATCTACTACCAGACTGAGCTGAAGGAAATGGTGTATTTATTGCAATAGAAATCTCTTTCAGAACACTTTTGAAGCTAATAGGAACCTTGAGCACAGGAAGGAACAATACTCTCATAAATGACCATAGGGAATAATTTGATTCAAACCCCACCCTTCTCATAACCATGGCTCTCCACCTTAGTTATATGCTAAGAAAAAAGTGTGATTAAGTGAATTTTTGATTTTGAGAAGTAAAATAAACTACAGTGTATCTTTGGAAAAAACAATATAATATCATTGCATTTTGGGGCAATAAGTGCAAATTAATAATTTTGAGCTGATGAATACATGATTAATTATTTTTTATATATATAATGACACTATAATTTATTTTAAAAATCACAAATCTATAAGATTGTTTTTGGAAAATGAATTTATGATATTCAATTGCATGTATATGAAATAGATTTAAACTTTTGCATTGTAATAATTATTTTACATTTATAAATACAGTTTTGAAAATCACTCAAAACATATATAATAATCATAAAAAATAAATCATTATTGCTGGTGGCTCCGAACTAGCTATAATACCAATTATTAGATTAATTTTGGCTTCGATAATATTTAGCAGTGGGGAAAAGTACTTAGTGTTAGAGCTAAAATAAAGCTATCCAAGTAGAAAGTGAAAGCAATAACTATCCGAGGGTATCTATGATCCTTTTTATCATTATCATAGTAAACAAAAGTTGGAGGGGGAATTCTTGGAAAATTCTTCTTCTTCCAGGTAGTTTAGTTAGATAGCTCTGCAAAGGAATCAGCTAACAGGTTCCCTTCTCGATATACAAGCTTGAAGGCCTAAACTCCTCAGCAAGGACCTGCAAGAGTTAAATATACAACATTATGCCTTAGATTAGTTTGGGAATGTAAAATAGATATAGCGGTGAGAGAATATGATTCAATTATCAGTTTATTGATACTAAAAAGCAAAATCACTCGCCCACAGGACTCTACCAGACTGTCCGACGATCAGGTGGAGGATGTAAATCATGGTGACTCAGCAGTCTTGTAGACTGGAGGCCAAGAACTGGTGTGCACAAGGAACTACCTCCCACGTTGGAGAGATTGAAATTCCCACACTGCCGCTGCCAGGATTTGAACCTTGGTCCTTGGTACTAGCTCTACAGCCCCAGAACAACTGAGCTAATCTTCGGTGCAGTTGCTCTTTTTAAGCCCTCTAATAATGCAAGAATGTTAAATTAGGACTTGGGTCTAACTCGCCTTTATAAGAAATAATTATTTCTCAAACATTAATCATGTGATATTCTCAACACACCTCTACACGCCTAGGACTGGATATCTGGAGTCCAACAACTGACTCTTATACCATGTTAAAATTTGAACTTAGGCCTGACTCACCCCAAAACGTACCTCAAGAGGAGAGGACTACCTAAGCCTTTATAAGAAATAATTATTTCTCAAATACTAGCCATGTGAGATTCTTAATAAAGAAGTTCAGCATCTACATTAACAAATTTTAGAGTACATCTGAATAATAAAGGTGTAACATCCCTTAACTGTAAACTATCTTCCAGGCTAAACATAGAGGGTATAGATGCCAAACTATATCATACAGCTGGGCAATTTGAAGGACTATAAAAATAAAACAATGAAACAAAACCAAAGCCCTATATTGAAGCCAGAGGACCACCAACGTGTCAATTTCCAAAGCCGATAAACCCCTTCACTCACTAAATTGCAAGGGGATAATAAATATAACTCGAGAATGTATAAGAATAGCGCAAAAAAATTCATTTTTTACTATCCACTTTCTCTCTCTAACCAACTTCTCTCTAATTTCAAACTCAAATCTTTCATATTCAACATAATTTAAAGGTAGATATGGATCATTTTGAATACTTTTTGCAAGAAAATATCGATTTTGAGGTAAGAAAACTCAAAAAAAATTTTCGCGACTAGACCGAGTTTCACCTAGATGGGCGAAATTCTCCAATGAGTGTCGCCTAACCTGGCGAAATTCTTGACAAAATTTCGTCCAGGTTGACGAAATTCATTGGAGAAAATTTCGCCCATCTGGGTGAAACTCATTCCTGTCACTTTTTTTTTAAATGTTAAATGTTATTTTTATGTTTTTTATAATTTTTTTAATTAATATATGATGTTTTATTAATTTGTTTCGTTTATGTTCTAATGTAATAAGTTGATGTAGATCTAAAAACATTTGAAGAATTTTTAGAAGCGGAAGAATACGTGGATCATGGGCACGTATTTGCAACAGATCAAATTTTAATTCGAATATAGAGTTGGTGGATTGGGAAAAAGAAACAGTGATAAAAGTGAACACGTATTTTATCGTCACTCGATATTTGAGATCAAGAACATCCGACCGTCGACCGTACGTTACATTGGCTTGCAAGCATGAAGGTGCAAAATCAAGAACAAAGCTGAGAGTTGGTGATGAAGAAGAAGAAGTTCCCATAAAAAGGTGGGGGGCTTATGGGACTAAACAGTGTGGTTGCCCCTTTAAATTAAAAGGCGAGCAAATGGCCATGAGTGAAAATTGACAATTATTCATACATGATAAGAGGCGCAACCATGCAATAGGTGTCTATAATCACGGTCACGCTCAGGCTACAAGACTAACGGAGGAGCAATTGATACAGATCGAGCAACTTAGGAAGACTCATGTGCCGCCATGTAATATGTTACAATTTTTCCGAGAACAAAATATGGGTTGTGTCGTGAGGTATGTCGCATTACGTTTAATAGGTTATTATAATATTTTAAATTTGTGTTCACGGTCTAATAATATAACTTATATGATTTATGTAGTGCATAGAAAATATACGATATCCTTGCCAACATGAAGAAGAATATGATGCAGGGGCGAAATGCGGTAGAAGAAGTTCTTTGCATAAGTGCTCAACGGGGTTATACGGTCTTCTACAGAAACTATGACAACAACAACAGCGTACTTAGTGATATTGTTGTTGCACACCCGACTTCAATTCAAATGATGAGAACATGGTCATATATAAACAAACAAGTAAGTTGCTTGTATACATTCTATTAAGTGTGACCGGCCATCCCGTGAACCCACTGAGAAGAAAATAGTTCCACTTTTCCGGTAGCAGCAGAATCGGTATAAAGAAAGGAGCTATGAAAACCCCGTCTAGCCCAATTTCGGTTGTCCCGCGAGGGAAGCTGGGCTTTTTTGGGCGGGCAGAAAAGCGGTGATCAGGGTCCTCTTTTACTTTCCATACCCATTCCTCTACTAAAAAAGGCAAAAAAGCTAGTTCTATGGGGTAGTGATGCAAAGCTTAGATTTGGATATTAAATGTATATTGATTGTTTAAGTTATAATATTAATAGGATTATGTTGAAGGAATTGTGATCTTTTAATTAATTGATAGTGTATTAAGGATGAGTTAGTGACACAAGTTAATTTTTTTTTTTCTTATTAATTAACTTTGGGGTAATTTTAATATGTTATATAAAGTATCTGAATTTATACTTTAATTTACGTTCAAATTAGTTTTTTTAGGGAAGAGTGTGTTTATATATATATATCTAACTATTTTAAAAATATATAATTATTTCAAAAATTGTTATTAACTGAGATATATTTAAATGAATTAGTCCATATACATTTGTTTTTCTTTAAGTTTAATAATTTATGTTTTAAGGTTTAAATTTAAATTTATGATATAAATTTTGTAAATATACAAAAATAATAGGATTATCTTAAAGGAATCGTGATCGTTTAATTAATATTTATAATTAATTAACGTTGATGATGAATATAGATAATTTTTTTATTAATTTATATTCGGGTAATTTTAATACTTAGTATAAAGTATCTGAACATATACTTTAGTTTATGTTTAGTTTAGTTATTTTTAGGGTTGAGTGCATTTTTTCATATATAAAACTATTTGATTAATATTTGATGAATATTTAAATAAATTAGATCACATCCATTTGTTTTTCTTTAAATTTAATTATTTTATTGCGTATGAGGATTAGGATTTTGGGTTATGTTGTACAGTTTCTAAATATCTTATTTGTCCTCTGTATAAAAAAAGTACAATATGCCATTATTGGAGGTCGTAGGGATGACTCCGACAGTTAAGAACTTCACTGTAGCAACTGCATTCGTGCGGAATAAGCAAGCTCCAACTTTTAGAGAGGTTCTTCAACAGATTAAGCAACTATATTTTTTATCAGCTGTATCAACAAGGAATGAGCAAGATTTAAATGCACATGAACCATGCATAATTACTACGAATAGGGAAAGCGGTTTAATGCATGTGATCGACGAAGTGTTTAGTAGATCATACCATGTGCTACGTAGAAGGCACATCGATCAAAACATATTGGCAAAATTAACTGAGATGATTAAAGATAAAGAGGTCACTTCACGGTTCATAAATGGCATATGGCATAAATTGCTGAATGAAATAGATGAGGCGGAGTACTTAAAAAAATTGGATAATTTGAAGACGAAGTGGTATAAAAGGCGGACTTCTTAATTATTTGTTTAATACTGGTTGATCCCCTGGCTCATAAATTCGTCAGAGTTTGGACAAGTCAAGTACTGCATTTCGGAATAGAGACCACGAACCGAGTTGAGAGTGTTAGTGTTGAAGCTATAGCTTTCAACATGCCATGGTGATTTGGATACTGTGTTCCTTAATATTGACTTGCTCATTGAAGGTCAAATTGCTGAGATTAAGAGTTCATTAGAGTATTCAAGGCTTAAAGAAAAGCATAATACCAAGAGTAATCCGATATTGAAGAATGTAAGTAATAACATTAGTCACTGACATTAAAAAAGATATGGGCTGAGATAAAGAGAGCTCTAGAGATCATTGATGATCTGAAAAATAAGTACAGATACTATTTGAGAATTTCACACGGCCTCCCATGTTCATGCTAGCTGATTACACGGTTCGAACACCTTCTTCCTATCCATTTGGACGATATTTCGGCTTTTTGGAGGACACTAGAAATTGGGGGTGCCATCCTTGTTCTCAGGAGAAGGACATGGATTCTGAGATGCGTAATCTTTCTTTTCTCTTGGATCAGATAAGTACAGGACACATATCTAAAGTTAGGGAGATGCGTCGTCTTGGAAAAGGGATATAAGTCCAGTTTTGCCTTCCGATCCTGGTATGACATTGACATTTACCCCTTAGGTTACAGCCACAAAAGGAAGACGAAAGACGAACTCAACAAAAAGGGACATGTCGTATTGGGAGCACATGTCCATTGCTCATAGAAAAGATACAGAAGTCAAGTGGTTCTGGTTCGGGGTCTGGATCAAGATCTAGTTTGGGATCTGGTTTGGGTTCTTGAAGGAGAGGCAGACCGTCTTGGGCTCCTAGGGGTAAAGGTAGAGAGCGTAATAATAGATGAAGTAGTTTATCATCACCAAGTTTTGTTATAGATCCATCTACTAGTTCCACATTCCCTTTCTCCGATACTTTCCCTAGTTTTGTTAATCCTTTCATGGAGAATTGGAAGAACGTGGAAGGGGATGGAAATTGTGGATATAAGGTTGTGGTCTACTTTGTGTAGGGAGATGAACATCAATGGCTTGAGGTCCGTAAGCAAATGTGTTTTAAGTTAGAACATATGACGAACATGTATGTTTCACTATTTGAATCAGTGGAATGGTATTATGAGCTCATACAGAGGACACAGTGGTGGGAAGGATATGCGCCTCCAGCACATTGGTTGGATACACCTGATTTTCTTTATTTCATTTCAAATGCATTCAATTTGTGTTTGGTCTTAATTGCACGAATAGGGTCCACGAGTGTATTGTCTTTGTACTCGCAGATGAATCAGACTGGAGGTATGATAGTTATTGGGTACTTGGCAGAACACCAACATTTTATTACTGTTAGTGTATATTTATTTTCTCATGTCCTTTTTATAGTTTATCATCACCTGAACGTAAATTAATATTATATCATCACCTGAACGTTATGCAGCTACACATGCGAGATGGATGCCTATTACCCCCTTTACATATGCAATAGCAATATCATTGTATTGATTGAATCAGTGGTTGGCCAGAGCCTTATTTTGGCAGGATTACATATTGGAGCACGAGATATGCTAGAGCATATCCATCAGGAGATCCCATTCATGTTAAGCATTGGTTGTTATTGTAATTAAATTTATTAACACTATCCATTATTTGTATTTTTGCCACTTTATATTTACTATATTTTATTGATAGTGAGTTTTCCACTTTTTTACTACCTTTCTCTATTTGTATTTATTCTACTTCATCATATATATTTACTTTATTTCGGCAGGTGTTTATAAGTATATTGACTTAAAAAAAATTATAAATATAGATAATCGCATGAAATGTCAGAGGAAAGTAAACATACTAAAGAAACTAATACATAAAGAAAGAAATGTCCAAATCATAGCATAAAAAAAATCAATCCAAGTGCGACGCACATAATAGTCCTTCATGATACCACATATCCTTCCGTAGGGAGAGTCATCAATGTTATCACGGACTATCTCCAGAGCGATCATGTCGAGGATAACTGAGGGTGATAGTAGAGCTCCAGTCGGGTACTATATGCTAAGTGGAAGTCTGTCAGGATTCTGTATCTTGGGATGGATGCGAGGGATAAACCACGGCATATAATCGTCTGTGCATCGACTCGGGGGTACATTAGGTACACTTGTCCATGTCTCCCTAAGCAGATGTGAAGGTGCTTCTAGCCACAACGCCTCTATAAATGTGTTCTTCACGACATACACCATGTTATTTGTTGGCCTATGAGCCTCCAAAGGTCGAATAGGATGTGTTGGAACGTATTGCTGGCACCCAAACTATCAGACAACTCTATCGGGCATGTACGGCTCAATACACTCGAAGTATGCAAGCATCCTATGCCATGTAGAAACCTAAACGTCCTACATCTCAGAAGGCTTATACGGAGTCCACCATACCTCATCTGCAGTCATCACATCTAACCATAGGCGGATGTCTAATAATTTATGCTCAGATTTCTACCCCAACATTGCATACTGCTGGATATACGGCTTACAAGACTTTGCTCCCGGTCTCACCGTTGGAGCAAATATAAAAAAATACATGTATATCCATGCCTAATAAACACATATAGAGCATATAAACTAAGGTATAGTATAAGTAAACCCTAAAACCTATTAGATCCATAAAAAATAAAAGCAAAGAAATATGACTAGTTATGTTTCCACTTTTATCGTTGAAGAGTGAACTTCCAAGTAAATGAACGATGTAACATGTAGCCCTAAACTCCGGGGAAGTCCATTATTGGCATCCTCTATAACTTGTGCCAACTCTTGAGCATTTATACCACTTTCAGAGTAGGTGATCCCAAGTCGCTCTAAACAATCCCAACCAGCTTGTCCCGAGAATACTGTAGATCCACAATATTACCATAAGCAGGTACGCCCAAAGTCAACTCGATATCATGTAACGTAATTGTCATCTCTTTCTAGGGCATATGGAAGGTGTTGGTGTCTGGCTACCACCTCTCTACAAAAGCAAATAATAACACTGCATTGGGGTGCCTGAACATGCAAGACCTCAAATGGATGAGTCCTTTCCCCTTGGCCAACTCTACCACCTCAAGTTCACTAGGGGCCTAGCCTGTTTGTGACACAAAGCTTAACTGCGACTTCAATATAACTCGCTCCTGCATATTAACAAAATAAATTAATACAAATTAAATTATATTATACTAAAAATAAATGCATAATGCAGCAATAAATAGTTCATATATTTACCTGTCCATGCCATATTGAACCAACAATATGTCCGTTGTATGAAGGGATAAGCTTTGGATCCTATAGACCTCTCTCAACTAGTCTTGTCTGCTCCCAACCTGCATGCTTCGCTTTCTTCCTCTACATAGGCGTCGTAGGAGGAATAGACTTCTCGGGTCTTTTTTGACGAGACCCAGCAACCTTACTCATCATTGATCTGAAATTGCCGGTCAACCCTTTACCTTTTCCCGGACCTGGCCTAATACCTGATGATGATGCAAGGGCCACAGATAAAGGCTCGTCCTCACCATCATCACTGTCGCCATCATCGTCATCATCCTCATGCTCAACCTGAACATCCTCCCTGCCGATGTTGAGATCCAATCATGTCATGCTCCTCTGAACGGTCCCTATCACCCTCTAACCCTATATCACCAGAATCCCTCCCTAAACAAGGTTCAAATGAGGGAATACCGTAATTAGTAGCTGTATAATCAGTCGTGTTGTAAGATGAATCGACCTGGACTCCTGACACAAGCTGCTCAAAAAAAGAAGCACCTAACTGCACCCTGTACCACTAACCTCATTTAATGGTGTGTGATGTTTAGTTTTATACAATACATGATCTTGGCCACAGAAGAATCATGTGGATACGGGTCATATGATGTAGGTGGTGGCTGAGATGGTAGATGAGAAGATCCATATATTTCACGGAGTATATGGATCGTGTGATGGGAGAGGAGGACAAGTCCTAATCTGTATATGAGATGGTTGGGTAAAAGTCCCTAGTGCACCAAGGTCATGATATATTCCAGGTCCAAGTAGGGCAGGAGTACACAGGATGTCAGATATACTGTGACGACCCCTCACACCACGGGATGAAGCAGTTATTGTACGCCCGTGAACTAGACTGGTCTTGTTTGTCACAGGATCTAGATCATCATCTCTCCTACGTGCTCCAGATTGAACCATAGGCTATTCTTTTTTTTTTTTAAATTCCATTGGCCAAGAGATGTTGAAGCTGCATAGATTATTTGGATTGTTGCTACTATCACTAACCAAGGAAAAAAGAGATAATGGGCGTGAGATAATAACTCTATATTGATTCGAACCAATCCATATGCTCCCACTTTTAATAAGATTCAGGCTAGAAGCATACAAGTATTGTAATGTGTTTTTCTGTGGGTATCTGGTAACTATGTATGTAGGCTATAATCTGCGATTTGACAGCAAAAGCAATAAAAAAATCCAATGTATAGTATTATTTCTAAGGCCACAGGATATGACAGATTAGCCGATGTTTCAAAATTTAATATTGGTTCATTAGAACCATATAAACCTATACCTAAAATTCCCATTAATAGAAAAATCGAGCCTAAACAAATTTCCAAACATATTCATAAATAATTAACATATATTTGTCTAGTTCATGTCTTATATTATTTAAATCTTTTTACACTATACATGTAACAAATTGTCTTTATTGTATTATTTAACTTCGTCTTTTATAATTTTTTATTATTTGAATTATATATTTTAATTACGTAATTTATATTATTTTATTATTTAGTTTTTAAATAATTGTATTATTTTTTTTGTATTATTATATTATTTTATTATTTTTTTAAGCCCGTTATTATTTCATTCACATTAGTTTATTATTTATTATTATTAATAAAGTGTAAACCGCTCTGTATATTTTCATAATTTGAATCAATATTAACTTCGTTCTTCATAATTGTTTATTATTTAAATTATATTTTTTAATTACGTAATTTACATTATTTTATTATTTATTTTTAAATTTATTCTATTATTTCTTTTGTATTATTATATTATTTTATTATTTTTTAATAAGTTTATTATTTCATTTACATTGCTTTATTATTTATTATTAATAATAAGGGATAAATCGTTGATATATTTTTATATTTGGAATCAATATTTACTTCTCAAATCGCTCTGTATTTTATTATTTTATTATTTATTTGTATATAAGTTCATTATTTTATTTATATTATTTAATTGCTTTTCATTATTAATAATGGAAATAACAGTTATTACGTCAATAATGTAATTATTTATTGTTAAAACTACTATTTAAAAGGGGTTGGATCATATTCTTTAAATTATTATCATTAGCCTTTATGTATTATTAATTATTATTAATTCAAATAATTATTTAAAATTATTATTATTCACAATATTATTTAAATATCTAAAATTAAGTACTTCATACTTTTTTATTAATATAATGTCTATTATTATATCAATTTATTTTTTACTACATAGTGCACTAAATTAACCAAAACAATAATCTACCATCACCATTTCTTTTCTAAACTATGAAATTAATAAATAAATTTAATCAACCTAAACATATATATTGATTCAAAATATAACATAAATAATTGTAAACTTATACTAACAAAATAATTACTGCATATTTAAAGTCAAATTATTCACGCAAACATAATTCATAATTATATTAAAGAAATAATTACAAAGTAAGCCATTTAAACAACTAATTATATGTATTCTAATTAAAAAAAATTAAATAACATGTCAAATAAACATGAAATTAAACATTTGTAAACACTAAATTAAATAACATAACATAAACAAATAAACATAATCATAATGTTAAAAATTTATAACACAAAACTAAATAAGATAAACAAATATTAAAAAAAACTTTCTAATAATTTCGCATAGGTTGGTGAAAAGCAGGCCGAATTTCGCCTAGCCTGGCTAAAATTTTTAAAAAAATTTGCTTGAACTGGTGGTCAAATGGTGTCTTTTTTGCTGGACCGACCGGGCAAAATTCAATCAAAACTGGCAGAAATTCAACAAAAAAAAAAAGACCTATTTTTTTTCAATCCAATGCATATTTTTAAATTTTAAACAGATAACATTGTAAATAAATGAGTATAGATCGAATTACTAACCTTTTTTTTATTTTCAACGGTCGGATCTTTCTATATCTGATATTGAAATTTAAACTTTTAGAGAGAAGGGAGAAGATTTGTTGGTAGAGAGATAAAGTTTATAGTGAGAAATGAAATTTTTTGAATTTTTTCGCACTATCCTTATAGATTTCTGAGTTATATTTACTATCCCTCAATTGACAATGCTCAAACCCTCCCATCAGACCACCAAAAGATGCTAATAATAATAATAATAATAATAATAATAATAATAATAATAATAATAATAGTAATAATAACAACAAAAAATGCCAAAAATATAGAAATTTACAAGCAGGAAAGGAATCCATCTTAAAATCATACAATATTAAAAGAGCGCCCAACTCGAGCGGCAACTCACAAATGCTGACGTTTACAGTAAAATTCTTTTGTGTTGAAATAATGACAAGTTCTTGACTTACTGCCTCCTAAATTGCCAAGCCGACCCCGAGGGAAAAGGGGAAGAGATAGGGTTGTAAATGCGTCCAAACCCTCAGGGTACCCCACACTCAGACTCGTACTTTTATAGTGAAACTTGGACCCAAATCCGGACCCATACCCTCCCGAGTATAAAATTTCTGAACCCAGACCCGACCCTCCGGGATCTAGGGCGTATGATATTTTTCTATTTTTTTCCTGTTAAATAAAAATATATCTAACAATGTATAATTTATTGATTCAGTAATTCTAATTTTTTTTAGTGAATTATAATGCTTTTTTTAAAAGTGAATTATAAAGCTGTAGGAGTAATGTTTTTCTTATCTATTTGAGGAAGAAAAGGAAGCTTGAGGCTTCATTATTTTCCAAAGTGGAAGTCAAAGAAATCAAATTGGTTTACTTTTAGTATAAATAGTTTTGCCGGTACTCTTCTTGAGGTATATTCATCATCATTGATCCCCCAATAAATTTTATTTATTTTATTCATATTATCAATTAAACGTTTTATTTTTGCTTAAATATCAATTAATATTTTTAAGTTGTTTACTAATTTGGACAAGATAACTTTATAATAAACACTACAGTGTCTAATATACATGAAAAAAATAACCAGTATAGACAAGATAACCAGTGTCTAATATACAAGAAAAAATAAAAATTTGCAGAGCAAAGTTCACTCCAGTCTCAACAGAACATAAAAACTGCAAAAATTCATAAGACTATAGAGCAAAGTTTCAACTGCAAAAATTGCAGAGCAAAGTTTCAACTGCAAAAACTCATTCAGCAAAAACTTAACACAAAAACAGAAACACTCTCAAGTCTCAAAAGAACACAAAATACTGAAACAGGCGGCGATAGAAGAAACACTCTCAAAAACAGATGGTAGAGCAAAGCAGCAAAACAGAAGAAAGCAGAGCAGAGCAAAACAGAAACATAAACCGAGAGCAGAGATTACCTGAGAAGATAGAAGAACAGAAACCGAGAGTAGACGCCAACACGGTGCAGATAGATGGCGGCGGCAGCTAGAGCCGTTCATAAGCAGGTGAAGAAGAAGCTTAAAGGTGAGAGACTGAGAGTGAAGTGAGAAGCAGCAGAAGCAAGTCAGCAACTGAAACAGACGGCGACGGCGGCGGCGGCGGTAGCCGTAGAAGATGAGCTGAAGAAGATGACAGTGAGGGGAGAGAGTTTGAGAGAGTGAGGTGCGCGGAACTGGGAGACTGGAGCTGAAGATGATTAATGTGAGTAGTACACGGCGACGATGGCGTCGGCGACGGCGACGGTGGCGATGGATGAAGCTGAAGAAGAAGTTAAGTGATGTGAGCTGTGAGGGGAGAGAGCTGAGATGAGTGAGGTGAGTGAGAGTGTAGTCAGTGTAGCATATAGTAGGTAGGGCTAAAGAGTAAATATAATATGTTAAAAAAAATTATAAATTATATATTAATATAATATAATTTATATAAATAATATAATATATAAATAATATTATTTTATTAATACGGGTATACGGGTCTGGACATCATCATACACTGTCCAGACTCATATAGCAGTATAAATACGGGCATGGATACTGGTAAGAATCTGCGGATATGAAATTTAAACTTTACTTGTTAAAACTGAATATGGATCCGCGCGAATACGGATAAAACCCGCCTCGTTTACAGGCCTAGGAAGGACAAGGGAGTCTGGGGTTCTTTTTCTCTTTTCTAAGTTATTAAGAGATGTTAGAAAAGAATTTGACATTTATGTTAAAAAAAGAAAAAGAAAAAGAATCATGTATTTATCAATTTCTTAATTGGGAGTGACATATTTTAAAAAAAATGCGGAATAGAATTGGTATAATTAATTGAAATTTTTTATATATTAGAGACTTAACATGTAGGGGCCGATAAATCTAACTCGGGAATATGAATGTATAGCGCGAAAAAAAAATCATTATTTTCCCTCATCTTTCTCTCTCTATACAGTTTCTCTCTAACTTCTCTCTACTCCTTCTCCACTCTAAAACTAAAATCTTTAACATTGAACTTGAATTGGAGGTAGATATAAATAATTATGAAGAATTTGTAGAAGAAAATATCAATTTAGATATAAGAAAAGTAAAAAAAAAATCCAAAACTGTGCTCGGATCACCCGGACGGGCGACCCGAACATGGGCGGATCGCCCAGATGGGCGACCAGCACACATCCAGGTCGCCGGCCCGGGCGACCGGCTCACATCTGGGTCGCCAGCCCGGGCGATCCGAGTTTTTTTTTTTTTTTTAAGGAAGAAAGAATTTTTGTAGGTATTTGGAAAACTTGAAACATGAATAGCTCTGCGATCGGATGTCCGTTTCACGCGTATGACCACTCGTTTTGATGTTCTCGTAAAGAGAAACGCAACGGCATCGTCGAAAAAGTGATCCGGACGCATTTCGGGGCAAAAAAATTGCGTGCAAAAAGAATTCCAATATTTACCAACTTAAATCATTTGAATTTTTAATTAGAGCAAAAAGAAGACTGCTCCTCTATTTAATTTTCAAATTGGTGCCGTAATTTTTTAGTTAACAAGAGAGAAAGTATTAGAAAATTATAAAAACATAAAAATTAAAAGGAAAATAGGACGTTTTTGTGAGAACGGTTGGTGGAAACCTCCTTATGGAAGTTATGCCCCGAAATGCCCACAAGAATCGCCTCAATCGGACGTCCAAGCGCAAAGTTATGCCCCATCAAAGTTTTGGACTATACGAAACGATGTTTTTGTCCCGAAACGTGTCCGGATCACTTTTTTGACGATGCCGTTGCGTTCCTATTTACAAGAACCGTCAAAACGAGTGGTCATACCAGTGAAACGGACATCCGATCGCAGAGTTATTCATGTTTGAAGTTTTCCAAATACCTAAAAAAAAATTTTCTTCTTTAAAAAAAATTAAAAAAATAAAAATAAAAAAACCTCGGGTCGCCCGGGCTGGCGACCCTGACGTGAGCCGGTCGTCCGGGCCGGCGACCCGGATGTGTGTTGGTCGCCCATCTGGGCGATCCGCCCATGTTCGAGTCGCCCCGGTTTTGAAAAAAAAAAATTTAACTTTTCTTACATCTAAATTGATATTTTCTTCTACAAATTCCTCATAATGATTTATATATACCTTCAATTCAAGTTTAATGTTAAAGATTTTAGTTTAGAGTGGAGAAGGAGTAGAGAGAAGTTAAAGAGAAACTGTGTACAGAGAGAAAGATGAGGGAAAATAGTGATTTTTTTCGCGCTATACATTCATATAATCCCGAGTTAGATTTATCGGCCCCCTAACATGTTGGTTCGAATAGAGAATTTCACTATTAAATTCTAAAAGACAAAAATGTCAACGCCATTTGTTTCGTCTATTTTTATTTTTTCTTTATTGTCATAAGTTTTGATTTCATCAATTTTTTAATTATATTTTTATTTTTTCTCTTTATAGCCTTGAATTTTATCTGTCAAATGCAATAATTTATTAAAAATAGTTCATAATTATATTTGAAAAATAAAAAATAGTTCATAACTATAATTTATTGTTAGAAAAATATAAAATCAAAGTTTGTAATTATAAGAAAACAAAATAGTTCTTGCCTAAAAAAAATAAAATGAAAATTTATAACTATAAAGAAAAAACAAAAGTAATTTATCTCATAAAAAGATATATTAGTTATTGATAATCATGACTATTTTTACTTTTCTCTTTATAGGTATAAACTTTTATTTGACCTTTTACTAACCATTAACTATTTTGCTTTTCTCTTTATAGTCATAAACTTTTATTTTATCTTTTTGTAATAATCAACTATTTTTTACCTCTCAATTATAGCAATTTATTAAAAATAGTTCATGGATATACATAGAAAAATAAAAATAGTTCATGATTATGAAGAGAAAAGCAAAAATAATTCATGATTGGAAAAAGATAAAATTAGAACTTGTAACTATAAACATAAAAACAAAATAGTTCATGACTAGAAAGAGTTAAAATAAAAATTTATAAGTATAAAGAGAAAGTAAAAAAAAAAAATTTATGTTTATAAATAGTTAATAACTCCTTAAAAGAATATGGTTTATATTTTTTTTTACTTTATTTGACCAATTAATTAAATTAATTTTTTCATATGAATAATTAATTAAATTAACTCTGATGTAGACAATATTACTCTTTTTTTTAATATAATTACAATATATATTATTGATATTGCTAAGATCGAACTTATAATTCTTTTTTTATTTTGGCCATCAAATTACTTAATATATCTTATAATATATTTTTTAATACATATTTTTTATAGTAATTTTATTAATTTAAATTATATAAAATAAAAAATTTAAATTTAAATTATAAAATATAAATTTTAAGAAAAAAATATTAATAAAAAAATATATTAGAGAATCTATTATACTATGTTGATATATATGGATAATAAATGTGGATTAGATATGCTTCGGTCAGAAGAAAGGAAAGCTCCATATGTTATGTCGGAAAGCAGAAAAAGGAGAAGCGTTTTCCCTCTCCAACCAACCCTACAAATCAACTTTACAACTTTATACTACTTTGTCTTTGCCTCCGTCAACTCCGCCTTTTTGGAATAAAGACAAACACTCACCCAACCACTGCCTCCCCACCAGGGACCCCCCCCCCCCCCCCCCCCCCCATCTCTCCACTTTTACAGTTTGATCAGCTTCTCCCAATGCCTTTCTGTATCTCCACTTTTTGCTCCCCCAATCTATCTCCATTTTTATATATAACAATACCTTCCCCATGGGGTTGCGTTGTTTTCTTGATCAAAATTATTATATACGGTTTAGATGAATTGCATTATTTACACAAAATTATATACTTAAACCCCTTGTATGCGAGAACTGAGGTGCATTTGGATTAGATTTAAATTTAAGAAATAGAGAGTTGTTTTTTTCTTCAAAAATAAATTATTTTTAGGTAAAATGTAAATTTTTAAAAAAATTATTTTAGTTAAATTCAATTCAAATGCACACTTATCACTTTGAGAACTTAAAAAAAATAAAGATGCCTACTTATTAGACAAGGTTAGTTACATTTTTACTTTTGGAGTTTTCTCAATTATAATTTTATCACTTTATTTTGTATAAATTATAAATATATTTTATTGTTTATATTTTCATACCTAATTAACTTTTACTATTATCTTTAATAAAAAATTTATCGAAAAATAATAATTATGCGGTAAAAATTTTAAAATCATTCTAAAATATGAATTTACTTTTTATTAATTGTTTATCCTAAATAAGTTTATTTCTTATTTATTATCATATATCAAGATAATACTATTCTTTATTATAAAAATTGGACTAATAAAAAAATTAATCTTTTCAAAAAGAAAAAATTAAGCTAGGGCGTCATAGTCTTAACATATAGTAGTAGTAAATAATAATTATATATGCGAAATTATATTTTAGAGAAATCTTAAATTTTTTTATTGAAATTAGTAATAAGGATTAATTAGTTATAAATATATAAATGATAAGAATCCATAGTTGTAATATGGATTTGTCTAACGTGTGCCTCTAGGGCACACATTAATACGGATAAACTTGCATTATTTTTTGTAATTAAAATATAAAAAAATCTTATTAGATCACATATGAAAATTTTGCACTAATTAATAATCATCTATATTTATTTACTTTAATTGTGCTAATTAGAATATTTAATATTATCTTTTGCCCTCGCCCCTTTCCCCACTCCTCCTTCCCATCCTCCAAAAAAGAAAATACCAAAGCTTTGTATAACTTTTTCTTTTATAACATCCTTTCCCCTTAGGTTTATATTTTCCCATTAGAGTTTATCTTTTATTTGATAGGTTTTATTAATAAAATATATCAAATTAAAAATATTATAAAGAGTGTTTACAAGAAATGTTAAAGACAATCCGAACAGAAAAAAAGAGCATTCTAATTTTTCCTTGAAATACTATTTGTAATATTCATAATTTGTTATATTTTATTAATAAAACCAACCAAATAAAAAATAAATCCTAAGGGAAAATATACAATAAAAGGAAATATTTTGGAGTGAGAAAGAGGAGTGGGAGGAGGTGGAGTTGAGAGAGAATATTAATTAAAGATTGTGATTGACACAATTAAGGTAAATAAATGTAGATGATTATTAATTAGTGCAAAATTTTCATAAATTTCTATATGTGATTTAATAAAATTTTTGTTATATTTGAATTTTCCAGAAAATAATGTAGTTTTATCTGTAGTAACATGTACTTTTGGGGGCACAAGTTAGATAAATCCTAATTGTTTGTCTAACGCATGCCCTATAGTACATGTTAATAAGGATAAAACCTACACTATATTTGGTAATTTAAATATAACAAAAATCGCATTAAATCACATATGAAAATTTTGCAATAATTAATAATCATTTATATATATTTAGATTAATTGTGCCAATCAGAATCTTTAATATTTTCTCCCACCCCACCCCCACCACCTTCCAACTCCTTCCACCTGTAGAAAGAAAACATCCACGATCGGATGTAACATTTCTTTTTATAATATTTTTTTCCTTATGATTTATCTTTTCTCTCCTTAAAGTTTATCTTTTATTTGATAAATTTTATTAATAAAATTTACCAACTTAGGAATATCACATAGAGTGTTACAAGAGATGTTACAAACGATTCGAACAAAAAAATAAGAGCATTTTTTTTTTTCATGAACACTTTTTGTAACATTCTTAATTAAGTATATTTTACTAGTAAAACTTACCAAATAAAATATAAGAAAAACTTAAAAGAAAAATATATATATTATAAAATGAAAATTTGCAAATGATCATTGGTTGCTTTCTCATCTTTGGGGAAGGAGGGAGGAGGGAGGAGTGGGGAGGGATGGGGATGGGGAGAATATTAAAGATTTTGATTAGAACAATTAACGTAAATAAATACAGATGATTAGTAATTAATATAAATTTTCATTGGTGATTTAATGTGATTTTTTTATATTTAAATTATTAAATATAGTGTAGGTTTACCCATATTAACACGTGGCATAAAGGCACGCGTTAGACAAACATAAATAATTATGTTCTATCAAAAGATAAGATATACTTTCAAACAAAAACCTAACAAAACTGCATTTTTTTTTAGGAACTTCAATATAATAGTGATCTTTTTTTCATTCACTTAGGTATACTTGAATTGATAGTTAGTTTGGAAAAAGTGGGTGTTTTTTTTTTTAAACTTTGGTTAAAGATAAATTTGTTGTGAGAAAAGATGCCTATAGTGAAAAAGTAAAAAATTTCTAAACTAAATATCAATCCAAATATAATCTGTGTGGATATATTTTAAGTGCTAACGTCGATAATTTATTGAGGTTGTACTTCTTCTTGTCTCTTTAAAAGTTGTTTTTATAGTCGGTAAAATCCCGTGTAACACTCTTTGTTATATTTTTAATTTGATATATTGTGTTAATAAAAATTGTTAAATAAAAGATAAACTTAAGGAGAAAAGCAAATTTTAAGGATAAAATATTATAAAGAAAAATTACAAAAAATGTTATAACAAATGTTAGGGGTCTTTTAAAAGATAGTTTTAAAGGAAAGCGAGAGATATTTGATAAATATTTTCTCTAATTTTATTTTCATGATAAGAAATGTATATTTTTTGAAAAAGAAATACAAAAGACGTTTTCAAACTCAAGAGGAGTCAGAGACTTATTCTAAAATCAACCGAAAAAAGAAAAAAAAAAGAAAAAAGAGAATTATTTTAAAAGCAAATAACAAGACTTTGCAACTAACCGCATTTTCATGGACAACCATACATACAAAAAAATGACATGACTTTTTTTTTACCAAACAAAAACCTTTTTGATCACTTCTAATAAACGCGTTATCAACGTGCATCGAAGTCAAAACCATAGTGCAAATTAAAGTAGTCTAAAAAGAACTTTAAAAACAAACATGCCCAAAAGACTTCAAAAGTAACTTCTAAAGAAAGAAGGCAAAGACTTCAGATGATTTGATTCAACTTCCTTTCCAACACCCCCCCTTCGCTCCTCTAAAATGGCCGGTGACTAATGCCTATGGCTTGCAAAAGTTTTTTTGGGATCAAATCATCTATTTTGAAAAAAGCTTAGGGAAAGAAGTTGGTGGAAATTGCAATATTTCCTTTTTTTGGTTCTCTTTTAAAGGTGATCGAGACATGCACAATTTAGCATTATGTACTTGTTACTTATTTTCTTTCCAAATCTTCATAACAAAATATTTTCTTTTCAAATTTGTAAAATATTTTCGTAATTACTCCTTATATTACATGTAAGAATTAATATCACGTGTTATCAGTGGCGGAACCAGGATCAGAAAACTTGGAGGGGTTGATTAACATATTAAAAATTGTCAGAATTTCATCCATAAAATAGATATATTCCAAGTACAAAAATATTCAAACTAGGGAGCTTGAATGTAAAAACATCAAAATTAAAATAAAAAAAAAATTTCGGGAGACTCGAGTCTACCTGAACCCCTAAGTGGTTCCACCACTGCGTGTTATCTCTTTGACATTGTAAGCTTCCAATTTACATAGAGAAATTAAATATACATACTAATGAGTAGTTTTATTTTTTTAGTTTACAGCTATAAATTTTTTTAAATTTCTTTTAACCATGAAATTTTTTACGTATTACTATATGAATATGCGACGAAATCCAGTAAACTAATGTGCTATACACATTCATTGAAGATAATTTTGTTAATTTTACGAGTGAAATGAAATAATCATTACTTGAGCCCATTTAACACTCAGCCCGTATCTTTATAATCCTACTAAAACTCATCCATTTATTTAAAGTTGTAAAGTTATCTTGCATTTCACTTACTACAAAAAATTTTAACGGTCGTAATTAATTTTTTCTTAACAAAGCAAAATTTGCCACTAAAAATCACTTCTCGCGAAAAAATAACTAGTTCATCTTCTCATGATTTACCAAGGATTGGGCTAGGCCCCAACAACACAGAACTCACCCACAATCCTATAGAATTTATATATTTAGATTTTCCTTGAATAGTTTGAACCGTAACCTCCAAGTTAGAAGTCTAAATTCTAACCAGTTATTTTATTAAAATTGTTGTCAAATTTGTGTATAATATATTTATATATTAAATTATAAAAATAAGAAAATTTATTGATCGATTTTTTATTGATAAAATTCATTTTTTTCAAGTGTCATATTTATTAAGACAAAGTTATCTTCATCACGATAAGTTAAGATTTTTGTGACGAACATGAATTTTCGTTACGAAAAGTCACAATTATGGTTACAAAGTACTACTTTTATCACAAAATTCTTTACCACGAAGAGTCATATTTTATAACTTTTTTATCAATACTTTTAATACTCGTGAAAAAATAAGTCATATGAAAAAGTCATGAAATAATATTTAGAATGTATTTTTATGAACTATTATAATTGTCTCCATAATTATAATCCTTAAAATAATTAAATTATTTTAATTATATTCCTATATTTGTTAAAATAAGAAATAAACATTTGAATAGGTTATTTGGATTTATCTATTTAATTTAGATTTGATTTAATTAAGAACAAATTGAATAGATTTTTTCTTAATAAAGATATGTGAAGTATATACTGGAGACAATATTTAAAATTTTTGAAAGGAATGAAGGAGTTAATATGAAAGAATATATTTGAATTAATATAAATATATAAATTTCAAATTTTTTTTATATAAATATATAAATTTCAAATTTTTTTATTAATATATTCTTACTACTTTAAGTTTAAAATATAAAACTTCCATCTAGAAGAAATTAGTTACATTCTAATGATATTTTTATTATAATAGAAATAATTCTTATACGTAATGAATTTAAGAAAATTGAAGAGAAGAAAGGAATGGAATATGAAATATATTATATATATTGGAAGGGGTTAACCGTCTCCTTTTCGTCAGGAAATCGCTATAGATACTCCTTACAGGGGAGCGAATTTCGGGAAGGGGAGGTGGCGAATTTCGAGAGAGGGAGAGAGTGGAGGGGCAGAGACTAGAGACGTGAAGTCATGAATTTTGGGGGACTGGTTCTTTTTGGGTACAGAGCAGTGGTGCTCGGTCGACGGTAGCAGAAGGACGAGGTCCTGAGGAAAATGAAGAAAAGAAATAGGGGTTTTGGATTTTTTTTTTCTTTTAAAGATCAAAATGACATTTCGATTAAAATAACGTGGTTTCGTTAAATTTTTGTTTTTTATTTAAATTCTTTAAATTTAAAGTTAAGGAACTGAAATAAAAAAAAAAGTCTATTATATTTAATATCTCAATCCCCAGTCCTCCCAAAATCAAATCCCTTAATTTTCTCCCACCTCTCTCGACCTGCATTTCTCACTACAAGAATATTTGCACTACAGTCCGCATGGGCATGGCTCAGTTAGTTATGGGGTTGTATAGTTGGTACCAATGTACAAGGTTTAAATGCCAGCAGCGGCAGTGTGAGAATTTCAACCTCTCCAATATGGGGGTGGTTTCTTGTGCGCACCAGTGTCTGGCCTCCAATCTGCAGAGCCGCTGAGTCACCATGATTTACATCTTCCACTTGCGCGTCGGCAGTCTTGTGGGGACCCTGTGGGCAAGGGATTTCTCTTTTTAGTACCAAGAATATCTGCACTACAAGAATATGCCTTTTTTAAGGCATTTAGAAATGCCTCTATAGAAGCCAATTAAGGCGTTTCTACACTTGAGGTATTTTCTTGAAACGCCATTATCCTGGTCGCCTCAAAGCTCCTAGGCATTCACGAACGCCTTAACATATATGATGTATTAAATTGTTTTTGCGAACAGTTAAGAACTCCCAGATATAATCTATTTGAGGCATTTATTTCTACCTTGAAACTTTATAGCTAAATGTAGGCCACTCTATCATGGCACATGCAAACGTCTTAAAACCTGTTTGTAGAGGCATTCATAAATGTCTATAGAACTGTTTTGAAAGACATTTACAAATGACTTAATAGATATGTCCTTATTCAATTTATTTGTATTATATGATGTTTGTTTATGTGATATTAACTCTTTCTAAGGGCATTTCTAAATGACTTTTAAAACACAATAAAAAGATATTTGTTAATGCATTTATATAGTAGACAAATTTTACATTTTAGAGGACATTTTCCTCCCTGCCAGAATAGATACCACAATGCACAATAATAATACTTAAACGAACAAAAATTCCCTTTAATAAGAAACATATTTCATCTATTTAAAATTGTCAATGCTCATCCTGTCACATTAAATCTCAAAGGTATAAAATACAACAAAAGTTCTTCAAATACAAATATATGAAGTCATATACTTCACTACAAGACATTCTAATCCAAAAACATCATAATAAGGTCTACTACATAACATGGTCTCAATACTTTTGAAACTTCATAAGCATGCCTGGAGATCATTTGAGCGTGGAAGTACCATCTTTAATCAAACTGCTTTCGAGATACCTATAAAATAGATGAAAATATTTTTTTTAAGGTATCATTCTCACTTTAGAATAAAATCCAAACTAAGTTCCACCTTAGAATAAAATTCAAACCATTTTACGAAGACAAATATAATTTAAGATACTTACCAAAGAGTAAGGTCAAGCAATTGTTGTTCCACTGAGTTAGAAAAAAAAAGTAAGGTCGCATCAATGGTTCACCTCATTTTACTACCACCTGCACATTCACTGAACCATTGATGCGACCACCTCATTTTACTACCACCTGCACATTCACTTCATTTTAAGGTATCATTCTCACTTTAGAATAAAATCCAAACTAAGTTCCACCTTAGAATAAAATCCAAACCATTTTGCGAAGACAAATATAATTTAAGATACTTACCAAAGAGTAAGGTCAAGCAATTGTTGTTCCACTGAGTTAAAAAAAAAAGTAAGGTCGCATCAATGGTTCACCTCATTTTACTACCACCTGCACATTCACTGAACCATAATTAGATCCCAAACGACATCCACTAACTTCCTTATTTGCATCAAGACTTACAACATATCTGGTTGTAACAATAGTTTGATTAATTACACTTTAAGAATCATAGAGCCATTAATCTATGAAAGAAAGTATGATGTCAAACCAAAATACTAACACTAATTATATATATACTTTTTAAAGACACTAAAAAATAATGGGTAGAAAGTGAATTCACTATAGCCAATATGTCATTTTACAGTAAACTAGATAATTGTCATAGATAATTTAGAAACACCATCTGAAACCAATTAAAGAAGTTATCCATCAAAACCGATGTATCAAAAGGAGAAAACAATTCTAGCATGAAAAAAAGAAGAATTCGACTGCAGTAGTACACTAAAGCTTAGTTTACCTACGCCTCATGATTTACATATTCTAAGAAAATTCAGTACAGTTTCAGCTGGTTGGATTTTACTACAAGAATGTAATTTGCTATATTAAACTAGAATACTCTACTTGCCATCTATTGTTGCTTTCATGAGTCAAAGCCATCAAAACTGAGGATTGGTCAAAAGGAAAGAAATTGATGAACTATATCAGGACATGAATGAAAAGAAATAAAAAGGTTGACCAATTTCAACCTATTATTCTTTATAAATTCAACAGCATCACCGGAAATGCTCTTCCAACACAAACCCTTTTTCAAATAATGCAATTGATCAATAAAACTTCGATTGAAGATGAAAGAAATTAATAATGAAAAAGGGAAATGCGACACACCGATCCAATGTGCAACCATGTAAGAATAATAAATTGACCTCTAAGGATTGAGGAGTGTTACTTGAGCTGCAATTCAAATTTCGAGAAATTGATTCAGTTGGAGAATTATTTGCAGGATGTTGCTGCTGTTGAAGTAGAGACAACAAATAAGTATATTTTTCATTTTGTTGATTTATTTTCTCACTCATTTCCTCTAAGCGAGTTTGTTGCTTCATATACACATGACAAGGAATGTTTTTGGTAGGCACAATACCCCATTCAACAGCTGGGAAAACACCTAAAGCAAGCATTTGAACCCTACCATTCCTTTCTTCACCCATCACTTGAGAGAAAATATCTGTTCAGCTAGCAACATTGTTCGAACCAGAAGGGAGATTGCTATTAAGTTCATTCATCTTGTTCTATAAGTGAATAGGAACAATAATAAAAGATTAAGTAATAACAATGATTTACAAGTTAAGTAAAGAAATAGTTGAAAGGAAACAAAAGTATCTTACAATTACATTAGCAGCTGCTGGACAATCAGGATTTCCCTTTTTATCTGCATCACATACTGAGAATACTATCAAACGTAATGGAGCACATCCATTTTCTTTCTCCTAATTCAATAAATTATGATAATAAGAAATTGCAAGGAGGTACGATAAAATAATGAACATTTAAACTATTACCATATCTTTGGCAATTTTTCTAAAGGGAGTCTTTCCAGTCTTATGATTCATAGTTTTCTTCTATCTAACTTCCTTATTTCTTTCACTTTTTCCTTGAGAAAATAAAATAAAACCTGAAAAACCTTCGGGGCGAATAAGGTTTTTGGCTAATTTAAAAAACTTTTTGAACAATTTTTAAAATAAACCTCCAATTTTGTTTGAAGAAGAATTTAATAACTCCTTTTTAATAAAATTTCTAGCCAAACGAAATCTCTTTTATAATCAAGAATTAAACTATAAACATAGAAGTAAAAGACAAGCCACAAAGAAAAGAGACAAATGATTTATAGTGGTTCACTCTCATAATAGAGCTATATCCACTAACTTGAGACTCAACTCAAGGATTTCACAAATTCACTAATTTCAAGTTTTTACACAAAACACAATGAGGATCACCCTTCAAGGGTTTTGTACTCAAACCTCAATGTTTACACAAGACAACAATACAATGATTATCAAAGGATCACCCAAATAATTTTTCACAAAACCTTTGATCCCAAGATAATATATAAGAGTAAGGATGGAACAATATTACCAAATAAGCTTGAAAAGAGAATGATACAACTCAATTTTACTGCTTTTACAAGTACCTCTTTTTCTCCTTCATTGAAAGGTGATCAATGATGAAGCTCCAAGAAGATTTTCTTTTTGTTTTTGTAGGATAAAGAAGATTAGAAAAGTGTTCTTTAAAGATCTTTAAAAGTTCTAAAATGATCTTCAATTACTTGGTCTTTATGGCCAATCAAAATACCAATTTATATGTGAAGGTAAAAACTAATCCTTACTATCAGGGCAACGATTATTTTTTTACAGTAAAAGTGAAAACCAGACGACTGATTTTCAAAATCGGACGTCCGATTTTCTTATAAACAGAAAATCAGATGACCCTTTTTAAAATAGGAAGACCGATTTTCTTATAAAAAATTGAATGATCCTTTTTAAAAGTGGACGCCGATTTTGTTATACCTTGTAAAATCAGACAACTGATTTTAAACAGGATGACCGAATTTTTATTCCCTTGAAAAAATCAGATGACAAATTTTAAAATCGGATGACTCTTTTTTCATTTAGAGAAACAAAAAATCTGATGACCGGTTTTAAATATGATAGAAAAATTGGACAACCGATTTACCTTGAAAAAATATGGACTTTCCTTCACATTTCAAAATATGTATTCTTGATACTCTTTAAAACAAGTAATGCATTTAAAACATCAAAACTTTATCAAGAACACTTAGTTTTTCAAGAATAGTTTATCAAAAATATTTCTTCATAGGAGCTAACATACTTGATCAAAAATCAAAGAGATGAGTTAGGGAATTTTACAAAAAGTTACCTTAGTATATCCCTAACTAAAGGTATTCAACTTGATCACTTCATCTTCATAATCTCTTGTTGTCTTGAGTGATCTTTTGCTTCTTTGTAGATTACCCTTGAGACTTCTCTTGTGCATCTTTTATTTTTCTACATAAAGCTATTTCTACTTATCACAAAGCACAAGTTAATCATAATCAAAATATTATAAATATGCCCTTATCGCTTACAAAACCATATTAGCGAAGTGTTAGACAAATATTTTATTTCAATGATGTCATAATTAAAATGTACATCAACTAAGCTTTCCCTCAGCTGCATTGATCATAATATTCAACAAGTCACTTCCATTGATCCTTTAGAACTCGAGGAGGCCTATAGGCAATCTAAGCCGGCATTGGACTTGTGGGATCATAGTACCGAACCTTACAAGCTGCTTTAAATCCTCCCCATTTCTTTCCAATTGATTGCAATACCCATCCTTTTACACCTTTGGGAAGAACATAAAATCTCTGAAATGATATTCAAAAGTTAGCATTCAAACAAAAAAAATTAACATTTACTGTTTCTTTAAAAAACAAAAGATATAGAAAATACCTTAAATTCTTCTATCATCTTAAAAAGGCATTCATCTAGCATTTTGCGCCAATCTGTGACATCAAAAGGCACATGTTTACCATTACGTGCCAAAGAACATAAAAACTCGACAAACTGGATACTAAATTCCCCTATAGGCTGTCCACGTTTATTAAATTTCACTTTGGCTTCTTGACATGAGGATGTCGACCCCATACCTTAGTCATGTGAGTACCACCCCTTTTGTTCCTTGGCCTATGCATACCATTGTTTTCATTACCTAAATCAAGAAAATTGTTAACTTTAATTTAGAAAAATAAACAAAAAGTTATAATATAACCTGAATTTTTTTTTTTTCAAATTGATATATACAATTTTATCATCCTACCTTGAATAGGTTGCTCATTTGGAGGAATTTCAATGACATCTTCGTGTTCGTCACATTCTTGGATAATGTACAGGCGTAGCCAATCTAACCTCAGTTGCTAAATGAACTGTTAAATGTACCATCTTATAAAAAAAGAATGGAGGGAAAATCTTCTCTAATTGGCAAAGTATGAGGGAAATGTCCCGTTCCAACGTAATTACATCATCAGGATAAATCTCTTTGGTGCACAATAATCTGAAATATCGGCATAGCCTAATGAATGGATACCGAACAACCTTAGGTAATGTTTTTTCTCAATGCTATTGGAAACAATTGCTGCATCAGGACATGATTGTCGTGGCTTTTCAAACAATAAATCTTTAGTGGTTTCAATTGAATACACCTTGATATATTAGTTGAATAACCATCTGGAACTTTAATTTTTTTCAAAACTTTGCAAAACATTTCTTTCAATGTTTTCCACCATGTTTCAACCATTTTGAATGTGTGTGCTTATGGTATACAGGACAAGCAAATGCATCTTTGGTACTCCATCCTGACGATGTAGCATAACATGGAAAGTCACTAATTGTCCACGTAATTGATGCCCGCAATTGAAAGTTTTTCTTTTTATACGCATCATATGTTTTGACACCCACATGCCATAATTCTTTTAGCTCAGCAATCAAGGGTTACAAGTAGATATCAATATTATTACCAGGGGCTGAAGGACCAGGTATCAATAACGAAAGGATAAAATACAATTGCTTCATGCACATCCTGGGTGGCAAATTATAAGGTATTAATACGACTGGCCATGTATTATGAGCAATATTCATATTTTTGAATGGATTAATTCCATTAGATACTAATCCTAACCTTATCTTGCGTGGATCCATAGAAAGATTAGGATCTTAATGATCACAACTTTTCCAAGCGGGGGCATCAATAGTGTGTCTCATGCAACCATCATTTGTACGACCTCTGCATGCCATCTCATTAAAGATGCCGTTTTAGATGACATAAACAAACGTTGCAATCAACTTTTTAAAGGAAAATGCCATAACACTTTTTGGACAATCTTTCTTTCCGCACTAGTGGGATCATTTTCAGAGGGAGTCCATCTAAGGGATTTACATGTTGTACATTCTTTCAACTTAGCCTTATCACCCTATTATAGAGTACAATCATTAGGACATGCGTCATCATACCCGAGACCTAAATCTTTCATCAATACATTAGCTTCATAAACATTTTTGGGCAATTGCAAGAATGCCTCTGGAAATGCTTCTCTTAATAACTAAAGAAGACTATTAAAACTTTTATCACTCCACTTGTTAAGACACTTGAGATGAAGCAACGATTTATGAATGAAAGTTTCGAAAACTTTTTGTATCCTGGGTACAATTCTTGTTGAGAATCATCAACAAGTTTGTAAAATTTCTCAACTTCTATTTCATTCCTTTCTTCCACAAAATCCTCTGAAGCTACATCCATATGTAGGAATGCAAATGCATCATGCAATAATCCTTCAACAGCATCAACTTGTGGATTTGACCTATTTTCTAAAGGATCAGGTATGTTATCTAAAGGATTGGGTATCAGTTTTGATGTAGATGCAGTACCACTTTCCCAAAATTCTCCATGCATTATCCAATTTGCAAATCCCGGTAGGAAGCCCCTCACAATTAAATGTTCTCTAGCCTCATCCTTAATCACACATATTCCCAATTTTTAATCCTTCCATGAAAAATAAATCATGTCATCTTTACGTTTATCCAAAGAAAAGGCATAATTCAAGAAACTCTCAACACCATTCTTATACTCTTCACTATTTCTTGGTAAATTCACTACCTTTTGTATCCATGTTATGATTTGTTATGAAAATATTTCTGAAAGAACTAAGCACCAAAAATGAAAAAAAAAATGTTTTAATAGCACATAATTTACACACATATATTGCAAGAAAATATGTGAATGAAAAAAACAGAAAATTATTGGAATACTGAAAAGTACATAATCAAAAAGCAAAATGAAGGAATTTAGACTTTTCACAAACTTACAATTATTCTAGGATCATTTTTCAATAGTAATTACTTCAATGTTCAATTTTCCATCACAAAATGGATTAGTAAAACTAACCTTAAGTATTTGCAAAACCAATAGTTTAAGATTATGATTACTCCAAGATCACATGTCTCGAACGATATCTACTAATGGATTCACCTGCAATGAATAAAAATAAAACAAAAACATTAAGAAACATATCTAAGAATAAAAAGCATTGAAATTAAGATAAAAGTTTAAATTGATCTCAATATAAGTAGAAGAAAGTAGTAATATATTTTTCTTTAGAAATACAAGATACTAAATTGTTCTTTTAAAGCCTTATATCAAGTTGAACTTTAGACAAACAAGATTTATTCAAACACATTAAGTTAAGGTAAACAACTATTTCTAAAAATAATATAAGCACTCTCAACATTAATTAAACAAAGTTTACACATAGGAGATAAGCTAATGTGTTTAGCCGACATTTCATGACTAATAGGAAGTCTATCATGTTACAAAAGCAATAGAAATTACTTTATTTGACCCAAAGTAACTACTTTTCGGATCCAATTGACATTAATCAAAAAGCAACCACAAGACCAAACATACATACAAAGCTGTATCATTGTGGTAAAGATTTCATGAAACTGGCGAAAATAATGTATTGATTTGTCAACTAAAATTGTTCCTCTATCAAGCTCCAAAAGCTACAATTCACGAATACTGATTTATCAAGAAGTAACAAATAGAAAAATAGACCCAAAAAAAGAAAAAAAAGAACACAGACAAGCAGTTAAAATTCACAAACACTAACTAATCAAGAAAAGCTTGGTCACTAAATGGCAGCAAGCGCTATTAAATTTTGAGTGCAATTGTAGGATAGAAAGAGTGCCAAAATTTATACCTCTAATACAAAGATTGAATAAAAACTTGTTGGGCAAGCACCATTCCGGGTACATACAAAAAAGACAAAAGCTTACGACTCTCATAGCAAAGGGCACTTGAATACTATGCAGATCTCATTCCAACTGTTTTATATGCTCCGGAGGACTAAACATCGAATGCCAACCCCAAATGAAGGTGTAATACACTTCCTGCTTAGTATTTTTCTTTTTTTCCATGGACACTAAAAGAAATTAACCAAGAAAGCCACAACAACAACCAACAAAATCACCAATACACCATAATTGAACCAACCAGGTTCTCAAACAATAAACTGAAAAAACACAGCAAGAAATACACACAACAAGCCCAAAAATTTGCAGCAACAAACACCAAACAACCAATGGGTCACAGCCCAACCAACAAATCAACATAAATTTTGGGTCACTCCCCAAAAAAATACCAGAAATCCAAATAAAGAAATTGAATAAACTGGAATGAAAAATTGCTTTGACCGGAAAATTCATCAGCTCCTAGCAGAGGAGGACGACGTCAGACCTCCACTGGTTCAAAAACATAAGCCACACTTGAAAACAAAAAAGAAACAACTCTCACAATCCACCACCATCGACAGCTTCTTCTTCATCCAAGAACAAATCCTCAGTCTAAGAAATTTTCAAAGAAAAAAATACAGAGCTGGAGAGAAGATTGATAAAATAGCATTCCTCTGGTTGGCTTAGCTTCAGTCTTTTTCAGCTTGAAGGTTTTCCAGCACCAAAGTGAAGTCACTGCGCTAAAAGAATCGAGAAAGAGGCAGAACAGGGAAGAAAATAAATTAGGGCTTTTGTTCCAAGGATTTTCCCTTTTCTCCCAAAACTTAAGGCGAGCGAGTTTCGCGGGCTTTCATTTTCTTACAAAAAACTTTTAAGGGCGTTTTTGGTAATATTTACAGGCATTTATAAATGCAAAAATAAGATCAGTTTCTCATTTTTGGCCAAGACTTATAAGGAACGTTGGAAAAATTTTCTATTGAGGCATTTTAGGTTAAATGCCTTCAAAAACCACGTCACTAAAACTCATTTTTTTTGCAGTTTCTCTTTCCTTCTCCCCTCCCACTCCCACTCCACCACAGTGCCACCACCTGTGCACCTCCACTGCTGGCACCGCCGCCTCCGCCTGCTGCTGCCTCTGACCGCTGCTGTTCCTACTGGCGGTAACCACTCTTTTTCTTTTTTTTTAATAAATTAAAATTTTTACTTTTTTATCTATGGTTAGATAGTATTACATTTATCATAAATAGGTAATCTTTTTTAAGAAATATTATAAAAGGAATAATAGAAAAGAAAAGGTTAATTGAAGTGATTTCTTTATTTAAAAAAAAGTAAATTAATGTTTTTTTTTTTTTTTTGAGACTTGAGAGATTGTTTCCCCTTTTTGCTTTAGAAATTTTTTGTTAGTGAAAAATTTTATTATATTAATACTAGTTGACATAAAAAGTAAGGGTTAATTGAAGTGTCTTTACCAACTTATTATTTGTAATATTTTTATAGATATAAATAAAATTATATAAAATAAAAATACTTTTATTTTATTTAAAATATTACAAAATATAATTACAAAATATATTAAAAGATATATTATATTATTTAAAGTGAAACAAAAAATTGTGGAAAAAAGGTATTTTGATTTGGACTTGCTGGATCCACTTAGTAAACCTTGTACATATGTGAATATATTATTGAAAATGACGGTGAAGATCACTAACTTATTTTTCCTTTATACAAAAGTACTCGCATTTTTTTATTTCAATATTTTGTACTTGCATTTTTATTTCAATTAACACTTTCTTTCTTCCTGTCAATTATATTATAATAATGCTAATTGATATGAAAAGTAGGTGTCAATTGAAGTGATTTCTTTATTAAAAAAAAAGTCAATATGCTTTTTTCTTGAGACTTGAGATGTCCTTGAAACTTTTTATAAGTAATAATGCAAAGATTAATGCTGAACTGAAAGATATTGTAAACATTAAATATGGTACCTCAATTGTTAGTGAAAATTTTATTATATTAATGTTAATTGACATAAAAGCAAGTATTAATTGAAGTGATTTCTTTATATTAGTGATGTCAATATTATTGATGTGATCTATATTTATATTTTCTTTGTATTTATAGTTAATGCATCTCTTTTCTTTTATAGAAAAAATAGTTGAATAATTTGTTGTGATAATTATTGAGGCATTTCAGCATGTTTAAGCGGCCTATTGATAAATACATTATTAAATTGAACCAGCCGAGTCCATCTACATCAAATAATGTGGTTGATAATAATACAGAAGATATCACTAGTAAAAGACCCCGAATAGAAAAATAATTCTCATAGACGATGTAATTGGTGATTCAGGATTGCGTACATTAATTAATAGTTGTCCCGCAGACATTATAGATGAAATGAGAAGACGGTACTTGGCCAAGGTCCATGTCAACCCACGTAATCATAAATTCCCGCAAATTATGTTTAGTGGATCAGGTATGAAAAGATTTAAAGAGGAATGATCTAAGACATACCAGTGTGCAAAAAGATGCTGCATTTTGTTTATGATGTTATCTGTTTAATAGTGATAATAAATCCGGTAGAGACGAGCTTTTATCAGAGTTGGTTTTAAAATTGGAAAATAGCTACTGAAAAATTCAAAAAAACATGAAGGAGATTTAACGGATGTCTGCCATTATGCTACAATTCAAGTTTCGGCGTATAGAAATCAAAGAAAAAATGTAGATTATATGTTATCACAAAAAAACAAGGCAACGGGGAAGGATTACCGCATTCGATTAACGACGGTTGTGGATGTGGTTCGATCTCTTTTGGAGCAGGGTATAGCTTTTCATGGAGATGATGAATCAGAGTAAGTGAACGGAGCTAATTTTCTTGCATTGGTCAACTGTTATTATAATCATTGTGGAGAAGTAAATAAGGTAATGAACTCAAACGCTCTGGGAAACAACTAATCGACTTCTCCTCAAATTAAAAAAGAATTATTAATACTTGTGCAATAGAGGTAAGAATATTATTATCAATGAGATTGGAGATACGTTCTTTTCTCTTTTAGTTAATAAGGCTCGAGATAGTTCAATAAAAGAACAAATGTCTGTGATTTTGAGATTTGTGAACAATCTTGGAGGAGTGATCGAGCGATTTCTTGGAGTAGTCCATGTTAGTGACACTTCGCAAAGTCTTTGAAAAATGTTATTGATGATTGCTTTGTGAAACATGGATTATCACTTTCTAGGTTTTGAGACCAAGGTTATGACGGGGCTTCTAATATGCGTGGCGAGTTTAATAGTCTTAAAGCACTCATTTTAAATGAAAATAAGCATGCATATTATATTCATTGTTTCGCTCACGGTCTTTAGCTAGTGGTAGGGATGGCAATGGGGGGTCTAACTTGGTATCTGCTTGCACCCAACTTATCTGAACCCGTTTAGCTTAGATTTGACTGGGGACCCGGGTGGGAATGTGGATGAATTTTGTACCTAAACTTGGGGATAGGTTAGGGTCGGGGATTAGATTCTTCCCATCCCCATTTCAAATATATATTTTAAGTAAAATATTAATTTAAATATTTAAAAAGAGCTGAAAAAATACTAAAATTAAACCTCTTATTCAGTTAATCCTACTCTAGTCCCTGGACATTTCTAAATTCTAATCCATTCACCATTTTTACCTTTCAAACCCTAATTCCCTAAACCTCTCGTCACCCATTCTGCGGCTGCCTCTAAGTCTCAACCCCTCAATTGCCATCTCAACCTTCATTAACCTTCAGCTTCAAGCCTACCTAAACCTCAGGTGTCATCGCAACCTTCATCAACCTTCAGCCTCAAGCCTGAACCTTGGGCGCTTCTTACTGTAAACGTTCAATGTCGGCGGCTTCTTGCTGTAAACCAGCTTCTTCTCAACGTCTGCCGCAACGCCGACAGCCCTCACACACCTAGCTCTTAACATCGGTAAATTTATAAGCTTTTCCATTTTGTAATTTTGAATTAGCAATAAATATTTTAGTGAGTCTTCTACTAATAAATCTATTGTTGAAGAATCTCTAAAAAAATCTATTTCTCTCTGCAACCCTTTTCTATTAGTTTTATAGCCCTTTTTATGTTTCTCAAGTAGTTCATTCATAATATGTTTTTCAAATGTATTTCGTCTCTCTGCAGCCATTGTGAAGCTCAATTTGGTTAATTTTACTATCTTAAATCATCATTGGTGCATGTTGACTATGTGCTTTTAAGGTTTATAATATGATGTCTTCCCTCTTTTTGGAATATTGATCTTGAACTATAGGGAGCTTAATAGTTAGCTAATGGATTCTTACTGACAATAATTTGGACTACTTAGAAATCATGCACAAAGAGGAAGGGGGGAGGGGAATATACTCTTGCAACATATCTTTAACTTTTTTACTTTCTGCTCTGTAAGGTGCCAATAGCTAAAGAAAACTTGTTTTCTGGCCCTGTACTAAGTTATTAAAATTAAGTTGTTTATGACTTATTTGAAGTTTTAATGTTGGAATCAATGAATGACGTTCAAAGTTGAACTACATCATGAATCCCCATATATATATATATATATATATATATGATCAGGTTATTAAAATTAAGTTGTTTATAACTTATTTGAAGTTTTAATGTTGGAATCAATGAATGGCGTTCAAAGTTGAACTACATCATGAATCCCCATATTTACAACATAGATTTTTGAGGTATTATATATTATTTTTTAACTTTTTTTAATGAAAATTATTTCTTAACTTTAATTATATATTAGTTATATATTATATGTTATTTATCAATACATTTTTTCTTATATATATATTTTGTGTTTTTAAAATAGGTTTGTTTATGTCCCAGTTCCACATACAAGTGAGATGATTACTAAAGTTTTGGATGAAAGTTTATTCGATTGGAATCTTGATAGGAAGTTATCTGTTTTGACGGTTGATAATTATACCACAAATGATGCCATCATTGATGATCTTTTGTATAGGCTTCAACTAAATTCTCTTATTTTACGTGGAAAGTTGTTTCATATGAGGTGTTCTGCGTATATTTTAAATTTGTTTGTTTAAGATGGATTATCTTTGGTACTTGATGAGATTGAGCAAGTTCGTGACAATGTTAGATTTTGGACTGCATCATCCAAAAGAGAGCAAATATTTGAGGAAGCGGCATGCCAAATAGGTACTCATCATTCTAAAAATTTAGTTTTAGATTGTAAAAGAAGATAGAATTCAACTTTTTTTATGCTTTCCACTGCCTTGCTATATAAAGATATTTTTGCTCGCCTTAAACATATAGAACGATTATATACTTGTTGGCCAGCTGAGGATGAGTGGATGATGGCTAAAGAAGTATGTGATCATCTTAGAATATTTTATAGTGCCATAGAAGTATTTTCAAGGAGTAATTCTCCCACCACAAATGTGCTTTTCGCTATTGTTTGCTCTATTAGGGTTGAGTTGGGTCGATGGATTACTTGTGGAAATTTTGTGGTTGAGAGAATGGCTCAAAAAATGGCACTAAAGTTTGATAAATATTGGGAGGATGTCCATGGGCTCATGAGTGTTGCTACAGTCTTAGATCCACGATATAAGATGACTTTGGTAGATTATGTTTTTCCTTAAACATATGGTGATAATGCTGCACTTAAGATTGAGAATGTTCATAGGTCTTGTGTTGATATATTTAATGAATATAATTCAAGATTTGAAAAGAAACGAAATAGAGAATCGAGTTCCTCCTCATCTCAGGCTCAGTCTTTTTATTTGGGGAAAGGGTCATTTAAGGACTATTCTTGTGTGGATAACAATGCTAGTGCTCCTATTTTAAATGCATTAGAAAGTTTTCTTGCAAATAAAAGAAGTATGGAGAATGTTAAATTAGAGCTTGATAGATATTTAGATGAACAAGAATTGCCATCAAGTAAGGATTTTGATATTTTAGCTTGGTGGAAGACCAATGGAGCCAAATATCCCATTCTTCAAATGACTGCTAGGGATATTTTTTCTATTCCTATATCTATTGTTTCTTCAGAGAGTGCATTTAGCACTGGAGGAAGGATTGTAAGTCCACATCGCAACAGGCTTCATGCAAATATTCTTGAAGCTTTAATGTATTCTCAAAATTGGTTAGCAAACAATGTTAAAGGTAAATATCATTAAAGTTGATTTATTAGTTTTTGAATTATTTATTTTTCTAATTTGAATGAGTTTTTTTACAGCTTCTCCTCTCCAAGATGGAGAATATAGCTCTATTTTGATAGATGTTGAAGGCAATGCTGAGATGGTAAATATTCTAAAATTTACATTAATTATATGTTCCATTTTTTCTTATATTAGTATTCTTTATACTGAAGAAAGATTATCTATTAATAACTCTTTTTGATTTTTTAGGTATCAGAGACTTTACAGCTGATATTGATTGAGCAACTTGCTACTTGTGCCATTCAAGACTATTCACTGATTCACTTTTATTATTCCACTTCTATTACTGTATTTATGTTATTGGACTTTTGCACTTCAGTTTTTGAACTTATGTCATGGACCTTTTGTTTTGTACTATTTAGGTTGAACTTTTGTTATGTATTATTCAGATTGAACTTTTGTTATGTATTATTCAGGATTAAAATGATTAAACTGGCTTATGAGTTTTTTTTATTGTTTCACATGGTTAGACTTTTTTTTTTCTTTTTTTTGAAATGATTGTTGTATTATTTTTTAAGTTTTAATTTGTTTGATTTTGCGGCATGTATATTATTATTTTGTTTTTAATAGGTTATTGAAAATAATATATGTAATCCCCACTTTGGTCTCCAATTCCCCAATAGGTTTGGCAGGAATGGGGATAAATTTCATCACCAAATGTGGAGATGGATTAGGGATGAGATTTAAAAATGGAAGGTTGGGTTGGGATGGGGATGAATTTCATACCCAAGATCGGGGATGGGTTGGGGTGGGGACAAAGTAGAGAGGTAGGGAAGGGGTCGGGGATGGTGCCTCCGCCACCACCCACCCCCATTGCTATCCCTAATTAGCGGTTGTTGCTACTTCAAAGCATAATTGATTGGTACTAGACTTTATTTATAAGGTTATAATGATTGTGAATATTTTTGGAGCTTTATGTAAAATAAAGCATGTCATTCGGCAAAAACACCATGATAATCTTGCGAAATGTATAGATAGTGGTGAATTTGTTACAGGAAAAGGCAAGAATCAAGAAACAAGTTTAGCTTGGCGAGACAATACTCGTTGAGGTTCTACTATAAGACAATAGCTTGAATTTTAGACATGTGGGATGCAGTAATGGATGTTCTTGAATCTATTGATAAGGACTGCATTGAACTGAGAAGTTAAAACACTACTTCGAGCTTGATTGATAAAATGCTTAGTTTTGAGTTTGTGTTCATTGTTATTTGATGGTGAGATTATTGGCAAAAATAAGTGCACTGTCTGTGGCGTTGCAACAAAAGAATCAAACCATTGCTAACACTGTAGTGTTGACTACAACGGTGAAAGATGACTAGAAGAAATTTAGGGATGATAATGGTTGGGAGGATTTATCGGGAGTTGTAACCACTTTTTCTTCAAAAAAAGAAAAATATTTATTTGCCTAATATGGAAGATGCTATGCTAGGTCAGGCTAGAGCTCAAAGATAAGTTGATAGCCAACAAAAGACTTATTTTCACTATTTTCGACTAGATAATTTTTTCCAGGTACTTGTCTAACTTGATTCCATATTGAAAAAACATTAAATCCTTTATCAGTATTATATTCATTAGTTTTTTCTTGTTATGCTAGGTTATTGATCATATCCTACAAGAAATGGATAATCATTTTGTTGAGTCAACTTCGGAGCTTCTAAAGTGCATAGCATGCCTTGACCCTAGAGATTCATTTGCTAGTTTTGATATTCAATAGTTACTCCATCTTGTTGAGTTTTATCCAGATGATTTTCATGATCAGATTAAATTAACTGAAGAAGTTAACCATTACATTTCAGTAGCCAAAACAAGTGAACATGACTTTTTCTCCAACCTTCAGAGTATTAGAGATCTTGCCAAGAGGATGTTTGAGAAGAAATGACACACTACTTTGAAGTTAGTATATCGACTCATCGAGTTGGCATTAATTTTGCTCGTTGCGACAGCTACAACTAAAGATCCTTCTCTACGATGAAGATTATCAAGAATGATTTGTGCAACAAAATTTGAGATGATTTTCTCATAGATACCTTAGTGTGTTACATTGAATAGAGATTTATCGAAAGATTGAAAATGAAGTTATGTTCCAGTGTTTTCAGAATATGAGCAGTCGAAGATTTGACATCTGTAAACCATACTCGTTAAATATATAATTATTTTTGAAATGGTCTTTTTGTATAGCATTCATTACATAAAGTCATTTCTTTTTTGTTATTTACAAATTTCAAAATAATTTTTTCTTTCTTTAGGTATATGTATCAATATTATTTATTTTATATTATTCTTCTGATCGTTATAAATTAATCAAACATATTTAATTTGCAGGTTGTGGCTCATATTGGAGGTCACATTTACATCGTGCTTGATTGGTTATCTCAAGCCTTTTTTATTGGCAACTTAGGATTCTATTGAGGTACTTATCCCGTGAGTGATGTGTAATCATTCCTCGTGAGTGATGGGTGATCACTCCTCGTTGGTAATGGGTGATTACCTATTTTTTTTCTATTTGTTTGCAAATGCTTATGATTAGTTAGAAAATGGTGGAAAATGATTGATATATAATATTTTTTATTAAATTTGCAATTTTTTGAGTAGTCATTATGCTTGGAAAGTGCCCATTATATAGATGAAATTCTGGCAAAATTTTTAGTATAATTTCGCTCTCCATCCTTCTAAATCAGGTACCGTCCCTGTATGTATATATATATATGTATAAGCACTACAAAAAAACTATTATATAACGACCGACCAATAGGTCGTAAATCGGTCACAAACAGGCTTTTTGCGACTGATTTGCCACTAATACAACTAGTTACTAAAACGTGGTTGCAAACCTTGAGCGTGGTCGCAAACATAACTTTGCAACCGGATTTGCCACTTCGGCACTAACTTCCGGGTCAATAATCTTTGGGACCGAGGGCTGACTAACCCATTTTGGGACCGAGGGCCGACTAACCCGACTAACCCATTTTGGTTCCAAATTTTGGCACTATATAGGATTTCTGCCAAATTTTGCGACTAATAGACAATCGCACATTGGTCACAGATATTTTTTTTATTTTCTTTGCGACTACCATTAGGTGGCAATATTTTTTTTAACATTTCTAGAAATACAAAAAACCCCATGAAAATAAAAAAAAAATCCCAAACAAATAGTACTATACAATAAAAAAATCCTACCACATTTACATAAGTAAAATGTAATATATATAATAGTCATAATAAAAAATAATACAAACATAAATGTGAGTACTACAATAATCAAATGTCACATAAAGCTATCTAAATAGGAGGGGGAAGCTAATCACCATCCTCCTTGCCGTCCTCTTCATCCTCCTGGTTGCCATGTCTGCTCAGCTCATTGAGCATTCGCCATTCTGGAGGTAGCTGGATATAGGTAGGTGGCATATTGGTAGGCCGATAGACCAAATTGGTGAAATGTTAGGCAGCCCATTCTCTCAGGATATGCACTACTTATGCAATCTTCCAATTACACTTTCGCCTTGCTTCTTGCCTCTTTTCGGCAACGATACATTCAGTGCCTCAGCAATCTGCGACTGGATATCATCCAGAAGGAGAGGGTGGTCTCCAGTTTCACCTTGTGTCTCAGCCCTCATACGAGCTGACTGTATGGCCCAAAACCCCATAGGCATATCCCTTCTTCATCCCCATCTCAACCTGAAGCATCAGTTGTGTGTCAGTGGGCATAAAGGCACCACTTTGAGAATGATCCTCCTCCTTTTTCTTCTTCAGATCGAAGTACTTTAGTTGAGAATTAAGAAAATATGTTAAATCGACATTTGTTAAGTAAATGACAAGTTAATTTCTAATATTCATAATAATTGAAAAGAAAAATGTTAAGATATATGTTGATCTTGGGACAGGCAACCCTAACTATCTACTAACTTCTTCGTTTGGTACCAATCATTCAATGCCACATTGTCTTGTAGGAGTATACGCTTCACGTATCATGCAACTTGTTCAAATGGCTTTTGAATCCAATGGTTCTCAGACTTAATACTCAACAACTCTGCAGTTGCAGATAACTATGAATCAATTTTATACTCTTCCCACAATAGTGTATCTATAGCTTTTAACATATCTTAAAACTTCTTTGCGTTTGGATTAAGTACTTCTTCATAAGTATAGCTGGTAAAATCAAGGTCAAAGCTCATTATGCCAGCATCAAATATTATCTCACGAATCGTTCTCCTTTCTTCAACACTTGTTGAATTTGTTTCCCTTTCACTACTCACGTACGTTCCCACATTTAATCCCCAAAAGGGTTCTCCATTACATATCCAATTATGATAATTAAGTGTAAAATCTCTTTTAAAAAGATACAACTTCAATTCTACAACAGTGGTTAACTTCGTATTTTTGCACTTTATACACAGGCACCTTATCTCATCTACCGTGCCATGATTTGTTGAAAGACACAAGTCTACAAACTGAAATACCCCATTCACAAATTCACTAATAAGTAGTCCCTATCCCCGGGCACACATCTATTCTATATCCAACTTCTGTCTATCTTCATAACTTTTCTACATTTAAAGGAATAGAAGGTCAAGATTAATCTTATTCATAATAAGAAAGTTAAGAAGAATTTAACTTTAAGAAAGAAGAAGAAAAAGAAGTAGTATGAGGAGAGAAGAATAAAAAAAAGAAGAAGAAGAAGCGACTAAAAACCCAACTTTATTTCTAAAAGTAAACTCCTATTTTTAGTTTAAGTTTACTTCTATAAGAAGAAGTCACTTTTAATAGATTGAAAATGAAGAAGTAATACAAGCACAAACATTTGTAACTTTTTTTTAAATTCACTTCTAAATAAAGAAATAATAGTTTGAAATACATATATATATTTATATATATACAGGAGTAACAACCTAATGTTTATGTAAGTTCACTTCTAAAAGAAGAAGTCCCTTTCAATATATTGGAAATGAAGAAGTAAAAAGAAAAAGTTCACTTCTAAAAGAAGAAGTAATAGAAGGTGTTCTTAACTATTATTTAAGATTTTGAAAATTTTTGATAGATTCTCCTTTGTAAAATGGATATTTTCCAGGGACAACGGCCACTCAAAACGCAACATTCAAGAATCTCAATAGTTTAAAAAGTCCAAGCTCCTCCATAAACAATTCAATTAAAGAGTCTAGGCTCCTCCATAAACAATTCAAATTAAAAAGTCTGGATTCCCCCATAAACAATTCATATTTGATAAACAAGATTTTACGAAGAACGAAATTCATACTCTCTACATTCCAAAAAAATAGACAAGACAATTGAATTCTTGAAATATTTACTATTTCAACTTATATTCATTAACAATAATTAAATTATTGATACTTCCACATATGTTTCGATTTAAAATATGCATTTCATAGTAAGAAAGTATCGCCATTCAAACTATAAAACTTGGAGCATAGAAGTGTTTCATTTTCTGAAGATGAATTTCTTAAAAGGGAATGTTATAATAGTGACACTAAGAGCCTTGAGATTAATCGTGATGCAATATGATTAATGAAAATGAGATTAAACTCTTACCTTAAATTAGGACAACTTCTTGCAATTGAAGCAAGAATACTAAGAGATGCAAGGAACCCTTTAACAAATGCAATTCTTGAATATTTGGTCCAAGAATCTTGGTGTCAGGAGAAAATGCCAATCACCACATTCATCTCTTATTACAAATCTCATCTACTATGAAGTGAACTATGTACAAAGAAATAATAACCTAAAATTTTTGAAAAATTAATGTTAACGGATCCTAATTTTGAACTCACGAAGCATCTATGGATGAATTTAAAGCATGTAAAGGAAATTACTCACAGAGAGATCAATGGATAATAGAAGCCACATGAAAGACAACAAAATAATTATCATAAACTATGTTTTCATTCACTTATCATTTTTTATAAAAATATTAAAAAAATGATTCCTCTCAACAAAGTTCTTTCATATGTGTAATTAGTTAGATCTATATTCTTTCTTAGGAGAGAAAAGGAAGAAATTAACCACCTATAATGATTTTTTTCTATAAAACCTAATTAATTATATTACCTTTATTTAAAGACATTCTAATGTATTTCCGAAAAAATAAAATATTCTAAATATGCCACGTGTACACTTTAATAAGGATAAAATACAATATATACATATGTGTGTATGTATGAGTGTATGTGCGTGTTTATGTATATAGATATAGATATATATATAGATGTAGATATATATGTATATATATATATATATGATAGCTCATTCAAGTTTAATAAATTTTGTAATATCTAAAATCTTAATGAAAATTGTTGAAAATATTAAAAAGTTAATTCACATTAATGCATGTTATGTGACATGGGCTTATTCGAATATACCTATACACATATATACATAAATAGGGTTGTAAATGGGGCGGGTCTAACTCGTACCCAAGCGGGTCTATACTTATTTATAGCGGGTAAGGTTAAAATTTTATACCTGCAGGTCCGGACCCGTACCGTACCCGTATTATATTAAATGGGTCTGGACAGAGTATGATGATATCCAGACCCGTTTACCCGTATACCCGTTATAATAAAATAATATATATTATATTATTTTTATACTTTTTTATTAATATATAATTTATACCTCTATCCTATTTGTGTGTACTTGAACTTTTAATCATTTGAATTAGAGATGTGAAAGGATTGTATTTGTTGAAAGAGATATTGAGGAAATTATGTTAACTATGTTATAATTTTTATTTTAAGGTTATATATTGTTTTACATATATTTTTGTTTAATAGGAAAAAAATAGAAAAATGGTATACGGGTACGGGTATACCCAAACCCTACCCAAGACCCTGGAGGGTCGGGTTTGGGTTCATAAATTTTATACCCAAAGGGTTTCGGTCTGGATCTGGGTCCATGATTCACTATAAGGGTCTGGTACAGGAAGTACCGTACTCGTTTGGACCCGTTTACATCCCAACGCACAAATGTATATACTCATAAATAATAGCTTGTTTGTCTAACATGTGCCGAATGCATATTAGTACATATAATTAATAAATATATATATGTATGTATATATATGTGTGTGTATATATATGAGAGTTTAAGTCTAATCATTTTAATGAAATGTAACTATAAAAGCATATTAAATTCCAAGATATTCATAAGAAAACTTCATCATACCACTATTATTCTCTTTTCCACTAAATCAATCTCTTAGCTTTTAATTGACAGATTGTTGATAGCTTTCAATAGCTCCAGTGATTAGATGGTTCCCAGTAAGTTGAAGACCAAAGCTGAAATCAAAACTCTTCAATTGAAGGCTAACTTTTTGAAAGTTATTTTTAATTGCAGAGGAAAACAGACCAATTTGGTTTTATAAAAAAAAAAAAAAAAAACCAGAGAAGTTGAACAATTCCAGAAGTTGAAATGCAAATTAAAGCACCAATTTGAACAATTAGGCCTAATAAAAAGAAAAAACCACTAAAAGCAACAAAATTAACATTGCAGAAATACAAAAGAAATTAAACCAATTGTTATATTCAGACAAATTCAAAACAATTACCTTAAATTGCAGCTTTCCACTGGTCAGACTAATTGGATCAAAGACAGAGGTGTTGGTCATTTTCAGTAGCAGCATCGACGGCAAGCAACTAGTTCCGACAGCAGCAGCGACTATGGAAGTTGGTTCTGGCAGCTACACAAACGAGCCAAAATAGAGGGAATAAAAGAGAGTAGGAGGAGGAGATAGACAACGGCAGTCGCCGTTGGCTAGGGGTGGTCACAATTTGGTGGTAGTTGGTGGTCGCGAGTGGGAGAAGATAGAAATTGAGGGAAATTCAATTGAGGAAATTATAGAGGGAACGATTCGCAAGTAACCTAAATTAGGTCACCTTGTGACTAGCGACCGTAAAGCAGTTGCAATGTGTAAAAAGTTTATGATCGAGTGGTTTCGGTCTATGATCAGTTGCAACTTTGTAAAACCTTGCGACAGAATGTCATATTGGTCACTAACTTGGTAGCTAAGTCAGCAACTAAAGGTCTCTGTCGTAAATCAATCGCTAACTTTGCGACCAGCAGCATCGGTCGTAATATTCGGTTGCTATTCCTCTATTTTTTTTTTGGTGAAGGGTTAAGTCCAAAACAAATCGTGAAGTTAGAGAGTTTGGTCAACTAAGGTGCTGAATTTTATTTTTGGACAATAAGCCCCTAAACCTTCTGTTACCTTTAAAAATTGATGGAAATAAGACTGTAATTCCTAAAATACCCTTTAATGGAGAGAAAAACTCAAGGAAATAAGTTCGAATTATTAATCAATATCATAATTATTCAAAAATATTAAAAAGATGTAGTGATTAAAGCTAATTTTTTTCCTTCTTGTAATGAATTTATTTTTTTTTCAAGATAATTTATTGTTTTTTCTTAATACAATTAATTTCCAGAAAAGAAATTATAGTAAAAGATTCATTCACATGGTCTTATGTTTTGCAGAATCACAGTGATATGAAGAAATTCATTATGGTTTTGTTTATGTTTCTAGTTATCCACATTAATGTTAAATTTAGTGAGGGACGTTTTACGAATCTTATAGAATCTTAACCATTTATTGATATGTTATTTGGAAGCTTTTGCTCTTCCCCAAGCAACAACTGTCTTGAAAATGTATGTATTTTTCTTTCATTTCCCTTGATGTTACATTGAGAAAGTTTTTTATGATTAAATTACGTAAATATCACTGAATTATACTATAAAAACATATCTTCAATTTATTCTTTTATTTTGTGTTAAATCACCCACCTTCAATCTTCATCTAAATACCATAGTACTACTCTAATTTTAAACACTAGGTTCCTAAAAGAATAACAAAATTACCGCTTTCCTCAAATTTTTAACTGTGTTCATTTCTTCCCTTCCAACCCCCAACAACAGCATAGGTGCAGGTGCTAAAATTAGAAGGTCTAACCCTACATGAAGAGTCTCTATTTTTGTTAGAAAGGTTTTTTATGCAGAGTACCTTAAAATCAACCTTAATTACATAACAATAGTAGGGTAGAGAATGAAACTTACCTGAATTACAATTTATAAATCACTATATAAACTTAAAATTATAAGAGATTTTAATTTTTTCACTAAAATTACCTAGAATTCTTCAGACCTAAAATCCACAAACTGATACCTCTCCTATTTATATTGTTATTAAACTTATATTCATTCCTATTCTTTCTTTTCATCGTCTCTATCACTCTATTTCATTCAATACTCTTCCTTCTCATGGAAAAGATGAAGCGAGTAAATGTATTGTTTTTTTTTTCTAATCTCAAATCCTTAAGATAATTTTTTAAATACAATTCATTTGCAGAAAAAAATTACAGTAAAAGATTCATTCTAATGGTTTTGTGTTTTGCAGAAACATAATCATGATGAGCAGGTTCATTGTGCGTGTGTTTATGTTTCTAATTGACCACATTAATGTTAAATTTAGTGATAAAGGTTCTACAAGCATTAGAAAAATTTTAAACATATGTTGATATGCTATTTGGAAGTGTTCCTTCTCCCCTAAGAGACAACGCTCTTAAAAAGGTAGGTTTTTCTATTTACTTTCCCTCCTTGTAATAACGAGAAAGCATCGAAACGATGATCTCATGTCTGTTTATTATTAACTCATAATCTGGCATTTGTGAGATTACTTGTTCAAATAATTTACCTAAGAGCGCAATTTTCTGATCACTCTATTAAAATGATCTACGTAGATAATACCGTAGAATATACTTCTCAAGCCTTTGATACTTATTGCATGTTAATTGACATTATTGTTAAATATCTTGTAACTCATGTTCACACACAAAATAGTTTAGCTGAATCTTTTATTAAAAGATTATAATTAATTGCTAGACCACTTTTAATGAAAACAAATCTCCCTGCTTCAGTTTGGGATATGCTATCTTGGATGCTGCAACACTTGTACATATTAAGCCAATGAGTTATCATGAATTCCCCTTTTATAATTGACTTTTGGTTTTGAGCCAAATATTTCTTATTGGAGAATTTTTGGGTGTGCAGTGTATGTTCCTATCACACCAAATCAGTGAACCAAAATGGGTCCCCAAAGAAGGTCCGGAATACATGCTGGTTATGACTCTCCCTTAATAATAAGGTACCTTAAACCTTTAATAGTAGATGTATTCACTACAAAATTTGCTAACTGCCATTTTGATGAGGCTCTCTTTCCTAAATTAGGGAGAGAAAATAAGCCACAAGGAAAAGAGCTTGTTTGGATAACATCCTTGAATTATCTTGATCCGCGCATAAGCGCGAGTGAACTAGAAGTTCAAAAGATAATTTATTTGCAAAAATTAGCAAATCGATTGCTTGTTGTCTTTGCCGACTCAACAAGGATGACTAAATCACACATTGCAGCAATAAATGCCCCTATTAGGGTTGAAGTCCCAAAAGAGCAAAATATTACATCTATAGTTGTTGTGTCCAAATCACGCCAAAAGCGTGGTAGGCATCTTGTTTCAAAAGATAAGAATCCTCGAAAGAAGAGGGGACTAAATGATCATGGAGCTCATATTGAATATATTAACAAAACGAACCAAGAGACAACTGGTGAAAAGATTCAGACTTCTGAAAATAATGGAACCAATAAAGAAGTTTCCACCAACTATACCGCTTCCAGTAGAAGTTGGAATTGAATAGAAACAAAAGGTGATGATTAGTTTGCATATAACATAGCCCATAAAATTTAAGGGACAATGAGGATCTTAAACCAACATCAGTTGAAGAATGCCTACATAGAAATGATTAGCCAAAATGGAAGAAGCAATTCAGTCATAGTTAAATTTGCTTTCGAAACAGGAGGTATTTGGACCTGTATTCCGAATACCAGAAAGCGTTAAGTCAACTGGATACAAATTGGGAATTTGTATGAAAGCGAAATGAGAATAATAAAATTGTGAGATATAAGGAACGCCTTGTAGCACAAGGTTTCTCACAAAGGCAAAATGTTGATTAATGAGACATATTCAACTGTGATTGACTCAATTACTTTCGATACCTTGTGATCTGGCTGTGTCTGAAAATGTTATTATGTGCTTAATGGATGTAGTGATTGCTTACTTATATGGAAACCTAGATAATGACATTATATGAGGATCTTAGAAGGATTTAATATGCTTGCAGCATATAAGTTTGGTTCTCATGGAAATTACTCAATTAAGTAACGAAAATGATTGTATGGTTTAAAGGACTATGGACACATGTGGTATAATCGAATTAGTGAAACCTTGCTAAAAACAAGATATAAAAATGATCCAATTTGTCCATGTGTTGTCATTAAGAAATGTTTATCAGGATTCGTGATACTCGCTATATATGTTGATGATATCAATATTATTAGAATTCCAGAAGAGCTCTAAGAAGTAATCAATTACTTGAAGAAAGAATTTGAAATCAAAGATTTTGGAAAAACTAAATTCTGTCTTGATTTACCAATCGAACATCTGGAAGATGGTATGTTCATTTTACGACGAAAGTATTGAAAAGACTTTACATGGACAAAGAATATCCCCTGAGTATTTTAATGGTTGTACGGTCGCTAGATGTAAATAAATATCCCTTTCGGCCTAGGGAAGAAGATGAAGAACTATTAGGTCCTGAAGTACCATATTAAGTGCTATTAATGCACTAATGTACCTTACTAAAACACAAGACCTGATATAGCATTTGCTGTAAACTTATTAGCAAGATTTAATTCTTCCTCTACACGACAAATTAGAACGGTGTTAAGCATGTCCTTCGATATCTCCAAGGGACCATAGATCTTAGGTTATTTTATTTAAATAAACCAGCCCAAAAGTTAATTGGTTACTCAAACGCAGGTTATTTATCTGATACACATAAAGCACGTTCTCAAACTGGCTATTTATTTACAAATGGTGGCATTGCCATTTCATGGCGTTCTTCGAAAAAATCTATAGTAGCCACTTCATCTAATCACTCTGAGATCATAGCCATCATGAAGCAAGTCGAGAATGTGTGTGGTTAAGATCTATAATCCATTACATTCAAGAAAGTTATGGTATATCCTCAGGGGAAAGAGTCCCAACTCCTCTATATAAGGATAATGCAACTTGTATAGCGCAATTAAAGAGAGGATATATTAAAGGAGATAGGACAAAGCATATATATTGAAATTTTTCTTTACTCATGAACTCCAGAAGACAAGTGATATTGATGTACAACAAATTAGATAATGTGATAATCTTACAGATTTATTCACTAAGACACCAACAACAATATTTAAGAAGTTAGTACATAAGATTGGAATGCACGGTATAGAAATCTCAAAAGATTACCTAATCAGGGGGAGTAATGTTTAACATTGTTGTACTCTTTTTCCTTCACTAGAGTTTTTTCCTATTGAGTTTTATCTAGTAAAGTATTAATGAAGCATATTCTCTATGTAATGGACATCCAAGGGAAAGTGTTATGAATAAAATAATAATTGTGGATGTCTTTAATAGATAAGAATATCTGAGATAAAATCTATCTCCTGAAGAAATAGATATTATGAAGATATAGAAATCCTGAACAGATAGATATTATATATAGATAAGTGATAGAATTATTATCATATCTTAATTATGATAGGATCTATCTCCCTAATTCAACCTTATCTTTTATATCCCTTGAGCCCTATAAATAAGTCCTTACCTTTCAATTGTAAATACACTTTAAAAAAATAATAAAATCTTCTACGCTTTTCTCTTCTCTTCTCTCCTTTTTCCTCTATTCTTTAAATTTCTTCTTGTTTATATTATTACGCCTAGACTTGTAATAATTTTCACGACATTTATGAAATGAATTTCTTTTTTTTTTTTTTAAGACAACATCCATATAATCTCTTGTCCCCTCCAACAAGTACATTCCACAAGTCCATTCTTGGAAGTGGTTTTCTTTTATTGGAGTCTTCATATTGTTCTTATGGCTCAACATAACGTTATATTTTACCATTGTTAGTTGATTAATTATAATTTTTGATATAGTTCCTCTGGTAAAAAATATAAGAGGTTTTAGATTTATTGAAGATGGTAAAAAATATTAAGATTTTACAACTTTCAATAAATATTTATTGAACTTTTTTCATATTTACTCTTCTTTTTATTAATTTATTTCACTCCCACTATCTATCTCTTTTCTCATTTATGAAGGGTAGAGGGAATTGTAATAAAAAATTTATCTTGCTTTTAAAATTTTTAATGTCTATGCAAAGGATTAAAACTTCTTACATTGATGAGTTTATGAGTACTTAGTCCTAGAATTTTACTTTTTATTAAAAAAATTTAAGTATGCATTGAATTTATGAATTGAATTAATTCAATCTCCCCACAGCGATTGTATTTAAAGTTAGTTGGGTACGAAAATTAATGAGGTTTGGTCAGCCTTCTCGTCCGCTTTTTAATTTCTTCACGTGCATGATCATTTTATACAATCTTCCCGTGCATCTATATTATTTGAACTTACGTACCTCAAAAACAAAAGGAAAAAAAAAAAATCAAATGTTATTATTAATTAGTTTACTAAACTAGTATTAGTATTAATCAAACATTTTTGAATGGTCAAGTAGTTAGTTTAATACGTTTTTTACCAAATAACATACTTAAGTTAGAATCAAATTCTTCTTCTTCAATGTACTATATATATTCAAGAATTATTTTTGTATCAGTACGATCATCAATTAGAATGAAAATCAATCAATAACCTGTTTTCCATTAAATTGTTGAGAAGAAAAACAATAGAACCAAGTCGGGCCTTTTCTCCGCTATAGTTCAGAAAATATATAGCATGCTTTTTTAGCAACATTTGTTGTTTCCTCTTTTACCACTTGGAATTCACCTGCATTTTTATTTGACGGAATCATCCTCTGATACATTCATTCTACTACACTCTTTATATAATAAGTTTTTTTATTACTATATTAATTTTGAATGATTTCCAAGAGGCCAATATTTTCTTTTCACTATTCAATCATTTTTTTTTTTTGATAAAGAACCGGGACACTCACTATCAAAAAGGGACTGTCCTCTACAGAAGGAGGGAACCAAAATGGACAGATAACACCCTTCTATTTTTTTTAATTTTATAGATATTTTTTAAAAAATTTACTTCTCAACATTTTAAAAAAAATTATATAAATTCTTGTATTCAAAATTAAAGGTCTGTTTCACTGGCATTTTAATTAAAATACTATAATCAAACTGAAAAGTTTTCAGCAACAACTACTCTGAGTAATATATGCAGGAGGAGCAGGGGTTGCTGATCATTATGAATATATCTATATATATATATATATATATTCAGAATGTGCCATGCAATGTAATATAATTAATTATTATTATTATTATTATTATTATTATTATTATTATTATATCTTGAAAAGGTATGAGAGCAATGAGGATATATAATGTTACAATAGAAAACTGATAATAATAATAATAATAATAATAATAATAATAATAATAATAATAATAATAATAATAATAATAATAATAATAAGAGATCTAAATCATACCCTGCTTTATTTCATCAACTTATATGATAATCGTCATCGATCATGTGTTGGGTAAGGTTTTGTGAAAAGGAGACAAATAGCTAAAAGGGCATTAATGCATCAGTCCCCACACAAATCCTATCTTTTCCCATTGTTGGATAGTATATAAATTAATGAACAATACGCTTCATTGAATTAGTTTATTCACTGTCCACGTTTCATTAATTACTATCCCTTATCAGTAATATTATACTTTTCTAATAGATATCTAAAATTTACAATATAGATACACTATAGAGAATAGATGCAGAGTTTGACTTTTACTCAAAATTAAGATTTGACTTTAAAAATTTTAGACCGATATAAGGAGGATTCGAATCTTCAATTTCTTAGACCTGCGTGGTGCATTTATTCATTGTGCCGAGTCATCAAATTAGATAACTAATTAAAATTTAAAAAATCAGTTTAACATGTCATTAAGGAAATGTCATATTTCTATGTTTGTCATCAAATTTTATTTTTCATTTTTTTCTTTCATTCAGTAATTTTTATACCTCTCTTTATGTCCCTTTATCACTTTTCATATTTTAAGTTCATTTCATCTAGAAAACTTAACACACTTTAATTGAGTTTGTAGGCATTATTTTAACCTTAATAAGTTTCTCGCAAATTTCAAATCTCACCAGATTTAATCATATAACGAGATAGAATTACATTAATGAGTGTATATAAATTGTTCAATAGCACAAAAATAAAGAATAAAATTTAGTGATAGAAAGAGAAATATGACATTTCTTTAGCATTCCTTTTGTATATATTGAAAAAGAAAATAAGTAGGAGGATTAATTTATAGAGCTGGCAAAGCTTTGGCTTCACTTGGCAAGTTGTGGCCCTTTGTATTGAAATTGAATCAAGTTGATCCCATCCCAGCATATATAGCATTGGATCCTAAAATGAGTTGCAGAGATAATGTATATCTTTTGTTCATCTCAATGGCAGCATGAAGTGACTCATATTGCCCTACTTCAAGTTGTCATTTTGATCGGTTTTCTTCAGCTTTCCACAAAAACGGCTATCAATGGTCTCTATATTCAAATGAATTATAGTTCAACTTGAGAAACATTGTCCATCCTTGCTTTTCACCATTTTTCTTTGAACAACTTTTAGACATATTTATCATGTTTTGATAACAATATTCTCACACATAGTACACTTTCAAGCAAGTAATTTTCCTCTGAGCGTTTAATCTTTTATTTTATAAGATTTATATTAATTAAGTTACTATAAAAAAATGTAACTATCCGACCACAATATTCTTAATTTATTATTTCTCGATAGGGTCAAAAAAGCACCTTAGTAGGAGTTAAAAAATCTTTGTGAGATTGCTTTAATACTTACGCATCGAATAGTACGTAATACTTTCTCCGTTTCAATTTGTTTGTTATTTAAACTTACTTTTTTCGTTTCAAAACGTTTGTTGCTTTAGTAAATTAGGAAAGTGATAGATAAATTTTTTTTATATATATCCCTATTTTTTACATTTTGAATGATACAATTTAAGAAATACTTAAAAATAATTCAAATAAATTCATATTCATAAAACGTTTCTAACCCATTTTATCAGAGTTTGTTAGGAGGAAAAATTGTGTTTCCTTTTTTTTCTTTTATTCTTTTTCCTTTTGGGCCTAAGGAGTTTTTTCTTAATACATCCAAAGAGAGAATGTGGTTAGAATGGCAGTGTTTCTATTACAAAACTACGATCTTATCGTCGTGTGGAAGAGTGAAAAGTCAAAAAACGCCGTTTGTTATGCTGGGGTTTGCGTTTTGCAAGAAACCCAGGATGCCCAATCCAAGCTAATAGTTGATGGGCCATGATGTGGTCTTTGAATTCCAGCTCTTTGAGGTGGCTACAATTGTCATCTCGTTTACGTTATTGGAGTGAAGATTGGACCATAGTGGACATTTCTTTTTGGCCCAATCTAAAGAGCCCAATACAACAGTGATTACTTTTTCTTTTTTCTCTTTTAAAAGAATCACTATTAATAATTATTTATTGAAAAATAATTATTATCACTCTATCTTTCCTTAAAGGGAAAAAAAGTCCTACTACCCTTTAAACTTTCACAAATTTTAATTTTTGACCCTAAACTTTAAAAGGACAAATTTTAGACCTTGAATTTAAAAAATATATAAAAACTTACCCTTCTATCTCATTTAATTGTTAACTCCTTAACGGTCAAACAAGTCAAAGGGTATATTTAGAATTTCATTTATCTAACTTCATTTTTAGTCCTTTAGAATCTAAGGTCCTTAATTGTTAATTAATCAATTTTTGAAGATTGTAATGATCATTTAGATAAATATTTTAAAACAACTAATTTGTTCTTATCTTCTCCTTCCTCTATCTTCTTCTTCATTATCAATTGCCGCACGACCTTCCACACGCTACCCCACCAGTGGTCGGAATCTCTCTCTTCAATTCCTCCAAGCCATATGCATTTGCTCAAATGGAGCTTCTTCGAGCTGTTTCTATTGGAGATATGGATATCTAGGAGGATTCCATAAACTTCAAATATGCTTAAATCTTGGGATCACTTTCCATATACACCTGTATATATCATATAGATTTATTGTCCATTAGTCAGTTTCCATATCTTGGGATTTTGTATTCATTAGTTTCCTGATTTCTAGCTTTCTCCATTGATTAGGAAAATTGTAATTAGTATACTAGGAAAGTTGAAGGATTGGACTACTAAGACACATTCACTCCAGTTGCTAAGATGGTAACTGTCTGCACTTTGTTGGCAGTTGCAACTGCTAGAAATTGAGAACTTCATCAGATGGATGTACATAACGCATTTCTATGTGGTGTCTAGCATGAAGAGGATTACATGAAATTACCTCCTAGTTTTTCCACAAGACATGAAGGCAAAGTTTGCAGGTTACAAACATCACTTTACGGGCTTAAACAAGCCCAACGTTGCTAGTTTGCTAAGTTAACCACTGCTCTCAAGCAGTACGGTTTCCGTCAATCATATTCAAACTGTTCTCTTTTCACCTATTCTGCTCAAGATATTTTTTTAGGTGTTCTGGTGTATGTTGATGATCCCATTATCACAGGTAATAATACTGCAACTCTCCAAGAACTTAAGTAACATCTCAATCGTTCCTTTCACATGAAAGATCTTGGGTCTCTTAAATATTTTTTGGGCATCGAAGTAGCCAAGAGTCCTAAGGGGATTTATTTGTGTCAATGAAAGTATGCTCTGGATATTCTTTCTGATGCTGGTTTGCTAGGTACTAAACCATTAAGTTTCCCCATAGAGCAAAATCATCAGTTGGGCAAAGCTACAGGCCCTCTTTTTCCTCATTCGGATTCTTATCGTCGTCTTGTCGGGCGACTCATTTATCTCACTCACACTCGCCCCGATCTTACTTACTCGGTCCAAGTTCTCTCCTAATTTATGACACATCCTTGACAAGATCATTTGGATGCTGTTCTTCGTGTGCTCCGTTATATCAAAGGTACTCCCGGGACAAGAAATTCTCCTTCTTTCTTACACCGACTTTTGGCTGCATACTTTTTATGACTTTGCTTGGGCTAGTTGTCCTATCACTCGCCGATCCTTAACTGGTTACTTTGTGTCTCTTAGTCATTCTCCTATTTCATGGAAATCAAATAAACGACACACTTTCTCTAGATCCTCCGCTGAAGCAGAATATCGGTCTATAGCAGTCACCTGTTGTGAGCTGAAATGGCTACGCTATCTTTTTCGGGATCTTCGGGTTCCTTAGACTTCTCCTACTCCTCTTTACTGTGATAATCATACAGCTTTCCATCTCCTCCAACCTGGTGTTTCATAAGCGTACTAAGAATATTGAGATTGATTGCCATTTCATCCATGATGAATTGCAAACTCATCGTATTTCTTCTTCCTATATTCCCAGGATGCACAACTAGTAGACATTTTCATCAAAGCACTAGGTCATACTTAGTTTCATGCATTATTGGGCAAGTTGGGGATTTGTGATCTGTATGCTCCAACTTGAGGGGGGAGGGGGGTGCTGGAGATATGGATTTCCGAGCGGATTCCATAATCTCCAAATATGCTTAAATCTTGGGATCACTTTCCATATACACTTGTACATATCATATAGATTTGTTTTCCGTTAGTTAGTTTCAATATCTTGGGATTTTGTATTCATTAGTTTCTTGATTTCTAGCTTTCTACATTGATTAGGAAAATTGTAATTAGTATACTAGGAAAGCTGCAAATATATTCCTTGTATGAGTAATAGAAAATCAAGCATTGTTGCTTAATTGACTGATATCCTAACTTCTTATCAGTTTTCCAAGATTGGGGGACAAAAGCTCAAAATGTTTCTTGGCTAATTTGGGTTCAACTTTAACTATGATTAAAAAATTGATCCTAGGAAAAAGCTTGAGGATTTTACTATTCCACAAAAATGGGTTTAATTTGAAACAAAAGTTTCTTATAAACTCTACAAAGCCACTGTATTATAGGATCCTTTAATCATAACATTTATGGAGTATCGATATTTATCGTTGCAGCTATTGGCAAAGGGAACCAACGCCATTCTTGTTAGACAATGTAAAGAATTTGAAGGCTACTGGTTGAAACTTCTTGAAGATCTTTGCAATAAGCCTGTAATGTCACTGGGATTAATGTTGCTGGTGGATAACGACGGTCAAAATTGGGTTCAATCAAGGGCTGGCTTGATAATCAAAACAAAGCTCTAATTTTTTTTATTTTTTGAGTAAAAAAAGCTCTATTGTGCATGTTACTTTAGGAAGTAAAGTTTCATTAATGGTAATCAAATTAAGGAATTAACTTTAGAATTGGAGTTATCTGGGGTCCATTTTTTTTGGGCTTTATTTTTTCTGGGCTTTAAGGAAACCAGATGATTTAGCATATGAGTTTGGGGAAGGAGTTGAAGGAAACCCGTTCGTCGGAGGTGAGGGAGATAGCAGGTGGAAGGTGGCGGTTGTTGATAACAAAGAAGAAGATAGAGGAAGAAGAAGATAGGAAGAAATTAGGTGTTTTTAAATATTTATTTAAATTATCATCTTGCATCCTTCAAAAATTGATAATTAACAGTTGAGAACCTTAGATTCTAAAGGACTAAAAATGAAGTCATATAAGTAAAATTCCAAATATACCCTTTGACTTGTTTGGCCATTAATAAGTTAACGATTAAATGAGATGGAAGGGTAAGTTTTTAAGTTTTTTAAGTTCAAGGTCTAAAAGTTACCATTTTGAAGTTCAGGATCAAAAATAAAAATTAGCAAAAGTTTAGGGGATGGAAGGATCCTACCCCTTCAAAATCCTCATTTTCTTCCCTTTTAATGATTTGTTTCGTGACCCACAGCTTGATGACAGGGACATTGTTTTGGCAAGGCTCACCGAGCTTAAATCGCACCCTGTCTATGTAGAATAGCTGGGGAAGGAAAATATTATTGAAATTATTAGGTTGGTGTTTTACTTTTGTTGTACAATAATTAATGAAGCTTTAGTACGACTTTAATTCGTACCACAATAAATATTGCAGGTCAATAAAAATGGTTGGTGGGTTTTTTATGATAGCAGTCACATGTTTCTATCAATGCCTTGAGCGTGTATCGACACCAATTGTAATTCTTGATGTCCTTTATGTCTTTGAGGCTTTTTATCAATCTTGAACGACATTTTCTTGTTTGTGGGTAGTGTAACACAAAGGAAATGATGTACATGAATATATCTCGTTTGAATTCATCACCAGCTTCTTTGTTGTTGGGTATGATCTTAGACATTGACGATATTTCTAGTGGTAGTTTTCTGCATCTGTTTCTCATATCTTCTATGAGGCCAATCTATTCTTTGGAGGAATCTTCAGACATAATCAAACTTGTAACCTGCTTAGACCTGCACGAAATGCCTAGCGTAAGATGTATGTCTTCTTCGTCAATATAGAGCTCACCAATCTCAAGCTTAATTGTGCAATTTTGTGCTGAATTTTTCAACAAGGTATAAACCCAACCTCGTGGGTATTCTGCTAATGTTCAGTGACAGGAAAGAAACGAATCCTGTCCCTCGCAATGATTATTTGCTTTTCAGTCAATTTACTGGGAAGGTATGAAAGCTCGAAGGGTGTAGACCTTAGTCTCAGCTTTGGAGGTTGATCCATTTTCTGTTTCTTTGGTTCGGGTGGCAATGTGTTTTTTGGATTTTGTTGTTGTGGTACTTTAATCTTCATCGAAATCTTTTCTATTGTTTTTTTTTTTTTTCTGGGTTGGTTGTTATGTTGTTTGTGCTTTAGCTGCAACCTTCTACTTTTTTGCATCCCTAGGTAACACAATGTATAAAGTCAGTATAATGTAGTTTTAGAGGAAGAGAGAAGGGTGTGCCAGATGGAAGGAAAATATGTTATAGACGTTTACCTTTTTAATGTAGATAGCAAAACATCAGTTTCATTGTTGTGTGGAGTTTGTTTACTCCGTGTTCTTGGCGACTTCCATATGTTACAAGCAGTGGCATATTAGTGATTTCTATATGGAATAATAGTAATAGTATTGTAGAACAATGGCATATATTATATGAAAGATGTGAGGGTAGGGTTGTAAACAAGGCATATGACAATGGTATATTTGTTGGTGTTCTATGGAACATAAATTGTTCTTTAATGGGACAATGATATATAAAACTTGGGAATTAATAATAACAAAAAATTGCAATGGGGATAAGATAAATAATATAATGACAGAGACAGCATAAAGAAAGCAAATGAGACAATAGTTAATGATTGATAGAATAACAATACAAAATAAGTAGAATATCAGTTACTTAATTATAGAACATTTATATATATGGCAATAACATGTGTAAGCAGGACATATAGCCATCGACCTATTATGTATGCATGTAGAACGCATATCATCTTTCCATGAAACTATCTGAAATAAAAAATGGCAAAGGGCTGTAATTGGCAAATCACAAGAACAAAAATAGCAACGTGGCTAAAGTAAATAAACAAGAGGTATAGAGAAAAAAATTCTAATGGAACATTTGCTGATAATATATGGAATAATATTGCATAAAGAATGGAATAGGACTGTAACAAATGATGAAACAAAACAAAGAGCAGTGGACCCGATGTCAATGGAATATTGCTTACAAATTTGTGAAACAACAACACTATAACATATGGATATTATCACCATTTCATAATATAAGATTAAGTTACTTTTCACACAGATTAAGAAAATATGAAATCAATGTATTTTTTCTATAGTAAAATACCTATAATACCCTTTATTAATTTTATAAACTTCTTATTCCAATACTTTATCTTCTATCTCCTCCCTCCTCTTTCCATGTTTCAAGGCTTTATGAAATGTGAATGGCTTTGGGTTTTGAGAATTACTAAGAAGTGACATATTAAATGAATAGGGGTATTTTTGGCCAAAAAAGTTTATAAAGAGAAATCATCTTATAATATGAAGCTCCAAAAATAGTAAGTTAACCTTATATTATGAAGTGGATGTAGTATTACACAATTTAGATTGGAAACTCCACAAATCACCAGTTGTACAACATGTTTGTTATAACAACAGAAAATAGAATCACATTGTATAAGGTGGTGGTATATATATATATATATATATTATATATTTCGATAGAATTAAACTCATATCACTTATATCACCAGAAAAAATATGCAAAATACTTGCAATATATTTAATATATTGCAATTTTTGTTTTTTTCTTTTTTTATTCCATTTTACAGTTGAAAATGAATGATATGAGTAATCAATGAATATGTACAAAAACCAAAAGATATTCCATGAAATATGAGTAGTTGACAGTAGAGTTGGTATTTTTACATATTGATGGCGTCCACAAAATCGCTGCTGCTTCCAGCAATAGATTCTTTTGTTTTTGAGGTCTATATAGTTGTTTTAGGTTTCCGAATATGGAGGTTTTTGAAATAGAACCCTAAGTAATTCGAGAGAGAGAGAGAGAGAGGAATTTGGGTATTTAAGAGATGGAACTACCAGTAAAAAAGATGGAAGTGTACTTTGAAGGAAAAGGAAAAGCGTGTGCATTAGAAGCACGCTTATGTGCGATTAGGCATCATTTTTCACGTGTTTATTCCATTAGTAGGATAGCCCGATTTGGATTCAAGTCCAATGCATAACGACTAATTGTGAAAAGAGTCCATTTGCATTAGGTAGGAGTTTGGAAAAAATAGATTTTTTCTTTAAAAATTTTGTAAAAGGTAAAATTGCTTGTTATAGGAGATATAAAGTCCAAATGATAAAAGAAATAGAATTATTTTTGTTTTTGTAAAAGTGAAATTTTTTTTTCTTTTCAAAGGAAAAATAAAGAAGTAACGCGGAGCCACAAAACGAGTAAGGCTGGAGGAACTCACTCAACTATCTGTAATAGTAGTGTTCTCCGTGAGTTAAAGGTGAGAGGAGATAATGTTGATAACTATCAGAGAAGTGTCTTCCTTCTGCTTGAGTTCTCCTCTCAATCCCATCTCCAATTATAACCACGCTACAAACCCCAGTTTTGGTATTTTCAGTAAGTACAAGAGCCTGAGGAAGAACCCCATTTCAATATGCAGAGCTGCTCTCACTGTCCCGGGAAAACCCAGACACACTAGCTCCTCATCATCTCCATCATGGTACCTAAAATCCTCCACTTTTCATGTTTTAAACTTTTCAAGATCGGTTTCTTTTTACAATGCTTTCAAAAGGGCTCCCTTTATTATCGTCTATTGTTTTGAAATTTTTCTGATTCAGTTCATATTGATACACTGAAGGGTTCTCTTTGTGTAAATTCTTTTCTTTTAATCTGAAGCAGTTGTCTTTGTACTGAATTGCTATTATATTTACATGTTAGAGAAATGTCTTCTTTAATTTTCTCTGTTAAGGCGTTATTTGGAGATTTTTCAATAGCCACTGTTGAGGTTTTGTTTCTCTTGAAATTAGAGGTGATGGCACGTTTGTAAATCTTTGTTCACTTGGGAGTCCCTGAAAGTGTGTATAAAATGTTAATTAATCATGTTGTTTAATTAATTTGGATTATCAAGATTTTTTTTTGATGGGTGATTATCAAGATACTACTACTGTAATAAGTTTTTCTCCATAAAAGGTTACCAATTTTATTTTTTGATTGTGTTTTGAGTATCATCCGTAGAGAGATATTTGGGAGGGTGTTGCATGCTGAGAATAGAAATTAATGGAATATTAGTTATGTGAATGAAAGATTGATATGGAACTCTAAACAGTCAAAATCTGCTGCATGACTGGATATTTGAAGGGTATTGTTCATCTAATTGGAATGAAAACATTGGTAGAAGTAATAAGTGAGCAATGATAATTTCTCTAAATGATTTCGAATTCGGTGGACACGATGAATAGGCACTGTGCTTCAATAAGCTTTCTATATAACTCTTTTTCACTATCTCATAATCCTCACACATCTTTCGTATAGAAATGGCGCCACATTTTTTTCGTTGCCTCTCGCATTATGGAAGTGGACAAAATGAACTGATACCTAAATTATTTGAATTAATGAATGTGAGCCTAGCAGTTCTTCCTTTTATATCTTCCAGTTTATATTGGTAGTAGGAGCAGGTTTTTTTTATATCAGAAAACCTTCCATTCTTGTTGGGGAAGCTATTTTCTCAGTATCTTCTACCCAGCGTTATCTAGGATGCTCGTCACTTTAGTATGAATATCCTTGTGGAAGAGGTCTACTCTGAGTAGTGCTAGTTTTCCAGCTAACCTACCGCAACTAGTAAAGAAGTTATGTTTGGATCTGAAAGTCCTGTCCAAGTTGTTGTCTTTGGACAGGACATTAAAATAGTCTCACTACCTGAATACACTGGCCTTACCTATCCATAGCTTTATTATTATTATTATTATTATTATTATTATTATTATTATTATTATTATTATTATTATTATTATTATTATTAATTTTTTTATTTTAGAGATTTCTATGAACTGTACAGAGTTCAACTGAAGAAAAACTAATGAAAAATAAGGAACTTTGTAGCTACATGTGGCCTTAAGGGTTAAACTGAGGGCGTTTATGGTCTTTAGTTTACATCTTTTAATTTTAAGTCTCATCTCTGGTTCCCATTCTTGCATTTGCTTAAGGTCTTATTTCGAGGAGAGCAATGTAAAGCTTATTGCTTATTCCAGTTGCATATACCCTTCTTTCTTTGTGTTTCCTGATGTTAAGATCACTTATTCTTTCTGAATATAGTTGACTTATTAATCCCCGCAGTGAGGCATCTGCATTTGATCCATTGGGGATCAATTCAGACACATTGCTGGAACTGAGTACCGCTTGGGACAATTTTCTGGGTTTGTTTTCTCAAAGTTTTGAGAGCACTTCAGGTCCAAGGAAGGAGAGAACTTCATCAGCTAAAGGGGTTGCAGGTTTGTTTCTTGATTACTTATCTGGCATTCAATATCTTCCCATGTTAAAATAAAACATGCAGCTCTTAAACCATAATTAGGATTCTTTGGAATTGCCAGCTGCAATCGAGGACACTAGCATTGACTTTGGAGATTTCTTCAAAGGTCCATTGCCTGGGAAATTTCTCAAACTCTTAGGATTTCTGGCACTCTCACGTCTTGGAATATATGTACCTCTTGGTGGAGTGAACCGAGAGGCTTTTGTTGGTAGTTTGGATCAAAACAGCTTTTTGGGAACCTTAGATTCATTTTCTGGAGGAGGCATTGGTCGACTTGGAGTAGGCTCTCTTGGAATTGTGCCATTTATTAATGCACAGATTGTGTTTCAGCTTCTCACTCAGATCTACCCCAAATTGCAAGAACTCCAGAAAAGAGAAGGTGAAGCAGGAAGAAAGAAAGTTCTTCAGTATACTCGATATGCCTCAGTTGGATTTGCCATAGTACAGGTGATATATATTTGCCAAGACCTACCATTAGGGTACTCAATATGCATTTTCGTTGCCATAGTTACTTTTAGGAGGGTATAGTCCTGACAAATGCTAGATTAGATGTCTTCAATAGCTAGATGCAAATCCTTCACGATACTTGTTAGTTCTTAACTTAATCATATATTTCCCTTTGTCACATAGTGAGGTAGTTCTACTGATCTTTGTTTTTCCTTTCCTCTTTTTATTATCCATTAATTGTTCGCTTAGAATCTCTTTTGCAGGCTATTGGCCAGGTACTAGTCCTGCGCCCTTACGTGAATGACTTCAGTACTCAATGGGTTCTTTCTTCTGTTATGTTATTAACTCTTGGCTCAGTTTTTACGACTTACATTGGAGAGCAGATTACTGACTTAAAACTTGGAAATGGTACATCTCTTTTAATCTTCACGAATATCATCTCCTACCTCCCTGCATCATTTGGAAGGACAGTGGCTGAAGCATATCGAGACGGTAACTATGTGGGTCTTGTTGCCATCATTGTTTCCTTTGTCCTGTTAGTCCTTGGCATTGTATATGTCCAGGTAAATTTTTTCGTCTAGTTAAAATATTTCTTGTTCTAGCTTTGATTGAGTTAGTGAAGAAAAGATTTGTGACATTGTTCTCAAAAAGAATTCAGGAAGCCGAGAGAAAAATTCCAATTAATTATGCATCCAGATACACTAGCAGAGCTGGGGGACTTCAAAAATCTGCCTATTTACCCTTTAAGGTTTGTGTCATTGCATTTGTGGGAATCTATGATTGTTATGATAATGTGGAGTTATATTCTTGAGATGCACATTACATCAATTGAAGTGCCTCTTTGAGAAAACATTGACAAAGAATATAGTTTTTTGGCCAGATTGCCTTCCCCCTTTTTGGGTGAACTGCGCGTGTTTCATTCTTGTTGTTGATATTTATGCTTCCATCATGGAAAACATTCATCTTAAGTGCTTTCCCATTCTGTTAGGGTACAAGAGTCCAGTAACCATTTGCTGACCATAAATAGAAATGGATGATTCATATGCTATCTGTTATTTTGCAAATTCTTTTCCTTTTCTGTTCATCTTGTCCGTTGGTTTATGAAGCTGGAAAATTTTCATTTTTAGTTGTATACCAGATCTTGCTTAACATCACAATACATAAGTGCAGGTGAATAGCTCTGGAGTCATGCCAATCATCTTCTCCACCTCTTCATTAGCTCTTCCAGGTACTCTGGCTCGTTTCACTGGATTAGGCGTGCTGAAGAATGCAGCAGTTGCTTTAAATCCTGGGGGTAAGATAACCATACTATTAGTCAATTTCCAAACTGTTAGACTTGACGTAATTTTTCCTAAACTATTTATTGCATTGTTTTATTACATTGATTTAGAGTTAGGTTAAAGTCATTCATTTTTCTCTTCTATGTACTGTTAATTATTTGTTGAAAAGAATTCAGTATCTATGTTTTTTATTTGCAAAGACATTTTAATACTCTCATAGGGAAAGGAGAAAAGATGCTTTGTGCTAGTATATAACTATACATTCAACTAAAGATGCTATACTTAAGATATTATAGGTATATATTATAAGATTTTACTCCCTCTATTTCACAATATAGGATATTTGGGGAATTTTCATGTTTCACAATATAATATATTTTGTACTTTTCCAAGAATGTTCATTACAATTTTCCTATTGTACCTCTTTCTCTCTCCCGTCTTCTCTCTATTTCTCTCCTTATTAGTTAAGGGTGTAACATAATTTTTGCTTGATAGTTTGCTTGTTTTTAGAATCCTTAATGTGTGTAAACCTCCAAGGTATCTTATATTATAAAACGCAGAGAGTACTCTGTGTATCTTAAGAGAACCTGTTGATCTATCGTAATCACAAAACATTTCAAAAGTCATGAAAAATTTATATATAGCTTATCTTGAAATATTTGTTTAGAAAAATGTGATCATTTACTTTAGTATAATGAGTGATCTTTTGAATTTGGGAAATAGTTATAATAATGAAACAGTTCTTAGATCCTGTGCATTGCATGGATCTTGAGGCTAGTTTGAGTAAGTTTCAGGTCCGTTTACGGTGTTTTCCAATGGAATTCTCTGTATTCTATTGGGGGGCATTCAGTTTTATATAGCCTGGAAAACAAATTGAGAGGTAAAGATAAAATATAGAGCAATAATGAATGCTCTATAAGGAGATGGAGAAATTGATTGCCTTAAGATATTAGCCTTTCATTGTATTGGTTCCAGTGTATGTGGATGGATTTGGTTTGTGAATTTAGTAGAGAAAAATAAATACCTATATTCATTTTGGAAGCCACTAACCAGAATTGTTTCTTTCAGGTTCCTTTTACCTCCCAACAAACGTTCTTTTGATTGCTTTCTTCAACTACTACTATACTTTCCTACAGTTAGACCCTGATGATGTCAGTGAACAGTTAAAGCGACAAGGAGCTTCAATTCCACTTGTCAGACCTGGTAAAAGTACAGCGATATTCATCAAAACGGTAACTCTTTAGCTATTACATTTTTCCCTCAGTATAAAAGTAGAGTTCTGCAGCAGTTTATCATTCTTCTGTTGTTTCACTATATAAAGGGGTGCTGCAAAATTTTAGTCCTGTTAGTAATTTAAATTCTGAAAATATTTAATAATAATATTGGTTCTCGGCAACAAAAAGTCATGCTTGGACAACCCCAAAATAGAAGACATTTTAAATAAAATTGTAGAATTGCACAATTTAAAACCTATTCTCAAAACTCAAAATAAGGTTTGTACTCTCTCTCTCTCTCTCTCTCTCTCTCTCTCTCTCTCTCTCTCTCTCTCTCTCTCTCTCACTATACTTCCCCATCCTTCCTAGCCCACATCACCTGCTCTGTTGCTGCGGCACTGACTCTGGCATCTGCTTCCATCGTCCCACTTAACCCCCACCTCTTCCTCCAGCATTACCGTTGGGCTTAGCCAGCCAACGTCACTTGCTTCCCCTCTTCCCTCTTCTCGTCTCCACTTTGCCTGCAGCACACAACACTTCTCCGCTTTCTTTCCATTCCTCGTATTGTTCTTTTCACCAACTGCCACTTCACCATCTTCTTCTCCTATCTCTGCTGTTTGCACCATGGTGCTTCTCTTCACTCCCTTTCCCTCCATCCTGTGCACCTTGAGGGAGGGAGGGAGGGAGAGAGAGAGGGGGATGTGGGGGAGGGCGGGGTTGGCTTTCCTTGCCAATCGAAGATTTCTTCTTTCCCCTTTGCTTTTCTTGCTGATTGCTGGATTAGTGGTTTACACAAGCTCGGGGTGATTTGTACTGTTAATGATTCATGGACTCACTTAATTTCAAACATTATTTGGCTATTGAATTTTGATCAAAGTTGTGTATAAAATTGAGATAGGTGAATTTTGTGTAATTGTTTGAGAACTTTGTATCGTCTATGGGGATTTGGGATCTCTCTTTCTCTGCCCATATGAATATTTGAAGTTAAAAAACCTCATCAGAATGTTTTCTTAAATGGTAAAATGAAAACATGCCCACAGCATTAGTAGAAACCTGAAGTATCTGATTATGCTAAGTTGTCGGAAACAGAAATATGGAGTAAAGCCGACTTTAAATAATCTACTCGTGTTCGGTTTTGCTTCTTTCATGTAAGAGCAACTAGTTTGATTATTTCTTCGTTTAGAAATTTGAATGTAGAAAACAAGGAAACCCCATGTGTCTACATGTAATATGTTTTTAAGACGCTTACTCTATTAGAAGGTTCAATCATATCAGAAGGATCATATTTGTCACTCAGCAGTATATTCCCCGTAAAAGAGTTTATCTATTAATGTACTAGGGTTTGGGTCTACCCCCATCGAGAAAGTTATAAAAATTGTTCTAACTTAATATTTTTCATGATTATTGAAATTTCAGGTTCTTAGCCGCATATCAGTTCTGGGTTCGGGGTTTTTAGCAATCTTGGCGGCTGGTCCTGCTGTAATTGAACAAACTACACATCTGACTGCTTTTCGGGGATTCGCCGGAACATCTGTTCTTATTCTTGTCGGTTGTGCAACAGACACAGCAAGAAAGGTTCAGGCAGAAATAATATCCCAAAAGTATAGGAATATAGAGATGTATGATCTGGACAAGTATTGATTTCAGAAGAGCAGTCAATTGGATAGTATGAAATGAAATTCTGCCCAAAAGTTTCATTAGTACAGATAGTAGCAGGACAAAGTAGATAGTTGCCTCTGTTTCTTGATTCCCCAAACAACTTTCTTGTTCAACGAGCTTAAAGGTTGGAATGTCTTAGGGTGCATTTATACTAGTTTTTAATTTGAGAATTGTTCTGAATTCCTAAATGTAGAGGAAAGTAAGATCCGAAATGAAAATTTTGCATGAAAACTCAATACAATATATTGTCACAGTTCAATAATAGACTTTTTATCTTTCTCCTGCAATGCCATTTTGTTCCATGTTGGTACTTATGACACCCTTATCTCACGCGAAATCAGGATGATGTGTTTATATGATATATAAATATAGATCTAAGTATTATGTGGTCAATTTGAGATATCTGTTTTAGGATAACAGTAACAGTTGTTAAATACGAGTAAGGATATTGTCAAGTTTATGAGTCACACTTTTAAGCTCACAATGTGGGTCATGATGTGCTGAGTTTAGGGGTACAAACGTTTCGAATTGAGTTGAGCTTTAATTTATCGAGTTCAAACTCGTTCGAACAAAAATTTTTGAGTTCGAGGTTGGCTCCATAAATTTTTAGGAGAGTTCGAGCTCGACGGAAAAGCTCACATACAACTTGAGCTCGAACTCGAGCTTGGTATTACAAAGTTTAATTTTTCAAATGTTTAATTTCCTTTTTCTCTTTATTAAGGTTTTCATTTAAAGTGAATGTAGATATATATATTTTAATTAGATAAATAACTAATCTATATTAAATTATGGAACTTGTATATTGTTATTTGAAAAAACACATAAATGTATAATGATATCTTAGTCAATAGAAATATTATTTACTCTATAAATAATATACAAAATGTTATCGGATTTGTTTGTATTTGTTATATATTATTTGCACCAAATATTTTAAAGTATTAAGCACAAATTATATGGTACACCATGAGAGTACCTTGCATTATACTCACCGGGCTAAACAACCTTGTTTTACTTATAATTTTGAAGAGGTGGAAATTGATGACCAGTGGCTTTAGTCTCACGTGCTTGGGGGTACAGATCGTTTCCCTATGAAGATTGCAACACAAAATACATTGTCAGACATCCCATCATCACTTTAGTTTCTTCCTCTTGTGAAACAATTCTTTGTCGACGGTTAGAGTTTATTTTGTTCATTTAAATCTCTGTATTTCCTCTGTAATCCTTCGGTTTATATTGTTTTTAGCGGCTATGGGAAGGAAAGGTTAAGAGGAATATTGGTGGTAAGAAGAATTATGATATTCAAACGAGGTAAATTTTCTCAGTTTTGCGTAAGTTCTATATTTGTGCGGATGCTGTATATTATACGAATTCGTGATATGTATTAACAGATTTCATTATTTTTTGTGTGGAATCGTTCGATATCCTTATTTGTGATGTTGCTATGGCTATATTTTTGTGTTTTAATGGAAATGTAATATTTTATTCCATATATTGAGAAGTTATGTTTTCTTCTGCTGTTTTGTTTCCTTTTTATTTTTTTCTGGAATATTACATATTTTTTTAATAAATATTTCATGGTTTTCTGTAAAATATTCCGTGGTTTTGTTTTTAGTGTTCCGTGTGTTGGTGTGCATCGTGTTGTATTTATCGTTCTATATTCCATGTTTTTATGTCTAGTGTTCCATGCTTTGGTATCTAGTGTTCCATGGTGTTTAGTCTTCTATGCTGTTTAGTTGTCATGTGGCTTTTGTTATGCTTTGTATTTTATTTTTGGCGCATTTGTTCTTTGTGATTCATTGTGGTTAGGTTCTATGGAATTATTATCCAGCTCCAATTTATAATTCAGACCCCATAAAATTATATGTGTTTATGTGAATTTTATGTTTCTGATTTTCAATTTTACATGGGTATGCATAATTTCCATTTGTAATAGTTACATATCCTATTGACATATGTCTATTTTTTTTGTGATGTAGTAGTTGTTTTCATTATTCTATTTTTTTCATTTATTTGATATAATAGAGTTATTTGTAGGAGCAAATCTACGGCATTGTATCAAACAAATCTGATGATGTTGTAGTACTTGGGGATAATGAAACTCTTATTTCTGTTCTTAAAAGACTAGTAGTAACTCACCTATGTTTTATGTATAGTATGTAGTTATGTCTATATTTTATATTTTTAAATTTTTGTCTGTTATGTTTACACAGGACTCTTAAAGCTAATTAAAAGCAGGCAAACCTAGAACACAGATGAAACTAACAGATACTATCTTGAAAGAGTTGAAGAGGCCAAGGGTCGAAAATAAAAAGAAGTCAGCTACACAACCAGAATCAAAGGAAGCAATGATTCCTCACAGCCAACAAAAGTAAGAAGTATAAAAGCTAGTAATTTAACTATCAATATAAGGACATCACCAAGTACTGCATTTAAGTTGATTTCCAATTGAATGAGAAACACGGAGAAGCTGTGAAAGAGATTGGGGTTGGTTCTATTTTGTCTGGACTACCAATGAAGCTTGCAAATATCTTGTTGAAAGGTTCAGCACTCAAAATGGTTGTATGAAGTTGGAGGAAGATTATGTGGATGTTGATGAAGAGAATGTAAGGTTACTATTAGGCATCCCATCTGGTCTAAAACTGGTTGATGAAATGAACAGTTCCAATATTGAAGATGAAAAATATGCTGGAGTATTGGGAATATTCAAGAATAGATACGGGGAGTTGGCTCCCATTGTAACAAAAACGCCGGTAGTAGTTTCAGAACAAGTTGATCGTGGTGATAATTTTAAGAGGGATTTTATTATTTACATCAATTCAAGCTTGATTAATCGTCCTGCTACAAGGAGATGCCGATATAGACTGATGGAGATTTTTCTTGAAACTAGTGACATCAAAAATTACAATTAGTACTAGTTTACAATGGAAGGACTTATAGAAACCTTGAAGAACTAGAAACATAATCCAAACAACCATTTTTTTGATCTTTCATGTGGTAGTATATGCTACTTAATGTATTTGTGTATTATTGGAATTTATATAATGTTATATACTAATTTTTCATTCATGCATTTGTTTGTGAAACTCTTCTACTTGGATAGGGTGATGCTCAAATTGATAATCTTTAGCAGAGGTCTATTCCTGTAATCTGGTATTGGAGTGGTAAGAAAGCTAATTTAAGGGAGAAAAAATAGGAAGAGGAAGGATGTTTTGGAAGGGGTAGGGTACTTCCACGGCCGGATAAAGATCAAGTATTAGAGAGTGAGTGGGGAAAACACATGCATAGACATTTTTCTAGAAGATGACATTGATAAAGAAAAGAGAAAGGTATAAGTTCATTATCTATTATTGTTGTGTTTTATTGAGTGTTCATGCAAATATAATATTTGTTCCATTTAACATTAACACATGTTCCATGTTATATGATTAATGTTCCACAAGGAATATGTTACGATCAAATAAAAAATTATATATAATTTTCTGATACTAGATGAGATTGTTGACTAAATGAAAGATGCAGTAACGTTTTTGGGCACTAAAATGCTTTTATTCATGAAACTTTGTTGAAGCAAAGAATCACAACATCAATGTGGCTGAGATATTCAAGAGGACAAACTCTAGGCTGCAACAGAATTTTGTGTTGCAAAGGCAGACACTCTTTTGGCTAACGTAGGAGTAGAACAACCTACTTCAAGTTTTAAAGGTTTCAGCAAGAGCTAAGGAGATTTGTTCTTTGGAAACGATGAACTTGTCAAAGCTTTGGATGAATATGAGAAGAGTATTGGAAAGGCTAAAAATTAAAAAGATATAAGCATGCCTGATTTTGACCTTGGAATCGATGATGATGAATTGGAGCAACAACAAGATCATTATCATGAGCAGCAGCAAGATCATCACCATGAACAGCATGAGCGCGATCCTTTGCATGATGATATTGCCATTATTAGGATGAAGATATGATTGGTTTTGTGGATGATATTTTAAATTCTGTGAATTATCTAAGTTAGTATGTAAGTCTATCCTGTAGTGTGATATGATTTCAGTGTGAATGTTATGTGAGCAGTACGTATGAAAACAATAAATAAACACAAGACACACAACACAGCAAATTGGTAACGGAGTTCGGCCTAAGCATATATATGCGGGCCACACCCAAAAATACAATCCACTATAAACTAGTAACACAGTACAAGAAACACTTAACTCTTTAACACTGGATTCAAGGCTCGCCCTTAGAATGTGGCTGCTTGGACTTGAATTCCTTTAATCCTTCAACACAATTGAAAATCATCAACGCTCCTTTCCTAAGAAGCAAGTTTGTCTTAAGGAAAAGCTCCAAAGCTTTATGTTGATGAAACAACACTTAAGAATAGAGAAAGATCACGGCCTTTGAAACATATGGATGGATAAGCCTGATACCCATGAATTGTCGTTCGTGTGCTTGAATATTTCTTCTAAAATTAAGAATGACTAACCTTAATACTTTCGAGAATCAATCCTTAAATACTTAAGGTCTTTTCATTTAACAAGGAATCCTAAATCAATTCTACAATTAGATCTTCTTGATACACACGGATTTAGCTTCATTTTCTAAACATACTTCCTTAACTAATCAGATACACAATATTTTGTGTCCTTATTCAAAATGTAATACTTAAGGAAATAGGATACTTGAGAGCTCCATAAGAATCGTAACGGATATGTATCTATAAGATCTCTAAGACAATGCTAATACTTCTTCAAATATTCCCATGTGTATGCTATTGTGTTGAAACCAATCCACGTTCAATCTGTTCACACAACACAACTATGTGGCCATACTCCAGTTGTGACAATATTCTATAATCTACAAAGTAATGACCATGAAGAAGAAGTTTTTGCAGATGTTGATAGGCAATTGCCCATTTTTAGGGTTATTTTATTTTGAATAAGAATGCATGTTTGTGTATTTTTTTAAATTAGAAATTGTATTGTGTTTTTTGCTCTAGTGTATTGGGTGAAAGTGATGGGGATCAGAGTGAAGAGAGCAATGTATTACCCAACATGAAGCATACGAATACAAAACTGCCATGTATACTTCGGTCGCCTTTCTGGATCATGATGTCTAAGAAAATGAAATTACCTTCAAAGGAGAAGATAATAACATACTTTGCTTTTTTTGAAGAAGATGAATAGTCAAATATACGTAACAGGTTAGTACTATTTTATGTTCTAATAATAGATTTCATTACAATTCATATTACAGAAGAGGTAATAGTAGTTGTACATGATGTTCCACGTGTTTGTTGTCTATGTTCCATAAGGATTGAGTATATATTCCATGTTTGAGAATGTGCTTTGTTAACATTATAATTAATGCTTGTGCAGTGATATGCTCTTTCACTACAAATTATGCTTTATCAATAGAGAGGCAGCAAAGTCCTTGGTTCCTAATCAGTACGTTGGGTCTTTGGTTGTTATTGGAGATATCACATCAGTATGTGATTCTCTTAGATTATCTTAGATTCTATAAGAGATTATTTGGTTAGAATCCTATGTTGATTATAACTTGGATACTTTGTATTATGCTATTATTATAGCAGTATTCCATATTAGTAGTTGGTTAAAATCCTATATTGATTAGAATTAGTATACTTTGTAACTTACAAATAGTAGATCATAACAAATCAAGACAATCAATTGAAGCATTCAATATTATTCTTCTCTGTGCCCTAAATTTCTTAACATGGTATCAGAGCCAGAGTCAGGTTTGAAAAAGAAGAAGAAAAAGAAAAAAAAAATCTTTTACATCTATGACTTTATTCTCTTTTCATTCAGTTTGAACAATTCTTTACGTTCAGTTTGGACAAGTTTTTTTTTTAGGTTTCTAATATTTCTTCTAATTTGCTTCAATAAAAATTTAGGAGATTATATTTTTTTTAATAAATCATATTCAAGTCAGGTAGCTTCATCGACAAATATTTGAAGCGCCTAGATTTAGAAATTGAAATTGGACATTGATGGTTGCTTTATCGAAAAAAAACTCTAAAGCGACATCAAAAGAATTTTCGATGATGGATTACGGAAGCCACTGCGACTGATGGAAGAACCACAGCGACAGCGATTGATGACAAAAAACATAGCGACAGCGAGTGATGGTAAAGACCACAGCAACAGATGGTGGAAGACTACCAGATGTGCAATTTGCACGTTACAAAAAAAAAAAAATTGAAAATTCTGGCAAGTTGGACATGCAATTTTTGCACGTTCCAACTTGAGGGAGGGTATTGGAGATATCACATCAGTATGTGATTCTCTTAGATTATCTTGGATTCTATAAGAGATTATTTGGTTAGAATCCTATATTGATTATAACTTGGATACTTTGTATTATGCTATTATTATAGCAGTATTCCTTATTAGTGGTTGGTTAGAATCTTATATTGATTAGGATTATGATACTTTGTAGCCTATAAATAGTAGACATAATGAATAAGAAAGAAAATCAATTGAAGCATTCAATATTATTCTTCTCTGTGCCCTAAATTTCTTAACAGTTGTTGATGCGTGGGCATATCACCTTAATTATTCAAGATCAAAGAACAAGGATATTAAGCCTATGAGAATTTTCTTCTCCACACAGTTATGTGTATGTAAATTTTTCCTGTAATACTTTTCATTTTGATTAATTTTGTATTTAAATTGAATATCTTCAGTAATATTCAACAATTCTGATGCAAAACAACAAATTCTTCTACTTTCAAAGGGTGAAAAACTATCAAAGGCTACACTGTGTAAGAGGTTTTCTGACAGGATGAATACTAAGCTTGCATTTGTGAATATGGATGAATGAGATGTTGCTGCTCTTCGGTTTAGATAATAGAATATACGATCATTCATATTTTTATATTCATGTGTTTTACTGTTTGAAATGTAATTAATGCATCCAATATTCAAATCACATCATTTTTATTTGGTTTGTGTCAATGTTGCTACGAACTCGGTCGACATAATTGATAGCATACCACTCGAAGATGTATCAACTTGAATACCAAATATGATGGCATCCCACAATTGATTGTGAGTTATATCTGATCTGATTTTCTTTTAGTATTCCATTATATAATTCTAACTAATGAATTTATTTAATTGAACAGGGACATGCATTTAACTTTTATACGCCAAAGAGTAATACAAGAACACATAATGAAATATTGGAGTATGGTTTGAACTTCTTGAGATTGGCAATATGCTTTGAATTTTTGTAGATTGTGGTGTTTTCTGCATAAGGTATGTGTAAACTTATTAAGGGTAGAGCACACATGGAAGTTGAGACCATATTCTGCACGAAGCAAGGTCAGGACAAGGTATAATTGATGTGCTGAGCAAGATTCTTGTACAAGATCTTGATCTCTGATATTAATGAGTTGGGAGAGTTTGTAAGAGCAGATGAATATCTTTTCTTTTGAATGATGTAATAATACAGTATATGCCAGATCTTTTGCTATAAGTCGATTTATGTAAAATTAGAATACTTTTCGATATCAATAATTTTTTGTTAGCATTTATGTTATATATGTTTTGGTATGATCATTACATGCGCTTTTTATGATGCGAATTATGGAATATATAATATAGTTTCACAAACATACAAATGACATCCATGTAAAGTTTTTGTGAGTTCAAATAACAACAGAAGATTTATTATAAGGATGGAAAATATGGAAAATGTAGAATAGTTCCATTATCAAATTACAAGTAAATATATGCTTTGTTCCAAGGACGGTTGAATATATATTATATATAGCATTCCATATATGTTCTTTTGTGTGTTATATAAACATATTAGGTGAAAGATAATAAATATTCCCTTAGTTAGATATTATTAGTACATAGCTGTTTTAACTATTGTTTCAAATGATTGAAGATATGAAAATGTCGAATAGTTCCATTATCATATTACAAGTGTTCCACATCAATATATGCTTTGTCCCAAGGACACAATTAAATATATATATACACACAATATATATATATATATATATGTATGTGTGTGTATGTAATACCCATCCCATTGACATCTTACCCATACCAAGTTTGGACTAAATATTAGGGTGAAACTTTGTACGACTGATCTCCACAACATGAAATTACGCACATGAAATTTTTCACGAGTTTTCGAGACAACATTTTTTCAGTCGAATCGCTAATTTTTTTGATCTAATGTATATTAAACGACTTCGAGTTAAACGACGTCAATTTTCGAGGTGTCAATTTCATCAATTTTATTGGTTCATATCAATGCTCTGCTGCCCGTTAGTGAACGTTTTACTCTTATTCGAAGAAAACGGTGAGCGTCGGCCTCCGCTGATGCCATGATGTTTATGACGAAAAAAGATTTTTTATTTTTTATCCATTTTTAAGGACAAGATTTTTAGGTGAAACTTTGTACAACTGCTCTCCACAACATGATGAACGTATATAAAATTTTTGACGAATTTTCGAGAAAATTTTTTTCGGCAGAATCGCTAATTTTTTTATCTAATGTACATTAAATGGCTTCGAGTCAAACGATGTCAAATTTTGAGGTGTCAATTCCGTCAATTTTATTGGTTCATATCAATGCTCTAGTGCCCATCAGTGAATGTTTGGCTTTTATTCGAAGAAAACGGTGAGCGTGGGCCTCATTGATACCGTGATATTTATGACGGAAAAAGTTTGTTGATTTTTTATCCATCTTTACGGACAAGATATTAGGGTGAAACTTTGTTCGACTTATCTCCACAACATGAAGATTGCACATAAAATTTTTCACGAGTTTTTGAGACAACTTCTTTTCGTCCGAATTGTTAAATTTTTTTATCTAATATATATTAAACGACTTCGAGTTAAACGACGTCAATTTTCGAGGTGTTAATTTCATCAATTTTATTAGTTCATATCAATGCTCTTCTGCCCGTTAGTCAATGTTTTGCTCTTATTCGAAGAAAACGGTGAGCGTCGTCCTTCGTTGATGCCGTGATATTTATGACGAAAAAAGTTTGTTTATTTTTAATCCAACTTTATGGACAAGATATTTAGGTGAAAATTTGTATGATCTCCACAACATGAAGAACGTACATAAAATTTTTCATGAGTTTTTGAGACAACGTTTTTCGGTCGAATTGTTAATTTTTTGATCTAATGTACGTTAAATGGCTTCGAGTTAAACGGCGTCAATTTTTGAGGTGTCCATTTCATCAATTTTATTGGTTCATATCAATGCTCTAGTGCCCGTTAGTGAATGTTTGGCTCTTATTTGAAGAAAATGATGAGCGTGGGCCTCATTGATGCCGTAATATTTATAACAAAAAAAGTTTGTTTATTTTTATCTATCTTTACCGAAAAGATATTAAGATGAAACTTTGTACGACTGATCTGCACAATTTGAAGAATGAAAATAAAATTTTCCATGACTTTTCGACACAACTTTTTTTAGTCGAATCGCTAATTTTTTTATCTAATGTAAGTTAAACGACGTCAATTTTTGAGATATCAATTTTATCAATTTTATTGGTTCATATCAATGCTCTGGTGCCCGTTAGTAAATGTTTGGCTCTTATTCGAAGAAAATAGTGAGCGTGGGCTTCATTGATGCCGTGATATTTATGACGAAAAAAGATTGTTGATTTTTTATCTATCTTTACGGACAAGATTTTCAGGTGAAACTTTGTATGGATCTTCACACTATGATGAACGTACATAAAATTTTTGACGAAATTTTGGGACAATTTTTTTCGGCAGAATCACGAATTTTTTGGTATAATGTACATTAAATGCCTTCGAGTTAAGCGATGTCGATTTTCGAGGTGTCCATTTCATCAATTTTATTGATTCATATCAATGCTCTAATCCCCGCTAGTTAATGTTTAGCTCTTATTCGAAGAAAACGGTGAGCGTGGGCCTCATTGATGCCGTGATATTTATGACAGAAAAAGTTTGTTTAATTTTTATACAACTTTACGGACAAGATATTAGGATGAAACTTTGTACGACTGATCTCCACAACATGAATAACGCACATAACATTTTTCACGAGTTTTCAAGACAACTTTTTTTCGGCCGAATTGCTAATTTTTTGATCTAATATACATTAAACGGTTTCAAGTTAAATGACGTCAATTTTCGAGTTGTCAATTTCATCAATTTAATTGGTTCATATCAATGCTCTAGTGCCCGTTAGTGATTGTTTGGCTCTTATTCGAAGAAAACGGTAAGCGTCGGCCTCCGTTGATGCCGTAATATTTATGACGAAAAAAGTTTGTTTATTTTTAATCCAACTTCACGGACAAGATATTAAGGTGAAACATTGTACGACTGTTCTCCACAACATGACGAACGTACATCAAATTTTTCATTAGTTTTCGAGACAATGTTTTTTCTGCCGAATCACTAATTTTTTGATCTAATGTAAATTAAATGGCTTCGAGTTAAACAACGTCAATTTTTGAGGTGTCAATTTCATCAATTTTATTGGTTTATATCAATGCTTTGGTGCCCGTTAATAAGTGTTTGGCTCTTATTCGAAGAAAACGGTGAGCGTTGGCCTCATTGATGCCGTGGATATTTATGACGAAAAAAGATTGTTTATTTTTTATCCAGCTTTACTCATTAGATTTTCAAGTAAAACTTTGTACGGCTGATCTCCACACTATAATGAACGTACATAAAATTTTTGACGAATTTTCGGGACAAATTTGCTGAAAGAATCGCTAATTTTTTTATCTAATAATGTACATTAAACGGCTTCGAGTTAAACGACGTCGATTTTCGAGGTGTCAATTTAATCAATTTTATTGGTTCATATCAATGCTCTCGTGCCTGTTAGTAAATATTTGGCTCTTTTTCGAAGAAAACGGTGAGCGTAGAATTCCGTTGATGCCGTGATATTTATGACGAAAAAAGTTTTTTTTTTTTAATCTAACTTTACGGAGAAGATATTAGGGTGAAACTTTGTACGACTGATCTCCACAAAATGAAGAACATACATAAAATTTTTCATGAGTTATCGAGACTACGTTTTTTTCAGTCGAATCGCTAATTTTTTGATTTAATGTATAATTAAACGGCTTCGAGTTAAACGACATCAATTTTCGAGGTGTCAATTTCATCAATTTTATTGGTTCATATCAATTTTCTAGTGCCCGTTAGTGAATGTTTGGCTCTTATTCGAAGAAAACGATGAGCATGGGCCTCATTGATGCCATAATATTTATAACGAAAAAAGTTTGTTTATTTTTATCCATGTTTACGGACAAGATATTAAGGTAAAACATTGTACGACTGATCTGCACCATATGAAGAATGCACATAAAATTTTTCATGAGTTTTCGAGACAACTTTTTTTGGTCGAATCGCTAATTTTTTGATCGAATGTAAATTAAACGGCTTCGAGTTAAACGACGTCAATTTTCGAGGTGTCAATTTCATCAATTTTATTGGTTCATATCAATGCTCTGGTGCCCGTTAGTAAATGTTTGGCTTTTATTCGAAGAAAGCGGTGAGCGTGGGCCTCATTGATGCCGTGATATTTATGACGAAAAAAGGTTGTTTATATTTTATCCATCTTTGCGGACAAGATTTTCAGGTGAAACTTTGTACGGCTGATCTTCACACTATGAGGAACGTACATAAAATTTTTTACGAATTTTTTGGGACAAATTTTTTTTTTTGGCAGAATCGGGAATTTTTTGATCTAATGTTCATTAAACGGCTTCAAGTTAAACGACGTCGTTTTTTGAGGCATCAATTGCATCAATTTTATTGGTTCATATCAATGCTCTAGTGCCCGTTAGTGAATGTTTGATTCTCATTCGCAGAAAACGGTGATCGTGGCTCTCATTGTTGTCGTGAAATTTATAACAGAAAAATTTGTTTATTTTTCATCCATCTTTACAGACAAGATATTAGGGTGAAACTTTGCAAGACTTATCTCCACAACATGAAGAACGCACGTAAAATTTTTCACGAGTTTTTGAGACAACATTTTTTCGGCTGAATCGCTAATTCTTTGATCTAATGTATATTAAACGGCTTCGAGTTAAACGACGTCAATTTTTGAGGTGTCAATTTCATCAATTTTATTGGTTTGTCTCAATGCTCTGGTGCCTCGTTAGTAAATATTTGGCTCTGATTCGAGGAAAACGGTGAGCGTTAGCCTCATTGATGCTGTGATATTTATTACGTAAAAAGATTCTTTATTTTTTATCCATCCTTATGGACAAGATTTTAAAGGTGAAACTTTGGACGGTTGATCTCCACAACATGATGAGTGTACATAAAATTTTTGACGAATTTTTGAGATAATTTTTTCGGCAGAATCGCTAATTTTTTAATCTAATGTACATTAAACGGCTTAGAGTTAAAAGACGTCGATTTTTGAGGTGTCAATTTCATCAATTTTATTGGTTCATATGAATGCTCTAGTGCCCATTACTGAATGTTTAGCTCTTTTTCGCAGAAAACGGTGAGCGTGGGCCTCATTGATGTCATGAAATTTATGACGGAAAAAGTTTGTTTATTTTTTATCCATCTTTACGGACAAGATATCAGGGTGAAAATTCTGCACGGCTGATCTTCACGACATGAAGAACGGACATAAAATTTTTCACAAGTTTTCGAGACAACGTTTTTCGGTCGAATCGCTAATTCTTTGATCTAATGTATATTAAACCACTTTGACTTAAACGACATCAATTTTCGAGGTGTCCATTTCATCAATTTTATTGGTTCATATCAATGCTCTAGTGCCCGTTAGTTAATGTTTGGCTCTAATTCAAAGAAAACAGTTAGCGTGGGCCTCATTGATGCCGTGATATTTATGACGAAATATAGTTTCTTTTATTTTTTATCCATCTTTACAGACAAAGAATTAAGGTGAAACTTTGTAGTACGAATCTCCACAATATGAAGAACGCACATAAATTTTTCATGAGTTTTCGAGGCAACTTTTTTTCGGCCTAATCGTTAATTTTTTGATATAATGTATACTTAACGACTTCGAGTTAAACAACGTCAACTTTTGAGATGTCAATTTCATCAATTTATTGGTTCATATCTATGCTCTGCTGCCCATTAGTGAATGTTTTGCACTTATTCGAAGAAAACGGTGAGCGTCGGCCTCCGTTGATGCCGTGATATTTATGAGAAAAAAAGATTGTTTATCGTTAATATATCTTTACGGACAAGATATTCAGGTGAAACTTTGTACGACTGATTTCCACAACATGAAGAACGTACATGAAAATTTTCACTAGTTTTCGAGACAACTTTTTATTAGCCGAATCGCTAATTTTTTGATCTAATGTACATTAAACGGCTTCGAATTAAACGACGTCAATTTTTGAGGTGTCAATTTCATCAATTTTATTGGTTCATATCAATGCTCTAGTGCCTGTTAGTGAATGTTTGGCTCTTATTTGAAGAAAATGGTGAGCGTGGGCCTCATTGATGTGATACTCCCAACCCTGCCACTAGGTCAACTGCTGCTGAGTAGGGTATCTGCTTGCCTCTCAGCACTAAACTATAAGTCCCAAAATACAAACACTGTCCTAGAATAACATTGATAGGTATATTCACAAAGTACGTAGCGGAAAAGTTCGGTAAACTGGATACTACTAGTGCGCTCAAATACAAGGTTTAAGAGGAACTCCATGAAGTTACTTTAATTCAAAACTAAAAGTATCTTACATCATCGAAACCTTACGAAAAAAATAAAAGAGGAACTTTACAACTGGGTCGAGTCTAAGAAAAAAAAAACATATAAATACATATCCTTCCAGGGAAAAATGGATTCAAAACTCGAAGCCCAAAACTTCAGCAGCGTACCGTGCCTCTGTATGTCCCGAGTTAATTTAAGGAGAAAACATGATATGGAAAATGTGAGCGCGAACACTCAGTGAGTCTGCTTGTGTGTGTGCGTCTCAGTGATTTCTTTGAAACAATGATGATGCAGTTTCACAAAAAAGTGCATGCAAGTTATAAGAAAATAGTTTCCTTTATTATTTTAACAATATTGATGCTTGAACCGACATGAGGGTTTCGAGTGCAGTTCGGAAGTCTGAGCGAATCAAGAGACATCAGTGCAGCTTCTATACCTTAATTCAAAGAAACATGCAATGACATAGTTAGGCTCCACGGATAAAGTCCGGATCCAAAACGAGGTCATTGGAACCAAGTTCCAGCATCTCGTAGTCAAAACCAGCCAAACACCATACGAGCGCTCGATTACCTGACAACCGCACTCCCATATCACTGGTCAAAATATGCTACAGACTCCTAGGGCAACTAGGCAGTCGAACCCCACCTCATAGCATCATGCGGTGTCCACGTAGACCGATTGGGCCACACCCTTTGCGGTCTACGCCCCTCTTCAAGTGGATCCACTCTCCTAAGTCTAAATTGTCCATGCCATCACAAGAGGCCCTCGTACGGGGAACTAGCCATGTGCAATGCAATCCTATGACGCTTCCGAACACAAGATCATAACCATAACTGTAACCCTGCTCAGAATGGGGTTTTCATATGTGTTTATAAATAGAAAGGCCACTTGCCTGGCCATCACGACAAAATCAGGTCATAAATATTTTCAGTAAAAATCCCCATCCCCCAGTTCACCACATGCTTATTCACACAATTATACCAGAGTTATACTCATGCATGTCAAAATGGTGTAGCTTTTCAAGACTAGAATATTTTCCAACATATAAATATTCCTAGAAAAACTTGCGTATAACCAAATCTTGCTTCACAGCAACTATAAATCATTTTGAAAAGGCCAAACCTATAATGGACCATGGCTCCTATGCATTTTTAAGAAACATGTAACATATTATGGAGAACATCTTCAATAAACATGCTAAATTATGTCATGCTGAATGTAGTAAATATTTGTAATAGATTTAGGAAACACATTTTACAAGGCCCGTAATATTTGAAAATAATATTAGATAACCGGGTTTGTGGACTCACCTGGATGCAAATCTAATGCTCTAATCCTACAAGCAGGATACCAATAAATACTTAATTATAAATCCCAATATCTCTATTTGCTTCCAAAATTAAATAAAAGAAACATATCTCCCTATGAACCTGAGATATTTCTATACATATACTAATCCTAAAAGCCTAAACTTCTTAACTCATCTATACTAAAAATAACACAAACCCACCAGTGATACTAAAATTAATGCTATCGCCCTATACGAACACTATGTATATATATCAAGATTACTTACAAAAGTTAAGTATACCAAAATTATATATATATATATATGAAACCATAAATGTTAAAATCATTTTCAAAAGTTATTTACACTAAAAATACGTATAAAATTATGAATACTAAAATTATTTACAAAAGTTATGTATATAAAAATATATACAAAGTTATGTACTAAAATATATATAAAAGACTTTATTTACGAAAATTATTTATATAAAAAAAATTCCCGTATATACTAAAAATATATATACCAACTATATATACTAAAACTATTCATAACAATTATGTATACCACAAACATATATATACATATAAATAACTATATATATACAAAAGTTATGATACTAGAAATATATATAAAAAAAAATTATGCACTAAAATCATTTACCAAAAATTATGTATACTAAAATTATTTTAGATAAGAGAATCATACTAAGGGAATTAAAAAAATAAATTTATATAGAATTAAATAAGAGAAATCCAAAACAAAAATTAACTAAATTATAACAAAATTATACCCTAAATACCACATCTCAATACTCTAAAATCAAGCTCTATAATCCATCATCAAAGAGGATAAAAATAAATTAAAACATAATAACCAAATAAATAGATAAATAAAGCTAACTCCAACTTCTAGCTAAAAAAAATAATAAAACTTATAAATATATATAAATAGGTATATATATACTAACTAGTAAACATTAAAGCCTTCATAATACTACTCCGTACCAATATTACACAAATACTAAAAAGACTAAAGGAGGAAAAGAAAAAGCAAGACAAAACTAACACAAAAAAAAAAAAAGAAAAAAAATAATAAAAGGCACCTTACCAGAGCTGGAAGCCGAGAGGAGGGGAGGGAAAAACAATTTCAGCAATTTTCCCCTCCTCACTTCATATATATATATATATATATATACTACTCCCTTGGTGGCCATGCAACATGCCAAGTGGCACCCTTCTCATGACAAGTGGCAGTATCTTTTTTCTTTTTTTAAAAAACCCACCATAAAATCTATTACTAATAATAATATTAAAATTAATAAAAGTTAATATTCTTCCATAAAAAGAAAGACCACTTTAACTCTATATAAGACTAGCGAGTATTTTAAATTGCTAAAAAGTGTGCACAAAAAATTCTTGGATTTTTCTACATTAGATCCCGACTTCTATGTTCACGACAAATGCCCTCTCGAGGTCGCCTGAAATGCCTACCGAGTGGGGCGTTATATTCCTCCCTCCTAAGAAAAATTTCGTCCTCGAAATTAAGTAATCATATACCTACAAGTTCCGGATATTTCCTTTTCAGATATTCTTCAATATCCTAGGTTGCCTCCTCAATTCCATGGTGCCTCCATACAACTTTACACATTGGAATCTGTCTCCCATGTAACTCTTTTACGCTTTGTTCTACAATCTTTGCTGGTTTTTCCTCATATGACAGATCGGCTCGTAACTCTAGTTGATCATCATTGAGAACATGATTCGGTGCAGAATGACATTTCTTCAATTGTGATACATGAAACACGTCATGTATAGCCATCAGCTCACTTGGTACGGCTAACTGATATGCCACTTTACCAAAACTATTAATAATTTCAAACGATCCAACATATCGGGGGCTTAACCTTCCTCCCCTTGGATATCTAAGCATTCTGCGATGTGGCGTAAGTTTTAAGAAAACTTGATCTCCTACACTAAACTCCAGGCCCCTTCTGATTATCGGCATAGCTCTTCTGTCTACTTTTAGTTGTCCGAAGCCGATCTTGAATTATCCTAACTTGTTTCTGCATCCCCTCCAACTCTGGCATCAAGTTCCTTTGTTTCCAATGAGATCGAACTCCGACCTCATCCAAATACAGGGGTGTTCTGCATTTCCTACTGTACAATGCCTCAAATGGTACTATTCCTATCGAAGAGTGATAGCTATTATTATAAGTGAACTAAGCATAAGTAAGATTGTCAACCCACTTGTTCCCAAAATCTAAGGCGCAAGCTCTCAGCATATCCTCTAGGTTTGAATTGTTCTCTCGGACTATTCATCGGTTCGGAGGTGTGTTGTGGTACTATAACTTAGGTTGGTCCCCATAGCTGTCTGGAACATGGGCCAAAACCTTAAGGTAAACCTTATGTCTCTATCTGATACAATATCAACGGGCACCCCATGAAGTCGGACAATCTCATCCACATAAATCTTCGTTAATTTATCTAAAGGGTATGTCATATTAATGGCGATAAAATGAGCCACTTTCGTTAAACGATCAACGATTTCCTATATAGCATTCTTATATCCCTTAGTCCGGGGCAATCCTGTGACAAAGTCCATTGTCATATGATCCCATTTCCATTCGGGACAGGTAGCAGTTGTAGTAGTCCTAATAGCTTTTGATGCTCTGCCTTAACCCTTTGACATGTAAAACAGGTTGCTACATACTCTGCAATCTCTTTCTTCATTCCATTCCACCAAAACTTTTGCTTTAAGTCCTTGTACATTTCATACTTTCCAGGATGCACTGAATATATGCTTTAGTGGGCTTCCTCTAGGATCTTATACTTAAGTTCAGTTTCATCGGGTACACACAACCGATTTTGAAAATACAGGCTCCTATCATCTTCTAATGTTCGAAAATTCTCCAATTTTCTTAGTTTCCACACGGCCTTTAAACTTCTGGAATTCCTTATTACTCCTTTAGGTGCTTTTAATATCTTATTGTAGGGTGGATGTTAAGCTAAAACTTGATATCTTCGGTTTTCTATTCAATGCATCCGCCACCACATTCACCTTTCCTGGATGGTAGTTATTTGGGCACCGATATTCCTCCAGCAGTTCCATCCATCGACGTTGTCTTATATATAAATCTTCTAGGGAAAACGTATACTATAAATTTTGATGATCAATAAGGATCTCATACTTTCCCCATATAAGTGAAGTCACCACACCCTAGTCGCACTATAGCTACCTGCTCCATATCATGTGTTGGATAATTTCGATCATAATTCGTTAATTTAGTTGGACCGTAAGCAACAACTTATCTATCTTGCACTGAAACTGCCTCTCACACTTCTCCACCCATTTAAACTCAATGCCTTTCCTTTCAAGTTGCGTTAAAGGTCTACCGTTCATAACTAAGAAGATGTGTACCTCTATTGATGTTTTGGGTTGTGCCCAATTAGTCACTGCTTTCCCTTTTGCTGGATCTATTGATACTCCTCCCTAAGTAATCATATGCCCTAAAGAAGTCACTTGCCGCCATCCAAAACCCACATTCACTAAAATTGATGTACAACTTATGCTCCTGTAGGGTTTACAATATTCTTCAAAGGTGGTGTTCATGTGCTTCAAGATTAGGTCAATACACCAAAGTATCATCAATGGAAATCACCACAAACTTTTCCTAGTAAGCACAGAAATCCTATGCACCAATTCCATGAATGTCGCGGGTGCATTTTTCTATCGAAATGGCATAAAGACAGACTCAAAAGCCGTCATCGGAATATCTTCTTTTCTTCTCCTGTCTTAATACCAATAATACCCCTGTCTCAGGTCTAATTTAGAAAAACATCCTGTTCCTTAGAATTGATAAAATAATTCATCAATAAGTGGAATTGGGTATTTGTTCTTGACTGTCATACTATTCAATCCTTTGTAATCTAGGGTTCAATTATTCTTCTTTACCTCAGTCTTCTTACTCAAGCCTATAGGAGTGCTAGCTATCAGCTGATAACACACGACAACAGAAGGTATAGGAATATGTTTTATGAAAAGGGAACTCCAAAAAGAACGTGTAGCTCCAGGATTACTAAGTACTCTTGCTGGTTAAGAATAGATTTTAAGTGTACCTTCAACTACTTCTACTTCGGCGTCTATGGGCAGTCCATCCAATATGAGGTTTGAAACATCGGCTCATCCTCTATTTTTGATTCTATCCTAGGCTCAACTCCCCATTTCAGAAGTGAGGTCATCAGTTTCTTTTAAAGATATCTAATAACTCCCTTATCACTGATACAAGTTACAACTTCAACTTTTTGCCAAACTAGCTACACGAGTACGTTAGATATCCTTAGTAGTCTTCTATCCCGAGTTTCTAATATTACTCTTGCGTATGAAGTGAATCTCTAAAGATTAGAAACATTGACTGATTTAACTAAATTCCACCCACAATACGTATATCCAGATGTCTAGTCAACCAATCTGTTCTTACTATCACACCCTATCCCTCAAATTATTGAAACAATTATTATCCCTTTGCACTTCCACTGTTCTTTCCAAAAACATCTGTTCAATGTTAAATACCTAAATCTTATCATATAGGTTAAAACTTACATACAGAACACCGCACACTAGGATTGTACATCAAATAAAGAGTGGAACATCCTCTAAATTAATAAAAATAGTTTTTGGTGCACGGGGTAGAGCATATATACAAAATATGCCATTGATGTACCATACCTAACATAATTTGCGATCAACATGATCCTAGGCTCTTCTAGATTGTATATAGCCACTAAAGAATCATACTCACAAAACTAGATTTATAGTTAACACATGTATAGTGTAAACTAAAGAACCCTAGAACAATGCAAGTACACCAGCCCAGTTTAGGTATATCTTCTTCCTAAAGACTATGGTCTAACATTGAGCCTATCATAAGTACTCTGAATGAAACTCATAGTGAAAACACAGAAAGATCTCCACAACTATATCAATGGTTTCCCCACTCTCATATTAGATTGCCGATCGCTTACTCACAAGATATACTAATATTTCAAATCCTAAGAAACTTAGCTTCTAGTTTACCTACTCTCGTCATCCCTTATTGTTTTCCTTATCAAGCTAAACGTATCACTAGCTCCATCCTAATAGGATCACCTCCATCTTTACATTCACAGATCGGTAATGTGGAGTAATACCTACACAATATGTATAAAATACAGAACTAAGAACCGGAGCACTCTTTCTGTTGTGACAATGGCAATAAAAATGTTTACTTTACAAGGTGCATGAAGTTCTTCGGTATCATAAAAGTAGGGATGACAAAAATCAATATGAATTACATCTTATACCTAATAAGAATTTTACACTCACTCTTTGTAGAGTTAATACCCCGCAAGTCATCAGAGTTTTCCCCCTAATACCTTATGCCCCACGAAATCCCTCAATCGAGCTACAAGTCTCAGAATAAATAACCTCTTTTGATGACTCAAATAATCTTAGTACTCTCTCACTTGAACCACCATCATCTCAAAAACTAAATATATCTATATGTCCTCTCATTGTGGTTATGGAAAAAGATATGACATCATATGCAAAAGAGCATTGTTCCCACAGGATTAATAACACGATGAGCAAAACGGAAGAGAAAAGGGAACTTAAAAGTCTTCGAGCAAAGTAAAGCTGTGTTGTTGGCCCCTAGTACTCTTCTAGAATTTTCTGGCTCCATCCACAAATCGAACCTAGGGCTCTGATACCACCTGTGATACCCCTAACCCTGCCACTAGGTCAACTGCTGCTGAGTAGGGTATCTGCGTGCCTCCCGGCACTAAACTATAAGTCCTAAAATACAAACACTATCCTAGAATAACACTTATAGGTATATACACAAAGTACGCAGTGGAAAAGTTTGGTAAACTGGATACTACTAGTGCGCTCAAATACAAGGTTTAAGAGAAACTTCATGAAGTTACTATAATTCAAAATTAAAAGTATCTTACATCATCAAAACCTTACGAAAAAATAAAAGAGGAACTTTACAACCGACTCGAGTCTAAGAAAAAAACATATAGATACATATCCTTCAGTGGAAAAATGGATCCAAAGCTCCAAGCCCGTTAGTGAATGTTTTGGCTCTTATTCAAAGAAAACTATGAGCGTAAGCCTCGTTGATGCCGTGATATTTATGACCAAAAAAGTTTGTTTATTTTTTATCCATCTTTACGGACAAGATATTAAGGTCAAACTTTGTACGACTGATCTCCACATTATGAAGAATGCACATAAAATTTTTCATGACTTTTTGAGACAACTTTTTTACGACCGAATAGCTAATTTTTTATCTAATATAAATTTAACGGCTTCAAGTTAAATGACGTCAATTTTTGAGGTGTTAATTTCATCAATTTTGTTGGTTCATATCAATGCTCTGCTGCCCGTTAGTGTTTGAAGAAAACAGTAAACGTGGGCCTCATTGATGCTGTGATATTTATGACAAAAAAATTTTGTTTATTTTTTACCCATCTTTACGGACAAGATATTATGATGAAACTTTGTATGACTGATCTCCACAACATGAAGAACACCTATAAAATTTTTCACGAGTTTTCGAGATAACTTTTTATCGGTCGAGTTGCTAATTTTTTAATCTAATGTAAATTAAACAGCTTCGAGTTAAACGACGTCAACTTTTGAGGTGTCAGTTTCATCAATTTTATTGGTTATATCAATGCCTTGCTGCCCGTTAGTGAATGTATCGCTCTTATTCGAAGAAAACGGTGAGCGTCGGCCTCCGTTGATGCCGTGATATACATGACGAAAAAGCTTTTTTATTTTTAATCCATCTTTACGAACAAGATATTGAGGTGAAACTTTGAATGAATGATCTCCACAACATGAAGAACGTACATAAATTTTTCATGAGTTTTCAAGAAAACTTTTTTTCGGCCGAATTGCGAAGTTTTTGGTCTAATGTAAATTAAAGGCTTCGAGTTAAACGACGTCAATTTTTGAGGTGTCAATTTCATCAATTTTATTTCTTCATATTAATGCTCTGGTGCCCATTAGTAAATATTTAGCTCTTCTTCGAAGAAAACAGTGAGCGTGGGCCTCATTGATGCCGTAATATCTATGACAAGAAAATTTTGTTTATTATTTTTATCAATCTTTAGGGACAGGATATTAGAGTGAAACTTTGCACGACCGATCTCCACAATATGAAGAACACCCATAAAATTTTTCACGAGTTTTTGAGTAATAACTTTTTTTCGACCGCATCACTAATTTTTTGATCTAATGTAAATTAAACGGCTTCGAGTTCAACGACGTCAATTTTCAAGGCCAATTTCACCAATTTTATTGGTCCATATTGATGCTCAACTACCAGTTAGTGAATGTTTCTCTCTTATTCGAAGAAAACGGAGAGTGTCGGCCTCCGATGATACCGTGTATATATGACGAAAAGTTTTCTTTTATTTTTAGTCTATCTTTACGGACAAGATATTCAGGTGAAACTTTGTATGATTGATCTCCACAACATGAAGAATGTACATAGAATTTGTCACTAGTTTTCGAGACTATTTTTTTTTTGGCCGAATTGCTATTTTTTTGATCTATTACATTAAACGGCTTCGAGTTAAACAACGTCAATTTTCGAGGTGTCAATTTCATCAATTTTATTTCTTTATATCAGTTCTCTTGTGCTTGTTAGTACATATTTGGGTTTTATTCGAAGAAAATGGTGAGCGTGGGCCTCATTGATGCCGTGATATTTATGACGAAAAAATTTTACTTTATTTTATACCCATTTTTACGGAGAAGATATTTTGGTGAAACTTTGTACGACTGATCTCCACAACATGATGAATGCCCATAAAATTTTTCACAAGTTTTTGAGATAACTTTTTATTGGCCGAATCTCTAATTTTTTAATATAATGTAAATTAAACGACTTCGAGTTAAACGACGTCAATTTTTGAGGTGTCAATTTCATCAATTTTATTGGTTATATCAATGCTTTGCTGCCCGTTAGTGAATGTATCGATCTTATTCGAAGAAGCCGGTGAGCGTCGGCCTCCGTTGATACCGTGATATATATGATGAAAATGGTTTTTTTAATTTTTAATCCATCTTTACGAACAAGATATTCAGGAGAAACTTTGAACGTCTGATCTCCACAACATGAAGAACGTACATAATTTTTCATGGGTTTTCAAGAAAACTTTTTTTTGGCCGAATCGCTAATTTTTTGATCTAATGTAAATTAAACTGCTTGGAGTTAAACGACGTAAATTTTTGAGGTGTTAATTTCATCAATTTTATTTCTTCATATTAATGCTCTGGTGCCCGTTAGTAAATATTTGGCGCTTATTCGAAGAAAACGGTAAACCTGGGCCTCATTGATGGTGTGATATTTATGACAAAAAAATTTTGTTTATCTTTTATCCATCTTTACGGACAAGATATCAGGGTGAAACTTTGTACGACTGATCTCCACAACATTAAAAACACACATAAAATTTTTCAAGAGTTTTCGAGATAACTATTTTTCGGCCAAATCACTAATTTTTTGATCTAATTTAAATTAAACGGCTTCGAGTTAAACAACGTCAATTTTCAAGTGCCAATTTCATCATTTTTATTGGTGCATATCAATGCTCTGCTGCCCGTTAGTGAATGTTTCGCTCTTATTCGAAGAAAACAGTGAGCGTCGGCCTCCGTTGATGCTGTGATATATATGACTAAAAGTTTTTTTTTATTTTTAATCCATCTTTACGAACAAGATATTCAGGTGAAACTGTGTACGACTTATCTCCACAACATGAAGAACGTACATAAATTTTTCATGAGTTTTCAAGAAAACTTTTTTTCGGCCGAATCGCTAATTTTTTGGTCTAATGTAAATTAAAGGGAGTTAAACGAAGTCAATTTTCGAGGTGTCAATTTCATCAATTTTATTTCTTCATATCAATGCTCTGGTGCTCGTTAGTAAATATTTGGCTCTTATTCGAAGAAAACGGTGAGCGCGGGCCTCATTGATGCCGTGGTATTTATGACAAAAAAATTCTGTTTATTTATTACAAATCTTTGCTGACAAGATATTAGGGTGAAACTTTGTACCACTAATCTCCACAACATGCAAAACGCCCATAAAAGTTTTCACGAGTTTTCGAGATAACTTTTTTATCGGTCGGATCGCTAATTTTTTAATCTAATGTAAATTAAATGGCTTCGAGTTAAACAACGTGAATTTTTTAGGTGTCAATTTCATCAATTATGTTGGTTATATCAATGCTTTGCTGCTCGTTAGTGAATGTATCACTCTTATTCGAAGAAAATGGTGAGCGTCAGCCTCCGTTGATGCCGTGATATATATGACAAATTTTTTTTTTATTTTCAACCCGTCTTTACGAAAAAGATATTCAGGTGAAACTGTGTACGACTAATCTCTACAACATGAAGAACGTGCATAAATTTTTCATGAGTTTTCAAGAAAAATTATTTTCGGCCGAATCGCTAATTTTTTTATCTAATGTAAATTAAATGGCTTCGAGTTAAACGAAGTCAATTTTCGAGGTGTCAATTTCATCAATTTTATTTCTTCATATAAATGCTTTGGTGCCCGTTAGTGAATGTTTGGCTCTTATTCAAAAAAAAAAAAAAACGGTGAGGTGAGCCTCATTGAGGCCTTGATATTTATGATAAAAAAGTTTTTTTTTATCCATCTTTACGGACAAGATATTAAGGAGAAAATTTGTACGACTGATCTCCACAGTATGAAGAATTTTGCACATAAACTTTCATAAGTTTTCGAAAAAACTTTTTTTTGGCCAAAATGCTAATTTTTTGATCTAATGTAAATTAAAAGACTTCGAGTTAAACGCGTCAATTTTCGAGGTGTCAATTTCATCAATTTTATTTCTTCATATCAATGCTCTGGTGGCCATTAGTAAATATTTGGCTCTTATTTGAAGAAAACAGTAAACGTGGGCCTTATTGATGCTGTGATATTTATGACAAAAAAAAATTGTTTATTTTGTATCCATCTTTACGGACAAGATATTAGGGTGAAACTTTGTACGACAGATCTCCACAACATGAAGAATGCCCATAAAATTTTTCACGAGTTTTTGAGATAACTTTTTCCACAGAATCGGTAATTTTTTGATCTAATGTAAATTAAACGGCTTCAAGTTAAATGACGCCAATTTTCAGGGTGTCAATTTAATCAATTTTATTGGATCATATCAATCCCTTGGTGCCCGTTAGTGAATGTTTGCCTCTTATTCGAAGAAAACGGTGAGCGTCGGTCTCCGTTGATGCCGTGATATTTATGACAAAAAACGTTTATTTATTTTTTATCCGTCTTTACAGACAAGATATTCAGGTGAAACTTTGTACGGCTGATCTCCACAAAATGGAAAACGTACATAAAATTTTTGATGAGATTTTGAGATAACTTTTCTTCTAGCCAAATTGCTAATTTTTTGATTTAATGTTAGGAAACGGCTTCGAGTGAAATGAAGTCAATTGTCTAGGTGTCAATTTCATCAATTTCATTGGTTCATATCAATCCTCTTGTGCCCGTTAGTTAATGTTTGGCTCTCATTCGAAGAAAACGGTGAGCGTCGGCCTCTGTCGGTGCCTGGATATTTATGAGGAAAGACATATTCAGGTGAAACTTTGTATTGGTGATCTCCATAATAGGAAGAACGTTCCTAAAATTTTTGACGAGTTTTCGAGAGAACCTGCTTTTGACCGAATTGCTAATTTGTTAATTTAATGTCAGTAAAAAGCTTCGAGTGAAACGACATCAATTTCCGAGATATCAATTTCATCAATTTATATTGGTTCATATCAATCCTCTTGTGCTTGTTATTGAATGTTTGGCTCTTATTCGAAAAAATGCTGAGCGTCGCCCTCGGTTGATTCCGTGATATTTATGGCGAAAAACGTTTGTTTATTTTTTATCCATCTTACGGACAACATATTCAGGTGAAACTTTGTATGGCTGATCTCCACAACATGTAGAACGTACATAAACTTTTTGACGCGTTTTTGAGACAAATGTTTTTGGCCGCATTGCTAATGTTTTGATTTAATGTTAGTAAACAACTTCGAGTTAAACGATTTCAATTTTTGAGGTGTCAATTTCATCAATTTTATTGGTTCGTATCAATCCTCTAGTGCCCGTTAGTTAACGTTTGGCTCTTATTGGAAGAAACAGTGAGCGTCGGCCTCTGTCGGTGCCGTGATATTTATGGCAAAAAATGCTTGGTCATTTTTTTTCCATCTTTACGATCAAGATATTCAGTTGAAACTTTTAACGGCTGATCTCCACAACATGAAGAACGTACATAAAATTTTTGACGCGTTATCGAGAAAACTTTTTTTCGTTTGAATCGCTAATTTTTTGATTTTATGTTAGTAAACAGTTTCGAGTTAAACGACGTCAATTCTCCAGTTGTCAATTTAATCAATTTTATTGGTTCATATCAATCCTCTGGTGCCCGTTAGTGAATGTTTGAGTCTTATTCGAAGAAAACGGTGAGCGTTGGCCCCCTTTGACACCGTGATATTTATGGTGAAAAACGTTTGTTTGTTTTTTATCCATCTTTGCAACAAGTTATTTAGGTGAAACTTTGTATGGCCGATCTCCACAAAATGAAAAACGTACATAAAATTTTTGACGAGTTTTTGATATAACTATTTTTCGGCCACATCGCTAATTTTTTGATTTAATGTTAGTAAACAGCTTTGAGTTAAACGATGTCAATTTCCGAGCTGTCGATTTCATCAATTTTATTGGTTCGTGTCAATTCTGTAGTGAACGTTGGTGAATGTTTTGCTCTTATTCAAAGAAAACGGTGAGGGTCGGCCTCCGTTTATGCCGTGATATTAATGATGAAAAAAGTTTGTTTGTTTATTATCCTTCTTTACGGACAGGATATTCAAGTGAAACCTTGTATGGCTGATCTCCACAACATAAGAATGTACATCAAATTTTTGACGAGATTTCGAGACAACTTTTTTTCGACCGAATCGCCAATCTTTTGATTTAATGTCAGGAAACGGCTTCGATGGAAACAACGTCAATTATCGAGGTATCAATTTCATCAATTTTATTGGTTCGTCTCAACCCTCTAGGGCCCGTTAGTGAATGTTTGGTTCTTATTCGAAGAAAACGGTGAGCTCCGTTGATGGCATGAAATTTATGGCGAAAAATGCTTGTTTATTTTTTATCCATCTTTACGGACAAGATATTCATGTGAAAATTTGTACGGCTAATCTCCACAACATGAAGAACTTTGATAAAATTTTTGACGAGTTTTCAAGATACCTTTTTTCTGTTGCATCGCTAATTTTTTGATTTAATGTTAGTAAACGACTTTAAGTTAAACGACGTCAATTTCTGAGGTGTCAATTTCATTAATTTTATTGGTTTGTATCAATCCTCTGGTGCCCATTAGTTAATGTTTGGCTCTTATTTTAAGAAAATGGTGAGTGTCGGCCTCTGTTGATGCCGTGATATTTATGACGAAAAACATTTGATTGTTTTTTATCCATCTTTAAGGACAAGATATTTAGGTGAAACTTTGTACGGCTGATCTCCACGACATGAAGAACGTACATAAAATTTTTGACGCATTTTCGAGGCAACTTTTTTCCGGCCGAATCGCTAAATTTTTTGATTTATTGTTAGTAAACAATTTCGAGTTAAATGACGTGAATTTTTGAGGTGTCAATTTCATCAATTTTTTTCATTCTTATCAATCCTCAATTGCTCGTTAGTGATGTTTGGCTCTAATTCGAAGAAAACTGTGAGCGTCGGCCTCTGTTGAACCGTGATATTTATGGTGAAAAACGTTTGTTTATTTTTCATCCATCTTTACGGAAGAGATATTCAGGTGAAACTTTGTACAGCTTCTCCCCACAAATAAAGAACATACATAAAATTTTTTACGCATTTTCGAGAAAACTTTTTTTCGGCCGAATCGCTAATTTTTTGATTTAATGTTTGTAAACGGCTTCGAGTTAAATGACGTCAATTTTTGAGGTGTCAATTTCATGAATTTTATTGGTTCATATCAATCCTCTGTTTCCCATTAGTAAATGTTTGGCTATTATTCGAAGAAAACGGTGAACGTCGGCCTCTGTTGATGCCGTGATTTTTTTGACGAGAAAAGTTTGTTTATTTTTTATCCTTCTTTACGGACAAGATATTCAGATGGAACCTTGTACGGCTGATCTCCACAACTAGAAGAACGGACATAAAAATTTTTACGAGTTTTTGAGACAACTTTTTTCGGCCGAATCATTAATTTTTTGATTTAATTTTAGGAAACGGCTTCGAGTGAAACGACGTCTATTGTCGAGGACCTCTGGTGCCTGTTACTTCATGTTTGGCTCTTATTCCCAGAAAACGGTGAGCTTCGGCTTTTATTGGTGCCGTCATATTTATGACGAAAAAGTTTGTTTATTTCTTATCCTTTTTTACGGAAAAGATATTTAGGTGAAACTTTGTACGGGTGATCTCCATAACAGGAAGAACGTACATAAATTTTTTGACGAGTTTTCAAGGCAACCTTTTTTGATCGAATCGCTAATTTTTTTATTTAGGATTAGTAAACATTTCGAGTTAAACGACGTCAATTTTCAAGGTGTCAATTTAATCAATTTTATTGGTTCATATCAATCCTCTTGTGCCCATTAGTGAATGTTTGGCTCTTATTCGAAGAAAATGGCGAGTGCCGGCCTCCGTTGATGTAATGATATTTATGGTGAAAAACGTTTGTTTATTTTTTATCCATCTTTACGGACAAGATATTAGGTGAAACTTTGTACGGGCTAATCTCCACAACATGAAGAATGTACATAAAATTTTTGACACATTTTCGAGACAACTTTTTTCTGCCGAATCGCTAATTTTTTGATTTAATGTTAGTAAACGGCTTCGAGTTAAACGACGTCAATTTTTGAGGTGTCTATTTCATCAATTTTATTGGTTCATATCAATCCTCTGGTACCCGTTAGTGAATGTTTGGCTCTTATTCAAAGAAAATGGGGAGCGTCGGCCTCCGTTGATGCCGTGATATTTATGGCGAAAAATGTTTGTTTATTTTTTATCCATCTTTACAAACAAGATATTCAGGCAAAACTTTGTGTGGTTGATCGGGTCTTATCAGAGCCTTTCTCTTGCTCGTTCTATGGAAAGGAAATCCAGACCATTAATTAATCATTTTCAAGTGTGACCCCCAATCGAGCTAGCAATGAGAAAAGTCTATTTGAAATAGGAAGTGTGTGCTCTATGTTTCAACCACCATATTTTCCGTGTGTTCTTTTAGTCAGCCTCTTACTAGGCTGGTTGAAAGTGTGAGATGTCTGTAGAAGCCAGTGGTAGAAAGCTAAATTCAGTTTGAGTTCCCCTTGCTATCGGTACATGGGAGTTCCCTTCAAGGCAGGCATTTTTGGTTTCTTGAGAATAGAGTTTCTTTGTATTACTACTAAAATGCTAGTGTTGCTTTCGATCGAGGAATGGTATTCTTCTAGGATGTGTGCTGTTAATTCGTGTATGGACCAATTAGGGGATAGGGAGAAATTGTGCTTATTGAATAAACTCTCAATCATGGTATCAATGGCACTCTTTGCCGAAAGAATAGCCTGCTCCTGCTGCTGAGCAGGAGTGTATATTTCCCCGTGTGGGGAACTAACAGTGTTAGCCAAACTTTGGATTAGTTGGTGAAGTGTTATTATGGGCTACCACATAGATTGCGATTGATTTCTTGTAGTTCCTCTTCCTAGCTTATCCACTACATCTACATAAGGCTTTAAGAGGAGCAATTCCCTGTGTTAGCAGAACTGGCTACGATTAAAGGAAATGGTTTTCCAACCGAATCCAAATATCCTCGCTTTCGAAGACTTCAAAGACCTAGAGACTGATAGACAGACATAACACATACGGGAGCGGAATCCAATCCCCTAGCTAGGTTTGAAAGATCAGCTCGATTTTCAATGAAATCAAGAAAGGAGTTGGCTTTAGCTCTGAACAGGTTATCAACCAAGCTACAAGCGAAACTAAAGCGGAAAGTAGATTTCTCCACAACATGGAGAACGTACATAAAATTTTTGACGAGTTTTCAAGAAAACGTTTTTTCGGCCGCATCGCTAATTTTTTGATTTAATGTTAGTAAACAGCTTCGAGTTAAACGACATCAATTTCTGAGGTGTCGATTTTATCAGCTTTATTGGTTCGTATCAATCCTCTGTTGCCCTTTAGTTAATGTTTAGCTCTTATTTGAAGAAACGTAAGGGTCGGCCACCATTGATGCTGTGATATTTATGATGAAAAAGGTTTGTTTATTTTTTATTCGTCTTTACGGTCAAGGTATTTAGGTTAAACTTTGTACGGCTGATCTCCACAATATTAAGAACACACATAAAATTTTTGACGAGTTTTCGAGACAAATTTTTTCGGCCGAATCGCTAATTTTTTGATTTAATGTTAGAAAACGGCTTCAAGTTAAATGACGTCATTTTTTGAGGTGCCAATTTCATCAATTTTATCGGTTCACATCAATCCTCTGGTGCCCGTTAGTGAATTTTTTGCTCTTATTCGAAGAAAACAGTGAGCATCAGCCTTCGTTGGTGCCGTGATATTTATGACCAACAACGTTTGTTTATTTTTTATCCATCTTCACGGAATAGATATTGAGGCGAAACTTTGTACGGCTGATCTCCAACACATGAAGAACGTACAAAAAATTTTTGACGAGTTTTCAAGACAATTTTTTTTTCGGCTGAATCATTAATTTTTTTTATTTAGTGTTAATAAACGGCTTAGACTTAAACGACGTAAATTTTTGAGGTGTCAATTTCATCAATATCATAGGTTCATATCAATCCTCTGGTGCCCGTTACTGAATGGCTGGCTCTTGTTAAAAGAATACGGTGAGCGTCGGCCTCTATTACGCCGTGATACTTATGACGAAAAATGTTTTTTTAATTTTTTCTCCGTCTTTTCGGAAAAGATATTCAGGTGAAACTTTGTACGACTGATCTCCACAACATGAAGAACTTACATAAAGCTTTAACGAGTTTAAGAGATAACTTTTTATTCGGCCGAATCGCTAATTTTTTGATTTAATGTTAGTAAACGGCTTCAAGTTAAACAATGTCAATTTTCGAGGTGTCTATTTCATCAATTTTCTTAGTTCATATCAATCTTCTAGTGCCTGTTAGTGAATTTTTGGCTCTTTTTCGAAGAAAACAGTGAGTGTCGGCCTTCGTTGATGCCGTGATATTTATGACCAACAACGTTTGTTTATTTTTTATCTAACTTTACGGACAAGATATTAATGTGAAACTTTGTACGGCTGATCTCCAACACATGAAGAACGTACAAAAAGTTTTTGACGAGCTTTCGAGACAAATTTTTTTTTCGGGCGAATCATAAATTTTTTTATTTAATGTTAGTAAACGGCTTCGAGTTAAAAGACCTAAATTTTTTAGGTGTCGATTTCATCAATTTTATTGGTTCATATCAATCTTATGGTGCGTGTTAGTGAATGTTTGGTTCTTATTCAAAGAAAATGGTGAACGTCGGCTTCTGTTGATGTCGTGATATTTATGACGAAAAAGGTTTGTTTATTTTTTATTTGTCTTTACGGAAAAGATATTTAGGTGAAACTTTGTATGGCTGATCTCCAAAACTTGAAGTACGTATAAAAGCTTTTGACGAGTTTTTTAGATAACCTTTTTTCGAGTGAATCACTTATTTTTTTATTTAAAGTTAGTGAACGACTTCAAGTTAAACAACGTCAATTTTTGAGGTGTCAATTTCATCAATTTTATTGCTTCATATCAACCCTCTAGTGGCCGTTAGTGAATGTTTGGCTCTTATTCGAAGAAAATAGTGAGCGTCGGCCTCCGTTGACGCCGTGATATTTATGACCAAAAATGTTTGTTTATATTTTATCTGTCATTATGGACAAGATATTTAGGTGAAACTTTGTACGGATAATCTCCACAACATGAAGAACGTACATAAAAATTTTGACAAATTTTTCAAGACAAATTTTTTTTGGCCGAATTGCTAATTTTTTGATTAATGTTAGTAAACGTCTTCGAGTTAAACGACATCAACTGTGGAGGTATCCATTTCATCAATTTTATTAGTTAATATCAATCCTCTGGTGCCCGTTCATGAATGTTTAGCTCTTATTCGAAGAGAACGGTGAGCGTCGGCCTCCGTTGATGCCGTGATATTTATGACCAAAAACGCTTGTTTATTTTTTATCCATCTTTAGGGACAAGATATTCAGATGAAACTTTGTACGGCTGATCTCCAACACATGAAGAACGTGTAAAAAATTTTTGATGAGGTTTCGAGACAAATTTTTTTGGGCTGAATCGCTAATTTTTTTATTTAATATTGTAAACGGCTTCGAGCTAAACGACGTCAATTTTCGAGGTGTAAATTTCATAAATTTTAATGGTTCATATTAATCCTATGGTGCAGGTTAGTGAATGTTTGGCTCTTATTCGAAGAAAACGGTGAGCGTCGGCTTCCGTTGATGCCGTGATATTTACGACCAAAATCTTTGTTTATATTTTATCCGTCTTTATGGAAAAGATATTCAGGTGAAACTTTGTACGGCTGATCTCCAGTAAATGAAGAACGTGCATAAAATTTTTGACGAGTTTTTCAGACAAATTTTTTTGGCCGAATCGCTAATTTTTTTAATTTAATGTTAGTAAACGGCTTCAAGTTAAACGATGTCAATTTTTGGGGTATCAGTTTCATCAATTTTATTGATTCATATCTATCCTCTGGTGCCCGTTAGTGAACTTTTTGCTCTTATTCGAAGAAAACAGTGGACGTCGGCCTTCGTTGATGCAGTGATATTTATGAGCAAAAATGTTTGTTTATCCATCTTTACGGACAAGATATTCAGGTGAAACTTTGTACGGCTGATCTCCAACAGATGAAGAACGTACAAAAATTTTTTGATGAGTTTTGGAGACTTAATTTTTTTTTCAGCCGAATTATTAATTTTTTATTTAATGTTAGTAAACGGCTTCGAGTTAAACAATGTAAATTTTGGAGGTGTCAATTTCATCAATTTTATTGGTTCATATCTATATTCTGGTGCGCTTTAGTGAATGTTTGGCTCTTTTTCGAAGAAAACAGTGAGCGTCGGCCTCTGTTGATGCCGTGATATTTATGACGAAAAATGAATGTTTATTTCTTATCCATCTTTATGGAAAAGATATTCAGGTGAAACTTTGTGCGGTTGATCTGCACAACATGAAGAACGTACATAAAGCTTTTGATGAGTTTTTGAGACAACTTTTTTTGGCCGAATCGCTAATTTTTTAATTTAATGTTAGTAAATGGCTTCAAGTTAAAATGACGTCAATTTTCGAGGTGTCAATTTCATCAATTTCATTGGTTCATATCAATCCTCTAGTGCCCGTTTGTGAATTTTTGGTTCTTATTCGAAGAAAACGGTGAGCGTCAGCCTTTGTCGATGCCGTGATATTTATGACAAAAAACGTTTGTTTATTTTTATCCATCTCTATAGACAAGATATTCAGGTGAAACTTTGTACGACTAATATCCAACACATGAAGGGCGTACAAAAATTTTTGACGAGTTTTCGCGAAAAAATTTTAGTTTTGGCCGAATCATTAATATTTTTATTTAATGTTAGTAAACTGCTTCGAGTTAAAATACGTAAATTTTTGAGGTGTCAATTTCATCAATTTTATTGGTTCATAACAATCTTCTGGTGCGCGTTAGAGAATGATTGGCTCTTATTCGAAGAAAACGGTGAGCATCGACCTCCGTTGATGTAGTGATATTTATGACGAAATACGTATGTTTATTTCTTATCCATCTTTACGGAAAAGATATTCTGGTGAAAATTTGTACGGCTGATCTCAACAACATAAAGAACGTACATGATTCTTTTGACCTTTTTTTCGGCTAAATCGCTAATTTTTTTTATTTAATGTTTGTAAACGGCTTCGAGTTAAACGATGTCAATATTCGAGGTGTCAATTTCATCAATTTTATTGTTTGATATAAATCCTCTAGTGCTTGTTAGTTATTGCTTGGCTCTTATTCGAAGAAAACGGTGAGCGTCGGCCTCTGTTGACGCCGTGATATTTATAACGAAAAACTTTTGTTTATATTTTATACGTCATTACGAACAAGATATTCAGGTGAAACTTTGTACGGCTAATCTACACAATGTGAAGAAACTACATAAAATTTTGACGAATTTTCGAGACTAATTTTTTTTGGCCTATCGCTAATTTTTTTATTAATGTTAGTAAACGGCTTCGAGTTAAACGACGTCGATTTTTGAGGTGTCTATTCATCAATTTTATTTGCTCATATCAATCCTCTGGTGCCCGTTAGAGAATGTTTGGCTCTTATTCGAAGAAAACGGTGAGCGTCGGCCTTCGTTGACACAGTGATATTTATGACAAAAAACGTTTGTTTTTTTTTTTATCCATCTTTACGGAGAACATAATCAAGTGAAACCTTGTACGACTGATCTCCAACATATTAAGAACAAACATAAAATTTTTGACGAGTTTTCGAGACAGCTTTTTTTTTGGGCTGAATAATTTATTTTTTGATTTAATGTTTGGTAAATGGCTTCAAGTTTAACGACATCAATTTTCAAGGTGTCAAATTTCATCAATTTTATTGGTTCATATCAATCATCTGGTGCCCGTTAGTGAATTTTTTGCCTTTATTCGAAGGAAACGGTAAACGTTGGCCTTCATTGATGCCGTTATATTTATGACAAAAAAAGTTTGTTTATTTATTATCCATCTTTACGAACAAGATATTCTGGTGAAACTTTGTACGGTTGATTTCCAACACATGAAGAACGTACAAAAAATTTTTGATGAGGTTTCGAGACAAATTTTTTTCGGCCGAATCACTAATTTTTTGATTTAATGTTGTAAATGGCTTCGAGTTAAAGGACGTCAATTTTCGAGGTGTCAATTCCATAAATTTTAATGGTTCATATCTATCCTCATGTGCACGTTAGTGAATGTTTGGCTCTTATTCGAAGAAAACGGTGAGCATCGGCCTCCGTTGATGCCGTGATATTTATGACAAAATATCTTTGTTTATTTTTTATCCGTCTTTATGGAAGAGATATTCAGGTGAAACTTTGACCGACTGATCTCCACAAGATAAAGAACGTACAAAAAGCTTTTGACGAGTTTTTGAGACAACTTTTTTTTGGTTGAATCGCTAATTTTTCTGTTTAATGTTAGTAAACGGCTTCATGTTAAACGACGTTAATTTTCTAGGTGTCAATTTCATCAATTTAATTGGTATATCAATCCTCTAGTTCCTGTTAGTCAATGTTTGCCTCTTATTCGAAGAAAACAGTGAGAGTCGGCCTCCGTTGACGCCGTGATATTTGTGATAAAAAATGTTTGTTTATATTTTATCCGTCATTACGGACAAGATATTCTGGTTTAACTTTGTATGGCTAATCTCCACAACATGAAGAATGTACATAAAATTTTTGACGAGTTTTCGAGAGAAATTTATTCGGCCGAATCACTAATTTTTTTTTATTAATGTTAGTGAACGGCTTTGAGTTACACGACGTCAATTTTCGAGGTGTCCATTTCATCAATTTTATTAGTTCATATCAATCCTCTAGCACTCGTTAGTGAATGTTTAGCTCTTATTCGAAGAAAACGGTGAGTGTCGGTCTCCGTTGATGCCGTTATATATATGACCAAAAAACGTTTGTTTATTTTTTATTCATCTTTACGAACAAGATATTTAGGTAAAACATTGGACGGCTGAACTCCAACACATGACCAGCATACAAAAAATTTTTGACGATTTTGGAGACAAATTGTTTTCGGCCGAATCGCTAATTTTTTGATTTAATTTTGTATACGGCTTCGAGTTAAATGACGTCAATTTTCGAGGTGTCAATTTCATAAATTTTATTGGTTCATATCAATCCTCTAGTGCACGTTAGTAAAGGTTTGGCTATTATTCGAAGAAAATGGTGAGCGTCGGCCCCCGTTGATGACGTGATATTTTTGACAAAAAACGTTTGTTTTTTTTTATCCTTCTTTATGGAAAAGATATTCAGTTGAATGTTTGTACGGCTGATCTCCACAAAATGAAAAACGTGCATAAAATTTTTGACGAGTTTTTGAGACAATTTTTTTTGGCCGAATCATTAATTTTTTTATTTAATAAATGATTCGAGTTAAACAACGTCAATTTTTGAGGTGTCAATTTCATCAAGTTTATTGGTTCATGTCAATCTTCTGGTGCGCGATAGTTAATGTTTGGCTCTTATTCAAAGAAAATGGTGGGTGTCAGCCTCCGTTGATACCCTAATATTTATGACGAAAGACATTTGTTTATTTTTTATCCGTCTTTATGGAAAAGATATTCAGGTGAAATTTCTCCACTGTTGGAATCCGTAGGCAAAAACAAAGTAGAATAAAACTACGGAAATCCACCAACAGGATCTGTACATACTAGAGAAACTAATTTGATAGAAATTACCTCTGTGTTTTATTGTTCGTTGTGGAGGCGCTGCTTTGTACACTTCGCCCTCTACTACTATCCACATGACGAACTCCTCTGCAAGCGATTGGGATGCTAGACCCTTCTGTGTTCTGAAAATTGTTCAGAACTGATCCTGACTATCTGGTAATTGGTCGTATTTCGGAGAGAGGAGGCTAGATACTATATCGCCGTTCTAGGGTTTTGGGTTTTGTTTTTCTTTAATCAGATAAAGGACGGCCACCAGGAAAAGGTTAACATAACCTTTTATAGCTGTCAATATCAAAACCCTAACTGTCATCTAATGACAGTTTAATCTCGTCCGTCTATTCCTATAATCATCCAACGGTTGGATGAGTAATATTAAGTACTTACTTTCATTTATTCGATTAAATAAAATTAATTACTTATTAACTTACCAGAAAATACAATATGGAATCTAATTCCCCTTTTGTATACATTCAACGAATCTGGACACAATCTAGATTCATTGAGCATGGACATTATGCTCACAAGATCGTCTATGCGTATGACCCTGTAGGTTCACTTAACGTTGGCAGTGAATTAAAAATGTCCTAGACATTTATTCACAAAACATAAGCGGCCTCTAGCAAGACATTATGCTTACCCAAGTTAAGTAAATGTAATAATAACCTGGCATCATATTTAATATTTAGTCCTTTTGTCACACGATATCCTAATTAAGTATAAGGCGTGGATCAAGTCATCCTTATAAAACTTAATTAACCATTTACTTGATCGCCAGGCAGACTGTTCCAACAAATAATATTAATAACACCTTATTAAAACTTATTTGAGCATGGCCATGCATATTTTCCAGTCTTCCTTATCAAGGGGCCCATGGATATCTCTCTCTAAAAAGAGAGGGACAAATCCCTTTCACTATCTCCAATATTCAAGCCATGACGAGAAAATAAGCCAACCAATAGTCATAATGATCACCTAATTAAAAGTGATGTTTGACTATGTCAAAACATATTTTCTCCCCTATGCAAGAAACATTAGAAACATTAGGTCAAAGGACACCAAATATAAAACTGAAAAGAAATACTTGTAACTTAAACCCATGCAATATTTCTTCTTCACTTTGGGTCATGTCCAATACAATATTCTCAATATGTATTTATGAATTGATTTTATATCTCATATTCATGATCAATAAAACTTGACCATCAATCGACTTCACACTAGTTTACAAGATGTAATAAACTAGGGACAAATGAGAATAGTATTTTATTAGCTATAAGGGTTTTACTATCAAGTCACATACTTGATGACCAAGAGCATAAAATAGAATTAAAAAATACATGCTTCATAAATCATAAATGTGAGTCAATTGGTCTTAGGGCATATACTAACAATCTCCCACTTGCCCTATCACCAAATTGACATGACTCTCAAACCCATTAACCTAGTATGACTCTCATGCTTAAGTTGTGGAAGTGGCTTTGTCAATGGATCTGCAACGTTGTCATTGGTGTCTACTTTGCAAATTTTAACATTTCCACGCTCAATAATTTCTCGAATGAGATGGAAACGCCTTAGAATATGTTTGGATCGTTGATGAGATCTAGGTTCCTTAGCTTGTGCAATGGCTCCTGTATTATCACAATATAGGTCCACTAGGTTCACAATGCTAGGAATTACACCTAGTTCTGTGATGAACTTTCTGATCCAAACTGCCTCTTTGGCTGCATCAGAAGCAGCCACATATTCAGCCTCTGTAGTAGAATCGGCCACGGTATCTTACTTTGAACTCTCCCAGCTCACAGCACCTCCATTCAAACAAAACACAAATCCAGATTGCGATCTAAGATCATCTACATCAGTCTGAAAGCTAGCATCCGTTTAACCATTTACAACAAGCTCTCCTTCCTGACCTCCGTTGATCAAAAACATCTCTTTAGTCCTTCTTAAGTACTTGAGAATGTTTTTTACTGCAGTCCAATGCGGTTCACCAGGATTTGACTGGAATCTGCTAGTCATGCTTAATGCATACGAGACATCTGGGCGAGTGCATAACATGGCGTACATGATAGATCCAATTGCGGAAGCGTAAGGAATCTTACTCATGCGTTACGTATCCTCCCTTGTGGTAGGACTTTGAGACTTACTCGAGTTTAACGCCATGTGACATTGGCAAGAATCCTCTCTTAGAATCTTGCATACTCGAACCTTTTCAGTACCTTGTCAATATATCCACTCTGACTTAGGCCAATAAGCTTTTTAGATCTATCTCGATAGATCCTAATGCCTAGAATATAGGCTGCTTCACCTAAATCTTTCATTGAAAAACACTTCCCCAACCAAGTTTTTACACTTTGCAAAGTGGGGATGTCATTCCCAATTAACAAGATGTCATCGACATAGAGTACTAAGAAGATTACTGCATTTTCTGTAACCCTTTTGTAGACACAAGGTTCATCATCATTCTTGATGAACTTGAATTCTTTAATTGCTTCATCAAAACGAAGATTCCAACTTCGAGATGCTTGCTTCAAGCCATAAATGGATCTTTGAAGTTTACACACTTTACTAGAATTCGAAGGATGAATAAAACCTTCAGGTTGTGTCATATACATATCCTCCAGTAGATTTCCATTAAGAAAAGCAGTTTTAACATCCATTTACCATATTTCATAATCATAATATGCTGCAATGGCAAGTAGAATTCTAATTGACTTAAGCATTACAACTGGAGAAAAGGTTTCATGATAGTCTATACCATGAGTTTGTCTATACCCTTTTGCTACCAATCATGCTTTGTAAGTGTGCACATTGCCATCCATGTCAGTTTTCCTTTTGAAAACCCATTTACACCCTATGGTCTTGCAACCTTCAGGTGGATCAATCAAAGTCCAAACTTGATTATCATGCATGGATTGCATTTCTGATTTCATAGCCTCTAGCCATTTGCTAGATTCAGGACTATGAATAGCATCTTGGTAGGAATTAGGTTCACCTTGATCAATAAGATCAATATTATGATCCTCAGTCACAAGAAATCCATATCTCTGTGGTATCTGAGAAATCGTACCAGACCTTCTTCGCCCTTGTGTCAAAGGTTCAGGCTCAGTATGAATACGTGAGTCCAACTGAGTATCCATACTCGGTTCAGAAATGGTTTGCTGTCCTTGAGCTTCTTCAAGATGGATTCTACTCCCACTAACTCTTTTGGAAACGAATTCCCTTTCAAGGAAAATTCCGTTCCGAGCAACAAACACTTTGTTTTCAGATGGAAGATAAAAGTAGTATCCTTTAGTTTGCATAGGATATCCCACAAACAGACACTTATCAGATTTGGGTGCTAGTTTTTCAGATAATGATCGCTTCACATAAGCATCACATCCCGAAATTTTGAGAAATGCTAAACTAGGTTGTTTCTCGGTCCATATCTCATATGGTGTCTTCTGAACAGCTTTAGATGGAACTCTATTTAATATGAATGCAGCAGTTTCTAGAGCATACCCCAAAAAGAAATTGGAAGATCTGTTTGACTCATCATAGATCAAACCATATCCAATAGAGTTCGATTTCGGCGTTCAGACACACCATTCCATTGTGGTGTTCATGGTGGAGTTAATTGTGATAATATCCCACAATTTTTTAGATGTTCGTCAAATTCTTGGCCTAAGTATTCACTACCTGAGCTGATTGAAGTAATTTAATACTCCTTCCAAGTTGATTCTGTACTTCATTTTGAAATTCCTTAAACTTTTGAAAGGAATCAGATATACGTTTCATTAGATAGACATAACCATATCTACTGAAATCATCTGTGAATGTAATGAAATACTGAAAACCTCCTCTAGCTTGTGTGTTCATTGGCCCACATACATCAGTATGTATAAGTTCCAATAAATCGGTAGCCCTTTCACTTTGCCCTGTAAATGGACTTTTAGTCATTTTTCCAAATAAACAAGAATCACATTTTTCATAAGACTCAAGGTCGAATGAAGATAAAAGTCCATCTTGATGGAGTTTTGATATGCATTTCTCATTTATATGGCCCAAACGACAATGCCAGAAGTAAGTTTGATTTAAATCATTAGATTTAAATTTCTTTGTATTTATGTTATAGATGGGCTTACTAATGGAATCATGTAGGTTAAGAATGTAAAGTCCATTACATAAAGAGGCATCCCCCATAGAAAATACCATTTTTATAAATAGAACTTTTACCATTCTTAGTATTAAACTCAAAACCATCAATATTCAAACAAGAAACTGAAATGATGTACCTACTCATAGCAGGAACATAATAACAATCCTTAAGTTCAATTATAAGCCCAGTAGGCAAAAGTAAACCAAATGTCCCTACAGCTACAGCAGCAACTTTTGCTCAATTTGCAACTCGTAGGTCCACCTCTCCCTTTGCCAAAGATCTACTCCTTTTGAGTCCCTGCACATTTACACAAATGTGAGCTCCACATCCGGTATCTAATACCCATGAAGTAGGAGTAGACATATTAATTTCTATAACGAAAATACCTGAAGCGGTAGTCTCACTGGCCTTTTGCTTCTTCTTTTCTTCCAAGTAGAGCTTGCAATTCCTCTTCCAATGACCAGGTTCACTGCAGTGGAAGCAAGTCCCTTCCTTTGGTGGTTTAACCTTGGGCTTGGGCTTCTGCTTACCATTACCCTTTTAGGCCATATCCTTTCCCTTTCCCTTTCCCTTGTTCTTCTTGAACTGCCACTTCTGAACCATCAGAACATTAGGAGTAGACTTCCTAATGTTTTGTTCAGCCTGCTTGAGCATCCCGTGCAATTCATTTATGGACTTTTCCATATTATGCATATTGAAGTTCATGACAAACTGATCATAGTCAGAGGTCAAAGAGGCCAAGATCATATCAGTAGCCGAGTCGTGACTTACAGGTGCTCCAAGTTTTTCAAGCTGATCAAAATACCCTTTCATCTTAAGGACATGAGCACTAACTGAAGTGCCAGGGGTCATTTTGCAGCTATTCAACGCCTTAGTGGTAAGATATCTCTCTTGACGTGCCTGCTCTTGGAACATTTCCTTGAGCTGTTTTATCATCTCATAAGCCTCAACTTCCTCGAATTGCTTTTGCAACTCAGATTCCATCGTAGCCAACATGAGACATGTCGCATCATTAGAATCATCCTTGTGCTTACTATAAGCATCCTTTTCGACTCTAGGGGCATTGTTAGCTGGTTGATTAGGGATAGGGTTCTCAAGTACATATAGCTTTTTTTCTTATTTAAGGACAATCCTTAAATTTCGTGCCCAGTCAAGAAAGTTAGTCCCACTAAGCTTATTCTTTTCAAGCACGGATCGCAACGATGTATTTGAATTGTTTGAGGCCATTATCTACATAGAATTTGCAAAGTAAAATTAAATAAATGAAGCATTAAATTTTCCCTAAAATATTCAACACTTGATATAAATCATGGGTATAAAAATTCATTTTATTCTAATCATAAGTAAGCTTTGGCTTAACACCCATAATTAGAGAAAAATGTATTAATGGGATTTACATCTACATGTACCGGCAAAATCCCATATGATGTCCTAGGCCCAAAACCGTTTTGATAGCATAGTTAAGCCAAACCATTCCAAGCATATGGAAATCACCATTTTCCATCTTCCCCTACTTAGGTAACCATTTATCTCTTGCTTTGGCAATGAGACAAAATGATGATCCAAGTATGGAGAAGTGCTTATGATCATGGAAGGCATTTTACGACTTAATTTTTTTTATTTACATGGTTTCAAAAACCTTCTTCCTTTCTATTTGTGTATTATTTCACAAAACATATATAAAAAACAAAAGGAAATAAACTAAACATCACATGCATAATATATATACATCAAATAAAACGTGTCATAGCACGGTCCCAATCCTATATTGACTTCCACGAGCCTCATGGAAGTCAAAGGTCAATCTAGGTAAGTCTTCATCTCCATGAGCTTGCCTCCAATGCGTTGGCCTTCTAATCTTGTTACATAGGACAGAAAACATATATAGGAATAGGAAATAAATTTAACCTATTCTAGTAAAGCTTGATAATATTACATCAACGAAAACAATGACACGCAGGCCGTATTTAAAAACATACAACCCATTAACAAAATGAGCCAATCAATCACAAGAGGTAAAGGGCCATGCTATGCACCATGCATCTAAAGATAGGAAGAAACATGCAAAAAAACAACAAGGGGGTTCCGGGGGCAAAGTCCCCGGAAGAAAACGGCGGTCCCGCTATAATTCAATTTTCTCTGATTATTACACTAATCAGAAACCTTACTATAAGGCCGATTGAAAACAACGCATGTAATCAAAGCGGTAACAGATAAAATCAGTAAAACTAGTATGTACGAGGCTCTGATACCACTGTTGGAATCCGTAGGCAAAAACAAAGTAAAATAAAACTACGGAAATCCACCAATAGGATCTGCACATACTAGAAAAACTGATTGGATAGAAATTACCTCTGTGTTTTATTGTTCGTTGTGGAGGCGCTGCTTTGTACGCTTCGCCCTCTACTGGTATCCACACGACGAACTCCTCTGCAAGCGATTGGGATGCTAGGCCCTTCTGTGTTCTGAAAACTATTCAGAACTGATCCTGACTATCTGGTAATCGGTCGTATTTCGGAGAGAGGAGGCTAGATACTATATCGCCGTTCTAGGGTTTATGGTTTTGTTTTTCTTTAATCAGATAAAGGACGGCCACCAAGAAAAGGTTAACATAACCTTTTATAGCTGTCAATATCAAAACCCTAACTGTCATCTAATGACAGTTTATTCTCGTCCGTCTATTCCTATAATCATCCAACGGTTGGATGAGTAATATTAAATAATTACTTTCATTTATTCGATTGAATAAAATTAATTACTTATTAACTTGCCAGAAAATACAATATGGAATCTAATTCCCCTTTTGTATACATTCAACGAATCTAGACACAATCTAGATTCATTGAGCATGGACATTATGCTCACAAGATCGTCTATGCGTGTGACCCTGTAGGTTCACTTAACGTTGGCAGTGAATGAAAAATGTCCTATACATTTATTCACAAAACATAAGCGGCCTCTAGCAAGACATTATGCTTACCCAAGTTAAGTAAATGTAATAATAACCTAGCATCATATTTAATATTTAGTCCTTTTGTCGCATGATATCCTAATTAAGTATAAGGCATGGATCAAGTCATCCTTATAAAACTTAATTAACCATTTACTTGATCGCCAGGCAGACTGCTCCAACAAATAATATTAATAACACCTTATTAAAACTTATTTGAGCATGGCCATGCATATTTTCCAGTCTTCCTTATCAAGGGGCCCATGGATATCTCTCTCTAAAAAGAAAGGGACAAATCCCTTTCACTATCTCCAATATTCAAGCCATGACGAGAAAATAAGCCAACCAATAGTCATAATGATCACCTAATTAAAAGTGATGTTTGACTATGTCAAAACATATTTTCTCCCCTATGCAAGAAACATTAGAAACATTAGGTCAAAGGACACCAAATATAAAACTGAGAAGAAATACTTGTAACTTAAACCCATGCAATATTTCTTCTTCACTTTGGGTCATGTCCAATACAATATTCTCAATATATATTTATGAATTGATTTTATATCTCATATTCATAATCAGTAAAACTTGACCATCAATCGACTTCACACTAGTTTACAAGATGTAATAAACTAGGGACAAATAAGAATAGTATTTTATTAGCTATAAGGGTTTTACTATCAAGTCACATACTTGATGACCAAGAGCATAAAATAGAATTAAAAAATACATGCTTCATAAATCATAAATGTGAGTCAATTGGTCTTAGGGCATATACTAACATCCACAACATGAAGAACGTACATAAAGCTTTTGAAGAGTTTTTCAAGACAACTTTGTTTCGGCTGAATTGCTAATTTTTTGACTTAATGTTAGTAAACGGCTTCGACTTAAAAGACGTCAATTTTTAAGGGGTCAGTTTCATCAATTTTACTTGTTCATATCAATCCTCTTGTGCCCGTTAGTGAATGTTTGGCTCTTATTCGAAGAAAACAGTAAGCGTCGGCCTCCGTTGATGCCCTTATATTTATGACCAAAAACGTTTGTTTATTTTTTATGCATCTTTACGGACAAGATATTCAGGTGACACTTTGTACGGCATATGTCCAAAACATAAAGAACGTACATACAATTTTTTACAAGTTTTCGAGACAACTATTTTTCGGCCAAATCGCTAATTTTTTGTTTTAATGTTAGTAAACGGCTTCGACTTAGACGACGTCAATTTTCAAGGTGTCAATTTCATCAATTTTATTGGTTCATATCAATTCTCTGGTGCCCGTTAGTAAATATTTGGCTCTTATTCGAAGAAAACGGTGAGCTTCGGCCTCTATTGATGCCGCAATATTTACGGCAAAAAATGATTGTTTATTTTTTATCAGTCTTTACGGACAAGATATTCAGGTGAAAGTTTGTACGGCTGATCTCCACAATAGGAAGAATGTACATAATACTTTAGATGAGTTTTCGAGACAACTTTTTTTCGGCCGAATCTCTAATTTAGTGATTTAATGTTAGTAAACGGCTTCGGGTTAAACGACGTCAATGCTCGAGGTGTCAGTTTAATCATTTTTATTGGTTCATGTCAATCCTTTTGTGTCTATTAGTGAATGTTTATCTCTTATTCGAAGAAAACGGTGAGCGTTGGCCTCCATTCATGCCATGATATTTATGACAAGAAACGTTTGTTTATTGTTTAGCCATCTTTATGGAAAGAAATCCAGGTGAAACTTTGTACGACTGATATGCACAAAATGGAGAACGTAAATAAAATTTTTGATGAGTTTTCGAGAAAACGTTTTTGGGCCGAATTGCTAATTTTTTGATTTAATGTTAGTAAACGGCTTCGAGTTAAATAGCATCAATTTTTAAAGTGTCAATTTCATCAATTTTATTCGTTCATATCAATCCTCTGGTGCCCGTTAGTGAATCTTTGGCTCTTTTTCAAAGAAAACGGTAAGCGTCAGCCTCCGTTGATGGCGTGATATTTATGACAAAAAACGTTTGGTTTATTTTTTATCAGTCTTTACACACAAGATATTTAGGTGAAACTTTGTACGGCAGATGTCCACAACATGAAGAATGTACATAAAATTTTTGATGAATTTTCGAGACAACTTTTTTTCGATCGAATTGCTAGTTTTTTAATTTAATGTTAGTAAATGGCTTCGATTTAAATGACGTCAATTTTTTTTGTTGATTTCATCAAATTTATTGGTTCATATCAATACTCTGGTGCCCGTCAGTGAATGTTTGGGTCTTATTCGAAGAATACGGTGAGCGTCGACCCCCATTGTGCCGTGTTATTTATGATAAAAAATGTTTGTTTATTTTTTATCGGTTTTCATGGACAAGATATTCAGGTGAAAGTTTGTACAGATGATCTCAACATGAAGAACGTACATAAAATTTTTGACGAGTTTCGAGCCAACTTTTTTTTGCTAAATCGCTAAAATGTTAATAAACTACTTCGAGTTAAACGACGTCAATTTTTGAGGTGTCAATTTTATCAATGTTATTGGTTCGTATCAATCCTCTGGTGTCCGTTAGTGAATGTTTAGCTCTTATTCGAAGAAAACGGTGAGTGTCGGCGTCCATTGATTCCGAGATAGTTATGGCAAAAAATGTTTGTTTATTTTTTACCAGTCTTTACGGACAAGATATTCAGGTGAAAGTTTTCACTGCTGATCTCCATAACAGGAAGAACATACATAAAGCTTTTGCCGAGTTTTCGAGACAACTTCTTTTCTGCCAAATCGTTAATTTTTGGATCTAATGTTAGTAAACGGCTTCGAGTTAAATGACGTCAATTTTCGAGGTGTCAATTTCATCAATTTTATTTGTCCATATCAATTCTCTGGTGCTCGTTAGTGAATGTTTGGCTCATATTCGAAGAAAACAGTAAGCGTCGACCTCCATTGATGCCGTGATATTTATGACAAAAAATCTTTGTTTATTTTTTATCCATCTTTATGGACAAGATATTCAGGTGAAACTTTGTACGGTTGATATCCACGACAAGAAGAACGTACTTCAAATTTTTTATGAGTTTTGGAGACAACTTTTTTTGGTCCGAATTGCTAATTTTTTTAATTTAATTTTAGTAAATGGCTTCGAGTTAAACGACGTCAATTTTAGAAGTGTCAATTTCATCAATTTTTTTGGTTCATATCAACCCTCTGGTGCCCGTAAGTGAATGTTTGTGTCTTATTCAAAGAAAACGGTGAACGTCGGCCTCTCTTGATGCCGTGATATTTATGACAAAAAATGCTTGTTGATTTTTTATCGGTTTTCACGGACAAGATATTCAGGTGAAAGTTTGTACAACTGATCTCCACAATAGGAAGATCTTACATAAAATTTTTGACGAATTTTTGAGACAACTTTTTTCCTGCCGAATCGCTAAAATGTTAGTGAATGGTTTCGAGTTAAACGGCGTCAATTTTTTAGGTGTCAATTTCATCAATTTTATTGATTCATATCAATCTTCTGGTGCGCATTAGTTAATGTTTGGCTCTTATTCAAAGAAAACGGTGGGCATCGGCCTCCGTTGATGCCCCGATATTTATGACGAAAGACGCTTGTTTATTTCTTATCCATCTTTATGGAAAAGATATTCAGGTGAAATTTGTACGGCTGATCTCCACAACATGAAGAACGTACATAAAGCTTCTGACGAGTTTTCGAGACAACTTATTTCGGCCTAATCGCTAATTTTTTTATTTAATTTTATTAATCGGCTTAGAGTTAAACGACGTCAATTTTGGAGGTGTCAATTTCATCAATTTTATTGGTTCATATTAAACCTCTAGTGCAAGTTACTAAATGTTTTGCTCTTATTTGAAGAAAATGGTGAGCATCGGCCTCCGTTGATGCCGTGATATTTATGACCAAAAGGATTTGTTTATTTTTTATCCATCTTTACAGACAAGACATTCAAGTGAAACTTTGTACGGCTGATCACCACAACATGAAGAATGTACAAAAATTTTGACTTGTTTTCGAGACAATTTTTTTTTTGGCCGAATTGCTAATTTTTTTATTTCATGTTAGTAAACGGCTTCGAGTTGAACGACATCAATTTTCGAGGTGCCAATTTCATCAATTTTATTTGTTCATATCAATCTTCTTGTGCGTGTTAGTGAATATTTATTTTTTATCCGTCTTTACGGACAAGGTATTCAGGTGAAACTTTGTACAGCTGATCTCCACAACAAGAAAAACGTACATAAAAGTTTTGGCGAGTTCTCAATACAAATTTTTTTCAGCCGAGTCGTTAACTTTTTTATTTAATGTTAGTAAACGGCTTCGAGTTGAACGAGGTCAATTTTCGAGGTGTTAGTTTCATCAATTTTGTTGGTTCATATCAATACTCTAGTGCCCGTTAGTGAATGTTTGGGTCTTATTCGAAGAAAACAGTGTGCGTCAACCTCCGTTGATGCCGTGATACTTATGATGCATTCTTTTATTTTTTATCCATCTTTACGGACAAGATATTCAGAAGAAACTTTGTACGGCTGATCTACAACACATGAAGAACGTACAAAAAAATTTTGATGAGGTTTCGAGACCAATTTTTTTTTCGGCGGAATCATTAATTTTTTGATTTAGTGTTAGTAAACGGCTTCGAGTTAAACGACGTCAATTTTCGAGATGTCAATTTCATTAATTTTATTAGTTCATATCAATCCTTTGGTTCCCGTTAATGAATGTTTGGCTCTTATACGAGGAAAACAGTGAGCGTCGAACTCTGTTGATGCCATGATATTTATGACCAAAAACATTTGTTTATTTTTTATCCATCTTTACAGACAAGATATTGAGGTGAACCTTTGTACAGCTGATCTCGAACACAAGAAGAACGTACAAAATATTTTTTACAAGTTTCCGAGACAAATTTTTTAGAATTGTTAATTTTTTGATTTAATGTTGGTAAACGGCTTCGAGTTAAACGACGTCAATTTTCGAGGTGTCAATTTCAATAATTTAATTGGTTCATATCAATCTTCTGGTGCGCGTTAGTGAATGTTTGGCTCTTATTCAAGGAAAACGGTGAGTGTCGGCCTCCGTTGATGTTGTGATATTTATGAAGAAAACGTTTGTTTTTTTTATCAGTCTTTACGGAAAAGATATTCAAGTGAAACTTTGTACGACTGATCTCCACAACATGAAGAACGTACATAAAATTTTTGACGTGTTTTCGATTTTCGGCCCAATCACTAGTTTCTTGATTTAATGTTAGTAAGCGGCTTCGAGTTAAACGACGTCAATTTTTGAGGTGTCAGTTTAATCAATTGTATTGGTTCATATCAATACTTTGGTGCTCATTAGTGAATGTTTTGCCCTTATTCAAAGAAAATGGTGAGCGTCGGCGTACGTTGATGTCGTGATATTTATGACAAAAAATGTTTGTTTATTTTTATCTGTCTTTACGAACAAGATATTCAGGTAAAACTTTGTACGAATGATCTCCAAGACATGAAGAACGTACATAAAATTTTTGACGAGTTCTCGAGAAAATTTTTTTTCGATTGATTCGCTAATTTTTCTATTAATGTTAGTAAACGGCTTCGAGTTAAACGACGTCAATTTTTGAGGTGTCAATTTCATAAATTCTATTGGTTCATATCAATCTTCTGTTGCGCGTTAGTTAATGTTCTTCTCTTATTTGAAGAAAACGGTGAGCGTCGGCCTCCATTTATGCCGTGCTATTTTTATGACGAAAAAAGTTTGCTTATTTTTTATCCGTCTTTACGGACAAGATATTCAGGTGAAGCTTTTACGACTGACCTCCACAATTTGAAGAATGTACATAAAATTTTTGATGAATTTTCGAGAATACTTTTTTTCGATCGAATCGTTAGTTTTTTAATTTAATGTTAGTAACTGGTTTCTATTTAAACGACGTCAATTTTTTGCGTTGATTTCATCAAATTTATTGGTTCATATTAATCCTCTGGTGCACGTTAGTGAAAGTCTGGATCTTATTCAAAGAAAACGGTGAGCGTCGACCTCCGTTGATGACGTGATATTTATGACAAAAAATGTTTGTTTATTTTTTTTTTCCGTCTTTACCGACAAGATATTCAGGTGAAACTTTGCACGGCTGATCTCCACAACACAAAGAATATACGTAAAATTTTTGACAAGCTTTCAAGACAACTTTTTTTCGGCCGAATCGTTAATTTTTTTACTTAATGTTATTAAACGGCTTCGAGTTAAACGACGTCAATTTTTGAGGTGTCAATTTCATCAATTTTATTGGTTCCTACGAATCCTCTGGTGCCCGTTTGTGAATGTTTGGATCCTATTAGAAGAAAACGGTGAGCGTCGGCCGCCGTTGATAATGTGATAATTATGACCAAAAACGTTTGTTTACTTTTTATCCATCTTTACGGACAAGATATTAAGGCGAAACTTTGTACAACTGATCTCCACAACACGAAGAGCGTACATAAAAATTTTTGACGAGTTTTCGAGACAACTTATTTTCGGCTGAATCGCCAATTTTTTTATTTAATGTTAGTAAACTGCTTCAAGTTAAACGACGTCAATTTTCGAGGTATATTTCATCAATTTTATTGGTTCATATCAATCCTCTGGTGCCCGTTAGTGAATGTTTGGCACTTATTCAAAGAAAACATTGAGCGTTGGCCTCCGTTGATGCCGTGATATTTATGACAAAAAACAGTTGTTTATTTTTTAACCGTCTTTATGGACAATTTATTCTGGTGAAACTTTATGCGGCTTATCTCCACAACACGAAGAACGTACATATGATTTTTGACAATCTTTCGAGACCAATTTTTCGGCCGAATCGTTAATTTTTTTATTTAATGTTAGTAAACGGCTTTTAGTTAAACGACCTCGAATTTCGAGGTGTCAATTTCATCAATTTAACTGGTTCATATCAATCCTCTGGTGCCCTTAGTGAATGTTTGCCTTTTATTCGAAGAAAACGGTGAGCGTCTACCGTCGTTGATGCCGTGATATTTATGACAAAAACGTTTGTTTATTTTTTATCTGTCTTTATGGACAAGATATTTCGGTGAAACTTTGCACGGATGATATCAAAAACATGAAGAAGGTACATAAAATTTTTTATTACTTTTTGAGATAACTTTTCTTGGGCCGAATCGCTAATTTTTGGATTTAATATTAATAAAAGGCTTCGAAGTAACTGACGTCAATTTTCGAGGTGTCAAATTCTTCAATTTTATTGGTTCATATCAATCCTCTAGTGCCCGTTAGTGAATTTTTGGCTCTTATTCGAAGAAAACGGTGAGCGTCGGCTTCCGTTGATGCCGTGATATTTACGACCACAAACGTTTGTTTATTTTTTATGTCTTTACGAACAAGATATTCAGGTGAAAGTTTATATGGCTGATCTCCACAACACGAAGAATGTACATAAAATTTTTGACAAGCTTTCGAGACAACATAATTATGGGCTAAATCACTAATTTTTTGATTTAATGTTAGTAAACGGCTTCGAGTTAAACGATATAATTTTTGAGGTGTCAATTTCATCAATTTTACTGGTTCATATCAATCCTCTGGTGCCCATTAGTTAATGTTTGGCTCTTATTCGAAGAAAACGGTGAGCGTCGACCGCCGTTAATGCCGTGATATTTATGAGCAAAAACGTTTATTTATTTTTTAGGTTAAACTTTGTACGGCTGATGTCCAAAACATGAAGAAGGTACGTAAAATTTTTTATGACTTTTCGAGACAACTTTTTTTGGGGCTGAATCACTAATTTTTTCATTTAATGTTCGTAAACGGCTTCGAGTTAAACGACGTCTATTTTTGAGGTGTCAATTTTTTCAATTTCATTGGCTCAAATCAATCCTCTTGTGCTCGTTCGTGAATGTTTGGCTCTTATTCAAAGAAAACGGTGAGCATCGGCCCCCATTGATGCCCTGATATTTAAGATAAAAAACGTTTGTTTATTTTTCATCCGTCTTAACGGACAAGATATTTAAGTAAAACTTTGAATGGCTGATATCCACAACATGAAGAATGTACATAAATTTTTTGACGAGTTTTCGAGATAACTTTTTTTTCGGCCGTATCACTAATTTTTGGATTTAATGTTAGTAAACGGCTTCGAGTTAAACGACGTCAAGTTCTGAGGGGTCAATTTCACCAATTTTATTGGTTCATATCAATCCTCTGGTGCCTGTTAGTGAATGTTTTGCTCTTTTTCGAAGAAAACGGTGAGGTTCGGCCTCCGTTGATGCCGTGATATTTATGATGAAAAACGTTTGTTTATTTTTTATCCGTCTTTACAAAATATTAAGGTGAAACCTTATATGGCTGATCTCCACAACACAAAGAACGTACATAAAATTTTTTACGAGTTTTCGACATAACTTATTTTCGGCAGAATTGCTAATTTTTTTATTTAATGTTAGTAAACTGCTTCGAGTTAAACGACGTCAATTTTTGAGGTATCAATTTCATCAATTTTATGGGTTCATATCAATCCTCTGGTGCCCGTTAGTGAATGTTTGGCTCTTATTCGAAGAAAACGGTGAGCGTCGGCCTCCGTTGATGCCGTGATATTTATGACAAAAAAGGTTGTTTATTTTTTATCTGTCTTTACGGACAAGTTATTCCGGTGAAACTTTGTACGGCTGATCTCCACAACACGAAGAACGTACATAAAATTTTTGATGAGTTTTTGAGTCACTTTATATTTGGCCGAGTCGCTAATTTTCTTGACTTAAAGTTAGTAAACGGCTTCGAGTTAAAGGACGTCAATTTTTTAGAGGTGTCAATTTCATCAATTTTATTGGTCCATATCAATCCATCGGTGCCCGTTAATGAATGTTTGGCTCTTATTTGAAGAAAAAGTGAGTATCGGCCTCCGTTGATGCCGTGATATTTATGACAAAAAATGTTTGTTTATTTTTTATCCATCTTTACAGAAAAGGTATTTAGGTGAAACTTTGCACGACTGATCTGCACAACAGTAAGAACATACGTAAACTTTTGGCGAGTTTTCGAGATAACTTTGTTTTGACTTAATCGCTAATTTTTGGATTTAATGTTAGTAAATGACTTCGAGTTAAACGACGTCAATTTTTGAGGTGTCAATTTCATCAATTTTATGGGTTCATATCAATCCTCTGGTGCCTGTTAGTGAATGCTTGGCTCTTATTCGAAGAAAACGGTGAGCGTCGGCCTCCGTTGATGCCGTGATATTTATGAAAAAAAACGGTTGTTTATTTTTTGTCCGTCTTTACGGACAAGTTACTCCAGTGAAACTTTGTACGGCTGATCTCCACAACACGTAGAACGTACATAAAATTTTTGATGAGTTTTCGAGTCACTTTATATTCGGCCGAGTCGCTAATTTTCTTGACTTACTGTTAGTAAACGGCTTCGAGTTAAAGGACGTCAATTTTTTAGAGGTGTCAATTTCATCAATTTTATTGGTCCATATGAATCTTGTGGTGCCCGTTAGTGAATGTTTGGCTCTTATTTGAAGAAAACAGTGAGCGTCGGCCTCCGTTGATACCGTGATATTTATGAAAAAAAACCTTTGTTTATTTTTTATCCAACTTTACGGAAAAGATATTTGGGTGAAACTTTGTACGGCTGATCTGCACAACAGTAAGAACATACATAAACTTTTGGCGAGTTTTCGAGATAACCTTTTTTTGGCTTAATCGCTAATTTCTTGAATTAATGTTAGTAAACGACGTCAATTTTTTATGTGCCAATTTCATCAATTTTATGGGTTCATATCAATCTTCTGGTGCCCATTAGTGAATGTTTGGCTCTTATTCAAAGAAACCGGAGTGTGTCAGCCTCCGTTCATGCCGTGATATTTATGACAAAAAACGTTTGTTTATTTTTATCCATCTACATGGACAAGATATTCATGTGAAACTTTGTATGGCTGATATCCACAACAAGAAGAACGTACATAAAATTTTGACGAGTTTCGAGACAACTTTTTTTTGATCGAATCGTTAATTTTATGATTTAATGTTAGTAAACAACTTCGAATTAAACAACGTCAATTTTCGAGGTGTCAATTTTTTCAATTTTACTGGTTCCTATCGATCCTCTGGTGCCTGTTTGTGAATGTTTTGCTCTTATTCGAAGAAAATGATGAGCCTTGGCCGCCATTGATATTGTGATATTTATGACCAAAAACGTTTGTTTACTTTTTATCCATCTTTACGGACAAGATATTAATGTGAAACTTTGTACGGCTCATCTCCACAACACGAAGAACGTACATAAAATTTATGACGAGTTTCCGAGACAACTTATTTTCGGCCGAATCGCTAATTTTTAGATTTAATGTTCGTAAAAGGCTTCGAGTTAAATGACGTAAATTTTTGAGCTGTCAATTTCATCAATTTTATTGGTTAGTATCAATCCTCTGGTGCCCCATAGTTAATGTTTGGCTTTTCTTCGAAGAAACCGGTGGGCGTCGGCCGCTGTTAATGCCGTGATATTTATCAAAAAAAATATTTTTTATTTTTTATCAGTCTTTACAGACAAGATATTCAGGTGAAACTTTGTACGGCTGATATACACAACATGAAGAACATACATACAATTTTTTATGAGTTCTTGAGACAACTTTTTTTGGGTCGAATCGGTAATTTTTTTAATTTAATGTTAGTAAAAGGCTTCGAATTAAACAACATCAATTTTTGAGGTGTCAATTTCATCAATTTTATTGGTTCATATCAATCCTCTGGTGCCCATTAGTGAATGTTTGGCTCGTATTCGAAAAAAACAATGAGCGTCGGCCGTCGTTTATGCAGTGATATTTATGACAAAAAACGTTTGCTTATTTTTTATCCGTCTTTACGGACAAGATGTTCTGCTGAAACTTTATACGGTAGATCTGCACAACACAAAGAACGTACATAAAAGTTTTAATGAGTTTTAGAGACAACTTTTTTGGGCTGAATTACTAATTTTTTTTATTTAATGTTAGTGAACGGCTTCGAGGTAAACCTTGTCAATTTTTGATGTGTCAATTTCATAAACTTTATTGGTTTATATCAATTCTCTGGTGCGCTTTAGTGAATGTTTGGCTCTTATCCGAAGAAAACGGTGAGCATCGGCCGCTGTTAATGCCGTGATATTTATGACAAAAAACATTTGTTTATTTTTTATCAGTCTTTACAGAGAAGATATTCAGGTGATACTTTGTATGCCTGATCTCCACAATAGGAAGAACGTACATAAAATTTTTGACGCGTTTTCTAGACAAATTTTTTTGGGCAAATCATTAATTTTTAGATTTAATGTTGGTAAACGGCTTCTTGTTAAACAACGTCAATTTCATCAATTTTATTTGTTCATATAAATCCTCTGGTGCTTGTTAGTGAATATTTGGCTCTTATTCGAAGAAAACGGTAAGCATCGACCTCCATTGATGGCGAGATATTTATGACCAAAAATGGTTGTTTTTTAATCCATCTTTACGGACAAGATATTTAGGTGAAACTTTGTACGGCTTATATCCACATCATGAATAACGTACATCAAATTTTTATCAGTTTTTGAGAAAACTTTTTTCTGCCGAATCGCTAATTTTTGGATCTAATGTTTGTAAACGGCTTCGCGTTAAACGATGTCAATCTCATCAATTTTATTGGTTTATATCAATCCTCTGGTGCCCATTAGTGAATGTTTGGCTTTTATTCAACGAAAATAGTGAGTGTCGGCCTCAGTTGATGCCGTGATATTTATGACCCAAAACGTTTGTTTATTTTTTATCCATCTTTATGGAAAAGCTATTTAGGAGAAAGTTTGTACAGCTGATCCCCACAAAATGAATAAAACACGTAAAATTTTTGACGAGTTTTTGAGGCAACTTTTTTTGGGCTGAATTGCTAATTTTTTTATTTAATGTTAGTAAACGGCTTCGAGTTAAATGATATCAATTTTTGAGGTGTCAATTTCATCAATTTTATTTGTTCATAACCCTCTGGTGCTCGTAAGTGAATGATTGGTCTTATTCGAACAAAACGGTAAGCGTCGGCCTTCGTTGATGACATGATACTTATGACAAAAAATGTTTGTTTAATTTTTATCGATCTTGACAAACAAGATATTCAGGTGAAAGTTTGTACAGCTGATCTCCACAATAGGAAGAACGTACATAAAATTTTTGACGAGTTTTTGAGAAAACTTTTTTTCTGCCGAATCCCTAATTTTTTTATTAAATGTTTCTAAATGGCTTCAAGTTAAACAACATCAATTTTTGAGGTGTCAATTTCATTAATTTTATTTGTTTATGTTAATCCTCTGGTGCCTGTCAGTGAATGTTTGTCTCTTATTCAAAGAAAACGGTGAGCGTCTGCCTCCGTTGATGCCGTGATATTTATTACAAAAAACGTTTGTTTATTTTTTATCCGTCTTTATGGACAAGATGTTAAGGTGAAAGTTTGTACTTTTGATCTCCACAACAGGAAGAGCGTATATAAAAATTTTGACGAGTTTTAGAGACAACTTTTTTTTGGCCAAATCGCCGATTTTTCGATTTAATGTAAACGGCTTCAACTTAAAAATTTCATCTATTTTATTTGCTCATATCAATCCTATAGTGCTAGTTAGTGAATGTTTGGCTCTAATTCGAAGAAAACGTTGAGCGTCGGCCTCCGTTGATGCCGTGATATTTATGACCAAAAACGTTTGTTTATTTTTTATCGGTCATTACGGACAAGATATTCGGGTGAAACTCTGTACGGCTGATCTCCAGAAAAGGAAGAATGTACATAAAACTTTTGATGCGTTTTCGAGACAACATTTTTTCCGACCGAATCGCTAATATTTTGATTTAATGTTAGTAATCGGCTTCAAGTTAAATGACGTCAATTTTGGAGGTGTCAACTTCATCAATTTTACTTGTTAATATCAATCCTCTAGTGCTTGTTAGTGAATGTCTGGCTCTTATTCGAAGAAAACAGTGAGCGTCGGCCTCCGTTGATGCCGTGATATTTATGACCAAAAACCTTTGTTTATTTTTTATCCGTCTTTACGGACAAGATATTTAGTTGAAAGTTTGTATGGCTGATCTCCACACCAAGAAGAACGTACATAAAAATTTTGACGAATTTTTGAGACAACTTTTTTTCGGCCTAATCGCCAATTTTTTGATTTAATGTTAGTAAACGGCTTCAAGTTAACGGCGTCAATTTTGGAGGTGTCAATTTCATCAATTTTATATGTTCATAACAATCCTCTAGTGCCAGTTAGAGAATGTTTGGCTCATATTCAAAAAAAACGTCAAGCGTCGGCCTCCATTGATTTCGTAATATTTGTGACCAAATACCTTTGTTTATTTTTTATCAGTCATTACGGTCAAGATATTTGGGTGAAACTTAGTACGACAGATCTCCAGAACAGGAAGAACGTACATAAAACTTTTGATGCACTTTTGAGACAACTTTTTTTCGGCCGAATTGCTATTTTTTTCATTTTATGTTATTAAACGGCTTCACATTAAACGATGTCAACTTTCAAAGTGTCAATTTCATTAATTTTATTTGTTCATATCAATCCTGTGGTGCCCGTTAGTGAATGTTTGGCTCCTATTCGAAGAAAACGCTGAGCATCGGCCTCTGTTTAGGCCGTGATATTTATGGCAAAAAATGTTTGTCTATTTTTTATCAGTCTTTACGGACAAGATATTCAGGTGAAAGTTTGTACTGCTGGTCTCCACAACAGGAAGAACGTACATAAAACTTTTGACGAGTTTTCGCGACAACTTTTTTTCGACTGAATCGCTACTTTTTTTTTTTTTAATGTTAGGCTTCAAGTTAAACCACGTCAACTTTGAAGGTGCAAATTTCATCAATTTTATTTGTTCATATCAATCCTCCAGTGCTATTTAGTGAATGTTTGGCTCTTATGCGAAGAAAACTGTAAGCGTCTGCCTCCGTTGATGCCGTGATATTTATGCTCAAAAACTTTTGTTTATTATTTATCCCTCTTTACGGATAAGATATTCAGTTGAAAGTTTGTACGGTTGATATCCACAACATCAGGACCTTTATCAAAATTTTTATGAGTTTTCGGCACAACTTTTTTCCCCCGAATTGCTAATTTTTTGATCTAATGTTAGTAAACGGCTTTGAGTTAAACGTCGTCAATTTTTGAGGTGTCAATTTCTTCAATTTTATTTGTTCATATCAATCCTATAGTGCCAGTTAGTGAATGTTTGGCTCTTATTCGAAGAAAACGTAGAGCGTCGGCCTCCATTGATGCCGTGATATTTATGACCAAATGTTTGTTTATTGTTTATCCGTCATTACGGACAAGATATTCGAGTGAAACTTAGTACGGCTGATCTCCAGAACAGGAGGACCGTACATAAAATTTTTGACGAGTTTTTGAGATAACTATTTTTCGGCCGAATCGCTATTTTTTTTATTTAATGTTAGTAAATGGCTTCGAGTTAAACGACGTAATTTTCAAGGTGTCAATTTCATCAATTTTATTGGTTCATATCAATTCTTTGGTGCACGTTAGTTAATGTTTGGCTCTTATTCGAAGAAAACTGTGAGGCTCGGCCTCCGTTGATATCGTTATATTTATGACAAAAAACGTTTGTTTATTTTTTATCCATTTTTACAGACAAGATATCCAGGTTAAACTTTGTGCAGTTGATCACCACAAAATGAAGAACGTACATAAAATTTTTGACGAGTTTTCGAGGCAACTTTTTTCATCCGAATAGCTAAGTTTTTAATTTAATGGTCAGTAAACGGCTTCGAGTTAAACGACGTCAATTTTCAAGGTGTCCATTTCATCAATTTTATTGGCTCACATCAATCCTCTGGTGCCCGTTAGTGAATTCTTGGCTCTTATTCGAAGAAAACGGTGAGGGTCGGCCACCGGTGATGCCGTGATATTTATGATGAAAAACGTTTGTTTATTTTTTATCCATCTTTACGGACAAGAAATTTAGGTGAAACTTTGTACGTCTGATATCCACAACATGGAGAACGTACATAAAATTTTTTACGAGTTGTCGAGACAACTTTTTTTCGGCCAAATCGCCAATTTTTTGATTCAATGTTAGTAAATGGCTTCAAGTTAAACCACGTTAACTTTGAAAGTGCTTATTTCATCAATTTTATTTGTTCATATCAATCCTCTAGTGCTGGTTCGTGAATGTTAGGCTTTTATTCGAAGAAAACAGTGAGCGTCGGCCTCCGTTCATGCCGTCATATTTATGACCAAAAGCATTTGTTTATTTTCTATCCGTCTTTACGGACAAGATATTGAGTTGAAATTTTGTACGGCTGATCTCCACAACAGGAAGAACATACGTAAAAAATTTGACAAGTTTTCGAGAGGACTTTTTTTCGGCCTAATCGCCAATTTTTTGATTTAATGTTAGTAAACGGCTTCAAGTTTAACGACGTCAATTTTACAGGTGTCAATTACATCAATTTTATATGTACATATCAATCCTCTAGTGCCAGTTAGTGATTGTTTGGTTCTTATTAAAAAAAAACGTAGAGCGTCGGCCCCCGTTGATGCCGTGATATTAATGACCAAAAACGTTTTTTTATTTTTTATCAATCATTACGGACAAGATATTCGGGTGAAACTTAGTACGACTGATCTTTAAAACAGGAAGAACATACATAAAACTTTTGATGCATTATCGAAACAACTTTTTTTTTCGGCCGAATCACTATTTTTTTGATTTAATGTTAGTAAACGGCTTCAAGTTGAACGACGTCAATTTTTGAGGTGTCAATTTCATCAATTTTATTGGTTCATATCAATTCTCTGGTGCACATTACTTAATGTTTGGCTCTTATTCGAAGAAAACCATGAGGCCCGGCCTTCGTTGATGTCCTTATATTTATGACAAAAAACGTTTGTTTATTTTTTATCCGTTTTTACGGACGAGATATCCCGGTAAAACTTTGTACAGCTGATCACCACAAAATGTAGAACGTACATAAAATTTTTGATGAGTTTTCGAGGCAACTTTTTTCCTCCGAATCGCTAATTTTTTAATTTAATGTTAGTAAACCGCTTCGAGTTAAACGACGTCAATTTTCAAGGTGTCCATTTCATCAATTTTATTGTTCATATCAATCCTCTCGTGCTAGTTAGTGAATGTCAGACATTTATTCGAAGAAAACAGTGAGCGTCGGCCTCCGTTCATGCCGTGATATTTATGACAAAAAATATTTGTTTATTTTCTATCCGTCGTTACGGACAAGATATTCAGTTGTAAGTTTGTACGGCTGATCTCCACAACAGGAAGAACATACATAAAACTTTTGATGCATTTTCGAGACAACTTTTTTCTGGCCGAATCACTTTTTTTTTTATTTAATGTTAGTAAACGGCTTCAAGTAAAACGACGTCAATTTTCATGGTGTCAATTTCATCAATTTTATTGGTTCATATCAATTCTATGGTGCATGTTAGTTAATGTTTGGCTCTTATTCGAAGAAAACCGTGAGGCTCGGCCTCCGTTGATGTCGTTATATTTATGACAAAAAACGTTTGTTTATTTTTTATCCGTATTTATGGACAATATATCCAGGTAAAACTTTGTGCAGCTGATCACCACAAAATGAAGAATGTACATAAAATTTTTTACGAGTTTTCGAGGCAACTTTTTTCATCCGAATCGCTAATTTTTTAATTTAATGTTAGTAAACGGCTTCGAGTTAAACGACGTCAATTTTCAAGGTGTCCATTTCATCAATTTGTTGGCTCATATCAATCCTCTGGTGCCCGTTAGTGAATGTTTGGCTCTTATTCGAAGAAAACGGTGAGGGTCGGCCGCCGGTGATGCCGTGATATTTATGATGAAAAATGTTTGTTTATATTTATCCATCTTTACGGACAAGAAATTCAGGTGAAACTTTGTACTTCAGATATCCACAACATGGAGAACGTACATGAAATTTTTGACGGGTTTTCGAGACAACGTTTTTTAGCCAAATCGCCAATTTTTTGATTCAATGTTGGTAAATGGCTTCAAGTTAAACCACGTCAACTTTGTAGGTGTTTATTTCATCAATTTTATTTGTTCATATCAATCCTCTAGTGCTAGTTAGTGAATGTTAGGCTTTTATTCGAAGAAAACAGTGAGCGTCGGCCTCCGTTCATGCCGTCATATTTATGACCAAAAACATTTGTTTATTTTCTATCCGTCTTTACGGACAAGATATTCAGTTGAAAGTTTGTACGGCTAATCTCCACAACAGGAAGAACGTACATAAATATTTTGACAAGTTTTCGAGACGACTTTTTTTCGGCCTATCTCCAATTTTTTGATTTAATGTTAGTAAACGGCTCCAAGTTTAACGACGTCAATTTTGCAGGTGTCGATTTCATCAATTTTATATGTGCATATCAATCCTCTAGTGCTAGTTAGTGAATGTTTTGGCTCTTATTCGAAAAAAACGTAGAGCGTCGGCCTCCATTGATGCCGTAATATTTATGACCAAAAACCTTTGTTTATTTTTTATCCGTCATTACGAATAAGATATTTGGGTGAAACTTATTATGACTGATCTCCAGAACAAAAAAAACGTACATAAAACTTTTGATGCATTTTCGAGACAACTTTTTTTTGGCCGAATCGCTATTTTTTTTTTTATTTCATGGTAGTAAATGGCTTCATGTTAAACGATGTCAATTTTCGAAGTGTCAATTTCATCAATTTTATTTGTTCATATCAATCCTCTGGTGCCCATTAGTGAATGTTTGGCTCTTATTCGAAGAAAACGTTGAGCATCAGCCTCTGTTTAGGCCGTGATATTTATGGCAAAAAATGTTTGTCTATTTTTTATCAGTCTTTACGAACAAGATATTCAGGTGAAAGTTTGTACGACTGATCTCCACAACAGGAATAACGTACATAAAACTTTTGACGAGTTTTCACGACAACTTTTTTTCGACTGAATTGCTACTTTTTTGATTTAATGTTAGGCTTCAAGTTAAACGACTTCAATTTTTGAGGTGAAAATTTCGTCAATTTTATTTGTTCATATCAATCCTATGGTGCCCGTTAGTGAATGTTTGGCTCTTATGTGAAGAAAACTGTAAGCGTGTGCCTCCGTTGATGCCGTGATATTTATGCCCAAAAACGTTTGTTAATTATTTATCCCTCTTTACGGATAAGATATCAGGTGAAACTTTGTACGGCTGATATTCACAGCATCAGGACCTTCATCAAATTTTTTATGATTTTTTGGCACAGCTTTTTTCCCCCAAATCGCTAATTTTTGGATCTAATGTTAGTAAACGGCTTTGAGTTAAACGACGTCAATTTTCGAGGTATAAATTTCTTCAATTTTACTAGTTCATATCAATCCTCTGTGCCCATTTGTGAACGTTTGGCTTTTATTCGACGAAAATGGTGAGCCTTGGCTTCAATTGATGCCGTTATATTTACGACCAAAAACGTTTGTTTATTTTTTATTAGTGCTTATGGACAAGATATTCAGGTGAAAGTTTGTACGGCTGATCTCCTCAACAGGAAGAACATACATAAAGCATTTGACGAGTTTTCGAGAAAACTTTTTTTTTTGCCGAATCGCTAATTTTTGGATTTAACGTAAGTGAACAGCTTTGAGTTAAATGATGTCATATTTCGAGGAGTCAATTTCTTCAATTTTATTGGTTCATATCAATCCTCTATTGCCCATTAGTGAATGTTTGGCGTCGCCTCCGTTAATGCCGTTATATTTATTACCAAAAACGTTTGTTTATTTTTTATCAGTCATTACAGACAAGATATTCAGGTAAAACTTTGTACGGCTGATCTCCACAACATGAAGAAAGTACATAAAATTTTTGACGAGATTTTGAGAAAACTTTTTTTCTGCCGAATCGCTAATTTTTTTATTTAATGTTAGTAAACGGCATTGAGTTAAACGACGTAATTTTCAAGTTGTCAATTTCATCAAATTTATTATTCATATCAATCCTCTGGTGCATGTTAGTTAATGTTTGGCTCTTATTCGAAGAAAAAGGTGAGGCTCGGCCTCTGTTGATGCCGTTATATTTATGAAAAAAAGCGTTTGTTTATTTTTTATCCGTTTTTACGGACAAGATATCCAGGTAAAACATTGTGCAGCTGATCACCGCAAAATGAAGAACGTACATAAAATTTTTGACGAGTTTTCGAGGCAACTTTGTTCATCCGAATCGCTAATTTTTTAATTTAATGTTAGTAAAAGGCTTCGAGTTAAAGGACGTCAACTTTCATGGTGTCAATTTCATCAATTTTATTGGCTCATATCAATCCACTGGTGCAAGTTAGTGAATGCTTGGCTCTTATTCAAAGAGAACGGTGAGGGTCGGCCTCCGTTGATGCCGTGATATTTATGATGAAAAATGTTTGTTTATTTTTTATCCATCTTTACGGACAAGAAATTCAGGTGAAACTTTGTGCGGCTGATATCCACAATATGGAAAATGTACGTAAAATTTTTTATGAGGTTTCGAGACAACTTTTTTTCTGCCATGTCGCCAATTTCTTGATTCAATGTCAGTAAATGGCTTCAGGTTAAACCACGTCAACTTTGAAGGTGTTTATTTCATCAATTTTATTTGTTCATATCAATCCTCTAGTGCTAGTTAGTGAATGTTAGGCTCTTATTCGAAGAAAACAGTGAGTGTCGGCCTCCGTTCATGCCGTGATATTTATGACCAAAAACGTTTGTTTATTTTCTATCCATCTTTACGGACAAGATATTCAGTTGAAAGTTTGTACGGCTGATCCCTACAACAGGAAGAACGTACATAAAAATTTTGACGAGTTTTTTAGACAACTTTTTTCCGGCCTATCGCCAATTTTTTGATTTAATGTTAGTAAACGTCTTCAAGTTAAACACGTCAATTTTTGAAGTGTCAATTTTATCAATTTTATTTGTTCATATCAATCCTTTGGTGCCCGTTAGTAAATGTTTGGCACCTATTCGAGGGAAACGATGTGCATCGGCCCTTGTTTATGCCGTGATATTTATAGCAAAAAATGTTTGTCTATTTTTTATCAGTCTTTACGGATAAGATATTTAGGAAAAAGTTTGTATGGCTGATCTCCACAATAGGAAGAACGTACATAAAAATTTTGACGAGTTTTCGCGACAACTTTTTTTCAACCGGAGCGCTACTCTTTTGATTTAATATTAGTAAACGGCTTCAAGTTAAAAGACGTCAATTTTTGAGGTGCAAATTTCATCTATTTTATTCGTTCATATCAATCCTATGGTGCCCATTAGTGAATGTTTGGCTCTTATGCGTAGAAAACAGTAAGCGGCTGCCTCCGTTGATGCCGTGATATTTATACCAAAAAACGTTTGTTTATTATTCATCCCTCTTTACGGATAAGATATTCAGGTGAAACTTTGTACGGCTGATATCCACAACATCAGGACCTTCACCAAATTTTTTATGAGTTTTCGGTACAACTTTTTTCCCCCGACTCGCTATTTTTTGGATCTAATGTTAGTAAATGGCTTTGAGTTAAACGACGTCAATTTTTGAGGTATCAATTTCTTCAATTTTATTAATTCATATCAATCCTCTGGTGCCCGTTAGTGAATGTTTGGCTTTTATTAGACGAAAATGGTTAGCGTCAGCTTCAGCTGATGCCGTTATATTTATGACAAAAAAACGTTTGTTTATTTTTTATCAGTATTTACGAACAAGATATTCGGGTGAAAGTTTGTACGACTGATCTCCACAACAGGAAGAACATACATAAAACTTTTGGCGAGTTTTCGAGAAAACTTTTTTTCTACCGAATCGCTAATTTTTGGATTTAACGTAAGTGAACGGCTTTGAGTTAAACGACATCAATTTTCGAGGTGTAAATTTCTTCCATTTTATTGGTTCATATCAATCCTCTGGTGCCCATTAGTGAATGTTTGTCTTTTATTCGACGAAAATGGTGAGCATCGTCTCCGTTAATGCCGTTATATTTATGACAAAAAACGTTTGTTTATTTTTTATCAGTCCTTACGGACAAGATATTCAGGTAAAACTTGGTACGGCTAAGCTCCATAACATGAAGAACGTACATAAACTTTTTGACGAGTTTTTGAGACAACTTTTTTTCTCCCGAATCGCTAATTTTTTTATTTAATGTTAGTAAACGGCTTCGAGTTAAACGACGTAATTTTCAAGGTGTCAATTTCATCAAATTTATTGGTTCATATCAATTTTCTGGTGCACGTTAGTTAATTTTTTGCTCTTATTCGAAGAAAACCGTGCGGCTCGGCCTCCGTTGATGTCGTTATATTTATGACAAAAAACCTTCGTTTATTTTTTATCCGTTTTTACGGACAAGATACCCAGGTAACACTTTATGCGGCTGATCACCAAAAAATGAAGAACGTACATAAAATTTATGACGAGTTTTCGATGCAACATTTTTCATCCGAATCGCTAATTTTTTAATTTAATGTTAGTAAACGGCTTCGAGTTAAACGATGTCAACTTTCAAGGTGTCAATTTCATCAATTTTATTGGCTCATATCAATCCTCTGGTGCCCGTTACTGAATATTTGGCTCTTATTCAAAGAGAACGGTGAGGTCGGCCTCCGTTGATGCCGTGATATTTATGATGAAAAATGTTTGTTTATTTTTTATCCATCTTTACGGACAAGAAATTCAAGTGAAACTTTGTACGGCTGATATCCACAACGTGGAGAACGTACATAAAATTTTTGACGAGTTTTCCAGACAACTTTTTTTCGGCCTAATCGCCAATTTTTGATTTAATGTTAGTAAACGGCTTCAGGTTAAACGACGTCAATTTTGGAGGTGTCAATTTCATCAATTTTATATGTTCATATCAATCCTCTAGTGCCAGTTAGTGAATGTTTGGCTCTTATTCGTAAAAAACGTAGAGTGTTGGCCTCCGTTGATGCTGTAATATTTATGACCAAAAACCTTTGTTTATTTTTTATCCGTCATTAGGGACAAGATATTCGGGTGAAAGTTAGTACGACTTTTCTCCAGAACAGGAAGAACGTACATAAAACTTTTTATGCATTTTCGGGAGAACTTTTTCGACCGAATCGCTATTTTTTTTATTTTATGTTAGTGAACGGCTTCAAGTTAAACGACGTCGATTTTCGAGGTGCAAATTTCATCAATTTAATTAGTTCATATCAATCCACTAGTGCCCGTTAATGAATGTTTGGGTCTTATTTAAAGAAAAGGGTAGACCACAGTCTCCGTTGATGCCGTGATAATGTTTCTTTAATTTTTATTGTTGTTCACCGACAAGATATCCAGGTGAAAGTTTGTACAACTGATCTCCATAACAGGAAGAACGTACATAAAATTTTTGACAAGTTTTCGAGGAAACTTTTTTCTGCCGAATCGATAAAATGTTAGTAAACGGCTGCGAGTTAAACGACGTCAATTTTTGAGGTATCAATTTCATCAATTTTACTAGTTCATATCAATGCTCTTGTTCCCATTAGGGAATGTTTGGCTCTTATTCAAAGAAAACGGTGAGCGTTGGCCTCCGTTGATGCTGTGATATTTTTGACCAATTAATTTTTATCCATCTTTACAGACCAGAAATTCAGGTGAAACTCTGTATAGCTAATACCAAAACATGGAGAACCTGCGTAAAATTTTTGACGAGTTTTCGGGACGAATTTTTTTGGGCCGAAGCACTAATTTTTCGATTTAATGTTAGTAACCGGCTTCGAGTTAAACAATATCAATTTTTGAAGTGTCAATTTTATCAATTTTGTTTGTTCATATCAATCCTCTGGTGCACGTTAGTAAATGTTTGGCTCCTATTCGAAGAAAACGCTGGGCATCGGCCGCTGTTTATGCCGTGATATTTATGGCAAAAAATGTTTGTCTTTTTTTTATCAGTCTTTACGGACAAGATATTCCGGTGAAGGTTTGCATGGCTGATCTCCACATCAGGAAGAACGTATATAAAAATTTTGACGAGTTTTCGAGATAACTTTTTTTCGACCGAATCGCTACTTTTTTTATTTAATGTCAGTAAACGACTTCAAGTTAATAGACGTCAATTTTCGAGGCGCAAATTTCATCAATTTTATTTGTTCATATCAATCCTATGGTGCCCGTTAGTGAATGTGGCCCTTATGCGAAGAAGACTGTAAGCATCTGCCTCCGTTGATGCTGTGATATTTATGCCCAAAAATATTTGTTTATTATTTATCCCCCTTTACGGATAAGATATTCAGGTGAAGCTTTGTACGGCTGATATCCACAACATCAGGACCTTCATAAAATTTTTTATGAGTTTTCGGCACCATTTTTTCCCCCGAATCGCTAATTTTTTGATCTAAAACGAATTTGAGTTGAACAACGTAAATTTTTGAGGTGTCAATTTCTTCAATTTTATTAGTTCATATCAATCCTCTGGTGCCCATTAGTGAATGTTTGGCTTTTATTCGACGAAAATGGTGAGCGTCGGCCTCAGTTGATGCCGTTTTATTTATGACCAAAAACGTTTGTTTTTTTTTATCAGTGTTTACAGACAAGATATTCAGGAAAGTTTGTACGGCTGATCTCCACAACAGGAAGAACATACATAAATCTTTTGACGAGTTTTCGAGAAAACTTTTTTTCTGCCAAATCGCTATTTTTTTTACTTAACGTAAGTGAACGGCTTTGAGTTAAACGACGTCAATTTTCGAGGTGTTAATTTCTTCAATTTTATTGGTTAATATCAATCCTCTGGTGCCCATTAGTGAATGTTGGCTTTTTTTCGACGAAAATGGTGAGCGTCGCCTCCGTTGACGCCGTTATATATATGACCAAAAGCTTTTCTTTATTTTTTATCAGTCTTTACGGACAAGATATTCAGGTGAAACTTTATACAGCTGATCTCCACAACATGAAGAACGTACATAAAATTTTTGACGAGTTTTTGAGGCAACTTTTTTTCTCCCGAATCGCTAGTTTTTTTATTTAATTTTAGTAAACGGCTTCGAGTTAAACGACGTAATTTTCAAGGTGTCAATTTCATCAAATTTATTGGTTCATATCAATCCTCTGGTGCACGTTAGTTAATGTTTGGCTCTTATTCAAAGAGAACCGTGAGGCTCGGCCTCCGTTGATGCCGTTATATTTATGACAAAAAACGATTGTTTATTTTTTATCCGTTTATACGGACAAGATATCCAGGTAAAACTTTGTGCAGCTGATCACCACAATATGAAGAACGTACATAAAATTTTTGACGAGTTTTGGAGGCAAAGTTTTTCAACCGAATCGCTAATTTTTGAATTTAATGTTAGTAAACGGCTTCGAGTTAAACGACATCAATTTTTAAGGTGTCAATTTCATCAATTTTATTGGCTCATATCATTCCACTGGTGCCCGTTAGTGAATGTTTGGCTCTTATTCGAAGAAAACGGTAAGGGTCGGCCTCAGTTGACCGGTGATATTTAGGATGAAAAACGTTTGTTTATTTTTTATGCATTTTACGGACAAGAAATTCAGGTGAAAATTTGTGTGGCAGATATCCACAACATGGAAAACGTACATAAAATTTTTGACGACTTTTCGAGACAACTTTTTTCGGCCAAATCGCCAATTTTTTTATTCAACGTTAGTAAACGGCTTCAAGTTAAGCCACGTCAATTTTGAAGGTGTTTATTTTATCAATTTTATTTGTTCATGTCAATCCTCTAGTGCTAGTTAGTGAATGTTTGGCTCTTATTCGAAGAAAACAGTGAGCGCCGACCTCTGTTGATGCCGTGATATTTATGCCAAAAAATGTTTATTTATTTTTTATCTGTCTTTACGGACAAGATATTCAGCTGAAACTTTGTACGGCTGATCTCCACAACACGAGGAACATACATGAAATTTTTGACGAGTTTTCGAGACAACTTATTTTCGGCCGAATCGCTAATTTATTGATTTAAATGTTAGTAAACTGGTTCGAGTTAAACGCCTTCAATTTCGGGATGTCAATTTAATCAATTTTATTGGTTCATATCAATCGTCTGATGCCTGTTAGTGAATGTTTGCCTCTTATTCGAAGAAAACGGTGAGGGTCAGCCTCCGTTGATGCCGGGATATTTATGACCAAAAACATTTGTTTATTTTTTATCCATCTTTACAGACAAGAAATTCAGGTGAAACTTTGTATGCTAATATCCACACCATGGAGAACGTACTTAAAACTTTTGACGAGTTTTCTAGACAACTTTTTTCTACCGAATAGTTGATTTTTTTTATTTAATAACGTAAACGGCTTCGAGTAAAACGACGTCACTTTTTGAAATGTCCATTTCATCAATTTTATTGGTTCATATCTATCCTCTTATTCCCGTGAGTGAATGTTTGGCTCTTATTCGAAGAAAATGCTGAGCGTCCGCCTCTGTTGATGCCGTGATATTTATGGCAAAAAATGTTTGTTTATTTTTTATCTGTCTTTATGGACAAGTATTCAGGTGAAAGTTTGTTGGCTGATCTCCACGATAGGAAGAACATACATAAAACGTTTGAGGAGTGTTTTAGACAAGTATTTTCTGCCGAATCGCTAATTTTTGGATTTAATATTAGTAAACGGCTTCGAGTGAAACGACGTCAATTTTCGAGGTGTCAATTTCATCAATTTTATTGGCTTATATCAATCCTCTGGTGCACATTACTAAATGTTTGGCTTTTATTCGATGAAAACGGTGAACGTCAGCCTCCGTTGATGCCGTTATATTTATGACCAAGAGCGTTTGTTCAGTTCTTATCCATCTTTACGGACAAGATATTCAGGTGAAACTTTGTAAGCCTGCTCTCCACAACATGAAGAACGTACATTAAATTTTTGACGAGTTTTCGTGACAACTTGTTTTCAGCCGAATCACTAATTTTTTGATTTTATGTTATTAAGCGGCTTCAAATTTAACGACGTCAATTTTCAAGGTATCAATTTCATCAATTTTATTGGTTCATATCAATCCTTTGGTGCCCACTAGTGAATGTTTGTCTCTTATTTGAAGAAACAGTAAGCGTCAGCCTCCGTTGAAGCCGTGATATTTATGACCAAAAAGATTTGCTTATTTCTTATCCATCTTTACAGACAAGATATTCAGGTGAAACTTTGTACGGCTGATATCCATATCATGAAGAACGTACTTAAAATTTTTTATGAGTTTTCGAGACAACTTTTTTAGAGCCGAATTGCTAATTTTTTTTATCTAATATTAGTAAATGGCTTCGAGTTAAACCACGTCAATTTTCGAGGTGTCAATTTCATCAATTTTATTGGTTCATATCAATTCTCTGGTTCTCGTTAGTGAATATTTGGTTCTTATTAAAAGAAAACAGTGAGCGTCCGCCTCTGTTGATGCCGTGATATTTTTGGCCAAAAATGTTTGTTTATTTTTTATCAGTCTTTATGGACAAGATATTCAGGTTAAAGTTTGTATGGCTGATCTCCACAACAGAAAGAACGTACATAAAACTTTTGACGAACTTTCAAGATAACTTTTTTTTGCAGAATTGCTAATTTTTGGATTTAATGTTAGTAAGCGGCTTCGAGTTAAACGACGTCAATTCTCGAGGTGTCAATTTCATCAATTTTATTGGTTTATATCAATCCTCTAGTGCCTATTAGTGAATGTTTGGCTTTTACGCGTCGAAAACAGTGAGCATCGACCTCTGTTGATGCCTTATATTTATTACCAGAAACGTTTGTTTATTTTTTATCCATTTTTACGGAAAAGATATTCAGGTGAAACATTGTACTGTTGATCTCCACAATAGGATGAACGTACATAAAACTCTTGACGAGTTTTCGAGACAACTTTTTTTCAGTCGAATCGCTAACTTTTTTATTTTACGTTAGTAAACGGCTTTGAGTTAAATGACGTCAATTTACAAGGTGTCAATTTCTTCAATTTTATTGGTTCGTATCAATCCTCTGGTGCCCGTTAGTGAATGTTTGGATCTTATTCGAAGAAAACGGTGAGTGTTGGCATCCGTTGATGACGTGATATTTATGACAAAAAATGTTTGTTTATTTTTTATCATTCTTTACGGAGAAGATATTCAGGTGAAAGTGTGTACGGCTGATACCCACAACAGGAAGAACGTATATAAAATTTTTGACGAGTTTTCGAGACATCTTTTTATCTGCCGAATCGCAAATTTTTTGATTTAATGTTAGTAAACGGCTTCAAGTTAAATGACGTCAACGTTTGAGGTGCAAATTTCATCAAATTTATTTGTTCATATCAATCCTCTGGTGCCCGTTAGTAAATGTTTTGCTCTTATTCGAAGAAAACTATAAGCATCGGCCTCCGTTGATGCCGTGATATTTATGACCCGAAACCTTTGTGTATTATTTATCCATCTTTACGGACAAGAAATTCAGGTGAAACTTTGTACGGCTAATATCAACAACATGGACAACGTACATAAAATTTTTGACGTGTTTTCGAGACAGCTTTTTTTCTGCCGAATAGCTAATTTTTTTATTTAATAACGTAAACGGCTTCGAGTTCAACGACGTCACTATTTGAAGTGTCCATTTCATCAAGTTTATTGGTTCATATCAATCCTCTGATGCCCGTTAGTGAATGTTTGGCTCTTCTTCGAAGAAAACGCTGATCGTCGGCCTTTGTTGATGCCGTGATATTTATGGCAAAAAATGTTTGTTTATTTTTTATCACTCTTCACTGACAAGTGTTCAGGTGAAAGTTTGTACGACTGATCTGCAGAACAGAAAGAATGTACTTATAACTTTTGACGAGTTTTTGAGACAACTTTTTCTGCCGAATCGCTAATTTTTGGATTTAATATTACTAAGCGGCTTCGAGTTAAACGACGTCAATTCTCGAAGTGTCAATTTCATCATTTTTGTTGGTTCATATCAATCATCTTGTGCTCGTTAGTGAATGCTTGGCTCTTATTCGAAGAAAACACTGAGTGTCGGCCTCTGTTGATGACATGATATTTATGGCCAAAAATGTTTGTTTATTTTTTCTCAGTCCTCACGGACAAGTGTTTAGGTGAAAGTTTATATGACTAATCTCCACAACAGGAAGAACGTACATAAAGAGGTTGACGAGTTTTTGACACAACTTTTTTTCTGCCGAATAGCTAATTTTTGGATCTAATATTAGTAAGCGGCTTCGAGTTAAACGACGTCAATTCTCAAGGTGTCAATTTCATCAATTTTATTGGTGTATATCAATCCTCTGGTGCCGATTAGTGAATGTTTGGCTTTTACGCGTCGAAAACAGTGAGCATCGACATCTGTTGATGCTGTTATATTTATTACCAAGAACGTTTGTTTATTTTTTATCCATCTTTACGAAAAAGATATTCAAGTGAAACATTGTACGGTTGATCTCCATAACAGGATGAACGTACATAAAACTGTTGACGAGTTTTCGAGACAACTTTTTTTCGGCGGAATCGCTAATTATTTTATTTTACGTTAGTAAACGACTTTGAGTTAAATGACGTCAATTTATAAGGTGTCAATTTCTTCAATTTTATTGGTTCGTATAAATCCTCTGGTGCCCGTTAGTGAATGTTTGGATCTTATTCGAAGAAAACCGTGAGCGTCGGCGTCCGTTGATGACGTGATATTTATGACAAAAAATGTTTGTTTATTTTTTATCATTCTTTACGGACAAGATATTCAGGTGGAAGTGTGTACGGCTAATCTCCATAACAGGAAGAACGTATATAAAATTTTTGATGAGTTTTCGAGAAAACTTTTTTTCTGCCGAATCGCAAATTTTTTGATTTAATGTTAGTAAACGGCTTCAAGTTAAATGACGTCAATGTTTGAGGTGCAAATTTCATCAATTTTATTTGTTCATATCAATCCTCTGGTGCCCGTTAGTGAATGTTTTCCACTTATTCGAAGAAAACTGTAAGCGTCGGCCTCCGTTGACGCCGTGATATTTATGCCCAAAAACATTTGTTTATTATTTATCCATCTTTTAAGACAAGATATTCTAGTGAAACTTTATACAGCTTATATCCACATCATGAAGAACGTACATCAAATTTTTGACGAGTTTTCGAGAAAACTTTTTTTCTGCCGAATCGCTAATTTTTTTATTTAATGTTAGTAAACTACTTCGTGTTAAGCGATGACAATTTTCGAGGTGTCAATTTCATCAATGTTATTGGTTCATATCAATCCTCTGGTGTCCGTTAGTAAATGTTTGGCTCTTATTCTAAGAAAACGGTGAGCGTCAGTGTCCGTTGATGCCGTGATATTTATGGCAAAAAATGTTTGTTTATTTTTTATTTGTCTTTACGGACAAGATATTCAGGTGAAAGTTTGTACGACTGATCTCCACAACAGGAAGAACGTACATAAAGATGTTGATGAGTTTTCGAGACAACTTCTTTTCTGTCGAATAGCTAATTTTTGGATCTAATGTTAGTGAACGGCTTCGAGTTAAACGACGTTAATTTTCGAGGTGTCAATTTCATCAATTTGATTTGTTCATATCAATCCTCTGGTGCCCGTTAGTAAATGTTTGGCTCGTATTCGACGAAAACGATAAGCGTCGACCTCCGTTGATGCCGTGATATTTATGGCCAAAAATATTTGTTTATTATTTATCCATCTTTACGAATAAGATATTCAGGTGAAACTTTGTATAGCTGATATCCACAACATAAAGAACGTACACCAAATTTTTTATGAGTTTTGGAGACAACTTTTTTTGGTTCGAATCGCTAATTTTTTTATTTAATTTTAGTAAATGGCTTCGAGTTAAACAATGTCAATTTTCGAAGTGTAAATTTCATCAATTTTATTGGTTCATATCAATCTTCTAGTGCTCGTCAATGAATGTTTGGATCTTATTCGAAGAAAACGGTAAGCGTCGGCGTCCGTTGATGCCGTGATATTTATGACCCAAAACGTTTGTTTATTTTTTATTAGTCTTTACGGACAACATATTCAGGTGAAAGTTTGTACGGCTGATCTCCACAATAGGAAGAACGTACATAAAATCTTTGATGAGTTTTCGAGACAACTTTTTCCCTGCCGATTTGCTAATTTTTTTATTTAATGTTAGTAAATAGCTTCCAGTTAAACAACGTCAATTTTCAAGGAGTCAATTTCATCAATTTTATTCGTTGATATCAATCTTTTGGTGCCCATTAGTGAATGTTTGGCTCTTATTCGAAGAAACCTGTGAGCATCGGCCTCCGCTTATGTCGTGATATTTATGACGAAAAACGTTGCTTTATTTTTTATCCGTCCTTAAGGAAAAGAAATTCAGGTGAAACTCTGTACGGCTGATCTCCACAATATGAAGAACTTACATAAAATTTTCGAGGAGTTTTCGAGAGAACTTTGTTTCGGCCGAATCGCTAATTTTTTGATTTAATATTAGTAAACGGCTTCGACGTAAACGACATCAATTTTCAAGTGGTCAATTTCGTCATTTTTATTGGTTCATTTCAATCCTTTGGAGCTCGTTGATGTTTGGCTCTTATTTGAAGAAAACGGTGAGCGTCGGCATCCTTTGATGCTGTGATATTTATGACAAAAGAGGTTTGTTTATTTTTTATCCGTCTTTACAGACAGGATATTCAGGTGAAACTTTGTACGGCTGATTTTCACAACATGAAGAACGTACATCAAATTTTTTATGAATTTTTGAGAAAACTTTTTTAGGTCCGAATTGGTAATTTTTTTATTTAATGTTAGTAAACGGCTTCAAGTTAAACGACGTCAATTTTTGAGGTGTCAATTTCATCAATTTTATTGGTTCATATCAATCCTTTGGTGACCGTTACTGAATTTTTGGCCCTTATTTGAAAAAAACAGTGAGACTCCGCCTCTATTGATGCCGTGATATTTATGGCCAAAAATGCTTGTTTATTTTTATCAATATTTACGGACAAGATATTCAGGTGAAAGTTTGTACGGCAGAAGGAACATGAAATTTTTTATAAGTTTTCGAGACAACTTTTTTGGGTCGAATCGCAAATTTTTTGATTTAATATTAGTAAACAACATCGAGTTAAATGACGTCAATCTTCAAGGTGTAAATTTCATCAATTTTATTGGTTAATATTAATCCTCTGGTGCCTGTTAGTGCATGTTTGGCTCTTATTTGACAAAAACGGTGAACGTCGGCCTCCGTTGATGTCTTGATATTTATTGCTTAAAACGTTTCTTTATTTTTCATCTGTCTTTAAAGACAGGATATTCAAGTGAAACTTTGTACGGCTGATATCCAAAACTTGTAGAAGGTACATAGAATTTTTTATGAGTTTTTCAGACAACTTTTTTTGGGTCGAATCGCTAATTTTTTGATTTAATGTTAGTAAACGGCTTCCAGTTAAACAACGTCAATTTTCGAGGTATTAATTTCATCAATTTTACAGGTTCATATCAATCCTCTGGTGCCCGTTAGTGAATGTTTGGCTCTTATTCAAAGAAAACGGTGAAAGTCGGCCTCCGTTGATGCCGTGATATTTATGACCAAAAGTGTTTCTTTATTTTTATCAGTCTTTAAAGACAAGATATTAAACTGAAACTTTGTATGGCTGATATCCAAAACATGAAGAAGGAACATGAAATTTTTTATAACTTTTTTGGTGTCAATTTGCTAATTTTTTGATTTAATGTTAGTAAGCAACATCGAGTTAAACGACGTCAATTTTTGAGGTGTCAATTTCATCAATTTTATTGGTTAATATCAATCCTCTGGTGCCTGTTAGTGAATTTTTGCCTCTTATTCAAAGAAAATGGTGAGCATCGGCCTCCGTTCATGTCGTGATATTTATGACAAAAAACGTTTCTTTATTTTTTATCTGTCTTTAAAGACAAGATATTCAAGTGAAACTTTGTACAACTTATATCCGAAACATGAAGAAGGTAAATCGAATTTTTGATGAGTTTTTGAGACAACTATTTTTGGGTCGAATCGCTAAATTTTTTACTTAATGTCAGTAAACGGCTTCGAGTTAAACGACGTTAATTTTTGAAGTGTCAATTTCCTCAATTTTATTAGCTCATATCAATCTTCTGGTTCCCGTTAGTGAATGTTTGGCTCTTATTCAAAGAAAACGGTGAGCGTCTGCATCCGTTGATGCCGTGATATTTAACACCAAAAACGTTTGTTTATTTTTTATCAGTCTTTACGAACAAGATATTCAAGTGAAACTTTATACAGCTTACCTCCACAATAGGAACAACATACATAAAATTTTTGACGAGTTTTCAAGACAACTTTTTTCTGCCAAATCCCTAATTTTTTGATTTAATGTTAATAAATGGCTTCGAGTTAAACGACATCAATTTTCAAAGTATGAATCTCCTCAATTTTATTGGTTCGTATCGATCCTCTGGTGCCCGTTAGTAAATGTTTGGCTCTTATTCGAAGAAAACAGTGAGCGTCGGCCTCTGTTGACGCCGCGATATTTATGGCAAAAAATAATTGCTTATTTTTTTATCAATCTTTACGGACAAGAGATTCAGGTGAAATTTTGCACCGCTGATCTCCACAACAGGAAGAACGTACATAAAACTTTTGACGAGTTTTCGAGACAACTTTTTTCGGCCGCTAATTTTTTGATAGAATGTTAGTAAACGGCTTCGAGTTAAACGACGTCAATTTTCGAATTGTCAATTTCATCAATTTTATTGGTTCAAATCAATCCTCTGGTGGCCGTTAGTAAATGTTTGGCTCATATTCGAAGAAAACGGTGAGCGTCAGCCTCTTTTGATGCCGCGATATTTATGACAAAAAATGATTGTTTATTTTTTATCAGTCTTTACGGACGAGATATTCAGGTGAAAGTTTTTACAGCTAATCTCCACAACAGGGAGAACATACATAAAACCTTCGACGAGTTTTAGAGACAACTTTTTTTCTGCCGATAATTTTTTTATCTAATGTTAGTAAACGTCTTCGAGTTAAACGACGTCAATTTTCTATGTGTCAATTTCTTTAATTTTATTGGTTCATATCAATCCTTTTGTGCCCATTAGTGAATGTTTATCTCTTATTCGAAGAAAACGGCGAGCGTCAGCCTCCGTTGATGCCGCGATATTTATGACAAAAAACATTTCTTTAATTTTTATCCGTCTTCACAGACAAGATATCTAGGTGAAACTTTGTACGGCTAATATTCTCAACATGAAGAACGTACATCAAATTTTTTATGAGTTTCCGGGACAACTTTTTTGGGTCTGAATCGCTAATTTTTTAATATGATGTTAGTACACAACATCGAGTTAAACGACGTCAACTTTTGAGGTGTCAATTTCATCAATTGTACTGGTTCATATCAATCTTGTTGTGCCCATTAGCAAATGTTTGGCTCTTATTCTAGGAAAACGGTGAGCGTCGGCCTCCGTCGATGCTGTGATATTTATGACCAAAAACGTTTGTTAATTTTTTATCACTCTTCACGTACAAGATACTCAGGTGAAAGTTTGTACAGCTGATCTCCACAATAGGGAGGACGTACATAAAATTTTTGACGAGTTTTCAAGATAACTTTTTTTTTTCTACCAAAGCGCTAAATTTTTTACTTAATGTTAGTAAACGGCTTCGAGTTAAGTGACGTTAATTTTTGAAGTGTCAATTTCCTCAATTTTATTGGCTCATATCAATCTTCTGGTGCCCGTTAGTGAATGTTTGGTTCTTATTCAGAGAAAACGGTGAGTGTCTTCATCCGTTGATGCCGTGATATTTATTACCAAAAATGTTTGTTTATTTTTTATCAGTCTTTACGGACAAGATATTCAAGTGAAACTTTGTACACCTTATCTCCACAATAGGAACAACGTACATAAAATTTTTGACGAGTTTTCGAGGAAACTTTTTCTGCCAAATCGCAAATTTTTTTATTTAATGTTAATAAACAGCTTCGAGTTAAACGACGTCAATTTTCGAAGTGTCAACCTCCTTAATTTTATTGGTTCATATCGATCCTCTGGTGCCCGTTAGTAAATGTTTAGCTCTTATTCGAAGAAAATAGTGAGCGTCGGCCTCTGTTGATGCCGCGTTATTTATGGCCAAAAATAGTTGTTTATTTTTTATCAATCTTTACGGACAAGAGATTCAGGTGAAATTTTTTACGGCTGAGCTCCACAACACGAAGAACGTACATAAAACTATTGACAAGCTTCCGATACAACTTTTTTTCGGCTGCTAATTTTTTGATAGAATGTTAGTAAACGGCTTCGAGTTAAACGACGTCAATTTTTGAAGTGTCAATTTCATCAATTTTATTGGTTCAAATCAATCCTCTTGTGCCCGTTAATAAATGTTTGGCTCTTATTCGAAGAAAATGGTGAGCCTCGCCTCTGTTGATGCCGCGATATTTATGGCCAAAAATGATTTTTTATTTTTCATCAGTCTTTACGGACGAGATATTTAGGTGAAAGTTTTTACGGCTGATCTCCATAACAGGAAGAACGTACATAAAAGCTTTGACGAGTTTTTGAGATGACTTTTTTTCGGCCGAATGATTTAATGTTAGTAAACGTCATCGAGTTAAACGACGTCAATTTTCTAGTTGTCAATTTCTTCAATTTTATTGGTTCATATCAATCCTTTTGTGCCCATTAGTGAATGTTTATCTCTTATTCGAAGAAAATGGCGAGCGTCGGCCTTTGTTGATGCCGCATTATTTATGGCCAAAAATAGTTGTTTATTTTTTATCAATCTTTACAGACAAGAGATTCAGGTGAAATTTTTTACGGCTGAGCTCCACAACAGAAGAACGTATATAAAACTTTTGACGAGTTTCCGAGATAACTTTTTTTCGGCTGCTAATTTTTTGATAGAATGTTAGTAAACTGCTTCGAGTTAAACGACGTCAATTTTTGAGGTGTCAATTTCAACAATTTTATTGGCTCATATCAATCCTCAAGTGTCCGTTAGTGAATGTTAGGCTCTTATTCGAAGAAAATGGGGCGCGTCAGCCTCGATTGATGCCGTGATATTTATGACAAAAAATGTTTGTTTATTTTTTATCCTTCTTTACGGACAAGATATTCAGGTAAAACTTTATCCGTCTAATCTCCACAACATAGAGAAGGTACATAAAATTTTTGACGACTTTTCGAGACAACTTTTTTCGGACGTATAGCTAGGTTTTTGATTTAATGTTAGTAAACGACTTCGAGTTAAATGACGTCAATTTTTGAGGTGTCAATTTCATTAATTTTATTATTTCATAACAATCCTGTGGTGCCCGTTAGTGAATGTTTGGCTCTTATTCGAAGAAAACGATGAGCGTCGGCCTCCGTTGATGTCGTGATATTTAGGACGAAAAACGTTTGATTATTTTTTTTCGGTCTTTACGGACAAGATATTTAGGTGAAAAGTTTTATGTACGATCTTCACAACATTAAGAACGTACATAAAATTTTGACGAGTTTTCGAGATAACTTTTTTTCGGACGAATCGCTAATTTTTTGGTCAAATGTTATTTAAAACGGCTTCGAGTTAAACGACATTAATTTTCAAGGTGTCAATTTCATCAATTTTATTGGTTCATATCAATCTTGTGGCACCCGTTAGTGAATGTTTGGCTTTTATTCGAGGAAAACGATGGGCGTCAGTCTCCGTTGATGCCGTGATATTTTATGACGAAAGACGTTTGTTAATTTTTTATTCGTCTTTACGGACAAAATATTCAGGTGAAACTTTGTAAGTCTGATCTACACAACATGAAGAACGTTACTAAAAGTTTTGAAGTGTTTTTTAGCTAAATTTTTTTCGGTCGAATTGCTAATTTTTTGGTCTAATGTTATTTAAAACGGCTTCGAGTTAAACGTCATTAATTTTCAAGGTGTCAATTTCATCAATTTTATTGGTTCATATCAATCTTGTGGAACCCGTTAGTGAATGTTTGGCTTTTATTCGAAGAAAACGCTGGGTGACAGCCTCCGTTGTTGCCGTGATATTTTATGACGAAAGACGTTTGTTTATTTTTTATTCGTCTTTACGGACAAGATACTCAGGTGAAAATTTTAACGTACGATCTGCATTACATGAAGAACGTTACTAAGAGTTTTGAAGTGTTTTCGAGATAACTTTTTTTCGGTCGAATCGCTAATTTTTTGGTCTAATGTTATTTAAAACGGCTTCGAGTTAAACGTCATCAATTTTCAAGGTGTCAATTTCAGCAGTTTTATTGGTTCATCTCAATCCTGTGGCGCCCGTTAGTGAATGTTTGGCTTTTATTCAAAGAAAACGGTGGGTGACAGCCTCCGTTGTTGCCGTGGTATTTTATGACGAAAGACGTTTGTTTATTTTTTATTCGTCTTTACGGACAAGATATTCAGGTGAAAATTTTCACGTACGATCTACACAACATGAAGAACGTTACTAATAGTTTTGAAGAGTTTTCGAGACAACTTTTTTTCGGTCGAATCGCTAATTTTTTGGTCTAATGTTATTTAAAACAGTTTCAAGTTAAATGACATCAATTTTCAGGGAGTCAATTTCAGCAATTTTATTGGTTCATATCAACCTGTGGCGACCGTTAGTGAATGTTTGGCTTTTATTCGAAGAAAACGGTGGGTGTCAGCCTCCGTTGTTGCCGTGATATTTTCTGATGAAAGACATTTGTTTATTTTTTATCCTTCTTTACGGACAAGATATTCAGGTGAAACTTTGTTTCTCCAATCACCACAACATAGAGAAGGTACATAAAATTTTTGACGAGTTTTCGTGACAACTTTTTGTTGGACGTATCGCTAAGTTTTTTTATTTAATGTTTGTAAACGACTTCGAGTTAAACGACGTTAATTTTCGAGGTGTCAATTTCATGAATTTTATTGTTTCATAACAATCCTGTGATGCCCGTTGGTGAATATTTGGATCTTATTCGAAGAAAACGGTGAGCGTCAGCCTCTGTTGATGCCGTGATATTTATGACAAAAAATATTTGTTTATTTTTTATCCGTCTTACGGACAAGATATTTAGGTGAAAATTTTTATGTACGATCTTCACCACATGAAGTTACTAAAAGTTTTGACGAGTTTTCGAGACAACTTTTTTTTGGATGAATCGCTAATTTTTTGGTCAAATGTTATTTAAAACGGCTTCGAGTTAAACGACATCAATTTTCAATGTGTCAATTTTCGCATGGTTCATATCAATCCTGTGGCGCCCATTAGTGAATGATTGGCCTCCGTTGTTGCCGTGATATTTTATGACGAAAGACGTTTGTTTATTGTTTATTCGTCTTTACGGACAAGATATTCAGGTGAAAATTTTTACGTACGATCTGCACAACATGAAGAACGTTACTAAAAGTTTTGACGAGTTTTCGAGGCAACTTTCTTTCGGTCGAATATCTCATTTTTTGATCTAACTTTATTTAAAACGGCTTCGAGTTAAACGTCATCAATTTTAGAGGTGTCAATTTAAGGAATTTTATTGGTTCATATCAATCCTGTGACGCCCGTTAGTGAATGTTTGGCTTTTATTCGAAGAAAACGGTTGGCGTCAGCCTTCGTTGTTACTGTGATATTTTATGACGAAAGACATTTGTTTGTTTTTTATTCATCTTTACGGACAAGATACTCAGGTGAAAATTTTTATGTACGATCTGCACAACATGAAGAACGTTACCAAAAGTTTTGAGGAGTTTTCGAGACAACTTTTTTTTGGTCGAATCACTGATTTTTTGGTCTAATGTTATATACAACGGCTGCGAGTTAAACGACGTCAATTTTCGAGGTGTCAATTTCATCAATTTTATTGGTTCATATCAATCCTCAGGTGTCCGTTAGTGAATATTTGGCTCCTATTCGAAAAAAACAGTGAGCGTTAGTCTCCATTTATCCCGTGACATCTATGACAAAAAACGTTTGTTTATTTTCTATCCGTCTTTACGGACATGACATTCAGGTGAAACTTCGTACGGCTGAATCCACAACATTGAGAATGTACATAAAATTTTAGTCGAGTATTCGAGAAAACTTTTTTCGGCTAAATCCCTAATTTTTTTCTCTAATTTTATATTAAACGATTTCGAGTTAAAGGACGTCAATTTTCGATGTGTCAATTTCAACAATTTTATTGGTTGATATCAATCCTATGGCGCCTGTTAGTGAATGTTTGGCTCTTATTCGAAGAAAATGATGAGCGTCAGTCCCCATGAATGCCGTGATATTTTATGACGAAAGACGTTTGTTTACTTTTTATTCGTCTTTACGGAGAAAATATTCAGGTGAAAATTTTTATGTACGATCTTCACAACATGAAGAACGTACATAAATGTTTTGACGAGTTTTCGAGACAACTTTTTTTCGGACGAATCGCTAATTTTTTGGTCAAATGTTATTTAAAACGGCTTCAAGTTAAACGACATTAATTTTCAAGGTGTCAATTTCATCAATTTTACTGCTTCATATCAATCCTGTGGCACTCGTTAGTAAATGTATGGCTTTTATTCGAAGAAAACGATGGGCGTCAGTCTCCGTTTATGCCGTGATATTTTATGACAAAAGACGTTTGTTTATTTTTTATTCGTCTTTATAGACAAGATATTCAGGTGAAAATTTTTACGTGCGATCTGCACAACATGAAGAACGTTACTAAAAGTTTTGATGAGTTTTCGAGACAACTTTTTTTTGGGTCGAATATCTAATTTTTTGGTCTAATGTTATTTAAAACGGTTTCGAGTTAAACGATATCAATTTTCAAGGTGTCAATTTCAGCAATTTTATTGGTTCATATCAATCCTGTGGCCCCCGTTAGTGAATGTTTGGCTTTTATTCGAAGAAAACGGTGTGCGTCAGCCTCCGTTGTTGCCGTCAAGTTTTATGATGAAAGACGTTTGTTTATTTTTTATTCGTCTTTACGGGCAAGATATTCGGGTGAAACTTTGTACGGTTGATCTCCACAACATAGAGAACGTACATAAAATTTCATACGAGTTTTTGAGACAACTTTTTTTCAGATGTATCGCAAATATATTGATTTAATGTTAGTAAACGACTTCGAGTTAAACGACGTCAATTTTCGAGGTGTCAATTTCATCCATTTTATTGTTTCATATCAATCCTGTGGTGCCCGTTAGTGAATGTTTGGCTCTTTTTCAAAGAAAACTGTGAGCGTCGGCCTTCGTTGATGCCGTGATATTTATGACGAAAAATATTTTTTATTTTTTATCTGTCATTATAGACTAGATATTCAGGTGAAAGTTTCTACGGCTGATCTCCACAACCTGGAGAATCTACATAAAATTTTTTACGAGTATTCTTGAAAATTTTTTTCTGTCGAATCACTAAATTTTTGGTCTAATTTTCTATTAAACGGCTTCGAGTTAAACGATGTCTATTTTTTAGGTGTCAATTTCATCAATTTTATTATTTCATAACAATCATGTGGTGCCCGTTAGTGAATGTTTGGCTCTTATTCGAAGAAAACGGTGAGCGTCGGCCTCCGTTGATGCCGTGATATTTCTGACAAAAAACGTTTGTTTATTTTTTATCTGTCTTTACGGAAAAGATATTCTGGTGAAAATTTTATGTGCGATCGTCACAACATGAAGAATGTACATAAAAGTTTTGACGAGTTTCCGAGACAACTTTTTTTCGGACGTATGGCTAAGTTTTTGATTTCATGTTCGTAAAAGACTTCGAATTAAACGACGTCAATTTTTGAGGTGTCAATTTCATCAATTTTATTGTTTCATAACAATCCTGTGGTGCCCGTCAGTGAATGTTTGGCTCTGATTCGAAGAAAACGGTAAGCGTCGGCCTCCGTTGATGCCGTGATATTTAGGACAAAAAACGTTTGTTTATTTTTTATTGTCTTTACATACAAGATATTCAGGTGAAAATTTTTATCTACGATCTTCACAACATGAGAAACGTACATAAAAGTTTTGGCGAGTTTTCGAGACAACTTTTTTTCAGACGAACCACTAATTTTTTGGTCAAATGTTATTTAAAACGGCTTCAAGTTAAACGACATTAATTTTCAAGGTATCAATTTCATCAATTTTATCGGTTCACATCAATCCTGTGGCACTCGTTAGTAAATGTTTGGCTTTTATTCGAAAAAAACGATGGGCATCAGTCTCCGTTGATGCCGTGATATTTTATGACGAAAGACGTTTGTTTATTTTTTAGTCGTTTTTATGGACAAGATATTCAGGTGAAAATATTTACGTATGATCTGCACAACATGAAGAACTTACTAAAAGTTTTGACGAGTTTTCGAGACAACATTTTTTCGTTCGAATATCTAATTTTTTGGTCTAATGTAATTTAAAATGGTTTCGAGTTAAACGACATCAATTTTAAAGGTGTCAATTTCAGCAATTTTATTGGTTCATTTCAATCCTGTGGTGCCCCTTGGTGAATGTTTGGCTTTTATTCGAAGAAAACGGTGTGCGTCAGCCTCTGTTGTTGCCGTGATGTTTTATGACGAAAGACATTTGCTTATTTTTTATTCGTCTTTACGGAAAAGATATTCATGTGAAACTTTGTACTTTCGATCTCCACAAGATTAAGGACGCACGTAAAATTTTTGACGAATTTTCTAGAAAGCTTTTTTCGGCCGAATCGCTTATTTTTTGATCTAATGTTTTATTAAACGGCTTCGAGTTAAACGACGTCAATTTTTTAGGTGTCAATTTCATCAATTTTATTGTTTCATAATAATCTTGTGGTGCCCACTAGTGAATGTTTGGCTCTTATTCAAAGAAAACTATGAGCGTCGGCCTCCGTTGATGCCGTGATATTTTTGACGAAAAACATTTGTTTATCTTTTATCTGTCATTATAGACTAGATATTCAGGAGAAAGGTTGTACGGCTGATCTCCACAACCTGGAGAATCTACATAAAATTTTTGACGAGTATTCTTGACAACTTTTTTTCTGCTGAATCACTAATTTTTTGGTCTAATTTTCTATCAAACGGCTTCGAGTTAAACGATGTCTGTTTTCGAGGAGTCAATTTCATCAATTTTATTGGTTCATATCAATCCGCAAGTGTCCGTTAGTGAATATTTGGCTCTTATTCTAAGAAAATAGTGAGCGTCAGCCTCTGTTGATTCCGTGACATCTATGACGAAAAACGTTTGTTTATTTATATCCGTTTTTATGGAGATATTCAGGTGAAACTTTGTTCGTCCGATCTGCACAACATAGAGAAGGTACATAAAATTTTTTACGAGTTTTCGAGACAACATTTTTCGGACGTATCGCTAAGTTTTTGATTTAATGTTAGTAAACGACTTCGAGTTAAACGACGTCAATTTTCGAGGTGTCAATTTCATCAATTTTATTGTTTCATAACAATCCTGTGGTGGCCGTTAGTGAATGTTTGGCTCTTATTCGAAGAAAACGGTGAGCGTCGGCCTTCGTTAATGCCGTGATTTTATGAGAAAAAACGTTTGTTTATTTTCCATCTGGCTTTATGGACAAGATATTCAAGTGAAATTTTTTATGTACGATCTTCACAACATGAAGAACTTACACAAAAGTTTTGACGAGTTTTCGAGACAACTTTTTTTCGGACGTATCGCTAAGTTTTTTATTTAATGTTAGTAAACGACTTCGAGTTAAACGACGTTAATTTTCGAGGTGTCAATTTCATCAATTTTAGTGTTTCATAACAATCCTGTGGTGCCTGTTAGTGAATGTTTGGCTCTTATTCGAAGAAAACGGTGAGCGTCGGCCTCCGTTGATGCCGTGATATTTATGACAAAAAACGTTTGTTTATTTTTTATCTATCTTTACGGACAAGACATTCAGGTGAAAATTTTTATGTACGATTTTCACAACATGAAGAACGTACACAAAAGTTTTGATGAGTTTTCGAGACAACTTTTTTTCATACGCATCGCTAAGTTTTTTATTTAATGTTAGTAAACGACTTCGAGTTAAACGACGTCAATTTTCGAGGTGTCAATTTAATCAATTTTATTGTTTCATAACAATCCTGTGGTACCCATTAGTGAATGTTTGGCTCATATTGGAAGAAAACGGTGAGCGTCGGCCTCTGTTGATGCCGTGATATTTATGACAAAAAACGTTTGTTTATTTTTTATCCGTCTTTACGGACAAGAAATTCAGGTGAAAATTTTTATGTACGATCTTCACAAGATGAAGAACGTACATAAAAGTTTTGTCGAGTTTTCGAGACAAATTTTTTTTAGGCGAATTGCTAATTTTTTGGTCAAATTTTATTCAAAACGGCTTCGAGTTAAACGACATTAATTTTCAAAGTGTCAATTTTATCAATTTTATTGGTTCATTTCAATCCTGTGGCACTCGTTAGTTAATATTTGGCTTTTATTCGGAGAACAGGATGGGCGTCAGTCTCCGTTAAAGCCGCGATATTTTATGACAAAAGACGTTTGTTTATTTTTTATTCGTCATTACGGACAAGATATCCAGGTGAAAAATTTTACGTACGATCTGCACAACATGAAGAATGTTACTAAAAGTTTTGACGAGTTTTGGAGACAACTTTTTTTCGGTCGGATATCAAATTTTTTGTCTGATGTTATTTAAAACGGCTTCGAGTTAAACAATATCAATATTCAAGGTGTCAATTTCAGCAATTTTATTGGTTCATATGAATCATGTGATGCCCGATAGGGAATGTTTGGCTTTTATTCGAAGAAACGGTGGGTATCAGCCTCCGTTGTTGCCGTGATATTTTATGACGAAAGACGTTTGTTTATTATTTATCCTTCTTTACGGACAAGATATTTAGGTGAAACTTTGTCTGTCCGATCGCCACAATATAGAGAAGGCGCATAAAACTTTTGACGAGTTTTCGAGACAACTTTTTTTCGGACGTATCGCTATGTTTTTTATTTAATGTTAGTAAACGACTTCGAATTAAACGACGTCAATTTTCGAGGTGTCAATTTCATCAATTTTATTGTTTCATAACAATCCTGTAGTGCTCGTTAGTGAATGTTTTGCTCTTATTCGAAGAAAACGGTGAGCGTCGGCCTCCGTTGATGCCATGATGTTTATGACAAAAAACGTTTGTTTATTTTTTATCTGTCTTTACGGACAAGATATTCAGGTGAAAATTTTTATGTACGACCTTTACAACATGAAGAATGTACAAAAAAGTTTTGACGAGTTTTCGAGACAACTTTTTTTCGGACGAATTGCTAATTTTTTGGTCAAATGTTATTTAAAATGGCTTCGAGTTAAACGACATTAATTTTCAAGGTGTCAATTTCATCAATTTTATTGGTCATATCAATCCTGTGGCACTCGTTAGTAAATGTTTGGCTTTTATTCGAGGAAAACGATGGGCGTCAGCCTCCGTTGATGTCGTGATATTTTATGACGAAAGACGTTTGTTTATTTTTTATTCGTCTTTACGGACAAGATATTCAGGTGGAACTCTGTACGGCTGATCTCCACAACATAGAGAAAGCAAATAAAATTTTTTACGAGTTTTTGACACAACTTTTTGTCGACTGTATCGCTAATTTCTTGATTTAATGTTAGTAAACGACTTTGAGTTAAACGACGTCAATTTTCGGGGTGTCAATTTCATTAATTTTATTGTTTCATATAAATCATGTGGTGCCCGTTAGTGAATGTTTAGCTCTTATTCAGGAAAACTGTGAGCGTTGGCCTCCGTTGATCCCGTGGCATCTATGATGAAAAATGTTTGTTTATTTTCTATCCATCTTTACGGACAAGATATTCAGGTGAAACTTTGTACGGCTGATCTCCAAAACATGGAGAATATACATAAAATTTTTGACGAGTATTCAAGAAAACGTTTTTCGACTGAATCACTAATTTTTTTGTCTAATTTTATATTAAACAGTTTCGAGTTAAACGACGTTAATTTTCGAGGTGTCAATTTCAACAATTTTATTGGCTCATATAAATCCTCAGGTGTTCGTTAGTGAATGTTAGGCTCTTATTCGAAGAAAACAGTGAGCAACAACCTCCGTTGATGCCGATATTTATGACGAAAAACGTTTGTTTATTTTTTTTCCTTCTTTGCGGACAAGATATTCTGGTGAAACTTTGTCCGTCCAATCTCCACAACATAGAGAAGGTACATAAAATTTTTGACGAGTTTTCGAGACAACTTTTTTTCGGAAGTATCGCTAGGTTTTTTATTTAATGTTAGTAAACGATTTCGAGTTAAACGACGTCAATTTCATCAATTTTATTGTTTCATAACAATCCTGTGGTGCCTGTTAGTGAATGTTCTCTTATTCAAAGAAAACGGTGAGCGTCGGCCTCTATTGATGCGTGATATTTATGACGAAAAACGTTTGTTTATTTTTTATTTGTCTTTAAGGACTAGATATTCTAGTGAAATTTTGTACGGCTGATCTCCACAACCCAGAGAATCTACATAAAATTTTTGACGAGTATTCGAGGCAACTTTTTTTCGGCCGAATAACTAATTTTTTGGTCTAATTTTATATTAAACGGCTTCGAGTTAAACGACTTCAATTTTCGAGGTGTCAATTTCATCAATTTTATTGGTTCATATAAATCCTCAGGTGTCCGTTAGTGAATATTTGGCTCTTATTCGAAGAAAACAGTGAGCGTCAGCCTCCGTTGATCCCGTGACATCTATGACGAAAAACGTTCGTTTATTTTCTATCTGTCTTTACGGACAAGATATTCAGGTGAAACTTTGTACAGTTGATCTCCACAATGTGGAGAATGTACATAAAATTTTTTACGAGTATTCGAGACAACACTTTTTCGGCCAAATCACTAATTTTTTTGTCTAATTTTATATTAAACGGTTTGGAGTTAAACGACGTCAATTTTCGAGGTGTCACTTTCAACAATTTTATTGGCTCATATCAATCCTCAGGTGTCCGTTAGGGAATGTTAGGCTCTTATTCGAAGAAAACAATGAGCGTCAGCCTCTGTTGATGCCGTGATATTTATAACGAAAAATGTTTGTCTATTTTTTATCATTATTTGCGGACAAGATATTCAGGTGAAACTTTGTCCGTCTGATCTCAACTACATAGAGAAGGTACATAAAATTTTTGACGAGTTTTCGAGACAACTTTTTTTCGGATGAATCGCTAAGTTTTTGATTTAATGTTAGTAAACGACTTCCAGTTAAACGACGTCAATTTTCGAGGTGTCAATTTCATCAATTTTATTGTTTCATAACAATCCTGTGGTGCTCGTTAGTGAATGTTTGGCTCTTATTCGAAGAAAACGGTGGGCTTCAGCCTCCGTTGTTGCCGTGATATTTTATGACGAAAGACGTTTGTTTATTTTTTATTCGTCTTTACGGACAAGATATTCAGGTGAAAATTTTTACGTATGATCTGCACAACATGAAGAACGTTACTAAAAGTTTTGACGAGTTTTTGAGACAACTTTTTTTCGGTCGAATCACTAATTTTTTGGTCTAATGTTATATACAATGGCTTCGAGGTAAATGACGTCAATTTTCAAGATGTCAATTTCATCAATTTTATTTGTTCATATCAATTCTGTGGTGCCCGTTTGTGAATGTTTGGCTCTTATTCAAAGAAAACGGTGGGTCAGCCTCCATTGATGCCGTGATATTTGTTACAAGAAACGTTTGTTTATTTTTTATTCGTCTTTATGGACAAGATATTTAGGTGAACGTTTTTACGTACGATGTAAACAACATGAAGAACATACGTAAAAGTATTGACAAGTTTTTGAGATAACTTTTTTCGGTCGACGCGGTAATTTTTTGGTCTAATGATATATAAAACGGCTTCGAGTTAAACGACGTTAATTTTCAAGGTGTCAATTTCATCAATTTTATTGTTTGATATCAATCCAATGGCACCTGTTAGTGAATGTTTGGCACTTATTCGAAGAAAACGGTGGGCTTCAGCCTCCATTGTTGCCGTGATATTTTATGACGAAAGACGTTTGTTTATTTTTTATTCGTCTTTACAGACAAGATATTCAGGTGAAAATTTTTACGTATGATCTGCACAACATGAAGAACGTTACTAAAAGTTTTGACGAGTTTTTGAGACAACTTTTTTTCGGTCGAATCACTAATTTTTTGGTCTAATGTTTTCTACAACGGCTTCGAGGTAAACGATGTCAATTTTCAATATGTCAATTTCATCAATTCTATTGGTTCATATCAATTCTGTGGTGCCCGTTAGTGAATGTTTGGCTCTTATTCGAAGAAAACAGTGGGCGTCAGCCTCCATTGATGCCGTGATATTTGTTACGAGAAACGTTTGTTTATTTTTTATTCGTCTTTGTGGACAAGATATTTAGGTGAACGTTTTTACATACGATGTAAACAACATGAAGAACATACATAAAAGTTTTGACGAGTTTTTGAGATAACTTTTTTTATGTCGACGCGCTAATTTTTTGATCTAATGATATATAAAACGGCTTCGAGTTAAACAACGTTAATTTTCAAGGTTTCAATTTCATCAATTTTATTGTTTGATATTAATCCTATGGCGCCTGGTAGTGAATGTTTGGCTCTTATTCGAAGAAACCGGTGTGCGTCAGCCTCCATTGTTGCCGTGATATTTTATGACGAAAGACATTTGTTTATTTTTTATTCGTCTTTATGGACAAGATATTCACATGAAACTTTGTACGGCCGATCTCCACAAAATAGAGAATGTACATAAAATTTTTGACGAGTTTTCGAGACAACTTTTTTTCGGCTGCGTCGCTAATTTCTTGATTTAATGTTAGTAAATGACTTCGAGTTAAATGACGTCAATTTTCAAGGTGTCAATTTCATCAATTCTATTGTGTCCTATCAATCCTATGGTGCCCGTTAGTGAATGTTTGGCTCTTATTCGAAGAAAACTGTGACCGTCGGCCTCCGTTGATGCCGTGATATTTATGACAAAAAACGTTTGTTAATTTTTTATGTCTTTATGGACTAGATATTCAGGTGAAAATTTGTGCGGTTGATCTCCACAACCTGGGGAATCTACGTAAAATTTTTGACGAGTATACAAGACAACTTTTTCTCGACCGAATCAGTAATTTTTTGGTCTAATTTTATATTAAACGACTTCGAGTTAAACGACGTCAATTTTTGAGGTGTCAATTTTGTCAATTTTATTGTTTCATAAAAATCCTGTGGTGCACATTAGTAAATGTTTGGCTCTTATTCGAAGAAAACGGTGAGCGTCGGCCTCCGTTGATGCCGTGATATTTATGATAAAAAATATTTGTTTATTTTTTATCCGTCTTTATGGACAAGATATTCAGGTGAAAACTATTATGTACGATCTTCACAATATGAAGAACGTACATAAAATTTTGACGAGTTTTCGAGACAACTTTTTTTCAGATGAATCACTAACTTTGGTATAATGTTATTTAAAACGGCTTCGAGTTAAACAACATTAATTTTCAATGTGTCAATTTCATCAATTTTATTGGTTAATATCAATCCTATGGCACCTGTTAGTGAATGTTTGGCTTTTTTTCAAAGAAAACAATGGGCGTCAGCCTCCGTTGATGCTGTGATATTTTATGACGAAAGACATTTGTTTATTTTTTATTCGTCTTCACGAACAAGATATTTCGGTGAAAATTTTTACGTACAATCTGTACAACATGAAGAATGTACATAAAAGTTTTGACGAGTTTTCGAAACAACTTTTTTTTGGCTGTATCGCTAATTTTTTGATTTAATGTTAGTATACTACTTCGAGTTAAACGACGTCAATTTTTGAGGGGTAATTTCATCATTTTTATTGCTTCATATCAATCCAGTGGTATCTGGTAGTGAATGTTTGGCTCTTATTTAGGGAAAACTGTAAGCGTTAGCCTCCGTTGATGCAGTGATATTTTTGACGAAAAACATTTGTGTATTTTTTATCCTTCTTTACGGACAAGATATTCAGGTGAAAGTTTGTACGGCTGATCTCCAAAACATATAGAACTTACATAAAATTTTTGACGAGTAGTCATGAGAACTTTTTTCGGCCGAATCGCTAATTTTTTGATCTAATGTTATATTAAACGGATTTGTGTTAGATGACGTCAATTTTCAAGGTGTCAATTTCATTAATTTTATTGGTTCATATCAATCCTGTGGTGCCAGTTACTGAATGTTTGGCTCTTATTCGAAGAAAACGGTGTGCGTCAGCATTCGTTGATGCTGTGATATTTACCACGAAAAACGTTTGTTTATTTTTTATTCGTCTTTACGAACAAGATATTCAGGTGAAAGTTTTTACGTACAATCTGCAAAACATGAAGAACGTATATAAAATTTTTCACAAGTTTTCGAGACAACATTTTTATGGCCGTATCGCTAATCTTTTGATTTAATGTTAGTAAACGACTTCTAGTTAAACGACGTCAATTTTTGAGGGGTAATTTCATCATTTTTATTGTTTCATATCAATCCAGTGGTATCCGGTAGTGAATGTTTGGCTCTTATTCAAAGAAAACTATAAGCGTCGCCCTCCGTTGATGAAGTGATATTTATGCCGAAAAACGCTTGGTATTTTTTATCCTTCTTTATGGACAAGATATTCAGGTGAAAGTTTGTACGGCTGATCTCCACAACATATAGAACGTACATAAAATTTTTTACGAGTATTCATGGGAACTTTTTTCGGCCGAATCGCTAGTTTTTTGGTCTAATGTTATATTAAACGACTTTGTGTTAAACGACGTCAATTTTCAAGGTGTCAATCTCATTAATTTTATTAGTTCATATCAATCATGTGGTGCTAGTTAGTGAATGTTTGGCTCTTATTCGAAGAAAACGGTGTGCGTCAGCCTTCGTTGATGCTGTGATATTTATGATGAAAAACGTTTGTTTATTTTTTATTCATCTTTACGGAGAAGATATTCAAATGAAAGTTTTTACGTACGATATGCACAACATGAAGAACGTACATAAAAGTTTTGACGAGTTTTTTAGACAACTTTTTTCCGATCAAATCGCTAATTTCTTGGTCTTATGTTATATTAAACTGCTTCGAGTTAAATGACATTAATTGTCAAAGTGTCAATTTCATCAATTTTATTGGTTCATGTCAATCCTCTGGCGCCTGTTAGTGAATGTTTGGCTCTTATTCGAAGAAAACGGTGGGCTTCAGCCTCCGTTGATGCCGTGATATTTATGACAAAAACGTTTGTTTATTTTTTATTCGTCTTTACGGACAAAATATTCAGGTGAAACTTTGTCCGTCTAATCTCCACAACATAGAGAACGTACATAAATTTTTTGACGAGTTTTCGAGACAAATTTTTTCGGCCATATCGCTAATTTTTTTATTTAATGTTAGTAAACGACTTAGAGATAATCAACGTCAATTTTCGAGGTGTGAATTTCATCAATTTTACTGTATCATATCAATCCCGTGGTGCCCGTTAGTGAATGTTTCAGTCTTATTCAAAGAAAACCGTGAGCGTCAGCCTCTGTTGATGCCGTGATATTTATGACGAAAAATGTGTGTTTATTTTTTATCCGTCTTTACGGACAAGATATTCCGGTGAAAGTTTGTACGGCTGACCTCCACAGCATGGAGAATGAGCATAAAATTTTTTACGAGTATTGGAGACAACTTTTTTCGGCCGAATCACTAATTTTTTGTTCTAATTTTATATTAAACGGTTTCGATTTATAAAACATCAATTTTCGAGGTGTCAATTTCAACAATTTTATTGGCTCATATCAATCCTCAGGTGTTCGTTAGTGAATGTTAGTCTTTGATTCGAAGAAAACGGTGAGCGTCAGCCTCCGTTGATGTCGTGATATTTATGACGAAAAACGTTTGTTTATTTTTTATCCTTCTTTACGGACAAGATATTCAGTTGAAACTTTGTCCGTCCGATCTCCACAACATAGAGAACGTACATAAAATTTTTAACGAGTTTTCGAGACAACTTATTTCGGACGTATTGCTAAGTTTTTTATTTAATGTTAGTGAACGACTTCAATTTAGATGACGTCAATTTTCGAGGTGTCAATTTCATCAATTTTATTGTTTCGTAACAATCCTGTAGTGCCCGTTAGTGAATGTTTGGCTTTTATTCGAAGAAAAGTATAGGCGTCAGCCTCCGTTGATGCCGTGATATTTTATGACGAAAGACGTTTGTTTATTTTTTATTCGTCTTTAAGGACAAGATATTCAGGGGAAAATTTTTACGTACAATCTGCACAACTTGAAGAACGTTACTAAAAGTTTTGACGAGTTTTCGAGAAAACTTTTTTCGGTCAAATATCTTATTTTTTGGTCTAATGTTATTTAAAATGGTTTCGAGTTGAACGACATCAATTTTCAAGGTGTCAATTTCAGCAATTTTATTGGTTCATATCAATCCTGTGGCGCCCGTTAGTGAATGTTTGGCTTTTATTCGAAAAAACGGTGTGCGTCAGCCTCCGTTGTTGCTGTGATGTTTTATGACGAAAGACGTTTGTTTATTTTTTATTCGTCTTTACGGACAAGATATTCAGGTGAAACTTTGTACTTCCGATCTCCACAAGATTAAGGACGTACATAAAATTTTTGACGAATTTTCTAGAAAGCTTTTTTCGGCCGAATCGCTTATTTTTTGATCTAATGTTATATTAAACGACTTCGAGTTAAACGACATCAATTTTTGAGGTGTCAATTTCATCAATTTTATTGTTTCATATTAATCCTGTGGTGCCCGTTAGTGAATGTTTGGCTCTTATTCAAAGAAAACTGTGAGCGTCGGCCTCCGTTGTTGCCTTGATATTTATGACGAAAAACGTTTGTTTTATTTTTTATTCGTCTTTACGGACAAGATATTCAGGTGAAACTTTGTCCATCCGATCTCCACAACATAGAGAACGTACATAAAATTTTTGATGACTTTTCGAGACAAATGTTTTCGACCGTATCGCTAATTTTTTTATTTAATGTTAGTAAACGACTTGGAGATAAACGACGTCAATTTTTGAGGTGTGAATTTCATCAATTTTATTGTTTCATATCAATACCGTGGTCCCCGCTAGTGAATGTTTCGCTCTTATTCAAAGAAAACCGTGAGCGTCGACCTCCGTTGATGCCCTGAAATTTATGACGAAAAACTTTTGTTTATTTTTTATCCGTCTTTACGGACAAGAGATTCAGGTGAAAGTTTGTACGGCTGATCTCCACAGCAAGGAGAATGTGCATAAAATTTTTGACGAGTATTCGAGACAACTTTTTTTGACCGAATCACTAATTTTTTTGTCTAGTTTTATATTAAACGGTTTTGAGTTAAACAACGTCAATATTTGAGGTGTCAATTTCAACAATTTTATTGGCTCATATCAATCCTCAGGTGTCCGTTAGTGAATGTTAGGCTTTGATTCGAAGAAAACGGTGAGCGTCAGCCTCCGTTGATGCCGTGATATTTATGACGAAAAATGTTTGTTTATATTTTATCCTTCTTTACGGACAAGATATTCAGGTGAAACTTTGTCCGTCCGATCTCCACAACATAGAGAACGTACATAAAATTTTTGACGAGTTTTCGAGACAACTTTTTTTTGGCTAATTTCTTGATTTAATGTTAGTAAACAGCTTCGAGTTAAACGACTTCAATTTTCGAGGTGTCAATTTCATCAATTTTATTGGTTCATATCAATCCTCTGGCACCCGTTAGTGAATGTTTGGCTCTTATTCGAAGAAAACGGTGAGCGTCAGCCTCCATTGATGCCGTGAAATTTATTAAGAAAAACGTTTGTTTATTTTTTCTCCGTCTTTACGGACAAGATATTTAGGTGAAACATTGTCCGTCCGATCTGCAGAACATGAAGAACGTACATAAAAGTTTTGAAGAGTTTTCGAGATGACTTTTTTTCGACCGAATCGCTAATTTTCTGGTCTAATTTTATATTAAACGGCATCGAGTTAAACGACGTTAATATTCGAGTTGTCAATTTCATCGATTTTATTTGTTCATATCAATCCTCTGGTTCCCGTTAGTGAATGTTTGGCTCTTATTCGAAAAAAATGGTGAGCGTCGGACTCCGTAAATACCATGATATTTATGCCGTTTGTTTATTTTTTATCCGTCTTTACGGACAAGATATTCAAGTGAAACATTGAGAACTCCACAACGTGAGGAACGTACGTAAAATTTCTGATGAGTTTCGTGCAAAACTTTTTTTCGGCCGAATCACTAATTTTTTTGTCTAATTTTATATTAAACGAATTCGAGTGAAACGACGTCAATTTTCTATGTGTCAATTTCATCAATTATATTAGTTCATATCAATCCTCAAGTGTCTATTAGTGAATATTTGTCTCTTATTCGAAGAAAACAGGGAACGTCAGCCTCCGTTGATGCTGTGATATTTATGACGAAAAAGTTTGTTTATTTTTAATCCGTCTTTACGGACAAGATACTCAGGTGCATATTTTACGTACGATATTCATAACATGAAGAATATACATAAAAGTTTTGATGAGTTTTTGAGACAAATTTTTTTCGGTCGAATCGCTAATTTTTTGGTCTAATATTATATAAAACGGCTTCGAGTTAAACGACGTCAATTTTCGAGTTGTTAATTTCATCAATTTTATTTGTTCATATCAATCCTCTGGTTGCCGTTAGTGAATGTTTGGCTCTTATTCAAAGAAAACAGTGAGCGTCGGCCTCCGTTGATGCCATGATACTTATGACCAAAAATGTTTGTTTATATTTTATCCGTCTTTACAGACAAGATATTCAGGTGAAACTTTGAGATTTCCACAACATGAAGAACTTACGTAAAATTTTTGATGAGTTTCGTGACAGCTATTTTTCAGCCGAATCATTAATTTTTTGGTCTAATTTTATATTAAACGGATTTGAGTGAAATGACGTCAATTTTCGATGTGTCAATTTCATCAGTTTTATTGGCTCATATGAATCCTCATGTGTCCGTTAGTGAATATTTGGCTCTTATTCGCAGAAAATGGTGAGCGTCAGCCTCCGTTGATGCCGTGATATTTATGAAGAAAAATGCTTGTTTATTTTTTATCCGTCTTTACGAAGAAAATATTCAGATGAAAGTTTTTACATACGAACTTCACAACATGAAGAACGTACATAAAAGTTTAGACGAGTTTTCGAGACAACTTTTTTTCGGTTGAATCACTAATTTTTTGGTGTGATGTTATGTAAAACGGCTTCGAGTGAAACGACGTAAATATTCGAGGTTTAAATTCCATCAATTTTATTTGTTCATATCAATCCTCTTGCGCCTGTTAGTGAATGTTTGGCTCTTATTCGAAGAAAACGGTGAGCATCAGCTTCCGTTGATGCAGTGAAATTTATGACGAAAAACGTTTGTTTATTTTTCATCCGGCTTTACGGACAAGATATTCAGGTGAAACATTGTTCGTCCGATATTCGCAACATGAAGAACGTACGTAAAAGTTTTGACGAGTTTTCGAGACAACATTTTTTCGACCGAATCGCTTATTTTTTGGTCTAATGTTATATTAAACGATTTTCATGTCAAACAACGTCAATTTTCTAGGTGTCAATTTCATCAATTTTATTAGTTCATATCAATACTCTGGTTCCCGTTAGTGAATGTTTGGCTCTTATTCGAAGAAAACAATGAGCGTCGGCCTCCGTTGATGCCATGATATTTATGACAAAAAACTTTTGTTTATTGTTTATCCATCTTTACGGACAAGATATTCAAGTGAAAATTTTACGTACGATCTTCACAACATGAAGAACATGAAGAACGTACATAAAAGTTCTGCCGAGTTTTTGAGACAACTTTTTTTCGGTCGAATAGCTAACTTTTTGGTCTAATGTAATATAAAACGGCTACGAGTTCAACGACGTCAATTTTCGAGGTGTCAATTTTTAATCAATTTTATTGGTTCATATCAATCCTCTGGCGCCCGTAAGTGAATGGTTGGCTCTTATTCGAAGAAAACGGTGAGCGTCAGCTTCCGTTGATATAGTGAAATTTATGACGAAAAACGTTTGTTTACTTTTTATCCGTCTTTACGGACAAGATATTCAGGTGAAACATTGTCCATCCGATCTCCACAACATGAAGAACGTACGTAAAAGTTTTGACGAGTTTTTAAGACAACTTTTTTTTGACCGAATCGCTAATCTTTTGGTGTAATTTTATATTAAACGGCTTCGAGTTAAACGATGTCAATATTCGAGGTCTCAATTTCATCAATTTTATTTGTTCATATCAATCCTCTTGTTCCCGTTAGTAAATGTTTGGCTCTTATTCGAAGAAAACGGTGAGCGTCAGCTTCCGTTGATGCAGTGAAATTTATGACGAAAAACGTTTGTTTATTTTTATCCGGCTTTACGGACAAGATATTTAGGTGAAACATTGTTCATCCGATCTCCACAACATGAAGAACGTACGTAAAAGTTTTGACGAATTTTCAAGGCAACTTTTTTTTCGACCGAATCGCTAATTTTTTTGGTGTAATTTTATATTAAACAGCTTTGAGTGAAACGACGTCAATATTCAAGGTGTCAATTTTATTTGTTCATATCAATCCTCTAGTTCCCATTAGTGAATGTTTGGCTCTTATTCGAAGGAAACGGTGACCGTCGGCCTCCGTTGATGCCATGATATTTATGACAAAAAACGTTTGTTTATTTTTTATCTGTCTTTACGGACAAGATATTCTATAGAAACTTTGAGATCCCCCCACCATGAAGAATGTACATAAAATTTTTGATGAGTTTCGTGACAACTTTTTTTCGGCCAAATTACTAATTTTTTGGTGTAATTTTATATTAAACGGATTCGAGTGAAACGACGACAATTTTCGATGTGTCAATTTCATCAATTTTAATGGTGCATATCAATCCTCAGGTGTCCGTTAGTGAATATTTGGATCTTATTCGAAGAAAATGGTGAGCGTCAGCCTCCGTTGATGCCATGATACTTATGACGAAAAATGTTTGTTTATTTTTTATCTGTCTTCACGGACAAGATATTCAGGTGAAAATTTTTACGTACGATCTTCACAACATGAAGAATGTACCTAAAAGTTATGACGAGTTTTCGAGATAACTTTTTTCTGTCAAATCGCTAATTTTTTTGTCCAATGTTATATAAAACGGCTTCGAGTTAAACGACGTCAATTTTCGAGGTGTCAATTTCATCAGTTTTATTGGTTCATATCAATCCTCAGGTGTCCGTTAGTGAATGTTTGGCTCTTATTCGAAGAAAACGGTGAGCGTCGGCCTCCGTTGATGTTGTGATATATATGACGAAAAATGTTTGTTTATTTTTTATCCGTCTTTACAGACAAGATATTCAGGTGAAACTTTGTACGTTCGGTTTCCGCAACATTGAGAACATATATAAAATTTTTGACGAGTTTCCAAGATAATTTTTTTCCGCCGTATCGGCAATTTTATGGTCTAATGTTATATTAAATGGCTTCGAATTAAAATACGTCAATTTTCGAGGTGTTAATTTAATCAGTTTTATTGGTTCATATCAATCCTCAGGTGTCCGTTAGTGAATGTTTGGCTCTTATTCGACGAAAACGGTGAGGGTCGGCCACCGTTGATGCGATGATACTTATGATAAAAAACGTTTGTTTATTTTTTATCCGTCCTTACGGACAAGATATTCAGGTGAAACTTTGTACGTTCGATCTCCACAACATTAAGAATGCACATAAAATTTTTGACGAGTTTTCGAGACAACTTTTCTTCGCCCGATTCGCTAATTTTTGGGTCTAATGTTTTAGTAAACGGCTTCGAGTTAAACGATGTCAATTTTTGAGGTTTCAATTTTATCAGTTTTATTGGTTCATATCAAACCTCAGGTGTTCGTTAGTGAATGTTTGACCCTTATTCGAAGGAAACAGTGATCGTGGGCTTCCGTTGTTGCCGTGATATTTATGACGAAAAACGTTTGTTTATTTTTTATCCGTCTTTACGGAAAGGATATTCAGGTGAAAGTTTGTGCGTCCGATCTACACAACATGAAGAACGCACATAAAATTTTTTACGAGTTTCCTAGACAACTATTTTTTGGTCCGAATCGTTAATTTTTTGGTCTAATATTATATTAAACGGCTGCGAGTTAAACGACGTCAATTTTCGAGGTGTCAATTTCATTAGTTTTATCGGTTCATATCAATCCTCAGGTGCCCGTTAGTGAATGTTTGGCTCTTATTCGAAGAAAACGGTGAGCGTCGGCCTCCGTTGATGTTGTGATATATATGACGAAAAATGTTTGTTTATTTTTTTATCCGTCTTTACAGACAAGATATTCAGGTGAAACTTTGTACGTTCGGTTTCCGCAACATTGAGAACATATATAAAATTTTTGACGAGTTTCCGAGACAATTTTTTTCCGCCGTATCGGTATTTTTTTGATCTAATGTTATATTAAATGGCTTCGAATTAAAATAAGTCAATTTTTGAGGTGTTAATTTAATCAGCTTTATTGGTTCATATCAATCCTCAGGTGTCCGTTTGTGAATGTTTTGCTCCTGTTGGACGAAAATGGTGAGCATCGGCCACCGTTGATGGGTGATATTTTTTACGAAAAACGTTTGTTTATTTTTTATCTATCCTTACGGACAAGATATTCAGGTGAACCTTTGTATGTTCGATCTCCACAACGCTAAGAACGTACATAAAATTTTTGGCGAATTTTCGAGACAACTTTTTTTCGGCCGAATCTCTAATTTTTTGGTCTAATGTTATATTAAACGGCTTCGAGTTAAACGACTTCAATTTTCGAGGTGTGAATTTCATCAGTTTAATTGGTTCATATAAATCCTCAGTGGTCGCTTAGTCAATATTTGGCTCCTATTGCACGAAAACTGTGAGCGTCGGCCACTATTGATGCGATGATATTTTTGACGAAAAACGTTTGTTTATTTTTTATCCGTCCTTACGGACAAGATATTCGGGTGAAACTTTGTACGTTCGATCTACTCAACATTAGGAATGTACACAAAATTTTTGACGAGTTTTCGAGACAACTTTTTTTTCGGCCGAATCGCTAATTTTTTGCTCTAATGTTATATTAAACGGCTTAGACTTAAACGACGTCAATTTTCGAGGTGTGAATTTCATCATTTTAATTGGTTCATATCAATCCTCAGTGGTCGCTTAGTCAATATTTGGCTCCTATTGCACGAAAACTGTGAGCGTCGGCCACTGTTGATGCGATGATATTTTTGACGAAAAACGTTTGTTTATTTTTTATCCATCCTTACGGACAAGATATTTAGGTGAAACTTTGTACGTTCGATCTCCTCAACATTAGGAACGTACACAAAAATTTTTTGACGAGTTTTCGAGACAACTTTTTTTCGGCCGAATCGCTAATTTTTTGGTCTAATGTTATATTAAACGGCTTCGAGTTAAACGACGTCAATTTTCGAGGTGTGAATTTCATCAGTTTAATTGGTTCATATCAATCCTCAGGTGTCGCTTAGTGAATGTTTGGCCCCTTTTGCACAAAAACGGTGAGCGTCGGCCGCCGTTGATGCGATGATATTTTTGACGAAAAACGTTTGTTTATTTTTTATCCGTCCTAACGGACAAGATATTCCGGTGAAACCTTGTACGTTCGATCTCCACAACATTAAGAACGTATATAAAATTTTTGACGATTTTTCGAGACAACTTTTTTTCGGCCGAATCGCTAATTTTTTGGTCTAATGTTATATTAAACGGCTTCGAGTTAAACGACGTCAATTTTCGAGGTGTGAATTTCATCAGTTTAATTGGTTCATATCAATCCTCAGTGGTCGCTTAGTGAATATTTGGCTCCTATTGCACGAAAACAGAGTGCGTCGGCCACCGTTGATGCGGTGATATTTTTGACGAAAAACGTTTGTTTATTTTTTATCCGTCCTTACGGACAAGATATTCAGGTGAAACTTTGTACGTTCAATCTCCTCAACATTAGGAACGTGCACAAAATTTTTAACGAGTTTTCCAGACAACTTTTTTTCGGCCGAATCGCTAATTTTTTGCTCTAATGTTATATTAAACGGCTTAGAGTTAAACGACGTCAATTTTTGAGGTGTGAATTTCATCAGTTTAACTGGTTCATATCAATCTTCAGTGGTTGCTTAGTGATTATTTGGCTCCTATTGCACGAAAACGGTGAGCGTCGGCCACCGTTGATGCGATTATATTTTTGACGAAAAAAGTTTGTTAATTTTTTATCCGTCCTTACGGACAAGATATTCAGGCGAAACTTTGTACGTTCGATCTCCTCAACATTAGGAACGTACACAAAATTTTTGACGAGTTTTCGAGACAACTTTTTTTCGGCCGAATCTCTAATTTTTTGGTCTAATGTTATATTAAACGGCTTCGAGTTAAACGACGTCAATTTTCGAGGTGTGAATTTCATCAGTTTCATTTGTTCATATCAATCCTCAGTGGTCGCTTAGTGAATATTTGGCTCCTATTGCACGAAAACGGTGAGCGTCGGCCAACGTTGATGCGGTGATATTTTCGACGAAAAACGTTTGTTTATTTCTTATCCGTCCTTACGGACAAGATATTCAGGTGAAACTTTGTACGTTCGATCTCCTCAACATTAGGAACGTACACAAAATTTTTAACGAGTTTTCGCGACAACTTTTTTTCGGCCGAATCTCTAATTTTTTGGTCTAATGTTATATTAAACGGCTTCGAGTTAAACGACTTCAATTTTCGAGGTGTGAATTTCATCAGTTTAATTGGTTCATATCAATCCTCAGTGGCCGCTTAGTCAATATTTGGCTCCTATTGCACGAAAACTGTGAGCGTCGGCCACTGTTGATGCGATGATACTTTTGACGAAAAACGTTTGTTTATTTTTTATCCGTCCTTACGGACAAGATATTCAGGTGAAACTTTGTACGTTCGATCTCCTCAACATTAGGAACGTACACAAAATTTTTGACGAGTTTTCGAGACAACTTTTTTTCGGCCGAATCGCTAATTTTTTGCTCTAATGTTATATTAAACGGCTTAGACTTAAACGACGTCAATTTTCGAGGTGTGAATTTCATGAGTTTAATTGGTTCATATCAATCCTCAGTGGTCGCATAGTGAATATTTGGCTCCTATTGCACGAAAGCAGAGTGCGTCGGCCACCGTTGATGCGGTGATAGTTTTGACGAAAAACGTTTGTTTATTTTTTATCCGTCCTTACGGACAAGATATTCAGGTGAAACTTTGTACGTTCAATCTCCTCAACATTAGGAACGTACACAAAATTTTTTACGAGTTTTCCAGACAACTTTTTTTCGGCCGAATCGCTAATTTTTTGCTCTAATGTTATATTAAACGGCTTAGAGTTAAACGACGTCAATTTTCGAGGTGTGAATTTCATCAGTTTAACTGGTTCATATCAATCTTCAGTGGTTGCTTAGTGATTATTTGGCTCCTATTGCACGAAAACGGTGAGCGTCGGCCACCGTTGATGCGATTATATTTTTGACGAAAAAAGTTTGTTAATTTTTTATCCATCCTTACGGACAAGATATTCAGGCGAAACTTCGTATGTTTGATCTCCTCAACATTAGGAACGTACACAAAATTTTTGACGAGTTTTCGAGACAACTTTTTTTCGACCGAATTGCTAATTTTTTGGTCTAATGTTATATTAAACGGGTTCGAGTTAAACGACGTCAATTTTCGACGTGTGAATTTCATCAGTTTAATTGGTTCATATCAATCCTCAGTGGTTGCTTAGGGAATATTTGGCTCCTATTGCACGAAAACAGTGTGCGTCGGCCACCGTTGATGCGGTGATATTTTCGACGAAAAACGTTTGTTTATTTCTTATCCGTCCTTACGGACAAGATATTATGATGAAACTCTGTACGTTCGATCTCCTCAACATTAGGAACGTACAAAAAATTTTTAACGAGTTTTCGCGACAACTTTTTTTCGGCCGAATCTCTAATTTTTTGGTCTAATGTTATATTAAACGGCTTCGAGTTAAACGACTTCAATTTTCGAGGTGTGAATTTCATCAGTTTAATTGGTTCATATCAATCCTCAGTGGTCGCTTAGTGAATATTTGGCTCCTATTGCACGAAAACGGTGAGCGTCGGCCACCGTTGATGCGGTGATATTTTCGACAAAAAACTTTTGTTTATTTCTTATCCGTCCTTACGGACAAGATATTCAGGTGAAACTTTGTACGTTCGATCTCCTCAACATTAGGAACGTACACAAAATTTTTGACGAGTTTTCGAGACAACTTTTTTTCGGCCGAATCGCTAATTTTTTGGTCTAATGTTATATTAAACGGCTTCGAGTTAAACGACGTCAATTTTCGAGGTGTGAATATCATCAGTTTAATTGGTTCATATCAATCCTCAGTGGTCGCTTAGTGAATATTTGGCTCCTATTGCACGAAAACGGTGAGCGTCGGCCACCGTTGATGCGGTGATATTTTCGACAAAAAACGTTTGTTTATTTCTTATCCGTCCTTACGGACAAGATATTCAGGTGAAACTTTGTACGTTCGAAGTCCTCAACATTAGGAACGTACACAAAATTTTTGACGAGATGAGAAGTGATAATGGGGAGAGAATTTAACAACCAAGATTTTACAAAACTATGTATTGATTTTTTGCATAACACAAATTTTTTCGGCCGTTAAAAACCCCACAACAAAATGGTGTTGTAGAAAGGAAAATTGTACTTTACAAGAAATGGTAAGATCAATACTTTGTGAAAAACTTCCTACCTAAATATTTTTGGGCCGAGACTCAGTTAACACCGCTTGCTAAGTTATGAATCGTGTTCTCTTGAGACCTTTTTTTAAATAAAACTCATTTTGCATTTTTGACAAACTCCCTCAATTGGCTACTTCAAAGTTTTTGGATGTTCGTATTTTATCTTAAACACCAAGGACAATCTTGGAAAATTTGATAGAAAATCCGATGAGGGAATTTTTTCTTGGCTACTTTTCAAACAAAAAGGCCTACGGAATTTACAAAAAAAGAACTTTGTGTGTTGAAGAGTCTGTTTATGTAAACTTTGATGAAACTAACATTTTTGAAAAGAAAGATGATGATGACATAAATAATTCTTTGAGCTACAAACCATTGTATACTCAAGCAATGGAGGAACATGCTAAGGAGGAAGAAAAGATTGAAGAAAAAGAAGAAAATGATCAAGAAGCTCAAAATCTTCCTCAAGATGTGACATATCCAAAGGGACATTCCAAGGATGAAATCATTGGTGACGTATCACAAGGAGTAAGAACAAGAAGGTACTTTATTGACAATTTTGCCTTATTGTCTCAATTTGAGCCTAAATTTATAGTTGATGTCTTGTGTGATGCGTTTTGGATTATTGCTATGGAAGAGGAATTAAATCAATTTAAAAGAAACAAAGTTTGGACTTTAGTCCCAAGACGTCATGATCACCCAATCATTGGCACAAAATGGGTTTTTTAGAAATAAACTAAATGAATTAGAAGAAGTTATTAGAAACAAAGCTAGACTTATTGCCCAAGAATTCAATCAAGAAGAGGGCATAGATTTTGATGAAACTTTTGCTCAAGTTGCTAGACTTGAATCCATAAGGATGCTTTTAGCTTTTGCTTGTTTTAAAGGATTCAATCTTTTTTAAATGGATGTTAAGAGTATTTTTTAAATGGTTATATTAAGGAGGAAGTTTATGTTGGAAAACCTCCCGGTTTTGTACATGAAAATTTTCCAAATTATGCTTAGAAACTTTCAAAGCACTCTATGGTTTAAAAACAAGCTCCAAGAGCTTAGTATGAAAAATTAAGTAGTTTTCTTCTTTCAAACAATTTTTCAAGAGGAGTGGTGGACACTACTCTTTTTATAAAAACCTCTTGTAACAATGATCTTCTTCTTGTCCAAATTTATGTTGCTTGTATTATTTTTTGTGCTACTAATATTTCTTTTTGTGAAGAATTTGCCTCTCTTATGCAAAAATAGTTTGCAATGAGCATGATGGAAGAATTAACTTACTTTCCTGGACTAAAAATTAAACAAACCAAAGAAAGCATCTTCATCAATAAAGAGAAGACAACAAGGAAATTCTCAAGAGATTTGGGATGAGCGACGCAAAAGGCATAGGGATTCCAATGAGCTCATCTTTGAAACTTGATAAAGATGAAAGAGGTGAAAAGGTTGATGAAAAGCAGTATAGAGGTACGATTGGAAGTTTACTTTATTTAACGGCTAGCAGGCCGGATATTGTGTATGTTGTGTGCTTATGTGCTAGATTCCAAGCTTGCCCCAAAGAATCCCATTTAATAACTCTTAAACGTATTTTGAGATATTTAATTTCATCTTATGATTATGGTTTATGGTACACTAAGAAATTTTGTTTTGATATTATTGCCTACATCGATGCGTGATGATGCCGATATAAGGTAGAAAGGAAGAGTACCACTGGGAACTCATCAATTCTGTGAGGATGCTTAGTATCTTTCTACAGACAAGAAGCAATCATGCGTATCCCCTATCGACTCGAGAAGTGGAATATATAGCTTCTTGTTGTTGTTATTGTTGTGCTCAGGTACTTTGGATAAAGCATACTTTGCTTGATTTTGGTCTTGATTTTAAGAACATACCCATTTTATGTGATAACACTAGTGCAATTAATCTTTCTATAAGCCCTGTGCAATATGTAAAAAGTAAACATATTGAAATTAAACATCATTTTGTAAGAGATCATGTTGCAAAAGGAGATGTATTTTTAGACCATATTTGCAATGTAAGATCAAATTGTCGACATTCTTACAAAACCCCTCTCTCGAAGAACGTTTTTTATTATTTGAGAAAATTGTTTGGTATTGGTAAATTACTTGACTAATGCATGTTTTTTGAGTTTTCAAATTTCCTCTTTTTCTTTATTCTTAAGTCCAGAAATTGTACTATAAAATGGGATGACCATTTTAAAAACGGGTCGTCCATTTTTCATTTGAAAATGTCAAAAGTTTTCTTCCCAAAAAGCTGAGACTTTTGGACCACCAAATCGAACGCCTCCAAAAAAATTTGAATGTCCGATTTCTTTTGTTAAAGAAAAATTAGATGACCGTTTTTCAAAATCAATCAACCAATTTCCACTTAAAAGTCGAGTTCAGGGCGTTTTTAAAACCAAAAAGCCCTTATTTTCTTTTCATTTCTTACAACTCTTTCTCACTCTCTCTTCCTTAAACTCTCTCTATAACAAAGCCCGACTATTTCCAAAGTCTGATTCTCTATATTCTTCTTAAATATCTTTAGTTACTCTCTTTCTTAAGTAAGAAAATCATTCAATTCTCTTTCTCAAAACTATCTCTCAAAAACCCTCCTTTCAAAGACCTCCAAAATCGTGAAAGTGAAGAATGCCAATGTTGAAAAAGGTGAGAATATTGAGGAAGGAGGAAGCATCAGAGGAAGAGTAGGAAAAGGAAAAAGAGTGCCATCTTGAGTAAGGGCTCCAGAGAGATTTATCTATGTGAAAGAAGCAGAAATTTGAATAATGGACAAGGAAGAGAAGGAAAATTTCTCCAGGTCACAGAGTGGATTTAACTGACACGGAAGGTATGGAAATCATTCCAAATCTTTCCGATAGTATTGCTTGGGGATCCCTGTTGATTGTTAATGAACTGTTTTTACCCTCGAAATGATTTTTGAATTCTAACTTACATAACGGTAGAATTCAAAGAGTCGGAAATGTAACCCATCAATGGGTACTCTCTAGGGTTGGTGTTAAAGACATTTCATTTGATGATAGATTGCTTAACACTATCTTAGAAATACCTGATGGTGGCATTAGATTTTACACAAAGAATAAGATGTGTTATGACCCTAACCTATATAGTAAAAGAAGATTTGAGGAGATATTCACTAAGGGAGAGGTACTCAAAAGGCATGATAATAGAAATTTGAACAAGCTTGATGCTTATGGTCGAGTACTCCAAAGATATGATCTCAAACATCATCATCCTCAATGTTGGTCAAAAGTCATCCATCACAAACATGCATTCCTTTGTCACGCTAGCACTTTGTGAGCATAGAAGAATGAACTTTGGTTATATGGCAATAAAACATATGCTAGCCACTCAATCATCTTCCACCAAATGCTTGCCATATGGTTGCTTCCTTACAAAAGTCTTTCAATACTTTATACTCAACTTGGTTGGAGTTGGTGATCCCATTGGCGCTGGAAAAATCTACAACAAATATACATTCAAGAGGATAGGATTTGAAAGAAATGAGGAAGGGATGTTAGTTAGAGGTGGACAAGATAGAAGTGATGAAGATAGTAAAGATGATGAAGGAGATGAGGAACAAGAAGAAGTGAATGTGGAGGAAGAGGAAATTGAAGAAGAACTTGAGAAAGAGACTGATAAAAAGGGAAATGAGGCAGAATAAAAGGCGAGAAAGAGCCGAAGAAGGTCTATCATCCGGAGGCGTGAGTCAAATCATGGATATGATAGCTTCCTTGCAAGCATTTATGAACAGTTACTTCGATGCATTAGATGGTTGTTTTGAGGCATTGGATGGAAAAGTCTACAACATTCAAGAGAGGGTTACGAGAATGGAAGCAAGGAATAGAGGTGAAGGAAATTGAAGAGATGACAAAAAGGGAGTAATAAGCTAATTTTATTGGTCTTTTTTCTTTTGTTTAGTTTCAAACTCTTTACTCAATGAACCTCTTTTATTTCTTTTGTTTTGAACTACATTTACTTATAAGTTTGGTGCTTATGAAGCTTTATGCTTTTTGATTAGTTTCAATGGTCTTTCTTTCAATGATCTCCTTTGCTTAGTTTGGAACTCTATGATAAAATCTTAATGATGAGAGTTCCCTTGATCTTTCTTTCAATGATCCCTTATACTCTTTATGCTTTTTTATTTATGACAAAAGGAGGAGAAATTATTTTATGCATATGTTGATGTTGTTTTATAATATAAGATGCATATGTTGTTGGTTATGATATGCATATATTTTAGATGATCTATATGGCTTAATATGGTTGATAATGTCTTAATGACTTGGTGTTGCCTTATGAAGTGAGATGCATATGCTTTGTTGAAAATTGTTTTGATAACTTGAGTTATGTTGCCTTGATGTTTTAAATTGTGTTGGCAGCATACTTGAGTTGCATAAAGTGTTATGCATTATGCCTTATTGCTAACACGTGTTTGAGTTCTCTTGATATTTTTATGCCATATTTGTTGTGAATCATGTCTTTACGAGGAGCTTTAAATTTCTAAACTATTTTTCAAACCTTAGCTTGCTTTCAAAATGAAAAGGGGAGTTCTATCTCTCGCATTTTTACGCTTGGTTCTAAATATTGATCTTTTGAAGCATTTTCTTGGCTAAAACTTGTTCTTTTGTTCTATATAATCACTATCTTGCATCTTTGTTTGTCATAATCAAAAAAGGGAAGATTGTAAGCCCTAAAGGTATGTTTATAATATTTTGATTATGATTAACTTGTGCTTTGCATTAAGTAGAAATAGTTTTATATAGAAGAACAAAAGATGCACAAGAGAAGTCTCAATGGTAATCTACATAGAAGCAAAATATCACTCAAGACAACAAGAGTTTATGAACATGAAGTGGTCAAGTTGAACACCTTGAAGACAAGAAGATTAGTTAGGGGATCCTTAAGGTAACTTTGTAAAACTCCCTAATTAATCTCTTTTATTTTTTATCAAGTAGGATGGCTCCTTGGAAGAAATATCTTTTAATCTACACTTGAAAAACTAAATATTCTCGTAAAGTTTTTTCATGTTTTTAAATGAATTTTTTTATTTTAAAGAGTATCAAAAATACATGTCTTGAAATGTGAAGGAAAGTTCAAATTTTCAAGGAAAACGGTTGTCCAATTTTGATTTCTCAAAATGGAAAAGGGTCATCCGATTTTTTCAAGAGAATGAAAAAAAATCGGTCGTCCCTAGTTTAAAAATCAATCATCCGATTTTTAGAGGTATAAAAAAATCGATCGCCTGCTTTTAAAAAGGGTCATCCAATTTTTAAGTGAATTAAGAAACCAGTCTTCCTATTTTAGAAAGGGTCATCTGATTTTCTGTTTATAAGAAAATCGAACGTCCGATTTTAAAAACCAGTCGTCCGGTTTTCACTTTTACTGTCAAAAAATTACCATTGCTCTAACATTAACGGCTAGTTTTTACCTTCACCTGTAAATTGATTTTTTGATCAGCCATAAATTATCAACCAGTTGAAAAACATTTATTACAAAATTGAAAAGCATTAAAGAGCAATACTTTTAACCTTATTCATCTTACAAAAAGAAAATCTCCTTGGAGCTAAATTTTTTATCATCTTTCAAAGAAGGAGAAAAGGAGGAGCTTGTAGAAATAAATATTGTGTTGTATCTTCCTCTTCTCAAGCTCATTTGGTAATGTTGTTCTATCCTTACTCTTCTTTATTATCTTGTGGTCAAAGGTTTGTGGAAAACTTTTTGGGGGATCCTTTGATAATTTTTGTATTGTTGTATTGTGTAATATTTGAGGTTTTGGTGTAAAACCCTTGAAGGGTGATCCTCATTGTATTTTGTGTAAACAACTTTAAAAATAGTGAATTTGTAAATCCTTGAGTTAGTCTCAAGGTAGTGGATGTAGCTCCTTGAGAGAGTGAACCACTATAAATATCTTGTCGCTTCTCTTTGTGACTTATATTTCCTTTTTATGTTAATTGTATAATCCTCGATCTTGAAAGTGATTGTTTGGTTAGGAATTTTATTAAAAAGAGTTATTAAATTCTTCCTCAAGGAAAATTGCAGATTTTAATTTTTAAAATTGCTTAAAAAATGTTTGATCAAAAGATATATATTCTTCAATCTTGCAAATACTTCTAAGTGGTGTTGATTTTTTCCCACTTTTTATCTTATATTTATGGTTGTAATTGGTACGCTTTTTTTTGTCCATCAACATATGAAATTGTACAACAAAATGGGGAGTATTGAAAGTAAAAGGCATAATGATATTGTATATATAGATAAGAAGAGTTGGCGGTTTGGGAGATGAGTATTAAAGAAAAAGGCATAATGATATTTGTAGCTTTGTGTTGAGATTGTTGTTAAGAAATTAATAACTGTAACTAATTATTTACTTGCAATAAGTGTACTGAAAAAATATTTCACTATTAATCAAGTGAGAAAATAAGTTCAATTTTGTTTATCGTTCAACCCGTTGTTTGTATTTCGCTTAGATTTCCCAAGCAATGACTATTCGGGAATTCATTCACAAAGTTCTCGTCTGTTGTATTCATTTTGATAATGAATCATTACGAGACTTTGAATATCGAGCATATGTAGTTTAATCTTTGAAGTTGATTGTTTTCTTTAAAGATTCAACTTGTTCATATTTAATTTAGAGTTCTCGTGTGTTGACAATTGCTTATTCGTTAACAAAGTTCTGTTATTGCATTGTTGTTTTATATCACTTCGAGTTTTCTCTTGTTATGAATAAATTATAAATCAAAATTTGAATGATTTACTTGTTTGGTAATAATTTAACAATTTGGTTTGTAATAATTCTTTCAAAAAAAAAAAGTTAATGATTATCCAACTATTTGGATAATGAGGGATGAACGGAAAAAGAGTAAGAAATATTATCCATTTTTGTTCAGTTTAGTAGTTTGATGATCTCAAAGGCCATATCTTTGCTTCAAATGAAGCATTTAGGGAGAGTTTTGGTAAATATGTAAAATGATTAGAATAATGAAATGGTTCTAAACATGAATTAGAGTTTAATTAATTGTTCGTTCTTAAGATAATGTTTGAAAGAACATGAAATGAAGAAGAAATTATTGGCCACAATCCAAATCATTTGCATTAAGATAAACAAATAAGAAAGGAAGAAGAGATTTCTTCTATTCATGAATAAAACTTGTCACTTTTGAGATCCTATTAATGGAAAGAAGAGTTTAAGTTAATTAGTTTAAGTTTAAAATTTCATATTATTTTCTTTTTTCTTATAGTTTTGCTTGTGGGGACTTTGGTGGCATATTCTCTATCATATACACGGTTGAGATATGTGTTTTAGTTTAAATATTATTTTACGGGGTAGCCTTGACTCTATAAGTTTTAATATTGTTTTACAGGGGAGTCATGACTCTCTTAGTTTAAATATTGCTTTACGAGGGAGCCCTAACTCTTTCATTTTGTGAATGTGTCTGTTGCCTGTTTGTGTGGCCTGTGTGCCTGGAAAATGTCTATAATACAGGGGAAACTCTGCCGAAATTTTTTTAAACTTATAAAAAACTAAGATTTTTATGTAATGAGTAGCCATAAAACATAAAATGAAACTGTTTTAATGATTATAAGCTTGAGAAATTTATTCGATTTTCGAAAGACTTTTGTTAACTTCCCTTCTCATGTGTTTCTAAATATTATAAATGATTGGACATTTAAATCATTGGTTTTAAAGATTATAAAGATTTTGTGGTACGTCTAAAGATTAAAGATTGTAATAATAACTTAGAATAACAACTAACGACATTTCTCTTAATGATCCTTAGAAGTTATGGAGAATATACTAGATTGTAGTTGGATATTGAGAGAAAGATGGTCCGAGGTTAAAGGTCTTAGAAGTGAATTTATTAATGGGGTAGATTGTTTTGTTTGTCTTTGTCTTGAAACAAACAATGGACATGAAAATAAGATGAGGTATCCCTGTTCAAAGTATAGAAATAAAAAGTTTACATTCCAAAGCTATGAGGGGCATCTTTTGAAGTGGGGTTTTGTGCCTTTATATCAATTGGACAACTCATGGTGAAAAACTGCGGCCACAGGATAAGAAATGTCTTCATGCGGAATTTGCTAGTAAAACAAGGTCAAATATTGGGTAGAAAACTCACAGTCAACGCCGACTGAAAGAAACTCATATCCTGAGATGATATTTGATGCACCCGGCCTAAACTTTTTCTCTCGGGAAGAAATGAATCATAGAGAGCCACCTAATCCTATGGCAAAAAAGTTTTTTTGACATGTTCGGAGAGGTTTGTAGGGGGGGGATATTGTACATGTAGTCAGATCTCTCCAAAGGTTCAGGATTTTTTGTGGGAGGAGTTCCAGGTAAATGAATCAAATTTGAAAGTTTTTTATGGGTTTAGGTTTTTCTATTAATAAATTTAATAATATTATGAATTTTCATTAAATGCAGAAAAAATGTATATGGGACTCGGCCTTATCTATGTCAAAGGTCCAAGATGCTTAGGAGGGTAGAGCAAGCATTCGGATAAGGGGATATGATGGGCAATATTCGGAAAAATGGTAAGCGGCCCTCGTGGATTTAGGAGAGACACTGGCAGATGATGTTAGATTATTAGAAAAGCCCCGAGGTTTCTAGCCCTATCCTACAAGAAAAAGAAGAATAGCAATCGTGGGATGGGGGACGGATGGAGACCCAGTAAATACACCAGTGGGTCCGTTTTCTTCATCGACTCTCTCTCGAAGATATTAAATTTCGTTAATATTACCTTTTTAAGTTAGTTAATTGTAAATTTTATATAGTATATATTATTCTTTTGCAGCAAGCGATATCAGTTGAGTGATTCTTAAGGAGCAAGGTATTGCAGGGAGCTACACAGGGCATCGCTTGAGGAAGAAGCAAGGGAATACGTGGATTTTATTTCAGAAGATTTCTGGGTATGTTTAGTGAAAAATTAAGTTTATATAATGTGTTAATGTTTTAAAGTGTATCTACTTAATATTGTGTAAGATAATATTATCTACCTAATATTTTATATTGTAGGAGAAATTTCACGAGGTGAAGAGGAAGGCCAAGAAAGAGGCATCAGCAACGGGCACAACTCTGCCCGATGATCTTTCCCTTATGACGATAATAGCAGGAGGCGTGAGCCACGGACGTGTATATGGAGATAGATTAGAGGCAGTTCATTGAGAGCTAGGAGTAGTCAGGCCCTATCTTGTAGAGGATTAGCTCCAATCAGGCCATGCTCTGCAGATATGCTATGGAGGGTGGAGGTTGCCATTTCGAGAGTCTCCAATGCTCTCGACGAGTATATAAGGCGATTTATGGAGCAGAATCATTTAGTATGGAATCCTCCTCAACTGATGTTGGACCTCATCAAAGCAACTATGGGTAGCGGCACCTCGATAATTTTACCGCCTGCACCTACTGCAAACTTGGAGGTCCCTACCCATGATGTACCGGTTCAACCTTCCTTTACTCCCTCTCCTCTCGTTCGTGCCCCCCAACACCGATAATGCCCCCTACCCTCTAGTGATCCTAGGACCGATCATGATGTTTGATTTTCGGTTTATTTATTTATGTTGTTTATTAAGATGTTATACATATATATACAACACACAACATATATATACATATATATATGTATATATGTAGATACATCTTTATATATATTTATATACATATATATATGTTTAATATTATTGATATGGAACATTTAGGGCAATCTATATGAACTTTGTTAATTATGTTGAACATTTAATATTATTTTTTGTGTTGGAAATTTTGTTGTTTTAAAGGGAGTTTTTGTCCATTTCATAAATTATATTAAAAAATTATTTTTCTTACTGACGGACTTACTATCGGTATAACCGTAAGTAACCATTTTCTAATTAATTTTAATAATTTCTTCAATTCTATCGTTAGATCCAGTCGGTAAAACGTACTGCACAAACATTGTTTTTGTCGGCAAGTTTGTCGATGTATTTGGTATCGATGACATAACTAAGGAAATATATTTTTTTCATTTCAGATGACTGAACGATGATAAAATCGTTAATACGCCATCGAAAAATTCACTTGCAGTGGATTTGTCGTCGGAAAGTCTTGTTACCAATGAAAAGGAGTCGATAGACCATTTCCCTGTCGTGTGCAAAGTCTTTCTAGTGCGAGTTTGAATAATGATCAAACAAAATGGAAAAGCTCAAGTACTCTTTGTAATAACTAGAACAAGAGTAGTGGAAAGAAGGTAACATAAAGAAGGCACAAGAGAGAGATGAACAAACATTTAAGAGGTTATGGTAAAAGAGATAAGGAAACTCAAAAAGTATGTCTCATGAAAGATGGATATACTTTCATTTTTAGCTCCGCCATACTCTCTTGGACTTTTTTCTGTCCCCTTAGTGGATTTCTCATTCTTTTAGGCCCTTTTTTTCATCCACTTTATCTCCTCAGTATTCTTAGCTTAATCAATCTCTTCCTTCTGCTCAGTTGCATATTTTCTTTGTCCTCTTACTTTGGTGGTCTCTTTACCACATTCTTCACTCAAATTTTAGATTTCTTACTGCTGCTCAGTAGATTAGCTTGACAAGCAAGTCTAAGTTTACTGTCACTTTCAGCTTGAGCAGTTTTTCCTTTAGCTCCATTTTCTTTAGAATATCTAACTACCCCTTGGAGTTTGCATCATTTCCATTTTCTGAGCTTTTCCTTTTCCTTCTTTGTTTCAAAATTCTCGGGATCTATTCTATCATCTTCTTCCACATTCTTCTCTCGTTCGTGGGACGTTTCTAGATTCCTCACTTTAAAAAAACTTCCCTGTTTATTTTACTTTCTCAAATACTTCTTATCTACACCTTCATCACACAATTCTTTTTCGTCCTCCTCATCTTTCTGATTCGCATGACCCTCAAATGGGAATATCCACCACTTTTTCTTTCCCCTTTCTCTTTATTAAGCTTTTCCTCTGATTCTCATTAACTTTCACTGCTACGTGTGCTCAAAATAGCTCTTTCTAGGTGTAAAAGTTTGATTGAGGCAAATGCTAGGTGTTCGGCTACGCTGCCCTCCCCATAGAGGAAGGCTTTCTTCCTTGATTTTTTGAAGCTAATAGCATTAACCTCATCATCCTATTCATGTTCAAATGGGGTAGCTTTAGATTTACTTGGCCTTAATAAAATCTTACTTTTCCTAAAAGTCCTTTTCTTTTGCCCTTGAAACTGGCGCTGATAAGTTTTGCTCCGGAGGCCCATTTAGCTTGCTCCTCACATTTAGCTCAGGTTCTAACTTTGCTTCATTAATTACCAATTTCTTTTGTTCTGATCAATCTCTTCCAATTTTTTTATTCTCATATTCCCTTGCTTCTCGATCAAATTTTCATCACTGCTTAGGTGCACTTCTTCTTCTAACATAAAAATTAGCTCCAAACCTATCCTGTTCTTCTATAAACTCACTATTGCACCCTCTATATTTTTTCCTCACTTTTTCCTTTTTTTTTTTTTTTTTATCAAATCAACTTTTGTTCTCATTCATAGCCATACAAATTTCATTATCTAGACCCTCATCAAGATGTCAAAATAGAACATATAAAAGCATAAAATAGGGAAAGACTTTCGCACCAAATCTTGATACATCATCACTTTTATCCTTCGAATGACTATCCATCCATGGGCCAACCAAAGTAATCATAGACGATAGTCCTTGAAGAGATAATAGAATTCATCTTGAGCACATTCTTCCCTTCTTTCTTCGTATCATCCAACCACTTTTTCTTATTTTCCTCTATTTTTCATAATGCTCGACCATTTTCTTACTAAGAAAGGATTGATCCATTTTTCTCTTGAAAGTCATTGATGAGACAGAATGAAGGATTCAATTTTCTGTACAAATAAAAAGAGATTATTACGAGTTCAACGGAGATGGCTGTGAAGAAAGAGAAACAAATTCAGTTGACGGAGGTTTTAAAGAATTCAAAAGCTGCTTGCACATTTTTGAAAAAAGCTTTTGATAATGAGGGAATTAATGGTTGACAAGATGGCTGCACATTCAGCTGATATCTCAAGGAGGTCTCTGCTGTTCTAATAGAGAGAGAAGTAATCTTAGGAGCACAAGATATCAGGCAGTGATGACAGTAAAGAAATTTTAATCAAAATTAGCTTGAAAGATCTTCCATAAATCTGAACCTATAAAGTAATTTAATAATAAACATATTCAAAACAAATATAGCACAATTTTATTAAGTCATGGTAAGCAACAAAAAGATCACAGATAAACTCGAAAATGGAATTAATAAGGTCAAAGAATTAATATCAAAATAATTTTAGAATAAGACATCCTCGTTTAATCCATTTTAAACTACATTCAGAAAAAATCAAACCAGAAAGCTCACTTCAATCCTGAGAGAATTTTAAAACTTACTAAACTAGCTTGGTGCGATTAGCCCTAGCTTCAGCCTGATTTTACAAAAAGTTTCCTTGTAAAGAGGCATGGAAAACAAAGTGTAAAGGATTTTTTCAATCAGAAGAAAAGTTAGCTTAAAAACACCATTCTCAACATATTCTCACATAAAGTGATGCCTTACCTCCATGTACTTCATTCTACAGCGCTGAGCTATCTTTCATATAAGATTTACGGCTCTCGTGCTATCTTGGGAAATTGAGTTGACACTATATCCATAGCATTCGAGCGACACAACTTTAGGCTGAACCGTATTAAACTTCACCAACTAAGATCAACATCACTGTATCTTATTAGTTATAGTAGGTATTTCATCTTTATCTTTATTTAGCTTAACATTTGTACTCATGGGATTTTGGCCTGTTTAGCTTAAGTTATCTAGAATAGCTTCAATATCTCCTTAATGCATTTATCTTGACTTATAGAAATTCCATTTGGTCTATATGATTTGCAGTTCAAGAGTTCCCTCATCATGCTCATCTCGAATTCATACACCTTAAGCAAATAAATTCTCTGCACAAGTTTTCATTAGCAATACCAAGGATCAAGTGATTTACACAAATTCGCACAAACAAAATATCTTTCTCAAGAAACTTCGTAGACAATGTTTTGTCCACATGGCTCTTACTTATCCTTTCATATTATGCTGATGATGCTTGCTTTAGTCTCCACATCACCTTAATTAGCTTGACCATATGTCTAGACTTGGCAAAGTCCTAGAATTCTTGTGGTTGCTCAATTTACATGTCTTCTTTGTGCAATCCATTCAAGAAGGCGTTCTTGATATCTTATTTGAAAGAGTAAGAACTTATTGAAGCGTAAAAATGCACACAACATCCTGATTGCTTCCAATCTTGCAATAAGAACAAGAATTTCATCAAAATTTATTCCTTCTTCTTGATTATACCCTTGGGTAATCTATCTATCCTTATTCCTCACCACATTTCCTTATTCACCAAGCCATTTCTGAATGTCTTCTTACTGAAAGTCAAAAATTGCTTAAGTAGTTGAGGCACAATTCTCCAAACTTTATATCTTCAAACTCGCAATAATTTCTCTTGCATGACTATCATCAATTTTTCATCATCTTTAGCTTCATTAACTCTTTTTGGCTCAATCTAGGCAACAAGAGCAACAATACCTAATCCTTCTAAGTTCCTCTTAGGAGAAGATTTTTTCAAACGATTCTGGTCAAGGACTTAGATTGACAACGGTGATAGCTCCACTATTTTGGTAGCCCATCCAAATTAGCCTGGCCATCCAAATTAGTTTCTTTGGGACTCCCTTGATTAGCTCATTGTTACTCTTTTCAACTTCTTCCAATTGTCTTGGTACCTATACCTATGTAACAAACTCTTCAAAATTATCAGATGGATACTAATAGAATCAGCTTTACTGAGAGTGGAAGTTGTGAAATTTTGAACAATAATGTTTGTGGAGTTTTGAAAATAATGTTTTTCTCATTGTTCGCCCAATGAGCTTCGTTGGATTTTGAATATCTAAGAAGAATTCCTTCATCAAACTTTCAAACCTGATTATTGCTATTCAATATCAAGCACTTGCATTCAAAGAATTGAAGTAGTCAATGTTTGGCTTTCTCTCTTTCCACAACTCATATGGGGTTTCGACACAATTAGTCCCACACACGCTCTATTCAAGATATAGCATGTTCTATTGATAGATTCAGAAATTCCGTAATGGCGTCCTCTATATGTCCAATGAAATTGGTTTATGTCTTGTGCTCATCTGCTAATAGCTTACTCATGAGGAGTTAAAATTTGAACATTTCTATTTCCTCAAGCTGCGGCAATAGCTTTCAAGCCTCATTACCTTTGGCATCCTCAGGTATTTTTGTTAGCCGTCATGTCCTTAAGAAAGTCTTAAAAGATAGATTACTTTCTCTTGGGTACCCAACCCAAGTTGGGTACTTTTTTGTTAGTCCCAAAATTAGCTTCAGTAAACAATTTATCTTTGAGAAATATTTCAAACCTAGATTAGCTTCAAAACTTTTTTTTTTATACAATATCTTGTCAAGCAACCTGTTAAACCACAAAAAAATCATATTTTCTCAAACAGTGATTTAGAAGCACTTTTCACAAAGCGGGTCCTTGAGGATTTAAAATTTTTTCAGTCAACAAATCTAAACCATTCTTTATCCCCAAAACACTGAAGATTTAGAGCGCTTTTGGAAAAGCGAGTTAAAAACATGAATAACTCATTTTCTCAACGGGTGATTTGGAAACATTTTTCAGAAAGCGTGTTCTTGAAGTTTTTTTTTTATTTCAAGTTCAAGAACACTATATTTTTTTGTGTTTCCAATGCATTGATTCCCAAGAAGTTTTTCAAGAGTTATTTTTCTTTTGTAAATCTTGCAAGATTAGCAGTTAGCCTTTCAACTTCATTTCGTAGAATTTTATTATCTTTCAAAATTGTTTCATGACAGTTAGCTTGGAACAGTTGTTTTTCAAAAGAATAAGAGCAAACATATGAACACTGAGAAACATCGTCTATTCTTTTATTTTTCCAGTCAGTTAGCTACAATTTAAGACTTCTCAGAAAATTTTGTAGGCTAGAATGTTTTTGGAAGAGTTTCTTGTATGAATTGTAGAGTTCATCATAGGCTTCATAAAAAAGCATAAGTTATTGAAATAAGAAAACTTACCTCATTAGTTTATTTCCCCACTTCTTCCTTGACTTCTCCACTATTGCAATCATCTCCTTCAATAGCCATCAAGCATAGCATTGGTTTCTCCATCGATTCCAGGCCTCTCATTATAATCATACTTGGTGTCATCTTTCACTTCACAAAGACAGTCACTTTTGCCTTCACATTAATTTGAATTATGTTTTAGTTAGCTTCAGAATATTTAGATTCTCACTAAACTGAGCTAACATTTCTCAATTATCTTCATTGGAAAGTCCATTTACAAAAAAAAAAAAAATTTAAGAATATGTCGATTGATTGAACAAAGCTTCTCATCCTAGTCTTCTTCCCATAGAAATAACAATTGCTACTAAAATTTTTTGACTAAGTAATGGACTGTTCCTTAGACAAACTTCACTTCGTTGGACTGGACATACTAGTCATGGGATCTCTTAAAGACGGTGAAGCCTTTTCCTCGAGAGACTAGCATTGATGCCAATTGTAGGCCCCATTAGCAATCCAAGAGGGGAATGAATTGGATTGAAGACAAAATAGAAACTTTTTTGAAAGCTTTGCTTAACTGAGAACTTAGCTTAGAGAGGCACTTCAGAAAATGCTTTTGCTTGACTGCACTAAGTAGCATGACTCTCAAAACATCATGAACAAAAAATGTTTGACAGAAACTAACTTGATAAGAAAACATAATTACATGACCGAGAAACTGCAAAACTTTGTAAAAACATTTTTTTCGTAGACAAATTTTTGAGTTAATTTCAGATTCTCGTGATTAATTCATGCATGACTTGGGAAGATTATAGCACGAGGAGACTCATAAAACACAACTTAAAAAGAAAAATAAGCAAGATAATACCATGGTTTTTTATGGTGGTCGGCTAAAGGCCTACATCAACTCTCCCTAGGACTTCTTCCCCAAGGTATCCACTATCACAGTTTCTTTTGCCAAGTAGAAACAAAGCCTTTATATCACTAGTTTTTAATATACTCCAGCAACTATATTACATCCACTAGTTTTCAATAGATCTAGTGAACTATCTCATCACTAGATTTTCAATAGACCTGGAAACTATCTGCACTAGTTTTCAATAGACCTAGCAAACTATCTCACAACTAGATTTTCAAAGTTCTATCAAACATCAAACACATGCCTCCGATGGTTTGTTTTTTCATACAAGATTTTGATTGTTCTTGCAAATTGGAAGAAGATGAAGATGATGTTGGTACTCTCCAAAACAGAAAGCTATCTCGCTCTTAACATTCTTGAGAAAAATTTCAACAAAGCCGCTTTATGAATACTTTCTATTCAAAGATCTTCAAGCTTTATCTTCCTCTCCACTTCTCTATTTCTCTTTTCTCCTCTTCATCCTTCTAGTCATTAAATAGTGGAACACCTTCTTTTTTATACCTAATACAAGATAAAGAGAAAGGTAAAATGGGTAAATAAATATTACCGTGGAATGTAGCTTTAACCCATGGCAGATTTGGATTTTTCTTAGTCGCATCCTTGGAAGAAAATCTGGATGAATTAGCCCCCTTTTTTTCCGTTAATTCAGCTTGCATTTAATACTTCTAATTGCTCCTTCAAGAGCTTGAGATAAAAAGTAAGGAGAGAAGAAAGTTAGTAAAATATTTCACTAATATTTACCCTCTCTTTCTTATGGCAGATATGAATTCACTATTTGAAGAGGAAAATCTTGACAAGATCACTCTCCTGTGACCCATTTTTCAGGGTTCACTAAATGCTCATTAATGCTCCTTGAAGAAACTTTGGACAAAAGAGATAAAGTTAGCTATGTCTTCTTTGTCCATGTAAAGAGTAATAAACACTTTTTTGTAAAAATGGTGAAAGGATAAAGTAGTAGAGATAAGACAACATTAGTCTGTCACAATTTGCTGTCAAGCTATGAACGCAATCAGGATGACGTCAGTCCAGACTCAGGCAATGTGAATTTTCTCTACAGCACAATGAGTTGTCACATCCGACCAACTAGCCAATGAAGACTACTTTTCACCTATCAGTTGACTTCCTAATTAATTTGAATAACTTTCCATGTTAGATTAGCTTGAGAACTTCCTGTAAGCTGGAACTACCTCGATAAGCTAATTTATATTAGGATTAGCTTTAGAACAGTCTATAGCCCAAAATTAGCTCCACAAGCTAGACTTCTGATTTTAGCTTCAACTTTCTGCCCACTAGAATAAAAACATGAAATCCTACAAACAATAAAGTTTTGCTATTCATCAAAATTTGAATACATTATAACCTCAAGTAAAGAAATTTATTTATTTAGTATGTTTGGGAGTCAAGGGTATTTTCATTATTTAATTTATTGCTAGAATTTGCAGGTAATTAGTTTTAGAGTCCTTACTTATTTGTTGTTAGTCTTTGGGTCTTATTTGGAGCCCTTGTTTTATTAGGAAAGTAAAGTATCTTATATCATTAGAAGAAATTATAATTCTACTTGGATTCTGTTATTAGGGATTTTTTACATTATGAATACTATATAAAAGCTCAATTTCCTAATAATGAATTATTACGTATTTGAGAATTTATAGTTTTTTTAGGTGTTGCCTCTCTCTCTCTCTCTCTCTCTCTCTCTCTCTCTCTCTCTCTCTCTCTCTCTCTCTCCTCCCTCTATTCCTACTTCTTTCCAACAAAGTTAATGCTTACGGCTACTATTCATGGCCTTTGAACAACCTTTGCTCTTTCTTTTACATGTGTCTATTCTTTCTAAGTCACATCCACACTTTTCCCCGATTATTTTAGCCATTTTCTAGATCTAAGACAGAATTTTTAGAAGTTCTTCTGCTACCTATAGCAAGACAAAAGATACCCCTATTTATCCTACATCAATTTGATATCAATTGTCTTGCGCAGTCATGTCTACAAATGCTTAACTAAACTCAAGTTATAGAGTTTTCATCAAGGGCTATGAGGCCTCAAAAGAATAGCAGAAAGCTAAAATCTTGGGCCTTCATTCAAAAGTTTAAGCTATCCAATCGTACATTCAGGAGTTTAAAGGATCAATAGAAGACATGAAAGCTATGATAAAGCACTTGTCGCCTTCAATTTATGGTAAGAGACATATGGTTTCAAATCCAGTGGTGGATCAACCAAGCCCCGCAAAAAGAAAAAAAAATCTCCATCATTATCAATGTTTTCGTAGTCCATTCCTCAAATTCCTTTTAAACAGATTTCCAAAAATCAAATAATCTAAGAATGGTAGCACCTATGAAATTATGCTCTTTTATAAAATCAGACATACTACTAACCTAATATATTTCAAGCAGATGACAATTTCACTAAGGGATAAAGTTAGAAATTTAGATTTTTTTGGAGATGGGCATGGTGATGTGTTCCTTGATTTGATACATCGTCTTAATAGCTACTTTAGATGGTACAACATGAATGAAGCAAGGAAATTTTTTTTCTGAGGCTAAGCTCAAAGGAACATCTCGTGTATGGTGGATAAGAAAACGAGCATATGTTAGAAGGGCAGGTTTTAGAGCAATCAAAACTTGGGAAGAGATGAAGCAAGTCATGAGCCTTCATGTTGTTCCTCTCAAATATAAACATAAAGTTTATCACCAATTCACGTATCTAAAACATGAAAGTATGAAGGTAAAAGAGTATACAAGTAAGTTCTATCATCTAGCTATTTATTGTGATTTCAAATAGAATAAGAATACTATGATAGAAATTTATAAGGGAGGATTGAATCCCAAAATTTTATCAAGATTTGATGCAATAATAATTATTTATTGAGTCATGCTTAAATGAAAGGAAAGAATTTAAATTGCTTATAGAATAGAACAACTAGCATGATTTTTTAAGGAGAGGCCTTAGGTTGAGTAATGGTGATATTAGGTGTAAAGTCTAAATAGATAGAAGTATTATTGGAACTCTAAAGAAGGACAGTAATAATATCTTATATTATGAAAGAGAAAATCACTTCTCGTGCCCCTCATGTAGTTTTACTTTACCGTTCATGCCCTAAATCTACCATCTTTTTTCCTCCTGAAGTTTATGTGCCTCTGATCATGCCCACAAGAGCCACAATGCGGTAAGTAATGGCTGTGTGAGGCCACGTGCTATGCGGGAATTGAACGTTGGAGGGGTAAAATTGTCCATCCATATCATGGGGATTAAGGAATAAATAATAAAAAGTCTTAGGGCCAAAACAGAAAATGAATTCCTTGTTTCCATTTCTCTCCCTTCTTCTCCTTTGTGTCGTCCCTTCCCTACTCCCGCTCCTTCCTTTTTTCCATCTTCCTTGGCGAAGATTCCCTTCCCCTCTTCACCGTTCTTCTTCTCCCTTGCTCTTCTGCGATTCAGGTGCGTATCAAATAATGGACTGATCTGATTCATAGTCCAGAATTCATCAAAATCCAATTACATTTATGTCTTATGTATCTAAAATCTTAAAAGATTATTTACGAAACCCAAGACTTTAGTCATCTTCAATCTCATCCAAATTTGAAGCTTTTTTGCTAGAAATTTTAATCTCCTAAAAGAATTTCCAATGAAGTTGAAGTTTACAGTCTAAAATCATATAACTGGGACTTGAAGATTTCCCTCATCCTATCCTTATCCTTAGGGTAGAATCATATGAAAATGGAGTCTTGTTAATTATGTGTTGTATTAGCGATTTTCGTCGGATGATTTGATGATTTTGACCATTGAGAAGTTAACTTTTTTCTTTCCTTTTATCTAGAAACCATGGCAGAAGCTAGGGATTTCCTATGTTGTTAATTGTTTGGAGGAAAGCTCATTTTCTTTCTAATATTCCATGATTACTTACAAGAAATATGGAGTTGTTGAAGGGAATGGTAGTAAAATTGTATCTTTTCTAGTATTAAGTTGTGTTGGTTCTGTTTCATTCTTCTTCATCCTCTGTTTTTTTGTTCTTCAAATATTGTAACATCTAGGAATGTAGAGTCCATGATTCAAGGCCATTGGAGCAACCTCAAAGTCTCAATCTCAATGAGAAGAAAAAGTCTTGGAAAAGTAACCTAGTCAATTTTATTAGTATGGGAAATGGAGGTCATTTGGGAAAGCTTAGACTAGTTTGTTGTCTTCATTTTTTTCCCTTGTTGCTAAAACTGATGCAGTGCGCATTCTGCTGTATTTTGTCAACCTAGTTGCTATTCTTTGATCCTATTATATAAACAAGGCTCCAGGTTTACTCCAAAAAAACTTATGTATTTTTTTGGTCGTGTGCATCTCTTTATTATTTAGAATTTTTGAATGAATTATTATCCTACAAATTAAAAAAAATGAGGGGAAGAGGGGATAGAGCAGAAGAAGAAGAAGAAGAAGAAGAAGAAGAAGAAGAAGAGGGAGGGGAAAGTGGAAGGAGCAGCCGGTGAGAGGGGAGGTAGTAGTCGGTAGGGCTGTAAACAGGTCCAGACCCTCAGGGTACGCTCAGACTCAGACCCATACCCTTATAGTGAAACTTGGACCCAGAACCTGACCATACCCTCTAGGTATAAAATTTTTGGACCCAGACCCAACCCTCCATGATCCAGGGTAGGGTCTGAGTATACGCGTATCCGTATGACATTTTTCTATTGTTTTTCCTGTTAAACAAAAATATATAAAACCATGTATAATTCTAAAATACAAATTTTAACATGATTAACATAATCTCCTCAATATTTCTTTCAACAAATACAATCATTTAACATATACATAAATGAATAGGGATATAGACCCGTTTAATTATATTAAATCAGTTTGTAATTCAAATTCCTGGAGAACCTCTTATCAAAGAGTATATGTAATAATACGGTGTCGGGTAATAGATAAGTCAAATAATAGCATATAACATAGAGAACGACAAAGAAAAAAAAAAGAAAAAGATTGTCCTTTTTGTCATGATCCATATTTTCAGCAGTTCTATGAAATAAAAAATAAAACAAAAATATTACTATCATAAATTGCTTTTATGCGGGATGAAAGAATATATTTTTATATTTAGTAAAAATAAATTATTTGTGAAATGGCAATTGAAATAAAGTTGAAAATAAATAAATAATTTGAAAGAGGTTAGTTGCGCCAAGTCCATCAACTAAAGAGGTTTTATTTAGGACTGAAAAGGAGGAAAAAAAAAGAGAAAATGACTGAAAAGGAGAAAAGAAAAGAGTAAAGGATCGAAAAGGAGGAAAAAAAGGAGAAAAGCGAAAAAAAAAGAGAAGGACTCGAAAAGGGAAAAAAAAAGAGGGAGAAAAAAAAGAGAAGAGGAGAAAAAAAAAGAGAAAAGAGATTGACGAGAGGATTCAAACCCCGCATATACACAAAGAAACAAGATTTTAAGTTTGTGTCCTTAACCACTCAAACATACCTCCTTAAGCACATTCTATCCTCCGTCTAATATAATATATATAAATATATTTATATATTATTTTATTAATAAGTTGTCTATGGGTATGGGTATTATCATACCCTATCCAGATCCATATAATAAAATAAATACGGGTATGGGTCCGCGGGTTTTACCAAACTAAAAATAGGTATAGACCCGCGTGGTACTGGTAAGACCCGCCCCCATTTACTGACCCCTAGTCCTCGATAATTTCGGTGTAGTACAGCTTAAAAGTACCTCCCGTGTACGTATGAGCCCAGTAAAAATTCTTATGACAAGACAAAATACTATGAAACAAAAAGAGAAGCAAGGAATAAATGACACACTATTCAATGATTATATAATAAAGAGATGCACTTTATTTGAGTTCTAATATATGTTCAAATAGGCTAAACTCATATAGGCGAAGTGTGATACCCTTGTCCCACATGCAATATGTGTGAAGTGTTCGCATAGTATATAAGCATAGGCCTAAGTATCCATAGTCACCGATGGTTATCCATTTTGGCATAGCGAGAGGAAGGTTGCTGATGTCAGTTTTAGTAAATGGGGTAAACTACTAACTAAAGTAAACAGATAAGTAGACCTATCAATACAGTAATCGAGCTATACCCGAGTTGTCGAATCTCAAGGAACGGTAAAAGCTCAAGTAGCTGTCAATTTCACTAATGTTTAGTCTAAAGAATATTTTGAAAGTAATAACTAAAACACTAAAAAAGATTTTTTATTAACTAAAGTAAACAAAACAAGAAATCCAAGTATTTTAAAACTATTAAAACGAGAATTTGGATATTAGAATTTCCCTAATCCTTGTTAATAGTTCAATTGAAAAAACTTATAGAAAATGATGTTGAATTATCGAGTTGGGTCATCACAACTAATCGTACAATCCTTATCTCTAGGCGAAAGCCACCCTACTCACTAAACCTTAGAGAGAATCTCTTCTTTGCCTAACATATTATGAGTACAGTAATTAACAGGTGATTAAGGGACCTAAAAGTGTAATTTCATATCTCTAATCTATTGCCCCATGTAACCCCCAATTTTTTGCTCTATAGTGTTCTTCCTTTTTCAATTCCGAACACTGTTGCGATGAATTTAACTTTGCAACTGCAACAAAACACAATTGGAGGACATGAAAACAAACATCAATTATGTAAATTAATCCCAGATCATAATAATCAAGAATTAGGGTTCAACCCTCATCCAAACATAAAAACCTAAGCATTAAACATTGTATTAAAACTAAAATTAATGATTGAAGTTTAGTAAAAAGAAAGGAAAAGAAATCTTAGGAGAAGGTTAAAGTCAAAATCGCGATCCCGAACATGGTCTGAGGTCGTCTCTCGAGTTGCCCAATTGAAGCATGAAATTACGCCTTTGAATCTTCAGTTCTTGATCTCTAACCCTCAATTACAGTTTTTCTACTGATTTCTTACTTGATTGAGGCTGAATTTAGGGAATTTTCTAACATAGGTTTGCCCCTAATCACCTCCCCAAGCCATAATGTGGAACTTCCTCTAATCAATGAAAAAATTACATTTAAAAGCTGAGAAAACCCATTACTCTGCTACAACCAAGACCCATCGCGTACGGTAGATCGAGCTCTACCGTCAATGCTAGGGTTCTGTCTTCTTTTTTATTTTCTTCTTACCAGAGGACCCATCGTCAGCGCTAGGGTAGCCTATTGTCTCTATAGGCTTCTATTCTTTCTTTGTTCTTGCCCATAGGACCTACCATGGGTAGGTCTCCTTCCTTGGTGCCGTCAGCTTCGTTTTCGTCGTTTTCACTCTGTTTTCGACCCTTTTTGTTCCTTTTCTTCGTTTTCTCTATAGAAAAGCACCTAAGACAAAAATGAAGGGTATTAATATAAAATATGCATGTTATATATTAAAGACATCTTTAAAGGATGAAAATAACATATAGAAATGTAGACAATATAGCGCATATCAAATACCCCAACACTTATCCTTTGCTTGCAAGCAACACAAACTGAGAAGAAAAGACGGAGGAGTTTAAAACTTTATTCTAAGAACACTGATACATGGAAAAAATGAGAAAAGCCAACAAAGGACTACTAAAGTCATAGAACAGCCAAGAAACATGGAAAGCAGAGATCACACAAAAAGAGTAAAACAAAAACAAGACACACAAAATTAAGAATAATGCTAATTCAATAGAACACTTTAGTACTCAACTCCAAAGGGGAACCAAAAAAGATGAATGACTAGAATAACCAATTTAAAAACATCTCACCAATATACGTTACGTGATCAACAGTGTGTGTGTGTGTGTATGTGTTTGTGGATTGTTCATACCGCTTTCAAACTAGCGAGTGGAAGAAAACAATCGGTCGGGATCGCGCGAGTGCGTGAAAAATAATCTGCCATCAATGCTTTTTAACACTTGCACATCCATTTAAAAGAGGTACGAAGTCTTTTAAGAAAGGAAACGGGGAAGAACGGTCATTGTCGCCACCACGTCTTACTGGCAATCAACTATGGAAAGGGTTCAAGCATTTCATAACATTATAGAAATAGGAGCCGAACTTGATAGAAGAGATGATAAAGGTGAAAAGAACAATTGGATTCAATATTGGCATACCTTTCTAGTTTGTCACAATATTGATATAATGCACAATGAAAAGAATGTTTTTGATAATGTGTTCAATATTGTGATGGACAGCAACGGAAAGAAAAAGGATAATCTAAAGGCTAGAGAACACATTAGATGGTGCTGCAATTGATCATATTTGAAAATCAGTGAAGGTGGAGCCCCGGGTAAGTGTTCGAAACCGAAGGCATGTTACATATTAACAAATAAGCAATGAAAGTGTGTCCTTGAGTAGGTAAAGATGTTAAAATTACCAAATGGGTGTGCTTCTAAGTTGGAAAGGTGTGTGGATTTAAAAGCACTAAGGTTGTTCGAGAGGAAAAGCCATGACCTCGTGTGCAGTCATCGTGTCTAAACAAATGTATAAGTCGATTAATTTGTTCTCCGTTTTGTGACCCAGCATCGCAAACCTCTGGATGTGCGGTTTGCACAACCTTGCTCCTGGTCTCATCGGAGGTGCAAACTTAGGAAAATACAAGTATATCAAACCTTTAGAAAAAAAATATTCAAATAAATCAGCAACCCTATCATTAGAAAAAATTAAACCCTAAAATGTAAAAAATAATTAAACAGGATGAAGATTATAGTGATATTACCTCAAGCAGCAACCAGACGACTCCTTTGTATTAGCACGAGAGGTCTGCCCTAAACTCCGGTACAAGTAGGCAAGTGTAGCAGCACCCCATGCAAATCCACCAACATAACTAACATTCTTCACGAGCGGCCACGACTTCTCATAGACATTATTTCCACTCTTGTCGGTGAAGAGAGAATTGCCAAGTAAATACAGAACGTAACAGGCGGCCTTCTGCTCCATAGACAGTCCACTACGAGGTGATTCAGCAACTGATGCCAAGTCTTGACCATTTATGTCGATACTAGAGTTGGAGATATAGTGATCGCTCTGGATAGCTGCAAGTAACTGCTCCCTGGAATAATAATGGTCGACGACGTTACCGTAAGAAGGTACGCCCAGAATCAACTCAACGTTATGCAATGTAACTGTCATCTCCCCCCAAGGCATGTGGAAACTGTTGGCGTTTGGCTGCAGGGAAGGAACCAAGACAAAAAGGTTGGGGGGGAGGGGGGCTGAAGAACAATAAAATTTTTGCTATAATTTCTTCTATTTTATAGATGCATTCCAAGTACAAAACTATTCAAACAATTCCAAATTTACAAATAAAATCGCAAGTTTTAGGGTTGTATTGAAAAAACAAAAATAAAAACTGGAGGGACTTGAAGGTAAAATACCTAAAAGTTCTAAAGTTTTTAAAATTTCTCGGAGGGGGCTCGAGCCCACCTGAGCCGCCCCCTGGTTCTATCCCTGTCTTGCTGCCACCTCTCCACAAAAGCAGATAGCAAGGAGGAGTTCGGATGCTGGAACATGCAGTACCTCAAATGTGATAGTCTTGTCTCCCCTACCAAATGTACAACTGCTAGATCACTAGGGATCCAACCGGTCAGGGACACGTAGTGGTACCTCGACTTCAAAATACCTCTATCATGCAAAAATAATGTAAACACAGAAATAAAAAATAAACAAAATATTCAAATCTATAATTAGAAATAAAAAATATACAAAATATTCAAATTACCTGTCCACGCCATATACTACCAGGGACGTAACTGCTATACAAAGGGACAAGGACTGGATCCTGTGGATCTCTATCAGCTGGACCTGTCTACTCCAATCTTCATTCTTTGCTTTCTTCCTCTGCGTAGGGTTTGTAGGAGGACGCAACTTCTCGGGTCTTTTTTGCCGTGACCTAGCAATCTTACTTATCACTGACATGAAACTGCCAGTCAACCCTTTCCCCTTACCTGGAGTAGCCCTATGGCCGAACGATGAGGCCTCAACCATAGGAACAAGCTCATGATCATCACCGTCACCGTCGCCATCATCATCATTATCATCATCATCAGCATCATGTCCACCATTATCCTCACGCTCATCCTTATTGTCCTCAGTGACAGCCTCCTCAGACCGGGATGTACCAGAATCCCTACCCAACCTAGCATCAAATGAGGGATTGCCACGATCAGTGTCTCCATACTCAGCACCGCTATAAGATGAGTCCATCTGGACGGACCCAGCAAGCTGCTCGAAGAACTGTGCACCTAACTGCAACCCTGGACCACTAACCTCATTTAATGGAATATGAGTTTTAGAGAAATACTGTATCGGATCCAAGCCAGACATATGAATAGGCAGAGAAAGAGCATATGTATATGGATCATATGATGTTTGTAGTGGATGAGAATATCCATAAAGGTCATAGGGTACGGGGGTGTACGGATGGTGTGATATGGTAGGAGGACTGGTCCTAAACGGTATAAAAGGTGGGTCAGGGTGGAAGATCCCGTGCACCGGGGTCATAATACATACTCGGAGTCCAATAGGTGCGAAGTGGACGATATGTTTGATGTACTCGTAGCATCCCCTCATGCCACGGGATGACGCGATCCACCGCACGACCTTCAACCCTACCGGTCTTGATTGTCACAGGACCTAAATCATCATCACCTACGTGCTTCGGGCCGAACCATCTAAACAAATTATCAAACATTTTCCTCAATGACATTACATAATATTTGTTTAATTCATCATATTTTTATACGATACAAATAATGCATTTTTCTTCATCTTTACATTATTAAGATAAAGCTGTGGATTAAGCTAAATTCATTGTAGTTATATTTATTACCCCATTTGAACACTTCACACTTTTTTATTACATTGTGTTAACCCTGAACATATAAAATATTTCAATATAAAAACCTAAACCCAAATTGCATAAAAGCTTATTTATGCAATTCGTTTATGACATTTGTTTATAAAGTCATATTATTCACATAAACCCTAGACCCTAACCTCTAAATAAACAAAATTATATAATCAGTCAAATCCACAAGCACCCTAATAAACATAAACAAATTATGCGTAACATAATATAACATCTAAATTAAATAAATAAACATAAACGTAATAATACTTTTTAAAAAATCACATAATCATTAATTATAATAACATAATCATAAACAAATCCTAAAAAGAAATTAAACAAATTAAATAACATAACATAAACTCCAAACTAAACAAATAAACATAAACGTAATCATAATTTTTAAAAAAATTAACATCGTCATTAATTATAACAACATAATCATAAACAAATGTTAAAAAAAAAAAACAAATTAAATAACATAATATAAACTCTAAATTAAACAAATAGATATAAACGAAATCATAACATTAAAAAAAATAACATAAGTATAAACAAATGTAAAAAAAAATAAAATAAATAAAATAAAAAAGTGAAAAAAATAAAAAAGAATTAAAATAATAAAAAAATTAAGAATAAATTAAAAAAAATAAAAAAAATAAAAAAAGTAAAAAAATAAAAAAAATTGAAATAATTAAAAAAATAAAAATAAAAAAGTTAATAAAAAATTTAAAAAAATAAAAAAATTAATAAAAAATTAGAAAATAAAAAATAATTCAAAAATTAAAAAAATAATTATAATAAAAAAAAAATCGGCCGACCGCGATAGAACAGAATCGCCGGACCGGGCGGGCAGTTACCAGAGCGACTGCATGGTCTAGCAGTTAAAGGTATCACGCAATTGCTGGACCGAGCGACTCGATGCTTTTTCGATTGCCGATCCAAGCGACCCGAACATTTTTTACCAGAAAATTTTCTTTGCAAAAACAATCATTTTTTTCAATCCAACAGTTATTTTCAAATTTTCAGCCGATAAAAATGTAAACAAATAAGTATAGATCGAAGTACTAACTAGTTTTTCGAATTACAACGGTCTAATCTTCCTGAATCTGAAGTTCAAACTTGAAGTTTTAGAGAGAAGTAAGAGGATTTGTTGAAAAGAAAGAAAGTTTATAGTTATTAATAGTTGTATTTCAAATTGAAGTCATACAAATCTTAAAATTTTTTTTAGTAAGATATCTCCATAATATCATAATATCTTATAAGATATTCAAATATCGTCCAAGAATTTAAGTAAAAATGTGACTCATTCATAAATAATGAAAGCATTCATGTAAAGAGTTGTTACCAAATAATGCTACTATTAATTTGTTTTTAGTATAAATAAAAACCTAACAAACATGATTTTGGTCATCAATTTGGTGAGACAACATTGATAAAGAGTTGGTTTGAATTAGCTTATTGAAGACTTACGTACTTCACTATATATAGGCTATGATAGTCACCTAAATCAAGAGTTGTTAAATTTGAGATATATACGTCTTCAAATTCTACCACATATCCCCATATCTTCTAAAATTTTAAATATCTTTCAAAATTTTTAGTAAAAGTGTGACTCTTTCGTAGATTATAAAAACTTTACTTAAAAAGTTATAATTACATTTTCTTTCTTGAGATTTGTCTAAATTATAATTTCATCTTTCTATTTATATAAATTACAAATACATCCTTATTATTTATATTTTTTATAACTATTAGTCCATATTACTAATTCAGTGAAAATATTTTTTATTATAAAATAGTATTATGTAGTAAAAAGCTTCAAATCTTATTAAAATATTAGTTTAGAAGTTTACTTCTTATTTGTTATTATATATTAAAACAATAATATCAAGGGTATAGGAAAATCTTAAAATTTTTACCGCATAATCATTATTTTTGGGAAAAAATTTTTCACTAAAATTAATAGTATAAATTAATAAGTTATGAAAATATAAATAATAAGAATGTGTTTGAAATTTATACAAAATAAAAAGATAAAATTACAATTTGGACAAACCTCAAGAAGAAAATATAATTAACCCTTACTTAAAATAGTCCTTACTTAAACTATCTTTAAATAGTTTTTTTATTACAAATAAAAAAACCTAACAAACATGATTTTGGTCATCTGGCGAGGCAACATTAATATCAATTCCCACCTAAAGGGTCTGTACATGAAATAGTTTATTTTTGTGTACATAAACATGATTCATGTGATACTGATTAGTCTGGCCTTTGGAGTGTTTAAAATCTTGGTTTTTCAACCACACAGTTAAATAGAACACCTACACAACAAGTTGTTGTTGATGTTGTTATTATTATTAATATTATCATTATTATCATTATTATATGGGTACTGTAATGCATATTGTGCTATAAAGAATTACACATATCCGTATTGGTATGATTTTCAAGAACTAGTCTTAACAAATCGACAATTTAACAAGATTGGATAGTTCATATAATATAATATTTTCGACAATATTTATAGTTCTTGTAGAATTTCTTAAACCCATGAATTAGCATTCCGAAATCATACGATTAATGGGATACTGATTAGTCTCGATTTTGGAGCTTAAAATCTCTGTTCTTCAACCACCCAAAATAAAATATAACACCTACTACTGCATTTATTTTTAATTTATGGATACTATAACGCAAATTATTGTATAAATAAATAAGAAATATTAACAATTTATAATTTGTAAATTATTTTTAATTTTTATTTATAATTATAAACTTTTTTATTTTCTCTAATCATAAATTATTTTTATAGTCATGAATTATTTGACCTCTCAAACATAGTAATAAACTATTTTTAATAAATGTTATAGCTTTAGAAATAAAAAATCGTTCACACCTATAAAGAACACATATAAAAAGAAAAGTAAAAATAATTAATAACTAAAAGAACAAATTAAAATTTGTGACTATAAAAAAAAGTAAAAATATTTATGATTTAAGAATATAAAATTAAAATTTATGCTTATAAAAGTAGATATAACAACTAATATCTAAATAAATGATTACCCATGTCCGTATTGTTATGATTTTCTGGAACTAGTCTTAACTATTCGAGAATTTCACACCGATAAATAGTTCATATAGAATATTTTTACAAAAATTATAGTTCTTGTAAAATTTATTAAACACCCATGAATTCGCATATTAATTATAAACTTGAGAAATTGTAAAAAAATTAGTCCCAAAATTATTCACTTCAGTTCTTTTCACATAATATATTTCTTATAATTGTTTTAATTCAAAACTTTTTAGTCCCGCTCTCTTTTGGGAAGAAAGTTGTCAAATTCTTACAAGTATATATCCCTGGTGTGAATTATTGACCATTTGTTAATCTAAGTTCTTATACTTCAATTTTACTGAAAATGGAAGACTAGTTACGTGAGTAACTTTGTCCTAACATTAGAAAATATAGATATTAATAGAGATTATGTTGTTGGTGATACATGCGAGTAATAGGTACAATCATTTATTACATTATATTCTAAAAGATAAGCGAAGTTTACGTAATATTTAAAAGAAAATAGTTTTTTGATTAAAAAAGAAGTTTTAAAAAGTTGAACAAAATATTTTTAAAAATAATTTTGTTAATTTATCTATAAACTATCCGTGACAAAACCATATTTGTAGTATGATAGAACACATAATCTTAGAAATAACGAAATCACGTATAATAGTGATACTATAACCATTCATTTTAATATTTTATAATCATTTGAGATAAATAAATTATGTCAATTTCTAATTCTTAACTGCACACTTGGTGTTCGTTTTTAGTGGAGCTTGATTTTTGTCTAAGCCATAGCATTCACCTTACTTCTCACGATCCTTTTATATAATAATAATAATAATAATAATAATAATAATAATAATAATAATAATAATAAGATTTGATTTACCTAGTTCTCCTCTACATAAACACACCCATGGGGCGATCTCTCCAAAATTGTTGTCCATTTATATTTTTTAGACTAAGTGACGACATCTTAGGCAAAAATTAAAGTGTGCCAAGTACAGAAGTATCGCAATAGATAATAATCATGAGTTTCGACAAGAAAGTATTTTCACTAAAATTAGTTATTGTATTTAGGGTCTTGATACCCACCATCTTAACTATCAATGTCAATGGTAGAAATAGTAAGAGGCTTGGAGTGGCTAGATCCCCCTCCTCGGCCAGCTCACGAACGGATTGTCTTATTTACGTCCATCAGAAGGAGGATGGAGGGCACTTTTTAATTTTAAAAAATTAAAATTTTTAAAGATTTCTTAGTTTTATTTTACAAAATTTTGTATAATTTTTAAAAATTACAAATTTCTTTTCAAAAAGTATTTCCATGTGTCTCTCCCTCTTTAGGTCCTTTTTTTTTATTTTAAAAAAAAAAAAGCACAAATTAGGTTTTAAGGAAAATTTATAAGCGGTCAATAACGAGGTTGGGACGGCCACACTCCTTTCACGTGCCGGTTGGCCTAGCACGAGTACGAGTGCAAAGGGCAGTCCCGAGTATTTAATCCTAACTCTTTTCAAGATTAACTCCAATCTAAATGCGATTGATATATCAGCAAAGCAGAATAAGTTCTTTTATTATATCCTTTTCATATTACCAAAAAAATCAAAAAATAAGAAAATATGAAATGAATATATTTTTTTATAGTAAAATACTTATAATACTTCATTATGAATTAGTTTTAATAAATTTCATATTTAAAGACTTTATCTTCTTTCTTCTCTTTTCTCTTTTATCTGTGATACATTAATTGTGTAAAGGTATTTTTTAAAAAAAAATTTATAAAGAGAACTTAATTTTAAAATATAAACTTTAAATATGATAACTCAACCTTATATTATGAAACGGATGTAGTACCTTATTAGTGTATAACATCTCCTCCATAAATAACAGTATTATAAAAATATATTATAAAACATATTAGGCAAGATGTTAAACAAATTATTATTATATACTATCCTGAGTACTATCTACATGCAGGAGACGACAGTCAACTAGCTCCAAAATCTCGACTCTTTTTTTAAATTAACTCCAACCCAATTGTGATTAATATATTGTTAAGAAATTTAGGACACAGAGAAGAATAATATTGAATGCTTCAATTTGATTATTTTTCTTATTCATTATTTCTACTATTTATAGGTTACAAAGTATCCTAATTCTAATCAATATAGGATTCTAACCAACTACTAATATGGAATACGGCTATAATAATATTATAATACAAAGTATCCTAATTATAATCAATATAGGATTATAAACAAGTAATCTCTTATAGAATAAGAGATAATCTAGGAGAATCACATACTGATGTGATATCTCCAACACCCTCTCTCAAGTTGGAACGTGCAAAATTGCATGTCCAACTTGCCATAATTTTTAATTTTTTTTCATAACGTGCAAATTGCACATCTGGTAGTCTTCCACCATCTGTCGCTGTGGTTTTTACCATCATTCGCTGTCGCTATGGTTTTTGTCATCAATCGCTGTCGCTGTGGTTTTTTTGTCATCAATCGCTGTCGCTGTGGTTCTTCCATCAGTCGCAGTCGTCGTGATCTTCTTCCATCAGTCGCAGTCATTGTGATCTTCTTCCATTAGTCGCAGTCGCTGTGGTTTTCTTCCATCAGTCGCAGTGGCTTCTGTAATCCATCATCGAAAATTCTTTTCATGTCGCTTTAGAGTTTTTTTTTTTTCGATAAAGCAACCATCAATGTCCAATTTCAATTTCTAAATCTAGGTGCTTCAAATATTTGTCGATGAAGCTACCTGACTTGAATATGATTTATAAAAAAAAAAAAATATGATCTCCTAAATTTTTATTGAAGCAAATTAGAAGAAATATTAAAAACCTAAAAAAAGAACTTGTCCAAACTGAACGAAAAGAATTGTTCAACCTGAATGAAAAGAGAATAAAGTCATATATGTTAAAGATTTTTTTTTCTTTTTCTTTTTCTTCTTCTTTTTCAAACCTGGCTAAGAAATTTAGGGCGCAGAGAAGAATAATATTGAATGTTTCACTTGATCGTCTTTATTGATTTCTTATTTATTATGTCTACTATTTATAGGTTACAAAGTATCCTAATTCTAATCAATATAGGATTCTAACCAGCTACTAATATGGAATACGGCTATAATAATATTATAATACAAAGTATCCTAATTATAATCAATATATGATTCTAAACAAATAATGTCTTATAGAATAAGAGATAATCTAGGAGAATCACATACCGATGCGATATCTCCAACATATATCAACAAGCATTATAAATGCTGATAATTTTTTAATTCCAAGTTGCAAAAGGTCACCAGAAATCAATTGGCACTATTAATGCTGACACCTTATTAATTTCTATCTCCAGGAGATCGGACTCAAGGTCTTGAAGCTATGAATACTATAGCTGTGAATGGTGAAGCTTCTGAATCTGAGATCCTTCAAGCTCAAGCTCATATATGGAACCATTTGTTCAATTTCATAAACTCCATGTCCCTCAAATGTGCAATTCAATTATCCATACCTGATATCATCCATAATCATGGGAAACCAATGACCCTTTCTGAGTTGACTGATTCTCTAAAAATCAACAATTCCAAAACTCCTTGTGTTTTTCGCCTCATGCGAATTCTGACTCATTCTGGGTTTTTTCAAAAAATTGCTGAAGATGGAGAAGAAGAACGTTATATTCTTACCCCTGCTTCTAAACTTCTTCTAAAAAATAATCCCTTAAGTGTGAGCCCTTTCTTATTATCTATGCTTGATCCAATTTTAGTATCACCATGGCATATGCTAAGTGATTGGTTTAAAAATAATGATCCAACCCCTTTTAGTACTTTTCATGGAAAGGGATTTTGGGAATTGGCAGGACAAGAACAGGGTCTTAACCATTTTTTCAATGAAGGAATGGCTAGTGATGCAAGATTTGTTAGCCGTTTGGTCCTTGGAAAATGTAAAGAGGTGTTCTTGGGATTGAATACCTTGGTTGATGTTGGAGGTGGAACTGGAACTATGGCTAAGGCAATTGCTGATGCTTTTCCTCAATTGAATTGTATAGTTCTAGATCTTCCTCATGTTGTTCAAGGCTTGGAAGGGACTAAGAATTTGTCCTATGTCGGGGAAGACGTGTTTGAATATATTCCTCCCACTGATGCAGTTTTGCTGAAGGTATCTTTTTTTATTACTTGTCACATTGTTTTTATTTTCATATTATGAAAAAGGATTATATTTATATAATAAATTTTTTATTATTATACTCTTCATAAGAACTAAATTTTGATTACTTTTAATTTTTTTATTATGAAAACTGTAGAAGTAATAATGGGAAGAAAGATCAGCTTGAAGGGTTAATCCATATGAGAAAAAGACATTTGTAAATCTGTATTTTTTAGAGGAAATAAATTTGAAATATAATAAGTAAAAAAACAGAAAGAACATAGTTTATCTTTTTTTCTCTCATTTAAATTATCATTAAACAGAGTTTGAGTCTGACATTTTTTATCATAATTTTGTTGTAGTATTCCTTTTTTTTTAAGAGAAGAATGATAATCAAATAATGGCTTCTTACGAGTTTTACCTCCTCTTGTTTTTTTTTTTTAATGAATGAGTATTTTGAAAGGAAGGATTGGTAATTATGCGACAAGTAATTTGAGAAGGAGGGATGATTTTGATGATGAATTTTTTACTCGATAAAAAATACTTGAATTATTGAACCAATATCTTGTCACAAAAATTCTTTTAAGATAAATGTGAATATTTAATTTGTATTAGACCTAATAAAGGGAGTAGAATATATAATAACACATCTCAATATTTATATGAGTCTTCATGAGCTCTGCCTAACATTAAAATAAATAAATAAATGTAACCTACTCATGAAAATCTAATTTCTTTTATTATTTTCTGTTAATTTTGTGAATATTTTTTAATTTTGTATTAGACCTAGTAAAAGGAGTAAAATATAGAATAACACATCTCAATATTTATATGAGTCTTCATGTGCTCTGCCTAACATTAAAAATAATATTAATAATAAATGTAACCTTCCCATCATGAAAATCTAATTTCTTTTATTATTTTCTATTGATTCCAATCTTTAATTAATTTTATTTAAAAAAAATGAAAAATTGGTATATATATACTTAAACTATACAATATTTTCTAATTCTATACTTTTTCTTTATGTTTTATCCTTTTATATACCCAAACTATTTACGTGAATTTAAAGCTATCCCACTACTACAATCCATGGCGGATTCTGGCCAAGACATGTGCATCTCATTTAACTACATTGTTTTTAAGTAAAATTGGAAGATCCAATCTTCCCTCAAAACCTAATAGTTGAATCTCTCTTAATAGACCTAAAATCACCAAATGAAATAAATTTCCTCTAATTTTCTCCATTTCTTCTCTTCAAATCGTGACTTCTTTACAATCTTCATATCTTTCTCTTTCTCCTTTCTACAACTGATGACTCCCCATCACCTTTCCCCTTCCGTCGTCCTCCTTCTTCTTCCCATCCTTCTTCTTCTTCCTCTTTCCTTTTTCCTTATTCTATTATCTTCTTCTTCTTCCCCACTTTCCTATCCTTCTTCTTCAATTCTTCCCTTCTCCTTCTTCCTTCTCTTTCCCGCCATAGTTGTCGAAGAAGAATTAAAATTTGACTCTTCTCCTCCTTCCATCTCCTCTTCCTTCAAATCTTTAAATTTAGAGACTACTAAACCATGAAGAATTTGACTAAAAGGAATTTGGTACATCCTTAATTGAAAAGTAGATTTTCGATTAAAAGAATGCATGATGCAAAACGTGATTCAAAATTGATTTTAAAGTCTTTGGAGTAATAAAGTAGTGAATTTTGTAGAAAGAGAGTTGTATGACCTTTAATAGTATATAGCCACTATGTGACTGGATTCTTGAAAATGCTTAAATAATTTTTTGTAAGAAAATGAAGGGGGAAAATTAGAAAATTCTTTAGGGAATTTTTCAAAGGAAAACCTTCATCTTTCCTTGAGTTTTTCATGTTTTGGAAGCTACTTCGCCGAGATGAGACGCTAGAGAGACAGTGATGGTGAGAGTTGGATGATGACAAAAGGTGTTGACCAGAGAAGTGAATAAGAAGAAGAAGATATAGAATAAAAAAGATTGGTGGAAAACTTAAAAATTTAATCCTAACAAAATTTTAACTCTTCATTTAAGCCCTAATATTTTGAGGGTTTAATTTAAAATTTATTTAGAAATTGATGAAGGGCGATGACATGAATTTCCAGTTTTACCCCTCCAAAAATCTCATGTGCCAAGCACATGTCTAGGGCTATGAGATGCATGTATGTTCTTGGCTGGAATTCACCGTGGATTGCGGTGGTAGGTTAGTTTTAGATGCAAGAAAATAGTTTAGGTATATAAAAAGAAAAAAATAAAGAAAAATTATAGAATTAGAAAATATTGTATAGTTTTGGTATACATATGACAATTTCCCAAAAATAATTTGTGGGTGCAAATTTGGTGGCAGTGGATATTGCATGATTGGTCCGACAAGGAGAGTGTGGAAATATTGAAGAAATGTAAGGAGGCAATTCCAAATAAGGAAAAAGGAGGAAAAGTGATAATTCTTGATATGGTTTTGGGTGACCAAACTGAAGATAAAGAGGCAACTGAAACTCAACTCTTCTTTGATATGTTGATGATGGTTTTGGTGACTGGAAGAGAAAGAAATAAGGAAGAATTGTCCAAACTCTTCTCTGAGGCTGGTTTTAATGGCTACAAGATCAACCCTATTCTAGGGTTGAGATCCCTTATTGAGGTTTATTATAATTAATCAATATTTCAAATAGGTCATAACACAAATTTATCATGGCAAGAAGTACTCCTGTATTCTTGATTCTCATTTTAATTGATTCTCATTTGAATGTAGTGACAATTATATAAAAAGTTTACATTTTGCTCATGTTATACATATGTTTTATAGCATTTTAAAATTTTTTCCCACCACAATATCTTAAGGTGATTTAATTTAGGCAGAGATTGATATGTCCATTTATGGCTTTCATTTGAGTAAAATTCTAATTAATTTTACACTTGATCCAAATTCCCCATTTTCTCTCTCTTGAGTGTAAAACTCTCTCCCCTCTCTCCCTATGAGCCCCTCCCTATAGTGGTTGTCTGCTTTGGCTCATATTAAGTTTTCTTGCTTCAGCTAGTCCTTTCTTGTTTTTGTTCTTTGGATCTTTGGATCTTTCCTCCCTTCTCCCCCTCCCCTTTTCATCTCTCTGTTTCTTGGTCCTCATTTTTCTTCTCCTACGCTTTGTTTTTTGTCTTGTCCTTTTTAAGTCCTTCCCTGTTTCCTAGTCATTTATTACTCTGTGGTTTTTTTTATTCGTTATCATGTTGAGCATTAATGATACTGATCCCTACCGTAAGGATAATTAATTGGAGTAGGCTTCGAACTCCTCTCTAACTCCCACTAACTGTGAAAAGTGCCTAGTGGTGAAGATTTGGCCGGATAAGAGGCCCAACATTAAAGTGGTCAAATCCATTCTCCAAGATTTGTGAAAAGACAAAGGCCTCGCCAAACTCACCATGCTGGAACTGTTGAGAAATCGGACTCTGGTGATCAGCTCTGTTACATAACAAAACCTCCTACAAACTATTACAAAAGCAGCAGAAGAACAGAATATAAATAATCTAATTTATTGCAATAACCGAATGATGGAACCGAATAACAACTCTTAAAAAGGCTCTTCAAAATCGGATGAGGTGTCCAAAAATTGGACTACCGATTCTTCTTCAATCTAAAGTACCTGCAAAACAGATAAAGAAAACCGGATGAAGCTGGCAAAAATTGTACGTCCGATTTTTGCCACAATAGACAGAATCGGACGACCAACTCTCAAAGCAGACCGACCGTTTTCAAAACTGGACGACCAACACAAAAAAACCAGACAATTGTTTTCTGTGTAAAAGAGGGGAACAGAGATATTTGGACACCAAAATTATATGCAAATTCAGAATCTCGATCAAAACCTTAGAACTATGGATGAGCCTCACAAAAGAACAATGTAATCTCTCACTCTCGGTTCTCTCCTTTATAAGCCACTCAAGCACACAGTCAATCAAGAATGACGACTAATGGCGGCAATAATAGAAGAATTTATAGAGAATAGGCAGTAACACAAGAAAAAGAAACTACAGAGAATAAGAAGGGAGAAAGAAACATAAGAAGGCTTCACAAAGAGTTATTGGTCTCCCCTGTTAGCAATAGTGAGGATGAGAGTATTTATAGAGCTCCTAAGGTAGACTCATTCAACAATAAATAAGTCACCTGGAAGAATCGTTTAAAATCGAGCAGCCAAGTTACCTGGAAGACTCATTCAAAAGACCAACAGCTAAGTCACCTAGGAAAGATACAGTAAAAGATTGGTCTGTTACCAGCCCGGCCCACTCGGCATCATGGGTTAAAAGGAAAAATACTCAATCCTATTTGTGAGGCCCAATCTAGCTCATCATTTGGTCATAAAACATGGGCTGGAAGAAAAAAAAGATGTGTGAACAAAGGCCCAACAGGCCTACAGGAACACAATACTATCCTTTGAACTTTCTTCACCTTAGAGAACTCGGAAAATATCCTTTCCACCTGCCCCTGGTCCATGAAAAGGGTCCACATTATTCTGAGGAAATGGCCAGTTGCTCAGATGAATAAGGAGAAGGTAGAATATAAAATTCACTACCTCGTTCCAAATACATAATCTCTCCCGTGATTAGATGAATAAGGAGAATATAGAAAAGTTTGGGAAATATGTGGGTGAACTTATTTAATGGGATCATGAACCAGGACAACCGATACAACTAAAAAAGTTCATCCACATCCGTGATGAGATTGATGTAATGAATCCCATTAAAACTGGGTTATTTGCAAAAGATAAAGATGGGGTGAAAGTTTCCAGTGGGGAAAACCATCTAATGTTTTCTGTTTTATTATGTAAAAATGGTTACATTATATAGTTGTTTACAAATTCTCTAATTATAGAAATATATCATCTCTAGGAAAGTATACATATCTTAGGATTTATAAGTTATGGAAACATCTATATAAATGTAAATGTCTATATTAAGATATAGAAATTGCTAAATATGGAATGCCGCATAAATATAGAAACGTCTATATCCTCAACATTCCCCCTCAAGTTGGAGCATGAACATCGGAAATGCCAACTTGCAAGCTAATTGATGGAAGTGAGTAGGATGGAGAGCTTCTGTGAGAATATCGACCGGCTGTAACACGTTGCGAATGTAGGAGGGAGGAATAAAACCATCTTGAAATGCATCTTGAACAAAATGGCAATCAATCCGTTCATGAAAGACAGGGCTAGCTGCGATGTGAAGTGCAACCTAATTATCACAGTACAACAGAATAGGGCAAGTGAGAGGAACGAGAAGATCTCGAAATAAGCCAGATAACCTCTTAGCTCACACAAGGTCTCGAAGTAGGTAGAAGAACTAGAAAATGCATACTGTTTCTTTGTTTTCCGGGAAACAGGAGAACCATCAAGGGAAATAAAATAGGTGGTGACAGAGCAGCGTGTAATAGGGCTTGTAGCCTAGTCAGAGTCACAGTATGCGGTCAATAAAAGAGGAGAGTTAGACTGAAGAAGAATACCGTGACTAGGACTTCCCTTGAGATATTGAACCACACGGAGAGCAGCATCCCAATAAGCACATCGAGGGGCGTGCATAAACTGAGTGAGGGTTTGAATAGTATAGGTGAGCTTTGGGCGAGTAAGAGTAAGATAGATCAACTTACTGATGAGTCTGCGATAGCGATCGGGTTTATCAAAATAAGGTTCGGAAGCCTTGGCCGACTGATGAGTAGGTTCAATAGGGTTAGAGGCCGATTTGGCCCCTAACAAACCAGTCCAGAAAGAATTTCCAAAGTGTACTTGCGTTGAAACAAAAATAGACCTAAAGAATTTCGTGCAACTTAAGTACCCAAAAAATATGAGGCCTAAGTCCTTCATGTGGAAACAGGCACTCAATGAGGCTTTGAACTTAATGATAGAGGTTAGAAAATTCCCAGTAATCAATAAGTAGTCCACATAAATGAGAATGCATAAGAAAACATTATCACATGAATAAATAAAAAGGGAATAACCCGCATAGGACTGAGAAAATCCACACTTACAGAGAGCAGTGGTAAGCTTGAAAAACCAATATCGAGGGGCTTGGTGGAGTCCGCACAAAAACTTCTTTAGATGGCAAACTTGTCCTTGGGGAGAAGGACAAAATCCAGAGGGAGACGCATGTACACCTCCTCCTTTAAATCACCATGGAGAAAGGCATTTTGCACATCCATCTGATGTATAGGCTATTTCTTCACGACAGTAACAGAAAGCAAGGTGCAAATAGTAACCATCTTGGCGACTGGGGCAAAAGTATCTATGAAATCAACACTTTTTTTTGCTTGCGTGTTACCTAAAATCACCAAGCAGGCCTTGTAGCTTTCAATCGTGCCATCCGCCTTATACTTGATGTGGAACACCCATTTACTCCCAAGAGCACATTTCTAGGAGGTAAAGTGGTCAGGGTCCAGGTACCATTCTTTACTAAGGCGTCAATTTCTTGTTACATGGTAGTGCACCATTGAGAATGAGAAACAACCTCAAAAAAGATGGTGGGCTCTCTGTCTAAGGTAACAAATACTGGAAAGTTCCAATGTTAGGAAGAAAATTTGTCATAATTTATAAAGTATGTAACAGGATAATGGGACTTACCTGAGAAGTCCGAGGAGCGAGGAGGAGCGGAAGGGAAATGGGATATAGAAGACTTCCATATAGCATTGCAGTCGAAATCTAGAAGTCGAGCAGGAATAGTTTTGATTCTTGTACTTTTTCTAGGACCAAGTTTCTCCAGGGACAGAGAGGGCTCGGTAGTACGCGAGCGAACTGAGGCATGAGTATTGGGCTGATCACCAAGTGGGCTGGGCGTTGGGCCAAAGGAGAAGCTGCAGGAGGGCAAACTTCAGGAGTTGGGCCGCTGGGTTCGGCTTCAGGAATTGGCCTGCGTGAAGAAGGTGGTTCGCAGGAAAAAAGCTGTCCGCAGAAAGCACCTGGGCTGCCGAAAAATGTTGAGCCCGTTAGTATATGCCCTAAGACCAATTGACTCACATTTATGATTTATGAAGCATGTATTTTTTAATTGTATTTTATGCTCTTGGTCATCAAGTATGTGACTTGATAGTAAAACCCTTATAGCTAATAAAATACTATTCTTATTTGTCCCTAGTTTATTACATCTTGTAAACTAGTGTGAAGTTGATTGATGGTCAAGTTTTACTGATCATAAATATGAGATATAAAATCAATTCATAAATATATATTGAGAATATTGTATTGGACATGACCCAAAGTGAAGAAGAAATATTGCATGCGCTTAAGTTATAAGTATTTCTTCTCAGTTTTATATTTGGTGTCCTTTGACCTAATGTTTCTTACGTTTCTTGCATGGGGAGAAAATATATTTTGACATAGTCAAACATCACTTTTAAGTAGGTGATCATTATGACTATTGGTTGGCTTATTTTCTCATCATGGCTTGATTATTGGAGAGAGTGAAAGGGATTTGTCCCTCTCTTTTTAGAGAGAGATATCCATGGGCCCCTTGATAAGGAAGACTGGAAAATATGCATGGCCATGCTCAAATAAGTATTAATAAGGTGTTATTAATATTATTTATGGGAACAGTCTGCCTGGTGATCAAGTAAATGGTTAATTAAGTTTTATAAGGATGACTTGATCCATGCCTTATACATAATTAGGATATCGTGTGACAAAAGGACTAAATATTAAATCTGATGCTAGGTTATTATTACATTTACTTAACTTGGGTAAGCATAATGTCTTGCTAGAGGCGGCTTATGTTTTGTGAATAAATGTCTAGAACATTTTTCATTCACTGCCAATGTTAAGTGAACCTACAAGGTCACACACATAGACGATCTTGTAAGCATAATGTCCACGTTCAATGAATCTAGATTGTGTCCAGATTCGTTGAACGTATACAAAAGGGGAATTAGATTCCATATAGTATTTTCTGGTAAGTTAATAAGTAATTAATTTTATTTAATCGAATAAATGAAATTAATTACTTAATATTACTCATCCAACCGTTGGATGATTATAGGAATAGACGGACGAGATTAAACTGTCATTAGATGACAGTTAGGGTTTTGATATTGACAGCTATAAAAGGTTATGTTAACCTTTTCTTGGTGGCCGTCCTTTATTTGATTAAAGAAAAACAAAACCCTAGACCCTAGAACGGCGATATAGTATCTAGCCTCCTCTCTCCGAAATACGACCGATTACCAGATAGTCAGGATCAGTTCTGAACAGTTTTCAGAATACAGAAGGTGCTGGCATCCCGATCGCTTGCAGAGGAGTTCGTCGCGTGGATACCAGTAGAGGGCGAAGCGTACAAATCAGCGCTTCCACAACGAACAATCAAAACATTGAGGTAATTTCTATCCAATCGGTTTTTTCTAGTATGTGCAGATCCTACTGGTGGATTTCCGTAGTTTTATTTTACTTTGTTTTTGCCTACGGATTCCAACAGTGGTATCAGAGCCTCGTACATACTAGTTTTACTGATTTTATCTGTTACCGCTTTGATTACATTTGATTGTTTTCAATCGGCCTTATAGTAAGGTTTCTGATTAGTGTAATAATCAGAGTAAATTGAATTATAGGATTCGCGTATATCATATTCTGTTTTACTTATTAATGCGATTAATTAAACAGAATGTTGTTACTGCCAAATTGTTTGGCATACAGTCTGTAATCTGTGCAATTTAATTGTTAAACTAATATGCAGAATCACATAATTTAATGTTTAACTGTTAAACAAAATTTCTGGCGGCATGATTTTAGGGTTTATGACGGGACCACCGTTTTCTGCATGTTTCTTCCTATCTTTAGATGCATGGTGCATAGCATGGCCGTTCACCTCTTGTGATTGATTGGCTTATTTTGTTAATGGGTTGTATGTTTTTAAATACGCCTTGCGTGTCGTTGTTTTCGTTGATGTAATATTATCAAGCTTTACTAGAATAGGTTAACTTTATTTCCTATTCCTATGTATGTTTTCTGTCCTATGTAACAAGATTAGAAGGCCAAGACATTGGAGGCAAGCTCATGGGGATGAAGACTTACCTAGATTGACCTTTGACTTCCATGAGGCTCGTGGAAGTCAATGTAGGATTGGGGCCATGCTATGATTAGAATAAAATGAATTTTTATACCCATGATTTATATCAAGTGTTGAATATTTTAGGGAAAATTTAATGCTTCATTTATTTAATTTTACTTTGCAAATTCTATGTATATAATGGCCTCAAACAATTCAAACACATCGTTGTGATCCGTGCTTGAAAAGAATAAGCTTAGTGGGACTAACTTTCTTGATTGGGCATGAAATTTAAGGATTGTCCTTAAACAAGAAAAAAAGCTATATGTACTTGAGAACCCTATCCATAATCAACCAGCTAACAACGCCCCTAGAGTGGAAAAGGATGCTTATAGTAAGCACAAGGATGATTCTACCGATGTGACATGTCTCATGTTGGCTACGATGGAATCTGAGTTGCAAAAGCAATTCAAGGAAGTTGAGGCTTATGAGATGATAAAACAGCTCAATGAAATGTTCTAAAAGCAGGCACGTCAAGAGAGATATCTTACCACTAAGGCGTTGAATAGCTGCAAAGTGACCCCTAGCACTTCAGTTAGTGCTCATGTCCTTAAGATGAAAGGGTATTTTGATCAGCTTGAAAAACTTGGAGCACCTGTAAGTCATGACTTGGCTACTGATATGATCTTGGCCTCTTTGACCTCTGACTATGATCAGTTTGTCATGCACTTCAATATGCATAATATGGAAAAGTCCATAAATAAATTGCACGAGATGCTCAAGCAGGCGGAACAAAACATTAGGAAGTCTACTCTTAATGTTCTGATGGTTCAGAAGGGGCAGTTCAAGAAGAACAAGGGAAAGGGAAAGGGAAAGGATATGACCAAAAAGGGTAAAGGCAAGCAGAAGCCCAAGCCCAAGGTTAAACCACCAAAGGAAGGGTTGCAAGCTCTACTTGGAAGAAAAGAAGAAGCAAAAGGACAGTGACACTGCCGCTTCAGGTATTTTCGTTATAGAAATTAATATGTCTACTCTTACTTCATGGGTATTAGATACCGGATGTGGAGCTCATATTTGTGTAAATGTGCAGGGACTCAAAAGGAGTAGATCTTTGGCAAAAGGAGAGGTGGACCTACGAGTTGCAAAAGGAGCAAAAGTTGCTACTGTAGCTGTAGGGACATTTGATTTACTTTTGCCTACTGGGCTTATAATTGAACTTAAAGATTGTTATTATGTTCCTGCTATGAGTAGGAACATCATTTCAGTTTCTTGTTTGGATATTGATGGTTTTGAGTTTAATACTGAGAATGGTAAAAGTTCTATTTATAAAAATGGTATTTTCTATGGGGATGCCTCTTTATGTAATGGACTTTACATTCTTAACCTACATGATTCCATTAGTAAGCCCATCTATAACATAAATACAAACAAATTTAAATCTAATGATTTAAATCAAACTTACTTCTGGCATTGTCGTTTGGGCCATATAAATGAGAAACGCATATCAAAACTCCATCAAGATGGACTTTTATCTTCATTCGACCTTGAGTCTTATGAAAAATGTGATTCTTTTTTATTGGGAAAAATGACTAAAAGTCTATTTACAGGGCAAAGTGAAAGGGCTACCAATTTATTGGAACTTATACATACTGATGTATGTGGGCCAATGAACACACAAGCCAGAGGAGGTTTTCAGTATTTCATTACATTCACAGATGATTTTAGTAGATAAGGTTATGTCTATCTAATGAAACATAAATCTGATTCCTTTCAAAAGTTTAACGAATTTCAAAATGAAGTACAGAATCAACTTGGAAGGAGTATCAAATTACTTCGATCAGATCGAGGTGGTGAATACGTAGGCCAAGAGTTTGACGAACATCTAAAAAATTGTGGGATATTATCACAATTAACTCCACCAGGAACACCACAGTGGAATGGTGTGTCAGAACGCAGAAATCGAACTCTATTGGATATAGTTCGATCTATGATGAGTCAAACAGATCTTCCAATTTCTTTTTGGGGTTATGCTCTAGAAACTGCTGCATTCATATTAAATAGAGTTCCATCTAAAGCTGTTCAGAAGACACCTTATGAGATATGGACCGGGAAACAACCTAGTTTAGCATTTCTCAAAATTTGGGGATGTGATGCTTATGTGAAGCGATCATTTTCTGAAAAACTAGCACCCAAATCTGAAAAAATGTCTGTTTGTGGGATATCCTAAGGAAACTAAAGGATAATACTTTTATCTTCCATCTGAAAACAAAGTGTTTGTTGCTCGGATCGGAATTTTCCTTGAAAGGGAATTCGTTTCCAAAAGAGTTAGTGGGAGTAGAATCCATCTTGAAGAAGCTCAAGGACAGCAGACCATTTCTGAACCAAGTATGGCTCAGTTGGACTCACGTATTCATACTGAGCCTGAACCTTTGACACAAGTGCCAAGAAGGTCTGGTAGGATTTCTCAGATACCACAGAGATATGGATTTCTTGTGACTGAGGATCATAATATTGATCTTATTGATCAAGGTGAACCTAATTCCTACCATGATGCTATTCATAGTCCTGAATCTAGCAAATGGCTAGAGGCTATGAAATCAGAAATGCAATCCATGCATGATAATCAAGTTTGGACTTTGATTGATCCACCTGAAGGTTGCAAGACCGTAGGGTGTAAATGGGTTTTCAAAAAGAAAACTGACATGGATGGCAATGTGCACACTTACAAAGCACGATTGGTAGCAAAAGGGTATAGACAAACTCATGGTATAGACTATGATGAAACATTTCTCCAGTTGTAATGCTTAAGTCAATTAGAATTCTACTTGCCATTGCAGCATATTATCATTATGAAATATGGCAAGTGGATGTTAAAATTGCTTTTCTTAATGGAAATCTACTAGATGATGTGTATATGACACAACCTGAAGGTTTTATTCATCCTTCGAATTCTAGTAAAGTGTAAACTTCAAAGATCCATTTATGGCTTGAAGCAAGCATCTCGAAGTTGGAATCTTCATTTTGATGAAGCAATTAAAGAATTCAATTTCATCAAGAATGATGATGAACCTTGTGTCTATAAAAGGGTTACAGAAAATGCGGTAGTCTTCTTAGTACTCTATGTCGATAACATCTTGTTAATTGGGAATGACATCCCCACTTTGCAAAGTGTAAAAACTTGGTTGGGGAAGTGTTTTTCAATGAAGGATTTAGGCGAAGCAGCCTATATTCTAGGCATTAGGATCTATCGAGATAGATCTAAAAAGCTTATTGGCCTAAGTCAGAGTGGATATATTGACAAGGTACTGAAAAGGTTCAATATGCAAGATTCTAAGAGAGGATTCTTGCCAATGTCACATGGCATTAAACTCAGTAAGTCTCAAAGTCCTACCACAAGGGAGGATACAGAATGCATGAGTAAGATTCCTTACGTTTCCGCAATTGGATCTATCATGTACGCCATGTTATGCACTCGCCCAGATGTCTTGCATGCATTAAGCATGACTAGCAGATTCCAGTCAAATCCTGGTGAACCGCATTGGACTACAGTAAAAAACATTCTCAAGTACTTAAGAAGGACTAAAGAGATGTTTTTGGTTTACGGAGGTCAGGAAGGAGAGCTTTCAGACTGATGTAGATGATTTTAGATCGCAATCTAGATTTGTGTTTTGTTTGAATGGAGGTGCTGTGAGCTGGAGTTCAAAGCAAGATACTGTGGCCGATTCTACTACAGAGGCTGAATATGTGGCTGCTTCTGATGCAGCCAAAGAGGCAGTTTGGATCAGAAAGTTCATCACAGAACTAGGTGTAATTCCTAGCATTGTGAACCCAGTGGACCTATATTGTGATAATACAGGAGCCATTGCACAAGCTAAGGAACCTAGATCTCATCAACGATCCAAACATATTCTCAAGCGTTTCCATCTCATTCGAGAAATTATTGAGCGTGGAGATGTTAAAATTTGCAAAGTAGACACCAATGACAATGTCGCAGATCCATTGACAAAGCCACTCCCACAACTTAAGCATGAGAGTCATACTAGGTCAATGGGTTTGAGAGTCATGTCAAATTGGTGGTAGGGCAAGTAGGAGATTGTTAGTATATGCCCTAAGACCAATTGACTCACATTTATCATTTATGAAGCATGTATTTTTTGAATTGTATTTTATGCTCTTGGTCATCAAGTATGTGACTTGATAGTAAAACCCTTATAGCTAATAAAACACTATTTTATTTGTCCCTGGTTTATTACATGTTGTAAACTAGTGTGAAGTTGATTGATGGTCAAGTTTTACTGATCATGAATATGAGATATAAAATCAATTCATAAATACATATTGAGAATATTGTATTGGACATGACCCAAAGTGAAGAAGAAATATTGCATGGGTTTAAGTTATAAGTATTTCTTCTCAGTTTTATATTTGGTGTCCTTTGACCTAATGTTTCTAATGTTTCTTGCATGGGGAGAAAATATGTTTTGACATAGTCAAACGTCACTTTTAATTTGGTGATCATTATGACTATTGGTTGGCTTATTTTCTCGTCATGGCTTGATTATTAGAGATAGTGAAAGGGATTTGTCCCTCTCTTTTTAGAGAGAGATATCCATGGGCCCCTTGATAAGGAAGACTGGAAAATATGCATGGCCATGCTCAAATAAGTATTAATAAGGTGTTATTAATATTATTTGTTGGAACTGTCTGCCTGGTGATCAAGTAAATGGTTAATTAAGTTTTATAAGGATGACTTGATCCATGCCTTATACTTAATTAGGATATTGTGTGACAAAATGACTAAATATTAAATCTGATGCTAGGTTATTGTTACAGTTACTTAACTTGGGTTAGCATAATGTCTTGCTAGAGGCCGCTTATGTTTTGTGAATAAATGTCTAGGACATTTTTCATTCACTGCCAACGTTTAGTGAACCTACAGGGTCACACGCATAGACGATCTTGTGAGCATAATGTCCACGTTCAATGAATCTAGATTGTGTCCAGATTCGTTGAACGTATACAAAAGGGGAATTAGATTCCATATTGTATTTTCTGGTAAGTTAATAAGTAATTAATTTTATTTAATTGAATAAATGAAATTCATTACTTAATATTACTCATCCAACCGTTGGATGATTATAGGAATAGACGGACGAGATTAAATTGCCATTACATGACAATCAGGGTTTTGATATTGACAGCTATAAAAGGTTATGTTAACCTTTTCTTGGTGGCCGTCCTTTATCTGATTAAAGAAAAACAAAACCCTAAACCCTAGAACGGCGATATAGTATCTAGCCTCCTCTCTCCGAAATACGACCGATTACCATATAGTCAGGATCAGTTCTGAACAGTTTTTAGAACACAGAAGGGGTTAGCATCCCGATCGCTTGTAGAGGAGTTCGTCGCGTGGATACCAGTAGAGGGCGAAGCGTACAAAGTAGCGCCTCCACAACGAACAATCAAAACATTGAGGTAATTTCTATCCAATCGGTTTTTCTAGTATGTGCAGATCCTGTTGGATTTCTGAAGTTTTATTTTACTTTGCTTTTGCCTACGGAATCCAACAAACTATACTTCCAAATTAGGAGGCGGGTTGATGTTAAATGATGATAGCGGCGAGTAAGGCGAGCTAAGGGAAGGAAGCGACGATACTGAAGAACTCCGAGAACCAAGAGGCCAAGAAACAAAGCAAATACTCTATATAAGCATATGCAAACACTTCAACAACATTGACGAGTTTTTTCATACATATCTGGTGTATGCAAAAAGCAAGGGTTTTAGTGTTACTAAAAAAATCTAGTTCGAAAGGAACCAGTCCTTTCAAAATATATAAAACTAAGAGTTGTGATGGATGTAGAAAAGTTAGCACTTACAAGTGGTCAAAGATGATAGACTGCCCTGCTCGTATTTGTGCGACTTTGAGAGATAATGGAATGTGAGAAATCTCAGAGGTTGTGGAACAACACAATCACGAATTACACTCGTCTATGTCCAGGTTTATGCTTGCTCATAGAAGTCTAAATTCTAATATGAAGAGGATACTGGAAATGCATGACACGATTGGACTAAGGGACAGCAAGAGTGAGAATTTTTTAGGTACAAGCTGGAGGACCGGACAAATTAAGATGTCTACTTGGAGATTGCAGGAACTATGTCCAGAAGGTGAGAAGGTTGAACATTGGAGTTGGGGATGTTGATTGCAAAAATAGAATGTTCATTAGAATGCATAAAAAAGAATAGTGATTTCTTCCATTTGATTCCCATGGATGATGAAGGTAGGCTAGATAGTGTTTTTTGGGTGCACCCTCGAAGTAAAGTTGCTTATGAAGAGTTCAATGATGTGATCTATGTTGACTATTGTTGGAGTCAACCATCATGGCCACTCCACATTGCTTGGTTCAATACTCTTATCTCACGAGGACATAGAGACATATATTTGGTTTAAGTACATAGCTTGTAGCAAGGAGAGGGGACTGGGGTCAAGCACCTGCTGTAATTATGATTGATCAATGTGAGAGCTTGGGGAATGTAACTAAGGAAGTTATGCCAACCACAATTCGGTGGTACTGCATTTGGCATATAATGTGCAAGCTTCCAAAAAAATTTAAAGGTTTAATAGAGCAGTTTCGTGAGGCAAGAAAGGAGTTCAGATCTCTTGTTATGATAGCTTGACAAAATTAGTGTTTGAGAATAACTGGACTCAGTTTGTTGATAAGTATGGACCTGACACAAATTAGTAGTTGATTAAGCTATACAGTCAGAGAGAATACTGGGTCCCCATGTTCTTGAATCACATATTTTGGGCAGGGATATTGTCAACTCAGAGAAGTGAAAGTATGTATGCCCTTTTTATAAATATCTCCGTTCAACTAGCACTCTTAAACAATTTGTAGAGCAATATGAGATTGCAATAAGGAAAAAGATGGAGAAAGAAGTGTATGATGATTAAAAATTGAGCAACATTTTGGTCCGAACGATCACCTTCTTTGATTGGGAGAAACAGTTCTAAGATACATATACTAACAAGCTATTTAAAAAAATTTTAGGCCCTTAATTTTGTACTATAATCAATTGGTTGGAAATCATAATGAGGAGATTGGATTTGAGGAAGAGAATCTGGTCGAAGAAGAGTTTGAGAAGTTGAGGTTATCGGAGACTATTTTGGTGAATAACTTATTTGTGAAAGAGTTTGTGTACACCATTTTTTTTTATAAGGAGGAAGGTGTATTTTGAAGTGCAATTGTAGACTGTTTGAGTGCCGTGGCTTGTTGTGTGCTCACATATTACAGGTTGCTTCAATTAAGAGAGTGAATAGATTTCCAGGAAGATATGTACTTCAAAGATCGAGGAAAGATGTACACCATAGGCACTCGAGGATTTTCTTCGATGAAGGATATCCCCGCATGATAGATGAATTTGAGAATATCAAAAGATGTTGAGAAAGCTTTTAATGAAACTGTAGACTTAGCAATTGCAACCCCTGTGAGATTGGTGAGACGAAAGCAAGCTATTGAAAGCAACAGAGAGGAGTTATTAAATTGGAATGCACTTGATTGCATAGACAATACTGGTCCTCGGGTGGCAATTCCTCAAGATAGGAAGGAAGGGGAAATTCAGGATCCTCAGGTGGTGGTCTCTTGGGGAAAACCTTGGGAAAATCGTTTAAGGTCTAACAATGAAGTTGGTGTACTAGGAGGCGAGCTCTTGACATGAATACTAATTTTGAACAATAAAAAGATAAGATAATGAATTCAAGCGAAAATTCTAGGCCCACTAGAAGAAATGGCGAGCAAGTATATTTTGATTATTTGAAATGTTTTCTCTTGGATTTGTTGCTATCACAAGCTAACTCGAACTGTGTTGTATGTTCGTAACAGGCTTCTAATGTTGAAGCTTAAGTTCCAGTTCCTTCTCGTAGAAATGTAGATGTAACTGAAATTTGAAAAAAAAAATGAAGTGATGGTTGATTGAGTTTTTAGCTATGAGTTGTACTAAATTCAGAACTCATATTGTAACAACATCTTACAAACTGATATTCAGTAGGCTTATTTAGTTCATTCTTTGATAAGCGGAGTTAATAAATTATAAACCGGCACCAAGGTGGCCGTGATGTATGACATTAGCTAGGCGAGTATGGTGACAATAATCACTACAGAAAACCGAATACCGCTAAAAGGCGGGCCGTGAGACCTATTAATAGGTGGCGAAATAGGAAAATCGGGCTAATTGATGAGTAGCGTTGCTGAGGTATTAAGCCACCTTCTTCACCTGGCGTGCCATTCACAAACATAGAGCCTGAGTTTCTGGTTTCTGGGAGTATTCCTTCAATGAGGAAAACCCCAGCTCAGAATGCTAGGTGGGGTCCACCCTTCTTGCTCCCATCTTGAGAACATATCGTAATTTTGATTCACTCTTATCGAAAGGTTGAACTTCTTAGAAAAATGAATGTCCGAGTTATATGTCTCTTTTCACTCTAGCCAAGCTACGATCAAATTGAGTTACTAAATTATAAATTGTCACTTGTTTTTTCTGGAATTATAAACCTTCAATTGTTTTTTTTTTGGAATTATAAACCGTCACTCGTTACATTAATAATACCATACCTGCATCCTGCAACTTGGATGTGAACATTAACGTCTAGGGACTTAGCTGACTGACCTATATGGGTTCTTTCCTTGGGACCGAACTTGCCTACCTGTATGACTCCTTTTTCACGCAAAACGAATGTCCTTAAATGGAGTTACACTTGTAGTTTTTATATTTAGGGAAAAAATGCACTTATACTTGTTACATTATCAATGCCATGCTTGCTTTCCGTAACATGGATCTGAACATTAAAATTTGGGGACCTAGCTGATCGACCTACTTGTATGGCGGCTCTTTTCCATCGGGCCGAGCTGCCTTAGGAGTATGACTAGTTTTTTTGCGCAAAACAAATGTCCGAGTTGTATGGCTCTTTTCCATTTGGCAGAGCTATACTTATATTGAGTTACACACAGATACTTGTTACATTATCAATAACATGCTTGCTTTCCGTAACTTGGATATGAACATTAATGTTTAGGGATTGAGCTTGCCTAGTTGTGTAACTAAGTTGTATTACTTTTTTCCCTCTTGCCAGGCTGGCCTTATATGTCTCTTTTCCTTGTAGATAATTTTCCTTATATCTCACCTTCCTCAATTTTATTTTGTGTATTTGGCTAACTGACTCCAAATCGAATGGGTCGCCGAGGTAGCATTCTATGTCTATTACTCTTTCCATGCATATTATTTTTGGCCAACCAGGGTTTCAGGAAAACAAAATCAACAGTTTATTGAATAAAAATCAACATTCAAAGTACGAATGACTAAATAAAAATAAAGAAATACATTAACCATCTTGAACACCAAGTATTTTAAACAATTTGATGAAGAGAAATACTAAACAGACGGAAATTAATATCATTCACTTCTTTTGTTGGTTGTGTCCAATGTTCTGCAAGTAGAAATCTAGATGGAAATCCATTCGTTTGATAATGTGTTCAATATCATTCTTCATTCTTTCTTGATCAGCCTTAATTTTTGCAATCCCTCCATTTGAATAAGCTTAAGTTGATTATGAACCATATTTGAAGGATTATTATCAACATTTGTGCAGGCCTCATTTAGCCACTTGAAAAACCCACATGACCTCTCAGATCCCTATGAGAACGGAGATTACGAGTAACTGAGTTACATTTCTATAGTTATGATTAAGGTAAATGACAGAAAATTTAATAGTTTCTACAACTTGAAATTGCCACAACCCATGAACTTTCTTCCTCTGGTTTTGGCTATCTTTGAAGTCAATATTTGAGTTGGAAACCCAAACCAACATTTCAGGAGGAAAGGATTGTTAGTTCAAATGCGGAGTATGTTGTAGATGAAGATGAGCTTTGGGAATCTTTGATCATGACCATTTCTTTTTTTATTAGATAGAGTTGATAGAGTATTCAGACAAGAACAAAGAAGTTTCAAGGGGAGAAAAGTAGAGTTGGAGTGGGTTCTATGAAATTATAAGGTCATAGAGTTAATGAAACTGATTTGATGCAGTAAAAGTTAGATAACTATAGTTTAGGCTTAAGTTAACCACAATTCAAGTTTTCTATAACGATAATTTAGGGTTAGGGCCTAGTTCAATGCTCAAGTAAAATAAAAAGATGATAAACATAATCACAATCCTACACTATAAATAAATTAAAATATTAATATGATGAATGATATTTATAAAAACTCAATATAATATATATTGTAACGCCCTACCCCATAAGCACCTAGCATGACTTTAAAAGTACGGACGTTATGAAATAGAGCTTGGATTCATATTGGTGAAATATAGTGTTTTTGGCACTTAGTGGTATTTTGGGGATATTTAGGAATAGAAGTAAAATTTTATTATATTGAGGTTTTATTATTAAGATTTATAAGTGCCTTTAGGTGGATTTTATTTTAATACCTAGTTTGTGTATTTTAGAAATTTAAAATACCTGACATTTTCATATAAGGTTTCAAAAAAAAAAAAAAAAAAACTTTACGAATGAGAAATTTTGCCACCTGCCACCATTACAAAAATTGCATCCTTTTCTTTTTTTTCAGCCCATCAACCACCTTGACCTATTACTATATATATGCCATGCAAGCCTTTTTTTTTTTCCTTAGCTTTATTTTGGGCAGCCATAATAACCTCAAGCAAGGTTAGTTTTATATGTTTTTTTTTTCTTTTCTTTCTTTTCTTTAGTTAGTTAAGATATATATATATATATAGTATATATTTGTCTGTTTTTTTTAGGAAGTTAAACATTTTGTTTTAAATGGATTTTTAGTGTATAGTATATAGTTAATTATGATTTTTTGGAGAGTATATTTTTTTTAGAGTATAGGATTTTCAATCTTTTTAAAGAATTATTATGAGTAAATATATAAGTATATATATCTCCTAAGCTCATTTCGTAGGATTTCTATATTATTTAGGGAGTAAGACTATATGATCAGTACCCAGGTATTTAGTATTTTCGTATTATTATTTTGTAGGATCTTAGCACAAGATCTACATACAGGTGAGTCCACAACTCCATTTTTATTATGTTATTTCATAGATTACGAGACCTATAAAAATGTTTTTTTTTTTTCTGAACCATCACAAAATATTGCTATTTTTGGAATGATATCTCTCGGCGTATTTTTTGGAGATGTTCTCCACAATGTGTTACGTGTTTCTTAGAAAAATGCATAGGAGCGGTGCTCCATATAGTTGTTTCTTTTAAAACAACTTATTACGATGGTGAATAAGAAGTTTGTCATACGGAGGTTTTTCTGAAAATATTTATATATTGGAAAATATTTTAGTTTGAGAAGTTACGTGTTTCGACAAGCATGAATATAGATCTTGCATTGGCATAATTATGAAGTTTGCATAAGCATGTGGTGGGTGGCGGATGAGGATTTTTACTACCCTGTAATGTTTATGACTTGAATCTGTTCCGGCGGTCGGGCAAATGGCCCTTCGGTTTGTAAATACATATGAAAACCTCATTCCAACCAGAGTTAAAGTTCGTTGAAAATCAAGTGAACGGATGCGTTAGCGGATTGCACTGTACATGGCTAGTCCCTCGTGCTAGGGCCTCTTCCGATAACGTGGACGGGGGTGGATCCACTTGAAGAGGGGCGTAGTACTTTGAGGGCGTGGCCCAACCAGTATTTACGTGAACATCGCATCATACTCTTCAGTGGGACGGTCGCCTAGTGGAGAGTCAGGAGGGGCTCGAAACTGAGGTTGGCCCCAGGGCAGACCTGGTAGGTGCCCCAGGAGTATGTAGCCTATTTTGACCAGTGATATAGTAGTGCGGTTGTTTGTAATCGAGCCCTCGTATGGTGTTTGGCTGGTATTGACTACGAGATGTCGGAACTTGGTTTCGATGGCCTCGTTTTGGGGATCTAGACTTTGTCAGTGGAGCCCCACGGTTGCATTACATGTTCTTTTAAATTTGGGGCGTAGAAGCTGCGTTGATGTGTCTTGATTCGCTCAGACTTCCCAGCTGCACTCTAAACCCTCATGTAGGTTCAAGTATCAGTTTTGTTGAAATAATAAAAAAAATATTATTATTATAACATTGCATGAACTGTTTTTGTGAAAACGGCATCGTCATTGTTTTAAGGAAATCACTACAGCACACACATGTGGACTCACTGAGCGTTTGCGCTCACGTTTTTCCATATCATGTTTTCTTCTCAGATTAGCTCGGAACGGTCAGGGGCCCAGCAAGCCACTGAAGTTTTAGGCTAGGAGTTTTTGGATCGAATTCCGCAGAAGTACATATGTTTATGTTTTATCTTTTTAGACTCGTATCGTCTGTAAAGTTTCTTTTTATGTTGTCGTGTAAGTTATTGATGTAAGATACTTTTGTGTTTATAATAAAATGAAAATAGAAGTTGTTTTTTTTTTTTTAAAGATCCTGTGTTCTGAGCGCACTAGTAATATCTAGTTTACTTAAGTTTTCCGCGTACTTTGTGTGTATACCTGTTATTGTTGTTCTAGGATTGTGTTTTATTATGGAACTTATAATTTAGTGCCAAGAGGCGCGCAGATGCCCTACTCAGCCGTAGTGAACCTAGTGGCAGGGTTGGGGGCATCACAGGTGGTACTAGAGTATCTAGATTAGATACTAGGTTTGAAATGTTGGATTTTAGACAAGCTATAAGAGTCAACTGGTTAAACTTTAAAGTTAACCATGTGATTTATTGGTTAGTACTGATCCTAAGATTTTTTTTTTTGTAGGTACTAGATGGCACATCCTTCTCATAGATGGACATATAGGGAGGGTACCCTCGTAGATGTGCCTAGCAGGACTACGTCATCATCATTATCCTCATATTCCCTTAGGGAGATCGTCCCAGAAAGGGAACCAATTCCTGTGATTGACCTTTTCGATGATGAGTCAGTAGAAGGACTAGAGATGGCACCAGTGGCACCGAGAATAGGACTTGGAACATTAATAGAAGAGGACCCTAGTGAGCCCACGTCAGACTCAGAGATGATGCCCGAGCCGGAGGGAGTGCCACCAGCAGATGTTGAGGGTACGAACACCTTGACAACGAGTGGTTCCCTATTGTTAGTGTCACCTATTTGTGGTTATTGCCTATGGCGTGAGCAATGGGCTGAACCCGCTAGTCAGCAGGTTATAGCGTTGAGAGCGGAGATCTCTCGAATGGACGCCTTATTTTACGTGGCACGTCGACAGGAGACGGCGAGGGCCGCCATGTTGGAGAGGGAGTTAGCCCAAATGCGGGAGGCCCATGCAGCCCGAGAGAGAGAGAGATTTTGGAGTTGATTGACGAGCTAGACGGGCTTAGGCGGTTTATCGCTCAGTTCCTTAGTACTACTAGAGATTCAGTGGATAGAGCCTGTGTCGAGTTAGAGTCCCGACCAGGATGCTCTGGTAGCCAATGTCCTCAGGCGGAGTGGTGTTGGATATAGTACAGATAGGTGTGTATATTTAGTCAGTTGGATAGGTGCGAGTAGTGTTTTTGTCGGTACTTGATGCAGTACGCTTAGGGTTGTAGGTATGAGGTCCTCAGGTTTTGGATATGTATAGCAACCTGGCCATATATTTTTTAGGTGGTAGGACCAGGATGATCTGACTGTATCTTGATGCTACTTGTACCAAAAATCCTTAGTTTGAGTTATATATATGTTTGTATGTATGCATTGATGTTGGTGCCTAGGATAAATTCCTGTTTACTTGCTGTAGAGTATCTGTAATCTTAGATGTTTATTAGTGTTAGAACTTTTTGGTTTTTAGAAACATGTCAGATTCACAATCTCCCAACCATGCGGACGAGGCTGTGTCGGAAAGTTCTCAAAACAGACAGTCTGAACCTATGAGGGAGGTCACACCTCGTCCAAAACAAGCCACACACAAGGTAATTGAGAATTTTATGATCAAAATGACAGAATTGTTAGAAACTTCAATGTCCACAAGAAGAAACGAACGAGTACCGGCCACTGGAGTAGATGAAGCACTAGAACGATTTCTTAAGTTTCGACCCCCGGAGTTCTATGGAAACATTGAGCAAGAAATTAAAGCTGAATTGTTCCTCGAGCAGTTGAATGATATCTATGATACCCTTAAGTACGAGGATGTCCTGAGGGTAACGTTCGCAGTTTTTAGACTACGAGGAATGGCAAAGGATTGGTGGCTTAGAGCTTCCGAAGCTCGGACACTTAAGACCCAACCATGGACCTGGAACGATTTTCAAGAAGAATTCAAAAAAGAATACATACCTCGTTGGGTTCGTGAACAACGAGAGGATGAGTTTCAGCAATTGAGATAGGGTAACCTGACAGTTGCTCAGTATACGACAAAGTTCAATAGGTTGGCTAAGTATTGCTTAAGGTTGATAGATACTGATGAAAATAAGACGCGACGATTTGTGAAAGGATTAAGGGTTGAACTGCAACGAGCATTGGCCCCCTTGCCACCGATGGGATTCGCGGCTGTAGTTGAAGCCGCCACGGGCATAGAGATGGCTGATCAAGCGGTTATACAGAGGAAAACAGCCATTGGTTCTGCAGTGACTCCCTATAAACGTCCTGGACAAGGACTATGGAAACCTAGAGATTTCAAGAGATCCCGTGGTGAACAAAGGACTGGAAATGAAGGCCTACCAACCCTAACTCCTGGAGGATCCCACAGAGTATGTACATACTGTGGACGAAGTGGGCATGTGGCTGAAATGTGTTATCGGAAGTTAAGGTTATGTTTCATGTGTGGAAAACCACGATATACCAAGGACCAGTGCCCTGAGATGCAACAAGTACCTCCGGAGACGTCCAGAAAAGCAGGCTGACCCTTAGTTATGAGAGGAGCAACAAGAGGAAGGAATAATAAGCCACAAGTAAAAGCTAAAGTTTATGCACTGGATGGATTGCCCGTAGATATTGAAGCAGAAGTAGTTGAAGGTATGATACAAATCTTTTCTCAACCAGCAAGAGTACTCATTGACCTTGGAGCTACGCATTCCTTTGTGAGTTTGCATTTCATGAAACATACTCCTATACCTTCTGTTAACATGCATTACCAGTTGATAGTTAGCACTCCTATGGGCGTGAATAACATAACTGAGGTAAAGTACCCTGATTGTGACATATGTGTCGAGAATGTGGTTTTATCCGGAGATTTAATTGCCTTACCATTAGAGGGATATGACGCGATACTTGGGATGGACTGATTTTCTAAACATTACGCCAAAGTAGATTGTCGACGAAAGTTGGTTAAGTTTAGCTAACCGAGCCAATCCTGGTGTTCTAAGGAAAGTGAACAAAATGGGAGAATCTCTTTTTGTCTGGCATGAAAGCCAGAAAGTTTCTATGGAAAGGATGTCATGGGTACTTAGCATTATTACTCAACAAGCCTAAGGAGGAGGTAAAATTAGAAACAGTACCCGTAGTGAGGGAGTTTGTGGATATCTTTCCTGAGCAGTTGACGACGCTACCCCCAGATTAAGAAGTGGAGTTCGACATAGAATTGGTACCTGATGCTAAACCAATATCTCGAACTCCATATCGGATGGCACAGGAGGAACTAAAAGAGTTGAAAAAGCAACTACAAGAACTGTTGTAGCAAGGATACATTCGTCCAAGTACATCTCCTTGGGGTGCGCCAGTTTTGTTTGTAAAGAAGAAGGATGGAACCCTCAGAATGTGTGTAGATTACAGATGATTGAATAGTGTAACAGTCAAGAACAAATACTCACTACCCCTCATTGATGAGTTATTTGACAAACTCTGAGGAGCAGGGTGTTTCTCCAAATTGGACTTGAGACAGGGGTATTATTAAGTCAGGATAAGAGAAAAGGATATTCCGATGACGGCATTCAACACACGATACGGGCATTACGAGTTTGTGGTTATGCCGTTTAGATTAACTAACGCACCTGCGACATTTATGGACTTGATGCATAGAGTCTTTAGTCCTTACCTGGATAAATTTTATCATGATTTTTATTGATGATATTCTTGTTTATTCACCAAAACTTGAAGCTCATGAATATCATCTTCGAAAAGTGCTGAAAACTCTATAGGAGCATAAGTTGTATGCTAAGTTTAGTAAATGTGAGTTCTGGATGAGTCAAGTTACTTTCCTAGGACATTTTATCACCCAGGAAGGAATCTCGGTGGATTCAGCAAAAGTAGAAGCTATGACCCATTGGGCACAACCTAAAACACCAACCGAAGTACGTAGTTTCTTGGGTATGGCGGGATACTATTGGAGATTCATAAAAGACTTTTCCAGGATTGCTAGACCTCTAACACAATTAACCAGAAAAGCAACCAAGTTTGAGTGGACGGAGAAGTGTGAGAGGAGTTTTCAAGAATTGAATAACCGACTGACGTCAGTATGAGTGTTAATATTACCCGATCCGAACATGGAATTTTCATTGTATACAGATGCTTCAGGAGAAGGTCTAGAAGCTGTGTTGATGCAGACAGGAAGGTTGTCGCATATATTTCAAGGAAGTTGAAGGATAATGAACGGAATTATCCAACACACGATTTGGAATTAGAAGCCATCGTGTTTGCACTTAAGAAGTGGCGACACTACATGTATAGGGCTAATTATGAGATATTCACTGATCGTAAGAGCTTAAAGTATCTGTTTTCTCAGAAAGACTTGAACATGAGATAACGTCGATAGATGGAACTGCTGGAAGAATATCGATGCCCGATTAACCGTCATCCAAGAAAGGCGAATGTGGCGGCAAATGCATTGAGTAGAAAACCAAAGATATCAAGTCTTAGATTAACATCTTCCCTACAACAAGATATTAGTAGCGCCCAAAAGAATAATCAGGAGTTCCAGGAGTTTAAAAATTGTGTGGAAGCTAAGAAGTTGGATGATTTTCGAACATTAGAAGTTGATGGAAGCCTATACTTTCGGAATCGGTTGTGTGTACCCAATGAGACTGGACTTATGTGTAAGATTCTAGAGGAAGCCCACCGAAGTAAGTATTCAATGTATCCTGGAGAGAATAAGATGTATAAAGACTTAAAGCAAAAGTTTTGGTGGAACGGAATGAAGAGAGAAATTACGGAGTATGTAGCGGCCTGTCTTACATGTGAAAGCGTCGAGGTGGAACATCAAAAGTCAGCAGGACTACTACAACCGCTACCTATTCCCAAATGGAAATGGGATCATGTGACAATGGATTTTGTCACAAGATTGCCCTGGACCAAGGGATATAAGGATGCTATCTGGGTAATCGTTGATCGTTTAACAAAAGTGGCTCATTTTATTGCCATTAATATGACATACCCTTTGGACAAGTTGGCACAGATTTATGTAGATGAGATTGTCCGACTTCATGGGGTGCCCGTTGATATTGTATCCGATAGGGACCCAAGATTTACCTCAATGTTTTGGCCTAAGTTCCAGGCAACTATGGGAACCAATCTAAGTTATAGCACCACAGCACATCCCCAAACCGATGGACAGTCTGAAAGAACAATTCAAACTCTAGCGGATATGTTAAGAGCTTGCGCCTTAGACTTTGGAAATAAGTGGATTGACAATCTTGCTTGTGCTGAGTTTGCTTATAATAATAGCTACCACTCTTCGATAGGAATGGCACTGTTTGAAGCATTATATGGTAGGAGATGCAAAACACCTTTGTACTAGGATGAAGTCAGAGCTTGATCCCATTGGAGACAAAGAAACTTGATGCCAGAATTGGATGAGATGCAGAAACAAGTTAGGATAATTCAAGATCGGCTTCGGACAGCTAAATGTAGACAGAAGAGCTATGCCTACAATCGAAGAAGGGATCTGGAGTTTAGTGTGGGAGATCGAGTTTTCTTAAAAAATACACCACATCGCCGGAAGCTGTGATATCCGAGGAGAGGAAAGTTAAGCCCCCGATATATCGGACCGTTTGAAATTATTGACATTGTAAAGTGGCATATCGGCTCGCCTTGCCAAATGAATTAATGGGTATATAGGACGTGTTCTATGTATCCCAATTAAAGAAGTATCATCCTGCACCTGATTATGTTCTCAATGATGACCAATTGGATTACAAGTCGATCTGTCATATGAAGAGAAACCAACTGAGATTATAGAACGAAGCGTAAAAGAATTACGCGGGAGACAGATTTCAATGTGTAATGTGGTATGGAGACATCATGGGATCGAAGAGGCAACCTAGGAAACTGAGGAGTACTTGAAGAAAAAGTATCCAGAGCTTATAGGTACGTAACTATTCAATTTCGAGGACGAAATTTCTTTTAAGGAGGGTAGAATGTAACGCCCTACCCTATAAGCACCTAACATGACTTTAAAAATACGGACGTTATGACATAGTGTTTGGATTCATATTGGTGAAATATAGTGTTTTTGGCACTTAGTGGTACTTTAGGGATACTTAGGAATAGAAGTAAAATTTTATTATATTGAGGTTTTATTATTAACGTTTATAAGTGCCTTTAGGTGGATTTTATTTTAATACCTAGTGTGTGTATTTTAGAAATTTAAAATACTTGACATTTTCATATAAAGGTTAAAAAAAAAACCTTCACGACAAAGAAATTATGCCACCTACTGCATCCACCTGCCACCATCGCAAAAATTGCTTCCTTGTCTTTTTTTTTTTCAACCCATCAACCGCCTTAACCTATTACTATATATATGCCATGCAAGCCTTTTTTTTTTCCCTTAGCTTTATTTTGGGCAGCCATAATAACCTCAAGCAAGGTTAGTTTTGTATATTTTTTTCCTTTCTTTCTTTTCTTTAGTTAGTTAAGTTATATATATATAGTATATGTTCGTTTGTTTTCTTTTTAGGAAGTTAAATATTTTGTTTTAAATGGATTTTTAGTGTATAATATATAGTTAATTATGATTTCTTGGAGAGTATATTTTTTTTAGAGTATAGGATTTTCAATCTTTTTAACGAATTATTATGAGTAAATATATAAGTATATATATATCTCCTAAGCTCATTTCGTAGAATTTCGATATTATGTGGGGAATAAGACTATTTGATCAGTACCCAGGTATTTAGTATTTTCGTATTATTATTTTGTAGGATCTTAGCACCGGATCTACATACAGGTGAGTCCACAAACTCCATTTTTATTATGCTATTTCATAGATTACGAGACCTATAAAAATGTTTTTTTTTTCCGAACCATTACAAAATATTGCTATTTTTGGAATGATATCTCTCGGCGAGTTTTTTGGAGATGTTTTCCACAATGTGTTACGTGTTTCCTAGAAAAATGCATAGGAGCGGTGCTCCATATAGGTGTTTCTTTTAAAAAAAATTATTACGATGGTGAATAAGAAGTTTGTCGTACGCAGGTTTTTCTGAAAATATTTATATATTGGAAAATATTTTAACTTGAGAAGTTGCGTGTTTTGACAAGCATGAATATAGATCTGGCATTGGCATAATTATGAAGTTTGCATAAGCATGTGATGACTGGCGGATGAGGATTTTTATTACCCTGTAATTTTTATGACTTAAATCTGTTCCTGCGGCCGGGCAAATGGCCCTTCGGTTTGTAAATACATATGAAAACCTCATTCCGACCAGAGTTAAGGTTTGTTGAAAATCAAGTGAACGGATGCGTTAGCGGATTGCACTGTACGTGGCTAGTCTCCCGTGCTAGGGCCTCTTCCGATGACGTGGACGGGTTTTTGACTCTGAGGGCGGATCCACTTGAAGAGGGGCGTAGCACTTTTTGGGTGTGGCCCAACCGGTATTTACGTGGACATCGCATCATGCTCTGCAGTGGGACGGTCGCCTAGTGGAGAGTCAGGAGGGGCTCGAAACTGAGGTTGGCCCCAAGGCAGACCTGGTAGGTGCCCCAGGAGTATGTAGCCTATTTTGACCAGTGATATGGGAGTGCGGTTGTTTGTAATCGAGCGCTCGTATGGTGTTTGGCTGGTATTGACTATGAGATGCCGGAACTTGGTTTCGATGGCCTCGTTTTGGGGATCCAGACTTTGTCAGTGGAGCCCCACGGTTGCATTACATGTTCTTTTAAATTTGGGGCGTAGAAGCTGCGCTGATGTGTCTTGATTCGCTCAGACTTCCCAGCTGCACTCTAAACCCTCATGTAGGTTCAAGCATCAGTTTTGTTAAAATAATAAAAGAAATATTATTCTTATAACATTCCATGAACTGTTTTGTGAAAACGGCATCGTCATTGTTTTAAAGAAATCACTACAGAACACACACGTGGACTCACTGAGCGTTTGTGCTCACGTTTTTCCATATCATGTTTTCTTCTCAGATTAGCTCGGAACGGTCAGGGGCCCAGCAAGCCACTGAAGTTTTAGGTTAGGAGTTTTTGGATCAAATTCCGCAGAAGTGCATATGTTTATGTTTTGTCTTTTTAGACTCGAACCGTCTGTAAAGTTTTTTTTTATGTTATCGTGTAAGTTATTGATGTAAGATACTTTTGTGTTTATAATAAAATGAAAATGAGAAGTTGTTTTTTTTTTTTAAAGATCCTATGCTCTGAGCGCACTAGTAGTATCTAGTTTACTTAAGTTTTCTGCGTACTTTGTGTGTATACCTGTTAGTGTTGTTCTAGGGTTGTGTTTTATTATGGAACTTATAATTTAGTGCCAAGAGGTGCGCAGATGCCCTACTCAGCCCCAGTAAACCTAGTGGCAGGGTTGGGGCACCATATATATATATATATTGTATAATGTTTTATTTAAGTTAATTTGATATTTCATAATGTTTGACAGATAAAGAACAAAAATATCTTGTAATTCATTATGAGGTTTTACCAATTCGAATAAAAGTGTTACTAACTATTAACATAATACACGTATAATCTTTCATTTCACAATTACAACTTAGTATTATGATTGTCATTACTATGTCTGATGATGTTTATTAATTATTATTATTATTATTAATGTTTATCTTTGATATATACTAAATGCGTTATTAAGAAAATAATACGTCATATTTTCATTTATTTAAATTGATAATAACTATATTTATATATATTAAATGAGTTATTATGATCATCGTATATATTAAGGGAGTTATCATATACAATACCATGAAATAAGGTTCTTAATATCTATTTACTAAGCGAGTTATGATATAATTTTATTAATGACACGGTAAATACAATCATAATACTATTTTGTTAAGTGAAAGAAACGATTATACGACGTATTATTTTAATAATATGATTATATTTTCACAAAATAAAATTTTTTTCGAATAGAAACTAGAATTTCTACTGTTTTCTATGTATTGCACTTCTAGTACTATAATTTCAATGACTTGAATAATTTCTATATTTTATTAAATAACTTACTTTTGTTTTAAAAAACTCATTATTTTTAAGTCATTGGATATAATATGATTATATTATTCACAAAATAAAAATTTTTTTTCTAGAAATTAGAATTTCTACTATTTTCAATATATTGCACTTTTAGCACTATAATTTCAATAACTTGAATAATTTTTATATTTTTTCAAATAAAATATTTTTTTTAAATAACGTATTATTTTAAGTCATTTGATATAATAATATTATTATATTATTCACAAAATAACTCATTTTCGTATAGAGAAATAGAATTTCTATTATTTTTCATACGTTGCACTTCCAACACCTATAATTTCAATGACTTAAATAATTTCTAAATTTTATTAAATAACTTACTTTTGTTTTAAAGAACTTATTATTTTAAGTAATTTTATATAGTAATATGATTATATTATTCACAAACTAAATTGTTTTTCATCTAGAAACTAGAATTTCTACTATTTTCTATATATTGCGCTTCTAGCACAATAATTTCAAAGACTTGATTAATTTCTAAGGTTTATCAAATAACTTTCTTCCTTTTTACTGATGTAACTATTTTAAGTCATTTAATATAGTATTATGATTATAGTATTTACCAAATAACTCATTTTTCGTAGAGAAATTAACTTTCTATTATTTTCTGTATATTGCACTTCCAACGCTAAAATTTAAAGGACTTAATAAATAATTTATAAATTTTATTAAATAACTTAGTTTTTTTTAAAGAACTTATTATTTTAGGAAGTCTGATATAAGAATATGATTATATTATTTACAACAGATATTATTTTTCTTCTAGAAACTAGAATTTTGGATATTTTCTGTATATTGCACTTCGAGCACTATAATTTCAATGACTTGAATAATTTCTATATTTTATCAAATAACTTACTTTTTTTTTAAAGAAATTATTATTTTTAGTCATTTAATATAATAATATGATTATATCATTAGCGAAAGAAATTATTTTTCGTCTAGAAACAAGAATTTCTATTATTTTCTATATATTGCACTTCAAGCACTATCATTTCAATGACTTGGATAATTTCTATATTTTATCAAATAACTTACTTTTGTTTTAACAAAATTATTATTTTAAGTCATTTGATATAAAAATATGATTATATTATTCATGAAGATAAATGCTTTTTCATCTAGAAACTAGAATTTTTATTATTTTCTATATATTACACTTCGAGCATTATAACTTTAATGACTTGAATAATTTCTATATTTTATTAAATAACTTACTTTTGTTTTAAAGAATTATTATTTTAAGTCATTTAATATATTAATATGATTATATTATTCACAAAAATAAATTGTTTGTCATCTAGAAACTAAAATTTTTATTATTTTTTATATATTACAGTTCTAGCACTATAATTTCACATACTTGAATAATTTCTTTATTTTATCAAATAACTTAATTTCATTTTAAAGAACATATTATTTTAAGTCATTTGATATAATAATATGATTATATTATTCACAAAATAAATTGTTTTTCGTAGAGAAATTGAATTTCTATTATTTTCTGTACATTGCACTTCCAACACTATAATTTCAAGGACATAAATAATTTCTAAATTGTATCAAATCACTTATATCAGAACTTATTATTTTAAGACATTTGATATAGTAATATGACTATAGTATTCATAAAATAATTTTTTTGTCTAGAAATTGAATTTTTACTATTTTCTATATATATATATATGTACTTCTAGCATTATAATTTCAAGGACTTAAATATTCTTGTTACAAATACCGAAACCATTCCATAACTGACTGATATAGGCTTTTACGATTCGAAGAAATTGATTATCAAATGGTTTCGAAGTTCATCTAAAATTCTAATTTGTACTATTTTCTATATATTGCACTTCTAGGACCATATTTGAAGGACTTAAATAATTTATAAAATTTTATTAAATAACTACACAAGTTGTTTTTGTTAATAACATAATTGATATAATTATGATAATACGTTTTTCAGGCATTAAAACTATATATTATAATGTTAATTATTAACTTTAATTTGTGAAAAAAAATACTTCTAATTAGTATTTCCCTCCCAATTTTGCCACCAAAATATTTCTCTCTGAAACCTTTCCCTTCAAAAAATGTTATAATTTTCACTCTTGCCCATTTATTAGACAAGCCTATATGCATCATCATCATATAGGGTCGTATATTGAGGACAGAGACAACAATGTGAAAGGTTTGTTCACATTCACTTTTGTGAGAGCTCGCAAGTAAATAAATTCTTAGAGAAGACATTTTGGTCGACATATTTTCTCACTTATTTGGTTACCGATTTGGGTTGCTCACCTCTTGGTCATCAAGTTTTTGCTTACATTTTGATCGACAAGTTTTTTATCATCTTCTTTATCGTTTTTAACGAGTTAGTATTCGTAAATAGTGACTTGGTGTTATATGGGTTATCAGCTTCATGTTCGTAAAATAGTATGAAAATTTAAAAATGACTATTAACATTAAAACCAGAGCACACAGTAGCTTCTTGCATGGCAAAAAATGAACGTAACCAACTAGCATTACATAGTCTCGCTTGTCGACCTTGTCAGTTACTTTTCTTAATTCTTGGTCGCCAAGTATTTTTTTCACATTTTTTTAGCTTATTACGTGTCATTATTCGTAACCATTCACTAGTTGTTCTATAGCGAGTGTTGAGATTGGGCTTACAAGCTTGCCATGCGACCTTGTCACTTTATTTACAGAATCCCCCTGTATCTCAACTGAATGTTTGTTTCTATTAGTAGCTTGTTTGTGTTTTTAAGACTGAAATTAACAGCTCGCCAATTTTTGGTGAACTTTAACTCGTCCATTCCCATTGAACTTAAAGATCATTTTCTTCTCCTTCCTTTTTTTTTTTTTTTCAAATAAAGTAAAGTTATTTCAGAGTTAATACAATTACAACGAAACTTATTACAAGGAATTGACCTCTTCTTTTCTTGCTCAAGCTATTATTTTACAGACGGATTATGTGAACCATTGAATGTTTTCTATTTTTTTCTTCATTCCCTTGAAAAATTAATAAAAGCAAGGAAAGATCACAATGCACATATACAAATAACTTAGAGCGAAATATATAAATGATAAAATTTCATTAATATCAGATAATATTTCAGTACAAAATATGAACCCAAAAAAGAACACAAAATAATGAGTATAAATAGAAAAAGTAAACATAAACAACCCAAATATAAACTAAGGTAAGGGGGATGTGAACAACACTAGTTAGAAGCAGAAGTAGCAGTAGTTAGAGCACCCTGATGATTCAGAGGATTTTTCGCTCACAATATAACTCTTCTTCCTTTAAGTTCCTGCTTGGCGAATAGCCTCCATGAGAGCTGCGTCGCCCCTAACAGCCTCAAGAGGTATACCCTCTAGGTGAGCAACCTCCACCTCTGCCTCCGCCATCTCCTCTCTGTGCTATACTTTCCTTGATTTACCATCATGAAGAATCTCCTTAGGGGTGGGATCCATAAATGTGATGGTCTTGGTGACCCACTCACCCTATCCCTTACTATTCGTTCAACCAAATTACTGCTCTCAAACCTAGAGCGTCGAGTTCTTGCCTGAGCTATATGTTTTCATGCCTCTCACCCTCATATAGGCTTCTTCTAAGGGAGAATGGGGAGGAGGGAAGGGGGGTCTGGTTGTAGAACTTGCATTGGTATAGGTTCATCTTTGTGTCTAGACATTCATAGACTACTCGCAGGTATCTTTACTCGAAAGATCTAAGGAAGGAAGGAAGGATGAAAATCCTCAAACTCGGGCAAGAAGTTTTAGTGGTGAAGACCAAGGTATCTCGCCTCACCTATAAGCATGGGAAGGCAGGGGGAAATTCGCGAGCCAAAACTTTTAAGGAGAGAAGATATGACTCGACATTTGAGGAGAGAATGAATCGACATCTATGTCTATTTGGCATGTGCCACAGTCCTTTATTTAATGAACTTCAAATCGAGTCAGTCTCTGCATGTAGCTATGATCATGTGTGTCAAAGTCGCCTTTTCGTTTGCTAACCCTAGTCCATTTTTTTTATTCTTTTTCCTTGAACCAGATGAAATATGATAGTTATGAATTGTAGATCACCTTAAATATGGATTGTAAATACTCATGAAATTTGTAATTTCTTCATAAAAATTAAAATTATTGGCAGTAAATCAACTTTATAAATGAAAGATTAAACGCAAAAGTAAACGATAAGATTTTGCTAATTTTATTTAGGGTTTTGAGTGGAATGTAAAAGTTAAATGCAGAATTAAGATATCTTTTCCTGGCTAAATTTGCACTAAATATCTCCTTTTTAAATGAATTGTTTTGTTAGATGTAATATTTAATTAAAAGAACAAAAACATTTAAGGGGTTAACCTAACACTAGGTACATTATAAATATATTGTAAACAAAAAAAGAAAAAGTTTTTAGCTGGATGTATACTTTGATTTTTAGTTGAATGTAAAATTTAATGAGGAAAAAACATTATTGGGGTTGTCTTGGCATTGAATATCTATCTATTCCCAAACAATTAAACAAATAAATAAAAACTTAATTATCGCATCATTTTTTTAGTAGAAAATAAAATTTAATGGGCAAACAATTTAGTGGTTATCTTTGCACAAATATCTAATTATTTATAAATTAATTGTAAAAAAATTAGATAGATATTCAATGCCAAGACATTGAAATTAACATTCTGGTGTGATATAAAACATATTTGTGGGAAAAATATTACATCTGAGTTGAAAAAATCGGCCTGCTTTTCATTAACAAAACCATAAAATGAACCAACATTATAAGTAAATTGAAAACAAGAAAAAAGATAAAGAAATTCGTTGCCGTAAAGCATAGTTTTTAGTTTGATGTAGAATTTAACAGAAAAAATATTTTAGGGGGTTAAGTTGCAATAATTATCTACTTTATAAATGAGTTGTAAAAAATAGGGGAAAACGTAATTTTTAGTTGGATGTAAAATTTAAGTGGAAAAATATTTTAAGAGGTTAGCTTGACACTAAATATCCACTTCTTAAATGAATAGTAAACAAAAAATTTTAATTTTAATTTTGATTTAAAATTGAATGAATAAAAACATTTTATGGGTTGTCTTGGAACTAAATATCTATTTATAAATAACTGTTAACAAAAAAAAACTAAATAAATATTTTAGGGTTTCCACGTATCGAATAACAATTTTGGAGTTAACTTTTTTTGCACTAAATATCTAATTTATAAATACGTAAAAAAAAACCTATTCACTGAAATTAATATTCTAGTGTGATTTAAAATATATTTGAGGGAAAAATATTACATCTTAATTGATTAAATCAGTCTAAATTTCGTTAACAAAACCCTAAAATGAATACCTATACTATCAGTGAATTGAAAAAAAAAAAATTCATTGTTGTAAAGCATAGTTTTTAGTGGATGTAGAATTTAACGGGAAAAAACATTTTACGGGGTAAAATTGGCAATAATTATCTACTTTATATATGAGTTGTAAAAAATTGGGGGAAAAAGCCTAACTTTTATTTGGATGTAAAATTTAATTGAAAAAACATTTTAGGAGATTAACTTGACACTAAATATCCACTTCTTAAATGAATTGTAAACAAAAAGCTTAGTTTTTATGTTGATGTAAAATTTATTGAAAAAAATGTTTTATGGGTTGTCATGGAACTAAATAACTACTTATTAAAAACTATTAACAAAAAGAAATTAATTAATATTTTAGAGTTTCCGCCTATCGAATAATAATTTTGGGTTTAACTTTGCACTAAATATCTAATTTTTATAAATTATTTGTGTTTAGAAAAACCTATTCACTGAAATTAACATTCTAGTGTGATGTAAAATACATTTGACGGAAAAATATTACATTTGAGTGGAAAAATTCGCACTAAATTAGATTTATAAAACCCTGAAATGAATAGTAAATCCTAAGTTAGTCCTAATTAATAGGTGATATATATTTTTGTATTTTTGCACTTGAATGCTTTGAGTGTTATGGTAATTAATATGGTTTGCTTGAGGAAAAAAAATGAGAATATGATCTAATCGCTTGTCTGAGTTGTTCAAGCCGAAAATAGAAATATTTAATCACCAAGAGAAACTCAAAATAAAAAACAAATAGAAGCATATGAACATAAAAATATGACAAAAGAAGGTCTTTTATTCATAAACAAAAGCACAAAATATAGCCGAGTAGAATTTAAACTTGGATCGAATATACCTGTTTAAGATAAACGAAATCATGTGAAAACAAAAAGAAGAAGAAAACACAATAAACTAGGTACTACTCAGCATCCTCAGCAGACAATGCAATATGACCTTCTCAAAAGTAAACCCTGCTCCTGTTGTTCAAGGGCTCTCAACAGAGTTGCTCGAGGTTATCTAATGTATAATCGGTAAAAGAACCCTTATTCTCTTGTTGGGGTTCTCCCTAACTTAATTGTCTATGTCATTTAAAAGGTTTATGGGCGAGTCCATCTCTGGCTCCTCGAGGAGGAGCTTCTCAATGGTTAATGATCCATATTCTCGGACCATTCTTGCAAGCACGATTCGTAGCTCGCACTTTTTTCAAACGTATTTGCCCCTGGTCTTAGGTACATTCTTCCCTAGGTATCTGGCGAAGCATTTATGGGTGAAGGAGGAGACTTGACAGTCAGCCTCTGGCGATGGTTCGCGTACCATTTTTAGAGTGAGTAGATAAGATAAAGAAATTTGAGTTAGAGTGTGTATTATCTGGCTCAACATTTGAGTCTCTTTATAGGAGAAAAAGGGACTGACCTTCCCTACTACCACCATTTCTCTCTCTCTCTCTCTCTCTCTCTCTCTCTCTCTCTCTCTCTCTCTCTCTCTCTCTCTCTCTTCTCTCCATTAGATGTGACACCCATCCCACTTTCTGGGCAGTGCAAACGGTTGTAACCGTGTCAGTACATCTCTTAGCCGTCACTTCAAGTTTAATGCCTATTCTCAACTTTTTTAGTTCTCTTTTTTGTTTCATCTATTCTTTAGGATACTTATTCATAACCAGACAAGCTCTAAAATACGAATCGTGTATAAATTATATAAGAGACTAATATCAAGAGATATTTAGTAAAAGGAAAAAAAAAAAAAAAAGAAAAGACTATTATCATTTGATGTACAAAAAAAAAATGAAAACATTGCACGTCAGCCTCAGGCTGGAGCGAGCTGGTCATATGCCAAACTGGTTTACTCACCGATAGGAAGGTTAGATGTTTGTGAATTATGCTTGGACAACATTTGGGAGAGATTTTGGGAATACTCTTGCTCGCCCATATTGGATGAAGTGTATGCAATTACAACATCGCCTAAGACATCACGTGCTTCATACATTTTTTGAGCCACTTCTTTATTATCGATCAAACGAGATTTCACAATGCTCAAATCTTCAAACTTTATCTTTTATAGTTGTGTCTCCTTAGCCATGGATACATACATTTGTATGCTCTCTTACACAAGATAAACTCCGCTCCGACGATGCTATGAAAGCTTTCAATTCCTTAACAAGCCATTATAAAGGTATTAAACCCTTCAAATCAAACAAAAAGATACCAAACATTATATTAAACAAAATCTCATAAAGGGAAAAGATTCCAAAGTGAAATCCATCTTCATACATTTAACCAGACAAAAAAAAAAAAGGGAAGAGCCCCCACTATCGAGCTTGGTCTACACCGGGAGATTAGGAAATAGGAAGAAAGAATGGGGTAAATCTCGATGAGTTTCATAAGGAGAAATCTCTTCTCTGCTTCCAGCTTCCAAATTGAAAATTCTACAGTCGTGATTAACTCCAGAGCATTCCCACTTTTCATAGATCTTGAAGAGACGGAAGTGAAAATTTCAATTTTTATTGCATTAAATGTAGTAAATATTTCCCACACTCACGAGCTCGATCTCTACGTTGGGACATAGTGTTTTGGTCAAAAGTGGGCAATATTAAGTTTTAAGTTCTGCTCATAAAGCGTAAAGATTTAGCAGTGAAATTTTCAATTAACCTTTCTATCAAAGAGTAGTTCAATGAAACAATAGTTCATAAAGCGCCAACATATGAAAGTGAAATTTTAATCATATATTGAACAAGAGGAGAGGAGATCTCGAGTTGAAACAGAAAGTGGCCGAGCTGCATAATATAGAGATGAGCTGCATTGCAAACAAAAAAACAAATATAATATTCCCAGCACTATCGAGCTCGGTCATTATGTCGTGACATTAGGAAGGAAGATAAGAAGGATCTAAATGCCAAGAAGTTACGAAAGGATAAATCTCTTTAATACTTCTGTTTTTAAAATGGAAAATTCCAAAGTCGTGCTCAGCTCCATTGCAGTACCACTCATCATATTCAAAAGCGCATTTTTCCAGAAAACCATCAGAAAAATATTTGGAATTCTTCTTCAATCCTCCTCCTTCTCCAACACTATCCTCTACAATATTAAATGAAACTGATTCATTTTCACCTACAAACATAGCCATATTGCCTAAACTTTCCACAGGAACCCATATTTCAGAATCAGTATCCAACTTGTAAACATAAAAACTTTTTTTTGTCCGATAGAAGTGGACGGTGTTTGAACTCCATCATGGTAGGTTCAAGAGATCTTCCCCTTCGGGAACAACTTCAAACCATATCACGACAAGTAGTAGACTTTGATAGGACTTTGAAATATAGAATTGATGGCCTTTGTTTGGCTCTTTACATTCTGGCATATCTCTCGGAAAGGGCACCTTCATCTCCATGGTTTTCTGGGGGGACAAAATTGATGAAATTCTGGAGTTCCAATTGGCTTTTCATAGACAACGCTAAGACGGAATATATGCATGCACTTCATGTGATAAAGTCACAGTATTTTCTTCTCCAAGAAAAGTCCATCCACAGTCTTCATTATTGACAAAGGCCGATTTCCCACAAAGTCCATACTTAACTATAACTCCGTAGTTGCTGCTGCTGCTTATGGGATCATCAGGGCCCGTTATGACTCTTTTTCTCACAAATATTTCTGGGAAATTGATAGTAGAAGGTAGATGAATTTGACTATCAATTAGTAGATTAAACTACGATAATAAATCCAAATATAATGAACGCATTAGAAGCCATCTGCCTCGGCATGATACAACCATTTCATTTTTAATTTGCCTCTTCACCATTAATAGATTTAGTGACAGATATTTCTGATCAATCCTAACCACAGAATGAACTTCAATGCTTCCCTCTTCTTCTTCTTCTTCTTTGGGGTCATAGTGTTCAACTCTGGGCAACAAAAGAAGTGGTAATTTTGCCACCGAAGCTCTCAACAAAGAAGAGATTTTAGCCTTTGCTAAATTGCCCAAGGACTATAAACAGATTTAAAGTGCATTCTGTCAGTAATGGTGAAACCTTTGAAGATATTCGACAGTGGATCATAATTCAGACTATACCAATTTCAATTATTAGACCTTTGTCTTTCGTCCAACTTTAACAACTACTTGGAGAGAGTAGTTTTGTAGAGGATTAAGAAACATCGTTTATTATGAGAGTTCCAAATACATTATGTATTTATAAAAAGAAGAGAAGATTTTGGAAGCCCCAAAGCCTCATTATCTAAGTGCTTATAAAAAAGTTGTTTTAAATAAATTAATATAGCAATTTTATTTTTAACAATATCAATAAGCAGAAGCAGTTTTAAAAAGCATCCCCATAGTAGCTTTTCAAAAATAGTTTTTTAAGACTTTTTTTAAGCTAAAAGTATGTATAATAAGCAGTTGAGAACAACTTCAAAACAACTCATAGCTTAAAATAAGCTAAAAGCTATGATTTTAAGTGATGGAGAACATGGCCTTAGTATTCATATGCAATTAAACAGGAGATTCCAACACGCCTTTATTCAATTCCATTTAGTATTCATATACAATTGAATAGGTGATTAAGTTCACGAATGAAATAGATGCATAGGGTAACGATAAAGCAGTAAACCTTTTCCTGGAAATTTCATTTTCATATAATATTTCATGTTCATATAAACTTAAGCTTGGTCACCTTTTTACAAGTTCTTTATTATTCAGATCGTCTCTCTAGTTATTTCTATTGACTGAACTCACGTTTCTTCTGTTCCGATAACTATTCATAAACAATTGAATATAAGATTAATATCATGAATGGAACCTATGCATAATTCATGTTTGCTTTTTAAATTTCACATTCATATAATATTTATCCAATGCTTTAACAGTTGCGAAAACTTGATCGTGGGTCGATCCTGTGAAGCTAAGTTATTTAGGCTCGTGATTTTATCGTTGCATGCAAATGGAGCTCGTTGTCAAAAACGATCCATAGTTATAAAAGACTCCATACGTATAAGGAGAGCAATTGAACTTCTCTTACTATGTCTTACCTTCTAGAGGCTGCACATGCCCCATTTCAAAATTGGTTGCGTACACAATTAGGCAAGAGTATTTGCCGCGTTGTCTATAATTCTTTATATTCTTGAAAGAACCACAACCTCTCTTGTAGCTGGTTAGCCAATAATGTGGCGACTATGCTAGTTTATTGCAGATGGGGTGAAATCGACACCTCTATGGTATCTAACGGGTAGATCATTTAAAGGCTATGGTTAAATATGTAACAATAGACCATTAATATGTCATCCAAATAAGACATTTTTTAATTCAAGAACTAATGAAGAAGAGAGCTGAGCTCGCCATGTGTATTTGATTAACATCCGAAATTGAATAGCCAACCATGAACCCAAACGAACGCGCCTTTATCGGTCACTATTCATCATGAACTATCAAAATTTGTTTTTATCGAGACGTGTAATATGACCTCAGCTAATCTACCTTTTTATGGTAAAATTAAATTTAACATAAAACAAAGTCTCTGCATAATGCATATATAAAGAGACCATAGGTTTAGAACTTCAAAAGACTCCTTACAATAAAAATTACGATAAACTAATCGTAAACCTAGGTTAAACATCAACCACTTATGGCCTCTTTGTCTCAACCAGCTTCAATCGATGGACAAATTGATACGAGGGAATTAATCCACGCTGAAGGCAATAGAGCTAAGTTGGGTCCTATAAATGTTGACGACAATGACACCAGTTACTTTGCGTCCGATTTGCTTCTCAACGACCCCGTTTGGAGTTTGAATGTTTTCCCTACGAAATTTCATAGCTGGCCCAAGCAAAATACAGAATACGACAAGTGGATGGATAGGGTTGTGAAAACATTTGGTCAAGTATGGCATGATTGGGGAATTTATGTACCTTATTCTCAGAAGCGTCCCGACATGGATAGATCACTGCTCACTGTCATAATGCCTTTCTAGAACCCTAAGGTTAATATGTGTATCTTTTCCTTTGGTATCATTTCGCCCACCATGTATGACCTGTCGATAATGTTCAGTCTTCATGCCGCCCCTCTAAAACATCTTCGAACGCACCTAAATCCCCAACCCATTAAGATTTTAATGCAGAAGCCATAACTAAATTCATCAGTGTGAACAAGGGCAAGGAGGGAACTGAAGTAAAGGAAATAGAGCACAAGGCTTTCCTAATGGCGTGGATTAGTGAGTACATAGCTTGCACAATACTGACACAAGTGGTTCTTGAGAATTTTTGCTACGTACAAAAGATAATGAACGAGCAGAGTGGTGGTCAGGCTTCTTTGATACTTTCGATGATGTGCCGATTGTTGTTTGACATTTACAAAGATATGAAATCATACTGGAATGGGCATAACGTAAGAGGCCCTATATGGATCATTCAATTGTGGTTATATAAGTACCTCTCGGAGTTTGAAAATGTCCGTATTCCTGACAATGTAGCAATCCAATATAAAGGTCGTCTTCCATATTTTATTCTTCGAGAAGCATCCAAGTATTCTTATTCGATCCATTTGGATATCTTCAAGCAACTCTACAGTACACCATATCGACCACCACATATGTTGGCTTCTTTTCTTTCGAACGAAACCGGGGACCTGAGTGGTTAGTTGACAAATCCTTTGTTGGGTACAATTTCGTAAGGCTGGCATTGCCTAGGCCTAGTTTGTTGTTTCATGAGATATCTTGCTTTGGACTAGACCGTCTGTACATTTTTTCAAGCCCCCGTGCAAACCGTACAACCTGTAATGCTTTGTGTTGGAATCCGTAGGCAATAACAAAATAAAATAAAACTACGGAAATCCACCAACAGGATCTGCACATACTAAAAAAACCGATTGGATAGAAATTACCTCAATGTTTTGATTGTTCGCTATGGAGGCGTTGCTTTGTACGTTTCGACCTCTACTGGTATCCACGCGACGAACTCCTCTGCAAGGGATCGGGATGCTAGCCCCTTCTGTGTTCTGAAAACTGTTCAGAACTGATCCTGACTATTTGGTAATCGATCGTATTTCGGAGAGAGGAGGCTAGATATTATATCACCGTTTTAGGGTTTAGGGTTTTGTTTTCTTTAATCAGATAAAGAATGGCCACCAAGAAAAGGTTAACATAACCTTTTATAGCTGTCAATATCAAAACCCTAACTGTCATCTAATGACAGTTTAATCTCGTCCGTCTATTTCTATAATCATCCAACGGTTGGATGAGTAATATTAAGTAATTAATTTCATTTATTCGATTAAATAAAATTAATTACTTACTAACTTACCAGAAAATACAATATGGAATCTGATTCCCCTTTTGTATACGTTCAACGAATCTGGACACAATCTAGATTCATTAAACGTGGACATTATGCTCCCAAGATCGTCTATGCGTGTGACCTTGTAGGTTCACTTAACGTTGGCAGTGAATGAAAAATGTCCTAGACATTTATTTACAAAACATAAGCGGCCTCTAGCAAGACATTATGCTTACCCAAGTTAAGTAAATGTAATAATAACCTAGCATCAGATTTAATATTTAGTCCTTTTGTCACACGATATCGTAATTAAGTATAAGGCATGGATCAAGTCATCCTCATAGAACTTAATTAACCATTTACTTGATCACTAGGCAGACTGTTCCAACAAATAATATTAATAACACCTTATTAATATTTATTTGAGTATGGCCATGTATATTTTCCAGTCTTCCTTATCAAGGGGCCCATGGATTTCTCTCTCTAAAAAGAGAGGGACAAATCCCTTTCACTATCTCTAATATTCAAGCTATGACGAGAAAATAAGCCAACCAATAGTCATAGTGATCACCTAATTAAAAGTGATGTTTGACTATGTCAAAACATATTTTCTCCCCATGCAAGAAACATTAGAAAAATTAGGTCAAAGGACACCAAATATAAAACTGAGAAGAAATACTTATAACTTAAACCCATGCAATATTTCTTCTTCACTTTGGGTCATGTCCAATACAATATTCTTAATATGTATTTATGAATTGATTTTATAATTCATATTCATGATCAGTAAAACTTGACCATCAATCAACTTCACACTAGCTTACAAGATGTAATAAACTAGGGACAAATAAGAATAGTATTTTATTAGCTATAAGGGTTTTGCTATCAAGTCACATACTTGATGACCAAGAGCATAAAATACAATTCAAAAAATACACGCTTCATAAATCATAAATGTGAGTCAATTTGTCCTAGGGCATATACTAACAATTTCCCTCGCCTGTTTGGACTCACACAGGATGTTCCTAGCAATCTGGTTTTGGACGAGTTGGACTCTTGGGAGGAGATATCTACAATCGAACTCCTAGAACAAAATGTGAAATTAAATACTAAAAAGAATAAAAGGTTTAACTTCATTGAGTTCAACCCTAGGCATCCACTATAGAATGCTATTCGAGATAGTGGAAAACAATTTTCTCCAAGTACTTTGTACTTTCTACCTAAGATGCCGAGTAAATGGTTGAGAGACAATTCCAACAAGTGAAATAGAATCAAGGAGAGAAAGAAGAGGAGTCGACTATGATCGAACAATTGCAATCATCCAGACGGATCCTGAGTTCAAGGAAATGAAGTGTGAAACCCATTACTGGTAATAAATGTTTTCTTTACATTTTCCTAACACCTATTTTATCTCGGTATAGCTATTTATATATGTTTCTTTCCTTCTTTAAGATATTCTGCAAAATGAAGATAATACACCAGCACCAAAAAGGCTAGGGTGAAACGAACAAAACGGAACACGTCCAATCTGGAAGATACTTTTTCTGCACAGCCAGTTTCAGTATTATTTTCCATAATGTTTGTAGCTACGTATTTTTTCTAATGTCTATTACTGATGTCTTCCTCATTGAGCAAAGGAAACCTAGGAATACCAAACTTATTCCCGAGAACTTGTCGCCCACAAATGAAGTGACATCTCTATCAACTACTGTTGAAACTCCTGACAGTACATCTCCTCCAACTATAGTACGAGTTTCCCAAGTTGACGTTCTGGAACTTGCTTCGAATCCAGCCTTCATAGCTGTTGATCTTTCTTTCGCGTACATAGAGAATTGAAGGATAGTTTGAGCAAATGAGACATTACAAAATATTGTTGAACCACCAAAACTTCTGGATACGTTCAATAAATACTTTGCGTCCGGGGACTTTCCAACTACCCAAGCAGAATAGGATAAAGCTTGGTGATGAGGTTAAGGCTTCACAGCTTGTAACAAATGAATTTGTTACTCCAGAACATCGGGAGATATGCCAAAAAGTTAGAAAGAAACTTCCCGAATGATTTACAATTTTTGCACCTTTCGAAATATTCTGGATAAGATGCCAGAGAAATGTCAGATTATAGATGAAGTGAAAAAAATGTACACCGGTCTGTTGCATTCCTTCGATGACATCAAGACAAACAAGTAGTGGAAAAGGAAAGTTATGAAAGACAGAACCGTCAGATAAAGGAGATTAGAGATGAAATCGAGAGGCTTCAGAAGTAGTTGAAAATTGCTAAATCATTGGATCGAGAATAGCAAAGCTCGCCTATGTGAGATTAATGTTTAAGTTTCTTGAGTTGCTAGGAACACCGACGAGGTCAGGGTTCGGTTAAGAAAAGTGAAAGAACAATATGTGAGGGAAAAACAAATGGCCGAAGTAATGATAGGAGTTTATGATGATCAGGAATTGCTCAACAAAGAAGCACGTGATACCTTACATAAGAATGTGATCGTGTCTTCTGCTATCGTGGAGGAGGAATTCTTAATTCTGGTGGAGAAATCCTCCAAATCCGTGGCCCACCAGACATCGTTAGTAGTAATCGAGCAAGCTTCCACGATAGTGAAAAAGCATGTTCCACCAAGGCCGATAATACTTGATGTGTGTAAGTTTTAAAAACAAGGGAATGAACTACTAAACTAAGCAACAAGAAAGTAGACCTATCACTGTAGTAAACAAGTTATACCCGATGTCGAATCTTGAGGAATGGTAAAGGCTTAAGTACTAATGGCATCTCTAATATTTAGTCTAAGAAAAGTTGGCTTTAAAGATTTAAACCAAAAACTGAAAATAGTTCAACAGGTAAAGAAAGGAAGTAATAAAATTAAGGTTTAAACTTATAAAAACAAGAGTTTGGATGATGGAATCCCCCTAACACTTATTACTAATTCAATTGGAAAACTTTAAAGAAAACGATGTTGAATTAATTAAGTTGGATGATCACTATAAATCAGGCAATCCCTATCTCTAGGAAAAAACCTCCCCATTTACTAACCATTAGAGGAAAATCTCTGTTCTCCCTAAAAAATTATGAGTACAGTAAATTTAGGTGATTTAAGGGACCTAAAAGTGCAAAATCGTATCTCTAATTAATTGCCCAAATTAACCCAATTTTGTGCCCTAGAACACTCTTTCTTTTTCAATTCCAAGCATTCTTGCGATAAATCTACTCGTGACAATTAAATTTCAAACAAGCACAATAGAGAACAACTTAATGGAAAAGCACACATCAAAATCAATAAATCAAACTTAACATCATTCTAAACATTGGAATCTACCGTGCACAGTTGGTCAGGCCCTACCGTCTGCGGTAGGGTTCCATCCAAAAAATGCTTCTCGATGTCAGGACCTAAAATCGACAGTAGAGATAACCTGCCGTCTCCAGTAGGGTTCTATCCTGATATCACTTGTGGCTTTGGGACCTAAAGTCGGCAGTAGGTTAGCTTACCTCAGACAGTAGGTCAGCTTCGTTGACCCCGTTGGCTCCATTTTCGTCCTTTTAGTCTGTTTTTGTTTTCTTTCATCGTTTCTCTTTATAAAAGATCCTAAGACAAGAATAAGAGTATTAGTCTAAAATATGCATTTTTACATATTAAAAACACCGTAAAACAATGGAACATATATAAATGTAGACAATTAAGCACATATCAAATACCCGCACACTTATCCATTGCTTGCCCTGAAGCAACACAAACTAAACAGACAAAATAGAGGAGTATTAAAACTTTTAATAAGGAAAGAGAATACGATGAAAACAGAAGAAGCCGACTTAAAAAAATTAAGATCAACAATAGTGGCAGAGATAATTGCAAAAACAAAACAAAATCAGAACAAAAGCAACGAAAAAAAACTTAGAAATACTAAGGATAAGGCTACTTCAGCGAAATAATTCACTGCTCAACTCCAAGGGTAAATCAAAATAACGAATGAGAAGAATGACCAAGACCTCCACAAATCACTAAAAATCATTACAGATCAAAGGGGTGTGTGTGTTTTGCTCATGTCGTTTTTCAAAAAAGAAAAGGAATGTCAAGTAATTAACACAATGAAATACTAAGGACAATGCACAATAAAGTTATATTTTTCTATCACTTATCCATTCTAAGCCCTATTCTAGGTTGTTTCTGGATTAGGTAGGACTATTCGGCTTGTAATGTTAGGCTTGGGACATGTGTAGGGTAACAAGCGAAGGTACAAGGAGAAAACAATAACTGAGATAGAGCTAACGTAACCGAAAGAATAAATGACAAAATTAAATAGAAACTTTCTAGCCATCTTTTTCACTCTTGTCACTCACCTTTGGACATCCTACTTCGTTCTTTTGGTGCACAACCCACCTAACAACATTCATCTAAAGATTCATATGAAAAAGCATGTACGAGAGAGAGATGTGTTTGAAATTCTTTTTGAGACTTTACTATAATAATTAAAATAAACACTCATATTTTTTCTTCATTTTCTGCAATTGCTTTCATTTTTTTCACCTTTTTCACAATTTTTTTCTTTCTTTCAAGCATTAATTTCTTTTTCTTTTTCTCTCTTTTCGTCAGCCAAAAGTACCGAACAATTGAAATACCCAAAATACCCTTTTTCATAACATAATTTCTTTCTTCACTCCTTTACCCCCCACACTTATCTGCGTTCCTCACTCACAATAACTAAAAATATATACTAAACATTAGCTCCATGAATTGAGGGTTATTTGTATTGTGAGGTTAAAAGAACAAAGAAAAGAAAGGAGTAAAACCCTTGGCATAAAGGCACAAAAAAGGAACTAGGGATTGATTTCATATAGGTTATAGCAAGAAAGCCACAAACGGTACAAAAAAGGCCTAAGACCACTCTAGACTAGAACTTTCTGCTTCTAAGTGCAGAAAAACATAAAAATGCATGTAATGACCCGAAAAATGATTCTCATTATGCTAATTCCCTAGATTCCTAGGCTTCTATTACTAATCAACATGTACAAGTGCATTAAAACGATTGATCATGTAAGAAAATTAGTAATCGTCGTTTTCAAAGTGATTAAGTAATACGCCTTTCCAAAAAACTGAAAGGGGTTTTGTAGTAGAAAGCAAGCCATCTCCCCTCACAAATGATTGTAGTTTGCGAAAGAGAGCGAGCTAAGAAAAGGAGCATATAATGAATTACCACACATCGCACCTACAAAATAGTGAAGTGAAGCATCATATTATATTTACTACACTTAATGCATTGTGGCTTAGTCGAAAAGACCGCTTATTTACTATGGATTTTCTTTTTATCCTACATATTCATCATTGGGAAAATAGATAAGAAACCCTCTTTCCGGATTCCTCCTTATTTACGTACTTATAATCTTTTAAAAAATAAAAAAATTCTTCTTATGTATTCCTATTCATCCTAACATAACATATTCGTGATATCGTTATGTTCTGCAAGTTGGTAGACTGTTGAATGAAATGAAATAACTCACACAAATATTCTCATGCAAATCTTTTATTATAAATGTTCTTATAAAATAAAATGTATTTAGGAGTACAACCGGTACATTTACTTTAGTAATTATGATGCGAGTAGTTTACCTTGTAACTTTATTAACGAGCTCGCCAATTCTGAAAAAAAATAAATAAATAAATAAACGAGCTCACCGATTGACGGACCCTAGATCGATCTATGAAAAGTAGAGTTCATGTGAACTTGAGCATGATGTTTTCTACATCTCGCCTTTGTTCAATAGGGTTCGAGGTGGAGTTGAATAGGTGTCTTTTGGATTACATTATATTCAATGAAGTTTTAAAATAAGACTGACGTCTATTGGATTCAATGTTTTTCAAAACAAATTTCAATTATTAAAAAGTCAATTATTTAATGTAGTTTTTCTTTTGATTTTTATTGTGACCGTTCCGTGTTAACCCATCTCTGAAAGGTTGAGTTCCATGGCCATCTCTAGCCAAAAACTCTAAAATGCAGAAAATTTCACACTAAAATACAGTATCTAATTTATTTTATTATATTTATTTTTATACAGTCAAAATACTTTATTTTTGTAAAGCATGTTATTAATATTTAAAAACTAAATACCATAAATATTAAAAATTTAATTAAATCATAATATATTATGAAATATCAAATTTTATTAAATATTACTATATTATAAAAAATTATTATTTTTAATATTTATAAAGGTAAAGATATCAATTTAATTAAATTAAGGAAAATATTTAACTTACCTAAACAAATAAATTTTTAACCAAATAATTTTTTTTTTTTATAAAGAAAAGGAACCTTAAATTAGAGCGTAACTACATTATCACACCATATTTGGCGTGATACTATAGCCAATGGAGTATGGGGTTGGAGTCTTTTTGGGACCCTAAACCTAGAGTCTTTTTGATTCCCTAACAATGTATAAGGAGGAAACTCACCGTCTTTCCTAAACAGAAGTAGAATAATAAACCGGTGGTCAAAGCTCATGATGGGGAGTATTTGCCCTTCTGCCCTCCCCTTGGACTCTTTCTGAAGAATATATTCCCGGAATTGATGTGTCGTACTCGCTTTCATGGGAGAATGGAATTCTTGAATATCCCTCTTGTCCACATGTGTAAATCAAACCAAAAGTTCTTTTTTGAATGATTTGGTACTATTGTGAAGATGTACTTGGCCCTTAGAGGAGGTGTCGTGGGTGTTGAGCTTGACATTGACGAGGTGTGCCATCATATTGATATTCAAGGCGGCTAATACATGAATATTGTGAGTGATATTGTGGCTCCCAGACAAGCTATTCTTTATTTTGAAAAGAGATTTTTGGACAGCTGGCAATGTTCACCTAATTTAATCAAGTATGATGTCCTAAAGTTTCACAGTGATTCTGAGGCATTCATATGCATGGACAGAGCAAGGAAGATGAAGCAAGGTAATGAAAATTGGCAGGGAATTTAGCTTTTGAAAAACAGTTTTCTGGTCAATTATTGGTATTTCAGCCTTTGTTTATGGCATAATTCTCCAGATGATAATTAGATTTTGATTTTTGCTTGTACTTTTTGTTCCGTGTTAATGGATCTATGAAAACTGTAATTTATGCCTAATGTATATAGGTCACGAAGTTTTGTCGAACATTAAAGTGATCAAAGCATCTAAACTTTTTCAAATATTTAAATCAATGCAAACTTGAAGTCTTCTCAATTTGTGTTAGCGAGCACGCATTAGTGAGGTGCACGTCGGTAAGTTCTTTTTTTATTGATTTTCGAGCTTCCATAATGAAAGGAAAAAGATAAGGATTGGAAAGTTAAAAGTGCAACTACATAAAAATTGGGGTAAAAACTGGGATTGGAAGTTAGAAGTACATATCGTAATAATTCAATCTACAATGTATAAGTTTTAATCCAAAAATATGGGACTACCTAATATCCCAAATTCCAGGTAGGGCTACTGAGTTCAGGCATACCCAGCTACAGTAAATGAGAGAGGTACCTTCATGATGTGCTGTAAGGATGTAGGGTCCATGACCGTATATCCATTGTTTTGCCTGAGAGGGGTGAGAACGGAAGAAGAATAGTTGAGATAGCTTGAAAATCAGATAGTAAGTGTGATAAAGATCGAAAGAAACAAGAATCTATGGATGTGAATCTCGGACCTCTAACTAGAGCTCGGGAGATTTATGATGCACATGAGGTTAATGGCCTGGCTGTTTTCATGGTGGAAGCTTTGAAGAAGAAGCTTGAAGGGTTTGAAGATCAAGGAAAGGCGTCCAAGTTTTTCTCAATTTGTTCAATCAGCAAGGATCAATCAAGGGAACAAATTAGAGGTTAAAATTGACTACATGTTGGAGAAGAGTGACCTACTACTAACGGTAGCCCTTCCCCTATCGTCGCTAGTAGGCTTTCTGCTAGTGAAGCTCTTGGAAAATGGCACCCTTCCGCATCTAGTAGGTCTCACTCTACTGTCGTCGGTAAGGATTCGGCTGGGACAATGCTAATATGATCTATTCGAGGGTTTTTATTATTTGACTTGTCTTTTTAGTTTTTAATCAAGATTTAATGGGTATTTTAGGTCATTAAGCTATAGGTTGGTTAGGGTTAGACTTTAGCCTATAAATATCCCATTATAACTCATTGTAAACAACATTGATAAATTTACTGAAATTTGAGAGAGATTCTCCAATTGCTTCTAGGTTTCTTTACCTTCTTAGACTAGCTTGCTAACGGTTAATGTCCTTAGTGTTTTGAATAATTGTTGCCTTAGATTGTAGAATTTGTGGAACCAATTGATCATTCAAAGTCCTTTCATTAGTTGATTCATCGAGTTTCCTTTCTTTGAATCAATTTATCTTGGGTCTTCTAATTGTGTAGTTTGGGGTTTTGAGGCCCTTATTTCCTCAAGGTTCTAATTATCAATATAGGAAAGAAATTTAGCCTCTCAATATTAGGTTTATGATGCTTAGATCCTCATAGGTTTCTTATTGTAATATTAAGTTTAAAATCCTCAATAGAGGTTCTTCAAGAAAAGATGGTGATTCTTGAGAAGGAGTAGAATCCAAACTACAACCAAGAGTGGTGTTCGAGAAACCTCCATTTTATGGTCAATTTGTGTAGTAAGTTTTTTAAATTTGTTTAAATTAAAAAAAAAAGTACTTGATGATCTGTAAAATTCCCATGAAGATCATGCAAAAACTAAGTATAGAAAAATAGATCCGAAATCAATTGAAAATTTGACTGATTAATTGCGAAATTGCTTGAGGTTTTGTGATGGAGATGTTGTCCTTTGAGTTAGGAATTGAAATAAGTTTTACTAAATTTGGAGATCAATTGATTGTTCAATTGGATTGATTTGAGAAATGTGTTTCGGATTCGTGATTGCAGAAAAAGTGTAGATTAATTATGGGAATATCATATGTTATACTGATTGAATTCAAATGAAATTTGTGCTTAAATTCATCATCATGAGTGAAGAATCTTCCTGAATTGGTTTCATCTGATTTCGATTCGTATATTTTGAGATATCGTCGTTTTAGTAAAAGGTTATCGTCATCTCCTGTTTTCTGGAAAGATTTTTCTTAGTACTCTTATGTTCTTTGTTTAGTCTAATTGTTTTGAATTTCTTTGTTTTTAGTTTTTTCTTTGTGTGTTTCTAGTCTTTTGTTGATGATCAATCTTGTTTGTTTTCTCAATTCCATAGATTACATTCTTCGAAATTCCTACACCTCAAGTGTTTGATGTTTTGCCTCATTGAACACTTATCCAACTAAGTGTGTGGATTGATTTACTTGCTTGGGATTGTTGTTCTTGATTTAAGTTAGCTAAGAGGTTGAAGGATATCATAGAGGCTTGAGTGTTGAGTGTTTGGAAAAGGCAAGTGATCACCAAAGTGTAAACACTTAGGAAGTGATTGAGAAGTTCTTTTGTTTTATTTTCCTTTGTTTAATTGCAGGTTTGAACAATAAATAAATGGAGTACAATTGGTCTAATACATCATGGAAAAGGATGAAAGTAAAGAGCAAACAAGAGGATTATTAATCTAAGCTTGCAAAAGATATGCATAATTTCCATCATGGTGGTGGCAATGGAGTTAATGCTTATGGTGAAAGCAACCATGGACATGAAAACTTCATTTCTAGAGGGTATAATGATGACGGAAACTTCATTCCAAGAAGATATAATGGAATTGGTAACTTCTCTTCTTATGCTAAATCTTATGGGCATACTTCTTATGATGATTATGGGGTTATGATAGAGTTAATACTATATATGATAATTATGAACATAGTTCTTATGATTGTTATGAAAGGTATCAAAATAGTTATGGTGGAGAAGTTTACTTTGAGAGCTTAATATGCACATGTCTGTGAGAGGAAGAATAAAAGTATGCATGTAGTCCATCTCAAATGCCGTGTGGAAGACAAAGTTGCTAATCTCATTATTGATGTTAGTAGTTGTGCTAATGTGACTAGTACTTACCTTATGGAAAAGTTGAATTTTCCTCTTCTTGAACATCCTAAGCCTAAACTACGCCATTCGTCAAATGACAATGATGAGATCAAGGTCACTCAGCAAGTGTGGGTGGCTACCTATAAAGGAACATATAAAGATGATATGTTATGTGATGTAGCACCCATGCAAGCGGGTCATTTATTGTTTGGAAGTCCTTGATAGAAAAGCTATGTACAGTAGGGACAAGAATTCTTACAACTTCACCAAAGATGGCAAGAAATTCATTCCAAATTCTTTAGTGTCTCACGAAATTTATGAAGATCGAAAGATGTTAAAAGAGAGGGTAAGAATGTTTGATCAAGAGAAAAAGGAAAAGAGCATTATAAAGGCTAAAAGGTATGGAGAAAAACAACATTCCATGTCGTGTCAAGGAGTTACAAGGGTAGAAATCATGAAACCACTAATGATTGAAGAATTTTCAAAAGTGAATAAGCTTTCACAAGCTAAAATTGAAGTTGAAGAAAGCGTTGTACTACATGTTGACGAAGAAGCATTTAAAGAGGAACCTTGTTGTATCATGAGTGAGAAGAAGATTGCAATTAAAGAAAAAGAAAATGAGTGCTTCATTGAAAAACAAGAGAGTGAAAAAGATAAGCAAAGAGAAAAGAGATAATTGTACTTGAAAAGAGTGAGGAAGTGAATTTCTATGCTAATGAAATTAACTCCTTCTTTGCTAATGAATCTTTATGTGTGCAGAATTTTAAAGATTCAAGGAAGGATGAAGATGGAAAGCTTGCCTACATGTCTATCAAGACCATAAACTTCTTTCCCTCTAATTCCTAGTTGAGCTTTGAGATTTATTTTAAGGAAATGAAGTTGTTCTCACTTGTTTTCATGGAAAATGGATATCAATTTTATTTTCTCAACTCTCTGGGAACTTTATTAGAAAAAAGCAATCGTAGAGTTTAATTCTATTTCTTGTGCAATTCCTGGAGTTGATGAATGTCATTTTAATATTACTAATTATTCTTCTTGTATGCAAGGAGTTGAAGACAAAGGAAAGAGCATGGAGAAAGAGCCGGAGTTATTCTTGAAGAATTATCAATAAGCTTATATCTTATCCCTTCTCTCATGTGTTATGAAGTTTCTTTTATGCAATTAAAGTTTTTCCTAGAGTCTTATGTTTCTCGTATAAGCATATATGTAGATCTTTGCGCTATTTCTTTTTGTGGTGGTCTCTTTCTTGTTGTGTCTTATGTGTCTAAATGTCTTTCTTCTCATACTTTTCTTGAGGATTCATTGTTACATAGTGGTTCTAAGTTTGATCCTTCTTGCTATGATTTTGGAGTTATGAATAATGCTTCCATTGAGTCTAAGTTGTCGGTTTTGGATTAAATGGTACTTTATTTGATATTCTACATGTTAAGGTTTTAGGAAATTTTGTTGAGAATGTTGGCTTTGTTTACTCTTTCCTTGATACTTTTATGAAGAATTAATGATTTGTTTCTTAAACCAACTTATGTCCTTTGTGAGTGAACAAGTTGAGTTTTCTTGCAATGAACAAAAGCTTTCAATTGTCATTAACTCCTTGAACACTTTATTTGAAAACACATTTGGTTTCCGATTTTATCATTTGCATTTCAAGGAATTCTTATCGAAAGATTTTGAAAACCGAATGGGAACTAATCTTGAGTTGTTCAAAGTTAATCCTTTGGCATTTTAAAAATCTAATTTGAGAATGGAGTTCTTTAAATAAGTTATCAAAGATTTTGTTTTTAGACATCTTCACTACCATAGGCCTTTTAAAGAGTGGTTTGTAAAGTTGTTCATGTCATTTGATGGTTTTCCAAAGAACTCTTGGGAATTAATATTGAACATGAACTTTAAGCTACACTGTTTTGTCATGCACGTTTAAAAGAGTTCTTTGATAAAATGGTTCTCAAAGAGAAATGTATACCATTTTAGAATTTTAGAAATTTTAGGTCTACATTTCCTCATCTACTTTGTAAAATGATGGACGTTCAGACTCATTAAGGTTTTCGTCCATGTCTAATGCTATAGTAAAGATCATTAAAGCATGCAAGATTGTCTTACCAAAGAGGAACCCGATGGACTTCATCATCATTTAAGAGGAATTGAACATCAAAGTGATTTGGTGATCGGTGTGGCTTTGAAATGTGCTATTTATGATAAGAAGCTCTATGCATTATCTCTCAATGGAGGACACAAGCTCAAGAAGTAGTACGCAAGATGGATAGAATCTATAAGGACACTTCCAAGTGTTATTTGGTACAAGAGAGGCAAAGAAAATGTGGTAACCAATGCTTCGTCAAAGAGGTAATTTCCATTCTTTACTTTACAAGCTCAATTACTTGATTTTGAGAGATTTAAGGAATTAAATATTTAGTGATAATGAGTTCAAGGACATAATTAATTCTTGTTTTGTTGTGCATAATGATGAGTACCTTATACATGATGGTGTTCTTTACTATGTTAGTAAATTGTGCATTCCTTCTTCTCACTTAAAATTGTTGTTAGCTAAAGAAGCTTAGAGTGGTAGTTTGATGGATTAATTTGATATTTCAAAAACTTATGTGATTTTACATGAGCATTTCTTTTGGCTTGGCATGAAGAAAGATGTAGAAAGATTTATTGATAATTGTGTAGAATATAAAAGAACTAAATCTACATCTTTGTCATATGGACATTATATTTCTTTGAATTTTCCTAAAGAACCTTGTGTAGATATATCTATGGAGTTTATATTTGGACTACTTAGTTTTTTAAAGGCATGGCTTCTCTATTTGTTGTGGTTTATGATGGTGAGATTTTGATTGACAGCAAAACTTATGCATTTCATTTGCATCATTTCAATCAAGTTTTGTTTGTTCTGAGAAATGAGAAATCATATGCTAACCTTGGAACATATGAGTTTTATGTTGAGCATGGTACTTTCGTTGGTTACGTAGTGAATTTTCAATGTGTCCAAATTGGTGCAAATATGGTGCAAGCAATCCAAGATTAGCTTATTTCTAAGAGTGCCTTTAAGGAGGAAAGCATCCATAGTTTAACAAGATTTTATAAGAGTTTTAACAAGGAACTTAGTCATATTTTGTGTTTAGATGGAAAGACGAATATGAAGTTAATCAAGTATATCCATTCCAAGAATCATGACATTTTAATGCCAACAACAAGCAGTTTGGAATGAAACATTTGGTCTTTGATCTCGGAGATTTTGGTTCAGGTCACCTTGGATTTGAATGAAGTTCTTCCCAACAGAACTCTAAGCTTGATGCCATGCCGAACGCCTTTGCATATTCTGGAATACTTTAGTGCTTCTATAATTACTTTTCCGGTTGAATTTCAATTAGTGCTACCTTCAATGTTTTGTTATGTCTTTGTTTGATGTAGGTGAAGAATCAAGGACAAATCTTTTCACAAGGAGGGGCAGATGATGTAGATCAGAAGAGACAAGAACCTATGATGTGAAGCTTGGACCACTCGCAAGAGCTTGGGCAGAGAAACTCAAGATTCATGATGAATATAAGGTTAATGGCATGGTTGTTTTCATGAAGAAATCTTTGAAGAACAAGCTTGAAGGGTTTGAAGATCAAGGAAAGGCTTCCAAGTTGTTCTCAATTTGTTCAATTGGCAAGAGTAATAATCAAGAGAACAAATTGGAGGTGAAAATTGACTGAGTGTTGCAGAAGAGTGACCTACCACCGATGGTAGCCTTGTCCCTATTGTCGTCGGTAGGCTTCTGCCGGTGAAGCTCTTGGAAGATGGTACCCTAACGTGTCCAGTAGGTCTCACCCTATCGTTGCCGGTAGTATTGAGATTGGACGATGATTATGCAATCTATTTCAGGGGTTTTTGTTATTTTTCTTGTCTTATAAGTTTTTAATCAAGGGTTTAATGGGTATTTTAAGTCATTAAGCTATAGGTTAGCTAGGGTTAGACTTTAGCCTATAAATATCCCATTATAACTCATTTTAAACAACATTGATAATTTGCTGAAATTTGAGAGAGATTCTCCAATTACGTCTAGGTTTCTTTAACTTCTTAGACTAGCTTGCTAAAGGTTAATTTCCATAGTGTTGTGAACAATTGTTGCCTTAGATTGTACAATCTATGAAACCAATTGATCATTCAAATTCCTTTAATTAGTTGATTCATAGAATTTCCTTGCTTTGAATCAATTGATCTTAGGTCTTCTGGTTGTCTAATTAGAGTTCAGGCCTTTGCTTCCTCAAGGTTCTAATGATCAATCTAGGAAAGAACTTTAGCCTCTCAATATTAGGTTTATGAGGCTTAGATCCTCATAGGTTTCTTATTGGAGAGTTGAGTTTAAAATCCTCAATAAAGGTTGATCGGGATTTTTATAACTAAGTTTTAAACCCAATACTTGCAAGTGTACAAGATCAATGTAATACGGAAGTATTAGGGTATCGAACCACAGAGAAAGGCTTAACTACCTAAATTATTATCTTCCTAAATTAATTTTATAAAAATAAGAATGAGATTTTATTATTATTCCTAAATTAATTAAAACTAATGAGTAAAAGAAATAAATTGAAACTAATAGGAGATTAACCAAAGAGGATGATTTAGAACCTTGAATCCACCACTAACCTATATAACAATGATTTAATTTTATTTAGGAGAAAAGATTAAACATTCATGTGGTGATCTAAGCTACAAGCTTCGATTCACTAGAGAAATATATTGTGCTTAAATGCATGACATAATCCATCTAACCATTAGCATGACTTATTCATTCCTATGACATAAATCATCTAAAATTAGCATGAACTATTCAATTCTAAAACCCACAATATACTTGCAAAAATCACATATCCCTCATACCCAAGACTACAAGAATTAAGCATGGATAAAAATATCAATTAACCCAAATAATTATTCTACAAGAACAATCACAAAGAATTAATTGCATCAAACCAATAACATTCCAAGATATGTAATCACATAAATTAAATAATAAATCTCCCAAAATAAAATAAATCAAAGTCACATGGCTACGGTTTCATCAAGATTCTAAAAATAAATTTAGTTCATGGCTAAAGGGAAAGAAGGAACCAATTTCTTGGAGTAGATCATGGCTTTCTTCTTCTCCAATTGAAAAGTTGCCGCAGCTCTTCTCTTTTTTTCTTCTTCTTCTTGATCTTCCTCCTCCCACCTTTCTTGTGTGGCTCTTCTATATATAGACAAAAGAGAAGCAAAATCCTAATCCTTAAAGGATTCAAATACTAAAGTTCTAATCCTTAAAGGATTTTGCTAAAGTTTTAATCCTAATCCTTAAATGATTCAAATACTGCAGCTTCCCTTTACCAAATTTAATATAGAATCTTTATTTTCCATTCTTTTTTAGAAATATGCACAAAGATAAATAAAATAAATTAAATATAGTAATTATGACTAATAAATAAATAAAATATTTTCAAAGGCGAATAATTAAAACTTAAGGTGTTTATTTATATTAAAAATCGACTCTATCAACTCTCCCACACCTAAGTTTTGCTAGTCCTCAAGCAAAAATAAAGAATAATAAGAAAAACTAACTAGCCACTTTCGTAGGACTCACGATTGCACTTAGCACGTGCAACAAGCCCTTTAAACCCCTAAGTTACCCCATGTGGACGAGTATGGTCTCGTGAGAGTTTGTAAACGACGTACCCACAAAGTCAAAATAAACAACAAACTTTAGAAAAGATAGAGAATAACCCAACTTAAGTATCCTCCATCAATATCTCAAACTTATCAAGACAAATACTCTTCCTCTCATTTTTAAACTTAAGTAAACAAACAAATATTCAATTATCTCCCATAACTAATGCAAAACTTGTGTAATGTGTAATCATGGTCATCAGAGAGTATGAAATAAATACTAAATAAAATTTCCAAATTACATATAGAGAACAAATCTCAGCAAGAGTTCATTCCATAGGCTCACTCTTCGTACCTTCTCTCCACTAATCAAGGATTCTCAACTCAACTCAGATCAGGTAGGACTTTAAAGCTTGTAATGTAAGGTTAGGGCATTGGTTATCAAGCGAAGGTAAGGAATTCAAAATCAAAGAAAAGAGAGCTTACAAAGAAGATGGATACTTTAAAATTTCGACAAACTTTCTAACTTTGTTTTTGCTCCTTTTTTTTTTTTCAGTAATACATTCACCAACTACCGTCTTCTTTTTCTTAGGATTTCATCATTTGAGGCCATTCTTTTTTTCTTACATTCACAAATCCGGGCCTCTTGAATTTTTTTCTTCTCCTTATTTTTTCTTCTTATGACTTGTAACAATCATGTATCGACTTTTTTTTCTTTTCTTTTTCTTGGCTCAATACAATTTTTGTTTTCAACACAACAAGTCATATATATATTTTTTTTCTTCTCCCTTTTGTCAAAATAACTTCTTTTTCTAAAACACACAAACAGCAACCCATCATTGAAGCACTAGTTAGAAGTTTGCATTAAGCTCTCTACAAGATTAAGGATTAATATTTAAGTGGTTTAAAGAAAGATATCACACTTAGGCTCAAAAGGGTACGAAGGTAAAAATTTATGAAATTTGGTAAGCTTGAAAGGCACAAACGATTCAAAGAAGGCCTATGACCATCGTCTCTGAGTCAAATCGAGAAAACCTTTCTATTTCGCCTCAAGAGGTAGTCAAGTAAGTTCTAGAATGTAGGGAAGAGATTCATCAACTTTATGTAACTCAAAAATAATGTAAAGGATTTATTAAATACTAACAATGACCTATGTGCTCAAGTGTAAGTCATGCAAAAGTTATAACAAATATAGAACATAAGTCCGTCACCCTAATTAAAAACAAGAAAACAAGTACTTTTCTCAACTCATTCAAGACATTTTTAAAGGAACTCAAAAAGAATTATTCTTTACGTGAAATCATATTTTTTGGTTTTTCTCAAAATAATGTAAAATATAATAATAAAAAAAAATCAGCAAAAATTGAAAAAAATAAAAAAACATAAATAAAAAATATAAAAAATAATTGGACTAGAATAAAAATATCTTCTCCCCCACACCTAGACCTAACATTATCCACAATGTGATAAGAGTACCAAGAGTAGAGAACAGACAAAGAAAAGAACAATACAACCTGGTCGAAGAGGCAGTATTAATGCATGTCTGCAAGAGTAGTAAACAATCTCTGTAATCTCCATGATAATAATAAGTTATTTTATTACCCTACAAAACAAACATTTTATACCTTTCTACCAATCAAGTGGAATAAAAAAAAATAAAAAAAATAAAATAAAATTTGGGTTGCCTCCCAAAAGCGCTAATTTTAAAGTCTTCAGCCAGACTTCCTAATTCTTTTGCATTCAACCAGGATCTATTTCTCTCATATTAAGCTCATGATTCACAATCAAAGAAGAGTTTTCGAAAGTGAGCAATGCAGGCAAGATTAGAATTAACATTTTCAGTGCAGATAAGGTTTTCTTTCTCAATAAAAGTATAATCTTTTGAACACATTAAAGGTAGAGTTTCTTCAATTAATTCGTCATTTACATCTACCAAATAGCAATCAGAATTATCTTCTATAGAAGGTTGTGAAGAAGTTTTAAAGATATTCAATCTAATCCTCATATTCATCACAGAGACATCCATTACTCCAGTTCTACAATTAATAGTAGCATTTGCAGTAGCTAAGAAAGGACGGCCTAGAATAACAGGGATATGATTATTAGAAGATCTACCAGGTTCCATATCTAAGACTACAAAGTCTACAGGGAAGACACCCTTATCAATTTGAACAAGAACATCATCTATCCTCCCCCTAGGTACCTTGATTGATCTATCAGCTAATTGTAAAGTCATATCAGTTGGTTGCAGTTCCCCTAATCCTAATTCTTCATAGACGGTGTAAGGAATCAAGTTAACACTAGAACCTAAATCTAAGAGTGCCCTATCTATTTTATGATCACCAATAAGACAAGAGATGGTAGGGACACCAGGGTCTTTGTATTTAGGTGGAGTGTTATGTTGCAAAATGGAGCTTACCTGTTCAGTTAAGAAGACTTTCTTAGAAACATTACTTTTAGATTTTCTTTTGAAAGTGCACATGTCTTTAAGAAACTTTGCATAGGATGGGACTTGCTTAATAACCTCCAAAAGTGGAAGATTAATTTTAACTTGTTTGAGAGTTTCTAAAATATCTTCCCTTTTATTATCCTTTCTAAGATGTGGGGGTGGCAATAAAGCTTCTGGATAAGGAACCATAGGCTTGTACGAAGTCATGGGAGATGGTTCTGGAGTTTTATATTTAGAAGAGGAAGCTAGTTCCTTTTCTACATTCTTTTCAATTTTAGTCTCTATATCAATCTCCTCAGTTTCGTTTTCATTTAATTCCTTATCTTTAATTGGTTCCCCTACTTTATTATCTACATTCTTCCCACTCCTAAGGGTAATTACAGCTTTAGCTTGCTCATGATAATTAGCTCTAGGATTCTCTATTGGATGACTAGGAAGCTTACCCTCATCTCTTCTACTTATTGTATTAGCTAGTTGCCCTATTTGAGTTTCTAACTTAGCAATAGATTGAGTGTGTGAATCTAGATTTTGTGTCATAGATTCTAAACCTTTCAAAGCAGATAAGACTTTTTCTTCAAACATAGAATTTCCACATTGAGGAGGTTGAGGAGGTACATACCTTTGAGATTGAAAACCAGGGGGAGTAGTCATACCAGATTGTCTGTTTTGTTGATATTGTTGTTGGCCTAATTGAACTTCCCCTCCTTGTTGCCTCCAAGAGAAATTAGGATGATTTCTCCAGCTTGGATTGTATGTATTTGAATATGGGTCGTTTTGTCTGTAAAATCCTTGGGTTGAATTGACTTGTTCCTGCACAAATTCTGGAAATAGTGAAGCACTAGGACAGTCATAGATAGCATGAGAAGGATTAGAACAAATTGCACAAACACCTTGCATATTAGGAGAATTAGTAGGCAATGTATTCAAAGCTAATAATTGATCAAATTTTTTAGATAAAGCATCAACTTTTGAAGAAAGATCAATATTTTGAGTAACTTCATACATTCCTCTATTTCCTATTTGCCTAGATGTGCCTACACGTGAGGAGGTGGCGTGTTGTTGTGAATTATCACTCAAATTTTCAAATAAATCCCACGCCTCATCTGCAGTTTTATGAAGAAAAGTACCACCACAAGAGGAATCAACCATTTGGCGATTTCTCTCATCTAGTCCTGAATAAAAACTTTGGATTTGCTGCCATTTAAGGACTTCATGGTGAGGGCAACTACGAAGAAGTTCTTTAAATCTCCCCCAACTCTCATGAAATTGTTCATTATTTTGTTGGGAAAAAGTAGTGATTTCTCTCCTTAACCTTGTAAGTTTACCCATAGGAAAATATTTTTTTAGAAATTCCCTAGACATCTCAGCCCAAGTACCTATTCTCTCACGTGTGTGCAACCAATGTTTAGCCTTATCTTTCAAAGAAAAAGGAAAAAGGCGTAATCTAATAGCATCATCACTTACAATAGGCAGTTTAAAAGTAGAGCAAATTTCTAAAAACTCATCAATATGCTTATAAGGATTTTCAGAATCAAGCCCATAAAAAGATGGTAACATTTGAATAGTAGAAGCTTTGATTTCAAAGTGATTAGCCTCAATTTCAGGTAGTCTATTACATATTGGTGAATTATAAGTGTTAGGAGTAAAATACTCCCTTAATGCTCGTGGATTTTCAGCCATTTTAACCTCACAAGTGTTAGTAATTTTTCCTTGTGCTCTAAGTGCCTTAAGTGTACTCTCTATCTCAAGATCAAATTCTTTTGAATCAACAGAGAGCGAATGACGACCATGCATTAATAAATAAATTCAAAAAAATAAAATAAAAAAATTACCACACATAATAATGATGAATAAACTAATCAAATAATGAAATAAAAAATTAATAATAATAAAAACGCTGAAGACAAAAAAAAAATTATATTTTTTTCAAGAATAAAAGTAGAATAAAAAAAATACTAACAAATTTAGGAGGCAATAACAAAAGCAATTAATTCAACCTTTCCCCGGCAACGGCGCCAAAAACTTGATCGGGATTTTTATAACTAAGTTTTAAACCCAATACTTGCAAGTGCACAAGATCAATGTAATACGGAAGTATTAGGGTATCGAACCACAGAGAAAGGCTTAACTACCTAAATTATTATCTTCCTAAATTAATTTTATAAAAATAAGAATGAGATTTTATTATTATTCCTAAATTAATTAAAACTAATGAGTAAAATAAATAAATTGAAACTAATAGGAGATTAACCAAAGAGGATGATTTAGAACCTTGAATCCACCACTAACCTATATAACAATGATTTAATTTTATTTAGGAGAAAAGATTAAACATTCATATGGTGATCTAGGCTACAAGCTTCGATTCACTAGAGAAATATATTGTGCTTAAATGCATGACATAATCCATCTAACCATTAGCATGACTTATTCATTCCTATGACATAAATCATCTAAAATTAGCATGAACTATTCAATTCTAAAACCCACAATATACTTGCAAAAATCACATATCCCTCATACCCAAGACTACAAGAATTAAGCATGGATAAAAATATCAATTAACCCAAATAATTATTCTACAAGAACAATCACAAAGAATTAATTGCATCAAACCAATAACATTCCAAGATATGTAATCACATAAATTAAATAATAAATCTCCCAAAATAAAATAAATCAAAGTCACATGGCTACGGTTTCATCAAGATTCTAAAAATAAATTTAGTTCATGGCTAAAGGGAAAGAAGGAACCAATTTCTTGGAGTAGATCATGGCTTTCTTCTTCTCCAATTGAAAAGTTGTCGCAGGTCTTCTCTTTTTTTCTTCTTCTTCTTGATCTTCCTCCTCCCACCTTTCTTGTGTGGCTCTTCTATATATAGACAAAAGAGAAGCAAAATCCTAATCCTTAAAGGATTCAAATACTAAAGTTCTAATCCTTAAAGGATTCTGCTAAAGTTTTAATCCTAATCCTTAAATGATTCAAATACTGTAGCTTCCCTTTACCAAATTTAATATAGAATCTTTATTTTCCATTCTTTTTTAGAAATCTGCACAAAGATAAATAAAATAAATTAAATATAATAATTATGACTAATAAATAAATAAAATATTTTCAAAGGCTAATAATTAAAACTTAAGGTGTTTATTTATATTAAAAATCGACTCTATCAAAGGTTCTTAAAGAAAGGAGGTGATCCTTGGGAAAGAGTAGAATCCAAACTACTATCAAAAGTAGATCTACATCAAAGTTGCTCGTTGAACATGACCATTTGCCTCTATGACAGTGTTTTTGACACGATAGTAACTCTTGTAGCGAAGAGCATAAGGGCCTTCAAACAAGTTGAGGTAGATTACCAACGTGTTGTAGAAGGTCGCAAAGCTAACATTCATCCGGTGACGTAATGCCCAGCAGAGCCAAGATGAACCACAATATAGATAAGATTACTGCTGTATCTGTATTGACGGAAGACATCTCCCAACTCTCTGTGCAACAAAGCACTGAGTGTATGACGAACACCACAAGGTAATGGAGCCATAATAATGAAATTCATTATTTTTTTTTTGGTAATGTGATGGGAAGAAACTTTGGAAGAAATGAAAAAGTGATGCTTGGTTCAAAGAATATAAGACGCGTTGTGTTAAATAGAGAAATATATACAATTGAAGTCTATCGAGAATCTTAAAAATTACAATCGGAAAAGAAGCGTCGCTTCGTTAACATAAAATCCCGAGGTGTGGCATTTAAATCAAACATGATATGATAATGCAAATCTTTTTTTCTTTTTTTTTTTTCGTTAACAAAAAATCCCAACTGTGTCGTTATTGTGTAATATTTAAGAAGGTTGAGGTGGTGCAAGTTATTTTCCAATCTCATTGCTTGCATCGGTCAAGTTAACACGAAATGGTGAGAAGTTAGAAAAGCATGGCATCACATTTACTGCAGTAATAGAAGCATCGCATCTTAATTCATAGCTTTCAACCTATGGAAACTTGGTGAGCTTGCATTCCTGAGGTTAGTTTATTATTAATTATGTAAAGACATTTTTAAGATGACGAGCCCAATTACAAAGCAAATGTAAGTTTCATTGCTCGTTTTCGTTTCACTTTTAGCAAATTAAATGGACACGATGTTTTGGTTTCATAGGTCGATCAACAAGCAACGTTAAAAACACGAGCTACGTTGTGTTGCCAAAAGAAGGCGAGCTCGCCTGACAATTAAAATGAAAAAGACTAGCTCGATTTGCACGCATGCAACGGAAAAACTTCAAAGGGAAGAAACCTGCATCCTCATTATAATTACTGCATTAAATAATCGGTTTTTATTGGAAGCGAAGTTGTATTAAACTATACCTTTTGAAATGTAATCTGCATCTTTATTGTTGTATTAGAAGCAGAGGAGGAACATTTTCTGATCAAACTCACCCTTCCTTCACGTGATAATTTTTTCATACGGATAAATTTGCTGATTGTGCTCGTGCTCCCATGCTTAGCCGGTTGTGAAAAGAGTCAAGCGGGGTGATTAGTCATTACCTAAATCATAACCATAACAGTATTAAAGTAACTTTTATACTGGTGCATCTGGACCTTATTGCTTGGTACTATCTCAGAGAAAAGCTCATCTTTATGAACTTCTCCACCTTTTTGCGTACTTATCTAAAATAGTTTGATGCTGACGGCCTCAACACTCTTTACTATGTGCAGTTCTTCTATGTCACCCACCCACTGCATGTGTGTAATAGTACGATATATCGCTCAATATTTACATGATGTTCAAGCCTTGACGTCTAGATTTCTTCCATTTTTACTTCTCCGAGGCATCTAAATGGACCGATGATGAAATTTTCGTTTCCATTAGAGCATTGGATACACATAATGCGCTTATAATTTGAACCTAGGGTGAACGACACAAATAAGGTAAAAACAGTGGCCGTATTATCGTCCTTGAGGTTACTTCACGTTTTTATGGGATTTGAGTGTTTGGAGCCCTCTAATTATATATGAGCATGAATGGTATAAAAATATGTAATATATGTTTTTTTATTTAAAATGAGTGATAGATGTTTTAATAGATGCTATGGTGTCCTTTGCTTGAACATACCAAAGGCAACCCTAGATCAAGTTTTCGTATTATATGAATATGAAATTTCAAGGCAAACCTCTTATGTTTCATCATTTCAATAGGCATAGGTTCCATTTCATGAAGTTAATCTCAATTGCTTATGAATACTTATTGGGACGGAAGGAACACGAGCTCAGTCTGACCCTAATTGTGTAGAGGACAGAACTTAGAAAGCCATCTCAGAAGTAAATGTGGCATTTGTGTTCGGAAGGTACAAATCCTATGCATCACATTTAGTGTAGTAAATTCGAGGGTTGTGGCTTGTTTTAATCGAAGTGGTGCATTTTAATTCACAAACTTCAACCTACGTATTCTTGGTGAGCTGGCATCATAAGTAAAAGGAATTTTTTTTGTTTTATAGGTCAATAACGATGTAACAAAGATTTCACAACTCAATTAATACTATTAAAGGCGATGGTCAATTGGCGACCTATAATAACGTGCAATGGAAATCAGCAAGCTCATAATCAGTGTGAGAGCATGCGCGTAACTATTACTAAGTAAATGTAGCGGTTGACGATTGGTTCTGATAGTAATTACTCAGAATATTTCAAATAGCATTTCGGTGACTTAAAAAACTGAGCATTTTCATCAAATCTTTGAACATTTTTTTTTTTTAATTTTGGCTCAACTTCCTGATTTTGCTCATGTCCCTTTACGTAGATGGTTGTGTATGAGTTAGGTGAAAGTATTCAGCATTACCCAGTGTTTTCCTCTTTCACTGTCGCATTGTGAATTATAAATTTAGCTGGCAAATTTACCAGTTGTGTTTTAATTCAGGTCGCCTCTTAGTCGCGTCAATGTTTAATTTATTCGTGTAGCTTAACATGGATCGTCTTCGCGAGGTTGGAACATAACTTGCACCACCTCGACCTTCTTAAATATTACTCCAATATGACATGGTTGGGGGATTTTATGTTAACCAAAAAAAGAAAAAAAGATTTGATTCATCATATCATGTTTGATTTAAATGCGACATCAGGATTTTATGTTAACGAAGCAACGCTTCTTTACCGGTTGTAATTTTTAATATTTGAGTTCTCAAAGAACAGTCATGATGATTGTTACCTAAGGAGGCGTACTAAAAAGACACCTAGCATACCAAGAAGTTCAAGTGAACCTCTATATAAGGAGGTGTTGGACAGAGCTCTAATTAAGAATAAGCAAAACCTATCCCCTGTTTTAATAGGGAGAAAGAAAGAAAGAGATTGTAATACTATGAAAATGCCAGTGGTAGAGGAAGAATTGGGGTTTTGTCCTCCTCTAGCTATATATCTTCTGAAGAATGCCACAGAACCGTCCTATTGCCATCCTCAATTTCACGATGGACATGAGTATATTTGGGTTCCGCTGATGCCGGTGATAAAAAATTAAGGTACATATTCTTTCAAACAATTCATGACGATGTTGAAAGCATATCTAAGTATGAGGGGAGGGGCTGTTACTATAGAGTTGGATCTGCATGAGGTGATTCATGAAGTTGACATTGTCGAAGGCCAACTAATAAAAACTATAAGGGACGTGAGCATTCTCCAAGAGGTGATAAAGCTTTTCTGTACGGTGTTTGATGGCACCACCCTCCTCTACTCCCTGTATCGGGACAAATATGTATATCTAAAAACTAGAGCCATGTTGAGGAAGTATCAGACTGAGAAGGAAAGGAGGCTGGCGATCCTACAAAGAGAGCTAGAATCCCGTGAAGCGGCTCTTAACGCCTAGGGGAATGGGAGGATGGCTCGAAGAAATATTTTGCTCTTTTAAAATTTTAGTTATTGGATTGGTGGTGATGTTTGTATTAAGTCTCTGAACTATTGGAAAAAGATTAGATGATTTTGACTCATGTAGATCTATGTAATTTCACACAATACTTGGTGAGATGTAGAAGACGTCGAGTTCGTTAATGACATTAGCAAGTTAAACTACTATATATAGGTTTAAGAAGTTTGAAACCCATCTCATCACAATTACTGAAGTAAATGTAGCGGTTGTACTCTTAAATACATCCAACTTTATAAAAACGTTTATAATAAAAAATTTTCGTGAGAATATTTACGTGAGTTATTTCGTTTCATTCAACAGTATACCAATTCAAAGCGCATAGCCATATTGCCAATATGTTTAGTAAGGATGAATAAACATACATAGGAAGAAAATTTTTTATTTTAAAAAATTGTAAAGATGTAAATAAGGGAGAAGGCCACTTTACTAAAAGGAAATATCGTAGTAAATGAGCCGTCTTTTTGATTAAACCACAATGCATTAAATGTAGTAAATATGATGTGATGCTTCATTTTACTAATTTCTTGATGCGATGGTTGGTAGTTCATTAGGTCGCAGATATTCCTTTTATTGGCTTGCTCCCTTTTGCCGAATGAGTAAATTGAGCTTGCAAATTAAAATTATTTGTGAGGAGAGATGACTTTCCTTCTGTTGCGTGTAAATTAAGCTCATTTTTTTCGATCATAAAGACTTGACACACCGGAAAAAAGGGAGATTTTATGTCCACCTCGCTACCTGTTTATCATGAACTTTGGTAGATCAATGTGAACGTATCTTATACCATCGTGTTCGTGCACATCACAAATGTGAAGGTTAGTGGTGGTGAGGAGAAGGTTGGCTAGAGCTTTGTGCGGTACGGTTTCATCCCAGCCGTTAGTGTGGTAACTTCTGATACTCTGAGAGGCAACCATTAAAGAGTTTATTTTTGAAAAAGATTTAGAAAGATAGTTTATAGAGAAGCTTCCAGATGAATTATGTGTTTATAAATTAAACGCCATAATAAATGTGAGGTCTTTTCGATTGGTAGTAAATATGACGCAATGCATCCCTTTACTAATTTTTTCAATTGGTAGTTCAGTAGGTCACCAATATTCTTTTATTAGCTCACCCCCATTTCCCGTATAAGTAAATCAAGCTTGCCAATTACAATAATAATTTGTTAGGGGAGATGGCATGCTTGCCCTTGCATGTTACCCATTAGCTTGGCTTTGTATGGATCGTTATTAGAAATTGTTGATGTTGTATTCGAAAATGTTGCAGTAAATAGTGAACTTAACAGTGAATAGATATAGAAGGCTAGCTCGACCAGAGAGAAAATAGTCATTCAACTCGGACATTGACTGTGGACAAAAAAGCAATCCAATATAACTCGCATATTATACTGTCGCATTATTTTCGAGATCATATTAGTATTTATACGAACTTTTCGTTATTATAAGATGTTGGATCCTTATTCGTTTCCCTTTAAGTTGAAAGTTAGTTTTCTACATGATAAATTATTATTTGAATTCGAAATAGATTTATAAGGAATTAAAAAACATAGGGATAATAATACAACGTCAACGTTTTGCATTTAAATAAAATAATGTAACTGAATCAGAACTGGGTAAGACTGAATCCAATAGTATGGGATCATCTGATAATCCATATTACCAGTAGCTTCACAGGACTAGGGATTTCTTTTATACCACAACTACGGTAAATGAGCTTAGTAGCTTCATCATGAGCAGCAAGGATATAGGGTACGTGATCATACATCCATTTGTTAGCCTGAGGGAAGCATGAAAGAAAGAAGTTTAGTCGTTATTGCTTGAAACGGCACCATGCACATCACATTTTCCACTGTGACAGGGTTTCGGACCCAATAGTAATGCTCATAGTAAAGACGTACGGGCTTTAAAAAACGTCGAGGTATAATACTAACGTGTTGCATAAGGTCATAAAGCTGACATTCTTTTGGTAACAATACTGCCCGACAAAGCCCATATGCACAACAATATGGGTGACATCACTACGTGTTTGTCTTCATGAATCACACCTAATAACTCTCTGCGCAGTAACGTACTGAGTGTAAGACGAACAACACAAGGTAATTCGCTAATAGGATATAATGTGATAGGAAGAAGGTTGGGAAGTATGCCTTTATAGTTTCTCTTGAATTAAGACCAATCTAGTTTTATCGTGGCGTGTAAATATGATGTGATGTATTTCTATTTTGTTGTAATTGTGATGCGATGGCACTACTTTAAACTTCTGACACGTTTGGAAAGAGGTCCGCGATTTAATGACGTGTGACTAGGAATTTATATTCCCATTTCTTTTCAATTCTGCGATCATCAAAGGAAAGTAGGAATTGCAACGGTTTTTTGTTCAATTTTTAAGGAATTTAAAATTTCACCTTTGTATCTTTATGCTCCCTAAGGTGAACGTAAACTTAAAAAATTGCCAAGTTATGACCAGAAGCACTATGTCTCGACGTAAACACCGAGTTCGAGAGTACGTGGAATGCAGTCTTTGTATTTATTTTTGGACATGTAAGGAAGGAAACTTGATGAGGTCGATTGAGTCGTCTGATGATCTATCATCGGAAATTAGTAGAATTAAACACCGGATCATATTTGCTGCATTTAATGCAATGTGGTTGGGGTATATTTTAATAAAAACTACCGCTTATTAATTGTACCGTTTCGCAATTCTATGTATTTCTCTTACATATACTATCATTTTGAAGCATTTACAACATAATTATCTTCACTATCTTTTTAACAACTCGCCAAATGTCCACAGGTCGATATCTGTGAATCAAGATGTGACACTTTGATTACTACAATAAATATAATGCGATGTTTTTCTATCGTCTGACTGATGCCAACTCAACCCCTTTTATGTTGAACTGATGTGTGTTAATTAACTTCATATTTAAATTTTTTACTATTGCCTGACTTTTGGAATATCCTCCTAGACTTTTAACCATTGTCTTTTCTCACCCTTGGCTTTTGCGGGTTCGTCTATTGCCAGATTATTTGGGCTCGCCATTTCACAATTTGATGTTAACTATAAAACACTCCATACATAAACAGCGAGCAATTCAACTTCTCTTACTACGGCTCACCTTCCTTACACTGCACGTGCCCCATTTCCTATTTTACTACGTACACAGTTAGCAGTGATATCTCCCATTTACCAAATTACCAAATTAGCAACGATACATCCTTTGTTGTGCGCATGGGCTTCACTGTCCATTACTATCGCAGAAACAAAGTTAACTTTATGACATTTTGCACGATGTTGCGCATTTACCTCACATTGTATGAAGATGAAGTCCCCTTACATCTTTACTACGAGCGAAAATACCCTGTGCGCCAATCCTTAGTGATCGGACGTTTTGCTTGCTGCTCAAAATACTTGATGAACATCAAGCCAGGTCATCTGGAATTCTTCTACTTCTTTTTTAAAAAACGCGTTAGTGGAAACACAACTATCTTATAGCTTGTTCACCGATGATGTGGTGACTATGCTAGATTATTGCAGATGGGGTCTACTCGACAACTCTATGGTATTTGACGGGCACAATATTCAAAGGCTTTAGTGGACTATGTAAGAATACACCTCTGTTATGTTATATTTTTAGAAAAAATTATTTCAATTTATGATTTGTTTCATCTAATTCATTGAAGAAGCCGAGCCGAGCTCGAATCACCTATTCAATTGCCTATGGATACTATACGAAAATAAATTGAATGAAGGAGAGCTTACTTAATAGGAATAGCCAAATAGACTAGCTCAATTAATAGAAATAGCTAAATAGACGAGCTCGATAATAAGCAACTCGTGAAAAGGCGAGCTCAATTGTTGATTGTTGACTTCGCACGAATATGCACACGTCAATCAATTTTTGTTGTAACTGTGTCCTCTGTATTTTGGTTTTTTCCAATCATCAAGTTCCACTAATTACTTAGGAATAATAACTCATAAAAAATGTCAAGAACTGAACAAAAACTTTTCAACGAAGAAGTGGGCAAAAACTTTTTGACAAACTTGTCAGCAAAAGTCTTTAGGCATTTACTTGCGATCTCTCCAGCTTGCCATTACATAAATGAGTGTGAAACAACCATGAAACTATTAAGCTTAACTTAGCTCGTTTAAGGCGCAACGGTCAAAATAAAAATAATGTGCAACAGACAAATCGCGAGCTCTTAACGGTCAATGTGTGAGCTTTATTAACACACAAAAGTAATAATCCCACTATGCACCTGCCCAACACAGTAAATCTTTTTGAACCGTTGTATCTTCATCGTTATTAAATACATCCTTATGATAATAATCTTCGAACCTGTTTACTATGACTCAAGTTCTTGGTGCTACTCGTGTTCCCTTTCTTAAAAGCTTATTTATGGAGTTACGTGGCATTATCCACTATTACTCTCATGAAAACAAGACTTGTAGTACTATGACTTCCTTTGTTATTCTTTGGGTTTTTCCGTACGTTATTGTCACCAAAAAGATGTTAACTTTATGACGTTTATGCCATGTTGCACATCTACCTTACCTTGTTACTATGGTCTTTACTACGACCCGTACTACAAAGTCTTCCACCCCTTGATTGCGGAACAAATTAATTACCAACATGTCTACTCTAGGTACTTCCACCCATAGCGTCTGTATTTCTTCGGCTTCTATTTTTCCGAAGTGACACCGTAACCACAAATGATGTGGTGCAACCATGTACCGATGATGCAAACATTGTGTTAGCTTACATGGTATGATCCTTCCAAGCTTCGACCCCTTGATTGCGGAACAAATTAATTACCAACATGTCTACTCTAGGTACTTCTACCCATAGCGTCTGTATTTCTTCGGCTTCTATTTTTCCGAAGTGACACCGTAGCCACAAATTATGTAGTGCAACCATGTACCGATGATGCAAACATTGTGTTAGCTTACATGATATAATCCTTCCAAGCTTCCTTTGAAGATCATTCACTCCCAAGATACAACTCCCTTCTTAAGGATTCCTTTGATGGTTGTTTTGGAGAATTTGAAGAACATAAAAACATAATTGCAGGTATAATAAGAGATAAGTAAGAAGATACAAATATACCTTCTTGTATGCAAGGGAAGAATCAACAAAGCCTGCGAAAAGTCTTACCTATCCTCCACACTTCAAGAAGCACCTATATTCCCAAGAAACCTACTAATTAAGGAATGGGCACCTCAAGGAATAGATTAGATTTTGAAATTAGACTTAGACTCTTGAATTTGAAGATTCAAGAAGTTCTTTGCTGAATCATACAATGGAACTTCCTAATTTACAAGACGAAGGAGAAAACTCAAGAGCCCTAGTTCTTCACTCTTTGATTTCTCTAAGATATCAAGCTTCCTCAAGTGGGTGCCAACATAAGAGTATATGTAGTGGTCCTTACAATTAGTTTCCAACCTAGGCATTAGATTAACTTAAAAGAGTTTAAATGGTACTTAGACCACTTAAGTATAAGTCAAAACATATTTACAACCAAATTGAATAGTTAGGGAAGTTAAAACTTCCCAATTCCTCCTCCTGCAAAGACCTGCCGACAACAGTAGGTCTCGACCTACCGTCTATGGTAGGTCAATTGTCTTCAAATCCTTCTTGGCTAGAACCCTACTGATGACGGTAAGGTAGACCTACTGTCGGTGGTAGGGTCAAGAAAAATCATTCTTTTGATGTTTGAAGCTCCCAAACTCTCCAAATTTGCTTCCTTAGATTCTTTCACTTGCACAGTAGATCATAAGAAGGTTCTGGACCTTTTAAAGTCCACTTCTTGATCTCCTATCACTTGCCAAGCCAAGTGTTGGATAATTTTTTTAAATCTGACTATCTTTCCTCGGTGTTCCTCTTCTATTTTTCTAACCCTGGCTCTTATGACCGGACCTTGCAATAGCTCTAAGGTTCCTTCCGATTTCCGCATCATACCATCCACCCCTCCTTTGAAAGGATTCGTCCTCGAATCCATTCCTTCAAATAACAACAAGAGGTAAGCAACATTAGAAATGGAGGCATTTAAAGGAACAATACTAGGAAAGTTACACAAACACTCAAGACTTAGAAGAGAATAAGCAAATAAAGCATTAAGTTTGTTGACCAACGTTGCAACACCATAAAAATTCCATAAATTACATAATTCCTTAAATGGTCTATGATAAGAAAAGGAATTGTGAACAAAGAAGATCAAAGCTAAGAAACTCCGAAAAGGACTATTCAAGAGCCACTTAAAATTTACGAGAATTCTCCAAAAAGAAGCACAATTGAAAGTATTGAATTCTTGTAAATCTAGGAAATGGTTAACATCAACATCTTTTAAAGAAAGATGACAATAAAAGCTTTTGCCTTTCTCCAACTTAAGGAGTAATTCAAGAAGGTCAAGAGTTTGAAACATGGTCTCTTTGAAAGGATGATGGTAATATAAACTTAGATTCTCAATGCTTTGTTCATTAATTCTTGACAAATGCTTTTGCAAAATTCTAGAAATATATTGAAGAATCCAAGAAGTTTTAACCAAAAGACCCTCAAGATCACAAATATCATTAGCTAGAAAGTTTCTTTTGGACGTTAAAGAATTGGTATTAAAAGGTTTAATATCACTTTGTACTTCATTTGCAACACCAAATTTCGAAGATAACTCTTCAAATTGCAAGTGATAAAACCAATCCTTTCTCTTTTTCATTTCAAAGAATCTTCAAAATGTTTTCTCAATTGTTTGATCAAGAGTTCTAAACAATGAAATTCAAGACTAACACTTCTAGTCCACCCATAACAATCTTTAGAAGTGCTAACTTGTTCTTTTGCTAAATCATGTTTCCAAAAGATTTCTTTGAAAGGAAGATGGTAAAATAAGAAGTTTTGACGCAAATTCTTCCAAAAGAGCTTCAAGATATTATTCAACAAAGAACATTCTTGATTTAACATCAAAACTTGTAGAACTTTCAATTCTCTTTTAAAAATCAACTCATCCAAAATCTCCTTGAAGGTTAGAGAATAAAGCAAGTTAGCACCAAGGGATTGATTCTCAAACTTGACACAAGACTTTGTGTTTTGAACAAATGACTTATCTATAGTTTCATCTTTGAAGAGAGAGTAATAGAGGCAATAGAATAGACAAGATGTTTCTGAACAAGATTCTTCAAGTTTAGTTCAAAACACCATTCCCAAAGGTAGTTTTCACAAGACACGTTCAAACTACCATTCATTTTCCTTCTAAAGTTTAACAACGTTATAAATTCCTTGAAATGAAAATCGTAGAATTGGAATGCATGAATGTTTCCAAACAACAAATTTTTCAAAAATTCTTCAACCATTAAAACCTTTTGCTATTCATGGGGAAATTCAAATTTATAATTCACAACAGTTTAATGGAAGGAATAAATCCATCAAAACTTTTCTAAGAAGCATAAAGGAAAGATGATTCATAATCATAGTTCTCAACAAACCCTCCTTTAAACTTAGCCTGAAAATCACCATATAAGGTCCAAAAGAAATAATGAACTCTCTCATCATAACCATTTTCAACAAAATTTCGAAGGAAGATACAAATCTTACTCCACATAGATGCACAAGGAATTGATACATGAGCAATAAGTCTATTAAAGAGGAGAATATCATGTAACAACTGAAGGTCATATAAGATGGCTTAATTCTAACAATGCTAACCAAAAGTTGTTTTTAAAAAAAACAACATGGTGAGGAATACCTAAAGCATATGGTCAATATCATGAACTAACTCACAAGAGAACAGATTAACCACACAATTTCCAAGCAAAATCACATAGATGGCATTCAATTCTGAGAACAATTTTAAATCTTTGAAGGAAAACACAAGGTAAAAGAGAAATAGGTTTGCAGAAAAACTCATTATCAAATCTCCATAGCATAAGATTAGTTTTCCTCCAACACTTTCGCCTTGGCCTTTGAACTCCATGGTATGCCTCCTTCATCTCATTGATGTTATGGTGCAAACATGTTGGAGAAATTACTATGAAATCCAAGCCCAAAGCTAAAAATGTTAAGCTCAACAAGGGAAGTAGCATCTAAATTACGAAAGCATAACAAGAAGGATCAAGCATAATACTACTACTCATCAATGGATCCTCAAGAGACAAATGAGAAGAAAGTAAATTTATCATAGACGGCACAAGAAGGAAAAGGTTTTCTTCGAAAGCAATAATACACATATCACCAATTAAGCTCACTTGAAATTTATAAGAATCCAACAAAGATTTTAATTCTTCTAGAGAAACTTCATAATATAAAGAAGAAAGGTTAAGAGGTAGGTTTTTTGACAAGTCTTCAAGGATAGGGCCAAGCTCTTTCCCCATGCTCCTTCTATCTTTATCTCCTAACACACAAGAAACACAATTAAGAACATGAAATCATTTTCATCAACTCTAGGAGTTGCACAAGATAGGGAATTAGACTCGATGAAGTATCTCCTTTCAAGATATGTTCCAAAAGAGTTAAGGAAAATGAAAAGATCTCCATGTTCTATGTAAACAAGCGAGAACAACTTAATTTCATTAAAATAAATCTCAAAACATAAGTAGGAATAGAAGGAAAGAAGCTTATTATTTTGATGGAGTTGTAGATAGGTCTTTCCTATTGATTCTTGCTTGACTCTCCAAAGTTCTGCACAAAAAGAAATTCACTAACAAGATAAGATATAGTTTGGTTAGCAAAGAAATTTAAGTCCTCACTCTTTTCAGATACATTCAACTCTTCTTTTGAATTCTCTCGGTTTTTCTTCACTCATTTCTTTTGTTCTCTCATTTTCTCAAAATCATTCTCCTTTCTTTTGTGCACTCATCTTTGTTCAAGAAATGACTAAGAACACCATTCGTTCTTATCTTTTCTTCCTCTCCACAAATCACCATTTCAACAGCCTTTGGCTGCTCTTGTTCTCCTTGCATTCTCTCTTTCAATTTCTTTAAATCTTCAATCACTTTAGCAGGAGAGAGAGAGAGAGATTTAAGAGTACTCTTAAGACCACCCCTTTCAATGGAGTATGTATTCTTGTCGTAGTCATAGGAAGCTTGCCTTGTATCTATCCATGGGTGCCCAGATATTAAGTAGCTCACTTGCATTGGAATAATGTCACGAAGAACTTCATCCATGTATCTTCTAATGAAAAATGATACACATACTTGTCTAGTAACCCACACCTCTTTATGACCATTGGACCATCGTAAGCAACAGGGCTTAGGATACTCTATGGTGGGTAAACTCAATTTCCTTACAGGGTAGGTACTAGCTAAGTTCGCACCACTTTCTACATCAATAATGGTGTGACAAACTTTGTTGGCAATATTGCATCGCGTATGGAATAATCTCTCCCTTTAATGAATAGGCACTCCTACAAGGCCTTAAGAATCAAGATTCCCCATGACCACCAATGTCCTTCCATCTCCATCAAATTTTGAGACCAAGTCTCCATCACCATTATTTCTATCTATTCCTCTACCAACAATGTCATCACTATCCATTATCCTTCTTTCAACTTTTGGTTCATCTCTATAGCTTTCATTACAATCATTCCTACCGTAGGCACCCATGTTCTATCTTTCATGAGTATGGGCAACATGATCATAGCATTCATGGTATTCATCATATTCTCTTCGATAGTTCTTCATCTCATACATTATTATAACATTGGCACCTACAAAATAAAAACAAGTAATAGAAAAACAAGGACCTCATCGCTCCCTAAGTGTTTCGCTAAATGGTAATTTCTCTCTACCCTCGTGTTTACTCTCACTCTATACGGCTTTTGTATCAATATGCTAACCCTCTTGCCTTTTACTTTTCCTCCCCACTAGAGTTACTTGGTGTTTTCTAAAACTTCCAAGTTATAAGAAAAATCCCCAAGCAAATCAAGTAAAAAATTTCTCAAAAGATAAGAACAAATAATTCAAAGAGGACTTTTTACGAATACGTACAAGGGGTAGAATAACAAAGAGAAATTCAAGAGTATGAGTAAATGAATGAGTCTAATTTCCACAAAAAAAGAAATCATAAAAACACTTAGAAATATGTCAAAAAATTTGCAAATTCAAAACAAAGACAATTGGAAGCTTAATTCAAAGATTTCATGAGTACTATGAAAATTTTCCAAAAAACAGGGCAACAAGATATTTCATCACAAAATTCGCAATAACTCAATGATGGCATCTCCAAATCAAGTCAAACAAATTTAGAGGATGAATTTAGGAAAAATTTTCATTCAATTTGAGGGATTATAACACAAGATATAGACAGTTTAATTCAAATGTTCTCAACAGTCGTAATTTCTAAACAGTTTTCAAGATTGCATATAGTTGACCAACCAAATCAAATCCAAATCAGGTCAAATTTATTTCTAAAAAACAAAAAATCAACAAGGATTCATACTGGAATGTCTAACGTAATTCTAACATCATTTGGCATGCTTTCCATCACATTTTTTTCACATGTAATTTTCTGTCTGAAAATTTCCCAGATTACTTGTCTTTTATCAAATACTGTCAATGGCTTTTTCTTAAACACAAATTCAAAAAATAAACATATAGAACTTCACCTCAAAGAGGGCTTTGCTCTGATACCATATCGCATGATCTTTCCAAGCTTCCTTTGAAGATGATTCACTCCCGAGATGCAACTCCCTTCTTGAGGATTCCTTTGATGGTTGTTTTGGAGAATTTTAAGGACACAAACACACAATTGCAGGTATACTAAGAGATAAATAAGAAGATACAAATAAACCTTCTTGTATGAAAGGAGAGAATTAACAAAGCTTGCAAAAAGCCTCACCTATCCTCCACACTTCAAGATGCACCTATATTCCAAAGCAACACTAATTAAGGAATTGCCACCTAAAGGGATAGATAGGATTTGGAAATTAGACTTGGATCTTGAATTTGAAGATTCAAGAAGTTCCTTGCCTTGAATTATAAAATGAAAACTCCTATTTTACAAGAAAGAAGAAAAACTCTAAACCCCTAGTTCTTCACTCTTTGATTTCTCTAATACATCAAGCTTCTTCAAATTGCTGCCAACATAAGAGTATACATAGTGGTATTTATAATTAGTTTCCAACCCAAGGTATTAGGCTAACTTAAAAGAGTTTAAAAGGTACTCAGACCACTTAAGTATAAATCAAAACACATTTACAACCAAATTGAATAGTTAAAGAAGTTAAAAACTTCCCCATTCCTCTTCCGACGGTAGGTGTCGACTTACTGTCTATAGTAGGTCGGTTGTCTTCAAATCCTTCTTGGCCAGAACCCCACCATCAATGGTAAGGTGGACCTACCATTGGCGGTAGGGTCTAGAAAAATAATTCTTTTGATTTTGGAATCTCCCAAACTCTCCAAGTTTGCTTCCTAGATTCCTCCACTTCCACACTAGACCATAGGATGGTTTTGGACCTTTTAAAGTCCTATTCTTGATCTCCTATCCCTTGCCAAGCCAAGTTTTGGATCATCTTTTTAAATCTAGCTATCTTTCCTCGGTGCTCTTCTTCCATTCTTCTAGCCATGACTCTTGTGAGCGGACCTTGCAATAGCTCTATGGCTTCTTGCTTTTTCTGGGTGATACTATTACATCAACTGGGGTCTACCTGATAACACTTTCTTTCAAGATGGTTATGTGGTTCTTGATGACGATGGTGAGGTTGTGTTCTTTCCATGAACATAGGAGGGTGTCCTTTGTAATACTGATGGTTATTGTATTTTTTTTACTATGTGTGTCCTCTGTTTTTAATGTATGAGCTTCTCAATCCCTAAGAAAATAAAATTTCTTGGTGAATTATCGAGCAAGCTCTACATCACCCATCCAATATCTGCGCATTTCTTAGCTCTGTGAAGATGCAAACATAAAAATTCCAACTCAACTTCAAACGCAACGATCAAAATGCGAGCTATAACAACACGCAATAGACAAGTGGCGAGCTAGTGATGGTCACTATGCACCTGGCAAGCTCAGGATTTACGTGTCAGAATATAGGAAGGTAACGTATCACAACTACTGTTGTAAATGCAAACCCAGTAAATGTTTCTTTGAATACGACAACTAGGGTAGCTATCTAACATTAATGGTAAATTTACTGACGATTTTGCAAATCATAACTTTAAAAAAAAAAATCGGATTCCGGTATTCTCTCATTGAATACTCAAGTCTAGCTTGAGAACAAATTATGATGGAGGGAAATCACATTTATGAATAAGGAGGTGAGCTGATGTTGAATGATTATAGCAGTGAGGAAAGCAAGCTAAGGGAAGGAAGCGACGATCCTGAAAAACTCCAAGTATCAAGAGGCCGAGAAACATAGCAAGTATTCCCTATAAGCATAGGTAAATACTTATAGACGAGTTTTTTGATTCATATCAGGCATATGCAAAAAGTAAGGGTTTTAGCTTTACTAAAAAATCTGTTTCGAAGGGAATCGATCATTTCAAAAAATATCAAACTGTTAGCTTTGATAGATATAGAAAAGTTAGCACGTACAAGGGGTCAGAGAGGATAGAATACCCTGCTCATATTTGTGCAACTTTGAGAGACAATGGAATGTGGTAAGTCTCAAAGGTTGTGGAACAACACAAGCACGAATTACACTTGTCTAAGTCCAGGTTTATGCTTCCTTATAGAAGTCTAAATTATAATATGAAGAAGAAACTGGAAATGCATGACACGGCTGGACTAAGGCCTAGCAAGAGTGTGAGAATTTTGGAGGTATAAGCTGAAGGATCGGACAAATTAGGATGTCTACCTAGAGATTACAGGAACTATGTCCAAAAGGTGAGGAGGTTAACCATTGGAGCTGGCGATGCTGATTGCATAAATAAAATGTTCATTAGAATGCATCAAAAGAATACTGATTTCTTCCATTTGATTTGCATAGATAATAAAGTTAGTTTAGATAGTACATTTTGGATGCACCCCAGAAGTAAAATAGCTTATAAAGAGTTCAATGATATGGTACGTGTTGATTTAACATATCTTGTTAACAGATACGAGATGCCGTTTGTGACTATTGTTGGAGTAAACCATCATAGCTAATCCACATTGTCTATGCATAGCATGGCGAGCAAGAAGTTAGAAAACACTTAGAGACTCTAAAATAATTTTAATTTACTGTGTAAAATTAAAGCGAATAAGTGTGAGAAAAAAAGTCAAATGTAAGGTCGCTAGGCAAACTGTAAGCCTATTCGTCACAATGGTGAGCTCATTAGCTTGATGATGTAAATGGACTCTCAACTAACTTTACTTATTGACAAAAAAAAAAATGAAGAAGAAGACAATGAATGGTGTGGCGATGTGAAAGAGGGTGATTTAATGCACTGGAGTAAACAGATGATGATTTTGATGTGATTTGTAATGAAAAAGCTGAGACAATTCCAAAGAATCGGTGCTGTACTCAGTACTTTTGTTCAAAATTAAAAAGCCGAGTGCCAAATTTGTAAAAGGACAATTAAGTAATATTTAGATGTCAGTTTGGGTCATTTTACCAAAATTACCCCATCCGAGGTAATTAATCGCCTCCAGTTCGAGGAGGATATCACTACTCACCTTCAAATCTCCATCTAATCCCCCACTTACACTGCTGTCCCATGCTAAAAGGATACAAGGTCAACTACATACCTACCCTAAAATGATTCAAAGTAGGCTTGTTATGAATATAGCCCATGATCCACCCCAAGAAATGTCATCCAACCCCAACCTGGCCCCGAATATACTAACCAAGCCCAAAAGAGAAGCCCTCAGAATATTATTGTTTGGACCCCCCACTCATCTGGACCTTCGAGCCCACGATCACTCTATGACCAACCCGATTCATTAATACCCATTCCAATCTATGACATTCCACCCTTTAAGCCCTACCCAGTGGTCTAGAGGTGTAAGAAACGGGCTTTAGAGGTGGTGTTTCTACTAGGAATGGCAATGGTGGTGGGTGGGGGCAGGGGCACCAACTCCTGGCCCCATCCCACTTCAATACCTTGTTTCCATCTCCAATCCATTCCCCGTTCTTCAGGATGAAATTTAGCCCCATCCTCCCCAAATCCACTGGGTATCAGAGACCTAAGCGGGGATTATATGCATTATTTTCAATAACCTGTTACGCACAAAATAATAACATGCATGCCACAAAATCAAACAAACTAAACTTAAAAATAATACGACAATCCTTTAAAAAAAAGTCTAACCATGTGCAACAATAAAAAACTCATAAGTTAGTTCAACAACCTTTGACATGACTAGAGACTGGAAAGTTGAAATGGAGGAGAAATGTCGAGACCGAGATTAGAGTAGTAGAGAGAGATTGACTGAATATCATATGAGTAATTAGTTTAGTACTTTTTTTTATTTTTCGTCTCTTTCTTTACTATTTAAATAATTTTTTTACTAAAAAAACTTTATATATATGTATATGTAATGGGATGGGCGGGAATAGAAAGAACCTAATCCCCCATCCCCAACCCATCCCCAAGTTTGGCTACAAAATTCATCCCCATCCCCTCCTATTCAAATCGGAGTTAAACGTGTAGAGATGGGTTGGGGGTCGGTGGGTACCCAATTAGACCAGCCCTACTGCCATCCCCAATTTCTACCAGTTAAAATGGGAAGAGGGCCCACCACTATCAGTCGCACAATCACTATCTCTTTTCCTACCTCACCAATTATCCTGTCTGAGTATTAACGAAGGTCTGGTGAAGCTGAATGGAAGTGAGGAGATGCTTTACCGAAACTTACAGAGGAATGTCTTGTTACTGAGGAACAAGTCACGGTTGTGAGAAGGAGATTTATCCACACTAAGAGGCAAGCAAGAGAAGTGGTTTGAGGTGAAGGGAAATCTTGTTACCCTTCTTCCCTGTCGATCACTTAAATTCCTGAAGTCTTTGAAGCGCCGAAGAAGGAGTTCCCCCTTTCTAGTCTAGTTGGCTTTTCTTCCATTCAATCTAAATGACGTCTTGTTTCCCTTCGAATTCCCAATGCTTCTCCTTGCTTGGAACCACCGAGGGTTAGCCAAACCCTCGGCATTCTATTCTCTGAGGGTCTTCCTCATTGCACAACAACCTTTATGTGTCTTCCTTTCTGAATTAAAAATTTCCTCTCTCCCCCAAAATTTCCGCTATTCTAAACTCTCGTGGTTTCCATAAGTTCTATATTGAGCCGGCTATAGATAAAGATGGGGTATTGCCCTCTATTGTAAAGATAATCTTGATGTTCGAGTTGTGGTTTCCAATTTATGTCTGATAAGTTGTTTGGAGTTTAATGGTACACCCTCCCATCCTTGGCAAGTTACTTTTGTCTATAGCTGGACATCCTCCTCCTACAAAGTCTCCTTCTGAGATTCTCATAAGAGAATTGATACCGCTTTCGACGCCCACTCCTTCTCATTTGTGATTTTAATAGTATCACCTCCCATCCTTTCTGTCGCTCAAGTTCGGGTGGTCTTTATGGTCTGATGAATGAAACTGGTCTTATTGATTTGGGTTATTCTAGCAATCCTTTCACCTGGAATAACAATATGGCAGGTCTATCAAATATACATGAGCATATTTTCCCTTGAGTTGTGATCACACATCTAACAACTCTCTGTTCTGATCATAAACCCCTCTTGCTGAAGACCTCTCCTTCCACATCTCATCCATTTCCGTCCGATTTGAAGCTATGTGGACCCTTGAGGAGTAATCAACTTCCATGGTCCAAACAAATTGGAATTCTAATCTTAATGGCACCGCTCTATTCAAACTCTTCTCAAATTTAAAAACTGTTAAATTAGCTCTTAGATCCTGGAATTATTCATTTTTTGGTCATGTTAAGTCTTCTATTAAGGACATTAGTTCCAAAATAGATTTTCTTCTATGTCTGCCTTAGTCCTCTCTCATTATTCAACATGATAACTTATGCCAGTAGAAGCTGGACAATTTTCAAAAGAAAGAGGAGTTAATGTGGAGAGAAAAATCCAAGCAACGATGGATGGAGAAGGGAGATGCAAACACTCGCTTCTTTCATCTTTCTACAGTCACTCAAAGACGGTATAATTTCATTCATCATCTTCTTGGTGATGCAAATGATTAGATCAGATTAGGAATGTATTGAACAAGCTTTTGTCCAATACTATTCCAATCTTTTTAAAACTTTTGCTTTGTCATTTCCTTCTTATTTAAATTATGTTATTTCGGTTAATTCTGTTTTAGCTCCTAAAACTTTTCTTTTGGGTCTTCCTACTATTCCTGAGATTCTTTCTACCATGTTTAGTATGCAATCCTTAAAATGTCCAGGACCTGATGGTTTCTCCCCGCTTCCCTCCATTTTTAAGCATTACTTGGGTATTGTTAAAGATGATCCGTGTAGTACTTTCAAAAATTTCTTCCATCAAGGACATCTTTTAAAGGCTGTTAATCACACCTTTGTTACTTTGATTCCAAAAAATGAAAATTACCGTTGAGTCGAACATTTTACTCTTTATAATACTAGTGATAAAATCATCACTAAAATCTTGGCAGATAGACTAAGAGGAGTCTTTGACCTTATCATATCCCCGAACCAAACTGCGTTTATACCCGATAGGTCAATCCATGAAAATGTCGTTATTTATCTGGAGAATATGCATTACATGAACCGCAAAAGAGGCAAGAGGCCTTACAGCTATCAAGATAGACCTAGCCAAAGCTTATGATAGCGTTGATTGGCATTTCCTAAAAACTATCATTATTGACCATGGTCTTAATCCTTCCTTTTGCGACCTTATCTTTGAATATACCTCTATCTCCTCCTTTTCTTTCCTCATTAATGGGTTTCCTCAAACCCACGAGAGGTACTCGACAAGGGGATCCCATATTCCCTGCCTTGTTTACTATTGTCTTTGATATTTTGTCCAGATTTCTTATCTGAGCTGAGAATATTACATCTTATATTACAAGGGACTCAGAGGGACATTCTGAGAGTGTCTAGATTGGGAACACTTTTGGACTATCAACTTCTGCGCAGAAGCTTATGTAGCACTACAGTCTCTCAAATTGGCTAAAGATGCAAGGGCGAGCAAGGTGATATTTCAATTTGATGCCTTAAATGTGGTATATGCACTCCGTGGACACTCTCATGCCGAGGAATGGTCTGGAATGCCGTTTATTGAGAAAGAATAAAATTGTCTCTGAAGCAGACCAGCTTGGAAAGTTCAGCACACCTCAAGGAACTGCAATACTATTGCCCATAATGCGGCAAATTGGGGAAGATCCTTAAATTTTTGTGGACATATTGCACCTTCTTGTATACCACCTGAAATTCTTAGTTAGATTGGAGATGAGCAGGCTATTTGCTCTCCCTCCTCTGAACCTAGTTCTTCTCTTTCTGTTTCTTGTAATGATGTTATTATCAATGATTAAGCTCTTATTTACCAAAAAAATTATAATTTCAAGCGCTTCCCTCTATTTCATATAGTGTTTTGGGTTAAATTTAGAAATTGGATTGGATACATAATTCATTTTTCAGTACTCAAATTGGTAAAAAATAGCCGAATTCGAGGGAAATGCTTAAAATTCCTATTTAGCCATTGAAATGAAGTTCATGTGCAAAAAGTATGTCAAAAGTATTCCAGCAGCTCGAAAATTGTTTAGTGTTTATAAAGAAAAATTTAATAAAAATATATGTATAATACGAGCAAAATGTAAATGTTTTATAAATATTAATAGCTATTTTTCCAAAACAACAGTAAGGTCCAAAAGAATATCATAAATACAAAAATTATAGAAACAAAATTTATGCCTACAAATCAAAAAGTGAAAATAGTTGGAAGGCATAAATAACCAATAAAGCCCATAGTAGAATCTGACCAAAAAATATCGAATTCTGTCGCAAACTTTATAACTTGACATAAGGGTAAGCTCAGAAAAGAATGGTCTAAGAAAAAAGGAAAAACTAAAATTTGTAGCTACCAATCAAAAATGAAAATAGTTAAAGGTCATGAGTATCTAATTTCTCTTATTTAAACAAAATGGTAGTAATATTTCATAATTGTAAAATGATATATTCTAGGAACTCAAATCTTACATTTTTTTAATACAGGAGTTGCCAAATTGATATAAATTACATCATAATGAGAACAAATCGTTTTAAATAACCCTAAACTAGGGGAGACGACAACTATATTAGAAGGAGGGTAGTTCTTGCATCTAGGAGGAGTCAGACTCCCAACCTTCTAGTTAGGAGGTCTCAACTCTTTCCACTCGGACAAGGCCTCAGCTCTTGTGAGGATGAGATAGCAGTAGGAACGAGGGCAACTTTGCATAATTTTTATGAATGATATGACAATCAACCACGATGTGCTTAGTTCGTTCATGAAAAACTGGATTAACAGCAATATGACGCGCAACTTGTTTATCACAATGGAGTAGAATAAGACGTTGCTGAATCCCAAAATCTTGAAGAAGTTGTAACAACCAAAGAAGTTCTTGATTAGTCACAGATATGGGACGATATTTGTCTTTAGCATAAGAATGAGAAACTTTTGACTGTTTCTTACTTTTCAAAGAAATAGGTTTGTATGAAGCATAATGGAAAAACAAGTAGTGGATCGTCTAGACATGGGACAACTAATGCAATCTGAATCAGAACATGCCACAATCATAAGGAGCTTTTGAAAGAATAGAAGATACCTTCTTGACCAATAGTATTCTTAAGAATCGAAAAAGACATTTAGTGGTATGTTAATGACGAGCTCGTGGATTTTGTGTGAACTAACTTAAAACATTAACAGCTAAGGAGATATCTGTTCTTTTCACTATAAGATAAATTAATATTCAACTAGACGCCATAGGTATGAGGATTAGTAAGGAGAGACCCAGTGGTGTGGTCTAACTTATGAAGTTCTATTGCTGTGTACTAGTTTGGCACCAAGAATTCCTGTTCCCTGGAAGAGATCAAAAGTGTATTTGCGTTATCAACAGAAGATCGTTGAAACTCGATATATTTGAGAGCCTCTGTTGAAGTGAAAAACTAATTTCGCGCTGTCTTCTTTAAGCATAAATAGACTTTTGAAGTCGACAAGCAAGATGGTGAATGCCTTTTTGAGAATGAGCAACAGGTATAATTTTCATATAGACTTCTTCTTGTAAATTTCCATATAAGTATGCATTTTGAATATCAAGTTGATGTAATGGCCAATGTTCTTTAAATACAATATTGAGAAGACTCATAGGGATACTAATTTGGCTAAAGGGGTAAAAGTTTCATGGTAGTCCATTCTCTCAACTAGAGAAAAACCACGAGCCACAAGCCTAGCCTTATATCACTCAATAGAACTATCATAGCGTTTTTTTTAGTTGGAAACCCCCACTTACATGTAATCAATTTCTTACCTTCGGGTAGCAACGTAATTGTCCAGGTTTTGTTAGCTTCAAAAGCAGTTAGTGTGGCAACAATAGCCTGGCGCCACTCAGGAGTTTTCACAGTACTATAGAAATCTTTAGGTTCAACTATATGTTCCATAGATGATAAAAAAAGAAAAATATGTGGGTTGAAAATTACTACGAGAAAATTAATTAAAAAAAAAAAGAAATAGAATACCAGAAAACGCAAAACATGAGAACGATAATTGAGTGACATAAAAATCCATATAGGCAGACTTCGGACTCGCTCACTATGTCTTGGAGCTACAACTAGATGGTCTACTGAAGCTAACGGGTGCCATGGGAGAAGGGGCTGATGTGGGAGACTCAGAGAACTAGAAGTGGTACTTTGTTCCGAATCATCAAATGAAGAGAAAACAGGAATGACATGTGAGAAAGACATGGAATTAGAGGGAAGCAAATTCGAGGGGTCAATCGGGAGTATGATGGATAGGACAACATTATGCTCATGCGATGAATAATTCATAAATGGAAAAGTATGCTCATGGAAAAAAGCATCGCTATTAATTGACACCTTATACGTAGCTAAGTCATAAACTTTGTAACCTCAATTATGGGAGGATACCCAATAAACATGAGTGTGCTCATGAATCCATTTTATTATGAATACGAGCGTTTCGAAAAAAACAAACAAGCACCCAAAAGTCCGTAATTAATGATTATAGGTGGGAAGATTTCCAGTTAACACAAGCAGTTTTTGGTATATGATTTATGAGATAGGCAGGAGTTAAAACACAATCCCACGAAATGTTTCAAGCAAGTGTGCTTGAAAACATAAGACCAGTCCAACATTTAAAAGATGCCTATGTTTCTAGGTTCTACTACATCATTTTACTGGGGTATCAATACAAGTGAATTCATGCAAGATACCTAAGGATGAAAATAAATCTTCAGCGTTCCTTTGAATCAATTCCATACTAACTATACGGTTAAGTGTCTTACCTCTTTGAGTTTTAATCATGCTGAAAAGAAGCTTGAGAAAGTGAATTGTTTGACCTTTATTTTCTATTAAATAAATCCATGTGCAACGAGAATAATTATCAACAATTAATAAAAAATATCTTGCACCACATAAAAAATTAACATAAAAATATTCCCCAAATATCAATATATAAAAATTAAAAACAAGTTGCAGTTTTAATAAAACTAGAATTAAAAGGTAAACGAATTTGCTTTGCCAAAGCACATATGGTGCGATCACATAAATTTTTGGAAGAAATTTTAGAATCTAATTTCACAAATTCCAAATTGAGATGCACTAAGATGTCCCATCCTCCAATGCCATAAGTCAAACTTTGGAATAGACTTGACTCTACTTGCCATAGACAAAGATTGTAATGGATTCTGCCACTGTGTAAACTGTTATATTCCTTGCCCCATCCAATAACTTTCACCGTCGACAATTCCTGCAGACAACAGTAAGAGGGATAAAAATGGGCGGAACAATATAAATTCTTGGTAAATTTTGAAATGGAAATTAAATTGAATTTGAACTGAGGGACATATAACACATTATGCAATTGGATTCTATTTGGAAGAGCCATAGTTCCAACGATACGAAAAAAACAAGAACCATTCAGTATTGTGATATCAGGCTGCATTTTTGTATTATAGGATAAAACTTGAGAAACAAGAGATGTTTATTGCTCCTTGAATCAAAATACCACGGTTATGAAGAATGAAAACGAAGATAGAACTTGAGAATTAATTTTACCATCAAAAGGAGTAGATAGGTTACTGGTTTTAGCATTATGTAGAAGCAACACTAGCAACTGATTTGAGTGCATGTAAAAGGAGGAGCCAAATTTTATTCCGTTTGATCACTAACTATAGAAGAAGTTGTATTGGCCTGAAAACGTCCACTGTGACCGCCACGTCATGAACCATTACCACATGCTCTTCTAGTGCTTCTTTCTTCTTACGATAATAAGCCTCTTCATGCCCTTGTTTCCCACAAAAAAGTACTCTGTAACAGCCGTTTTCAACAATAGCGTGATATATATCCACGTTGATTACAGTAATGGCAAACAACCAATGAATCTCCACCAATCTCATTAATAATTGAAGGTGTGCTAAAAATTCCTTGTCCGTTGTTGACAGTAAAAGCAGAATTCTCTGAAATTGTTGGTAGAAAACAGGATACTTGTTCTTCTTGAGTAGCAATTGAATAAACATCAGACACAGGTGGTAAGTGTTTTGTTATGTGGTCCCTATCCTAGCAAATTATACTAATTATAGGCATGTGCACCTGTAGATTGGTATATTTAGAAAAGTCCCAAGATGTAGATTTCCGGAATGGAGAAGCAATAGTAATAACTAATCTCTCAGTGTTTAATCAATAAAATATGCTTTACAAAGGTTTTTAAAACAAAAGAATGAACTATAAACGAAAAAGATGAACTTTGAAAACGAAAAATTTTTTTGGTTCGAGTTTAGAAAGAAGTGCTTAAATGGTAGAATTTCCCCTAAAATCTCTTAGTTAATTTATTAAAAAACTTTGAAAAAATAGTTGAATTGTAGATCCGGCCTCTCTCATTTATTAGAATTAACCCTATTTACAAGCGAAAATCTTCTATTCCCCTAATTGATTAAAGAAAAATCTCTTCTCGCCCTAACTCAATTATGAATTATTAAAGGTGTTGAGTGAATTAGATTAATTAATGACCTAGAAGTTGTAGTTATTATCTTTAATCGATTACCATCCTATGGTTCAATTAATACCCTAAGTTGTTCTTCTTTTAGCAATTCCAAACAATATATGTGAATGCACTACTAACCGATAATATTAACAACACAAAGAATGCAATTGAACAACAATAAACTATCAATTCAACAATTTAATAAAAAATATCCATAAGAAAAAATTCTAAAATCAACTAGGGTTCAACCCCAATTTCAACATAACAGTAAACCTATCCACTAATCATCATCATAATCATAAAATTCAAATGAGAATTCATATTAAAAGATAATTTCAGAAGCTTAGCAAATAGGATTGAAGAATCCACGGTCTCAGAATATTGCCTAAACTGTTCTCTCAAATCACCCGAAGAACCCCGAAATTGCTCTGCTTACAATCTTTAATCTACTCTCAAGAACTCGAATTAAAGTTTTAATCTAAACGATGCAAGTATTAGACACTAGAAAAAAATATCCAGTTACGGACAGAAGAATCTGTCGGTGTTTCGGTGTTATATCCTTGTTACCGACAGAACATCGATGGAAAAATAACCATCGGCTGATTTTCGTCGGGAAACAAGACTACCGATGCAATGACTCTGTGAAAATTGTTACCAATGCACGTAACGACGGATAAAGTTTTTACCGTTGAGTCGAACCTTGTTTACTGCTACCAACGAAAGTAAACGTCGGTAATTATAAATACCGATGAAGCAAGCAAGGGTCAGTTTTCGTCAGTAACATTTACCGACGTAACTTATTGACGCGTATTTTCGTTGGTAAGTAGTCTAAAAAATTACGAATTATTCATCAGTAAGATTTTTTATATAATTTATAGAACGGATAAAAAACTCCTTGAAATGTAATTACAAACCCAACAGCAGCAATAAACTTCAATTCTCAACTCATTCATAAAACATTAACAATAAAACTAATAACATAACATCGATAAAGTATAAAATTGAAACATAAAATAAATGTATCAAAAATCATCTTATGATTGTGCATCTGTATACACGAAATATATTACTGGAGCAAGCATATAATGCGTCGCAAGTTCTGTCAATAAGTTAAATGAATTACTGACAAACCGATTTCCATTCCTAAGCCCATTAGTATTTTATTGTACTGAAAACACTACACGTGACTAAGTACCGTCATTTTATAGAGCGAATTTTCCCTCCATTTTCAATCAAAATTGGTGAGATTTTAACGAGTATCATTGTTACATTGTTATTCCATCGGTAAGTTACCGATGGAACAGAATGTCATCGGTAAATGGCGATTTTCCTATAGTTAGAGAGGGTTTTTAGTGGTTATTCTATCTCAAAATAGACCATTAAATCCCTTCTCTATGCTCTAACTGAATGTATTTCCAATATGATAAAAGTCTATCTTTTAAAAAGTTGAAAAAAAAAATATAGCTACTACAGCGCGACTACCCCAGCCAAGATAGGTGTAGCTTACTAGACCAGGGTAGCTACTGGTAGGTACTTCCTTTGTGGGTTCTAGGACTAACCCGGTAGGGGTAGTTAGCTTGCCCTGCCGGGGTAGTTGCTTATTCTACATTTCTTGATTGTTTCTGAGAACTTTAATAGACGATTTAGGTCTTGATGTTTTCATATCATTCGTAGATATAGATTTTAAGTTTCTAAAACATCTTGAGTTAGATCCATTAGAGCTCTATATCTCGAGTTACGATTATTTTATTAAAATATGTCAACCGGGAACGTCATGTGAGAAAGCTCATTTTTGCACTGTACTTTGGATGCACAAATGAACTCCGATTCAAACAAACTTTAGCTTTCTGGAAATGTCATAAGGTCCTATATAATATCTAACAAGATCATTAAGAAGGTCAAAAAGCCATTGCAAGCTGCATTGGTCAGCTATGGCAAAACAGTTTCGGGCAACTTTGGTATTTCCTCTCCTTTTTTGTTTGTTCTTTCTCCGTAGGTTTCATTTTGATTTATTTCTACTCATAACCCCCATGTAATGTACCTACAATAATAAGAAGAGAATTTGTGATTACATAGTCCATTTTATTCATAAAGTACTTTGAAAAATGAAGATTAATCCAAATAAAACATATATAAATAGATATGAAACTCCTACATACTTAAGCGTTGCTTGCCCTCAAGCAACACGAAAGCAAAAAAAATACAAGACAAGAATACCACATATGTTGGACTCAACAAAACCAAAAAGCAACTAATGAAAATGAAGTGCAAATGAAGCAAAACTAACAAAGGGTGTAAAACGAAAACAAAGCAGCATCACTCCCTAACAAGAATACCATCCATATAAGCATTCAAGAAATCATCAAAGAGGACAAGTTACAAGGGTCAAGCATCCCATAGTACAACTCAACTACAAAATTATGAACTAATGGTGTGCGTGTGTGAGTAATTGTGTCGAGTTTCAAAGAATTTAAAGGAAATGTCAAGTTATTGACAAAATGATTCACTTTACTCGTAATCCTCTGATGACTTAATCTTTCCAACACCTCTCTGCATATAGTTCTAACTCAAGTGATTCCCAGATTAGGTAGGACTTTCAACCTTGTAATCTTAAGCTCGGGACATAAATGGTTACTTGATACAGTCGATTTTTAATACAAATAAACACCTTAAATTTTAATTATTAGCCTTTGAAAATATTTTATTTATTTATTAGTCATAATTATTATATTTAATTTATTTTATTTATCTTTGTGCAGATTTCTAAAAATGAATGGAAAATAAAGATTCCATATTAAATTTGGTAAAGGGAAGCTGCAGTATTTGAATCCTTTAAGGATTAGGATTAAAACTTTAGCAGAATCCTTTAAGGATTAGAACTTTAGTATTTGAATCCTTTAAGGATTAGGATTTTGCTTCTCTTTTGTCTATATATAGAAAAACTACAGTAGCAGAAAAGAGGACAGCAGGAGCAGAAAAATTTCTGCAGCAGAAATTCCAAGAGATTCCACAAGAAGCAGAAATCCAGCAGCTGAAGTAATTTCCAGCAAAAGCAGAAAAATTCCAGCAATAGCAGAATTTTCCAGCAAGCTTCTAATTAAAAGAAAGCCATGATCTACTCCAAGAAATTGGTTCCTTCTTTCCCTTTAGCCATGAACTAAATTTATTTTTAGAATCCTGATGAAACTCTAGCCATGTGAATTTGATTTATTTTATTTTGGGAGATTTATTATTTTATTTATGTGATTACATATCTTGGGATATTTCTTGGTTTGATGCAATTAATTCTTTCTGATTATTCTTGTAGAATAATTATTTGGGTTAATTGATATTTTTATCCATGCTTGATTCTTGTAGTTTTGAGTATGAGAGATATGTAATTTTTGCAAGTATATTGTGGGTTTTAGAATTGAATAGTTCATGCTAATTTTAGATGATTTATGTCATAGGAATGAATAAGTCATGCTAATGGCTGGATGGATTATGTTATGCATTTAAACACAATATATTTCTTTAGTGAATCGAAGCTTGTAGCCTAGATCACCACATAAATGTTTAATCTTTTCTCCTAAATAGAATTAAATCATTGTTATACAGGTTAGCGGTGGATTCAAGGTTCTAAATCATCTTCTTTGGTTAATCTCCTGTTAGTTTCAGTTTATTTATTTTATTCATTAGTTTTAATTAATTTAAGAATAATAATAAAATCTCATTCTTCTTTTTATAAAATTAATTTAGGAAGATAATAATTTAAGTAGTTAAGCCTTTCTCTGTGGTTCGATACCCTAATACTTTCATATTACTTTGATCTTGTGCACTTACAAGTATTGGGTTTAAAACTTTGTTATAAAAATCCCGATCAAGTTTTTGGTGCCGTTGCCGGGGAGAGGTTAAATTAATTCTTTTTTATTGCCTCCTAAATTTGTTAGTATATTTTTTTTATTCTACTTTTATTCTTGAAAAAAAAATTGAAAAAAAAAATTTTTTTTTTGTCTTCAACGTTTTTTTATTATTATTTTTTATTTTATTATTTGATAGTTTATTCATCATTATTTGTGGTAATTTTTTTTATTTTTTTGAATTTGTTTATTAATGCACGGTCGTCGTTCGCTCTCTGTTGATTTGAAAGAATTTGATCATGAGATAGAGCGTACACTTAAAGCACTTAGAGCACAAGGAAAAATTATTAACACTTGTGAGGTTAAAATGGCTGAAAATCCATGAGTATTAAGGGAGTATTTTACTCCTAACACTTATAATTCACCAATAGGTAATAGACTACCTGAAATTGAGGCTAATCACTTTGAAATTAAAGCTTCTACTATTCAAATGTTACTATTTTTTTATGGCCTTGATTATGAAAATCCTTATAAGCATATTGATGAGTTTTTAAAAATTTGCTCTACTTTTAAGTTACCTAATGTTACTGATGATGCTATTAGATTGCGTCTTTTTCCTTTCTTTTTGAAGGATAAGGCTAAACATTGGTAACACACACGTGAAAGAATAGGTACATGGGCTGAGATGTCTAGGGAATTTTTGAAAAAATATTTTCCTATGGGTAAACTTACAAGATTAAGGAGAGAGATCACTACTTTTTCCCAACAAAATAATGAACAATTTCATGAGAGTTGGGAGAGATTTAAAGAACTTCTTCGTAGTTGCCCTCACCATGAAGTCCCTAAATGGCAGCAAATACAAAGCTTTTATTCAGGATTAGATGAAAGAAATCGCCAAATGATTGATTCCTCTTGTGGTGGTACCTTTCTTCATAAAACTGCAGATGAGGCATGGGATTTATTTGAAAATTTGAGTGATAATTCACAACAACGAGGCATGGGATTTATTTGAAAATTTGAGTGATAATTCACAACAGCACGCCACCTCCTCACGAGTAGGTACATCTAGGCAAATAGGAAATAGAGGAATGTTTGAAGTTTCTCAAAATGTTAATGTTTCTGTGAAAGTTGATCCTTTATCTAAAAAATTTGATCAATTATTAGCTTTGAATACATTGCCTACTAATTCTCCTAATGTGCAAAGTGTTTGTTCAATTTGCTCTAGTCCTTCTCATGTTATCTATGACTGTCCTAGTGCTTCACTATTTCTAGAATTTGTACAGGAACAAGTCAATGTAGCCCAAGGATTTCACAGACAGAATGACCCATATTCAAACACGTACAATCCAGGCTGGAGAAATCATCCTAATTTCTCCGGGAGGCAACAAGGAGGGGAAGTTCAATTAGGCCAACAACAATATCAACAAAACAGACAATCTGGTATGACTACTCCCCCTGGTTTTCAATCTCAAAGGTATGTACCTCCTCATCCTCCTCAAAGTGGAAACTCTATTTTTGAAGAAAAGTATTATTGCTTTGAAAGGTTTAGAATCTATGACACAAATTCTAGATTCACACACCCAATCTATTGCTAAGTTAGAAACTCAAATAGGGCAACTAGCTAATGCAATAAGTAGAAGAGATGAGGGTAAGCTTCCTAGTCATCCAATAGAGAATCCTAGAGCTAATTACCATGAGCAAGCTAAAGCTGTAATTACTATTAGAAATGGGAAGTTGGTAGATAATAAAGTAGGGGAACCTATTAAAGATAGTGAGTCAAATAATAATGAAACCAAGGGAATTTCTATGACTAAAATTGAAAGGAAGATAGAGAAGGAACTAGCTTCTTCCTCTAATTTTAAGACTCTAGAATCATCTCCTATGACTTCATACAAACCAAAGGTTCCGTATCCAGAAGCTTTATTGCCATCCCTACATCTTAGAAAGGATAATAAAAGGGAAGATATTTTAGAAACTTTCAAACAAGTTAAAATTAATCTTCCACTTTTAGAGGTTCTTAAGCAAGTCCCATCCTATGCAAAATTTCTTAAAGACATGTGTACTTTTAAAAGAAAATCTAAAACCAGTGTTTCTAAGAAAATCTTCCTAACTGAACAGGTGAGCTCTGTTTTGCAATATAACACTCTACCTAAATATAAAGATCCTGGTGTCCCTACCATCTCATGTCTTATTGGTAATCATAAAATAGATAGGACACTCTCAGATTTAGGTTCTAGTGTTAATTTGATTCCATACTCTGTTTATGAAGAGTTAGGATTAGGAGAATTGCAACCAGCTGATATGACCTTACAATTAGCTGATAGGTCTATCAAGGTACCTAGGGGAAGGATAGATAATGTTCTAGTTCAAATTGATAAAGGTGTCTTCCCTGTAGACTTTGTAGTCCTAGATATGGAACCTGGTAGATCTTCTCAAAATCATATCCTCATTATTCTAGGTCGTCCCTTCTTGGCTACTGCTGATGCCACTATTAATTGTAGAACTGGGGTTATGGATGTCTCTGTAATGAATATGAGGGTTAGATTAAATATTTTTAAAACTTCTTCACAACCTTCTATAAAAGATAATTCTGATTGCTATTTGGTAGATGTAAATTATGAATTAATTGAAGAAACTCTACCTTTAATGTGTTCAAAAGATTATACTTTTATTGAGAAAGAAACCCTTATCTACATTGAAAATGTTAATTCTAATCTTGCCTGCATTGCTCCACATGAAAACTCTTCTTTGATTGTGAATCATGAGCTTAATATGAGAGAAATAGATCCTGGTTGAATGCAAAAGAATTAGGGAGTCTGGCTGAAGACTTTAAAATTAGCGCTTTTGGGAGGCAACCCAAATTTTATTTTATTTATTTTATTTTTATATTTTTATTCTATTTTATTTTTATTTATTTATTTTTTTATCCCACTTGATTGGTAGAAAGGTATGAAATATTTGTTTTGTAGGATAATAAAACAAGTTATCATTATTATGGAGATTACAGAGATTGTTTACTACTCTTGCAGACATGCATTAATACTGTCTCTTCTACCAGGCTGTATTGTTCTTTTCTTTGTCTCTTCTCTACTCTTGGTACTCTTATCACATTGTGGACAATGTTGGGTCTAGGTGTGGGGGAGAAGATATTTTTATTCTGATATCTACTATTTTTTTTTAGTATTTTTTTTTCTCGTATTTCTTGTTCAATTATTTTTTTAAAATTTTTTTAATTTTATTTATTTTTCTACATTATTTAAAAAAAATTGAAAATATGATTTCACATAAAGAATAATTCTTTTTGAGTTCCTTTAAAAATGTCTTAAATAAGTTGAGAAAAGTACTTATTTTCTTGTTTTTAAGTAGGGTGACAGACTTATGTTCTATATTTGTTATAACTTTTGCATGACTTACACTTGAGCACATGAGTCATTGTTAGTATTTAATAAATCCTTTACATTATTTTTGAGTAACATAAAGTTGATGAATCTCTTCCCTACATTCTAGAACTTACTTGAGTACCTCTTAAGGAGAAATAGAAAGGTTTTCTCGATTTGACTCAGAGACGATGGTCATAGGCTTTCTTTGAATTGTTTGTGCCTGTCAAGCTTACCAAATTTCATAAATTTTTACCTTCGTACCCTTTTGAGCCTAAATGTTATATCTTTCTTTAAACCACTTAAATATTAACCCTTAATCTTGTAGAGAGTTTAATGCAAACTTCCAACTAGTGCTTCAATGATAGGTTGTTGTTTGTGTGTTTTGGAAAAAGAAGTTATCTTGACAAAAGGGACAAAATATATATATATAGGACTTGTGGTGTTGAAAAAAAAATGTATTGAGCTGGAAAAAAAAAAAGGAAAAAGATAAAGAAATAAAAGTCGATACATGATTGTTACCAGTCATAAGGTGCAAAGAAAAAATTCAAGAGGCCCGAATTTATAAATGTAAGAAAAAGAATGGCCTTAAATGATAAAATTTTGAGCAAAAGAAGATGGTTGGTGAATGTATTACTGAAAAAAGAAAAAAAAAAGGAGCAAAAACAAAGTTAGAAAGTTTGTCAAAATTTTAAAGTATCCATTTTCTTTGTAAGCTCTCTTTTCTTTGATTTTGAATTCCTTACCTTCGCTTGATAACCAATGCCCTAACCTTACATTACAAGCTTTAAAGTCCTACCTGATCTGAGTTGAGTTGAGAACCCTTGATTAGTGGAGAGAAGGTACGAAGAGTGAGCCTATGGACTGAACTCTTGCTGAGATTTGTTCTCTATATGTAATTTGAAAATTTTATTTAGTATTTATTTTATACTCTCTTATGACTACGATTACCCCTTACACAAGTTTTGCATTAGTTATGGGAAATAATTGAATATTTGTTTGTTTACTTGAGTTTAAAAATAAGAAGAAGAGTGCTTGTCTTGATAAGTTTGAGATCTTGATAAATGGTACTTAATTGGGATTATTATATATCTTTTAAAAAGTTTATTGTTTATTTGACTTTGTGGGTATGTCATCTGCAAACCCTCGCGAGACCATACTCGTCCATTAAGGATAACTTAGGGGTTTAAAGGGCTTGTTGCACATGCTAAGTGCAATCGTGAGTCCTACGAAAGTGGCTAGTTAGTTTTTCTTTTTATTCTTTATTTTTGCTTGAGGACAGGCAAAACTTAGGTGTGGGGGAGTTGATACAGTCGATTTTTAATACAAATAAATACCTTAAGTTTTAATTATTAGCCTTTAATAATATTTTATTTATTTATTAGTCATAATTATTATATTTAATTTATTTTATTTATCTTTGTGCAGATTTCTAAAAAGGAATGGAAAATAAAGATTCCATATTAAATTTGGTAAAGGAAAGCTGCAGTATTTGAATCCTTTAAGGATTAGGATTAAAACTTTAGCAGAATCCTTTAAGGATTACAACTTTAGTATTTGAATCCTTTAAGGATTAGGATTTTGCTTCTCTTTTGTCTATATATAGAAAAAATACAGCAGCAGGAAAGAGGACAGCAGGAGCAGAAAAATTTCTGCAGCAGAAATTCCAAGAGATTCCACAAGAAGCAGAAATCCAGCAGCTGAAGTAATTTCCAGCAATAGCAGAATTTTTCAGCAATAGCAAAATTTTCTAGCAAGCTTCTAATTAAAAGAAAGCCATGATCTACTCCAAGAAATTGGTTCCTTCTTTCCCTTTAGCCATGAACTAAATTTATTTTTAGAATCTTGATGAAACCCTAGCCATGTGAATTTGATTTATTTTATTTTGGGAGATTTATTATTTTATTTATGTGATTACATATCTTGGGATATTTCTTGGTTTAATGCAATTAATTCTTTCTGATTATTCTTGTAAAATAATTATTTGGGTTAATTGATATTTTTATCCATGCTTGATTCTTGTGGTTTTGAGTATGAGAGATATGTAATTTTTGCAAGTATATTGTGGGTTTTAGAATTGAATAGTTCATGCTAATTTTAGATGATTTATGTCATAGGAATGAATAAGTCATACTAATGGTTAGATGGATTATGTCATGCATTTAAACACAATATATTTCTTTAGTGAATCGAAGCTTGTAGCCTAGATCACCACATAAATGTTTAATCTTTTCTCCTAAATAGAATTAAATCATTGTTATATAGGTTAGTGGTGGATTCAAGGTTCTAAATCATCTTCTTTGGTTAATCTCCTGTTAGTTTCAGTTTATTTATTTTATTCATTAGTTTTAATTAATTTAGGAATAATAATAAAATCTCATTCTTCTTTTTATAAAATTAATTTAGGAAGATAATAATTTAAGTAGTTAAGCCTTTCTCTGTGGTTCGATACCCTAATACTTTCATATTACTTTGATCTTGTACACTTGTAAGTATTGGGTTTAAAACTTTGTTATAAAAATCCCGATCATTACTAAACAAAGGGAAAGGAAAAATAAAGGAATGAAAAAGGAGCTAATACAACCAAAAGGGAAAAAAAGTCAAAGGTTCACCTATAACCTTCAAATCGCTTTTTCTCACTTCCCATTCACCCTAGAATACTTTACCCTCAAAAAAAATTTTTTTTATTTATATGCATCCCATCTAACACTATCTAACTCTCATCAATCATGTCAAACTCAAGGAAGTATATAACATATTTAAGAGAGACAAAAGGATTTAATTGATGAGCACTCTCTCTCTCTCTCTCTCTCTCTCTCTCTCTCTCTCTCTCTCTCTCTCTCTCTCTCTCTTTTGCTCGTTCTCCTTTTTTCATTCTTTCTTTTTATTTTTTTCGTCTTGCTCATTTTTTAATTTTTCTGAACAAATGATTGAAGAACTCACAAGCTTTTTCACCATGATTTTTTCTCAAAATCTTGCTTGAATAACAATTCATTTCAACTGTTTGTCTCATTTGACAGCTTTCTCACAAAGATTCCCAAAATACCCTTTTTTTCACATTTGTCTTCCTCACTCTTTCCCCCACACTTATCTATCAAATTCACTCAAAAGAAACTCCAAATTATAGATTATTAGCTCATGCGATTGAGGGTTTAAGCGTAGGGTAAGTTTACAAAACAAAGAAAAGAATGGATAGAATCCCTTATGCATGTAGGCTCAACAAGTGTACAAGGGAACGTATAATACGGACTAACAAGAAAGGCTTAAACAGATCAAAGAAGGCCTAAGACCATCATTTCCAGGATAAACCTAAGCTAGACCTCTTCGCCACAACGCAAGAAACGACAAATGTTAGGCAAAAACTCGAAAGTAAATCACTAAGCTAATCCCTTAATATTTCAAAGACATTTAATAAGTTCACGACAGTTGCATGTGCGTTAAAAGACATCAATACACAAAAAAAAAAAAAATGTAAACAATAGCAAGGTTTTCAACTCTATCAAGTATGAGCCCTTATCAAACCTCCTAAGCCGTAATGCAAAAGCCACTCCTATTTGCTTGTGACGATGAAATTTTTTTAGATGTTTCTTAAAAGTTCAGAAGCAAGTGATAACTTAAAAAGAAAACAAACAAAAATCTTTTTGAGTTTTCAACTTAGGAAAGCCAATCTGAAGAACGTGAAAATCTTTTGTGTTTTCTATAGATAAAGGTTAATAGACTCAAAGAAAAACAAAAATGTTCAGAATTCTCAAGTTTTTATTTTTTTGGTATTTTTCAATAAAACACACGAACGAACTAACTAAGAAAACCGAAATTCAACTATGATACAAAGATCTTCACATACTTTAAACCACATTGTCCCTAATGTGGGGGCCATAAGTAAAGAAACACGAGAGAAATGAAAAACGAAAAGGACACTTAGCATGCATAAAAAGAAGCAGAAGCGACACCAACAAAAAGTATATAAAACATGAGGCATACAAGTGAAAAAATCCCTAAAAGAAAAGCCAAACACATATGGGAAGCAATCCAGAAAATGAAAAAGACAACGTAACATCAAAAGATAAAAAGCAATAAAAGCAAGGAAGCAATTAAAAAGAAAAGGTAAAATAAAAAAGACATAAAGGGAACAAAGGTGTATGAGAAAAGGAAAAAAACTCCCTCTTAGGTGCTCAAAGCACCTCTCAGATTGTTAGAATCCGAGTTCATTTTTGCCTTCGGCCTCTGGTTTTTCCGCTTAAGCACCCACTTCTTCAAGCATTTCTTCATGTAGCGGGACAAAGCTTTTTTTCATATGAACCTTGTGGTATCTTCTCCTTTAGACAGTGCCTGTATTACTCTTACCTATTTTTCTAAGGCTTGACCCCGTATCATTAATTATAATTCTTACTAACTCCCACAATGTTTGATGACCTCTCAGCTATCTTTGGTCCTAGAATTTGATCTTTTGAAGGTTTCAAAGGTCCTTTGAGATTATGATACTAAAAAGGGAAAGGGAAATTCGGCTTGGTATTAGTAATATAGCACAAATTCTCATCAAGACTCGAAGAATGAATAAAAGTGTTTGACAATTCGAAAAAAATTTCGTTTTCTCCTACTATAAGAATCATTTTACCTTTTTCTATATCAATGAGTGCCTTAGAGGTATTTAAGACACTACAAAAAATTGGCTACTTACCGACAGAAGATATCGACAGATTGTCATTCCGTCGGTGAGTTATCTGTTGGAGAAACAACTCCTATTTACTATTACACAACACTATTACTATTACAAATTATCAAAAAGAAAAATCACATCGGAAAAAAACAGAAAGATACAATCTTTCTAAGAACAGAATACCAACAAGAATAAATGATAAGGCAATCTGCAAAATAACACCCGATTAGTATAAAATAACCCCAAATCAACAATGAACGGTTTTGCTTACCACTGTTGCCGTGAAGAGGCCAATAGAAAATCAAAGAGATGACTGAGGAGCTGAAAGCGTTAGGTTACCAAACTAGAAAACGGACGCCGAGTAGCGGCACTGCCACGTCGAGGTGTTGACGGTAAAGAAATGATGATCGGGAGTTATAACCCTCAGAAACGGGCCTCAGCTAGGAAGGAATCACCAGCAATCTTTTTCCTCTATCTCTCTCTCTCTCTCTTTCCTCACGGCTAACTCTCTAACCTCACCAACACACAAACAAGGTGACAAAGAAGGCCGGTAAACAACAGAGAAGCGGCAGAGCCGAAGGATCAGGAGGAAAACCAAGAGTCTCGAAGACTCCAAAAGACTGAGAGTCGAGAGACGGTTCAGAGGAGGAGAGCAAGAGACTGCACAAAAAACGAAGCAGCAGCAATAAAAAAGAGAAGGCGGGCAGATCTTCCGCGGGTCACCGACGGAAGGCCTGGGTGGCCAACTTGAACCACCCGAGCATCCCTAAGACCCAGTCAAGGAGACAGCCAAGAAGCCTATTCCAAATGGGTTGAGGCATGGGGTGGGGGAGATGAAATTGAGCTAGAAAAAGAGACAAAATATTGAGAGAATGGGCTTATTAAAGCCTACAATCTCCACCGCGAACAATATTTTGCCATCCCTGATGGATGACTCACTTGAGTCAAACTGCTTGCACATATAGAAAGTCCCTGCAGAACATAAATTTGTCAGTGTTTACAATTTTAGTACCAAAAATCAACAGGATTATTATTAGTACTGATCTTATCTATGTCAGCAATACCACTAGAGACCTTTTCTATAATAAAGTGGTACTTTACATCAATATGTTTTGTCTGTTCGTGATAGACCGGATTTTTACATAAATGTAAACAACTTTGACTATCAGTGTAAATAATAACTTTGGAATTTAAAATATTTAATTTACTCAATAACCCTAGAAGCCAAATGGCTTCTTTGATTGCTTCTGTTGCTGCGATATACTCAGCCTCAGTAGTTGACAAGGCAACTACAGGCTGCAGTTGGGATTTTCACGAAATGCAATTACCCGCAAAGGTAAATAAATAGGAAGTGGTAGATTTTCTACCATCCTTGTCACCTGCAAAATCAGAATCAACAAATGCAATCAATTCAAAATCAGACCAATTATGGTAGTGTAAACCCCGATCCGCAGTTCCGTTTAGGTAACGTAATAGCCACTTGAGAGCAGCCCAATGATCTCTTCCAGGATTCGACATAAATCTACTAAGAAGGCTTATAGAAAAAGCAATGTCAGGAGGGGTATATATCATTGAGTACATGACTGAGCCAATAGCCATTCTGTATAGGATATTGGCCATATCTCTCTTTTCACTTTCAGTTTTAGGACAGGTTTTCTCGGAAAGTTTAAAATGGCTAGCAAGAGGAGTTGTAACGAGTTTACAAAGTTGCATTGAAAATTTGGATACGATTTTCTGAAGGAAAAGCTTTTGGGATAAGAAAAGAGAATGATCAGGTCTATCTCTTGAAATATTCATCCCAAGAATTTTGGATGTAACTCCTAAGTCCTTCATATCGAACTCAGATTTCAACAGTGATTTCAGGTCATCGATCTTAGCTTTGTGAAGACAAGCTATCAACACATCATCCACATACAGTAACAGATAAACAGCAGAATGCACATCATTACCAGAAAAATAAAGACAACTATCGTAGTTACTTTTTGAAAAACCAATTTTAGACATGAAAGAATCAAACCTCTTGTACCATTACCTTGGTGACTGTTTAATTCCATATAAAGACTTTTTCAAAATACACGCCATATGTTCCTTTCCCCTTACTTCAAAACCAGGTGGTTGACGCATATAAATGGTTTCTTCAAGATCACTATGTAAAAATGCAGTTTTCACATCAAGTTGTTCAATATTAACATCATAGAAAGCAACAAGATCAAGAACAATCCTAATTGTTTTGTATTTAACAACAGAAGAAAAAATTTCATTGAAATCAATGCCCTCAACTTGTGAAAAACCTTTTGCAATAAGTCTAGCCTTGAACCTAGGAGGTTCATTAGAAGACTCAGATTCCTTTATTTTGAAAATCTATTTACAATCAATAAGTTTTTGTTTTGATGGTTTTGGAACAAGGATCCAGGTTTTATTTTTGTTCAAAGAAAATATTTCTTCTTCCATTGTACGTAACCATAAAAAGCGATTGGAACTTTTCAAAACCTCAGAAAAACATAAAGGTTCTTTTTCTTCAACATAAGAAGCAACAGCAAAAGCATATGATACAATGTAGGAGTACTCATACCAAGGATGATCCTTAAGTACTCTACGGACTCGATCTCTAGCGAGCTGATAATCCCTAAGAGCCTGAGTTTGAGCCTCAGGATGTTCTTCCTCATCAGAAACATCTAGAATAGGGTCAGAAGTTTCAAGAGCAGGAGTACTACTAGAAGGAACAGAAGACTCAGAATTTGTTTCTGGTTCCTGAGGTGGCTCTAGAGGGGGGGTCGGATATAGTCTCCACCTCTACTGGAATGCTACTAGGAGAAGGAACACTCGAAGGATTATCGGTGATGGTATTATCCTTAAGACAGGGTATTTCTAACTCGTTGAAGATGACATCCCTACTGATGATAACCCTCACCCCTGGTTCACCCTCTAACCATACTCTATAACCCTTTACCCCACTAGGATATCCTATGAACACCCCCTTTCTAGACCTTGGATCTAGTTTTTCCCTCTTTTTGATGAGTGAAGGCTGTACAACCAAAAACCCTCAAATTGGAAAGATTTGGAGGTTTCCCACACCAGAGTTCTATAGCAGTCCTAAAGTTTATAGCTGTGGATGGAGATCTATTGATGAGGCTGTACTAACAGCTTCACCCCAGGACGGTTTTGGAATACCAGAAGACACTAACAGACACCAGAACTTATCCATAATAGTACAGTTCATCCTTTCGGCAACTCCGTTTTGTTCTGGGTTATGTTTAACCGTTCTATGGTGTAAAATGACATGTGAGGCACATAAGTCAGAAAACTATTCCAACTAACTTTTAAACTTAGTTTTTGTTCGTTATTATTTTTGTCTCGATTTTGTTTTGTTTTGGTGATTATCTTCACTACTGTTAGTTGTGGCTGTTGTATGATCTTAATTGTGTTAAGTCGGCTTCTTTTATTTTCATTATATCGTCGTTCCTTATTAGAAAGTTCTAAACTCCTCCATTTTACCGGTTTAGTTTATGTTGCTTGAGAGCACGTAACTGATAGGTGTAGGGATATTTGACATATGCTTATTTGTTTATATTTCCATACGTTATTTTCATCGTTTTATGGTGTTTTGAATATGTAAAAATACATATTTTAGATTAATACCCTTTATTCTTGCCTTAGGTGCTTTTAACAAGAGAAAACAATGAAAGAAAATGAAAATGAGTGAAGATGGAGCGAAAATGATGAAAACGGAGCGAAAATGACGAAAACGGAGCCGATGACATCAATGAAGCTGTTAGTATATGCCCTAAGACCAATTGACTCACATTTATGATTTATGAAGCATGTATTTTTGTATTGTATTTTATGCTCTTGGTCATCAAGTATGTGACTTGATAGTAAAACCCTTATAGCTAATAAAATAATATTCTTATTTGTCCCTAGTTTATTACATCTTGTAAACTAGTGTGAAGTTGATTGATGGTCAAATTTTACTGATCATGAATATGAGATATAAAATCAATTCATAAATACATATTGAGAATATTGTATTGGACATGACCCAAAGTGAAGAAGAAATATTGCATAGGTTTAAGTTATAAGTATTTCTTCTCAGTTTTATATTTGGTGTCCTTCGACCTAATGTTTCTAATGTTTCTTGCATGGGGAGAAAAATATGTTTTGACATAGTCAAACATCACTTTTAATTAGGTGATCATTATGATTATTGGTTGGCTTATTTTCTCGTCATGGCTTGAATATTGGAGATAGTGAAAGGGATTTGTCCCTCTATTTTTAGAGAAAGATATCCATGGGCCCCTTGATAAGGAAGACTGAAAAATATGCATGGCCATGCTCAAATAAGTATTAATAAGGTGTTATTAATATTATTTGTTGGAACAGTCTGCCTGGTGATCAAGTAAATGGTTAATTAAGTTTTATAAGGATGACTTAATCCATGCCTTATACTTAATTAGGATATCGTGTGACAAAAGGACTAAATATTAAATCTGATGCTAGGTTATTATCACATTTACTTAACTTAGGTAAGCATAATGTCTTGCTAGAGGCCGCTTATGTTTTGTGAATAAATGTCTAGGACATTTTTCATTCACTGCCAACGTTAAGTGAACCTACGAGGGTCACACGCATAGACGATCTTGTGAGCATAATGTCCACGTTCAATGAATCTAGATTGTGTCCAGATTCGTTGAACGTATACAAAAAGGGGAATTAGATTCCATATTGTATTTTTCCGGTAAGTTAATAAGTAATTAATTTTATTTAATCGAATAAATAAAATTAATTACTTAATATTACTCATCCAACCGTTGGATGATTATAGGAATAGACGGACGAGATTAAACTGTCATTAGATGACAGTTAGGGTTTTGATATTGACAGCTATAAAAGGTTATGTTAACATTTTCTTGGTAGCCGTCCTTTATCTGATTAAAAAAAACAAAACCCTAAACCCTAGAACCGCGATATAGTATCTAGCCTCCTCTCTCCGAAATACAACCAATTACCAGATAGTCGGGATGCATTGCAGAGCGACTTTCGGAACACGGAAGGGGGCTAGCATCCCGATCGCTTGCGAGAGGAGTTCGTCGCGTGGATACCAGTACAGGGCGAAGCGTACTAAGCAGCGCCTCCACAACGAACGATCAAAACATTGAGGTAATTTCTATCCAATCGGTTTTTCTAGTATGTGCAGATCCTGTTGGTGGATTTCCGTAGTTTTATTTTACTTTGTTTTTGCCTACGGATTCAAACAGAAGCTGACCTATCGCCAGAGGTTGGCCAACCTACCACCGACAGTAGTCCTGGAGCCACAAGTAATTCTTGGACATAAACCTACCAGCGACGGTATGGTACCCCTACCGTCGACGGTAGTTCCCGACGGCAAACGGAAGATTGTGGACAGAACCCTATTGCGAATGTTAGGGCTCAATCTATCGTGCACGGTAGGTCCCGGTTAGAGGAGTTTTAATACTATTCAGACTCTAATTTGATGTAATTTTCCTTATTAATAAGTTATTCTGCTATTAGGGCAGCAGTCAGAATTAATTAGAAGATAATTACGGGTAGATTTAGGTTCGCCAATTCTTCAACTTTTACATTCAATTAATTAGGTGATCATTAGATTTTCAGTAAATGAGTTTTTTGAGATCAAGATTTAAAGATCCATTATCAAGATTTTGAGCTTTAATTGGACAACTCGAGAGACGAGCTCGAGAAATGTTTGAGACTTTCGTTGCAGCTTCAATTTTTACTCTTAAGCTTTCTTTTCTTTACTCATTATTGAATTTAATGTTTAATTTTAATTTTATGACAATGATTAGTGAGTAGTGCTTTATGTTTGGATGAGACTTGAACCCTAGTTCTTGTTTACAATGCTTTTGGTTTAATTTATTGATTTCGATGTTTGTTTTTAATTAAGTTGTTCTCCAATTGTGCTTGTTTGCAATTTAATTGTCACGAGATTAGATTTATCGCAACAATGCTTAGAATTGGAAAAAAAGAGTGTTCTAAGGGAACCATTGGGAGTTAATTGGGGCAATTGATTAGAGATGTGATATTGCACTTTTAAGTTTTTTAAATCACCTAATATTATTATTGCACTCATGATTTGTTAGGGAGAAAAGAGATTTCCTTCTAAGGAATAGTGAGTAGGGTACCTTTCACCTAGAGATAGGGATTGCGCGATTAATAGTGATGATCCAACTAAATTAATTCAACATTATTTTCTTTAAAGTTTTTCCAATTGAATTAGTAACAAGGATTAGGGGGATTCCATTGCATAGATGAGGTAGTTTCCCGTGGCAGAACTGGTGGCTCACTTTCACATGCTCAAGGTGTAACCAAGAGACTAACTTCGGGGACAACTCTTCCATCTCGACTTTTCCTTGTATCATTCGGAGTAGGAGAGCTCACCTGTAGAGGATGGTTTGTAGAAGTTAAGGTTGAGTGATTTTGTTATGAAGGAAAGGGCTTCTTAGTAGCCTCATAGTACTTGCCCCGCTAACTGGTCTCACCCTTCTATTTCTTCTTTCCTTTAGGTGTGTTATCTGTACGTAGTAGAATATCAATAATGTTGGCATATACATTAAACCTATGGTAATAAAATAATTAAATTCAGGCAGTAATTCTTTTAAGAGAAATAAGGAAAACAAACATGATGTAAGCTTAGATTGAAAACCTCACCTATACATGAAAGGAAAAATAAATAGGTAAAGTAAATGATTAAGTTAGATAAAGCTATTCTTATAGTATAAAACAAAGCAAAAGAAATTCAAAGCTTCCAATCAAACAAAGTATCAACATAAATGTTGATACATTAAAATCCAATTTAATAATATGAAATTGTGTCAACTTGCAAATTTATCTAACTATGAACTGGAATTAGGACCTTCTTTTTCTTCTTCTTCTTCTTCCTCTCTATCTCCATCCCTATCTCCTCTCCTCCTTCTTCTCCTTCTCATTCTCTTGCATTCGTAAAATCTTGACTCACTCCACACGAATCAAGTAGAACTATATCTCCTATCATTTCACTTGGACATGCAATTGAACTAAATTCGTCCTCTTGTAAAGTGTGATCAACATTAGTTGTGTCAATAGTGCTCCTTACTTTGATGATAAAAGCTACTAACCAATCTGTCTGTTCTCTCTTTTTGCTTGGGTAAGAAATATAATACACTTGAACAACCTGCATCTCCAACACAAATGGATCATAGTTGGGCCACCTTTTTCGTTTGTTCAATTCAACAATATTATAAGTTTGGTTTACTCTCATGCCTGACACAGACGTATTAAACGAACCTCATTTAAACAAATATGTAATTCTAGAGGGAGTACCAACAAATTTTAACTCGACAATATCTTGGATTATACCATAGAGGTCACTAGATGCATCTCCTTGATTACTACCCGCACACAAACATCATAAATTGTGCTTTTCTTACCAACAGAGTGTTTAATTGTGTGAAATTGTACCTATTCACAAACAAGATAGGATACGTTTTCACTCTACTGAGTGGACCCCAGGCAATACCTTTAATGATTGGGTCTACATTATTTTCCAGAATGTTAACCTATGCAACAAACAACATTATTAGTTACCTACAAAAGAATGGTTCTAGGAATGCAATAAAAAAAAGTAAAACTAATTACATATATTTTTTAAACCAATCTGCAAATTCCTCTTAAATGATATGAGACTCCTCATGAGGGCTAATATCAGGCCTTTGTTAATGTAGTTCATCTGTAAATTTACTACAATAGTTTAATGGATTAACTAAAAAATTTTATGTATAAAAAAATAGAAACTAGCAAAGGAAAAAGTTCATGAGATACTCACTTTGTGAATGGTTCAACCTCATCACAATTTAATAAGATATAATGAAATGTAACCTTATATTCTTGGTCTGTTAAATATTGCTCATATGGATGACTGGATAGACGCCCTAGGTGTTGAAAATTGAAAATTCTAGAGTTCTCTCATTTTGTTCATCATTTTCATTTCGTCCCGCTCTCCTATTTCGTGTCATTACATCTTCTTCGAAATAATGGCTACAAAATGTTGACACTTTCTCCACAAGATAGGCCTCGCATATTGAACTCTCTACCTTTGCCTTGTTTTTTACTTTCTTTTTCAAATGATACAGAAACCTAAAAAAGTTTAGATTCAATAGCTTATTTTATCTTTTGTATACATCAAACTAGATGAAAAGTGGCTAGTAAACTTACCTCTCAAATAGGAACATCCACCTATACCGTGTTGGACCACCCATTTTTGCTTTGTATAGGAGATACACTAGTAAAAAAACTAGGGGAAATATTCTTTCTAAGTTGCATAATATAAGGGGAATAGCTTTCTCCATAGCATCAACCTGTGATCACGAAAGCTTTTTTATGTTAAGTCCTTGAAAAACATGCTAAGTTCTGTTAATGCTTTCCATACGACATCTAGCAACAAATCCTGAAAGGCCAAAGGAATAAGTCGTTGCATGAATACATGACAATCATTGCTTTTTATGTTTTGCAGTTTGCTTTCATTCACATTCAAACACCTAGAAAAGTTAGACGCATATCCATCAGGAAAGCCAAATTCTTCTCCCAAGCATACACAAGTTTCCTTCCCTCTTTATCAAGGTATTAACAAGCTTTTGACTTTATACTTTTACCGTCCTTACTCTCTAATTCGTGTCTCCTACAGTACTCCTTCAAATATTTTCTTGCTTTGATATTATGCTTTGTCTTATCTTTAACATCCATTACTATATTAAATACATTGTCAAAGCAATTTATGACGAAATTCATAATATCCAAATCATGTGGAAGTGGTAAACTTTTCAAATTGGGCAATTCCTAAAATATACTCTACTTTGTCCAATTGTGTGACTCCCCAAACCCCACAGGAACATCCTTCCCTCCCATGTCTTTTACTTTTGGCAAACGGCTGAAGTTCCAATATTATTTTTCCGAAATGCGTTCCTATTTCTATGATAGGCAGGACCAGTTGGCAAGAACTGGTGATGATAATCAAAAAAACTTGTTTTTTGGCCATGTTTTAATGAGAAACCTTTAGTTCTTTCCATGAAATACAGGCATGATAGCATACGTCAGAAAATCACTAATAGTCCAAAGAGGAGATGCTTTTAATCTAAAATTTTGCTTGTTTGATATACCAAATGTATCCACTTCCTCACTCCAACGTTTTTTTTAACTCATCCATCAAGTGCTGTAAATAAATATCCAAGTTCCTTTTTAGGTTACAAGGGCCTGGAATGATACATGTCAAGAATATGTATTCAGTTTTCATACACATCCATGGAAGAAGATTGTATGGTGTTAAAATTACTAGCTAATAAGAATATTGCTACCCTGATTGACTAAAAGGGGCAAAGCCGCCGTGCAAAGACCAAGCCTGATATTTCAAAAGGTTCAGCTTAGAATGATAGATAACTTCATCGAATGATTTCCATGCCTCAGCATCCGACCATTGATTCATTTCACCAAGTTCTACCTGGTGCTCTTTGTGCCACCTCATATGCTCTGCAGTTCACAATGAAGCATACAAGCATTGTAATCCTGGAGTGATTGGAAGATAATGCATGATAATATAAGGTATATTCTTTTTTTTTTTTAGGTGAAGGGCCTGCTTTAGGTTTCCATCTAGGATGCTTACAGAAATTGCATTCATCCAAATCCTTAAACTCGCCCCTGTAAAGCATGCAACCATTAATGCAACAATGTATTTTCTCATATAGTAAACCAAGACTAGGCCCCAATTTTTTAGCATGGTAGAAACTTTTAGGAACTCTATTCTAAGAAGAAGGCACAACCTCACCTATAAATTTAGCTATTATATTAAAACAGGCATGAGGAATATTAAAATCAAATTTGATACTTAACAAACGTGTTTAGACTGATAACTGTGACTGATTACTATAGTCGTCGCACAATGGTTCCTTGGCAGCTTGCAACAAATCATAGAACTTCTTAGCTTGCTCATTAGGTTCTTCTTCCATGTTCACATTATCATTGTTATTGAAAAACGGGCCAGATGCATTCATTACCATATCCCGATATAGATGATTTTACTCAACCTCAGTATACCTCAGTATTAAGTATTGGGTCATGTGAAATAGTATGTTCACTAGGGAGTATATTACATTCTCCATGTGATATCCATTGATAGTAATCTTCCATAAAACAATACTTATATATATATGTACTTTTACACAATCTATATCTGCATACTTACAATTTTGGCACCTAAAACAAGGGATCTTAATCGCCCTTCTTGCTTAAATTCCTCTTCAGAACATGCACTACAAGAATTGTGACATTTAGTGACAACTTTTTTGTGACTTTTACTGCTTAGTCACAAATAAGAGATTTATTGTGACAAAAACATTTGTTGTCACTACTGTATATAATAATTGTGACACTTTTTTGTTTGTCCCAACAATAATTATAAGTGAAATCTAATATCTTTCACAATTAATGTATTAACAGCGACGTAATTTTATGTTGTCAAGAAATGTTTGTCACTAATAGGTGGTAGTGTCATTTATTGAGAATCTACCGTATTTGTCACAAAATATATTTTAGTCACTACTAATTTCCTTTATTATGACGAAATTGTTCTTTGTCACTCAATTTTGTAACTTTAACGACAAAAATTTGTTGCCATTCGTGTCTTGTAAAATAAAATATTCACTACGTCATAATTACTCACCATATTTTCATGACAAAATATTTTATTTTTTGTTGCAAAATTTTTTGTCATTATAAAATTAAACAAGCGATGAACAATATATCGTGACAATATGATATGAATATTTTGTCACAACTTAACATATTTTAGTAACTAAAAAAGTTATTTTTCATCCTTTCAAATTTATATAGTTTAGTTATCAAATTCATATAGTTTAGTGGGAAGATCTTATGTTCAAATTTTACTAAACAATGAGATCCTATAATTTTTTATTAGTGAGTTATTAATAGTTTACTGATACTATTTACTATATAATAATTTTTATCACTAAAATATTATCTTATCATGACAATTAATTAGTTTGAATTAAAAGGATTCACATCTTTTGCGACATTCTCCCTATAACATTCCTTATATAGTATTTATGTGGTATATTTTATTAATAAAATCTATCAAATAAGAAATAAATTATAAATAAAAAATAATTATAAAATAAAATACTAAAGGAGAGGTTATAAGAAATGTTATTTATGAATTTTTTTAAGTAATTGAACTGTGAAATTAATAATACAAATAGTATATCAAAACTATGCTAAAGTTTTATAAAAAATAAGGGAAGACAATACTTTTAGTGAAGATAAGTATAATATTTTATATTTTCTTTTAATTAGTACGTAGTCATTCTAACGATATCTCTTCCTTTGAAGAAAAAAATATTTATGCTATATAATATAACTATATTTGTATATTCCAGAAAAAAAAATTCTATTTGTATATGAAACATAATATTTTTCACTTAAAATAATACATTGCTCTTTTCTTTTTTTAATTGTCACATTTTAAACATTATACTGTTTAAGGGAATACAAAATTTTAGATTTTTTTTTTTATGTGGACTAAAATGCGCTCAAAATTTTCTCCATCATTATTATTTCCACAAGTTTCCATGTGAAAAGAGTTAAAAGATGTTGGAATTTATTTTTAATGGAAAGGTATAATGAAAAATAGTTCATTAAATGTGCATTGTTTGCACAATGTAACAAGTTAAAAAAAAATCGTAAATCGGCAGAATGTGACAAGTAAAAAAATAAAAGAAGTATTTTTTTGGGGCAAAAATGGGACCCAATTTTTTTGGAGAAAAATGGGACCCAACTTTATTGACTGAGATTATTTTATTACAAATTTATTTAAAACCAAATTTCTACCAATATCTGTAATAATTATAGCTTCTTGTAATAAATATAGTAATGCATTAAATATAATAAAAATTATTTTTTTCCACTATCACCCTAACAAAACAAAAGGAAATACACGTGATTTACTTCTCTTCTATCCCTATCAAACATTTTAAAAGTAAATAATTATACTTCTCTTAATAGAAGTAAACGATGTTATTCCCTCTCCTCATCTCGCTCCATGAACAAAAATAGGCATAGTGTTTACTGTTAATTTTTTTTGGCATTTTAGATATTATTAGTTTTTGAATGAGGCATTTTATATATTATTGTATTTTCTTCTTATAAATAAGTTTTATATAAGTTTTTTGAATTTTTTCTGGAATAAGAGTTTGGAATTTGAAAGCTCATGTATTTAAACAATATTTTTTTGTGGAAAGAAAATTGTGTAAATGAGTCACATTAATAAGAATTTTGAAGAAGTCACTTTTTAAATCAAAATTAGGAAATTGAAAGAAAAGTTAAATTAAGAAATTAGTCTTAAAAAAATTAAATTAGGAAATTTTACTATTTGATCGGATTGTGATTTGTGACCGTAATCACTTTTCCATTGCAAATCACAATATGTTCCATGATTAGAGTCAAAGAGCTATTCATTTAGAAATATGATCAATTTGCCTCCATCTATAAAGGAAAGAAGAACACTGTAAATATTAATAGTGCGTGAGTGTCTCCAAATATTAATTGTGTAAGAAAATCTCAATTGGTTCCAATATTAATTTGATGTTATTCAATTCAACTTATTTAACTATTGTAATTTCGATAATAATAAATAAAACTTCGGTAATAATTTTAAAAAAAACTGTTGTTAGTTTTTTGGAAAAAGAGCTCCCTATCATATTATGGAAAGAAATGCATACATGTATCTACTACTTTAATTTCCCACTAAAATTTTTTCTCCTAAAATTTCTCTAATGAGTTTTTTAGCTCCCTCTAAATTTTAACCCCAAAAAAATACACAATTATTTTACTATCTATATTAACTCTTCCTCCTAATAGATTTTTCTTATCTCCTTCTACATCCCCACTGGCTCTCTCTGTTTCTATGTCATAAGAGGAGTAATTTTTCAATTGTGCCTCTATTTACAACAAGTCAAATTTGTATCAAACAATTATCGGTAAATATTTTTATGGAATTTTCTTTGATGATTTTTATTTAAAAATAATATGCAATTTAATATTTTTTTTTTTGTTCATCATTATAAAAATTAAAATAAAGACTATCTTGAACTCTCATGTCTCCTCCAAAATGATCCATGGAGAAATTACCTATTTTTTCAAGGTTCGACATTTTGATGTAAACTCTTTCTATGTTCTGGGAACTAAAATTTGGTCCATTTTTATATATTACTAATATTTTTTGGCTTATTTTGCAGGAAACAAATGCATGAACAGGCACTTCATTTGTCATTTTTTTAGTCTTTTGAATTTATGAATCTTGTAATTTTATTTTTGCATATTAAAATTTTCAATGCATTGAATATTTGGGTTTTGCATTTTATGGTGTTTATTTACTTTTTGAATTATAATTGCATTTGTGATTTTGTTTGTGTGTGTATGTATATATATATATGCATATGGTTTTCAAATTTTTGATAAAAGATTTTGTTATATAGAATCTTCATAATGTAACAAATTTAATAAATTAAGCAATTGATAAATTAACTTGATAATTTATTTGTGACAATTATGAACACATTAGATAAAAAATTGTGTAACAAATAATTTTAATTTAGTTAAAATCTAGTTTTATTAGTGACAAAATTCTCATAACAAACAATTTTTATATTTGTGACCAAATCGTTTAGAAAATGGTCATACTCTAAATATCTTGTGTTATTGGATAAAAATATTATTGTGACAATAATAAACATACTAGCGACAATATTTTTTACAACAAATAATTTTTATTATTTGTTATAGATTGACACTATTGCAAAATTAATTACTTACGAAATAATGGTCATTAATAAAAATAGTATAAGTGACAAAACTTTGTCACTATTTTCAGTTATTTTACTGTCAATAATATTGTCACAAATAAATATAAACTTGGCTTGACTATGTTGTCACAAATAAGTATTTTTTGAGTCCAAAAAGTTGTCAGAAATATATATAGTTATTGTGATCACATAAAATTTTCACTTTTCTTAAATTTTTTGCATTTTGACACAAAAGCTTTTAGTAATTGTCATAATTTATGATAAAGTTGTCACAATTAGGGCTATAAACGGGGCGGGTCTTACTCGTACCCGCGCGGGTCTGTACCCGTTTTTAGCGGGTAAGGTTTAAATTTTATATCCGCGGACCTGTACCCGTACCTGTGCCCGTATTTATATTGCTATATGGGTCTGGGCAGGGTATGGTGATGCCCAGACCCGCATACCCGTATTAATAAAATAATAATATATATTATATATTATATTAGATGGAAGATGTTAAATATATATAAAGAGATCTAGTTGAGTGGTTAGGGAGGGGAAGGTAAATTCATATTAGCTTGGCAGTGCCAGGTTCAAGTCCTATTGCTGCCAGCCTTATTCTTCTTTTCTCCTTTTCTCTTCTTTTTCTTTTCAGTCATTTTATCTTTTCTTTTTTCTCATTTTCAGTCATTTTTTCTTTTTTTTCCTCATCAGTCTTAAATAGAATCTCTTTATTTGATGGATTTGGCCCAACTAACCTCTTTCAAATTATTTATTCATTTATTTTCAACTTTATTTCAAATGTCATTTCACAAATAATTTATTTTTACTAAATATAAAAATATATTCTTTCATCCCGTGTAAAAGCAATTTATGATAGTAATATTTTTGTCTTATTTTTTATTTCATAGAACTGCTGAAAATATAGATCATAACAAAAAGGACAATCTTTTTCTTTATTTTTCTTTTTCGTTCTCTATCTTATATGCTACTATTTGACTTATCTATTATGCGACACCGTATTATTACATATACTCTTTGCTCAGAGGCTGTATTATTACATATACTCTTTGCTCAGAGGCTGTATTATTACATATACTCTTTGCTGAGAGGTTGTCCAGGAATTTGGATTACAGACTGAAATTAATATAGTTAAAGGGGTCTATATCCCTATTTATTTATGTATATGTTAAATGATTGTATTTGTTGAAAGAAATGTTGAGGAGATTATGTTAATCATGTTAAAATTTTTAATTTAGGATTATAAATTGTTTTATATATTTTCGTTTAACAGGGAAAAAAAATAAAAAAATATCATACAGGTATGGGTATACCCATACCCTACCCTAGACCCTGGAGGGTCGGGTCTGGGTCCAAAATTTTATACCCTGGAGGGTATGGGTCTGGGTCTGGGTCCAAGTTTAACTATAAGGGTACGGGTCTGGGTCTGGGTCTGTGGTACCCTGAGAGTCTGGACCCGTTTACAGTCCTAATCACAATTTTAATAGTGATGCAGGTATTTGTGACAACAAGTGACGATCTCAAAATTTTGTCTCAAATAATAACAGTGACAAATTTAGTGCTTGTAGTGACGAATTTTGTTTTCACTAAAAATACTATTTTTTATAGTCATGCGAATTGGATATATTTTTCTACCCCTCAAAAAATCTTGAAACGAAGAACTTTCTACCAAGAAGAAGTCTATTATACATCCAACCCCTATCTTCTTGCATCTTGTGATGCACAAGCAACAACACAATTTTATTAGATACATTACAAAAAAAAAAAATGCAAATTATTGTACTTCGGATGAGGAGCAAAGCCAAGTGCATGCAAACAGCTAGTCACATTAAATAATAGAAAATCAAGAAACACAACTAGGTATAACAGATTAATTATCATATTATCCGAACAAAAAAGTCAAATTCTTCATAGCATTTGAAAATTAACTATCACATTAATGATAATTTAACCAATAAAAGTGAACAAGTACATAAATGTGCATCTATTCATACACACAAAGAAAGATAGAGATTACTATAACATTAACAAACTCATTTTTCTTACCGCAGTTATAGATACTTGATATATACTTTAAAGCTTAAATTTTATGAAATCAAACTTCATTGTATTGCTACGTGGTCACGACTATTAATACTATTTTATTTAGTTGACATAAAAAGTAGAACATGAAATTTATGCATTATTAATTTAAAATATAGTCACTGTCAAAATATTTGTGGAATTTTTTTTTTACTCCAAAGCCCATTTTGACCCCAATAAATCCAATAATTTAACCCAAAAAAGTGAATTTGTATATAAGTGTGCATCTACTCATGAACACATACAAATAGAGAATAGAACTAGACTTCTATTGTACAATTAGAGAATAGAACTAGACTTCTATTGCACAATTATAATGAGATTAAATTAGTGGTTTCTAAATAAATCATTTCCGAATTCGCTAAGTTAAAAATAGTTAGTAGAGAACTACTAAAAGATATTTTATAGACTTTTAATTTAGAAACTCTCCGACATTACATAACAAATAAGTAGAAATTGTTTAGATAGAACAATGACTTTTAGAAAAACAAGTATATAAGTGTGCATCTATTCATGCACACACACAAAAAAAGATAGAAATTACTATCACATTAAGCGATTTACTTTACTCACAGTAGCTACATAGACTACACACTTTAAAACTTAAATTTATGAGATCAGTATTGCTATGTTGTCACGACGACAATGCTCTTTTATTTGGTTGAAATAAAAAATAGAACATGAAATTTCGGCATTATTAACTTATATAGTTACTGTCAAAAGATATATGGAATTATTTTTACTCCAAAGTCATTTTGACCCCAATAAATCCAATAATATAACTTGTAAAAGTAAATTTGTACATAAGTGCACACCTACTCATGAACATACGCAGATAGAGATTAGAATTAGACTTTTATTATACAACTATGATGAGATTAAAGTAGTGATTTATAATCACTTCCAAATTTGCTAAATTAAAAATGGTTAATAAAGAATTATTAAAAAAATATTTTATAGCAAAACTTGCATTTTAGAAACTCGCCAACATTACCAAACACACTTAAAAATAAGTGAATCTTGTTTAGATGGAATAATGGCTTTTAACAATAGTTTTTGCAACTTTTACTTTTTAATATGTTATTTAACTAACCATACAAATTTTTCGGTACAGACTTTGTGTAAGAAAAGTCCATATGGACATTGTATTAGTTCTCCTAAGGACCAATTGTTTTAGAAAAAATTAGGAGATACTTTACTGTAACTTCACAAATCAAATAGGACATGTAAAAAATGATATATTTTTGTGCACTTTAGTATGTTTTTAGCCTTAATCAACTCAATAAATTACATGAAAATTTGAGCATAATGATTGACTCAGTTATAAGAGCCAAGATGATTCTCTATAAATTTATCAAACTATATATTAAACTTCATATTATTTTAGTTTATGGAATCATTGTTTCGGTATTTTGAGATTTGAGTAAATAATTGAAAAATATTTCAACGAAATTTCTCTAATGAAATTACTGCTTTCTTAAGTTTTCACAGAACAGGTTAACGTTAGGCGGGAAAAAAAATTAACATTTCTCCATAAAAAATCTCAAGAAAACAATCTCCTTAGATATACAAGAAATTTTCTGCACGAAAAGTACAATTTCTTTGTTTTTAAAATCCAAACCATGAGCTTATGCAACATAATCAACTGAAGAGAAACCATCACATTACCTAATGGATCCATCCACAAACTTCAATTGTTTTTAATAAAATTATTCTTCTGATATATTTCTCTGTTCTGGTTTGATCATGTCCTTTGTTTCTACCCCTAATATAGAAGACTACAACAAATTAAAATTTATGTGGCATTACCATTCCTGCTCGAAGTCAACTCTCTGCTTGCTATATACATTATTGATGAGATTCAGACATATTTTTATTAAATATATATGCTAGACACATCTCATAGTTGAATAAATTATTAATAATGATTTTGCACAAATCCTTCCCAACCAAAATAGGGCAATTACAAGAGAAATATATATAGCTCCAAGAAATTCTAAAGTAATCCAAAGATTCTTTCCACGCACCAATAAATTCTAAATTAATTAAAAAATTCTTTCCAAAAACCGAATTTATATATCTCCAAGATTCTAAATTAATCAAAAGATTCTTTCCACACATCGACTATAAGGTATGCTCAAAATAAAATAATCCAGAGGAAATTTGACTTGAATAAAATATTCCAAATGAATCAACTGCATGCACCTAAAAATCAACAAGAATCAACTTCATAAAATGTTTCTCAACGATATACCCTTGTTGATTGGCCTTTTAGAGATAAGTATTAAAACAAGAAGATGAATGTTACCTGGAATTTCCCAAGAGAACAGTATTTGGCAGAATTTTTTCGTAAAATCCCGATGGAAAACCCTTTCCAAAAGCAGTAGTTAGCAAGCAGAATTGTTTCTTTAAATCCCAATTTAAATCCTTGTGCTTCTTCTAATATTTCGAATTCCAAATTACAGAGTAAAATTCAAAGTCCAGAAAGATGAAGAGGCAGATGGTAGAAAGGAAACGACGGCAAAACAATTTCTAGGTTGAAGGGAGAGCGCGGGAGGGAGAACAAGAAAAGGGCGCAGAGAGAAGAAAAGCTTTACTTTTGGGGGAGAATTACTTCTTTTCTTTTCTGTGAATGAAGGGGGAAGAAATTACTAAAATTATTCTTAAAAAAAAAAAAATTGACTCAAGTTCTGAGACTGAACTTTGTGAAGAATACGTACATCTATAGTGATAGCAAAGGAACTTACTATAATTTTTTTTTATTTTTTTTTTTTTTGGTAGGAAACAATGCATTTTCTTATCAGATTTCTTTTCTTTTCTTTTTTCCTTTTTTTTTTTAATTTTAAGATCGCTAACTTATTGATGCTCATATGCGTTTTCATTTATCACTAATATATACTCGTATTAATCAATCTAATATAAATTATATGGAACTATCTAATATTAAATAAATGGATTAAAAATATTTAGTGTGACAATGAGGTATTATAAGCAGGTTCATGCACCTATCAACCTATGGAAGTACTTTTAAACTATATATAGGATACATAAATTAATCCCAATTTGAATCGGATAATACTAAAAGAATTATACAAAATTTTTAAAATCTATCGTTAGTAAATATTGTGATACTCTCCAAAATATGCATTTTTTTTACACAGAATTAATTCTCTGAAATAGAATATTTTTACTATTGATGTATATCAAATTAGTATATCAAATTAGTTGGTCAGTATTGGTTTTTTTCAATTTCTGATGACGCAGTATTCTAAGATTTATCTACTAATTTAGGAGGAATTAGAGAATACAAAGTTCTCAAACAACGACACAAGGCTGAGAGTCAGCGACTAATCGGAAAGGGTGAGAGGACACAAGACCTCAAGACAACAGTACAAAGATGGCACATTGTATTAAACTACTCTTTAGGTTATTCGAATTCAAAACTTCTGCAATTGAAATTGATGTACCTACATATGTGAGGGGTCACATTAATGGATCATACATATCTTGTTATCATTAGTTATTGTCAGTGTGACATAATTATTCAAACTTGCATTAACAAATGTGAACCATTAATATATTTAATAAAGTTTAGAAGCAAGAAGTGATCTTTTGCTCATAATATTAGTTTGGTTCACTTTGGCAAAGTACTAGTGCATAATAAGGTGATTCACGTCTCAAAAGGCTATATTAGATATTTTATATAAATATGTAATTGGTTGTAACTTAAATTTTGATACAGCTATTGGATAAAAACTATCATTAGTTTGATTTCGAATTTCAAGGAGAATTTACTTCAATTTTAATGACGTACAACAGGTAAATTATACCTACCATACAATGGTTTATTAAACTCTTTATGAACGATCATATGGGTATCTATATCTAATCAAGATAAAAGTGGGTTAAAATAATCTTAAAAAAAGTTACTTCCATCAAATGGTCAAATTTTTAAATCAATATATAAAAGCCTAAAAAAATAAACTTTAATTATATGAAATCAGAGATATCTTAGAGACGTAAGTTGCTACTAGAAGGGATATCCGATCTGCAACAACTGGTCTTGACTTTGGTTTTCGCTCTTCTCACTAACGATCTTGTCCTTATCAAGCATCCCGAAACGACAAGTCTAGAAAGTCTTCTGTACTGTTCCACCTATCCCGTAAAGCAAACCGAACCAAAAGAAGAGAGACTTTTTGGAAAGTTAGTCGCCCCTATCACATCATTGAAATCTTGGGGCCGCTTCTTGTAACTTGGAATGCTAGTATCCTACTGGACGAGGCGAACCCTAACAAAGTTCGAAATCTCGTAAGAGAAGAAATATCGTAACAAAGGCACGAGTAGCAGAAAGACCTCCTTCTTTTCTTTTTCTCCTATTTCTCATTTTGTCCTCTTACTCTTCATCCAGATGCCAGTCACTCCAAACGAAGTTTTCTCGGAAACAATTTTTGTACATCTTTCCTATTCCCATGCTTTACGTATGTCAAGTGTCTCTAACTTGAAGACTTAATAGAAACAAAATCGAAATCGAAATAAATATATATACTTTTGAGACAAACAGTTCGACTCTTGTTGGTCTACGTCTAAGACGAGAAAAACTCGTCTCTGAAATGATTCTAATAAATCTAGAATAAGAAAAGAGACTAAATTTCTTTGACTCTAAAATTGAAATAAATCTGTGGCAAATTAGATAGGATGAAAAATATATATAAGAATTTTATTTGAAAACTTGAGACCACAGTATTACTGACTCTAAATGATCTCAAGCACATAGAGATGCAACTTTCGTCTCTAATACGCCTTAAGATTAAACTAAAATATAGAGATGGAACTTGAACTCTATTTTATTCTGTATAGTGACGCAATAAAGGCGAAACATCTTGTCTCTAATTTTAATTTTTACATATAGGAGAATTGATATATGGAGACGAAATATTTCGTCTCTATCTTGATTTAATGAAAGAGAAAAATAGAGACAGTGTAATCTAAGTCTCTATTTCGTCTTTCATATCAGAGACTAGATCTATTCGTGGATATTTCTTCTCTAAATAGAGCGACCAATCATAATCGGTTGCTAATTGGTCTCTGTATGCTGGTCTCTATCACTGTTAGAGTGCAAGTAACGACGCACATTTTAAAGTCAAAATAATTCGGTCTCCAATATGTCTCTAGTTTCCTATTTTATAACCTTTTCCTTATTTAGACTCGAATGTGGCTCAATGTCCTTTCTAGTTTAAGACGAAAGTGTTTCGACTCTAAAATTTTGTGTCTATATCCAGTCTTTCCCATAATGAGTGTTAAAATATAAGAATTCATTATGACAAATGTGACCGATATGTTGAATTGATCTTTCAAATTTAAATCATGAGATCATTTTATATTATATTGAGTTTAATTGCTTATACATACTTTATTTTAATTATATTTATTTGATTTATGCATATACATATTAAAATTGTAGACTAGTTGGGCCTTTGTTCATATATTTTTTCTTTTCTTTTCAACCCATGTTCTTATACTCTATGATGAGTGTGATTGAGTCTCACAACACAAATAGGATGAGTTTATTTTTTAACCCAAGATGCCGGGCTGGAAACAGCCCAATCTCTTCTTGTGTCTTCTCTAGGTGACTTGGCTATTAGTCTTTTGAATAAGTTTTCCAGGTACTTGGGTGTTCTGTTTTGAACCATTCTTCGAGGTGGCTCATCTGTTGTTGAATGTGTCTACCTTAGGAACTCTATAAATACTCTCATTCTTCCTATTGCTGACATAAGATGACCAATAACTCTGTGTGAAGGTTTCTAACGTTCTTTTGTCTCTTCTCCTTCTTCTTTGTAGTTTCTTATTCCTCTATTACTGCCTGTTCTCTGTGAATTTTTCTGCTGCCGCCGTTAGTCGCCAATCTTGGTTGACTGTATCTTTGGATGGTTTGCGAAGGAGATAACTGAAACTGAGAGATTAGATTGTTAATGTGTGAGGCTCATCCATTGTTTTGAGAGTTTGATCGAGATTCCGATATATACAACAAAACTGGTTTTGCTCTTCTGGTTTTTCTCTTCCTCATTCGTTTTTGGCTTCCGAATATCTCTGTTACCCTCTTTTGCAGAAACCAATCGTCCGATTTTCTATTTTAGTCATCCAGTTTTGAAAACGGGTGTCCGGTTTTGAGTATTGGTCGACAATTTTGTCTTTTGCTACTCATCCAATTTTGTCATATAATTTTTGCAGGTGCCTTGGATTGAAGAAGAATTGGTAATCCGTTTTTCGGACACCTTATCCGATTTTGAAGGGCCATTTTAAGAGTTGTTATTCGATTCCATCATCCGGTTATTTATAATAGATTAGAATGTTTATATTCTGGTCTTCCGCTGCTTTTGTAATAGTTTTGTAGAGGTTTTGTTTATGTAATATGACTGATCACCAGTGTACTTTCCCCAACAGTGGTATCAGAGCCAGAAGGAGATTTGATCTTTCTGGTGTCTGGTGTCTATTACCTTCTTCCATCGACGCAGACGTTATCCGAAACTGCCCAGGTTGCTTTCCATATTCACAGGAACTATTGAGTTCTGTGAATCTGGCACATGTTACTATTAGTACTCTTTGCTTTCCTTTCATTTATTGTCTAGATATATATTCTGCTGTTTATATTTCTTGTTACGGACCAAAATTTTTGTGATTTTCTTTTTTCCTTGAAAAAACAAAACCCAAGCCTGGCTTGAGTCCTATAGAGAAGTATTTGTGGTTTGGTGTTTTTATTATTTGATTGCGAAAATTTTTCTTTATTGTTCGTGATCATTGAGATTGTTTTATTGTGTGTTTGGGGGTTGTTGCTCAGCCTATGATTATTTATACTATTTCTCTGTTGATCATCTGTTTTGTGGCTGTTGTTCAGCCTTTGCTATCTGATTGATCTATTGTGAATTTATTATCTGCATATTGCCTATTTTTCTAGTTGTATTCTTTTTCCGGGCTGTTTTCTTAACAAACTTTTTTTTTAAATCTTTTATTTTTTGCGCATTACTTTTATTTGCTACTGTTTAACATATCTGCTCCAAAACTTGAAACATACAAGTTCGATAGCAAATCTGATTTTGTAATGTGGCACAGAAAAATGACAGTTGTTTTAGTTCAAATCAAAATTGCATTTGCTATTTGCACTCCTGACAAGTATCCGAAATATTGGACAGGAGAAATAGTAGCTGAAAAACTTAGTGATGCACATAGCTGTCTCACATTGGATTTGAAAGATAATGTTTTAGGAATGAAACAGACAATGCTTATGAAATCTGGATAAAACTTTATTTGATTTAAAAGAACAACTCTTTGGCTTCAATATGCGGGTCAAAATCCCTTTTTGAAAACATGGATGATTTAAACAAAATTATTTTAGAACTCCAAAATGTTGGAGAAAATATTTCTGATGAAAACATTGCTGTTATTTTATTGAATGCTTTGCCTGAATCATTTAATAAGGTGAAATCTGCTATCAAGTATGACAGAGATAATTTGGTACTTTCTGATATGAAAAGTGCTTTGAAATCAAAACATTTAGATTTACAAAAAGAAAATAAAACAATCGGAGAAAATCTTTTCGCGCGAGAGAGAGTTGATCGGAGAGAACCTTCTAGTCACCGCTCTAAAAGTAAAGGGAGGTCTAAATCTCAAGATAAGAATAGAGTGAAGTATTTTTATTGTGGCAAAGATGGTCATATGAAAAACAAATGTTTTAAACGAATCAAAGATGAATAATTATAAACAAGGTAATGGGAAGGATAAAACTGACAAAACACACGATTTTAAACTAGGTGGTAATTCTATGCTTTCTGAAGTTTTATGTGTTTCCCTTTCCCCATCTACCACTGACAAGTGGATTCTTGATTCTGGTTGCACTTTTCATATGACACCCAACAAGCATTGGTTTTATGATTTTAAAACCCCTTGATCATAGAAAAGTTTTTATGGGAAACAATCAGGTTTGTGATGTCAAGGGAATTGGAAATCTTTTTATTAAAATGCATGATGGTAAACTAGAAAATTGACCAAGGTGAGGTATATGCCTGATCTTAGGCGAAATTTAATCTCCCTTAGTATTTTTCACACAAATGACTATTCTTATAAATCTGGAAATGGGATTTTACGAGTTTGTAAAGGATCTCTAGTCATGCTCAAAGGTTTTAAGAAAGATAGTTTGTACACCTTACTTGGAAAAACCATTTATGAATCATCTGCATTATTTTCTAAAACTGTTGCTGAAAAGACTATGTTGTAGCATCGGCACATTGGCCACATTAGTAAAAAAGATTTGCATTCTTTACACAAAAAAAATCTTTTAAACGATGATAAAATCACTTCTTTAGATTTTTGTGATCATTGTGTTCTTGGCAAACAACACAAACTCAGTTTTTCCACGGGCACACACAAATCTACTGTTGTTATTGATTATGTGCAATGTGATCTATGGGGTCTTGAAAAGGTACCCACTTTTGGTGCCAATGTTTATTTTCTTTCTATTGTTGATGATTTTCTCGACATGTTTGGGTATTTCTTTTGAAAACCAAAGATCAAACTTTTCAAAAGTTTAATGAATAGAAACGTTTTGCCGAAAATCGAACTGGAAATAAACTAAAGGATATAAGAACAGATACTGGTTTGGAATTTTGTAACAATAAATTTCATGATTTGTGTGTTTTGCATGGTATTGTGTATCATAGAACTGTTAGGCAGAACCCACACCAAAACGGGGTAGTTTAAGAGGATAAACCAAACCATTATAGATAAAGTTAGGTGTCTTTTGGTTTCATCTGGAGTTCCAAAACCTTTTTGAGGAGAGTCTGTTAGTATAGCAGTTTACCTTATAAATAGTTCTCCTCTTCAACTACCGTAAACTTCAAAATTCCCATATACTTATGGACCGGCCAACCACCAAACATTTTCAACCTTAGAGTGTTTGGGTGTGCTGATTTTGCATATCAAAGGGAAGGGAAGTTAGACCCTAGATCTAAGAAGGGAGTGTTTATAGGCTATCCTAGTGTGGTAAAGGGTTAAAGAGTGTGGCTTAAAGGTGAACCGAGTATGAGGGTAGTTGTTAGTAGAGACGTACTCTTTAAGGAAATAGACATGTCCTGTCTTAGAACTGCAACCAAACCCGAGATTTCTACCGGTATACCCATAGTTGAGAACATTCCTATGGATGTGGAGGACACCTCCGAACCTTCTCAAAAGCACATACTAGAACCCGAAACACTAGAACCTAATGAGGAGTCTGGTAACCCAACTAGTCCTGAACCCGATGAGCCCGATCTAGGTAATTCTGATGATGATGAGGATCATCTAAAGCATAAGCACAAGCCCTTAGAGATTACCAACTATCAAGGGATAGGGTTAGAAGGGTGTCAAGGGAACCTTCTAGGTATGGTTTTTCATACATCGTTTTTATGCTTTTGTTGCTGCATCTTTTGTTGAAGAGAAAGAACCTGTTTGTTTTTCTAATATCTTAAAGAGTCCTAATCACTCATTGTGGATGCATGCTATAAATGAAGAAATGTCTTCTTTGCATAAGAACAAAACTTAGGTGCTTGTTCCTAAACTAACTAAACAAAAATTGATTGATTATAAATGGATTTTTAAAGTTAAAGAACCTGAATCTGTTAATGAACCTCCAAGGTTCAAAGCTAGATTAGTTGCAAAAGGTTTTTCTCAAGTTGAAGGTATTGAGTTTAATGAGATCTTTTCTCCTGTTGTCAAGTATAAAACTATTAGGATTATGCCTGCTATTGTTGTCTTCTTTGATCTTGAGCTTGAACAGTTGGACATTAAAATTGCGTTTTTGCATGGTGAACTTAATGGAAACATTTACATGCGCTAACTACCTGGTTTTGAGGTGAAAGGTAAGGAGCATATGGCTTGTCTGCTGAAGAAGTCCTTGTATGGGCTTAATAAATCACCTAGATAGTAGTATAAAAAGGTTTGACTCTTTTATGCTTAAAATTGGTTTTGTTAAAAGTAATTATGATAGTTGCTTATATTTTTCTGGGAATACTGTTGATAATGCTATCTATTTGCTTCTTTATGTCCATGATATGCTTATTGTCTGCAAGCATATAGATAAGATTATGCACTTGAAATCTTTATTAAAATCAGAGTTTGAGATGAAGGATCTTGGATCTGCCTCTAGAATTTCAGGCATGAACATTGAAAGGGTCAGAAGTCCTTCTTGCAGAAAATTGTTTCAAAATTGCCTATGCATTTGTGTAAGTCTGTTTGCGGCCCTATTGCATGTCATTTTAAGCTTTCTTCTAAAACCTGCCCTAAATCTGAAAATAAGAAAAAAGATATGGCCAACATCCCTTATAGAATGGCTATAGGATCTATCATGTATTCCATGATTTCCACTCGTCTTGATATTGCTTATTCCATAACCTTTTTTAGCCGTTTATATCTAACCCAGGTAGGAATTATTGGGCCGCTCTTAAGTGGCTACTGAGGTACATTAATGGGACTCTTCATAAAGGCTTACGTTATCATAACTGGCCTAAACAATTTGATTTGGTTGGCTATGTTGACTCTCATTTTGCAGGTGATAGAGAAGGTAGAAAGTATACCACTTCTTATTTCTTTACCCTTGCTTGTAATTGTATTTCTTTGAAATTATAGCTGCAGCCTGTAGTCACTCTTTCGACTACGGAGGCAGAATATATTACTGCCATGAAGGTAATTAAAGAAGCCATTTGGCTTCAGAGACTTTTATCTGAACTGTATCTTTTACATTCTAAAGCTGTCATATTTACTATAGTCAGAATTGTCTTTAGTTGTGTAAAAATACTATTTATCATGAAAGGACTAAACATATGGATGTTAAGTATCCTTTTATTCGTGAAAAGGTTTCAAAGGGTATTGTTAATATAGACAAAATTAGTACTAAGAATAATCGTGCTGATTTTTGTACTAAAATTGTGACAACTGACAAGTTTGCTCTGTGTAGGTACGTTATACATATTGATACAAGTTGATTATCTTAGCTGAAAAGTTGAAAAAAATATGTTAAAGGTGGAGCTTATAGGCCAGTTGGACCTTTGTTCACACATTTTTTCTTTTCTTTTTAGCCCATGTTCTTATACCCTAAGATGAGTTGGACTAAGCCTCACAACCCAAATAGGATGCGTGAATTTTTTAACCCAAGATGCCGGGCGGGCCGCGCTGGAAACAGCCCAATCTCTTCTTGTGTCTTCCTCAGGTGACTTGAATGTTGGTCTTTTGAATGAGTCTTTCAAGTACTTGGCTATTCTGTTTTTAACGATTCTTTCAGATGGCTTATCTGGTTTTGAATTTGTCTACCTTAGAAACTCTATAAATACTCTCATCCTTCTTATTGCTTACATGAGGTGACCAATAACTCTGTGTGAAGATTTCTTTACGTTCTTTTTCTCTCTTCTTCTTCTCTGCAGTTTCTTATTCCTCTATTACTGTCTGTTCTCTGTGAATTCTTTTGTTGACAACCCGTTAGTCGCCATTCTTGATTGACTGTGTGCTTGGGTGGTTTGTGAAGGAGAGAACCGAGAGTGAGACATTAGATTGTTATTGTGTGAGACTCATCCATTGTTCTAAGGGTTTGATCTAGATTTTGAATTATAGAGCAAAACCGGTCGTACAGTTTTGATCTTCCTCGTTCGTCTTTGGCGTCCGAATATTTCTATTCCCTCTTTTACAGAAATTGGTCGTCCGATTTTTCTGTGTTGATCGTCCGATTTTGAAAACGGACGTCCGATTCCATCCGATTCTGTGTTTTGCTTGCTCATCCGATTTTTGCAGGTGCTTTGGATTGAAGAAGAATCGGTAGTCCATTTTTCGGATACCTCATCCGATTTAGAAGGGTCATTTATAATATTTATGTTCTGTTCTTCCACTGCTTTTTTGTAATAGTTTTGTAGAGGTTTTGTTTATGTAACAGGACTGATCACCCGTGTACTTTTCTCAACATAAGCAAATAATAATATTTCCCTGTTATTTTTAATTCTAGATCCGTTACTATAGCTGATTTACCAATAACCAGCAAGGAGGATCCTCCCATGCTCAAATCTGTTCCTTATACCAAAGCATATTCCTTCACTTGCAGCCACATGAGGGTGCATGCTCTATAAAAAGCATTCTGTTTCATGCCTAAACTTTTGTCCACTTTACTTGGGAGAAATATAGACCAAGAGAGATGGACCAAAAGAGCGATTTTACCATGCCAAGCTAATCTACCTAAAAGGTTAGCAAGTGACCTGCCCTTAACAAACATGGAAAATCAGTCCATGTTTGAGAGCACTATAATTTTTATCTTGGCTGAGTGCAAGATTCGAACCAACTTTCAGGTCTCAAAACTTTCACATCTGAGATTGTAAAAGTTCATAAAGTTTGGAGAAAACTTCGTAGAGAAGAAAATGAACTCAGGTTGACAGAATCAAATTTTATTATTAAGTGATATGTAATTATTGTTCATTTAAGTGAAAGAAGTTTGATGTTCCTTAAATAAGATTTCAGGTTCAAACCTAAGATTTCAGGTTCAAACTTGGTTGCACTGTAAAAGACTTAGTTGAAAACACTCTTCTTTATAAGAGATTTCAGAGTAGAGTGATCAAATTAGTAGTAAAAGGTAAAATGAATATAAGTGGAGATTCGAAATATTAATTTCAATTTCATCCCGTAATTGACGATGTTTGGTTGTGAGCTCCACAAATAGTTTTAGACTACGGTACCAAATTAACATAATTTTCTGATTTTCAGGGAGACACGATTGTTCTATTTCAAGGGAGACAAAAGTTATATTTTTCAACATTAAATTGTCGCTATTAATCCATTTATAATTGGCCAAAATATTGGAGAATTAAGTCAATAATTTGAGCCTTATGGAGAGTTTATACTTTTCTAGCCATTGTTTGGTTCTTCTAGTGCGAATGTGCGATAGATTAATAAGATTTCATCATGCAAAAGCTAGAATTCAGTGTAGAATGAAAAAAGTTGGATTTATTAGAGTTAGAGGTGGGTTTAACAAATAATGCAAAATGTCTTCCATAAGACATCATATCATTAGTAGGTCACATTTAGTTTTATTAGGGGTCAAATCAGCTAGTGTATTCTAGGTAAGGTTTTTACGTATTCCCTTTCTAGATTTTATCTTTTTACCCAATTTTATGGTCGTAAAGGTTAGGTTTTTTCAAGTCAAAAGGTACCCAAAAAAAATTGGAAGTTAAAAATATATATACTAGTTGATTATGAGCATTAATAAAACATAACTTTTAACCCCCTATGACACAATGTCAAAAAATACTAAAAATGGTACTTTGATCCGTAGAGGTTTGATTTAACTTCAAAACCTTTTGACTTGGACAATAAATGCTTTTATCACTAAAGATAAAAAATAATAATAATTGTTTATTGTCTAATAATTTAATTTTAATTGATTTTAAATAATAAAAAATGTGTAATTCTATAGAGGCACAAAAGGGAATTAAAAAAATATGAAAGTCTACTATGCTATCACTTAAGTACCCACAATCGTACCACGTACTACATCTCATAATAAACTCTAGTACACTTTTGGTCAATCACTTAAATAATAATTTAGAGTGCATTTAGATTGACTTAAAAAATCAAAACTCTTTTATTTTTTTACTTTAAATCTCACTTCATCAATTATAAAGAATTCATCTTTTTGTCAATAAAAAAATTCCACTTTTTTCATTTTTGAACCAAATCCAAATACAAGGTTTATGCCAAAGAAAAGAAAGGCATAAGTCTAAATTCTTAGGTCATCTCCTAGGAAGCCACTAAAGTGTTTTGGTGCAGAAAACCCACTACAAGGAAGACTATGTTTGGTGTAAAACATGGTGTAATGGATAGTAGCACACAAAAATTTGTGGGTTACCATTCGTTGCACTAAATTTGCAAATTGTCAAATTTATCTTGCCTTCTTTTTATATATTATCATAGTATTCTTTTTCTCATTTTATCTGTTTATATACTTTATTAAGTAATCAAATTTTATATTATAAATTGCTTTACGTAAACTATAATGTTACGAACATCTCATTGAAACATTTAAAATAAGATTAATATTAAATATAAAATTTAATTTATTTTTAATACTTATTTATATTTTTTATAAATGATAAGTATTTTATGACTTAAAAAACTAAAATAAGATGCATATGAATTTCAAATTAAAATAAACTACAATATTCACTAAAACGAAAATTAAAATCAAACTAACATTAAACAAAATAAGGGAGATTACAATTAAATGTCTCAAGCAAAATTAATTAAAATGTAACGTAATCTAATAGTTGTAAAGCGATTTTTCCTATCTTTATTAAATAAAAATCTTTAAAATAATTAAAATTAGTGATTTTAGGTATAATATTAATTAAAAATATTTAAAATAATTTAGATTATTAGTTTTAAGTTATTATTCATAGTTAAATTAAAGCAAATTATTTATTTTAATAAATTAATTTAGTTTATAAATAAAAGTTATGAAATAGTCTTTTGAAATGCTTTTGCACTAAATTTGGTGTATAAAGTTGAAATGCAAAAAACTTTGATGTGAAAAAATGTTGGAAAATTTTCTTTTTGCAGCAAATTTGGTGTAAAATTTTTAGTGCGTAGATTGGAGATACCTTAAACCACCAACATTCTGACTTCAGCATAACAGCTGTACTTTCATTTATCAACCGTATAAAAAGGCAAAAATACCATCTCTTGAGTGAAAAGTGATCTAGGACTTTGGTTCTCTTTTCACTCAAGAGGGTATTTTTTATCCATCTGGAACCCTTAGTAACCCTTAAATAATACTTTTAGGACTAAAATCGTCTATATGTATATATACATATATGAGTTAAATATATATACATATATACACCTTGATTATATATATATTTATAAACTAAAGTTTCAAAATATTCATGTGAGTTAAAATTATTTGAAAAACGCCTTGATAATGGAAATAAAAAAAAAAAATTTGAGGAAACTCTCAATTTGGCATATATCTAATTTGCTAGTGCTAAGAATATTACATTTATAAGTTAGTGAAAAAATGAACCCTTTATAAATTTTTATAGTCTTCTTCATTTCGAGGTACCTTTTAAAGATAAAGTTCTGTTCAGGCCTATTAATTTTAACATAATATTGAGTTATAACTTCAAAAAAATTTTTTTTTTTTCTAAATAAGAAGGTTATTCATTGATTATATGAAATGGGTAAAGACCATTATATCCAAAATTCCCCCACACAATTATCTAAACTAGTGAAAGAGAAAAGTCGAGAGGTTAGGATAATTATACAACGAGTTTATATAAAGTATTAGCAAAATAAGATTTAGGTAGAGAACACGTACTAGTAAGAATAACAGATATATGATAAACTTAATTACGGAGCTTTCCTTGCTATTTTCAAATCAAATTAACAATTATCATCTCATTTATAAGTCAGTAATTATAGACACATCATGTTTAAAAATCGCCTCGGAGAGGTGTAGAGATCTGAAAAAGAACTTAGACTGATGAATTTGAACTCCAAAGAGTGGAACTAACATAAGATCTGAAAAGTTCAAAGATAAATCTTTCCTCCTATATTTTGAATAAAAAAAAAATCTTTTTCAAAAAAGCCTATTATGATCTGTAATGAAAAAAATAAAAATGAGATATAATAAAAAGAAAGGGAAGAAAGAGTGGATCAAGATTCGAACCTCGGTAAAAGTCAGTGATAGGATGTTATTGAGGTAAAAGACTTGAATGGAGGGAAGAAGACGATTGAGAAGGGCGAGGGCGCAAGACATAGAACCGTATTGTTAATAGTTGCATAAACATCATCTCTTCTATATTCACTTGACATTGATATGTTGTAAAAATTATGGATATACGTTTATTTTTTAGCAAGAATTAAATTCTATTAACGTAATAAGGTCAAGTACATACCAATAATCCCCTCCTCAGTAATTGTTCCTGTTGAGAAGCAAGCTCGTGATCTTGATTCTTATACCACTTACATAGGACCTTAAGTGTTACTAATTCAACTCAAAACCAATTATTATTAGTGAAGATACTTTTTATACATATTCTATGTGGGATTGGGGTTTCATATTCACCCCCTTGAAGAATCTAGCATTCTTAGTAGGTGACTCAGGCTTAACCCAGGACCAAATCAGGGTGAAAGATTCTAGAGGTGGCTCCCATCAGTATAGCATTTAGTTCCTACTCGTTCGGCAGGTAACCATGCCCTAATACCATAATGTCACAATCATTCTCTGATATCATAATGTTACACCCCAAGCCCACAGGCACGAGAATGCGATCCATGGACCGACAGCACTCATGAGCCTTACTTGGCAACCGTCTTTATTATGTCTAAATATATATTTTAAAATGACCATAAATTTTTAAATGTGTACTTATATAGCATAAACACTTTTTATAAATATCTCATGGGAAATTGGGTTTCACAACTCGCCACATGACAATTGAGATATACTAACAATAATAAGACGTCTAGCCCATGAATTGGAGTAACTAACTTAGAATAAATTCAGTAAATTCAGTATTGTCTAATCAAAAACCCAATTTCTGTCGTTACTTGGTGTTTCTGTTCTGGTTTCCCTCTTTCACAAAACTAGCGGATCCTCTCAATTAACCACCCAAAGAAATGATTCCTTCTTAGAGTACAATACCAAATATGACCTTAAAGATCACACAGTACATAATTTGCCAAACCTCAGAAGAACCATTATAAATATATATAGTTTTATAGTTCTTTGCTTAACTACTAACTTCAAGTTTCTTTCTTCTCTAGAAGTAGCATTTCTTGTGCAAATTTGAGATTGTCCAGCACGAAGTACTATTACCAAATGGCATTTCTTACCGTTCATCAATTATCTTTCATATTCGGCATCTTTGGTATGAAGTTCTCAGTCATTCATACATTTGGAGAAAAAAGAAGGAAAAACGTGTAGCTGAGGATATATATGCTATGGCTTCATATTTTTTAATTGTGTTACCAATTGTTTGAAATAATTAACTTCTAATTTATTCTAACTTCTAAACGGTTTTTGAGTTATATTCTCGATTGCTTATTATATGTACTTTTAACTTATAAAAATTACCTTTCAAAAGTCATACAGAAGTGTTTTTCAAAATTTTGAATACATAAATTAAGGTATAAACAATTTATACTTTTTTACTTTATGATCATAGTTTTTTTTTTCTAATTATAAAGTTCATACGTCTGACCATTTTGTCGAACAAAATAATTATGCGATTGAATCTGACTTAATTAAAGACTCATATGCTATGCACGTGATATTGAAGTTGAAGTTGAAGGTAATTCTACCATTTTATAAGTTTCCCTATATTATAACAGTGCCTAGCATATGAGTTTTTAAGCCAAGCCACTGCTTTCTTTTTTTTTTTTTTTTTAACCAAAAAAGCAAGATTAGAAAAAGATTTTAAAGATTATGATCATAAAGGAAAAACCATAATTTGTTCATGGCTGATATAGTTAATTTTTAATAATAAAAATATTATATAAATTTTTTAAAACAACTTTTTTTATATCAAATATGGTTAAGAAAAGAACCAACAATGGAGAACAGACTCTTATTCATTGTTTCGTTTCAATATTTAACCTAAAATTTCGTTTTATGCAGGCAATGCTATATCCTTCTTTGTGTTTCTTTCTCCAATGTAAGCCTCATTTTCATGCAGAAAAGTTCGTTTATTTTTTTATTTTTTTATTTTTGATGATCGGTAATATTTTGCTAACTCGATGTATCCTCTATTTCCAGAACGACCTTTTACAAAATATACCAGAGAAAAAGTTCCCAAGGTTATAATTCCATACCATACATTATTGGGCTATTCAGTGCATCTCTTTTGTTATATTATGGTGTTATGAAGACCCACGCCTTCCTAATCATCACCATAAATGGTGCTGGTTGTGTCTTTGAAGTTACTTACCTCCTTATATATGTGTTATATGCAACCAAAAAGGACAAGGTGATAATACCCTCAAACTCATTTTACTTTTATTATTATGCTCTTAGTGCCCTTTTCGAGTTTAGGCCGTATGATTAATTTATTCTGTCGTATTTTCTAGCTATACTGTGACATATTATTATTGTCTTTTTGTATTGTGTGTTAGTGCCCATTCTAGTTTAGACAATGTATCTTAAATTTTCTCCTGTTGCATTTTTGTGCTCTGACAAGCCATTGTTTGCTGATATTGCCTATTAGTACGTACCCAATGGGATTTAGACAATGTGTGTTAATTTATGTTATTTTAGCTGTTTGATTTTCCTAACACAAAATTCCATTACCAGCTATGTTTTCTTTATCCCAAAATCGTTTACTAGGTTTAAAAACTACTTTGTAAGGTCGAAATCATTTATAAATCTAGGTGAATCTTCCTTATAAAGATACCTTAAAGTGAGTTATGCTCAATCCAAATTTTAACAAGAATGTTACTAAAAAATATGCGTTACAGACCATCCGAACTAGTTTTCTTTTGTTTCTCGGTGGATTTTTATAAGAACTGTGTCCATTAAATCAAATTAGCAAGCACTTAAAAAAATGGTGATGTTGTTGCAGATATCCACATTGAGGTTGATAGTGTTGCTGAATATTGGATGCTTAAGTCTTATAGTGGGAGTTTCTTTATTACTCACAAAGGGTGCAAAGAGAGTTGCATTGGTGGGATGGGCTTGTGCTGTGATCAATGTTGCTGTATTTGCTGCGCCTTTGAGTGTCATGGTAATTCCTTAAGAAATTTTTAGTAAAATTAATCTTAGACATAAAAAAAATAAATCCTAAAGAATTTGACATTCTTATTCTTTCATTTACTATTGCAGAGGCAAGTTATTAGAACCAAGAGTGTAGAATTCATGCCAATTGGTTTGTCGATTTGTCTCACACTCAATGCCATGGCTTGGTTCTTTTATGGATTCTTTATAAGGGATTACTTCATCGCTGTAAGTAAATACAAAAAGTAAAAGCATTTGGATTGATTTTTTGTTTTAAAAAGTGTTTCTTTTATAAAAAAATTTGTGAGAATTAAAATATTCATAGAAGAATTAACCCAAAAAAGATATTTATAAGAGAAGATGTGAGACCATAGTAGAAAAACATACTAAATTTGACATAAAATGAACATAATTTTAGAGCACATATAAAGCATATACATATTTTGAGGGAAGCTGGAACTCCCCCAGATCTCTTTATAGCTTCACCTATAAACTGAGGTGAAAGCCGCTCTAAATATTTTTTAAATCTTATTATATATATATATATATATTAAGTAGTGAAATTTTAGCTGCGTTTTTTTCCCTAAAATTTGCTTTTCGATAATCTAGCAATTTCTATATATATATTAAGATAAATTTTCGGTACAAAATCAAAGTTCTAGTTCGATCTAAAATCAGATAATTCCATCTTACATACTGGATTTTGTTTATCATGCGCAGTTGCCAAATATCCTGGGTTTCATATTTGGGATAATTCAAGTCATACTTTACTTAGTTTACAAGAAAGCAAGGAAGGAGGGACAAAAGGTAGGAGTTGAAAGTAATGCTGATGGAACAGAAGACCTCAAGAAGAGCTCAATAGAACTGGAAACGGGCGATGCCAAAGTTTAATGAAGCAGTGGAAAGCTGGAATTGAAACAATTATATATATGACGCATATATCATGGGCAAAAACGAAGTTAATTTGAAACAATTATCAGTTATAGATAACTATAATGTAACCGTGTACTATGTTTTAACTTTTCTATATATACCCCAATATGGGACAATGATGTTTCAAGTTCACCCCATTTGGGGGCTTTTAATGCATTAACTTTTCTTCAAGTGTTATATAATGGGGTGGTCGTGTATTAGAATGAGGGAGATCAATCTTCAAAAAATCTCTAATATTCAAGTTATTAATGTCTTCCAATTTGCTTAACTTTAATGTGGAATCTTCTTCATATTTTGACTCCTCACATCGATCCGTTTCGATTTATGGGATTAACTCTGTAAATTCCCTATTCAATTTTCGTGTAATGTTTCGCTTTTAAACTTGTATCTTCTTACTTTCGAGACGGTCCAACGCATAGGATGAATGCTATCACACACCAATGCGGTTAGAATCAGATTAAAAATCGAATTATTCAAATTACTAGATCAGTGAAAAGTCATATATCTCATTAGTCTATGGAATCGTTATTTTTTGTTATTAATAACTCACTCCCTCTTGGCCCTAATGTGTCTTTGTAACTGTATCGATTGCAATCGGATTGATATTACCCGATACCGATCAAGCAAATATTACACGAAATTCCATAATTTATTTTGTATGGGATCATTACTATTCTTAACATATAAGAGAAATTTACTAATATATAACCATAAATTATTATTCTCTATTCTATTCATACTAAAAGGCTTTCCTTTCAAACTTTTATACTCATAAATTATTTATAACTTTACAGATATGATAAATTATACTCAACAAAGTGATTTTCTATACATTTTAAGCATGTGACAAGCACGTGAGCTCTTTACGAAGCCATGTTTACATGATAACTAAAATTAAAAAAAAAAATACATTTATAAATAAATACACATCTCCATCATCTTCTAATGTAAATCATTTAAAAGTTCTTTTTTAACAATTCTACTTTAAAAACTAAAATAACTTTAATAAAATGATCACGTGCATAGCGCATGCCTTAAATAAACCAAAAGGATCACGTACATCACGTTGTATATGTTAGTAATCCAGTATTTTAGAGTCATCGATTAATCTGGGATGGAACGGAGGGTACAAGGCCCACAAATAGTAGCACCAATTGGCATGCGGCATTAAACTGCTTTTTTGGTGATTCGAACTCTACATGGCATGCCATGTGGAGGATCCTAGGTGAGGGGGGCAAGCTATTGAACTACACACCTTTTGTCCATCACGTTGTATATAATTTGTCACACTAGTAAGATTATAAATAGTTAATGGGTAAAGTTTGGAAAATAAAATTTTTTAGGTATTACTCCCTCAGTTTTTTTTACTCGTCACATTGTGGGAATTCCAATATTTTTTTATTTTTCTCATTCTTAGAATTCCCTATTTTACTAAAAAAATATAAGCAAATACTGACGGTTGAGGCCGTCACCATCCTGTCGGTACAATGTTATTTCCGACGCCAAACCAACGGCTATATGACTGCCGGCCACGTCACGTTGGTAACAATTGATATTGACGGTGGACCATAGGTAACTATTATTCCTGACCACTTTACCGGCTGGATTTTATTTCAATGGTATGTCAGCAGCCAATGCCCTTCTTTTGGAAACAAATACCGACGGGCTTTCTTACGACTTCGGTTTTCCATCGCTAAGCTATACCGACGACAAGTAGGATGGTATTTTCCGCCGGTTAGGCCAACGACATATATCGATGGTTTTCGCAGTCGGTTTCTAGTTTTTTTAAAACTTTGTTTGCCACGGCAAGGCCGTTGGTAATCTTTCTTTTACATGATTTGTAAAACAGACTTCAAACTCCCTGAAATGCAAAAAAAAAAATCCAATAGCAATAGGATATACTCATAAACTCATCCATAAACAATATATATTCATAAACATCAAACCTATAAAATATCCATAAACTAAAACATCCATAAAATATAAAATGTACAAGTATCAAAGATCGTTGGGATCTCTAACATCACTAAAGGGCAGAGAGGGGAGGAGGAAAGATCAACAGTGCTGGTGCCCAGAGCATCAATAGAAGGGAAAGGGAGAGTAGAGGAAGATACCCAGCATCTAAGGTGCCCGTAGTTGCTATCCATGATGAAGATGTCCATTGAATGATAACCATAGCAGCTTTGACGATGTCCATTATTGATGGCATCAAGGTGTACGACAAGTGGCTCTACTCGAAAAATCGCCTCATGTGCTTGTCGAAGGTGGCATAGACACAGGAAATAGCAGCCTCTACCTATCTCATGATCCTCTGCTCGGCTTCCGAATAGTGAGGAGGCAATCTAATTGCGGCTCGACTGCTCTCAGCTCTAATATGAGCTACCTCGGAACCAGCTCCATATAACCGCCCACGGCGTAATCTACTAGATATAGTGGCTATAAACTAGAAATCTTCTAGCATAGGAGCGTCTGTGGCTGCAGCTTCCTCCTTGACCTTCTGTTAAGCCTCGTGAAATTTCGTCTGCAATATGAAATGTTGATTGGATAAAAGTTATAAAATATTATATAAAATTTGAATTTATAATTTATAAAACGTTACATAAACTTTAGTTACAAATTTCACTAAACGTATCCAAAACTCCTGTAAATGGAAATCCACATATTGCCCTTGTTATCCCTGGTCTGATACTTGTGGAGCCCCTCCAAGTGTCTGCTCTTGGGGAACCTCTCCATTAAATCCGCTTGCTGCAAGAAAACATTTAAGTTATTAATTACATTATAATGAAGTAACAAAATGAAATAATAAAATTGAACATCAGTTCTTACCCTCTTCGACTTATGCTCTTTGAAGGATATAGAATCACCTATGTGTTCCCTTGCTCTCTGAACCTGCCGTCTCTCATTCCTGTCTTTTTATTTCGTTCACGAAATGCTTTATACTCAGAGCTCTCTCAATACTTCATCATCTTCTCCCAGAACATGTTAGGAATCCAAAGAGGCCGTTCCTAGCCGCCCGAGCATCGCCAAGAAAATCTCTCATCCTGTCGCTAACCTTGACCTCCCATGCATGGCTCCTCTTGGTCATGGATAAACTCGGTTCCCATACGAATATTTTTGAAATTTCAATGAAGTTTCAAAATATTAGAAAATAATATTAATGTAAATATAAGTATGACAAATATAAGATTCAAAAAGAAATATTCAACATATTATAAGTATAAAGACTTCTAAAAATATTAAGAAAAAGTAAAACAACTACAATATAGATTCATTTACCTGAAACTCTCCCACCACATTCGCAGACATTCGACGAGACCTCGAACCAACGGTGGTAAGGGCCGATAAATCGCTCCAGCATGATACCTAAGATATAGATGGCGGCTCCCGAAGATGGATGTAGTTTGTATATATTAATGTTAGTATATATTATATTTAATTACAGTTTTATTGTATAATTATAATGTTATGTTTTTTATGTTTATTGAACTTATCGATCTACATTCAGGGTCCATAACTACCGAGTAACTCCAGGAGGCGACTTCCAAAATGCAGATGACGGCTGTGTGGTCAATGCAGAAGATGAATCGGGAGCATTGGAACGTGCTGGTATCTGTTTCTACGTAAGTAAATCCTAATCCGTACGTGTGGGGGGATCCCGCTATGCCGGAGCCAACAGATCAAGCTGCGTGGATCTGTGGATCCATCTGTGTTATAGGCAAGGTCTCTTATTGTGTGGAGGACAGTGGATCCTTTTCTCTTCCGTCCTCCAGCCATCGAACCTGTAACATAAGTAAGGAGGATAAGAATTAATTATAAATAATAAACATAAGTATAATTATAAATATTCTAAATATCATCAGTTAATAAGCATAATAAACATAAGTACAAGAAGTTAAGAAGCATAATTATAATGATAACACAAGTAAAATAATATAAATACAATAAAAGTTAATCATATAATGTTCTATTTATTGGAATCGTCATTAGAATCATTATCGGTACAGCATCGGAATCCTCGTTCATCTGTTTATTGGAGTCTTCATCAGAATCTTCATCAAAATCCCATTCTATTTAAGTTTCATCATTTTGTACTTCCTCAAAACATGTCTCGACTGCGATATCTAATTCTTTCGATGGACGAGACTCAAAGACAAGAAGTCCTATGCCTTCAATCTTTACATCTATTGCCGAGCCCTCATGAACGCCCATGTTCTCTTGGAACGTTTTATCTTGGTGGGGGAACATCATTAGGCGGGGTCAATATTTCATCACACTAACCCAATTGGTCCTGGTTCTTTTAGAGCCAGGATAGGAGAGGAACGAAACTTGCTCTGCTTGATGAGCTAACATGAAAGGATCATATCCTCTATACCTCCGGTCTTTATGCAAATCAATAATTTTATATTGAGGAGGAATCCTCATTCCTCTATCCAAAAAATCAAACAAATCACAATGAAACAAGACAACCTTTTGCATTGGTGTTCCAGTGAACTCTTCCTCAACTATATCTTTTAAAACACCGTACTAGTTGGTTTCACACATATACCATTATTATAAGTTTCTCCCTCCTCATTCCTATCTATTGTGTGAAATCCAAACCCATTGACAATGTATCCGGTGTACGTCTTAACTTTTTTAGAAGGACCTTAAGATAGATTTTTTAGGAGTTGACTACATGTTGCGTGGGCTTTTGCATCTGTATACACATTTGACAAGGTTAATAAGCTTAAGCTTACATGTAAAGTCGAATCATAATGAATCACATCACATCTAATGATGTAAAAGTCATGATACATAATGCTTCAAAACTCATGATACATAATGCTTCAAAACTATTTATACATCAATATGGATTCTTGATACATAATGATTGAAAACTCTAAACTTGATGCATTACATTCATGCATTCTTGATACATATGCAAGAATAAAGAAGGATATATGGATAGGAAAAAAACATATATAAGCTTTATAATCTTTATAAACAAGGTTCCTCTCTTTATAATCTTAACAAATTTTCCCTTAAAAGATTTAAAAAATTTCAGCTTCTCCTTTCATTTAAAATTTTACGTTAAGTTATTACTAAAAAATCTAAGTTTCTTTTATAAGATTGAAAATTTTTGGCAAAGTAGTGGGAGAGGCACCACCACCGCTTAGCATGCTTGGATTACATCTAGACAAATAGAAGCCGGTCGACGAGATTGTTACTCTTCTCTTCCTTTATTGGGGTTTCTTTATGAGGCGGGGGATCTCCGCAGCTCCAACATCGAGGAAGTCCTACAGAGCAGGCATAACGAAGCAATTATCAGGAAGACCAGATCTTCCTCTTTATATTCCAAGCAAATAGGCCACTCAAACAAGCAACAAACACACAACCAAACAAAAAAATAAGAGTTAGGGCTCCCCCATAAAGCTGTAAAGAGTCAAGGCTCCCCGTAATACTTTAAAGAGTCAAGGCTCCCCCTAAAAAATTTAAAATAAATAAACACATAACTCTAATGTGTATATGATGGAGAATATGTCACTAAGTCCTCACAGTGAAAACTATAAGACAAAAAGATAATAATATTTTTTAGCATAGTTAAAACTCAAAATTAAAAGATAATTTGAAAAGGTATTACATTTTATTCACTTATTGTCTTTCAAGTAAGAAGAGAGGAAAAATGTATAGTATACATGAATCTATTTAATTAAATCAAACTTTATCCTTATAGCATTACTCTTAAGACTATGGATCCTATTTCAAATAATCTTAAGACTATAGTGTTAACAATATAGTAATAACATAAATAATTATTTATTAGACAAAAAGGAAAAAACTTTTTTATTTGAAAAGAAGACTTAATCACATGAACCATACAAGTTTCCGTCGGTAGGTACCAACGGATATAGAAACCGTCAGTAACTACCTTCAGTACAGGAGCTTTTCATAATCTTTGGCGAACAAGGAAAATCTCAAAAATTACATTTTCTTTCAAAGAAACATATATTGGAGTGCAAATAATAACATTTTTTCAAACAACTTCACTATCAAACCAAAACCATATTTTAAAATTATTTTATTAAAAATGATAATAATAACATCAATAAAAAAAAAATAAAAGTTTTCCATTGAGGTTTTAAAATAAGATAAAATAAAAATATCAGTAAAAGTTTAAACTTTTTTCCTAGTGGCAAGCATGTATATGTTAGTTTAAACTCCATGATCATCACCTTAATAGCTTAATCCATGAAAATTGCTCAAAACAGACCTTAAACCTTAAACAAAAAAATTAGAAGATTACTTAATATTGTTGTCCAGAAAAGAAACTATCTAATATTAAAAAGAAGAAAATATTTAAAATTATGAAATCTTATTTTAAATTACTTAAAATAAGCCACTTAGCTTTATGCAGATCTCCTATACATTATTTTTATCCATTCTTTTTAGGTTGTCTCTTATACACACAGCACGTTTTGGATTTATAATACAAAAAAATTTTAAAAAAAAATCAGAAGATGATGATTTCAGATTCTCCAAGGTTTACAGTTGCAACTTCTAAGAAATTTTGCACAATGAAGCCATGGAACTACTACCTCATACTTCAAAATATCTGTGGTCCTATTTACTGTTGCTAGGATGATACCATATAATAAATGCTTAAATATAATTGAAATAAATTTATATTCCCAAATAAGGACAAGTTAGTCTATTCATTCTTTAATTCTGCTAACATAATCGTTTCTTAATAATTTTTTCGCTTTCTTAAAATGATAAAAAATATTGAAACAGAGGGAGTAGTTTCTACAATAGAAACAGTGATATTCATGATGAATAAAAATGGACATAAAAATCACTGCAGATTCATCCTACTTTCTGCGAGATCTTCACAGGAAAAAGTAATCAATATTCTAATCTATTTTAGCTTTAACAAACAGCATATTCTATCATTCTTCTGAAAGTGTAAAGTAATCTAGAGCTCGCATTTCATAGAGGAAAAAAAATAAGCATGGGATAACAAAGGCATTCAGTAGCTAAGCTGATCAACCATTTCTTCTACATTATTTTTTTGAATGCAAATTAAAATCTTCCATTTAAAAATTATGATAACTACATTAAAATTTTTTGATTTCATATTAAAACTTTACGTGGGTAGACGGTATTTTCTCCGGTAGTGACGACACATCAGCGGGTTCCGTTTGCCTAAGGTTGTGAGAAAAGGGAATGAGAAATAGAGAGGAAGAAGAAAAAAAGAAGAAGGTAGAAGCATTTCCCTTGGGTTTGAAATCTTAAACGAGAGAGAGAAAGAGAGAGAGAGAGAGAGAGAGAGAGACTCACCTAAGGTCATCGTTGGAGGTGGTGGTGCAGCCGGAGGTCGTCGTCAACGGTGGTGGAGTTCGTCAATGAGATGGCAGGAGAGATGAGAGGTTTCTAGGTCCTTTGATTTTGAGATCAAACAAGATGGGGAAGAGTGGGAATGGGTTTCCCAATTTTGATACATCTATGGCCTTATTACTGATGGGCTTCCGACGGCCAAAGCCGTATGGTACAAGTTTTAAAAGGTTACCGATGGGCATGTCGTTCATAACACCGTAGGAATCTTCAATTTATTACCAACACAATTAATAATTCCATCGTTAACTTCGTAGGACATTTATTTTAAGTACCGATATAAACATATCCGTGTCAACACCGTCAGTAATAAATATAACCAATGGAGTGTTTTTTAGTAAGAACCCGTCATTTTTTGGCTTCAATTAATAAAATCCCACAACCTACGAATAGTCGCAGCACAAAAAAGGGTCTATTACTGATGGGCTCACCCATCGGTCTGCCATTGGTACCACTGTATTACTGAGTGTACACCGACAAAAGATAGTCCGTCGGGAACTTCTCTTCGGTAACAACCACTACCGACGGTCTGCCATCGGGATTTGTTGGTACCGACGATGTTTCTGACTGTCCTTTAGTTTCCCGAGAGTTTGTGAGCAGCCAACACCCATTTTCTGTCAGAAATTAATACTAATGGTGCTTTCAAGCCGTTTGTAAGTGTAGACGACGAGGTTATCAACGAGTTCTTTCTGCCGGTGACGCTGATGATATTTACTGATGAATCTTTCTATCGATTTCCAGTTTTGTAAAAATTTTGGTTGCTACGGGATTTCCGTCAATATTCCGTTGGTAAACTTTTTTTTAATATAATTTGTAAAACCGACCCAAAACTCATGGAAACGTAAAAAACCCCAACAACAGCAGTATATACATATAAACTCAATCATAAACAGTATCTATTCATAAACATCAAACTGATAACTTATCAATAAACTAAAACATCCATAAAGCATAAAATGTACCAATAATACTGGAGATCCCTAACATCACTAGAGGGCCAGGGAGGAGGGCTGAGGATGAACAGTACTGGTGCTCGGGGCATCAATAGAGGGGAGAGGGGGAGTAGAGGAAGATATCCTCACCGCATCTGAAGTCCCCGCAGCTGCAGCCGTCGATCATCATGTTAATTGAACGATAGCCATAGCAGATCTCACGATGTCCATAATCAATGGCATCGAAGTGTACGGCAAGTGGCCCTGCTCAGCAAACCGCCTCATGTGCTTGTCGAAGGCGGCGTAGACACTAGAAACAACAACCGCCACCCATCTTATGATCCTCTGTTCCACTTCCAAACAACAAAGTGACAATCCAGCTGCGGCCTGACTGCTCTCGGCTCTGAGATGAGCTGCCTTCGAACTAGCTCTATATAATCGGCTGTGGTCCAATCTACTAGATACAGTGGCCATCAATTAAAGATCATTTGGCAAAGGAATGCTCGTGCCTGCAGCTTCCTCCTCGACCTTCTGTCAGGCCTCCTGAAATCTCCTCTATAATATGAAATGTTAGTTAAATAATAAGTTATAAAATATTATATAAAATTTAAGGTTATAAGTTATAAAACATTATAAAAACTTAAGTTATAAGTTTCACTAAACCTACTAAAAACTCCTCTGAATGGAAATCTACATACTTCCCCTTCTTATCCCCACTTTGATGCTTGTGGAGTTCCTTCAAGTGTCTGCTCTTGGAAAACCTCTCTGTTAAATCCACTTGCTACAAAAACATATTTAAGTTGTTAATTACATTATAGTAAAGTAACCAGATGAAATAATGAAATCAAATAGCGGTTCTTACCCTCTTCAATTGATGATCTGTGAAGGATATACAACCACTTGTGTGCTTCCCCGCTCTCCCACCCCTCCATCCCTCATTCCTGTTTCTTTTGTTATGTTCACAAAATGCTTTGTACTCAGGACTCTCGCAATACATCATCATCTATTCCTATTACTTCTCAGGAATCCAAATAGGCCTCTTCCTCGCTCCCGAGAATCGCCAAGAAAATCTCTCATCCGGTCGCCAACCTTGACCTCCCATGCATGCCTCATCTTGCACATGGATAAATTCGGGTTTCATACGCATTTTTTCTGAAATTTTAATAAAATATGAAAACATTATAAATAATATGCTCCCAGTATAAGTATAACCAGCATAAGATTCAAAAAGAAACATTCAGAATATTATAAGTATTAAAGACTTGTAAAAGACTTGGATTAATATACCTGAAACTCTCCGCACCACATTGCTGCGGAAATCCGATGGGATCTCAAACCAATGGTGGTAACGACCAATGAACTGCTCTTGCAAGATAATTGAGATATGGGTGACGACTCTCGAAGATAGATGTAGTCTATACATATTAATGTTAGTATATATTAATTATATGTAATTATAGTTTATATAATACTAACATATATTGTTTATTGAACTTATAGATCTACGTTCAGGTTCAATAACTGGCGAATATCACTAGGAGAGGGAGGGGGCAGCTTCCAAGCCGTAGGATGTGTAAAAGGAGCCGTAGATAATGACGGTTTTGTGGTCGGTGAGGAAGAGGAACCGAGAGCCGTGGAACTATCTGTACTTGTGTCTATGTGGCTTGTGTGGAAGATGAACCAAGAAGCGTCAAAACTGGCCGGTACCAGTATCTGTGTGGCCTGTACCTGTGTTTGTGGGGGGATCCTACTGCACCGAAGTCAACGGATCCTGTTGTGTGGGAATCTGTATAGCCATCTGTATAGAAGACAATAAATCTTACTGTGTGGAGGGCTCTGGATCCTTTTAGGGTTTTAGGATTTAGGGTTTAGGTTTTTAGGGTTTTTGGGTTTAGGGTTTTAGGGTTTAGGGTTTAGGTTTTGCTGTTTAGTGTTTTAGAGTTTAGGGTTTATAATCTTAAAAAGTTTCCCTTAAAAGATTTAAAAAGTTTCAACTACAATTTTTCATTTAACTTTTACGTTAAGTCATTACTAAAAACTCTAAGTTTTTTATAAGATTGAAAAAATTTTAGTAGAGTTTCCTCTGTATTACACACATTTCTCAACTACACAGGCCATACAAACAAGCAACGAAGTCACAAGGTTCACTGTGTCGATTTAAAAAGTTTCAACTTCTTTCATTTTAAATTTTACGTTTAGTCATTACTAAAAAACGAAGTCTTAGTATTGAAAAATTTTTGGCAGAGTTTCCTTTGTATTATGGACAATTTTCAGGCACACAGGCCTCTCAAACAAGCAACACATAAAACTAAATAAAAGATTAAGAGTCAGGGCTCCTCCATAAAATTTTAAAGAGTCATGGCTCCCTCGTAAAGTGTTAAAAAGTCAGAATTTCCCCATAAAATAAATTTTAAATTAATCAAACACATACCTCTAATGTATAGACAATGGACAACATATCACTGAAATGCTCACGAACGAAACTATAGGAAATAAGAGAATAATATTGAAGTTATAAATTTAAACTACTTAACCTGTATTAGCTTACGTAAATTTCACAAGAATGACTACTAAAAAAGTAAAGCTATATCCAATGATAAAAAAGTTTATCTTTTTTCAAACTAAAAACCAATCCAAATAAACACTAAACCTTACTATATACTTACTATTAGAATTTGGGCTTGGGCCTAACTTACCCCAAAAGGTACCTCAAGAGGGGAGGATTACCCAAGTCTTTATACGGAGTAATTATTTTCTTTAATTAGCCGATCTGGGATTCTCAACACACCCTCTCACACCCAAGACTGGATATTTGGAGAGTGGAATTTTTTGCAGGATTGGACATCTGCGCATGTAGCACAACACGGGCAGCCCAACAACTAGCTCTGGTACCATGTTAATTTCTAGTGGGGAAAACAATCCAATGTTTTCTGTCTTATTATTGTAAAATAGTTTACATTATATAGTTGTCAAGTATTGACAAATCCTAAATAAATTATAACTAGGAAACTCAGTTTATGTACAATTGAAAACCTAAATATACATGGGTTAGGAATCCTAAATAAACAGAATAATGAATAATAATAATCCTATCTATAACAGAATTTGATCTTAATCTTTAATACTCCCCCTCAAGTTGGAGCATGAAGGTCTGAAATGCCTAACTTGGAAGCTAAACGATGAAAATGAGTAAGATGAAGAGCTTTAGTAAGAACATCAGCCAGTTGAAATTCGCTGCGAATATAAGAAGGTGAAATAAATCCAGCTTGAAATGCATCACAGACAAAATAACAATCAATTTTAATATGTTTAGTACGTTCATGGAAAACAGGATTATCAGCAATATGGAGAACAGCTTGATTATCACAATGTAACAAAATGGGGCGTGTGATAGGCACATGAAGATCACAAAGGAGGCTAGATAACTATTTTAACTCATATAAAGTCATCGCCACGGAGCGATATTCAGCTTCAGCAGAAGAGCGAGAAAATGGTATGTTGTTTATTTGTTTTCCACGATATAGGAGAACCACCGAGTGAAATAAAATAGCTGGTAACAGACCGTTGAGTAATTGGCATGTGGCCGAATCGGAGTCATAATATGCAGTCAGTACAAGAGGAGAATTAGACTGAAGAATAATACCGCGACCAGGACTACCTTTGAGATATCGAACAACACCGATAGCCGCATCCTAGTGATCTTGGTGAGGAGCGTGCATAAATTGAGCGAGCGTGTGAACAAAATAAGCGAGCTCATGTCAAGTAAAAGTAAGGTAGATCAGTTTACCAATGAGTCTGCAGTATCATTATGGGTTATGAAAATAAGATTCAGTAGCCTTGCTAACAATAGGTGTAGATGCTGGCTTGACCCCTAACAAACCAATTTTAGAGAAAATTTCCAAAGTTTTCTTTCGTTGGCATAAAAATAAACCCGACATGTTTCTTGCAATTTTAATACCCAAAAGATATTTGAGAGGAGTCAAGTCCTTCATATGAAAGCATTTATTCAAGGAAGCTTTGAATTTATTAAGAGTAGGTAGTGAATTTCCAGTAAATAGTAAATTATCCACATAAATAAGAACACGTAAAAAGAACCATTTCCTCGAGAGTATATGAAGAGAGAATAATCAGCATAAGACTGAGAAAAAAACCACACTTACGAAGAGCGACAGTCAGTTTTGAAAACCAGCACCTAGGAGCTTGGCAGGTCGTATAAAGATTTCTTCAGACGACAAACCTGTCCTCAGAAAGAGGGGCGAAAACCAGGTGGGCGTTGCATATAGACTTCTTCTTATAAATCTCCAAGGAAAAACTCATTGTGGACATCCATCTGATAGATAAGCCAGTTTCGAGTAGTAGCAATAGAAAGTTATGTGCGAACTGTGACCATTTTAGCAATTGGGGCAAATGTATCTGTGAATTCAATACTTGCCATTTGTGTATTTCCCAAAATCATCAAGCGAGCTTTATATCGCTTAATGGTACCGTTTGCTTTGTACTTAATACGAAAGACCTATTTACTCCCTGTAGCACGTTGTCCAGGAGGCAAGGACATTAAAGACCACGTGCCATTCTATTCGAGTGCATCGATTTCATTGTGCACAACGGCACACCAGAGAGGATTAGAGACTGCTTCAGTAGGTGGTAGGCTCGGATTCTATGGCAACAAATGCCAAAAAAAGCCTGTGTGAAGGACAAAATTTTTTATAGTCCACAAAGTATTATGGGATAAAGTGACGTATCTAAGAGGTCCGAAGAGAGTGAGAGAGCAGAGGAGGAATGGGATATATAAGATTTTCATATGGCGTCGCAGTCATAATCTTGGAGTAGAGCAGGAACTTATTTAATACGAGTACTTTTTCGAGTTCCAAGTGTTTTAGATGGCAAGGCTGGGATGGATTTTGGCTGCAACAGTGGCGGTTCATTAGGCAAGGAACTTGTTGGTGTAGAAGTCATTGTAGGTGGCCAGTGAAGGATTGGGTCTGCACCATAGGAGGGCGCTGGGCCACAAGAGAATTAGAGAGTGGGTCTGCACCACTGGAAGGCGCTGAGCCATTGGAGGATTGGTGTGATCCATTAGGTGATGTTGGGCCGTGAGAGATATTGTCTGGGCTAAATAGAAGCGGGCCATGTTCAACAAAGGTTACTGGGCTACTGTATGTGGCGGCTGGATCATTGGGATGCGTTGGGCCGCGGTGAGATGGGCCGCAGCTAGTTCCAGGGCCTGGGTTATTTGGGCTGCTATCTGGGCCACTGGTGGATGATGCAAGAGTTGGAGATTGTTGCTTGACGCTGGCTGGTGAGGGAATTTCAGATTCTGCCCCAAGTGAAGAACTCCCCCTGTTTTGTATATCAAGTGCTTGTGAGCCCAAAACTTGTTTCCCAAAATTATAGGATGTTGTAAAGTCTGGGGAAGATTTGGTAGTGTCCGAATTTTCTTGAAAAGGAAACTTGGTTTCATAAAAATTTCATCTTTGGAGAGAATAAATTCCTTGCGTTGCATGCCATAAAATCTCCAACCTTTCTTGTTGAAGGGGTAACCAAGAAAAACACAAATTCTACTACGGGGATGGAATTTATCTTTGAGTAGGTCATGATCATGAAAATAGGCTAAACATCCAAAACTTTTAATGTATGAGTATGACGGCGGTTTTCCATGCAACAATTCATAAGGTGTTTTTTCATGTAACAAAGAGGAGAGGGTAAGATTAATAAGATATCTTGCAGTCAAAATGTATTCCCCCCAAAACTTCATTGACAACTTAGATTGAAAACACAAAGCCCGTGCCACATTTAATATATGATGATGCTTGCATTCCACCCGGCTATTTTGCTGAGGTGTCCCAACGATAGTGGTTTGATGTATTATACCATGTGTAGCAAAATATGACTTAAGACAAACGAATTCTGTTCCATTATCACTTCTAACCACTTTAACTGTTTTGTGAAATTGAGTCTTCAGCACGGCGAAATTATCTTTCATAGCATAGGCGACTGCACTTTTTTCAGAGATCAAATATATCCATAGTGCCCTAGAGTAGTCGTTCAAGATAGTAATAAAATATGAAGCACCTATGGTGGATGTAGTTTTATATGGGGCCTATAAATTGCAACGAAATTAAATCAAAATTTTCAAATGCTTTATTTATACTTAAAGGAAAACAATCACGAGTTTGCTTTGCACATAAACAAATATTGCAAGGAGAAGTTCTATGTCTAGATTTCTTGGTTGATCCCAAAAACTGTTTACCACAAAATCCGAAGGATGGCTGAACCGTATATGCCATAATGTGGTTGATCCCACCATGTCGTTATCAACATTGCTAATATTGTCGTTACTCATTATGAGGGATTGTAGACAATTACTCTCAACTCCCATCGAGCACTGATACAAAACTCTTGGCTGTTATCATAAAAGAAAGAGAGAAAGAAAAAGTTTTTCAATTTTTAATAGAATTAAACAGTGAAATTTATTGCACTTTCACTCCCATCTTATACAACAAGAACTCATACCCAAGTTACGAACAATTCTTGCTCAAATTTGTAATGAAGAACAGCACAAAAATTTGGCACAAGCAGATGAGTGGAATAGCGACAGTGTCGCTTTTGCTATAAAAACCACTCGGTCATCTTCAACCTCCAGACCAGCAGCCGTGCAGGTCTGCACTCACTGCCGCCGCTCTGGCCACTACCCCAAGAACTGCTTCCTAATCGTCGGTTACACAGAATGGTGGAGCAGAAAAGCAGCAGCAAGCGCCGGAGGTCGTGGACTACTGTTAAATCGAGGTGGTCGCGACTCAATTGCAGCGGGCACCGGAAATCACAGACATCCTCAAGATCAATCACTTTTTCCAGGACCAAGTGCGCGAGCTCTCAGTTATAACAGACAGCGGGAAGGAGCAACAATAAAGCCTAGCTTAATGCGGCGACAACTCGGAGCAGCTACAGCCCGACCGACAGCAACTCACTTAGGGAATCAAGTTTCCCTAGCTTGAACAAGGAACAGTGGTCAACCCTATTGACCATTCTGAATAATTCAAAATCAAATCAAACTGATAAATTATCTGATACGGAAAATTTATGGATTTTAGACTCAGGTTGTTCTTACCATATAACTGGTAGGAAGGATTTTTTAAAACATTTAAGAAATATTAATCCATACAATATTGGTCTACCTAATGGTAATCAAGCCATTGCTCTACAAGAAATAATGGTTTCTTTAAATTCTAGACTCCACCTCCTGAGTGTGTTTTTGGTTCCTGAGCTTAAATGCAATTTAATTTCTTTGGCTCAATTGGCACAAGACTCTATGCGTTTTATCACCCTTTTTGATGAATTTTATGTTATACAGGACCGTACCTCGATGAGGCCGATTGGAGTGGGTGAGCAGAGGAATGATATTTTCTTCTATAAATCTGTGGAGCTGTCAGATTTATTTGCTTTTTCCAATACATCAGACGATTACTTTGCCCCCTTCATCTTTATATTGTATCTATCTCTCATATTCATCATTCAATTTTTTTCATACAACTACAATACCCCATGTTGTTAGAGTTTGTTCTAATTCTTTTAAAATAAATATATATTATACTACTTTGTATTTCTATTTATATCGACATGAGGTGGAAGCAAGCCAAAACTTGTCTACTTAAGAACTGTTTTATTCATTGTTTTTTTAGCACTATTCTCATGAATAAAACAATGGAGACGTCTATGAATGACTACATTATATTCAAATAATATCAAATAGTTAATTTTAAAGTATAGAATTCCACTTTCATGTATAATATATATCTACATATTTATATATATGAGTAATTTAAGCTCGATAAATTTTTTAACATCTTAAAGTCTAACAAAAATTACTTAAACTTATGAAAATTAAACTTTTAATTTGAGAAAGTTTATATATATGAAAATAACCTTATCTAATATATAATTCTATTAAGGTTAGAAATTATTTTACTTATACATACTATACTAAAAAAATCAGAAAATGGACAAAGAGAGCATAATGAGGTGCCGTGGAATCCCTCATGCTAGCACTGTCAAACGGGCCAAACCGGACCAGCCCGCACCTAAACGGTCCGGTCCGGTCCGGGCCTATTTTTGACGGGCCTAAATTAAGAAAACCCATAACCGCCCGTAGCCAGCCCGCAGGTAAACGGGCCAGCCCGCGGGCTTTGCTCTTTTTTTTTTTTTTTTTTTTTTTTTTTTTTTGGGGCTAATTTTCTGATTTTTTTAAAATCTTGCCTATTAACTATAATAATATACATTAATCCTAAACCTAATCAATAAAAATAGAGAAAACCAACATAAAAAAATTAATATGTAACAATAATCATCCAACAAAACAAATTAATAATTATTTAACAAAAAGTCAATACGAAAAATTATACACCAACTTCTTCTTCTTCATCATTTCATTTTGAGGACTCATCTTCAACTTGATTACATCCTCTCCTCATCATCTTTACCTATAAAATGCTAAACATAGATTATATAGTAAATAAAAAAAATGAATAAATAATATTCATAAATTAAATGAAGAAAAGTTGTACTTACTCTCTAAATATCATTTCATTGATATCAAAGCAAACTTTTACATGACGTGAAATGCTAGATGTTCCATATTTTCCTCCTGCAATATACACCTTCCCACAACGAACACATTCAACCCTAGGTTCTCCATCTTCACCAACAATATCAAGCCTTCTGGTATGAATCCATACATTTGACTTATGGGATTTTTTCGCTTTCTTTAAAGATTGTGCAACATTTGATTGATCACATTTATCACTAATATCTTCAACAACATTTTTATCCATCTTCTGCAATGGATAAAATATCAAATATCAAAGAAAGAGCCGACTGAGCCAGAGGAAGAGCTAACTGCATGAAAGAGGAATCAATTTCAAACTTGAAATTTTTAAAACTTTAAACATTTCTTATTGCAAAAAGTTAGATAACAAAGATATAACACAAAAAGGTCTAAGTTCACAGTCAAGAACAATGTGGCTGAATATGAAGCATTATTGGCCGGACTTCATATGGTCCAGAGTTTGAAAATAACTCAACTCATTGTCAAAGGAGATTCACAAATAGTATTTGGGCAAGTAACTGGGTTCTTTTGATGTCTGGGGAAGAACATATGCAGAAAATATCCGGCTTTGACGAAGCGGATCACCAAAACATCTACACTTATCTTTAGAAAAGTTATCAAGGAAACAGAACACAAAGGTCGACTACTTGTCGAAAAATTGCAGCCAGAGAGGAATTAGACTGAGTGTGGATAAAACCGTTGAAAGAGTATTGAAGAAGTGTCATGACAACAGAACCCAAAAGAAACCCGGGTCGACACCGAGATTTCTATTATAAGATGCAATAATTTTGCATTATTCTAGCTTCGATCATCGCATTACTTATCAGCATGATAATAACAGTCACAGAAGTGATTTCAAAGTCTAATAGTGTTCAGAAGCCATTAACCACAAGAAATAAATTCCTTCATAAAGAAAACTTTAAGTATATGACCTAGAACATATTGGTAAGAGTAGAAAAATATCTTGATCAGATATCTACACTTTAATCATTATCTTATAAACATCAGCTTATAAACATCTACACTTATCAGCTTATAAACATCTACACTTTAATCATTAGCTTATAAGTATATTTATAATGTAACAAGTATAAAAAAAATACAAAAATAATTACCATATGACAAGTAAAAAAATACAAAAATAATTACTATCTGACAAGTAAAAAAAATAAAAAGAACAATTAATTTGTAAGTTACAAACTTTTAGAGAATAAACCAATAGAAATTTGAAAATATTTCAAAACTAAATAAAATTTTCAGTTTTAAATCCACTCTCTCTGTTAAACAATTTCATAAGTCCAAAAAATTCTTATGAACAAACTCTATCAATACGCTCTAAAATAAATAAAGAATTGGTTCCCTGTACTGTACAGATATTTTTAAAAAAGAAGGAAGAAGCAGAATCCACCAACACATTTCCCCGCAATCTTACAAAATCATCCAAAATTAAGCAATAATTTACAGGGATTTAATCCAGATGAACAGAAGAAAGGTCTAGCTCCAATAATATCGATCCTCCATTCCAAGTTCCCCAACCCACACTCTCACGGAACCGAAGGGGACTTTAGTGGGATCAAGCAAAGACCCTCCACTTTCCCCCTCTTTTTTTTTAGGCTTCAATTCAGATAATTTACAAGAAAAAGATACTGCCGCACAAAATAAATTTACTACTACATAAGATTTCTATTTTTTCATAAATTAATTGTAAAGATAAACAAGAGACTTGAAATGTTAACCTGCGGGAGGTGAGAGGTGGCGGCGAGAGGTGAGAGCTGTGGGAGGCAGCGGCGAGAGGTGGCGGGAGGTGGCGGCGAGAGGTGAGAGCTGCGGGAGGCGGCGGCGAGAGTGAGAGAGGGGACGGGAGGCTGGGAGGCTGAGAGTGAGAGAGCGGCGGCGAGAGTGAGAGAGGGGACGGGAGGTTGGGAGGCTGAGAGTGAGAGAGGGGAGGCTGAGAGTGAGAGAGGGGAGGGAGAGGCAGTAGGTTTAGAAACAAAACAATTTAACAAACAAACACCTTATTTTCATTTAAGTCCCTAAGAAAATAAATAACTTTAATTAGGTCCTAAAATAATTCATGTAATAATAGCTTCAACAAAAGGGCCGGCCCGCGGACCGGACCGGACCGGCCCGTGAAAACCCGCATAAAAAACGGTCCGGTCCTGTCCGGGCTCATTTTGTACGGGCCTAAATTTTAAAAACCATAACCGCCCGTAACGCGGGCGGTCCGGGCCAGCCCGCGGGCTTGAGCCCGTTTTGACAGTGCTACTCATGCACCTATCACTTTTGTGGTTTACCCTTGGCATCCTACTTTAACAAAATAAAAACCCACCTACAGTGATCTACTGATGGATCCAAAGTTCCACCTATACATGCAAGATCTTTCTCTCCCTCTCATCATATATAACTATATATGTATGTATATATACATATGGCTGTGTGGAAAAAAAATAGGTACGGCAAATAAAAAATCTTGCATAAGAAAAGAGTTTTAATGGCACTTCTAACTTTTAGTTACACCACCTTAATTCAATTGTTTCAGGATTTTATACATAATCACCTCCCTTTTATTTTTCTCATTTCGACCAACAATTATTTTATGTCCTGTTCTTTCAATTCAACAAATGGGGGATACTTCTCTTAATTTTCTTTTATATACTTCTCCAATTTTTAAGATCAAATGAGCAATTAGGTAAGTTTAATTTTGATGTAACAGAAATACATATGTTTTAAAAATTAAAAGATTCATTTAAATACTTGCTGTCTTTTGATGCATTTAGTGATGGCGATGGTGAAGCTTCAATGGCGACAAATCAACAACTGGAAGAAGAAGAAGAAAATAAGAAGAAAAAGAACAACCGTCGAGGGAAGGGAGGGGGGGGGGGGGGGGGGAGAAAGAGACAGAGCATTACCTGTAGCGGCTATGATAGCGGCGACGATCGGTGTCGGCTGAACAAGTCATCTGCAATAGCAGTGCGTCAGTGACATGGCGGGACGGGTGATTTGGAAGGGAAATCGACTGCTCTTGAGTAGATGTGATTTGGGGAAGAAGAGACGGGTTTACGCGATTCTTTTACATTTATTAATTTATTATTAACGGCAAGCCAACGGTATATTCTGTCGGTAGTAATTTTCAACTGTTACAGATGGGAATGCATTCGGAAACTAAAATTCACAGCAGATCACATAAAGATTCCATCGTTATAGCTGTTGATAGCTGTTGGTAAATTATTTCAGATGCCGACGGAAAAAGACACCATTTCCAAAACCTTTAGTAATATTATTAACCGACAGTCATTTATGTCGGTAATAAACCATCCTTTTTTTGTTCCCAATTTTCCTCCATTTTTTGTCTAAAATAGTAAAAATCCACGATATTGCTTTGTCTGCCAGTATCCCGTTAGTGATTATCGATGGCTTATTATTTTGTCGGTAATTACTGTTGGTAAATTACTGTTTTTTAGTAGTCGATATACTGTCGGTATATACCAAACGCCTTTGGTTGGCATCAATATATATTGCCGGTAAACTAATCTTGTTTTTTAGTGTCTTTTTAGAGCAATTTTAACCAAAATCTTCATATTATATCCTTTCAACATGTCAACCTCCCTCTCAACCTCTGTGTCATGAAAAAGTTTAATACTCTTTACTGTAATTTTTATCATTTTTCAATGTCCATTCCTCCCATCATTTATCATTCCACACAAGTTTCAAGTTAAATTTTAAAATTTTTCAATGCTAATAAATTAAATCAGAGATTGATGTTAAAGGTAGTTTAGTTTATATACACCGAATTTCTCTAATTTTGTATTTTTTTAATCTGTATAATGTCCGAAACTTAATAATAAGTAAAAATAATAATAAACGAAGGGAGTAATAGGCAAACATATAATATATTCTACCGGTCCAAATTGTATGAGCTTTATAATTTATCCAGTCCTACGTCTAGATAATTAGACAAGTCTTTCTTTTTTATTAAAAAAAATATCAAACAAGTCATTGATGATCCAGTGTAATTAGAAAACTTCACTTATGTATCCGTTTCCAAAAGTTTAAATGAACTCTGGTATCATATTAAGCTATATAACATAATAAATTATTACAATTATTACATTTAAATATATTAATCACCTATATTAATCTTTAAATTTTTAAATAGATCATATTTTGATTTATGAAAAATAAGGAAGCAGGAGTGGAACATTAAGGGATTCAGAAAATTCTGATCCCCTTAAATAATTTTTTGTATTTTATATATAGTATAAAATTATATTTATTTTGTATAAAATTAATATTTTTTTAATCATTGACCCATTAATAAATAAAAAGTAAATTAAATGATACAAAAGTATTCATTTATAATTAAATCATATGTAAATTTTTGTATTTGAATTATAATCTTTCAAGAATTAAGTTGTGAGTACTTCGTACATGTGGCAATGTATTAATTACATGTTGAATGTTATAATATAATCTAAAAAGTTTATGTTTTATATATAGAAACATGAATCGAATTCATAATAAAATGTTCTATATAATTAAGATGTTATTACCTAAGACTTTCAAGGAGATGTTGGGAATCCTAGTCTCTGGTAACAGTAAGAGGATTTTGAAAAGTACTTGATTTTTCTCTTCACTTCTTGGTTTTTAAACAAATGGATAGGTTCTGTTTTGAACGAGTTTAAGGATGTTTGACTCAAGAACTTCACTGTGAAAAAAAAGTGTTTTTTCCTGGAAAAGATTTTCACCTATTTTGATAACAAGAGAAAATGTTAGAGAAAATGAAATGTTGAAAATTTTTTATAAAAAAAATATATGCAATTCAAATTAAGGAAAATTGGTTTTCTTACATTTTGGTGAGCAAAAGAAAAAGTTAAAGGAAAATGCTCACGTATGTTTTCTACGTAAATACCTTCTTTTGAGTAAAACATAACTTGTTTTATATATATACATATATATATATATTACATAATCCATGTAGTTAGGTAAATACATTGATAATTGCCACTTGCTTCTGATTTTTTTCGTTATTGTTTTTCTTTTTTTTTTTTAAAAAAATTGCTTCATTTTTTTTTAAAAAAACCTTCAATTTTTTTAAATGGGTATGGTTAAGGCTGTAAACGGGATGGGTCTTACAAATACCCGCGCGGGTCTATACTCGTTTTTAGCAGGTAAGGTTTAAATTTTATATTCGCGGACTCACACCCGTACCCATATTTATTCTGTTATATGGGTTTGGACAAGGTATGATGATGCTCAAACTCGTATACTCATATTAATAAAATAATAATACATATTATATTATTTATATATGAGTTTAGGCCACCTGTCTCTCGTGGATCGGCCCCTTTCTTTATTACTGGTTTTTCAGAAATTTTTATAGGCTATTTGTGATTAAAGTTTGATGCATTAATATTTAATTTAGATGTTGGCCTAATTGACTTGAAAGTGATGTCAAGGAAAAGCTTACCGGGTTGAGCTTGAGAGATCATAACATAAGCCCACCCAATTACTTCTATATTTCTTTTTCTTCTCACTTTGTGCACAACTTGAATTGCACTGCATAGACCTATCTATGTGGCCTAAAAATTAATGTGAGTTTTTTTATCTTTGGCTACATATTCATAATTATCTTTATTTTACATGCACTTGTAATATATACTCACTTTTATATTTCTTTTGTAGGAGACAAATAGGAGTAAGTAGTGTCCAAAATTCGAATGCTTTGATTAATATATGGTATTGAACTAGAACTTTTGTTCTTATTGGATTAATGTACTGTGAAGATTTTATATGTATTTGAACTTTTAATCATTTGAATTAGAGATGTTAAATGATTGTATTTTTTGTAAGAAATATTGAGAAGATTAAGTTAATCATGTTACAATTTCATTTTTAGGATTATATATTGTTTTATATATTTTGTTTAACAGAGAAAAAAATAAAAAAATGTAATACGGGTACGGGTATACCCAGACCCTACTCTGGACCTTAGAGTATAAGGTTTGGGTCCAGAAATTTTATACCTAGAGGGTATGAGTCCGGGTCCGGGTTCAAGTTTCACTACAACGGTATGAGATTAGGTCTGGTAGTATCCTAATAATGTAGACCCATTTACAGCCTTAGGTATTATTAGTTTTTAAAAATTAAAATTTAATTTCAATTTAATTTTTCATTTTAGATTTTTAAAATGAATCAAATTGAACACTAATATATGATTCAAAATGGATTGATTTCGGTTATGAATAAAACTAAACCAAAATCACTTAATAAATTACATGTATTTTATTGAAAAATTGATTATTTCAACTTTGGTTAGTAACTTATACAAATCAAACATATATGAATTTGCTTAGATTTCACTTTAAATAAAGGAATAGTATGAGTCGATATTTTTTAGATTAAGATAATAAAAAATAGTTAAATAATGCAAATTGAATAATTTTAAGTCCAATTTATCAATTTTTATAAAATTAATAGCGTAATTAGAGTGCTGATAAGACCTCCTTCTTTAATATCTTCTTTTTTATTAATATTTTTTTATCAAAATAAAATAACCAAACAAAATAAATTATATTTTCTTAATAAACCAAACAATGTATGAATTTTAATTTTCTAAAATAATCATTTTCCTTTTCTCTTTTGTTCTTTTTCGTACTAAAATTCTGGAACCAAACCGGGCTTAAAAGTCATTGGATTGGATATTTGCAACAACAAATTTTCTACTTTTCTAATTATGGAGTTACGTGTAGACTTCTTATACGACTGAAGCATGCGCCATTTTCCAACTTTTAAAATTCTCCCGACCCAACTTGACTGGAATTCTCAACCATTAGTGCTACTCCCTCCTTTTTTTTCTTTACACGTCCTTCAACATTACATTATTTAAAAAAATATAAAAATATAAAAATACTTTTCAAATTTTTTTATCTTATTATTATTTCTATTTATTTATAATAATAAGAAAATATTAAAATTTATTATTAATAAGAAGGTGTATAATAGAAAAATTATTAAATATTACCTTAAAAGCATAATGTGATAAATAAAAAAAAAATTAATAGAATGTGACAAGTAAAAAAATAAAGTAAGTAACATATTACGCAGTTTATTCTTAACAGAAAAAAAGACAGACTTGACTGGAATCTACATTCTTTTTTACTTCAGAAAATAGTTATCTTGCCACAATGATGGAGAAGTTTCCAACCTCAGAAAATGTTTTTTATTTTTCATAAAAAATGCTAATCATTCCTATCATTTTTTTTTCTTACATTGGAGAAGTATTTACATTGGAGAAGTATTTATGACAAAATATCATAAAGAAATTTAAACAGGTAAGAATTTTTTTTTTAATGAATAAAGGATTATCAATTGATAATAAAACAATTAGAAGGAATACAATTAAAAAAAATCCCAAACACCCCTTTTCAATACTTAATCAAAAGAGAACCCAAAAAAATTAGGACAAATGAAAAACAACAAGAAAAATAAAAAAATTGCACAGTACTAGTTAAAAATTCACCATTATGAGAAATAAATATTTGACAGTACTATTGAAATCTTAATTGAGTGAACAAGCAAATAGTAATGCTATATAATTAAAACACATGAGAAAAGGCCCAAATGTTCTATATAATTGAGTGAACAAGAAATTAATGATTTAAAGTTTTACCTTCTAAACGATGTGGAAAAACCATGAGAAAAGGCCCAAATGTAGTCCAAAGAGGAGGCTGTGGAAAAAGAATAAAGTATCAAAATGTGGTCCGGATAAGTTCTTTGAAGATGTTACAGCGTAAAATTTATAAACGCCCAAATATTTAGCAACTGATAAAGTAATGACTAGAAGTAAGGTTGATTGATTAAACTAAAACTAAAAATAGTTAAATATAACAATTGAAAACAAGAAATTATAATACGTAGAAAGTTTTTTATGAAAAGATTGTTGACTCAGGATGGGTTAAGATACTTTTAATCCAGTTCATTCCTTTTCATATTTGAAGTTGATTCTTTCTTGATTAATATTAGAATTTCAAATAATAAACAAGAAAATATTTTTTGGTGAAAGATTCTAATTTTATTAATAAATTATTTATGTCTTTTCGTGATTTTGAGTTTTAAAATTATAAACGGCTTTATGAAATTCTCTACATTTTGTTAGAAAGCGAATCTGTATCTTTATTCAATTTCATGGTGTGTTATTATAACCTTAATCTAATTAAACATTTTACCTTTTAGCATTTAAATGAAATTTAAAAATATTAAAAAAAATTGTAGAAAGCTTAAAGTTGTAAGCACTATAATAACAATTAACCAAAATTAAATAAAATAAATAGTTTTTTATAGTAAACCAATAAATGCAAAAAAATGACCTTTAGGGACATATACAATCTGAAGAAACCTAACAACGGCCGCGGACCGAAGGACATCCAGTTGATGCTTCTTTTGTCTATTATGTTTAGGTTTCAAAGTTTCAGTTTTTCTTTAATTTGTAACTCTTCCAATTTCAAATAAAATATAAATAAGTTATTTGTTCTAATTAAATTCAACTTACACTAGAATTTATATAGAATAAGCGTAAAATTTATGCGAAAAGATTAGTGTAAATATCAATGCATCAAGTGAGTGGAAAGTGTTACTATAAAGGGTGGTAGTCAAGTGGTTCTAAGCTTATTCCTATATATTTTGGTAAAGCCACAATCATGAGTTCGAATCTTGACTGATATTGTCGGCGAAAAAAATGTTGGCGGAAAGCGTTCGATATGCACAGATCAGTAAAAAAACTCGCAATGTAAGTCTTAAATCTTGAGGAAAGATGCACAAAAAAAATTCTACAATTTTTTTTCGACCAATTAATAGTGAGGGAAGGGTGACTAAGGTCGTCTACTACACCTTTTAATACACTATCTTTTCAACACTTTTTTACAATATTTTTATTAATAAATCTTATGGATAAAAGATAAAAGGCTAAATTCATAAGAAAAAATCATTATAGAGGATCCTAATAATGGGATGAATGGCATAAAAAGAAGATGAAAACTTCATGCGTTACCATCAACATTATACATTCTTCCCACACATCTTGACTACAATTTAATTTCCACATTCTTGAGAACCTGATGAGAAAGTTCAAAATATGGGAAACAATCTTTTCTCAACAAAAATTTCTAATAATTGATGTGACTCAAACCTAATAATAATTATTGTCACAACAATTTGTCTATAAATTTTTTTCCATATTTTCTCTTCTCATATCATATAGACATTTCAAATGGAAGTTCAATCAGTCGAGTTTTGTAAAGCTCAAGCTCACATTTGGAACCAAGTTTTTTCCTTCACAACTTGTGCATCTTTAAAATGTGCAGTTCAATTAGGCATAGCAGATGCAATAGACGATCATGGTAAACCTATGTCCCTTTTTTACCTCACTAAAGCACTCCAAATCAACCCTTCTAAAGCTCCGTATATACAACGCCTTATGGGTATTTTAGTAAATTCAGGCTTCTTTTCTCAAGACAAATTATCTTATTATTCTCTAACCCCTTCAAGCCGTCTTCTATTGAAAAAAGAAGAACTTAATTTAAGGGGAGCTGTAGAAATAATGCTTGATCCTGCTGAGTTAAAGGCTTGGAGTTCCTTAAGTGATTGGTTTAAAGATGAGAAATGTCGAACCACTTTCGAAATGGCTCACGGCAAGAATTTCTGGGATTTTTGTGCTGAAGAATCCATTCATGGGGAAATTTTTAATAGGGCAATGTCTACTGACTCTCAATTGATCTCAAAATTGTTGGTCACGGAGTATAAGTTCTTGTTTGAGGGCTTAACTTCTCTTGTTGATATCGGAGGCGGAACTGGCACCATTGCTAAAGCCATTGCTAAAAGTTTTCCCAAGTTAAAGTGTACTGTGTTTGATCTTCCACATGTAGTTGCTAATCTTGAATCAAAGGAGAATTTAGAGTTTGTTGGAGGAGACATGTTTGAGAGAATACCCAATGCTAATGCAATCCTTCTTAAGGTACAAAATATTTATCTTTTTATATATACATATCAATTAACTATTTTTCCTGTGTATAGTTCTACCCTGCTACCATTTTACTAGGCGGATTTACAGAAATTAAATGCACCTTCTCGCATGTCATGTACATGCTTCTCAAACAAGAACACGTAATTTAACAGAATACGTAAGATGGATTGAGTATGGGACAGAATAGAATTAGGTATAGAAAATAGTTTCTCGTTCTGCTTTTATTCTTGTCCCATATAAATTTCACATCTTTAAAAATGACACAAAAATAATTTGATTTTTTAGATCAAAATATCCATTTTAGTACCGCCTTTTCATTTATAATTCTACAATTTTTTAAGAATATTTTAGGGTTCTTGAGATATGTTTTTTACAGAAAGACAATTAAAAAATCATTAAATATCATATTTGTTTCATAGCGAGACAAGTAAAAAAAGAAAATACAAACTTAACTCTAGCATGAAAGGGGTGCATTAAAAAACCTACAACATATAAACTCTTTATAATTTTGAGGAACTCTTTCTTTCTTGAGGGATCTTTTAGGAGTAAAGTTGGGCTTAATTGCTCCATTTTTCCATATGCATGTGTATATTTGAGATGTTTATCTGATATATAATTAAAAATGATGATTGTTGATCAGATTGTTCTTCATAATTGGAATGATGAGGACTGCATGAAGATACTCAAGAAGTGTAAAGAAGCAATTCTAGGGAAGGAGAAGAGTGGTAAGGTGATCATCATAGATATTGTAATGGACAGCAAGAAAGAAGACTATGAATCTCTTCAAGCACAAATATCTATGGACCTTCAAATGATGGTACTTTTGGATGCCAAAGAAAGAAGGGAGAAAGAATGGGCTATTCTATTCCAAAAATCTGGTTTTAGTGGTTATAAGATTTTTTCCATGTTTGATTATAGGAGTATTATTGAGGTTTATCCTTAATTATTATGATTAGATATATAATTTTTTAAAGAAAGAATTATATAGTCCTATCAATCGATCCAAACTGATGATCGGTGTCATAATAAAAGTAAGTTATCACAAAAAATAAACTGTCTTTATCAATAAATTGTCATATTTGTATAAGATGTCTAGAGACACACACAAGATTTTCCTTTTATATTATGTAGTCTGATTTGATGTATTGTGCAATAATAGTGGTTTAAGTTCTAATAAGGATTAAGATTAAATTATATTATGATTAAGATTATTATTATTTTGTTTGTTTAGGATTGCTTAGGATTCTTATTCTTATAAATCCTAATCCATGTATATTTAGTTTCTTAGTTTCCTAGTTATAATTGATTTAGGAATTGTCAATACTTGACAATTATATAATGTAAACTATTTTACAGTAATGCACAGAAAATATTAGATTGTTTTCTGCACTGGAAACTTTCATGGTATCAGAGCCAAGTTTGAAGGGAAAAAAAAGAAAAATACCTCAAATTTCAATTCACCATCTCTTTGCTTTATTCAATTATGTAATTTCGTCAAAATTGCAGCTTCCATATCAGCCAATTCCGTAGTTGGCTTGGTGATGGCCTTAGGAAAGTACATACCACCAGCATATGAAGGACGTTCTATGTCAGTTCCAGGATTGATCCACCATGGTCTCTCTCCTGGCCAACGTCCAATGGAACCACTTCCTCCTTTGTAGCATTTAGAGAACAGGTTGGCTGTTCAAGCAGCAGAAATTAAAGAACTTGTTCGGGACAACCGTAGATTGCCTGCCACTCATGTGGCACTGAGGCAGGATCTTGTTTCTTCTAAGGAAGAAATCCAGAGGCATGTTGACCATATAAAAAGAACAAGGACAAAGAGTGATATACAGATTTAAGGTTTCGATGGACAAGATTGCAAAAATGGAAGTTGGTAGCAACCACCATGGCGTGACCTTCACAGCAAAAGGTTCGAGTAACCTTCCAAGAGTAACAAGTGCACAATGGTCGAAACTGTTGACCATTAAAAATAACACAAATTCTACTCCATCCGAAAATTTATCTGGTATGGAAAATTTATGGATTTTGGACTCACGATGCTCTCACCATATGACTAGTAGGGAAAGCTTTTTTGAGATATTTGAATAATATTTATCCATATACTATTGGTTTGTCTAATGGCTTTAAGGTAATTGCTATGCAAGAAGGAGAGGTTTTCTAAATCCTAGACTGAAACTCCATAGTGTGTTGTTAGTTCCTGAGCTTAAATGAAATTTAATTTCCTTGTCTCAATTGGCACGAGACTCTAAATTTTTTATCACTCTCTTTGATAATTTCTGTGTTATACAAGGTCGTATCTTGATGAGGCCCATTAGAGTGGGTGAGCAAAGGAATGGAATTTTTTTCAACAAACTGTTGAAATTATCAGCTTTATATGCTTTTTCTAGTGATGTTCTTGATTCTAGCATATTATGGCAGATCCGATTAGGCCATCATTCGGATTTTCTGGTGAATAATTTCTTGGGACTTTCTAAAAACTCTAGAACTGGATCTGCACCTTGCAATATTTGTCTGCGTACTAAATAGACTCGTGACTGTTTTCCTTTAAGTATAAATAAGACATTTCAGACTTTTGGTTTAATTCATTGTGATTTATGTGGACCATACAAAACTGTGTCTACTATAGGCGCCTCTTATTTTCTTACTATATTAGATGATTATTCCAGGTAGTCTGGATATTTGATCTTAGAGACAAGCGAAGTTGCATCCGTTTTAGAAGATTACTTTGCAATGGTGAAAACCTAATTTGGCAAAAGCATAAAGACAGACCGGAGTAATAATGGTACGGAATTTATTTGTCTTAAATCATATTTTTCCGCCCATGGCATGATACATTAGACCACAGTCGGTGGGACCCCAAAACAAAATGTTAGGCAAACGAAAGTATCGTCATATTCTGAATGTCGCTCGTGCTTTGCTTTTCAAGCTAATCTGCCCATAAAATTTTTGGGAGAATGTGTTCTAACAGCTGTATATCTTATCAATCGCATACCCTCTTCATTTTTACATAGATAAACACCTTATGAGATTCTACATGGGAAAAAACCATCTTATTCTCGCATTAAAAGTTTGGGTGTTTAGCTTATATCCATGATCATGATCTACCTAAAGATGAATTCCGAGCCCGAAATAGAATGTGTGTCTTCCTCGGATATGCTTTTAATAAGAAAGGTTGGTGATTTTATGGCGTACAAAAGGAGAAGATCATTTTTTCCAGAGATGTGATCTTTGATGAGACCAAGTTTCCATACAAAGAAAAATCGGACACCCCACAATATAATCTGGATTTTGCACAATTTTACAATTTTGGAGAACAAATTTTGGGCTCACCAGAACTGGATAATGAATTTTTCCATACCTATGCCCAAAAGGATAGCAGCTCAGTACCTCCATACCAAGTAAAAGTAATGAGTCTGCAGTATCATTGTGGGTTATGAAAATAAGATTCAGTAGCCTTGCTAACAATAGGTATAGATGCTGGCTTGACCCCTAACAAACCAATTTCAGAGAGAATTTCCAAAGTTTTATTTCGTTGGCATAAAAATAAACCCGACATATTTCTTGCAATTTTAATACCCAAAAAATATTTGAGAAGAGCCAAGTCCTTCATATGAAAGCATTTATCAAGGAAGCTTTGAATTTATTAAGAGTGGGTAGTGAACTTCCAGTAAATAGTAAATTATCCATATAAATAAGAACACGTAAAAAAGCTATTTCCTCGAGAGTATATGAAGAGAGAATAATCAGCACAAGACTGAGAAAAACCACACTTACGAAGAGCGACAGTCAGTTTTGAAAACCAGCACCGAGGAGCTTGGCGAAGGTCGTATAAAGATTTCTTCAAAAGACAAACCTGTCCTCGGAAAGAGGGGCGAAAACCAAGTGGGGGTTGCATATAGACTTCTTCTTATAAATCCCCAAGGAGAAACTCATTGTGGATATCCATCTGATAGATAAGCTAGTTTCGAGTAGTAGCAATAGAAAGTTATGTGTGAACTGTAACCATTTTAGCAACTGGGGCAAATGTATTTGTGAAGTCAATACTTGCCGTTTGTGTATTTCCCAGAATCATCAAGCGAGCTTTATATCGCTCAATGGTACCGTCTACTTTGTACTTAATACGAAAGACCCATTTACTCCCTAGAGCACGTTGTCCAGGAGGCAAGGACGTTAAAGACCACGTGCCATTCTATTCGAGTGCATCAATTTAATTGTGCACAACGGCACACCAGAGAGGATTAGAGACTACTTCAGTAGGTGGTAGGCTCAGATTCTATGGCAACAAATGCTAAAAAATGCCTGTGTGAAGGAGAAAATTTTCTATAGTCCAAAAAATGTTATGGGATAAAGGGACGTAATTAAGAGGTCCGAAGAGGGTGAGAGAGAAGAGAAGGAATGGGATATATAAGATTTTCATATGGCGTTGCAGTCATAATCTTGGAGTCGAGCAAGAACTTATTTAATGCGAGTACTTTCTCGAGTTCCAAGTGTTGTAGATGGCAAGGCTGGGATGGATTTTAGTTGCAATGGTGGCAGTTCATTGGGCAAGGAACTTGTTGGTGTAGAAGTCGTTGTAAGTGGGCCAGTGAAGGATTGGGTCTGCACCATAGAAGGGCGCTGGGCCGCAAGAGGATTAAAGAGTGGGTCTGCACCATTGGAAAGCGCTAGGCCGCTGGAGAATTGGTGTGATCCATAAGGTGATGCTGGGCCGTGAGAGATATCGTCTGGGCCAAACGGAAATGAGCCATGTTCAGCAAAGGTTACTGGGCTGCTGTATGTGGCAGCTGGATCATTGGCATGCGTTGGGCCACGGTGAGATGGGATGCAGATGGTTCCAGGGCCTGAGTTATTTGGGCTGCTATCTGGCCACTGGTGGATGAAGCAGGAGTTGGAGATTGCTGCTGGACGCTGGCAGGTGAGGGAATTTAAGATTCTGCCCGAACTCTCCCTGTTTTGTATATCAAGTGCTTGTGAGCCCAAAATTTGTTCTCCAAAATTATAGGATGTTGTAAAGTCCGGGGAAGATTTGGTAGTGTCCAAATTTTCTTGAAAATGAAACTTGGTTTCATCAAAAATTTCATCTTTAAAGAGAATAAATTCCTTGCGTTGCAAGCCATAAAATCTCCAACCCTTCTTGTTGAAGGGGTAACCAAGAAAAACACAAATTCTACTACGGGAGCGGAATTTATCTTTGGGTAGGTCATAATCATGAAAATAGGCTAAACATCCAAAACTTTTAACGTATGAGTATGACGGCGGTTTTCCATGCAACAAGTCATAGACTGTTTTTACATGTAACAAAGAGGAGAGGGTACAATTAATAAGCTATCCTGCCGTCAAAATGCATTCCCCCAAAACTTCATTGACAAGTTAGATTGAAAATACAGAGCCCGTGCCATATTTAGTATATGATGATGCTTGCATTCCACCCGGCCATTTTGCTAAGGTGTCCCACTGATAGTGGTTTGATGTATTATACCATGTATAGCAAAATATGACTTAAGACAGACGAATTCTGTTCCATTATCATTTCTAACCACTTTAACTGTTTTGTGAAATTGAGTCCTGACCACGGGGAAATAATCTTTCATAGGAGAGGCGACTGTGCTTTTTTCAGAGATCAAATATATCCATACTGCCCTAGAGTAATCATCTAAGATAGTAATAAAATATGGCACCTATGGTGGATGTAGTTTTATATGGGCCCCATAAATCGCAATGAAATTAAATTAAAAACTTCAAATGGTTTGTTTAAACAATCACAAGTTTGCTTTGCACGTAAAGAAATATTGGAAGAAGAAGTTCTATGTCCAGATTTCTTGGTAGATCCCAAAAAACTGTTTACCACAAAATCCGAAGGATGGCTTAACCGTATATGCCATAATGTGGTTGATCCCACTATGTTGTTATCAACATTGCTAATATTGTTGTTACTCATTATGAGGGATTGTAGACAATTACTCTCAACTCCCATCGAGCACAGATACAAAACTCTTGGCTGTTATCATAAAAGAAAGAGAGAAAGAAAAGGTTTTTCAATTTTTAATAGGATTAAATAGTGAAATTTATCGCACTGTTCACTCCCATCCAATACAACAAGACCTTATACCCAAGTTGCGAACAATTCTTGCTCAAATTTACAATGAAGAACAGCACAAAAATCTGGCACGAGCAGATGAGCAGAATAGCGACAGTGTCACTTTTGCTGTAAAAACCACTCGGTCATCTTCAACCTCTAAACCAGCAGCCGTGCAGGTCTGCACTCACTGCTGCCGCTTTGGCCACGGCGCCAAGAACTGCTTCCTAATTGTTGGTTACCCAGAATGGTGGAGCAGGAAAGCAGCAACAAGCGCCGGAGATCGTGGACTACTGTTCAATCGAGGTGGTCGTGACTCAATTGCAGCGTGCACCGGAAATCACAGACATCCTCGCGATCGACCGCTTTTTCAAGGACCAAGCGTCGCGAGCTCTCAGTTGCAACAGACAAAGGGAAGCAACCACAATAAAGCTTGGCTTAATGCGGCGACAACTTGGAGCAGCTACAACCCGAAAGACGGCAGCTCACTTGGGGAATCAAGTTTCCCTAGCTTGAACAAGGAACAATGGTCAACCCTATTTACGATTCTCAATAATCCAAAATCAAATCAAACTGATAAATTATCTGATACGGAAAATTTATGGATTTTGGACTCAGGTTGTTCTCACCATATGACTGGTAGAAAGGATTTTTTAAAACATTTAAGAAATATTAATCCATACAATGTTGGTCTACCTAATGGTAATCAAGCCATTGCTCTACAAGAAAGAATGGTTTCTTTAAATTCTAGACTCCACCTCCTAAGTGTGTTTTTAGTTCCTGAGCTTAAATGCAATTTAATTTCTTTGGCTCAATTGTCACGAGACTCTATGTGTTTTATCACCCTGTCTGATGAATTTTATGTTATACAGGACCGTACCTCGAGGAATGATATTTTCTTCTATAAACTTGCGGAGCTGTCAGATTTATTAGCTTTTTCCAGTACATCAGACGATTACTTTGCCCCCTTCATCTTTAAATTGTATCTATCTCTCATATTCATCATTCAATTTTTTTCATACAACTACAGTACCCCATGTTGTTAGAGTTTGTTCTCATTCTTTTAAAATAAATATATATTATACTACTTTGTATTTCTATTTATATTGACATGAGGTGGAAGCAAGCCAAAACTTGTCTACTTAAGAACGGTTTTATTTATTTCTTTTTTTAACTCTATTCTCACAAATAAAATGATGAAGACCTCTATGAATGACTACATTATATTCAAATAATATCAAATAATTAATTTTAAAGTATAGAATTCCCCTTTCAGGTATAATATATATCTACATATTTATATATATGAGTAATTTAAGCTTGATAAATCTTTTAACATCTTAAAGTCTAACAAAAATTACTTAAACTTATAAAAATTAAAATTTTAATTTGAGAAAGTTTATATATATTAAGATATGTCTAACACATACATTAAATAACCCTATCTAATATATAATTCTATTAAGGTTAGAAATTATTTTACTTATACATACTATACTAAAAAAATCAGAAAATGGACAAAGAGAGCACAAAGAGGTGCAGTGGAATCCCTCGTGCACCTATCACTTTTGTGGTTTACCCTTGGCATCCTACTTTAACAAAATAAAAAGACACCTACTGATGGATCCAAAGTTCCACCTATACATGCTAGATCTTTCTCTCCCTCTCATCATATATAACTGTATATGTATACATATGGCTGTGTGGAAAAAAAATGGGTACGGCAAACAAAAAATCTTGCATAAGAAAAGAGTTTCAATTGCACTTCTAACTTTTAGTTACACCACCTTAATTCAATTGTTTCATGATTTTATACATAATCACCTCCCTTTTATTTTTCTCATTTCGACCAACAATTATTTTATCTCCTGTTCTTTCAATTCAACAAATGGGGGATACTTCTATTATTTTTCTTTTATATATTTCTCCAATTTTTAAGATCAAATGAGCAATTAGCTAAGTTTAATTTTGATGTAAAAGAAATACATGTGTTTTAAAAATTAAAAGATTCATTTAAATACCTGCTGTCTTTTGATGCATTTAGCGATGGCGACGGTGAAGCTCCAATGGCACAAATCAACAATTGGAAGAAGAAGAAGAAAATAAGAAGAAAAAGAACAATCTTCGAGAGAGAGAGAGAGAGAGAGAGAGAGAGAGAGAGAGAGAGAGAGAGAGAGAGAGAGAGAGAGAGAGAGAGAGAGAGAGAGAGAGAGAGAGAGCATTACCTATAGCGGCTATGATAGCGGCGGCGACTGGTGTCGGCTGAAGAATTCGTCGGCGATAGCAGTCCGTCAGTGACATGGCGGGACGGGTGATTTGGAAGGGAAATCGACTGCTCTTGAGTAGGGGTGATTTGGGGAAGAAGAGACGGGTTTCGCGATTCTTTTACATTTACTAATTTATTATTAGCGGCAAGCCGACAGTACATTCTGTCGGTAGTAATTTTCAACAGTTACCAATGGAAATGCTGTCAGTAATACCGTAGGAAACTAAAATTCACCGCGGATGACATAAAGATTCCATCGTTACAGCTGTTGATAGCTATTGGTATATTATTTCAGATGCCGACGGAAAAAGACACCGTTTCCAAAACCGTTAGTAATATTATTAACCGACGGTCATTTATGTCGGTAATAATTCGTCCTTTTTTTGTTCTCAATTTCCCTCCATTTTTTGTCTAAAATTATAAAAATGCACGATATTGCTTTGTTTGCCAGTATCGCGTTAGTGATTATCGATGGCTTATTATTTTGTCGGTAATTACGGTTGGTAAATTACTATTTTTTAGTAGTTGATATACTGTCTGTATATACCAAACGCCTTTGGTTGGCATCGATATATATCGTCGGTAAACTAATCCTGTTTTGTAGTATCTTTTTAGAGCAATTTTAACCAAAATCTTCATATTATATCCTTTCAACATGTCAACCTCTGAGTCATTAAAAAGTTTAATACTCTTTACTGTAATTTTTATCATTTTTCAGTGTCCATTCCTCCCATCATTTATCATTCCACACAAATTTTAAGTTAAATTTTAAAGTTTTAAAGATTTTCAATGCTAAATTAAGTCAGAGATTGATGTTAAGGGTAGTTTAGTTTATATACACAAAGAATTTCTCTAATTTAGTATTTTTTTTAATTTGTATAATGTCCGAAACGTAATAATAAGTAAAAAAAATAATAAATGAAGGGAGTAATAGGCAAACATATAATATATTCTACCGGTCCAAATTATATGAGCTTTATAATTTATCAAGTCCTACGTCGAGATAATTAGACAAGTCTTTCTTTTTTATTAAAAAAATATCAAACAAGTCATTGATGATCCAGTGTAATTAGAAAACTTCACTTATGTATCCGTTTCCAAAAGTTTAAATGAACTCTGGTATCATATTAAGCTATATAACATAATAAATTATTACAATTATTACGTTGAAATATATTAATCACCTATATTAATATTTTAAATTTTTAAATAGATCATATTTTCATTTATGAAAATAAGGAAGCAGGAGTGGAACTATTAAGGGATTTGGAAAATTCTGATCCCCTTAAATAATTTTTTATATTTTAAATATAGTATAAAATTATATTTATTTTGTATAAAATTAATATTTATTTATCATTGACCCTATTAATAAATAGAAAGTAAATTAAATGATACAAAAGTATTCATTTAAAATTAAATCATATACAAATTTTTGTATTTGAATTTTAATCTTTCAAGAATTAAGTTGTGAGTACTTCGTCCCTGTGGCAATGTATTAATTACATGTTAAATGTTATAACATAATCTAAAAAGTTTATGTTTTATATATAGAAACATGAATCGAATTCATAATAAAATATTCTATATAATTAAGATGTTATTACCTAAGACTTTCAAGTAGATGTTGGGAATCCTAGTCTTTGGTAACAGTAAGAAGATTTTGAAAAGTACTTGAATTTTCTCTTCACTTCTTGGTTTTTAAACAAATGGATGGGTTCTGTTTTGAACGAGTTTAAGGATGTTTGATTCAAGAACTTCGCTTTTAAAAAAAAAAATTGTTTTTTCCGGGAAACGATTTTCACCTATTTTGATAACAAGAGAAAATGTTAGAGAAAATGAGATGTTGAAAATTTTTTATAAAAAAAATGTATGCAATTCAAATTAAGGAAAATTGGTTTTCTTACATTTTGGTGAGCAAAAGAAAAAGTTAAAGGAAAATGCATGCATGACAGCCTTTTTTTTTTTTTTTTTCTCTTCTTCCAAACGCTCAGGTATGTTTTTACGTAAATACCTTCTTTTGAGTAAAACAGAACTTGTTTCATATAATACATAAGTGCTGACTCTACGCGATAGGATACCGGGTGAATACATGTTTTATCTGTCTCCCACCCCATTCTTTCCCTAAGAAAAGGGGTTCCACCGTCAACCTAAGTTGACTCTTTTTGGTACCCCAATTCCAAATTTATCGTGTACTTCTTGTGTTATATATATATATATATTACATAATCCATGTAGTTAGGTAAATACATAGATAATTGCTACTTGCTTCTGACTTTTTTTGTTTTTCTTTAAAAAAATTGCTTCAGCTTTTTTTTTTTTAAAAAAACCTTCAATTTTTTTAATTGGGTATGGTTAAGGGTGTAAACGGGATGGGTCTTACCCATACCCACGTGAGTCTATACCTGTTTTTAGCGGGTAAGGTTTAAATTTTATATTCGCGGACTCACACGCGTACTCGTATTTATTCTGTTATATGGGTTTCGACAGGGTGTGATGATGCTCAAACTAGTATACCAATATTAATAAAATAATAATATATATTAAATTATTTATATATGAGTTTAGGCCACCTGTCTCTCGTGGATCGACCTCTTTCTTTATTACTGGTTTTTGGGAAATTTTTATGGGCCATTTGTGATTAAAGTTTGATGCATTAATATTTAATTTTGATGTTGGCCTACTTGACTTGAAAGTGATGTCAAGGAAAAGCTTACCGGGTTGAGCTTGAGAGATCATAACGTAAGCCCATCCAATTACTTCTATATTTCGTTTTCTTCCCACTTTGTGCACAACTTGCATTGCACTGCATAGACCTATCTATGTGGCCGTGGCCTAAACCCAATTGGAGAGAGAAATTAATGTGAGTTTTTTATGTTTAGCTAAATATTCATAATTATCTTTATTTTATATGCACTTGTAATATATACTCACTTTTATATTTCTTTTGTAGGAGACAAATAGGAACAAACTGTGTCCAAAATCCAAATGCTTTGATTAATATATGGTATTGAACTAGAACTTGTGTTCTTATTGGATTAATGTACTGTGAAGATTTTGTATATATTTGAACTTTTAATCATTTCAATTAGAGATGTTAAATGATTGTATTTGTTGAAAGAAATATTGAGGACATTATGTTAATCATGTTAAAATTTTTATTTTAGGATTATATATTGTTTTATATATTTTGTTTAACAGAGAAAGAAATAAAAAAATGTAATACGGGTACGGGTATATCCATATCCTACTCTGGACTTTAAAGGGTAAGGTTTGGGTCTAGAAATTTTATACCTAAAAAGTACGAGTCCGGGTCTGAATCCAAATTCACTACAAGGGTATGAGATTGGGTCTGGTAGTATCTTGAGAGTGTAGATCCATTTAGAGCCCTAGATATGATTAGTTTTAAAAAATTAAAATTTAATTTCAATTTAGTTTTTCATTTTAGATTTATAAAATGAATCAAATTGAACAGTAATATATGATTCAAAATGGATTGATTTCCATTATGAATAAAACTAAACCAAAATCACTGAATAAATTATATGTATTTTATTGAAAAATTGACTATTTCAACTTTGGTTAGTAACTTATACAAATCAAACATATATGAATTTACTTTAGATTTCACTTTAAATAAAGGAATAGTATGAGTCGATATTGTTTAGATTAAGATAATAAAAAATAGTTAAATAATGCAAATTGAATAATTTTAAGTCTGATTTATCAATTTTAATAAAATTAATAGTGTAATTAGAGCGATGATAAGACCTCCTTTAATATCTTCTTTTTTATTAATATTTTTTTATCAAAATAAAATAAACAAACAAAATAAATTATATTTTCTCAATTAAACAATGTATGAATTTTAATTTTCTAAAATAATCATTTTCCTTTTCTCTTTTGTTCTTTTTCGTACTAAAATTCTGAAACCAAACCGGGCCTAAAACTCCATGGATTGGATATTTGCAACAACATATACTATGTATTATGAACAAATTTTCTACTTTTCTAATTAATTATGGAGTTACGTGTAGACTTCTTATACGACTCAAGCATGCGCCGTTTTCCAACTTTTAAAATTCCCCCGACCCAACTTGACCGGAATTCTCAACCATTAGTGCTACTCCCTCCTTTTTTTTTTTTCTTTACTCGTCCTTCAACATTACATTATTTAAAAAAATATAAAAATACTTTTCAAATTTTTTCCCTTATTATTATTTCTATTTATTTAAAATAATAAAAAAAATATTAAAATTTATTATTAATAAGGTGTATGATAAAAAAATTATTAAATATTACCTTAAAAGCATAATGTAATAAATAAAAAAAAAGAAATTAATAGAATATGACGAGTAAAAAAATAAAGTAAGTAATATATTACGCAGTTTATTCTTAAAAAAAAAAAAAAAAGACAGGCTTGACTAGAATCTACATTCTTTTTTACTTCAGAAAATAGTTATCTTTCCACAATGATGGAAAAGTTTCTAACCTCAGAAAATGTTTTTTATTTCTCATAAAAAAAAGTTAATCATTTCTATCATTTTTTTTCTTACATTGGAGAAGTATTTTACATTGGAGAAGTATTTTATGACAAAATATCATAAAGAAATTTAAACAGGTAAGAATTTTTTTTTAATGAATAAAGGATTATCAATTGATAATAAAACGATTAGAAGGAATACAATTAAAAAAAATCCCAAACACCCCTTTTCAATACTTAATCAAAAGAGAACCGAAAAAAATTAGGACAAATGAAAAACAACAAGAAAAATAAAAAATTGCACAGTATACTAGTTAAAGAGTCACCATTATAAGAAATTAATATTTGACAGTACTATTGAAATCTTAATTGAGTGAACAAGCAAATAGTAATGCTATATAATTAAAACACATGAGAAAAGGCCCAAATGTTCTATATAATTGAGTGAACAAGAAATTAATGATTTAAAGTTTTACCTTCTAAAAGATGTGGAAAAACTATGAGAAAAGGCCCAAATGTAGTCCAAAGAGGAGGCTGTGGAAAAAGAATAAAGTATCAAAATGTGGTCCGGATAAGTTCTTTGAAGATGTTACAGCATAAAATTTATAAACGCGCAAATATTTAGCAACTGATAAAGTAATGACTAGAAGTAAGGTTGATTGATTAAACTAAAACTAAAAATAGTTAAATATAACAATTGAAAACAAGAAATTATAATATGTAGAAAGTTTTTTATGAAGAGATTGTTGAGTCAGGATGGGTTAAGATACTTTTAATCCAGTTCATTCCTTTTCATATTTGAAGTTGATTCTTTCTTGATTAATATTAGAATTTCAAATAATAAACAAGAAAATATTTTTTAGTGAAAGATCCTAATTTTATTAATAAATTATTTATGTCTTTACGTGATTTTGAGTTTTAAAATTATAAACGTGTTTATAAAACTCTCTGTGAATCTGTATCTTTATTCAATTTCATGGTGTGTTATTATGACCTTAATCTAATTAAACATTTTACCTTTTAGCATTTAAATGAAATTTAAGAACATTAAAAAAATTGTAGAAAGCTTAAAGTTTTAAGCACAACAATAATAATAATAATAATAATTAACCAAAATTAAGATAAAATAAATAGTTTTTGTAGCAAACCAACAAACGCATAAAAATGACCTTTTGGGACATATATCTAAAGTTATAATAAACATAAGTAATTCCGTAAAGAGCATATTCTTTGTTGCCTCTTCTTTTTATAAGCAACTGAGAAAAAGTACTTTTAAAAAAAATATTTTTAAAACAATGATTTTATTATTTCTTTTGTAATAGCATCACTAAGTTACGAGCAGATATAATTAGTAAAAAACCACTCAAAAATAATTTATAATTTAAAGTAAGGTAAAAATATCTACTTTTAAATAATGAAGAATAGAGTCAAAAACTAAATTTAGAAATGGAAAAATGATTTAAACAGAGCGTGACTGAATAACCGTTACGTCTTCTCTCAGATAAAAAGGTAGAAAATAAAGAAATTCAGACGTTTCCTCTTGATCCATATTAGAAGACAAGTGTAAAGTACATATCCAGTATCATGTCCAATTGATGAGATGTACGTTCTAATGAAATACATGAAAGATATTGTGAGGGTTTGAAAATAACACTAAATAATAGAACAATTAGAATCACCTTTTATTAAAGAAGTTTGTAAGAATAAATAATGAGAAAATTATAAATGAATGGTGAAGCATTATAGGCGTATTTTTGTTAGTATAAAATGTAATAAAACATATAAATAAAACTACACGTAAAAGAGCAATAATGGATAATGCACGAAATCACAAGACTACAAGGCTGAAGCGCGATATCGCTCTATTTAAGGAGATTCGAGCCTTTTATCGTAAATAGATATAAACTCTCTAACCGATAAAGCAGAGAATAACCTTAACAAAAGATGTTTAAGAATTAATACTTAACCTTAGAAGGCTCGATAGAAGGCTTAACAAAATCTATCTACCATCTTAACAAAACCTTAGCCTTCTATTATACAATATTAACAAAAGATTTCAAAGTCTAGTAAACAATGCATATATATAGGCTTAACAAAATCTTTAAGAAGATATATAACTCTTCAATCATCTTCTACTCATTATTAAGTTCATTGTACAGACATAATTAACAAATTCGCATATATTCATCAAATATTGTACATAATTCACATACATTCATCAAACATGTACATGTGTGTTGATTGAATATTAAAATGTACCAACATTCCCTCACTCATTTTGATATTAATGCATGAATGCATATGATAGTTCAAGAAAGAGAGAACAACAGTTCAAGATGAACTATTATGCTTAATGAAGGTGGTGCTTTGCATAGAACCTCCACATAGTGAGACAACAATTTTTACTCCAGAGTTAATAGTATGCTTAGCATTAAACTTGACTACATTAAGGGAAAAGAAACGGTTGCACACACATAATAATCTAGGTGTTAAAACTTTAAGCTTACTTAGCCAGTACGTCCTCGTTTTCATGATTTTTTTTTAGAATAGCCCCATTCTCATAGAAAGTAGCCTCACTTTCACACTCATATAGTTGAAATCTAACAAGAGTGCTCATGTAACTATAAACCCTACCCATAAAAAGTTATAGAATATCATTAAGAGTTTTACAAAATCAACTATCCAAAGGTTACAAGATAATGCACTTACATCATAGAAATGGATATCGTAATTATACATTCATTATGTTCACCATATGATTCATTTTCCCCTTTGGACCTAATTACAGGATCTCTAGTCCTTAGGTTTGGTATTTATTTATGCTTTTTCAGACCTTTTTAACACAACCAATAATGATGATTTGAAATATTAAAGTTTTCAAGCAATCTTTAAGTAATTTCCCAAGAACTTTAGTTCTTTAACAATAGGGAATCATAATCAAAACAAATATAGGATCTATAAACCACAAAGAATCTCACATGTGTTTTTCAATTAACACATTTATAGATATGGAGGTCACTTTTAGTACATAAGCTAACCCCCACTATTACTATATTTAAATAAGATATTCTCTTAATTTTTTAAGGGATATCTCTCTTCATTAAAAATAATAAAGGATCACCTTTATAAATATCCTAAATTTCATTATGAACCTTTCCATACCTTACATACATGAGGAACATAAAATTATTGAGGTAAGTCTCATAAATATTCCATTGAGAGATTAAAACATTCTCATAAACTCTTTCTTTCATCAAACTAATTTTCTCTTCCAAACAAATAGGAATACAATGAAAAACAAGAGTAAATGCATTAAACAAGTACGACATTCATTAGAATGAGTAGTTTTTTTTTTCCTTTTCATCACAACATCTCATTAATTTTTTTTTTTCAATTCGATCATGTCAATATATCTTAAAATTCAATATGACATACATACATCATGAGAGACATATATAATTCTAACATGTTCTTGCAAAGAACACTTCATCCTTCATCTATATGCACAATATGAAATAGTAGATGTGAAGCTTGAATGGCTTGTTAAAATATCCAAATTAATCGACAGTCTTCTCATGTGCAATCCATTTCTCTTGGAATCTCCTTAAAATTATTAGTTTAAATGTAATAAAACATGTAAATAAAACTTACCCATAAAAGAGGAATAATGGATAATGCACGAAATGACAATACTACGAGGCTGAGACACTGATAAGTAGCTTTCTTTAAGGAGATTCAAACCTTGTACAGTAGATAGATATAAATTCTCTAAACGATGCAGCAGAGAATAACCTTCTTACTCGTCTCCTCCAAGATACAACAACCCAACAATCTCTTTGTGTACCTTGTATTAATTCTACACAAATTACTCAAACTCAAGCTTCACCAAAAGAATACCTTTTCTTCTACTAAAATTCTCTCCCAATGTGTATAACTATACGAATAAGGACATGAACATGTTATGATAAAACATATGTTCCTTAACGACTAGTAAACAATACATATATATAGGCTTAACAAATTCTTAAAGAAGATGTATAACTCTTTAATCATCTTTTATTCATTATTAGTCAACAAATTCACATACATTCATCAAACATTGTATACTTATGTACCTTGAACATTAAAATGTTCCAACAGTTTTAACAATGTACTTAAGAACATATTTTCCCCCACTATATTGCAAAACAAGGTTTGGAATGACAAAGTGACTCTAAGATATAAAAAAAAAAGCATAAGAACATACAATATTTGCAATTGATTGGATATTCTTTAAGAATTTATGAATGCTAAAAAATTAATGATACAAACTTTATAGAACGTCACATATTTATAAATATTTACGGACAAGTTTGATGGGAAAAATATGAATCACAACTATTAAGTTTGAAATAAGTTTGTAACTATTCACCAAGAATTAGCTTGAAACAATGTATGTAGTTATTCACTAAGAGCTAGCTTGAAATATATGCTTGTAGCTATTCACCAAGATTTAGCTTGAAATAAAATTTTCCCAACTTATGTTTCATCTTATAAACTAAAGATTTCAACATTCCCCCACTTAGTTTATGATGTAAAAAAATAATAAAACATGAGAATCATGTATAAGAAGTGGTAACTTTCGTCTTAAACCAACCCATAGTGAAATTAAGTCACCAGAACTAGCTAAGTTGTTGGTGAATCATTGCTTAAACCAATACTTAAGCTAGAATAGACTTAATCTTACACACATGACTACTCACATCGTTCCTTATAAGTCACACTACAATTTAGCACTATTACTGGTCATGTGTTCATCCAAGATTCTTGATCGTTTACAAGAGATAACCTCAAACTCTTGCTAGAAGCGGCACTACTTTTATGATAAAATAGATGATTTATTCCAGTTTGTTACTTAATTGTAATAAAAAACTAAGGAATAATTTCATTAACAGATAGCTCTCAACCTGCTCACTTAAGAGTAACGTAATATGCCAATACTTGGAATGGAGTACACAATAATTTTGGTGCTCACAATTACAAAACAACTAGTTGTTACCCATTAAACTTTTTAATCTAGTAGTAGTACTAGAAGAAGGTTGGATTTCCATTGTTTTGTAAATTAGATACAAGGGTCTAATCTCATTCCGAATGTTGTAAAAGCCATTAACTCTCTGGAAAGAGATTTAGTGAACGAATCTGCTAATTTTTTGTGAGTTCTAACAAAGACAACTGAGACAACATCATTATTTAACATTTCCCTAATATAAGTATGTCTTAAAGCTTATATGTAGATTCACCATTATACACTTTGTTCAATGCTCTAGTCATTCTAGCTTCACTATTTCAATATAAGGTAATAGATGGCATAGGTTTAGGCCAAATATCAAGATCTAGCAAAAGATCCCTTAGCCACTCCGCTTCCTTACGTACAAGCTAAAGCTAGTGCTATGAAGTTTGATTCCATATTGGAATGAGTTATAATTGTCTGTTTCTTTGACGCATAAAGCACCACCACCTAGCAAGAACACCTAACCACTTATCGGTTTTTGCTCAGTAATGTTAGACATCTAGCTGGCATCAATAAAACCCTCAAGAATACTAGGAAATGTATTATAGTATAGAGTCTTAAGTATTTAGTTTTTTTAAGATATTTCAAGACTCTAGTAATAACTTTCTAATGCTCTTTACTTAAATAATTTGTATACCTAGCAAGTCTACACACTACATAAGAAATATCAGCCCTTGTACAAGACATTGCATACATGATACTTCCAACTACATAGCAGACTCTAGTTGTGTAATTAGACTGCCTTTGTTATTACAAAGCTTAGAGTTAGGATCAAAAGGAGTAGCAGTTTCTTTCATATTCAAATGTTGATACTTCTTTAGTATCTTATCAACATAATGTGATTGAGAAGCACAAAACCTTCCATTATGGTTCCTAACCTTTATCCCTAAAATAGTATCTACTTCACCTAGATCTTTCACCTTGAACAAAGTATCATAAATAGAAAATAAAGCCAATATTTCTCTAATTGAAGCAATCCTAACCACCGGTGCATATGCTAAAAAAATCAGTTCATTGACCGGCCATTCGATCGGTAATCAGTCGGTAAATAGAACTTGCCGACTGAATACTGACAGGTCAAGGTCGGTCAGTGGAAATTGGTCGGTAACTTCTGGGACATTTTTTCATCGGTCGGTAATTTGTTTTCTAAAATTAAAAAAATAAGAAAGAGCTAACCCATCTCAAACCCAAAATCGACCCGACCCGCGACAGCCTTGAATACATATATTTGAGATTTTGCCTTGGAAGAGGTTTAACCTTGTGACCTTCAAGTTGGAAGTCTTAGTTCTAACTACTTGCTCTATTAAAGTTGTTGTGCAACTTGTGCACTATTATATATATATATTTTTATATATATTAAATTTAAAAATATAAAAATATATAATTACCCATCGAAATTACTAATCGATTATCGACTGAATTTGAAATCAGTTAGTAATTTTTCAGAATTACCGACATAATTTCTTTATGTCGGAAATTGGTTGATAATTACTAACAGAAATCAGTCCCTCAGTAATTTTGTTCGATATAATATTTTTCTAGTGGTGATATGTATTGAAATACTCAATTACTTCTTTTTTCTTAAAACCTTTTGCAATGAGTCTAGCCTTGTAAGTAAGTATAGTTTGCTCTAGTATATTTCCTTTGAAATACTCATTGCAACTAATAGGTTTAGAACCTTGAGGCAAGTCAACTCAGACCCAAGTATTATTGAATAATATAGCCAATTTCATCATTGACAGCTACCTCGCAAAAAGCAGCATCTCTAGAAATTATAGCTTTCTTTTTAGCTCTTTGAATCTTCCTCTACTCTAAGCAAAATAGAAATTTTCTAAGTAGGGAATCCCTGTTTCCTTGAACAAGGAAGACAATAGCCTGTGAAGATATGAAATCTGAAGGTAATTGTTTCTCTTTTCTTTGCCTTTGACTTCTCCTTGATTCAATAGAAGAGTCATTTTCCATGCTTTTCAGTTCACTTAAGGAACTACTAGGAATTACCACATCTTGAAAAGAGTTAGGTTCAAAAAATGAATCACTACTTAGAATCTTGAAGAAGCAATTCTCAAATGATTGCAATTTTCTTGATTCTACTATTACATTGAAATCAACATTTAGTAGCCTATAACCCTTAGAATTTTCATCATAACCTACAAACTTGCTTTTAAGTGCTCTAGATCCTAACTTTGTTTGTTTATTATCTGGGACTCTATAGTAGGCCATGCACCCTAAAACTATAACATAATTCAAGTTTAGTTTCCTACCTTTCCAAATTTCATAAGGTGAAATTAACTTCAGCTTTTAAAGAAGGAATTCTATTATGAATGTGACAAGAAGCCAACGAAGCCTCATCACATAAATTTTTTTGTAAGCCATAACTTAACAACATTTCATTCCCAATATCTTGCAATATCCTGTTTTTGCTAAGCCATTTTGCTGTAGAACATAAGGTTCATTAGCTTGATGTACAATGCCATTTGCTTCACAAAATTTTGAGAATTCACATGAAAAGTACTCATCTCCTCTATCACTTCTCTAAATGTTAATTTTCCTACTTAATTAATTTGTTTTTAGTAGATAATCATGCACAAATCTTGAGCAATCATCTGTAAAAGTGACAAAGTATTTCTTACCTTCCCTAGTCTTAAAAACCATTAATTTCACATACATGTGAAGGCAGTAATTCAAGCAATGATGTATTTCTTTCAACTTTAGGAAATGGCAATTTTCTAATCTTAGCTTGTACACAAGTTTCACATTATTTTTCTAAGTCACTTAAGTTACTTAGGCCATTTTTAGACATATGAAAAATCACTTTATGATTAACCAGTCCTAAATCTTCGATGCCAAAGAAAATAAGAAGACTTAATAGAATAAATAGAAAAATTATTTATCTTATTGATACTCAACTTGAACATACCATTAAAAAATTACTCTTCCCTACAAAAATGACATTTTTTGACAACATTACATTATCTGATTCTAGTACAGCTTTCAATCCCTTTTTATTAAGGATATCAGCAGATACAAGATTTCTAACAACACTAGAAACATGAAGTACATTAGTGAGAACTAGTTTCTTACCCATACTGAATGCATGTGAACTAGTTTCTTGTTCTAAGTGAACTGTAATTGCACTTCTCCTTTGCCATGAGCTTTTCCCTTACACCATTAGCCATTACCACTTCATATGTTTCAAGAAAAACATAATTCTTGAATTAATCCTTGTCATTGCACACATGTATAGTAGCCCCAGAATCAAACCACCACTCTTTGAAGAAAGTGGTGTAGCTATGTTCAACTCAGTCACGGTTCCAAGCGACAAAACTGGCATAACTGGTGCACCATGCATCTGTCACAAGATTTGCACTTGGGATGTTTATTTTTTACTTCTAGTTAAATCTAGAACCAGCCTTATAATGACCCTTTTTACAACAATTTTAACACTTTCTGTTTTTCTTATTGATATTAGAACTGCGGGTTTCTTCCTCTTATTTCCACTAGTTTTATTTCCAGCCACAACATTAACTTTTGAATCCCTTCCAATTTTCAGCTTTTGAAGAAATGTAGTAGCTTATTTAATTCTCAAATGCTTCAAAACACTAGACACAATTAAATTCTCTGAAGTATATGACAACATTTTTTATGATCATTCCAAGATTGAGGCAATTTGGCAATAATCGCCCCAACATGAAAGGATTCCAATATTTCAACACCAATGTCTTTCAGTTTTAAAACGATAATGAAACTTATCTGAGCCTTCCTTTTCTGTGGCCTATTCCCTTTCAATTGTAGTTCAAATCTCCCTTAGGCTGGTAACATTTGTGAAAAGATCATACACCAACTTAGAACGATTGTTGAGAACGTGACTATGACAAATTATCTCGTCCTCCTCACAATTGATCCTTTTTTTCTTGATCTCCTCAGACTCTCCTTCTTCTGGTGGTGGAATCTCCTCCAAATTGGGGCTAAAACATAAACTACTTTTAATGCGGCAAGAAAGAAGATTAACTTTTCCTTTCAACGATTTATGTTTATACATCCATCAAGAGCATCCAACTTCGGAAAGTCTTGATTCATCATTTTGATGATAGACTCTTGCCTTGATTCCATGAAAATTATCAGTCTTAAGATTGAAAGATATTGAGAGGGTTTGGAAATAACAAAAAAGTAATAGAACAAGAATCAAGATAAATTTTTAGTGAAGAAGTTTGTAAGAATAAACAATGGGGAAATTACGACAAAATGGTGAAGCATTGTAGGCGTGTTTTAATACTATACTTGAGACATTATTTTCTCCCACTATATTGTAAAATAAGGTTTGGAATGTCAAAGTGTCCCTAAGATATAAAGAAAGTACAAGAACATACAATATGCAATTGATTGAATATTATTTAAGAATGTAGGAATGCTAAAAAAACTAATCATAAAAACTTTGTAGAATATCACATACTTATAGATATTCATTAACAAGTTTGATGGGAAGATATGAGTCACAACTATTAAGTTTGAAACAAAGTTTGTAGCTATTCACCAAGGGTTTGTTTGAAACAAGTATATAGATAGCTATTCACCAACAGTTAACTTGAAACATATGTTTGTAGCTATCTACCAAGAGTTAACTTGAAACAAAATTTTCTCAACTTATGTTTTACCTCATAAACTAAAGATTTCAACAATACATTCTGAAGAAACCTAACAAAGGCCGCGGATCGAAGGACATCCAGTTGATGCTTCTTTTGTCTATTATGTTTCAGTTTTTCTTTAATTTGTAACTCCTCCAATTTCAAATAAAATATAAATAAGTTATTTGTTCTAATTAAATTCAACTTACACTAGAATTTATATAGAACAAGTGTAAAATTTATGAGAAAAAATTAGTGTAAATATCAATACATCAAGTGAGTGGAAAGTGTTACTATAAAGGGTGAAAAACCTTAGGGGGGGGTGAATAAGGTTTTTTGGCTAATTTAAAAACTTCTTTTGTATGATTAAAAAGATAAACCTTCAACTTGTTTGTGAAAGATTTCTAAAAACTCTTTTTTAATAGGAATCCACACAAAACACAATCTAATACTATTGGCAATTAAGAAAGGAATAGGCACAGCAATTTATAGTGGTTCACTCTCTCAAAGAGTTACATCTACTACCTTGAGACTCAACCCAAGGATTTCACAAATTCACTAACTTTAAAGAAGGTTACACAGCTACACAATGAGGTTCACCCTTCAAGGGTTTTACACCAAAACCTCAAGCACAACAATACAACTAGTTAATCAAAGGATCACCCAAAGGGTTTTCCACAAACCTTTGATCACAATAAAAGAATAGAAAGAGTTAGGAACAATTTTACCAATTTAGCTTGTGAAGAGGAAGATTACAACTCAATGGTATACTTCTACAAGCACCTCTCTTCTTCTTCTTTGATGGATGATCAACAATGAAGCTCAAGAAGATTTTTGTTTGGGATTGACAATGATTTGTAATAAAATGTATTTTTGAAGCTCTTTAAATGTCTTGACTGTTCTCAATGAATAATTCCCAAACTTGTATGTTTTATGGCTGAAAATCAAGTGTTCATATAGAGTTTTGAAGTACAAGACCGTTGCCTTTAGACAATAGCCGTTATTTTTCAGAAATGATAGAAGCATTCTGTGCAACGGTAAAATTTGTACTGATGAATGACAAAAACCGGACGACCGGTTCTCGAAAACGGATCTGCGGTTTTTTAAAACGAAAAGATTCGGACTTGGAAAGCGGATTGCCGAATTTTAATATATAGAAAATCGGATCTGCGGTTTTAAAAACCGGATGACCGAGTTTTTGAACAGAAAGATTCGGACTTGATTTTTCGAAAAACGGATTGCCGAATTTTTACTTTGGAAAAAACGGACGACCGGTTCTAAAATCGGATCGCCGAATTTCGATTTTCCTCAACCAAGTTTTTTTTTAAACAAAAACTTTCTTCCAAGTTTCAAAGGCATTCTTGACAATTATTTTAAAGAGAAGAAAAACTTTCCAAAACATCTTCAGTCAAGAATACTTGGATTTTATCAAAAGATTATATTTTAGAAAATCATAAGAAGAGCTTCATGTATGATCAATTGATCAAAGACTAAGACTAGGGAGTTTTACAAGATAGTACCTAGTTCATAAATACAATGTCTTCAATGATGGCTTGATCTCTTCTTCTTTATTTTGCCCTCATCAACAAGATCTTTTGCTTGAGAATTTGAGACTTCACATGTTCTTCTTTTGTTCTATGAAGGGTTAGCTAACATACTCACACAAGCATATGTTAATCATAATCAAAACACAAGTAATAATGCCCTTAGGGCTAACAATCTCCCCCTTTTTGATTATGACAAACACATATGCAAGAAGAACAAAAGAACAAGAGTAAAGTATGGTGATGCATCAAAATATCAAAAAGTGCAAAGCATAACAATCACCAAGAAGATAATTCCCCCTTGCATCAATAATCATTGTAAACAATTTATAGGCATCATCAATAAACAATATTAACAAAATTTCAAAATTTCTCCCCCTTACATCATGCACTATTCTCTCCCCCTTTTGTCATAAATCAAAAAGTTTTTAGGAGAGAAGTACCAAGGGATCATAGAAGAGGTGGTAGTAGGACTTTTAACAGTAAAGTATCATCATGAAGTCCATAATAAGAAGAGCCTAAAAAATGCAACAAACAGATTATTTAGGAGTTAGGAATACCACATAAAAGAAAATTTGGAATAGAAATAAGCAAGTTAAAACCATATCATTAAAAATGAAAAACAGAAGTTTGAAAAGAGTTTCGAACAAAACAGGAGAAAGAAGGGTTTATAAGAAAAAATCTCAATCATCTCTATCTCCTCCTCCTTGCTCGAGTCTCTTAACCATTCTTGTGTGTCGGTCATCTTTTGGTCCAAGGCATCAATTTTCCCATCCAAAGCCTCAAAGCGACCGTCAAATGCATCAAATCGGGTGTTCATTGATGTTTGGAGAGAGACTATCATATCCATTAGCTGACTCATGCTTCCTGAAGATGAGCCTTCTTCGGTTCTTTCTTGTCGTTTCTTTTGTCTCGTTTCTCTCCTTTGTATTTCTGCCTCTGTTTCTTCATCACTATCTTCTTCTTCTATATGCATATCCTCTGGATCATCATCATCATCTTCCTCATCACTGTCATCAATATCTTGTCCACCTCGGATGTAAATCCCAGCTTCGTCTTTTTCAAACCCCATTCTCTTGAAGGTTTGCTGAGTGTATATCTTGCCAGGTCCAATATGATTACCCATCCCAACCAAATTGATCACAAAGTGTTGGAGGATTTTATTGATAAAGCAACCATACGGCAAGCATTTCATTTGGGAAGATTTTGCAGCTAGCATATGTTCTATAGCCATAAAGCAAAAATTCATTCTCCTTTTCTCATGCAAGGCTAGCATCACAAATGCATGCATGTTGGTGATAGAGGATTTATGCCCAACATTTGGAATGATGATGTTAGATATCATGTGATGAAGCACTCTCCCATATGCATCCAGTTTATTAACATTTCTATCATCATGCCTTTTCAATATCTCTCCCTTCGTGAAAATTTCTGCAAAACGTTTTTCACTGTATAAATTTTGATCATAGCACTTTTTGTTCTTTGTGTAAAATCTGATACCATCTTGAGGGGTATCCAAAATGACATTCAGTAGTCTATCATCAAATGCTATATCCCTTCCCCCAATTCTAGTCCCTATCCATTGATGTGAGATGTTATCCACCTTTTCAATTCTACCTTTGTGGAGATTAGCATAGAATTCATAGATCATGTCCACATAATACAGTTCATTCACAATCAATAGAGGTATCCAACCAATTATTTCAAAGAGATTAGGAATAACCTCCATACCTTGCATATCATCCAAGTCCACCCTATGACCCGGAGCAATTTTTCGGTGATTCCTAGTCCACTCTTCGAATCTAGCAGCTTCCCTTACTGAGATAAACCTTTCTGGAACTCTAGAAACCCTAGCAGCAGCAGTGGCAGCCCCAGTTCCAGCAGGTACTCTTTTTCCTTTCCCTTTTCCTCTACTGGTGCCTCCTTCTTCAAGATTTTGCCCTGAACCAACTTGGGCATTCTTTGATTTGACCATTTTTGAACAATTTCGAGAGTAGGGTTTGGAGAGGAGATGAAGGGTTTCGGAGATTGGTAGATAGTAATTAGAGAGAAAAATAGATTCTTTGCAGTAACAGGAGATGAATTTGAAGAGAAATAAGTAGAAGATTGAAAACCGGAACAAGAAATCGGACGGGTCTTGTGAGTGGTGGTGTTTTCAGTCGAGAGAGTGAGAGAGAGTTTGGAGAAGAATGTGAGGAGTTAAAAGAAAATCTGATTTTTAAAATGCAGTCCCGACCTAATTTGAGGAATTCGGTCGACCGTTTGTTAAAACCGGTCTTTCGGTTTCAGGATTTTCTAAAAATCGGACGTCCGAGTTTTGGTGTAGGCGTCTGGTTTGAGAGTCCGAATATCTCTGGAATTTTTTGAAAGAAGAAGTATGAGTCCGGTTTTAAAACCGGACGTCCTAATTTTAAAATAGGAGTCCGAATTTTTTTGAAACATCAGCAAGTCAGAAAATACGGAAAAGGCAAATACAAGCAACACACATTATTCATTAAATCTCCCTATACCAAGTAATTTTCTTAAATAGCAAAAACGATCTTCTGAAAGAGGTTTTGTAAAAATATTGGCAATTTGATCGTCAGTGCAAATATACTCTAAAGATACATCACCTTTAGCAACATGATCTCTAATGAAGTGATGTTTGATTTCAATATGTTTTGTTTTTGAATGCTGCACAGGATTTATGGAAATATTTATGGCACTAGTGTTATCACACAAGATAGGTATGCACTTAAAAGAAACACCGAAATCAATTAAAGTGTGTTTCATCCAAAGTACCTGAGCAAAACAACAACCAGCTGCGATGTATTCCGCTTCGGCGGTTGATAGAGACACGCACGATTGTTTCTTGCTGTACCAAGATACTAAGCAACCTCCCAAGAATTGGCAATTTCCACTTGTACTCTTCCTTTCTACCTTACATCCGGCGTAGTCCGCATCAGTGTAGGCGATAAGATCAAAACAGGATTGTTTAGAGTACCACAAGCCATAATCATATGATGAAATTAAGTATCTCAAAATACGTTTTACATCTATTAAGTGAGATTCCTTGGGGCATGCTTGGAATCTAGCACACAAACATACCTGCAAACATGATATCCGGCCTACTAGTTTGTTAAATAAAGTAAACTACCGATCATACCTCTATAAGTCTTTTTCATCAACACTTTTACCTTTTTCATCTTTGTCAAGCTTCAATGACGAGCTCATAGGGGTACCGATACCTTTTGCATTGCTCATCCCAAATCTTTTGAGAAGCTCTTTGGTGTACTTCTCTTGATTGATGAAGATTCCATCTTTAGTTTGCTTGATTTGGAGGCCGAGAAAGTACGTCAATTCTCCCATCATGCTCATTTCAAATTCTTTTTGCATGAGTGAGGCAAATTCTTCACATAAAGAGATATTAGTAGCACCAAAAATGATGTCATCAACATATATTTGGACAAGAAGAAGATCATTGTTACAAGAGGTTTTTGTAAAAAGAGTGGTGTCCACAACACCTCTTGAAAAATTATTTGAAAGAAGAAAACCACTTAATTTTTCATACCAAGCCCTTGGGGCTTGTTTTAAACCATAGAGAGCTTTTGAGAGTTTGAAAACATAATTTGGAAATTTTTCATGTACAAAACCGGGAGGTTGTTCAACATAAACTTCCTCCTCAATATCACCATTTAGAAAGGCACTTTTAACATCCATTTGAAAGAGTTTGAATCCTTTAAAACAAGCAAAAGCTAAAAGCATCCTAATAGATTCAAGTCTAGCAACTGGAGCAAAAGTTTGATCAAAGTCTATGCCCTCTTCTTGATTGAATCCTTGGGCAACAAGTCTAGCTTTGTTCGAAAAACCCATTTTGTGCCAATTGTGGGGTCATTATGTGGTCTAGGGACTAAAGTCCAAACTTTGTTTCTTTCAAATTGATTTAGTTCTTCTTGCATAGCAATAATCCAAAACTCATCGCATAAAGCATCCTCAATAAACTTAGGCTCAATTTGTGATAATAAGGCAAAGTTATCGATAAAATACCTTCTTGTTCTTACCCCTTGAGATACATCGCCAATAATTTCATCTTTGGAGTGTCCTTTTGGATATATCACCTCTTGAGGAAGATTTTGAGTTTCTTGTTCGTTTCCTTGTTTTTCCTCAATCTCTTCTTCCTCCATAGCATGCTCTTCCATTGCTTGATTGTACAATGGTTGGTTACTTTGAGTGTTATCTATGTCATCATCATCATTAACTTTCTTGTCGAAAACGTTAGTTTCATCAAAATTAACATGAATGGACTCTTCAACACACAAGGTTCTTTTGTTGAAAACTCTAAAAGCCTTTTTGTTTGAAGAATAACCAAGAAAAATTCCCTCATCGGATTTTCGATCAAATTTTCCAAGATTGTCCTTGGTGTTTAGAATAAAGCATTTGCATTCAAAAACTTTAAAATAACCAATTGAGGGGGTTTTATTAAAAATGAGTTCAAAGGGAGTTTTCTTTAATGAAGGTCTCAAGATAACACGATTCATAATGTAGCATGCGGTGTTAACGGCCTTGGCCCAAAAATATTTAGGAAGGGAGTTTTCACAAAGCATAGATCTTGCCATTTCTTGTAACGTACGATTTTTCCTCTCCACAACACCATTTTGTTGTGGGGTTTTAGCGGCCGAAAAATTGTGTGTTATGCCAAAATCATCACAAAGTTTTGTAAAATCTTGATTGTTAAATTCTCTCCCATTATCACTTCTCATAGAGATCAATTTATAATCAAGGGAGGTTTGAATTCTTTTAAAAAGTTTAACAAACTCATGAAAAGCTTCATCTTTTTGACTCAAAAACAAAGTCCAAGTAAATCTAGAGAAATCGTCAACAATTACAAAAACATACCTCTTACCACCGAGACTAGTAGTCCTCATTGGTCCAAAGAAGTCCATGTGAACAAGTTCCAAAGGTTTTGAAGTTGAAATCATTTTCTTTGGTTTAAAAGAAGTCTTGATTTGTTTTCCAAATTGACAAGCATCACAAAGTTTAGTTTTCTCAAAATGAAGTTTTGGTAGGCCTCTAACAAGTTCTTTTGAAGATAGTTGGTTTAATAAATCCATACTAACGTGACCAAGTCTTCTATGCCACAAAAATACATCATTATCATGAACCGAGAGACACTTCAAGTTTTGGGAAAGAAAATCTTCAAGATGAAAGACATATACGTTTCCAACTCTTTTAGCAACAAAAATAGTTTTGTTTTCATGTTTATCAATGATAGAGCAAGAATCACTTTCAAAAACAACCTTTTTTCCACTATCACATAATTGACTAATACTAAGCAAATTGAATTTAAGACCATCAATTAGAAGAACATCCTTAATAAGAGAGGAAGAATTGTTACCAATGTTCCCTATACCAATGATTTTTCCTTTGTTCTTATCTCCAAAAGTTACAAATCCACTTTCGGTTTCTTTGAGATTGCTCATAAGTGATGAATCCCTGGTCATGTGCCTTGAGCATCCGCTATCCAAGTACCACGTAGATGGCCTTGATTTGTGTTCCTACAAAAGAGGAAGTAGAAATGATTTTTGGTACCCACATCTTTTTGGGTCCATGGATGTTAGTTTGGTTTTCTTTGATTTTCCAAATGGTTTTCACTCCTCTTTCAATCTTTTTCTTTATAAAACACTTTGTGGCTTTATGACCACTCTGTTCACAATAGGTGCAACAAAGGTGTGAGTGAGATGATGAAGCCTTTACAAACCGTGTTTGTTTTGAGAAATTATTGGAATAAGTATATCCAATACCATTTTTATCAAAAGGTGATCTTTGAGAGCCAAGAAGTTTTTCAAAGTTTTCTTTTCCTTTTGTGAATTTTTCAACACATAGAGTGAGATCACTCACCTTTTTCCTTAAGACATCATAATCAATCAAACATTTTTCAAGAAAGGAAATCTTTTCACAAAGGTTTTTGTTTTCTAAAAAAAGTTTTTGAAAGTCATCATTTGAGCTCTCTTTTTCTTTCTTCAAGACTTCCAAGGATTCAAGAATGGCTTTATTTTCACAAATGAGTCTTGAATTTTCATCCAACAAAAATTGAGTTTTGCTTTTCAACTCTTTGTTTCGTTTGGTAACCTTTTTTGCACTCATCATACATTTCAATAAGCATTGTGCTAGGATCAACATCACAATCATCATCAAGAATACTAGAAGAGTTAGGAAGTGAAGATTGTACCTCATTTTCTAGTGCCATGAAGCATATGTTGGCATTTTCTTCTTCTTCATTTTCACTTGAGTCTTGATCCCAAGTTCAAATTAGACCTTTGCCTTTCTTCTTCTTCTTCAATGCCTCAAGCTTGGCTTCTAAAGCTCCTCTTTCCTTTTCAAGGGCCTTGGGACAATCGGCTATAAGATGATCGGTACTATTGCATTCAAAACATCTAGCTTTGAAGAGTGATGAGCTTTGACCTCCTTTCTTGAGTGGAGGTTTCTTCCCTCTATTGTTGAAACCTTTCTTGTAGAATCTTTTGAATTTTCTCATTATTAATGCCATTTCCTCATCATCATCAACCTCATCTTCATTGTTTGATGAGTACGGTTGATCATCTTCATTTTCCTTGAGTGCAATGCCTTTTCTTCCCTTTTCTTCATCTTCTATTTCATTCAATCTTTTTATTTTCATTTCACAGTTAAGAAGTGACCCTATGAGTTCTTCAATCGGGAGTAGTCTCAAATCCTTTGATTTTTCAATAGCTAGCGTTTTTGGTTGCCAAGCTTTTGGAAGTACATCAAGAATTTTTCTATTTGCTTCCCCTCTTGAGTACTCCTTCCCATATGCCTTAAGGCCATTTGTAATGTTGGTGAACCTTGTGAACATGTCACTAATGCTCTCATTTTGTTTCATCATAAATAACTCATAGTCTCTCACCAACATAGCCAACTTTGATTCTTTTACTTGATTTGTTCCTTCGTGAGTGACTTCAAGTAACTTCCACATTTCATGAGCCGAATCGCATCCGCTCACTCTATTGTATTCGCTTGCATCTAAGGCACAACTTAGAATATTCATAGCTTGGAAGTTTAGAGTCATCTTCCTTGAGTCGAATTCATCAAATTCTTCAATCTTCTTGGCTACCCCATTTATTTTGGAATGTAAGGACCTTTCTCTACAATACTCCACAAGTCAAAGTTAATAGAACATATATATATATATTTTAATTCGAGACTTCCAAAAAGTATAGTTAGTTCCATTAAAGAGAGGAGGTCTATTTGTAGAAGAGCCTTCTACATAAGGTAAACTAGAATTATTAGCCATAGTAAAAAGAAGATCTATTGCTTCAAGGGTGTAAGTCCTTTTTTAAGAAGCCCTGCTCTGATACCAATTGAAAAACCTTAGAGGGGGGGTGAATAAGGTTTTTGGCTAATTTAAAAACTTCTTTTGTATGATTAAAAAGATAAACCTCCAACTTGTTTGTGAAAGATTTCTAAAAACTCTTTTTTAATAGGAATCCACACAAAACACAATCTAATAGTATTGGCAATTAAGAAAGGAATAGGCACAGCAATTTATAGTGGTTCACTCTCTCAAAGAGTTACATCCACTACCTTGAGACTCAACCCAAGGATTTCACAAATTCACTAACTTTAAAGAAGGTTACACAGCTACACAATGAGGTTCACCCTTCAAGGGTTTTACACCAAAACCTCAAGCACAACAATACAACTAGTTAATCAAAGGATCACCCAAAGGGTTTTCCACAAACCTTTGATCACAATAAAAGAATACAAAGAGTTAGGGACAATGTTACCAATTTAGCTTGTGAAGAGGAAGATTACAACTCAATGGTATACTTCTACAAGCACCTCTTTTCTTCTTCTTTGATGGATGATCAACAATGAAGCTCAAGAAGATTTTTGTTTGGGATTGAAAATGATTTGTAATAAAATGTATTTTTGAAGCTCTTTAAATGTCTTGAATATTCTCAGTGAATAATTCCCAAACTTGTATGTTTTATGGCTGAAAATCAAGTGTTTATATAGAGTTTTGAAGTACAAGACCGTTGCCTTTAGACAATAGCCGTTATTTTTCAGAAATGATAGAAGCATTCTGTGCAACGGTAAAATTTGTACAGTAACAGCAAAAACCGGACGACCGGTTCTCGAAAAGCGGATTGCCGAGTTTTTTAAAAGCAGAAAGATTCGGACTTGAAAAATGGGACTGCCGAATTTTGATATATAGAAAATCGGATCGCGGTTTTAAAAACCGGATGACCGAGTTTTTGAAACAGAAAGATTCGGACTTGATTTTCTGAAAAACGGACTGCCGAATTTTTACTTTGGAAAAAACGGACGACCGGTTCTAAAATCGGACTGCCGAATTTCTGATTTTCCTTAGCCAAGTTTTTTTTTAAACAAAAACTTTCTTCCAAGTTTCAAAGGCATTCTTGACAATTATTTTAAAGAGAAGAAAAACTTTCCAAAACATCTTCAGTCAAGAATACTTGGATTTTATCAAAAGATTATATTTTAGAAAATCATAAGAAGAGCTTCATGTATGATCAATTGATCAAAGACTAAGACTAGGGAGTTTTACAAGATAGTACCTAGTTCATAAATACAATGTCTTCAATGATGGCTTGATCTCTTCTTCTTTATTTTGCCCTCATCAACAAGATCTTTTGCTTGAGACTTTGAGACTTCACATGTTCTTCTTTTGTTCTATGAAGGGTCAGCTAACATACTCACACAAGCATACGTTAATGATAATCAAAACACAAGTAATAATGCCCTTAGGGCTAACAAAGGGTAGTAGTCAAGTGGTTCTAAGCTTATTCCCATATATTTTGGTAAAGCCAAGATCATGAGTTCGAATCTTGACTGATATTGTCGGCTAAAAAAATGTTGGTGGAAAGCGTTAGATATGCACAGATCAGCCAAAAACTTGCAATGTAAGTCTTAAATCTTGAGGAAAGATGCACAAAAAAAAATTCAACAATTTTTTTCGACCAATTAATAGGGAGGGAAGGGTGACTAAGGTTGTCTACTACACCTTTTAATACACTTTCTTTTCAACACTTTTTTATTTTTATTAATAAATCTTAAGTATAAAACATAAAAGGCTAAATTCATAAGAAAAAATCACTATAGAGAATCCTAATAATTGGATGAATGGCATGAAAAGAATATGAAAACTTCATGCGTTATCATCAACATTGTACATTCTTCCCACACATCTTGACTACAATTTAATTTCCACATTCTTGAAACCTGATGAGAAAGTTCAAACTATGGGAAACATTCTTTTCTCAACAAAATTTCTAATAATTGATGTGACTCAAACCTAATAATTATTGTCACTACAATTTCTATCTATAAATTTTTGTCCATATTTTCTCTTCTCATATCATATAGACATTTCAAATGGAAGTGCAATCAGTAGAGTTTCGTAAAGCTCAAGCTCACATTTGGAACCAAGTTTTTTCCTTCACAACTTGTGCATCTTTAAAATGTGCAGTTCAATTAGGCATAGCAGATGCAATAGATGATCATGGTAAACCTATGTCCCTTTTTTACCTCACTAAAGCACTCCAAATCAACCCTTCTAAAGCTCCGTATATACAACGCCTTATGGGTATTTTAGTAAATTCAGGCTTCTTTTCTCAAGACAAATTAACTTATTATTCTCTAACCCCTTCAAGCCGTCTTCTATTGAAAAAAGAAGCACTTAATTTAAGGGCAGCTGTAGAAATAATGCTTGATCCTGCTGAGTTAAAGGCTTGGAGTTCCTTAAGTGATTGGTTTAAAGATGAGAAATGTCGAACCGCTTTCGAAATGGTTCACGGCAAGAATTTCTGGGATTTTTATGCTGAAGAATCCATTCATGGGGAAATTTTTAATAGGGCAATGTCTACTGACTCTCAATTGATCTCAAAATTGTTGGTCACGGAGTATAAGTTCTTGTTTGAGGGCTTAACTTCTCTTGTTGATATCGGAGGCGGAACCGGCACCATTGCTAAAGCCATTGCTAAAAGTTTCCCAAGTTAAAGTGTACTGTGTTTGATCTTCCACATGTAGTTGCTAATCTTGAATCAAAGGAGAATTTAGAGTTTGTTGGAGGAGACATGTTTGAGAGGATACCCAATGCTAAGGTACAAAATATTTATCTTTTTATATATACTTATCAATTAACTATTTTTCCTATGTATAGTTCTATCCTGCTACCATTTTACTAGGCGAATTTACAGAAATTAAATGCACCTTCTCGCATGTCATTTACATGCTTCTCAAACAAGAAGATGTAATTTAACAGAATACGTAAGATGGATTGAGTACGGGACAAAATAGAATTAGGTACAGAAAATAGTTTCTCGTTCTGCTTTTATTCTTGTCCCATATAAATATCACATCCTTAAAAACTACAGAAAAATAATTTGATTTTTTTGATAAAAATATCCTTTTTAGTACCGCCTTTTCATTTATAATTCTACAATTTTTTAAGAATATTTTAGGGTTCTTGAGATATGGTTTTTACAGAAAGACACAATTAAAAAATCATTAAATATCATATTTGTTTCATAGCGAGACAAGTAAAAAAAGAAAATACGAACTTAACTCTAGCATGAAAGGAGTGTACTAAAAAACCTACAACATATAAACTCTTTATAATTTTGAGGAACTCTTTCTTTGTTGAGGGATCTTTTATGAGTAAAGTTGGGCTTAATCGCCCCATTTTTCCATATGCATGCATATATTTGAGATGTTTATCTAATATCTAATTAAAAATGATGATTGTTGACCAGATTGTTCTTCATAATTGGAACGATGAGGACTGCGTGAAGAAACTCAAGAAGTGTAATGAAGCAATTCCAGGGAAGGAGAAGAGTGGTAAGGTGATCATCATAGATATTTTAATGGACAGCAAGAAAGAAGACTATGAATCTCTTCAAGCACAAATATCCATGGACCTTCAAATGATGGTACTTTTGGATGCCAAAGAAAGAAGGGAGAAAGAATGGGCTATTCTATTCCAAAAATCTGGTTTTAGTGGTTATAAGATTTTTTCCATGTTTGATTATAGGAGTATTATTGAGGTTTATCCTTAATTATTATGATTAGATATATAATTTTTTTAAGAAAGAATTATATAGTCCTATCAATCGATCAAAACTGATGATCGGTGTGATAATAAAAGTAAGTTATGACCAAAAATAAACTATGTCTTTATCAATAAATTGTCATCTGTATATAAGATGTCTAGAGAAACACACAAGATTTCCCTTTTATATTAGTCTGATTTGATGTATTGTGCAATAATAGTGGTATAAGTTCTATTAAGGATTAAGATTAAATTATATTATGATTAAGATTATTATTATTTTGTTTGTTTAGGATTGCTTAGGATTCTTATTCTTATGAATCCTAATCCATGTATATTTAGCTTCTTAGTTTCCTGGTTTCCTAGTTATAATTGATTTAGGAATTGTCAATACTTGACAATTATATAATGTAAACTATTTTGCAAAAATGCACAGAAAATATTAGATTGTTTTCTCCACTGGAAACTTTCATGGTATCAGAGACAAGTTTGAAGGGAAAAAATAGAAAAATACCTCAAATTTCAATTCACCGTCTTTTTGCTTAATTTAATTATGTAATTTCATCCAAATTGCAGCTTCCATATCAGCCAATTTCGTAGTTGGCTTGGTGATGGCCTCAAGAAAGCATATACCACTAGCATATGAAGGAAGTTCTATGCCAGTTCCAGGATTGATCCACCATGGTCTCTTTGCTGACCAACGTCCAATGGAACCACTTCCTCCTTTGTAGCATTTAGAGAACAGGTTGGTTGTTCAAGCAGCAGAAATTAAAGAACTTGTTCGGCACAACCGTAGATTGCCAGCCACTCATGTGGCACTGGGGCAGGATCTTGTTTCTTCTAAAGAAGAAATCCAGAGGCATGTTGACCATATAAAAAGAACAAGGACAGAGAGTGATATACATATTCGGGTTTCGATGGACAAGATTGCAAAAATGGAAGTTGGTAGCATCCACTATGGCGTGACCTTCACAGCAGAAGGTTCCAGTAACCTTCCAAGAGTAACAAGTGCACATTGGTTAAAACTGTTGACTATTAAAAATAACACAAATGCCACTCCATCTGAAAATTTATCTGGTATGAAAAATTTATGGATTTTGGACTCACAATGCTCTCACCATATGACTAGTAGGAAAGTTTTTTTGAGATATTTGAATAACATTTATCCATATACGATTGGTTTGTCTAATGGTGTTAAGGTAATTACTTTGCAAGAAGGAGAGGCTTTTTAAATCCTAGACTCGAACTCCACGGTGTGTTGTTAGTTCCTGAGCTTAAGTGAAATTAAATTTCCTTGTCTCAATTGGCACGAGACTCTAAGTGTTTTATCACTCTCTTTGATAATTTCTGTTTTATACAAGACCGTATCTTGATGAGGCCCATTAGAGTGGGTGAGCAAAGGAATGGAATTTTTTTCAACAAACTGTTGAAATTATCATCTTTATATGCTTTTTCTAGTGACGTTCTTGATTCTAGCATATTATGGCATATCCGATTCGGCCATCATTCGGACTTTCTGGTGAATAATTTCTTGGGACTTTCTAAAAACTCTAGAACTGGATCTGCACCTTGCAATATTTGTCTGTCTACCAAACAGACTCGTGACTGTTTTCCTTTAGGTATAAATAAGACATCTCAGACTTTTGATTTAATTATTGTGATTTATGCGGACCATACAAAACTGTGTCTACTATAGGTGCCTCTTATTTTCTTACTATACTAGATGATTATTGCAGGGCAGTCTGGATATATTTGATCTCAGAGACAAGCGAAGTTGCATCCATTTTAAAAGATTACTTTGCATGGTGAAAACCTAATTTGGCAAAACCACAAAGACAGTCCGGAGTGATAATGGTACAGAATCTATTTGTCTTAAATCGTATTTTTCCGCCCATGGCATGATACATTAAACCACAATTGGTGGGACCACAAAACAAAATGGTAGGTGAACGAAAGCATCGTCATATTCTAAATGTCACTTGTGCTTTGCTTTTCAAGATAATCTGCCTATAAAATTTTGGGGAGAATGTGTCCTAACAGCCATATATCTTATCAATCGCATACCCTCTTCATTTTTATATATATAAACGCCTTATGAGATTCTACATGGGAAAAAGCCATCTTATTCTCACATTAAAAGTTTGGGTGTTTAGCTTACGTCCATGATCATGATCTACCTAAAGATGAATTCCGAGCCCGAAATAGAATGTGTGTCTTACTTGGCTATCCTTTTAACAAGAAAGGTTGGTGATTTTATGACTTACAAAAGGAGAAGATCATTTTTTCCAGAGATGTGATCTTTGATGAGACCAAGTTTTCATAAGAAAAATCGGACACCCCACAAAATAATCTGGATTTTGCACAATTTTACAATTTTGGAGAAAAAATTTTGGGCTCACCAGAACTGGGTAGTGAATTTTCCCATACCCAAGGCCAAAAGGATAATAGCCCAGTACCTCTATACCCTGGACCAGTAGCAGCCTGTCCTTGCAAACACTCTGCAGCTCATATGCAACCTACAGCCCTGACGCAGCATGACTCCAACTGTGCAGCCCATTCTGAACTGCCCAGTCCAACTGCACGGCCCAACAAGAACTGCCCGATCTAGCAATAGACGCTCAACCAAGACGCACAGCCCAGGCGGCATATCTAGGCCAGCAGTGTGCACTTCAATCACGTGGCCCGATCTGCTTTAGTCTGCCCCAATCCAGATGAGTCTAGCCCAGTTGTGTCTCCTCTCACGGCCCAAACTTCTCTGCCTGGTCCAACATCAAGTTCCAGGCTAAAAAAACAAAATGCTCTAGTAGATTCAACCATATACCCAGAAAATAAAAATATTGGCCCAGCGGCACCTACCAACGAGCCTGCAGAGTTAATTGATACAACAAAAAGTACTCGCATTAAAAGGATTCCTGCTCGACTCTGAGATTTTAAATGCAATGCCGATGGAAGTTCTCTATATCCCATTCCTCCTTTGCTCTCTCATACCCTTCGGACCTTACAGGTACATCCCCTTATGCTATAATACATTTTGTGGATTATGACAAATTTTCTCCCATGCATAGGCACTTTTTAGCATATGTTGCCACAAAAACGGAACCTACCACATACTCTAAGGCTGTCTCTAATTCTAAATTGCGTACTGCAATGCAACAAGAAATTGATGCCCTATAAAAGAATGACACGTGGACTTTGACATTCTTGCCCGCTGGTAAATGTGCTCTTAGAAATAAATGGATTTATCGCATTAAATATTAAGCGGATGGTAGTATCGAGCGATACAAGGCCCGCTTGGTGATTCTGGGAAACACAAAAATGGTAGGCATTGATTTTACAGACACTTTTACAGCTGTTGGTAAAATGGTTACTGTTCGAACCTTACTTTCTGTTGCTACTGCTGGAAATTGGCCTATTCATCATATGGACGTCCACAATGCATTTGTAAATAGAGATTTACAGGAAGAAGTCTATATGCATTCCCCACCTGGTTTTCGTCCTTTTTTTTTCGCCGACAGGTTTGTCTTTTGAAGAAATCTTTGTACAGCCTTCGACAAAGCTCTTCGGTGTTGGTTTTCCAAGCTGATTGCTGCTTTTTGTAAGTGTGGCTTTTCCCAGTCTTATGCAGATTATTTGCACTTTACATACTCAAGGGATAGTGTTTTTTTATGTGTTCTCATGTATATGGACGATTTATTACTCACTAGTAATTCACTACACTCTATAAATGCATTCAAAGCTTCCTTGAATGCCTGCTTTCACATGAAGGATTTAGGTCCTCTTAAATATTTTTTGGGCATTGAAATTACAAGAAATTCTTAGAGTTTATTCTTGTGCCAACGAAAGTACACTTTGGAAATTCTCTCTGAGACTAGATTGTAAGGGCCAAACTTGTTTCTACTCCTATTGAACCAAATCATCAATTGACTAAAGCTACTGGCTCTTATTTTGATCACCCAGAACGATACCGCAGACTCATTGGGAAGCTGATCTATCTTACTCTTACTCGACCTAAGCTCGCTTTCTCTTTTTATACACTTGCTCAGTTTATGCACGCTCCTCACCGTGCTTATTGGGATGCAACTATCAGGGTCGTTAATTATCTCAAGCGTAGTCCTGACTGTGGTATTCTTCTTCAATCTAATTCTCCTCTTTTACTGATTGCATATTGTGACTCAAATTGGGCCATCTGCCTCATTACTCGGTGTTCTGTTACCTATTACTTTATTTCACTTGGTGGTTCTCCTATTTTTTGGAAAACAAAGAAACAACATACCATTCCTCGCTCTTCTGATGAAGCTGAATATTGCTCCATTGCGATGACTTTATGTAAATTAAAATGGTTATCTCCTCCTTCGTGATCTTCATGTGCCTATCACGCACCCATTCCATTTTGTTGTGATAATCAAGCTGCTCTTCACATCGCAGAAAATCCTGTTTTCCATGAACGTACTAAACATATTGAAATTGATTGTTACTTTGTTCGAGATGCCTTTCAAGCTGAATTTATTTCTCTTTATTATATACGCAGGGAACTTCCACTGGCCGATGTTTTTACTAAAGCTCTTCATCTTACTCATTTTTATCATTTAGCTTCCAAGTTGGGTATTTCAGACCTTTGTGCTCGAACTTGAGGGGGACTATTAAGGATTAAGATTAAATTATATTATGGTTAGGATTATTATTATTCTGTTCGTTTAGGATTCTTATTCTTATAAATCCTAATCCATGTATATTTACTTTCTAAGTTTCCTAGTTATAATTGATTTAGGAATTGTCAATACTTGACAATTATATAATGTAAACTATTTTGCAATAATACACATAAAACATTAGACTGTTTTCCCTATTGGAAACTTGCAAGTTCTAAACTTTGGTCTTAATTTCAGACTTATGTTACTTTTCAATATCGTTTCACATCATGCTTTAGGATAATTTGCATGGATGGTACATATCAGTGAAGTTATATGGAATCTTGTAGATCAAATTATTTAGTTTAATTGCGGGCACAATTCTAAAAAAAATTGTACCTTCTATCTCTAATACTAATCCATGATTATAAATATAAAAAATTTTAGACTTCTGGTGATTTTTATTACGTTAATTAGCGGCAGTTGTAAACCTCCGCTAAACTTTAGTGCGGCGGTTACACAAACTCCCACGAAATACGATACTGCAAAATGATTTCTGCCATTTCTTTTCATTTTATTTTTTTGGCTAATGTCTAATTTCGATATTTTTTACTAGTATCTAATTTATTTTGAAACTATATTGGTAATTTACTATGAGAAAATACAAAACGTGAAAAAGTTAATACAAATTCATTCAAGTTATTGAATCTATTAACATAAAAAAAAAAAAATTAATCCAAGTACATATAATAGAACAATAGAAATTTATGTTAGAATTTATTTTGATATGTATAATGACTATGCATTATTTGTGTTACTCGAAACATTTCTAGCTGAAGATTTTTTTGTACCGCGTGAAACAAGTAAATTCGTGTAGCTGTATGATCCAGCTGTAAACAAAAGAAAAAAATCGTAAATAAGAATAAAGAACACATAAGAAGAAGATAAACTATAAAACAGTTGTTCTTACTGCTTTCTCGACAAACAAAAATCTATTTGCTCGACATAAAACCAACTAGAAGACTAATTTAAGGAGAGAGTGAATTAGGGGGTTGTCCTTATGCTGGAATCTAAGACCCCAATGACCCCACTTCTATAACATTCACTAATGTAATGCCCCAACCCAAGCTGCTCTTCAATTAAAATGCTTCTTCACCAATACATGTGTATTTATTATACACACCACCTACATCTATAACATTTCAACTTATTATAAGTGTAGATGTTACAGCAACTGCTGCAAACCATCTTAAGTTTATCTAACCAAAGATGAACAAAAGTTTAGTCAAAATAAGTATTTTTAATTATATTTTGGTTCCTAAATTATCTTTGACGCTAGGCTGATCTTCTTGGCAGCTTATATATAGTGAGTGATTCAGACAAATTCTGATTCAACCAAAAATAAAAAGTTTCTAGATTAATTTAAGATTTAGCGTTGTTGATGAAGGATTGAAAAAGGCTACAAAAGGTTCTGGAATTTCTCCCTCCTTCATTACTATATATGACTTGAATGCTTCTTACAAGTCATTGGACTTTCTGTTGATTGCATCATATTTTCTATTGCATTGCAAAGAGCATCCTCCCTCATCATTTCAACTAAAGCTCAAGCTATGCATATAATGTGTAGTCTAGTTGAATACAAAAGTGGGAACAGCTCCTAGACCCAAACATCTTACTCTTCTAGGATGCTCCTTTCCTAGCACCCTACTGAGAACCTCGTTTTGAGAGATTTGCGATTAATTTGTTGTGTTTTGATTTAAACCACTTTGAATCTTTTTCTAAAAATAATAAATGGAATAAATAAAATATTGATAAGCCTAATGGAATTTAAAACAGTGATTATGAAAACTCATAAAACTTACACAAATTTCTTTAGGTTCCTTTTTTACATTAGTTCCGTGTTTATTCACATGTGTCTAAAATAAATCATTCCACGTCTCCCGTCCGAGCATACTATAAAAAAAAATCAAACAATTATAGATATTTTGGGTCACAAATGTTAACTAAAGTATAGTATATTGAAAAGGCATTCACAGTTTCAGCGCTTCTCCTTGAGTTTACCTCAGAGGCACCGGTATGTAGAATTATTTATTTCTTACGAATGTCAGCATTCTTCTTACATAGCGCCTTACAATAAAATAACAAAGACAATAAATTTGTAAAATAAAGTACATATGTTTGATTAAATATAGATAGGTCTTCTTTCACAATAATACTTTTCCTAATAAAATAATGTAGTGCTAAAGTATACTTCTTAGAAGCTCCTAAATCCTAATAAAAGTTAATTAGAAAATATAAGTCAAAATCCTAGTACCAGAGTCTGCTCACATACCATTACAAAATTATTCATTTTATTAGTGATTGGAATATTTGGAGAAGAAAAAGTCTGATGCAATCAAAAGTATGAAATCCTCCAAATCTTGACTTTTTTCGTTACTAAAACTTTACAACACAAAATAGTACAAGAATCTCAATATAGACAAAAAAATAATCAACAACCAGATGCCTATTCAAAATTATAGCTCTTGTTTCAAATGCATTTTGAATGTCTAATAGCTACAGCACTCCATTACTTCACATTACCAATTCAAAATGATATTTCTATGTGCATATCTAAAAGGCAGCATGGATTTAAAAGGCATCATATTTCTTGGGATGATATGATATAAGGGTAGGAAGGAACTTCCAAAACTCTCACAGAATAGAACCACTCCCTCACTTCCCCGGTCTTTCTTCGAAAGAACACAGTTTTCTCTAATTTTAAGAACAAACCACCATTGTAATCCAAGAAATAGATAAAAGAAAGCTGAACCCAAAACTTTAGCTTCCATGTCCTCCTAGTAACAGTAAGTAATCAAATATGTTAAAAGCAGGGCACCAAAACTAAAGGAAAGAGACCCCAGTAAGCAATCATAAAAGAATTTAAACACTCAACTCTATCTATCACTCATAAACACCAGTAATCAGTGCTATAAATCCTTAGATTCTCTCTTTAATCCCTTAATAAACCAACTCTATGAACTCGTGGCATAGAGACAGAGAGAACTCATAGATGAATAACTCACAGATGAAGCTAGGGTTTGAAGAACTCACAAATGAAGCTAAGCTAAACCCTTGCATTGAGAGAGATAGAGAGAGAACGCCAAACTTGAAGCAAGAAAAGAGTAATGAGGAAGCTCCAATTAGATGCAGTAGTAGCGAAAGCTCCGAATGGTCGTAGCAGTGGCAAAAGCTCCTTTAGTGGCGCAGAAGCTCGATTGGTATCTAATTCTTAAAATCGGACAAAGAATTGATGATCCTGGGCTAATCAAGAAAGACTACTGCAAATTTGCCCTACTTCTTCATCTTGATTCCTGTGAGTTCGTCGAAGTGTCGAGTGGAAGGAGTGACCAAAGAGAGAGAGAGAGAGAGAGAGAGAGAGAGAGAGAGTAAGGTGTGAGTGTCGAATTTGGGGGAAATGAGAAAAAGTTATTTTAAGTTTCATAAATATCATTCAGACCCTCACAAAACAAAAAATCTCCTCTAATTGTATTGTATTTTGGGGAGGATATCAGAATTGCCCAAAATTAAAATTTTTAGAGAGAGTTTTTAAAACATCCTCGAAAAAAACCTCCTCTAAATAACTTTTTTTGGTAGTAAAAGTATAAAACTTCTTATATTTTTTACCATCCTCAATCTCCCGGAAACCCTTTATATTTCTAAGCGGAGGTAGTACTGTTTATCATTGAACTCATCAATAAGATCAACATTGATCTTCATAGCATTAATCGTATAATTGTAGTGTTGCATTCAAAATTGTTTAGTATATCTTCTATTACACTTTCTCTCAATAATAACTTTTTTGTTAAGGTTTATCTTTTAAAGTTTAAGGGTAATAAAATTACTACTACCTTTCACTACTAGAAAAATTGCTTTTACCGACTAATACAGTTAGGTTGGTAACTTGGTAAAGTTACTGACTGCTTGCTAATCGATGGTAATTAACCAGTTACTTACCAAATCTGACTAAATTGATCAGTAATTCCAATTGAACAAAGTTACCGACTGAATAATCGATCAGTAATTGGTCAGTAAGTGAATTAAATTTTTTAAAAGATGAATTACGATCCCCCTGCCCTGTAACCCTCTCTCTGGCTGGTTTCCCTCCCATTCTCTTATACCCTAGCCCCCTCATCCCTTCTCCCTCCTCTCCTGCCGATGTTCAACCTGTGGCTACTCCTCTCTCTCCCTCTCTCTCTCTCTCTCTCTCTCTCTCTCTCTCTCTCTCTCTCTCTCTCTCTCTCTCTCTCTCTCTCTCTCTCTCTCTCTCTCTCTATTCTCTAATCCTCTCCTCCCTTTTCAATTTTTTTTATTTTTGCATGTTCTGTCTGCTTTTGCTGCTGACATCATCGTTCACACCACTGTCGCCAATATTGCACTTTGCCTGTAAGTTTTTTTATTTTTGCCGTTTTTCCTTTTTTTACAGTAAAAGTTATCAAGTTCAAAAACACTAAAGGATTTCAAGTTCAAAAAAAATAAATAAATTTTTGATGTGCTTAGTTAACTTGAAATATTATTAATATTTGATTCGTTAAAGATACTTTAGAGAAAAATGAGCAAAAAATGAAAAAAAGAAAATGTATATGAGCACAAAAAATATGATAAACCACAATATTATTTCTCTAATATAAAGTTGATATTGGTGAAATTTCAATAATATGTAAATGTCTATTCTTTGTCGTGCCAATAAAAGTATCTATTTTTCTCGAGGGTGGGGGGGGTGGGGGGGTGGGGGGGGTTTAAATAAAGAAAATCTCAAATTTAGGGTTTATTCAAATAATGTCATGAACTTTCTTTTTAAAACACCCCAGCTTTTATATTATTAAAAATTTATGAAAATAAGTGTATAATTTATAAAAGTGCCCTTCAATAAAATAAAAACTTCAGAAATTTAAATTTGACACGAAAATTGAAAGAATTAACAATAACAAACATAAAATTATTATTCAATCTTCTTGAATAATTATCATCTTTATTGATAATTGTAACTTATATTCTTGAAGTTTTTGTCTCCATTGAAAGGTATTTTAGGAGTTATATGTCTATATAATATATATTGCACAATAATTGAAGTGAATTATGAAAATTTTTAGAATGAAAATATACTTATTACAGTGACAATGAATATTGACTTTTTTTTGGAGGAAATAATATTCACTTTCTAATAAACAAACAAGTGTGCCATTTGAAAGTAAAAAATGATAAGAAAACTAGTAAGAATTAGTTTTTCATCTCCTTAATAAAATTTTGGCTTAAATTATTGAAGAAGATATTTTTGGGATCTATGTTTTCCTTGAAATGAATTACTTATAGGTATTGCTATATTGTTCTTTTTCTTTTTTATCAAATTAGAAAGTTTTATTCCATCTTTAACTTGAAATTCATAAAGACTATAACGAGAAGTTTGTCTTGTGTTTTTGTTGGATTATCTTTTGTCCTATTAATATCGTGGTTTATCTTAAAATATATAAAGATGCATTTGAAATACATAACGAAAAGTCTTTTATACATTGTGTGTATTATATATTTTGTGCTTTTGTGTTTTTCTTATTTTACAAATGAAAGTATAATATACAAGTGATATGTGGTGCTTTTTTTTATCTTTGTTTTAGGTATATTTGCAAGATTTAAGATATACAAATAACTAAACACTTCTTCTTTAGAAAAAAACAATTAAACAGTTTTATTGAATTTGGAATATTTTTGCAAAGGTGCATCAACAATGATTTTTGTCTGTCATATATAGACGAAACATATCTTTAATTTAACACAGTAATTTATATAAGAATTTTTTTAAAATACTACTTTAATGAAAAAATACCAATAGATCTAAAAAATAAACACTTATAAATTATTTTATAAACTATTAGAGAGACCCTCGATGCCCTACACCTCTTCGATACGATTTGTTTTTCTTGTACGTATACATAACATTTTGTGTGATGTTATGCGATTATGTTGAGCATGCACTTTGCTGAAAAGTAAAAGTCGCAGAATGGAATTACTTTTTTTAGATACGCCACAATGGAATTACACCCTGCCTTGGGTAAGATTAAAAACTTTTTTTTCTTTTTTCTGCTTGGAAGTAAGATTAAGAACCTGAGTACCTAGAAAAAAAGAATTAACAACATGAGTAGACCTAAGAAAAGGCATCCTCATTGTCTTCGCCTATACAGTACCTCACCCATAAAATACGGCCAAAAGTAGCCATCTTTTTTAAGAGAGGGCTAATTCTACAAGGTCAGCCACCTCTGTAGTCATTGCCCCATCCTCTCGCTTCTTTCCCATCAACGCCCGATTCAAAATGTTAACACTGCAATAAAACACACATACATCACAAATATTATCTTTACAAGCCTTAACGTTCAACACATCATATATTGAACGTACATGGACACTGTTTACGACAAACGCCTCCACCATATCTTCAGGAGTCATATCTAGCATTGTCCTTGACCGAAATAGGTCAGCTCTCCCACAATCAATTCTCTTACCTCGATTATATCTCTTCCTTTTGACACTAATGTTCCAAGTCGGAAAATCCACTAGACAACTTCCAAAGTTTTCTTCTTCTACCTCATTAGACGCCAAAGTACCCTCTTCATCTTCCCCAACTCCAGCAGCTTCAGAATCCCTACTACCTAGTATGACTTATTTTTCTAGGATCAAAGTCACATTCGCCTTTTTCTTCCTCGACTCACTCCTCTTTTGCTTCTTTGAAAGCAAAGGATCCATCTTCAACAAACTTGTTTCATTCGTTAGAAGTGAATCCCTAACTGGCATACCCACTGTTTTTTTCTTTCTCTCCTCCCGCCTCTACTCTAACAGCTCAACAGATGTACGATCCCCTACTACAAAACAAACAATATTTTATTATTACATACACAAATAAACGAAGACATTAAAAACAGTCACTCCTACCGTCTTCCCTGAGATCAGCTTTCAGGGGTGGAACTTTTAATTTGATAGACGCCTCCACCATGTTTAGCATCATTTCTACCAAAATCGTAAGGTCACAAATTCAAAACCGCAATTGATACAACATAAAGTAGATTGATAATCCTACATATAGCCTTGTTTAACCAAAATAACATCCTAGTACTAACTCAATTCATGAAGGTTGCACCATTCCCAATCATAAAACCACTGGCCTTCCTCAGCTCCTCGCCCCATCTTCCTTCTCTAAGCAGCATCCCAAAACCATATCATTGAATAGCTTTCACACAATCTACTATAAGCAGGTGTTTAGAATTCATAGGCAGATTTGATATATTTCTCAATCTATTCCAAGGTCTCTTAGGACAATGTCTAGAAATGTAAAACCATTTTCTCTTTCATCCAGGTATAGACTATGGAAACTTTTTCATGAGCTCAACCATGCCACTCTTCCTTTGAAATGTGTGCCACCCAGACCATGTATAACCGATTTTACATATAAAAAAACCTTGAGAATAGTTCCAGACTAGTAGGCATCCCGAAAGATTTACACATTAAACTGTAGGCCACGGTAAACCTTACCCCATTAGGGGCTATTTGACCTATGTCAATTCCCCAGTAACTGATCATATCCAGAAACATAGTTTGCAATGGCAATATTAAACCGGCTTTTAGCTGATCCCGATAAACTGTAATCCATTATTTCGGAGGTATATGTGCCCTCTCCTCGACATTCAGTGCCTTAATTTAGAAGTTATCAAGGATCACGGATTCCTTCCTTATGGCCCCAAGTTGCCAAATGCGAATATCGGAAGGATGGTTGACAGCAGTTGGTTCGCAAATATGTTCATCCTTAGGGTTATAAGAATGAAGTATTCCTAAAGCTTGATAATGTTTCCTCATATGGTTAATGGAGTCGGCCTCATTCACATCATGAAACAAAATAGGACAATCTCCAACAATGTATAACCAACCGCCCAAACAAAGATTATCTTGGGGATGAATAGTTTTAACATCTTACTTTTGAACTCTTCTTCAAAAATGACTTAGAAGTGGTGGCTTTAGAGGTCGACATCATAGCGAACAGAAGATTTGCTGGAGACGGAAATAGATCTAAAAAGAGGAAATGAAAACTGTAAGTAAAAATTGGAAATTACACCAACTGAAACGATAGTACCTAAATCGGTGTTGGTCAAGTCTCTCATCGGGAAGCTTTAAGCACGGATTTCCCCAAATGATGGTGATGATTTTAATTTAAAGAAAAATAAACCATTTATGGATTCTTTCCGGGGGCTTATGATGGGGGTAGCCCATTGTGCTACCTCATTTAGGCTCAACTCATCAGTCCCAATATCCTTCCACACTAGAAATATATTTTGGTCCATTTTCAAAAATGTACATCCATCCATCCTGGTTAAGAGTAATTCTAGAACTGCCCTTAGTCTATTCCTACAAGGTCTCTTAGTAATACAAGGAGACCTTTCCGAAAGCTGCATGGAGACAGACCTTATATTTAAAAAGTATCGACCCTAGATGGAGGGAGGTAAAATTCTCTTACTACTTCATTACTCTATGTTCTTTAATAGTACCCTATGTGAGCTTTGGTCCGACTTAAAGCATCGGAGGTGAAACAAGAGTAAACCCCCTCTCCAGTCATCTTTTCTTTTATGAGTGCAAGTTTGCTGGTGAAGAGCATTCTTCTGAGATCCTTTAAGAAGAATTAAAGAATAAAATTGAATATGTACTGTATATCCTTCTCAATCTATGTTGAAGCAGTAGTCTGTTGGTGGGAATTCTCAAGCCCTAAAATTGGTCAACAGTGTCCACACATAAGAACAAACACCACCATCATTATGAAACACCATGTTCCACCCATATCCAGCAAGAAAAGTGATTTAACCTTTCTTCTTGTAGTCTTTGCACTATAAAATCAAAATACTATTTAGAATAATTAAAAGAGAAACAAGAGAATTGAGAAGTGTATAGTAATTGAAAAATGAAGTATGACCTTATAGTGTCTATGTATCCTAGACATGCATGGTTAGGTTGGAGAAAATATCATTACAATGAATATATATATATATATAGTTGTCATACAGTTTAATTGATACTTGGTAGGTTTGGCACCGGAAGAGCTGCAAATTGTGGTGATTGCCTAAAGATTACTACAATTGCAGTTGTAATTAATCGCTTAGCCGGCGTTTACTGTTAAGCTACCTGTAATTGTTAAAAGAGAATATGGTTAAAAAAAAAAAGTTGCAATGCTTGCCCAATTCTATTAACAAAAGAATAATATATACACTTCATCTTTCCTGATCTAAGAAGTATATCTTGCCTAAAATACATATGCTATCTTATTTAGGAGATTCTTATCATAAATATAAAAGGCAATATAATAATGTACAATTAATGTAATTATTTACAATTAATCCCTATACGTTTCACAATCCATGCTTTCCATATTGATGAACATTTCCATGTGTGAATATTCTCAATACACCCCTAAAGTGGGAGCACGTAGATTTTGGATGCCCAACTTGCTAAACAGGTGATGAAATTGTGACTGCCCCAAGGCCTTTATAAAGATATTAGCAGGCTATGCATCAATGAGAATATAGGTAGGAGATATCCGTTAGGCTCGAATTTCATTAGTGAACAAAATGACAGTTGATCTCGATGTGTTTGGTTTGTACATGAGAAACTAGATTGGAAGAAATATAGAGAGCAGCCTGATTGTCGTAGTATAGTGGTGTAGAATCGGGTTGTGGAACCCGAAGATCATGAAAGAATAAAGCAACTATTTAAGTTTACAGCAAGTCACTACCATGGACCGATTTCGGCCTTGGCGGAGGAACGGGATACAGTGTGTTGTTTCTTTGATTTCTAAGAAATAGGAGTGTGATCTAAGGAAATAAAGAAACTAGTAAGAGACCGACAAGTGATGTGATAACCGGCCCAATCAGAATAATAATAAGGTCGAAGTTGTAAGCCAGAGTCTATTCAGAGGAAAAGACCTTGTGCAGGAGTACTCTTAATATATCTGAGAATGCGAAGGGCACATCCCAGTATTCCTACCTAGGTTCATGAATGAATTGGGATAATACTTGCATAGAATAAACTAAGTCTGGCCGAGTGAATGTGAGATAGATGAGGTGGCCCACTAGACGCTGATAGGATTTTGGTTGAGGCAGCAAGGAACACATAGCTTTGCCAAGATGATGATTTTGTTCCATGGGAAAACTAAAAAAATTGACACCTATGAAATCGGTGTCGAATAAAATATCCAAGGCCTACTTGCATGAACAGAGATAAATACCATGTTTGGTTCGAGCAACTTTGTTGCCCAGAAAATACTTCAATTGTCCCAAGTCTTTCATATGAAAACAAGTACTCAAATGGGTGTTGAATTTTTGGAGAGAAGAAAGGTCATTTCCGGTGATAATCATATCCTCCACATAGATGATGACACATAAAGAGATGGAACTGGAAGAATATGTAAATAATGAATAATCAAAATGAGACTGGCTGAATCCGCAATGTGTAAGTGCAACAGTTAGTTTAGTGAACAAGCATTTAGGAGCCTATTTCAAACCATACAGAGACTTGCGCAATCTGCAAACTTTTCCTTCACTACCGGTAGAAAAACCTAGAAAACGTTTCATGTATACTTCTTCGTGTGAATCTCTGAATAAAAATGCATTATGAACATAAATTTGGTGCATTTTCCATTTCTGGGCAACAACAACATATAATATGGTATAAACAGTAACCATTTTTGCTATAGAAGCAAAATCTCAAACTAATTAAGGCCATCAACTTGTGTATTTCCCAGAATTACCAGTTGCACTTTACAATGCCCAATGCTCTCGTTAGATTTCCACTTAATTATTTAAACCCATTTTCAATCCAAAGCTTTCTTTTTGGGAGGATAGAGTGTTGATAGTCCATGTTTAATTTCGGGCCAAAGCATCAATTTCACTGCGAAAAGCATCACGCCAATGTGGAATGGAAAGGACCTCACTTGAAAAACCTTAGGAGGGTGAATAAGGTTTTTGGCTAATTTTAGAAAATCTTTTGTTTGAATAAAAGTTAAACCACCAATTTTGTTTGAGAAATAATTCTAAAACTCTTTTTTAATAAAATTCAAAACCAAACAAAATCTTATATTTATAACAATTAAGCAATAAGGATAGACTCAAACTTTAACGAATAAAGAGGCAGAACTATTTATAATGGTTCACCCTCTCAAAGAGTTACATCCACTACTTTGAGTCAACATCCAAGGATTTACCAAATCCACTGTAATCAAAGTCTACAGCAATCACAAGTATGAGGATCACTACTAAGGGTTTTGCAAGCAACCTCAATCCACAACACAATTACAATTAAAAGGATAACCCAAGGGATTGTTCAACACGAACCTTTGATATCAATAGAATAAATAGGGAAAAGTTTGGAACAAGGTTACCAAATGAGCTTGAGAAGGAAAAGGTACAACACAATAAATGTTTCTACAAGCTCCTATTTTCTTCTTCTTTGATGGATGGTCAACAATGAAACTCCAAGAAGATCTTTCATTTTTGTTTTTGTGAGATAAAGATGTTTGAAGAATGGACTTTAAAGCTCTTTAAATGTTCTTAAATGATCAATTTTCTTTTCAACAACTTAGCATTTAATGTTGATCAAGAAAACTCTGTCTATAAGTGAAGGAAAAACTAGACGTTATTGTCTGTAACAGTTAAATTTTTTGCAGTAAAAATAAAAAACCGAACGACCAGCCTCTAAAAACAAAGGTCCAATTTTCTTGTAAAAGGAAAATCGGATGAGCCCTTTTTTAAAATAGGAAAACCGATTTTTGTTCTACAAGAAAAAATCGGATGACCCTTTATAAAAACGAACGACCGATTTTTCTATAGCTTGAAAAAAAATCGTACGACCAATTTTCTTCTCCTTTGGAAAAATTCGGATGACCAATTTTAAAATTGAATGACCCTTTTTTGAGAAAGATTTGAAAATCAGTTTTCCTTAAACAAAAAGAACTTTCCTTTCACATTTCAAAGCTATGTGTTCTTGATACTCTTTAAAAAATAAGTAAACTCTTTTGTGCAACTTTTGTTCTTCCATATAAAACTATATCAACTTAGCATAAAGCACAGGTTAATCATAATCAAAACATTATGAATGTGCCCTTAGGGCTTACATCAGTAAACTAGGAGGGTTCAGAATCAGTGGAAACTGCTGCAATAAAAACCTTATAGCATGGAAAAAATTTTCGTAAAAAAGATAATGTGTAAAGGGGTAGGAACATATACCTGTAGGAGACGAACTGAGTTAGGGCATAAGGGTGTAGAAGCAATCACAAGATTGCAATTGTAGTCAAGAATTTCGGAATGAAGATAACAAGTTCGTTGACTACGGCGGAGTTCGGGAGGAGGTGGATGGTCAAGTTGATCGTGTGTTATAGGGGATGGGTAATTTTTGGGCCAAACTGAGAGGAGCAATAGTTTGAGAAGGTGCTCCGGCTGGAGTAGAATTAGTGGGGGCTGGAGTGGAGCTCATGGAAGAATCAGAAGAAAATGTAGTAGGTGGGCTAGAAGAGATTGTAGGCCCATGTGTTGGACTAGAAGGATTTTCTTGAGTTGGACTAGAAGAAGACCGAGGACAGTTGATGGATTTTTTTTTAAATTAGAGCAAAGAAATCTTTATCAAAAAGTAGGTGGCTACTTTGGAAGATAAAGTACAAGATGCCTCGGTTGTAGGAGCAAGGGAAGGAGCGGAATACGAAAATTGATTTTCAATAAATTTCACATCACGAGAAGAAAAAAACTTATGTGAGTCAAAATTAAATAAATACCACCCCTTTTCCTGTTGAGGATATTCCAAAAAAATACATCTTCTACTATGAGACTAAAACTTATCTAACATGCGTACGTGTGCATAACTTAAAAAACTAAAAACACATAAGTGGGAAATATCAGTAGGTTCAGAAAACAGAATTTCCATGTGAATTTTTCCTTGAAGAATGAAAGGAGTCAGATTAGTTAGATAGACGGTTGTTTTAATACATTCCCTCTAAAAATGAGATGGCAATGATGTTTGAAGACTTTGAGGGTGAGCAATATTTAAAATATGTTTATGTTTCCATTCAACTCTTCCATTTTGTTGTGGAGTATAAACAACAATGGTTTGGTGGATAATGCCTTTAGAGAGGAAAAATAATTTTAAACTTAGGAATTCTATACAGTTATCTATACGAACAATTTGGATGGTTTTATGAAATTGAGTTTAGATAAGAGTAAAAAACAATGCTCAAAATACTACTTTTATTAATGAACAAATAAACCAAAGTAGCGCGAGAAAAATCATCTACCAAAGTAAGAAAATATGAAGACCCACAAGTAGATTTATGTTTATATGATCCCCAAACATCACAATGACTAAATCAAACAACGCACTAGCATGTGTACTACTTGTAGGAAAAACAGTCGGAGATCGTTTGGCTTGGAAACAAATAAAACAATCATGAAAAGAATAATTCAAAGCATTAGAAAAATCATGGAATTGTCTCAAAGTCAAAACAGATGGATGTTCTAAATGTTGGTGCAGTAAATGTAAAGGATAACAGAGGTGGGTTGGCTTGGCTTTGTGAGAAGTTGTATATCCAATGCGCCAGCTTACCCAGCCCAATCTCCTTCCTCGGCATATGGTCCTGTATTATAGAAAAATCTTTAGAATAATAAACCCCATACTTATTATAATGCAATGTTTACGAAATGGAAATGAGATTGCATTTAAGGTTGCAGACATAAAGAACATTATGAATGACTAAATCAAGTCCCAATATCACAATTCCCTCAGAATTAGTCACGATATGTGAACCATTAGATAAACCAAAAAAACAAGGTGCAATATGTTGTATATGAGACAGAAATTCAAATCTACAGTCAAATGGCAAGATGCACCCGAATCCAATAATCAAATAAATTCTTTATTACTGTAAGGATAATCATTTGATGGTATTGATGTGTCCATGGTTCCATCAAATTGAGGTGTAGTGGATGTACTGGCCTAATATGAAGAGGATGGATTTCCTGGACTGTTGAATGGATTAAATTGATTACTAATAGGCCAATAAAATTGATTATGGGATTTTTCCAACTAAATTTCAAACCCAATACTTGTAAGTGCACAAGATCAATGTAATATAGAAGTATCAGGGTATCGAACCACAGAGAAAATTTTAACTATTTAAATTACTATCCTCCTAAATTAATTTTATAAAAGGAAGAATCAAATTTTATTATCTAAAATTATTCCTAAATTAATTAAAAATAATAAAAAAATAACTAACTTAAAACTAACGGGAGATTAACCAAAGAAGATGATTTAGAACCTTGAATCCATCATTAACCTATATAACAATGATTTAATTTTATTTAGGAGAAAAGATTAAACCTTTATGTGGTGATCTAGGCTACAAACTTCGATTTACTAAAGAAATACATTTTGTTTAAATGTATGACATAGTCCATCTAACCATTAGCATGACCTATTCAATTCTATGACATAAATCATCTAAAATTAATATGAACTATTAAATTCTAAAACCCACAATATACTTGCATAAATCACATATCTGTCATACTCAAGACAAAAAGAATTAAGCATGGATAAAAATATCAATTAACTCAAATAATTATTCTACAAGAACAGTCACAAAGAATTAATTGCATCACGCCAAGAAATTTCCAAAGATATGTAATCACATAAATAATAGAATAAATCTCCCAAAATAAAATAAATCAAAGTCACATAGTTAGGATTTCATCAAGATTCTAAAAATAAATTTATTTCATGGCTAAAGAGAAAGAAGGAACCAATTTATTAGAAGAAATCATGGCTTTGTTTCCAACAGAAAATTGCGAAAAATTTCTGCTGCTAGAATTTCTTCTCTGTTTCTGGAATTTTTTCTGCATTGCTGGAATTTTCTGCACTGCTAGATTTTTTTTGCTCCAGCTGCTTCAGCTTGTCTAAACTGCTGCTATCTTCTTCAATTTCTGCTTTAGCAGCTATGTTGTCCGTTGCTTCCCATTGCTCCAGCCACTCTCGGTTCTCTCCCTTTTTCTCTCTTTCTTCCTTTTTTTTTTTTCTGTTCTGCGACTCCCAGCAGCCCTTTTTTAAAGCTGCCCAGCCGCAGCTCTCCTTTCCTAATTCTTCTAGGCAGCCTCCCCCTTTTCTATTATAACTCTAATTTCCTTTTTCCTTCTTCAATTTGGACTCTTGCAGCAGCCTATCTTTCTTTTTTTTTTTCTTTTTATTACCATGGGCTTGCTTGTGGGCTTGATTTTGGTGATTGCTTCTTTCCCTTAATTCTTAAAATAAAATAAATTAAATATAATAATTATGTTTAATAAATAATATATTTTTAGAAGCTAATAATTAAAATTTAAGGTGTTTATTGACATTAAAAATCAACTCTATCAGCCACTTTTGCTGAGGAAGAGGAGGAGCCCATTGTTGTTGCTGTGCAATAGAAGTAGATGGCCCAACAGTATAGTGTTGTGGCCCACCAGATCCTCCAGCATGACCAAGATTTTATTGTTGTTGCTACACAGCCGAAGGTGAACCGAGGATACCAGGACGAGCAGCATTCCAGTACGTCTGAGGTACCATTCCCGAGACAATAGCGGTATATGCGGAGCGCCTCGTCCGTCGCTTCTTCCCCTCCTTCCGCCTCCAATTTTGATGCTCTTTCCACCATCACTAGCATTTCAAGTTTTATTTTTGTCAACCACCATTCAGGAAAACCAATTACCTGAAAATAATATGGAGAGGAATGACAAGTTTTATGACAAACATTACAAACAAATCTATTTTTTTAAGGAACTCGGGCAACAAAGGCAACCACCTCGGATCATGCATCTTGGTTCTGTGCAATAACCACATGTCTTTTTTCACGTATAATCATACAATACCCAGTGTCAATAGAAGGAATAGGATTCATATTTAAAATCTGGCTATTAATTGCATGAATTAAAAAAATTAAACAAAGTAAAAATTTGTGTAACCTTTTCTCCTTGCGTTGGCGCTTGCCGTCAGTGATCCTTTTTCTAGTGAGATCACCATAACAACAGTTGGGAGCCTTTTCATAATCAGCCAACTCGTCCCACATTTTGTTAATCTTTGCAAAATAGTCAAGTACAAAATCACCTTCTTGTTTGCAATTTCCGATTGTACTTTCAAGTTCATACATCCTTGGCCCATTTCTAGCAAAAGAGCGTTTCTTGAGCATGTCCCATAATTCCTTGGGCATTGACTTTGTATGGAATATAAGGGATAAGGAATGAGTCCAAAGTAGTAAATATCCAAGATACTATGAGAGTGTTCATAGGGGCCCCATCAGCGTATTCCTGTGAGTCGCAGTTCCAAATTATTGCAGTGTCGTCGATTAAGCAATCCTTCCACTTAATCCCCAATGAGCCAGGAAAGGAGAGTGATCAACGGTCATAATTGTCAGCCTTCAATTTGATATAAGTGAGGAGAGCCCCTAGAATGTCACTTGATAAGAGCGTATGAGGATTTAGATTCCTCATTTGAGGAAAGCTCCGGCAGACTCCGTATTCATTGCTTGCACCAACAATTTCAGTGTCGATTGTGGTTTTATCAGCAGCCATTTGCACAAGAAGAGAAAAATTTTAGAAGTATGAAAAATGAATTGTGAAAAAAATATTAGGACTTTTCTTAAGAGAGGAATTTCAGTATCAATCTTAACAAGAAATTGGCTAATATTTCTGCCGCATAAGGAAGGAGAATAGCGTCAACCTTTTTTTTTTGGATTGCCTCTGATACCATGCTAAAAGAGAACATGGTTCAGAGAAGAAGCTGTAATGCTTGCCAAATTCTATTAACAAAGGAATAATATATACACTTCATCTTGCCTAATCTAAGGAGTATATCTTGCCTAAAATATATCTGTTACCTTATTTAGGAGATTCTTATCATAAAAATAAAAGGCAACACAATAATGTACAATCAATATAATTATTTACAATTAATCACTAAATATTTCAATATCCATGCTTTCCATATTGATGAATATTCCCATATGTGAATATTCTCGATAATAGTCGACGTTTAGAAAGTAACAAGTGTAATGGAGACCTTGTATGAAGCTATGGTTAAGGTTTATAATTTATTTTAACCGCCAGTTTTCAATTAATTGCAGGTTAAATAATTTTATACAAATTAATGTATTACAAATCATTACTATTAAAATAAAATAAGTACCAATATTTTTTTGATGCAATCAACCATTTAATAAATTCGAACATCGCCCGGGCTCCATTGAATTCACCGAGAATGATGCTTGAGTTTTAGCTATTTATTAGTTTGCGAAATGCTGGACGTGTGCTCTATATGCAATGTTTCGATCCCACTCTCGACCCTTTTCTTGCAAATTCTCGACAACGATCCAGACAGCGACCATTGCAAGCTATGATAGGAAATCATTCGAAAGGAGAGAGCGAGATCCAATTATACCTCGGCCCTTAGCATACAACCCCGAACCCGCAGGCGTACCCTTCTTCAGCCCCATCTCGACCTCAAGCAGCATCCATTCGTAAGTGGCCATAGGGTGCTTGTGTTAGAATGCTCCTCCTCATTCCTCTTCAACTCAAGTACTTTTGTTGAGAACTAAGAAAACATTTTAAATTGATATTTGCTAAGTAAACAACGAATTAATTTCTTATATCCATAGTAATTGAAACAAAAAACTGACCTAAAACTTAGTAGTGTTCATCGACAAACTGATCAGCCTTTTCTTGGTCGTCTCGATGTATGTGAAGCTTTTAGTAAAGCTTATCTTTTGAATAAGCATCACCAAGCTTCTTATACTGCAACACTCTAAGATTAATTAGAAATGTTTTAATTCACGATGAAAACATAAAAACACACACACAAACACAATATATTCATTACGTCGTCTGGATCCTACTCAATAAATGATCAGGAACTGTCTGTATGTTCCTTGGACCTCGACTACCTCACCCCTCTTTGTTATTTTGTTCTATCTTTCTCTTCTCTTTATACTCAAGGCGTATTCCAAGTGAGTTTCTAGGAGTCGTATATATCTTGATGTACTCAAGCCTGCCAAGTAGGGTGAATGCGAACTTGGTTCAACATGTTCAATCCCCTGTCTCGCAAATACATTAAGGGCAGGGTCCCAACAGAAATAACTCTGCATATTCATGCACAGGTTAAATGACAATATCAAAATAAAAATGTTAGAATTATAAATGTTAAAAAATTTATGTTTACCTAGAATTTCTCAAACCACGTATCCCGAATGTACTACGTTATCCTATTCAAGCTCTTGTATGCCTCGTCAATACGAGATTGTACAATCAAGCTCTATCTAATCATCGTCGCAGACAACTCCAAGAAATTAAAAATATGAAAGTTAAATGTTTATGGAACTTAAATTTAAAGATTTGAAACTTAGAGTTATGAAAGTTACTTACCCTCCTCTATGAATAAGATGCATGCCCTAGTGGTGATATCTGGGCTGCTGCCGTGGCTCGAGTGACTTGTTGTGTGAGCCTAAGACTGAGTGGCCAAAGGTCGATGGGCTTGCTGTGCCTATAATTGAGAAGCCAAAGGTTGACGGGCCTATATCTACTGTTGAGACGTGGAAGGGTGGACCAGAGGAGGGGCGAGCAGGAGTTGCACTGTCTGTCCAGGGGCGGTGATGGCTTGACCTATGTCATGGTCAGGGGTCATGATGGCTATACCTCCGTCATGGTTGGGGGAAATTGTAGTGATTCACTGTTTAGCTATATTGATTAACTAAACATACTCTACATAAATTCAAAACCAGTACAAACTCTAACCAAACTTACACTATTATGACAATGTGTCTGTATCTGATTCATGGATTTTGTAAGAATCAAGTCCTTTAATCTCAGAAGCGGCAATACTTTATATTCATATAGGTGGACTATGTATATAGAATTTTCCCATAATACACATTCTTTCTTTTATCTTTGAGGTACATTAAGAGTTTAAATACTCAGGCTTCTTGCCAAACCTATAGAATACCAAACACTTTACTCGAGATGGAGAGATAGTAATATTATAATATTTGCAATAACACGTGTAAAAAGTTTAACTCATTGGACTCAAGACTTGCCGTTGTATCAAGCTTTGAGTCGAGTACCATTATTATGATTTTGTGGTATGGACTTGAGAACATCTCCTTGTAACTTTTTAAATATAAGAACTCTTGTAAGATCTTTTCAATATATTTTGCTAGCATTTAACTTGATCTTACAAAATAAAGAGTGATCACTTTAACAAACTATTTAACTATAGTTATAAAACCTTCTTGTACTTTCTACAAGAAATAATATTTTGGAGCATAAGTCATAAATCTTTGACTTATCATTTCATTCTCTCATTTTTTGAGAACTCATCCCTTAAGAGATGCACACTTTTTAACTCTATACATATGAGTTGAATCATAATTCATTAAATACTTTCTTGATTCAATGAAAATAATAATACTTTATAGAATACTTTCGTTCTATTGGTCATAAACCAACATTATCGTCATACATATTCAATTCATTTTCCATCAAGTTTTCGTTGAAGTTCATGAACCTTTTCTGCCCAGCAACACTGAACTTCCAAATGTATTAGTTAGAGCTTTTCTTTTATTGCATGTCTCGGATGGTACACTTTTATTCTTTGTAGTTTGAATTTTTAAATATCAACTAGTTGTTAATACCAATGTTGAGAAAACTGGGCCAGAGACTGCACCAGTTAAACTACTCGTTCACTGGTTTAGTAGTTCAACCGATTGGCCAGTAGTCATACCAATTTGACATCATAATGATGTTATAAATGTATTATAATTATAAATATATTAATTATTAATAATAGTTATTCTACCCAACTAGGAAAACCTTTACTTCTAAAAAAACCCTATACTTTAAGAATGTCTATTAAAAATTAAAACTTAAAACTTAAAACTTAAAACATGTATCAAAGTACATACTACATACCAATAGTGAATTAAAATTTGTTCAAATACAAATTTAACATCATTAAACTAAATAATAATTCTAGTTTAAAACAAATTACTTAGTTTCAACCCTCAAAATAACTTAACTAAGTTAATAGTGAAATAGGGAAAATTTAACTAAGTGGAGTCTTTAATGAAGCAAATGATGTTTATTCCTTACAAGTTTGGTTTAAACTAACTTTCTTTGAGGTAGTAGAGGAGATTATTCATCTAGCAAAAAAAAAAAAAAAAAAAAAAAGGAACAGTTGCAAATGGTAGAAACTAGAAAAAAGCAAAATAGAAAAATTAAACACTACTTGCTCGTTGTTGGTAGTGCTAGAAAGAAGCAAAATAGAGAAACTAAACACAACCTACTAGCTGTTGCTGGTTTATAGGAGATTGAGCATGCCGCCAGCACAGCTGCAAGACAATGGTGGTGGCTGAGGGCGCCGGCATAGGCTGTTGATGGGTTGGGAGGGTTAGGGCTGAATTGAGTGGTAGGATGGGAGAAATTGGGAATGAATGTCTGAAAGTGAAAGAAAAGTGAACCGTGCGTGAGAAGAGAAATTATTATGTTTTAGTCGTTTTATAAAAAAAACTCAAAAATAATTAATCGGGTATTATCGATTCTCGGTCAAATTGGTTAGACTGGTCGGTTTAATCGAGTTTGACTGGTTTTGTATCTATAACGATTTATACAAAGAACCAAACCGAACAATTGGCCAGTTCTTGGTTCAACATTGGTTAATACAACTTCATTACCCATAACCTTGAGAACAAATAATGTTTGATAATATGACTTTATTTTGTGCATGATATTATATTTTCCTTCTCAAGCATACATTATATTAAGACATGTAAAAACTTGAGTTCGAATCCCAATGGATTAAAAAATAGTTAGATCATAATATTTCCACCTCTATCTGTTGTGAAAATTTAGTACATGCTATAAAATATAACTTCAGGCTTGAGAGTTTTTAATTCTCTTTAAGATATAATCTTCTAAAACACGAAGATGTTCACAACATGAAATAGAAGAATTTTTTATAAATACATTAAAATATCATGTTCGATAAAGATTAGATAAAATGCAAACAGCATATGCATTACTATGTATCAAGTCTAGATAAGTTTGCAAATATATATTCATAAAAATTCGTGATATTGCTATATAATTAAGCGTGGTTTTCTCCAAGTGCACATACTTTAAACAATGTCATCCAATAAATGTAGAAGACTCAAAAAAATCAAACTATTTATAAATCAAGAGAGAACAAAAATCTCATACTTGTATGCTTTCCTTATGTACTATATATATAGTAATATAATAGAAAATTAGCAGAAAGCACCAATAAAAAGTGTTTATCTAGAGCTGATAATTTTTAATTCGGTTGTCAAAAGATGATCTCTACCGTTCAAATTGAAGATTGTCTCTTCTTTACCACCAGACCAAATTTCAGCTTAATCCGAGAAGAATTCACCAATTGATCATCCACTTGAAGATTACAGTACATCCATAATGTTTTCCAAACTCTTTCTTTTCTACTTTCTTTCATGGCTTCCTCTCACTTGTCTTACACATTTCATCCATATTATGAACGTTATGTATTTTCAACTTTCTCCTCTATCAGTAATATAGCATCTTTCCAACAACAACTTTAATACAATGAAGTAGCCTTCTCACATTAAATGTTGGAGCCATTCTCTAATTAATCCTTGAGAATATTAGAACAATAATAGTAGTGGGATCAAGCTAACTCTATGGTGCGTTACAATGTCTATTTCCTTAAGGCTTATTTCGCCCCACCAATACTTTGGTAGGCAATTGGATGAAGCAAAATATCCTCAAGGATATAATGAATTATGTTTGATAGTGTCTTGCATTAACGATATCAAACCCTAGAGTAATATTGCCGATTCTATAAAAATATGAGAACCTTATAGGATATTAATATGAGACACTTACGAATCATAAGAGGCTTATGAAACTTTGAGTAGGAGAGATCAAGTAATATCTTTCCATTTTTGTGTGCCACCTATTGCTTTATAGATAGTCTTGCATCTCTTGTTTAAGGTCATAATTCTTTAGTTTAGAATTATATATCTAATATAGACTTTTAATGAACGATTATAAAAGCTATGAATATTTATATATGTAACATAAAGACATGCTCATTAGCTAGGTTCTAAGAACCTTAATAATCTATATGTCATACTCATAGTATTTTGAAAATCACCAATATTTTGTCCGTGAGAAAGTCGTCATGGGGCATCTGTTTGTGCTCTCCTCTATGTAAATTGCAGACATCTTTACCAAGCCATTGCCATGGTGTTCCTTTTTGCTTCTTCGCAACAAGATGGAATTTCACTCTCATTTAGCCTCTATCTTGAGGAGGGTGATAATGAAAGTATTGACGATAAGCAATCAAGATCCCAAATCTCAGAGATTAAGAAAGAGATCAAGTTGAAACAAGATCGTTCTATATTTACAACGATTCTCACTCCATAATTAATCTTTTCTATAGTTAGTATTTACGTTATATTCTTTTATGTATAAATACACCCTTTAGAATCTATACAATCAAAACTTTTGGCTCTACAAAATTCATCCAAGTTTTAGAAAAGTATTTACCCACTAGAAAACTTTCTGACAGAATCCACCTCTTTTGTATAGGATTGCCAGGGATATGGTTACCGCTAATTTTAGCTTACCAATTATTAATAGCGTTTATGTTATCAAATACCATTATCATACTATACCGTTTATATTATTAATTACCATTATCATCCCAATACCATTCGCTTATCAATTATTTGGATAATTCGTCGAAAATTCGAAAAATCAAATATACTACATGTTTAAACTTTAAAATTAGCCCATTGGGTTGCAATACCTTTGAAATAAAAGTCAACCCCGAATTGAAGCCTCTCCCATTTCTAACCAAAGCGAAACCTACAAATGTTTACTATATTTCATATGTTGTTCCTTCACAATTCACACACACACACACACACACACATATATATATAATTGATATTAGTTTTTTCTGTTGGTAAAACTCTTTAACCAAAACCTATTGGTCGATCTTCGAAAATACCAAATTCATTCGGAATTACCGCCGGTAACATATTTGATTATATAATTGCTCGGTTACCTATTGGTATTGAAAAACACCACACTTCTGCATCTCTACCTTTTGTAGGATATTTTTCCCCTCTCCTTATACCCTCTCATGTATTGTGTGATAGAGGTGGAACTCATTGTACTTTTGAACCTTCTTCTCATATTTTTGTTATTATTAATGATTAGTTATTTACCTGGCAAAAAGAAAGAAAGAAGTACTTTTGATGCCCAAAGAAAAAAATACGGAAGTACAATACTGAAGAGTAATCACTCGAATAATATAAAGAAATAGTACATTTCAAGTTCCCTCCATACTTGAAGTTACAAAATCTTTAGTGAGACTTACTATACTTAGAATACTTATTGTGAAATACATGAATCATAAGTACTGATTCAATTCTATAATCTTATTCAAATCGACACACTACGTAGTACCATTGTCTCACAAGTGAGCCCTGGTCCGAACCCAAAAAGAACACCCCATTCTAGCCCTTCTCCACTATAGTTAAATCCATTCTTGGCTGAGTACCTTCTCATCTCATCAAGTATAAAAAATGTAGAAGCTCCCAAAGGGTTCCCATATTCACTCAATACATATTTTGAAACATATAATTTTTCAGGTTGTAAGCCCAATTTCTTTTCCACTTGGTCAAAAATTGCCGATCCACCAAGATGTGCAACCCAAAAAATCGAGTTCCAATTGAAAATTCCAAGAGGTTTAAATGCATCCTTTAATAGATTTTCAATGTTATTTGATATAAGTTCAGGGATACCTTTCTCTAAATGAAGTCTAGTTCCAACCTCAATAATGGATGATTCAATGGCACCATCAGTATCTGGAATAATGGTTTGGTCAGCGAAGGCTAACTCAAAAATCGGCCTCTCAAATCCAATTATAGGGTCAGAACCCACAATACACGCGCCTGCTCCATCTCCATAGAGCGCGTGACCAAGAACAGTATCGATATTCGAGTTATCCGGGTGACCAAACATGGCTATTGAGGGGATTTCTGAACACACGACAAGAATTCGAGCACCTTTGTTATTCTCCGCTAAATCTTTAGCTGCCCGAAGAGCGGCATTGCCACCATAGCACCCTAATTGGTATAACATAATTCGCTTAATGGATGGGTTAAGGTCTAAAAGTCCAGTGAGGCAATGGTCAGCTCCAGGAAGCTCTCCTCCGAAGGTTGTACAAAATATTAGGTGTGTAATTTTGGACTTGGATTGTCCCCATTCCTTAATGGCCTTTTCGGCAGCCTCTTTGCCAAGTTTGGGTAACTCTGCCAACAATATTTTCTGCCTAACACCTAATGAAGGTGCCATATATGTACTAAGATTTGGATTTTCCTTCAAAATTTGCTCTGACATGTGCATGTAACGCTTCTTAATCAAAGATCCCTTACCTGAGAATTGAAGAGAAGTTAATAGGACTATTTGGAAAGAGTTTAGTTTGAATTTATATATATAAGTTAGAATTCAGAAAAAGTTAATTATTTGTGAAAAGATATATATACACTACAACTAAAAAATGACGAAAAAACTTAAATTTTGAAGTTAAGCTAGGTAGCAGCTCCATAGGATACATCTAACACATTTCTTGCAACATTTTTTTATTGTAATACTTTTTTAATTTATTTTTAACTTAGTAGGCTTTTATAGGTAAAATAACAGATTAATAATATTACGATGGAGGATTGAAACATATTTAAACCGTTAATGACATACACATGAATATAGTTACGTTATGAATAAGATCTACATTGAAGTGGAAATTTGGGACTATATTAAGTTAAATTATAAAATAAAAGAATGTAGTTCCCACTTACAAAAAAATGAGGTACAATTATAGATAACAAGTTGGGCCATGTAGCCCTTTAACAGCCATATATATGGTGTATGTCTCCTCTTATAAATCTAATTCATAAGAAAAGTTTCTTCACAAATGTGGAGCTAATTACTTAGGGTATATTTGGGTTTAATTTCATTTTGAAAACTCTAATTTTAAGCATTAAAAAAATATTTTGATTTTGAGATAAAAAGTAAATCAGCGTATTTAAAAAGTTGAAAAAAAGTCTCATTTTTTTTTATTGTGATCCATATCTTGAACAAAATATATTGGGATGAAGGAAGATCTAAGTTTTATAATATGATATCAAGAATGAAAGAAAAAAAAAAATTAAGGTCTTACACATGCGCCTGAATTTCTCTTTAAGCTCAGTGAGATGCTCAGCATTAGTAACTCGAAAAAAGTAATCAGGGAATGTGTTTTGGGTGACACAATTCACAGGAACAGCAGTTCCAATAGCCATGATTGAAGCTGGTCCTTCTGCCCTTTGAGCCCTTCGAATGCTCACAACAGTAGCCGCCATTGTTAACTGCTCTTGGAATTTATTATGGAATTCTCTTTGGGATTTAGTTCTCTTTATATACACAGAAAAATCTTACCAAGTTGTTCCATCCCCACCGCATCTGTCGATTTCCTGAGTTTGATATGAGAAACACGAAATGATGTTTGTCTTAAAGTTTACATTGGTTACAATCACCAAATACACAAGTGATTGTTACATTTCTACTAAGATTTGAAAATTTTTTGGATCTGAATTATCTTGATTGAGACTGTATGTATACGAAAGATATTTTTAAATAATTTATATAAAGAAAAGTCTTACGAATAGTAAAATTTTTCTCATAATAGATAACTGTATTCACTTTTTCTTACGGATAGTTAAACTTTCCATAATAAAGAACTGTATTCACAAAATTTGAACTCAAAAATTATGATTATTAAATTAGAGAAATATCTACAGCTATAAAGAAAATCACAATAAAGACTAATGAAGAATTTATACTTTAATCAAATGAATCGTAAATAAATTTTTCAACTTGTTATACCCATAACTTTTTTTTTTATTAATCATTTTTTGACAATTTATGCTTTGAGTGACGAATTTCAAATATTCTTAATACACCTAAATCGCCTAAATCACGTGTATACACTAAGAAAGTGACTTCGGCAAGTGAATGTCCTCGCTAACATTCATATGTGATATGTACATAATTATAATAGTTGAAATCTGCCATATAAAAGTATAAATTGTTAAAAGTAATTGTTTCAAAAAAAATTTAATAGATGTAACAGAGTTAAAAAAAAATTATTTATCATTTATTTGAAAAAATGTAAGTTGTCCATGGACATATATGGTGATTTTCTAAACTGCGTGTCTTGTTCTTAAGATTTGGTAATAATATACCTTAACGTGTTTACCAAAAACCCAATGCCTGAAATTAAGTAGAAAGAAGTTTATCTTAAGAAGAACTCCATAAAAATGTGAAAAACTAAATTTTACTCTAAATTAAAAAAAAAAAAAAAGCTTTTAATCAGTGTTAGGCTGCGGAGGCCACATATATATATATATATTGTTGGAGAAACAAACTCCAAGTTACTATTACACAACACTAATTACTATTCCAAATGATCAAGAAAAACAGCGGAAGAAAAAGAACAAAAAGATTCAATCTTTTCAAGAACATAAACCAAAAGATAAACAATAAGGCAATCTGCAAAACAACACTCGATTAGTATCAAAATAACCCGAAAGCAACAAGAGATAGTTTCGCTTACTGCCGCCGCCGTGAAACGGCCGGTAGAAAATCAAAGAGATGACTGAGAAGCTGAAACCAAAAGATCACCAAACCAGAAAACAGACGCCGAATAGCGGCAATGCCGCGTCGAGGAACTGACGATAAAGAAAAAGATGATCGGGTGTTAAAATCTTCAGAAAAGGGCCTCAGTCGTGATGGAATCACTGGCAACCTTCTTCCTCTATCTCTCTCTCTCTCTCTCTCTCTCTCTCTCTCTCTCTCTCTCTCTCTCTCTCTCTCTTTCCTCACGGCTAACTCTCTAACCTCACCAACAGAAATCAAGGGTGACAAAGAAGACCGGTGAACAACAGAGGGGCATAGAACACCAGAACAGAGAGAGGAAAGCAGCAGCCGAGCCAAAGAATCAGGAGGGAAACCAAGAGTCTCGAAGACTCCAAAAGATAGAGAGTGGAGAGATGGTTCAGAGGAGGAGAGCAAGAGACTACACAGGAATCGAAGCAACAACAGCAATAAAAAGAGAAGGCGGGCGGTCCATTCGCGAGTCGCCAACGGACAGCCCGGGTGGCTAACCCGAACCGCCCGGACATCCTTTTTACCCAGTCAAGGAAACAAAAGAGAAGCCTATTCCAAATGGGGCTGAGGCCCAATGCATCATGGGGTGAAAGGGGAGGAGAAAATGGGCTGAAAAATGGGTAAAAGTATTGGGAGAAAATGGGCTTATAAAGCCTACAATCTCCACCTTGAACAATATTTTCCATCCCTGAAATAACTCACATTAAGTCAAACTGTTTCCACATGAAGAAAGTCTTTGCAAAACATAAATTTGTCAGTGTTTATAATTTTAGTACCAAAATCAGCAGGATTATTATCATTACTAATCTTATCTATGTCAACAATACCACTAGAGACCTTTTCTCTAATAAAGTGGTACTTGACATTAATATGTTTCGTCCTTTCATGATAGACCGGATTTTTATACAAATGTAAACAACTTTGACTATCTGTATAAATAATAAAATATTTAATTCACTCAATAATCCTTGAAGCCAAATGGCTTCTTTGATTGCTTTTGTTGCTATGATATACTCAGCCTCAGTAGTTGACAAGGCAACTACAGGCTGCAGTTGGGATTTCCACGAATGCAATTACTCGCAATGGTAAAGAAATAGGAAGTGGTAGATTTTCTACCATCCTTGTCACCTGCAAAATCAGAGTCAACAAATCCAGACCAATAATGGTAGTGTAAACCCCGATCCACAGTTCCATTTAGGTAACGTAATAGCCACTTGAGCGCAGCCCAATGATCTCTTCCAGGATTCAACATAAATCTGCTAAGAAAGCTTATAGAAAAAGCAATGTCAGGACAGATAGATATCATTTAGTACATAACTGAGCCTATGGCCATTCTGTAAGGTATGTTGGCCATATCTCTTTTTACACTTTCAGTTTTTGGACAGGTTTTGCCGGCAAGTTTAAAGTTGAAAAACCTTAGAGGGGGGGTGAATAAGGTTTTTGGCTAATTTAAAAAATCTTTTGTTTGATTAGAAAGATAAACCTCCAATTTGTTTGTGAAAGATTTCTAAAACTCTTTTTAATAAGAATTCACACAAAGCATAATCTTATAGAATTGGCAATTAAGAAATGAGCAAAGAATTAAAGAGCATGCACAACAATTTATAGTGGTTCACTCTCTCCAAGAGCTACATCCACTGCCTTGAGCCTCAACCCAAGGATTTCACAAATTCACTAATTTCCAAGTTGGTTACACAACCACACAATGAGGTTCACCCTTCAAGGGTTTTACACCAAAACCTCAACCACAACAATACAACTACACAATGAGGTTCACCCTTCAAGGGTTTTACACCAAAACCTCAATCACAACAATACAACTAGTTAATCAAAGGATCACCCAAAGGGTTTTCCACAAACCTTTGATCACAATAATAGAATAGAGAGAGTTAGGTACAATGTTACCAATTTAGCTTGAAAAGAGGAAGATTACAACTCAATGGTATACTTCTACAAGCACCTCTTTTCTTCTTCTTTGATGGATGATCAATAATGAAGCTCAAGAAGATTTTGTTTGGGTTCAAAAAATGATTTGTAATAAAAATGTATTTTTGAAGCTCTTGAAATGTATTAAATGTTTTCAATGAATAATTCCCAAACTTCTTTTTCTTTATGGCTGATAATTGAGTGTATATATAGGATTTTTTAAGCTCAAAAGCGGTTGCCTAAGAAATAGGTTGTCAAATTTCGAAATGACCGTTGCTTGATGTAACGGTAATATTTTTACACCGACAGACTAAAAAGCGGACGACCGGTTCCGAAAAACGGACTTCGGTTCTTTGAAACAGAAAGATTCGGACTTGAGTTTTCTAAAAAGCGGATTGCCGAATTAAGAATTCGGACGACCGGTTAAAAATTGGATTTGCTGAATTTACGAACAGAAAAGATTCGGACTTGATTTTTTCGAAAAGCGGACTGCCGAATTTTGTGTCTGTGGAAAAACGGACTTCGGTTTTAAAAAGCGGACTTCGAATTTCAGTTTTTCCTCAGCCAAGTTTTTTTTCGAACAAAACTTTCTTCCAAGTTTCAAAGGCATTCTTGACAATTTTTTAAAGAGGAGAAAAACTATTCAAAACATCTTAAAGTCAAGAATACTTGGATTTTATCAAAGGATTATATTTTAGAAAAACATGAGAAGAGCTTCATGTATGATCAATGAATCAAAGACTAAGACTAGAGAGTTTTACAAGATAATACCTAGTTCACAAATACAATGTCTTCAATGTCTTCAATTGATTTGATCTTGGTATGGCTTGATCTCTTCTTCTCTATTTTGCCCTCATCATCAAGATCTTTTGCTTGAGACTTTGAGACTTCATATGTTCTTCTTTTGTTCTCTATGAAGGGTTAGCTAACATACTCACACAAGCACATGTTAATCATAATCAAAACACAAGTAATAATGCCCTTAGGGCTAACAATCTCCCCCTTTTTGATTATGACAAACACATATGCAAGAAGAACAAAAGAGAAAGAGTAATATGGTGATGCATCAAAATATGCAAAGAGGCAAAGCATAACAATCACCAAGAAAAGGAGGTAACTCCCCCTTGCATCAATAATCATTGTAAACAAGCATCAATGATATCAACAAAATTTCTCCCCCTTACATCTTGCACTATTTTCTCCCCCTTTTGTCATAAATCAAAAAATTGTAGGAGAAAAGTATCAAGGGATCATAGAAGAGATACTAGTAGGACTTTCAACATTAAAGTGTCATCATGAAGTCAATAACAAGAAGGGCCTATCAACAAAGAAAAAGTGCAACAAACAGATCACTTAGCATGACAAAAGCAAATTAGGATTAGAAATAATACCAATTGAAAAACCTTAGAGTGATCCTTTGGATATATCACATTTTGAGGAAGAATTTGAGCTTCTTGATCATTTTCTTGTGTTGCTTCAATCTCTTCTTCCTCCATAAGCATGTTCTTCCATTGCTTGAGTGTACAAAGGTTGGTAGCTTAAAGAGTTATCTATGTCATCATCATCTTTCTTGTCAAAAAAAAAGTTAGTTTCATCAAAATATCTATGAATAGACTCTCCAACACATAAGGTTCTTTTGTTGAAAATTCTAAAAAGCCCTTTTGTTTGAAGAATAACCAAGAAAAAATTCCCTCATCGGATTTTTCGATCAAACTTCCCAAGATTGTCTTTGGTGTTTAAAATAAAGCATTTGCATCCAAAAACTTTAAAATAACCAATTGAGGGGGTTTTATTAAAAATGAGTTCAAAGGGAGTTTTCTTTAAAGAAGGTCTCAAGATAACACGATTCAAATGTAGCATGCGGTGTTAACGGCCTCGGCCCAAAAAGTTTAGGAAGGGAATTTTGATAAAGCATTGACCTTGCCATTTCTTGTAAAGTTCTATTTTTCTTTTCCACAAATCCATTTTGTAGAGGAGTTTTGGCTACCGAAAAAAGTTTTGTAAAATACCAAAATCATCACAAATTTTTGTAAAATCTTGGTTGTTGAATTCTCTCCCATTATCACTTCGTATAGAAATCAATTTGCAAACAAGGGAGGTTTGGACTCTTTTGAATAATTTAATAAATTCATGAAATGCTTCATCCTTTCGGCTTGAAAACAAAGTCCAAGTAAAAAAAATTCATCCACAATAATAAAGACATACCTTTTACCACCAAGACTAGTGGTCCTCATTGGTCCAAATAAATCCATGTGAATGAGTTCTAAAGGTTTTGAAGTTGAAATCATTTACTATGGTTTAAAGGAGGTATTAATTTGTTTTCCAAATTGGCAAGCATCACAAAGTCTAGTTTTCTCAAAATGAAGTTTTGGTAAGCCCCCTAACAAGTTCTTTTTGAAGAGAGTTTGTTTAATAAATCCATACTAACATGACCAAACCTTCTATGCCACAAAAAATACATCATCATCATGAACCAAGAGACGCTATAAGTTTTGAGAAATGAGAACTTCAAGATAAAAGACATAGACATATGCTAACTCTTTTTGAAACAAAAATAGTTTTGTTCACTAGCTTGTTTATGATAGAAGAAGATTCACTTTCAAAAACAACTTTGTACCCATAATCACATAATTGACTAATACTAGATAAATTAAACTTCAAAACATCAATTTAAAAGAACTTCCTTAATTAAAGAAGATGAATCATATCTAAAGTTACCTATACCGATGATCCTTCCAAAAGTAAAAAAAACGAAGCACCTTCGGTTGTTCAATCAAGAGGGATGCATATCCGGTCATGTGTCATAGGCATCCGCTATCCGAGTACCACTTAGATGACCTTGACTTGTGTTCCTACAACAAAAGAAGTAGAAGGGTCTTTTGGTACCCATATCTTTTTGGGTCCATGAATGTTAGTTGGATTTTCTTTTATTTTCCAAACGGTTTTAACTCCTCTTTCAATCTTTTTCTTTATAAAACATTTTGTGGCTTTATGACCACTCTTTTCACAATAGGTGCAACAAAGGTGTGAGTGAGATGATGAAGCTTTGACAAACCGTGTTTGTTTTGAGAAAATATTGGAATGAGTATATCCAATACCATTTTTATCAAAGGGTGATCTTTGAGAGCCAAGAAGTTTTTCAAAGTTTTCTTTTCCCTTTGTGAATTTTTCAACACAGAGAGTGAGATCACTCACCTTTTTCTTTAAAGCATCATGATCAATCAAACATTTTTCAAGAAATGAAATCTTTTCACAAAGGTTCTTGTTTTCTAAAGCAAGTATTTGAAAATCATTGTTTGAACACTCCCTTTCGTTTTTCAAGATTTCTAGAGACTCAAGGAGAGATTTGTTTTCACAAATAAGTTTTGAGTTTTCATCAAGCAAAAAATTTATTTTTGTTTTTCAACTCTTTGTTTCTTTTGGAAACCTTTTCGCATTCTCCATACATTTCAATAAGCATGGTACAAGGATCATCATCACAAATATCATCAATGAGATTAGATGAGTTAGAGGGTGAAGTTTGTACCTCATTTTCTAGTGCCATGAAGCATATGTTGGCACTTTCTTCTTCTTCATTGTCACTTATGCTCTCAGTTTGTTTCATCATGAATAATTCATAGTCTCTCACCAACATAGCCAACTTTGATTCTTTTACTTGATTAGTTCCTTCGTGAGTGACTTCTAGTAGCTTCCACATTTCATGAGCCGAATCGCATCCGCTCACTCTATTGTATTCGCTTGCATCTAAGGCACAACTTAGAATATTCATGGCTTGGAAGTTTAGAGTCATCTTCCTAGAGTCGAATTCATCAAATTCTTCAATCTTCTTGGCTACCCCATTTATTGTGGGAATGTAAGGGCCTTTCTCTACAATGCTCCACAAATCAAAGTTAATTGAACATATATATATTTTAATTCGAGACTTCCAAAAAGTATAGTTAGTTCCATTAAAGAGAGGAGGTCTATTTGTAGAAGAGCCTTCTACATAAGGTAAGCTAGAAATATTTGCCATAGTAAAAAAGAAGATCTTTAGCTTCAAGGATGTAAGTCCTTTTTTTTTAAGAAGCCCTCGCTACGATACCAATTGAAAAACCTTAGAGGGGGGTGAATAAGGTTTTTGGCTAATTTAAAAAAATCTTTTGTTTGATTAGAAAGATAAACCTCCAATTTGTTTGTGAAAGATTTCTAAAACTCTTTTTAATAAGAATTCACACAAAGCATAATCTTATAGAATTGGCAATTAAGAAATGAGCAAAGAATTAAAGAGCATGCACAACAATTTATAGTGGTTCACTCTCTCCAAGAGCTACATCCACTGCCTTGAGCCTCAACCCAAGGATTTCACAAATCCACTAATTTCCAAGTTGGTTACACAACCACACAATGAGGTTCACCCTTCAAGGGTTTTACACCAAAACCTCAACCACAACAATACAACTACACAATGAGGTTCACCCTTCAAGGGTTTTACACCAAAACCTCAATCACAACAATACAACTAGTTAATCAAAGGATCACCCAAAGGGTTTTCCACAAACCTTTGATCACAATAATAGAATAGAGAGAGTTAGGTACAATGTTACCAATTTAGCTTGAAAAGAGGAAGATTACAACTCAATGGTATACTTCTACAAGCACCTCTTTTCTTCTTCTTTGATGGATGATCAATAATGAAGCTCAAGAAGATTTTGTTTGGGTTCAAAAATGATTTGTAATAAAAATGTATTTTTGAAGCTCTTGAAATGTATTAAATGTTTTCAATGAATAATTCCCAAACTTCTTTTCTTTATGGCTGATAATTGAGTGTATATATAGGATTTTTTAAGCTCAAAACGGTTGCCTAAGAAATAGGCTGTCAAATTTCAGAAATGACCGTTGCTTCAGTGCAACGGTAATATTTTTTACAGCGATGACTAAAAACGGACGACCGGTTCCGAAAACGGACTTCAGGTTCTTTGAAACAGAAAGATTCGGACTTGAGTTTTCTAAAAGCGGATCTGCCGAATTAAGAATTCGGACGACCGGTTAAAAATTGGACTGCTGAATTTACGAACAGAAAAGATTCGGACTTGATTTTTTCTTAAAAGCGGACTGCCGAATTTTGTCTTTGTGGAAAAACGGACTTCGGTTTTAAAAACGGACTTCGAATTTCAGTTTTTCCTCGGCCCAAGTTTTTTTTTACGAACAAAACTTTCTTCCAAGTTTCAAAGGCATTCTTGACAATTTTTAAAGAGGAGAAAAACTATTCAAAACATCTTAAAGTCAAGAATACTTGGATTTTATCAAAGGATTATATTTTAGAAAAACATGAGAAGAGCTTCATGTATGATCAATGAATCAAAGACTAAGACTAGAGAGTTTTACAAGATAATACCTAGTTCACAAATACAATGTCTTCAATGTCTTCAATTGATTTGATCTTGGTATGGCTTGATCTCTTCTTCTCTATTTTGCCCTCATCATCAAGATCTTTTGCTTGAGACTTTGAGACTTCATATGTTCTTCTTTTGTTCTCTATGAAGGGTTAGCTAACATACTCACACAAGCACATGTTAATCATAATCAAAACACAAGTAATAATGCCCTTAGGGCTAACAAAAGTGGCTAGCAAGAGGGGTTGTAAGGGGTTTACACAAGTGCATTGAAACTTTAGATACGATTTTCTAAAAGAAAGGCTTTTGAGATAGAAAAAGAGAATGGTCAAGTCTATCTCTTGAAATACTCATCCCAAGAATTTTGGATGGAACCCTTAAATCCTTCATATCGAACTCAGATTTCAGTAGTGATTTCAAGTTATCGATCTTAGCTTTGTGACGACAAGCTGTTAACATGTCATCCATAGCAACAAATAAATAGCAGAATCCACATCATTACCAGAAAAATAAAGGCAACTATTGTAGTTGCTTTTTGAAAAACTAATTTTAGACATGAAAGAATCAAACCTCTTATACCATTGCCTTGGCAACTGTTTAAGCCCATATAATGACTTTTTCAAAAGACACGCCATATGTTCCTTACCCTTTATTTCAAAACCAGGTGGTTGATGCATATAAATGGTTTATTCAAGATCACCATGTAAAAAGGCAGTTTTCACATCAAGTTGTTCAAGATTAAGATCATAGAAGGCAACAAGAGCAAGAACAATCCTAATTGTTTTGTATTTAACAACAGGAGAAAAAATTTCATTAAAATCAATGCCCTCAACTTGTGAAAAACCTTTTTGCAACAAGTCTAGCCTTAAACCTAGGAGGTTCATTAGAAGACTCAAATTCCTTTATTTTGAAAATCCATTTACAATCAACAAGTTTTTGTTTTGAAGGTTTTGGACAAGAATCCAGGTTTTGTTTTTATTGAAAGAAAACCTTTCTTTTTCCATCGCACGTAACCATAAAACACGATTGGGACTTTTCAAAACCTCTGAAAAACATAAAGGTTCTTTTTCTTCAACATAAGAAGCAACAGCAAAAGCATATGATACGATGTAGGAGTAACCATACCGAGAACGATCCCTAGGTACTCTACGGACTCAATCTCTAGCGAGCTGATAATCCCTAAGAGCTTGGGTTTGAGCCTCAGGATGTTCATCTTACTCATCAGAACCATCTGGAATAGGGTCAGAAGTTTCAAGAACTGGCGTATTACTGAAATGAGCAGAAGACTCAGAATTTATTTCAGGTTCCTGAGGTGGATCTAGGGAAGGTTTGGAGACGGTCTCCACTTCCACCGGAATGCTACTAGGAGTAAGAATACTTGGAGGATTATCAGTGATGGGTTTATCCTTAAGACAAGGCATCTCTAACTTATTGAAGATGACATCCCTACTGACAATAACCCTCATCCCTGGTTCACCGTTTAACCACACTCTATAACCCTTTACCCCACTAGGATATCCTATGAACACCCCCTTTCTAGACCTCTGATCTAGTTTTCCCTCTTTTTGATGAGCAAAGGTAGCACAACCAAAAACTCTCAGATTGGAAAGATTAGGAGGTTTCCCACACCAGAGTTCTATAGGAGTCCTAATGTTTATAGCTGTGGATGGAGATCTATTGATGAGATATACGGTTGTACTAACAGCTTCACCCTAGAAAGGTTTTGGAATACCAGAAGACACTAATAGACACAAGACCTTATCCATAATAGTATGGTTCATCCTTTCGGTTTGTTGTGGGTTATGTCTAAGCGTTCTATGGTGTAAAATGCCATGTGATGCACATAAGTCAGAAAACTTCCGGTTACAAAATTCAAGACCGTTATCGGTCCTGATAGTTTTTAGTTTATTTCGAGAATGATTTTCGGCAAAACGTTTCCATTCACAAAATTTTTCAGACATTTGATCTTTGGTTTTTAAAAGAAAAACACATACATGCATAGAAAAATCATCAACAACGGAAAGGAAATAATCGTTACCACCGTAAGTTGGAACCTTTTCAGTCTCCCACAGATCATAATGCACATAATCAAGAGGTGCAGATGACTTATGTGTACTGGTTGAAAAGCTAATTTTATGTTGTTTTCCCAAAACACAGTGATCACAAAAATCCAAATAATCAATTTTATCACCACATAAAAGTTTTTGTTTTTGTAAATGATAAAGCCCTTTTTCACTAATGTGGCCGATCCTTCGATGACATAACATAGTTTTCTCAGGGAGAGTTGCAAACTGTTTTACCAGGAAGGATATATAAAGTTTCCTTTTGAAAACCTTTTAGCATGACTAGGTTTCCTTTGCAAACACGCAAAATTCCGTTTTTGGATTTAAAAGAGAGACCCAGAGAGTCTAAATAACAAAGGGAGATAAGATTCCGACGTAAGTTAGGCACGTATCTCACCTCAGTGAGTTTTCTAGTCACACTATCATGCATTTTTATGAAAATATTGCCGATGCCTTTTATATAACAAACCTCATTATTACCCATAAAAACTTTTCCTTGGTTTAAAGGTTTGAATTCAGAAAACCAGTGTTTATTAGGTGTCATGTAGAATAAGCAACCAGAATCAAGCACCCAATGATTAACAAAATCAGTACATGAAGGAGAAAGAGAAACACACAAAACTTCAGAGAACATAGAGTTACCATCTGATTCAAAACTTTGAGTTTTATCGACTTTATTTCCTCCTTTACCATGTTTACATTGTTTCTCATCTTTGATTCATTTAAAACACTTATTTTTCATATGCCCTTCTTTCCCACAATAAAAACATTTTACTTTGCTTTTCTCTCGTGATTTAGAACGGCTTTTAAAACGATGACTAGGAGGTTCTCTCCAGTCAATCCTTCCTCTTACAAAAAGATTTTCACCATGAGATTTATTCTCTTTTTGCTAATCCAAATCTTTTAATTTTAAAACATTTTCTACATCAGAAAGTGAAAGGTCATCTCTGCCATATTTGATAGCAGATTTGACATCATTAAAAGAATCAGGTAACGCATTTAGTAAAATGACTGCAAAATTTTCATCAGAGATTTTCTCTCCGACGTTTTGAAGTTCCAAAATGATTTTATTCAAATCATCTATATTTTCAGAAAGTGATTTTGTCCCACTCATTTTGAAACCAAAAAGCTGTTCTTTTAAATAGATTTTATTAGAAAGAGATTTCTCCATATATAGTTTTTCCAGTTTTGTCCAGATTTTTAAAGCATTGTCTTTTTCATCAATTTCTCATAAAACGTTATCAGTCAAATGCAAGGTGAGACGGCTATGAGCATCACCTAGTTTTTCTTTAAGAATTTCGCCTTCCAAAATTCCGGATACTCTTCAGGGCTGCAAAGAGCGGGCGCAATTTTATTTTGTACCAAAACCGCTTTCATTTTCCTCCGCCACATTACAAAATCAGATTTACCATCAAACCTATCAGTTTCAATTTTTGGAACTGACATGTTTTAAAGGAAAATAGGTGTAATTCGGTGGTTTCAGAAAGATGAAAGATTTGAAAAAAAAAAATTGAATAAAATTGTTGGAATTTTTCCTTAAAAAAAAAAAAAGGAAAAATTTCCAAAGAAAAATGGCGTTGTTTGTTTTAGTTTTGTTTGATTAGGTTTGGTTTTGATTATACAAAACAACGTAACATAATAGCACACACAGAAATACCTAACCAGAAAATAGGAAACAAAATGTATAGCGAACAAGGAGGCTGAAATAGATAGATTCAGCAATCAGCAAAGAAAAAGACAAACAATATTATAAATATAAAAACTTTTGAAATCAGAAAGAAAACCGCCGAGTCACAGATACTTGAAATCTCATGGACTCAAGCCAGGCTTGCGTTTTTATTTTTAAAAAAGAAAGAAAAAAAACTGGAATAATAAACCAAAGGGAAAAAAAGAAAAAAAAAACCAGAAACAGAAAAATCATAGTAATCACAGTAATAGCAAAAGAATCGGCAGCAAGCCGTCACAACCAACAACTAGAAATATAGAACCGGCGGCAAGCCGAAAGAAGAAACTCAGAAGCAAGAAACAGTAACCAGCTACAAGTCGAAACACACAAACAGAGAAAAAACTGGCGGCAAGCCGATCAAACAAAAAAATAGTAAACAGAAACCCGGTGGCAAGCCGGATAAACAGAGAACAATAATAATAATAAACAACTGTAAAACCGAGAGAGTAGGAGTAACTTCATTGGTCTTCTCAGATCCGAAAGGTTGCTGTCGGAAGCCGGAGCCGATGAGCTGGAACCACGGCTCTGATACCACTTGTTGGAGAAACAAACTCCTAATTAATATTACACAACACTAATTACTATTACAAATGATCAAGAAAAAAAGCGAAAGAAAAAGAACAAAAAGATTCAATCTTTTCAAGAACAGAAACCAAAAGGTAAACAATAAGGCAATTTGCAAAACAACACCCGATTAGTATCAAAATAACCCGAAGCAACAAGAAATAGTTTCACTTACCACTGCCGCCATGAAACGACCGGCAAAAAATCAAAGAGATGACTGAGAAGTTGAAACAGAAAGATCACCAAACCAGAAAACAGACGCCGAGCGGCGGCAATGCCGCGTCGAGGTACCGATGATTAAGAAAAAGATGATCGGGTGTTAAAACCCTCAGAAAAGGGCCCCAGCCGTGATGGTATCACTGGCAACCTTCTTCCTCTCTCTCTCTCTCTCTCTCTCTCTCTCTCTCTCTTTCTTCACGGCTAACTCTCTAACCTCATCAACAGACAATCAAGGGTGACAAAGAAGACCGGTGAACAACATAGGGGCATGGAACACCGAAACAGAGAGAGGAAAGCAGCGGCAGAACTGAAGAATCAGGAGACTCCAAAAGATAGAGAGTGGAGAGACGGTTTGGAGGAGGAGAGCAAGAGACTACACAGGAATCGAAGCAACAACAACAATAAAAAGAGAAGGGGGGCGGTTCATCCACGGGTCGCCAACAGACGGCACGGGTGGCCAACCTGAACCGTCCGGGCATCCCTTTGACCCGGTCAAAGAAACAAAAGAGAAGCCTATTCCAAATGGGACTGAGGTCCAATGCATCATGTGGTGGAAGGGGAGGAGAAATTGAATTGAAAAATAGGTACAAATATTGAGAAAAAATGGGCTTATAAAGCCTATATATATATATATATATATTCACGACAATCAACTCAAAATATTACTGGACTTGAAACAAATAATAATCGAAATAGAAGCAAATAATTTATGCTACGAAAGTAATAAAATTTGCTTACAGTGGTCAATATAATGAAGAAAAAAATATATATGGAGACAAGCAGCTAATTAATCTATTTACACTTCTTGAAAAGTACATAGTTGCAATATTTATTTCAATTTTGTGTACCAAAACAATTTTCGTTCATTTTTCGTAATATGGCACCATTTAGAGTATCAATTTGTAATCAAATGAAGCACGTGCAATGCTGGTAACCATTTGTATAAGATTAAATATGTTCGAATACATCACTCTACTATGATGGAATTAAACAAATAAAATTCAAGAATTAACCTTACATAATAGATTATTTAGAATAAAAAATTGAAACATGTACCTTAATTCATGATAATTGAGTGACTTAAAGATTGATTTTGAATCTTCTAATCGTTACCTACGCAATAGTTTTCCTCAAAGCGATGGGGACTTTTAGAGGTGGCTAATGGTCTAAAGAATACGTTTAATCAGGGACCATAACCCTAATATATAGATGTGTTTGCTAAAGAGTCCATCATAGTTTTACAATACAACCCTTAGGTTTCTACACATTTATAAAGTAACCCTACATTTTTATTAATATGACAGACCCACCTATATAAATATAGATTACCTTAATTGGGTCTTAAAAAATATATAATAACAAATACATAATTAAATTAAGCAATACATATACGTCTACATGTCCAAATGCTATATAAATACGTGTGCACATGAATTAAGTCCAAAGATCTAACATAGTCCACCAAAAATGAAACAAAAAAATAAAGGTTAAGAACGGATTTTATATTTCATATTTCTAATTTGAGCTTAATTTTAATGGAGTGATGTTTGGATAAATTTATTCAAGGGAAAAATGCCACAAGTATTATGCACACGGTCGAAATTATCTAGTGTATATTTTAGTTCACTTTCTAAGAAGATAAATGTTAAACTTTAAAAGATAAATTCTAAAGGAAAGTTACTAATAAAGAAAGCATAATAGAAGGTGTATTAGATAATATATTACATGATCGTGAGTGTTATGTATCACCTCATTAAATTCGTAAATCGATGATCTAAGTGATGGTGTTATAAAAAAAATTAAAGAAAAATAATTTATGTATATAAAACATTAAAAACTAAAAGATTGTAACTAGTTTCAAATATCCCAAATAGTTTAAGGGTAATTATTGCCATTTTCCCTATATATGGGTGGGTGTGATCTTGCCGTCTAGGAGTGCGTTAAAAATCATAGCCACTCATGGATAACTCGGTGTTGATTAGGGTTCTCCTGAATACCATGATTAATGCATTTCCTATGGAGATTGATAAATGTACCCTTATTTTTTGTATATATCACGATTTTTTTTTTAAAAAAAATATACAACAAACTCAAGATTTATAATTCACGTAAAACATGAAAATAAAATTTATAACATTTCAAGATTCGATAAAGAAAAATATTAGAATAGTTGTATTTCTTTAATTTTTTGTTAAAATTTTGTATAAAATATTAAATAATTATTATAGATTAAGATTTTAAATATATTTAGTACGAATTCATAGTGAAATCTTGTAATAATGTAAATGTTTTATTATAAAAAAATTTGAATTTTAAAAAGAGTGAATTTTAAATAGAGTAAAATATATTTTTGGAATATAAAATATATTTTTGGAATATAAGTATTGAATTCACGATAAAAAAAATAGTCGTATATTCATTAGCCCCATTAATTTCGGATAGTGCCTTCTTTTTATATGTAAGGCTTATAAATTGGCTGCAAATGACTCAATATATAACCATCTTAAGTTTCAATAGTAATTCTTTCTCAGTAGGATGTGTACTATGGTGGAGTCTTGTCTTCTGGTCTCGGTCTACTAGAGAAGTGCAAATCAGAAACATTTTAAGTTTCATGCATTTGCTTTTGACATTATATTTCCCGATCGTGGAAATTTATTTCGATTGCAAATTTATAGAACAGGGAAAATACTGAAACAAGCTTAGTGGAAGCTGGGTTTCATGTTTCTAGAGGGTCGAAAGTGAATTCTACCAATTGGAAAGACGAAGAGGTAGTGAGTGATAAAAAACGGTTCGCGGCATTTGGTGAAGTCTTACCTTCAGGTCTGTTTGGATGCTTAAGTTAGTACCGAGATATTAAGGAAATAATAATAAAGATAAAAGTTATTGAGAGAGTTGGGTCTAAGCTTAGGGGCTTGGTCCCAAGAGGTACTAATAGAGAATCAACTATAAGTGAATTATAAGTGAGTGATGGTATTAATTTATAGGGAAGCAAGTCCCCAAGAGAGTTGTAGACTTTTCATGTGAGATTTCATATTGCACCGTTTAGCTTCCTTATAGAGATGGGTCAAGCCGTTCCCATCATATCCCCTTCAGAGAGATTAACATATATGGAATTATGTCAATTTTATGCAAGTTCCTCTCATGAACAATTATGCATCAAAGTGTAATTTGAGGGTCAAGATATCAATTTCAACACAAACGATAGATTTTATTAAATGTGACGCTCGCAATTAATGAAGCACAAGTGGTGATACGAGCTTGATGCTCAATTAGTGATGTGGGGTGGTTCTTATAAAGATACAAGTGGTTTTCCAAAAGTTACAGGGTGTTCCCGTAAAGGTTTGGATTGTTCTCGAAAGGAAGTCATTTCTGTATATGTGCTTCAAAAACTCGGAGTGTAAAAGTAATATCACTTTTAGAAGTTGCAAATGAATTGCAAATTATGACAGCATAAAATAATTGGGAAAGTTAAATTAAGAAATTTACTTCCCTTATTTTAAACCAGTAGAGGATGGATGGACCATTTTGTCTTTTTTATCCTGATTGAAGGTAGTATACCGGTACTCCCTCTTGAAGAAAAGCTCTGATTCGAAGGTTATCTTGTTACGACTTCTCATTACTTGAAAGTAATTTAGGAAAAAAAATAATAATATCAAAATTATGAAAGTAAAAATTAACTAGAAATAAATATATTAAAATGTAGGGTAAGATTGCTTTCTGATATTCTGGAATCGAGCTTTTGTTCGCCCGATATCAATATGAAGGGTTTTTTTAATGGAACTGGCAATGTTTCTAAAAAACTTCACTAAAATGGCCACAATTTTTTTTTAACTTCCTAACGGGCCATAACACACTCAATGTGCATTATCTTTAATGATAACGCACATCGAGTGTGTGTTATCTCTAAGAAGTAATTAAATTCCAAAACATAATATTGATTGCGAGTTAAGTGGATGATAATACACATGCAATGTGCGTTATCTTGAGGGATAATGCACATCTCATATGCGTTATCAAAACCACAAAAATTTATATAGGTATTTAGAAAACTAGAAACTTGAATAACTCTGCGATCGAAGCTCCATTTAACGCGTATGACTACTCGTTTTGATGGTTCTTGTAGGCTTTTTGGGCTATATCTTCCCAATATTTTTTTCATTTTTCCAGCCCATTTTCTTATCCCAATGATGACCCATGAGCTTCAACAGAAAGTTAGGTGATTTGTTTTAATTGGTCAGAGATGTCAGCCCAGGCGGGCCCGACCAGGTGATTTGTTTTAATTGGTCAGAGATGTCAGGCCGGGCCCTCCTGGGCTACCCGTTGTCAATTGACCTATTTAATGCATTCTCCTCCTCGGTTTCCACACACAGCCGACTCTCTTCTGCTCTCTACTCCTTTCTGTTTCTGACTCTCAGAATGCCGTCTCTGTCTCTTCTTCTACTTCCCTTTCTTCACCGCGGCCTGCCGCGCTGCTGCTCCTCTCCAACCGTTGGTCTTTCTGTGACGCTGCCTTTGCTGCGTGCGGCTATTTTCAGCGGTCTTCCGATCGTCATTCTGGTGAGTTTTCTTGAGAGTGAGCCGAAAGGGTGTAAGAGAGGGAGAAACCTGTGAATCTTACTTTATTGAGGCCTTTTGATCTGAGGGAACACTGATCGGTTCGAATGTGTGCCATCGGCGCCTCAACGCGCTTCATCATGGCTGCTCAATGCCGCCTCGGTCTCGGTGCAGTTTACCCGCCGGTAGAACCAACCCGCGGCGGTGAGTAAGTGGTTCTTCTTTGTGTTTTATTCCTTTATTTTTACTAACCTTTTTGGGCAGATTTTCAGTACTCAAGATCGGTCATAACCGATTGGCCAAAAGGAGGAAGAAGAAGATTATCTTTTGTAATAGAGTTAGGTATTTATCCTTCCGCTATTTATTCCGCTATTTAATTTGTAATAGTAAATAGTCGTCGTAATAGTAAATAAGTCCGATAAGTGGTATCAGAGCCCAGAAACGACTACAACTTTCTGGTGCTCTTCAGTGGTGCCGGTGACCTTTCGAGAATTCCGGATCTGAGGGAACTTGTGTTCCTCAGATCCGGCTAGTGAAGTATTGTTTGATTTCCTTTTTATTTTTCCGAATTATTCTTGTTGCTTAGTGTTGCTCTCTGCTTCGGTTGGTGTTCTTCTTTACTATTACTGTTTTTCCCGGACTGTGTTACGGTTCGAACTGTGTTGTTATTTTCTGTGAACCATGTCATGGTTCGAACTGTTGATACCCGTTCTGTTCTGTGTTGTTACCGATTCATCATTTTGTTCTGATTTTCCTTCTTTAGTTTTTCTTTCGGTTTTCTCTTGATTCTGAAAAATACACAAAATCCAAGCTGGCTTGAATCCATGAGATTTCAAGTATTTGTGCCTTGGCGCATTTTTCAGTTTTTCAAAAATATTTTTCTATTTGTCTTTTTCTGCTTCGTATTGTGGTATTACTTCTTTTGCCATTTATTTCTCGTTATTTGGTTATATATTGTCGCTGATTACATTACGTGTTTATTGGGATTCGTGCCTCATACGTTTTTTTTTACGCCATTTTTCCTAAAAAAAAATAAGAAAAAGTCCGGGTATTTTATTGATAAAATCAAACATTTCAAATCTTTCATTTTCTAGCCATTAAATTACATTTATTTGCGTTTAAAACATGTCGGTTCCAAAAATTGAAACTGATAAGTTTGATGGCAAATCTGACTTTGTAATGTGATGGAGGAAAACGAAATTAGTTTTGGTACAAAATAAAATTGCACTCGCTATTTATAGCCCCAAAAAGTATCCGGAATCTTAGAGGGGCGAAATTCCTATAGAAAAACTTGGTGATGCACATAGTTGCCTTACCTTGCATTTAACCAACAATGTTTTACGAGAAATCGACGAAAAATACAATGCTTTCGAAATATGCACTAAACTAGAAAAACTATATTTGGGAAAATCTCTTTCAAATAAAATTTATTTAAAAGAACAGCTTTTCTATTTTAAAAGAGCGGGTCAAAAACACTTTCAGAAAATATGGATGATTTAAATAAAATCATTTTGAAACTTCAAAACGTTGGAGAGAAAATCTCTGATGAAAATATTGTTGCTATCTTATTAAATGCCTTACCTGATTCTTATAACAATGTAAAATCTGCCATTAAATATGGTAGAGATGGTTTATCCTTTCCGATGTTAAAAATGTTTTGAAATAGAAAGATTTGGATTTACAAAAAAAAAATAAATCAAACGGAGACAACCTTTACGTGCGAGGGAGAGTTGATCGGAGGGAATCTCTTAGTCACAGGTCTAAAAGTAAAGGGAGGTCCAAATCTCGAGAAAAGAACAAAGTGAAATATTTTTATTATCGCAAGGAGGGTCATATGAAAAACAAGTGTTTTAAAAGGATAAAAGATGAAAAACAATATAAACATGGTAAAGGGAGCAATAAAACTGACAAAACCCATGATTTTGATTCAGATGGTAATTCTATGTTTTCCGAGGTTTTGTGTGTTTTCCTTTCCCCTTCCTGTTCTAAAGTTTTTGATCATTAGATCCTTGATTCTAGTTATACATTTTACATGACACCCAACAAACACTGGTTTTCAGATTTTAAACCCTTAAATCAAGGAAAGGTTTACTTGGGAAGTAATCAAGTTTGTGATGTTAAAGGCATTGGAAATATTTTCATCAAAATACATGACGGTGTGACTAGGAAACTCACTGAGGTGAGATACGTGCCCGACCTTCGTCGCGTCTTACCTCTCTAGGTTATTTGGATTCTCTTGGTGTTTCTTTCAAATCTAAAAATTGTATTTTACGAATTTGCAAAGGAAACCTAGTCATGCTAAAAGGTTTTAAAAGAGAAAGTTTATACATTCCTATTGGAAAAACAGTTTGTAATTCAACTGCTTTGATTTAAAAATCTGTTCTCGATAAAACTATGTTGTAGCATCGGCAGATTGGGCACATTAGTGAGAAAGGACTATACTTGATTATGTGCATTGTGATGTATGGGGACCTAAAAAGGTTCAAACTTATGGTGATAATGTTTATTTCTTGTCAATTGTTGATGATTTTTTTAGGCATGTTTGGGTTTTCTTTTAAAAATAAAAGATCAAACCTCTGAAAAGTTTTGTGAATGGAAACTTGTTGTCGAAAATCAATCTAGAAATAAACTAAAAACAATCAGCACCGATAACGGTCTTGAGTTTTATAACCGGAAGTTTTCTGATTTGTGTGCATCGAATGGCATTTTACATCATAGGACGGTTAGGTATAACCCCCAGCAGAATGGAGTAGCTGAGAAGATGAACCGTACCATAATGGATAAGGTTAGATGTCTTTTGGTGTCTTCAAGTGTCCCAAAGCCTTTTTGAGGGGAAGCTGTTAATATGGCTGCTTACCTCATCAATAGATCCCTTTTTACAGCCATAAACTTTATGACTCCTATAGAACTTTGGTGTAGTAAACTTCCTAACCTGTCCAACCTTGGATTTTTTGGATGTGCGACATTTGCACATCAGAAGGAGGGTAAGATAGACCCTAGGTCAAGAAAGGGAGTATTCATAGGATATCCTAGTGGGGTGAAGGGTTATAGAGTGTGGTTAAAGGGTGAACTGGGAATAAGGATAGTTATCAGTAGGGATATCATATTCTACGAGTTAGATATGCATTGTCCCAAGGATAAACCTGTCTCCGAAAGTCCACCGAGTATTATCACACCTAGTAGTATTCCTGTGGAGGTGGAGGTCACCTCTAAACCCTCTCTAGAGCATACACAGGAGCCTGAAACCAACGAAGAGTTGGCTACACCATCCAGTAGTATACCTGATCTCCTAGTATTTATGAAACCCTTAACCCTGTGTTAGAAGATTCTGATGAGGTGGAAGAGCATCCTGAGGCTCAAGCTCAAGCCCTTAGGGATTACCAGCTTGCGAGAGATAGGGTTAGGAGAGTGCCTAAGGAACACCCTAGCTATGGTTATTCCTACATAGTTTCATATGCATTTGCTGTTGCATCTTGTGTGGAAGAGAAGGAACCACTCTGTTTTTCTGATGTTTTGAAAAGCTCTAATCGCTCTTTATGGTTACGTGCTATGGATGAGGAAATATCTTTTTTAAATAAAAACAAAACCTGGATTCTTATTCCAAAACCCTCAAAACAAAATTTAGTTGATTGCAAATGGATTTTCAAAATTAAAGAGCCTGAGTCTGCTAATGAACCTTCAAGGTTCAAGGGCAGGCTGATTGCAAAAGGTTTTTCACAAGTTGAAGGCATTGATTTTAATGAATATTTTCTCCCGTCATTAAATACAAAACGATTAGGATTATTCTTGCTCTTGTTGCATTTTATGATCTCAATCTTGAACAACTTATTCTTGCATGGTGATCTCAAAGAGACTATATATATGCATCAACCACCAGGTTTTGAGGTTAAAGGTAAAGAACATATGGCGGGTCTTTTGAAAAAGACCCTACACGGACTTAAACAATCGCCCAGACAATGGTACAAGAGGTTTGATTCTTTTATGCTAAAAGTCAGATTCTCTAAAAGCAACTATGATAGTTATCTTTATTTCTTTTGTAATAATGTTGATAGTGCTATTTATTTATTGCTTTATGTAGATGATATGTTAATTGCTTGCAAACATAAAGGTAAGGTTGATGATCTGAAATCCTTGCTAAAATATGAACTCGACATGAAGGATTTAGGGGTTGCATCCAGGATTCTTGGGATGAGTATTATTAGAGATAGGATTGATCGTTCACTTTTCTTATCTCAAACGCCCTTTCTTCAGAAAATTGTCTTAAAATCTTCAATGCATCTGTATAATCATGTTATAACCCCACTTGCGAGCCATTTCAAACTGTCTGACAAAACCTATCCTAAAACCGAGAGTGAGAAAAGAGATATGGCAAATATGCCTTATAGAATGGTCATAGGCTCGGTTATGTACTCAAATATATCCACCCGATCAGACATTGCTTTTTCTATAAGCCTTCTCAATAGATTCATGTCTAATCCTGGGAGGGATCACTGGGCTACTCTCAAGTAGTTACTGTGTTACCTTAACGGAACTTTAGATAGGGGCTTACACTATCATAATTGGTCTGATGTCTTTGAACTAATTAGTTATGTTGATTCCGATTTTGCAGGTGATAAGGATGGTAGAAAATCTACCTCATCCTACTTCTTTACCTTAGCAGGTAATTACGTCTCGTGGAAATCTCAATTGCAACTAGTAGTTACCTTATCAACTACCGAGACTGAATATATCATAGCTACGGAAGCCATCAAAGAAACTATTTGGCTTCAAGAGTTATTAAATGAATTACACATTTTACATTCAAAAGCTATTATTTATACTAATAGTTAGAGCTGTTTAAATTTATGCAAAAATCTGGTCCATCATAAACAGACAAAGCATATAGATGTCAAGTATCATTTTATTAGGGAAAAAGTCCCTAGTGGTTTAGTTGACATAGATAAGATTAATACTGATAATAATCCTCCAGACTTTGGTACTAAAATTGTGAGCTCTGACAAATTTATATTTTGTAGGGATATCCTTCACTTGGACGTAGTTTGACTCTTATTGAGTCACTTGACGGTTGGAAAAAAATTATTCAAGGTGGAGATTGTAGGCTTTTGGGGCTATATCTTCCCAATTATTTTCTCTATTTTCCAGCCCATTTTCTTATCCCAATGATGATCATGGGCCCCAACAGAAAATGACGTGATCTATTTGAATTGGTCAGAGTTACCAGGCGGGACCGGGCTGGGCCCGCCTGGGCTGCCCGTTGTTACTTACCTATTTAATGTATTCTCCTCCTCGGTTTCCACACACAGCCTATTCTCTTCTTCTCTTTACTCCTTTTTGTTTCTGACTCTCAGAGTGCTGTCTCTGTCTCTTCTTCTACTTCCCTTTCTTCACTGCGGCTTGCCGCACCGCTCCGACCGTTGGTCATTCTGTGACGCGGCCTTTGCTATGTACGACTGTTTTTGGCGGTCATCCGACTGTCATTTCTTGTGAGTTGTCTTAAGAGTGAGCCGAAAGGGTGTGAGAGAGGGAGACACCCGTGAATCTTGCTTTATTGAGGCCTTTTGGACTGAGGGAACATTGATCGGTTCGAACGTGTGCTGTTGGCGCCTCGACGTGATTCGTCATCGCTTCTCGGCACTGTCTCGGTCTCGATGCAGTTCACCTGTCGACAGAACCAACACGCGGCAGTTATTAAGTGGTTCTTCTTTGTGTTTTATTCCTTTATTTCTACTAACCTTTTAGTGCAGATTTTCGATACTCAAGATCGATCATAACCGATCGGTCACAAGGAGGAAGAAAAAGATTATCTTTTGAAAAAGAATTAGGTTTTTATTCTTCGGTTGTTTATTGTATTAATTTGTAATAGTAAATAACCGTTGTAATAGTAAATAGGTCCTACTGTTCTCGTAAAGATAAACACAATGGCGTTGCCAAAAAAGTGATCCGGATATGTTTCGGGGTAAAAATTTGTCCTGTAAAGTTGAAAACTTTGACGGGACACATTTAAGCTCGGATGTTCGATTGAGGCAATTCTTGTGGGCATTTCGGGTAACTTTTTGAGATCTACGCGATGGAAAGCATTGTTTCCATCAACCTTTTCGACAAAAAACGCTCTATTTTCATTTTAATTTATGTTTTTCAGATTTTTCTAATACTTTCTCTCTTATTAACTAAAAAATTACGCCGCAAATTTTAAAATGAAACAGAGGAGTTGTTCTTTTTTTCCTCTAATTAAATATTTAAATGATTGAAGCCGGTAAATATTGGAATACATAAATACTTTATTATTAAATACAATCTCAGGCACTTATTATTATAACGTTTTATGTTGGTCTCTTGGTAAGTTCTTTATATTATTTTTTATGAGGTCAATGGTTCAAATTTCTTACAAACACTCAATTATAGTGGCGTTATCATTTAAAATAGCGCACAATCAAGGTGCGTTATGGACAAAATAAGACTAAAAAAAATATTGTGGCCACTTTAGTGGCTTTTTTAAAAAATATGACCAATAATAGGAAAAACCCAATATGAGTCGCAATAGGAAAGCTTCAAGTGATTTGATCTTATCACTCTCGAACAATCAATTGATATATTAATAGGGTGGAAATATTTATAGTCTTTTTGTCTAAAGACAAAAAGACTTTAATGCTTAAAGGCCCCTAAGTAACACCTTGGATTTGAGAGCTTGAGTCTTGATGTGGGCATATGTGAGTTAGGTTAATATGCCCTCAAGTAAATGAATAACAACTCTAATCTTGGATAGAATATTCCCAATTATGAGATTTTCGATTAGTACCACAAACTTCTAGTATAAAGACCCAATAAGAAGATGCTGACTTGGGAAATAATCTAATTAGATGATTCGAATGCTGATAGATATCTTTGTGATAGATATTAAGAGAGATTTGAAAGTATCCCGATAAAATAAACTGATTTAAGGTATTTCCCATGAGCGAGCTAAATAAGAGGAGGCTGATTGTAAAAATTCTTTATAAAGAAAACCTGATAATATGTGAAAAATCATCCATTGGGCTGGAATTTTGGACCAAAAGTAATATCCCACTAAAAATGATAATCGATCTTGACAGCAACCTGGAATAACAAACGAGTTTGAGAACCGGGATTTTCATTAAAAAATATTGTTTCTTGAGCTGCCTTTATAACTTTGATCTTTCCAAATTGTTACAAATCCGATAATACAAAAGCTTCCTATTTATTATTACAATCCGAATCAAAAGCAACAGAATAGAAAATTCATATTCTGTTACACAGAAGATTAATGGCTGATTTTGCAGCAATCAGTCATGCATCATTGGAGAAGTCCATCACAGACGCGGGAGAAAAAACCAAAAAAGAACACAAAGGAAAACTCCTTCAAATTTGGAAGGACCTCACAGAAAGGATTACTCTATCTCTCTCTCTCTCTCTCTCTCTCTCTCTCTCTCTCTCTCTCTCTCTCTCTCCTCTACCTCTCTATATACCTCACGGTCTGATGAAGCACAAGGCCAACAAGGCACCGTTAGAAGGCCAACAAGCAGCGCAGGAGAGGTGAGAAGTCACGGGGAACACAAAGGCACCTGTTGGAGAGGCGGCTAGAGAGAAAAGAGAAAATGAGGCTGCTCGAATTAGGGCAACAAGAGAGGAAAAAAAGATATTATATAGCCCATCCTAAGTCACCAACGGCAGGTTGGGTTCAACCCGTCCCGCCTGGCATCTTGAGGGTTAAAATAAAAGTCCATTCCACAATAATTGTGAGGCCAAATCCATGGTTCATCATAGGGAATAAAAGATGGGCTTGGGAAGAAAGAAAAATGTAAGTAATTGGGCCAAATTGGCCTACAAACTCCACCTTGAACACATTTTTAGTAAATTTCCCAGCCAAGGCAGACTCATGATAGGTCACCCTTCATCAATATGAAAGAGATCTATGCACAAAGAAAACTTGTCAGTTCTCACAACCTTAGTACCAAAATCACCAAGATTATTTTTAGTACTAATTGTAACAATATTAACAAAAGCATTTGAAACATTTTCTCTAATAAAATGATACTTAACATCTATATGTTTAATTCTTTCATGATAGACAGGATTTTTACACAAATGCAATTCAGACAAAAGACCTTGAAACCAAATGGCTTCCTTAATTACCTCAGTGACAGTAATATACTCGGCCTCCGTATTCGAAAGAGCAACTATAGGATGAAGTTGTGATTTCCAAGAAATGCAATTACCAGCAAGAGTAAAGAAATAAGATGTAGTAGACTTTCTAAAATCGTTATCGCTAGCAAAATCAGAATCAACATAATCAGCTAAATCAAGCATATCAGTCCAGTTTTGATAGCGTAAGCCACTATTAATTGTCCCATTTATATACCTCAACAATCATTTAAGAGGGGTCCAATGATCCCTACCGGGGTTATACATGAATTGGCTCAAAAGGTTTATGGAATAGGCTATATCGGGAAGTGTGGAAATCATTAAGTACGCAACAGATCCTGTAGCCAATCTATAAGGGATGTTGGTCATATCTCTCTTTTCATTTTCAGTTTTGGGACAAGTTTTGGAGGAAAGCTGAAAATGGCTGGCAAGAGGGGTGCAAACAGGCATACACAAATACATAGAAAATTTTGAAACAATTTTCTTCAAGAAGGATTTCTGGGATACAAACAAAGAGTGGTTAGCTCTATCCCTATCAATGTTCATGCCGAGAATTCTAGAGACATATCCTGAATCTTTCATTTCAAATTCTGATTTCAGCAAAGATTTCAGTTTTACAATTTTTTCTTTATGTTTGCGAGCAATCAACATGTCATCAGCATAAAGCAACAAATAAATAGCATTGTCAACATTATCACTACAGAAATAAAGGCAACTATCATTATTAGCTCTGTCAAATGGGCAAAACTAAACCAGCCCGCACCTATACGGTCTAGTCTGGGCTCGTTTTTTAGGTGCTAAAATTATAGGAATTCATACCCATTTGCAGCCAGCCGCGGGCTTTGGCAAAAAAAAAAAACAATAACAAAAATATTTTTTAAATATAATCCCCTAATCATCATATATTTATATTGAAACAACCAAATACAAAAAAATAAAAATAAAAAAAAACCTAAATATTAGTCTAAAATCCAAATAGTACAAACCTAAACAAACTATAAACTTATAAAAATGAATCCATTAACTATAATTCATACCAAATAATTCCCAAAACACAAACCGAAATAAACAAGTTAATAACAATAATCATCCATGTCCAACAAGAACAATTACACAATAATTATCCAATCAGAAGAAAAGAAATAACAACAATAACATTTCATAAATCAAAACCACAAAATAGTATTTATTCTTCCACATCATCTTCATAATCTACATCTTCAGAAACATTCAACAAATTTGAATCCGCTTTAGAGCACAATGATTCCTTTAACCTCGATTTAATCGTTTTTTCATCATCATTACCTATAAAAATACAAAGTAAATAAAATAGTTAGTAAATAATAATTATAAATTAAATATAAATGAAGAAAATTTTTACTTACACTCAGTCTCAGGAGGAATGAAACCATGGAACCAGTTACGTGCACATATTAAACCTTATACATGTCAGGGAAGAAGACAACCCCTATACTTGTTAAGAACTCAAGCACCAATACTAAACGCAGATTCCGAAGCCACGGTAGTAATTGGAATGTTCAAAACATCAAAAGCCATTAAAGCCAATTCGGGAAACATATATGCATTATCTTTCAAAAATGTCAAGACGTCTAATCTTGCAAAATGGCTCCAATCATAATGTGGTTCCTCCAAGTAAATCTCCAATTGAGATTTCCCATTAGTTGTAACAACTTTCCTAGAAAGTAACCTAAGGTCCTAAGAAAACAAGTACATAAATAAAATAGTCAAAAATTAAATGGAATATGTTTAGCAGATAATATTTAAAGTTGAAAGCATTTGTTTAAAAAAATAAGAACTTTACAACAATACCATCGTTATCTCCATTTATTTGTGACTTAGTAGCTTGAGCTTGTGATTGTGAGGAAGTACTTGATGTTTTTTAATATTGTGAAAACAACATATGCAAATGATTTTTGAGATGATCCATCTTCTCAGAAACAGTACTTGGATCAAGTGTTTCATAACATGCCTCCACCACTCTCAATTTCACTCTAGGATCAAGAACTGTCCCAAGTGCAAGAATGATATTGTAGTCCTTCCAATACTAATCAAACTTAATCTTCATCCGGAAGACCATGTCTTTTATGACATCGTCTGAATGATCCAGATATTTTACCAACAAGGTTTCAATTTTCCAAACTCAAAATACAAGTTAGAAGTTGAACAAGAAGAACCAGAGATCAACTTAGTCATTCATAAAAAGGACGGAGAAAATTACACATCTTTTGAGTTCTTGACCAATCTTTTTACAAAGGACAAGACTTGTAATTCTTATCACATAAAGCAAGACTAGAAAATGCAAGTCGATATTTTAAAGCACCTTCAAGCATTATAAAAGTAGAATTCTATCGGGTAGAAACATCAATTTCAAATGAACCCTCATTTCTAGACCCACTTGCTTAATGCATTCTTCAAAAACTTTTATTCTTCCCTCTGAGCCCTTAACATACTTGATACTTTCTCTAATCTTAAGCAAAGCTTCCCTAGCTACTTTTAGACCTTCTTGCACAATCAAATTCAAGATGTGTTCTAAGCAACGAATATGGAAAAATTCACCATTGCACAACAAACTATTTTGCACAAAAAGTTGTTCGGACAAAATATCTTGCATATTATCATTCGAAGAAGCATTATCCAAGGTTATAGAAAATATTTTCTTATCGATCCCCCACTCTCTTAACAAATCATAAATTTTTCTGGATAGTTCAACCCCTTACTATGGGGGTGGAAAATAAGAAAAGTAAGTATGCAACTATTTGTTTTCCATATAGCATCAACAAAGTGAGCAGTCAGAGAAATATAACCTTCAGATGTACAAGCACTCCAAACATCGGAATTGAGACATATACGACTAGGAACATTGGTTAAAGTTTGTTTCAAGCAATTTTTCTTATTTGTATAAACTTTCCACACATCTGATGCAGTTGCATTCCTTGAGATGTGTTTCACGTCGAGATTGAGATAGGTGATAATATCTCTAATCCCTTTGTACTCAACAAATGAGAAAGGAAGGTCATGCTTTATGATTGCCAAAGCAATTTTTTCACGAAGAACCTTTTTAGAAAATTTTCTTTTTCTTGCCTTCCCCATAGTATTGTCGATAATCACATCACCCACATCCTGAAATTTAGCCCTTATAGCAACACAATCATCTATATGATGCTTAAGGGTAGATGTCCCATATTTTATTCTCCTTCCTACAATATACACTTTCTTACAACCTAGACACTCAGCCCTCAGCTTACCATCTTTCTTACTTATGCTCCTAGACACTCAGCCCTCGGCTTACCATCTTTCAGAACTTTTAGATTTTTTGACGTTTTTTGAAGATTGTGCAGCAATTGATTCATCATATTCATCATCCATTTTCTGCAGTATTTCAATTCACAATCACATTCACATAGCGAACACTACAAAAAATCAATCACATAAATATTAAAAGATAACATAATGCCTATGTAACACATTTAGATGCACCATGCAACTGCAGGACATCTTTTACATTTATATTGCACCTAGATTAGGCCATCTTTTTATTTGGAAAGCTGCAACAATGATTCAAAATGCATGACATTGATTCAGAGATGTTCTTTGTGCGCTATTGTATTCAGCACTATTCTTTATATTGTAACTATATTAGGCCCTCTTTTGGAACTTTTGACACTGCTAACCATAGTAAATTGGTTCAAGAAATGGATTAGGAAATACTAAAATTTTTCCTGTAGTTTTCATGCTTAAATGAGGCACTGATATGACATTCACGGGTTGATTGGTCCTGAATCCTAATAGTGATTTTCAGGCACTATATATATGTTGGAAGTTCTTCGTGTGCTAAAAATATATAATTATTCACCCAAATGCCCAATTCTGTTAACTATTGTTAGCAGTGTAGAAAAATAAACTGCAGCAATAAACCGATATTCGCCACAAACAATTCAAAATTTGTAGCAATAAACTGCAACAATATACCATAAAATCCATTGCATCAATAAACTTATAAAAACCATAAACAGTTTAAAGCTGCAATAATAAACTGAGATTTTGCCTAAATTACAAACAAACTAAAACACAAACAGTATAAATTCATAAACAGGGACAAACAAACTCAAAAGAACCAAATTAAAAAAAAAAAAAAAATCATCTATCAATCTTACTTGCCGGAGTCTGACTTGTCAGTAACCAGTATTGTTACCATAGAGTGCACGTGCGGTGGGTGGGTGCGGCGTGTGGATCTGGCATGTGTGCTGCTACAAAGCCGTGCAATGTTGTGGACTTGTGGTGTGGAGCGGAAGTGTCGATTGTTCGTAGAGAGTGGCGGCCGGTGGGTGTGTTCGGCGGTGTGAGGTAGTGAAGGTCATCGGCTAGCTGCAGCGGCTGCTGGTTGGGCTGGCTGCTGTTTGAGACACTGAGAATTGAGGAAGAAATGAAGTCGAAGACTCGAAGATGATTGAAGTGAAAATAGTTTAAACTGAGATAAGAGACTAGGTATAGGGTTAAGAAAAATTTATTTTCACTTAAGACCCTAAGAAAATAGATAACTTAACTTAGGTCCTAAATTAATTAATATTATTCTCAAAATGGGCAAACTTTCAAACCGGACATCACTGGCCAGTAAAAGCACGCGTAAAAAATGGTTCAGTCTGGTCCGAGCTCATCTTTTGCGGGCCAAAATTTTAAAAACTATATATGCCCGTTGCATGGACGGTCCGGGCCAGCTCAAGGGCCTGAGCCCATTTTTACATTGGTAATCATTATTGCTCTAAACAAAATCAGATTTAAGCACAAAAGAATCAAACCTCTTATACCACTGTCTAAGTGATTGCTTAAACCCATATAAAGACTTTTTCAAAGACACGATATATTCTCTTTTATTTTCACCTCAAAATCGGCAGGTTGACACATGTTAATGGTTTCATCAAGTTCATCAAGCAAAAAAGTAGTTGTTACATCTAATTACTCAAGCTCAAGATAAAAGAAGGCAACAATAGCTAGCATAATCCTAATCGTTTTGTACTTAACGATGGGAGAAAAATTTTCATTAAAGTCAATACCTTCAATTTGAGAAAAACCTTCTGTAACTAATCTAGCCTTAAACCATGGAGGTTCATTATCAGATTCAGGTTCTTTGATTTTGAAAATCCATTTACAGTCAATTAACTTTTGTTTAAGTGGTTCAGGAACATGCACCCAAGTTTCATTCTTATGCAAGGAAGACATCTCTTCTTTCATAGCATGCATCCACAAAGAGTGATTTAGACTCTTGACAACATCAGAAAAACTCATAGGTTCCTTTTCTTCTACAAAAGATGAAGCGGCAAAAGCATAAGATACAATGTATGAATAACCATAGCTAACAAATTCCTTAGACACCCTCCTAGCCCTATCCCTAGTTAAGTGATAGTCATTAAAGGCTTGTGCTTGTGCCTCAGGATGATCCTCATCATTGTCAAAATTTTCTAACTCGGGCACATTGTTTTCTGGTACACTACCTGGGTTATCCGTCACTTCATTGGTTTCGGGGGTAAGTGTGTGCTTTGGTGAGTAGCCGGAGGTGTCCTCTACCTTGACAGGAATATTCCCAACTAAGGAAAAACTGATAGTACTAACTGGATCGATTTTGGCTTTAAGACAAGGCATGTATAGCTCATTGAAGACTATGTCCCTACTAATGACTACCCTCACCCCCGGCTCACCTTTGACCCATACCTTGTAACCTTTAATTCCACTAGAATAACCTATAAACACTCCCTTCTTAGACTTAGGGTCAAGCTTCCCATCTTTTTGATGTGCAAAGGCAACACACCCAAACACTCTTAGGTTAGACAGGTTTGGTGGTTCTCCGGACCACAACTTAATTAGGGTTTGTGGTTTTGAAATTAATGGCAGTGGATAGAGACCTATTTATCAGAAAGACTGTTGTACAGATAGCTTCATCCTAAAAAGTCTTAGGGACACTGGATTAAACCATGAGACACTTAACCTTGTCCATTATGGTCCTATTCATCATCTCAGCAACATCATTTTGCTGAGGGTTATGCCTAATGGTTTTATGATGCACAATGCCATGAAAGGCACACAGGTCATTGAACTTTCTATTACAAAATTCTAAAACATTTTTCGTTCTTATAATCTTTAGTTTTTTACTTGTTTGATTTTCAGCAAAACGTTTCCATTCATTAAATTTTCAAAAGTTTGATCTTTAGTTTTCAACAGAAAAACCCAAACATGCCGAAAAAAATCATCCACATAGAAAGGAAATAGTACATTGCCACCATAGACGGGTACCTTTTCAGGACCCCATAAATCACAATGCACATAATCAAAAACAGCGGTGGACTTGTGTGTGCCAGTGGAGAAACTAAGTTTGTGCTGTTTGCCAAGAACGCAATGATCAAAAAAATCTAAAGAATCAATTTTATCACCATTTAAAAGATTTTGTTTGTTCAAAAATTATAAACCTTTTTCACTGATGTGGCCTATTCTCCTATGCCATAACATAGAATTTTCAAAAACAATTTTTGAAAATAATGTAAATGATTCACAAATCCTTTTACCAATAAAAGTGTACAAGCCATTTTTCTTAAAACCTTTAAGTATGACTAAAGATCCTTTGCAAACATGCAAAATTCCATTTTCAGATTTCTAAGAGTAACCATTTATGTCAAAAACACAAAGGGAAATTAAATTCCTCCTAAGATCAGGCACATATCTCATATCACTTAATTTCCAAGTCACATCATCATTCATTTTTATAAAAACGTTTCCAATTCCTTTGATATCACAAACTTCATTATTTCCCATAAAAACCTTTTCATGATCAAGAGTTTTAAAATCAGAAAACCAATGTGTATTTGGAGTCATATGGAAGGTGCAACCAGAATTAAGAATCCATTCATTAGAAACATTAGAGGAAGAAAGGGTAGGGGACACACACAAAACCTCAAAATACATAGAGTTACCATCTGGTTCAAAATCGTTGGTTTTGTTGTCAATTTTATCACTCCCATTACCTTTGTTACATTGGTTCTTATCTTTGATCCGTTTAAAATACTTATTTTTTATATGACCATCGTTGCCATAGTAAAAACATTTGATTTTACTCTTATCTCGAGATTTCAACCTCCCTTTATGTAAGCCCTAAGGGCACATTTATAATATTTTGATTATGATTAACTTGTGATTTGTGTTAAGTAGAAATAGTTTTATATAGAAGAACAAAATATGGATAAGGGAAGTCTCAAGGGTAATCTACATAGAAGCAAAAGATCACTCAACACAAGAAGAGCTTACGAATATAATGTGATCAAGTTGAACACCTTGAAGACAGAAGATTAGTTAGGGTGTTCTTAAGGTAACTTTGTAAAACTCCCTAACTCATCTTTTTTATTTTTGATCAAGTATGGTAGCTCATTGGAAGAAATACTTTTTACAAACTATACTTTAAAAACTAAGTATTCTTGATAAAGTTTTTGATGTTTTTAATGTTTACTTATTTTAAAGAGTATCAAGAATGCATGTTTTTGATATGGGAAGGAAAGTCCACAAGTTTTCAAAGGAAAACCGGTTGTTAAAATTTTTCTAATTAAAAAAAACGGTCATCTGATTTTTTTCAAGGAAATGAAAAAAATCAGTCGTCAGCTTTTAGAAAGGGTCATCCGAGTTTCTTAAGTGATTTAAAAATCGGTCTTCCTATTTTAAAAATAGGACATCCGTTTTTGAAAATCATTCGTCTGGTTTTCACTTTTATTTTTAAAAATGACCATTGCTCTGGCAATAACTGCTAGTTTTTACCTTCACATATAAATTGAGATTTCGATCAGATATAAATGCTAAGTTGTTGGAGATCATTTAAAGAACATTCTTCAAAACATCTTTATCTCACAAAAACATAAAGAAAAATCTTCTTGGAGCTTCATTATTGATCATCTCTAAAAAGAAGAAGAAAAAAGGAGCTTGTAGAAACAAATATTGTGTTTTATCTTTCTCTTCTCAAGCTCATTTGGTGACATTGTTCTATCCTTACTCTTCATATTATCTTGTGATCAAAGGTTTGTGGAAAACCCTTTGGATGATCCTTTGATAATTATTGTATTGTTGTGTTGTGTAATATTTGAGGTAGTGATGTAAAACTCTTGAAGGGTGATCCTCATTGTTTATTGTGTAAACTACTTTAAACATAATGAATTTATGAAATCCTTGAGTTGAGTTTCAAGGTAGTGGATGTAGCTCTTTGAGAGAATGAACCACTATAAATATCTTGTCTATTCTCTTTGTAACTTATATTTCATTTTTATGTTTATTGTATAATCCTTGATCTTGAAAGTGATTTTGTTTGGTTAGGAATTTTATTAAAAAGAGTCATTAAATTCTTCTTCAAACAAAATTGTAGGTTTTAATTTTTTTTTTTAAATTGCTTAAAGAGTGTTTTATTAGTCAAAAACCTTATTCACCCCCTCCGCCCCTAAGATTTTTCACTCTACTTTTAGATCATGATTGAAAGATTCTCTCCTGTCAACCCTCCCTCTCATGTAAAGGTTCTCTTTGTTTGATTTGTTTTCGTTTTGCAAATCCAAATCCTTTGATTTAAAGCATTTTTAACATGAAATAAAGTCAAATTATCTTCGCCATACTTGATTGCAGATTTCATATCATTAAAAGACTCGGGCAAAGAGTTCAACAAAGTCACAATAATGTTTTCATCGGAAATATTTTCGCCAACATTTTGTAGTTCTAAAACGATTTTGTTCAAATCATCAATATTTTCATAAAGAGATTTTGCTCCACTCATTTTAAAACCAAAAAGTTATTGTTTCGAAAAAATTTTATTTGATAAAGACTTTCCCAAATAAAGTTTTTCAAGTTTTACCAAGATTTCAAAAGCATTGTCTTCTTCATCTATTTCTCTAAAAACTTTATCATTTAAATGCAATGTGAGAGCTATGTGCATCACCAAGTTTTTCACCAAAAATTTCGCCCTTCCAGGATTCTAGATATTTATCAGGACTACAAATAGTAAGTGCAATTTTCTTTTTAGACTAAAATAACTTTCATTTTTCTTCGCCACATTAAAAATCAGATTTGCCATCAAACTTATCTGTTTCAAGTTTTGGAGTGGAAATGATATACACAGAAAAATACTAATAACCAACGGATGTAGAAAGAAAAACAGGTTTGACACACAAACAACACTAGTATTTTTCCCGAAACCAACACAACAAAAGACTAGTAATATGCAGATATCAAAATATATATATATAGTCTCACAACAAGCAGTATAGGCTGAACAACAGCCTCCCCAAATACTAACAAAAACAGAGACATAAATCTCTGCAGTAAGCACAGGCTGAGCAACAGCTCCCTATACAGACAATAAACAGATCTCAACTGTCACGAACCGTAAAAGAAAAAAATTTGCAATCAATGAGAAAAATGACAATACACAAATACTTGGAGTCTCAACAGGACTCAAGCCAGGCTTCGGTTTTGGTTTTTTAGAAAAACAAAATAATCACAAAAGTATCTTTGGTTCGTGAGCTGAGATATTAATAGAAATATATGAATATATTCGGACAGTAAAAAAATTAAGGGAAAAGCCGAGAAAAGAAATAGTAGACACTTCCCTGAGTTCAAATTCACGGAGATCCCCTGAACATGAAAGAGAAACCGAGAGGTTTCATTATAGGTCCGAAGACTCCCGTGAAGCACCTCTCAGACTTCAGAGCAACAACGACATCACTGCCGCCGCTTCTACGAAGAGGAGCCGAAAAGTCACTGGAAAGATCGCACCTTTCCAAGCTCCGATACCATTATTACAAATCTGAAAACACAAAAAACTCCCTATTTACTATTATAACCCGAATCAAAAGCAACAGAATATAAAATTCCCATTCTATTACACTGAAGATGAATGGTTGATTTTGCAACAACTGGTCAAGCATCATCGGAGAAGTCCCTCAGAGACGCCGGAGAAGAAACCGAAAATGAGCACAATGGAAAACTTCCTCAGATCTTGAAAAACATTACAGAAAGGGACTATTCTCTCTCGCGGTTCTTTACCTCTCTATGTACCTCACGGTCTGGTCAAGCACAAGGCCGAAAAAGGCACCGGTAGAAGGCCGACGAGTAGTGCAAAGGAGCTGAGAAATCATGGAGAATAGAAAGGTAACCGTTGGAGAGATGGTCAAAGAGAAGAGAGAAAAGGAGGCTGCTTGAATTAGGGCAGCAAGAGAGGAGAAAAAGATATTATACAGCCCATCCTAAGTCACCTAAGGCGAACCGACCGGTCCGGCATCTTGAGGGTTAAAATAAAAGTCCAGTTCACTATAACTGTGAGGCCTAATCCATGATTCATCATAGGTGTTAGGAAGAGCCTAGAGCTCTTATACCATTGATGAGAAGAGTTACACTGGTGATCAGCCCTGTTACATTAACAAAACCTCTACAAAAAACTATTACACAACCAAAATAGTGGAAGAATAGACAAAATATACTAATCTATTACAAAAACTGAATGATGAAACTGGAGAACAACTCTTAAACAAAGCTCTTCAAAATTGGATGAGGTATCCAAAAAACGAACTACCGATTCTTCTTAAAATACCTGTAAAATAGATAAACAAAACCGGATGAGTCTGGCAAAAATCGGATGCCCTATTTTTGTCACAAGACAAAATTGGATGACAAAAATCGAAAATCGGACATCCGCTTTCAAAAATCGGACGCCAAACATAGAAAAATAGACAAATGGTTTTTGTGTAAATAAGGAGAACAGAGATATTCAGACGACCAAAACGGATGAGAAGGGACCGATTTTGCTCTATGAGTCAGAATCTTGATCAAGCCCTCAGAACAATGGATGAGCCTCACACACAACAATCTATTCTCTCACTTTTGTTCTCTCCTTCACAAGCTATCCAAGTACACAGTCAACAAAAAATAGCGATTCACGGCGGCAGTTCAAAAGAATTCATAGAGAAAAAGCAGGAATAAGAAACTATAGAGAAGAAGAGAAAAGAATAATGCTTCACATAGAGTAATCGGTCAAAGCTCATCTGTCAGCAATAGGAAAGGATGAGAGTATTTATAAAGTTTCTAAGGTAGACTCATTTAAAATACAAGAGTGATCTAAAAGGATTGTTCAACAGCAGAACAGCCTGATACCTAGAAGACTCTTTCAAAAGAGAGCAACAGCCAAGTCACCTGGGGAAGACTCAAGAGGATTGGGTTGTTTACTAACCCGGCCTGCCCAACCTCTTGGATTAAAATAAACTCATCCTATTTAGGTTGTGAGGCCCAGTCTAACTCATCACAGAGAATTAAGAACATGGGCTGAAAAGGAAAAGAAAAAAATGTGTGAACACAGCCCAATTGGCTTACAACTCCACCTTGAACACATATTTGTCAACTTTCCAGCTAAGGCAATCAACCTGCATCAATGTGTAGAAGGTCTCTACATATAAGAAACTTGTCAGTTGTCACCAATTTAGTACCAAAATCAGCAGGATTATCTTTAGTAGTAATTTTGTCTATATTAACAATACCATTTGAAACCTTTTCACGAATGAAATGATACTTAACATCTATATGTTTAGTCCTTTCATGATAAACAGATTTTTACACAAATGAAAATAACTCTGACTATCAGTAAATACGACTGCTTTAGAATGTAATAGATGCAGTTCAGATAAAGCCCCTGAAGCCAAATGGCTTCTTTAATTGCCTCTGTGGCAGCAATATATTCAGCCTCCATAGTCGAAAGAGCAACTACAGGTTGCAGCTGTCATTTCCAAGAAACACAATTACTTGCAAGGGTAAACAAATAAGAAGTGGTAGACTTTCTACCTTCTCTATCACTTGCAAAATCAGAGTCAACATAACCAACCAACTCAAAAAGTTCAGACCAGTTATGATAATGCAAGCCTCTATCATTAGTCCCATTAATGTACCTCAATAGCCACTTACGGGCGGCGCAATGATCCCTACCTGGATTAGACATAAAACGAGTCAAAAGGCTTATGGAATAAGCAATATCGGGGCGGGTGGAAATCATGGAATACTGTCTAAAACGGGTTAAAAGGCTTATGGAATAAGCAATATCAGGACGGGTGGAAATCATGGAATACATGACAGATCCTATAGCCATTCTATAAGGGATGTTGGCCATATCTTTCTTATCATTTTCAGTTTTGGGACACGTTTTAGAAGAAAGCTGAAAATGACTTGCAAGAGGGTTACAAACAGGCTTACACAAATGCATAAAAATTTTTGAAACAATTTTCTGCAAGAAGGACTTCTGGGATATAAACAAAGAACGGTCAGCTCTAACCCTATCAATGTTCATGCCTAGAATTCTAGATGCAGATCCAAGGTCCTTCATCTTAAACTCTGATTTCAACAAAGATTTCAAATGAAAAATCTTATCTATATGCTTCCAAGCAATAAGCATATCATCAACATAAAGAAGCAGATAAATGGCATTATCAATAGTATCACTAGAAAAATACAAGAAACTGTCATAATTACTTTTAACAAAACCAGTTTCAAGCATAAAAGAGTCAAACATTTTATATCACTGTCTATGTGATTGCTTAAGTCCATACAAGGACTTCTTCAACAGACAATCCATATGCTCCTTACCTTTCACCTCAAAACCAGGTGGTGGTGCATGTAAATGGTTCAAGTTAACTATGCAAAAAGGCAGCTTTAATATCCAACTGTTCAAGCTCAAGATCAAAGAAGGTAACAATAGCAAGCATAATTCTAAATAGTTTTATACTAAAAAACAGGAGAAAAGATCTCATTAAAATCTATACCTTCAACTTGAGAAAAAACTTTTTGCAACCAATCTAGCCTGGAACCTTGGAGGTTCATTAATAGATTTAGATTCTTTAACTCTGAAAATCTATTTACAATCAACAATGTTTGTTTAAGTGGTTTAGGCACAAGGACCAAAGTTTTGTTCTTATGCAAAGATGACATTTCTTCATCCATACCATGCATCCACAAAAAGCGATTAAGACTCTTTAAAACATCAGAAAAACAAACAGGTTCTTTCTCTTCAACAAAAGATGTAGCAGCAAAAGCATAAGAAACAATGTATGAAAAACCATACCTAGAAGGTTCTCTTATCACTCTTCTAACCCTATCCCTCGATAGTTGGTAATCTCTAAGGGCTTGTGCTTGTGCTTCAGGATGATCCTGATCATCATCAGAATTACCTAGATCGGGCTTATTGGGTTCAGAAACACTTGTTGGGTTACTAGACTTCTCATTGGCTTCAGGTTCTAACTCGGGTTCTAGCATGTGCTCTTGAGAAGGTTTGGAGTTTACCTCCACCTCCACAGGAATGTTCTCAACTACGGGTGTACCAGAAGAACTCTCGGGTTTGGTCTCTAAGACAAGGCATGTCAAGCTCGTTAAAGACTACGTCTCTACTCACGACTACCCTTACACTCTTTTTACCTCTAAGCCATACTCTGTAACCTTTCACCCCACTAAGATAGCCCATAAACACTCCCTTCTTAGACCTAGGGTCTAACTTCCCTTCCCTTTGATGTGCAAAAGCAACACACCTAACACTCGAAGGTTGGAAAAGTTTGGTGATTGACCTGACCACAATTCTATGAGAGTTTTAAAGTTTACGACTGTGGAACGAGAACTTTTTATAAGGTAAACTGCTGTACTAATAGCCTCTCCCCAAAACGGTTTAGGAACCCCAAATGATACCAAAAGACACCTAACTTTATCCATAATGGTTCGGTTCATCCTCTCAGCTACTCCGTTTTGTGATGGGTTACGCTTAACAGTTCTATGATGAATAATGCCATGCAAAGTATACAAATCATGAAATTTCTTGTTACAAAATTCCAAACCGTTATATATTCTTAAAACCTTTAGTTTATTTTTGGTTTGATTTTTGGTGAAACGTTTCCATTCATTAAACTTTCGAAAAGTTTGATATTTGGTTTTCAAAAGAAACACCCAAACATGCCAAGAAAAATCATTAACAATAGAAATGAAATAAATATTGCCACCCAAAGTGTGTAACGCCCTACCCCGTAAGCACCTAGCATGACTTTAAAATTAAGAACGTGATAAAAATAGAGTTTTGATCTATGTTGTGGGATATAGTGTTTTTGGCACTTAGTAGTATTATGGGGATATTTAGGATTAGGAATAAAATTTTATTATTTTTGAGGTTTTATTATTAAGGTTTATAAATGCCTTTAAGTGGATTTTTATTTTTAATACCTAGTATATTATTTTAGAAATTTAAAATACTTGGCATTTTCATATAGGAAAAAAAAAAAACTTCACAATTAAGGAAGGCCGCCACCTAGCCTTCCACCTGCCATCATCCAAATTATTTACAACCTTTAACCGCCATTTCTTTCTCTATATATAGGCATGCAAGCCATTTCTTTTTTTTCATGCAAATTCTCCTCTTTGGCCACTATAACATAGACCTATATATCCCTCATTTTCTTTCTTGAAAAAAAAAAACAGCCAAGTTCTAGCCTCAAGTAAGTCTTTAATTTCATGGTTGCATGTTTCTCAAGTGAGCTTTTATTTGCATGTTTGCATGTTTCTCAAGTTAGTTGCATGTTTTGTTTTGTTTTTTTTTTTTTTTTTAGTTAGTTAGTTAGGTTATATATATGTATATATATAGTATATATTTATTTATTTTCTTTAATATATAGTGAGATCTATTTCTAGTTAGTGTATATATTTTTTTAGGCTAGTTATTTATTTTAAGATTTCAATAGTTTAAATAGATTTTTAGTATAAAGTGTATAGTTAATTATGGTTTCTTGGGAGAGTATATTTTTTTTTAGAGTATAGGATTTTTCGATCTTTTTTTAAAAACAAAAATTATATCAGTATACGTATTATTATATAGGAATATTTATATACATCCCAGAGTCCATTTTATTACGATATTATTTAGGGAGTATGATTATTTAATCGATACCCAGGTATTTTATTTTGTAGGATCTTAGCACCAGACCTACATCCATGTGAGTCTACCAACTCCATTTTATTTCAAATATTTTTTTATATATTTACAAAATTTTTGCTATTTTTGGAACAATATTTCTCAGCGTGTTTTTGGAGATGTTCTCCCTAATGTGTTACGTGTTTCGTAGAAAAATTCATAGGATCGGTACTCCAAATAGGTGCTTCTTTTAAAACAGATTATTATGGTGGTACATAAGAAGTTTGTTGTATGCAGGTTTTTCGGAAATATTTATATATTGAAAAATGTTCTAGCTTGAAAAGTTATGTATTTTGATATACATGAATATAGATTTGGCATTGGCATAATTGTGAAATTGCATAAACATGTGATGACTGGCGGATGAGGATTTTCTTTTGTGTTCTGAAATGTTTATGACTTGAATCTACTATTATGGCCGGGCAAATGGCCCCTTTGATTTGTAAATACATATGAAAACCTCATTCCGACCAAGATTAAAGTTTATTGATAATCAAGTGAACGGACGCGTTAACGGATTGCACTGTACGTGGCTAGTCCCCCGTACTAGGGCCTCTTCCGATGACGTGGACGAATTTTTGACTCTGAGGGTGGATCCACTTTAAAAGGGGCAAAGACCGCGGAGGGTGTGGCCCAATCGGTCTACGTGGACACCGTATCATGCTCTACGGTGGGGTTCAACCGCCTAGTGGAGAGTCGGGGGGCTCGACACTGAGGTTGGTTCCAGGGCAGACCTGGTAGGTGCCCTAGGAGTCTGTAGCCTGTTTTGACCAGTGTTATGGGAGTGCGGTTGTTTGTAATCGAGCGCTCGTATGGTGTTTGGTTGGTATTTGACTACGAGATGCCGGAACTTAGTTCCGATGGCCTCATTTCGGGGATCCGGACTTTGTCTGTGGAGCCCCACTGTTGCATTACATGTTCTTTTAAAATTGGGCATAGAGCTGCGCTGATGTGTCTTGATTCGCTCAGACTTCCCGGTTGCGCTCGAAACCCCTCATGTAGGTTCAAGCATCAGTTTAAAGAAATATTTTTCTTATAACATTGCATGAATTGTTTTTGTAAAACGGCATCATCATGATTTTAAAGAAAACACTACCGCACACACACACGTGGACTCACTAAGCGTTCGCGCTCACGTTTTTCTATATCATGTTTTCTTCTCAGATTAGCTTGGAACGGTCAGGGGTTCCGTGAGCCACTGAAGTTTTAGGCCAGGAGTTGTTGGATCAAATCTCCCCGGAAGGGCATAGATTTATGTTTTATCCTTTTAGACTCGAATCGTCTGTAGAGTTTCTTTTTATGTTTTTATGTAAGTTGTTGATGTAAGATTACTTTTGTGTTTATTATAAAACGGCAATGAGAAGTTTTCTTTTATCCTGTGTTTGAGCGCACCGGTAGTATTTAATTTACTTAAGTATTCCGCGTACTTTGTGTATACCTGTTAGTATTATTCTAGGGTTTCGTTTTAGTGTAGAACTTATAATTTAGTGCCGAGAGGCACGCAGATGCCCTACTCAGCCGCAGTTGACCTAGTGGCAGGGTTGGGGGCATCACAAAGTGGGTACCCTTTTAGGACCCCAAATATCACAGTGCACATAATCAAGAACAGCAGTGGATTTCTATTTGCCCACAGAAAAACTGAGTTTATGTTGTTTGCCAAGAACACAATGATCATAAAAATCTAAAGAAGTGATCTCATCACCGTTTAAAAGATTTTTTTTTTTGTGTAAATAATGCAAAACTTTTTCACTAATGTGGCCAATCCGATGATACCACGACATGGTTTTTTCAGAAATTGTTTTAGAAAATAATGCAGATGATTCACAAAGAGTTTTTCCAAGTAAGATGTACAAACCATCTTTCTTAAAACCTTTGAGCATGACTAGAGATCCTTTACAAACGCATAAAATCCCGTTTTCAGATTTATAAAGAAATTCATTTGTGTCAAAAATACCAAGGGAGATTAAATTCCGCCTAAGATCAGGCACATACCTCACCTCGGTCAACTTTCTAGTCATACCATCATGCATTTTGGTAAAAACATTTCCAATTCCCTTTACATCACAAATCTGATTATTTCCCATAAAAAATTTTCTATGATCAAGGGGTTTAAAATAAGAAAATCAATGCTTGTTAGGTGTCATATGAAACATGCAACTAGAATCAAGAATTCACTTATCAGAGGTAGATAGGGAAGGGGAAACACATAAAACTTCAAAAAGCATGGAATGCCGTCTAGTTCAAAATTGTGTGTTTGTTGGTTTTATCCTTCCTATTACCTTGTTTATGTAATTTTTTATCTTTGATTCGTTTAAAACTTTTGTTTTTCATATGACCATGTTTGTCACAATAAAAAAAAAAAAAAAACTGCTTTCGTTTTTCTCCGCCACATTACGAAGTCAGATTTGCCATCAAACTTGTTGATTTCAATTTTTGGAACAGACAAGATCAAATGGCAAATAAGAGTAATGAATGGCTAGAAAAATAAAAGATTTAAAAAAGAAGTTTGTTATACAAATAAAATGGCATGGATTTTGCTTTGAAAAATGACGCGGTAAATATAGGTGAAACGCTAGAATCTCACCAAAAAAAAACAAAAATTCAAACAGCACAGTAACACAATAACAGAAAGTAGAGAAACAGATAGCTTAGGCTGAGAAACAGCCTTCGAACACAGACAACACAAAAAAAACATCAGTCACGAATAATAATAACAATTTGTAATCAGTTACAGGAAAATCACCAAGACACAGCTACTTGAAAGTCTCTGTGGACTCAAGCCAGACTTGAGTTTTAGATTTTTCAAAAAAGTACACCCGATTCACAAAAAATAACAGATCCGTGACAGTAAAAAATCGGAAGAGCGAGTATAATAGAAAAATCCAAACATAAATAGCATATTTAACATAAGTAAACAGATCTAGCAAAAAATAAGTAGATCTAACTAAACAGGTAGAAATAATGACAATAGATCTACCAAAAACCGAAATAAAATAGAGCAGGTTTAGAGAATGCTTCCCTGAGCCAGATCCACGGACTCCGTGAATCTGGACTGCCAAATTCGAGAGCTAACTAAGAGCTCCGACCAACGGTCCACAAGAACACCGAAAAGTTGAAGTCTTTTCAGGCTCTGATACCACTATTGTGCAGATCTAAAGATCCACTGCCCTATTTACTATTACACAACTTTTCTATTTACTATTACAACCCCAGAAGAAAAGAAAAATAACAAAAAAGTCCCTAAACTATTACAAAATGTGTTTTAACATTTATTTTCTTCTCCGGCCGAAATCCTTCTTTTTCTCCGGTTAGAACGCGCTAGAGACTCCATGAAAACTGCAAGCGAAATGATTAGCAGAAAAAGAAAGGAAATGGAGCTCAAGGAACTTACCAGAAGCCCCAGAGAGATTGATCCAGCGGCGATGAGTTACGGCAGCACCCAAGCAGTGGACCACAAGCAGCAGTGAGCTACATGAGCTGTTGCAACGTCGATCAGCTGTAACTAAGCAGCAATGACCTCGAGTGATAGCGGAACCGCAAGCAACGAGCAGCAGTGAACCAAGTGAGCTACAGCAATGGTGACAATGGTGACGGGGATGGAACCAACTGCTACCAGCAGCAGCAACAACAGAAGAATGGTAGAAGAGCCGATCCGTAGCTCCCTCAGCATCGGACGGTCTGACCGTCAAGATGAGTGGTTCCTCTCTCTCTCTCTCTCTCTCTCTCTCTCTCATTTAGCTCTCTCTCTCTCTCCTCAAAGCAACAGTACTAAGCATGTAGTTAGACGGCGAAGCCGACTCGCAATGCCGGCAATGGAGGTTTTCTTGAGAGCAGCAACAACCGTGGGTCAATAGTGCAGAATGGAAGAAGAATGGAGAAAATAGAAAGGGGGCTATCGTAAAAGGTTAGGGCAACCCAAAGAGGAAAGAGATGAATAAATAGCCAGTCACCATGGACGGGTCAGGTTGGCCCTGCCCGGCATCTCAGCCCAAGAAATTTAAACCCAATCTTCTTTAGTGAGGCCCAGTCTATAAATCGTCATAGAGAGTTGTTTGGGCTGAAAATAAAATTGAAAATTTGTGAAAATAAGCCACCTACATTAACCAAGAATATTATGGCAAAAGCAATTATAACTGAATCTAGAAGACGAAGTTTCATCTAAAAATTAAATGGGATTAGTGGGAAAACCTATATAAACCATATAATCTTGGTGGTTGATGCTCAGATTTGGGATATATCAATCCCTTGCCCCTCGGTTAACAAACCCATCAAATTTTTGTGTTTATGTTTTTTTACTAGAATGTTTGGCTCTAACAGAGTTACCAAAACGTAATTGCTACAACGGAGATAACAACGACGGTGCCGGACTTGTTCACTTGAGCATGACCAACCAAGTGTATGCATTAGCTTTTGACATTATATTTCCTAATAGTTCAAATTTATTCTGATAGCAAAATCATAGAACAGGGGGAATAGTGAAAACAAGCTTAGTGGAAGCTGGGTTTGATGTTTCTAGAGGGATCGAAAGTGAATCCAGATACCAAGTGGAAAGTAGAAGTATTAAAGTAACTTGGTTACTCTAATAAAAGCTCAATAAACGGTGGGCCCCATTTGGTAGAGTCTTGACTTCGGGACAAGAGTTAGTCAGAAACAGGTGAGGTAGATTCCTGTTCCAGCTTAAGTTAATATCGAGATAAAGAAATAATAAATGCAAGAACTACTCAAAGAGTTGGGTTCAAGTAGGGGCTTGGTCCTAAGAAGATAACATAGACTAAAAGAGAATTCAATTATAAGTGAGTGATGGTATCAATTTATAGGAGAGCAGTCCTCAAGAGATTTGTAGACTTTTCATGTGGGATTTCATATTTCACCATTTGGCATCCTTATAGAGATGGATAAAGTCATTCCCATCACAGTCAAAACATTTTCCATTACAATTATGTCTTAAAAGAAATTAATAACAAGAGTCTTATCCAATCAAGGGGAAATACTATATTGTTGGAGATATCACATTAGTATGTGATTCTCCTATATTATCCTAGATTTTATTGGAGATTTTTTAGATTCGGTATATTATTCATTAGTATTTTTATAGTGAGTATTATAGCAACATTCCTTATTAGTGGTTCATTAGAATCTTATATTGATTACAATTAGGATTTTGTATCCTATAAATAGTGAACACAATGAATAAGACAGGTACAGATTGAAGCATTCTACATTATTCTTCTCTACATTCTAAATTTCTTATCATGGTATCAGAGCTAGGTTTGAAAAGAAAAAAAATAAAAAAGCCTTTCACGTATTATAGTACTACTATAATCTTCTCAACCACATCTATGCCTTATTCTCATTTATTCAGCTTGAACAACTCTTTTCGTTCAGTTTGAACTAAAAATTTTCCATACATTTTTAATATTTCTTCTAATTTGCTTCAATAAATGTTTAGGATATTATTTTTTTTATAAAACATATTCAAGTCAGGCAGCTTCATCAATGAAAATTTCAAGCGCTTAGATTTAGAAATTAAAATTGGACATTGATGGATGCTTTATCGAAGATTTAAAGCAACATCAAAGGAATGTTTTACAACGGATAAGGAAGCCACTGCCAATAATGAAAGAAGACCACAATGATTGCGACTGATGGAAGAACCATAACGACATCGATTAATGACAAAAACCTTAACGATAGTGAGTGATGGTAAAGACCAGAATGACAGATGGTAGAACACTATTGTTATTGACAAAAACTTTTTTTTTTAAATTGTGACAAGTTGGATGTGCAATTTTTACGTTCCCAAAAGTGAAATTTTGTGGCAAGTTGGACATGCAATTTTGCATGATGAAACTTGAGTGAAGGTATTAGAGCTATCACATCACTTTGTGATTCTCCTAAATTACATTAGACTCTATAGGAGATTATTTTATATTCGGTATGTTATTCATTAATACTATCATAGTGAGTATTATAGCACTATTCACTTTAGCGGTTAGTTAGAATCTTATATTGATTAGTATTGTGCGGATCTAAAGATCCACGACCTATCTACTATTACAAAACTTTCCTATTTACTATTACAACCATCAAAAACAAAAAAAATAATAGAAAGGCCCTGAACTATTAAAAAATTGCAATCGGGTCCTTCTTCTTCTCCTTCAGCCGAAAGGGCTCCTTTCTTCTTCTCCTCCAGCAGCACTTTATCGGGAGCTTCAACAGAAAACTTGAGCAAAGAAAAGGAAAAGAAGGGAGCTCGAGGAGATTATCTGAGTCGTGGGAAGAACATATCTAGCCGGAGTTGTGCAGCTACGGGAGCAGCAGCGGGAGCTGCAGTGAGCTTTGTGACCTGCGACGAGGTCAATAAGCTCTAACAAGTAGCAGCAGCACAAGCGGCAGTGGAGCTTCGGGAAGCTGCGGCGAGCTCGGGACGGTGAGCAGCCCACAGCAGCGGCGGTCAGAGATTGGTCCTACAGGCAGATGAAGCTCACAATGGGAAGGATGGTTTCTCTCTCTTGCTATCTCACTCTCTCTCACCTCTCTCTCCGTCAGCTCTCTCTCTCCTCAAGCAGCAACACGGAAGTGCAATCAGGCAGCAAGGCCGACTCGCTACGTCGGCGGCAGAGGCGTCCTTGAGAGAGAGCAGTGGTGGTGAAGTCCAGAAGAAGAAGAAGAAGAAGAAGGCTTGGTAAAGAGAAAGAGAGGAAATGGAAGGGAAGCTGTCCTTCTAAATAGGGCAGCCTCAAAAATAGAAAGAATATATAAATAGCATAAGTCACCTTGGTCAGGCTGAGTTGGCCCGACCTGACCCGGCATCTCGGCCCAATAAATTTAAACCCATTACTTTTAGTAAGCCCAGTCCATAATCAACATTGGGAGCAATAGGCAGAAAAATGAAAACTGTGGACAAATAAGGCCAAAATGGCCAACAAACTCCACCTTGAACACATTTTTACTAAATTTCCAACCAAGACAGACTCAAAAGAGTCAACCTTCATCTGTGTGAAGAAGATCCCTGCACAAAGAAAATTTATCAGTTGTCAATTGTAGTACCAAAATCTGCAGGATTATCTTTAGTACTAATTCTCTCAATATTTACTAAGCCCCTTGAAACCTTTTCCCTTATCAAATGATACTTAACATCTATATGTTTAGTCCTTTCATGATTAATAGGATTTTTACACAAGTGGAGATAACTTTGGCTATCAGTATAAATAACAGCCTTGGAATTTAAAACATGCAATTCACATAAAAGTCCTTGAAGCTAAATAGCTTCCTTAATTTCCTCCGTAGCAGCAATGTATTCAGCCTCACTAGTCGATAAAGAGACTACAGGTTGCAACTGTGACTTCCAAGATATGCAATTACCCGCTAAGGTAAAGAAATAAGATGTGGTAAATTTTCTACCATCTTTGTCACCTGCAAAGTCAGAATCAACATATCTAACCAGTTCAAAATTATCGGACCAGTTATGATAAAGCAAACCCCTATCTACTGTCCCATTAATGTACCGTAATAACCACTTGAGAGCTGCCCAATGATACCTACCCTGGTTAGACATGAATCGGCTAAGAAGGCTTATGGAATAAGCAATATCGGGTCGGGTAGATATCATTGAATACATGACGGATCCTATAGCCATCCTATAGGGTATGTTTGCCATGTCTTTCTTTTCTTTTTCAGTTTTGGGGCAGGATTTTTCGAAAAGCTGAAAATAGCTCGCAAGTGGGGTACAAGCTAGCTTGCATAAATGCATCAAAAATTTGGAAACAATTTTCTGCAAGAAGGATTTCTGGGATATGAATGAGAAGCGGTCAGATCTATCTTTACTGATGTTCATCCCAAGGATTATAGAAGCAGAACCTAAATCCTTCATATCAAACTCTTTTAACAAAGATTTCAAATTAGCAATCTTATCTCTATGCTTACAAGCTATCAACATATCATCCACATAGAGCAAAAGATAAACAGCAGTTTCAACATCATCACCACGAAAATATAAACAGCTATCATAATTGCTTTTAATGAAACTAGCTTTAAGCATGAAAGAATCAAACCACTTATATCATTGCCTCAGTGACTGTTTAAGTCCGTACAAGGACTTTTCAAGAGACACGCCATGTGTTCCTTACCCTTTACCTCAAAACTTGGTGGTTGTCGCATATAGATAGTTTATTCAAGTTCACCATGCAAGAATGCAGTTTTTACATCAAATTGTTCAAGATCAAGATCATAAAAAGCAACGATTGCAAGCATTATCCTAATCGTTTTATATTTAACGTTGGGAGAAAAATATTTGATTAAAATCGATGCCCTCAACTTGTGAAAAACTTTTTGCAACTAGCCTGGCCTTGAACCTTGGGGGTTCATTGGCTGACTCAGGCTCTTTGATTTTGAATATCCATTTGCAATCAATCAATTTTTGTTTTTAGGGTTTTGGAACAAGAATCCAGGTTTTGTTTTTGTGAAGAGACGACATTTCCTCATCCATAGCATGCAACCATAAAGAGCGATTAGGGCGCTTCAACACATCAGAAAAACACAGTGGTTCTTTCTCTTCCACATAGGATACAGCAGCGAAAGCATACGAGACAGTGTATGAATAACCGCATCTAACGGGTTCTCTCGACACTCTTCTAGCCCTATCCCTAGACAGTTGGTAGTCTCTAAGGTCTTGTGCTTGTACCTCTGGATGATCTCCATCATCATCTGAATTTTTAGATTCAAGAGTGTCAGTTTCGGGTTGACTAGCTGGTATATCCAACTTTTCATTGGTTTTGGGTTCAAGTGCGTGAACTTGTGAAGGTTCGGAGGTGTCTTCCACCTCCACGGGAACATTCCCATCCGTAGGAACATCGGTAGAGCTATCAAGATTGGTTTTAGCCTTTAGACAAGGCATATCAAGCTCGTTAAAGACAACATCCCTACTCACAATGACTCTCACTCCCAGCTCACCTTTGAGCCAAACTTTGTATCCCTTCACCCCACTAGGATAGCCTATAAACACTCCCTTCCAAAACCTAGGGTCTAACTTACCCTCCTTCTGATGTGCAAATGCAGGACATCCAAACACTTTAAGGTTAGACAGATTTGGTGGTTCTCCGGACCACAACTCTAAAGGAGTTTTGAGGTTTATGGCTATTGAAGAGGATCTATTGATAAGGTAGGCAGTTGTACTTACAGCTTCTCCCTAAAAGCGTTTTGGGATACCTGAGGACACCATAAGACACCTAAGCTTATCCATTATCGTACTGTTCATCCTTTTAGCAATACTATTTTTCTGAGGGTTATGCCTAACAGTCCTATGATGCAAAATGCCATGCAATGCACGTAAATTAGTAAACTTTTTGTTACAAAACTCAAGGCCATTATCTGTCCTAATCTTCTTTAGTTTATTTCTCGTTTCATTTTCGGCAAGGTGTTTCCACTCAGAAAACTTTTCAAAAGTTTGAGCTTCTGATTTTAAAAGAAATACCCACATATGCCCAAAAAAATCATGAACAAAAGATAAGAAATAACCATTGCCACCATAGGTTGGAACCTTTTCAGGTCCCCACAAATCACAGTGCACATAATCAAGGACAAAAGTGGACTTGTGTGTACCAACTAAAAAACGGATTTTATGTTGTTTTCCTAGAACATAGTGGTCACAAAAATCCAATGAATCGATTTTATCACCACACAAAAGATTTTACTTATGAAGACAATGTAGTCCCTTTTCACTGATGTGGCCAATCTGACGATGCCACAGTAAAGTCTTTTGAGAGACAAATATTAAAACCAATGCAGATACTTCTCAAACAGTTTTTCCAATCAAATGGTATAAACCATCCTTTTTAAAACCTTTGAGCATGACCAGTGCTCCTTTGCAAACTCACATAATACCATTTTTAGATTTGTAAGAATAATCGTTTGAATCCAAAAATACCGAGGGAGATTAGATTCCGACGAAGGTCAGGCACATATCTCACCTCAGTCAGTTTTCTGGTCACGCCATCATGCATTTTAATGAAAACGTTTCCAATGCCCCTGATGTCACAAACTAGATTATTTCCCATGAAAACCTTTCCATGATCAAGGGTTTTAAAATCCAAAAACCAATGCTTGTTTGGTGTCATGTGAAAAGTGCAGCTAGAATCAAGAATCCAATGATCAGAAACAGAAGAAGGGGAAGGGGATACACACAAAACCTCATAATACATGGAATTATCATCTGATTCAAAATCATAGGTTTTGTCATTTTTATCACTCCCTTTACCTTGTTCACATTGTTTTTCATCTTTGATCCTCTTAAAACACTGGTTTTTCATATGACCTTCCTTACCGCAGTAAAAACACTTCACTTTCTTATCTCGTGATTTCGACCTCCCTTTACTTTTAGAACGGTGACTAAAAGATTCTCTCCGGTCAACCCTCCCTCTCATGTGAAGGTTCTCTCCGTTAGATTTGTTTTCTTTTCTTAAAAAGTTCTTTTGATTTTAAAGCGTATTTAACATCAGAAAGAGTGAAATCATTTCTGCTATACTTGATAGCAGATTTAAAATCATTAAAAGACTAAGGCAAGGAGTTTAATAAAATAACAACAATGTTTTCATCGGAGATCTTCTCTCTAATGTTTTGAAGTTCCAAAACGATTTTGTTTAAATCATCAATGTTTTTTGAAAGTGATTTCGACCCGCTCATTTTAAAACTGAAAAGCTGTTCTTTTAAATAAACCTTATTTGATGAGGATTGTCCAAAATACAGTTTTTTGAGTTTTGTCCAAATTTCAAAAGCGTTGTCATTTTTTTCTATTTCTCGTAAAACATTATCGTTTAAATGCAAAGTGAGGCAATTGTGACCATCACCAAGTTTTTCAGAAAGCACTTCATCCTTCATGATTCTGGATATTTTTCCAGGCTACAAATTGCGGGTGCGATTTTATTTTGGACTAAAACTGCTTTCATTTTTCTCTGCCACATTACGAAATCAGATTTTCCATCAAACTTGTCGGTTTCAATTTTTTGAACAAACATGATTAAAATGACAAATAAGAGTAATCAATGGTGAGGAAAATAAAAGATTTGAAAAAGAAGTTGGTCACACAAATAAAATGCCCGGATTTTGCTTTGAAAAAACGGCGCAATAAAAATAAGTGAAACGCAGGAATATCACAACAAAAATAGCAGAGTAGCATAAAATAACCGAGACAGAGAAATAAACAGGTAAGGCCTGAGCAACAGCCTTCTAACACAGAGAACGGAAAAATAACAATCACGAATAATAACAGCAATTTGTGATCAATTACAGAAAAATCACCAAAACACAGCTACTTGAAGTCTCTGTGGACTCAAACCAGGCTTGGGTTTTAAATTTTTCCAAAAAAAAACTAGATTCACAAAAGGATAACAGATCCGTGACAATAAAAGCAGCAGATTTAAAGCAAATAAGCAGATCTAACAGAAAACAATATATCTAACCTAATAGGCAAAAATAATAGTAAAGATCTACCAAAAAAACTGAAATAAACAGAGAAGGTTTAGAGGATGCTTCCCTGAGCCAGATCCACGGACTCTATGAATTTGGAATGTTGAAATCGGGAGTTATTTGAGAGGTCATGCCGTCGGTCCACAAGAGCACCGGAAAGTTGAAGTCGTTTCCGGGCTCTGATACCACTTTTGTGCAGATCTAAAGATCCACGACCTATTTACTATTACACAACTTTCCTATTTACTATTAAAGCCCTCAAAAATTAGAAATAATAGAAAGGCCCTAAACTATTACAAAATTACAATCGGGACCTTCTTCTTCTTCTTCTTCTTCTTCAGCCGAACTGGCTCCTTTCTTCTTCTCCTCCGACAGCACCTCAGCGGGAGCTTCATCGGAAGCTGCAACAGAAAACGTGAGAAAAGAAAAGGAAAGGAAGGGAGCTCGAGGAGCTTACCGGAGCCTCGGGAAAAACAGATCCAACCGGAGTTGTACAGCAGTGGGAGCCGCAGCGAGCTGTAGCGAGGTCGATCAGCTCCAACCAGCAGCAGCGGCACAGGCGGCATCGCAACTTCGGGAAGCTGTGGAAAGCTCGGGACGGTGAGCAGCCAATAACAGTGGAGGTCGGAGATTGGTCCCTCAGGCGGACGAAGGTCACAATGGGAAGGATGGTTTCTCTCTCTCTCTCTCTCTCTCTCTCTCTCTCTCTCTCTCTCTCTCTCTCTCTCTCTCTCTATCTCACTCTCTCTCACCTCTCTCTCCTTCAGCTCTCTCTCTCTCCTCAAGCAGCATCACGGACGTGCAGTAAGGCGGCAAGGCCGACTCGCGATGTTTGGGCGGAGGCGTCCTTGAGAGGGAGTAGCGGTGGCAAAGTCCAGAAGAAGAAGAAGAAGGCTTGGTGAAGAGAAAGAGAGGAAATGGAAGAGAGGCTGTCATTCTAATTAGGGCAGCCTCAAAAATAGAAAGAATATATAAATAGCACAAGTCACCTTGGGCGGGCCGGGTTGGCCCGTTTCGGCCCAGTCCATAGTCATCATTGGAGCAATGGGCTGAAAAATGAAAAATGTGGGCAAATAAGGCTCAAATGGCCAACAATTAGAATTAAAATACTTTGTAACCTATAAATAGTAGATTATAATGAATAAGAAAGATAACAATTGGAGTATTCTATATTATTTTTATTTAAACCTAAATTTCTTATTATATATAGTCCTGAAGAAGTGGTATATTCCAAATTCAGTCCATAATAGTAATTAAAATTACTGCATCAATTATTGAGACTGAGTATGTTAATCAATATAATACAACATCTTAAATATTAATTTGGAATGCTATGCAGCACTATTGTCTCACAAGTGAGCCCTGGCCCAAATGCAAAGAGAACGCCCCATTCAAGACCTTCTCCAGTAGTGCAAAATCCGTTCTTGGCTGAGTAGTTTCTCATCTCATCAAGTACGAAGAATATAGAAGCACCCAAAGGATTCCCATATTCACTCAATACGTGTCTGGACACATTCAATCTTTCTGGGTCTAAGGCCAATTTCTTTTCTATTTGGTCAAAAATTGCTCGTCCCCCGGGATGCACGACCCAAAAAATTGAGTTCCAATCATAAATACCAAGAGGTTGGAATACTTCTCTCAGAATATTTTCTGCACGACTTGATATAAGTTCTGGAATATCTCTCAATATCCGGAGACTAATCCCAACTTCAGAAATGAATGATTCAATAGCACATTCACTATTAGGAATAATAGTTTGGGATGCTGAGATTAATTCAAATAATGGCTTCTCACATCCATTTATAGGGTCAGAACCCACAATGCATGCCCCTGCCCCATCTCCAAACAGGGCATTTGCAACAATAGGATTAGAATTTGTATTATTCGGGTGGCAAAGCATGCCTACCGAAGAAATTTCTGAGCACACGACAAGAACTCGAGCACCTTTATTGTTCTCCGCCATATCTTTAGCTACTCGGAGAGCTTCACCACCACCATAGCAACCTAATTGGTATAACATGATCCTCTTGATTGAAGGATTAAGGTCCAAAAGCCTAGTTAGACGATAGTCTGCCCCGGGCAATTCTGAACCTGTGGATGTACAGAATATGAGGTGGGTAATTGTGGACTTTGGTTGTCCCCATTCCTCAATGGCTTTTTCAGCGGCATCTTTTCCAAGTTTTGGTACTTCTTTCATCGCCATATCTTGTCTGGCATCCAATGAATGTGCCATAAAAGAACAAAGATTTGGATGCTGCTTCAAGATTTCCTCATTCAAGTACATGTAACGCTTCTTAATCGTTGATCCCTTACCTGAAAATTAGTTGCAGGAACAATTGGTGAAAGAAAAAAAAATCCAACGATGCAACATTTTCTGTTTGACATATGGACAAATTAATTTCGAAATTTTATTCAGTCTCAAAACTATTTTTTCAATAATTTTGTTTCCAAAATTATTTATTTTTTTCTTTACCGAGTCTAGAACCGTTTTCTTTAAAAATATTGATCTACACCATGCATATATCCCTTTAGACCATTTCGAATGGATACTGAAAAACACAAAAATACAATACCTTAAAGATCCTATCCGTTTTGCATCCAAAATACCAAAAAATACCAAAATTCAGTTTGCTACAGTCTCACGCCAAGCCGCACATTTTAGGTGTTTAAGATGTATCCCTTTTTTCTTTTTATTTTTCTTTAATTTGTCCGTTTAATTCTTTTAATTTGTTTAGTTAAATTTATATTTTTAGCTTAATAATTGTTACTAAATTTATAGATATTAAAAATATTAAATTTTTACAATTTAATAAAATGTGTATAAATTTAGGAGATGTTTTATTATTTATGATATTTACCTTTTAATTAATAATAAGATGTATAATAAAAGTGGAGTTATTTTATTTTTTAAAATAATTATAATAATAAAGAATAATAGAACATGATAAGGAATTCCTTTTCAGTTGGAGTATATGGATTGGAGTAAATTAACAGTAGTGTAATATTATATTTTAGTGTAAACTTATAGTTGCATTATAGGTAGGAATGATAATAGTACGTTAATCAATTGGTTATTGATTACCGTTATCGATTATTTAATCGATCATTGATTTTGTATCATTTACTGATCGATAAATGTTCTTGTTACCAATACTAAAATCAAATGATTTGATAACTAATGATCGATTACGGATTAAAAAAAAATTTAAAACTTCATATTTTTATTTTTTAAAAAAATATGAAACTCAAAAATGTTATAAAAAATCTAAAAAAAGCACAAAGTACATCTAATTATTTAAACAACAAAAAAATAATAAAAATATAAATAAGAGTACACAAATAACTACTTAAAAAATTACAAAAATCCAAATAAAAGTGCATGTATCTTAAAACATATTAAATATAAAAATTAATTACAATCTGTATTTTTTTTTTTTTTGGGGTAAAACTCTTTTATCAATACCTATTGGTTTAAGTATTGATCGATATTAGTAAGTATTAAGCCCTAATAGAATTACTTTTGATCACTTAATGGATTATATAATCAGACAATTAAATATCAGAATTGGGAAAAATAGTACTGTTGTTATCCTTACTACACCGTACCATGCTCGAGATGGCCTTAATTAGGATCCAAATTTGATAAATTCTTGAATGTACAACTCATCGCCAATTATTAAGAGTAGAATCTTATTGTCACAAGACAATTAGATTAGATTAGATTAGTGGAAAAAAGTGTTTTTTACCGGGCGAAAAATTGAATAAAATATCAAAATCATATCAACAATGAAAAAGGAAAAACAATAATCATGTCTTACAAATGCGCCTGAATTTCTCTTTAAGCTCAGTGAGATGTTCAGCGTTGGTAACGCGAAAGTAGTAGTCGGGGAATGTGCTTTGGGGTACACAATTCACGGGAACAGAAGTTCCAATAGCCATGATTGAAGCTGGTCCTTCAGCCCTTTGAGCCCTCCAAATCTTTTGAATACAAGCCATTTTTTCCTAGGAAATTATGAACAATTTCCTTTAGGCCTTTTCTTATGTTGGTGGCAAATACTCAGGTCTCTTATATATATATATATATATACACACAAGAGAGAGCCGTGACCAAATTATCTGTCAAAGTCGTGTGGGAGAAATGAGAAACACGAAAGATATTTTATCATAAAAGTACTAGATTTTTTACCGTCATGGGATATGGTTAATTACTTCTAAGCTTACTCCTAAGTGATCTCGTAAAGTTGATGTTGACTTCGAATCTTGACCAGTAATATTGACTTCTGAATTTATATTTGTCTGTTAGTAATACTATTCTGACAGATCAGTACTTGCTCTGATTGTTCAGTTGATCTTATATGTTTACTGACAAATATAAGAAGCGAGACTTGAAATAACAAAAGATGCATATTGGTGGCCTTTACTAATGCCTTCCTTTTCAACAAGCAATTCCGTTTCAACAAGCAAAAAGAAAAATGCTTAGATTACTAAATGCACAAATGATCAATATCGTTACCTTTTTGCTAATGTTTGGTAATTTAAACATCTTAAACGTCAAGAATACAAAGCCCAAAGTAGAAAAAAGGAGTTTCTGAAACATAAAACATAACCTCAAATGAAAAGAAAAAGAAGAGTATAATTCACGAACAGGCATTGCTTTCAATTTGTTTGGTTTACTACTAGTTTGTAATCCACACAACGCACGGAAAATTAACCCAATTTAAAAAAATATTTTGTAATAATGAAAATTATTTTATTTAAAAAATATCAATTATGTACATTGAAATTGCTATATATATAGTTATATGTTACAAGATATAATATTATATAATTTCACTTTCGTAAATGAAACATACAATCCTTTTAAAAAATTTATAAAAGATTTTTCCTTTTTTTTTTTTTTTTGAAATATAAAATAAAGTCTTCAATATAGATTTTTAGAGTTTTCTAAAGATGTTGTAAAATTTTTTTTAAAATTACATTGAAAGATTACAATAGAAAGTAATGTTTGTCTAATGCATGCCCCGAAGCATACATTAATACGGATTAACTTTCCAATTTAAGATTTAAGTTTCATTAAGGGTTCAACAATTTCGATTAGGTTTTAAATTTTATAAGAGTTGAAGATTATCATATATACTATGATTTATTCATTATAGGCTATATTTTATTCATATCAATATGTGCCAAAAGATAATAGCACACATTAGACAAAGCCTAAAAAGTATAACATGATTTTAGAAAAATTAAAAATTGCAAATAACTCATCATCGTAATAAGTTTTTCATTATAGGACAAACGCAAAAGAAGAAAGTTTGTAAAAGAACAACTTGTTGAATAATACATTTCCTTTAATGCAAGAAGTTTACCAAATTACAAAAATATTGTATGAATTCTAATTGTGAAAATGACTTAAATGGACTTATTTTTCATATACCTTTTGAAAAGTTGAATATAAGAATTTGATTGAAAAAAATGGATTAGACTTCTTTTTTGTTTAAAAATTTAAAATATGATAGATAAATAATTATGTATATGTAAAGAGCCCTTATTATTATAAAGTTATATGTAAAAATACAGTAAAAATATAAATGCTTTCGGAAAGATAAGAAGAAATAGAAATGTAAGAAACCAATAACAAAAATATATTCTAATATTTTTCAAAAGAATATCATATGTTTGCAATATATTATTTTTTTTCTTGAGAAAAATAGGAATATAAATCTTTATAAGAAGAAAAAAGGTAAATACAAAAAAAAATTTTAAAAATTGTAAAACTCATTATGAGTTCTTCGAAAAAGACAAAAAAGTGGATAAACTTTAGCTTGAAAAACTCATTACCATATTGAGTTCTTCAAAATAAGATTAACACGATAAGCATTACCATAATGAGTTTTTCTAAACAAGGCAACTTTGTAGGGACAAATCTCAACCCTTGGAGTTGTGAAAAAGAAAAAGGAAAAAAAAAATGAATGGATGAGATTGGTACGATCTCCGACCTCATTTATCTTTAGTTTTAAGGTATAGATAGATATAGATTGGGAAAATAACTTTTTTCTTTTAAATTTGGAAAATGTTTATTGATATACACAAATTATTTTTGGATCACTATTTTTATACATCATTTCAATTTCATTTTATATTGTGAATTGGTTAGCAAAAAATTTAAAGTTTTAAAATATTTTTTCGTGTGTCAAATTCTCATTTACTACAACATATTAAAACAATAAACCTTTGGTAAAAAAAATTATTAGTCTAATTTATATAACGAATGATATTAATATTATAATAAAATCAAAAAATGATATTTTAGTAATATTTTACTTTTGTACAGCAAAATAATTGTTTTAAATAAATTTCTTATTGAAATTAGCATAAGGGATTACTTAGTTATAAAATTAAAAAAATGAAGATATTTTTGTATTTATACAAAATAGAAGGATGAAATTGTAGTTTCGTCAAACATAAAGAGGGCAAATGTAATTAATTCGTATGTCTATCTTTTAGCTTTTCTCAAAATGTTGTTTTTCCGTGTCACTGGTCTTCACATCGGATTGTTTCTTGCTCCACTATAGAGTTATTGTAGAATATTGCCACACCCAGCACGTGGCCACAGAGTCGTGTCTGTAAATCGGTTGAGTGTGAATTATAAAGTCAACACAACAACACACGTGGTACTACTTGAAGAAATATTGGTATTTGTTTTAGAGATCTTGTAGATGTAAAATATGTGTGCAAATCTTATGATGAGATCTCAAGAATCCTACTTCCTTTTAAGTATTTAATGTTTAACAAGGACACAAAATTGTGTGTCTAATTACTTTAGGAAATATGCTTAAATAAGGAAGCTAAATCCGTGTGTTTTATGAAGACCTTATTGTAAAATCGAATTAGGATTCTTTATTGAATAAAAAGACCTTAAGTATTTAAAGGCTTATTCTCTAAGGAGCTAGGGTTAGCCGTTCATAGTTCTAGTTGCATTATTCAAGCATACGAGTGGCAATTCATGGGGTTCAAGTCTATGCTTCTATACGCTTTGAAGATCATGACATTCCTCCATTATTGAGTGATGTTCTATCAACATGAAGCATTTGAGTTTTTCTCTGAAAGCAAACTTGCTTCTTGTGAAAGAAGTTGTGCTACGTTTCAACGATGTTAAAGGATTGAAGGGAGTTCAAACAGAAGTAGCCACATACCAAGGGGGAGCTTTGAAGAGTTGAAAGAAGTTCAACAGTACAGGGTGCAAGGGAAGTTTGCATTAGATCCACTAAGGAACACTAAATATGTAAAAGAGTTGGGTGCACTATAAGAAAAAATAGATTTAGTTACGTAATTTTTCTGACATTTTATTGCAAATGTTAGCAAAATTATATTTTCTGACATATGTCTTTTTTTAAGAATTAATAAAAAAGGGGGGGATACTAAAGGCAACTCAGGAATCTATAAGGATAGTCTCTTACTTGTTCTTATCTTATTCTAAATCACTAAGAAAAAAGACCAAAGGACCTCCATATTCTATTCATAAAAATAGAAATCTATAAAGATTTGAATTTCAATAAATAAATTAACAATTCAATTTAAATAATTTTTAATTAGAAAGTCAAAAGAAAGTCGAATTTCTATTCTATTCAATTTGAATAATTAATATAGACTGGTATGATTCAATTCAACATTTTGTTCGCTCGGGTTTAATTGTGTCATAGCTCTATAATTTGGATGTAGATTTATCGTTGGATGAACTGCATTGTTGATATTGATCCCAAAAAAAAAGACGGTAAGTACAGCTAGGCCATGAACAGTCAACCCTCGTACTGTAAAAATTGGATAGGTTCGATCTATAGTCATTAGGGCCTCCTATAAAGATCTACTAAATTCATCAAGTTATTCCAAAGGATCAAAACAGCCAGTTATTAATGGAATTCCCTACCGGCTCTTTGTGAAATACTCATTTGGTCGAGGACTTCCAAACACATCATAAGCTAAACCGGTGCTGACGAATAACCAACCCGCATTGAATAGGGAAGGTATAGTAAAACTATGAAGGACACAGTATCAAATACTGGTGATAATATCAGCAAAAGAACGTTCTTCTGTGCTTCTAGACATGCCGAGCTCCACATATTCTTGTACAGTCAAAAGGGATCAATTCTGTAAAAGATGAAATCAGTAAGTAACAATTGACCGAAACGACATCTTTGTTAGATCGTCAATATTGTCTTATTGCCGTTACTGTTCAGTTTTCTGTTGAGGTCTATCCTTTAGAGGTACTCAAATTGGACCAGTGATCGATTTCTAGGTTTCATCCTAAACCTAATTGGTTACTTCCAATTACGTAAATCAATAGTTCAAACCGCACTCGAAGGTAGGGCATTTCCCAATTTTATAGGAACTTCTGTACGAGAAACAATGGTATCTCCAGTTATAGCCCCTCTAGGATGTAAAATATATCTCTTCTCACAATCCCCATAGTGTATGAGACAAATGTATGCATTTCGATTAGGGTCGTATTCTATGGTTAAAATTCTACCATATATGTCTTTTTCATTTCGTTGAAAATCAATTTTACGGTATAGATGCTTATGACCTCCCCCTCTATGCCCTGCGGTAATGATTCCTCTGGCATTACGACATTTCCCATAATGATACTATCCATAGATCAAATTATTTCGTGCTCCAGCCGAACATAAACCTGTGCTCAAGAGATGGTTGTACATACACTAATAAGGGATGTATGGATTCTTTAGAAGAGAGGAGCTGCGGTGGTCCCCCGGGACCGCCCGAATCCCACAAGCTAATCAAAAGTTGGATCTACATTAGATCCCACTCGAATCGCCCCATCTATCCTCCTGAGGAGAAGTTTCGTTTCAAACCCCAGTTCGAACAGGAGGAGTATGCCTTGGATGATCCACATTAAGGGTCAGGCGCCGATGAGCACATTGAACTATCCATGTGGCTGAGAGCCCTCACAGCCCAGGCACAACGACTTAACTTGAAAAAATTCAAAAGATTTCATTTTCAAAATCCTCTTAACTCTCTCTACAAGTGAATATTTCAAACTCAGATATAGGAAGATCCGACCGTTAAAAATTAAAAAAAGGTTAGTACTTCGATCTATACTCTTTTATTTACAATTCTATAGGTTTAGATCTTGAAAACATGTATTGAATCTTATGAAAAATCAAAATTTTTGAAGCTGTTTTTTGGGGTAGAAATCCGCCAACTTTAAACTTCAATATACGAAGATCCGACCATTGAAATTGAAAAAAAAGGTTAGTACATCAATGTATACTCCTTTATTTACAAATCTAATTGATTAGATCTTGAAAAAATGCTTGGAATCGTTCGAAAAATAGAATTTCATCCCTACAACTTCCAACAATGGCATATTATACCTTTACATAAAATAAAGAGGACATGTTATGATTAATCTTGATTTTTATTTTCTAATCATAATAACCGAATTCGTATAAATTATTTTAAAATATAAAATAAAAAACTATATACAATTGCTTATATAAAAGAGTTAATAATACAATGCCTGATAGAAAATTTACTTGTTCGTTTTATACGTGGTATCCATTATCAGTACATATGGCCACGTTCTGATCATTGAAATTGATGTAGGGTGTGCAATGACAATATCACTAAGTATGTTGCTCTCCTTGCAGTTTCTATAGAATACAGTATAACCCCGTTTAGCACTTGAGCAAATAATTTCCTCCACCGTGTTTCTTTCCTGCATCCTATTTTTCTTAATCTTAGCAATGACATTGTATATTTTCTGTGCACTGCATACTTCATGAAAATAATTATATTACCGGAAGCGAAAACATATCTAAAATATAAAATAAAGTATTAAAAGTGTATTTACCATACCTCACTGCACAACCAACATTTTGTTCTCGAAAAAATTGTAGGATATTATGTGGCGGGACATGAATCTTCCTTAATTGTTCGGTCTGTTTCAGCTACTCCTCCGTAAGTCTTGCAGAGAAAGCATGACCGTGATGGTAAACACCTATTTTATGGTTGTGTCTCCCGTTATGTATGAACAATTGCCAATTGGCACTTGTGGCCATTTCTCGCCTTTAAATTTAAATGGACAACCACATTTTTAGTCCCGTAATGACCCCGTCTTTTGATTGGAACTTCTTCTTCTTAATCGTCAACAACTGGCTTTGGTGTTTTTTTAACTGCACCTCCACGCTCGCAGGCCAGTGTAACATAAGGTCGACGGTCAGCTGTTCTTGATCTCTGATACTGATTGATGATCAAATATGTATTGGCTTTCATAGCCGTTTCTTTTGCCCAATCGACCAACTCTACGTTCGAATTGAATATTCGATTTGTTGTGAATAAATGTCTATGATCAACATATTCTTCTGGTTCTAAAAATTCTTCAAACGTATTTGGATCAACATCACCCTGCTTATATAAAACTAAAATATTAACAGTAAAAAAAATAACCTAAACCCTAGACAACAAAAAAAATAAAAAAATAAAAAAAATTCTCTGCATGTAGTTTTCGCCCATTCTGGCTAAAAAATGGAAGATTTTTGCCATCTTGGGCAAAATTTTTTAATACATTCGCCCATCTGGGCAAAAATGTTCCATTTTTTCACTAGAATGGGCGAAATTCCTATAGAAATGTGAAAAAACAATTTTTTCAAAATTTACCTCAAAATCGAAATTTTCTTGCGAATAATCTTCATTCTGATCCATATGTTCTTCCGAATTAATTTGAATGTGAAAGATTGATGTTTCTTTTAGAGAGAACGTGAAAAGTGAAAATTGATTTTTTTTTAGTTATCCTTATAGATTTCCGAGTTATCTTTATTAGCCCCTAAAATAATATAATTTGTTAAAATAGAAATGTATATGTCACAATAGAAATGATAAGACAGTTATTATATGTCACTTATTTTTCCCACTTTTTTTAGTCGAGGCCAAATTGTACCAAAATATTCTACGAAAACTATCGAGAAAATTGCACCAAAACTGAATAATGAAACGATCTCTGTTTATTATACTTTATATCGAAACGACATTGTTCTCTCTGAAGATAAAAAAAGGGAAAAGGTAAATTCCCCATTGTGCACCCTATGACTCTGAGTGAAACCTATTACTTCTCCCTTTCAACAAAAACCTCAGACAAAACCCTTTTTTCTCCTCCACTATGGCTTCTCCTTCCTTTTCACTAGTCTGCCTCTGCTCGTTTCACATTAGTCGTTCCTTCTAATTAAGTATCTTCTATGGCTTCTCACTATAATTCTAATTGCCTTCCATTTATGAAATCGCTAGGTAGGAAAAAAGAAGGGCTTTTTATTATTTTCTTTACAAGCAGTTGTAGTCGAAGGCATGTATGTGCTATTTTCTCGAAAAATTATGGATTTTACCTTTCGCCAAATTGCTCATTACCTCAAACTCCATCTGTCATTTAAAGCCAATGGATAATCACGATTCCTTGTTTTGGAGGTCCGGGGCTAGTTCAAGATTCTTTGATTCCTGTCACAACCGTCAATCTTTGATTCGTTCCCGGTGTGGATGGCGCTACAAAATCACTATTTTTTACACCGTCACTAACTTGGGAATTATAGGGATGCTGCTGGCTTTGGGGCAAAATTCTTTTCAAGGTCTCCATTCTAGCTTTTATTTTAAAAAAAGAAAAATTTGTTCTCAGAAGATATTTCTTCCAATTAAAGAAGTAAAACAATAACTAGGGTAGTTTGTTATCTTTTTTTCCTTCTAGAAGAATTAGTTCTCTTGTCATTTTTATTTATATAGTGGATTATTTTTCTGGCTTATTGCGTTACCAATTTGTCGTGTTGTGCGTCTTGTGTATATTTTCTGATATTATACTAACTGTTTCACGGAAAACCTACACTGAAATTAGATTACTCTACATGGTAGACCTAAGTACTAACTTACAATTGGTATCAAAGCGAGACATCAATTCGCTTATCTACTTATTTAGTAGGAGAGATCGTGGGAAGTTGGTACTTAGGACATCATGCCAACTAAGGAAGGTGGCTTTATAACACATGCTCAACTGCTTGAGCGCATGAATTATATCTACTTAAAGATGAAGAAAATAATTTTTATATAGTCCTTAGGTGAAACTGTTTAGGATGTTGTTAAGACTGAATCGAAGGAACCGACGAATATGGTAGAGGATGCTATAGCAAAAATAGCAAAGGAGGCTGTGAAACCAAGGTTTGACAAGAGTAATGTTGAGAGGAAATCGGCACAAGCAAATGCCAAGGCACTAAACACCATATTTACTGGCGTGGATAGGGAGCAATTAAAGGCTGATATCTACGTGTACCTCAACTAATAAGGCTTTAGACATACTACATTGCATGAAGGTACTAGCTTAGTGAGAATATCAAAATTGCAAAAGCCAACTACATAATTTGACTAATTGAGAATGCAAGAAGATGACTACTTTTGTCTTCAGTGGAAAATTGAGGGATATTATAAATAAGGATTTTCAACTCGGAGAGTATCTAGAAGAAAACCTTGTTTGCAAAACTTTAAGATCATTACCTACCACATTTTATCCAAAGTTGGATGTCATAGAAGAGGCAAAAGACGTGACTAAACAAGCACTGAATGATCTCTAAGGTTCTCTACAAACCTATAGGTTGAATTAGGAGACCCAGTCAAAGGAGAAAGGCATGGCCTTGAAGGACGAGGTAAACAAACCCAATGCTACTCCTTATTCTGAAGATGAGATAATGATGCTCACTAGAAACTTTAGAAAGTTTCTTTGTAAAACTGGCGAGACATCAAGACCTCTAGATAGATACAAAGATTAAACTTGAGAAAGGAGAGTTTTGAATAGGCCAAGACTCGAAATTCGTGGTGAGAAGAAGTATGATATGGGATAAAAAGGCAAAGGGATTCAGTGTCGAGAGTGTGAAGGGTTTGTGATAACATATAGGCTGAGTGTGCCGACACTATAAAAAGGAACCGATATTTGAAGACAAGAAGGAAGAAACTGATGGTAATGATGAGGATGAGACTGACAAGAATGAAACTATAGCATCCAATGTTGTATTAGTTTTGAATGACACAACACTTCATAATGATGACAACATTATTAGTGATGATGACTTCACTCTATAATAGTGAGGAAGTGTCTTATGAGGAACTTCAATATAAATACAACCTAATGTGTATTAAGTGGATTGATCTTGTTGAGATAAATAAAGAACTAAAGAAGAGTTCACAACAGATTCAGGATCAAAAAGAGGCATTTGAGAAGAGAAACTATGAACTATTGTCACAAGTTAAAGATGTGATTAGAAGACTAAAAAGTGCTAAGAGAAGAATAGGGAGGATGAATACTGGCAAGGCAAAACTTGATGAGATGCTTGAAGCTGGCAGACTTGTTGGAGTGAAAACTAGTCATGTATATGCAGGAGGTAGTCACACAACTGGCATTAGATCACTAGAGGTAGGAATATCAAACAAAACACAGGTGGTCCTAAAAAATATGAGAAGTTAGGAGGTGTGTTCATGAAGGGAAATATGACCAGTATTGATAAAAAAGGTTGATCAACAAATACAAGCCAAGAAGACCACTCACTGTGTATGGTTACCATATAATGATCGAACATGTGTGGCACCAGCATAATCGAAGAGATAAGGATCTAAAGCAAGGTAGAAAGCTTCAAACACATTCTCCAAGTTATGCAAAAGGAGAAAATGTGACTTGTAAGATATAGATTAGAAAGGATAAGGTGCGATGCATTCTGGCACACTTTTCTCTGTCCGTTAGCATGTGTTGTGTGTGGTGTCTTGATAGTGGATGTTCTGGACAGATGATTAGAAATAGAGAGTATCTCACTTCTATGTTGAGAGTCGAAGAGTCAGTGTCACTTTTGGTGATGGAGTAAAAAATAAAGTGATAGGAAGAGGAATATTGAGTGTAGAAGGAATGCGTAAGTTGACAAATGTGCTGCATATAGAAGGCATGAAAGCAAATTGAATAAGCATAAGTCAGCTGGGTAATTAAGACTTGATGGTATGTTTCGACAAACGGAGATGTCACGTGGTCGAGGAAGATAAAAAATGAATCATAATGGGAACCAAAACAGTAGATAACTACTACCAAATGAATGATGTGACACATTCATTCAGCATGACTACTAAAATCCATGACATGGAGCAATGGCGTAGAAGACTAGGTCATGTGAACTACAAGCTACTGCATAAGCTTGAAAACAAAGAGACAGTATGAGGGATTCTTCAATTCAAAAGGTGTGCAGATTGTCGTGTAGAGATTAAGATAAAAATCTTAAAGGATTCTACCAAACACTTTCGTTCAAGATGAGAGAATTTTTATAAAACGGCTAGATTTGTTCTAGTCTAGCAACTAATGATTTCTCTATATCCCAAGAGAGACACACCTACAAGTTTTGCCTTGGATCTTGCAAACCCATACTCAAGTTTTTCTCAAGAAACTTGAAAATCGAAAGTGTAAACATAGATGAATTCTAACGAACTAGTGAGCAGATGAAACTGTAAGCCCTAAGTGCACATTTATAATATTTTGATTATGATTAACTTGTGCTTTGTGATAAGTAGAAATAGTTTTATATAGAAGGACAAAACATACACAAGAGAAGTCTCAAGCGTAATCTACATAGAAGCAAAAGATCACTCAAGACAACAAGAGTCAATGAAGATGAAGTGATCAAGTTGGATGCCTTGGAGACAGGATTAGTTAGGGATATCCTAAGGAAACTTTGTAAAACTCCCTAACTTATCTCTTTGTTTTTGGATCAAGTGTGATAGCTCCTTGGAAGAAATACTTTTTACAAACTATACTTAAAAAACTAAATATTCTTGATAAAGTTTTTGATGTTTTTAAATGGATTATTTATTTTAAGAGTATCAAGTATACATGTTTTGAAATGTGAAGGAAAGTCCATATTTTTCAAAGAAAACCAATTGTTCAATTTTTCCTCCATATTTAAATCCAGTCATTGGATTTTTGGTTTCTCAAAATGAAAAATGATCATCTGATTTTTCAAGGAATAAAAAATCGGTCATCCAATTTTAAAATCGGTCATCTAATTTTTCAAGGTATAAAAAAATCGATCGTCTGCTTTTAAAAAGGGTCATTCGAAATTAATTAAAATCGGTCTTCCTATTTTAAGAAGGGTCATCCGATTTTCTTTTTATAAGAAAATCGGACGTCGAATTTTGAAAACCGATCGTCCAATTTTCACTTTTACTTTAAAAAAAAAGGCCGTTACCTGACAGTAACGGTTAGTTTTTACCTTCATATATAAATTGGTATTTGATCAACCATAAATGCCAAGTAGTTGAAGATCATTTAAGAACTTTTTAAAGAGCTTTAAAGAACACTTTTCTAATCTTCTTTATCGTACAAAAACAAAAAGAAAAATCTCCTTGGAGCTTCATCATTGATCATCTTTCAAAGGAGAAAAGAGGAACTTGTAGAAGCAGTAAGATTGAGTTGTATCTTTATCTTCTCAAGCTTGTTTGGTAACATTGTTCCATCTCTACTCTTTTTATATTAACTTGTTATCAAATATTTTGTGAAAACTTCTTGAGTGATCCTTTGATAAACTATTGTGCTATTGTGTTTTATAAATATTGAGGTTTGAGTGTAAAACCCTTGAAGGGTGATCCTCATTGTGATATTGTGTAATATGTTGTGATTAGTGGATTTGTGAAATCCTTGAGTTGAGTCTCAAGGTAATGGATGTAGCTCTATTGAGAGAGTGAACCACTATAAATTTTGTCTATTTTTTTTGTGGTTTGCCTTTTACTTCTATGTTTATAGTTTAATACTTCATTATAAAAGAGATTTTGTTTGGTTATGAATTTTATTTAAAAGGAGTTATTAAATTCTTCTTCAAATATATTACAAATTGTTGAAAAAGTTTTTAAATTATCTAAAAACCTTATTCACTTCTTTCCCCCCCAAGGTTTTTCAGAAACACTAAGCAAATACATCCTCTAACTGCTCTAATCTTTTTCTTTTTGAAAATCACACTTCATGAACTCTTCCTCAGGTGCACTCAAGCTTTAGATACTCCTTTGCTGCGAAAAATCTTATCAGAATGCCCACACATTTCTTCTTGAATTGTTCTTTAAATACTTTTCATCCTGCCTCTTTCTCTTGATTGCAGCTTTCCTTGTAATTTCCTCTTCATCAAGTCTGTTACTACCTTCGCATTTCTATACATACACACAAAAGTTAGTAGTACAATGTTTAGCCAAACTAATAAACCAATACTAGGGGACCACTGGATAAACTTGCCAAGTATCCAGTATTTGATCCCCAAGTTGCAACATTAAGTCTCTTACTGCATGGCAAGTGGAATGATCGTAGCTGTAGTTAGTTCAGAAAAATATTCTCTAATCCACGCATAATACCAACTCAGTTATTTGCAGTCTTGCTTCTGTTGCAATTCTTAACTCAGTTCTTATATTTTGATCTTAAGAGTTACCTCAATTAGATCTCATCAAAATAGGCTAAAAACATTAAGCCACACAAACCTATTTTATTAATTATCAAAACCATTAAAAGATACTGACCTTTGAATCCACCATCTCTACTACTAATTTTTCTTTTTTCTAGATTATCTCTAATACTAACTCATAGTTTTTTCCCTAACGTAAGTATACACTTTTACCATCTTGTACGTTTTATAGTTAAAATACCACAAATAAGATATTTACAAATGACAATGAACAGCCGATTACAAAACCATACATATTTATTAAAAATAGAAATATGATAACACAATATTAGATGTTTTTTATGATAAGTAACATCTGATAGCAGGGGCAAAAACGGACGGCAATCTTGGGATCAAAATTTACACATAAAAATTTCGTATATCATTATCTATAAATGTTTTTTAATATTTAATAATTTAATTTTATTTATTTCAAGAATCGTAATAAAAAAACTATTTTTTACATAAAATAAACATAATTTCATACTGTATAAAGTATAAAATTTTTTTAAGAATAATAGTTTCGTCCATGTGTGATAGTTTATTATATCAACCCCTGCATGTTTATTAAACAATCGAAATGCAATACATCATGCTCGAAAATACATGAAGCATGTCTCTTCCGGAGGAAAAAATATATTGTATATATTAAGTCCTTAATACAAATAGGTAAAAAATACAAAAAATAATATCCTTGATGAAAAAAAAAAAGAGGTATATATGCAATACATTTTATAACTAGTCATCCTTTCAAATTCAAGGATAAATCTCAATAAGACTCCTTGTGAAATCCAATTTAGTATGAATCTTGTAACCACTAAAACCAGCTTCATTGAAGAGAAGTGCCCATTCTTTCTCGGATCTCTCTTTAGCAGCATAATTTACAAGCATTGCCATATCCATAGATATCTGTGTTTTAACAGCATTGTCATCTTCTTTGTTACTATACATTACCATGTCTATGATTATCACCTTTCCACCCTTTTCCTTTTCTGGAATTGCCCTTTTGCAACTTTTGAGGATCTTCACACACTCTTCATCATTCCAATCATGGAGAATCCACTGTTTATAAATCAAAATCCCATTTTTATTAGTATATGGATGTGTCAATTGCGGATACACAAATAGTTCCTTTTTGTATTATAACAACTTGTAACAAGCAAAAAAGAAAAAAAAAAAAGTTAACTTATTGAGAACAATATATAAATAAAAACCTATTATCTAAATATAAAATTTCAATTTTAAAACATTATTTTTTTTTTCACAAATAATTGATCGCTTGCAAAACTTAGAAAATAAAATTTTCAATAACACCCCCATCCAATAATGAAAATTGAATTCGATTAAAACTCACTCCATTTATAGAGTCAAAGCAAAATTAGAGACCAAAATTGTCAAAGTCAAATGATATGAAAGAAAATAATTTTTTTATGAGAAATTTGAAAAAAAAAGTCTTTCAAATTGATTTAGTTAATGTAATTTGGTCCTAATTTGTTTTAATAATTTTAGTCTCTTATCATTAGAATTTCAATAAATATATTCCTTATAAAGTAAAAGCTATCAGCTCCTGTCACCTCTCACGCTATAGCTACGACTAATTCTGCATTTAAGGATTATAATTATTGAGATAACATAAATATATAATTAAAATTGTAGAAATAAAAATAAGTTGTGATAATTAAACAAAGGGATTAGTAAACATAATACTTGTGTCTTTTAAGTATAATATTGGGCAGTCCTATTTTTTAAAAAAAATTATCTCTCTACTTTCTTTCCAGATGAAATGCTTTCAATTTCTTCAATTTAATAACAAGAAATTCAAGTCACTCGGAGTTAAATATCAACAAAATAAGGTTAGTATCTTATAATTTAGTACTTTAATTACAACTTTACCATTTTATTTAATTGAAATGGTTCACAAAAAGGAAAAAAACCTTTTATACTTTTAAAAATATTCAAAATCCCCTTATGAAATGAAAGTTTTATAAAATGAAGGTTTTATAAAAGAATCTTAGATTATCCCCTTATAAAACCCCGCATTTCATCTCATAAGGGAATTTTGGCTCATCCCTTTATATGCCATAAAGAAAATTTTCCGTCAACCCCTTATATATCGAAAATCCCTTTTATGGTTTATAAGGAGCTAAGGTGTTTGATCACTTATAAAAAAATTAAAAAAAACAAAAAAGGTCAAACATGCGGATTTGATCGATCAAACTCAAATTGTTTGACTCATTTCATTGGGGACAGGGTTAAAATTACGGCATTGTATTTTAAAGAAAATATCATAGTTTTGATCAATTTTTACTTTATTTTCATCATATAGGAGCTCCTATCATCACTCATACTTATTCCTTGTCTTGTTTTTATTAAAAACTTCAAAAAATGTAAATTTTATAGGGAAAAGTTTGAGAGCAATTTGTTTAGAGAAAGAAAGTAGAGGGAGAAATTTTTTTAAAATAAGGCTGCATAATGTTATACTTATGAAACAGGGATTGTGTTTTTTAATCCCCTTAAACGAGTTTAAGAGGAAAATTTTGCAAAATTTTACCTTGAGAAAGATAGCATTGGCAGAGGGTATTTTTTCAAACATGTCACCTGCAACAAACTCCAAATTCTCTGTTGATTCAAGATTAGCAACCACATGTGGAAGATCAAACACAGTACACTTCAACTTGGGAAAACTTTTAGCAATGGCTTTAGCAATTGTACCGGTACCGCCTCCAACATCCACAAGAGAAGTCAACCCTTCAAACAAGAACTTATACTCTTCAACTAGCAACTTTGAAATCAATTGGGAATCGCTAGCCATAGCTTCATTGAAAAATTCAGCATGTTCCATATGTTCAGAACTATAATCCCAGAAATTTTTTCCATGGGCTTTCTCAAAAGCAGTTGAATCTTCATTCTGATACCAATCACTTAAGGATTCCCAAGCTTTAATTTGAGCAGGGTCAACCATTGTAAGAACAATTCCTCTTAAATTTAATGGTTCTTTTTTAAGTAAAAGACGGCTTAATGCGGTAAGGGAATAAAGAGTTTCTGTTTCTCCATCTAATTTTTCTTCAGAAAAAAAGCCATTTTTCGCTAAAATACGCATTAGACGAGGGATGTAAGGAGCTTTAGAACGATGAATTGGCAGAGCATTAGTAAGATCAGAAAGAGTAATGGCTTTTCCGTGATTGTCAATTGCATCTGGAATTCCTAATTTAACTGCGCATTTTAGAGAAGCAGCAGTTGTGAAACAAAAGGCTTGGCTCCATATCTGAGCTTGTGCTTGACGGAACTCATCCGATTGAACATCCATGGCGATTTTCTACTGAACAGAAATATATATATATATATATATGTAAAAGTCTAATTTTCAGCCAACTTAACTTGATTCATATAAAGAATTATGGAAGAGAGTAAAGCAGATAGAATTTGTGTATGAAACATTACCTTTTGGCAATGAACAAGACCTACGGAGGCGGAGCTGAGAAGTTTGTGGTGTTATGAGAAGGCAAATGGTATGTTTTTTTGGCTGGGTAGCAAATGGTATATATATATATATATATATATGTATCTACATATACATTAGCAAAGCAAATGGTTTTATTATATAGAGATTAGAGATGGTCAAATATGGCACCTCTATTTAATTCACGTTGTTAATATCTGTCCAATGAATTTTTTTTTAAAATTTTTTGGGAAGATTGTTTTCAGTTGACGTTTCTAATTAACAGGTTGAACATTTGTTTCCATTTGAGATATGTGCCAAAAAAAAAGTAAGGCCACTAATATTTTCTTGTTCCATTTTATTTTATATATCGTGTTAAATTTGATTTATAACTTTATGCATAAAGCACGTAACATGTGTATTAAATAACATCACTCATCTTATTATTCTTTTATTTATAATTAGAGATACAATCAAATAAGACATGATATAATTCAATACAAATCACATATTAGGCTTCGATTATTTCTTTCTTGTCCTAATTTTTTGTTTCAATTTTCCATTTTCATTTGTGCAAAATATGGTCCTATTTATATTTTACATTAGTAATTAAATTTTAAATTCTCACTGTACTCTCATTTACTTTTTTAACAATGCAAATTCTGGTTTCAAATGTGAAAATTCTACCATATTTAAATGTTTGGTTGAAGATAATTATGGGTCAATATGTGAGTTTTTTCCGGCAAACTACATCATATGAATTCTTTGAAATTTGAACAAGGTTTTCTTTAATTAAAATTTTAAAACACAAGAATTTTTAAAGAATAAAAAGGTAAAATTACTATATATAAAATTATTATATAATTTTGTTTCTTAGTAAAAATGTTTATAAATTATGTTTAACTAACTTTATTAATGTATGTTAATATATGTGTTGAAAGAGAAATGTGACAAAATTTGTTGAGGGAGTATTGGCTAATAGTAGTTTTCATGAAAGTTTTACACGATTATTTAATTTCAAAGAGATAAATTTAAAAATATGATTTAATAGTTCCTTTATTTATTAAAATGATAATATTTTAAACTGTAAAAAATATATTCAAGTGATAAATAATATGAGTCTATTTTTATTGGTAAATCAAGTTTATTATTCTAATAATTTTTTACTTGTCACATTTTATAAATCATAATATTTTAAAAAAATATAAAATTTTAGATGTTTTTATGTTGTCGGTGCGAATTATAATACTTTTCAAACTTCTCGGATTAAATTTTCGGATTAAAAAACTTAAAAGAAGCTAAAATTTATTTTCATATAATGGAAAAGGATACATTAAATATTATAATATTTTTACAATATGATAAATAAAATTTCAAATATTAAAATGTGAAAGAAAAAACAAAGGAAGTAATAAAACCTCTTTCTCTCATCTACTATTCTGTGTCTTTTATAAGAAATTATACTATTCTCTGTCCGGCTGCTATGAAACGAGATCTAAATAAATAAATAAATTATAAAAGACATACGAGAAAGGAGAAGACTCCCAATAAAACAAATATTTATGGGAAAGATAAAAAGATCATGCGGCAGGTTTTTTTTTTTTTTTTTTTGTGGGACAAACAAACATAAGAATCTTATTAAAATATCAGCATAGCTTTCTAGAATACAATTTGAGAATTTGCCTAATCATAATTAGGATTATAAAAAGTGTTTGAAAGCAAACTCCTAATTACTATTACACAACACTAATTACTATTACAAATGATTAAGAAAAAAGCGGAAGAAAAAAAAGAAAGATTCAATCTTTTCAAGAATCAGAAACCAAAAGTTAAACAATAAAGTAATCTGCAAAATAATACCCTGTTAGAATCAAAATAACCCGAAATCAAAAAGAGATAGTTTCGCTTACCGCCGCCGCCGTAAAATGGCCAGTAGAACATCAAAGAGATGACTGAGAAGCTGAAATGGAAAGGTCACCAAACCAGAAAACAGACGCCGAGCAGTCGCAATGCCGCGTCGAGGCGCCGACGGTAAAGAAAAAGATGATCGGATGTTATAATCCTCAGAAAAGGGCCTCAGCCATGATGGAATCACCGGCAACCTTCTTCCTCTCTCTCTCTCTCTCTCTCTCTCTCTCTCTCTCTTCACGGCTAACTCTCTAACCTCACCAATAGACAATCAAAGGTGACAAAGAAGACCAGTGAACAACAGAGAAACATAGAACACCGGAACAGAGAAAGGAAAGCAGCGGCAGAGCCGAAGAATTAGGAGGAAAACCAAGAGTCTCGAAGACTCCAAAAGACAGAGAGTGGAGAGACGGTTCAGAGGAAGAGAGCGAGAGACTGCACAGGAATTGAAGCAACAACAGCAATAAAAAGAGAAGGCGGGTGGTTCATCCGCGGGTCGCCAACGAACGGCCCGGGTGGCCAACCCTAACCGCTAGGGGCATCCCTTTAACCCAGTCAAGGGAACAAAAGAGAAGCCTATTCCAAATGGGGCTGAGGCCCAATGTATCATGGGGTGAAAGGGGAGGAGAAATTGAGCCGGAAAAATGCGTAAAATATTGGGAGAAAATGGGCTTATAAAGCCTAAAATCTCTACATCGAACAATATTTTCCATCCCTGAAATGACTCACTTTGAGTCAAACCGTTTCCACATGAAGAAAGTCTCTGTAAAATATAAATTTGTCAGTGTTCACAATGTTAGTACCAAAATCAGTAGGATTATTATCAGTACTAATCTTATCTATGTCAACAATACCACTAGAGACCTTTTCTATAATAAAGTGGTACTTGACATCAACATGTTTCGTCCGTTCGTGATAGATCGGATTTTTACATAAATGTAAACAACTTTGACTATCTGTATAAATAATATCTTTGGAATTTAAAATATTTAATTCACTCAATAACCCTTGAAGCCAAATGGCTTCTTTGATTGCTTCTGTTGCTGCGATATACTCAGCCTCAGTAGTTGACAAGGCAACTACAGGCTGCAGTCGGGATTTCCACGAAATGCAATTACCCGCAAGGGTAAAGAAATAAGAAGTGGTAGATTTTCTACCATCCTTGTCACCTGCAAAATCAGAGTCAACAAATCCAATCAATTCAAAATCAGTCCAATTATGGTATTGTAAACCCCAATCCACAGTTCCGTTTAGGTAACGTAATAGCCACTTGAGAGCAGCCCAATGATCTCTTACAGGATTCGACATAAATCTGCTAAGAAAGCTTATAGAGAAAGCAATGTCTGGACAGGTAGATATCATTGAGTACATGACTGAGCATATGGCCATTCTATATGGGATATTGACCATATCTCTGTTTTCACTTTCAGTTTTAGGGCAGGTTTTGTCGAAAAGTTTAAAGTGGCTAGCAAGAGGAGTTGTAACACAGGTGCATTGAAAATTTGGATACGATTTTCTGAAGGAAAGGCGTTTGAGATAGACAAAGAGAATTATCAGGTCTATCTCTTGAAATACTCATTCCAAGAATTTTGGATGCAACTCCTAAGTCCTTCATATCGAACTCAGATTTCAGCAGCGATTTCAGGTTATCGATCTTAGCTTTGTGACGACAAGCTATTAACACATCATCCACATACAGCAACAAATAAATAGCAGAATCCACATAATTACGAGAAAAATAAAGATAACTATCGTAGTTGCTGTTTGAAAAACCAATTTTAGACATGAAAGAATCAAACCTCTTGTACAATTGCCTTGGTGACTGTTTAAGCCCATATAAAGACTTTTTCAAAAGACACGCCATATGTTCCTTACCCTTTACTTCAAAACCAGGTGATTGATGTATAAAAATTTTTATTCAAGATCACCATGTAAAAAGGCCGTTTTCACATCAAGTTGTTCAAGATTAAGATCATAGAAGGCAACAAGAGCAAGAAAATCCTAATTGTTTTGTATTTAACAACAGGAGAAAAAAATTTCATTAAAATCAATGCCCTCAACTTGTGAAAAACTTTTGCAACAAGTCTAGCCGTGAACCTAGGAGGTTCATTAGAAGACTCAGATTCCTTTATTTTGAAAATCCATTTACAATCAATTTGTTTTGAAGGTTTTGGAACAAGAATCCAGGTTTTGTTTTTGTTCGAAGAAAACATTTCTTCTTCCATTGCACGTAACCATAAAACACAATTGGCACTCTTCAAAACCTCAGAAAAACATAAAGGTTCTTTTTCTTCAACATAAGAAGCAACAGCAAAAGCATATAATACAATGTAGGAGTAACCATACCGAGGATGATCCTTAGGTACTCTACGGACTCGATCTCTAGCGAGCTGATAATCCCTAAGAGCTTGGGTTTGAGCCTCAGGATCTTCTTCTTCCTCATCAGAACCCTCTAGAATAGGGTCAGAAGTTTCAGGAACAGGAGTATTACTGGAAGGAGCAGAAGACTTAGAATTTGTTTCAGGTTCCTGAGGTGACTCTAGAGGAGGTTCGGAGATAGTCTCCACCTCCACCGGAATGCTACTAGGAGAAAGAACACTCGAAGGATTATCGGTGATGGTTTTATCCTTAAGACAAGACATCTCTAACTCGTTGAAGATGACATCCCTATTGATAATAACCCTCACCCCTGGTTCACCCTTTTATACCATACTCTATAACCCTTTACCCCACTAAGATATCCTATGAACACCCCCTTTCTAAACCTTGGATCTAGTTTTCCCTCTTTTTTATGAGCGAAGGCTGCGCAACCGAAAACCCTCAAATTGGAAAGATTAGGAGGTTTACCATACCAGAGTTCTATAGGAGTCCTAAAGTTTATAGCTGTGGATGGAGATCTATTGATGAGGTATACTGCTGTACTAACAGCTTCACCCCAGAAAGGTTTTGGGATACTAGAAGACACTAACAGACACCGGACCTTATCCATTATAGTACCGTTCATCCTTTCGGCAACTCCATTTTGTTGTGGGTTATGTCTAACCGTTCTATGGTGTAAAATGCCATGTGATGCACATAAGTCAGAAAACTTCCGGTTACAAAATTCAAGACAGTTATCGGTCCTGATAGTTTTTAGTTTATTTCGAGAATGATTTTCGGCAAAACGTTTCCATTCAAAAAAATTTTCAAACGTTTGATCTTTGGTTTTTAAAAGAAAAATCCATACATGCCTAGAAAAATCATCAACAATGGAAAGGAAATAAACGTTACCACCGTAAGTTTGATCCTTTTCAGGCCCCCACAGATCACAATGCACATAATCAAGAGGTGTAGATGACTTATGTGTGTTGGTTGAAAACTAATTTTATGTTATTTTCCCAAAACACAGTGATCACAAAAATCCAAGGAATCAATTTTATCACCACATAAAAGTTTTTGTTTTTGTAAATGATAAAGCCTTTTTTCACTAATGTGGCCAATCCTTTGATGCCACAACATAGTTTTCTCAGGGGCAATTTTTGAAACCAAAGCAGTAGAGTTGCAAACTGTTTTACCAAGAAGAATGTATAAAGTTTCCTTTTTAAAACCTTTTAGCATGACTAGGTTTCCTTTGCAAACACACAAAATTCCGTTTTTGGATTTAAAAGAGACACCCAGAGAGTCTAAATAACTAAGGGAGATAAGATTCCGACGTAAGTCAGGCACGTATCTCACCTCAGTGAGTTTCTAGTCACGTCATCATGCATTTTTATGAAAATATTGCCAATGCCTTTTATATCACAAGCCTGATTATTACCCATAAAAACTTTTCCTTGGTTTAAATGTTTGAATTCAGAAAACCAGTGTTTCTTAGGTGTCATGTAGAATGAGCAACCAGAATCAAGTACCCAATGATTAACAATAGCAGTACATGAAGGAGAAAAAGAAACATACAAAACTTTAGAGAACATAGAGTTACTATCTGATTCAAAACCGTGAGTTTTATCGACTTTATTTCCTCTTTTACCATGTTTACGTTGTTTCTCATCTTTGATTCGTTTAAAACACTTATTTTTCGTATGCCCTTCTTTCCCACAATAAAGACATTTTACTTTGCTTTTTTCTCGTGATTTGGAACGGCTTTTAAAACGATGACTAGGAGGTTCTCTCCGATCAATCCTTCCTCTTACAAAAAGATTTTCACCATGAGATTTATTCTCTTTTTGCAAATCCAAATCTTTTTATTTTAAAGCATTTTTTACATCAGAAAGTGAAGGGTCATCTCTGCCATATGTGATAGCAGATTTGACATCATTAAAAGAATCACGTAAGACATTTAGTAAAATGACTGCACATTTTCATCAGAGATTTTCTCTCCGACGTTTTGAAGTTCCAAAATGATTTTATTCAATTCATCTATATTTTCAGAAAGTGATTTTGTCCCACTCATTTTGAAACCAAAGAACTGTTCTTTTAAATAGATATTATTAGAAAGAGATTTTCCCAAATATAGTTTTTCCAGTTTTGTCCAGATTTCAAAAGCATTGTCTTTTTCATCAGTTTCCCGTAAAATATTATCAGTCAAATGCAAGGTGAGATAGCTATGAGCATCACCTAGTTTTTCTTTAGGAATTTCGCCCTTCCAAGATTCTGGATACTCTTTAGGGCTGCAAATAGCGGGAGCAATTTTATTTTGTACCAAAACCGCTTTCATTTTCCTCTGCCACATTACAAAATCAGATTTGCCATCAAACCTATCAGTTTCAATTTTTGGAACTGACATGCTTTAAAGGCAAATAGGTGTAATTCGGTGGTTTCAAAAAGATGAAAGATTTGAAAAAAAGTTTCGAATAAAAATTGTCCGGATTTTCTAAAAAACAGAGGAAAGATTTCCAAAGAGAAACGGCGTTGTTTGTTTTAGTTTTGTTTGATTAGGTTTGGTTTTGATTATACAAAACTATGTAACAGAATAGCACACACAGAAATACCTAACCAGAAAACAGGAAAAAAAATGTATAACGAACAAGGAGGCTGAAACAGATAGATTCAACAATCAGCAAAGAAAAAGACAGAAACAATATAAAAAAAAACTTTTGAAATCATAAAGAAAACCGCTAAGTCACAGATACTTGAAATCTCATGTACTCAAGCCAGGGTTGGGTTTTCGTTTTGAAAAACTAGAATAACAAACCAAAGGGAAAAACCAGAAACAGGAAAAATAATAGTAATCACAGTAATAGCAAGAATCGGCAGCAAGCCGTCACAATCAACAACCAGAAATATAAAACTGGCGGCAAGCCAAAAGAAGAAACTCAGAAGCAAGAAACAGTAACCTGCTACAAGCCGAAACACACAAATAGAAATAAAACCGGTGGAAAGCTGATAAAAAAGAAAACGGTAAACAGAAACCCGGCGACAAGCAGGATAAACGGAGAACAATAATAATAATAATAATAATAATAATAATAATAATAATAATAATAATAATAATAATAATAATAAAAACTGTAAAACCGAGAGAGTAGGAGTAACTTCACTGGCCGGATCTGAGAAACTTCTCAGATCCGAAGAGTTGCTGTCGGAACCCGGAGCCGATGAGTCAGAACCACGACTATGATACCACTTGTTGGAGAAACAAACTCCTAATTACTATTACACAACACTAATTACTATTACAAATGATCAAGAAAAACGGCGGAAGAAAAAAACAGAAAGATTTAATCTTTTCAAGAATCAGAAACCAAAAGGTAAACAATAAGGCAATCTGCAAAACAATACCCGGTTAGAGTCAAAATAACCCGAAATCAACAAGAGATAGTTTCACTTACCACCGACGCCATGAAATGGCCAGCAGAACATCAAAGAAATGACTGAGAAGCTAAAACTGAGAGGTCACCAAACCAGAAAACGGATGTCGAGTAGTGGTAATGCCTCGTCGAGGCGCCGACGGTAAAGAAAAAGATGATCGGGTGTTATAAACCTCAGAAAAGGGCCTCAGCTATGATGGAATCACCGGCAACCTTCTTCCTCTATCTCTCTCTATCTCTCTCTCTCTTTCCTCACGGCTAACTCTCTAACCTCACCAACAGACAATCAAAGGTGACAAAGAAGACCGGTGAACAACAGAGAGGCTTAGAACACCGGAACAGAGAGAGGAAAGCAGCGGTAGAGCCGAAGAATCGGGAGGAAAATCAAGAGTCTCGAAGACTCTATAAGACAAAGAGTGGAAAGACGGTTCAGAGGAGGAGCAAGAGACTGCACAAGAATCGAAGCAACAACAGCAATAAAAAAGAAGGCGGGAGGTTCATCCGCGGGTCGCTAACGGACGGCACGGGTGGCCAACCCGAACTGCTTGAGCATCCCTTTGATCCGATCAAGGAAACAAAAGAGAAGCCTATTCCAAATGGGGCTGAGGCCCAATGCATCATGGGGTGAAAGGGGAGGAGAAATTGGGCTGGAAAATGGGGTAAAATATTGGGAGAAAATGGGCTTATAAAGCCTACAAAAAGCCTAAATCATGAGCAGTTAAACAATTAGTAGTGAGAAAATCAGATTGGATAGACTGTTTCCGCCTTTCGAATCGAGAATTGGACCATACAGTTGAGAAACTAGAACCGAAAAGTTGGAGAGGTAAAAATTACGCTAAATTGTTATTTTTTAATAAAATTTCACTTTTATAATGGACACTTTATAATTATAAAAATTATTCAAATAATTTTAAATTTAACAAAAATATTACACATAAAATATTCTTTAACGTTCTCTTACTAATCTTAAATATTTGTAAACAAATAATAAATAAATAGTTAATCTCCCATTACCAACGAGAAAACGATAATTTCAAAAAGATTTATATATTTAGTCAGTATGATCAACAGATAGTAACTATAATCTTTGAGATGTTATATTCTGAAATCGCTGCAAAATAGATTCATTTTCAATCTTTACAAAAATGTCTATTTCGATGCAACTCAACAAACTATCTGTGAGAAAGTCATCTCTCATTGTGTTGCACAAATCATTTTTTATGATCTTCATTGCCGAAAAGATCTTTAAACTGTGGTTGTTGCAATGGGTAAAACTAATGCTAACTCGATGAGTCGATAAACTAACTTCAAAGTAGTGTGCCATCTCCTCTCAACCACCCTCTTTGCAAGATCTTCAATACTCTCAAGGTCAGAGAAAAATTCATGCTCAATTGTTTTCAATACAAAAATGTAATTGTTAAGTTGTGCAATTAGTTTAAGCTGATCATCGAAATCGTCTGGATACAGCTCAGCAAGATAGAATAACCGTTCAAGATCAAAATTAGCAAACGAGTCTCTAAGATCAAGGCATATTATACACATAAGAAATTCCGAACTTGACTCAGCAAAACGACCATCAATTTCTTGTACGATAAGATAAATAACCTCACATAGTAAGAAAAAGAACTAACTATTAGTAATATAGATAAACGGTTGAATACTCAATTAATATGGTATTAAGATAAGTACCTAAAAAAAAATGTCTTGTCGAAAATAGTGAAAACAAGTATTTCGTTGGCTATCAATCTTTCTTTGACATCTAACCCGACCTAGCATAGATTCTTCCATATTAGGAACAAGTATATCTTTCTCTGAACAAAAGGTTGTGACAACTCCCAATTCTCTCAACCATCATCATCCCTGTATTTCTTTATGTCAACTTTCAATGTTGTAATCAACATTACAGTGTTGCCAATGTTTTGAACCTCACCATCAAATGAGCAATGAACATAAATTTAAAATTTAACATTTTATAAATCAAACTAGCAACAGTCCCTCAACTTTTTTTTATCAGTGCCATCCTCATATATAGTTTCAAGAACATGTTTTACTGCATCTCACATGTCCAAAATTCGGATTATAGTCTTTTAGTGAGAACTTCAACAAGTATCACCTGGTCAAGCTGAATTTATTTCTTGATTCTTGCCTTTACTTGTACCAATTTCACCAATCTCTATACTTTTCACAATATTATCATGAAGTTTTTGCCTAATAGCATCCATTCTTTTACAGGAAGCTCCAACAAGATTGACAATCGCAATAAGATGATAAAAAAAAAATTACTCACCAATCCATGCTCATTAGAAGTAGCCACAACCACTAATTGAAGTTGGTGAGCAAAGTAATGAATATAATATGTGTGTTTGTTTTCATTTAAAATGAGTGCTTTAAGACCATTAAACTCACCACGCATATTAAGAGCCCCATCATAACCTTGACCCCTAAGCATAGAAAGCGATAATCCATTTCTTGCAAATAAATCATCAATATAATTTTCCAAAGACTGTGTCGAAATGTAACTAACATGCAATAATCCAAGAAACCGCTTGATCACTTCTCCTCGATTGTTCATAAATCTTAAAACCACAGACATTTGTTCTTTTATTGAACTATCTCGAGCTTCATCAATCAAAAGAGAAAAGAACTTATCTCCAATCTCTTTGATAATAACCTTTATCATTTCTGTTGCACAAGCATTAATAATATCCTTTTGAATTTTAGGAAAAGTCAATCGGTTATTCCTTAAGCATTTAAGTTCATTACTTTATTGACTGCTTCATACGCTTACAATACCATTTCAGAATTGCAAGAAAATTACCTCGTTGCATCGACTTTTCTGACTCATCATGTCTACGAAAAGCCAAATCCTACTCTAGAAGTAATCGAACTACTTCCACAAACGTCATTAATCGAATGCGGTAATCAATCTCCATTGCCTTATTTTTTTGTGATAACACATAATCCATGCTATATCTTTGATCTCTATATGTCGAACATTGAATTTTAGCATAACGGTGTGTACTGTTCATATCTGCTTCATGTTTGTTCAATCTTTCCGTATCCTTCTTCTAATTTTTAAAACAAACTTCTATAAAAGTATCATTTCCACCATATTTATGAACACTATTAAACAAATAACACCATAAATAAAATGCAGCATCTTTATGTACACTATATTCAACCCAATTGTATTGCTCAAGCATGCATTATTAAGCTTCTCATATTTCCACTAAAATTACTTTGTGAGAATTTGTGATTATGTGGTTGACATGCACAACAAGAAAAAGCACTATTTATGACAGCCTTAGAATCGCCGCAAATGCTACCAAGCCGTTGTAAATACCTTTTACAACGGTCCTATGGCTGTTCCCCATCCATCGCAACTACGAGCGTTGCAAATAGTCTTTGACGGTCCAAAAACTATCGTGAAAGTTATTCACAATGCTTTTTTACGGCGGTTAAGCATGAGTGCCATAATAAAATAGAAAATACGATGCCAATTTCAACATGTTTTTGCAACAAAGGCCGCTGTAGATGGGGCTCATATACGGCGATCCTCAGGCTACCATAAATAATATTGTTATTTACAGCGGAAATTGGCCCCCGTGATAATTTTACTATTATAAAAGAATGCAAAAATTATTATTTGCGACAGCCCATAACTGTTGTAAATAAATATTTTTCTTTTTTAAGATTTAAAAAATTAGTGTTTGCAACAGTCGTTAACAATGTCTTAAATAAGTATATTTTTTTTTTAAAAAAAATTATAACTTAGTATTTGCGGCGGTCATAGACCGCCGTAAATAATTATTTTTTTCTTTTAAATTTAAAAAATATATTACATAAATCTGAATACAACGATTACAATTTAAAACCATAACCCATGAAATTCATAAGACCTTAACAAATCAAAACTTGTAATTACTTTAATAAATTCATTATAAATCACAAAAACATATAACCACAATAATAAATTCATTATAAACCATAAAATTACATATCTCTAATTAACTAGATACAACAAATAAAATATAAAGTACAACATTACACTTATTGGCATATCTTCTAGATACCTATATTAAAAGGTATTATAAATTTCTATACTTTTGTCATAAACCTCAAATGCAATTTCTTTGAGCAAATTTTACTTTCAAAAGCGGCCACATCATAAAAACTTACGCTGTAACATCCTTTATCTAAAATAATTAAATAAGAAAAAAATGTAAACTAAGTATGTAAACTAAACTATCCCAACATAAAGGCTTTCAACAAACTCTTTTCCTCACATCAGAAAAAACAAAGCAATCCAAATCCACTTTCTACACAAAACTCCCATTCTCCATTTGTCAAACAATAGCCTGTAGAGATAAATTCAACTTTAAAAAAATCTGAACAGCTATCATCATCTTCCCCTTATTCAATTCCTTGCTTTCCATCATATCTTTAATCCCATATGAATCATCAAATACTGAGATAATACAAGAAAATTGCCATATAATAAGACTAAAGTAACTCTAACAAGTTGCCATCATTAGCATATATATAAAAGTAAGAAGACCACTACACACCAACGTGCATATAGTAAACTCAAACGTAAAATACAATATACACCACAATGAATAATTTCATTAAAATAAAACGTAACATACAATCATATAAAGCTGACAGTTTTGTGCAGCTTATAAGGCACAACCTTAAAAATGAGAAAACATGCTAAGTTGGCTTCGATTGAACAATTTGATTAATAAAATAAAAGTTTGAAAGCAACAAATACAGGAAATATCACTTATTGCTTTGATATCAAATGAAGGAACAATATCTCCAACTTAACTTTAAAAATTTGCTTATTATGCAAGAAACAGATTATTAGAAATATGAAAAATGAAAAAAAAAATCTTTAAGAACATACACTTCATCACAAGAACATTAAACCATGAATATAATCAATTAACATTACTACTACATATATTCATTCATGCAGGCGCTTGCATTCGTCAGCCAGACAGGTCTACTTCCTCTCCTTGTATGCCATTTCTCACCCCAAGAGCTATCCATTTAAAGGGCGCACATCCAATTGCTGTGTTGGAAAAGGCTCTAGTTCCTGATCTCTAGAGTATATATCAAAGTTGTCTCTTCTCATCATTGGCATTGAAACATGCCACTAATTTTCGACCGGACAACGTGAATACCACACTTGTTCTGCATGGTTGGCTAGGATTAAAAGGCTCGTCAAACTCCTTATTGTTTTTATACGTCAACAGACTAAAGTTGACCAATAAGAAGGTGAAGTCATCAAACTTCTTACCTCAAGAATTATCAATCCAATCACATTTGAATAAAATGAATTGTTGATTACTGAATTTTTATAATATCTATAAGAACTCCAAAATAATCAAACTATGTGATATAAAATTCCTATCCTTTCTGTTAGAGTAACTTGTTGTATGGGCCTTACAAGTGACACTGCTATTTTGCATAGACCTATTTTTCTCGTGGTCGTCTTTTGATCGAAAACAAAAACCATTCACATTGCATGCATTATTGCAGCATCCTTGACTATAAGGACCACTTGCAAGGCATTTTACTTCATCAGAAACACAAAGGACTAATTCATTCTCTTCTATCTACAGTAGGTGAACACTAACCATATTAGCTCCATACTAAATATTAGTATTAAGTTGAAGACATAATGTAATTATTTACGCAAATATTAACTTACATATTTTTTAAACCAACTATCGAAATTCTGCGAATGTACAGACTGTCTCTCATGTAACCTAGCCTTTGCCTGTTTTCTATTCACATAGGACATATGAATGTAGCATAGAGTAAAACTGAGAAAATTAAAATCAAAATGAAAATTTTCAGTGGAGAAAACAATCAAACTGTTTTATGTTCTATTAATGTAAAATAGGTTACATTATATACTTTTCAATACTTGTGACAAATCCTAAATAAATTATAACTAAGAAACTAAGTCCATTTACAGCTAAGAAACTAAATATACATAGTTTAGAATTTATAAGAATAATAATCCTAAATAAGCATAGTAAAAATCCTAACAATATTATAATTAATCTTAATCCTTAATACTCCCCCTCAAGTTGGAGGATAAAGTTCTGAAATGCCTAACTTGGAAGCTAAACGATGAAAATAAGTAGGATGAAGAGCTTTAGTGAGAACATCGAACGGCTGAAATTCGCTACGAATATAAGAAGGAGAAATAAATCCGGCTTGAAATGCATCGCAGACAAAGTGACAATCAATTTCAATATGTTTAATACCTTCATGGAAAATAAGATTTTCTGCGATCTGAAGAGCAGCATCACAATGGAACAGAATGAGGCAAGTGATAGGCACTTGAAGATCATGAAGTAGGCTAGATAACCACTTTAATTCACATAAAGTCATCGCCAAAGAGCAATATTCAGGTTCGGCAGAAGAGCGAGAAACAGTATGTTGTTTCTTTGTTTTCCAAGAAATAGGAGAACTACTGAGTGAAATAAAGTAACCAGTAAAAGAACGTCGAGTAATTGGGCAGGTAGCCCAATCAGAGTCAGTAAAAGTGGAGATTTAGATTGAAGAAAATGCCATGTCCAGGACTACCCTTCAGATATCGAACCAGCCAGAAAATAGCATCCCAATGGCCAGCCGAGGGATGTGCATAAATTGAGCAAGGATGTGAACAACATAGGCAAGGTCAGGGTGTGTAAGAGTAAGATATATCAATTTTCCAATGAGTCTTTGGTAGCGATCGGGTGTATTAAAATAAGGACCGGATGCCTTAACCAACTGATAATTTGGTTCGATTTGTGTAGAGGCCGATTTGGCACCGAGCAGGCCCATTTCAGAAAGAATCTCCAAAGTGATTTGCGTTGACATAAAAAATAAAAAAAAACAAAGGATTTCTTGACATTTCAATTTCTAGAAAAAATATTTTAGGAGACCCAAGTCCTTCATATGAAAGCACACATTCAAGGAGGCTTTGAATGCATTAATAGAAGATATGGACTTTCCAGTAAGTAACAAATTGTCCACATAGAGGAGAACAAATAAGAAAACATCATTCCCCGAATATGTTAAAAGAGAGTAGTCCGCATAAGATTGAGAAAAACCATAATTACAAAGGGCGGTAGTAAGTTTGGAGAACCAACACCTTGGAGCTTGGCGAAGACCATACAAAGATTTCTTTAGAAGACAAACCTGTCCATAGAAGGATGGGGAAAAACTAGGCGGGGTCACATATAAACTTCTTCCTGTAAATCTCCGTGAAGGAAGGCATTATGGACATCTATCTGATGTATGGATCAGTTTAAAGCGGTAGCAACAGGAGCAAAGACGTGTGTAAAATCAATACCTGTTATTTGTGTACTGTCCAAAATCACCAAGAGGGCTTTATATCGCTCGATGATGCCATCTGCTTTATACTTAAATGCAAAAGACTCATTTACTCATAAGAGCACGTTTTCCTAGGAGGCAAGGATATTAAAGATTACGTGCCATTCTTTTCTAGTGCATCGATTTCTTGTCGAATGGCAGCGCGGCAATTAGGATTAGAAACTGCTTCAGAGTAGGTGATGGGCTCGGATTCTGTGGCCATGGATACTAAAAAATGCCTGTGTGAAGAAGAAAATTTTTCATAGTCCACAAAGTGTTATTGGATAAAGGGACGTACCTGAGAGGTGCGAAGAAGGTGAGAGAGCAGAGGAGAAATGGGTTATAGAAGACTTCCATATGGCATTGCAGTCAAAATCTCAGAGTCGAGCAGGAATCTTTTTAATGCGAGTCCTTTTTCTCGTACCAAGTATTTTCGTGGGCAGGCTGGTAAGAGATGCCATTGGGCCAAGGGGAATATCTGAATCTGCTGGAGCATTTGTAGTGTCTGGGTTGGAACTTGATGCTACTAGACCAGGCAAGTTAGACTGGGCCGCATGACTGATGGGAGGTGACACAGCTCTGCAAGACGCAGCTGGATCAGGGCAGATTGAAGCGGCTGGGCCAAACATAACCGGATCAGGCCGCTTGACTGAAGCTGATGCAGTTGGGCCAGACGGACTGCGCTGGGCCGTGCATCTAACTTGATCATCTATGGCTAGATCGGGTAGTTTAGATTGGGCCACGCAGATTGGACTGGGAGGTTCTAATTGGGCCACACAACTGGAGTCTTGCTGCGTCTGGACTCCAAGTTGCATCTGGGTTGCGGGATATTTGGAAGGGCTGGCTGCTACTGGTCCAGGGCATGAAGATGCTGGGCTGCTGTCCTTTTGGGCTTCGGTAGGGAAAAATTTACTCAACCTTGCTGGTAAACCCAAAATTTATTCGCAAAAATTGTAAAATTGTGCAAAATCCAAATTAAATTGTGGGGTGTCCCATGTGGAAACTTGGTCTCATCAATGATTACATCTCTTGAAAAAATGAACTTTTCCTTTTGCAAGTCATAAAATCGCCAACCTTTCTTGTTAAAAGGGTATCCGAGGAAGACACACATTCTACCGCGGGCTCGAAATTTATCTTTGGATAGATCATGATCATGGACAAAAGCTAGAGACCCAAAACTTTAATGTGAGAATATGATGGCTTTTTCCCATGTAGCAACTCATAAGGAGTTTTTCCATGTAACAATAAAGAGGGTGCATGATTGATAAGATATCCGACCGTCAAACCACATTCTCTCTAAAATTTTGTGGCCAAATTTTCTTGAAAGCGCAAAGCCCGAGCGACGTTTAGAATATGTCGATGCTTGCATTCAACCCTACCATTTTATTATGGAGTGCCAGCAATAGTTGTTTGATGCATCACACCATGGGCAGAAGAATATGACTTAGGACATGTAAATTCATGCCATTTATCACTTCGAGCTACTTTTACGGTTTTGTGAAATTGGATTTTGACCATGGCAAAGTAATCTTTTAGAACAGATTCTACTTCACTTTTTTCAGAAATTAAATACATCCAAATGGCCCTAGAGTAATCATCCAGTATAGTAAAAAAAATATGAGGCGCCTATAGTAGACAAAGTTTTATATGGTCCCCACAACTCATAATGAATTAAATCAAAATTTTTAGATACTGATAGAGTTGATTTTTGGTACAAATAAACACCTTATGTTTTAATTATTAGCCTTTAAAAATATTTTATTTATTAAACATAATTATTATATTTAATTTAATTTATTTTATTCATAAAGGAAAGGAGGGTTGCCAAGAAGAATTAGGAAAGGGAAAATCCAAGAAAGAATAGAAGGAGGACTATAAGGTGAATCACAATAGAAAAGGGAAAAGAAATTGAAGAACAATAGGAAAGTGGAAGCCAAGAAAAAGAAGGAAGGCTGCTAAGTAGCTGTAAAAGAGAGAGCTGGGGTCAGCCGCACTTTGGGGGAGCCAAAGAGGAAAAAAAATACAGCCGCAGCAACACAAAACAAGAGGTGGGGCTGAAATAACAAAAGGCAGCGAGAGCAGCACAAGGAAAATCAAAGCTGCTTCCAGATTGCAGCAGCAGAAATTGAAGCTAGCAGCTAAAGCAGGCAGCAGCTGTGTGGCAAGCTGTGAACAGAAGCAGCAATTTTCCAACAACAGCTGAAGACGCAAAGCAGCTAAAGCAGGTGCAGAATCAGCCATCGCAGCAGCTGAAGCAATTTTCCAGCAACAGCAGAAAAATTCTAGCAAGCTTCTAATTAAAGGAAAGCCATGATTTTCTTCAATAAATTGGTTCTTTCTTTCCTTTTAGCCATGAACTAATTTTATTTTTAGAACATTGATGAAATCCTAGCCATGTGACTTTGATTTATTTTATTTTGGAGATCTATTATATTATTTATGTGATTGCATATTTTTGGAAATTGTTTGGTATGATGCAATTAATTCTTTGTGATTGTTCTTGTAGAATAATTATTTAAGTTAATTGATATTTTTATCCATGCTTAATTCTTGTAGTCTTGAGTATAAGAGATATGTGATTTTTGCAAGTATATTGTGGGTTCTAGAATTGAATAGTTCATGCTAATTTTAGATGATTTATGTCATATGAATGAATAAGTCATGCTAATGATTAGATGGATTATGTCATGCATTTAAGCACAATATGTTTCTCTAGTGAATCGAAGCTTGTAGCCTAGATCACCACATGAATGTTTAATCTTTTCTCCTAAATAAAATTAAATCATTGTTATATAGGTTAGTGGTGGATTCAAGGTTCTAAATCAATTTCTTTGGTTAATCTCCCGTTAGTTTTAGTTTATTTACATTTTTCATTAGTTTTATTTTACTTTAGGAATAATTCTTAGATGACAAAATTTGATTCTTCTTTTTATAAAATTAATTTAGGAAGATAGTAATTTAGGTAATTAAGCCTTTCTCTGTGGTTCGATACCTAATACTTTCGTATTATATTGATCTTGTGCACTTGCAAGTATTGGGTTAAAACTTTGGTATAAAAATCCTGATTAGATGCTTTATTGCTACTTAAAGGAAAACAATTGCGAGTCTGTTTAAAACACAGACAAATATTGCAATGAGTAGTTACAATTCTAAATTTCTTAGAAAATTCTAAAAAATTATTCACCACAAAATCAGAAGGATGTCCCAACTAGGCTGTAAATGGGGCGGGCCTTACCCGTACTCGCGCAGGTCTATGCATATTTATAGCTCGTAAGGCTAAAATTTTATACTTGCAGACCCGTATAGATTCTATTAAATGAGTATGGGTAGAGTATGATGATACCCAGACCCGTATACCCGTGGTAATAAAATAATAATATATATTTGTATATATTATATTATTTATATATATTTATATATTATATTATATTAATACATTAATTATAAATTTTATATGATATTATTTCTCTCAAAGATACAAAGTTAAAGATGGAAATTTTGATACTTATTCTAATAGTCTATATTGACTAACATAAAGGCTTCCTTTTTATGATGAATTTTACAAAATTTGTCTTTAACAGACCATCTTCAATCAATTTTGTCAGTAAAAAAGATCCACCCATCCACAAGTCGTTGTCAAGTCAAATTAGAATTAAAAATATAGGGACAAGTTCTATACATCATATAGTTTTCCAGATAGTTTAACGTAAGTTCTTGAAGTTTAAAGTTGTACATTGGCCCAAGAAATATGTAATTAAGGCCAGCATCCATTTAAATATTTTAGATGTACTTCAACTTTTAATCATTTGAATTAGAAATGTTAAATGATTGTATTTGTTGAAAGAGATGTTGAGGAAATTATTTTAATCATGTTAAAATTTTTACTTTTGGGTTGTACATTGTGTTATACATATTTTTTTGTTTAAAAAGAAAAAAAATAGAAAATTATCATATGGGTACGGGTATACCCAGACCCTACCCAAGACTCTGGAGGGTCGGGTCTGGAGCTATAAATTTTTTACCTAGAGGGTCTGGTCTGGGTTCATGTTTCACTATAAGGGTATGGGTATGGGTCTGGGTTTGGGCGTACCCAGAGGGTCTGGACCCGTTTACACCCCTAGTCCCAACCTTACATGCCACAATGTACTGGAATCAACAACATTGCTAGAAAAAGCATATAATGCCACCAATTGCATTGGTTTGTAGAAGAAGATCCCATTTCTTTGTTCACCCACTCCAATTGGCCTCATCGAGATACGGTCATGTATAACAAAAAAATTAACAAAAAGAATGATAAAACATCGAGAGTCTCGGGCCAATTGGGACAAGAAAATTAAGTCACATTTAATCTCAGGAATTAAAAACACGCAGAGAAGTTTGAATCTAGGATTTAAGGAGACCATTCCTTCTTAAAGAGCAATTGCTTTAGCACCATTAGGCAGGCCGATAGTTATGGACAGATATTATTTAAATTGCTCAAAAAATCTTTCTTACCAATCATATGATAAGAACATACTCAATCCAAAATCTATAAATTTTCCATACCAGATAATTTTTCGGGTTGACTGGCATTAGTGTTATTTATGATGGTTAACAATTTTAACTATTGGGCTTCTGATAAATTGGGAAAGTTGTTTGGCATCCCAACTTTCCCCCTTCTATTTTCAGCTGAAAATTCCTCTGCTAAAGCACCTTGCACTGCAACGAAAACATCTTCCATTGTAGCTAATAAACCTTCGCGTCAGACAGCAGTTGTGTTAGCCCAACCGTCGGCGCCTCTTCCTCCTATCTGCTTCTGCTGCTACTGAGTTGTCCCCGTTCCCGCTGCTCGGCCAGAGAAGGGCCGCCTGGATCTACCCTGCCCTCCTCTAGCAAGTGTGGTCTGTGTTGCGCGTTTGTTACGGCTGTTTTGAGTTATGCGAACACCGGCGCTGGGAGGTGTGTTTCTGGGCCACCATTCCGAGTAATCTACGAGCTGAAAACAAGATTCGACATTGTGGCCACTCTGATTACAATGAGTACAAAATAGTCTTGAGGATGTTCGATCTGTTACAGTGATGGCAAAGGTGGCGCAGTCGCTGCCGTGATCCGTCGTTTGGGCTAGATTACGGCATTGCTCTTCCTTACATATTTGTACAAGTTCACACCTTTGGCATGGGTTCCTATTGTATTAGATGGGAGCAAACAGTGCCATAAATTTCACTGTTTAATCTCATTAAAAGCTGAAAAACTTTTTCCTCCTGTCTTTCGTTTGTAATAGCAGTCATGATTTCTGTATCTGTGGTGGAAGGGAGTTGAGAGTAGTTGTCTAACTCGTCCTATTACTTTTTCAAACGTGAATAATACACATTTATTGAATCTTCTCATTGTTTACAATTTGCCAAAGCCGCCTTCAATTCATACTTCTTAGCTCGTTTCCAACCAAGAATCTTTCTTTCAAATATGTCCATGACTCATCAGCTATCTCGAAGTAAATTTATAGAGGATCAGAGAGAGGGCTCAATGCTATTGAGAATCCCTGACTTTATGAGAATATTAATTTCCCACCATTCTTCTTCTTTATCTGGGTCTTTTTCTGGTGTGGAAATTGTTCCGTCTATAAATCCCAATATTTTCTTGGAAAGTAAAGCCAGATGTATTGCTTTTGCCCATTCTGCATAGTTATTATTGTTTTCATTCTCTTTCAACTGAAACGTTGTTATGATCAGTCCGCGTCCATCTGAGAATGCTACATAGTATGCATCTTTCTTTATTCTTAGAATATGTCTTTCTTCTACCACGTCGTTGTCAATATTACCAGAATCGTCTCTATTATTACTCATTATGAGAGTTTAGAAAATGGCTCTGTTATCATGAAAGTTTCCAGTGGGGAAAACAATCAACTGTTTTTTGTTTTATTAATGTTAAATAGGTTACATTATATACTTGTCAATACTTGTGAGAAATCCTAAATAAATTATAACTAGGAAACTAAGTCCATGTACAACTAAGAAACTAGATATATATGCTTTAGGATTTATAAGAATAATAATCCTAAATAAACATAATAATAATAATAATAATAATAATAATAATAATAATAATCCTAACCATAATATAATTACTCTTAATTCTTAATACAAAACATGACATGTACGTGCAACAAAAGTTTATTGAATACTTAGACTTACTCTCGAAATGGTTTCAACAATTCACAGTTTGCAAAGACCCATCGATGTACTTGAATGAGAGTGATAGGATAAAAAAACGACATCAATTCCTTTCCCACTGGGCTTACCCATTTTATTATCCCATTACCATACCTTGGCAATCGATTCTTCTTGCTCTTAACATCACTTAAGTGTCTAGCAACAAATGTCATGCACTTCTCTATTAAGTATCCGCTTACAATTAAACCCTTTGGATGAGCAAAATTACACATATACTTTTTAAGAGTCTGGAAACACATAGTGAGTTAAAAATAAATATATTTATTAATAAATTATTTAATTAAACATATAAAAATATGGTTATTATCGAATATTACCTTTCAATGAAAAACATCTACCTACATTGAACTAGACTGGCAATTAATGAATCTTCAGCAAGATGCATTGGTGGATGTTCCATTATATCAAAAAATCCAGGTATGAATTTCGTCTCTAGAAGACATGATTCAATGGAAAAATGGTCTTCAAGATGTTCAAGATTTGTCTTTGTATTTATTTTAGAACATAACTGCCTAAAGCATGCCGTTATCACAATCAAGATCAAGATCTAATAGAATATAAAAACTCAACTTTCAGTTTTCTCATAATGAAGAATCTTAAGACAAGATTTGCAAGAAGTTTCAATGATCTACTTAAATACAACTATGAACTCAATCCTGGTCATATTTAATCAGTTCTGCTACTTTATAGTAAATTCAATTAGCCCAATCAATATCTAGATAATAATGATACTAAACGGGCAACTCCACAAAAAACCTTCCTCACTCCAAAGCAAAAAAGGTAGAAACTTTCAAGAAAATCCAAGAATGTTAGTATTTGGGCTTGGGCCTAACTCACCACAAAAGATACCTCCAGAGGGGAGGACTGTCCAAGTCTTTATAAAGAGTAATTATTTTCTTTAATTAGTCGATGTGGGATTCTCAACACACCCTCTCAAGCCCAAAACTGGACATCTGGAGCATGGAATTTTGCAGGTTTGGACATCTGCACGAGTGGTCCAACTCGGGCAGTCCAACAACTAGCTCTGATACCATGAAATTTTCAGTTGGAAAATTTCATCCACTTTTTTTCGGTTTTAAAACAGATGAAGGAGTACGATTAATCAAGTAACCTGTAGTAAGGACACTTTCACCCCAAAATTGAACAAGAAAATTACCTGAAAAAGCAAAGAACGAGCCACATTTATAATGTGACGATGCTTACGCTCCACTCGACCATTTTGTTGAGGAGTATAAACCATAGAAGTCTGATGCAACACACTATTTTCCAAAAAATACAGTTTCAAACACGTAAACTCTATACCGTTATTAGTACGCACAACTTTAACTCTTTTATGAAATTGTGTTTGAACCATAGAAAAGAAATTCTTAAGTGTCTGTGCCACCTCTCTTTTTTCGGTGAGCAAAAAATTCTATACACATCTTGAATAATCATCCACTACATTCAAAAAATAAGTTGCACCACAAGATGAAGGAGTTTTATAAGGTCCTCAAAGATCACAATGTACCAAATCAAACACAGCAGTTAATTTATTTAAACTAGTCGGAAATGTTTCACGTGTTTGCTTAGCACATAAACAAGCTAAACAATTATGCAAAAATCAGATTTAAAGGAATGTCCCAAAAATTGTTTAATAACTAACTTAGAAGGATGTCCCACATGATTGTGCCATAAAATACCAACATTAGAAATTTTAACAGAACAAGCAGAACTAGATGTTTCAAGTAAAGTTCTCAAATAGTAAATCCCGTCTCTCTCTTCACCTGTTCTAATAGAAATCTTCGAGATACGGTCCTGTAATATTAACAAACCATTGTTAATTATGACCACACAATTATTCACTTTAGAAAGCTATGAGAGAGATAACAAATTACATCGAAGCTGAGGTATATAAAAGACATTGTCTATATTCACTTTGGGCTGTAAACAGACAGAACCCGGTTCTTTTCCAGTAGTCTTTTCACCATTTGGAAGAGTTATAATATAAGGAAATGAAGGCCTTTTATTTGACAAAATATTTCTTCTACCTGTCATGTGGTGTGAATAGCCACTATCTAAAATCCATTCTCTATTTAGCTTACCAGAGAGAGTTTCAAAGTTTGGAGAAGATGCTCGGTGGCTGTTTAGTAAATTTACAAATGAAAACCACTGCTCCGGTGACAGTCCCGGTATTTCGACACCAGAGCTCCATGCTGCAATTGCTACTGCCATCCCATTCAGAGCCACTGACTCTCACTTTTCTGCTGCTCCGAGCTAAGGCTCAATTTCTGGGGTCGTCTATCCTTTTCTGTTGCTCCGTTGTTGTAGCTGCCCAACTTGAGCTCGTCAATAAAGATCCTTGAAAGTCGCATATGTAACTGTCCGGCGAAGACCCATTGACCCTGCTGCCGTATCCACTCCTGTCGGCGCCACGTCCTCTTCTTTTGGTTGCCCTTCCTTGGCCTCGGCGACCTCCAAAGCTAAATTCAAGATTCTTCTCCGACCACCACTCTGGATAGCCAACTAACTGGTAACAATTTCTCGCCTCATGTCCTTGCTAGAAACAATGTGTACAATAGATTGAATTTTGTCCAGATTTAGGGGTTGTAAACACTACGGCTTCACTCTGAATTTCAATATTCTTAATTAATTTTCTATGTGCTTCTTCTTTGATAATCATAGCATAAACTTTCTTTATATTAGGAATCAGTTCCATTTGTAAAATACTTGACCGTACCGTTCCAAATATTGAGTCATCTAATCGTATGAGAAACTTGTGCACTTTATCTTCTTCTCTCTATTTAATTAATTCATTCAACATTCCACATGTACAATTTGGCAACTGTTTATAATTAATTAGTTCATCTCAATTTTTTTTCAATTTAGCATAATAGGCTGAGACAAACATACCGGATTCCTTACAATTTACTAAGGTTGTCTTGAGTTCATGTTTCCTTGGAGTATTTCCCATCATAAACTGCTCCTTTAAATCAGCCACAATTCGTCACATCTTTCTACATATGATATTGTTGTTCTCAGGTTAGGTTCGATGGTATTTAAAATCCATGAACCTACCATAGTGTTGATGGTCCACCATTCTTCCTCTTTAACAGTTCCTGCTTTTGGCTTTGGAATTGATCCTTCCACAAACCCAAGTTTTTTCTTGGCTACAGTGCCAACCTTATTGCCTTTCATCCTTTCATCATAGTTGTCTTCTTTAAGTTGCACTTGAGTAAGTATCAAGTACGGATAATCTGAAAATGCCAGATGATATGTATCTTTTTGAACTTATCATCAAAATGATCATCGTCTTCGATGTCAGTCGTATCAATATGTCTTTTGCTACTCATCATAAAGAGAGAGATGATGATGGCTCTGATATCATGTTAGAATTTGAGCTTGGGCCTAACTCACCCCAAAAGCTACCTTCAGACGAGAGGACTGCCCAAGTTTTTATAAGGAGTAATTATTTTCTTTAATTAGCCGATGTGAGATTCTCAACAAAGAATTCCAAAAGCGAAAATGAAACTATAGTGAATAATTTAAAATTAACATAATTATAGAAACACTAAAACAAGTTAGAAAGGATAAATTTTAATTTGATATATGAAAATTTGCAACTATAGCAAGTACTTATTTTTTAAAAATTTCAAAAGAATACTTGAAATTAACCCATTTATCTCAAGCTGGTACTTCTATTAGATTCCAAATATGAGATTTGTTAGTGGGATTGAAATGTTATAAATAAAATATATAGGGTGTATTTGGAAGATAAGATTCATTGGATCTTAGTTGGAATTTATCCCAACAAAATACATTATCTGCTTCGTGTCTGAAGTCTAAACACGCACAACCATGCTTTTCTTTTCACCCAAATTTTTCTTTCTAATTTCAAAGAAAAAAAATTTCTCTTTCTGAAAGTCCATTTGCAAACTTCGCAACTTTTATGAAACATAAAAGCATACTATTATACATTTCTTTAAACTGGACATGGCCAAGATGATTATTGATACTAGCATCAAAAGAGAATATGCTTATTAGTACGGATGTTTGAACTCTGTTGATATTGTAGATGTCTAAGAATTCTTTTTTTTTCTCACTTTAGCAGATGGCCTTATTCAAAGAGACATTTGGTGCTTGCTCCATTATTTTCCATAATTTAACTCTACTTAATAACTTTTCTTGAAACTTTTAGATATGAATCTTGAGTATAATAATTAAATACAACATTTCATGTATATGGACTGAAAATGATTGCTTTGCTTACTTCAATATCTCTATGAACTCTTTAATTTCCATTAGGGCGATAAATTTCAAGTATTTGTTCACATTTCATCCAAGAATTTGCTTTGTTGAGATAGACCACCATATCTTGCAGAAGATTTGTTTTTGTTTCTTGTTCTTTTATGTTCAATTTGCAATTTGCAATTTGCAAATAATGTTGACGTTTTTTTTTTAAACTATGTGAGTTTTGTCTTTCTTGTAATGAAAATTGAAGAAGATTACGGGTAATAGAGCTAATGAGAATTGAATTTCAGAAAGATAATTTTTTTTTTTCTTAGAAATCAGAAAGAGAAATTTAGGTGAAAAAGAAAATATGACTGTTCTTATTCAGACTTTAGAGAGGAAGAAGACAATGCATTTGTTAGAATAAATTTCAATTAAGGTCGAATGAATCTTATCTTTCAAATATACTTTATATATTTTATTTGTAATATTCAATCCCAATTAATAAGCTTCATGTTTAAAATCTTACAAAAGTACGAACTTGAGACAAATGAGTTAAAATTTAAATATTCTTTTGAGATTTTTCGAAAATCAAGTACTTATGTGCGACCATTGCAAATTTCCAGATACAAAATTGAAATTTATCCTTACCCAAACTAATAAAACAAATAGTGAAAGAAAAATAAGGTGCTAACTTCATGTAATTTATCTTCCTAAAATTCAAGAACGGGGGAGCGAATATCTACTTCTTCGTTGTTGTCATGAAGATAGACAACAAAACAGAAAATGTCCTCACAGTAAAAGATCTAGCTCCAAACATCAAAATAACTTCAATTATTATTAAATTAAAACAAAGGTCCCTAATTATAACAGCTTATCGATTACTAACGACCGGAGAGGCGTGGCTTCTTTCATTGGGGTGGCTATTGGAGAAGCACGGTCACATAAGACAGACGGAGAAAGGATGATTTCAGACCAGGAACCGAAGGAAGAGAAAGGAACATCGGAGGAAAAGGTGAGGGCTAGAGAAATTGGGGAAAATTTGGGTCTCTGTATGCTAGAGGGAAAAAGGAGAGAGGAAGGGAGAGGTGAAAAGTTTTGCTCTCGGTTTAGAAATAAGGAAAAAATAAATGAGTTTATATTTTTAATGTAAATGGAGGAAAATGATTTTTTTGAAATTTCTTTTCAAAATGAAATGTGTATCTATTTGGTTAAAAAATTAGGAAAAAGTAAAAAAAAGAAACATTTATCCAATATGTCCCATTTTAACTTATATTACTACACACATGTCAAATCAAATCTGCAGCCGTCATTGAAAATGAAAAAAAAAATTGAAACCAACCAATGTCATGTTTTAAGAAGAATGCAATTCATTGTTTTAACATGATCGACGATGCTGTTTACTATAGACACTGAATATTATTACTCGTTCATAAGAACTTTTTTCATAGGAATTCCAGAATTCTGTTGCTGCGAAATTGAAGGAATATCACATTCTTTGTAAAATTTGCATTAGATTGAAATAAAAATTGTAACGGCAATAGAAAACATAAATCATCATTACATTTCTCTGATGAAAAAATCAAATTTCGACAACTACTTTTTCCCTAACTTTGCCAAAAGAACACAGTTCTAAAAAAAAAAAAACACAGCCCGAACATGAATAAAATCTTGATATTTCTTCAAAAACTCCATAGTTCTTCAGTCATCATTGTTATCATCATCCTCATCAAACTCAATTTCATCACCGTCTTCTTCGTCCTCTTCTTCTTCATGCCTTCGTCTATTCTTTCTTCTTCTTCATCCTCTTCTTCATCATCATCTGCTTCTTCCTAGAATTCTTCCTCTTTGTCTGGAAGTAGGGAGCTTTTTTATGTTGTACAGAATAGGCAGCTCCTAGAATTCAAATTGAGAGTTTGAAAATATAGGTAAAGTAATAATAATAATTTTGTTGATGAAGTACTTTTGATTGATAGCGATTGTTTCACTCAAGTTTTCAAAAGAAATTGAAAGAACTCATATTGTAATATTTTTTTATTTCAAAGTTAAAAATGAGCCAATCCAAGTGATTGTATGGATTGGCTTTTAAAATCTAAAAAAGTCAAAAGAACCTTTAAGTCTTAAGTTTTTAAGATGGATTTTTTCTTTTTTAATTTTAGAAAATATAACGGATAATTATATTTTTTTGGTAGAATCATCACTTAGGTTCATTTGGATATTTGGTTTTCTTTAGGAAATATTCTATCTTTTTTTTTTATTATTGAAAGGCCATCCATGACTAGGATATCATTGTCAAAAACAGATGATTCTACCAAAAAAGATAGAACTAATTCTGCCAAAAAAATCAGGATATAACTAAGCTATACATATCTCACATTTTTACCAATTTGTTATTGAGTATTGATAGATGATCTCATGTTTACCAAAAAGTTATAATAATAATAATAATAATAATAATAATAATAATAATAAGTCATTATTCTCCAAACTAGTTATTACAATGCGGCAATGTGGTAATTGAGTGGTAGAAATATTTCTTAAAATTAAAGAAGATTATTATTTATTTTTGATTTTTTAAAGGATTAAGTAAAAAAAACCCTAAGTTATATGGGTTTAGTTAATTATATGTTGAAACTTTTATAGATTCTTAATAATATTATACAAATTTTTAAAACAAATTAATTAGTAATTTCTAATTGTCCTAATTAAATAGTGTGAAGTCCCTAATTTCATTATCAAAAGTTCACTACACAAACCATATAGCTCAGATGCTCTTTGAACTGAGCTTTTTTAAAAAAAAAAAATTTACTGTAATTTTAAATTTTTAAAAAAAATTTAAGATAAATTTCCAGAATTTTGTTTATAGTTCATGATGCAAGTAAATTTTAGTAATATCAATTGCAAGAGTGCCTAAAAATTACGAGATTTGCTCTTACTATGTTAATGTTCCTTGTCCCTAAAAACATATATGCACGTTCAGTGTATTGAGAATCTCATATCGGCTAATTAAAAAATTAATGAACCCTTAATAAATTTGGGCAATCCTCCTCCTTTTGAGGTACCTTTTGGAATGAGTTAAACTCAAGCCCAATTTCTAACATGGTATCAAAGCCAGGTTGTTGGGCCACCCGCAAATGATGTCCTACAGAATGTCATGCTCCAGGCCCAAATACTACATCTGCTAATTAAAGAATTAATGAACCCTTAATAAACTTGGCCAATCCTCCTACTTTTGAGGTACCTTTGGGGTGAGTTAGGCTCAAACTCAATTTCTAACACAATGTTTAGAAACTAATAAATATAATTATTTTGACATGCTATAAAGAAATTAAATCTCTTTAATTAATTTTACGATATAACAAGCATATTCAAATATATTAGGAAGGGCATTGGTATAGATATTCAACCGTTTATCAAAACAAATTAATTATAAAACCTTTTACCGATTGTATACAAACTAATTATTGATTGATAAATTTTTTTGTTACTATTAATATTAAAAGCTTGGGCTAACTGGTAGTCTATTACAGATTCAAAATCGTTGAAATTAAGTTATAAGTCAATTTCAAAGTATGACGTTCTTCATGATTGTATTTGATCGGTAACTTGAATGGAAAACTCATTTTGATTCTATTTTATATTATTGTATAGCATCGTATAAAATGATGTGTTCTCATATGCATCATTAAGTACTTGTGAATATTTATATACAGTCAAATATAATAAATTTAACTAAAAACTATAAGAATAATACATTGTACTTAATTAAAAGCTAATGCAGCTATGTATACATTAAACGAAATGTTTAGATACTAAATATGCTCAATTAAAGTTAATTTTATAAAAGTAATACTATTTACGAAAGATCTAAGACCATCGTAAATAATAACATTAATGAAAGCTCATGAAAACTGCAGTATAAAATGCTCTATTTACGAGAGTCATGCCGTCGTCGTAAATATATGAAATACATACGGCGGTCATTCTTGAGCTGCCATATAAAATGCATTATTTATGGTGGACCGTCGCAAATAGCAATTATTTACAGCGGCCCTAAGACTGCGGTAAATAATTCACCTTTTCGCAACCAGAAACACAGATATTTACGGCATCTAAAAAAACTGTCTCAAATAGTTAATTTTGTTTGAGTGATGGACCTTTAGCCAAATATTACCTTCTTACCACATCTATAATGTTCACAAGATAACTATTAATTGGTTAATGCAACATTGGATCACCAACACTGTCATTGTCCAACAATTTTGTGTCTATTCAAGATCTTTTACTACTAATATTATCTCTATCATTTAGTAATCATATTATTTGATGTAAATGGACTCAACTTCTTCGATTTAGTAAGATGTTTATCCATAGTATTTCTAAATAATAATTAAAAGAAATTATTCAACTGTAATATAATGGAATATATGGGTTCTTTAATGCAAATTATCAACATAATAAACAATGAGGTTTTACAATTGGGATCAACTACCAAATTTTAACGGTCCATCCTGCAGCTATATTGGACAATTTCGAAGATTTTACTTCAAAACAGTAGGACTCATGGTGCACTGCAGAAAACCAAATTGAAATTCCAATTCTTTGTTCCAAATCGAAAGAGAGGTCTTCAAATGTTGAATATTTAAAATTAGAGAGAGGACCATCCGTTGGAATTGGAAGGTCTTCCTATATTTTTCAAATCTACCTCATGCTAGAACTTAATTTGAAATTACTAAAGTCAATAATTTATTTATTCCTTACTAAGCAAACTTGCTTCTTGGAGAACCAAAGGCTTTAACATTTAAATACTTTGAAGACTATGAGAAGCCAATTAAAAATTCTCAGAATTAGAAATCAGATGAAATGATCAATTATCAATAAAATAAAAGTATTATCACATTATATCTCCAATTCTCTATTCTATGAAAATTTTATTAATAAGAATAAACTTTCTTTTTTAGATGTAGTTCTACTAAAGTAGTCGCCTTAACTTTCTGTTTCCCGGCAATAAGTAAGAATTATTTCTATAAACACCAAGGACAAAAATTAAAAATATAACCAGAAGTAAGAAGACATTTACAATTCTTCCGTAGTATTTCACACAAATCAAGTAAGCACAAAAACTCTCCATTCTATTTCACCTTTCATAGAAGGAAATTAGGAAAAGAAATTGGAAAAAAAAAAAAGAAACCAACTTACCTTTTGGCCGGCAGCAAACAGCGACAGGCGAGCGGTGGGTGACGGTTGTTGACGACGCGGCGACTGGCAACTTCGGGGAGTCAGTGAAGAAGTCGCACACGGCGCAACAGCAACATCAAGTTGTTTGTTTAGTGGAACTAATTTTTTAAAGGGGTTAATTGTGTTGGGAATCTATATGGATAACGCGAAAAAATTTAAAAAATTTTATTTTTATCTTTCAACTTTCTCTCTCTAAACAAAATCCTCTCAATTCTCTACAAGTCTACATTTCGAACTCAGATCTAGAAATACCTGACTGTTAAAAAATTTTTAAAAAAAAGTTATTACTTCGATTTATACTTATTTATTTATAATTGTATTGGTTTAGATCTTGAAAATATTGAAAAAAACGTCATTTTTTGGAACATGAAATTTCTGCTGAAACGAGGGACTTTCGCCCAGACCGGCGACGAAATTTGTGATTTTCGCCCAGTACGGCAAACATCGTTCTGCATGTCCTTGGTACAGGCGAGTTTCCTCTATGATTTTTGCTAGGCTGGGCGATTCTTCCTTTAACTCTCCCCAGCCTGGGTGAAAGTCTAGCAGTAAAATGTTTTTTTTTTTTTTTTTTTTTTTTTTTTTTTTTTAAATTTATATATTTTACCTTTTTGTTCATATATATTTAAAATTATGATTACGTTTAATTTGTTATTGTTATGTTATTTAAGGAGTTTTACTTGAATTTAATTTCATGTTTATCTCAAATGTTATTTAATTTTGTATATGTAGAATACATCTAATTAGTTATTTAAAATGTTTTATCTTAAAATTGTTTGTTTAATATGAAAATGAATTAAGTTTATGTGAACAATTTGAATCTTAATATGCATTCATTATTTTATTAGCATAAGCATAAGTGTTATAAGCATAAGTGTTATAATTATTCATGTTATAGTTTGAATCAATTTATATGGTTATGGTTAATTAAATTTATTTATTACGTCAATGTTATGGAAAATAAAGGGGTGGTAGATTAATGATTTCGTTATAACTTAGTGTTTAGTGTTGTGAACCTCTTGAAGGGGATAATAAATATAACTTGAGAATCTATTATTTTATGATGATTAATGAATGATTTTAAGAAAATAATAATTTAAACATTCGTATTTAATTAATATTGTAAATAATAATAATTTAAAATAATTATTTGAATTAAATTAAATTAATAATACGAATAGAATAATGATAATAATTTAAATAATAGGATCCAACCCTTATAATTAGTAATTTTAATAAGAAATAATAATATATAAATTAATAACTATTAATTACATTATTATTTGTGAATAAATAGTAAAATAAATAGAAATAAAATAACAAATCCCGTTAAGAATAAATAGTAAAATAATAATAAATGGTAAAGTAATGTGAATTAAATAAGAACGGGCTTGGAAAAGATAATGAAATAATTTAATAATACACGAGAAAAATTAAAGTAAATTTAAAAATTTTCATGACGCAATGATATAGATAATGTAATTAGAAAAATAATATAATGCACAATAAATTAAATAGGCAAATATATGCTAATGATTGATCAACGTGTTTGAATAAATAATAGATGGTTCAGCTAGACGCACGTAGAGGAGATGATGATATAGGTCCTGTGACGGATAGGATAGGTCGAGTTCAAGGTCGTACTGCTACAGCTTCATCTCGAGGTTTGAGGGGTCGACATAGTACTTGTGATATCCCGTCTACTCCTATCCCACTTGCACTTGGGATATATTATTATCCAGATGCACCGGGTTCTTTTACCCAACCACCCCATATACCGATTAAGTCTCGTCCTCCTCTACCATCACACCGCCCACACACTCGGGTTTCATATGATATATATGGATCTTCCAAGCGACCATTTCAACCCCCACCCACATTATATGATCCGTATGTACATGCTCCTTCTATTTGTCCTCATAATTTACCCTACAGATCTAAAGTTTAGGAATCTTTGAATGAGTTTAGTGGTCCAGGGAGGAAGTTAGGTGCTTACTTGCCACAGTGAAGTTCTTACCAGTCGGTGTCAACCATACTGCTTCCAACAGTGGCATATTGTACTTTTTTAAAAAAAATATAGGACACCTTATGATTAAATCTAATTTATAATTTCTAACCCTAAACCATCAATTATTTAAAATTATAACTTAAAAATCAATATACATTTAAATTAATATGGAGAGTTAATAATAAAATGCCTAACAAAGAACTTGTTTGTTTTATACGTAGTATCCATTATCAGTACAAATGGCTACATTCTGATAATTGCAATTGATGTAGGGTGTGCAATAACAATATCAGTAAGCATATTATTGTCCTCACAGTTTCTATAGAAGATCGTATAAACCCGTTGAACACTTAAGCAAAGTACTTCCTCCACCGTCTTTCACCCCTGCATCCTATTCCTCTTAATCTTTGCAACGATATTGTATATTTTCTGTGCACTACATACATCATAAAAAACATTTTATTAGGGGAAGAAAAAATAATTTTAAATTATTATAATAAACTATTAAAAGTAATTTTGATATAGCTCACGGCACAACCGACATCTTGTTCTCAGAAAAATCTAGGATATTACGTGGCAGCACATGACTCTTCCTAAATTACTCAGTTTGTTTCAGCTGCTCCTCCATTAGTTTTAGAACCTAAGCATGACCATGAATGTAGACACCTATTTTATGGTTATGCCTCCCGTTATGTACGAACAATTGCCAATTCTCACTCGTGGCTATTTGCTCGCCTTTTAATTTAAATGGACAACCACATTTTTTAGTCTTGTAAGGACCCTGCCTTTTAATGGGAACTTTTTCTTCTTTATCGTCACCTCTGGGCTTCGTTCTTGATTTAATTGCACCTCCACGCTCGCAAGCTAATGTAACATAAGGTCGACAGTCAGATATTCTCGATTTTAGATATCGAGTGATGATCAAATATGTATTCGCTTTCATCAGTATTTCTTTTGCCCAATCGACAAACTCCACTTTCGATTTAAAAATTCGATCTATTCTGAATAAATGTCTGTGATCAACATATTCTTCTGGTTCTAAAAATTCTTCAAATGTATTTGGATCTACATCACCCTGTTAATATAAAACTAAAAAAGTTAACATTTGAAATAATAAAAAATAAAAAAAACAGAGTGAAGGACTTTTGCCCAGGTGGGCGAAACTACTGGGCTTCTGGAAAATTTTCGTTCAGATGGGCGAAACTTCTTCGTAGGTACGCCAATCTGAGCGAAAGTCCCTCAAAAGCGTAAAAAAAAGCATTTTTCTTATCTCAAAAACGACATTTTCTTGGAAATAATCTTCATAATAATCCCTATGTTCTTTCAAATTAAGTTGAATGTGAAAAATTGATGTTTTCTTTAGAGAGAAGTTAGAAAAAAAAGTTGTAGAGAGAGAAAATTTAAGGTATGAAATGAATTATTTTCATGCTATGCATACAAATTCTCAAATTATATTTATCAATTTTTTTTAATGGCAAGATTATGGGGATTGGGGTGGATATTTGTTTGGGGATTGTTTTTATTGAATGGTCCTCGGTGAAAGTACATCGTTTAACTAGGGACTATTTAATTAAAAATAAATAAATTTCTTTGTATTCTCCAATCTTCACTGCCTATCAACAAACCAGTAGCCCTAACTCTATAGATGCATCATTGCCCTCTGTAATCTGCTGCCAGCCCCTCCCCTTCTCTTTGGCTATGTGGGCGGAACCCCCAACTTCAGAGTATTCTCCAGTGGGAGCGGGTCAGCCAACCCCCCCTGCCTCATGTTAGGTCCGCCACTGGGATCATAGACCGGACCTCATAAATCTTAAATCTTGAATCATAAATTATTTTAAAATTATAATTTTTAAAAAGTCCTAAAAACCTTAATGTAAAAATGTAAAAATTAAAACTGTTTTAAAAATATCATCAGAACCGAATAATTCAAATGGCAGGCATCTACCGTCCCCGCCCCAATTGCTGCAATTAAGGGACCCAATTTACATGCCACCACCGGCACCCGATTTGCCGCCACCAAATTTTCATGCCACCGCTGGACCCAATTGTGCTAGTAGTGTAGTGCCAATCTTTTCTTTCCACATTTGACATGAAATGATTGATTATTGAAAAGAAGGATTAGAATGTGGATTAAATCCTTGATTTTGAAAAGAATGTGGGTCAAATCTATTCAACATTATTTTAATTATATTTTTCATAAATAAAATTAAATCTTAAATTATTTTTCTTTAAAACTTTTGTCCCGCACACACGTTATGAAATGTAATTAGAGGTGTAAATGAGTCCAAATCCTCTGAGTACTCCAAGATCTAGACTCATACTCTTATAATGAAATATAGGCTCAGACCCAAATCCTCTTGGTATAAAATTTATGTACCCAAACCCGATCCATCAAGATCTAGGTTAGGGTCTGAATATACACTGCTATATGACATTTTTTATTTTTTCCTATTAAACAAAAATATATATAAAAAGATTTTCACAAAATCTAGCATTAAAAAACTATGTCTTTGTTATTCGCCTTTGGAAAAACAACCACTGGTATAAAATTTTGAATTAGAGAAACAACTCCATAAAAAACATCGAATGGAGAAAACAGTAGTACTGATGTCTCGAAGAGAAGAAATCTTGAAGAAAATTTCTCTTTTCTCTCTAAATTAAGAAAATAAAATCACTCAATATCATAAATGTATAAATTATGTATTAATAAAAAATATAAAAATAATATAATATATAAATATATATTATTATTTTACTATAAAGAATATACGAGTATACAAATTTGGATATCATTGTACCCTACCAAATTTATTTAATAGAATCTATATGAATATTATTACAAGTACAAGTAAGACTCGCCCCGTTTAAAGTCATAAATACAATCTTCTGACAATTGACATGTTTTTGTGCATATCATTCGTATAAATAATGGGGCCAATAAAGGCAACTCGGGAATCAATAAGGATAACTCGAAAATTTTCAAAAAATTCATTTTCCTTCCTCTCACTTTCTCTCTAACATCTCTCTAGGATTACAAACTTCAATCTCAAATCTTGGAATATCCGACCATCCAAAATTGAGAAAAAATGTTAGTTCTTCAATCTATTATCTTTTATTTACAATGTTACTGTTTTAGATCGTTGAAATATCTGTTAAAAAAGAAAAAAATCGAATTTTTTTAAAAAAAAATTCTGCCCGAAAATGGGCACTTTCGTCTGTCGCCGACAAAAGTGCCGGAGTTCTTTCGGCGCCGGCGACCGGAAGTAGTCCGGCACTTTCGCCGGCGCCGAACGAAAGTGCAATTTTTTTTGTTAACGTTTTCGTCGGTTATCGGCAAAAGTGCCGGAATTCTTTCGGCACCAGTAACCGGAAGTTCTCCGGCACTTTCGCCGGCAACGTGCAAAAGTACATTTTTTTAAAATTTTTTTATTTTTAATTCTTTTTTAATTTTTTAATTTTTTAATTTTTTTAATTTTTTTATTTAAATTTGTAATTTTTTAATTTTTTTTAATTTTTTAAATTTTTTTAATTTTAAAATATTTTTTTAAAATATTTAAATGTTTTAATTTTTTGTTCATAGTATATTTGATTATTTAATTAATTTTGTACATGTAGAATGTGTGTGACTAGTTGTTTAACATATTTTATATAATAATTTTTAATTGTTAATGTGATTATGGATTTGTGAACATTATGAAATGAAAAAAATAACGGAAATGAAATAGGATAAAAATCGATAAAGTGAACAATACTAAAGTAATAATAAATATCTCTGATAATGTTATATAATTTTGTCCACTTAGATTAATGTAACTAGTTTAAAATTGTTTGCTTTATGATTATGGGTTTAATAAGAAAATGTGTAATGTAATTGCTAAACTGTTTGTATTTTAATTTGAAATTATTGTTATGTTATTCTTGGCCTTAGTTTTAGGATATAATTCTAAGATTGTATAATTTACAAATTAATAACTATTACTAAAGAAGAATATTAGTGATGAATAACAATTGAACGAAAGAAATAGTAGCCCGTGAAATAATAGATACCGATAATTCTTAAGATAAAATAAGAATCGATAAAGCGAATATATGATTATTTAATTTATAATTTTTTGTTCGCAATAGTATATTTAATTATTTAAGTAATTTTGTATATGTAGAATGGATCCTTTTGAAGAATCTCTGCAAGAAAATATTGGTTTTGAGATAAGAAATCGGGATTTTTTTTTTTTCACATTTTCGGGCAAACTTTCGCCCAGATTGAGCAAAAGTCACTGTGAGGACAGGCTTAATCTGGGCGAAAGTGTGCCAGATAATGTGATAAAAAATACTTTTTTTGTGTTTTTTGTTTTTTTAGATTTTTTTTTGTAATATTAACTTTTCATTATGCATTAATAGGGTGATGAAGATCCAAATACCTTTGAAGAATTTCTAGATCCGAAAGAATACATCGATCTTGGACATTTATTTACAACGGACTGAATATTTAGTTCGAAGGATGAGTTGGTGTAGTGGGCAAAATAGATTGCAATGAATGCGAAGACATTTTTAATCATAACTGGGTATCAAAGAGCCAGAACATTTGACCGTCGACCGTATGTCATATTTGCTTGCGAACGCGGAGGTTTAGTAAGAAAATATAAAAAATCAATACTCGACGATGAGGTAGAAGAAATACCGAAAAAAAAGCGTGGACGGTATGGGACGAAAAAATGTGGTTGTCCATTTAAGCTAAAGCGAGAGCAAATGGCAATAAGTGAAAATTTGCAATTGTTCGTACACAACGGGAGGCACAACCACAAAATAGCTGTTTACAGTCACGGTCATGCTCAAGCTGCAAGACTTACGAAGGAGCGGTTGCAACAGACCGAGCAGTTCAGAAAGAGTCATGTTCCACCGTGTAATATATTACAATTTTTCCGAGAACAAGACGTTGGTTGTGCAGTTAGGTAAGTTATAAGGGAATTACTAGATTTTTTTTTAATACTTTATTTAAATATTTTAGAGTTTTTTTTATTCCATTAATAAATATAAAATTTTGATGTATGTAGTTCCTAGAAAATTTACAATGTTGTTGCCAATATTAAGAGGGACCGGATGCATGGAAGAAATACGGTAGAAGAAGTTCTCCGCTTAAGTGTGGAAAGGGGTTACACCGTTTTCTATAGAAATGGTGAGGACAGTAACGTACTCAATGAAATTGTCATTGCACACCCGACATCGATTGTAATGCTTAGAACGTGGCCATATGTGCTGATAATGGATACGACGTACAAAGCGAACAAGTAAGTACTATAGTTGATTAATTCTATTGTTAGATATCTTTATTAATTTTATTCGCATAAACATTTTTAAAAAAAATTTAGTAAATAGTTAATAATATTTTTTAAGTCCGTGAAAAATGATTAGTGAATGTTAATAATTAAATTTATCGCTTATTTTTTAAGGTACAACATACCCCTATTTGAATGTGTAGGGATGACTCCAACAGGCAAGAACTTCACAGTGGCAATAGCTTTTATGTGCAACGAACAGGCAACGACATACAGATGGGTTTTTCAACAAATCAAGCACTTATATTTTACATTTGCTATGTCGAATGGTCAGGGTTCAGCTATCAATGAAGGAGAGCATGTAGTTGTTCTTACGGATAGGGAAAGTGGACTAATGCCGGTGATCGATGATGTGTTTAGCAATTCTTATTATATGTTATGTAGAAAACACATCAATCAGGATGTGTTAGCAAAGTTGACTGAGACATATTTCATCATTTACCTTATCAATTATTTCATCCCAAGAATAACATAACATTGATTTCAAATTAAAATACAAACAGTTTAGCAATTACATTACACATTTTCTTATGAAAAACATAATCATAAGCGAACAATCTTAAGCTAGTTACATTATCAGAGATATTTATTATTACTTTAGTATGGTTCACTTTATCTATTTTTATCCTATTTCATTTCCGTTATTTTTTTCATTTCATAATGTTCACAAATACATAATCACATTAACAATTAAAAATTATCACATAAAATATGTTAAACAACTAGTCACACACATTCCACATATACAAAATTAATTAAATAATCAAATATACTATGAACAAAAAATTAAAACATTTACATATTTAAAAAAAGATTTTAAAAATTAAAACAAAAAATTTAAAAAAATTTAAAAAAATTTAAAAAAATTAAAAATTTAAATAAAAAATTTAAAAAAATTTTTAAAAAATAAAAAGAATGAAAATCCTTTTAAAAAAAAAATGCACTTTCGTACGTCGCCGGCGAAAGTGCCGGAGAACTTCCCGTCACTGGCGCCGAAAGAATTCCGGCACTTACGCCGGTAACGGATGAAAACGTTAAAAAAATTGCACTTTCATTTGTCACCGGCGAAAGTGACGGAGTACTTCCGGTCGCCAGCGCCGAAAGAACTCCGGCACTTTCGCCGGCGACGAACGAAAGTGCCTATTTTAGGGCAGAATTTTTTTTAAAAAAAATTTGATTTTTTCTTTTTTAACAGATATTTCAACGATTTAAAATGGTAACATTGTAAATAAAAGAGAATAGATTGAAGAACTAACATTTTTTTTTCAATTTCGACGGTCGGATCTTCCAAGATCTGAGATTAAAGTTTGTAATCCTAGAGAGATGTTAGAGAGAAAGTGTGTAGAGAGAGAAAGTGAGAGGAAGAAAATTAAATTTTTTGAAATTTTTCGAGTTATCTTTATAGATTCGTGAATTGTCTTTATTGGCCTCTAAATCATTGATAGAATTCTTTTCCGTATACGTGGCAGGAGGAGTCGAAAAGTTAATTACGTATGCAACTCAGACTGATTTTTATATTTTGAATTAATACTATTCTTTGGAACAGCTGTTTGATTCAAAGATTATTATTATAAACTTTTTCTTTTTTAGTACTCCAAATTCGACATTTCGTCCACAATATATTGACTTCAAAGGTTTTTTTTTTTAATATCAAATATTGACTTCAAAGTTCGTAAAATAATAGTTATAACAAGAAAAGCTAATCCCAAGTAAATCCACACTATCGGAATCAAATTCAATTTTATGTATTATCTTTCTAAAAAAAATTATATATTATCTTTTAGGTTTGTTTTTCTTTTTCATCCAAAAAGGAAATGCAGAAAAATAATGTGAGAATTATATTAAAATTTAAATTTAGTTTAACTCACTTTGAAACATATCTTAAAAAGAAAAAATTGTTTAAATTTTATAAAAAATAATTTTTTTCCAACCCTAACTACGTGAAATTCTCCGCAAATTAACCCAGGGATTCTTTCTTGCTTTAACATTCACGTTCTGCCTCCTATGAGGATTCTTGGATTGTTCCTTCCCATTTTCATTTAATTTGTTGCACCATATTTCCAACTTAGTCTCGTGCAAGTTACTTTAGTTGGGGAGTTGTGGATTGATTAATACTCAAGATTACCTTAAAATTGAATACTTATTTTTAAATTTAGGCATACTCAGTTTTGAAATTAGATACACTCAATATTAAAATTAGATATATTTAGTTGAAAATGAAAATGAACTTTCTGCTGCCACCAATAGAAGACAATCAAAATGATAAGACAAAAGTATAAATAAATATGCTGCTTTCCTACCCTTATTTTAAAATTAGACACACTAAGTTTTAAATTTAGGTATAGTCAGTTTTATACTTAAGCACACTGAGTGTAAAAAATAATGATAATGAGAGTTACAAATTGCAAGATGGAGAAGGTAAGATCCTGGTTAAAACATAGAATGATGTAAACCTTAAAAATTTTTATATTTAGAGATTACACTTTCCTTTAATAATATCTTTTATCGTAACAAATTCAAATATAATATATATATATATATGTAAATATTGAAAGAGGAAGTCCTGTACATTTCAAGAATTAATTAGGATATAATCCCAATTGTTCTTTAAAAGAAAAATTATTAAAAAAAATAAAAACATAAAAAAGGGAGAATAATATCACGAAATTCACACACTCAGAATGAGGGTTTGAAGGTTATTAGAGAACCCCTAAACCAAGTTCTGTCACTTTTTTGCAAGAGAAAGGGTTCCTTGTGTGGAACTACTTTCTCTTGACTTCTCTTTTTGGGGACCACAATTTTCTGCCTTTTCTTATTCCTCTGCCAACATCTTAATAGCTCTTCTTACGACCCAACTCTCCATTTCATCTTGTTTCCATTCGCGGGCGTAAGAAATCAAGGATGGCGAATAGTACAGGATCACAGGAAATACTTTCTTGAACAAGACAGAAATTTGATAAGGAACGTCAACATGATTGGAAGCACTCGTATATCGACCTTTTTTTATATATACCCTTTGACAGAATTCATATTCTTCCAAGCATATTTTTATCGTCTCCGACATGTATTTCAAATACATTTTCGACAAAGTGGTGAAACAATAAAAATAAACTCTGTCTATGGCGCATTAATTTATGAAAATCCACATAAATGTACTGCTCATTTTCATGGGTATGCGATTCACGAAGGAAAGACAACTCTTGGTAGCAAATATATGTTCTGCCATAGGTTTCAAGGGCCAACTTTGAACTTTGGCTAAATTTTTTAACAGTCTCTGAGAAAGAGTCATAATACAAGTAGAAAGCAGAAGAAGAGGATAAAGAAAAAAAAAAGAAAAAAGAAGGCAATGAAAAACAAATTGTTCATTCTAAGGATATTTATAGACAAATTTCAAGCCTTTACACTTTCTAGGAATTTCAAATAATAACTCCTTATAGGGAAGGCACAAATGATATTATGTTATTATTAAGTATTATTTCAAGGAAATTTAATAGTGTCTTTCTGTTTATTAAAGCTAATGACTTTTCCATTTCCATATAAATGCTTTTCAACATTGTGAGTGTGTAGATTGCAGTATCTGAATATTACAAGAAAGACATCTAATAATATTGAAGGAGCACTTGGTTATAAGAGTAGGCACAATCAGTTATGAAAATATGCACACATAGTTATAAAAGTAGACACACTTACTTATATATCTTTGACATTGTGTTAAAGTATCATGAAATACGTTTACCACTCTCCTAACCCCGTATTGGAACACCTTTAACGTATGTTTACACAAAAATGACCATAAAATCCATCAAAACAAGTAAACAATCACATACATATGCAAATGATGTTACTTGAACAATATATAATACTGAAGTCATACTTGGTTATAATCGTAGGTACACACTATTATAAAAGTAGATATACTAGATTATAAAAGTAGGCACCATGGTTTACAGAAGTATAACATCGTATAAATTATCAAGACACTCCTTCCTACCATGTTGGAACATACATAAGGTACAAATATACAATCAGGGTATCATAAAATACAATAATATAACACAACAAAATCATTTACATCCACATATATATAAAAAATGTCACTTGAGTAACACACATCAAATGTAAAAACGTACTCAATAATAAAAGTAGGCACACTTAGTTACAAACCTAGACACATTCAGTTTTAAAAGTAGGCACATTCAGCTATAAAAGTAGGCACGCCTAACTATTCAAATTCAAATACATAAAGAAATATAATGAAACAACCCGCACCAATATTAAAAGTATTATAAGGTTGAAAGCACAAATAACCTGGCCATAAAATCTAACAAAAAACTAAACAAACTATATACGTATGAAAAAATGCCAATTTAACAACACATAATATTGAATGCATACTTTGTTATAAATTTAGATATACTCAGTTATAAAAGTTGGCACACTTAGTTATGAAAGTAGGCACTATTAATTATATAACTTAGAGAAAGTGTTAAAGTCTCACAGAACAAATTTCCCACTCCCAACCGTGTATTGCAACACTCCTAACACATGAATGCATAAAACCGACCATAAAATCCATCCCTAACGTATGAATACACCCAGTTACAAAATTAGGCACACTCAGTTATAAAAGTAGGCACAACTATCTATTGAGATTCAAATACATAAAAAAATGTAATGAAACAACCCCAACCATATTAAAAGTAATATCAGGTTAAAAACACAAAAAAAAAAAAAAAATACAAAAAAATCGAAAAAGACTTCTAAAATATTGAAACAATACAAAAAGTTAAAAGTTTCAGTAGTTATAAGGTATTGTTACTTATCAAAGTAGGCACATACAATTAAAAAATTAGACACACTATATTACAAAATTAGGTACACTATGCTATAAAAGTAGACACACTTATCTACTGAGATTTAAATACATAAAAAAATGTAATAAAAAAACCCTAGTCATATTAAAAGTAATATAAGATTAAAAACACAAAAAAAAAAAAAAAACTTTACATAAAACCAACAAAAACATCTAAAAATATTGGAACAAAATAGAGAAGTTAAAAGTTTTAGTGATTATAACCATAGGCATTGTTACTTATCAAAGTAGGCACACTCACTTACAGAATTAGACACACTATATTACAAAATTAGGCACACTATGCTATAAAAGTAGGCACATTTATTTATTCAGATTCAAATACATAAAAATATACTGAAACAACCTGAGCCATATTAAAAGTCATATAAGATTAAAAGCACAAAAAGAACTTTACATAAAAACCAACAAAAACATCTATAAATATTGAAACAAAACAGAAAAGTTAAAAGTTTCAGTGGTTATAACCATAGGTACACTTGGTTATTAAATAAGATATACCTAATTATCAAAATAAGCACACCTTGTTCAAGAACTAGGTACACATACATACATCAACAAAGAAATAATCAAAACAACAACCAACAGGAAAAAACAATGTCTGACGTGAAAATCTTTCCTCCAATGCTTCTGAAAGTACCAAAACACCACCTTCACACAAAGAATTGTTCAAAACATCACAATTCACATTCTTCCCATCAACAGACAACAAAAGAGACGTTTCTTCACAACTCTCCATCTAAAAACGATTCTCAGGCGATCAATTTCAAGACCGCTACTCACAAATTACTAAACAATAAGAATGATTGAAACGCTGGTGATTGAGAAAATTAGATCGTAGTGATTGCGGGAACAGGGAAGAAGAACATCGAATTCTTTTATAGAATAATGAGCGTGAGAAGGATAAATAACGGAGCACTTTTAATTAGAGTTAAATTGTAAAACCTACTCAAAACTACATAGTTCCACTAATTAGGTACACAACTACGTGTGCCCAGGTGCATAACATAATTTGTGTTTACGAAGTACATTAAATGATAGGTTAAATTCATTAGACTTCATCAAATAAAGAACTGGGTCGACCCAACACCAATGATGGATAACTTGGTGACCAAGCAATCCAAAGCTCTATCTTCGCCTATAAATAAGGATCTTCCCCATGGTTAAGAAATCATTCAAAAAAGTATTCGAAGACAATCAAGCTTGAGGTAAGTGAAAAGCTCTCCCCAGCAATTCTTCTCAAAAGCTCTTCAACAAATATCTTCTTTAAACTTCAAGCATTTCCTCACAACGTTTCCCGCCTTCTTCTCCTCAAAGATTGAAGAAAGCCAGTGGCTCTATGGTCCATTGTTCATCCTCAAAGTCTGTTCGAAGCTTTCAAGCCCACAAGTCAATGCTTTGCTAAAGAGAAGAATTTGAGGATTCTCCTACAGAATAGGAATTTTTTAGAGATTTTGTAATCGCTACTATATCGTTAATCAAAATCACGTTGTTTTCTAATTATCTTATCTTCGATTTCAGACTTAAGGTTTGCTGCATACAAATTTTGGCATGTGAAGTGGGACAATTGCCTCGCATTTGTTCTCTTCAAAGCTCAAGTCAATCAACTTCAACTTCAAGTATCAAATACCCATGGCTCCCAATAACAACAACTCAAAGTCTTATTCGTTCCAAGGCTGTTGTTGCTAAGGAGACTGCCACTGCTTCCACCATAGCTTTGAGCGTCGAGATCATAACAAGGAGCAAAGCAAGGGCACTTTCTCAAAAGGAAGCCCAAAATATACTGGTTACTTCAAAAGCATGATCCTTTACGAAGCAAGATGATGAATCCTCAAGCAACGGCTCTGATACAGAAGTTCATTTTAAGAATGTACGAATCTTCGATGGTTGAAGATTCAACTGCTTCATCAATATCACCTTATGGTGTCTGGAATGCTTAGCATTGAAGAATAATTGGAAAATCTTTCAAAGGTTATTGAAGGCTTAGCGAAGTATACCCAAGAGAAAGAGTATTCTATCGCTCAACTGATTAATCGTCCAGAGAAAAGAGACGAGACAAGCCAAGCTCCACACAAGAAGCCAAACATTAAAACATGCGTTGTTAACTCCAAGAAGAACTTGACATAAAGTGTCAATTGATGGTATGATCCCCTTCAACTAATTGAAAGACTCCATCAATATTGCCATTAAGGAAAAGTATAAAAAGGGTACTTGGTCTTCAGCTTTCTTCTCCTTTTGTAGCCATTGGCCATTTTCTTGTTCCACAAATCTCCCTATACTCCCCAGTTCCCATGATCTTCTTCTTCTTCACCTTCTTCTTCTTCTTCCTATCTGGTTGAAGACAGGGTAAAGTTGTTTCCTGTTATGCTCTCCTGCAACAAGTCGCTCTTGGCCACCTTCGTCAAGTCGACAGGGTTTGATCTTCTGATCAACCAGAAAAGTTGGGATGTCAGTCTTTGAACCGAGAAATACCACAGCTGGTCACGAGCTATCCAAGAAGATAATGCTTGGTTGCTTATGATTTTTCAGAAATTCGGTGAATAACGTAAAGCATGGGGCACCTATGACTTGATCCGCCTGACCAAGAAATAAATTGAGCTTCACTGGAATTTGCTATCTTCACGACAATTAATCCCTTTCTAGGCTCCTGCAATGAATGGCTTTATATATCTTTCCTTTTTGGGATGATATTCCCTACTTTTCTTCATCTCTATACAATGTTGGGTTTGCCTGCTAGCAGCAATGAACTTCACTTTTCCCCTACAATTTCCCCAGCGTTTTGACTTTGTTAAGCACAAACACGATTCCATTTATCCTATCTTTATTACAGATAATGCAGGCAGGAAAGGTGTTCTGTTCTTTAGCATGCTGATTTTCTGCATAATTGGCTGTACCATTTCATTATCTATACTAGCATAGTAAGGGTAATGTTAGACTATTTTTACTATATTTCTATGATATTGAGGAGGAAAACTAGCGGGCTGTTATCCCTAACTCTTTCTCTTATGCATCGCTTCTTGTATAAGGAGCTGTAAGATAATCGTCGAGTGCTTTTCTGCTACGTCTCCTTTAGATTCTACAGCTTTGATTATACCAGTATCCTCATGAAGTTTGTTTTTTTGGATTGTCTAGGAACATTGTAGCTACTAACAGGGATATACTGGGTTGTATTCTGAGGTTGGTTCCTATTGATAGTAAGCTGGAAGCTCCAGCTGTTCGGAAATTTTTGTATGAAACTAGGGGTATTTATTGAGATTTTGGCCCCTTATGCTAGCCAATAGTATGCTTCTGCCTGGCTGAAAGAGAAACCAGCTGGTTAAACTAATTATGATATGTAATTAGGAATCAGGCTTGCCTCCTAGTAGCTATGGAGTTGTTCGATGGAACAAATTAAAAGCAACAGCTCGGTACAGCAAGACCTCCTAAGAGTCAGGGCGTGTCAACTGATCCTACTCTGACTTCCTCCTTTTATTGTTTAGCCTTGTCTACTCATTACTCAAATGCTTGAACAGATAAAGTACGCAGGCAGATGGGCAAATTCTTTTATCAATATTCTAATTAAGCCTCAACTTGCCGGGACTAATAATAACTTGACTTGCTGGGTTGTGATTGATGTTGCTTTCTTCACCTCCTCCTTTGGAGCCTAACTTAAGAATTTCGTCCCTAAGGATGAAGTGCTTAGAGTGGGTGTTGAAGCCATGTAGCAGATAAAGAAAAGCTTGGGTGATTTTGAGGATACCCAAACTGCAAATGAGCTTGCTTCGGGAAAAGCTGGCCCCTTCTCTGGTATTAACCCTTCCTCGTCTTATGATCACCAATTGGTTTGTCGATTTAATTTTCTTTGTTTTCTTGCAGGTACACAAGTCCAAGAAGTGATCTCCATAAAATATGCTTAGTTTAATGGTTCTTTTATGTTAATTCGAGAGAAAATTGGGTTTACTTAGAATAAATAATTCTTTCTATAATTAATTGGATTTACAAGGTTAATTTGAAGAGAAAACATAACATCAAGGGCTTAAATGCAATAAATAGAAGATGAATGGATTGTTGATTAAACCGCTGAAGATCCAATGTCGGATTGAGAAAAAAAGGCAAAAAAAATCAGTCTAAACATTTATCGATGTGTGTTTGAGAAAATAACTAGACCAAATGTGGGAATTATTGATGAACCAGAGTCAGTTTCATTAAAATCAGTGCTAGAAAAGAAGCGGCAAGAAGAAACCTACATCAATTTTAGCGATAAAGATTGTCTCCTCGAATTCGAGACGATTAATTTCTCCTCGAAAAAATTAATCGTAAAAAAGACAATACTGCCCTTCCCGCAAATGGGAGGGAAGTGAGTCGAGTTTAGCGTGAAATCAGCTTGCGTTTTCGCTCTTCTTCATTCTGTCACATCATGCATAAGAGTATTTATTGAACATATTATTCCTTGTCCCTAAAATAAAAGCATAAAAGAAACGAAGAATACCGACGATTTTGTAAATTATAACTTCCAAAAACAAATCAGATTATGGTACTCTCTCATCGAATACTAAGTTTCAGCTTGAGAACAAATTATACTAGATGGAAATTACATTTTCGAATCAGGAGACGAGCTGATGTTGAATGACGGTAGTGGCCAGGAAGGCGAGCTAAGGGAAGGAGAGGAAGACTTCACATATTTCACTAATTTTGCAGAGTATGAAGGAAGTGATGATACTGAAGAACTCCAAGAACCAAGATGATGAGAAACAGAGCGTACTCCCTATAAGCATAGGTAAATAATTTAACAACATTGACGAGTTTTTTTATTCATAACACGCGCATGAAAAAAGTAAGGGTTTTAATGTTAATAAAAAATCCGGTTTGAAAGGAACTGGTCCTTTAAGAAAATATCAAACTATTAGTTGCTATAGATATAGAAAAGCTAGTACTTACAAGTGGTCAAAGATGATAGAATACCCTACTTGTATTTTCACAATTTTGAGAGATTATGGAATGTTGCAAGTTACAAAGGTTGTGGAACAATTCAATCACGAATTTATACCCGTCTACGTCCAGGTTTATGCTTGCTCATAGAAGTCTAAATTCAAATATGAAGAGGAAACTGGAAATGCATGACACGGCGGGACCAAGACCCAGTAAGAGTGTGAGAATTTTGAAGGTATAAGTTGGAGGACCGGACAAATTATGATGTCTGCCTAGAGATTGCAGGAACAATGTCCAGAAGACGAGGAGGTTGAACATAGGAGCTGGGGATGCTGATTGCATAAATAGAATGTTCATTAGAAATCATCAAGAGAATAGTGATTTCTTTCATTTGATTCACATGGATGCTAAAGGTAGGCTAGATAGTGTTTTATGGGTGTATCCTCGAAGTAAAGTAGTTTATGAAAAGTTCAATGATGTGGTATGTGTTGATTTAACGTATCTTGTTAACGATACAAGATGCCATATGTGGCTATTGTTGAAGTCAACCATCATAGCCAATCCACATTGTTTGGTTTAGCACTCCTATCTCACAAGGACAAATAAACTTATATTTGGTTTTTTGGTACCTTGCTTGCAGCAATGGGGAGTCAAGTGCTTTCTACAATTATGATAGATCAATTTAAGAGCATGGAGAATGCAATTAAGGGAAGTTATGCTAACAACAATTCGGCGGTACTACATTTGGCATATAATGTACAAGCTTCCAGATAAATTTAGGGGTTTAAGGGAGCAGTTTCGCGAGACAAGAAAGAAGTTTAGATCTCTTTTTATGACAGTTTGAGGAAATCAATATTTGAGACTAACTGGAATCTGTTTGTTGCTAAGAATGGACTTGAAACAAATCAGTGGTTGATTAAGCTATACAACAAGAGAGAACACTAGGTTCCTGTTTACTTGAACCACATGTTTTGGGCAAGGATATGTCATCATAGAGAAGTGAAAGTATCCATGCCCTTTTTGATGGATATCTCTGTCCAACTAATACTCTTAAATAGTTGTAAAGCAATATGAGATTGCAATCAGGCATAAGGTGGAGAAAGAAGTATATGCTGATTACAAATAGAGCAACATTTTGGTCAGAGTGATCACCTTTTTTGATTGGGAGAAGCAGTTCCGAAATGCATACACTAATGAGTTGTTTGAAAATTTTCAAGCTGAAATTAAGAAGATGTTGTACTATAATCAATTGGTTAGAAATAATAATGAAGATATTGGATTTGAGGAAGAGAATCTGGTCGAAGAAGAGTTTGAGAAGTTTAGAATATTGGAGACTGCTTTGGTCAATAGCTTGTCTGTGAAGGAGTTTGTGTAAACCGTCTTGTACAGGGAGGATGGATGTATTTTGAAGTGCAATGGTAGGCTGTTTGAGTGCAGTGGGTTATTATGTGCTGACATATTGAAGGTTGCTTAAATTAAGAGAGTGGATATAATTCCAAAGAGATATGTACTTCGAAGATGGAGGAAATATGTACACCGCAGGCACTCGAGGATTTTCTTCGATGAAGGATATCCCCACATGACCGATGAGTTTGAGAAGATCAAAGATGTCGAGAAAGATTTTAATGATACTATAGACTTAGCAATTGCAACCCCTGAGACACTAGTGAGAGTAATACAGGCTATTGGGAAGCATCAGAGAGGAGTTATTAAATTGGAAGGTACTTGATTGCACAGACAATAGTGGTCGTCGAGTGCCAGTTCTTTGGTTTACGGAGGAAAGGGAAATACAGGATTCTCAGGTGATTGTCTCTCGGGGAAGACCTCGGGAAAATCATTTAAGGATTAACAATAAAGTGGGCGTCTACAAAAAATACTAGGAGGTGAGCTCCTACCGTGAATACTAATTCTGAGCGATAAGAAGATAGGATAATAAATTCTAGCAGGAATTCTAGGCGCACCAGAAGAGGTGGCGAGTAGGTATATTTTGATCATTTGAAATGCCTTCTTTCGGAATTTTGTTGATATGACAAGCTAACTCGAGTTGTGTTTTATGTTTGTATCAGGTTTCTAACGTTGAAGCTTAAGTTCCAGTTTCTTCTCCTAGTACTCTAATGATGCAACTGGCATTTGAAGAAGAAAATGAAGTAACTGCTGATTTGAGTTTAGGACTATGAGTTGTACTAAATTCAGAACTCATATTGTAACAATATTTTACGAACTGATGTTCAGTAGGCTTATTTAGTTCATTAAATAGTAACATTTTATAAGCAGAGTTAATAATTATAAAATTGCACCGAGGTGGCTGAGCTGTATGACTATTTTTTTGCCCAAAATGAATGTCCGCAATCAAATGAAGTTACTAAATTATAAACGGTCACTTGTTTTTTCTGGAATTATAAATTGTCACTTAGTTTTGCTGGAATTATAAATCGTCTCTTGTTACATTAATAATACCATGCTTGAGTTCCGTAACGATGTGAACATTAAGGCGTGGGGGCCTAGCATACCGATCTATATGGCTCCTTTCCTTGGAACCAAACTCGCCTAGCTATATAACTCTTTTTTTGCGCAAAACGAAGGTCCTTATATGGAGTTACGCACTTATAGTTGTTACATTTAGGGAAAAAGGACGCACTTTTACTTATTACATTATCAATACCATGCTTACTTTCCATAACATAGATCTGAACATTAACATTTGGGGACCTAGCTGACCAACCTACTTGTATGGCTCTTTTTCAATCTGGTCGAGCTACCCTAGGTGTATGACTATTTTTTTGCGCAAAACCAATGTCCGAGTTGTATGGCTCTTTCCATCTGGTCGAGTTGTACTTTTATTGAGTTACACACTTATACTTGTTACATTATCAATACCATGCTTACTTTTTGTAACATGGATCTGAACATTAACGTTCGGGGTTCTTTTGTATATTTGGCTTACTAACTCCAAATCGAGGGGTCACCGAGGTAGCATTCTATGTCTATTACTCGTTCCATGCATATTACTTCTATTCGACCAGGGTTTCAAGCAAAGAAAATCAACAGTTTATGGAATAAAAATCAACATTCAAAGTACGAATGACTGAATAAGAATCCGAAAATACATTAACCATCTGAAACCCAAGTATTTTAAACAATATAATGAAGAGAATAATAAACAGACGGAAATTGATATTGTCCACTTCTTTTGTTGGTGGTGTCCAATGTTCTGCAAGCAGAAATCTAGATGGAAATCCATATGTTTGAAATGTCTTCAAATCATTCTTTATTTTTTCGTGATCAGCCTTAATTTTAGCAATTTCTCCCTCCATTCGAACAAGCTTAAGTAGATTATGAACCAAATTTGAAGGATTATTATCAACAACAATGCATGCCTTATCTAGCCACTTGAAAAACCCACTTGATCTCTCAGATCCTTATGAGAAAGGAGATTTCGAGTAACTGAGTTACATTTCTATAGTTATGATTAAGCTTAAGGAGATAAATTGAACAATATCTGCACTATGAAATTTGCGACATCCAATAAACTTTCTTCCTCTAGTCTTGGTTGTCTTTGAAGTCAATATTGAAACTGGAAACCTACAACAACATTTTAGGGACGAAAGGATTGTGAGTTCAGATGCATTGTTTGTTGAAGATGAGTATAAGCTTCGGGAACCTTTGATCATGACCATTTCTCTTTTTATTTGATGAAGTTGATAGAGTATTCGGACAAGAATAGAGGAGTGTTAAGGGGAGCAAAGTAGAGTTAGAGCGGATGCTATCAAAGCATGAGGTCATAGAGTTAATGAAGCTAATTCAATGCAGTAAAACTTGGATAACTATAGTTTAGGTTTATGTTAAATACAGTTCATGTTTTTTGTAACTATAATTTAAGGTTAGGGTTTAGTTAATTACTCAAGAAGAAATGAAAAGATGATGAACATAATCACAATCCTACATTATAAATAAATTAAAATAATAATATGATCAATGATATTTAATAACAATAACTCGACATATATAATACATATATATTGTATAATATTTTATTTCAGTTAATTTGATATTTCATAATTGTAAGTTAATACTTGGACAATCCGGGCAGCGTAACTGATTTTGCTGTGTGAGGAGTAGTGTGATACATAGTGTGACAAGTAATAGACAACACAAACATACAAGACACAGCAATTAGTAATGCAGTTCGACCAAGCCTACATCTGCAGGGCCATACCCAGAAAGCAATCCACTAAAACTGTCAACACAGTGAAAGAAAACTCCTAGCTCTTTTACACATTTAGAGTTTCCCTAGTAAAATCAATTCAAACTCCCTTTGCACACTGCACAGTTGAATCCCTCTAACTCTTCAAGGCTCCTCCTTGGTGTGTGGCTGCATGGACTTAAACTCCTTTCAATCCTCAATATTGTTGAACCGCACCACAACTGAAATCCCTTCAACTTTTCAAAGCTCCCCCTTGGAAAGAGCTACTTGACATTGAATCCCTTCAAGTCTTCAACTTCATTGAACAACAGCATAACTTCTATCCCTAGAACCTATAATCTTCAAACCAAGAACACCATTGAATTATGAATAATGAAAAATAAGCTTCAATGGAGAAATACAATATTTGAAGTTTATGACTGCACAAACTTAATCACCATGAACTGCCTTCTTCTCTCTTGAAGAATTGCAGAACGGCTGAACCTCAACTTTCCATTATATTACTTTACTTATAAATGTTTAGATTCATGGGTCAATCTTGTATTTCTTAATTCATTCGAACCAAGGATTTGGTTTCCAAATAACACTACTTGTTTTGATTCCCTGCAAATCCTATTTTCATTTAGGATTCTGACCTTTTTTTATGCTTTTAACTTCCCTTAATCGGATTTCCATATCTCAACTCATAATTCTAGATTCTTTGAGATTTCTTCAAGTTTCCTAAAACTATGCCAATCATAGTGCCGCTACAAAATTGTAGTTTTCGTGCATCCACATGATCAACCTATGTGGCCACACTCAAACTGTGTGACAGGTTTCTACAAACTCCCCATTTGCATGGTTTTAGATCAAACATCGATGAGCTGCATAGATGATCATGCTTCGGAAGAACCTCAATGCACAATATAAAAAAAATCAAGTCCTAGGTTCCAGTGGCACACATGCCAAAACAGATAGCTCAAAAGCTACCACATAAAGCAACAAAAGCATGAAAAAAAAAAATATATCCCAAAGCCATGCAGGCCATTAAAAGCATAATTTAAATGTTCAGTTCAAGGCCACACTCGACCACCCAATGACCATACAGGTTCAAGAAAAGTAATTTCATTTTAAAACAAATAATAAATTGAAGCCAGGACTCCCCCTTTTGATATGAAAGAATGCTCAGGGGAGCTTATCCTTAAGATTTTTCAAGTCTTGTTGTATTTGAAAGACTGAGGCTATAACACTTGAGAGTTGCTGATTTAGGAGGTCTAAGCTGGTAGTCACTAGTGAAGAGTCTGCACTAAGAGGAGGAGGAGATAGTGAGACCAATTTGGTGCTGGACTGCTTATTTTTGGATGACTGCTGCCTTGTAGACCTGCCTAGACCAGTCTGTCCTTGTGTGGATGGAGTTGGAGACGGTGGCACCATACTAGGAGCTGTAGTCTTTGGCATCACCAGGGAGTTTAGTGTCTTTACCTAAGAATCAGAAGGCAAAGAAAGATCCTTGCAACCAAGTAAATATTGAATAATTAAACAGGGACATGGTATAGCAATTTCACTGGCCTTCTTTTGGTCTATGTACCTGAAGATGTTCTTGAATATTATAGTGCAGATATTGATCTTTTTCTTCGTGGCAAAGGCATAGAGATAAGCTCTTTCCTTGAGCACGAGAGTCAAGTTCGTGGTAGGCAACCAGTTTCCACAAAAGATTCTAAACAGTGCTCTATATGGCATCTTTATCAAATTGAGTTGAGCCTGTTTGTTTCTGGCCAGACAGCCCCCTCATCACCAGTTAGAATCTTAGTCACTTTATCAAAATCAACTTCCTCCTCCAAGCCAGTCACCTCAATGTCACTATAATATGGGCAACTTAGATATTGAGCAACGTTTGTAGATGAAAAATCAATGACATGTCCCCTCACATAAACCTGGCATAAGCTGGACTCTCAGGATTACCAAACTTCTGAGTTAGGTTTGCATAGAACTCCTTAACTAAGTTCTCATTAAACTGTTTAGCAAAGAGGTCCAATTCCACACAGCCATTCCTAGTATCAACTTTAGCACATTATACCGTTCCAAACTTTCTTGAGTGATATTCTTCTTAGCCAAAACTAGTTTGTCAATTAACTCCACCATCCTCAATTTAATAGTCTTGATCCGCCACTATCTCGATTCAGGCATGATTAACGTGAATGCCAAAAAAATAATAATATATGGGAACCAAAAAAATTCCCTACAAAATAAATTGTATGCATCTCACGTGGCTCTTAGTTACAAAAATTTAAAAAGGATTTCTAATGGCAAAGTTGGGAATTTTCTTTTATTTATGGTGTGAAAGAACTCTTAACTTTCCAAGAGTGTGAGAGAATGGAAGACAACAACTTTTGGCTTATATTCTTAAGAATGTTTTTTTTTTTTTTTTTTAATTTTTTAATTTATTAAGAGTAAAGTGAGATGTATACCACTAATCTTTGGGTAAATTTGTTTAAAAGCTCCTTTTTACCCTAAACATGGATCTTGCATAAATGGAGTCAGCGGTGTATTAAACAATTTTTAAGTGCTTGAAGAGTGTAAAATGTTTAATATCATGAGGTATCAAGCAATTGAATTAAGCAAATTTAGGTATTAAATTGATTATTTTCCCTTGAGGTATTGAATGTTTATTATATTCAAGAATGCTTCCAGTAACATCTTATTCACTTTGATTTTGTTTATTATTTTCGACATGTTTCTTATAACCCTAATTTCATATTTCAACATCTTTTCTTGTGATCTCATCATAGTATCTTAATAGTTCGAATCTTTTATAATATTTTTTGTAACACTTTTTTTTTTTTATAACATTCTTAATATAATATTTTATTAATAACATTTATTCTTAATATAATAGTTTATTAATAAAATTTTTCTAAGTAAAATAGACTTTAAGAAAAAAAAAACATTATAAAAGAAAAAGTTACCAAGTATTTAAAATGTCTTTGGAGGGAGTGAACACATTCATCTAATGAAAAGAACAAAATTATTACACCTTTAATAACGGGGTTAGGCATGGACTCTAACCCATTTATTAAGCAAGAAGAGCAATACAATACTAGAGAGAAACATAAAACCTTACCTCAATAAGCAAGTGGAAACAATTCCACTATGAATATACCGGTAAGTTCACTTAATGACCCAAAAAAAAAAAATGGAAAATCCAAATACTTCATATATCTGGTCATTCTATTTCAAGGATAAACCTCAATGATACTTCTAAAATCATACATTGGAAAAATTTTATGACCACTAAAACCAGCTTCTCGGATGAGATGTTCCCATTCTTCCTCAGTTCTTTCTTTAGCAGCAAAATTTATCACCATTGCCATGTCCATGGATATCTGTAAATCAACTAATTCTTTCTCATTTTTTTGGCTATATACTACAGTGTCTATGATGATCACCTTTCCACCATTGCCTTTTTCTTGAATTGCCTTTTTGCAGTTTTTGAGTATCTTCACACAATCTTCATCATTCCAGTCATGGAGAATCCACTGTTCATCAACCATAATCACATAAAAAACTTAATTTTTCACTCTTTTAATAATCGAGAATGATATTTAGTTAGATATTCTTATACTTGTAGAGTGAAACTATAAGTTTGTTATGAAAAATATGATTAGCTACAATTGTGTTGATGCATGTAACATTTTTAGTTCTAAGACTAGTTTAAGTTATTAATTTATGAAAGAAAATGTATACTTCTCATGTGAGACTTGCAATCCCATGTCGTAAATTATATCCTACATCTGGAAACCTTGCAAGGTATACTCTTTAGTAGAATTACGTTGCTTTTTCAGAATAAAAATCTCATTCAAATTACGAAGGTGTTTTAATTCACACGCCTCTCTTCTGTTCTCTCATATTTTGCAGCTCCAACATTCTCATCTTTCTTCCTTTCTTTGTTCCTTCTCCTTCTCTCCAATAATATTCTCCATAAATATCTAATCAGCTTACTATCGCATCTCTCAGTTTGTTTTTTCAAAAGAATGATTTTCACGGCGGTAGCAGTGCATTCCAACGATTGCAGCAGCATTCTAACGCCGGCAGGATTTTTCAATGATGGTAGCAATTCAGTTCTCAACTTGTTTGATTAGCGGCAATAGTTTTTTAGTTATTTATCTACGTTTTGTGTATATTATTAATTGAATTGTATATGGTAAATTTATGAAGGAATGTGTATGTTACCTAAATATAGATCTATTTGCGCGCGTGAGTAAATGCGCAAGTTGTAATAAAATGTAGGATGTACCTTGCAAAATACACCCTCGTGTATGATATAAGTATTAATCCCACATGCATGTGGACAAAATGTGAAAGGAAATGGAGTAGTTTAAAAGATAATGGTCACTTCATTTTTTTAGTGAATATCTAGTCATTAACTATTATTATTAATTACTTATCATTAATATTAAATATTCTTCGATCCTACCAATTTGAAAAGCAATCTCCTCAATTCTAATATGTTTCTATCTTGTAGGCACAGTATTCGTCAGCCCTGTAAAAATTTGATGCCATATGTATTATTTGCAATTAACAAACATAGAGGCAAAAGTATCAAGTTATATATGGATAAGTGCATATACTTGTTTGCAGAAGAATTAATGGTATATAAACGAAAATTTGTACCTTAAGAAGGATTGCATTAGAAGGGGGAAGTTTCTCAAACATGTCTCCTCCAACAAACTCCAAATTCTTAGTTGATTCAAGGTTAGCAACCACATGTGGGAGATCAAATACAGTACACTTTAAGTTTGGAAAGCTTTTGGCAAGGGCTTTAGCAATTGTACCTGTGCTGCCACCAAGATCAATCAAGGAAGTTAAGCCTTCAAACAAAAACTTATACTCTGTAACCAACAACTTTGAGACCAAAACAGAGTCATTAGCCATGGCATCTTCAAAAATTTGGCAATGCTGGGTATTTTCAGCTGTATAATCCCAATAATTTTTTTCATGAGCTGTTTGAAAAGCAGTTGGATCATCATTCTTAAACCAATCATTTAAAACACTCCAAGCCTTTAATTCAGCAGGATCAAGCATTGTGAGTACGATTCCTCTTAAATTCCATTGCTCATTCTTCAATAGAAGACGGCTTACTGGCGTGAGCGCATAAGCTGTAGTTGTCCTCCCGTCCTTATTGTCATCCCTTAATTGCTTGGCTTCTGTAAAGAAGCCAGCATTTACTAATTGACGCATTAGGCGTTGTAGAAATGGAGATTTAGAAGGCTTGATAGAGAGCTCTTCAGTAAGTTCAGAAAGAGTGAGAGCTTTTTTGTCATGATTGTCTATTGCATCTGCTATGCCTAATTTAACTGCACATTTCAAAGCTGCACAATTCGCAAAGGAAAATGCTTGGCTCCATATTTTAGCTTGAGCTTCACGAAACTCGGCAGTTTGCAAATCCATTTCAATTTTCTTTACTGAGAGTACAAAAGAGAAAAATAATATATGGTGAAAAATAATTACGACTTCAATTTGGAAAATTACAAGTAATTTTAGATAAAAATAATGTAAGAACGTAATATCCCTAAGTCCTAACCAGACCCTATAGCAAAATTCAAATGTTCCTCTTCCCCAAATTCCTTCCCCAGCATATTCTTAACCACAGGTGAAGTGGTCATGTGTCCTTATGACTCTAATTTCGTCATAAATATTTCATTTATAACTGAACTTTACATATTTAACTTTACCATATGACACTATGTATTAGAGTGAATTGTGACACTTTCTGTTCCGTGGGAAAAACCATATGAGAAGATTGTTCAAGTTTATAATGACTTCATTTTTTTACTCACTGCTAAATTAATATGGGAATTCTTAATATAATATTTCATGTCCAACGTATACATTTGAATTAAATGGTGAAGTTCTTGTCAAGTTTATCAAGAGTTCAATTTCCCACTAACTATTCAACATGTGATTTTAAATATATTCCCTCACGTCCAGGATTGGATTGAAGTATGACGTTTTAAAAACATATGCAGGTACTCCAACACAAGTGGACCAATATTGGACTTGGTAGTTCTAATACCGCATTTAAATTCTAGGCTTTAGCCTAACTCTACCTTCAAAAAGTTACTTACAAGCAGTGTCTTTTGATACTTCAAGTAGCTATTCTAATGGCCCGTCGCTATACGGTGTAACTAATCGCCCATTTCGAGGATGCCTTAGGTAGGCATCCGAAGGAATGGAACTCTAAATCTCTCTTTCCAAGGTTTGTAGCTAATCGAATGAAAGGACCTCTTTATCGCCATTCTTCTGTTTAAGAACTGTATTCCACCCCCTGTTTTTACTAAGGCTGGAAAGAAAGAGGTGATGCTTGCTTTATAAAACTCCATCGGAATACGGATCGTCTATAAAATCCTCTATGGTTCGGGTTGTTTGCTTCATTCCGTATACCATCTTTTATCCCATTCTTAATTTGATATATTTTATTAATAAAACCTACCAAATGAAAGATAAAATCTAAAGGGAAAAAAATATAAACTCTAAGAAAAAAATATATTAGAAAAGAAAGAGTGGCACAACATGGTATAGAGAACAGGACAAACGCCAAAGCCTCTTCTCTATAAAATTTACCGTAATATTTAGAAATATTTTGGGAGAGGACTTCAAACTATATTATAAATAATATGAACTGTAAAATAGCATTTTAAGCAAAAAAAAGATAACTCAAATTTATAAGGACTTCATTTTTTTTTCATTAACCAGTCAATGTGAGATAGCAAATACAAATACCTGCCATTACACAAAAGAAATCTTATGCCAAAACACAAAAGAAAAGAAGAAAATAGAACTTCAACAAAGATATATCTTTTCATACCATATGAAACAATAGTAACACGTTGGTACACAAAACCAAGACATAAAAATTCTTGAATTCTGTTTAAATTCTGTATAAACAGAGAGAATACGGGAGTATATAGAACATTACCTGCCAACTTCAGCTGGAGACGAGTTGGAAAAGGAAGTCAGTTAGCAGAGGAAGGCCCAGTGGAAATGATTTCTAAGAGATTCCGAAGCTTGGTAGAAGAAACTGAAATCCCCTGCTTTATAAAACATAAAAATTTGGCATGATTCATAATTTGATTGTCTTTATTTTAAAATGTTAGGTGTTGTAAGTTAGGTGAGTGGTTGTCTGCTTCTTGATTTTGATCCCATCCTTTCATTTTTCTTGTTACAGTTTTAATATAATTCTATAATATTTATATGTGCATTATTTTTTTTGGAACAACATTTATAATTTATACATGAATTTTGTTTGATTCTGTTAATGATTGTTAACTATTGCGGGGCATAAAATAAATAAAAGCTAAAAAATAATATATTAATATATATATGAAAAACAAATATTATGCATATATAATCCGTGCAGAGCTATACCCTAAGGACACTGAACGCACGTTGTTGCACGTACTAAAAAATTATAGTAAATTTAATTCATATATAATTATTTTTTCTATTTTACTTCAATTTAAAATATAATAAAAAATTCAAAACCTAACACATGTAATGAAATTTTCATTAAAAAAACACATGTTAACATGGGTGGTCATAAGAAAAGTTGGTTTGGAATTTCACTTTGAGTGGGATCTATATAGTAAAATCTGGATACCAAGTTAACTTACATTTGATACAGAGATCTGCTACTGCACACATCACTTCAAATAGCAAAATATAAATTATGGAATAAGATACATTGCTTCCTTCTCAAACAGCAAAAACTCAGGATGCTCATCTAGCGAGCTACCTCTGATATACTTCCTATTGGGAAGAACCTTATGAAACCGGGAATTTTATGAGAATCTCTCTTGTATTCACTGTAATTGTTCTGTGAAGGATGACAGACATGCATTATTTCATTGTTGGTTCTCTAGGTCTGTTTGACAGTATATCCCAAAAGGTTAACAAGTAGTTGTAAATTCCGGCATTGAATTTCAAGGACCTGTTTTATTCTATTCAGTTGACTTCAAGTAATAAAGAAATAAATAGCTATCTTTGCTACTTTCATCTGGCTCATCTGGTTTTGCCAAGAATAGACTCCAACATGAGGGTATCCTCCCAAATGAAACCTTAATCGCTCTACATGTCTTAAATATGATTGAGGAACTTTTGCGTCTTCCCAGAGATGTTAACCGTTCTTCCTCTATTACTCTGAGAAATAGTTGGATACAACCTGAGTTTGGAACATTGAAGGTCAACACTGATGTCACTTTCTTGGAAGGGAAGTTTGATATTGAAATTTTGGTCCGTAATCACCTGGGTATCTCTATTCTAGCAAAGTTTGTTCCTCGTAATAGATGGTTTGTGATTAACTATGGTAAGTTAGTAGGCGTCATTGAAGGCTATACCGTGGATTGGACTAATTTGCGAAGCTGCCTCTAGAGAGTGATTCTCTTCTTATTAGGAGCCCCTATGGCAGTTCGAATGATTTTTCTGAGCTACGGACTTTGGTTGCTAACTTCTTGCCATAGATTGATAGGAGGTGTACTAGTTTTTCTTATGTAAAAAAGGTAGGAAATGTCCCTACCCATTTCTTAGCTAAGATTGTTCTTGGGTCTCATGTTTTCATGAAATGGTTCACAAACATCCCTTGTGATGAAGTTAATACTATTTTATTTGATCTTAGTAAAATATAATTTTTTTTTTTTACTAAAAAAATAAAAATAAATAAAAACACATGTAATTAAAATTTGAAAAATATTAAGGACTTAGCCGCCGATTCTTTAGACCCGTTCTTGTTTACACGGGCAATAATTGTGCTATGCCTATGAATAATTTTTTTTCTTCCTTGATTAGTTAAGCATAAAGATATTTACTTATATTTCGTGAGTTCTTTACGTCTTTTGATACATTATTTATGTAAGGAAAATATCCAAGGACAACTCACAAGAAAATAAAATAAAAATAACCAAAAGAGCCACCACGGATTTTATTTAATGTTCTCCGAATGCCTACAACTTCTCCCATAACATTTATTAGACAAAAACTACAATTTCTATCTTTTTCTTTTTTTACTACAATTTCTATCCTTCCCTCCACACAACCCCTCCCAAAGAAATTAAAAAATAAATAAATAAATAACCTACATCTCTGTCAGGCAATGTTAAATTTTTTCCATTTACGAAGCATAATTATATTTTAATTAATATGAACGTTACTTAATTAAGGTTTCTAGTTGATGTGTTGTGTGTGAAAAAATTTTGTTTGAAGTTTTCCCTTTTCGTGAAAGAACAAACAATAGAACTACTCCATTAATCATAAACTTGTGGAACAAATTAACGAAACACTTATTAGCATTATAAAAAGAAGAATTTGGATTAATATTATATAATATCTTTACATCGTTGTTTAATTTAGAGAAAGCATGATTAAGATATCGTATGTATTTTTTTGAATAAAAAGTCCTAGCCTGAACTTTTTTAAAATTTAGTTCTAGACCCTAAATTTTAAAATGATAAATTTTTAACCTCGAACTAAAAAATTGTACTAAAATCGAGCCTTCCATCACATTTGACCATTAACTCATTAACGGTGAAATAAGTCAAAAGGTATAATTGAAACTTCACTTATAAAATTTTTCTTTTAATCCTTTCAAATCTAAAAAAAATTCAATTAGGTCCCTATTTTTAATTATTAACTCTTTTAAGATCTAATGTTAATGTATGAAAATCTTAATCTATATCTTATCTTCTTTCAACATCCTTCACACCTTCTACACACTACCGCCACCATAACTGCTAGACAACCACCGCCGCCTCCTTCTTCTTCTTTTTCCTCCTCCTCTTCTTCTTCTTCTTAGAAGAAGAAGAAAAAGAAGAAGGAGAAGGAGAAGGAAGGAGGCGATGCCGGCAGTAGCTGTTGGCAAAGACAATGGCTATCTGGCAGTGGTGATGGTGGTAGTGTGTGGAAGGTGTGGAAGAGGTTGAAGAAGAAGATAAAAATATATATTAGAATTTTCATAAATTAACATTATATCCCTGAGTTAATAATTAAAAATAAGGATCTAATTGAATTTTGTTAGATTTTAAAGGATTAAAAGAAAAATTATAGGTTAAGGTCCAATTATACCCTTTGACTTATTTCACATTTTATGAGTTAATAGTCAAGTTTGACGGAAGGGTCGATTTTAGTGCTTTCTTTAGTTCGAGAATTACCATTTTGAAGTTTAGAATCCAAAGCCAAATTTTTGAAAAGTTCAAGGAGTACTGGGACCTTTTACCTTTTTCTTTTTTTTTTTTTAAATTTACATAGGGGACAAGTAGGTGTATTGCACCCCAAGATCTCAAGTATATTAAGTAGTTCTTCAATCACTAAACTATTAACTCCATACATTATTTTCCTATTTTGCATATTTTTTATAGTCTTTCAAATTATGTTTGTGACATGATGGACTCTTCCATTTTTTATACGTTCATTTACCTCTCTTTAGACCCTAAGACTTTATATTCCTTGATAACTTTTGCTATTCCTTAATTCTAGAAATCCTCAACTCTGTCCAAAGTTGTTTATTTCATCAACCAAACTCCCACACAAACGCTTCATAGAAAAATACCTTTATAAAAAAATTCTTTTTTCAAAAGATTTTCGGATCATTACTCTAATTTGCGTTTTTTGATTTGTTTATACTTGCTCATATAAATGCATTTGATAAGTTTAGTAATCAAAATCATTGATACATTTTTTTCAATTATTCTTATGGGAAAAAGGATGGAAAGTTTTAGCTTGGGTACCGAGGAAATTTTTGTATCTAGGGACAACCAACTTCCCATACAAAAATTCCTCTATCACCAATTATAGATTCCTCCCATGTGGAAATTCCTATGTTGCCTATTTCCGCAAAAGCTCTTGGAGAAACTCCCCTGACCAGCCGGAAGTCCACCAAGACTCTTGAAATAATGACACACGAATGCTCTGGCCGAGTGTTCTTTTGTAATCTTCGGCCAATTTGACGGAAACATGCTACTAGATTTGAGAATAAAACAAAATTTTAGTGTTATTTTGTTATACGTTTGTATAGGAGTATTAAAAAATCCCTATGTATTAATGTTTTAAATTTATTTTGTATAAATACACAATCAAATCTTATAAAATTGTGATTTTAAAATTAAGTTTTTTAGAAAAATAAAAAAATAAAAAGAAAGGTTTTTCTTAAAAAATAGTAGAAACATTATGAGTTTGGAGTTTGTCGTAATATATAAAAATTAAAAATAATTCTATTTATCAACATAAATAAATAAAAGAAAGGCAAATAATACAACACAAGAGGAAGACATAAATTACATATAGACAAATCCAAATATAAGTAGTTTATTATTGGCAAATGATGATCATCCCTTTTCAAGGATAAACTTCAATAAGACTCCTAATATCCACTATAGGGAAAATCTTATAACTACTAAAACCAGCTTCTTTGAAGAGAATTTCCCATTCTTTCTCAGTTCTTTCTTTAGTACCAAAAGATACCAGCATGTCCATGTCCATTGCTATCTGTGTCTTAACTGATTCACTATCATGCATTTGGCCTTGCACAACTGTTTCTATGAGGATCACCTTTCCACCTTTTTCTTTCTCTGGAATTGCCTTTCTGCAATTTTTTAGTATCTTCACACAATCTTCATCGTTCCAATCATGAAGAACCATCTGTTTGTCAACACCATATCTCAATTTCTAATCTTATATGAAGTAGGAAAATGGTATATGATTGTCCCCTCCTCAACCATTACTTTTTTTTTTTAATTTGTTATATTTTATTAATATTTGTATTTTTATTTGTCGCTTCATAAAAATAATGTACCATAATTAAATGAAAATTTTTTATTAATTAATACCTTTCTACAAATATAAATTTCAATGTTTTTTAATTATTCTAATATAAGAAACTTGTAAAAATAATGATTAAGAGAGATGTTGATTTGAAAGGCATTCTAATCTATATAAATAACATTTAAAACTTGCATTTTCTTAAAGAATATAATGTAAAACATGATAAGTAAAAGTAAAAAAATCAAAAGAGTATTCTTTAGTCACACAAAATATTCATAAACGTTGTTTTCTTCGTTTCTTCTATCTTATATTTGTTTTTTTCAAATACAGATATCACAACTTTTAGCAATTTTTAGATTTTGAAACTTGTATATAAAATATAGATGGGTCCTATTCACCGGAAATTTTTTTTTTTTTTTCAAAATTCCTGTGAAAAGGACACATCTACATTTTATATACAGGGTCCAAAATATATAATACCGGAAATTGCAATGTATTGTAGTGGAATAGTCCCGTCAATAAAAATTATAATAAATTTGTGGAATAGTAGATTTAGAGAAACAAAAATAAAACTGTGCAAAGAATTTAAGAATATTTTACTAAAAAAAAATTTTTAAGAATATTCTACGTAGGCAAAATTAGCTATATATAGTCGCTTAAACTATCTTTAATTTTTTTATTTATAATTTTTCGTAAACCTAAATGATTTTCAAATTTCAACATTGCATGTATAACAATTTAATGATTTTATGACAGAATTTAGTGATTTTTGAACATAAATTACACATACGGCCAATTGCATTGTAAAAATAACTAAATCCTTAAGTTATATTAGAAAGAAATTGTAAAAAATGCGCTAAATTTACCGTCAAATAATTAAATTCATTAAATTGTTATAAACATGTTGGGTTAAAAATAGTTAATGCCTAAAAAAATAAATTAAAAATTATAAACTATAAATAATTAAAATAAAAGTTTATGATTATATAAAAAAAATAAAAACAATTTAAAATCATATATATCTAATTTTTTTGTAAAATTTAAAAACATATTAGGCGACTTAAAAATAGTTGAATAACATTTATAATCATTTTCTGGAGTTACAAAGGTGTGTACCTTGAGAAAAACAACATGAGCAGGGGGAATTTTCTCAAACATATTGCCACCAACAAACTCCAAGTTGTTAGTTGGTTCAATATTGGCAACCGTTTCAGGCAGATCAAGCACGGTACACTTTAAGCTGGGGAAGCTTTCAGCAATGGCTCTGGCAAATGTACCTGTACTCCCTCCTACATCTATAATCGAATCCAATCCTTCAAACAATGACTTATGCTCTGTAATCACAAATTTCGCAACCAATAGCGAATCAGAAGCCATTGTTTCGGTAAAAATTTCAACATCTTTCGGATCTTCAGTAACACAATCCCAGTAACTTTTTCCATGAGCTGTTTCAAAAGCAGTTCCATCTTCATTTTTAAACCAATTACCCAACGAATTCCATGCCTTAATTTGAAGTGGATCTAGCATTGGAAGAACGATTCCTCTTAGATTTAATGGTTCATTTTTCAATAGAAGACGCATTGAAGGCGTGAGTCCATAAACATTTTCGCCGCCGCCGGCGTCGCCTAATTGTTGTTCAGAAAAGAAGCCAGAATTAACTAAAAGACGCATTAGGCGCGGGAGATATTGGGATTTAGAAGGGTTAATTTGGAGAGTATTAGTGAGGTCCGAAAGAGCCATGGGTTTGCCGTGATTTTCTATTGCATCTGCAATTCCTAATTGAAGTGCACATTTTAAAGATGCACAAGTTATGAACGAGAATGATTGGCTCCAAATATGAACTTGAGCTTTACGGAACTCGGCTGATTGAACTTCCATTTATTTTTCTTTAACTTTTTTTAGCCTATAGAGAAAAAAAAAAAAAAAAAAAGGAATGAATATCATTTTTATCAAGAGAATAACTAAAATTACTTTTCAATTATTTACGTTTATACCTTAAATCATTTCTAAAATATATTTTACCCTTAAATTATTTATGAAATATTATGTGTGTCATCGACTTTCGAAATTAGTTATTTTAAATAGTCGAAATTAGTTATTTTCAATAGATACTTAATACGTGCACAAATTAAAGAAGAAAGTAAACCTCCACAATTTATTAAGCCAAAAAATTTTGGAGGACAATGATATAAAGAGTACTTTGTCAATATATCTATATCAACGTAGTAATTCAATAATAAAATCACTCTTTATTAGGTCAGATGTTTTGAGTTCGAACAATACTTTTGTCCCTATGATACTTTCTTAAAAGAAAAAAATCGGAAGTTCAAAAATATCGATAAAATGTGTCTAAAAGATGTTTAAAGCATGATTGGCTAACGTAAATAATTTATAATTTGAGGTATTTTTAATTATTTTCTCTTTTTATCAAACAAACACTCAAATAATAGCAAGCTTCAAAGGAAGGATTTATTTATATACAAAACCTTACCTTACAGAGCTGGATAAAGACTTCAATCTAAGCAACAACTCTTCAGAAGAAAATTAAATAAATTTAAGAGAAGGAAATTGAGTGCTATGAGAAGAGTGATCGTGTCCTAAATATATATGAAGGATAAGTTTGGCATTATTTGGGAGATTTGGAGCCAGTCTTTGACTGCTAGGTGCAGTTGTTGAGGGCCTATTTGGATTTTAATTCTAAAAATTACGATTAAGACCCATTTGAATTGGTCTTGAATTTTTTTAAAAAGGGTGTTTTTCTTATTAATTTTCGTAAAAGTTGACAACCAAAATAAAAAAGTAAAAGACAAAAGTTTGGATTGAAAACTAATAATTGAATTTTTTGAATTATTAAAATTATTAGATTGACATAAAATTCATTTTTTTAAAGTTTAATTACATATTTGAAATAAAAAAAATAGTCCCGAAATATACAAGCTTAAGAAAAATTTACACATTTATTTTCGGATCACCTATTCAAATGGCATTGAAATTACTTATTCAATTAGGATTGAGTACATAGTTTTGGAAACCTTTTCAGCCTATTTATTCTTCTAATCATTCCACTTGTGTTTTACATGAAGATTATAAGAGACTTACCTTGAAATAACGGAAAATTGATTCTTTAGAAGCCCTTTTCCTCAAAAAGGACTTCAAGCAATAAACCATATGAAAGGCCGCAAGTCACTTGGACTAAATAGCGTGAAAGCATGTTTGCAATAGAAGTACTAGCATATCTTGAAACCTAAGGCAACCCACTTGATTCTAAACATCCTGAACTAAACAATGGTGAGGACAGAAGTGTGACAAATGATAGGACAGAACTTTACATATTTAACTTTACCATATGACAGTATTTATTAGAGTGAATTGTGACACTTCTTGTTTTGGTGGGACTAACCATATGGGAAGATTGTTCAAGTTTATATTGACTTCATTTTTCTTTTTCTTTGATCAGTTAATATGAGATTCTCAATATAATACTTCATGTCTAATCGTAAATATTTAAACTAAATAGTAAAGTTCTTGTCAAGTTTATAAAGAGTCCAATTTTTCATAAACTATCCAACATGTGATTTTAAATACACTCTCTCACGTCCAGAATTGGATTGAAGCGTGATGTTTTGAAAAAATAAACATATGCGGGTAACTTAGCACATGTGGACCAATATTGGACTTGGTAGTTCTCATACCACATTTAAATTCTAGACTTCAGCCTAACCTCACCTTCAAAAAGTTACTTACAATTGTCTCTAAAATCGTCTATAGTTCGGGTTGTTTGTCCTATTCTTGATACCATCTTTTATCCAATTCTTAATTTGATATATTTTATTAATAAAACCTACCAATTAAAAGATAAATTTTAAAAGGAAAATATAAACTCTAAATAAAACATATATTAGAAAAGAAAACGTGACGCAGCATGGTATAGAGAACGGGTTAGACAATTCTAAGTCCATTCTCTATAAAATCTACCGTAACATTTAGAAATATTTTGGGAGAGTATTACAGAAAATATTATAAATAATATGAATTGTAAAATAGCATCTCAGGAAAAAAAGATTGCTCAAATTTATAAAAATTTTATTTTTTTCGTTAACCGGTCAATGTGAGATAGTAAATACAAACACATGCCATTACACAAAAGACATCTTATGCCAAAACACAAAAGAAAAGAAGAAAATAGAACTTGAAGAAAGATATATCTTTTCATACCATATAAAAAAAATGACACAATAGTAACACGTTGCTACACAAAACCAAGACATAAAAATTCTTGAATTCTGTATAAACAGAGAGAGAGAGAGAGAGAGAGAGAGAGAGAGAGAGAGAGAGAGAGAGAGAGAATACGGGAGTATTCTATTACCTGCCAACTGCAGCTGGATAAGAGAGTTGGAAAAGGAAGTCAGTTAGCAGAGGAAGGACCAGTGGAAAGCATTTCTAAGAGATTCGAAGCTTGGTAGAAGAAACTGAAATCCCATGCTTTATAAAACATAAAAATTTGGCGTGATTGATAGTTTGGTTGTCTTTACTTTAAAATGTTAGGTGTTGTATGTTAGCTGAGTGGTTGTCTGCTTCTTGATTTTGATTCCATCCTTTCATTTTTCTTGTTACAGTTTTAATATAATTCTATAATATTTATATGTGCATGTCAAACCTAACTTTTGTAAGAAATAAACACAATTTTATACTAATTTTATAATAATATGAACAATAAAAATTTTGGGAAAGAGATGTTATCATAGGTATAGCTCATATTAATATGGATAAAATATACTATATGTGAGTAAACTATATATGATAGTTAAATTTTATAAAGATAAAAATTAAATAGAAATTACTAAACTTTAAGGAAACTTATATCTTAAATTGGTAAGTTAACACATATTAACGTATGCTTCAGATATTAGAAGTGTAGCCTTCATGACCACCTATAATTTAATTAAAATATAATATGTACCCTCACGAGTTATGAAAATGAAGAGTTAGAGATTACAAATACAATTGTAACATCCATTTTATGCTCACTACCCTCACTATTTCCATGTCCATGAACCTCATAAGATATCAAGTAGTTCATTCTTGGTTTTATGGTATTTGACTTAAGAGATGTCTAGTACAAATAACGTCTTATGCAGCCCAACAACTGACTCTGAGGGGAGGACTGCCCAAGTCTTTATAAGTTGTAATTATTTTCTTCAATTAGCCGATGTGGGATTCTCAACAAAATCAAGTGATAGGAAGAGTTTTTTTTTTTTTTTTAACATACAAATGTCTTCTATATTTTTTACTATATATTTTGGCTGTGCTTCATTATATAAGAAAAGTGACAGTTGCTTGGTGATGCTTTACAAATGAAAAAATAATTTTCTGTAGTCACTATGAGAAGAACATAAAGGTGACATTTTATTTGTTAATACTTCATTAATAAATAAATAAAAAAAGTTTTCTACGACTGACTAGAGACTGAAAATTAGTCGTAAACATAAAATTAAAAAATAAAAAAAAATTTGCAACTGAATTCTCTGTCTCAAAGTTTTGGTGGGGCGACTGGTTTGATGCCAAAAGTTTGTGACTGGATCGGGTCGGTCATGACCCTAATATTCGGAGCTTGTGACAGGCGGTCGCAGTGGGATCACAAATTTTAGTTGTGACCGTTTGGTTAGTCGCAATCATCTGTTTATGGCCGAATATTGCAACTGACATTTTGGTTGCAATCGGTCACATAACACTTATTGTGACCAACTTGCAACTGAAAGCGTGGTCACAAATTTATGTTTTTTTTTGTATTTGATCACTCCTTGTGTTTCTATATCATTGATGTGCTTCATTTTTTTTAAACTAGTAACTAATATTTATATATATATATATATAACAATTATATTTTTTAGTCACCACTAGAAGCATATATTTTAAGTTTATATATGTATGAAACGTGATCTTATGTATAAGGTTTTGATCTCTTTAAATTTTCATGGAATGTCAAAATTTTAGTTTTAGATTAATTTTTGTTTTGGATGAAAGTATTACTTTTCTTTTCGAGCCACATAATGTTGTCTGTTGCATTTAAGAGATTATTATAACTATTATGATACATTTTTAATCTATTTTTCAATAATAATCTCAAGTTAAATTTGTATTTGCACAAAGGTAAATAACATTTAGACTAGTATTACTAAGAGAAAAAGTGATTAATTGGTGTTCACTTTTATGATAAGAAGGTGTTTTATTTTTGTTATTCCTATTATATGATGTCATGTATGGTGGAAGCATTACTTATAAACTTTCAAAGAAAAAGATATATTAGTTGTTTTACACTCAAATGTAGAAACTTTTACTTGAATTGTGCGGGAAAAAAATGCCTAATTGTTCACTTTTAATGTTAATCATTAGAATTTAAATTTTAGCCTAAGGGGGAAAAATTCAAGTAGTAATAGATTATAAATCGTAAATTTTATTTATATTTTTTATAATTTTATGAGTAATTTTGTGTTAGATATGTACATCTTTCGGCCTAATATGAAAATTGAAATTTATTTTTGTGATGTGTTAACTACATGAAGATATAATATAATTTATAAAGAGAGTAAATCATTAGCATATTAATCTCTGTACCCAAAAGTAAAGATTAATGATGCATTATATTACTCTATAACTTATTTATGACTTATTCAAAAAAAAAAAGCCTTTAGAACTTACTTCGCATAGTGAACTATCTCCGGATACGGAGAGGAGATACCCACTTTTTTATGGTACTATGTTTAGCTATTCATTTAATAAACTTTAGATTTAAATAAAATTATCTCAATATTTTTATGTATCCAAACATCGGTGGGAGCTATTGTTTATTCACTGTTTTTGCACATGAAGTGTGTACATTAGATAAATATAAAAATTATATTGTGAGCTAAATTAAATAGTCATGAGTTTTTTTTTTTTTTTTTCCCTGAAAAGAAAGTCATGAGCTCTTATATTATATGTAGATATTTATTTATTTGAGCTCTTTAAAGTGTTTTTTTTAATAATTATGTTGTTTAATTTTTTTCATGAATGTTTGGGAGAAAAATTAAGAAAGTAAATTGTTCAATCCCTTTGAAAGTTTGGTACTAATAATTTGTTGAAAAGGTTTAACTCAATATTATATAGCGATTGGGATTTGGACAAATAAAGGCTTGTAATTTTATTGTTATTTTATGCACATCGTTTGAATTATCATGAATAAGAATAACATTATTTTGGACTAGTTTATCGTTCATTTGGCTGCTATTAATGTGATACATGAAATAAGCATATGTTTTATGGCATACAACCACCATGGATCATTTTAGTGACTTAGTTGCATAAATATATTAACATTTGAGACCATTTATTAATTATTCATACGTAAATATAATTGCTCATATTTATCTAAGTGGGAGAATGTTAGAAGTGTGACTTTCATGATCACATATAGTGTAAACATATAATATTTATCCCCATGAGTTATGGAAATGAAGAGGAGTTTGTTTTTCTTTTTTTTTTTAAATGTCAATAAGACTTAGAGGTTACAATTCTAATATCCATTTTATGATCACTTTCTACACTATCTCCATGTTTATATATGGAGTTTATGGGATATTGTATTATGTAAATTACATGAGTTGCAAAGGCAGAATGAAGAATTCTTAATCTAATAAACAATGTTGTGAAGGTTATTTAATGTCTATAAATAAAGTTCTTCGTGCTCTATCTCAATCCACTCACCTATCTACTATCTATAATTGTATGTGTTACCACGGTACACTGACATAATGTCAAGAGAATTAGGAGAGAGAACATCATATGGCTCACACCCTTGTCATAGGGAATTTGACTCAAGAAATATTTAATACAAGTAATGTTTTATATTTTTTGTGTTTATGGAGTATAACTGTAGATGATTTAATTTCCACTTATTGTATTACTGTTTTAATATAATTATGTTATTCAACGCTAGGGGCACGAATAAGACAAACTATATATATATATGATTGGAAGTGTATTTAAAATTCAAAAAATAATGAAGTATAAGTTGATAATATTATAAAATGAAGCTGGTGCAAAGGAAGATTTTGGAATCATTATTATGAGGCAAATCTCCATCGCTGCAAGCTGCAGATTCAGGGGAAGAAGAAAGAGCAATCGCAAAAGAGAGAAACAAAAAGGATAAAGGAAAGACAAGTGAGAGGTCTAAACTGGATGATAACTTCGATTTGTTCATTTTCTTTGGAGACAATGAGATGAAATGTCAAAGTACAAACATTAAAATCTTGTCGACAGGAACTTAATCAGAAGTTATTGTTGATAATGAGGGAGGGGTCCATTTGCTTTCATAATTACGAAGATGCAAACGGGAATTGCATTTCTTCATAGTCTTTCTTACCTTCTTGTCAACGATATTTTTTTTTTCTCAAAATTGAAAAGACTCCATTAACAAAAATTAAAATAAATATTGCCCCTTTCTGTTTCAAAATTCTAGTTCCCTTGTAAAATATTTTTTAGAGTATGGCTGTAACATAAATTAATATTAATAAAATATATCATATATACTTAGTTTAAAGTTTAATATTCACAAATCTAAAATGGTAAGAAAATTTGTTGAAGCCTAAAAATATTAATATCTTAAAATGAAAAATTAATTTATATTAACATGTTTTTAAGACACGAATCAAAAAATCTTATTTACAAAAAAGTATATACACCAATTGCATAATTGCATGTTTGCCAAGATCAATCAGACAAATAAGAAAAGCAAAGGTTGGTGACAAAATTTCCACTCAAGATCATCTAATCATACGCTTTTTAATATGTTTTTAAATACAATTCCTTTAATAACAATTTATTCTCTAATTTACATTAAAATTTAAATTTATTCATTTTAAATGTATTAGTCGATCTTGAAACAAAATTTCTACCATCAATAACATTGATCTTAAAGCAAAATTTCTACAATCACGAACATGGACTTTGACTTACAGCTGATAAGTGTACTGTACTACATACGGTTTTTTTTTTTTTTTTTTAACAATATATAGAATTTTCCTAATTCTAAAACAATATTAACCCTGTTTTAAATACATATATATGACCTTTTGCATTTTGCATAAATGTCAATATTGTTGAAGAAAATGAGAAAATATTTTCCTACTATACCATTAACTAATTTAATTTATATTGTATAAGCTGCCTCAATGATTATAGGTGACAACCATTGTGGAAGTAAGTGGTTCTTAGTGTTTACAATAAATAAGTGGTTCAGATAAAATGAGGGAGGAAGATAATTAGCCAAATTTTGGAATTTTCAGCCACCTTTTGTATCCCAATAATCTGCCATCATACATTAATGTAGCCATAAAAATAAAATAATAATAAAAAAAGGGACCCATATGCAACTCAAAAATTTATAACGATAGCTCGAAAATTTTCAAAAAATTCATTTTCACCTAAACACTTTCTCTCTCTACCTACTTTCTCTCTACCTCTCTCTAGACTACAAACTTCAATATCAGATTTTGAAAGATCCGACCGTCGAAATTGGAAAAAAAAAAAGGTTAGTTCTTCAATCTATTCTCTTTTATTTACAATGTTACCGTTTTAGATCGTTGAAATATCTGTTAAAAAAGAAAAAAATCGAATTTTTTTTTTAAAAAAAAAATCTGCTCGAAAATGGGCACTTTCTGCCGTTACCGGCGAAAGTGCCGAGTACTTTCGTCGCCAGTGACCGGAAGTACTCCGGCACTTTCGCCAGCGACGTGCAAAAGTGAAAATTTTTTTTTTATTTTTTTATTTTTACAGTTTCGTCCGTTATCGGCGAAAGTGCCGGAGTTCTTCGCCGGCGGTGAACGAAAGAACTCCGGCACTTTCGCCGGCGACGTAGGAAAGTGTCTTTTTTAAAATTTTTTAAAAATATTTAAATGTTTTAATTTTTTGTTCACCATAGTATATTTGATTATTTAATTAATTTTGTATGTGTAGAATGGATCCTTTTAAAGAATCTCTGCAAGAAAATATTAGTTTTGAGGTAAGAAATCGAAATTTTTTTCACATTTTTCGGCACACTTTCGCCCAGTGACTTTTGCTCAATCTGGGCGAAAGTGTGCCCGAAAATGTAAAAAAAAATATATTTTTTTGTGTTTTTTGTTTTTTTAGGTTTTTCTTTTTGTAATATTAACTTTTCATTATACATTAACAGGGTGATGAAGATCCAAATACCTTTGAAGAATTTCTAGATCCGGAAGAATATATCGATCTTGGACATTTATTTACAACGGACCGAATATTTAGTTCGAAAGATGAGTTGATGGAGTGGGCAAAATAGATTGCAATGAATGCGAAGACATTTTTAATCATAACTCGGTATCAGAGAGCCAGAATATTTGACCGTCGACCGTATGTCACATTGGCTTGCGAAAGTGGAGGTTCAATAAGAAAATATAAAAAAACCAATAGTCGACGATGAGGAAGAAGAAATACCGAAAAAAAACCGTGGACCGTATGGGACGAAAAAATGTAGTTGTCCATTTAAGCTAAAGGGAGAGCAAAAGGCAACAAGTGGAAATTGGCAATTGTTCGTACACAACAGAAGGCACAACTATAAAATATCTGTTTACAGTCACGGTCATGCTCAGTCTGCAGGACTTACGGAGGAGCAGTTGCAACAGACCGAGCAATTCAGGAAGAGTCATGTTCCACCGCGCAATATATTACGATTTTTTCGAGAACAAGATGTTGGTTTTGCAGTTAGGTAAGTTATAAGGGAATTATTAGATTATTTTTAATACTTTATTTAAATATTTTAGAGTTGTTTTTATTCCATTAATAAATATAAAATTTTGATGTATGTAGTTCCCAGAAAATTTACAATGTCGCTGCCAAGATTAAGAGAGACCAAATGCAGGGAAGAAATATGGTAGAGGAAGTTCTCTGCTTAAGTGCAGAAAGGGGCTACACCGTTTTCTATAGAAATGGTGAAGACAGCAACGTACTCAGTGATATTGTCGTTGCACACCCGACATCGATTGCAATGATTAGAACGTGGCCATATGTGCTAATAATGGATACGGCGTACAAAACGAACAAGTAAGTACTATAGTGGATTAATTGTATTATTAGATATCTTTATTAATTTATTCGCACAAACATTTAAATTTTTTTTTTAGTAAATAGTTAATAATATTTTTAAGTCCGTGAAAAATGATTAGTGAATGTTAATAATTAAATTTATCGTTTATTTTTTAAGGTACAACATGCCACTATTTGAATGTGTAGGGTTGACTCCAACAGGCAAGTTCACAGTGGCAACAGCTTTTATGTGCCGCGAACAGGCAACAACATACAGATGGGTTCTTCAACAAATCAAGCACTTATATTTTACATCTGCTATGTCGAATGGTCAGGGTTCGGCTATCAATGAAGGAGAGCCTATAGTTGTTCTTACGGATAGGGAAAGTGGACTAATGCGGGTGATCGATGATGTGTTTAGCAATTCTCATCATATGTTATGTAGAAGACACATCGATCAGAATGTATTGGCAAAGTTGACTGAGATGGTGAAAGATGAAGAGGTGGCTCAACGGCTCGTGAATGGCTCTTGGAGGAAATTAATTAATGAACTTGATGAGGTGGAATATCAAAGAAAGTTGGAAGTGTTAAAGACTAGGTGGCGAACCAGGACCGACTTTCTACATTACCTGTTCAGCACATGGTTGAATCTATTTGCACAAAAATTTTGTAGGGTTTGGACCTCTCAAGTGTTGCATTTTGGGTGGAGACAACGAACCGTGCTGAGAGTGAACATTCAGTGTTGAAGCTGTGGCTATCAACGTGTTATGGTGATTTGGACACCGTATTTTTGAATATCGACTCTCTCATCCAATCTCAAGTCACAGAAATTAAATACTCTTTGGAAATTTTAAGACTTAAATAGAAATATGGTGCCAAGAGTAATCCCATCTTGAAGAATTTATGTAATAAAATTAGTCATTTTTGGGATTGAAGAAGATAATGGATGATTTAAAGAAGGCATGTCAAATGGTAGAAGAACCAGACAGTAATTGTCTGCATTATTTAAGGAAGTTGCATGATCTACCTTGTGCATATGAACTTGTTAATCGGTGCCAACATTTAATGCCAATCCAAGAGGAAGATGTTGTTATCTTTTAGAGAAAACTAAAAATTAGTTATGATATTCCTGAAGAACACCATAGAGATATGGAATCAGAAATGCGTGATCTCACTTCACTGTTACAGGAAATTAGTACTGGTCTAATTTCTAATGTAAGGAAAGTTAGGCGACTCATCAAAGGTGTTATACATCCGGTGTTGTCTGATGATCCTTGTCAGCCGTTGTCAACCCTCCCAGAGACCGCAGTCGCGATGGGACGACGGAAGACGAATTCCACCAAAAGGGATAAGTGTCACTAGGAATACGTCTCCATTGCACATAGGAAGATAGGAAAGTCCAGCGGTTCAGGTTCTGGGTCTGGTAGCGATTCAGGTTCCGGGTCTAATCCTAGTCCTCGTGGAAGAGGTAGACCGCCTCGTGGAAGAGGTAGACCGCCTCGTGGCGGTAGGAGTAGGGGCAGAGGACGTAGCAGTGGTAGGTCGAGTTTATCAACCATTGTAAGTCCTGATTCACCGCCAGTGCCATTCCTTTTCAAAAATGCATTTCCCGAGTTTACGTATCAATTTATACAAAACTGGAAGAACGTTGTTGGAGATGGTAATTGTGGTTTCAGGGTTGTATCAAATTTCTTGTTCGGAGACCAAAATCATTGGGTTAAAATTCGTAGAAGAATGAGCTATGATTTACGGCACCATATGCACGTATATGAGCAATTGTTTGGCTCAGTTGAACGTGTGACAAAGTTGATAATGCAGACAAATTGAGAAGAGGGTTCGGCGCCACAGGAGTATTGGATGAATACACCTGATCACCTTTATGTCATTGCTAACACATTCAATCTATGCATGGTATTTCTTGCACGGTCACAGTCAACCACTGTCTTGCCTCTTGTTTCTAACATGGATGGGCCTTCGAGAACGATATTCGTCAGACTCATAGAGGAATTGCAGCATTTTATACAGGTATTTATTAGTGATAACTTTTTATTATTAATATTAATTGAATTATTGCAGACTCATATTTTATTAATTGTATGTATTAATATATTTTTTTCTTCTCGTTACAGTTGGTAGATAGATGGCCTTTGCCCCCATTACATGTGCAATGGGACTATCATCGAGATATACGAGTTAGTGGATGGGCGGCCCCATATTGCGATTGGATGACAGATTGGGTTACAAGACACAGTGAAATGTATCCGCCACAGAGATATTTTATGTAATAATATTGCAATTTGTAATTTATAACGTAGTTTATTTTTTAAAAGTGTTAATAATATTTCGTAAATTTGTAGTTCAGAATTTTTTTTATTTAAACCTTTCATTTAATTATATTACTATGAAATAATAAACCAGTCCATGCATGCACGAGGGAATAAATATAATGAATATGACAAAAACTCAGTAATACACAACCAACAAAAATTTAAAAAAAAAACAAAATATAATAAATAAGTATACGAATACATAAAGATTTACTAAAGAGCTTTGTAATGAACCTTTAGTAAATCTCGAACCCTACGTCGAAACTCATCATCTGCAATATCCTGTTTGTGACACTCACGTGCAATCATATCTAAAAGTGCCTGTGGTGGCATGGCAGGAGCTACCGGGACATTTTAGCCACTGAGAATATTCCCGGGATTCTAAATCCTCGGGTGAGTGCGGGGGAGGTACGAGTCCAAATAATCATCGGTACATGAACTCATTGGAATGGCTGGGACACTAGTCCATATCTCTGTCAGTAAGTGCGAAAGTGCCTCGAGCTAGAGTGCCTCCACGAAAGTATTCCTTAAGACATACATCCTGTTGTTCGGCGGTCGGCGTGCCTCCCGATGTTGGATGGGGTGGACGGGAATACAATGTCTAAAACCGAACTGCCGTAGAACCCGGTCAGGAATGTACCACTCCACGCAGTCAAAATATGCAATGAAGTCGTGCCATGTTGAAACCCAACAATCACAAAAATCGTGAGTCTTATACGGCATCCACTGAACCTCATCAGCTGTCATGATATCCAGCCTCAAGCGAATATCCAGCAGTTTACTCTCACTCTTATAACCGATTTGCGAAAATATCTGCATGTAGGAATTATCCTTCGGGAGAATTTCTAAACGGGGGAGCGAACATGGGAAAATACAAATATATCCACGCCTAAAATATAAAACATAAATTCAATAAAAATATAAAAAAAGAAATATAAATGAAATATTAAATAAATAAACCCTAAACCGTTTAAATATAAAAAATGACATAATTAACATTAATTTTAAAACACTTACCTCTAATAGTGACCAGCAACCTGCAAGCTCCATCGCATCAGCCCTGGAAGTCTGACCCAGATTCTGTTATAGAACTGCAAGACAGGCAGCACCCCATGCGAACCTCCCAACACGACTCACATCCCGCAGAAGTGGCCACAGTCTCGCGGGTACAATGTTGACACTCTTATCACTGAAGAGTGAGCTACCCAAAATGTACTGTAGGTAACATGCAGCTCTGACCTGATGTGACTGTGAGGTCTGTCTGCTTGTAGCAACGGCGTGAAGTTCCAGTGCATTAAACTCTAAACCCCTAGTTAGACCTAAACCCAGATCCTGCTGAACAGCCCGTATCAACTGCTCCCTTGATAATCTGTGATTCACTACCGTACCATAACCAGGCACCCCAACAATAAGCTCTACATCGTGCAGTGTAACAGCCATCTCACCCCAGGGCATGGGGAAGCTGTTCGTGTCGGGCTGCCACCGCTCAACAAATGCCGGCAACAATGCAGCATTGGCGTGCTGAAACATGCACGATCGTAGGTGCGTCAGACTGGACCCGGATGCCAGAGGCCCAGCCTGCGAATCGGTAAGCTCCCAACCAATGAGAGCCATATAATGAGTTCGGCACTTCAATAAACCACGTTCCTGAAGATAAAACAGATAAATTTATACAGTTATATAATAACATATTTATTCCATTATTACTTTTTCTATTTATCATAATCAATAATATTTGACAGATTAAAGAATAATAACAATAATAACAACATGTCAATTTAACATAAAGATAAATACCTGTTCACACCATATCCGACCCGCAACATGTCCACTGTATAATGGGATGAGCTCTGGGTCAACAGGACCTCCCTCTGCTGCCTCTGTCTGCTCCCAATCGAAAGGCTTCACTTTCTTCCTCTTCTACGTCGGTGCCGGAACATCACGAACCACGTTGGGTCTTTTGTTACGAGACCCTGCAAACTTATTCATCACCGACATAAGGCTGCCGGTCAAACCCTTCCCTTTCCCGTGATGAGGATGCCCATCCGATCCACTAGTTGGTGCCACAGGTGCAACATATACGGGCTGCTCCTCATCTCAATCATCATCATCATCGTCATCGTGATCATCATCACCACCGTCACCATCACCATCACCACCATCATCATCACCTCTCTCATCTGCTTCTCCCTGAATATATAGGGATCGGACTCTTTCTTGCCCCTCCCCAAAAACTATATCACCCTCAGAAACCCTATCTGCAAGCCCAGGTACATAATGATCAGAAGATGAAACACCATACTCAGCATGAGAATACCCGTGTGTGCTGTAAAAAGAATCCTGACGGGCGGCTCCAAACATCTAATAAAAAAACTCAACCCCTATCTGCCTCGTCTAAGACCCATCGTACAATATAGGCTCCTGGAAGGTAGATCTATACGGTATGCGATGTGGCACAACAGTAGGAGCCCTGTAGGTATGGATCATACACTGTGTCTGTGTAGTGTGAAGGTGGATGTGCATATCCATATGGCTCATAGGGCACAAGTATGTGTGACAGATGGGGATGAAGGGGAGGTCGAGATCTAAAAGGTACAGCAGGTGCTTGGGTAGAAGACCCGGCTTCACCTGTACCATGATGGAAACCAGGTGCAAGAGGGGTAGGAGTAACAAGGATGTCAGAAGTACTATGTCGCCCCCTCACACCTCTAGACGAAACTGTCACAGGGCGCCCCTCAACTCGACCTGTCCTGTCCGTGACAGGACCAAGATCAACATCTCCTCTACGGCCGCTAGGTCGAACCATCTATTAGTTATTCAAACTCGTTAATACTTGTTTATCATATATTTCATTATTTACTTTATCGATTATTATTTCATCTTAAGAATAACAATGATTTCAAATTAAAATACAAATAGTTTAGCAATTACATTACACATTTTCTTATTAAACACATAATCATAAGCAAACAATTTTAAGCTAGTTACATTACTCTAAGTGGACAAAATTAAATAACATTATCAGAGATATTTATTATTACTTTATTGTTCACTTTATCGATTCTTATTTTATCTTAAGAATTGTCGGTATCTATTATTTTACGGGCCACTATTTCTTTCGTTCAATTATTATTCATCACTAATATTCTTCTTTAGTAATAGTTATTAATTTATAAATTATAAAATCTTAGAATTATATCCTAAAACTAAGGCCAAGAATAACAATGATTTCAAATTAAAATACAAATAGTTTAGCAATTATATTACACATTTTCTTATTAAACACATAATCATAAAGCAAACAATTGTAAGCTATTTATATTACTCTAAGTGCACAAAATTAAATAACATTATCAGAGATATTTACTATTACTTTATTGTTCACTTTATCGATTTTTTCCTATTTCATTTCCGTTATTTTTTTCATTTTATAATGTTCACAAATCCATAATCCTATTAACAATTAAAAATTATCACATAAATATGTTAAACAACTAGTCACACACATTTTACATATACAAAATTAATTAAATAATCAAATATATTATGAACAAAAAATTAAAACATTTAAATATTTAAAAAAAATTTAAAAATTTTAAAAAAGAAATTTTGCACGTCACCGGCGAAAGTGCCGGAGTGCTTCCGGTCACCGGCGCCGAAAGAACTCCGGCACTTTCATCGGTAACAGACGAAAATGTTTTAAAAAATTTTAAAAAAAATTTGCACAATCGCACGTCACCAGCAAAAGTGCCGGAGTACTTCCGGTTACCGGCACTGAAAGAACTCTGGCACTTTTGCCAGTAACTGACGAAAATGTTTAAAAAAATAAAAAAATTTTTTTTTGCACTTTCACACGTCGCCGGCGAAAGTTCCGGTCACCGGCGCCGAAAGAACTCCGGCCCTTTCGCCGGTACGAAAGTGCACATTTTCGGCCAATTTTTTTTTTTTAAAAAAATTGATTTTTTCCTTTTTTAACAAATATTTCAACGATCTAAAATGGTAACATTGTAAATAAAAGAGAATATATTGAAGAACTAACTTTTTTTTTCAATTTGGACGGTCGGATCTTCCAAGTTTTGAGATTGAAGTTTGTAGTCCTAGAGAGTGTTTAGGTGAAGAGAGAGAAAGTGTTTAGTTGAAAATGAATTTTTTGAAATTTTTCGAATTATCCTTATAGATTCCCGAGTTGCCTTTATCGGCCCCCTAAAAAGGCAACTCGGGATTGTTTGATTATCTTGTTCTTCTGGTGGATCATCCTGAAACCTAGCTTCTGTGAGAATAAGGTCTTGGTACTTATTTAATGAAATTGAATTCTAAAAGATGAATTTTCTTTTTTTCCTTTGGAAGGAAAAGGAAAACTTTATTCTGAATCTACTTGAAAAGCAATAGAGATACAAAAAGGCACTATCTCCATCCATACATTAGAGAGGTAAATTGAAATGGTCTTGGCAGCTAAAGAATGTGCCGATACATTGTTACTACATTGTACAAAAGATAAAGAAATATTCAGTCTATCAATCAAGGAAAAACCTACCTATGTATATGACCTAAAGAACTGAGGGCTCCCAATCAAGACTTAAACTCATCAATGACCCCTTTACAATTACTTTCAACAGTAAAACCTACATAACCGAATCTCTTCGCTAATCCAAAACCCTCCCGAATGGCCACACTCTATGAATGCTCCGGCGAAGGTGAGTGCATCAGTTGTCTCGTAAAAGATATTCGGACCTACCCCTGATGATCTCAAATAAGGCCTCCAATACCAGCACTATGCTTATTCTAAGCAGCATCCACGTTAAGCTTGAGGTTCCCCAAAACTAGAGGCATCCATCAGAAGGATGCATACCACTATCACCCCGAAGACTGCCAACTAGACCTAGGAGGTTCCAGCCTTACCAAAGGTGCATTTAAAATGGCCTTCCCTTTGTCATTTTGCGGAAGAACCGAAGGATTGGTGGAAGATGCACTAGTCTGTCTATCTCCTATTGGCTAGTGCAATCGAAGATATTCTTCCCAAAGCCCCAAAGCCTGCAGAATAATACGGGATAAACTGTAAGGATTTGCTGGAATTTCAAATATTCCTGCCATTCCAAATGCACCACAGGAGGTAGGCAAACCGAAAACTGTCTGCAGTCGGCCATTTCAGCACTTGCTCAAAGATAATTGTACCGAAAATCATGCAACATGCCCAGCAAATGTTAGAACAGCGGCAGCAACCATGTCTTCTCTGATAGGCGTCATTGAAAAAAAAACATATTCAATGTCCTCCTCACAATCCGAACATACAGGGCAGGTGGCCTGAATAAAAGGCATCCTTCAGTAAATATTCTTGCGAGTAGGGAGGATATTATTATACAGTCTCCAAGAAAAGGCCTCACTTTTGGTTTGATACACAGTCCCCAAAATTTACTCTAAAATTGTGTCAGTACCGATGATGAAGAACAACCCCTACGCTCAGAACTAGTTTTGGTCTGCTAAACCAGTCTATAGGCCGAACGTACAGGAAACTCACTAGACCAGTTATAGGCCCAGATTTGCTCATCCTGGGGTCAATCATCACGTAATAACACCTTGAGTATCGCTTCTGCCTCATATGAATTAAAATGCTACTGAATGGCTTCATGTTTCCATAACCCTCCCTCAAAATCTATGAGATGAGAAACTGTCAAGCTATGGTCAAAAGCTGATAAGTTAGCTAGAGGAGTGGTATAAATCTCCTTATGCTTGAATGAGAACCAATTTGCTCCCAAGAATCAACTTTCTATAAGAGGCTCCTTTGAACTCAAGTGATGAGAAAATTGGTACTCTAACAACAAAATGCAGCAAAATTTGAACAAAGAAAACAAGGAAAAACAAAGAAACCTTCTTATACTTGGGGGAACATCAATAAGGCTTAAGGAAGCCTTACCTATTCTCCACACACTCAAGAAACACATAATTTTCCAAGCAATACCAACTATAGAATTTGGCACCTCAAGAAAGAAAGAGGATTTGGTATTAGGCAAGGAACTCTTGAATTGAATTCAAGAGTTGATTGACTAGATTATACAATAGAAAAGATTTCCTTACTTTACAATGGAAGTGGAAGAAAACTCCCTAAGAACCCTAGGTGCAACTCTCTCTATTTTACTTCATGTCTAACTTATCCAAAATGACTGCAATAATACATATATATAAGGTTCCAAATCATTAACTCCCGACTCTAATGGTAATCTTGATTAAGAGAAGTTGATGGACACTTAGGCCACTTAATTACAAGTCTAAATAAATTTAACAATAAAATGATGGGTCAAAGGAGTTAAAATCCATCAATATTTTCAGCTTCCCGGGACCTATCGACGATGGTAGGCCTCAACCTACCATCGACGGTAGGTTAGATTCTCAAACAATTTTTGGACTAGAACCCTATCGACGATGGTATGGTGGACCTACCGTCGGCAGCAGGTCGTGGGCCACTTTTATTTGCCTTTTACAGCTTCAAACTCTTCCAAACTTATTTTTTTGTGTTTCCTCTTTTATCTTCCTTGCCCTCGACCTTGTAACCGGTCCTTGGAAGACCATAACCGATCCTTGGAAGCTCTCCATGTTCTCATGCTTATCCCAAGTCATATGGAAGAGATAGTTTAAAGCCATGGGGAGTAGTAAGCCACTTATCCTCCCAAACTCTAATCGTACGCCCATTTCCAATCCATCATCGCATTCCTTACAAAAGATGGTGACGGACTGCAAGAATACTTCTCTAAACATAGAAGGGACGTTGACAGAGAGATGTTGAGGAAAGGTCATCCAACGTATAGTACTTTGACTGCATTAGTCGAGATAACAAAGAGAAAGGATTCTTCATAATTCTCTAACCCTGTTTACAGAGTAGGGCTAGATTAAAAGACTCTAGGTCCTGGAACTCTAATCCTTCTTTATTCTTTGGTTGGCGAAGATCCTCCCAAATTTTCCAACAAATCTTCCTATGCTTATCATCTCCCCCCCTCCTCCCCCAACTGAAAATTGCGAATAAGGCCTGTTATGGAACATGTGATAGATGATGGGAGAAGAAAAACTAACATGGCATATGTCAGAATAGCCTGCACAACCGACTTGATCAACAACTCTTTCACAACTTGAGATAAGGCCTTCTCTTTCAAGCTATTCAGCTTTTTCCAAACTCTGTCATGAAGATAGCTAAAGATCTCCTCATTTGATATGCGTGTCATGAAGGGGAGGCCCAAGTACTTGTTATTTCCCCTTCCATTCGGGATCTGAAGAAAAGAACAGATTTCCTATCGCAAAGCATCCGGGGCCCCTTTACACAGAAATAAGCTTGACTTGTCACAATTGATAGTTTGGCCAGAGAAGTCCTTACAAGTGGTAAAAATTTCCTTGAGCTTTGCCACCTGCAACATATGTACCCATGCAAAAGGCAACGAATCATATGCAAAGAGGAGGTGAGATATTGATGTCCCAGCACTGAAACCAAACCCTTAAGAAACCGAGATTCTATTGTTGTACGTAAAATGCCCGAAAACCCCTCCAAACACAGGCTGAAGAGATAGGATGAGAGCGGATCCCCCTGCCAAATACCTCAGGAAGGTGTGAAATGCGTATTAGGAACTCTATTAAGGAGAACCAAGTAGGAAATAGTAGTGATACAACTTATGATAAGGCACTGAAAATGGCCAGGAATGGTTGGAGTTCTATATTTTTTCTGAAATTTGAATATTGAAAATGAAAAAATTTATATTAGAATTTTAAATATTAAATATAAAAAAATAGAGTTTGAATATAAATTTTGAATTAGTTAACTAATAACTTGTTATTATTTGTTTCTAAAGTTTAAAATGTAAATTTATATTACTTTTTTGTTTTTCTCAAAATTTGTAAAGAAATTTTACTCGACATTTTTAATATTACTTTTCGAAATATCACATCAACAAAAAAGAATTTTGAATATTTTCTATTATCGGATAATAAGCATCATTTTTATACTGCATACAAGAATATAAAATTAAAGGTTTATTTGTTATGAAATTAATTATATATGTGGATGTCCTTACGAGATATAATAGAAGATCTGGGAGAAACATAAAGTCTATCTCTTGAAGATATAGAAATCTTGAAGAGATAGAATCTAATGAAGAGATAATAATAGAGTTTTAATCTTATCTTAGATATGATTACATATGACAAAATCTATCTCTCTATTTCATCTATACTTTTTGTACCCTTAAGCGCTATAAATAGGGTCCTAAGCCTTTAATTGTAATCACACATACAGAAAAGCAATAAAAGTCCTCTACTTTTCTCTTCTCTGTCGCTTTTCTTCTCCATCTATTTATTCTTTATATTTCTATTCTCTATTTATTTATATTTTATATTTTATATCGATTTTTTTATTGTCACTTCGCGGACCCATAGGCACGAGAATGCGACTCATGAGTCTGGCAATACTTAGAGGCCCTCCTTGGAAACCGTCTTCGCTATATCAAAATGTTTCTTCTAGAGATGGAAGAATGGAAGATCCAAATCCCTTGAATACCAATCTTAGTAAACTTAAAGCATCAACAACTTGCAATGAAAAAAATGTGGAAAAATTTCTTGGCCATTTTTACAACTTACGAGATATAATCCATTTTTACAACAAGTTGGCCTTCCAAAAGAGCTAGTAAATACTTACGGTGTCAAATAACTTTTTAATGTTCTTACCACTTGAGCTAAAAGGAGAAAGTCAAATTCTGTTAAGATATTTAAGCAAGTGGCACAAGCAATGTAACAGAAGATGAAAAAACCAAGGGAGCTACGCACCCCTGAGAATCAAGGGTGTCAAAATACTGACATTGTTAACAATGATCAGCAGGTACTGAGAGCACACTTGATAACTCTTAAAATATCTAACAAACCAATTAGTTTAGCATCACTATAAGCTCACCTTCGATCTCAAAAAATCCCAAGGATATTTCTTTAATCTTCAAGGCAAAGAGGTCTGATGGAAAGAAAGGGACTATTGACCATAGTTCTGAAGGCTAGTAGTCAACTATTTTTCTTTAGCTGCTGCGAGAAACTTATCTGATACAATGTTGTATAAAAATGGTCAGATGATGGTGGATTATTTCTATATCAAAAATGTGAATTCATTACCATATCTTGTGTATGGTTTTGTTACTTTTGTAACGGTAAACAAAATAATGATAATGGTAATATTTAAAGTGAAAAGTAGTCTTTTTTGTACTGGGAAACAAACATGTATTTTTTAACTTACATCTATTTGTGTCTTTGTTTCCTTGGTTAGAAAACTAATATATTCATCTTGTAATGTTTTGGTTCTTATATATGGTCTGAAAAGTATTCTCGAGATTGCAGACAGAAGAGTTTCTATGGGTTCTAAAAGAAAAGAAAAGAGTGGTTTGATTGGTGTGTGTATTTGTTTTGGTGTGTCTGTGTCGCATGCGTATGTCTTGAGGTAATGGAATTTACACAAACTTTGTGTTTGACTTTATAGTTTATAAGAAGCTTTAACTTTAAGAAAAAGTTTTCAAGCAAACGCAAGTGAAAGTGTGTAAGCACTTGAAGGCAAACCAAGAAAAAGCAACACTAACCCTTCCCTGAGACAAGCGGTGAAGAAGCCAATGTTAATGGCATGGTTAGGGTAGAACTGACTAAGAATGTTGTTGAACTAGTTTCTTCTAGAGATAAAGAAATGGAAGATCTAAATGACTTGAGTATTAAGCTTAGTGAATTGAAAGGACCAGCAGCTTGCACAGAAAAGAGTGTGGAAAAGTTTCTAGTGCATTCACAAGAAGCTATAGTATTATAACAAGATGGCTTTCCAAATAAGAGCTAGCAAATGTTAATGGTGTCAAAACACTTCCTCATGTTCCTGCCACTAGAGCTGAAAGGAGAAAAAGAGGTTTTGTTAAGATATTTTTAAGCTAGCGACACCAACAACAGTAACAGAGGATGCAAAAAATGAAGCAGCTAACAAATGTTCTTGTGGATCACTGAGAATCAAGGGTGTTAAAATTCTTACATTGTTCGCAATTATTGGCGAGTAATGAGAGCATATGTGGTGAATTGGAAATTATCTCTCCAATCACTAAGATCATCACTATAAGCTATTTGCCATCGATTGCAAACAACCCAAAGGATATTTTTATAATGTTAAAGGCAAAGAGGTCAAATGAAAGCATGCCCATTATTGTTAATCAGTTGCTACGAGAAACTTTTCTGATATAATGTTGTACAAGAAATGGTCTAATGATGGTAAATGGCTTTCTAAATCAAATGTAAATTGATTTCCGTTTCTAGTGTATGGTTTTGTAAATTTTGTAGGGGTAAATAAATAGTAATAATGGTTGTATTTAAAGGGAAATGTTGTCCTTTTTTCAAAATGAAAAAAGAACTTGTACATTAACTTGTATCTATCTTTGTCTTGGTTTCCTTCGTTGGCAAATTGATATATTCATCTTGTCAAGATTTTGTTCTTATGTGTAGTCTTAAAAGTCTTCTCAAGGTTCCAACTAGAAGATTTTGTATAGGATCTAAAAGGAAAGAAAAGAGTGGGTTGGTTGGTACATGTGTGTGTGTGAGTGGCATTATTGTGCGGATGCGTGTTTGTGTGTCTTAAGGATGCACTTGAATTTACACCAAGTCCCTTAGCGCATATTCTCTTTCAATCAACAAAATGAGAAATGGGAGAGAGTTATCTCCAGTCACCAACATTGGCATAAAAAAAAAAGTAGGAATGGATAAATAACACATAAATCGAGGGCTATGCGGATCCTCAGACATTTTGCTAGAAAAGAGAAATCCGTTTTAGCTATGCGGGAAATGGGCAGATACTTGGAAAGCACGGATCGTAGCATATGTTTTGCGAGCAACCAAGTACTTCTCTTGAAATTACTATGGGACTTGAAGATCTACCACTACTACGATATATCCAACATATGCTTGGTGGAAGTATTAAAATGCGAGCAGCATACGTTGAGCCAGCTTTGCCAGATCGGACCACGTCGGTCACCTCACTGTACACTTTCTATATATCTGTCTGTTGATTCACAGCGGAGACTTTTGGAACAGCTGGAGTAAGAAGAAGAAATCTATAATAAAGCCACGAAGGTAAGGGTTCAAGGCCTAGCTATAGTACGTGCAGGAATATAAAGATACACGCGAAAAATTAAAATAAAAACATTTCCCTCCCTTACTTTCTCTCTCTAACACATATTCTCTCAAACATTCAACAATTTCAAACTAAAATCTGCTCAAATCCAATAGTTGAAACTTTAAAAAAAGGTCAGTATATTATTCTATATTCATTTATTTATAATTTCATCAGTTAAAAAATTTTTTAAAAAACACGATGAATCGAACTTGGGAGGGGTTGTAAAATTTTTTAGGAATTTTGGCCACGAAAATTTCAGCTACCCCCAACAAGTGTGACGTTGTATTTTTTAAGAATTATTAATGTTATTGAAAAACCGGGAGGGGTGGAGAGGGGGGTTAATAAGGATTTTCGCTAGTTTAAAAAGAACTTTTTGAATAATTTTTAAAATAATATTTGAGATTACATGGTGCAGTAACCTTCCGTAGGCATCAAGTTTATTGACATTTCTATCATAATGCCTCTTAAGAACATCTCCCTTTGTGAATGTTTCCTCAAATCTTCTTTTACTATATAAGTTAGGATCATAACACTTCTTGTTTTTGGTGTAAAATATGATGCCATCATCAAGTGTTTTTAAGATGTGGTTTAACAATCTATCATCAAATAAAATGTCTATGCCACCAACTCTAGAGAGTACCCATTGATGGGTTATGTTTCCATGCTTTTGAAATCTACACTTATGTAAGTTTCCATAGAATTCATATATCATCTTAGGGTAAAATAGTTCATTAACAGTGAGCAGGGGTCCCTAACCAATATCATTGAAAAGATTTTGAATGATTTCCATACCTTCTATGTCAGTCAAATCCACTCTGAGACCTGGAGCAATTTTCCTTCTCTTTCTTTTCCACTCTTTGAAATTTATATCTTCCTTGACAGAGATAAACCTCTCAGGAGCCCTCACTCCAGATGGCACTCTTTTCCCTTTTCCTATCCTTCATCTGCTGCTTCCTACTTCTTCAACATTTTCACCTCTTCCAACATTGGCATTCTTCACTTTCACCATTTTTGAAGTCTTTGAATGGTGGGTTTTTTTATAGAGGGATTTGAGAGAGAGAAAATCAAACGATTGAGACGGTTCAGAGAGAAAGAGTATCGATGATAGCTAGTGATTTTTGACAGAAAAGAGCAACGATTGTGAGGAATGAGAGAAACAGACATTTTGGCTTTCTAGAGAGAGAAGTTTCAGTGTTGTAGAGAGGGAAATGAGAGGGATTTATAGATTTTCTGATTTAAAAGCGCATACCCTGTCAAATAAATTGAGAAACGGTCGACCGGTTTTGAAAACGGTCATCCGATTTTTCTTTAACAAAAAATTCGGACGTTAGATTTTTTTTGGAGGCGTCCAATTTGATAGTCAGAAACTCTCAACATTTTTGTGAAGAAGAAATCTTGAAATTTTCAATGAAAACAGACGTCTGTATTTTTAACACCGGTCCGTTTTGTTCATTCGATTTTCTGAGCACAGCAACAACCAGCAGGTATATATTCCGCTTCGGCGGTCAATAAGGATACGTATGATTGCTTCTTGCTGTACCAAGACACTAAGCATCCCCCAAGAATTGACAATTTCCACTGTTACTCTTTTTTTCTACCTTACATTCGGCATAATCGGCATCGGTGTAAGTAATAAGATCAAAACAAGATTGTTTAGAGTACCATAATCCATAATCATCAGATGATACTAAATATCTCAAAATACATTTAACAGCTATTAAATGAGATTCTTTGGTTCAAGCTTGGATTCTAGTACATAAACACACAGCAAACATAATATCCAGCCTACTTGCCGTTAAATAAAGAAACTCCCAATCATACCTCTATACTATTTTTCATCTACCTTTTTACCTCTTTCGTCCTTATCAAACGTCAAAGATGAGCTCATTGGAGTTCCTATTCCTTTTGCACCACTCATTCCAAATCTCTTAAGAAGTTCCTTTGTGTACTTATCTTGATTTATGAAGATGTCTTCTTTGGTTTGTTTGATTTGGAGTGCAAGAAAGTAGGTCAATTTTCCCATCATGCTCATTTGAAACTCTTTTTTGCATTAGAGAGGCAAATTCTTCACAAAAACAAACATTAGTAGCCCCAAATATAATATCATCTATATAAATTTGGACAAGAAGAAGATCATTGTTACAAGAGGTTTTTGTAAAAAGGGTTGTGTCCACCACACCTCTTGAAAAATTGTTTGAAAGAAGAAAATCACATAATTTTTCAGACCAAGCTCTTGGAGCTTGTTTTAAACCATAGAGTGCTTTCGAAAGTTTGTAAACATAGTTTGCAAATTTTTCGTGTACAAAACCGGGAGGTTTTTCAGCATAAACTTCCTCCTCAATGTCACCATTTAAAAAGGCACTCTAAACATCAATTCGAAAAGCTTGAATCCTTTAAAACAAGCAAAAGCTAAAAACATTCATATGGATTCAAGTCTAGCAACCAGAGCAAAAGATTCATCAAAATCTATGCTCTCTTCTTGATTGAATCCTTAGGCAACAAATCTAGCTTTGCCTCAAATAACTTCTCCGACTTCATTTAGTTTATTTCTAAATACCCATTTTGTACCAATTATGGGGTGAACACAAGTTCTTGGGACCAAGTCCAAACTTTGTTTCTTTCAAATTGGTATAGGTCCTCTTGCATAGCAATAATCCAAAACTCATCACATAAGGCAGCATCTATAAATTTAGGCTCAATTTGAGATAATAAGGCAAAGTTGTCAATAAAGTACCTTCTTGTCCTTACCCCTTGTGATACATTACCAATGATTTCATCCTTGGAATGTCCCTTTGGATATATCACATCTTGAGGAAGATTTTGAACTTCTTGATCATTTTCTTGTTTCTCTTCAATCTCTTCTTCCTCCTTTGCATGTTTCTCCATCGCTTCAAGATGCAATGGTTGGTAGTTCAAAGAGTTATCTATGTCATCATCATCTTTCTTTTCAAAAATGTTAGATTCATCAAAGTTAACATGAATTGACTCTTCAACATGCAAAGTTCTTTTGTTGTAAATCTTATAAGCATTTTTGTTTGAAGAGTAACCTAAAAAAATTCCCTCATCAGATTTTCTATCAAACTTCCCAAGATTGCCCTTGTTGTTTAAGATAAAACATCTTCCAAAAACTTTGAAATATTCAATTGAGGGGCTTTTGTTAAAAATGAGTTCAAAAGAAGTTTTCTGTAAAAAAAAGTCTTAAGAGAACACGATTTATTATATAGTAAGCACATTAACGGCCTCGGCCCAAAAATATTTTGGTATGGAGCTTTTATAAAGCATTGATCTTGCCATTTCTTTTAAAGTTTGGTTTTTCCTATCCACAACACCATTTTGTTGTGGGGTTTTAGTGGTCGAAAAGCTATGTGTTATACTAAAATCATCACATAGTTTTGTAAAGTCATGATTGTTAAATTCTCTCCCATTATCACTTCCCATAGAGATCAATTTACATTCAATGGAGATTTGAACCTTTTTGAAAAGTTTGAAAAATTCTTGAAATGCCTCATTCTTTTGGCTTAAGAATAAAGTCCAAATAAATCTTGAGAAATCATCCACTATAGCAAAAGCATACCTCTTACCACCAAGACTAGTGGTCCTCATTGGTCCAAATAAATCCATATGAATGAGTTCTAAAGGTTTTGAAGTAGAAATTATTTTCTCTAGTTTAAAAGAAGTCTTAATTTGTTTTCTAAATTGCCAAGCATTACAAAGTTTAGTTTTCTCAAAATGTAGTTTTGGTAATCCTCTAACAAGTTATTTTGAAGAAAGTTGGTTTAGTCCAAATAGGACTTTCCCACAGGAGATTACAAAACAAGGATTTTACCTATCCGGGAAGATTTGAGCTACTACAAATTCATGCCAACATAGCCAAGCCTTCTATGCTACAAAAACGCATCATCATCATGAACCGAGAGACACTTTAAATTTTGAGTAATAAGATCTTCAAGATGAAAGATATAAACATTTCCAACTCTTTTTGCAACAAAAATAGTTTTGTTTTCATGCTTATCAAAGATAGAAGAGGAATCACTTTCAAAGACAACTTTGTACCCATTATCATACAATTGACTAATACTAAGCAAATTAAACTTTAAACCATCAATTAAAAGAACATCCATAGTAAAATAAGGGAGCCATTACCAATGTTACCTATACCAATTATCTTTCCTTTCTTCTTATCTCCAAAGGTAACAAAGCTACTTTCGGTTTCCTTAAGCTCACAAATAAGAGATGCGTTGGTGGTCATGTGTCTTGAGCAACCACTCTCCAAATACCACTTAGTTGAGCTTGATTTGTATTCCTACAATAGAAGAAGTAGAAATGACTTTTGCTACCCATATCCTTTTGGGTCCATGAATATTAGTTGATTTTTCTTTTACTTTCCAAATGGTTTTTACACCCCTTTTAATTTTTCTTTTTATAAAACATTTTATGACTTTATGACCACTCTTTTCACAATAAGTGCAACAAAGACGTGAGAAGGATGAAGAAGCTTTTATAAAATGTGTTTGGTTAGAAAAGTATTCGAATGATTATATCCAATACCATTTTTATCAAATGGCGATCGTTGAGAACCAAGAAGTTTTTGGAAATTTTACTCTCCTTTTGTAAATTTTTCAATACATATGGTGAGATCACTCACCTTTTTCTTCAAATCATTGTAATCCTCCATGCATTTCTCAAGAGAAAGAACTTTTTCACAAAGATTTTTGTTCTCTAGAACAAGTTTTTGAAATTTTAAGTTTGAGAAGTCCTTTTCCTTTTTCAAAACTTCTAAAGATTCAAAGAGAGTTTTGTTTTTTCACAAACAAGTTTTGAATTATCATCTAATAAACTATCAATCTTATTTTTTAATTCCTTGTTCCATTTGGAAATCTTTTTTAATTCGTCATACATTTCAATGAGCATAGAATTAGGATCATCATCATCATCATCAACAACAAAATTAGATAAGTTTGAAGGTGAAGATTGTACCTCACTTTCTAGTGCCATGAATCACATGCTGGCCTTTTCTTCTCCTTCACTTTCACTTGTGTCCTAATCCCAAGCTCCTATTAGGCCTTAGCCTTTCTTCTTTTTTTTTTTTTTTTATCGCCTCTAAAGCTCCTTTTTCTTTTTTGATGGTTTTTGTACAATCAGACACAAGATAATCGGTGCTATTGCATTCAAAGCACCTAGCTTTGAAGAGTGAGGAACTTTGTCCTCCTTTCTTGAATTGAGGTTTCTTCCCTCTTTTGTTGAAGCCTTTCTTGTAGAAATTTTTTAATTTTCTAATCACCAAAGCCATATCCTCGTCATCATCATCTTCATCTTCATTGTTGGATGAACTAGCTTGCTCTTCCTCATTCACTTTGAGTACTATACCTTTTCTTCCTTTGTCTTCATCTTCCATTTCATTTAATCTTTTTATTTTCATCTCATTAGTAAGAAGGGATCCTATGAGCTCTTCATTGGGAAGAAGTCTCAAATCTTTTGATTCTTATATTGCAAGAGTTTTTGGTTGCCATACCTCCGCAAGTGCATCTAGAACCTTTCTATTTACTTCTCCTCTTGTGTATTCCTTCCCATATACCTTTAACCCATTTGTGATGTTGGTGAATCTTTTGAACATCTCACTAATACTTTTATTTTGTTTCATCATGAATAGCTCATAATCTCTCACTAACATAGCCAACTTTGATTCCTTAATTTGATTTGTGGCTTCATGAGTTACTTCAAGCAATTTCCACATTTCGTGAGTCGAATCCCATCCGCTCACTCTATTGTGCTCATTTGCATCTAAGACACCAATTAATATATTCATGGCTTGAAAATTTAGAGTAATCTTTCTTCAGTCAAATTCGTCGAATTCTTCAACCTTCTTGACTCTTCCATCCTTTTGGGGAACCAAAGATCCTTTCTCTACAATGCTCCAAAGATCAAAGATAATAGAGCAAATATAAATTCTAATTTGTGCCATTAAAAAGAGTAGGTCTATTAGTAGAAGAGCCTTCTACATAAGGTAGGTTTGAATTACTATCCATTTTATAAAAGATCTTTTGCTTCTTAGGATGTTAAGCCTTTAAAAGAAGACATGCTCTGATACTGATTGAAAAACCTTGAAAGGGGGGGGGGGAGGGGGGGGGGTGAATAAGGTTTTTGGCTAATTTAAAAAAAAAAAAACTTTTTGAACAATTTTAAAATAAACCTCCAATTTTTTTTTTTGAAGAAGAATTTAATAACTCATTTTTAATAAAATTCCTAGCCAAACAAAATCTCTTTTATAATCAAGAATTAAACTATAAACATAGAAGTAAAAGACAAGCCTTAAGGAAAAGAGACAAAAGATTTATGATGGTTCTCTCTAAATAGAGCTACAACCACTACCTTGAGACTCAACTCAAGGATTTTACAAATCCACTAATCACAAGCTTTTATACAATAACACTATGAGGATCACCCTTTAAGGGTGTTGCACACAAACCTCAAAGTTCACAATCAAAAAACAATACAAACTATTAAAGGATCACCCAAAAGAGTTTTTTACAAAACCTTTGATCATAAAATGATATAAGAGAGTAAGGATGGAACACTGTTACCAAATAAGCTTAAGAAGAGAATGATACAACTTAATTGAATGGTCTACAAGCTCCCTTTTTCTCCTTCTTTGAATGATGATAAAAAGTGTAGCTCCAAGGAGATTTTTTTTTGTAAGATAAATAAGGTTAAAAGTGTGCTCTTTAATGCAAGTCAAATTATAAATGCTTTTCAACTGCTTGAAATTTATTGCTGATCAAAAAATTATTTTATGAGTGAAGGTAAAATCTAGCTGTTACCGTCAAAGCAACGGTCATTTTTTGACAATAAAAGTGAAAATCGGACGACCGGTTTTCAAAATAGGACGTTCGATTTTTCTTATGAATAGAAGATCGGATGACCCTTTTTAAAAGCGGACGACTGATTTTTAATATCCTTTAAAAATTGAATAACCGATTTTAAAATTGGATGACCCTTTTTTCCATTTTGAAAAACAAAAAATAGGACGTCCGATTTTCTTAGTAACAGAAAATCGGATGACCGGTTTTAGACATGACAGAAAAATAGACAAACGGTTTTCCTTTAAAACATTTATTTTTCTTCACATTTTAAAACATGTATTCTTGATACTTTGTAAGAAATGTGTAATACATTTAAAACATCAAAGCTTTATCAAAAACACTTAGTTTTTCAAGGATAGTTTGTCAAAAAATATTTCTTCTTAAGAGCTAACGTATTGATCAACAATCAAAGAGATAATTTAGGGAGTTTTACGAAGTTACCTTATATGATACCCCTAACTATTCTTCTTGTCTTCAAGGTATTCAACTTGATCAGTTCATCTTCATAAACTCTTGTTCTCTTAAGTGATCTTTTGCTTCTTTGTAGATTACCCTTGAGACTTCTCTTGTGCATCTTTTGTTCTTCTGTATTAAGCTATTTCTACTTATCACAAATCACAAGTTAATCATAATCAAAACATTACAAATATGCCATTAGGGCTTACCATTATAATATTAATTGTTGTTTTAATAAATGTTACACAATTATGTTAGTATTTTAGTTAATTTTATGAGTTGTTTGTGTGAAACATGTTTATGTTCGTGTTTAAAGTTCAAATTATTTAAATTTAATAATGTAATAATGTTCGGTTTAAAATTTTTTGTGAGATCTTTAATTTATTTTAAGAAGTCGATAATTGTTATTATTACTATTTTATGTCTTTGTTATAACCTTTAAGTTTGGATTAATTAAAAATTTACTAATACCCAAATAATATTAAATAATAATTTATATTAGTTTGGTTAGCAATTTCCTTTATTAATAATATATCTAAATAATATATTTGGAACAATTATACTAATACCCAGTAAATATTAAATAATAATTCATATTTAGCTTGGTTAATAATTTACTACTAATATATTTAGAATAATAATACTAATAATACATTAAGGAAAATTTTAGGATTGAAGGAGAATAATAGTTCTTAAGTATTAATTAGAATGATTTAGCTTACTAGTTTTATTGAATTTTTTAGGGTTTACCTAAATTTATTAATTTGGAAAACATATAATCAATAGTTAAATAATAAATAATAATATAAACAATAAATAAAATATTAAAAATTTAATAATGTAATAATATCTAGTTTGAAATTTTTTATGAATTAATTTATTTTAAGACGTCGAAAATTGTCATTATTAGTGTTTTATGTCTTTGTCATAACTTATAAGTTTGGATTAGTTAAAAATGAACTAATACCCAAGTAATATGAAACAATAATTTATATTATTTCGGTTAACAATTTCCTTTACAAATAATATGTCGAAATAATATACTTAGAATAATAATACTAATACCTAATACATATTAAATAATAATTCATATTAAGCTTGGTTAATAATTTACTAATAACATATTTAGAATAATAATATTAATAATATATTAAGGAAATGTTAGGATTGAAGAAGAATAATAATTCTCAAGTATTAATTAGAATGATTTAATTTAATAGTTTAATTATTAAATTTTTTATGGCTACCTAGATTTATTAATTTGGAAAACATATAATTAATAATTCAATAATAAATAATACTCGTAAAATCATGAACCTGGAATTCATATCCACTTCTTGACTCGACGAGCGTTGAGATGATGTCGTGTGACCAGTGATTTCAATCAACGTTCAGAAAAAGTCAACATATTTCAACTTAAGAGGGATATAAATATGATGCCTGATGATCAACTCGCACGTGCACGGAATTCTGTGTGTTTCGTAGAAATCGTCTGCATAGATTTTCCAGATCAATATGGACCTCCAGAACTCTTTCTATCACCTCGTAAATAATATTTATGGTCAAAAGACTTACGTTACCTACAAGGTTTTTTACCACCCAATTACAGCTTACATTATGTTTCTCAATTATCCGAGAAGATTCCAAAGTTTTTTTAATCTCATCTACCTGCAACTCAATCTGAGAATGAATTCTTAGGAAAACTCTATCCAAGTCACCACATGGTGTATTAAATATGCCTTGAGTGTAGAATGTTGAGCTTCAACTCAATTTGTCGTCCCCGAACTAAAATGGAAAATCGTACCAGTCCAAACTCACACAAATTTCGAGGTAAAATTCAACAATGTATCAAATAAGTACTCCAAGAAATCCAGCCTCTTATGCCACTTATCTTTTAAATTATTCAATATCACTTCGTATTCTGTCAAATCTGAGGAATTAATTAAATTTTACCAAGTGCTATGAATCCACATTGAAGCTCTTTTTTCTTCAATTCACATACTCAATAATCTTCTATATACACATTAATCAATATGTCCCCGACACAACATATAACAGGATTGATTGAACACCTCATCGATCATAGGCATCAAATCGGGCTCTTATTGGTTACTACCACTACTAGTTCTGGCAAATCAACATATACTTTTCTTACTTTGTTCCAAAATCCATCGATAGGTTGTAGCTTGTTCATTTTGCATGAACTCAGTGGCTATTGTGAAATTCTTACCTGTCAGAGTCATCCTGACAGCCTCCAACAAAGGCATGTTGTATCTAACCATTTTATATAAACATTAATAATTTAAATAGAAAAAGAACGCAAAAAAACTGTATATATTATCCTAAATATTAAACTAATAATAACGTAAAAAACTAACATCACAACATAATAATATCTAAACCTCTCAGATTAAACAAAAATAATAACATAAAATAACTAACATAATAAGACTACATAAGTTATAACAACTCAAATTTTATGTATACAAAGAGAGAGAGATTATAAATTTAATCAAATATGCAAATATTGATATTTTATATACTAAACTAAAATAATATCACCCTACCAAACCATCAATACATTTCAAATAATAATAGCATCTAAACTTAACAAATAATAAGGGAATATGAAACTTGCTTGTTTGTCTTGTACGATGTGTTCAATACAAGTACATACAGCCATGTCCTTAACATCTGAATTGATACCAGGTGTGCAACAACAATATCATTAAGGACATTGCTCTCACCATGATCTCTATAGTAGCAAGAATAACTCTGAATAGCACATAATTGATATACTTCTCTATAGCATTGTGTATCGGCATCTTGTTCTTCTTCATCTTCGCACGTGCATTATATATCGTTTGAACACTGAAAAAATATAAAAATATAATAACTATGAAAACTTTATCAAATTATTAAAATAAAGGTCAAAAATAAAATTACTGTAATACGGCATACCTCACAGTACAATCCTCATTTTTTCTGTGAAGACTATCCAATATATTCTTAGGTTGCATATGACACTTGGAGAATTTTTTGACCATCTTTAACTCATCATCTATCAATCATGTCGCCTGGGCTACCATGAGAATGCACACTTATTTTATCATTTGTCTTCCATCCTGGACAGTTAATATCCGATATAGTCCATCAATCGATTGCTCACCTTTTAAGGTAAAGGGCAATTACACTTCTTCATTCCATACAAGCCCTGCATTTTTCAGGAATTTCATCGTTATTTGGCTCCTTTTTCTTATTTTTTCTTTTCTCTCCGCAGTCACAACCAATAGTGACATACCGTCAGCGATCAATTAAAAATTTTAAATTATAACAAGTATAAATCAAATATGTGTTCACTCCCCTTGCAATTTCTCTTGTCCATTCAATTAATTTCATTTTGGATTTAAAATGCTCACTTGTTTTATACAAATTAATGTGATCAATATAATCAGACTCATCTAAAAATCCCTCTAATGAATTCAGATCTACCTGCTATAACATTTTAATAAAATATAATTTTACTATAACAATTTGATAAAAATAACAAACCAAGAAGTCATATTTATAATTTCAAAATTAACAAAACAACCAGGCTTATTCATAAATTTGAAAAATAACAAAACAACATATTCATAGAATTTAAAAAGTAACAAAATGACATATTCATGATTCAAAAAATAATAAAAAACATTTTCAAATTTAAAAAATAACAAAACGATATATTCAAATTAAACAAATAAAAAGAAATATATTCATATTCATAATTTAAAAAAAAAAAAAATTAATAACTGAAAAAATAATAATAATTTATAAAAATTTAATAAAAGTAACAAAACTAGAAGTCATTCATAATTTAAAATTAACAAAACAACAAGCTATATTCATATAATTAAAAAAAAAAAACAACATATTCATAGAATTTAAAAAATACCATAACAACATATTCATAATTCTAAAAATAACGAAACAACATTTTCAAATTAAAAATAATAATATACTCATAAATTAAAAAAACAAACAAACAATATATTCATATTCATAAATTTTAAAAAATAAAAAAAACAAATTAATAACTAAAAAAAATTCTACTGTGTAATTTCGGCCAGCTGGGCCGAATTACACTGCATAATTTTTTTTAAAAAAATTACCTCAAAATTGATGTTTTCTTCAACAAAATCTTCAAAATCATCCATGATACTTGAATTCTTAAAAAACTTAAAGAAAACTTTGAATTTCTTTAACAAAATTTTAGAGAGAAGGGGGAGAGAGTTGGGGTAGTGAGAGAAAGTGCGGGAGGGAAATAATTTTTCTAAATTTTTCGTGCATATCGTTTATATTCCCCCGCGTACTTTATCTGTGCCCATAATTTTTATACCATTGTCCAAACATTTCAGCTATTTTCCAACAATATCCATCGGTTTCACGAAAATCAGATTATGATTGGAATGAATTCCAATGAAATAAAGGAAGTTCAAAAAAAAAAAAAGTTGGAGCAGCAGAGAGCTGCTCAAATTGGCTTAGGAGTCACAAATGAAAAAACTGGAGTAGTAGTACGAAGAAATTCCACACAAGCTTCAATGCCGATAAATTACTAGGTGAGAATTTTAGTCTATATACATACAAAGTTTTTTTTAATTATGTGTTTTCTTAATTTGTGTGATGTCTGAAACAGGACAACTAAAGAAATGGAGGAAGTAATATTTTAGAAAAATTAGTCTTTTGTCTTGTAATTATTTTTTCAAATTCATTTGGATATACCATTAAAGAAATATATTTAGATATAAGTGTTTTGAAGACATAATTAATAAAACTATAGCATCAAAGCCATCTCCATTGGAAAGTTTTAGATCAACTATGAAACCACGAAAAATTAGTTATTATACAATTTTAGATCAACAATGCAACCACAAGGAGTTGGTTGTTATTGAAACACCAATTGTAATTGGTTTTACTTGTGGCTAAAATATTATCAGTAGCATAATTTTATCACATATAGAATTTCTTCTCAATCAAAATTTACGGAGAAAATATTATTAGTATATAATAAAAAAAAATATTCTACTCTTATCGAGATATGCTACTGTAGTAGAAATATCGAGAAATATATTTTTGAACGTTTTATTAAATTAGTCTCCTATATTCTTGAGACTTAACGAAAATTGAGTCATTGATGAAATATTGTGATACTAGCCGACCAATTAATTTTATGTCATTTCCTTAAGTGAATGTATTAAACTTAAATTTATTTATAAAATAGATTTTGATCCTGACAAACATTATGATATAAATATTATTTATAGTTATCATATTGACTCAAGAAACTCTCAATATATGGATTTTCACTAGAAGTGAAAATTAGTGAGAAATTAAAGGGAAAGAGCATATGTCGCAACACATTATGAAACAGTTATTGATGTGTTATTACATGAAGTATGCATTTTGAATTGTCATTACACATCGTCTAGAAGGGAAAAAAAAAGTGTTTTTACCAACATTATACTACATACTAGTGATACTATAAATAATGGTATCAAATTGCATCTAAATGATGCAAATATATTCAAAGATATCCGGAGAACTTTTCTTGAAATGTTTTATTGTTTGTAGATATTTTTTTTCTTCATCTTTGTATTTCCTATATTTAAAGTTTATCATTAATGTTTTACATTCTATAACAGTGAGATGAAATATCTCTAAATAGGGGTGCATTAGAATATTTGTCATATATGTCCAAAATATAAATAGTAGCATAAAGTTTCAGAAGAACTAATTATTTAAAGAGAAATTAGCTATAAATTCCTTAAAACATTTTATACTTTTCTCTTTATACCTTAAATGTTTTATTTTAGCTTTTTATGGCCTCAAACATTTTTTTGATTTGCTTATTATTACAATTATGGTGAATAACGGTAGAATCCAATGGTGATGAGCATGCCCCACTCACTTGCACACTAAAAAAGTTCAAATTGATATTTTATTGTAGTTTTTTATGCCTTCAAAAATTTTTCGAGTTGCATATTATTATAATTATGGTGAAGGACGGCAGAATTCGGTGGCGATGAGCACACCTCCCTCACGTGCACACTAAAAAAAAAGAGTCAAAATTTGACCTTTTTTTAGTGCGCAGGTGAGTGAAGCCTGCTCTTATCACCATCGGATTCTTTCATCCTTCACCCTAATTATAATAATATACAAATTAGAAAATATTTGAGGGTATAATCAAGAGCTAAATTTTTTATATTTGGGGATATTAAAAAGAGTTAAAATAAAATATTTAGAATATAAAGAGAAATTCCAAAATGTTTCAAAGTATTTATAGCTAATTTCTCTTGTTTAAAACTCCAGAAGAGTTAGTCAATTAAAGACTCCAGAAGAGGTAGAATATCTTTATGCAAAAATATTAAATTTGTAATTCATTATTCTTGACAAAGTATATAAGTCAGTAATATTTTTCATCATCTTAAGATAATGGGTGAAATATGCATTACTATTATTGTTTTATGAAACAAATACTATCATTCGTATTGCATCAAATAAATAGAATTGAAATACAATTGTTTAATAAACCAAAAGTTTATTAAGTTAAACAATTTATTATTGGCATGGCCGATTGGACCATCCCGAATGGCTAAAATACGAAGAATATTTAGGAATTCATGAAATAATATGGAACGAGAAATTTCCCAATTAGATAAATGCCATCTGCTACTTATTTTCGTTGTAAATTATTTTATGAATATCTACAACTTTAGGGTTGAATATGTTACTTTCGGATGGATACAAAATTTTTAACTGATACATCAATATAATAGTGATATATATTATTGACTCGTAACCTGTAGTTTACGATGTCTTAATAATAAGTTCATAATTTAGATATCAAAAAGGCACAATTTATATTATACTTGTTATTAATATATATGTGTATTAACTTATAGTGTTGAACATCCTGTAAAATATGCATACGTTAAATAGTCCTAAAGACCATAAATGAATAGTGGCACTTGTATCGTATTTTTGCCAATAAATTATTATTTTTACTCCTTTTTTTACTTTGTTATGGTAAGAAACTATGTATTCCTCATCTCGTGAATTAAAAGTATGCAATTTTTTCATTACTCCACCAAAAGATAGATAGGCTTATATATTGGGCAAAGAATATCAAAAGCGATATTTATAATTTGATGATTTTGAATGTCCCAACAGCAAGAGAAGAAAACATTAGTTGGATGAAATTACTAATTCTTTGTGTCTGTAATAAGTTTTGAACCAGAAGTTCAAAAGCATATAGCTAGGCATGTTTTTTGACCAACATCCGACCAATAATGCTCATAATATATTTCATGTCCTTAAAATACAATCTACCACAGTCAGTGTATTAAGGACATAGTTAGTGTATTAAGGACATAAGTGAAACGTGGTAGACAAGTCGATTCCATCAATATAAACTCCTCGCATGAGATGAACAAATATTTATACGGTCATATTAAAGGTATAGGAAAATAAATTCCAGAAGAATTTTCCAAATATGACCAATCTATTATTTATGGGAGAAATTCAGATACCTAAAAATGATGATATGTCTCATCATAATAGGTCATGATTGAGAATGAATGGAATCGCAAAAGTCCAAGACATCTATTGTATTAATGCACAAAGCTATAATGAGGATTTCAAATCAAAATTCTGCAAACTTGAAATGATAAAGTTCGCATTAGAAGTGTGAAACTGAGTTCGGAGAATTAACAAGTACATATGATGAACTAGTGTGCCTATATATTAATATAATTGCCTTTATATTTCTTGGTAAATTAATATATTTGCCTATATATTTATGTATTAAGAGATATTTACATTGTTTATTAATACTTTGATGAAGTAGTGTGCTTCACATTAGGGGGAGAAAGTCAATAATAGAAAATCATATCCTATGAGAATATAATCTACCCACAAGAATAATTGAACTAGAAGTTCGCAAGATTGGTCATTTGCAAATAATTGTAAACCAAATACGTGATATATTGTAGCCAAATTTAGGAGAGTTTCTAATAGATACTCTTATTTGGATAGATTTTCTAGAAGGATAGAATATAACATATAATTTTAAATCACACCTGAGACATGACCTACCACTTGATTTTAATTAGTTAATTATCCTCTAATGAGGATGATTATATCAGCAAATGTTATTCTAAAAAAATAAACAAAGGTAAGTATTATGTTTTGAAATCAAAATTGTCTTGATTAATAAATTGAAAATTCTTAAAATGTTCTACATAGATATGGGACATCATTATTATTACAAGTCATTAAGTTATTATATATTAATAAAGATCTTTTGTAAAAGGATATCAAAGTGCAAATTGGTCCTGAAGCACCATGATTCTGCACAAAGTGTATAATTATACTTGTTACATGCAAGTAAGTGCTCGTTATAGTTCTTCTCTAACTAATGACTTTGGAATGCGTATTGAACTTATAATTTGATATCTCCTTATAATTATCTTGAATTTCGATAAACAACCAACTCCTGCAAAGATAGATATGCAAGATATTGCTTATTTACTTGATTCATACAAATTATGTGATGCATTAACATACACTATGACAGTGCATAGACATATATAGCAAATACTTCTTAAACTTGTGTTGAAGAAATAATTGAATTATGATGGGTAGCTAAAATGTCTTTGATCAAAATGAATAACTTATTATATTTGGGATATATATGTTATATTCTTTGAGATGAATTATAGTTATATTGTTGCATGATTATAAAATTTGAGGATATATTAAAGAGGATAAGATATGCATATTTGTTCATGAACTCCAGAAGAGATGCAATAAGTATATACAACTAATTCGATATTATGATAACCTGAAAGTTCTCCATTAAGATATTACAAAGAACAACACTTGAGATCATTCATGAATGCATCTATATCAAGTGATTGTCTCTCATCAAGAAAGTAATATTTAACATAGAAAATGATGTATTCTTTTGCCTTTACTAGAGTTTTTTTTCCCATGAATTTTTATCTAGTAAGGTTTTGATGAGGCATACTCTATATGTAATGAACATTATATCCAATGGGGTGTTATGAAATTAATTATGTATGTGGATATCTTATATAATAGAATATATACATATATAAAGATAAAGATTGTTTCCTGAAAATATAAATATTTTGAAAATATAAAATTTAATGAAGAGACGAAATTTTTTTATTTAATTTTCTATAAAAAAGACGAAACATTTATTACTACAAAAAATCTGAAATAAATCTGCAAAATCTGAAATAAGTCTGCAAAGAGACCCCAAAAGAATCAATGGCTACTAGATTTGTTATTAACTTAGAAATATCAGGTATCTGTGATAATATAGTTTACATTATTGAGCAACACTCCCCCCCAAAAAGAGTATAGTATACATTTACACCAATTTTCAAGGATAAACTTCAATGAGACTTCTAATATCCAATAATGGGAAAATTTTATAGCTACTAAAACCAGCTTCCTGAATGATAGCTGCCCATTCTTTCTCACTTCTTTCATTCGTGCCCAAAAGTACCATCATGTCCATGTCCATACATAACTGTGTTTTAACTGATTCACTATCATCTACTTCACCAAGAACCACAGTATCTAAGATGATCACCTTTCCACCCTTCTCCTTTTCCGGAATTGCTTTCTTGCAATTTTTAAGTATCTTCACACAATTTTCATTGTTCCAATCATGAAGCACCATCTGTAATTTGTCAATAACCATCTCATTTTAGATGCAACTAAAACATCGCAATTTATAACATGCATATATAATAAAGAGTGAGAAATTCAAAATTATACCTTCAAACAATCCATGTTTTTCCTTATATAATCAAAATATTTTTATTTTATCTTTTTACGTCTTTAAACAATTTACAATTTATCATGACAATTAATGTCAAATAAGACAGAATTCGATAGGAACATGGAACATGCATACCCCAGTAATGTACAACCGTAAAGAAACAACGATCACTCTATATGACGCGACTACATGAGGTGAGCCATGTTCATATAACTTGAATTGTATGAAGAGACTAAATTACTTTTTTTTACCTTAAGAAAGATTGCATTAGCAGCAGGTATGTTCTCAAACATATCTCCTCCAATAATCTCCAAATTCTCTGTTTTTTCAACGTTGGCTACCACCTCAGGGAGATCCAAAACAGAGCATTTTATGGTTGGAAAACTTTCAGCAATAGTTCTAGCAAGTTCACCTGTACCACCACCAACATCCACAAGGGATGTCAAGCCCTCAAAAAAGAACTTATACTTGTTGATTAAGACTTCTGAAACAATTAAAGAATCAGCCGCCATTGCTTCGCTAAACAATTCAAGACGCCGCGGCTCTTCAACAGCAAAATCCCAATAACTTTTTCCATTATGAGCAGTTTCAAAAGCAGTTTGATCATCATTCTTAAACCATTCACTTAAGGCATTCCATGCCTTCATTTGAAGAGGATCAAACATCATAAGCACAAAAGCTCTTGAATTCAATCGCGCGTTTTTAAGTAGAAGACGACTTAAAGGCGTTAGCGAGTAAACGTTTTCTGTGCCAGCTTCTTCAGAAAAGATGCCGGCATTCGCCAGGAAACGCATTAGGCGGTGCAAATGCTGAGCTTTGTAAGGGTTGATTTCGAGAGTATTAGTGAGGTCAGAAAGAGACATAGGTTTGCCATGATTGTGTATAGCATCTGCTATGCCTAATTCAACTGCACATTTTAAAGATGCACAGCCTGTGAAGGTGAATGCTTGGCTCCAAATATAAGTATGAGCTTTGCGAAACTCATCAGATTGCACATCCATTGTAATTTTTTGCTCAGAGTCTAGAGAGAAAAAAATCAGGGGAAAAATATAAGATATATTAGTTATAAATACTATGGAATTATTTATATTTGGTAAGTCATACTCTAAATTCTTAAGTTTTTTTTATTTTAAATACATTTTATTGTTTATGAAATGGCATCAATCAACAAGGAGAATTGCCCAAAGCCTTATAAATTATTCATTAATTCTTTAATTAGTCGATATAGAATTCTCAACCGACCACGCTCAATTGTGTATTTTGATAAGATTTTATTTCGAAACACAATCCATAGTACTTAATTTGGATCATTATTCTTCTATCTCATCTGCAAATTAATTTTTACGAAACCTAAAAATATCTCAAAATAAAATTCTATTCAATAACGCCTCAATACAAAGCAGGTCCAATTTCACTCCACATATTAATTTACACCGAAAATCACATCTTCCCACGTAACTCATTTCACTTTCACATGCCGATAATAGGCCACTAGAATGCTATAAGAATATAATCCCTCCATCTCCATTCAATATTATCTATCATCCCAAGATAGTGCACAAGAACTAACAAATTAATTGAGTTATCGAAATTTAAAAAATGAACTAATTAAATTATTCATTGACCGTAATTTTAATACAAATTTCTAAATGATTATTTAATTTCAACCTAATATGAGCATAAATGGGAGACTATCTTTTAGTACATCTGATTACTAAACTAAACGATATTTTGAAACTAAAAAAATTTATGTAGACATAGATACTATGAAACAGAGAAACAGAGAGGATATCTTCTATTTGAATTGGATTTCTATCAAAAGTTTTATATATATATATATATATATTTTTTTTTTTTTCTTTTTTACTTTTCTCACATCTGAGTCCCACCTCTTCCCAAACAAACCATATCATTTTCACAGCTCTATAGAAGAAAAGCCAATCCAAATAGCACAGCAGCGGTAGAATGGTTAGATGGACAAAAATTTGAGTTGAGGAAGTTTTTATCCATGTGGCTGGTTTTTTTCTATTAATCCAACCAAATTTACTTGGCTATAATCAACAAACATTCCTCAAATCTAATTAAAGCCCTTATTAATTTCTAGAGAACATATTTTAACATTAGTTAAGATCAAGTAATCTGAGAGTGAACCCCCGTGCACATGCAGAGACAAACATAAAAACAAGTTTGAAAAAAACAAAAAATGGAACTGGACTTATTAAGGGTTGGTTACCTTGCAGGTTGTAGCTGCTGGTGGTGATGAACAAGACTTGAAGCCGAGCAAGAACTTGAAAGAAGAAGAAATTTGAGAAAAGGAAGAGAGGAAAGGACAAAGAATGAGAAAAGGTGAAGCGGTGGAAGAAAGGGACAGAATAAAGCACTGCATTGAGGGAGAGATAAGATCAAACACATACCGTTGGTGCCAGAATCGATAATTTAATATATCTCCACCGTTTCTATGCTAGGTCTATACAAAGTACATGTTCTTTTAGAACTTTTGTGTTTGCTAGGGACATTTTAGTTTATATAAAAAAAATATTTATAATTTTATAAAAAGAATAGTTTTACTTTTAAGATAAGGGTGTTTTTATTTGAGTACAAATATTAGAAGTTTTGAATTAAAAAATTATTTTATTTATATATTTTTTATAAATATAAAGAAAGATAGATGGGAGAAATAAATAAAAAAATAGAATTAAAAAAATATAACAATAAAATTTAATTTTTAATAAGCTATATTTTGAATGGAAAGAATATTTGCTGTAACAGTAAATGTAGATTTCAAATAACTTGTAAGTGGTAGAACCAGCAATGTCAATCCCTAAACATTGGCTTGTGTTATGAAATGTTGACTCTTAATGGTTTGTAGTATTTTATATCATATTTTTTATAATAATTTTTTATAGTAGTTTTTTTAGGTTTATTATTTTCAAATATGATTCATCTTTTTGTTAAATATATTTTATTAATAAAATATTATATTTGAAAACGTTAAAAAAAGTGTTAAAAAACGATGTGAAGTATAAAATATTTGTTTGACTTAACTTCATCAAAATAGTAAGGTCATGTTTTCTAGTGCTGATATTTTTTTAAGTAATTAAAAATGAATGTTTTTAAAAAATTTAGTTAAAATAAATTAATATAACGATTTTATTTTTAACAATATCAATAAATAGAAATAATTTTTAAAAGTATCCATACTAATTTTTCGAAAATAATTTTTTTAACATTTCAAATTAAAAATTGATATAATAAATAGATAAAAAATAATCTCAAACACAGTTTATAGCTTAAAATAATAAATGGGGAACCGGCCGGGGAGGATCAGTGATCCACCCATATGACAGGATCTATTTGTGCAACCATTTCGGTTTAATAGTATTTTATCCCTTTACTTATCCAATTAAAATAATAATTAATTTCCACTTGGCTACCACATTAATGGTACGACCTACTAAAGTTCTTGAATGCTGTAAAAGATTTTTATTATTATTATTGAATAAGGAAGATATATATTAAATACGCTGAGGATATTACAATCAAAATTATTATCAAATATTTCTTTTAACATACTAAAAGAGAAAATTTGAGAAATTAGAGTAATTATAGAACATGAATTACATAAACTAACAGAAAACAAACCACACATTAAGTGGTAGATAAAATATACTAATACTAGTAAACTAAACAGACACATATTAAACTTTATTCCAAAATCTTCCTTACAATCTTCATACCACATCAGCGAGAGTGTTATGAAATTCGGCAACCAAACTCAAATGATAGCCTATTTACTATTACAGAACTTCACATAATTACTATTACAGTTTCCGAAAGAAAGAAGCAAGACAGAAAAACAGACACCTAGTCTATTACAAATCGGCTTCTCTTCTTCTCCAACGCTTCCGGAACACGATCGGGAGTGTTAAAGAATAGGAACACTGTTAGCAGTAAATAAGAGAAGGAAATGTTAGATTTTACCTCGAGATCCTTCAGATCTCGGAACGGGCACCAATAGCGGGGCCGAACGAGCCCTGCGAGTTCGGCCTTAGCGTGAGTAACGAACGACAGCCCTTAAGCGTTCTTTCGAAGAAGATCGGCGTGAATCCCTCAGCGAACCGGTGGCCTCAAGAACAGCTCTCGGTCTCTCTCTCTCTCAGAAAAGGTCCCCTTTCATCTAACCCGCAGCCACACACACGGTAACCCGAAGGTTAGCCAGCACAGACCAGCGGAAGAGAGTCCCGAAGGGTCTCACAGAAAACTGAACACAAGATTGTTCGATGGAATGGAGAGGAAGACAGAAGGTCAGAGAGCAAGAGGAGAGCGGCGGCTCGAAAGAAAAAAGAGAGGATTAGGGCAAGTCTGAAGAGAAAGAGAAGAATATATAGACAAGTCGCCTGGGCGGGTCGGGTTGAACCCGGCCCGCCCGGCATCAAAGTCTGCCAGCCCAATTTCCTCACTTAAAGCGGCCCACTAGGTCTATTCATCATTGGGATTAAAATTGGGCCAAAAAGAAAAATGAAAATAATGAGAAAATGGGCCACTGGGCCAACAAACTCCACCTTGAACATATTTTCATCTAATTTTTCAGCCAACAATGACTCAAAAGAGTCAACCTTCATTTATATGAAGGAGATCCCTGCACAAAGAAAACTTATCAGTTGTCACAATTTTAGTACTAAAATCTGCAGGATTATCTTTAGTACTAATTTTCTCAATATTAACTAAGCCACCTGAAACCTTTTCCCTAATGAAATGATACTTAACATCTATATGTTTAGTTCTTTCATGATAAACAGGGTTTTTACACAAGTGAAGACAACTTTGACTATCAGTATAAATCACAGATTTAGAATTTAAAACATGCAATTCAAATAGTAAGCCTTGAAGACAAATGGCTTCCTTAATTGCCTCAGTGGCAGCAATATATTCAGCCTCCGTAGTCGATAAAGCGACTACAGGCTGCAACTGTGATTTCCATGATATGCAATTCCCTGCCAAAGTAAAGAAATAAGAAGTGGTAGATTTCCTACCATCTATATCACCTACAAAGTCAGAATCCACATATCCAACCAGTTCAAAATTATTAGACCAATTATGATAAAGAAGACCCCTATCAATAGTCCCATTAATGTAACGCAACAACCACTTAAGAGCTGCCCAATGATCCCTACCCGGATTAGACATGAATCGGCTAAAAAGGCTTATGGAGTAAGCAATATCTGGTCGGGTGGATATCATAGAATACATTACGGATCCTATAGTCATTCTATAAGGTATATTGGCCATATCATTCTTTTCTTTATCGGTTTTGGGGCAAGATTTTTCAGAAAGCTAAAAGTGGCTCGCAAGTGGTGTACAAACTGGTTTGCATAAATGCATTGAAAATTTGGAAACAATTTTCTGCAAGAAGGATTTCTGGGATATGAATAAGGATCTATCAGCTCTATCCCTACTAATGTTCATCCCAAGGATTCTAGACGCAGAACCTAAGTCCTTCATATCAAATTTGGACTTCAGCAAAGATTTCAAGCGAGTAATCTTATCTCTATGTTTACAGGCAATTAGCATATCATCCACATACAGTAAAAGATAAATAGCAGTTTCAACATTATCACCACAGAAATACAAACAACCATCATAATTTCTTTTAACAAAACCAGCTTTAAGCATAAAAGAGTCAAAATGTTTATACCATTGCCTAGGTGATTGTTTAAGTCCATACAAGGACTTTTTCAACAAGCATGCCATGTTCTCCTTACCCTTTTCCTCAAAACCTGGAGGTTGACGCATGTAAATAGTCTCTTCAAGTTCCCCATGCAAAAATGCAGTTTTCACATCAAGTTGTTCAAGATCAAGATCATAAAAGGCAACAATAGCAAGCATTATCCTAATTGTTTTATATTTAACAACGGGAGAAAATATTTCATTAAAATTGATGCCCTCAACTTGAGAAAAACCTTTTGCAACCAGCCTAGTCTTGAACCTTGGGGGTTCGTTGGCAGATTCTGGCTCTTTGATTTAAAAAATCCATTTGCAATCAATTGATTTTTGCTTTGAGGGTTTTTGAACAAGAATCCAGGTTTTGTTTTTATGAAGTGAAGACATTTCCTCTTCCATAGCATGCAACCACAAAGAACGGTTAGGACTCTTTAAAACATCAGAAAAACACAGAGGTTCTTTTTCTTCTATATAGGATGCAGCAGCACAGGCATATGAGACGATGTAGGAATAACCGTACCTAACTGTTTTTCTCGTCTCTCTCCTAACTCTATCTCTAGACAGCTGATAGTCTCTTGGAGCTTGGGCTTGTGCCTCGGGATGATCCTCATCATCCTCATCTGAATTTTCAGATTCAGGCGTGCTGGTTTCAGGCTGCTAACTAGTCGGTATATCCAACCCTCTACTTGTTTCAGGTTGATCGTGGGGTTGTGAAGGTTCGGAGGTGTCCTCCACCTCCACGGGAATATTCCCATCTACAGGAATGTCACTAGGGCTGTCAGGATTGGTTTTAGCCTTTAGGCAAGGCATATCAAGTTCGTTGAAGACCACATCCCTACTCACAATAACCCTCACCCTCGACTCACCTTTGAACCAAACTTTATACCCCTTTACCCCACTAGGGTAGCCTAAAAGCACTCTCTTTCTTGACCTTGGGTCTAACTTACCCTCTTTTTGATGTGCAAATGCAGCACATCCAAACACTCTAAGGTTTGACAGGTTTGGTGGTTCTCCGGACCACAACTCTAAGAGAGTTTTGAAGTTTATGGCTGTTGAGGGTGATCTATTAATGAGGTAGACAGATGTACTTACAGCTTCTCCCCAAAAGGGTTTTGGGATTCCTGAAGACACCATAAGGCACCTAACCTTATCCATTATAGTACGGTTCATTCTTTCAACAACTCCATTTTGCTGTGGATTGTGCCTAACAGTCCTATGGTGTACTATGCCATGCAGTGCACATAAATCAGCAAACTTTTTATTACAAAACTCAAGACCATTATCTGTCCTAATTGTTTTTAGCTTATTTCCAGTTTAATTTTCGGCAAGGCGTTTCCATTCAGAAAACTTTTCAAAAGTTTGATCTTTTGATTTTAAAAGAAATACCCATACATGCCTAGAAAAATCATCAACAACAGATAAGAAATAAACATTCCCACCATAAGTTGGAACCTTTTCAGGCCCCCACAAATCACAGTGCACATAATCAAGGACAAGAAGTGGACTTGTGTGTGCCAACTGAAAAACTGATTTTATGCTATTTTCCAAGTACACAGTGGTCACAAAAATCCAAAGATTTGATTTTGTCACCACCCAAAAGATTTTGTTTGTGAAGGCAATGTAGCCAATTCGACGGTGCCACAACAGAGTCTTTTCAGGAACAGTTTTGGAAACCAATGCAGATGCTTCGAAAATAGTTTTTTCAATTAAATGGTAAAGACCATCCCTTTTAAAACCTTTGAGCATGACCAGTGCTCCTTTGCAAACTTTCATAATGCCATTTTCAGATTTATAAGAAAAACCATTAGTGCCAAAAATCCAAGGGAAATTAGATTCCGACGGAGGTCGGGCACATATCTCACCTCAGTTAATTTTCTGGTCACACCATCATGCATTTTAATGAAAACATTTCCAATTCCTTTTATTTCAGAAACATGATTGTTGCCCATAAAAACTTTTCCATGCTCAAGGGGTTTGAAATCTAAAAACCAATGTTTGTTGGGTGTCATATGAAAAGTGCATCCTGAATCAAGGATCCAGTGTTCAGAAACAGGGGAAAGGGAAGAGGATACACACAAGACTTCAAAATATATTGAATTACCATCTGATTCAAAATCGTGTGGTTTGTTACTTTTATCGTTCCCTTTACCTTGTTTACGTTGTTTTTCCTCTTTGATCCTTTTAAAACACTTATTTTTCATATGACCTTCCTTGCCACAGTAAAAACACTTCACTTTCTTATCTCGTGATTTCGACCTCCTTTTACTTTTAGAACGGTGACTAAAAGATTCTCTCCGGTCAACCCTCCATCTCACGTAAAGGTTCTCTCCGTTAGATTTGTTTTCTTTTCGCAAATCAAGGTCTTTTGATTTCAAAGCATTTTTCATATCAGCAAGAGTGGAGTCATCTCTACCATACTTAATAGCAGACTTAACATCATTAAATGATTCAGGCAAAGAATTTAATAAAATTACAACAACATTTTCATCAGAAATCTTTTCACCGACGTTTTGTAATTCCAAAACAATTTTGTTTAAATAGTCGATGTTTTCTGAAAGTGATTTCGACCCGCTCATTTTGAAACCAAAAAGCTGTTCTTTTAAATAAATCTTATTAGATAAAGATTTTCCCAAATACAGTTTTTCAAGTTTTGTCCATATTTCAAAAGCATTATCTTTTTCGTCTATTTCTTTTAAAACGTTATCGGTTAAATGCAAGGTGAGGCAACTGTGCGCATCACCAAGTTTTTCAGAAAGCACTTCGCCCTTCCAAGACTCCGGATACTTTTCGGGGCTACAAATTGCGGGTGCGATTTTATTTTGGACTAAAACTGCTTTCATTTTTCTACGCCACATTACAAAATCAGATTTGCCATCAAATTTGTCAGTTTCAATCTTTTGAACAGACATGATTAAATGGCAAATAGGAGTAATTGCTGGCTAGACAAATGAAAGATTTGAAAGGAAGTTTTGTCACGAAAAATAAAAATGCCCGGATTTTGCTTTAAAAAAAAGGGCACAATTCAGTACGTGAAACGCAGTAGTGTTTTATGACCAAAAACAGCGTGAATGTACACAATATTTAACCGAAACAAAAACAGCGAAAAATACACTAAAACAACCACAGTACAGAATCAATCACAATTGATGCAGTGTTTGTAACAGGCAATGAAAATCTCCAAGACACAGATACTGGGAGTTTCTTGGACCCCAGCCAGGCTTGAGTTTTAGATTTAAAAAAAAAAAAATACTAGAAACAGAACACAGAGAAAATGAAGTACTGCAGTTATGATAATGAGTAGGACATTAACCCAGAAAATAAACACAACGTATTCGGTAACAGCAGATCGAACAACACCGAAGCAGATTTACGAAATCGACAGCAATGAACAGAAATTGTTGCGAAAAACCCGAGAGCAGTTAACCAACAGAAAAATGGCAGCAACAGCAGATCTAACAGATGTATACAATAGATCTAACAGTAATAATAAATAAAAAAAAAAACAGCAACAGGAAACGAAAAGGAGATGGGTTTAGAAATTTCCCTTTTTATCAGATCCCATGTGGATCTGAAACCGAGTGGTAGCCGGACGGTTGCTCCGACAACCGTGGCTCTGATACCACTGTTATGAAATCCGGCAACCAAACTCAAATAATAGCCTATTTACTATTACAGAACTTCACCTAATTACTATTACAGTTTCCGAAAGAAAGAAGCAAGACAGAAAAACAGACACCTAGTCTATTACAAATCGGCTTCTCTTCTTCTCCAACGCTTCTGGAACACGATCGGGGGTGTTAAAGAACAGGAACATTGTTAGCAGTAAATAAGAGAAGGAAAGGTTAGATTTTACCTCGAGATCCTTCAGATCTCGGAAAGGGCACCAACAGCGGGGCCGAACGAGCCCTGTGAGTTCGGCCTTAGCGTGAGTAACGAACGACAACCCTTAAGCGTTCTTCCGGAGAAGATCGGCGTGAATCCCTCAGCAAACCGGTGGCCTCAAGAACAGCTCTCGGTCTCTCTCTCTCTCAGAAAAGGTTCCCTTTCCTCTAACCCGCAGCCACACACACGGTAACCCGAAGGTTAGCCGGCACAGACCAGCGGAAGAGAGTCTCGAAGGGTCTCACAGAAAACCGAACACAAGACTGTTCGATGGAATGGAGAGGAAGACAGAAGGTCAGAGAGCAAGAGGAGAGCGGCGGCTCGAAAGAAAAAAGAGAGGATTAGGGCAAGTCTGAAGAGAAAGAGAAGAATATATAGACAAGTCGCCTGGGCGGGTCAGGTTGAACCCGGCCCGCCCGACATCAAAGTCTGCCAGCCCAATTTCCTCACTTAAAGCGGCCCACCAGGTCTATTCATCATTGGGATTAAAATTGGGCCAAAAAAAATGAAAATAATGTGAAAATGGGCCACTGGGCCAACAGAGAGGAAAATAGGATCATCACTTCCATAAAAGTTAGTAATCAACAAATCTATTGATGTATCAACAGCTTTGAAAATTGCCTCAGAGACATGTAGAAATTTGAGAAGGGCTCCAAACTGAATCCGGGTTGAAAAGTCACTCTAAAGAACAAAACACATACCAGATTTAAAAAGATCAAAGTTAAAACTTGTCTTTGTATTTTGAATCTTGAAGAAAAACTTTATGAAAGACGATCACAATGATATGCAAACCAAAAAAAAAATACAGCATAATAAAGAAGATTAGAATAAAATTTTGTCTAAGATCTAACCTCTGCCTGAAGCAGTCAGCTAAATCTGGACAAAAAAGAGAGACTGCGAGAAAAATGAGAAGACTCTATCATTGGGAGGGAGGGAGGGGGGGAGAGGGGGAGAGGGGCCGAATGCTCTAAGAGATTACAAAAATCTACTTTGATATCGACCACGGGTTTCCGTCGATATTCTGTCGTAAAAACACGTTTACCGACGGAACACTGACAGAAATGTGTCTCTCGGCTATTTCACATTGATAAATTCAATTTTCGACTCTTTGTTCGTCGGTCCCAACGTAGCTACTGACGGATTTATCGTGACAAATTGGCATAGTTAAAAAGTTTTGTTGACGTCGTTACATCTGTCGATAACGAACACTGACAGATGATTTCGACGGACAACCTCTTGAAAAACAACAAAATTCCTAACACAAACAATAATATTAAACATTCAACATAGCCATCATACTTAAATTTACATAAACACAAGTTATGCAACGTTCAGTATGACTGAAAACAAGGAATATTTCATGCATTTCAGCCATATTACTCCTGTTAGTTATTTTGCTTGATATTAAGTAAACATAAGTTCCTATATCAAGAAAAATAACATGAACAATATGGGCCGAATATTTACACTATGAGATTTGTGTGTATTCGCCGAATGTTTCTCGACCAAACCAAATATTTACACTACCAAGACTCTAAAAATAGCAAAAATATCTTATATTATGAGACCAATAAGATATTTATTTTCTTACTTTGCTAATTCAATGGGTATTACTAAAATTTTTGGCTGAACATGGGTATCATTGTCATTTAATACCAGATGCTGGCATTAATGAGTAAAATTAGTAAATTTAGCTGGATTAGACTTCATTACAGAATTCACTACAAAATTCCATTTCAATTTTTATTTTGCAAACAATTCATTTTTACAAAACTCTAAGACCTTTATCAAGACCTACAAATTAAGAGCTTCACCTAAAAACCTAATCAAAATTTTTGCTTTATCTCTAGAACATTTGTGTAACGATTAAACATATTAGTTTCCCAGCGTGGGTCCATTCATGCATGAAATTTTACTTTAAAAATTATTGGAAAAAAAATAGAAATTTTACTTAAAAAGGGCTCTTCTTAATCATGGAAGCGAATGAAAACCTAATTAAAAAGTCATTTATTGATGAAAATGGTGGGAATTCACGGTCACTAACTACTTCGCTGGATTGAATGGTTTAAATTCTCTACTCGCAACCAAGTTCAATCTCGCATCTGAGATGATCCCGCGCACAAATTTTACCTAAAACAGCTTACCTTCTAGCAGTATCTGCAAACTATTGCACGGGATGAAATTTCTCCATTGCACACCTCCACATGATAACTGCAAGTTCTATCATTAATCCGACCCACCAAAGACAGGTTACACAAGCAAAAACGAGAACATATGCAATGTGAAAAAAAAAAAAAAAGCATATAATGGCCTTGATCAACCATAAAAGAGTGTATATAGTAGAATCAACCAACAAAGTTAGCCCAAGGTCCCCAAACACACTTGGGAAATAGGAAATTGAACATGAACATAGAAATAAAAACTTTTAACAGCATCAGATCTATATCCTGCACAGAAGTGTGGCACCGTCACAGAACAAACAGAAAGCCGGCATAAATCTGCCGGAACATACAATTTTATGGTAGTTATAAGATCATACAGAAGGATTCTACATCCCATCAATATCTTCTTTACTTGCTGATACTAACTAGAAAATAACAGGAGAAAGATTCTACTGGTAACACCAGTTCACTGAAACTACTGCTAACTGGTGTTATTCAGAATGCAGCCACCAAGTTAATCCAACATCCTTGATTTGAAGGATCCACTGAGCATCCAACTCTACTGTTGTCATATCCGGGGCGAAAGATCAGTCATCTAATGAGAACACAATGCTATTCGGTTCTCTCTTTTCTTTGTCCCCGCAAAGACATCAGCTTCAAAATACCCTGTACAAGTCATGTCGAGCAAGAATCATTTGATGAACAGTCTTTTGTTACCCATAAGAGATAGAGGGGAAAAGTCTCTCTAATAACTAGGCGGGCAGTCTTCAACCAAATGTCAGGTTAACAGCAGGATAAGAAATAGAGAAGGCGGTTAGAGCCTATAATTGACCAAATCAACATTAACATAATTACAGAAGACAAAGTAGGAAATGATTAATTTGGCTAGCCACCAGATCCAAAAAAGTAACACAGACAAAGAAGGAAAATGGTACAAGTACCTTATCTAACAGATCCAGAAGAAGCAATGAAGCTATCAATGATAACTAAGTAAAGCTTCATCAGATCAGAAGTCTGTCCATTAAAGGAGGCACTGTAGAAGCCATATAACAGGCTTTTCAGGACCCTCAAGCCTTTTTCTATTCTGCCTAACTGTTAACTATCAAGCTTCAATAGTATAGGTTTGAAAAGAAGGTAGGACATGAGTTCAAAACGCATGCAAGTATTATAAACATTTCAAGTGATGTTACATGCAAAAGCCCTATTAAAAGAGAGTTTCTAATTATGTTTCAAAAGAGGATACAAAAGATAAAGAGTAACACTGAAAACTGAGACTGGGAACCCACACTATAATCCTATATAGGTATCAGATCTGTATGCAACTTTATGTAAGAGAGATTCAAATGGATGGAAGAAAATATGCATGGAACTGAAGTTATTTTTTAGGAACGTCAACCTGTATTTCAATAAGTTCTTCCAAGAAGAAACTACTTCTTGTTTGTAAATAATAGGAAGTAAAATAAAATAAAATAAAAATAAAAAACTTTTAATTCATGAGGTAACTCACAAGCAAGATCAAATGGACAATTGTCACAAATCTTACCATAGAAAACTTAGAAAATACTTGTTGTGTCACTAATTTGTCCACTAAGCTTTTTATCCTCCAAGCAAATGTTCCAATACATAATCACATGTAATCATATAATCACATTATATCAATATATGGTCGAGGTGATTCGGTGAAGTGATGAAGTCATCACAAGAATAGAACAGAAGTATCAAAGTAACATCTCTTTTTAGCAGTTGCCTCTGCATTATTCTTCAAAACCCACTCACCCAAATGAAAAGGGACAGTTGCAAAAGACTCAAGGCAGGACCAGAGAAGCAAAAATAACAGCCTGGACTAACATTTATTCACAAGCTACAGGTATATGGAATAAACAAAACAAATCTTAGAAAGAACATAACTTTTCAGCATTCATATTTCAAGATACAATAGTATATGAAATAAGAGGAGACAAGGCTACATAAACCTGAGTCATGAAGAACGAATATAACCTCATGCAGTATAGATCTTTTCCAAAATTATACAATGAAAACGGAAGGGGAGAGAACATTCACTTCAGAAGATCTAGTCATCTATTTATTAAATTTACCATTCAAGTTACACCAAATTACCACCAAGTGAGCCTAAAAGGTAGGGCTTTATTTGGATTGATTTTTAGTATGAAAAAACTGAATATTTTTATTCCTGGATTTTGTGAAAGTTTGTGAGAGAAGATGTGGGACCCATAGTGAAAAACATTAATAAAAAAAAGTTCGAGTTAAAAATCAATCCAAATAGAGTTCTCTGAAACCCTGCAGAAAAGAAAACAGCACTAAATCATATGGAACAAGAGGAAGATACAGACAAAAACGAATTCAAGCTTTGACCAACACATCCAACAGAACAGCATTGAAATGTTTTCAATTTCTTAAATACTTAACAGATGAAGTAAGGTTGAAGGACTCACAAGAACCATTGACCACATACTCGATCCACAAAATGTTGGAAAGTGATTATTCCATAAAATGACAATAGGTGCCACTCCAGCAGACCTCAAGCCAAAAAGGCCCGCCAATGACACATAAAAAACCCCTAAGTTGGGCATATTGGCACATTGACTCTTTTCCACAAAAAGATCTCCTCCTGTATCATGAATCTATATGGTAGAATGATTTACGACTTGTTTGCAGAGGGCGACAGGCAAGATATGAATGAGTCAAAATTATAAGAGCACATGCAAGCAATATAGCAATTTTGGTAGGAGATTACATGATTGAAAAGATTTTCTTACTCCACCATGCATGACAGTATATCTGACCTATCTTTGAGTTTTACCAGATATTTTAACTACACATGATGCCATCCAACATAATAAGAGGGTAAAACACAAAAACATCATTAAACAAAGAGGTTTATCCACAAGCTTATGCACTTTATCAGTAACCAGGGTGTCCATATGTATTTATCAGAATCACCAACTTATGAAGTTGTGTGTTCTCCTTCAGATAAATGTGAGGTAAATGTTGTAACCATTTCACTAGGATGTTCGAATCCTGTTATATCTTCTGCACCAAATTATCAAGCTAAATTCATAAGATTCTCTTGACATCTCAAGATTGAAACCATAGAAATTAAGTTTCTGAGTTGCCACTGAAATGGAAATAGTTTCAATTTTGAACAATGGCTTCGCAAGATCTCAACTTTTGCTCGCACAACAACAAAGTTACTCTTTAAGCTCTCATGAAAGAGAACTTCAGTTCAATTTCAGGTTAGAATCAAGCCAGTTGCCAATTGATTGCCAAAGTACAGGGCGCCAGATTTTTTCCCTGAAGCTAACATTTAAATTACAAATAAAGAATATACTACAAATACAAGCCGCAACATAATCTGAGGGCGAACGTCAAGAATTAATTATTCCTATCACCAATCACCAATCCCCCATCACATTAATAAGATAATGATGTCATGGGAAATCAAATGAATACCATTTGTCAACAACATCAAAACAATTTGTCCTTCAAACTGATGATCAATTTTGGAATAAACCATAGTGCCCCTCCCATCCCACTTCACGTTCTAGGCACACACGTACTAGCATGCATGGCTTCATTCAAAAATTGGAACTATAAAGAGAGTTATAAAAGAACACACACGTACAAACCAACACAAGGAATCAGCAGATATTGTATGCACCACTATCACAAATGTACCGTATGTAAACAGATTTGCAAAGAGAAGATATAATACATTTTAGAAAATTACTTGAAAAGGAAATCACTAAGCAAAATTGAATACACATTCCAGTCCAAAACACCAGTAATGCTTGCAAAATCGACATTTAACCAGAACATATCCACAAACAACTTGTTTAAATCAAGAAATTCCAGGAAGGAATAAATACACACTTATTTTGTGAAGAATAAAAAAACAAAACTTGAAAATTTTTCGCGCATGAATAATTGCTGCCCCTCTGAAACAAGTCAATCTCCAAAAATCATCATCGGAACATCATGGAAGCTAGTGGCTAAATAACAATCTACGCACTATTGGCTACATTCAAACCCATTAAATAAATAATAAAAAAATCAATCTTTGTAATGATCAATAAAATGATACCTTCCTCCACTCGAACTAGGCCGAGCCCCACTTGAACCAGGTCGGTTCAAAACATCCACCGGGTCAGCCTCTCCAGCATTTCTCCTCATCCTCTCACAGCCACCTCCAGATTTAGGCCTCCCGTCCTCCCCATATCTATTGGGCGATCCGAGCTGCCCTCTTCCTCTTCCTTGTCCACCCTTCACGAACTCCGGTCCCGGCCTCTCCTCCCGGCCAACGAACCCCGGCCTAAGATGCGGCGGCACAAACCGGTCAGACTTGAGCAACGGCGATCCCAGAGGTGAATTCGGATTGCCCGGAGACTGTGCAGGAGAAAGTACAATCGGTGAACCGGACCCGGTTCGCCCCTGTGGACGGAGAGAAATTGAGTCCGGCTCAGACCCGGTCTGATCTGCAACTTTGGTTGATTTAATATCAGAAGAAGCAACTTTACGCGGTGGAGCCAGTGATTCGGTTGATGGGTCTGGTTTCTGAGGAATCGCAATGGGTTTGGGCGTTGGGCGGCTCAAAACAAGCATATGGCCATGGATGCGGGAGTTGGAGATAATAGTTTTATTAGGAGATGAAGCTGCAGCAGCTGATGATGCAGAAGGAGAAGATGAAAATGGCGATGAAGAGTGGGGTCTGGTGTTGCTATTTCCGCTGTTGATCACTTTTTTCTCGTAGATATCGTTGAAATTGAGAGAGGCATATTTATTGCTTCTTGCCATCCACCACCGCCGCCTTTTCCAGTTGCCACCGCCGTTGCCACCTTGTAAGGAGGAGACAGAGAACAAAGAACAAAGAACCAGAAGAAGATGAAGAGAAGAGACAAAAAGTAAAGTAGGAGCTCTACGAGTAATAATACTACTATTTATTTGTTGGGCTAATTTTATTTAGTGTAAATGTTGTTTTCAATTTCTACCTATTTATCTGAATACCTAAAAAATATTTATTTTTTAGTACTTAATTAATGTACGTACAACCTTTTTTTATCATTTTAAAAAACGTTGACAATTTTGAACTATAATTAATAATTTCTCTACATTACATTAAAATAAATAAAAAGTAAAAATAGAAATTCACATAACTCAAATAAAAAGAAAAAATTTCTTTCTTTTTTATTTGAGTTGTATAAATTTTTATTTTAACTCATTTTATTTTAATATAATCGTAGAGAAATTACTGACAACAAATTAAAATTGCTATAATTCGTTTAAAATGATCAAAAAATTTGCTTATAAATTAGTTGATGATTAAAAAGATAAAAATATTTATCACAAATCAAACCTAGCTGAAGTAAATATAGTTAAAGACAAAAAATAACATTTAGTCTTTTATTTTAGATATAATTTTCAAATTCAGTTACTTTCTTTTTCTAAGGAAAAACCATCTCTCTGTTTTTCAAATAAAAACATATAACATTTAGTTAAAAAAGAATAAAAATATACCACTTCTCAAAAAATTAAAAAAACATTATATATACACCAAATTAAATTTTTATATTTAACTTTTACTCCCATAAATAAATGTCGGACTCTGTCCTTTTTTTAGTACGAGAGAAGTTATACTATTTATAGAGATTGCACAAGTATTAATCAAATTAAATACAAGTACACTTCATAAAGGGACTAACATCCTATACATTATGCATTATGCAGGAGTTTAACTCTATATGTTTGATTCACACGCTTCAACTATTACCACTCAAACAAACCTCATGCAAATTCGGCTCTATCCCTACTCATGAGGTTATTTTTAACTAGAAGAACATTTACAACTATTCTGTAACAAAAATACGAAACTAAAGTAAGTGTACATTCTTCTTCTTCTTCTTTTTCATTTTTGAAGGAAAAATGTTTCTTATGTTGTTATGATAGGATAGTAGATCATTCGTAGAAACACTTGTTACCAGGCTAGAGATTTTACGTTCGAACCACATCCTCTAACCCTCATGCAAAAATTTACAGTGAAGTGCATAATTTTTTTAGGGAAATTAAAAGCATAAGCATTAACAGTAAAAGCTAAAAGAACTTGAGAGGTGCTGAATTAAGTTCAAGCTAAACTTTGTCAATTTTTTGTCCAAACACTCTTGTTCTATTTTTAAGAAAAAAAAAATATTACTTAGATTATATAAACCCAATAAGAACAACACCAGAAGGGTAAAAAATACCACACACATCTGGACTTTTCGGTTTGATCTATGTTAACACTTGAATTGAAACAGTGTCGTTTTTAACACTCTAGCTCTAAAAAACACTCCAGTTTAACCGTTTTGTTCAATTTCGCTGTTATGTAATAACAGACCAGGGATGTTTCTGTCAAAGTACACAAGATTAGAAAGTTTAATTTTATTATTTTATATATTTTTTCTTTGTCCCTCATTTTCCCAAATCGAACCCTAATTCCCACTTTATTTTTCCCCTTCATCTTGGACAGCCACAATTAATCCCCTCTGCTTAAGTTAGGAAGGTTTCACAGTTGCCGGAACATAGGTTCCCGTGATGCTGCCGGGAAATGAGATTGAGTGTAATTAGACCTCTGCTTGGATGATAGTTTCTGTGGTGGTAGTGGTGGACGAGGTGGTATTGGTAGATCTGTTTTTCCTAATTTGAACCGTCGTCTACTACTTCCGTGTTGAAACAGAGTATTGATGATAGACGATGGAGGATGATGTGGTGGAGGCAACAGCGGTGGGGGATCCGAGATGTTCATGATAGACGACGGAGAATCGCCTGCTTTTGCTTCCAATTTTGAATAAATTGTTGAAAATTAAATTAGGCGATGAGGGTGGGGGTGCAACACCGGGAACAAAATGTACAGAATGTACGCGTTTAGTGTTGCTTCTTTTTCTGTAATAATTTGGGAAAACCTTAGATGACAGGGGAAGTGGTATTGAGGGAGGAACGGTAGGATGTAAAGAAGATGAAGAAGAACTTTCACTGGAGTTATTATCGCTTTTTTCTTTTTCTCTCTTGTTATATATATATATATATATATATATATATATATTCTCTGATTATATAATGAAACAATTGATGTTGTTATTTCCTTACTTGTACCACCTTTCTTCCTTTGAACAAAGGTTGAATTCGTTGAATCCGCTCTAGTTGAAACCGCATCGATGCTGGTGGAGGAGAAAGAAAAAAATATTAAATAATGAGGGTAACTTTCTCATAATTTGTGTTTTGAAAGCAATACCCCTGATCTATTACTCTTTAATGGTAAGAATGGTAAGAATTGACAGAAACGTTAAACTGGAGATTATTTTGAAGTTAAAGTGGTCAAATGGATAGTTTTTTAATTTGATTGTTAAAATAGAAAAAACGGGAATATTCAGTGCGCGTGACACTTTTTACTCATAAAAGAAACAAATTAAAATGAAAACAACAACAAAATAACAAGAGCAACAAAAGGGAGAATGAGAGACAAAAATTTATAGTGATTTGATCCCTTTTTCACAAGAAGATAGGGAAAACCAAGCTTTAGAATATTAGATCACCCAAGTGGTTTTACACCTCAACCACTCTTCCTTACACAACTACAAAGATCAACCCGTACACTTGGGTATTACAACTCCTGGCCTTGCACACGCTCTCTTCGTTTACACAAAAGGGCTCTAATTACTCCTTCCATTTCAAAATAAGCATTTTTTAGAAGTATTTATTTCACAATAGGTGTCTTGTCTTCCAATAAGAGTAGTTCGTTCTACTAAAAAATGATGGACGAGTTATACATCGATCTTCAACAACATCACTTGAGCTAATCATAGATCATCCCTCAAGCTGTTAAACTCTTTCTTTGAGAGAGACAGCTCTGATACCAAATTAAGTCCCCTTTAGGTCTAAGAAGGGGTGGACCTAATAAAAATTTTAGCTCTCTTAAAACAGATCTTTTTAAACTCAAAGGAAGACAACCCAAAACAGAATAGTTTGATGGAAAACAACTGATGCAACCCACCTCAGAGGATATCAATTAAATCCTTAGCTTGACTTAGTGATATGAAGCTAATCAACACAATCTAACAAAAATTAATCAGCTCAGAAATAGTCATTTAAGCCATTGACTTGACTCCGTGAATAAAGCTAATTAGCACAATATAATCAATCAATCAACTCAAAAATTATCACTTAAGACATTAGCTTGACTTAATGATATAAAGTTGATTACAAAACACCCTTGATAAAAAACTTTTTGTAAATTAGCAAGACATAAAAATCGCAATTGCTTGTGTCTGCCTACATTATTAGCTCAACTTGTAGGCTCGGTTTGTTAGCTCAACTCTCCTTCTACTCATATTAGCTTCACAGTTATCTTTCAACAAAAAACACTTTGTTAAATTAACTTGATTTGTCACTTATCAATACATGATTGACCCTTGAATCATCATCCTCCCTTTTTTTGATGAGTGACAAAACTAGTTTTTCCTTAATATTCAAATAGACAAGGCAAAGCAACATCATGCACAAAATGGTTTTAAAAGCTCCCCTTGAGCTAATGCTTTAGTTTTCAAACCTAAACGATTTTGAGTTAGGTTTCAAACATCTTTGAGTAGCTCTACTTTCACAGCAAGTGTACTTAGGAAAAGATTAAACTAAGTGTGCATAGATATCTCAAAGACCAGGTTGGATTGATTAAAAATAAAAAGGAGATTAAAAAAAAAAAGGATAAATATTAGAATAGAATAGAAAGCTATAAGTTAAAGTTTCTATATCTATTGAACATAAAAAGCAATATCATCCAACCGTACCTGGATAGGAAAAACTGAATCATTCTCCTCCTTTTGTCACACACTCAAAAGGACTATGGAAGTCAAGCTAATAAATGCAAATTAACTGTTCATGGACCAGATTGATATAAAAGCTAAGTAAAACAAATGATCTAGCCAACAACAACATTTAATCCTTTTGTCCCTATTGAAAAGTCACAACATAGAAGTAGCCTAGGCAAGATTAGTACTACGAGTAATAGCTCTACCACTTGAAAAACAAATAGCTTAGCAACCTAGATAGCTTTAGAATAAACTCTGAAGAAACAACTTGATCAACTAATGAAATCTAGAATAAGAAGCTGAGATTGCATCAAGTTGAGCTGGTGTAGTACCAGAAAGACTCGAATGAGAAAGATGTATGTAAAGATCAATTTATTCTGATATTACCATGCCTCTTAGGACAAATTTGAGTCCACTATCCGTTTTGACGCCCTTTGCAACAGCTCTGTTTTGCACCTCTTAAGCTACTTCTGATTTTCCAAAAACATCTTTCCTGATTTTAATTACCACTTCTTCATAATTCTCCCAAAAATATCTATTGAAGCTCACTTAACACATTCTTCTTCCTTCTTTCTTTTAGCTAAGCTTTTGTTTAACAGAGCATCTCTCTTTTCATTTCCGTCCTCATGCCTACTCTATTTCAAAATTAACACTCATTTCATCTTTTTCTTCAACAATTCTTCTTTTATCTCTTTTAGCTTTTCTATTTTTACTCTTTCATTTTTCTCTTTTTCCAGTATCTCTTTTTTCTTTTCCTTTTTCATCACTCGTGTTTTTAGCTTGAGCAACTTGTGCTGAAGCTATATCACTGATTTTTTCACAAATTATTGCTCCCCCTCAATTCTTGCTTTCTTCATAGTTTCAACTTTCTCTACTTCCTCAATTTCTTTTCTTTTCATAAATAAACTCTTCCCCTTTCTTCAGTTGGGCTTTTATTCCAAATAGCTTCATCAAATTTCTCTTCAGAGCCAAGGTTTTCTATCAGAACTTGCAGAAGAAAAAATTAAAAGAGGCATCTAAGGCAACTTGCAAGAGCAATGAAAGAGATTGTTTGCTCGTCAAAGATTCATAGGATTTTTAAACTTTACTACCTTACAAGAGTAACTATCATGCTAGTTTTTCAAAAGAGAGAAGACAAAATTTAAGGATTGATTCAACAATAAAAGCTCTTATAGGACAAACTTATTAAAAGTAGAGCCAATCAATTATTTTCCTTACTAACCATCAATACCAAGTCCTATCACAAAAGTAGTTAACTTACTTTATCTATTCAAGAAATATGAGAGAGACACATAAAATATAATCTTAACGGACAAACACTTTATTCAGAGAGAGAGAGAGAGAGAGAGAGAGAGAGAGATAGATAGAGAGAGAAAAAATATCATAGAAGATCACAAAATGCTATGCAAGCTTTACTCATCTCATAATCATTTAAAATCAGGTTCAAAACTAAACAATGCCCTTTTACTAAACACAAAAAACTCAAAAGGGAGCTTAAAAACTATTTTCACAAAAGTACATGCAGAGAGAAGCTAATTGGTGAGAACCATTAGCTTGAGTTCTAAACGAATCCTCCAAAAGACTTCTTCACATAGGAGTTTAATGAAAATATCAACAAGTTGTTTCTAGAATAGAGCCGCGATTAGCTCACCAATACCTGATTTCATATGCTCACGAGCAAGCTGGTGTCTTATCCTTCTGTGCTTAGTTCGTGAATGTTTCACAAAATGTTTCGCCAAATTTATCACACTTGCCATCGCAATAAATTTGAGTCTTTGAGTAGATTAACCCAACATTCTTGTCCTGATGCTTAATCTCACACTGTTGAGCTAAACAACTCCCAGCAGCTATGTACTTAGCTTCTTCAGTCGACAAGTTATAGTTGAAAACTTTCTTCTTGCTACAACGTGATATCAACGGTTCTCCAAAGAAATTTGCATGCCTCAAATGCTCTTCTTATCAATCTTGGCTTCGACTTCTGTATCATTATATCCTCTTAGCTCCAGATCCCATTTCCCGGATATCATAAACTTAGCTCTTGTGTACCTGCAAGATATATAAAAATCCTCTTTACCGCTGTGAGAGATGTCATTCCTTAAGATCATATGAAAATCCTGCACATAAACACATACTATAGAGAAGTCCAGCTTTACTGTGATGCTCATTGTTGTTTTTCTTGACTTAGCTCTAGTCATTTAAACCTCTTCAGTAGCTCCTTCATATGCTTAGTTCAGCTGATAGCTATCACTTTTATGCTCTCCTTTGTCTGTAGTTTGAGGAAAGATTTAACTTCCCCATCATTCTCATCTCATCAAACTCCCTCTGCATTTAAGAAAACTAACTCTTTGCCCAAAGACTTATTAGTAGCTCCAAAGATTATAACATTAATATGCACTTGGACAATAAGAAACTCTTTGGGATGGAGTTTGGTAAAAAAAGAGTTTTATCATCACTACCTTTAGAAACACCATTTTCAAGAAGACAATTTCATAAAACTTTCAGAGTTCTCAAAATCAGAAGATTGCTCAACATAGCCTTCCTCTTTTAAAAGCCCATTCAAAGAGAACTTTTTCACATCATTTTAAAATATCTGAAAATTTCACAACAAGCAAGGGGACACACCATATGAAAACTTTCAAATGAAGCTATTGTGCCAAAAGGCTTACCCAAGGCAATATCTTTCTTCTGACTGTACCCTTGACTTACATCTATGACCCTATTTCAGATAATGTTTCTGACACTCTAGCTTGTTTCCAAACCCATTGTAAAAGCTTCAAAACAGATTTAGCTCATCTTGCTTAGCTAGCATTTTATCCTCATAACCTTGAGCATCCTTAATATTTCTTTGGTTCAATTTGGAATACCAAAGCCACATTCTCCATCACTTTTCTTAACTTACTTTTGTGGCAAACTTTTCACATGGGTTTGTGAGAAGATTTTCCTTTGAGTGATGTTGCTGGTATCTCTATGCCTTGGGCAAACTTTCAATTATACTTGGATCTCTTGAGTAGCTTTACTTTCATTTGGTACGCGATTAGCTCTATTCATTCGGTTGCTTTGTTCCTTAGAACTTCCTTCTCCTTGAGCTTATGCAACCTACATCAAAATCACCAAGAGCTGCACTTCTTCACAGTGCAAAGTTAGCTTTACTGGAAACAACATGAACTGACTCTTCAACAGTTTAATGTCTTTTATTGAACATACAATAAGGCTTACTATTTTCAAAGTACTCTATAAAAATAGCTTCATCAGCCTTACCATCACATTTTCTCAAGTGAACTTTGACATTTAGCACAAAACTCTTGCATCCAAACCCTATTTTTGATTTCCTTCATTTCTAAAGTTCATAGGGTGTCATCTTTTAAGATAGCTTCATAGATCTTACAACAGCTTGACTAAATATGCAATATTCAGTATTGATAGCTTCTTCCTAGAGATGCTTATTTAGCTTCGATAGACTTTTTGGTTTTCAACCTTCTACAGAAAGTGCCGAAACTTCTCAAAAGCTTCATCATCAAGAACTCCCAAGTTTGTTGGAGTGACTGGACTAAGCAAACTTAAAATAATTAGCTCTAGAGGTGTAGTTGTAGATATAATTCCTTTAGCTTTGACATGCATCATATAAACGTCATTTTTCAAACATCAACTTTGTTAGTTTATTGACTAGCTTCTTCTATGATAGCTTCACTATAACACTTATATGCTTGCATTCTCCAATCATTTGTGCCACAATCAATTTTCATCTGAAACTAAAGCTAAGCAAAACTCAATTAGCTCCATCCAATTTGTCCATTGGCACATATACATTTTATGTTCTCTTTGCAAACATCATAGGTTGATGCACTTTTCTTTCTCATAAGCAATCTTCATTCCTTCATCCCAAAATTAGCTCACACTTAAGACACTTTTTTTTTTTCAAATACATTCTCATCTCTTTAGATTTGTTCCAACAGTTCCTCTTCTAATTATTCTTCCCTTGCTATAATCTTCAAAACTCTCATCATCACAATCTTTGTCTGTTAGCTTGGTGAACAGTTCATGTCACCGTTCATATGCCTATAGCAACTTCTTACAATTTATCACCATCTTTTCACCATCTTGCTCTCTAGGTACACCTACAAAACAAATTAGTCTCTTTTGGGTACCCAAACTAGGTTAGTTCATCGATGGTGAGTTTTCCAGTTAGCTTGACTATGATTAAATATTCTTTTAGCTCCATTACTTTCAGAAAATTTTTTATTGCAATTCCTTGCAATGTGCCCAAAATGAGAACATGTGTAACATATTTTTTGAGTACTGGGATAAAAGTCTCTTTTCCCAAAGTATGGCTTCCTATAGTTTTGAAAACGATGATTTGAAAACTGTTTAGCTTATAATAGCCTCTCTGAAAATAGGGTTTATAATACCCTTGATTGAAATGAGATCTCATGTTTTTCTGAGCATTATGAAGAAAAACATTCTTTCCATATTTTGCAAAATGTTAAGTTGAAGAATCTGCAAATCTCAATTTAGCTCGATGGTTATTTCTAAAATTTCTTTGCAAATCTGGTTTCATGGACTGAAGAGTAGCTTTATCTTGAACACAAGTTTTTACAAAGTGAGTAGTAGCTCTAGTTTGACAAGAAGCTATTTCCGAAAAGTAAGTACTTACATTAGCTTCACCAAAAGATTTTTCAGATAGAATTTTACTACTACTTTGGACAAAAGAATCGATAAAGCCTGAACCAGCTTTGTTATTAGCTTGAGGCTGATTTCCAAGAAGCTTATCCAAAGTTTCTTTTCCTTTTGTAAATTTTGTTAAATCTTTGGTAAGCTTTTCAATGTTATTTTTTAAACTCACATTTTCCTTCATTAACACAGTGTTATTTTCTTCATAAGATTTCAACGTGGTTTTCAAGCATGTAGATCACAATTAGCTTCTTTGGAATTTAAAAAAAAAAAAAAAGATTTCAACACATGCTTTTCAAATTTTTGTGATTTCAAAACCTTAACTTCATAAATCGTGTTTTCAAGCTCTTTTTTCTGAACAATATATTTATCTGCAAGAGTTTTATATTCCATAGAAAGTTCATCAAAAGCATCTTGTAACTTCTATAATTAGAAAAGGTCTAGAGAGGCTACCTCACATTCTTCTTTGTTACCTTTCTGGTTGACTCCTTAGCTTTTTGACCTTCCTCTTCTTCTCCTTCACTTGAGCTTGGTTCACTACCACTCCATGCTTCTTCCATGAAAATTATCTATTCTTCAAGCCTCGATTTTTTTTCCTCAAAAGTAGTCTAAAGTTTGTCCCACATTTCTTTAGCTGACTTGCAAACTGATACCTTACCGTATACATTCACCTCAAGGGAAAAAAGAAAGATATGCAGTGCTTTTGCATTAATTTGCACATTTTTCCAATCAGCCTCAGAATAATCAATTTTGACTTTGATAGTTTCAAAAACATTCATATTGTGCCTAGGAATATATGGTCCATTTTCTATAACTTTCCAACACTCAAAATAGGTTGACAGAATAAAATTTCTCATTCTTGTCTTCTAGTAAGAGTAGTTCGTTCCACTAAAAAATGGTAGACGAGTTACACATTGACCTTCAACAACATCACTTGAGCTAGTCATGGATCCTCTCTCGAGCTGATAAACTCTTTCCTTGAGAGAGATTGCTCTAATACCAATTGTATGTCCCGTTTAGGTCAAAGAGGGGGGTGAATTGGACCAATAAAAAGTTTAGCTCTCGTAAAACAGATCTTTCTAAACTCAAAGGAAGACAATCCAAAACAGAAAAGCTTCACAGAAAACAACTTATGCAACCCACTTCAGAAGATATCACTTAAATCATTAGCTTGACTTAGTAATATGAAGCTAATCAACACAATCTAACAAGAATTAAAATCAACTCAGAAATAGTCACTTAAGCTATTGACTTAACTCAGTGAATAAAGCTAATCAATACAATATAATCAATCCACTCAAAAACTATCACTTAAGATATTAGCTTGACTCAGTGATATAGAGTTGATTGCAAAACACACTTGAATTTTTTTTTTTTTTTTGTAAATTAGCAAGACATCAAAATCAACTCTCTTTAAGTAAAACAAGTTTTCAGAGAACAAAGCAAATGTACAACTTCAAACTCAAAAGCAACTTTAGATAGACGGAACAAGCCAGAATAGAAATTTCAAAAGATATTAGCTCAACTCACTAATGCAGAACTGAAAACATATTCAAGAAAAAGTCAATTATGGCCATCCTTACAAACTGGAAACTCAACAAAAACAAAATAAGATAAGCAAGGAAAATCAAAATAAACAACAGATAAAGATAAAGATGGCACGAGGATTTTTATAGTGGTTGGGTAATACACCTATATCCACTTTCCTCGAGAACTCTCATCTCAAGGTTTCCACTAAAAAATCTCTTCCAAGGCGAGATTAAACCATTACAGGCTATCTTCAATAGCTTAGCAAATTATACTAGTTTTAAATAGATCTAGCAAACTATCTCCACTAGTTTTAAATAGATCTAGCAAACTATCACCACTAGTTTTATAATAGATCTAGCAACTATATATCACTCTCACCATGAGAGAAACTCTACAAATTTTTGTAATGGAACTTGCATACCTGAAAGAAGAAGATTTGAAATATACTTTTCAACTCACAATATCTCTCTACTACAAAACAACTCTCTTAAAATATAGAAATTTTTGCTCAAGATCTGAGAGGGAAGAAGACTTCTTTTTCTCTACAAGAATTCTCTTCTTCTGCACTTTATTTTCACTTCAAGTCTTGAGAGATGCGGTCTTCACATATATATAGGATCGTCCAGTGCTCAAGTGGTCTCACAAGGGTTTCTTTGTCATTCTCACAAAATAGCATAAAGGACATGCTTCTTCATACTTAATTGCTTATCCATCAAGAGATATGCCAACTCACATATTCTAATTTTATTTGGAGATGTTTATCCAAAAAGACTTCTTCAATTTCAGCCCATTTCTCTCTCTTGGTATGCATATAGTAGGAGGGGACCACTCTTTGCACTATATTTTGACACATGGCTAGGGGACCAATTCTTGTTACTCTTTTCTCTAATAATGAAGTGTCAACTCAGCTCTCTTTTTCTTGTGCTCCAAGAATTTCTACACAAAAAAAATATATATATCAAAAAGGCACAAGAGTAAGACAAGAACATTTAAGCAAAATGACAAAATCATAAAGCATAAAGTAAAAGACACTTTATCAATAAGGAAACTTCCCTTCTCTTTTCTTTATTCTCTAACATTTATTTATCATTGTTTTTTTTTTTTCATAGAATGCTTTTAAACTTTCTGTGCTTCAGTAAAAACTACTTCAAATTCGCAGTTGCTTGTGTCTGCCCAGATCATTAGCTCTACTTGTTGGCTCGGTTTGTTAGCTCAACTCTCCTTCTACCCATATTAGCTTCACAGCTATCTTTCAACAAAAACGCTTAATTAAATTAACTTGACTTGTCACCTCATAAAACATGACTAACCCTTGAGATTAGCATCTCTTCTTATTTATTTATCCCATCACTCTTTCTTTATTTTCTTTCTTTAAGGGCATAGAAGTGACATTGTATAAAATAAATCATTGATTTCAAAACCCTCAATATTTATGCAACAAACTACAAATACACTTTTTATGAGACAGAGAGGTATATATGTCCAAGTGCAATTTTTTTGTCTCGTTGGATAAAATGCTATGAATAGCACTTTTACAATCGCTCTTTGGATGTTTGAATTGTTAAAGCAGTCACCAAAACGAAGGTTTTTCAAGAATGCCCAAATTTCAACATGTTCAATTGAAGGAGAGCCAGATAGCTAGCGATTTGGTAAAGGCTAAAATAACTTGCCCTGTGTGATCATACAACAAACCTCCTAGCCACATCGGCTACTGCTCCAGTGCAAGCAGCGTTTACAGTATATTTTAGTGATTCTTTATCAGGTGGTCTCAAGCTTAAGTTAGTCACAAAAGACTGCACCCAGGATTGTCTGCACTACTTTGTGTATCACTCTCTATATCACTTTCCTTTTATAATATATTTTCCTTTTAGAGTTTATCTTTTCTCCTTAGGGTTTATCTTTTTTTAATAAGTTTTATTAATAAAATATACTAAATTAGAAATTGTATAGAAAGTAGCGCAGATGATCCGAGTTGAGTTAAGAAGACTGGAATCCAAATCTGGCTATCTGGTTGTCATTCCTTTATTTATTTGTGGGATATGGCAATGGGTTCAAGGACTTTCTTTCCTTTTGTATCACTCGAAGCTATATCTCATGTGAGTGATTCTTAAAGCGAACACATAATTTTCCTAACAGAAGGAAATGTGCAAATTCGTATTCAAACAAAAGATGGCGAGCTGCAGCAAAAACAACATGCAGACAATAAAAAAGACTACTTAAAGACAAGAATATTTTTGCTATTCCATAAACTCCCATAGAATATAAAGCTAAGAAGCTATTTTCAGAGGAAGGTAGGAACACAATCTTGTTCCTGTGTAGCATGATCTGCAAACTGAGTGATGGGGCATGAAAATCTTTCATAATGTGATTGAAGCGAGAAAGGGTCCAAACTTCAAAACGAAAGGGCATAAAATCATGGCATACACTTGATGTCTTCATCACCTTTTAGACAGCATTGAAATGTAGGTAAAATGCAACCCTTCAGGAGGATTTTAAAAGCAAGTGCATAGTTAATATATTACCTTTTATTATGAGGTTAATAAGGCAACTTGGGAATCTATAAGGATAACTCGAAAAAATTCTAAAAATTTCATTTTCACCTGAAAATTTTCTCTCTCTAAAAAAAGTTCTCTAAACACTCTCTAGGAGTCTTCACTTTAATCTCTGATTTTGGAAGATCCGACCGTCGAAATTAAAAAAAAAAAAAAAAAAAAAAAAAAAAGGTTAGTTCTTCAATCTATTCTCATTTATTTATAATTTTATCGGTTTAGATCATGAAAATATACCCTTAATTTGAAAAAACTGGCAATTTTAGAATGACTTTTTTTTTTGCCGAAACGGTGCACTTTCGCCTAGGCTGAAGAAAGTTGCTGGTGACTTTGTCCCGATCAAGCAAAAATGCACTCAGACCTTTTCTCGGGTTGGCGAATTTGGGGGGTGATTTTCTTCAGGCTGGGCGAAAGTCACAGGTGATTTTCCCCAGGCTGGGCGAAAATGCTTGCATTAAATTTTTTTTTTATTTTTTATTATATATTTCAGTTTTTTTGTTCGTAAATGTTTATCTAAATTGTTATTTAATTTTGTATATGTAGAATGAGTGTAACTATTTGTTTAAAATATTTTATGTTATAATTTTTTATTATTAATATGATTATGAATTATATTTTTGTGAACAATATGAAATGAATTATTATTAGTGAGAAGAAATAAAATAACGGAAATAAAATAATAAATCACTTTAAGGTCAATAATAAAGTAATAATAAATGTTATTTCAAATGTTATTTAATTTTGTCTATTTAGAGTAAATGTGACTAGTTTAAAATTGCTTGCTTATAATTATGTGTTTAATAAGAAAATGTGTTATGTAATTGCTTAACTATTTGAATTTTAATTTGAATTCATCGTTATTCTTGGCCTTAGGTTTAGGGTTTAGAAGATAAGATCAAATAATATATAAATTAATAACTATTACTAAGTAATATTAGTGATGAATAATAATAGCATAAAGAAATAGTAGAAATGAAATAACAGATCCCGATAATAATAAATAATAAAATAATAGTAGATGTTAAAGTAAATGTTCAAATATATAATAAACAACTATTAATGAGTTTGAATAAATAATAAATGGTTCGACCTAGCGGCCGTAGAGAAGATGATGATCTTGGTCCTGTCACGGACAGGATAGGTCGAGTTGAGAGGCGCACTATCACAGCTTCGTCTAGAGGTTTGAGGGGGCGACATAGTACATCCAACCTCCCGTCTACCCCTAACCCCCTTCCTGCTGGTTTTCATTATGATACAGGTGCATCCGGGTCTTCTACCCAACTACCGCCTGTACCTTTTAGGTCTCAGCCTCCCCTCCCATCACATCTGTCTCACACTCCTGTAATATATGAGGTATATAGATCTACACATCCACCTTCACACCTCCAGACACAATGTATTATTCCTACCTACATGCTCCTCCAATACGACCTCGCATACCATATAGATCTGCAGCCCAAGAGCCTCTAAAGGAGTTTAGTGGTCAGCCGAGGTAGATAAGGATAGAGTTTTTTTATCAGATAGTGGATGCCGCCCCTCAGGATTCTTCATACAACACACTTGGTTATACTGCTACAGTTTATGGTGTTTCATCTTCTGAGCCTTACATAGGGAGGCATTCTATAGATAGGGGCTTTGAGGGTGATAAGGGTTAGGCGAGGAGCATGATATGGTCCGATCCCTACATATTGAGGGTGAGGCGGATGAGAGAGTTGATGATGATGGTGATGGTGATGGTGATGATGATGATCAGGATGCTGGAGATGAGGAGCTGCCAGTGCCTGTGGCACCTGCTAGCGGATCCGATGGGCGGCCTCATCACAGGAAAGGAAAAGGGTTGACCGGCAGTTTTATGTCTGTCAGACGTGGCTCATGAAGTTCTGGCTCCAACTTAGAAGAGGAAGAAAGTGAATGCTTCAAATTGGGAGCAGACAGGCCCAGTAGAGGGAGGTCCTGTTGACCCGGAGCTCATCCCATCATACGGTGGTCATGTTGCAGGTCCGATATGGCATGGATAGGTACATATCTTTATCCTAAGTTACATGTTATTATTAATTTATTTTTTAGGTAATTTCTCAAATATTTATAGTTTTATAAATAGTTTATTTGATTTATCTCAAATGCAAAATTTATTTCTTTTATCTTCAGGATCGTGGTTTATTGAAGTATCGATCGCGCTACATGGCACTCACAGGATAGGACCTTACCGATGCACAGGTTTGTTCCTTGGCTTCCGGAACATGTCTTATGCATTTGCGATCGTGCATGTTCCAACACCCCAATACTACATTGTTATCAGCATTTGTTGAGAGGTGGCAGCCGGCACGAACAGCTTCCACATACCATGGGGTGAGATGATGGTTAAATTACACAACGTGGAGCTGATACTCGGGGTTCCTGCATATGGTCGGGCCATGGATTCGAGTTTATCACGGGATCAGTTGGTACGGATCGTCCAGGGTGATCTGGGTTTGGACTTCAGTGCTGGAGGGATAAATGCCTCGGAGCTTCACGGTGTAGCCATTACCTCCCAGAGTACACTGTCATCCAGTGACAAAGCTGTCTGCTACATACAGTATTTGTTGGGTTGCTCACTGTTCAGAGATAAGAGTGGCAACATGGTTCCTTCCAGACTTTGGCCACTGGTGAAGGATGTGAGGTCTGCTGGGAAGTTCGCATGGGGTGCAACTACGCTTGTGTATTTGTATAGGAATCTAGGGCAAGTGTCACGTTTTGATGCAAAGGAGCTTGCTGGGTGCTGGTCACTACTGGAGGTATGTGTTTTAAATATAATGTATTTTATATTATGTTTATATTTTTCATATTTATCGCATTAGGGTTTATATTATATTTATATTTTATATATTATGTGCTTATTTTATGTAAATATTTTCATATTTATATTTTAGAGTTTTATTATTTGTATTTATATTTTAGGGTTATTTTATTTGTAATTTTTTTAATTTTATTTTCATATTTTTCATATTTATGTTTTAAGCATGGACATACATGTACTTTCCTATGTTTCCACCTGTAGTTAGACCGGAAACTCAAGCTTGCAAGCCCTACATCCAGCAGTATACCATGTTGGAATATAAGAAAGAACATAAACTGCTGGACATTCGCCTGCGGCTGGATATGTTGACAACTGATAAGGTTAGATGGACACCGTACAAGATGCACGAGATTCGGGACTGCTGGGTATCAACGTGGCACGGATTCATTGTATACTTTGAATGTGTCAAGCTGTACATGCCTGACAGGGTTGTGAGACAATTCGGGTTTAGACAGTGTATTCCAGCACACCCTATCCGATCTCAGGAGGCAAAGTACATGTATGAAATGATCTTGTTCCGATATGAATCCGATGAATAGTGTTCCAGCAGTACAATCCATTATAAATAAAGAGGAAGGACGGTGGTCGACCCTAACCGTGCAATTAAAACGATACAGAAATTGAATGTGTTGGCAAAGACATAAAAATGATCAGGAGTATCCATCTAATGCTCATAAGGCACCGAACCCTCTTCCCAGTTTGTCTTCTTTATCAGCTCGTAAAAACGTTCTAATGATCCGAACAATTGCACATACATATTCATATGATGGTGCAAATCATAAGACATTCTTCTACGAATTCCCCAAACATAAAATTGGCTACAATCCTAAATCCACAATTACCATCACCTACCACATTCTTCCAGTTTTGAATGAACTCATACATGAACCCGGGAAATGCATTGTTGAACGGGAATGACATTGATGGGGAATCCGGATTTAAAATAGAAGATAAACTAGACCTCCCACTTTTACTTCCTTTGCCCCTAACCCTGCCTGAATGGGGCAGCCTATCTCTTCTACGTGGACTAGGACCAGACCCTAAGCCTGAACCGCTTCCCTAACTAGACCTTGAATCGCTTGACTTTCCTATCTTCCTATGTGCGATGGACACGTGTTCCCAATAAGACTTATCCCTTTTGGTTGAATTCGTCTTCTGTCGTCCCTTCGTGACTGCAGTTTCGGAAGGGGAGGGGGAGGGGAGAGGAGGGGGGTTGTCAACATAGGGCAAGGATCTTCAAGCAACACTGGACATATAACACCTTTGATGAGACGGCGCACTTCCCGGACCTTCGAAATTGGACCCGTACTAATTTTCTCTAACATTGAGGTGAGATCACGCATCTCAGAATCCATGTCTCTCTCATGTATATTCGGGATATCAACACCAATTTCTAGTTTTCTCCAAAAAATATAAACATCTTCCTCCTGGAGCTGAAGTAAATATTGGACCTACCAACCAGTTCACATGCACATGGTAGACCGTGCGACTTCCTTAAATAATGCAAGTACTTATTTTTCGGATTTTCAACCATCTCGTGTGCTTTCTTTATCTCCAGTCATATCTTCTTCAAAGTCAAATGACTGATTTTATTACTTATATTCGTCAATATGACATTACTCTTCGCGGTATACCTCTCTTTAAGCTCAGAAATTTCCAATGAAGTTTTTATTTCGGTAATTTGACCTTCGATGAGAGATTCGATATTAAGAAACACAGTGTGCAAATCACCATGATACTTTGAGAGCCATAGATTCAACACTGAATGTTCACTCATTTCGTTGTCTCAACCCCAAAATGCAGCACTTGAGATGTCTAAACCCTGCAAAATTTATGCACAAATGGATTCAACCATGTGCTGAACAGGTAATGTAGAAAGTCTGGCCTACTTTGCTACCTAGTCTCCAACACTTCCAACTTTCTCCGGTATTCTGCCTCATCAATTTCATTTATTAATTTGTGCCACGAGTCATTCACGAACCGTTGTGCCACATCTTCGACTTTAACTATCTCTGTCAACTTTGCCAACATATTCTGACCGATGCGTCTTCTACATAACATATGATATGAATTTCTAAATACATCATTAATCACTGGCATAACTTCGCTTTTCCTATCAGTAAGAATCACAATTGGCTCACCGTCATTAAGAATTGAACCGTGCCCAGTTGACATAGCAGATGTAACATATAAGTGCTTTATTTGTTGAGAACCCATCTGTATATCGTAGCCTGTTCATTGCACATAAAAGCTGTTGCCACTGTGAAGTTCTTTCCGGTCAGAGTCATCCCTACAGCTTTCAATAGTGGCATATTGTATCTTAATAAAAAATAAAGGGGAAAATTAATGATTAACATGGCAACTATTTTAAATGAACTTCAAAATATTTTTAACTATTTATTAAAAAAATGATAAAAAAGCAATATGCATTTAAATTAATAAAGAGATTTAATAATACAATGATTTACTAGAGTACTTACTTGTTTGTTTTATATGTGGTATCCATTATCAGTACATATGGCCACGTTCTAATCATTGCAATTGACGTTGGGTGTGCAATGACAATATCACTAAGTACGTTACTCTCCTCACTGTTTCTATAGAAGATCGTGTAACCCCATTGTGCACTTAGGCAGAAAACTTCATCTACCTTGTTTCTTCCCTGCATTTGGTTCTTCTTAATCTTCGCAACAACATTGTAAATTTTCTGTGCACTACATATATCATAAAATTCTTTTCATTAACGGAAGAAAAATAAATCTAAAATATTTTAATAAAGTATTAACAATAATTCCCTTCTAACATACCTAACTGCATAACTAACGTCTTGTTCTCGAAAAAATCGTAGGATATTACGAGGCAGCACATGACTCTTCCTGAACTGCTTAGTCTGTTGCAACTGCTCCTCCGTAAATCTTGCAGCCTGAGTATGACCGTGATTATAAACAGCTATTTTATGGTTGTGTCTCCCGTTGTGTACGAACAATTGTCAATTTTCGCTTGTTGCTATTTGCTCTCCCTTTAATTTAAATGGGCACCCACATTTTTTTGTCCTATGAGGTCTCTGCCTTTTTATTGGAATTTCTTCTTCCTCATTGTCAACTATTGGCTTCGTTTTTTTCAACTGCACCTCCGTGCTCGCAAGCCAATGTGACATACGATCGACGGTCAGTTGTTCTTGATCTCTGATACTGATTGATGATGAAATACGTCTTAACTTTCATCGCAGTTTGTTTTGCCCAGTTGACCAACTCATCTTTCGAACTAAAAAGTCGGTCTGTTGTGAATAAATGTCAAAAATCAATATATTCTTCCAGTTCTAAAAATTCTTCAAATGTCTTTGGATCTTCATCACCCTATTAATGTAAAATAAAAATATTAGCAATACCAAAAAAAAAAAAAAGAATTAGAAGGATTTTCGAATAGTAAAAAGAACATGGAAGTATTTTTATGCTTTTATGATTTGTATATCGATAATAATATTTTAAAATTTTCTTAAAATTAAAGAATTAGAATAATATAAAATGTCGGCCTTTTTTATTTCTCATATTTTTCTCTTTCCTTTTTTTATAATGAAATTCAAATTTTCGGGCATGCATGGTTGACCATGGTAAATTGCCAAAGCTTTCTTTACAAATCAAGTTCATTTTTTAAAATTCTAAATGGGTGATATATGTATTTTCTTGAGCAACCTTTTGGCTTTTGATTTAATATTCCTTAAACTACTTAATTTTTAACAAATAAAATCCATAAGTTGACTTTTAGGAATTCTTATAGTGTATTTGAATTAGCTTGAGGGCTTAACTGTAGCACTGAACTTGAAAAAAAAATGGTGGAAAGATAGTAATTTAAGAAAAAAAAACAAAAATTCTTTCCGAAATTAAGATAACTACGTTCCTCCTTATGCATTTTTTTAAAAAAAGAAAAAAATATAAGAACATTTGAAAAGGCTAGAGGATCTAAAACACACAGAGAAAACTTCATCAATCTCCCATCAAAATAAAGTACCAAAAAATAGAGTTCTTGAAAAATGTTATTAAAAAATAGAGATATCAAAACTTCATTCACAAAAAATAATAATAATAAGATGTTGAACAATTGAATACAATTTATAATTAAAATCACATATATAAGAAATAGTAAAAAATGCAAATTACAAATGGGATAAAAATTTCTGGGGTTTAATTAACTTCTTCAAGAAAGTAAACCCATGCATAACAAAGAAAGACCAGAAATGAATCCCAATCCCACATTCATCTTCTTATTGGAACCATTAGGTGAAGAAGAAGGCCCTTCAGATCCCTTTCCATTATCTCCTGAATCACTTCTTGTGGAATTTAAGGTAGGTTTAGAGGAAGAAGCAGCTGGAGCAGAAGCATTATTGTTAGTTTCAAAAAATTCCTGAGGTAATAAAACTTTATCCACTTGATAAACGGCCAAAGGAAAATCTTTCCTTAAAGCATTATAAATTGTTGTTGTAACTTCTCCAGAAGTTACATTCACTTGATTTTGATTCGCTTCACCCGTAAAATTTAGGCCGAAAACTTTACCATCTTGCCCTGAAGCTTGAGTTCTAACAGGGTTACTTACTGTCTGAAGATCTTCAAAACCATAGAATTTAGGAAGAACATGGTACAAAATTAGTTGCACTTGTTGTTGGTCACTAAGGCGATTAAGTGTACCAGAAGGAAGGTTTTGGAATGCGTTGTCTGTGGGGGCTAAAACGGTCATTCCATCATGGGAATTGTTTACTTGGTTGTTGATTTGGTTTCCTACTTGTGTTTGTCCTAGGAAACGATTGAAAGTATTGAATTGGCCTGCTTTTTCAAGAATGGCTGTTAAGTTTATCGGTCCGGCGGGTGCCGGGGCCGGAGCAGTTGGAGATTGAGCTTGAATTTGGAGAAGGAGGAGAGATGGGATGAGAGAGAAGAGAATGAGAGAGAGAGGTGAGGTTTGAGCCATGTTGGTTGTGGTGGACAAAGAGGGGAATGGGGTTTGGATGGGGTTTTATGGGATAAGATCTGTTCACGTTGTAAAGGGCTGGACATTGTTGGAAATGAGCTGTCTTTGGATCTGAATCAAGACAAATCTTGAGAGAAAATGAAACATTAACGACCTTTGAAGAATAAAATAAGACCATTTGTCCATAAAAGAAGAATATTGATTTGGAGGTGAATGCTGTGTATAATACAATCGATTCGGATACTCCCACCCAAGTCTGGCCGAACTCTAAAATAATAACGGTAAGCTTATATTGATTATTTGAGAGAAAATGGTCTAAATTGTTAGTGAGAGTAGTTTGAAAGACTTTTTCAACGTAAGAAAAATAAAATAAAAAGATTTTATTTTGAATTCTTTTTAAAAAAATTATATTTTACGAAGGCTCAGTGATAAACTGTCAGACCCCTTGTTTACTCATTTATATATGATATTTTTAAATAATGAAAAAATGCTTTAAAAAGAACTAATATCATGCACGTGCATTCGCAAGTAATAAAACTTTTATATTTTATATCCTACAAATCAATCATATTCTCATTTTTCATAATTTTTATTTTTATCATAATAAATTACTAACTAATTTCACATTAATAAAGTTTGAATTTAATATTTTTCTAATGAATACTCAATACTCTTATTCTCTTCTTATAAAGCATGATATTACTACGTTTATTAATATTAGTAAAAAGATTATTAAAAGATAACAAATTTACCTTTTTATTTTCCCCAGCTACCCTCATTACTCAATTTTACTACAAAAAAAAAAAGTAAAATATCAAAAGATGTAAATCAAACATAAATCGTCATGGCACTTTTAGAAGTAGAGAAAATTTAGAAGATAGAGATTAAAAAATTGAAATTTGAAAATAAATGCAAGAGATAAAAAAATAGAACTATAGGATTTTTTTAAGAAAATAAAAAAATTATTGGGGAGCTTAATCTAAAATTATAGAAAATTTATAAAGGGGTACGAAACAGCTGAGGGGAGGAGGGGGGAGGGGGCCAGAGCCCCACCAGACCCTAATGTGGTTCCGCCAGTGGGATATTGTATGATGTTATATGTAGGGTAAAAAGCCTCTGTATCCCTTAAACTTACTCTAATTTTGATTTTGGACCTTGAACTTCAAAATGACAAATTTTAGACCTCGAACTATAAACATATACTAAAATCGACCTTTCTGTCAAATTTGACCGTTAACTCATTAATGGTCAAATAAGTCAAAGGGTATGATTAAAATTTCACTTATAAAATTCTTCTTTTAATCCTTTAGAATCTAACAAAATTCAATTAGATCCATATTTTTAATTATTACCTCCTTCAAAGATCCAATGTTAATTTATGAAAACCCTAATCTATATTTTTATCTTCTTTTCCAACCTCCTCCACACCTTCCACATACCACCATCACCCCCATTGACCCAGTGCTGCCGCCGGACTGTTGTAGCTGCCGCTTTCCTTCTTTTTCTTCTTCTTCTTCTACAAGAAGAAGAAGAAGAAGAAGAAGAAGAAGAAGAAGAAGGAGAAGGAGAAGGAACAGGAAGAAGAAGAAGTAGGAGGAGAAGGAAGATTCAATAGCAGAATAAGAAGAAGGTGGAGGTAGAGGAGGAAAAATAAGGAGGAAGAACGAAGAGGAAAGTTCGACGGAGGCAGCGACAAAGGCAATCCGGCAGCTGCGGCTCTTGAACAGTGGCGGTCATGGTAGTATGTGGAAGGTGTGAAGGAGGTTGAAGAAGAAGATAAAAATACATATTAGGATATAACATTAGATCCTTGAAATAGTTAATAATTAAAAATAGGGACCTAGTTGAACATTGTTATATTCTAAAAGATTAAAAGAAAAATTTTATAATCCAATTATATTCTTTGACTTATTGATCGTTAATGAGTTAACAGTCATATTTGACATAGGAGTCGGTTTTAGTACGTTTTTATAGTTTGAGATCCAAAACTTTCCATTTTGAAGTTTAGAGTCCAAAACTAAAATTTTAGAAAGTTTAGGCGGCACTGAGACTTTTTACCCATATATGTAACACTTTATTTGTCATATTATAACAAAAAAATATTATAAATTAAAGTGTTGGAGAGAATATTATGACGTGTAGAATTCCCTTTTTTACGGTCCGTGTCTCTCTTCTCCGCGTGTAGCGATATGGGGCGAAAGCAGGAAAGAGAGAGATGGGATTTCCCTCACTTTTGGCATAGCGAGCCTCGCTCGCACTTGAGTAATAGACAATGGAAATTAAATTACACATATTTTTCAAGTAATTATGACCAATTTTTCTTTTAAGAAAATGTTGGATTTGTTATCTATTATCTATTTTGAACAATAATATCTATATTTTTCTTAATTTCTTGCAATAATATCTATATTCTTATATTTCTAGGTACATACACATCACTATATATGAGGTTTTGCTCAAGCGAAAAATTTGAGATCTCCTAACTAAATAGAGCTTGGGTATTCAACACCTGTATAGTAGAATTCAAGATGTTATTCTTTTTATTGTGTTGATATCCTCACTTTCATAGGATTAGCGTTACTTATGTTTTCTGCCATTGGAGTACAAACCAAATGAGATATAAATCATATACATATCATTCACCAAAGTTTGCCATATCACTAGACATAAATTTATACTCAAATGTTTTTTGAGATATTACTGCAAAATTTGTATCGTGAAAGAGAAGAAACAGATATATTGCAACATTTCAATAACCAAGTTATATCGTAATTCTTTGGTGGGTAAGCCACGAAGAATCCGAAATTTGGGAGTATGAACAATTGAAGTTTTGAACTTTTTCATTTTACATGTAGTTCCTAAATCTTCTTCTGTCAATAAAAATTTGATGAAAATATGTTTATAATTCCTCAAATATTCTTTAATAGAGAAAAAAATATTCAGTGATTTAAGTTAAAAAATTTCCAAAATTGAAAGTTTGTCAACTAACGTCATAATTATATTGTTTTCTTGAAGATTCATGACCTTGATTCACAATTAAATTTAAAATTTTTAAATTTTTCTTTCCATTAAAAGAAATTTTAGGAATTATATATTTAACTCTCTTTAAATTTTTAATGGTAAGAAGACGTTGGGGACTGCTTACCAAACAAAATTTTAGAATATTAGTTGCCTACCCTCTAACTTCGAGGGGATTTTTTGAACCTAACCCTTCTTAGATGTATAATACGTGACTAGATCTGGCTTGATTTTGATACCATGTTCAATTTATGAGTTTGAAACTATCTTCATCTCCAGTTTATACATTAAGAGTAAAAAGATTGTTCAAATTTTATTAAAAAATCATTTAAATTTTAAATAAAAAATGTGAAATTCTCAACCATCTCTTTCATCTCTATGGTCAATGATTTCATTTTCTTCGCTCATTTCACCTCTTATATATTTGGAAATTCCACATATGCATGCACGCATATGAACTGGATCCAACATCACCACCTACTCCAGCAGCCGTAGAACATGTATTTTGATCACTAATACAATTGAAAAAGGTAGATTTCAAGAGCTTTTCAAAGCTGGACTAAACATGGCATATGCCCACCTGCAACTCGAAACAAGGATCAAGCAACCTGGCACATTTTTAATTATTCACCTTAAAAAAATATTGGAACTTTTTGTTTCAGTATTATATTATGATTAGGTAGTATATATATACTGTTCTTTTTATCCCTGTTATATATCTTTGTCAGCTAGCACTGATAGGCATGCTTCATCAACTTGCATAGACAACTCTGAGCAGTTTTGACTCACATGTTTCAAAAGATTCAGATATATATATATATATATATATATGGAAGCTTTCAATCAATTCCAAAAGAAACACTTTGAGCTTCAGACTGTTAGAATGTTTTCTGCTGGTGTTTGGAATAGTTCTTCTTCAAGATGATCAGCTTTACCAAGTAAACATTAATTGGCTAAGTCTGCAAAAAGAAGGAATTTTTGTTGCTTAAATTAATATGATATGTCATCTCATATGAAATAAGTGTGAGAATGATAAAATGTATATAAGTTAATGACAATAAGTATAATAATTGTCAAGAGTTTGTCATATTGGATCCTACCAAAACGATGAATTACGTTCTCAAACTAGTCAGGACAGAGCATGACATATAATCTAAGAATATGGTTAATTTGTATATAGTGGTAAGACCTGATGTAGGATTATTATGCCCACAATTCTTTTGGGACAAGACTTAATTTATGACCCAATGATGATAATGGGCTTGAACCTCACACTTATTTTGTGTTGCCTTGGGCTGACTATGTTATATGGATATGGATGTCAGACGAGTCGGTTTACCAGACCTGTCCCTAGTGACTACTCTATATAATCTCTTTTTTATCTCATTTGTGCCCTAACCTCTGATATACTCTTTCTCTCCTTTCTTTTTCGGCCGCCTCCTTACTCTAGGGTTTCTGCCTCTTAGTTTCTTCTCTTAGTGATCTCTACCTCTTCTTGTGCCACATCTTACTGGTGCTTCTGGTTGAGGGCCTTATTGCTTGACTAACATCTTGAAGTATGATTTGAGATACAGAGAGATGTTTGAAGAGTTGTTAGTGTGAGGTTCATCCTTCTTGAGGGATTTTTCATACTTCTCTATTTTCTCTACTTTACATCAAATCCGTTTTGTGTTTGGCTGTTATGCTCTTGATTCTTGTAATAGAAAAGAAATAAAATTTGCTATATTTGATTTGATTGTAATAGTATATGTTAGTTTGAGGTTCACAAATTGTAACTCATTGGCATCAGAGCCTTATTTGGCTATTCGGTAATCTTTCTGGCAAACCCATTATTGGAGAAACTTTTGGACTATTGAGTAACTTTTGGACTGCTCCGGTCTTCACAACTGTTTTTGTTCTCCGATGGCTATCGTCGATATGAGTTTTCTCTTTTTGAGAACTTCGACGTGAACCTTTTGAGTTCCACGATATGGAAGTCTTCTTTTTCTCTGATCTGTTGTTTTCCTTTTGGTTCCTAGCTTGTTTATTAATTTCTCTTATTTATATCATCTCGATTATGAATCTTTTATCTTTTGTGGTTAATCTTCTGATTGACCCCTTGTTTTTTTATTAAAACCAAAACCCAATCCTGACTTGAGTCCTATTGAGACTCACAGTATCTGTCTCTTGATGTTTTATTCTTCATTTCGAATTTTTTTTTAATCTGTGTTTTGAGGTGTTACTGATTAGTATCGTTGTTTCTATTGTTTGATTTTTCAACCTGTGAGTGTTGAATTTATTATTGGTGCAATTGGCTATTTCCACTATTTTTCTCATTCCATGATTTCTGTTGATGTGGCTTTGGTGGTGCAATTTTTTTTGGTCGCATTCTGTCTCTGTGGCTTTATTCACCTATTGGTGTTCTCTTATTTGTGGAACATTTACTTGTCCTCTGTGGATCTATTTTTTTTTCTGCCTGTATTACTGTCTTTTTGCTCTTGTATTGGTGCTTGTTTGCTTGTGTCTATAATGACCACTGCTAAACTAGAAACTTACAAGTTCAATGGTAAAAGTGACTTTGTTATTTGAAGAAAAAATGAAAGTCGTTTTAGTTCAAAATAAAATTGTACCTGCCATTTTTAGTCCTAATAAACACCTAGAATCCTGGAAAGGAGAAATCCGTGTAAAAAAACTTGGTGATATTTATAGCAGTCTCACCTTGCATTTATGCGATAATATTTAAGGAAAATTGATGAAAAAGATACTACTTTTTGAAATAATGTCAAAACTTAAAAAGCTTTATTTGGAAAATTCTTTGTCAAATAAAATCTATTTAAAAGAACAACTTTTTGGTTTAAAATGAATGCGTCAAAATCACTTAATGAAAATATTGACGATTTAAATAAAAATGTTTTACAATTGCAAAATGTTGGTGAAAAACTTTCTGATGAAAACACTATTGTGATTTTGCTAAACTCTTTGTCTGAATCCTTTAATGACATTAAATCTGCAATCAAATATGGTCATAATGATTTGAATTTATTTGATGTTAAACACGCTTTAAAATTTAAAGATTTGGATTTGAGAAAGGAAAATAAGTTAAACGGTAAAAACTTGTTTGCTAGAAAGAGGGATGATAAGGGAGAACTTTTTAACAACAAATGTATATCCAAAAGTAGAGGAAGATCCAAGTCTAGAGAGAAGTAAAAGCAAAATCAAATACTTTTACTGTAGCAAAGAAGGTCATGTGAAAAATAAGTGTTTTAAGGGAATCAAGAATGAAAAATGGGGTAAGAAAAGGAATAGGGTGATAGAATTGACAATAAACCTAATGACTCCAAGTTAGATGGAAATTCCTTGTATTCTGAGGTTTTATGTGTTACCCTTTTCCCTTCTCCCTCATGTGTTTCTGATGAGTGGATTCTAGATTCTGGTTGCACTTTTCACATGAGTCCTAAAAAAACACTATTTTCTAAATTTAAAACTCTTGATTATGGAAAAGTATTTTTAGAAAATAATGAAGTTTGTGAAATTAAAGGGGTTGGATCCATTTTTATAAAAATACACGACGGTGTGACTAGAAAAATAACACGAGGTTAGATATTTGTCGGGTCTCCGAAGAAATTTAATTTCTCTCAGTGTTTTTGACACTAATGGATATTCTTACAAATCTAAAAATGGTTTCTTACGTGTTTACAGAGGTTTTTTGGTCATATTTAAAGGTTTTAAGAAAAATGGTTGTATACTTTACTTGGTAACACAATTTGTAATTCATCTGTACTTTTTGTTAGAATGCTTATGCCACAACATGGATTTCCATGTTGTGGCATAAGAGGATAGGCCACATCAGTGAAAAGGGTTTGCAATATTTGAACAAACAAAATCTTTTAAATGGTGATAAAAATTTGATGCCTTGGATTGTGACTCATATGTTCTTAGCAAAAAACACAAACTCAGTTTCTTTAATGGCACACAGAATTCTAGTGATGTACTTGATTATGTGCATTGTGATTTATGAGCTCCTAAAAAGGTACCCATGTATGGTGATAATGTCTTATTTTATTGCCATTGTGCATGATTTTTCGAGATATGTTTGAATATTTCTTTTAAAATCTGAAGACCAAACCTTTGAAAAATTTCAATGAATTGAAAACTTTTTGCTAAGAACCAAGCTAGTAACAAACTGGAATTTATAAGAACTGATAACAGTTTGGAATTTTGCAACAAAAATTTTAATGAGTTATATGCATCCTGTGGCATCATACACTATAAGACTATTAGACATAGTCTGCAACAAAAAGACATTGCTAAGAAGATGAATAGGAGTATTATGGATAAAGTTAGATGTCTTATGGTCTCTTCAAGTGTTCCTAAACCTTTTTGGGGGAAGCTATAAGTACGGTTGTATATTTATTTAATAGGTCTCATTCCACTGATATATATTAATTTTAAAACACCCATGGAGCTGTGGTCTGGTGCACCACCTAATCTATCCTACCTTAGGTTTTTTTACTATGCGGTTTTTGCACATCACAAAAAAAGGAAATTTGACCATAGATCCAAGAACGGAGTGTTTTTAGGTTATCCTAGTGGTGTCAAGGGTTATAAGGTATGACTTAGGGGTTACCCAGGGGTGAGGTTAGTTATTAGTAGGTATGTGATTTTCAATGAGCTTCACATACCATGTCTTAAAGATAACACTGATCTTATTAATATTACTGATCTTCCCTCTGTTGGGAATGTTCCAATTGAGGTAAGGGAAGTCTCTGCTCACATTACTGAGCACACACTTACACTTGGAACTAGTAATGAACAGGATAACCCAGGTACTATACCTAAAACTAATGTGTCTGAGTTAGAAAATACTGAGAGTGATGAGGAACATCCCAAGGCACAAACACATGGTCTTGATTATTAACTAGAGATATGACTAAAAGAATATCTAAGCGACCTGATAGATATGGTTATTCATACATTGTCTCTTATGCTTTTGTTGTAGCATCTTTTGTTAAAGAAAAAGAACCTATGAGTTTTTCTGAAGTTGTCAAAAGCCCTAATTACTCTTTATGGATGCATGGTATGAAAAAAGAAATATCTTCCTTGCATAAGAATAAAACTTAGGTACCTAAACGTGTCAAATAGAAGCTAATTGATTTGTACATTTAAAATCAAAGAATCTGAATCGGTTAATGAACGTCCAATATTTAAGGATAGACTTGTTGGAAAAGACTTTTCACAAGTTGAGAGCATTAATTTTAATGAGATCTTCCCCCCTGTTGTTAAATATAAAATAATTAGAATCATGCTAGCAGTTGTTGCATTCTTGGATCTTGAGCTTGAAAGTGATGTGAAATTTGCAAAAGCACAAATATCTAGCAAGTAATAAAGTAGTGAGTAAAGATCGTACCACAAGAATTGCTATCTAAGTGGAGAAATCGCCTACTTATAACTAGACTTAAACAAAAATAAAGTTGTTTGATTAAGCTAAAAATATTCTCAGGCTAATTAAGACTAATTATGAAACTAGAGATCACTAAAAATTGATTATGAAAAGTTTGATTAAAAACGGACTACGGCACCTCTAATCCAGTTACTCCTTTTATATCTATGATTTACTCTTGATTAATTCTTGATCTGGTTAACAGTGGAATTCCCAAAAATAAGATGGACCCAATCTCTTGGGGAAGAGCTCCTCATTTCTCTAATAAACAATTTGTATCTCTATGTGATTTTAATTATCGAAACCGCATACACATCTATAGGCATTCCCTAGCTTTCGTTTCCTACTCATTAGAAACCATACAAAGAAACCGAATCTATCTCTAGTCAATTTTACAATGTGTTTTTAATACCCTTATCCAATTGAACTTAGTACTTCTCAATATCTAGATACAATTTATAAACATGCAATCATTGGCCAAAAAATCACAAGCATTAAGAACCAATAATAATATTAACCAAGAACAAGAGAGATGATTAAATCTTTAAATAAAAACAACCATTCAATAAAAAGTTTTGACCTTCAATCGAAGGCCTTACAAAATAATTAGCTACTGATAATAAGTAAATAAAAACTAAAAATAAAAACAAGGGTCTAGAAGGAGTCTGGATAATAAGTAAATAAAAACTAAAAATAAAAACAAGGGTTTAGAAGGAGTCTGGATAAAATATCGCCCAAGTCTTCTCCAAAATCTACTCTATTAAAAACATTTCCTTAAAATTATATAGGGCCCTATTTATAGAGTTTATAAAATCCTAATTTGAAAAGGAAATAGATTAGAATAAAATTTCTAAAAGGAAAACTAAAAAAACCAAATAAATCATTCGCATGCCTTGGACCACTTTAGTCATCTTTAAATTCCGATACAAACCAGGCGCCAGATTTAGTTTTAAAATCTGCGCCACTTTATCAACTCGTAAATTGCAAATAGAATTCTATGATTTGCTAGGCCAGTAGGGGTGTAAACGGGTCTAGACGGGTACGGTATTCCCTTCACCAGACCCAGACCCTTATAGTGAAGCATAGACTCGACCCAGACCCATAACCTTTGAGTATAAATTTATGGACCCAAACCCAACCCTCCAGGGTTTCGAATAGAGTATGGATATACCCGTATGCTATTTTTTTTGTTTTTTCCATGTTAAACAAATATATATATATAACAATGTATAACCCTAAAACAAAAATTATAACATGGTTAAAATAATTTTTTTAAATCTCTTTCAACAAATACAATCATTTAACATCTCTAATTCAAATGATTAAAAGTTCAAGTACACACAAAATCCTCACTATACCAGTATATTAATCTAATAAAAATAAAATTCCTAATTCAATACGATATATTAATCGGAGTATTTGGAAACCACTTGCTCCTATTTGTCTCCTACAAAATAAATATAGAAGTGAGTATAAATCATAAGTGCATGTAAAATTTGTAACTTTAGAGATGAATCATGAATATGTAGCTAATGATAAAAAACCTCACATCAATTTTCCCCTGCAAGTGCAACTATAGGGATTGAAGAACTCTCAACAATACCATCATCATCACACTCTAGAAACAAATTAGATTAGTTAACTAATATAGGAGAGAGAAAAACCAAATTAGAATAACAAAATGAAATACTTTCTTTTTTTTATTGAAAGCTCAATCCAATCCGTTGTACTTACCAATGCCTCAACCATTTCAGGAAGCAATCATGCACGTGTCTCATCAACCACTCTTCCCCCAACGCTAAATGTAGACTCCGAGGCAATAGTAGTAGCTAGAATAGCTAAAATAGTAGTAGCTAGAATAGCTAAAATATTAAGTACCATCTTTCCTATGATAGGATATTTTGGAGATTTTTCTCTCCAACCAATTCAAAATATTAAACTTCTCATTCATAGGAAATACAGGCTCTTCTAAGTATTGCTCTATTTCACTCTTTTGGTACATACTAATAGTTTGTGGACTATTTGTCTTATACCATTCATCAAAAGCAGAATAATCATCTTCTGATGTTCTTCCACCAGATGTGGGATAGGGATGATTACTTACATAGCTTACTTGACCACCATATTCAATGTACAAATCTTGAAACATAGTCTTAACTCTTTAAACATAACGATAAGCATCACTATCATAAATGGCATCATGGTAAAACTTCACCAAATTTATGTTAAACCTGGGATCATGCAGAACAGCAATTCCTAAAATCAAACATGACTCCTAATAATTTTCAAACTTTTGCTTCATAGGACCAGCCATAGCTTTAAGAAAATTATGTTGACTATTTTCCTATTCCCTCAACTTCAGTTGGATTTCACATATATCAGGGAAGAAGACATTTGAAGTTGGAAAATTCCTACCACTAAAATGATTAGTACAATCATAAAATATCTTCAAACATCCATGAATTACATCAGAAACTTTTCGTTCATCCTTAGTTGGACAAAACTTATAATTTTTATCAATTTGTACAAGACGGTTAAATTCTTCCTTAAGAGCTAATGCAAACTCAAGCATCAAATATGTTGAATTGCATCTAGTTTGGACAACCAAAGCCACTTTCTTCTTATTTTTCAACTTGCATTGTTGTAAAGTGCACTCAAATTTCTGAGAAGTATAAGTAGATTTTTTCAAATACTTGCATGTTTTTCGAATTTTCAAAATTAACCCAAAACAGTCAAACCATCTTGCTTAATCAAATTAAGGACATGTGTATTACAACAAACATGAAGTAAATCACCACCAAAGCGAAGCAATGCTTTCTCAACCAACCAAGATTTCAAATGCCTAACCATGGAATCATTCGATGATGCATTATCCACAATCATAAAAAAGAATTTCTTATCCAAATTCCATTCCAAGATGAGATCATTGATGAATTGAAATAATGTCTTCCGTTATGAGGATAAGGAATATATCTATATGCAAGAATCTTCTTTTTCATCTCCCAGTTGTCATCAACATAATGAGCGGTAAGACAAGTATATGCAATATTAGCATGTTCTGAAGTCTAAATATCAGTTGTTAATGTGATTCTACAATCAAGACCATTCAAGAATTCATACAATTTTATCTTCTCTTCCTTATGCACTAACATTACTTCTGCCCTAATTGTATTTCTAGAAACAAGCTTAAAGTTGGGATTCAAGCTATTGAAAATTTCTCAAAGAATTCATGCTCACACGTATTGAAAGGATAATTGTGCTTGATTATCATTTTTGCTAAAGATTTCCTACTCTTTTCTTGATCAAATTTGAAATTACGAAGTTCAATGTTACTTATCACAATACTTTTTTGAATGTTGAATTCATTGTTGTCCTTTGCACCGAAGTTTTCTAGCAACACAAACTTTCAAATGTTTAGTCAAATAAATAGTCCCCACTTTGCTGCCACCAGCAAGTTTTTGCACTAACTTTAATACTTCCATCAGGATCAATCAACGTGGACATTTCTTTCCATACATCTGAATTTTTTAATTTTTCTTTTGCCTTTGAGGGATCCACTTGATCTTCTAGGTTTTTCTCGATATTCAACTCAACCACCTCATGGTAATTAGCTATTTCCATATCATCAGCAGTAGATACCTTTGAACTTTCAGTTGGTATTGATCCAACATTTCCAGGTGTACCAGACATCCTAAATAAAACATACAAAAAAGAATTTAATTAACTCAATAGGTAATTTACTCCAAGGATTTCAATTCAACAAACAATGGAGAGAATCAAAGAGCACAAACCTTTCTTACGGGTAGAAAGTATGCATATGAGAAAATAAAAAACTAACAATTGAAAGTATTACAATTATGTAGAAGAAAACAGTATTATAATTATCATGTATACTGAAGTACTATAGAAGTCCAGTAAAGAAAATTTCCCTACTTAGTGTAGTGCCATAATTATGTGATTCACAAACACAAAAAGGAGAGTGGACTAGATATCTTTCTATACATTACTGAAGTAAAACAAAGTTCTAGCAAAAGCAAAGCTAAAAAGTAAATTCCATTTTCCATTTTCCATTTTCTAGAAAATCATCTCTTGCTCATGCTTGCTTAAGTACTCAAACAACTCAAGATTAAAAGAAAAAAGAAAAAGAAAACCCTATTTTGTTTAGGGAAAAAAATCCCAGCAGATAAATATAGAGAGAAACCAATCAATTCCTGCAGATATATCTAGCACAATGACAAAAACAATGACTTATTTTTATTTGGTAGTATGTGTTTGGCCCTTTGTTTTTTTTTCTTGCCTCGATAGAACTTTAGCTTGGCCTTGGTATTGGTACAGACGACAAATAAATTAAAACTGAAATGGAAGGAGAGGAGTAAAAGATTTGTTCTTGAATCTTATAGTTAATTTTCTAAGATTCAAAAGAAAAAATACTTTGTGTAATTTTACACTCCCATTACAGGCATATAGAATGATTGAACAAAAGGAGATCAATGTTCTTCATTTTCACAAGACAAGATATTGTAACTCCAAGTGGTTTGATTGCAAGAACTGTCACATGCAGCTTTCTAAAGAATCTCAAACCCAAAAAGGAATTTAACCCTATTTTGATAGTTTCAGCAGCCCAATTAAAGTCATTTTTTGCCCAGAAACCAAACAGAGCATGTTTTGTCAATTACTCTATGGCCTTGTATGGCGATTCGAGGTTCTAAGAGTTCGTTCATCCTTTGCTTCTCTTTTACTAAGGATAAAATTCTTGGAAGAAAATTGGAAAGAAATTTGTGCCAATAACAGAACTTGTCAAATTAGTGAATGGGATCATAGAGCCCAATTGTAGAAAATCTGTTTCTTCAATAACAAAGAAATGCCAGATTTGGCGGATAAAATTGATCAGATTTCTAGAGAACAATCTTGGGAAGGGACATCTTACATCAGTTGATTCAGTTCCCTCTTTAATCTTTATACATAGCACAATAGAGGCAAGATGTGGGGGAAGAAGAGAGAAGAATGAATTGAAAAGACTGAACAACAATTTACCTGTTAGAAGAACAGAGCAGCATCAGTGTCGGAAGACTGAAGAACGGAGCAGAGCAGTGTCAGCAGTCGACATTCGGTCGATGGTAGTCGTAGTCGGTAGCAGCGGTATGGAAGAGTGGAGTGGAAGAGATGAGGGTTTGGAGTTTCAAGTTTTGGCTTTGGGACAAAAAGAATCTGATGAATGAATGAGAAGAGTGAGACCATGAGAGAAAGATTTGTCCGTTGTATATTAGTATTAATTTTGATTAAAGAATAACTAATGAGTTAATTTAATTTTTTTCTTTGTGATAATTTTAATGGTTTATTTATTAGAAAAATACATGCTTATACGAGTTAGTTTTTTTCTTTTAATTATTTTACTAATTGATATGAGTTATGAAGACTAAAAATAATTCGTTTAAGTGACTTAAGATGGGTAGATAATATTATTATTTTTATTGATTTGTTTTCAGGTTAACTTCTTTGTAATGGTCAAACTTAAAACTAGAACTCTATGGATATTTTACGAGAAATATTACTAGTAATAAGCCTGATAATGCTATGCATTGTGAATCATATAGAATAAGGGAGAAATAGAATCATAAAATGCCAGAATTGATGAGCCTATATATCCTTCTAAATTTACCAAACATAGGATCAATAGAAGTTGATATCAATGATTTATAACGAGACTCGGATTATGTCCTCAAATTTGGGAATACCTTATCAATCAAAGGAAAGAAATAAGAAGACCTTATTTGAAAATGGAACAATCCAAATTCTTCTTTAAAATTACCCTTTTTCTAGAGAAAAACATCCTCGTAGATTTCATCACCGTGGTATAGACTTTTTTGTTTTTGGCTAGAATACTCTTAAGCCAAGGATGCGGCATTTCTTTTGGCTTTTCTTTTCGGGAATAAACCAAGTGGTCATTTTAGATTAGATATTTTTGCCATTAAGGGCTTTAGGACGTGGAACAAGGTTAATAATGGGAAGAACTGTGCTCTCTTTCTTATATTGGAGAAGATCCTTGTTCACCACATAATAATGCAATGAGATGTTGTGAAAATCTATTGAATCAATCTCTGCATATCGAAAATATTATAAATGTGTAGACAACAGACCAAATAATGAAAAACAAATTGTGTCTCAGAACATCTATTAATGCTATTAGGTGGTTGACTTTTCAAACTTATGTATTTGGAGCCCTTGATGAGTTATTTCGTTCGAGAAATCGTGGTAATTTTCTTGAAAAAGATTGAGTTATTGACAAAATATAATGATGATGTACCGAAAGTTATTTTACAGAATGCTTCATATAATTCAAGGTATATTTCAACACAAATTCATAAAGAGATTTTACATATTATAGCAAATAAAGTACAAAAATACATTTGTGAGGAGATTGGTTAATCAAAGTATCATATTATTATTGATGAAGCATGTGATGAATTCAGAAGAGAACAAATGGCCATTGTTTTAAGATCTGTTGACAAGGATGGATTTAGACAAGAATGGTTTTTAGATTAAGTCCACGTTAAAGATCAACAGCAACAACTTTAAAACAAGAAATATATAAAGTCTTTTCTCGACATTGTTTAGACATTCAAAGAATTCGAGGTCAAGGTAGTAACATGCGTGGACAATGGAATGGGCTGCAAGCATTATTTCTTAAGGATTGTCCATATGCATATTATTTCATTGTTTCGCTCATAGGTTAAAAAAATTTAGTTAGTTGAAGTTTTAAATTTGTAGCTTATTACATCATTGTGTTACTTGTGTAGATTTTATATATGATCAATTTAACATGATTTTTTATTTTTTTTTGTTTATAGGCTACAATTAGCACTATAGTTGCTACCTCTAGAGAAGTTTTTCTAGTCTATCAATTCTTTTCAAATTTATGTTTTATAATTAACACGATTTGTTGTCCCCAAAAGGACTTGATGAATTGATACTTTATTGGGTGGTTGAACTCCAAGAAAATAGTGTAGGAGGAAATAAAAGTTGTGGTACCTTAAAACGACCTGGAGATACTCATTAGGGATCTCATTTTTCTCAATTTGCAGCTTAATAGAAATGTTTAAAGCAGCTTTTCAGTTTTATTACACATGGTTGAACATAGAAATAATTATCATATACGCATAGATGTTGATGGTGCTTATAATACGATGACTTCATTTGAATTTATATTCATCTTATATTTTATGAAGCAGTTGCTGGGGATCACAAATGTATTGTGTCAAGCTTTAGAACAACAATCTCAAGACATTGTTAATACTATGCATTAGTTGCAAGTACAAAGGCAATTATTCAAAAACTTAGAAAAGATGGGTGGGATTCAATACTTGATGAAGCAAAATCCTTCTCATTAACATTCCTAATTTTGGTGCTCCTTATACAGCTCATCGAAGTTTGAAAGTCAACAAGAAAAGTTCACATTAGAGTATTTTTATAGAGTGGAGATATTTTTAGTTAAAGTAGATAAGCAGTTGCAAGAACTGAATCATAGATTTAGTAAAGAAGCAAATTGAACTTTTAACTCTTAGCTCGTCTTTGGCACCTAAAACTTCCTACAAAACTTTCAATATTGAGGATATTTGCAAGCTTGTGGAGAAATACTACCCTATGGATTTCATGGGACAAGAAAGAATACATTTTAAGTTTCAACTACAACAATTTATTGTTGTTGCATCTCTTGACCTAATACTAGAAGATTTATCTATAGTAGCTGAACTTTGTCAAACATTAGTGAGAACAGAAAAGTCAAAGATATACTTTTTGCTTGAAAGATTGATTCGTCTTTTATTAACACTTCCTGTTTCCACAGCATCTTAGAACAAGTATTTTAGGAATAAAACTAGTTAAAATAAGTTTTCGCAATAGAATGGAATATGAGTTTCTAGCTAACAATTTCGTCGTCCATATCAAAAGAGAAGTTGCTGAGAATTTTGATTCTAGTTCGATGACTTTAAATCTATAAAAGAAGGCCAAGTAGTACTTTGATAAAAATAATTGACTATCTACTCATGATTTGTAAGTTTTTTTGTTATTTTTTCTTTCATCTCGCTATATGACTTTGTGTTATATTTAAGCATATGAATTCTAGCTTGATATTGTACGAGTTACTTAGTGTATTTGATTTGGCCTCCTGATTCAGGTTCCAGCTTCACAATAGACCCTCCACCTATTTATGAGGTGCCCTTACTACCTCTGACACTAAATTTTGGTGACTTTGGCTAGAAATTAGCAATATGACCCTGGAAGCGGGTGAAATGGTTGAGGTCAGGAAAGGATCATTCACAAGATCAAGGGCGAAGAAAAGAATATGATTGACAACTTTGACACTTTTGCTTCACATACATTTTTCACAGCATTCCAGTTAAAGAACAAAGATGAAGCCTTTATAAAATTTCTAGAAACTCTTTAAGGATTATGGAATGCTAAAGTATGTTTGAATCAGAGTTCATTTGGTACGTGAAAGATTAAAAGAAATCATCACATTTAGATTGCATTCCAGTTTTGGTAAGCTTTCATAAATGAGGCATTACTCAAGCTATACTTATCCAAATGTAATTATTCAAGTCATATGGATAGATAAAAGAAAGAGATACAACTTTCATGAAGACAACAAGAACTGAATCGAACATTTAAAGGTCCAAAAATGGGATGGATCCAAAAAACCCAACCCAGGCAGCTTCTGTCCGAGTTTTGAGGGATAAACTTGATGTTTTATTCTTTTAATTCCGGTTTTTGTTTACTCCAAGGTTTTAATTAAGTGGCTTGTTGCCCAAATTACCCCTTAGACATTAGCTTAATTACTAGGATTAGGATGATGACTTGTATAGTCTATAAATACATCTTATTCTCTTGTACTAGACAACCCATGAATTATGAAATGAAAATTGCAGCCATATTTTTTGAGAGTTTTCCTAGGTTCTTGGGATTTCTTTTCTTTCTCTCTTCTACTAGAATTTCTTTTCTTTCTCTTCCCTTCTCTCTGTTTTCTTTTTAATAAAAAAAAATAGATATTTTTAAAGAAAATTTAATAAATTTTAGTACAAGTTTAACTCATCGGTAGGAAAATATTTAAATATGATCTTTAGAAAAAAATTTCATTCATTATAAATTCAATATTAAATTGTAAAAATATACCTTATATTTATTTAATTTATAGTAACTCCAAATCCAAATTTAAGGATGCTTTTATATTAACAAATTTCTCATTATTCTAATACAAATTAGAAGACATTTAATTATCACAATTATTGAAACGTCTAATTGATGCATTCTATATTTAACACATTTTTTCTATACTTATTCCTATTTAAAAAAAAACAAAAACAAAATGACAACATTTTACTTGAAATTTTTTTTTAAAAAAAAAATTATAAGGGCCTTAGGGTTGGCACCGCTCTCTAGCCGATAGGGCTTGGACTTTATGTAGTTTCGTCACTGGTCTTATGGAACGCACTAAGAGTTAGTTTGTAGGTTTTATTGGTATAGTTCTGAGTGGTAATTATTTTTATAGATGCAATCATATATCAAATCTCCTAACTTGAAATGTATAGATTTGAAGCGCTCAAAAATACCAACACGAAAAACGACAAGATCAATCTTTTCGGAAACACATATGCTTCAAAACAATTATTTCAATCCACGAATGTCTTTCAATAAATATTACTGTTACGCTCCAAACTTAGATAAATGACACGGCAGTATCTTCAAGAAACCTCAAGGACATCGAACTTCATAACAGATTAATAATAAAATTTTAAATTTTATAGTAACCTCAAAACATAAATATATCATATGAACCATATAATAATATAATAGAGAGTCCAAAAGTTCTTCTATTTCCCATAGTAAATCATAACTTTACGGAATATATATATATATATAGCACTTCAACTTCCAAGAATTTGGTGGATCACCACTGAAAGTAGTAGTTGAGTAAGAGATTCATGGTGATAAAAATTGTGAATGTCAAACTAACACAAGGATTAAAACTAAGATTTTTAAGGAAAAGACGAATAAAAGAATGATTTTCAAATCACTTTAGTTTGCATCAGTGCGAAAACCATTCTTTTTGTGCTTCCTTCAAATTTCGTAAAGGAAGGGTTTTTTGGTTTTCAGAAAAATTATTGTTCTAAAGAATCAATGCTCGTTCCAATTTTGATAACCGGAAACATATAATTTATATATTCAATCACAATTTTCAGCAATTACAAATTTGTATTTCAAAATCAGAGGCTGGTACAAATTCTTATATCAAATATCAGATTAAAAATCGATTCAGTCTTCACGTCAAACACTAATTTAAATCACATAAAAAATCAAATAATTTCTCCTTACCACTAAAATAACCAAACTCAAAACCCTAATTAAAAAAATTCCGAAAATCGATCTTCAATCTCCAATTTTAGATTGCACAGTTAAAATTAAAAAATTGTTCTAAGCGATACTACATTCTAACTCACCTCGAATCAAAATCTCGCTCCCCTAGTTCGTCCCGTTCTCGCTCCATATCTGAAGTTTTTGCGTTTTTGGCCTTTGACGCCGCAATGAACAATCGTCCCAATCAAATCATCCAAAGCCATCAATAATTATACTAATTATTATTTGCTTAAGTGAATTTTTTACATACCCAAAGGTTAGTTAAGTTTTTATATGAACAACCCAAAATTAATTAAATCAATAAATAAACTTAAATTTCTTAATTACTAAGTCCTGTATCGGATAATTACAATTACGATATTCAAAATATATATTGTAATATATATCATAAAAAATGTTAAAAAACTTTGAGATGTTTGTTTGTGAGGCGTGGGTTGGGTCGGGTACCCATGTCGGAGTGAGAACCATTTCATTTGGGGTGCTTTGTTTGTGATGAAGAAAGCACAGTGCAAAACACATGGTTTGATTCAAGGGTGGATTTTTTTTTGGGTTGGGCCCAATAAATAGAATTGGGTATTAAAGAGGCCTAGTTTTTTTTTTTAATTCCTGAACAGGTCATAACGCACACTCATTAAGTATGCGTTATCCGTAAGCCGCGCTAATTGCGTAAAAAATTGATGTGGCTTCAAGTAGCTCTGATTTGGCGCTGATGTGGCGATAACGCACAGTCATTGTGCGTTATCATCCTTGATAACGCACAGTCATTATGCGTTATTAAGTTGATAACGCACAGTCTGTAAGTTATCACGTTATAAACCTAGCACCCACAGCCACAGCCGCCCCCTTCCCCTTTTCTTCTTCTTCCTTATTTCTTCTCCCCTATTTCTTCCTCCTATATTTTTTCAACCACAAATTCTCTCTCTATTTCCTCCGCATCATTCTTCCTCGGCTTCTCCCTCAATTTTTTTCAGCCTCCTCCGCCTCATTCTTCTTCCTCTATTTTTTTCAGCCTCATTCTTCTTCCTCTTTTTTTTCATCCTCTCCGCCTCAATTTTTCTGTTTTCCTCCGTCGCTGCTCGGTAAGTTGTTTTCCTCTTCCTTTGATTTTTTAATTTCTTATTATACTTTGATTTCTCTTCTTCTAATAATTTTGTATTTTATTTCGAAATTTACAGTTAAAAATTAGTTAATATTTGAAGTTCAAGTTTGAATATGCGAAAGACTTTCGTTGGAGTACGAAGGTTATTAAAGATTTGAAGTGAAAAACGGTAGATTAGAGCTGCATTTTTAATTTTCGGTAAGTTTTTAGTTATTTAAATTTTTTGGCGTATTATTTATTAAGTTTAATTATTGTGTATTTGGGTTTGTTATTTTTTAATCATTTTTATGAATTTTATTTGTTAATTTGAATTAATTCATGTTTTGTGAAAGTGGGGTTTGGATTTATGTTTAAAATTGTTGTTATTAATAAATTTGTACAAATCTGATAATTTTAAGTATATAATTGTTTTTTGAATTTAAAAAGTGATGTTATTGTGAGGAATTATTTTCATTAATTTATTTGGATAATTAGGGTTTAATTTTTTACGTTACTTTATGATTATTTGGGTTTAGGGTTTTAATTATTTAGATAATTATTTTGCATATTTCGTATAAATTTTTTAGTAGAAAATATGGGAACTTGTAATTTGATATTTTCTCATATGTTTTTTTTTTTTTTTTTTTTTTGTAAATAGTAGAACTGATACTTGGAAATTTATAGTTTAGTAATTAATAATTTTATTTAAACTCTGAAACTATAATAGTGAATATACGAAGTAGTAAAATACTTACTTATAAATTATACTATAAGTAACCTTAAAAAGTTTAAAAATTCTAAACTTTAAATAATAGAAAACCTAAAAAATGTATTATTAAATCCAAAATTTTTCATCCTCCCTAAACACTTACATGGAAGCAATCAATCCTGTTAGAGTAATGCTATTTTGGGATTCTGAAATTGCAAGGGATGCATACGGTCCCTATTTTACTGGAACAATTCGAAAAAGTTGGACATTGCCAACGAACCGAATTATATCACATACAGAACTGGTAAGGAAAATATTGAAATACTGAGATATGGATCCCAATCTCTGGAATGTTCGAATGACGATGAGGGTGCCTTCGTACTACGAGGTGCATCGTATGTTTTATTTTAATTTATATAGCATGAACAACGATGAAGAAATGTGGTATTTATGGACTATTCCAGCCGGCCTATCGAAGGAAGGGATTCATATTCTTGTTGAATTCGAGCCTATCCAGCAACAAAATATTCCAAGTACACATGACAAAAATACAACAACTTTGCCCGAACATATTACAGTGGTAACACATATGGTTTCTGATGAACCGTCTATATTGTAAAGTACCGTCAATAATGATAACGATGAGGTTGACGGATCGGACGGAGATGATGCCGTTTCTAATCAATCTGAATCGGATGATGACAATGACCCAGAAGAAGGAGAGTTCCAAACTCCCTTGAACCCTATAAATCCTGTCAACCCAATCACCGAAAACATAGTGCAACAATGGGAGAGCAGCCGATGGTTCAGCAACGCTATGACTACACACATTCTGGAACATTCCTAGATATAGGCTCGAGTTCTCCTATAGATGACCTTGTAGAATATGGTACCGTCCGATTACTCGATTGGAACGACTCCATGACTAACATACAATTAGGCATGAGGTTCGTTGACAAAGTACAGGCAGTAAGTGTGGTTCATAAGTACTGTATCAGTGTGGGGCGTGAATACCGAGTTTTGAAAAATAAGATTGATACATGGACCGCAAGATGTTACTATCACAGTGACGATAATTACTGTTCATGGTACATCTGTATGAAAAAGAAAGCCACGCACAATTGATGGGAAATAACCAGATTCGTCAAATAACACACATGCCTTGTACATATTGAACAAAACAAGCACAGAAACTTGTTTTCAAAATTTATATCAATGTCTATATCACACCTAGTTGCCAAGGATCCTGAAATACCTATTTCGAACATCATTCAAGAAGTGCAGGTATTGTTTCAAACTGGCTGTACTTACAAGCAGGCATGGTATGCTCAAAATTTGCCATCGAGAGAGTTTTTGGTAGCTGGGATACAACCTTGAGTATTTTACCTAAATACTTACAAGCTGTATAGGATTTAAATCCAGGGACTGTATACGAATTTTTGCATCACAGAACAAGCAGTCCCCCTAATTATGTTTTCAAATTTATTTTCTGGTGTTTCTCGCCATGTATAGACGGATTTCCATATTGCCGGTCGGTGATTTCTGTGGATGGAACACACTTAAGGGGACCATACAAGGGCATGTGTTAATTGTAAGTACGTGGGATGTAAATAATCACTTGTTCCCACTTGCTTTTGCAATTGTTGATAAGGAATCCTTCGAGAGTTGGAATTGGTTCCTTAAAAACTTGCGAGAATACGTTGTCAAAGATCGCCACGTATACCTCATTTCTGATCGCCACAAAAGTATTTTCTCTGCTATTCAAAGTCAACCTTTGTGGCAACCACCATTTGTAGTTCACCGGTTTTGCTTACGCCACATTCGAGCAAATTTCAACAAGACTTTTAAAAATACAAACCTAAAAAGCTTGATGTGGCAGGCCGGAACAGAAACAAAACAATAGAAATTTGACCGTGTAATTAAAGAGATTCAAGAAAGAAATGTTGATGCTTACATTTACTTGATGAAGTTGGACCCAAAGAAATGGACATTGTTGCATGATGGCGGTCATAGACACGGTATCATGACAACCAACATTTCTGAAACACTTAATAGGTGTTGAAGAAATCTAGGTTCTACCTTTAAAAGTCCTGGTTGAACTAATATTTAACAAACTAGTTAAGTACTTTCACCAACACCGTGAAGAGGCTGAAAATTATGTGCATCCATTTCCAACTCGAATTTTTGACAAGTTCTTGCCGGATTGAAATGAAATCAAGAGAATACAAAGTTACAACTTACAATCCGCGAGGGGGAATATACATGGTCAGATCTCTAATCCGGATTTCTGGTACGAGCAACAACGTCTATACATTGCGGCTAAATAATAAATCATGTACTTGCGAAAAATAGCAAACATATACATTGTCTTGTTCTCATGTTCTTGCAGTGTGTAGAGAAAATGGGTCAAGAACAGATACTTATGTGCTGAAGATATATTCGCGACAAACGTACAGAAGAACTTACCAAGCGAATTTTCATCTGGTCTTGAGTGAGAACTTTTGGAGGGATGTTCCTTTTAATTTAACATTCTATCCTCCAAACATGAAAAAGGAACGAGGTAGGAAACAGGACAAGCGATTTCAGGGGGAAATGGATTATAGAAAATCGGATTATCTCCCAAGATGTGGCAGATATCGCATGCCGGGACATAATAGGAAAAATTGTAATAACCCCGGACCGAGTAATGTATAAGTTTGACATTTTCTTGAAATAGTTGTAATAAAACATGTTTCTATTAATGAAATTTTTCTTTCAATTTCTTCTAGTTTGGTAATCATTGCTGTAAATTTTTACAATTTCTTTAGTATTATTTTTTCAAATAACTTGAGATGAAATGGTTAAAATATAAATATATTTTCAAAGAAAAACGATATAAATATTATCATCATAAATACACTTAAAATGAGTTAAATATAATAAATATAGTCTTTTTAAAAAATTATACAATTATAAGTTTTTCCAAAAGAAATTTTCATTAAAAAAAATTAAAAAAATTATACAATTATAAGTTTTCCCAAAAGAAATTTTCATTAAAAACATAAAAAAATTTTCATTAAAAAAAAATTTAAAAAATTAAAAAAATAAAAAAAAATACGTAGCTGATAACATACAACGAGTGTGCGTTATCTATAATGATAACGCACAACGGTTGTGCGTTATCAGCCACATCGGCTGATTAGTGAAGAAGCCGTGATTAACTGATAACGCACAACAGTTGTGCGTTATCATTATTGATAACGTACACTCATTGTGCGTTATGGCCTATCCCAGACTTAAAAAAAAAAAAATGGGCCTCTTTAGTTCATAATTCTATTTACTGTACTCAACCCAGAAAAAAACCTCAAAGGAGTGTTAGGAGACGTGGCACTATTTATGACCGATCCGTTCACGGTTCAATTACAACTTGATTCATTTTTTATTGATCAAATTCAAACTTGTCTGTTAGAAAACGAATAAATTTGAACTTTATTAATATTAATTTGGTGACTCGAACCAAAATATACATTATAAATATTAATATTATAAATATTATATATTAAAAATTTAAACTCAAACTATATATTATAAAATTAATATTATAAATTAAAATTTTCAAATTCAAACTCGAATTCGAGATCGAACCAGCTACATATCTCATATTAAATTTAACCCAAGATCATTGAAGAGATATAGGAACCTTAATGGTTTTTTTTATTATTGGTCATATTTTTTAAAAAAGTCACTAAAGTGGTCATAATATTTTTTTTAGAAGACTACCAACAAACCAACATGAAACATTATTACAATAAGTACATGAGATTTTATTTAATAATAAAGTATTTACGTATTCTAATATTTACCAACTTTAATCATTTAAATTTTTCATTAGAGCAAAAAAAGACCATAGAACCGGTTTCCATCACATAGATCTCGAAAAAAATACACGAAATGCCCACAAGAATCGCCTCAATCAGACGTCTGAACGCAAAGTTATGCCTTGTTTAAGTTTTCGACTTTACAGGAAGAACTTTTTGTCCCGAAACGCATCCGGATCACTTTTTGGCTGATGTTGTTACGTTTATCTTTACAATAACCATCAAAATGAGTGGTCATAAGCATGAAACGGACCTCCGATCGCAGAGTTATTCATATTTTAAGTTTTTAAATACTTACAAAAATTCTTTCTTTCTATTCAACATAAACAAAAAAACTGATGTAACTGATACCACACAAAAGTTATGTGTTATCCGTCACATCGACGGATTAAAGCAGAAAACTTAGAATTAAGTGATAACGCACAATCATTGTGCGTTATGACCAAATTACAAAAAGAAAATTTTTTTATGACCACTTTAATAATCTTTTTAAGTAAAAGGGATGAGCCGAGAAAAAAACCACCTCAATTCTTATAATTAGACTCATAATCTTCTTTTACCGTTTCTCATTCTCATGTTTTCTTATGTGGGATGGAGTATTATATTCATCATTAACCTTCTAGTGTCATCGCTAAACACTCTATCAAACTAATTAACTCAAGACTAAATCAAAGGCGTAGGACATTAGGCATGGCTTCCGCCATCTACAATGTAGTATTTTAGTTATCCGATAATTATAGTGGCATGTGTACATTGTGTTCAAGGCCACAGGACTACACTGAAATTAAAAAAAATTATATGTTAGGTAATTTATTAAATAAATTATATTCACTTGTAATAATTAGTTGTGATCCACCGATAAAAGAACTTTCATTGGTCTTCTAATTGTAATAAAAATTAAGGATGTATTTGGATTGAATTTAAAAATAAAAATAATTTTATTTTTTATTATGTATCATTTATCCTTTATAACAAATAATTTACTTTTTATTAATTTCAAGAAAAAAATTTAATTTCACCCACACTTAAATGTAATTCAAATACACCCTTATATTTCTTCTCCTCTCCGCCCCTCATTTATTGAGGATATTGTTAGTGGCAAACACCACTTGCATAAAAAAATTACACGATCAACTCAGTGTAGTAATATAAATGGTAAAGCAAGTATTATAAGCTATTCTCTCTAAAAGAAATGCACGTGAAATGCGATTTTTGAAGGGAAAACAACTTCTATTTCTCTCAAACCAAGTTTCGAGTGTTACCTCACATACAACTTGTGTTTGACGCTTTCATTTCCCCCGTATGGAGCACTGAGTTACTTACGTTGGAAAAATTATCATATTGAATTTCCCTAAATTATTTAGGGACCGTAATGGGAAGAAAATAAAATTTGAAGACCATAAAATGTCAATGACTAACCTTTAGGGACTAAATAGACTATTATCCCTATATGTTAAGAAGGACTATCAAAAGAGTTTAAATTTAATTAAAATTTAAAAATAATTATCTAATGAGATAATTTGTTTCTAAGAAATTGATAATACTAATCTAACATTTGAATTTCTCAAGTTGAGTTGAGAATGTTAGAACTACTTAAAGAAAATTGTGGTTTTTAAAAGTTTGAAATAGTTATTGTCAATGTAAATACTTTTATTTATTGAATTCGAGAGATATGATTTTTTTTTTTTTTTTGGGAGAAGTTTCACCGCCCATGTGGATTTGACTATAGTGAAAATTAATTTAAGTGTGCTTTTCAAAATACTAATTTTTTCTGAAATATCAAAACACTAATTTAATTAGCATGTTTTTAATAATAATTTAAATATAGACTACCGTAAATAGAAGAGAGAAGCCTTGTTATGTCATATGTATTAAGATAATTAAAATATATTTTAAAATAAAAGGAAATTACAAAATAGTCATAATAAATTAATTTTATATTAAAAAACCAAGAGAGAGAGAGAGGTCTACTTCGCATATGATAAATAAGTTGATTTGGGATGGTTCAAATTACTTCTATTACCATTGAGTTATTATATTCCAATAAGTTATTTAGTTTGAGATTTTTATCCTATCTTTCTTTTATAATTTTGTAAAATTTAAATTCGTTGTGAGATAATATGCAAGGTTCATGGTAAAAATAAAATAAAATAAAAACTTAAACATAATTTCTATTCAAATAGACTTAAGAGTCCAATCACTCAAATCATTTTTAAGAGTCCAATAATTTCTATGCATTCTGACATGCTCCAAAACACAACAAAAAAATAATGTATATATAGAATAAAAAAAATTTTAATAGTAAAAGAAAAAAATTAAATATGAAGAATTTTACCTTGTGGCCTTTTTTCAGATAAAGGCTATGCATCATCTCGCGATTCATATTAAAGATGATTTTAAGAGGAAAATTAAGCTACTTAGCTTGTACTTTGTAGAGAATATATACGAAAATTTTAACAAAATAAACTAAATCAAAGATACGCACTATCTACAAATTACTACAAAAGAAACAATTGCCTTGGATTCCTAATGAATGTCTGGCATATCTCAAACCATGTCAAAACATATATAGGCTTCATTCATGCCGCTGCAGATGTGAGAGTTGCTGCAAAAATGACAAAGATCGTCAACAATAACTATCTTTTTGTGTCATCATATATTGAAGAAAAATAAATAAAAAAATTAATATGCATATGAATGATTAACTAAGAAAAAAAATGGTTTGTAAGCCAACAAATTGATGAAGAGGGTTAGATTCATTATCAAATTCAAATTAGATACATTATAGAAACTCTTCTATTAATATGTCAAAAACTCTTAGATTAGTATCAAATTAAAACTCTTCCATTATTATTATAAAAGAATTATTATCTTTATTTTTGGGCATAGAAAGGAAAAAAAAAAAAAAGAGAGACGTTGTCCACGTGGACGCCAAGTCACAAAAGTCAATCACATCAAATTTTCTTTTTAAAAAAAAACATGATTATATTATTTAATTTTTAGAAAAAAATCAACTGTATTTGTCAATTTTTGTCACTTATTTAAACTTATTTTTTATGAAATTTTTTCATTTTCTTTAAAAATTTAATTATTTAAAAATCCCTCCTAAGTGAAGATACCTTATGCTAACTTATCTTTTAAGATATGATATATTTGTAAATAGATGTCTAATATTTAATAATCAATCATATATTTTTGTTTAATTATCTTCTATTATTATCTATACAATAAAAAATTAAATGTGTTTTATTTGTTATTATCTCTTATATTATTTTATTTACACTTATTATTATTATCTCTTATATTATTATTTTTGCTTGGGGAGAAAAAATGAGAGAGAGTCCACGTGGCAGTTTTATGGCAGTCATTATGGCTTTGTCTTAATATATATTTAAATCATAATTTTAAAAAATATTTATATTATCAAATTAATAGTAGTATTAATGATTAGATAATTATTCTAAATTTTAAATTATAAAAATATAAAAGTTTAAAGTTCGTTATTATTCAATTTAATAAAAAGTTAATCTTGCCAATAATTTGTTCTCATCACAACATTAATTTGATTGATATTGTTTTATATTAATTTTAATATAGTCCACCCTGAATGAAGAATGATAAATATTAATTATCTCTTATTTTCATTTTGCATGGAGAAGAAAAAATGAGAGAATATCACGTAGCGCTCTTATAACACTCAATATGACGTTGTTTTAATATATATACATATATATATATATATTGGTAAAACATGTGTTAGTGAAGGCTTTCACCATGACTATTTAAAATTTAACAATAAAAATCAATATAATATGATTTTTTTAAAAGAAAAATCTTAAATATATAAAGTCAATATAATAATTTGAACTTATTCTATAACGAGAAATTACATATTAACGAAAACAAAATGGTCATTACAAGTAATAATATTAGTAAATTTATTAATTGTGGTCAATTTTTGGATAAACAAGATATAGGGTAAATTTTAAATTTGTGATACCCCTAACTGTGTCACTAGGTAAATTGCGGCTGAGTAGGTATCTGCGTGTCTCTCGGCACTAAATTATAAGTCCCAAAATATAAACACAATCCTAGAAAAACACTTATAGTTATATACACAAAGTATGCAGTGGAAAAGTTCGGTAAACTGGATACTACGAGTGCACTCAAATACAAGGTTTAAGAAAAACTTCACGAAATCACTTTAATTCAAAACTAAAAGTATCTTACATCATGGAAACTTTACGACAAATAAAAAGAACTTTACAATGAGCTCGAGTCTAAGAAAAATAGAACATAAATACATATCCTTCCAAGGAAAATGGATCCAAAACTCTAAGCCCAAAACTTTAGCGGCTTATCGTGCCTCTGTCTGTCCTGAGTTAATTTGAGGTGAAAACATGATATGGAAAAAAAAACATGAGCTCAAACGCTTAGTGAGTCCACGTGTGTGTGTGAGCGTGTGTGCCTTAGTGATTTCTTTGAAACAATGATGATGCGGTTTCATGAAAACAGTTCATGCGAGGTCATGCGAAAACATCTTCTTTTACTATTTTAACAATATTGATGCTTGAACCTACATGAGGATTTCTAGCGCAGCTGGAAAGTCCGAGTGAACCAAGACACATCAACGCAGCCTCTACACCCAAATTCAAAGAAACATGCAATGCCATAGTCGGGCTCCACGGACAAAGTCCGGATCCCAAAACAAGGTCATCGTAACCAAGTTCCAGCATCTCGTAGTCAATATCAACCAAACACCATATGAGCGTTCGATTACCAAACCACCGCTCTTCCCATATCACTGGTAAAAATAGGCTATAGATTCTTGGGGCACCTACCAGATCTGCCCTGGGACCAACCTTAGTTTCAATCCTTCCTAGCTCTTCACAAGGCGATCGTCCCACCGCAGAGCATGTTGCGGTGTCCACGTAGACCGATTAGGCCACGTCCTCTGCAGTACTACGCCCCTCTTCAAGTGGATCCACTCTCCCAAGTCTGAAACATCCACGCCATCAGAAGAGGCCATCGTATGGGGGACTAGCCACGTACAGTGCAATCCTCTGACATAATCATAACAAGAACTGTAACCCTAGTCGGAATGGGGTTTTCATATGTGTTTATAAACAGAAACGTCGCTTGCCTGGCCGTCAGGACAGAATCAGGTCATAAATATGCTCAGCAAAAATCTCCATCCGCCAGTTCACCACATGCATATGCAAATTTCACACAATTATGCCAGAGTTATACTCATGTATGTCAAAATGGTGTAGCTTTTCAAGACTAGAACATCTTCCAACATATAAATATTCCCAGAAAAACCTGTGTATAACCAAATCCTGCTTCACAGCAACTATAAATCGTTTTGAAAAGGCCACACCTATATGGAGCATGAGTCCTACGCATTTTCTAAGAAATAGGTAACACATTGTGGAGAAAATCTTCGAAAAACATGCTAAATTATGTTATGCTGAATATAGTAAATATTTGTAATAGATTTAGGAAACACATTTTACGAGGCCCATAATATTTGAAAATAATATTAGAAAACAGGGTTGGTGGACTCACCTGGATGCAGATCTGGCGCTCTAATCCTACAAGCAGGATACTAATAAAACACTTAATTATAAATCCCAATATTTTTATTTGCTACCGAAAACAAATAAAAGAAACGTATCTCCCTATGAAGCAGAGATATTTCTACATATATACTAATCCTAAGAGCCTAAGCTTCTTAACTCATCTATACTAAAAATATCAAAAACCACCAGTGATACTAAAATTATATATATGCTATCATCATATACAAAAACTATTTTCATACCAAGATTAGTTACAAAAATTAAGTATACTAGAATTATATATATATAACCACAAATGTTAAAATCATTTTTAAAAATCTTTTATACTAAAAATACGTATACAATTATGAATACTAAAATTATTTAAGAAGTTATGTATATAAAAATATATACAAAGTTATATACTAAAATATATACAACACTTTATATACTAAAATTAATAATCCCCATACGTACTAATATATATATATATAAGCAATTGAAATATATACCTGTAAATATGTATACTAAAAATATACATGTAAAAATATATATACTAAAATGACTCTCGGACCTCATTTGGTATCAGAGCCATGTAATTTCTATGATATATGTGATTCCTAGTTTAACATGAACTATTTCTTATAAATTCACATGAATTTATTAAGAGAAAAGAGAAACATTAAAAATGTTTCTAAACAAGAAATGGAAATTCCTGAAAACTTGGAAGCACTTAATAAGTGGACAATCCCAAGGGTTGATTTAAAAACTGTTTATCAGTTAGGAACCTTTGAAAAATTAGGTTTGAAACAGGTAGTTAAAACTACTGAGGAATCAGTTTCTTTAGATAATGAAGAAACTGAGATAAAATTATTATCATTAAATGATATACATAGATATAAAGATCTATATAAGTTCATTCATATTGGCTTAGTGCAAATTGCATTTAAACCTCTCACTTTAGAGGGTTTACCTGAAAGTTTTATTGCATGCTTAAGAGATGCAAGAAATCTAAATTGGAAACAATCACTTATAGGTGTAATCCAATCTAGTCTGGCGCATGGACCAGTCTATTTTAATGTTTATCCTAATCTTTCACTTTCTTTAAGTGATGTCAATATACTTGACACCTTAACATTAAATGTTAAGACTCATGGTTATAATAACATTGCTGGATCAGAACTGATATGTATCTGTTATAGAATTTATTATAAACCATTATTTACATTAAATCCTAATTGTAAATTAATGGATAAAAAGATTAATGAAACTGTTTTAATAGAAACAAATTTCAATAGATCTAAGATCTCAACAAGAAGAATCATAAAATGGGATGAAATTCCTATGCCTCCCCAGTGGAAATTGGAAAGAACTGGTTACACCCAGTCAAAGACTGAACATAATATTGATCATATTGAACAAACTCCAGAAGGAATTGTTTATATCCAGATGGATAATACTCCATCTCGATTGGGTGCTATCCCAAGGACTTATTCTACCAGATCTGAGCGTTCTTATATTTCACCTCTCTTAGAAGATAAGGATTATCTTCCTTACAGGGTTTCTACTTCCCAAGTAAGTGAGCATGATGAGAATAATCATCGTGTGGATAAAGTTTTAAAAACAAAAGAAAATATTGTTAAAGGTGTTTATAATACTAAAGATCCGGAGATAACCGAATCAGAAATGAATTTTTCATTATGACTTATAAACCAAAAATTGATTTTAGACCTGGATCTGAAGCCAAGCAAAAAATTAAAAAAGAATTTGATTTACCCAGATGGGAACCATTTAGGAAGTGGTTTTTCCCTAATTTTGATGATATCTTAAAATATTCTATTTCCGAAGAATTTTATAAATTTTTATCTCTTCATAATATTTTATTTCCTTTTGTTCCATGGTTCATGACTAAGTATATTGAACCATATATTTCTGTTTTAGAAAGAGATTATAAACTCTTAAATGGTAATATTATAAAAGGAGTGTGGCCTCCTCAACAACCTTTTCTTTTAGAAAAAGAAAATACTGTTGTTAATTTTTCAGCATTTGCTAAACTTTTTGAAAATGATACTTTACATATTACTGTGAAACAAATTAATAAACTTATAGAACAACAAAATTATACAAATATTTGTTTGACTGTTTTAGGGGAACAAATTCTCTCTCTTCATAAGAGAATTGATTTATTACTACAGAAGATTGATACATCCCCTTCTGAATCCTCAGAACATAAGGCAGTCATAGCTGCTCCTCCTCTGCAGCCTCCTCTTGAAATTCACAATTATAAATTAAAAAAAATGTCAGATCTAGAAGAAATGCTATATCAGAAATTTAAAAAATTAAATATTAATACTTTAGAAAATGAATTTTCTGATAAATTATCAGAAACAAAGGATTATAAGCCTGTTATTAAAGATGAACTTAATAAGTTATATCGGTTTGCTGATAGGCCAACTCAAAGAATTAATTATTATAGACGTCCCTCTCCAGTAGATATTCTACATGAGGAACAAGAGTATATAAACAATAACAGTTATAATGACAAAAGTATTTATGAATGGAATCTCGATGGTTATACTGAAAAACAGATTTATAATCTCACACACCGAATGCTCATGTATAGTACCGTCAGTAAACTGATCGGTAATAGTGATAGTAATATTGCAAAAATGATAGTTGCAAGTTTTACTGGCCAACTTAAAGGTTGGTGGGATCATTATCTCTCTTTCCAAGAAAAGGAAACTATTTATCATACTATGAAACAGGAAGAAAATGGTAATACTAGTGAACAAGCCGTTTATACACTGATTGTCACTATTTTAGAACATTTCACTGGAAGAATTTCAGATGATAATGAGACTAATAGGACATTATTACAAAATACTAGGTGTAAAACACTTACAGATTGGCGATGGTATAGAGACCAATTCCTTAATAGGGTCATGGAATTGCCTGAGAGTAATAGCTCTCATTGGAAATCCAAATTCATTGATGGATTACCTCCATTATTTGCTGAAAGAGTCAGAAAAGCTCTTAGGAAGGATAAAATTTCTATTCCTTATGAAAGTTATACTTATGGCAGTCTTATAGCGACTTGCAGATCTGAAGGTTTAGCCTTATGTAATGAAATCAAATTAAATCAACAGCTTAAAAGGCAAAGACTAACTGAAAGGACTCAGTTAGGACAATTTTGTAGCCAATTTGGGCTGAATATTCCATCTCAAAGAAAAGTAGTTCATAACTCCAAAAATGATGCACATTTAGATGCACATTATAAAAAGAAAAAGAAAAGATACTCTCAAGCTAAGCTAGAGAAAAAAGCAAAGAGAAAGTCTGATAGACTAGAACGTAAGAAAGACAAAAGCAATATTGTCTGTTATAAGTGTAAACGCATCGGTCACTACGCTAATAGGTGTAGAATGAAGCAAAAGATTAATAATCTTAATATTAGTGAAGAATTGAAAGATTCTTTAGAAAAATTATTTTTAGACTCCGGTGACTCTGAAGACATAACTTCAGCATCAGAAATTGATCATATTCCTGATTCTTCTGAAGAGTCAGATGAAAATATGTGTCCTTGTAAACAAGGCACTAGTGAATCTGAAAAAGAAGCTGATTACTATAAATTAATATCTCAATTTAAAGATTCAGATATTAATGTCTTAACTTATAATCATATTCTAGAATTTTTAAAATCTATTAAAGACCAAGAATTAAGGTCTCGGATCATAGAAAATCTGGATGATATTCCATCTACAAGTACTCATAGTACTAAGACAGAAGAGGAATTTATTCCTAATAATAATCCTTATTCTATGACAGAAGTTTATAAACTTATGAAACAAAGATCTGAAGATTCTAATAAATCTCCTACCACATTAAATGACTTGTATGAAGAAATCAATAATCTTAAAGATGAAATCAAGATGTTAAAATAAACAAATAAAAATCTTGATATCAGAGTTTCTAATTTAGAAACTAAAAAAGATTATACTTTGGTTACACCAAATCTTTTTGACAATCTTAATAAGATTAGTGAAGAGCACTTTTTAACTGCTCTAGATATGATTACATCATTCAAGTTTTATGTAAACATTACTTTGCTCATAGCTCATGATGAAATTAAAGAATTCATTGCCCTCATTGATACAGGTGCAGATATCAGTGTTATACAAGAAGGGTTAATCCCTACTAGATATTTTCAAAAAACAACTCATAGTTTACGACATGCAGGTGGTGACAGATTACAAATTAATTTTAAACTACCACGTGCTTACATTTGTAATAATAAAGTTTGCATTCCTGAAAGCTTTTTATTAGCTAAAAATATAACTAACCAAGTTATACTTGGTACTCCTTTTATTAAAAAGATTTTCCCTATTACTTATATTGGAACTGATCGCCTTACAGGAACTTTTGAAAATACACCTGTTTCTTTTCAATTTATAACTGAACCAAATACAAGATTTGTTAATGAAATTAAGGATTTCATCATAAGAAAACAACATCAAATTAATTTCATAAATTTTGAAATTAACTCTTCTACAATAGATGAAGTTTTACAGAATCCTAAATTACAAGATAAGATTAAAAAACTACAGCATACTATTTCTATAGAAATTTGTAATGACCATCCAAATGCTTTTTGGAACCGTAAGAAACATGAAGTTAAACTTCCCTATAATGATGACTTTGATGAAAGTCAGATACCTACGAAGGCAAGACCTTGCCAAATGAATTCTAAATATTTAGAATTATGTAAAGAAGAAATAGCTTCTTTATTAAATAAAAAATTGATAAAAGAGTCAAACTCGTCCTGGTCTTGTACCGGTTTCTATGTGAATAAAAATAGTGAAATAGAAAGAGGGGTACCTAGATTGGTTATTAATTATAAACCTCTCAATAAGGTATTAAAATGGATTAGACATCCTATTCCTAATAAAAGGATTTATTAGACCGATTATATGAGGCATTAATATTTTCTAAATTTGATTTAAAATCAGGATATTGGCAAATTCAGATAGCTGAAGAAGACCAATATAAAATCGCCTTTAATGTTCCTATAGGCCACTTTGAATGGAAAGTGATGCCTTTTGGTTTGAAAAATGCCCCTTCTGAATTTCAGAAGATTATGAATGATATATTCATACCATACAATGACTTTATATTAGTCTATATCGATGATATCTTAGTATTTTTCTAAGAATGTTCAACAACATTTTGAACATTTAGACATTTTTAAGAAATTGGTTATACAGAATGGTTTAGTTATATCCCAACCTAAAATGGTTTTATTTCAAACCAATATTAGATTTTTGGGTCATAACATTGAAAAAGGAAAAATAATTCCTATTAATAGGAGTATAGATTTTGCTTCTAAATTTCCAGATGAAATTCTGGATAAAACACAACTGCAACGATTTTTAGGCAGTTTAAATTATATTTCGCCTTATTATAAAAATCTGGCTTCAGATACAGCTATCTTATATGATAGATTAAAGAAGAAGCCTAAACCATGGACTTCTCAGCATACTGAGACAGTCAAAAGAATTAAAGAAAGGGTTAAATCCTTGCCTTGTTTGGTTTTAGCCAACCCTACTTGGCGAAAAATTATAGAAACCGATGCATCTGATATTGGCTATGGTGGAATTTTAACCCAAATTTGTCCTGTTAATAACAAACCACATTTGGTCAGATATCATTCTGGCAAATGGACTGATAGTCAGAAAAATTATGCAACTGTAGCTAAAGAAATCTTAGCTATTGTTAAATGTATTCTAAAATTTCAAGATGATTTATATAATCAGAAATTTATTGTTAAAACAGACTGCCAAGCAGCCAAATTTATGTTTAATAAAGACTTTAAGCATGATGTTTCTAAACAGATGTTTGCTAGATGGCAAGCTCATTTAGCTCCATTTGATCTTGATATTATTTATAAGAAAGGTGAAGATAATCATCTTCCTGATTTTCTAACACGTGAATATTTACAGCATGCAGGGCAGGGGCAATAATCCTCGCGGTCGCGGCCGAGGCAGAGGTCATACCTCTCAGCCTAAAGACAAGAATGTCATCATTCAGCATGGCAAACAAAAGCTGATAGCGCAAAATCTGACTCATATCCCAGAGAATGAAGCTTCGTTATATGAAGAATTCAAAAGGCAGTATCTTGCTACACAACAACAGAAGGAAGGTGAAACCTCTTCCTATGCACAGGTGTTATCTGAAGAGGATCCTAAACCCTCTTATTATACTCATCCGCACAAGGAAATCATATTTCTGTTAGAACCAAAAGATCTACAATGGAAAGATAATCCATGGCTGTTGATGAACAGATATCTCGATGTGGCCTCTTATACAGCTACCTCATATAAACAGCGACAGTATTATGAGCAAATTCTTAAAGAATGCTCTTGTGAGATCACACACTTTTATCCTGGAGGTATCAAAACAGGAAATATTTATAATTTCAGCAAAATCGTCATTAAACGAATGTTAGCTATCGAAGAGTGGGGTATTTCTCCTCTCCGAGAAAGGGAATTCATAATTCCTGGAATGAAAAATGTTCTCAAATATAATTATTGGGATTACGTTGATGCTTTTCATAAAGCATTTTTATATGAAAATCCAACCAAGAAGCATACTTGGTTAATCAAAATTTGTGGAAATGTTTATAACAACCCTTTACCTAGCTGGCTTTTAACATGGTGGAATACCTATGGTACATCAGGAAAAATTCTTCCTGAAAAGTTTAAAACTTTCTATGGAGAATGGATTACTATATCCCCGAAAGTTGCTGATTATATCAGTTTAGACTTAGCATCAGAAGATATTGCTTCTTTGCTTTTCTTTATAGAATTTTCTATTCCCTGGGTCTGGAAATGGACTCCTGAATTGGGTTATACCCAACAAAATATACCATGTATACGTCGGGCTACTCATAGTAGATTCTGGGATCGATTACTCAAATTTGATCCTGAGACCAAAGCCATTCATGGTCAAAATATTCTGGATGAAATCCAGTACAAGGTTGCTTTGTATAAACAAAAGCAAGCTACTAGTGATGTGAAACATATTAATCCTTTTAGCCAGTTAGCTTCGATGTTAAAACTTCAAAAAGATGTTATACCCAAAGAAGATTTAATCAAATCTTACATGCAAGAATTGAAGAAGGAGCTTATTAAAAATCTGCTCCCTACAGACAAGACTGATATATCTATGGCAGGCTCTTCCAATGAAGACTGTTTAGCAGGGGAATCACAAGACCCTGATGATGATATGCTTGAAGATGATCTTGATGAAGATAAAATTGACCATATGGTCAATGAAGTTGAAGATGCTGCACGACAAGCACTAAAGTGAAAACCTGCCGACACCCATGTGACTGCAGCCCCACATCATTTGTCATTTGTGTCCTGGTAGGACCCATTTCATAGAATTATAGACTCCAATTATATGCAATAATGCTAGGCATTATTCGGATTTCAAAATCCTTTGTAATAGAATAGGCAAACTAGTTGGCATCCGCTCTCCTCCTTGTCTATAAAAGGAAGAGAAGTCTTCATAAGGAGGATATCACTAGAAATCACTACTAAGTCTTTTCTCTTTCCTCCTCTCTCCTTGTACAATTTTATATCAATAAGAAGTTTGCAGTTTTCTTCTTTCATCCCTGGTAATCTCTTATTCTTATTCTCTTATTGTTTCTTTAAATTTTGAATATTTTATTTTATATCTTTGTTGTATTTAGGATTAGCCTAATGGAAGGCTAAATCCTTTCATGTTAAACTATGGTCTCATATATATCATACGAATTATGTTGTGAAGATCCTTATTTTGTCCGGATGGCTAGAAGTCTAATGTAAAAATTCAGAATGGGTTATGAACTTTGGAACTGGCCTTAATTATTAACAGAATAAGGGTTAGCCTGTTTAAAGCCATTGTGTGAAGGCGTATTAAGGCGTTGATCCCGGTTTATTCTAGGATAATTAGGTTGACGGATCCAGAGTCCATGTAAAATGTGTACCTTAATTCTGAGTTTTGACATAGATGATAAAATTAATAATCCCCATACGTACTAATATATATATATATATATATAAGCAATTGAAATATATACCTGTAAATATGTATACTAAAAATATACATGTAAAAATATATATACTAAAATTATATATTAAATACATGTAAATATATATACTAAATATATGTATATATATATATATGAAAACATAAACAATTATGTATACTAAAAATATATATAAAAGAAATACACTAAAATCATTTACCCAAAAAATTAGGTATACTAAAATTATTTTAGATAAAAAAATCTTACCATGGAAATTAAATAAATAAATTTAGATAAAATTAAATTAGAGAATTCAAAACAAAAATCAACTAAACTTTAACAAAATTATACCCTAAATATCTCATCTCAAGACTCTACAATCAAACTATACAACCCATCATCAAAGAGAAGAAAATAAATTAAAACTTAGCTAACCCAACTAAATAATAAAAGGTTAATTCTAATTCCTAGCTTAAAAAAAATAAAACTTGTAACAACATATATATATATATAAGTAGGTATATATATTTACTAACTAGTAAACATTAAAGCCTTCATAATACTACACCATACAAAATTACATAATTATTAAAATGACTAAAAAAAGAAAAAGAGAGAGCAAGACAAAAAAAAAAATGATCAAAACAGCAAAAAGGGAAAAAAAACATAAAACGGCAGAAGGAAAAACCAGGAAAAGAAAGAAAGAATAAAAAACAAAAAAGAAAAGGAAACCTTACTTGATGGAAGTTGAGAGGAGAGGTGGAGAAGAAAGAAAAAAAAACTGCATCGGCCATTCTCTTCTTTATTACATATATATACCATCCTTTAAGGGCCATGCAAAGTGCTAAGTGGCACATTCTAGACAATTGCCAGTTTTTACAAACCATAATAATCTAATAAAAATATAATATAATAATAATAACAATAATAAAAGATAAAGTTTTTTCTTAAAAAGAAAATACCACTTTAACCCTATGTGAGATTACCAAATATTTTAAATTGCTAAAGTGTACACATCATAACTTCTTAGACTTTACTACGTTAAACCCCGACTTCTATGTTCACGACAATTTCCTTGTCAAGGTCGCCCGAGATTCCTACCGAGTGGGGCGTTACAAAATTTCATTTCAATATTATTATAATATTTGAGAAATTAACTAAAAGTAATCATGAACTATTTTAAATTTTCTATTGATAACCATAAACTATTTTTATTCTTTTGAAAATAGTCATGAGCTTTTATTTTATCTTTTCTAACCATGAACTATTTTTATTTTTCTAAAAATAGCCATGAAGAGGTAAAATATAGTTCATGACTATTTTTAGAAGAATAAAAATAGTTCATGGTTAGGAAATAATAAATAAAAGTCATGATTATAAATAGAAGATATAAGATAGTTCATGGTTAGAAAAAGATAAAATAAAATTTTATAATTATAAATATCAAAGTTAAAATAATTCATGGTTATTTTTTTAACTAATTTCTATTATTATTTTAATTTTTGTTGCACATAAACACTAATAGTTGTGTATATTCGTCATATTTCGATTTTCAATAATTATTGATGGAAGTATTTAATTGACACATTTTTACTAACTATAAAGATAACTCAAGCAAAAAAACATCAAATTAATATACTTTTTTTTTTTATACACAAATTAATATACTTGTATGATGCACTCAGGATCCTCTGTAACATTTCCTATAACATCTCTTGTAACATTTTCTTTTATAATATGTTTCCCCCTTTGGGTTTACTCTTTTCCTTAGTGTTTATCTTTTATTTGGTAGGTTTTATTAACCAAATATACAAAATTAGGAATGTTACTGAGAGTGTGTTACAGACGATCCGAACCGTGTATAATGAGGTTCCCGATTGAAAATTATACGAGTTTTTTTTCTGTCATTAGTCCTATTTTAAAATATAGCTACTAAAGTAGCCAACCTTTTTTTATCCCTGAAGGGGTCATAATGCACAATGATTGTGTGTTATATAATTGGATAACGTACAGTCATTGTGCGTTATCACTAATAATCAATTTAATCCCCGCGCTAATCTTGTTTACTAACGTGATGAGGACGTGGTGACGAGGTGGTTGGGTTTAGTATTGAGGTGGGTGATAACGCACAATGGTTGCGCGTTATCGTGACTTATAATGCATAATGACTGTGCTTATTACTGATTATAACGCACAATCCGGGTGCGTTATCATGTTATAAGAAATCTTCCACCCTAGCCGAAGCTCCCATTTCTCTTTCTTTACCATTTCGCGTGCTGCTCCTCAATTTACCATTTCCGCACCGCTGCTCCTCAGTTTACCATTTCCCATTTCACAGCAGCATTTCCGCTGCTTCTCATTTTTCTTTTATCTTCAGTCTGCGCCATTGACCCTGCTGCTCCTCATTTCAGACCACCATTTCCGTTGCTTCTCTTTCGACAAGGTATGTCTCCTTCCCTCCTTCTCTTGTTCTCTTCCTCTTCTTCTCTTGTTCTCACTCATACAAACCTTCAACTTTCCTTCCTATTTTATTTTCCAAATTTCTTAACTTCAGAACTTCACATCTTCACATCTATATCCGCTACAAACAATTAGACATGGATGTAACTCACCAAGTTAGAGTTATATTATTTTGGGATTCAGAGATTACAAGAGATGCGTATGGTCCTTATTTCACTAGACTGATACAGAAAACTTGGACATTCCACCGAATGGTATCACATGTCGAACTCGTAAGAAAAATATTGAAATATCGAGATATGGATCCTAATCAGTGGAGCGTTTCGAATGACAATGAGGGTGCCTTAATTCTACGAAAAGCATAATATGTTTTACTTTACATTATACAACATGAACAACGATAACGAAATGTGTTATCTTTGGACCATTGCACCCAACTTAGCGAAAGAAGGGATTCAGGTACTCGTTGAATTCATTCCGCTCCAACGATAGACTGTTTCAATTACACATGACACAAACACCATAAACATGACGGAACATATCACAGCAGTAACACAGATGATTTCTGATAAACCGTCTATGTTGTACCCAACTGTTGATGACGATGATAATGAAAATGACCATTTGGATGAAGAATATGCCATATCTAGTGAATCCAAATCAGACAGTAACAATGACGTGGGGGAAGAAGAGTTACAAACTCCTGTAAACCCTGTCACTAAAAACGCAGTGACTCAATAGGAGAGTAGCCAATGGTTCAGCAGTGCCAAGTATGATTATACACAGTTTGGCACATTCTAGATATGGGCTCGAGTTCTCCGATAGATGACCTTATCCAATCTGGTACCCTAAGGTTGCTCGATTGGAACGATTCGATGAGTGACATTCAGTTAGGGATAAGATTCGTTAACAAAGTGCAAGCAATAAGTGTGGTTCGAAAGTGGTCGATCCGGACGGGTCATGAATATATAGTTGTGAAAAGTAAAAGTGATAAGTGGACAGCAAAATATTACCATCACAGTGACTCCAATTATTGTTCATGGTACATCCGCATAAAAAAAAGTAACACATGGTCGTTGGGAAATAATCAGATTCGTCAAAGAACAAGCATGCCTTGTACAAATTCAACAAAACAAGCACTGTAATATGTCTTCTAAATTTATTTCAATGTCAATAAGTCACCTTGTTGCCAACAATCCAGAGATACCTATCTCAAACATCATCCAAGAAGTACAAGTATTATTTTAAACGAGTTGTACGTACACGAGGGCATGGTATGCTCGAAAATTTGCAATAGAGAGGATTTTTTTGCAGCTGGGAGACAACTTTTAATATTCTACCAAAATATCTACAAGCTATGCAAGATTCAAACCCGGGGACCATCTGCAAGTTTTTGAATTACAGAACGAGCAGTCTCCCTAACTATGCTTTCAAATTTCTTTTCTAGTGTTTCTCGCCTTGTATAGACGGATTTCAATATTGTCGACCAGTGATTTTTGTGGATGGCACACACCTACGAGGACCATATAAGGGCGTACTTTTAATTGCAAGTACGTGGGATGCCAATAATCATTTGTTCACACTTGCTTTTGGAATTGTTGATAAAGAGTCATCCGAAAGTTTGAATTAGTTCCTTAAACATCTACGAGGACAGGTTGTCAAAGATCATTACGTATGTCTTATTTCCGATCGCCACAAAAGAATTTTATCTGCTATTCAAAATCAATCTTTGTGGTAACCTCCATTCGCAGTTTACAGGTTTTGTTTACGCCACATTGAGCAAATTTCAACAAGTCCTTCAAGAACACAAAATTAAAAAGCTTAATGTGGCAGGCCGGGACAGAATCGAAGCAGTGGAATTTGACCGTATTATGAGTGAGATCTAAGACAGAAATGTGGATTTTTACATTTATTTGGTAAAGATAGACCTAGAGAAATGGATATTGTTGTATGATGGTGGGCACAGACACGGAATTATGACAACTAATATTTCGGAAGCACTTAACAGTGTGTTGAAGAAAGCTAGGGTCTTACCTTTAAAAGTCCTGGCTGAATTAATATTCAACAAACTTGTCAGGTACTTTCACCAACACCGTGAAAAGGCCCAAAATTGTGTGCATCCATTTCCAACCCGAATATTTGACAAGTTCCTGCAGATTGAATTAAAATCAAGAGAACACAAAGTTACAACTTACAATCCGCGAAAAGGAATATACATGTTCAGATCTTCGATCCGGATTGCTAGTACCGGAAATAACGTCTATACATTACGAATGAATAATAAATCATGTAGTTGCGGTAAATGGCAAGCATGTACATTGCCTTGTTTTCATACTTTTGCAGTTTGTAGAGAAAATGGTATGAGAGTAGATACTTATGTGCCGGATATATATTCGCGAAAACGTACATAAGAACGTACCAATCCAATTTTTATCCGGTCTTGAATGAGAACTTTTGGGGGAATGTTCCTTATAATTTAACATTTCATCTTCCGAACATGAACAATGAACGGGGTCGGAAACAGGGCACAAGATTTCGGGGGGAAATGGATTATCAAAATCCAGATTCTCCCCCAAGATGTGGCAGATGTCGCGTGTCAGGACATAATAGAAAAAATTGTAATAACCCCAGTTCAAACAATGTATAAGTTTGTTTTCTTAAAAGTATTATAATATTTTAGGATTTCTATTAATGAAAATTTTCTTATTCTTTAAGTGCAAAATTTCGATAGTGTAGATAGGCGAATACAGACATGGGATCCGTTCCAGAAATCAATTTTCTTTTTGGTAAGCCATTTTTCTCTTTTAAAAAAAAGTGAAGTCTAATCCGCCATAAGACAAAGCAAAGAAAAGGAAAGAAAAAGTCTAGCTCTTTTGGTCTGGTGAATTTCTTCTAATTACTTCTTCATTGCTCTAAATTTTGATAGTAAAACTTACAATACTTTAAATTACTTCTTCATATTTTTTCGAATAGATTGGTGATAAGTTAAACATATTTTTTTTAAAGGGTTATAAATATTATCATAAAAAATACATTAAAATAGGTTAAATAAAATAATATAGTCTTTTTAAAAAAATTATATAACTATAAGTTCAGAAGAAAAGAACAAAGAAATTTTGAGTTTTTGAAAAAATAAATATGATGTAGCTGATAAAGTGTTATGCGTTATTGCTGGGTAATAACGTACACATATTGTGTATTATCCGCCACATCGACTGATTAAATGAAAATTTAGTATTAAGTTATAAAGCACAGCGGTTGTTAGTAATAACACACAGTTGTTGTGCGTTATAACCAAATTCCGAATAAAAAAAAAATTCTGACCTTTTTAGGAGCCTTTTTATTAAAAAAAATAAAAAAAGTTAATGATAGAAAAAAACCAAATATACTTGTATAACAGGTCCCCGAACCCAACCTTTATAATAATCATGGAAACCCGCCCGGCAAAGAAGGCCCCTTAAAGCCCTAAACCCTCCTCCTTGCTTTCCTAAGTTTCCCCTTTTCCAAGTACCCTCCTCACTCTCTGGCTCTCTAAGAAAAGCTTCCCTGCTTCTCGTTTCAGTAGTAAAACGCCAGCCCCTCTTTTGGATTTCCATTTTGTGTTCGTAATTGATTATCAGAAGACACTTTCTTGGGTATTTCACCATTCAGCTTTGGATTTCCGAACAGTTCTTGTACTTTTTGTCGGCATTAGATTTGATCTTTTATTATTTTATAGCTAAACCTCATTAAGTACTTGTTCAATTGTGGGCTCTCAATTTTTTTCTTTTCTTGAACCTTAAATCATTTTCGATTCATGAGGAGGGAGATATCAGAAATGTAAATCACTCTGCATATTTGGGGGGTTTTGTACCAAAATTTCGGATTTTATTTGTGTGGTGCATTACGGGTTTTGGTGTTTGTTACTCGGGTTGTTTTTCTACAGTTTACTTTTGGGGTGTTCTGTTTTATTAGTTGTTGATGGGAAGGAAATGAAATGTACTTTCCAATTCTTTAATGCTAATTGCAGCTCACTTTTTGCTTATTGGCAGCTGTAAGAAGATGAATTTCAACAACATGAAGGTTCCGAACGTGGGTGGAGCTGCTTCTGCTCTGATTAAGATTGGGCTTGTTGCAGGGCTGGGTATTTATGGGGTTTCTAACAGCCTTTACAATGTTGAGGGAGGGCATAGAGCCATTGTCTTCAATCGCATTGTTGGTGTTAAAGAGAAGGTTGTCTTAATATACTTTGGGATTCTATACAATGCTCCTTTCTTCTTGCATATGCTATTATATTTAATTTGCATATCCATCTCTTTTAGGAGCTTTAATGTTTCTTTCTTTATCTCTTCCTTTCTATCTTTAATCGTTGAAAATGCATGTTTATTCCCTTTGGATTTCAGCATCTTCTTTTCTAAGAACATGTTTTGCTGAGATGATATGATAATATGTATATTGTCTTGTTTTCTTACAAAATAGTTTCATTATCTAAAAGACTGATTGATGGATTAAAGATTTTGTAGCTTCAAAGCCACATCTTTTCATTTTGTGTATACTGAAACAAAATTTACTCCTTTACTATCCAGTAGCAAAAGTAAGATGTTAAAATATGCTGATAGCTTGAGTGTCAGTATCCTTGGAAATGGCACATTGTTTCCTATATGGCTAGGTGCAAGGTGAGACATGAAGAGACTTCCTTAGGTGATTGCTAAGTGAATGTACTGCTGCAATCTATGCCTTGAGTAGTATGTTGTCTGCTTTTGCGCTTGGCATTGAGAATTCCTGCTCTGTTCATTGAAATGGAGAGAAACATGAAATGAGCTACTGGACTGACAGTGCATGAAAATGCTGCTCTGTGAGTTTCACACATCTTGGACTTTTAGTTCTATAGAACATCGTGCTTTCCCTTATCTTTATCCTCCTTTATGGTTTCAATTTATCATCAATATTCCTCTTGTTCAGAAAGTCTTTCTACTTTGAGGTTGATAACATTGGATACAATAGTATTGTAGTTGCTTAGACATTTGAAGCTATGATCTAACTTTATTCAGAAGATAATAATTTCTTGTCACCTTTGTTCAAAGGGAATTTTTCGCAAGGAGCATGACAACTTTATGACCAGGACTTTCTCTCTCTCTTTTTTTGATGCTCTATAGTTTAAGACTGGCTAGGCTTCACTTAAAAAACTTTTATCATTCAATAGTTAAGTCTTACTGCCTACCATATTCAGCTTTTTAAGTTTGTTGTGATATATCATATGCCATCCAGCAAAGGAAGAGTATTAAGCATATTCTATCTTTCTTCATAAGTTTGTTATCGTTTGATCAATAAAAGCATTGCTGTAATCCTTCTCAGTAGACTATTTTTTCTCTAGCTCTTTCATGACTGTTTGTGATCCTTCTCAGCAGACTATGTTTTGTTTACCTCATTTATGGCTTTATTGTTTGTGATTAGTTTTTGGATGGCCTGATATAATTACAAGCAATCATAAGCTTCTCACTTTGCTCCTAATTGATGAATCTACAAATGTGATTTTCGTTCTCCTAGGTTTACCCAGAAGGAACACACTTGATGATCCCCTGGTTTGAAAGACCAGTCATCTATGATGTCCGCGCCCGACCACATCTAGTTGAAAGTACTTCAGGAAGTCGTGACCTTCAAATGGTATGTTACAGCCTTTTGCAGTCGTGTCAATTGGTATAGCAGGGGTGTGAGAATTGTGAAACTGCGTGATTGTTTTCGTATGCAAATCTTTTATATTCTGTTGACCAATTTGTCATTTTGATGCAATTATCATTTGTCCTTCGCCGGACCGGAAGTCTCTGTTTGGAATAGAACATTCAAATATATTTATGCATTAGGCTGAGGTACTAATTTCAAATTATACAGGAATCTGTTTCAACTTACAACTTGACTAGAATGCTAAATTTCTGAATGAATTGTGTTCTACTACTTGATAAATCATAGTCCATCCATCTTAATTTAGTTGCTTATTTTCCAGAATTTGTTAACTATGAAATAGAGTGGCTAAATATCTCATCATAATCGAAAGTCATTCTCATTTTTCTCCCTTGAGAATTGGCATCTTCACGCACAATCAGTGAAACCAAGCTGACTTACAAGCAATCATGTAGCTCCCCCAAATAGTTGATTAAAAGAATCCAGTTTTAAGTTTTCCTAATATATACATATAAATAGATTCTGCTTTTGCTTTTATTCCCTTTCTGTATTGGTTATCTTATTTCCTTTTTTGCTTCAATAGTTAAGTTCAAATGTATAGCTCATTTATTTTCTTTATTGTGTCATAACTTGAGGAGACTCCTTGCAGCGAACTTGTTCGTTAATTACATGTTTTTGGGGGCCACCATTTGACGAAGTTGTTACTGAGAGTCCTTGAGCTTTTGGAAATGTTTTGTCCTATTCATCTCTTCTGTATATATCTTGTTGTTATCATTTTTTTGGGCCATGAAATGTCAAGCAACCATTCACTTTGTCTCTTAGTTTTGCTCTGCATTTTGTTATACAGGTCAAAATCGGACTTCGTGTCCTCACACGTCCGGTACCAGACCAGCTACCTACTATTTATCGAACTCTTGGTGAGAATTACAATGAGCGAGTCCTGCCCTCAATCATTCACGAGACCTTGAAAGCTGTGGTTGCTCAATACAATGCCAGCCAGCTGATCACTCAGAGAGAAGTATGTTTCTGTTTGAATCTTTGACATTGTAAGGTTCTGCTGTTGCCTAATATCCATGATGATACACTGAGATAACTGATTGCTAACTGGTGGGTTGAAGTCGATTATGCACCATACATAACTAGATGCAAAATATTCAGTGGGTCAATCACATCTTTAGCTTCTTTCATGGCTTAACCTGTGAGTAAGGAGAGGAAGATGAATTCATCACTTACCGGTGGAGCTGAAGTTTTTTGTTTTTTGAATTATGTAGAATGTGAGCAGAGAGATACGAAAGATTTTGACAGAAAGGGCAGCCTACTTCAACATTGCACTGGATGATGTTTCTATTACAAGCCTGACTTTTGGTAGGGAATTCACTGCTGCAATTGAAGCTAAGCAGGTGGCTGCACAGGAAGCTGAGAGGGCCAAGTTTGTCGTGGAAAAGGCTGAGCAAGACAAGAAAAGTGCAATTATTAGAGCTCAGGTGAGGACTTGTCGTTTCCTACCCATGATTGAGCTTGTTTTTATATACCTCATATGCTATGATCTAGTTGCTTGTTAGTAATCTTGATCTTTATCAATCAGAGATAGCAAATATATTGGGAATTAGGTTAACCTTTATCGCTTTATTTGATTAGCTTGTGAAAAGCCAATGGTCCCAAAACTAGGTGTCCAATACATTAGGAAGAGGTTGCCCTTACATTACGCAATACCTTATAAGAAGACTATTAGCCCCCTAAATCGTAGGAGAATAATTTGAATTCCACTGTTGATGGTGCAGAATGAACCATTTATCTTAAGCAAGAGTCATTTGATATCATACAATTTATTCATCTTTGCCTTTCTGATTTCCAGGGTGAGGCTAAGAGTGCTCAGCTAATTGGACAAGCAATCGCCAACAATCCGGCCTTTACCTCACTCAGGAGAATTGAAGCTGCTAGAGACATTGCGCACATACTTGCAAATTCTGCAAACAAGGTGTACCTGAATTCAGAGGATCTGCTGCTTAACCTTCAGAAGATACAGTTAGATGGTCAGAAGAAGTAGGTGATGCAACACTGATTGGCTATTTAGTTATTTCCCAAAAAAGAAATTGCCGGCATCACAAAATGAAAATGCAGTGTCATATAAATGCTAGTATCAGTTTGGAATCCTTAGATAAGATAAATCATTAAGTACGAGAAATTACTTTTAATAGTAAGCAAATGAGCAGAAGACCCTTAATGGGTGGTGTGGGGGGGGTGTTTATCAAATGGTTTATTAGTTGTTTTATCATCTATTTTTGGGGACGTTCTAATGATATTATTATTGGTCAGACAATAGCTCTTTCTGATGCATAATAGCATACCTTTATCATCTCCAAGTAATTCCTATAACTTCCACCGAAATATGAGTGATATACAGTTAAAATGGTTAGCAGAAGTAGAAAATTTAATGCTTTTTAACAAATTAGCCTCATTTATTTATCCTAATTGAAGTGTTGAAGTGCTGGACTCTCTTAGGAAGGGATGAGGAGAAAGAGAAGTGATGGACTTGTGTTTTTCTACTGGAGGTAATATTATTATTATTATTATTATTATTATTATTATTGAGAAAAGGAAGTGTATCTCATATTATAAAGCTTTATTATAATATGAAGTTATGAACTGAGAGTGTATTCTAGGAGAGAAAAAAGGAACTTCCAGTATTCCTTTAACCTTACAAAATGGACTATTGATGAAACTGTAGATGTAAAGCTATTTATCACAATATTTTTTTGGGTTAAACTAAATAAATTAAACGGACTAGGAATTGGTCTACCGAGGTATCAAAAGTAAAGTTCACGATGATGGGATTGTCACCACCTCCCTTGTAGCACGGTTGACTCTGAGCTATGGACTGTCCCTTACTATGACGGCTCGCTCAGCCTCTCATGTAGGGACGGACAATTAGCCCTTTCAACCATCACCAACGCAGATAGCCCTTTCTCTCTCTCTCTCAACCCACTGCCCTCCACTACAGAGCAAGATAATCAATCCAACAGAAGGACTAAGTGGTCCCAGATCTGGACTAACCCAATTAGAAACACGAGGCTGGCTCAATTCTTGGTCCAATGAACCACCTGACTGACTCATTATGTCCCAAACGGAACGGCAAACAACACTCTTCCATCACCAAATACAACCCTTATACCTTTGGGTTGGGATATACTTGATGATTAGCACTCCTCCTCCAAAGTCCAATCGAGCCAATAATGGACTTCAAAAGAGTCGGGACAAGTTCAATAGAAATCTGCTTCAATCATGTAAACAAACGATTTCTTTTTTCTTGTCATCCCCGAGTATAAAAATATTCTATGTTCAAATGGGGAATTTCCTTGAATTTACCTCTGGATCAAAACGATAATCATATTTATGTTTCTTTGCTGACTATTACTGAGCGAGTTGACGAAGGAGAATCTCTTCGAGTCCCATGATAACTAGTCTCAATCCTTTGTCATTGTCTGAACCTTCCACATCTGCGCACACAAATAACTCAATGATTGTTCTTTTGCAGAATTGTAGGAGATCTAATTATGACTCATAAAAACCGTACATTGTTGTTCTCACAGAAATACATTTGAAGTGGATTGGAGCACAAGCTGAGAATGCTATGGCTTATTTTGGCTATTCACACTCTGTAAAAGTGGTAGTAGATCAATTTGGAGTCATGTGGAATGCCGATTCCATCATCATGGAACATCTGGAACAAACGAACTAAGAAATACAGCCCTCAGCATAGATTTCTACCACTTCAGATATATTACAATGCCACTTCTTAGACATGTATTTTAATTTTTTTTTTTTCGTTCATTTTTAGAATTCTAGTTGTTCATTAATATTCGTATAATTTAATTCATCGAGTAGTACTCAAATTTGAAAAATAATAGATGAAGGTATCAAAACACATCACAAAGACAAAACCAAACCAACTTTACCCAAAGTTGAAACATACATCCCTGTCCATTGCAAAATAGAAAAACCAATAACAAACCAGTTTGGCTCAATAAGCCTTAAAACTTTTAATTTCAAACATCTCCATCCACTGCCTCAGAACAACTCCTGCCGTCCAAGTTTTTGATCATCTACTAGAGAACCTATGCTAATAAATCTTTTGCACTGATAATAAATAGATAGCCTCTGCAAAACAGGAACGCCACAAGTTCAAAGAGAAATGTAGTGGCATGGAGGCCTAGATAACCTCTTACAGTTGTGTTTACAACAAGGATCGTTACAAAAGTCCGCAACTATTAGGCTTCCAACTCCAAGTTACCAGTAGTTTCCTAATCAAATATGTGACATAAGTACCTTAGGACAAAACAAAACTAGAGGATCCTGTAGAAAGCAACATATAAGTATATGTACATAAATGCTACAGTATAATACCAGATTTTACAAACCAAGCCGCCTCTTAGGCCTGAGATAAGTTGAAGAACCTTGTTTCAATCCTGGAGTAGAAACTTGCTGCTGCTCCTTGGCCCTCTTTTTTCTTTCTTTCTCCTTGTTCAGTCTCTCTAGCATTGATTGCTCTTGTCGTAACCTCTCCATCTCTTCCTCCATTGCCGTTTTCTCTTCCTTCTGTTTCTTCTTATGTTCCAACAGCGATGTATCTGAGTCCTTGACTGAGAAAAACATGGGTCCCAACTCAGCCAACCACTGAGGCTCCACAGCTGTTACACACTGCATGTACTCCTTTGTTGTCAAAATTAATTCATGATAGACCACATGATCTGGAGTGTAACCCAAACCATATAGAGCACTGCTTGGATGCAAGTGACAGGGCATTCCATTTCTGCAATTGACATACTCCCCAACTCCCTTGAGTCTTGCTGCATTATGGAAGTAGGCAGAACAAATAGCCTTTCTGACAATGTCCCAATCAGGACCGGAAGAAGTAAGAGGAATTTTTAGTGTCTTAAGAATATCAAGCAACTGGGATCTGACTTCCCTAGCTTTACGCAAACCCTTTACATGCAAAAAATGGTCATTACACCAGTCCCCTCGGTATTGATTAGACTTCCATTGCTGATAAACATTGAGTAGAGTAAGATGGTCTGATTCTGGTACAAAGAATTTCTCCCTTGCAGCATCACTCTCCTCCGCCCTGTCTTTAGGCCTGAAGAAAACAGATGGCACAGAAAGCATGGATACAATTGTCAAGACCTCATTTATGCATCCTAGTTGCTCGCCCATCAAAAGCATCTTGGCAAGCGGAGGATCTAGGGGAAACTCAACCATTTTCCATCCAAGATCAGTAAGATTCCCAACATTGTCAAGTGCTCCCAACACCCACAATTGGTACATTGAATTAAGAATGTTATCTTGGGGAGGTGGGTCCATGAAATCAAAATCCAATAAGTTATCAATCTTGAGAGATTTAAGCAACAAAACCACATTACCAAGATTGGTCCTCTGAATTTCTGGCACAGGACTTGGCAACATTTCATTTTGGTATGCGTTTTCAGTGTACAATCGATAACAAGTGCCAGGCCCAGTTCTACCAGCACGTCCAGCACGCTGATCTGCTGCAGCACGACTAACAGGAAAAACTTGGAGAGCATCCATACCCATACGAGGGTTGTATACCTTCATTTTACCATACCCTGTATCTATCACATAAAAAATCCCATCCACTGTCAAAGAAGTTTCAGCAATGTTTGTGGCGACAATACATTTCCTTTCCCCTTCTTCAGCTTTCTGGAATATTTTTGCTTGCAAATCAGCTGGTAGCTGCGAGTATATTGGAAGAATTAACAAATTAGGTACAGATTGCTTTGTTGAAGAGACAAGCTGTTCCATGCGCTCCGCAAGGGCATAACAAGTAGCCTCAATCTCATCTTGACCAGTCATGAAGATAAGTATGTCACCTGGAGCACTTGTAATATGGATTGTCATCGCTTGTTTAACAGCAGCTTCGACATAATCTTCACAAGGAGTTTTACTATATAATATTTGAACTGGAAATGTCCTCCCAGGAATGTGAAATATGGGTACACTACAAAGAAAATTCAATCAGAAGGCGGTAAATGATGTAAAAGACAATGAGAAAAGAACGAATGATACATAAGACCAGAGATCTAGTCTACTTGCTTAAGATAATTTTAAATTTACCTCCCAAAAAAATTTGAGAATTTCTGAGCATTAAGAGTGGCTGATGTCACAATAAGCTTAAAATCCCGACGCCGTGCAACAACTTTCTTCAGGATCCCAAAAAGCACATCAGTACTTAACGATCGTTCATGTGCTTCATCCATTACAACAACACTGCACAAGTGAGATAAGGGAGTAAAATAACCACAATAGTTCCAATAACAGACGCAGTTGCACATAATAATGGAACTCCTCAATAATGATATGATATTTCAACAGTACCGATATTTGTCAAGATCAGAATCCTTCAAAGTCTCCCGGAGAAGTACACCATCTGTCATATACTGCAAAATGAAATTACAGGGAAAAGAACCAAGGGTAAAAAACAATAAGATACTAATACAATGAAAGCTAAGAATAGACAAACAAAAGGAAAAAGCATGTCTCCTAGATATGGAAGTTCACTAGGCGGTCTATGCTAGAATATTTGGCATAAAGAATTTGAATTTCAGATAGTAGTTTTCAAGCAGATAATGATCAAAAGCAATCAATTTAGAGGACTAATTGAATAACCTTCAAACACCTAATAATGGTCTCATAATGCACCCGACACTATGCAACTAAAGGAGAAAGATATTATTAATCATTCTCGAGGTATATGTGAAAATTCCTACTATTATAGCATAGGATACTCAAAAGTGGTAAAGAGGGTGCTATGCAAAACCAACATATTTCTAAGGTAGAATGTCTCAAAGTCACAAGTGAATTGGACAAGGTTCAAATAAACTATCATACCTTGATGATAGTATTTGGCCCCGTGACATCTTCGAAACGAATTGCATATCCAACTTTGTCACCAAGTTCAGTTTGCATCTCTTCACTAACCCTTTTTGCGACACTCATAGCAGCTACACGCCTTGGTTGGGTGCAGCCAACAATACCATTTACAGTGTAGCCATCTTCATATAAGTACTGCCCAGGGTTGAAGCAGGAATGTACATGTTTAATACTCCATCAGAAAAGAATAAATAAACAAATAAATAAAGTCTTGTTGATCAAGGACAAATTGATCTGAGCAAACCTGGGTTAATTGCGTTGTCTTTCCAGAGCCTGTTTCTCCAACAACCACCACCACTTGATTTTCACGAACAACCTAAACCACAGAAGTGAAAACATGTCACTAAGGATCCAATCCTTTTTTTCTTCTCCCTCTCTTCTGGTGCAGAGGAAGAGCGAAGGCAATTCACCGGATGCAAAAGGGCCTATGACAATACAAGGGGGCACAAGGAGGAGAAGAAGTGGATATTTAGGTGTTTAATCTTAAAGGCATAATAGCAGATGATCCAATTTGAATATTCTGCCAAATCAAGGTTCTTCATTTCAAGGCAAAAGTAAGACACAAGTGCATATTCCAAGACAATAATTTAGCACATGTCCTCCAATGTGCCATCACCTAAACATCACATTCAAAAAAAACATACTGCCTTAAAAGAGAAATTTTTGACATCATAAAACGAGGATTTAGCATCTCCTGCCATACTGCTTGTAATCATGGAGAGTAACATGTCTTATTGAAATTCACACAACAGAAGAAAGGCAGAGATCAACCTGAAGTAACTCCTCACGCACAGAGAAGATAGGCAGATACTGCCTCTGCTCTGCTATTGTTTTGTTCTTTGCAAAGTCACTTACTCCTTCGTCCTTCTTCAAGTGCTGCGCAAATCTGGCATCTTGTTTGAAATCTACTTCACCCTCTTCACCAACAACAGCTGTATCTGCATCAATCTAGAACAGATTTACCAACAAGAAGTTAAGATATATACCTCCTTAAATATCATCTGTTAGGTAATAATCTTAGCTCAAATGCATTTCATGGTTAAAAAAATATCCTACTTGTTCAGCAGTCTTCTCCACACCAAGAATATCACCAAGTTTTGAACCAGCAAGCTCCCAGAAACGCTGACGTGATTTATTCATGCTTTGCTTTTCATGGATCTCCCGTACAAGGGCTGATCCCTTACGTGATATAATAGCCATATCTGATGTCGGATCTTTAATTGGCATTATCGGCTCAGCCTGCTTTGTGAAGACAATCCTTCCATCCAGAAAAGGAGGTTTTGTATCTGTAGGAAAAGGCATAAGAAACTCTTAAGAAGGTACTACTACATTTATTAGATTTCTCCTAGCCCAATGTCATTTATTGTCACGTACCATGAACTAGAAGAATAACCTTCCGTTCTTCCTCATCATCAAATTCAGTCTGCACTTCAGTTTTTCTAACAGCTCCAGACCTCATAAGCTGCCGGTCTTCCCATTGAGCATTATCTGCAGCACGTTGTGATAACTTTTTGCTCTGAGCAAGTGTCATCTTACTTCCATCCTTTCGAACCTTCAATTCAACAAGGAGAGCATCATGTATACATTCAATAATGTTGACATTAGATCCTCCTTTGCCCCAAAAATTGAATGCCCACTTTTCTATCATTCGCATATAGACGTAGACATTCAACTTGGGACTGGTTAGTAGAAGGCATATGAACTTTACTTTATGAAAAACAATGTAACATCATTGCAATATTTAAGAATGAAGTTGCATGAACTCCACTCAATGCAAATCAATGCAACCCCGCTGCTATATTTACGATTGAAGTTGCATAGATACGTGAATCTGCTTCTTCACTAAAAGAACTGTACGCGCGTGCCCCCACACATGCACATACAAAAAAAGGACCTAAGATAAGAACACTGGCCAGAGCTCAGGGTTTCATTGTCCTTTTCCTTTTTTCCTTCCTAAGGAAAAAAATCTCTTTGTTAAGAAAATAACAGACAGATGAGTATCACCATTTGAGATGCTACTGGGGCTCATTTTATGTCTTTTCGTATTTAGTTGTAAGTGGCAAGTCATTTCCTTTATATCATTCCTAACCCTACCAGTCGCAAGATAGACAGCTTGGAAAAGAAGAAGACTAAGGGGCTACTTAGATAGGTTCATTTTCACCAGAAAACGGGGATTTCAATTCAGAGTCCCACTTCCCCTCACAAACAATTCACTTTTACATAAACCAAGATAGAGATCCTGTTTCCATCTATCAGCAGTCAACTAATTCAAGCAACTAGAATATGCAATCTTCCAAAGTATCATCACTGGAGAAAGTGAACAGTAGTAACTGTGAGTACCAGATTACACATAATTGCCAATAGATGCTACCATATTTACATTTAAGGTGAAACTACTATAGTATTTCATAGTAAGATCCATACTCACCAGCCGTTTGGCCAGATCTGCTTCTTTTTTCTGGAAAGATGCCTCGTCACCAAGGAAATGTGAGGAGCTATCACCATCAAACATGGTAGTGCCTTCCTCTCTGTCATACCTACAGAATCAAAATGAGTTGCATTATAAGAAGATATCAGAAATGCGTTGAGACCAGTTTGAGGACAGGACCAAGGTTCTAACTATGCTTTAAAATTTTCGATTTCAAACCTTGTCACAAGACTAATCACACCTAAAGTACCATTATTCAAAAGCAGCACTAAAGGCCAGCTCATACACGTCATAGGAAAACACAAAGAAACTCCAAAATGAATGTCCAAACTTATGTCAATGAAAATACCAGGCACGATCAGCATTGTACTCCATCTCTAAGCGCATGCTTTCAGTGATCTCTGTATTATGACCCTCAGCTGAAGCATCGGTTCCATCATCCTGGTCCTAGAGGCACCAAAAAGAAAAAGAAAAAGGGGCAAATGAAAAGGTTTGTAACAATCATAAAGATTAAGAACAAAATTTAAATTTGGAGAAGTACTGAACAGAAGCAGATTTTCCAACATCCCTTCACTCAAAACTTAGCTATGAATACGTCTTAATACCTCCGACAAGTGTGAATTATTGGAAGAGTAGGTAATTGACCTGGACTTCCCATCATATCGCGAACTTGATGACCTAACTGATGATCCAGAGGCTCGTATAGGAGTGGGAGAAGGTGCAACACTGTCCCAGGGAGAAGCTGAAGCTCCTGCCAATATTTATGATTCAGTAGCCAGGTTAAAAACCTAGTAAAAATGTCAAAACTGATAATAGATAGATCATGATCCTTTTGTTTAGCCTGCTACCTGGTGTTTGCCCCCCTAACCATGGGGAAACAAGCCGTGCATCTGGAGAAGCTCCAACAAACATTGGTGATGGTGAAGGTGAAGGTTGATAACGTCTACTGCTATTAGTATGGCTTTCCCGACGTGGTGTATCCTGCCACTCCCATCTTCCATCATCCCATTCAGATCGCGCTAAAACAGTTAGCAGAATTTTTCAGATTATCAGGTATTATTATTACAATTTTCATAAAGGAAACAAGTATGAGTAGAGAATCATTATTCTGATGCGGTTTCATAACGGAGTTCCACCGGAAACCTCCTAACAAAAGCTATCTCGAGTGGTTTCTAAAGAATTTTATATATCTACTGCTCAAAGAAAGCGTACCTGGAGTCCTCCCGGAACCTTCATGTTTACTCCGCTTCGGTCGATACCTATCCGAGTAATCCCTGTCACGAGCATGTGGTGACTCTCTATAACTGCGTTCCTCCCCATGCGAACTGTGCCTCCTCCTCATCTCTCTGTTTTCACTCCTAGAATCATCCCTGTATCTGCTGCTTCTCCTACTGCTGTCATCTGACTCATGCTGAGAACTTCTAGAAGATGCAGCAGAAACCTTAAAAATTTTATAAAAAAATTAATAGAAGTATTAACCATTAAAATCATTATAAACAGCTAAAGCACATATCATTCAATGAACAAGACATGATCTTTTGCTGATCTCAAGATGTAAACACAATCACTAAACAACAATTAACATCCTGAAGAACAGTGAAAAACTTGAAAACTTGTAAAAACAGCCAAAAATATCCCACCACTGGGACATGAGGCCCAAGTGAAGCAACATTGCTCAATGAAGATTACAACGATGATGCCTAGATGTTAAAGGTCTACTAGGATTGAAACTAAGTTTGAGTTCCCCTCTGCCACCCACCCACCTCATTTTCATTTTTTCACTTTGAGCCCCACATCTTCTCTCACAACTAATTTAACTTTCACAAAATTCAAGGAAAAAACACAAAAAACTCAAGCTAAATCACTATTCAAGTTGAGCTAAATTGACATTCCAAACAATACATGATCAGACAACTTCCTGAAAAATAGCAAAAAACTTTAAAACTCTTTCTAAGGACACTAAAAATACACCACTGAGACATGAAGGCCCAAGAGAAGCAATGTTTCTTAATGAAGATTACAATGATGACGTCTAGAAGTTAACTTGACATTCAAAACAACCCTAGATGATCAGATTATTCAACTCTTCAATGATTCCCCTCCCTCCCCTCTCTATGTGGATGGGGGCCATCAATTACTTATTCCCTCATTGATCTTTTGTAGGGAAAAAAACGCAAAAAAAAAATGACATGCCCAATAGTCTTAAGACATGCTTATTCAAATTTCTAACACAACATTTTTTAATCCAGAATATGATGAACATATAAGTAATTGTATGGTTCTGGAGAAAACATATGTTGTTTCTCCTTTTTTTATGAAAAAGAAATTATTTTGTTAGAATAGAATAACTAAATATGACATGCTATAGAACCAAAGGAACAGAAGGGGTTAGATCATTTCTGCATCCAACAATTGGTCCTCTCCTACTTTTTCCCCATTTTCCCTTTAAAAAAAATAAAAAATAAAAAAATAAAAAAACTTTGTAGAGTTATAAACATTAATATCCACAAGTTACTTCATTAATTATAGGCAATGAACTAACAATTGCTAGTTCATTTTAGTCATACCTATAAATACATTGAAACAGCAAGGAAAATATAGCTTTATCATGCTTTCTACAAAATTCAAATAAACACTGAAGAAACAATACAAGAAGCATTAAATTATGTACACACAGTTGATGAAATATGGATACTTGAGCAACAAAGCACTTTTGAAGTTTTATGTGATAAGTTTCAAAAGAAAAACAACAATCTTCCTCAAATCAAAGTTGCTAATTCAGATCATATTATATCCAAAAACTAGAATCGCAAGGTAAGTAGCCACTATGTTAATATGCTCAAATACCAATCGAGGTAAAGAATCAGTACCTGAGTATGTTTGTTTGAATTATGGCTCAAGGATGACTCATGAACAAAGCCACCTTCAGTTATAGTACTTTCTGCCAAAAGAAAAAGAAAAAAAAAAGTGGATGATTCAATTATGAGAAGACAAAACAAATTAAAAAGAAAGCTGATAATAAAAATATTAAATAGACCATGTCACGCAATGAAGTTCTTAATACATTTCCTTCCCATATATAAATTTCACTTCCACTAGTGAGCTCTCTCTTGAACCAGCACAAGTAATGTTCAATTTTAAGTACACATATGTTGACTTGGAGCATATCAGACGAGGACAAAGTGAATGTCAATCACAATTCTAGCATTAGTAAATAACACAAGGACAATAACATACAGAACTGTGTTTGCTTGCACAAGATAAGAAGACGAAAGTACCTGACTTAGACACTCCAGTGGAGCCAGATTCCCGATATTTCCTACTCCCAAACTTGCGTGCAACCTCAGACACATCTCTTCCAACTTCATCAATCCCAGAAGACATAGAGCTGTCATCATCTTCATCTAGAGAAGCAACAACAGAAGCAACTCTTTCTCGTGGTATTTTAAAAGCACCATCCATACTAAATTCAGCCCTTTTTGCACTTGCAAGCACATCCAATCCTATTTCCACAGTCAAATAAACATTCAGATAAGTCATAAGAGGAACTTGAAAAGTAAAGTTTAACAGGGACGTAGTACTTCAATAGAAACTCTGCCATAAAGGATGTCAGGTCATACTCCGATGACCTCAAATGTCACTCAAAAGGACAGCTTCCGCACAGGAAATTTTAGAAAGTAATAAAACATAAACTAATTGTGAATTCATCAATTTCGTATACTTCGTCCACAGGAACAATGTCATTCATGGAAAGTGTGGGAGGAAGAAGAGGAGGGAAAGGCAAGGAGCTGCAACAGATTGAAGAGGAGGTGTGCCTAGATTCCCAGATCCACTCATTGACTAAAGCACTTATTACAGCACATTACGTACTTGAGGGAGGCACTTAGTAAGCACCTTATGTACTTGAAGCTAACAAGGGAAGTCACCCTCTTTGGCTGAAGGAAGATTCATCAATTCAATAATACTAATAAAAAGAAGCAGCAGGGGAACAATTCCTTACACTTGAGCCCATGAAAAAGATATTCCCCTGTCAGAGCTGGAAACACTTGATCACTTTATATTTTACCCTCATTCATTCTCTCGCTTTATTTCATTTTTAACCCTCAACAAAATGCTAGTTATTGTCATAGATTCTTTCACATCCTTCAATCCCTCTCAATCCTCCAATTTAGGCAAGGAAGAAATGTCAATAATTATTGAGTTAACGAGCTTGCAAATTCCATGAAGTTGAAAACATTAGAATCTCCTGATTATAAAAATAAAATAAAATGGAAACTAAATTCTAAAACCAGAAAGGCAGAAATACATGTGATTTGGATCATACCTAACAGTGATTTTTTCTCTGAAGGTCTGAAAACCACTCTGTCTTTTCCTGGAACAATTAGACCTCCACCACTGGTCTTCTCAGGTTCCAACATAACTGTTATCTGGTCCAAGTCAATAGGTCCACTATCACCTCCCTGCTTCTAAACAATGCAATTTCTTTTGGTTAAACACCTAACTCAAAATGGTTAGAGGAAAAGTAAACAACAAAACTGGATGAGGCTAACAACTACAATAATATACTTTCTATCATGAAACAGAACAACAGAGTAGACACTGACCTCCATGATAAATGTTTGTTAGAATAAAGTAGAAGCCTCCAGTATTTGAGAACCTGCAAAGAGGCAAGTAGATTAGAATATTAGAAACAAAATTAAGAAAAAGAATATAATTACTACAGATCAATTGTGTGCAAATGATGTATTCATTAGACATTTACATACTCACGCGAGAATAAGAATTAGTAAGAAAGACAGAAAAGAAAAAATGAAATTTATTTCCAATTTTACCAGTCGAAAAGCCTATCCAACTGAAGAAGAAGTTTATTAGTCACTTTATAATGGCTATACTAGGTAAGACACAAAGCAAGACAGGACTGCAGACATCCAAACAACCCAAATACACCCAAAAAAAAATTGAAAACCTCTAACAGTACTGCAATTACCGCCGCTGCAGGGATTAGCAAACTAATTCAAGCAAGCAAATTTAGGAAAATACACGGTACCTGATGCCGATACTCCCAGAGATTCTGATCGCGGCAAAAACAGAGGCAGCAGCTTGAATGCTGTTGAACTGAGCTATAACCAATTATCCCATATATCAACCCAAGTTAGGGTTATCGAGAAATCGATGAAGATAGGGTTAATCGGTAGAAGGATTGCTCTTTGAGGGAGGTGAAGAAGAAGAACAAAGCCTCGCGAAGCAAATTTTTTTAATTTTAATTTTTAAAATTTTCATGGAGATCCGAATTATATAAATGGGTTAAAAGCCGGTTGTATAAGTTCGAGCCCATTTCGAATTTGATTAATTTATCAATTTTAGTTTGAGTTCAAATTTAAATTTAATGATTTTTGTCGAATTCAAATTTAATTTTTTTAAAAATATATTATATATAATAATTAAAAAAAATTATACGTTCTCATCCAATAAATTCGACGAGTTATCAAATCCTAAAAATAAAATCACTAATAATAAGATTGGAACTCAACTTATTTATTTAGTGAGCTGCCGCCTACTGCTCCATTCGAACTTGTCAATAATAAACTCGAACACACCTTACATCATTCGTTTTACCGCCTGTACACCGAACCAATATCCGGCCGAGTAAACTATAATTACCTTAAATTGCATGGACCAATCTCGACTCATATAGAGATCTATTCTAAGAGGCCTAATTAATAGACCCATATAAACTCGTACTGGGTCGGAATCAATTCCAACTTAGAAAGCATTTGCGTGAAATTCTAATTTGTATTTGGAATTATTCAGGAAAAAAAAATTATAATTGGATGAGTTTTCAGGCAGTTCGTATCACATTTCTTGTAACATTCTTAATTTAGTATATTTTATTAATAAAATTTATCAAATAAAAAATAAACCCTAAGGAAAAATGAGGGGAAAACATATTATAAAATGAAATGTTACCGGAAATGTTACAAGGATTTTGAGTGGTTTTAAGGGGGGTCGGATAATTTGTATCATTTTGTATACCACTCATTGTACAACTTTTTAATTTAATATATTTTATTACTAAAATTATTAAATAAAAGATAAATAAAAAGAAGTGATATAGAAAATAATACATAGTCGATTTCAAAAGGCAAAATGAGAATTTAAAAATTGAGCTAAAAAATTAAAGTTAATGTTAAGGACCTATTCTACACTTTTTTGTTTTGAAGGGCTATTCTAGACATCTTAAAATGTTTAGAAATAAAGGACGCCAATTTGCATAAATTTATTTACTTTTTTCATTTTCAAGATAAAAATTCTCAGCATAAAAAAATCAGTCCAAATACAATATAACCCAAATACAATGTAATGAAAGGTACTTGCACCAATTTTGATTTATGTAAGTATATTAAGACATTTGATAAACATAATGCAAATTTCTAAAAATAAAACCAAATAAACCAGGAGAAATGGCATTTTAAAGAGGGGGTCGATAAATCTAACTCGAGAATATGAATGTATAGCGCGAAAAAAATCATTATTTTTCCTCTTCTTTCTCTCTCTACACAGTTTCTCTCTGACTTCTCTCTACTCCTTCTCCACCCTAAAACTAAAATTTTTAACATTGAACTTGTATTGGAGGTAGATATGGATCATTATGAAGAATTTGTAGAAGAAAATATCGATTTAGATATAAGGAAAGTTAAAAAAAATTCAAAATTGGGGCTCGGATTGCCCGGACGGGCGACCTGGACATGAGCGGATCGCCGGTCCTGGCGACCCGAGCTTCAGGTTCTTTTCTTTTTTTAAAGAAGAAAGAATTTTTGTAGATATTTGGAAAACTTTAAACATGAATAACTCTATATTGGCTATATTGGCTAATTATGCCAGTTGGCTATATTGGTCCGGTCACAAGAAGTACAACAAGAGCTCTTACAAAAAAGGATTCACAGGGACAATCTATTTATAGCCCAATTTGTCTTTGATTATCCCTATAATGAAGTCTTTGAGTTGATCTATCAGAATAGATCCATCATAAGAAATTTGGATGTTATGGGCCTCTTTTGATGATCCAAAGCCTTCTCCAGTTGTAGTTTGTGTTTAGCAACCTTACCAGATCCCGAATTGTTTCAATTGTTTTGGAGCAGCTTGGCTCATATCTTTAAATTGTCAAATCGATTTAGCAGTTAATCAATTGTCATATCCTCTTGCTGGAAATGTTTTGCAAGTCCTTCGACCAGTTTCGTCAGATTTACTATTTGTTCTTCGACTGATGAAACATCTACCATCATGGAGGGCATATGAAGAAGTTGCAGATGAAGCCACATGGTAGGATATGTTTGACTTCAGAACATGCGGAACAAACAAAGTAGAGTTATCATTCACCTCCTCATCCTCATGGCATGAATCAGAGTCCACATCCAGGAGCGATAAAGTTTTGTTTATTGCTCCCTGAACATCTTCTTTTGCCTCCAAAGAAGAAGTGCTTTTAAAGATTAGGTTTGTATATTTGAAAACATTTGAATGAGAAATAGAAGAATCCAACGTGTTGTTTCATTCAATATGGATAATTCAACAATTATCTTGCCAGAAGAGAAATTCATGAGGGAGATGATGAAGAAGTTGTCACTTTTAATACTATCACATTATTGATCTAGAAAACTATGAAGAAGAAGATGCACAAGATACTCCTTCTAAACTTGAAAAAGGCATTAAAAGAACTTTGGATGAGTTGAAAGAAGTTAACTTGGGCAATGATGATGATAAACGCCCAATCTATATAAGTTCGCTTTTATTGCAGAAAAAGGAGTGTTACATTCAACTTCTACATGAATTCAAAGATGTCTTTGCTTGGACATGTAAAGAAATGCCAAGATTATATCCAAAAGTTTTTGTCAATCACTTGGCAGGAAAAAGAAGTGTTCAACTGATAAAGCAGTGTCTGATGGTATTTTCATCCTAAATTGATTCCTTAAATTGAAAATGAGGTAAACAAATTAATTGAAGAAGAGTTTATTCGTGAGGTCAAATATTCCAACATGGATATCAAACTTTGTGCATGTACGCAAGAAAAATGGATAATTGCGAGTTTGTGTTGATTTTGGGGACCTGAAAAATGTGTTCCCAAAGGATGAATTTCATCTCCCAATCACTTAACTCATGGTTGATATTGTTATTGGTGCATGAAGCTTTGAGTTTTATGGATGGATCTTTAGGGTACAATTAAATACACATGGCTCCAAATGATGAAGAATTAACAGTTTTTCACACACCTAAAGTATTTACTATTATAAGGTAATTCCATTTGGTTTGAAAAATGTAGGTAAGACATATCAAAGAACAATGCAAAGGATTTTTTATGACATGCTCCATAAAATTGTTAAGTGTTATATTGATGATTTGGTAGTGAAGTCATGAAAACGAGAAGACCATTTGGATCATCAAGGGAAAGTTTTTAAACGACTTCGTCGTTATCAATTGAAGTTGAATCTACTGAAATGTGCATTTGGGTCACCTCAGAAAAGTTCCTACGCTTCATTCTGGGTAAGTTTGGCATTGAAATTGATCAAGTTAAAAATTGATGCCATTTTGAAAAGGCCAGAGCCTTGCACGATGAATGAAGTAAGAAGTTTACAAGGAAGTTTAGCTTACTTGCAACGTTTCATCAAATCTTCCAAGAAGGTGTCAACCTTTAACCCATTTGATGAGAAAATGAGTGCCTTTCGAGTGGGATGATGCATGTAGCAACGCATTTAAGAGTATCAAGGCTTACTTTACAAACTTTCCAATTTTAGTTGCACTTATACATGAAAAGCCTTTGCTTTTATATATTGCAGCACAAAAACATTCTGTAAGAGCCTAACTACTCAAGAAAATATAAAAGGTAAGAAAAATGCTTTGTATTACCCGAGAAGGATGATGTTAACGATTTGCTGATTGAGAAGTTATGCTTGGCTCTAAATTTTTTGCAATCCAAAAGTTGAACCATTATTTTCAAGAGCACACGGTTCATCTAATTTCCAAAGCAAATCCAATAAAGTATTTGATGACAAGCTTGTCTTGTCTGATGCTTAGCAAGGTGGTATCTACAACTCCAACAATTTGAAATTTTATATGTTCCTCAAAAGGCTATCAAGGGACAAGTGTTAGCTGACTTTTTAGCTGAACACCCTATATAGTGGAATGGGAGTTGGCTGATGATTTATCTAATGAACATGTGTTTTAATTGAAATTTTACTTCCATGGAAGATGTATTTTGATGGTGCTGCCCAGCAAGAGGGAGCTAGTGCAGGAGTGGTGTTTATCACATCTGAGGGTAACATTTTGCCATATTCATTTACTTTAACTCAAAAGTGGTCAAATAACATGGCTGAATATCAAACACTCATTCTTAAACTGGAAATAGCTGTGGACATGAAGCAATTATACCTCAGGATCTATGGAGATTCAAAGTTGGTTGTCAATCAAATTTTTTATGTCTATGATGTGAAGAAACCTGAGTTGTTTCCTTATTGCAAATATGCCAAATTGATCATAGGCTGGTTAGGAGATGTGGAGATATAGCATGTCTCACGAAATGAAAATAAACAAGCGGACGGATTGTCGAAGCTCGCATCTATTTTCTGCTCCGTAAATCCAGAAACAAAAATCTCAACTTTCTAAAGTTGGGTCATGCCGTAGTTATTTGAAGATAATGAAGATGAAAGAGAACAGCAAGAAGAACATGAAACTCATGCTGTTTTTGCTAGTGAAAATGAAAGGGATGATTAACATCAATCAATAATAGATTACTTGTGCTATGGTATTTTACCTGAAGAGCGGCGAAAAATGAGTGATGTGCAAAGATGATCTCCAAGATTCGCTACTTCAAACATACACTTTATAGGAGATCATTCGTATGTGTCCTTTTACGTTGTTTAGGAGATGAAGAAGCTATGCCAGCATTGGAAGAAGCATATTTTGGAATTTCCAAAGCTCATTAGCCTGGGCTAAAGCTGCACTTTTGCATCAAAAGAACGGGATACTATTGGGATGTAATGGTGAAGGATTGAATGGATTATGCTCGTATATGTCAAGCTTGTCAATTTCATGCAAATTATATATATCAGCCACCAGAACCATTGCATACATCTATTGTATCTTGGCCATTTGACGCATGGTGACTTGATATGTGGGGCTTTACATAAATCTTCTGGTGGACATGTCTTCATATTGGCGGCAGTAGATTACTTCTCCAAATCAGCTAAAGCAGTGCGTTAAAGAAAGTCAAGAAGAAAAATATGGTCAACTTCATTCGTGGTAATATTATATTCCCGTTCTAGAATTCTAGGGTATATTATCACTGACAATGGCAAGCCTTTTCGCAGTAGTACAATGACTAAACTTTGGGAAAATTTGACTTCAAGCAATATCATTCTGCAATGTGTTATGCTACTGCAAACGGTCTGGTGGAAGCATTTAATAAGACTCTCTACAACTTACTAAAGAAAGTCGTTGATAAGTCTAAGAGAGATTGCCATCTTAAAATGGAAGAAGCTTTGTGGGCGTACCTCACTACATTTCGACTCCTACATAAGCACCAGCATATACGTTGGTTTACGGTGTTGAAGCAGTTCTTACACTAGAGTGCAAAATTCCTTACTAGAGAATTGATGTTCAAGAAGAGCTTACGGAGGAAGAAAATGCTCACCTTCACCTTAAAGAGTTGGAGGCACTTGATAAGAAAATATTGGAAGCTCACCAACGTTTGAAATGTTATGATGCTCGACTTTCTGAAACATTTAACAAGAAAGTTCATCCAAAATCCTTCCAAGTTGACGACATGGTGCTTGCTGTTTGAAGGCCAATTACTTTTTCTTAGAAAATAAATAAGTTTTCACCAAAGTGGGAAGGTCCATATGTTTTCCAAGAAGTTTATACAAATGGTACATATAAACTTGTTGACAAAGATGGATAAAAAATTGGTCCTATTAATAGAAAGTTCTTGAAACGCTATTATGCGTGAAAAAAAAAAAAAGAAAAGAAGATCATGGCTCACAGCAACGAAGAACCCCCCAAAGATGTCATATATGGATAAACTGCTAAAACATCCCAACAAATCCAAGTTGGTAAAAATGGATGCTCCTGGCCTGTACGAGCTTAAAACTTTAAATGGAAGCTGCTAAATTCTGCATCACTTCATCAGATTGGAAATAAGCATTCTCCATGGCAGCAACTTCTTCTTTCTTGGACAATGATGCTATATGCATTTTTTTCAATCCCTCTTTATCTTGCGAATAGATACACAAACTTCTTACTTGTGTCTCTCCAATATAGCGAGTTCCTTTTGAAGCTCATTATGTTGATCTTCGATAGAACTAAGCTCTACTGGTAAGTTATTTAGCCTACATGTAATGACTTGCTCACTTGATACAATATCTCCAAGTTTCCTCTTCACCTCGGAAAGGGATTCAAGATAAGCCTCATTCGTCATCATATGACAAGTCATAGATATCAATGCCTTTAAACTTCGAACTCTTTCAAATATAGCAATGAGAAATTTTTCCAAAGGAGCAGTAGCATCAACGTTTACTTTCTTCATCTCTGCTAGGATCATATCGCATTCCACTTTAATGAAGGATATAGATTCAATAGGAGTTCATGAAAGTTTGTCAGCAATTATGTGCCATAAGAGTTGAAGATTTGATTTTGACACTCTCTAATTACATCAACTCCAACAAACTGAGAAACAATAAGAGGTTGTTCTTTCAAAGTTTGCCCTCTACCAGTAGATGAAGCCAATGGACTTGTCCTCTGTTTCTAATATGTACTACAATAGGCTCACCAATAGATGATAGAACCAAAGCTAAACTCTGGGCTGTGTCTTCGTAATCTCACACAAATTGATGTGAGAGGATAACATGTCCGTGTCTTCACCACCAAAAGGGACAACTGCTCCAAAGTTGGGAGGGAGGCAGACCTAGAACAACAAATGGAGGAAGAGTGGAGTTGCATTCCCTGTACAACAAGCACACAAATTGTGCATTTACAGAAACAGTTGGTGGCAAGTCCAGAGAAAAGGGCTTTGCAGGAGCATTTACAACTTCTCGAAGCTAGGGTGGCAGGTTACTCTTTGGAGAAAAACAACCAACAGCTTCTTTCCCTTTTAAGTTTGAAATGTTCTAAAGCTTACTAAAATCAGAAAGCAATGTCGAACTCCCTGACTCACTATTCCCAGGGACATACGAGAGATCTAGTAAAAGAATTTAATGCTCTATCAAGAAAGCTTGGAAATCTCCCAACGTATTTGCACTTTGATCATTCTCTTTTCCCCATAAACTGAAACTTCTTGAGCTAGTCAAACCAAGAGAACTCAAGGTACTCTTTCCAAATGAGTTCAATAGAAATGGTGAGTCTATGCGAATACCTAAGGATGATGCAAATCTCTTAGAGAGCGCTACTGCAAGATCTCTGGAAAAGTTTGCCCAAGATATGTCAGCACTCCGAGATAGAAGGGCAGGAAAGTGACCATTGTGAACACCAAGGTGACTAGGAGGTTCTACATGAGGCAAGCTAGACGGTAGATCACTGAAGCCCAATTTCATATCAGAAACATGACCTTGAAATGTAAAAGACATTTAACTTACTTCTGTGCAGAGCTCTTGTCATCATCCCATTAGAGATACTTAAAAAAACAAGGAAGCTTTGGTAGACTTTGCTGGCTTCAATGGCTTTGGCAATTGAAATTCTGCATCATATAAGATCTTAAAATGCTCCTCTTTCCATCATGCAAATAAGTCTTCGGGAGTTTTGATTTAGAGAGGCTTCTCAATTACCTCAACCATGTCTTCTCACACACTTTCACAGATAATCTAGCTCATCTTCAGACTAGATATCTAATTTAGATTTCCTCTTCAGCAGGTTCCCTAATCCAGAACATGTTCTTAATATTATGTTCTTCAGCACCTCCTTGTGATTTTCAGGAAAAGATGAAAATAAAGGCATCTAACCTAAGACTAATGAAGGAAGCCTCTCTTGCTCTTGCAAATCATACTTGGACATTTCCTGTATCAGGAATTTGAGATTTGGCAACAAGGGCATAGGTGGGAAATCATGAGAATTATTGTTGTCATCAATGACTTTCGATCCCAGTGATAAACTTGGGAACAAGTCATGGGGTGCAGGAGATAGGTTTTTAACTGGAAATGGATATTTGGGAAGCAAGTTGTCATCAAGTGGAAATTTTGGCAACAACAACTTTTCTTGAAATTGAGAGAAAGAAGCTCCAGGATTTTCTAAAAGATCAATCCAACCTTTTCCTTTCAAATTAATCGCAAGATGCATGTTAGAAGGAAGATAACTATCAGGAAAAGTGAGATTTGATATTTTGTTTTGAGAGCACATCTTGCTGGAGTATACTCTATCTCTGGCTCAAGCTCCTATGCACCAATCTCCTGCAGCCCTTCATTAGCGGGGGAAGTATATGCTTCTCTGTGAGACACAACTTTCCTTTGCCTTTTCCCTTGACCAAGAGCTTCTTCCTCTTTACTTTGGCATTTCTCCCACCGCAAATGAAATGGCCTGGCCCATTCATTCTCGTCAGTAGAACCTATCACATTATCTTCTTTCTTTTTATAATTTTGGGCACAAGTGTCATCCATTGTAAAAAGAAGTGATGTTGTTCTAGACTTTTCTTATATCGGTTCGAATCCACTCAATGGACCTTAGTGATCCAAGCATATCATTTTCTACTTCAACTTCTGCATTATCAGGAGAAATTGACTCAATATTTGACCGATCAAGCAGTTTTAGAATTGCATTTTCATCCCACACTATTTATTGCTGCCATCTGTGCATTTATCTTTATAAACATCCCTGAGGCTACTAGGGTAAGCACATCCACCTACTAAGTATATTGAGTTAGCTTATTCTTTCAAAGCTTTCCCTCTGCCAGTAGATGAAGCCAACGGACTTGTCCTTTGTTTTTTAATAGGTGTTACAACAGGCTCACCAATAGATGATGGAGCAAAATCTGAACTCTGGGCCGTGTCTTCATAACTCTCAACCAAATTGATGTGAGGGGGTAAGATGTTGGTGTTTTCACCACCATAAGGGGCAACTGCTCTAGGGATGGGAGGGAGGTGGACCTAGAACAACAAATGGAGGGAGAGTGGTGTTACCTTCCCCATACAAGAAGCACCTAAATTGTGTAATTGTAGACATGGTTGGTGGCAAATTAATAGTAGGGGGCTTTGCAGGAGCATTTACAGCTTCTCAAAGCTAGGGTGGCAGGTTACTCTTTGGAGAAAAACAACCAACAGCTTCTTTCCCCTTTAAGTTTGAAATGTTCTAAAGCTTACTAAAATCAGAAATCAATGCCGAACTCCCTGACTCACTATTACCAGGGACATACGAGAGATCTAGTAAAAGAATTTAATGCTCTATCAAGAAAGCTTGGAAATCTCCCAACGTATTTGCACTTTGATCATTCTCTTTTCCCCGTAAACTGAAACTTCTTGAGCTAGTCAAACCGAGAGAACTTAAGGTACTCTTTCCAAATGAGTTCAATAGAAATTGTGAGTCTATGCGAATGCCTAAGGATGATGCAAATCTCTTAGAGGGCGCTGCTGCAAGATCTCTGGAAAAGTTTGCCCAGGATATGTCAGCACTCCGGGATAGAAGTGCAGGAAAGTGACCATTGTGAACACCAAGGTGACTCGGAGGTTCTACATGAGGCAAGCTAGAGGGTAGATCACTGAAGCCGAATTTCATATCAGAAACATGACCTTGAAATGTAAGAGACACTTAACTTACTTCCGTGCGAGTTCATGTCATCACCCCATTAGAGATACTTAAAAAAACAAGGAAGATTTGGTAGACTTTGTCGGGCTTTCAATGGCTTTGGCAATTGAAATGTCGCCTCATATAAGATCTTAAAATGCTCCTCTTTCCATCATGCAAATAAGTCTTCTGGGAGTTTTGATTTAGAGAGGCTTCTCAATTACCTCAACCATGTCTTCTCACACACTTTCACGGATAATCTAGCTCATCTTCGTACTAGATATCTAATTTAGATTTCCTCTTCAAAGAGGTTCCCTAATCCGTAACATGTTCTTAATATTATGTTCTTCAAGCACCTCCTTGTGATTATCAGGAAAAGATGGAAATAAAGGCATCTAACCTAAGCCTAATGAAGGAAGCCTCTCATGCTCTTGCAAATCATACTTGGACATTTCCTGTATCAGGAATTTGAGATTTGGCAACAAGGGCATAGGTGGGAAATCATGAGAATTATTGTTGTCATCAATGACTTTCGATCCCGAGTGATAAACTTGGGAACAAGTCATGGGGTGCAGGGAGATAGGTTTTTTAACTCGAAATGGATATTTGGGAAGCAAGTTGTCATCAAGTGGAAATTTTGGCAACAATGACTTTTTCTTGAAATTGAGAGAAAGAAGCTCCAGGATTTTCTAAAAGATCAATCCAACCTTTTCCTTTCAAATTAATCGCAAGATGCATGTTAGAAGGAAGATAACTATCAGGAAAAGTGAGATTTGATATTTTGTTTTGAGAGCACATCTTGTCTGGGAGTATACTCTATCTCCGGCTCAAGCTCCTATGCACCAATCTCCCTGCAGCCCCTTCATTAGCGGGGGAAGTATATGCTTCTCGTGAGACACAACTTTCCTTTGCCTTTTCCCTTGACCAAGAGCTTCTTCCTCTTTACTTTGGCATTTCTCCCATCGCAAATGAAATGGCCTGTCCCATTCATTCTCGTCAGTAGAACCTATCACATTATCTTCTTTCTTTTTAGAATTTTGGGCACAAGTGTCATCCATTGTAAAAAAGAAGTGATGCTCGTTCTAGACTTTTCTTATCTCGGTTTCGTATCCACTCAATGGACCTTTGTGATCCAAGCATATCATTTTCTACTTCTACTTCTGCATTATCAGGAGAAATTGACTCAATATTTGACCGATCAAGCAGTTTTAGAATTGCATTTTCATCCCACACTATTTATTGTTGCCATCTGTGCATTTATCTTTATAAACATCCCTGAGGCTACTAGGGTAAGCACATGCACCTACTAAGTATATTGAGTTAGCTTATTCTTACAAAGCTTTCCCTCTGCCAGTAGATGAAGCCAACGGACTTGTCCTTTGTTTTTTAATAGGTGTTACAACAGGCTCACCAATAGATGATGGAGCAAAATCTGAACTCTGGGCCGTGTCTTCATAACTCTCAACCAAATTGATGTGAGGGGGTAAGATGTTGGTGTTTTCACCACCATAAGGGGCAACTGCTCCAGGGATGGGAGGGAGGTGGACCTAGAACAACAAATGGAGGGAGAGTGGTGTTACCTTCCCCATACAAGAAACACATAAATTGTGTAATTGTAGATATAGTTGGTGGCAAATTAATAGTAGGGGGCTTTTGCAAGAGCATTTACAGCTTCTCGAAGCTAGGGTGGCAGGTTACTCTTTGGAGAAAAACAACCAACAGCTTCTTTCCCCTTTAAGTTTGAAATGTTCTAAAGCTTACCAAAATCAGAAAGCAATGTTGAACTCCCTGACTCACTATTCCCAGGGACATACGAGAGATCTAGTAAAAGAATTTAATGCTCTATCAAGAAAGCTTGGAAATCTCCCAACGTATTTGCACTTTGATCATTCTCTTTTCCCCGTAAACTGAAACTTCTTGAGCTAGTCAAACCGAGAGAACTCAAGGTACTCTTTCCAAATGAGTTCAATAGAAATGCTGAGTCTATGCGAATACCTAAGGATGATGCAAATCTCTTAGAGGGCGCTGTTGCAAGATCTCTGGAAAAGTTTGCCCAGGATATGTCAGCACTCCGGGATAGAAGTGCAGGAAAGTGACCATTGTGAACACCAAGGTGACTCGGAGGTTCTACATGAGGCAAGCTAGAGGGTAGATCACTGAAGCCGAAATTTCATATCAGAAACATGACCTTGAAATGTAAGAGACACTTAACTTACTTCCGTGCGAGTTCATGTCATCACCCCATTAGAGATACTTAAAAAAACAAGGAAGATTTGGTAGACTTTGTCGGGCTTTCAATGGCTTTGGCAATTGAAATGCCGCCTCATATAAGATCTTAAAATGCTCCTCTTTCCATCATGCAAATAAGTCTTCTGGGAGTTTTGATTTAGAGAGGCTTCTCAATTACCTCAACCATGTCTTCTCACACACTTTCACGGATAATCTAGCTCATCTTCGTACTAGATATCTAATTTAGATTTCCTCTTCAAGAAAGTTCCCTAATCCGTAACATGTTCTTAATATTATGTTCTTCAAGCACCTCCTTGTGATTATCGTGAAAAGATGGAAATAAAGGCATCTAACCTAAGCCTAATGAAGGAAGCCTCTCATGCTCTTGCAAATCATACTTGGACATTTCCCGTATCGAGAATTTGAGATTTGGCAACAAGGGCATAGGTGGGAAATCATGAGAATTATTGTTGTCATCAATGACTTTCGATCCCAAAGTGATAAACTTGGGAACAAGTCATGGGGTGCAGGGAGATAGGTTTTTTAACTCGGAAATGGATATTTGGGAAGCAAGTTGTCATCAAGTGGAAATTTTGGCAACAATAGACTTTTTCTTGAAATTGAGAGAAAGAAGCTCCGGGATTTTCTAAAAGATCAATCCAACCTTTTCCTTTCAAATTAATCGCAAGATGCATGTTAGAAGGAAGATAACTATCAGGAAAAGTGAGATTTGATATTTTGTTTTGAGAGCACATCTTGCTGGAGTATACTCTATCTCTCGGCTCAAGCTCCTATGCACCAATCTCCCTGCAGCCCTCTTCATTAGCGGGGGAAGTATATGCTTCTCGTGAGACACAACTTTCCTTTGCCTTTTCCCTTGACCAAGAGCTTCTTCCTCTTTACTTTGGCATTTCTCCCATCGCAAATGAAATGGCCTGTCCCATTCATTCTCGTCAGTAGAACCTATCACATTATCTTCTTTCTTTTTAGAATTTTGGGCACAAGTGTCATCCATTGTAAAAAAGAAGTGATGCTCGTTCTAGACTTTTTCTTATCTCGGTTCAGTATCCACTCAATGGACCTTTGTGATCCAAGCATATCATTTTCTACTTCTACTTCTGCATTATCAGGAGAAATTGACTCAATATTTGACCGATCAAGCAGTTTTAGAATTGCATTTTCATCCCACACTATTTATTGTTGCCATCTGTGCATTTATCTTTATAAACATCCCTGAGGCTACTAGGGTAAGCACATGCACCTACTAAGTATATTGAGTTAGCTTATTCTTACAAAGCTTTCCCTCTGCCAGTAGATGAAGCCAACGGACTTGTCCTTTGTTTTTTAATAGGTGTTACAACAGGCTCACCAATAGATGATGGAGCAAAATCTGAACTCTGGGCCGTGTCTTCATAACTCTCAACCAAATTGATGTGAGGGGGTAAGATGTTGGTGTTTTCACCACCATAAGGGGCAACTGCTCCAGGGATGGGAGGGAGGTGGACCTAGAACAACAAATGGAGGGAGAGTGGTGTTACCTTCCCCATACAAGAAACACATAAATTGTGTAATTGTAGATATAGTTGGTGGCAAATTAATAGTAGGGGGCTTTTGCAGGAGCATTTACAGCTTCTCGAAGCTAGGGTGGCAGGTTACTCTTTGGAGAAAAACAACCAACAGCTTCTTTCCCCTTTAAGTTTGAAATGTTCTAAAGCTTACCAAAATCAGAAAGCAATGTTGAACTCCCTGACTCACTATTCCCAGGGACATACGAGAGATCTAGTAAAAGAATTTAATGCTCTATCAAGAAAGCTTGGAAATCTCCCAACGTATTTGCACTTTGATCATTCTCTTTTCCCCGTAAACTGAAACTTCTTGAGCTAGTCAAACCGAGAGAACTCAAGGTACTCTTTCCAAATGAGTTCAATAGAAATGCTGAGTCTATGCGAATACCTAAGGATGATGCAAATCTCTTAGAGGGCGCTGTTGCAAGATCTCTGGAAAAGTTTGCCCAGATATGTCGACGACTCCGGGATAGAAGTGCAGAAAGTGACCATTGTGAACACCAAGGTGACTCGGAGGTTCTACATGAGGCAAGCTAGAGGGTAGATCACCGAGCCGAATTTCATATCGAAACATGACCTTGAAATGTAAGAGACACTTAACTTACTTCCGTGCAGAGTTCATGTCATCACCCCATTAGAGATACTTAAAAAAACAAGGAAGATTTGGTAGACTTTGCTGGCTTCAATGGCTTTGGCAATTGAAATGCTGCCTCATATAAGATCTTAAAATGCTCCTCTTTCCATCATGCAAATAAGTCTTCGGGAGTTTTGATTTAGAGAGGCTTCTCAATTACCTCAACCATGTCTTCTCACACACTTTCACAGTATAATCTAGCTCATCTTCGTACTAGATATCTAATTTAGATTTCCTCTTCAAAGAGTTCCCCTAATCCGTAACATGTTCTTAATATTATGTTCTTCAAGCACTCCTTGTGATTATCAGGAAAAGATGGAAATAAAGGCATCTAACCTAAGCCTAATGAAGGAAGCCTCTCATGCTCTTGCAAATCATACTTGGACATTTCCTGTATCAGGAATTTGAGATTTGGCAACAAGGGCATAGGTGGGAAATCATGAGAATTATTGTTGTCATCAATGACTTTCGATCCCAGTGATAAACTTGGGAACAAGTCATGGGGTGCAGGAGATAGGTTTTTAACTGGAAATGGATATTTGGGAAGCAAGTTGTCATCAAGTGGAAATTTTGGCAACAACAGCTTTTCTTGAAATTGAGAGAAAGAAGCTCCAGGATTTTCTAAAAGATCAATCCAACCTTTTCCTTTCAAATTAATCGCAAGATGCATGTTAGAAGGAAGATAACTATCAGGAAAAGTGAGATTTGATATTTTGTTTTGAGAGCACATCTTGCTGGAGTATACTCTATCTCTGGCTCAAGCTCCTATGCACCAATCTCCTGCAGCCCTTCATTAGCGGGGGAAGTATATGCTTCTCTGTGAGACACAACTTTCCTTTGCCTTTTCCCTTGACCAAGAGCTTCTTCCTCTTTACTTTGGCATTTCTCCCATCGCAAATGAAATGGCCTGTCCCATTCATTCTCGTCAGTAGAACCTATCACATTATCTTCTTTCTTTTTAGAATTTTGGGCACAAGTGTCATCCATTGTAAAAAGAAGTGATGCTGTTCTAGACTTTTCTTATCTCGGTTCGTATCCACTCAATGGACCTTTGTGATCCAAGCATATCATTTTCTACTTCTACTTCTGCATTATCAGGAGAAATTGACTCAATATTTGACCGATCAAGCAGTTTTAGAATTGCATTTTCATCCCACACTATTTATTGTTGCCATCTGTGCATTTATCTTTATAAACATCCCTGAGGCTACTAGGGTAAGCACATGCACCTACTAAGTATATTGAGTTAGCTTATTCTTACAAAGCTTTCCCTCTGCCAGTAGATGAAGCCAACGGACTTGTCCTTTGTTTTTTAATAGGTGTTACAACAGGCTCACCAATAGATGATGGAGCAAAATCTGAACTCTGGGCCGTGTCTTCATAACTCTCAACCAAATTGATGTGAGGGGGGTAAGATGTTGGTGTTTTCACCACCATAAGGGCAAACTCGCTCCCGAGGATGGGAGGGAGGTGGACCTAGAACAACAAATGGAGGGAGAGTGGTGTTACCTTCCCCATACAAGAAACACATAAATTGTGTAATTGTAGATATAGTTGGTGGCAAATTAATAGTAGGGGGCTTTTGCAGGAGCATTTACAGCTTCTCGAAGCTAGGGTGGCAGGTTACTCTTTGGAGAAAAACAACCAACAGCTTCTTTCCCCTTTAAGTTTGAAATGTTCTAAAGCTTACCAAAATCAGAAAGCAATGTTGAACTCCCTGACTCACTATTCCCAGGGACATACGAGAGATCTAGTAAAAGAATTTAATGCTCTATCAAGAAAGCTTGGAAATCTCCCAACGTATTTGCACTTTGATCATTCTCTTTTCCCCGTAAACTGAAACTTCTTGAGCTAGTCAAACCGAGAGAACTCAAGGTACTCTTTCCAAATGAGTTCAATAGAAATGCTGAGTCTATGCGAATACCTAAGGATGATGCAAATCTCTTAGAGGGCGCTGTTGCAAGATCTCTGGAAAAGTTTGCCCAGGATATGTCAGCACTCCGGGATAGAAGTGCAGGAAAGTGACCATTGTGAACACCAAGGTGACTCGGAGGTTCTACATGAGGCAAGCTAGAGGGTAGATCACTGAAGCCGAATTTCATATCAGAAACATGACCTTGAAATGTAAGAGACACTTAACTTACTTCCGTGCAGAGTTCATGTCATCACCCCATTAGAGATACTTAAAAAAACAAGGAAGATTTGGTAGACTTTGCTGGCTTCAATGGCTTTGGCAATTGAAATGCTGCCTCATATAAGATCTTAAAATGCTCCTCTTTCCATCATGCAAATAAGTCTTCTGGGAGTTTTGATTTAGAGAGGCTTCTCAATTACCTCAACCATGTCTTCTCACACACTTTCACGGATAATCTAGCTCATCTTCGGACTAGATATCTAATTTAGATTTCCTCTTCAAAGAGTTCCCTAATCCAGTAACATGTTCTTAATATTATGTTCTTCAGCACCTCCTTGTGATTATCAGGAAAAGATGGAAATAAAGGCATCTAACCTAAGCCTAATGAAGGAAGCCTCTCATGCTCTTGCAAATCATACTTGGACATTTCCTGTATCAGGAATTTGAGATTTGGCAACAAGGGCATAGGTGGGAAATCATGAGAATTATTGTTGTCATCAATGACTTTCGATCCCAGTGATAAACTTGGGAACAAGTCATGGGGTGCAGGAGATAGGTTTTTAACTGGAAATGGATATTTGGGAAGCAAGTTGTCATCAAGTGGAAATTTTGGCAACAACAGCTTTTCTTGAAATTGAGAGAAAGAAGCTCCAGGATTTTCTAAAAGATCAATCCAACCTTTTCCTTTCAAATTAATCGCAAGATGCATGTTAGAAGGAAGATAACTATCAGGAAAAGTGAGATTTGATATTTTGTTTTGAGAGCACATCTTGCTGGAGTATACTCTATCTCTGGCTCAAGCTCCTATGCACCAATCTCCCTGCAGCCTCTTCATTAGCGGGGGGAAGTATATGCTTCTCTGTGAGACACAACTTTCCTTTGCCTTTTCCCTTGACCAAGAGCTTCTTCCTCTTTACTTTGGCATTTCTCCCATCGCAAATGAAATGGCCTGTCCCATTCATTCTCGTCAGTAGAACCTATCACATTATCTTCTTTCTTTTTAGAATTTTGGGCACAAGTGTCATCCATTGTAAAAAGAAGTGATGCTGTTCTAGACTTTTCTTATCTCGGTTCGTATCCACTCAATGGACCTTTGTGATCCAAGCATATCATTTTCTACTTCTACTTCTGCATTATCAGGAGAAATTGACTCAATATTTGACCGATCAAGCAGTTTTAGAATTGCATTTTCATCCCACACTATTTATTGTTGCCATCTGTGCATTTATCTTTATAAACATCCCTGAGGCTACTAGGGTAAGCACATGCACCTACTAAGTATATTGAGTTAGCTTATTCTTACAAAGCTTTCCTCTCGCGATAGATGAAGCCAACGGACTTGTCCTTTGTTTTTTTAATAGGTGTTACAACAGGGCTCACCAATAGATGATGGAGCAAAATCGAACTCCGGGCCGTGTCTTCATAACTCTCAACCAAATTGATGTGAGGGGGTAAGATGTTGGTGTTTTCACCACCATAAGGGGTCAACTCGCTCCCGGGGATGGGAGGGAGGTGGACCTAGAACAACAAATGGAGGGAGAGTGGTGTTACCTTCCCCATACAAGAAACACCTAAATTGTGTAATTGTAGATATAGTTGGTGGCAAATTAATAGTAGGGGGCTTTTGCGAGAGCATTTACTGACTTCTCGAAGCTAGGGTGGCAGGTTACCCTTTGGAGAAAAACAACCAAAAGCTTCTTTCCCCTTTAAGTTTGAAATGTTCTAAAGCTTACTAAAATCAGAAAGCAATGCCGAACTCCCTGACTCACTATTCCCAGGGACATACGAGAGATCTAGTAAAAGAATTTAATGCTCTATCAAGAAAGCTTGGAAATCTCCCAACGTATTTGCACTTTGATCATTCTCTTTTCCCCGTAAACTGAAACTTCTTGAGCTAGTCAAACCGAGAGAACTCAAGGTACTCTTTCCAAATGAGTTCAATAGAAATGCTGAGTCTATGCGAATACCTAAGGATGATGCAAATCTCTTAGAGGGCGCTGTTGCAAGATCTCTGGAAAAGTTTGCCCAGGATATGTCAGCACTCCGGGATAGAAGTGCAGGAAAGTGACCATTGTGAACACCAAGGTGACTCGGAGGTTCTACATGAGGCAAGCTAGAGGGTAGATCACTGAAGCCGAATTTCATATCAGAAACATGACCTTGAAATGTAAGAGACACTTAACTTACTTCCGTGCAGAGTTCATGTCATCACCCCATTAGAGATACTTAAAAAAACAAGGAAGATTTGGTAGACTTTGCTGGCTTCAATGGCTTTGGCAATTGAAATGCTGCCTCATATAAGATCTTAAAATGCTCCTCTTTCCATCATGCAAATAAGTCTTCGGGAGTTTTGATTTAGAGAGGCTTCTCAATTACCTCAACCATGTCTTCTCACACACTTTCACAGATAATCTAGCTCATCTTCAGACTAGATATCTAATTTAGATTTCCTCTTCAGCAGGTTCCCTAATCCAGAACATGTTCTTAATATTATGTTCTTCAGTACCTCCTTGTGATTATCAGGAAAAGATGGAAATAAAGGCATCTAACCTAAGCCTAATGAAGGAAGCCTCTCATGCTCTTGCAAATCATACTTGGACATTTCCTGTATCAGGAATTTGAGATTTGGCAACAAGGGCATAGGTGGGAAATCATGAGAATTATTGTTGTCATCAATGACTTTCGATCCCAGTGATAAACTTGGGAACAAGTCATGGGGTGCAGGAGATAGGTTTTTAACTGGAAATGGATATTTGGGAAGCAAGTTGTCATCAAGTGGAAATTTTGGCAACAACAGCTTTTCTTGAAATTGAGAGAAAGAAGCTCCAGGATTTTCTAAAAGATCAATCCAACCTTTTCCTTTCAAATTAATCGCAAGATGCATGTTAGAAGGAAGATAACTATCAGGAAAAGTGAGATTTGATATTTTGTTTTGAGAGCACATCTTGCTGGAGTATACTCTATCTCTGGCTCAAGCTCCTATGCACCAATCTCCTGCAGCCCTTCATTAGCGGGGGAAGTATATGCTTCTCTGTGAGACACAACTTTCCTTTGCCTTTTCCCTTGACCAAGAGCTTCTTCCTCTTTACTTTGGCATTTCTCCCATCGCAAATGAAATGGCCTGTCCCATTCATTCTCGTCAGTAGAACCTATCACATTATCTTCTTTCTTTTTTAGAATTTTTGGGCACAAGTGTCATCCATTGTAAAAAGAAGTGATCGTCGTTCTAGACTTTTCTTATCTCGGTTCGTATCCACTCAATGGACCTTTGTGATCCAAGCATATCATTTTCTACTTCTACTTCTGCATTATCAGGAGAAATTGACTCAATATTTGACCGATCAAGCAGTTTTAGAATTGCATTTTCATCCCACACTATTTATTGTTGCCATCTCGTGCATTTATCTTTATAAACATCCCCCGAGGCTACTAGGGTAAGCACATGCACCTACTAAGTATATTGAGTTAGCTTATTCTTACAAAGCTTTCCTCTCGCGATAGATGAAGCCAACGGACTTGTCCTTTGTTTTTTAATAGGTGTTACAACAGGCTCACCAATAGATGATGGAGCAAAATCTGAACTCTGGGCCGTGTCTTCATAACTCTCAACCAAATTGATGTGAGGGGGTAAGATGTTGGTGTTTTCACCACCATAAGGGGCAACTGCTCTAGGGATGGGAGGGAGGTGGACCTAGAACAACAAATGGAGGGAGAGTGGTGTTACCTTCCCCATACAAGAAACACATAAATTGTGTAATTGTAGATATAGTTGGTGGCAAATTAATAGTAGGGGGCTTTTGCAAGAGCATTTACAGCTTCTCGAAGCTAGGGTGGCAGGTTACTCTTTGGAGAAAAACAACCAACAGCTTCTTTCCCCTTTAAGTTTGAAATGTTCTAAAGCTTACCAAAATCAGAAAGCAATGTTGAACTCCCTGACTCACTATTCCCAGGGACATACGAGAGATCTAGTAAAAGAATTTAATGCTCTATCAAGAAAGCTTGGAAATCTCCCAACGTATTTGCACTTTGATCATTCTCTTTTCCCCCGTAAACCGAAACTTCTTGAGCTAGTCAAACCGAGAGAACTCAAGGTACTCTTTCCAAATGAGTTCAATAGAAATGCTGAGTCTATGCGAATACCTAAGGATGATGCAAATCTCTTAGAGGGCGCTGTTGCAAGATCTCTGGAAAAGTTTGCCCAGATATGTCGGCACTCCGGGATAGAAGTGCAGGAAAGTGACCATTGTGAACACCAAGGTGACTCGGAGGTTCTACATGAGGCAAGCTAGAGGGTAGATCACTGAAGCCGAATTTCATATCAGAAACATGACCTTGAAATGTAAGAGACACTTAACTTACTTCCGTGCGAGTTCATGTCATCACCCCATTAGAGATACTTAAAAAAACAAGGAAGATTTGGTAGACTTTGTCGGGCTTCAATGGCTTTGGCAATTGAAATGTCGCCTCATATAAGATCTTAAAATGCTCCTCTTTCCATCATGCAAATAAGTCTTCTGGGAGTTTTGATTTAGAGAGGCTTCTCAATTACCTCAACCATGTCTTCTCACACACTTTCACGGATAATCTAGCTCATCTTCGGACTAGATATCTAATTTAGATTTCCTCTTCAAAGAGGTTCCCTAATCCGTAACATGTTCTTAATATTATGTTCTTCAAGTACCTCCTTGTGATTATCGAGAAAAGATGGAAATAAAGGCATCTAACCTAAGCCTAATGAAGGAAGCCTCTCATGCTCTTGCAAATCATACTTGGACATTTCCCTGTATCGAGAATTTGAGATTTGGCAACAAGGGCATAGGTGGGAAATCATGAGAATTATTGTTGTCATCAATGACTTTCGATCCCCAAAGTGATAAACTTGGGAACAAGTCATGGGGTGCAGGGAGATAGGTTTTTTAACTCGGAAATGGATATTTGGGAAGCAAGTTGTCATCAAGTGGAAATTTTGGCAACAACAGCTTTTCTTGAAATTGAGAGAAAGAAGCTCCAGGATTTTCTAAAAGATCAATCCAACCTTTTCCTTTCAAATTAATCGCAAGATGCATGTTAGAAGGAAGATAACTATCAGGAAAAGTGAGATTTGATATTTTGTTTTGAGAGCACATCTTGCTGGAGTATACTCTATCTCTGGCTCAAGCTCCTATGCACCAATCTCCTGCAGCCCTTCATTAGCGGGGGAAGTATATGCTTCTCTGTGAGACACAACTTTCCTTTGCCTTTTCCCTTGACCAAGAGCTTCTTCCTCTTTACTTTGGCATTTCTCCCATCGCAAATGAAATGGCCTGTCCCATTCATTCTCGTCAGTAGAACCTATCATATTATCTTCTTTCTTTTTAGAATTTTGGGCACAAGTGTCATCCATTGTAAAAAGAAGTGATGCTGTTCTAGACTTTTCTTATCTCGGTTCGTATCCACTCAATGGACCTTTGTGATCCAAGCATATCATTTTCTACTTCTACTTCTGCATTATCAGGAGAAATTGACTCAATATTTGACCGATCAAGCAGTTTTAGAATTGCATTTTCATCCCACACTATTTATTGTTGCCATCTGTGCATTTATCTTTATAAACATCCCTGAGGCTACTAGGGTAAGCACATGCACCTACTAAGTATATTGAGTTAGATTATTCTTACAAAGCTTTCCCTCTGCCAGTAGATGAAGCCAACGGACTTGTCCTTTGTTTTTTAATAGGTGTTACAACAGGCTCACCAATAGATGATGGAGCAAAATCTGAACTCTGGGCCGTGTCTTCATAACTCTCAACCAAATTGATGTGAGGGGGTAAGATGTTGGTGTTTTCACCACCATAAGGGGCAACTGCTCCAGGGATGGGAGGGAGGTGGACCTAGAACAACAAATGGAGGGAGAGTGGTGTTACCTTCCCCATACAAGAAACACATAAATTGTGTAATTGTATATATAGTTGGTGGCAAATTAATAGTAGGGGGCTTTTGCAGGAGCATTTACAGCTTCTCGAAGCTAGGGTGGCAGGTTACTCTTTGGAGAAAAACAACCAACAGCTTCTTTCCCCTTTAAGTTTGAAATGTTCTAAAGCTTACCAAAATTAGAAAGCAATGTTGAACACCCTGACTCACTATTCCCAGGGACATACGAGAGATCTAGTAAAAGAATTTAATGCTCTATCAAGAAAGTTTGGAAATCTCCCAACGTATTTGCACTTTGATCATTCTCTTTTCCCCTTAAACTGAAACTTCTTGAGCTAGTCAAACCGAGAGAACTCAAGGTACTCTTTCCAAATGAGTTCAGTAGAAATGCTGAGTCTATGCGAATATCTAAGGATGATGCAAATCTCTTAGAGGGCGCTGCTGCAAGATCTCTGGAAAAGTTTGCCCAGGATATGTCAGCACTCCGAAATAGAAGTGCAGGAAAGTGACCATTGTGAACACCAAGGTGACTAGGAGGTTCTACATGAGGCAAGCTAGAGGGTAGATAACTGAAGCCGAATTTCATATCAGAAACATGACCTTGAAATGTAAGAGACACTTAACTTACTTCCGTGCAGAGTTCATGTCATCACCCCATTAGAGATACTTAAAAAAACAAGGAAGATTTGGTAGACTTTGCTGGCTTCAATGGCTTTGGCAATTGAAATGCTGCCTCATATAAGATCTTAAAATGCTCCTCTTTCCATCATGCAAATAAGTCTTCGGGAGTTTTGATTTAGAGAGGCTTCTCAATTACCTCAACCATGTCTTCTCACACACTTTCACAGATAATCTAGCTCATCTTCAGACTAGATATCTAATTTAGATTTCCTCTTCAGCAGGTTCCCTAATCCAGAACATGTTCTTAATATTATGTTCTTCAGTACCTCCTTGTGATTATCTGGAAAAGATGGAAATAAAGGCATCTAACCTAAGCCTAATGAAGGAAGCCTCTCATGCTCTTGCAAATCATACTTGGACATTTCCTGTATCAGGAATTTGAGATTTGGCAACAAGGGCATAGGTGGGAAATCATGAGAATTATTGTTGTCATCAATGACTTTTGATCCCAGTGATAAACTTGGGAACAAGTCATGGGATGCAGGAGATAGGTTTTTAACTGGAAATGGATATTTGGGAAGCAAGTTGTCATCAAGTGGAAATTTTGGCAACAACAGCTTTTCTTGAAATTGAGAGAAAGAAGCTCCAGGATTTTCTAAAAGATCAATCCAACCTTTTCCTTTCAAATTAATCGCAAGATGCATGTTAGAAGGAAGATAACTATCAGGAAAAGTGAGATTTGATATTTTGTTTAGAGAGCACATCTTGCTGGAGTATACTCTATCTCTGGCTCAAGCTCCTGTGCACCAATCTCCTGCAACCCTTCATCAGCAAGGGAAGTACATGCTTCTCTGTATGACACAACTTTCCTTTGCCTTTTCCCTTGACCAAGAGCTTCTTCCTCTTTACTTTGGCATTTCTCCCTTCTTAAATGAAAAAGCATGTCCCATTCATTCTCGTCAGTAGAACCTGTCACATTATCTTCTTTCTTTTTAGAATTTTGGGCACAAGTGTCATCCATTGTAAAAAGAGGTGATGCTGTTCTAGATTTTTCTTATGTCGGTTCGTATCCACTCAATGGACCTTAGTGATCCAAGCATATCATTTTCTACTTCAACTTCTGCATTATCAGGAGAAATTGACTCAATATTTGACCGATCAAGCAGTTTTAGAATTGCATTTTCATCCCACACTATTTATTGCTGCCATCTGTGCATTTATCTTTATAAACATCCCTGAGGCTACTAGGGTAAGCACATCCACCTACTAAGTATATTGAGTTAGCTTATTCTTTCAAAGCTTTCCCTCTGCCAGTAGATGAAGCCAATGCACTTGTCCTTTGTTTTTTAATAGGTGTTACAACAGGCTCACCAATAGATGATGGAGCAAAATCTGAACTCTGGGCCGTGTCTTCATAACTCTCAACCAAATTGATGTGAGGGGGTAAGATGTTGGTGTTTTCACCACCATAAGGGTCAACTGCTCCAGGGATGGGAGGGAGGTGGACCTAGAACAACAAATGGAGGGAGAGTGGGGTTACCTTCCCCATACAAGAAGCACCTAAATTGTGTAATTGTAGACATGGTTGGTGCCAAATTAATAGTAGGGGGCTTTGCAGGAGCATTTACAGCTTCTCGAAGCTAGGGTGGCAAGTTACCCTTTGGAGAAAAACAACCAAAAGCTTCTTTCCCCTTTAAGTTTGAAATGTCTAAAGCTTACTAAAATCAGAAAGCAATCCCGAACTCCCTGACTCACTATTCCCAGGGACATACGAGAGATCTAGTAAAAGAATTTAATGCTCTATCAAGAAAGCTTGGAAATCTCCCAACGTATTTGCACTTTGATCATTCTCTTTTCCCCGTAAACTGAAACTTCTTGAGCTAGTCAAACCAAGAGAACTCAAGGTACTCTTTCCAAATGAGTTCAATAGAAATGCTGAGTCTATGCGAATACCTAAGGATGATGCAAATGTTTTAGAGAGCGCCGCTGCAAGATCTCTAGAAACGTTTGCCCAGGATATGTCAGCACTCCGAGATAGAAGTGCAGGAAAGTGACCATCGTGAACACCAAGGTGACTAGGAGGTTCTACATGAGGCAAGCTAGACGGTAGATCACTGAAGCCCAATTTCATATCAGAAACATGACCTTGAAATGTAAGAGACATTTAACTTACTTCCGTGCAGAGTTCATGTCATCATCCCATTAGAGATACTTAAAAAAACTAGGAAGCTTTGGTAGACTTCGCTGGCTTCAATGGCTTTGGCAATTGAAATGCTGCCTCATATAAGATCTTAAAATGTTCCTCTTTCCATCATGTAAATAAGTCTTCGGGAGTTTTTATTTAGAGAGGCTTCTCAATTACCTCAACCATGTCTTCTCACACACTTTCACAGATAATCTAGCTCATCTTCAGACTAGATATCTAATTTAGATTTCCTCTTCAGCAGGTTCCCTAATCCAGAACATGTTCTTAATATTATGTTCTTCAGCACCTCCTTGTGATTATCAGGAAAAGATAAAAATAAAGGCATCTAACCTAAGCCTAATGAAGGAAGCCTCTCTTGCTCTTGCAAATCATACTTGGACATTTCCTGTATCAGGAATTTGAGATTTGGCAACAAGGGCATAGGTGGGAAATCATGAGAATTATTGTTGTCATCAATGACTTTCGATCCCAGTGATAAACTTGGGAACAAGTCATGGGGTGCAGGAGATTGGTTTTTAACTGGAAATGGATATTTGGGAAGCAAGTTGTCATCAAGTGGAAATTTTGGCAACAACAGCTTTTCTTGAAATTGAGAGAAAGAAGCTCCAGGATTTTCTAAAAGATCAATCCAACCTTTTCCTTTCAAATTAATCGCAAGATGCATGTTAGAAGGAAGATAACTATCAGGAAAAGTGAGATTTGATATTTTGTTTTGAAAGCACATCTTGCTGGAGTATACTCTATCTCTGGCTCAAGCTCCTATACACCAATCTCTCGCAGCCTTTCACTAGCGAGGGAAGCATATGCTTCTCTGTAAGACAACTCTTCCCTTTGCCTTTTCCCTTGACCAAGAGCTGCTTCCTCCACATTTTGGTAATTCTCCCATCTCAAAATAATAATCCTGTCCATTCATTCTCGTTAGCAAAACCTATAACATTATCTTCTTTCTATTTAGAATTTTGGGCGCGAGTGTCATTCATTATAACAGGAGGTAATGTTCTCCTAGATTTTTTTTTTCTGTCACTCCATGGATCTTACTTATCCAAGCATATCATTTTTCGCTTCTGCTTCAGCATTATCAGGAGAAACAAACTAGATATTTGAACGATCAAGAAATTTTGGAATTATATTTTATCCCATACCATTTTGTTGCTTTCATCTGTACATCTATCTTTATAAACATCCCTGAGATTACCAGTCTTAGCAGATCCAACTAAAAAGTATATGGAGTTAGTGTAAATATTTGATGTAAAGAGAAAATATATTTTAAAAAAAAAAAAAGGAACGCATATGAACAACCAAATCTCGAGCTGACATTTTTGAACTAAGAACGCCTTCCAAGAATCCACTGATGATAGAATACAAGCTTCAGAAGTCTTCTTCTTTTTCGAAGGGCATCGGTTCCAATGATGATCTCCATCAGCATCAGTGTGACTTGATTGGTAGCCAGTGACTATCAATATTAGATTGGGCAGAGAATTAGCTTCAAGAATTGTTAAAGGCAAAGTTTTTTCAAGTGATTTAGATGAAATACCCTCTCCAGTAGTTGATAGAGTTCTTGTGGACCTTGGAAGCTTGACCTTGACTGCCGTTGAAGTTTCATATATCCTCGAATTCTACCAAGTATGGTATTCCATTGTAGAAAGTAGATTTGCAAGCTTCTTCGGAAGAACCACTTTAGATTGTTTATTAAGAGTTTAGATGATTCCCATAATTGCAAAACATCCTCAAGAATTTGGTAACAATATTTGCTTGTATGATCACCAGGAATATCTTAACAAAGTCTAAATTGCCTAAAAAACTGATGAGAATTGTAGGGTTGCATTTTGTAAACATTGTTCTGGCAGAAGGTCAAAAAGCTAGAGCAGAAACTAATGAAATAATCAGTTCAAGTCAATGATAACTTTTTATCATCAATTAAAGCTCGCTCTTCTTTTTGAGACATGATGTGTTAAGTAATAAATGATGGATTGATATTTCGAAGAAGATCTTTTACTTCAGAAGTGCTAAAATATCTAGCCATGTTTTCTCTATGAAATCTTGTCATCTTAGCTCCAACAAGTATTGACCATGTGTGTGATGGGTATTGAAGTATCAAGCAATCTATGCATACACAGTGAATTGGAAGCGTAGCTCGGCAAGTATTCAAAGATAATGAATTCAGTATCATGTTTAAGCCATGGTAGATGCTTGCCGAAATAGGGGTAGCAAGAGCAAATCTTGTCCCTGAAACAATAAAACTTGTAACCTTGAACACACTTGCACATATGTAGCCAATCTCTTTTTCAGGAAGAAGAAATATGCAGATCCAGCATGAGAGGAATGCTGCTAGTATGTTTCTTTCCTCAAGTTATCTGGGACATCAAAAGTGATAAATGGTTCCTCTGCTCTAACAAATTTCGAAGGGAAAAATTCCCAGTCTAAAGTTGTTGGATTGCAAGTTGCCTTTGGTTTTCCTAATGTCCTCTTCTTGTTTTGCCATAAAGGGGGAGATATATGTCTTGTTGGCCCTTATGAACCAAAATTGCGTCCAAGTTTCAAAGGAAACGCTATGCGGATCACCTCCAGTAAGTCTGGTGAGTGCAAAGAATAAGAATTTACAACTTGGAGAATACCTTTATCATCTGCATCAAGAAATTCTTTGGTAGAAGGAACAACTTTGTCGAAGAAAACTCCATTAGGTAGAAGACCCCCAATAGATCGCAAGTCCCAAAATGAAATAGATATTTTCCATGAGAGGTATGAAGAGTATTCGTAGATGGACACCAAAGTTCACAAAAGACGCGCATCACATTGCCACAATAGTCGTAAGTGTACAAAAAAACATAAAGAGCATCATAAATTCTTGACTCGGAAAGTAGTCTTTCCTACTTTGCAAGAATATCTTCTAACCATTTGCAATAGTTTGTTGTGTAAGAAATCCCGCCAAAGCCAAAAGGAGCATTCCAATAAGTCTTGTCAATGTTGCAGTGAACGAAGGGAAGGTAGAACTTGTTGGAACTCTACTTGTCACGCGCCGAAGACATAAATAATTGCACTCACTGAGCTGATTTGGATGATTTAAGGCCAATAATTCCTGCATGGAACACGAAGACCATTGAGCAAGATGAGGATTTATTTCAAGATGAGTGGACTTAATGCGTTATGCTTCAATGAATGCAGGATGAACTTCGAAAGATAAATGCCTTGTGTGAGATCATCTTTGGTTATCAGAGATAAATGTATACAGATACTACTTATCGTATTCTTTAATCTCCATTACAGACAAGTGTAAGTTTTCTATAAATCAATGGAATAAGAAGGGGCTCATGCAAGAAATCAACAAAGTGAAAAAAGAATTGCTTAGTGAAATCTTAATTATCAAGTAAGGATTAGCCCCTCAAAATATTGATGCTCTCCACCGCAGTTTCGAAATTGAAGTCTAGTTCATGAAGCTAACTCCACCACAGGCTTCAAATTGAAGCTTGACCCTTAAAGCAAGTCCAATGCTACAAGCTTGAAATTGAGCTTGTCCCACGAATCTATGTTCACCATAGGCTTAAAATTGAAGCCTAGCCCACGAAACTTTGTCTACCACAGGCTTGAATTAAAGTCTAGCCCACAAATTTATGTTCATCACAGGCTTGAAATTGAAGCCTGGTCTATGAAGCAAAGTCCACCACATGCCTGAAATTGAAGCTTGGCCTATGAAGCAAGTCCACTACAGGTGATATGTGCTAAATTGTCTATATTTATATATATATATATATATTAGTTTCATTGTTTTATGGTGTTTTTAATATATAAAATACATATTTTAGACTAATACCTTTTATTCTTGTCTTAGGTGCCTACAAAGAGAGAAAACGATGAAAGGAAATGAAAACAGGCAAAAATGGAATGAAAACAACAAAAACGAAGCCGATGACATCAACAAAGCAGACCTATCTCCTAAGGTAGGCCAACCTACCATTGATGGTAGGTCTTGGAGTCACCAGCGGAGCCATGACAGAAACCTACCAGCGACGGTGGGCTACCTCTACCGTCGACAGTAGATCCTGACGGTAAAATAAAAGATTTTGGGCAGAACCCGACTGAAATGGAGTAATGGTGGGGGTAACAGCCCAAGAAATGTCAATGCTTGGCTCTCTCCGAACCTTCCTCGCATGAAAGCAAAAAAATAGGAGGTGTGTATCGGTCTCTAGGGCTTTGCCATACCAAGGCCAGGCTAATTCGGACCGATTTTTAATTATTTAGTGTAAAAAAGACAAGTAAGGAACCTTTGATCCATCTCTATAAAAACATAATAAAAGAACCTACGAAAAATCGCTAATAGGATCGGCACATACCACAAAAACCGATTGGAAAGAAAAACTACCTCAATGTTTTTTATGCTGCAAGGTGTGAAGGGGCTGCTATTTATACTTCGCCTTCTATCGGTATCCATGCGACGACCTCCTCTGCAAGCGATTGGGATGCTAGCCCCTCGGCGTTTTGAAAACTGTTCAGAACCAACCCTAACTATCTAGTAATACTTTGGAATTTTTGGAGAGAGAGAGAGGCAAGACACGATTTTGGCTGTTCTAGGGTTTAAAGTTTTTAATCAGAAGAAGTCAGCAGCGGAAAAAAGGTTGACATAACCTTTTGTAGCTGTCAACGTTAGAACCTAATTGTCATCTAATGACAATTTTAATCTCGTTCGTCTATTCCTATAATCATCCAACGGTTGGATGAATAATAATAAGTAGCTAATTTTATTTATCTGATAAATAAATTAGTTACTTGTTAACTTACTAAATAGCTACAACACAGAATCTAATCCCCTTTTTGTATACGTTCAATGAACCTGGACACGATTTAGATTCATTGCATATGGACATAGTGCTCACAAGATCGTCTATGCGTGTGACCCGTAGGTTCACTTAATGTTGGCAGTGGATGAAAAATGTTCTAGACATTTGTCCACAAAACATAAGTGGCCTCTAAAAGGACATTATGCTTATCCAAGTTAAGTAAAAGATATAATAATCTTACATCAATTTTAATATTTAGTCCTTTTGTCACATGATATCCTAATTAAGTATAAGGTCTGGACTGAGTCATCCTTATAAAACTTAATGAACCATTTACTTGACCAATAGGCAAACTGTTCTAATAAATAATATTAATAACACCTTATTAATACTTATTTTGAGCATTGCCATGCGTATTCTACAGTCTTCTTTATCAAGGGGCCCATGGACATCTTTTCTAATAAGAGAGGGACAAATCCCTTTCACTATCTCTAATATTCAAGTCATGACAAGAAAATAGCCCAACCAATAGTCATAATAGTCACCTAATTAAAAGTGATGTTTGAATATGTCAAAACATATTTCTTTCCATGTAAGAAGCATTAGAAATATTAGGTCAAAGGACACCAGACATAAAACTGAGAAAAAATACTTATGACTTAACCCATATAATAATTCTTCTTCACTTTGGATCATGTCCAATATCATATTCTCAATACGTATCTATGAATTGATTTTTATCTCATATTCATGATCAGTAAAACTTGATCATCAATCAACTTCATACTAGTTTAATAATACAAGATGTGATAAAACTAGGGACAAACAAGAATAGTATTTTATTAGCAAGAAGGGATTTACTATCAAGTCACATACTTGATGACCAAGAGCATAAAATACAATTCAAAATACATGTCGTATAAATAACCAATATAAATGTAAGTCAATTCGTCTAGGGCATATAACTAACATTCTAAACCGCCGTTCTGACACGGCGGAGAGTGGAAAGCTGCAATAGTGATTTCCAGATACTCCCTTGATCGGCTGAGAAAGAGGAGGAATGCTTCAGTGATGGGACAAACCCTTATGATCCATGGCAACCCGATAGGCAGAGGAATAGTAAATATCCTAGAGGGGGGTATAATGCCACATTGGTTCGTCAGCAAAACCTTCTAAGAAAAAGGAGATTTGTTTAATTATTGAGACATCTGAAGGATCGAAAAATTGGCGGAGTTTCGGAATATTCCATCGCCTCGGTAGTAAAGCAGGAAATCAGCCATATGGAGATTTACTGCATTAATTGTTTGGAAAGGGAGAGGTTTAAAATGATATGGCCTAGGAATCCAAGGATCAACCCAAGCAGGAGTAGATCAGCCATCACCTACTCTCCAATTGATACTAAGGCAAAGTAACCTAATTCCCTCACATAAACTTCTCCATAAAGAGGAACAACCATTAAGCCGGAGATCTGGCGTTTGGAGAACCGAGACTGAGGGGTAATATTTCAATTTGAAAATAGATGATACCAACACATCAGGGTCAGTGAGCAGTTTCCAAGCTTGTTTTGCCAATAATTCCAAATTGAAACATTTCAAGTCTCTTAACCCTATACACTCCCAGAGATTTAGGCTGACATAATTTTTCCTAGTTTACCCGTCGGATCCATTTGTTGTTATTACCCTTCCACCAAAAATTCTGCATGGTAGCAGTGAGTTGATCGATAAGAGAGCCAGTGAGAAAAAAGACCGACATGGTATAGATCAGAATTGATTGGAGCACAGCTTTAATAGGAACTTCCCAGCCAGCTTGAGAAAGGCATTTATCTTCCACCCCCAAACTTTTTTATCAATCCGATCCCTAATGTAAAAAAAAAGGATTTTTTTTTTTTTAAGATTTCCCAATAAGACAAGGAATCCTAGGATATTTACCTTGCATATAGTTGACTATGGTCATAGAGAGGACATTGGCAATTTGAGATGCAAGGACCGAACTTCAGGAAAAGCAATAAGAGACTTATGAAAATTAACCTGTTGGCCAGACAAGATTTGGTATTGATGGAGAAGACATTTTAGGCAATGAGCTAGTGGCAAAGATGCTTCAATAAAAAGGAGGTTGTCATCAGCAAAGAGAACATGAATAAGGGGTGGAGCCAACCTTCCCAGTTTAATACCTTTCCGTCCACCATTATCCACTTGAAACCGAATAAGAGCTGATAGATTTTCAGCGCAAATAAAAAATAAGAAAGGAGAGGGAGGGTCTCCCTGTCTCAGCCGTGTAGATTTGAACTAGGGTGGGCAATGGGGCGGGTCTAACCAGTACTCACCCGCTCCCAACCCATCTCAACCAATTTGACTGGAGACCCGGATGGGGAGAGGGATGAATTTTGTACCCAAGGTTGGGGATGGGGATTAGGTTCTCCCCATTCCCAACCGCCCTATTCCCGTCCCATTCCCGCCATCCCCTCCTACCCATCCCCACTCATTACCATTTTATATATATAATCATATATATAATTTTTTAAAATAAAATATTAATTTAAATAGTAAAAAAAGAGCTGAAAAATTAAAAAAATACTAAACTAAACCTTATATTCAGTCAATCGCTACTCTAGTCTCTGGACATTTAAAATAATATATGTAATCCCCGCTTGGATCTCAATTTCCCAGTGGGTTTGGCGGGGATGGGCTAAACTTCATCCCCAAATGTGGGGACTGGTTGGGGATGGGGCTGAAAAATGGTAGGTTGGGTTGGGAATGGGGATGAATTTCATACCCAATAACGGGAATGGGCTGGGAATAAAGACAAAGTAGACAGGTGGGGATGGGGTTGGGGTTGGGGGATAGTGCCTCCGTTCTCACCTGCCCCCATTGTTATCCCTAATTGGAACGAAATAGAAAGTTTACCAATATCTGAAATTGAAGAGTAGTAACACATCCATGTTTTTGTGTACAAATAAGCTAGGGAACCCCATTTTTTCTATCATTGCCTTCAAGAATGTCCATTCAACACGGTCATAAGCTTGCTAGGTCAAGTTTAAGGGCCACATGTTGCTATTTGCCCGTTCGTCTTTTACTCATCTAGTGGAAGGCCTTAATGCCTAGCATGATGTTATCCATAATAGATCAAGAGGAGATAAAAGCTCCTTATTCCATACCAATCAGAGAAGAGAGGACCAATTTAATTCTGTGAGCCAATATCTTAGCAATAATTTTGTATACAACATTGCATGGACTTATTGGTTGAATGTTAGTCGGATCAGAAGGAGAAGGGATCTTTAGAATTAAGGCAATATTCGTCTGATTAAAATCTGCTACATGTAAATCCCCAGCCTAGAAATCCCTAGCAAGCTGAATAATGGATGGACCTACAGTACCCAATATTTCTAATAGAATAAAGCTGGAAACTCGTAAGGACCAGCGGCCTTAGATGGTCCAATACTAAATACCACCCCTTTCACCTCAGCTAGAGAGATATCCTTAGTGAGTTCCGGACTATAGTCATGAGATAGGAAAAGATCCAAAACCTTGGATAGGTTTGGTTGGAAACCAGGAGAAGACTATGATGTGAATAATTATGAGAAAAACCACACAAGCAAATCAGAGATGCCATTGAGAGAACATACAGTATTCTCATTCTGATCAATAGGGTCGAAAATAAGGTTCTTGGATTGTTTTTTGGAAGGTTTATAGTGGAAATAGGAAGTGTTAAGATCACCAGCCCGAAGCCGTTGGCACCTAGAAAGATCACACCAATAGGCTTCCTGAATGGCGAGAAGATTATCAAGTGAGGCCCTAGCTCAGAAAGCTACTACTTACTCAGCTAATCATGCCAAGCTTTGTTACAGTTTTGTTCTGCCGAGATAATTTGCCTTGAGAGGCTGCGAAAATGAGTAGAATTCCATGCCGTAAGTTCGCGATAGACTATGTGAAGAGTCCTATTGATACCATTTCCAAAGATGGGAAAATTAACATTCCAAAAGTGATTAATAATTTCTTTACATTGTTCTTCCTTAACCCAAAAGGACTCAAACCTAAAAGGGTGAGAAGAAGAGTGTGTCTAGATTTTTGGATAGAAAGCAAGGATTATTGACATGTGATTAGAAGATTTAGCAATACCATGTTCAACCTGAGCATAAGGAAACAGAGATTGCCAGGAATCATTAGCAAAAGCCCTATCCAAGCATTCCCCCACTCGGTAAGGTTCCTCCTGAGCATTACACCATATAAAGGGATTACCACGATAGCCCAAGTCCTTGAGATGAACCTCATCAATCGCATTTCTAAATTGTTGAATTTGTAAGGAGTTTCTTTCAACACAACCTTGCTTCTCCCATTGGAAAAGAATCTCAATAAAATCTCCACAACAAATCCAAGGTTCAGTTCTAGCAAAACCAATTCTACTCAAGAGTTTCCAAGATTTCGGGCGCAGATGAACATCTTGGTTGCCGTTGAATGTAGTAAAATAGCAAAAAATAGGAATTTGATTAATAGACCAGCTAAAAGATACATCAATATGCCCTTTTGACCAAGATACCAGACTAACATTGACAAAATCAGACCAAAACATAGCCAAGCCCCCAGCAGTACTAACTGGTTCAACAGCAAAGCAAGAAGGAAAATCAAAAGCAACTTTTAAACGTTCTATTCTTCTACTACTAATTTTAGTTTCAAGAATAAACAACAAATGAGGATGGTACTTGTTTAGCAAGTGTTTAAGTTCCAAAATAGTCTAGGCCACCCCTAATCCATGACTATTCCAGGCAATAAGCCTCATTTTTCTTGGCGGGGTGCTAACGCCTCTGCCGGAATAAGAGAAAATGCAAAATCAGCAACAGGTGGTTGCTCCATCTCACTAACCATGGGATTCAGAGAACGGGGCTTGTTTGATTCAACAACATAGATTTAAACTTTCGATGGGAGCTTCCGGGACTTCTTCGCCATGACTTCTGATGGGGGGGACCCAGTAGCTTGAATCAAAATCAAATCCTTAGTTTTTCTAGATCCCCTGTTGGTGGTTGCTCCATCTCACTAAACACTTTATCAATATACCTTGTACACTCTATCAATTTTTTATATATTTTTTTCTCAATGTTTATATTCTTCTTTTTAATACTCAATATCTAAGAGTTATCGATTAATTCGAAAAAAATTGGAGGGCACAAAGTCCCAAACAATAACAATAAGGTGGCACAAGGTATTAAACATTGGCTTACCAGCAGTCAAAAGTTACTTCTAATTAGCAGTATTCGAACTCAAAACTTCTCACTTTACATGTTAGATGGAAGATTTTACGTGAGGGGGATTGCGCTATCAAATTACACACCTAAATTTGGGAGGATCCCATGCTTATATTCTTCCTTTTTGATGTATATGTTTATATTCTTCTTTAAAGTTTAATATCTGTGACAATTCGCATTGAAATTGTATCTTGTACTATACTTTAGTGCATATCAAATGAATAATATCATATCACTCTCACAAGCATATTTCCACAATTGATTCAAGTATATAATATTAGAACTCTAAAGCGGTTGTTTGAGTCTCTCACTTGGATTAGGCCTCAATTTTTGTATGATGTTATATTATTATTTAAAAATAATAATTTTTAAAAAATATTTAAAAATATCTTCGAATAGTTCACAAAAAATGAAAAAAAAGTCAATTATTTTTTTTCAAGATATCTACTAGTGGCTTCAAGATCATGATATCTAACCAAAAAAAACCAAAATAAATAAATAAAATAACTCATGGATTAATAAAAAATTTATACATAACAATGTTGTATTGCTCAAAACGTAAAAAATTTTAACTTTCACTTTTAGATTTAAGATATTTCACAATCTGTCTGATCCGATAATTCCCCTTAAAATTCTTGTTTCTAATATTATTAGGAAAGTACGTAAAAGATTTAAAACAAGCTTGGATACCTAATTTAAATATTAGATTTGTGTTTGATGTGATCTTAGTCGGTAGAATTCTGACTCAGGTTTTCTTATAATAATAAATTTGGAATTCATTTTCTCAGAAAAAAAGGTTCAATCATAATGTTGACTATGGGTCTTTCCCTACCCCTATATTGCTTGGTGCTCAGGGAAAGGAAAGAGAAGCCAAATTGCTAGCCAAAAAAGCAGGGAGGGAGAGAAGAAACCGCTTTTTCCATTTAATTGAGATAAAGTCGGTGATCTTGGTCTAATAACGTGTGGCATGCGACTCTCATGTTGATAATGTCGTGTTCAAAGTCAATCGCTTTCTTCAGAAGAAGCCCAGCCCAGAGGATAAATCTCATAGAAATTTTATGATTTTTTTCCTAAAACAAAAAAGAAAGAGATAAGGCTGTCGTGGTTCCATTCCATTCCATTATCTACTTTTGATGAAAATTATAATTTTTTCCTTTTCCATTTGCCTTTTTTCTTATTAAAAAAAAAAAAAATAGCCGTCTTTTCAATAGTGTTCCCTAGTAGTATTTAAATAGGAAAAAGAATTAGCTCAATAAAATTTACTGAAAATCCATTACTACAATACATTCCTTCTGGAAAAATAACTAAGAAAGCGATCATTATAATTTTCTTTTAAAAGAATTTATATGCCTAATTTTAATAGTATGTCTCACCATATATTATGTCATGATTTCATCTTATAATAGTTAATAGGTGAAATGAGAAGTGTGACCTTCATTATCATATCACATAAATGATAAAATCTAATGGCACATTATGACTACTTGCATGTAAGTTCTAGAAAGTGGAATGTGGAAGATCTTATCATATCGTGATTTTATTATTTTCTAAGATTATGTAAGTTACGAAGAAATGAAGAGCTTTTGTTATTAAAAAAAAGTGAACCTTCAGGGTTTTATTAAATTGTCTGATGTCCAGGTGGAGATATAAATTATAGTGATTCAGTGATTTTACAGACTGGAGGTCAAACTTGGTGCACATAATAAATCACCCTGATATTAGAGAGGTTGAAATTTCCACTGTCACTGTCAGGATTTGAACATTGATCCTTATTACCAACTCTGCAGTTTCAAAATCAACCGAATTACGTCTATGCGAACAGAAACAAAGAGATTTTGATTCGATGACTTATTGCATTTTTAGGAAAAAGATATTATAAAAGAGTTACACCAATGCGGGCCACATTACACACTTCTATTTATAAAAGAGTTATACTAAATAAATCAACTTGATCCACAATCTGTGATAATTGTGAATAAGAAGGGTAGTAATGTAAATTCATTGGAAATATGATGTATTCTTCCGGTAGTACCCTTCATTGATTTTTATGAAAATTTGAATGTAACGAAGTCAAAATTTGAGTCCAAGCATGAACATTTATTTAGCTACAATATTCAAAGTTTCTGAAAATTGTTTTTGATTATTCCCACATTTGACATTCCATTCAGCCATGACTTTTTTTTTTTTTTGTCTCGAATGGGAAGACGATGATGATTTTATGTAATGACTATTTTCTGAAAATTTTTTATAAACCGATACGTGAGATTTCCGGTGAAAAAATGAACGATTTTACTTTTTTTATAAAAAGAAAACATATTCAATTAGTCATTGAATTATTGATAAAATCAAACTAACTCAGGAATTGGGGTGGGGTGCAAACAATTGAGTGGCATAAATTTTGAATTAATCGAGTCGAGTTTTATTAAATTTTTTTAACTCGAATTTGACTTGAACGTTACCGAATTTATTTTTTTATGCTTCGTCTTGAGTTTAAATTGAACACGAATTTTTCACGAACTTCTTTCGAATCTTTATTTTATGATGTCTAATTTATTATGACACACTTTTATAAAAAAAAAAACTTGTGAATAGATTATGTTTTAAATAATATTTTGGTATCATTAAGAAAATAAAAGTATATAACACTAACAAGCATAAAAATTATAAGAGTAAAAAATAAATAAGTAAATTTACTTATAAATTTTTATGTGAATAACGAATTTATAAGGAAGTACTATAATTTACTAATTGAATTTACAACTTTCTGTTTATATTTAGTATGATGCTCAAATTTGAATAGACACTTTAATAAAATTTATAATAATTAAATTTTTATTATTCAATTAAAAATATAAAAATATTATATATATTTATTTATTTTTTATCGAGCTTTTTCATTAAATTTGGAGTCAAATTTTAAAAATTTTAAACTTGAATCGAATCTTGATCTGAGTTTTTTCATAAGCAATTTGTGGATAGCTTGATTTATTTGCCTCCCTAATTAGGAAGTAATATTACAATAATTATTGAAAACCCCAAGTGGTATTTGGAAGTAAGAAAGATTAAATGCCTACGTAAGCTGTTTATTTTACAAAAGGCATGAGTGACTTACCTTTAGTTGTATTACTTCATGATTATATGGCATGGGTTCATTGAGGAAAAGCGAAAAACTTCTCTTAAGATTTGATCACATACTAGTACTCCCATTAAAAATAAAAAAAAATAAAAAAAAGAAAATTTTCTTCAAATATCCTTTTTTTTTTTAAAGTACATTACCTGAACTAGTCTTCATTTGTTAGTAAGTTACACAAATGGTTATAATGTACAGCCCTTTTTTAAGTTTTCTTAAAATGACCTCCTTATTTAAAATAAAATGAAATCTAAAATAGTCATGTTGGGAGAATAATTTGCTTTTTTAGCTAAAGGCCCTCTGCATTATATCATTATGGAGATTTTTCTTCAATTGGCTATCTTTTTAAAGTAATGACTTAAACTAGTCTTAATTTGTGAGGAAGGTACACAAATGACCATAATGCACATCCTTCGTTTTGAGTTTTTTCTTAAAATGATTACCTTAAGAAATCTAAAGTAACCATGTTGTGAAATCAATGTTTCTCTTTGACCAAATCCCCTCTTTATCATATCATTATGTTAGTTCTTCATCTTTATCTTTTTTTTTTACCATTTTTAATTGTCTTACTTCTTTTTTTGTTTTCTTCTTTATAAATTTTGAAATAAATCATATATTATTTCTTTTATGAAATCTTTCTTTTATTTAATTGGAAGAAAAGTATTAATTCTTTTAATATTTTTATTCTATCAACATTTAAAAAATCAAGATTAAAAAATAATTTGTATTTTGTAAGGATTCAACAATTAAAAATCAAAATATTATTCATTTCACTAATTAAAAATAATTTTTAGAAAAAATTAATTAAAGTAATGTCTTTTAGTCTCAAGTATATTTAAACTTTGAAGTATATAAAAGTATCAAATATGAGTTTGGATTTGTCAGGTATATAATTTGTAGTTCCGTACCTTCTCTATAGGCTCCTGAATCCTTATTTTTAAAAAATATATTTATAATTTTAAAGTAAAGTAAACCACAAAACATTATCTTATTTTAATTAAAAAACTGCTCTATAACATTTTAAATTTTGATTTATAGTAATGTTAATAATACAATTTGAACCACAAATATTCAAATTTAAGTAACATTACTAATACATGAGAAATTAGTTTCTAAAAAAATTTAAAATAATCTTTTATCATCTAGTTTTTAACCTTTTAATCTTATTTAATGAAATTATTCAAACTACAAAATTATGCATATGTGAAATAACAAAAACTATTTATATTTTTATAATCCTCTAACTAAAAGTCAATTTATTTTTAATTAATGAAAATAGATGAGAAATTAAAATTTAATTGTTGAATACTTTTTTTTTGTGGGAACGTTGAATACCTATATACATAAATTATTTTTTGATCTTGACTTTTTAAATATAGATGGAATATTTCTCAAAAATATATAATAAAAAATAATGTGCAATAAAAATTTTTCTTTAATTAAATAAAATATTTCTAAAGAATGAATGAGTTCTTCAAGAAATAAAAGAAATATGGCAAAAAAAAAAAGAAAAAAATAGTAAAATTGAAAGAAAGTCTCAAGATCAAAATGCAAGTTGACTATATATATATATATATAGGCATTAACCTCACCACATAATCACATGGGACAACTTCAGAAAAATAGGCCAAATGTGGCCACCTTTTAAAAAAGGTTGCCAATCTTCAAAAAACCCAAGAAAAATATCACAGAGTTAATGTGATAGAGAAAGAATTTACAAAGCCAATCAATTGTGTATAATGCCCAAATGAATGCCGCATCAATTTCCGAGGCCAAGCATAGAAGAGGAGGGAAAAGAGAAGAAAATGTTCCCTCCAATATTTAAAGTGCATTTTAGTATTTAAACATAGCATTTAATGGTTGATCCAAAATATTATGGATCAAGTTGATCCAAAAATTATTTTCCTTTATAAAATTATATATTTATTAAGATAATTTGACAGAAAAATTTAGAAAGTTTTGTATTGACAAACAAAGGAAAAAACAAATATTAATAGTGTCTTTTATGAATATATATAATCTAGTGGAAGAATCATTAATATATATATATATATATATGACTCTCTTGTCCACAATCCCCCGAACATGCATAGACAAGTAGATTAGAAAAATCAACTACACTAATATTATGTCCTGCTATTTTTTATTATTAATTGAAATGCTCGATAACTGGCCCGATAAAAAAACTACATCAATAAAAGAATCGAATGTTTACAAAATTATACTACTACTATATATGGTCGAAAGAGGGAAGAGAGTTAAAATATTAATCTTATTATATATGTATATAAGATTTATTAATTAATTAGTTCTCAAGTTGAAGTAAGGATTTCTTGTTTAACAAATAGGGACGAAATTAGAGATTTTGTGTAGGAGGGACAAATTAAAAGAAACATATATCATAATTTAAATTTTTAGATTGTGTTTGGTTCTTAGAATTATAAATTTATAAAATCAGAATTCTATAAAATTTTAATAATTGTAATTTCAATTTCATTCTTTGGTGAAATCATAAAATTGTTATTATATATATATATATATATATTAGCACCTAGGAACTAGCAAAGAAGGAATGTATAATTATCAAGAGTGTTTAGTTAATATGTGAATAAGCATATGCTAGTGCTTTTGGCTTTGATTCTAGAATTAGTTTTGGACCATGCATAATTGAGTAGTTTACTAGGTCAACCAAAAAGGGTTTTGTTCATATTCATATTTCTTTGGAGAGATGAGAAAAAGAAGTTTCTTTGACTATTATTGATGAAGTTTCTTTAAGAATGTTGATTATTGTTGATGAAGTTTCTATTGTGCTATAGCTTTTTGGACTTTTGTCTACATGTTTCATTCTATATGTCTTCATTTGGAAACAAGAGGACAATGTACTCATGAAGTTTGTGAAAATAATTTTCATGCTTCTCCTCTACTTTTTGTTTTCTTGTCATTTGAGTAAAGAATATGAGTGTTGAGATTTTTAAAGTAATTAATCATGTCACTTAGAATTTAGCCAAAAAAAAAATCATGGAACTTGGAACAAGTATATATATTACACCAACCAGTGAAATGACAAAAGAAAAGATAAAATAGAAAAAAGAAGAAAATAAATGAAATATACCTTCTATTTTGATTAGAAAGAGCCATTCTAAAAGGAAAAAAAAAAACAGAACATGCAACTTGAATTTTAGATTACGGAAAGATTATTTATTTCTTAAAGTTCATAAAATTATAAATTATTTATGAGAAGATATGTAAGTTTAAAGTGAGAATCAACCTGAGTAGGGATAACTTCGATAGTCCTTAATTGAACAAATTTTCTTTTTTAAGATATTAGAAAAAAATTCTATTGGAACTAAATCTTTTTTAATGTAATTAATTTGATAGTGTTTACTTTCGAAGTTTTTCAAAATTATGTAAATAAGTTAATAAAAGTAAATATGAGTCCAAAAATGAAAATTTTGAAATAAATAGAAAATATATGTACAACTTTTAAATCATCATACAACATTTATATATCTCTTAATACTCCGTTACCATTTTTACTGTAACATTTTTCTTATTATTTATTTTTTATTTATATAGTTTTTAAGAACAATATTATACAAGAAAGGAAAATTTGTTAACCATAAACATAAACTATTGACTAATATTCATTTTATATGTAATTTTTAATTTTTTTATATACAGTACTATTTTTGAGCTTTTGTTTATATTACGCCAACAATACTTGGGACATAATTTGGCAAGGCAAGGCAAATCGTAAAGCAAATCATGACTGGCACATAAGTTTATAGTTTTATAAGAATAATTTTAAAAGATCATTTGTGGTAGATATAATTTCCCCTATCTAACCATACAAGTTTATAAATTGAAAAGAAATAAAGATTACAGAAGGAGAAATTAATATATTACTTATTTATATGTACAAATAATTTTTTAGAAATAAAAATTATATATTAAAACGATTTTAATTAATTTTAAATTATCGCACATTCTACGTAAAGAAGGTAATGTTCATCTAACAAAAGCGAACGACTTCTCCGTGGGTTAAACTAGTAAGTATCCTTTCTTTAATTAAGATTAAAATTCATTGATTGTTAATTCAAGGAAAAAAAAAAAAAGGAAAAAATAAAAGTTGGCAAAAATGTGAGCTTATCTAAGCCGACATTTTATTTTTTATTTTTGTAAAAATAGAATCTAACGTAAAAAAGATGGAAAATGAGAAAAATTGACCCAACCGAAAGAAAAACAAACGTCCGCGTTATGTGGCTCTGTACTACAACTGTTACATGTTCTAAACCCACTTGTCTTAAGTAAGATATACGTCAGCAGACACGTGGAAGATACAAACAGGTCAGATTTAACTTGGTGATGACATTGTCAAAAATATCCACGTTTGCCAACCCCACTTCTCCGCTGGGTGACGTCGAAGAACGGAGTGGGTGACGTCCGTTCGAGTCCAAACTTGTCCTTTAGCTGACGTTCTTATTCGCGCACCGTCCGCGAGCGGCTTTTTGTCTACTTTTGCTTACGTCACTGCTTGTGTTTTCTCTTGTTAAAAATTTTTGGAAAATTATTGATGATTATGATATAAGGCTTTTTTTTCCAAAGAAAAAAAACCTCTAAGAAGGGGAATTTTTTTTATTTCTTTAATTTTCTTGTTTCATGATGCAACGAATGATGTGAGAGTCGTTCATGTGAATATATATTTAAATTTTTGTATCATTTACAAAAAATTAAATCTTTGTATTTGGTCATATTACAATGTATTTGTCTTGTGATCAGATTCAATGAATTAATCTAGTTCTTCCAATGGACAAAAAAATGATTTCAAGTCGATGGTTTTAAATATGGTCATAGATAATAAGATTTTTTTTAATGAATTTTCTTAATTTAAAATATCATTAATACAAATATTATAGAGAGTTTAAAAAAATATTTTTAAAAAATATACCCATATTTATATATATATATATATAAATAGATAGAGGTCAATTCATTTGAAACATAAATAACTCAAAATTAATGTAAAAAAGCAATATTCAGCGAAAAAAAATGTAAAAAAGAAAAAGTAATTGATATCAAGGACTTTTAACTATTCTTTTCTTTGGGCAACATTCATATCCAGCTTCGATAAAAAAATAAAAAAATAAATGAATATCCAGCTTACTAGATTTTTGCTTTTTATTTTTTTTTTATGGAAAGCTTACAAGACTTTTTCAATCTATGAAAAAGTAATATTAAAATAATAAATGGAGATAATCTAAGACCATAAATATGATTACTTTTTGCCAACTTATTAGGCTAGATATGCGTAAGCCATAATGGTCCAACATTATAGTGAAGTAATAAATTCTCCATTAAAACAAAACACTCACGAAAGCATATACCACACATAAACATACCCCACGCTCATATACATACATATACGAGGTTTTTTTTTTTTTAACATATACAAGTATCTCGCATTAAGCAAATCCTACAAACTGTATTTGGATTCGATTCATTCAGATCGTTTGTAACATTTTTTGTAATATTATTAATTTAATATATTTTATTAATAAAACCTAATAGATAAAAGATAAATCTTAAGGAAAATGGATAAATGTTAAAGAGGAAAACATATTATAAAATGAAATGTTACAGAAGATGTTATAGAAAATATTACAGAGGATCTGAGTGATTTGGATTAACAAAACTAGTGCAAAAGTATAACATTCGGATATAATCTTCAAGTACTTCAATTTTTACTAACTTAAAAAAAAAAAATTCAAAATCAAAATTTTTACTATGAAATATTATATATAGTAGTGGAACTAAGAAGGGACTGCAGAACTATAGCTTGGGGTAGTTGATGAACGAACTATCAATGACAATACGAGGTTATGAGTTTTACCTTTGCATATGACGTCATATTAAAAAAAATTCAATGTCAGATCCTAATTCGTAAGAGAGTCAAACTTTGTTGGTATTTCCTAGACGGGATTTAGATTAGTTAAAATCATGTACTTGTGTGATAAGATGATAGCTCACTTGGTTAGAAACACCTCTTATCATGCGATAAGTCATTAGTTTGATTTACACTCCCCCTTCTCCAATGTATTAAAAAAAAATTATGTACTTGTGGATATCGGATGCCTTCTAAAGCAACTAAAAAATAAAAGACCCGTGATTGTAATCCCACGTTATATTGTTTTTATATGAAAATTAATATATTTTTTTATTTTAATATTTTGATTAACTAAAATTAAATTAGTTAATTTAATTAAATAACAATAACAATAATTCAATATTGTTTTGTGTTCCAAAAGAAGTTATTGTTTTTGAAATGTTTATTGTTATGACCCCTAATATGTTTAGAAATGAATCGCATAAATTACGCTGTTCATATCACTACTTATAAAGATTAAAGATTAAGGGATTCAAAATATTAATAATATAAGTGATATAATTTAATATGGTGTAATATAAGAGATTTACAAATCAATTTATAGTCCGTACACGTTTTCTGTTTTTTCTTTTTTTTTTATTTTTATTTTGTGAAGTAATTAAATGATATGGAGAAATTGACTCATCATTCAAAAATATCACATTTCTCTTAGCCACTAAATTTTACTTTTTACTCCTCATTGTTTTTTTAAGGGAAATTTACTCTTCCATTGAGTAATTTATATATGTGCCTCATTTTGTGTCATTCCATAACATATATTATAATTTAATGAGATTTGGCACGTCTGACATATATAGAAGAATTTATAAATACTGTTCTATCTTAAATAAATATTTGATAAATTCAAAACAAAATTATTCAACAAAACAAAATAATAAATTTTTTCTTGAATAACATTTTGAATTAATTTCTTAATAACAAACAAAATTTTTGTATTTAAATTAATTTAATCATAAAATGGTCACGTATATCTTCGCCCATAGTATATACACTATACAAACTATACAAGGGGTTTGAAATGGAAAAAACAGGGGGTGGGGGTATGTGTGGCCAAATATCTCAATCAGATACATAGCATACAAAAATAATGCTTATGACATTATTAAACGTAAGCCACAACCTTTGTAACGCGTCAGATAGCGTAACTACCGTTGACGCCCCCCCTCCCCGCCTCCGCCCCACCTCCTCCCATCCCCATTCCATGTCCCTTGTATATATATAAACACCAAAATCATCCATATTTGTCTATCCATACAGATCCTAAATTCCAAATTTCTTCTAATTTTTCCCCATTTCCGAATCTTCTACAGAGAGATAAACTATGCAAGAAGCGCTGCCGTACAAAACATGGCTACAAATGCCGTACAATTATCACAATAACGCCTCCTCTTCAGTACTTTTAGTTAAAAGCGGTAATAATACTAAGCGCGATTTCAAGAACATGGTGAAAGAAAACGCGGTGATGGTGTTCGGAAAGCGCGGGTGTTGTATGAATCATGTGGTGAAGCGTTTATTACAAGGTTTAGGAGTTAATCCACCGGTTTACGAGGTTGATGAGAAAGATGAAAATGAGGTTATTAATGAATTGGAAATGATCATGGGATCATCCGGTGAAGATAAAACGGGTCGGGTTCAATTTCCGTCGGTTTTTATTGGAGGTCAGTTGTTTGGTGGATTGGATCGGATTATTGCTACTCATATCACAGGAGAATTGACTCCTGTTTTGAAGAAAGCTGGGGCTTTATGGCTTTAGTTTAATTAATTTCTGTAGTTTTTTTTTTTTTTTTTTATTTCGTAGAAATTTCTACTAATTCTTTTTTTTTTTTTGGTTTTTAATTTCCTCCTAAATAAATTGTACGGAGGAGATGGAAATTTTGAGCTTTTAAAAATTGGAATATAGACTCAAATTTGATCACTGAAATTTGATCAAAATGTATGTGAGATGAAAACTTAACCAAATATTTGGAGTTTTAGTTCCAGAAATTAATTATGTTTCGTGGAGAGATCTACTTTTATTATTGATCGTATCGTATTAAATATTTCACCTTATATTGAATATTTTTATCTTATGGTCAGATTAAAAAATATAATTCTTCCTAATTTTATTGTATGTAGAGATTTACTAGATAATTTTGAATATAATTTCTGGTGGACTTTTCTTTATCTTATTATCTTTTCTTTCTTTGGTTTTTTTGGACCAATCTTATGTGAAATTCTGAAAAGAATTTAAAACTTACACTTATTCGAGGTGTTAGCAAAACACTGCCGTCTGTTCTAATAAGAAAAATGTAGAGAACGGAAGACTCAAAGTAAAAGAATAAAATTATTTTATTTTTAAAATCAATCCAAATGCACATAAATTTTTAACTTCTCCTTTCTTGCAATATACTCCGGGGATGCTTTAGAAAAGAGAAGAGATGTCATTTTGACGGGATTAGGCCGAAGATCTATCTTTGTTGAAGTTAGGCCAGATAATCTTATGTGAAGCCAATGGAGTAGTACACTATTTATTTTCTTTTTTTTTTAGGAAAATGCAAATATCATTATCGTTAAAGAACCAAATTTGTAAGGATATGAGTGTACTTTTAAAGTAAGTTAGACCAAGTCCGAATTTCAACACTCAACAAAGTGTCAAGGTCATATAATATAAGCCACTAACTTCTGAAATATACTAGTTTTATACAACTCTTTAAAAGGAGCATTAACTAGCAAACCCAAGGAAGAGATGTCTTGGGAGGTTGCTTAGATTATTAGATACCATGTTCGCATAGTAAAAAATCCGCCATGAAAGATGAACAATGGCATAAAGATGCCAAGTTCAATACCAAAATGGCCGTCCTAAACTTTTCCTCCGGCTTCTAAATCCCCCGTAATGATTTACAAGAAAGTAGTATAGGTGACCTTAGTACCTCAAATATCCATTCAAATCTTGCCTCGAACAACATCAAGAGATGGTCGGGACTTCGGAGGTCCATGACTATTATCATAAGTAGCCTTAAATGGCTCATGAAGGAAAGTCGGGGTGTCTTGGATATGCAATTGGAATAAGCTATGCTTTGCTTCTACTTAGTATTATTTATGGAAATATAGGAACAAAGTTGCCTATATTGTTAGCAAGATCAAAATACAGGTATACAAGATTATTTATGCCTTGTATCCCCATATTTTGACCTGATGCTTGTGACTTAGTTTGTTCTTAGGAGGGTAGCTTCTATGAAAGCTAGCCGGATCCATGTAAAACTTGAGTACCGTGAATATGTCCGCGAGTATTTGTAAACTTTCTTGTTGGAGAAACAATTCCTAATTATTATTACATAACACTATTACAAATTATGAAAGAAGAAAATCAAAGCGGAAGAAAACAGAAAGATACAATCTTTCTATGAACATAAAACCAATAAGAATAAATGATAAGGCAACCTGCAAAATAACACCCGATTAGTATAAAATAACCCCAAATCAACAATGAAGGGTTTTTGCTTACCACTGCCGCCATGAAGCGGCCAACAGAAAATCAAAGAGATGACTGAGGAGCTGAAACTGTAAGGTTACCAAGCCAGAAAACAGACGCCGAGCAGCGGCACTGCCGCATCGAGGTGTCGACGGTAAAGAAAATGATGATTGGGAGTTATAACCCTCAGAAACGGGTCTCAGCCGGGAAGGAATCACCGACAATCTTCTTCCTCTCTCTCTCTCTCTCTCTCTCTCTCTCTCTCTCTCTCTCTCTCTCTCTCTCTCTCTCTCTTTTCTTTCCTCACGGCTAACTCTCTAACCTCACCAACAGACAAACAAGGTGACACAGAAGGCTGGCGAACAACAGAGAAGCATAGAACACCAGAATCGAGAGAGAAAAGAAGCGGTAGAGCCGAAGGATCAGGAAGAGAAACCAAGAGTCTCGAAGACTCCAAAAGACAGAGAGAATGAAGAGACGGTTCAGAGGAGGAGAGCAAGATACTGCTCAAGAATCGAAGCAGCAGCAACAATAAAAAGAGGCGGATCTTCCGCGGGTCGCCAACGAACGGCCCGGGTGGCCAACCCGAATCGCCCTGGTATCCCTAAGACCCGATCAAGGAGACAGCCAAAAAGCCTATTCCAAATGGGTTGAGGCCCAATCATCATGGGGTTGGGGGAGGTGAAAAATTGTGCTGAAAAAGAGACAAAAATATTGGGAAAATGGACTTATTAAAGCCTACATTTCTTTTTGACTTATATACACATTTACATTTAGATAAAAAAAAATCTCACCTTCCATAATCCCCAGCATTCCATCACAAACTTCTCTCTTCCCTTTCTGCTTCCAAATTTTAAAAATAAAAAAACATCATCTCAAGAACGATAGACTCACTGAAAAGGTACCAAATCAAATCCCTAAAAATTCATAGACAAAATTTGCAAAATCGCATTCCAAAATAGATGAACATTATATTCTTTTTCTACACCATGCTATGAACTAAAATAATAACCTCTAACTTCAAAAAAATACTAACCCCTAACTTTAAGGGTATTTTGGAATTAACTCAAAATAATTCTTGGCCGATATCATAATTGAAAAAGGAGTGTTATTATAGCACGTTTGGTACATTTAAATTACATGGAATGAAATTTAATGTTGAAACGAAATTATATATATAGTGTGACCTAAATACCTTTTTAGTATAATATGTATTCTAAAAATTCTGACACACATAAAGCTAAAAAAATATAAAATATTTAATTGAAGTGTAATACGTATATATTCATATATAATATTAAAAATAGTTATAAGCAACTTTGTTTTAGGATCAAAATAAAGACAAATTAAACAATTATGAAATTATCATTTTTACTCCAACTTTTTTGTTGTCTTCATTCAACGAATAAAAAACCTTTTCATTATCTTCAATTGAGAAGAAATTTTGAGTTAACTCGCAAACTCACGATTGTTATTACTTTGCGTCTCTTTTCACACTTTGTGTCTCTTTTCACACTCAAATCCATTAATAGAGTATAATAGTCCTAATATAATTTATACGAAGGTATATGTGATTGCATTTCTTAGTAATATGCGATGGTATAATAGTATACATAAGGATTCTAATATTTTCTTAAAAGCTTTTTTCATAACTTTTGGTATAGAAAAACTTTTCCAACCTTATCTGAAATAGACATTCTAGTGGAATGATATTTTGTATTTCAAATTTTCATACACCAAACACACACACATAAATATATATATATATATATTAAAACAAAATCATAATAAGTGCTATAAGAGTGTCACTTGGCACCCTCTCCTTTTTCCTCATACAAAAATAAAAAATAAAGAATATAAGAGATAATAAATAATGACAACTATCTTCCTACATTTAATTAGGTGAGTTATATTAAAATTAAATAAATTAATATTCTGATACGAAATAATTATTAACAAGAAGAAAGATATACTATATGAAATAATTAATAATGATAACTATTTTCCTATATTTAAGGTGGCTACATTAAAATTAAATAAATTCATATTCTGATAAAAATAAATTATTTACAAGAAAAAAAATATAATATATGAAATAATTAATAATGACAACTATCTTCCTATGTTTAAGGTGGCTACATTAAAATTAAATAAATTAATATTCTGATAAAAATAAATTATTTACAAGAAAAAAAGATGTAATACATGAGATAATTAATAATAATAACTATATTCCTACATTTAACGTGGGCTACATTAAAATTAAATAACAAATATCAATCAAATTAATATTCTTATAAGAACAAATTATTGGTAAAAAAAAATATAATATATATATATGTTAAAACAAAGTCATAATGATATTCCACTTGACGTCCAATCATCGCCGAGTAAATACCTTATTCCTATGTGACTGTAAAATTTAATAAATATACATCCATGAAGCTAATCTTTTTCCATATTGCAAGTTATCTTTTGTTCTTAGGATTTTTCAATGCATTTTTCGAATGTTCATAGAATTCTGCTCCCAAATTCTTCTTTTTCTAATCTGCTACCACTGTTTTTTTTTTTTTTTTTTCATATTGCAGTTTCTTTTTTTTCAAGATTATTTTATAAATTCTTCAATGGTGAATGGAAATTGGTTCAAAATGGCATTCAGTAAGAGTTTACATATTCATTTTTCAAAAAAAAAAAAAAAATTTACATATTCCTTCCATTTTTCCATCATTTTTCTTTTTCCTCTCATCCAAGACGATGACATGATGTTTATATTGCTTTTTCATGATTAATTTTTTCCCATATTGAAGGTTCTTCTCTCTTTAAGAACCAAACTCATATATTATCTATAAATGTTTGCCTAACTTTCACCTCTGTTTCCACGTTAATTTGATTGGGTCATCTTTGGAAAGATAATTTTCTTTAGCCCTCTTCTCTTGATGTATATTGGAGGAAGAAGCTTGAAGAAGGGCTAATTGCAAAAGAAAAGGAACAAGCTCCTTATAGTTAAAACTACTTTATTCATCAAGCACAAATATTTTAAAAAAAAGAAAAAACGATTATGTTTACAGAAGCTACCACAATTTTCGGTTTTTTTTTGGGCCTGACTCACTTTAAAAAAACGCAGACTGAAGTGGACCTTTATTTCTTTTCCAGTTCAGGCTATAACACACAATGACTGTGCGTTATCATCTCTGATAACGCACAATCGTTGTGCGTTATCCTTAATCACCGCGTTAATTGCGTAAAAATTTGACGTGGATCTCAACTGGCGCTGAGCTATAGATAACGCACAATGACTGTGCGTTATCAAGCTTAATAACGCACAACCTGTGCGTTATCATGTTATAAAAAAAAACCCTAGCTTTGTGCGGCCGCCCCCCCTCCCCTTTTTTTTTTCCCAGCTTATTTAACAACCCCCTTTTTTACTCTCTTTCCTCCTTATTTCAGTAAAATTTCTCTATTTCCTCTCCTTCCCCCTTACTGTTTTTCCAACCTCCTTCCTCCTTCATTCTTTCTTCTTTTTTTCAGCCACTTTCATCTCATTCTTCTTCCTTTTTTCATCCTTCTTCTTCAGAAAATTTTTTGTTCCTGCCTCCGCCAACTGCTAGGTATTTTACTCTATTTTTTTTCTTATTATTATGCGTTGATTTTCTTTTATCTAATAAATGTGTATATTATTTTGAAATTTATATTTTAAGTTAGTAAATCTTGGAGATTTTCTTTGGAGTACGAAGGCTATTAAGGATTTGGAGTACGAAGGCTACTAAAGCTGCATTTTAAATTTTCAGTAAGTTTTTAGTTATTTAGAATTTTTTTTATTACATATTATGTGTGATTATTTCGTTATTTGTTGTTTGTTAATGTTTTTTATGAATTTTATTTATTAACTGGGATACAACCTTCAATATTCTACCTAAATACTTACAAGCTGTACAGGATATAAACCCGAGGACTGTATGCGAATTTTTGCATCACAGAACAAGCAGTCCCCCTAATTATGTTTTCAAATTTGTTTTCTGGTGTTTCTCGCCGTGTATAGACGGATTTCCATATTGCCGGTTAGTGATTTCTGTGGATGGAACACACTTAAGGGGACCATACAAGGGTGTGCTGTTAATTGCAAGTACATGGGATGCAAATAATCACTTGTTCCCACCTGCTTTTGCAGTTGTTGATAAGGAATCCTCCGAGAGTTGGAATTGGTTCCTTAAAAACTTGCGAGAATACATAGTCAAAGATCGTCACGTATGCCTCATTTCTGATCGCCACAAAGGTATTTTCTTTGCTATTCAAAGTCAACCTTTGTGGCAACCACCATTTGCAGTTCACCGGTTTTGCTTACGCCACATTCGAGCAAATTTCAACAAGACCTTTAAAAATACAACCCTAAAAGCTTGATGTGGCAGGCCGGAACAGAAACAAAACAATAGAAATTTGACCGTGTAATGAAAGAGATTCAAGAAAGAAATGTAGATGCTTACATTTACTTGATGAAGTTGGACGTAGAGAAATGGATACTGCTGCATGATAGCAGTCACAGACACAGTATCATGACAACCAACATTTCCAAGGCACTTAACAGTGTGTTGAAGAAAGCTAGGGTTCTACCTTTAAAAGCCCTGGTTGAACTAATATTCAACAAACTAGTTAAGTACTTTCACCAACACCGTGAAAAGGCAGAAAATTGTGTGCATCCATTTCCAACTCGAATTTTTGACAAGTTCTTGCGGATTGAACTAAAATCAAGAGAACACAAAGTTACAACTTACAATCCGCGAGAGGGAATATACATGGTCAAATCTCCAATCCGAGTTTTTGGTACGGGCAACAACGTCTATACATTGCGGCTAAATAATAAATTTTGTAGTTGCGGAAAATGGAAAACATATACATTGCCTTGTTCTCATGTTCTTGCAGTGTGTAGAGAAAATGGGTCAAGAACAGATGCTTATGTACCGGAGATATATTCGCGACATACGTACCGAAAAACTTATCAAGCGAATTTTCATCCAGTCTTGAGTGAGAACTTTTGGAGGGATGTCTATTTTAATTTGACATTCTATCCTCCAAACATGAAAAAGGAACGGGGTAGGAAACAAGACAAGCGATTTCAGGGGGAAATGGATTATAGAAATCTGTATTCTCCCCTAAGATGTGGTAGATTTCGCATGCCGGGACATAATAAGAAAAATTGTAATAACCCCGGACCGAGCAATGTATAAGTTTGACATTTTCTTGAAACAGTGTAATAAAACATGTTTATATTAATGAAATTTTTCTTTCAATTTCTTATAATTACTACATCATTGCTCGAAATTTTTACGGGTTCTTTAGTATTACTTCTTCAAATAACTTGCGATGAAATGATCAAAATGTAAATATATTTTCCAAGAAAATTATAAATAGCACAAACTAAGTTAAATATACTAAATACAGTCTTTTTAAAAAAATTATACAATTATAAGTTTTTCCGAACAAATTTTCATTAAGAAAAACAATTCATTAAACAAATTACTAAAAAAAAACTTATACAACTATAAGTTTTCTCAAAAGAAATTTTGATTAAAAACAAAAAAAATATTCATTCAAAAAAAATAAAATAAATTAAATAACAAAATTGTAAAAAAAAAAATTAAAAAAAAAGCATTTAAAAAAATGAAAAAAATTAAAAAATTAAAAAAATTTAAAAAAATAAAATAAAATTAAAAAAATAATTACGTGGATGATAACGCACAACAAGTATGCATTATGCCCAGTCATAACGCACACCCATTGTGCGTTATCAGACACATAGGCTGATTAGCTTAACTGATAACGCACAACGATTGTGCGTTATCATCTCTGATAACGCACAGTCATTGTGCGTTATGGCCTGAACTGAAAAAAAAAATAAAGGCCCACTTCAGTCTGCGTTTTTTTAAAGTGGACCAGGCCTAGAAAAAAACCGCAATTTTCCTATGAATGTTAGATTCTGGCCTGTCCCCTTTTTTTTTTCCGTTCTTTACCCTTCTATTTTGTTAGGTTTTAGATAATTGATGAGGATTCATAGGCATTTTTTATGGATATAGTGATTAAAGTAATTGAACAAGTTAATGTTCTTTTTAAAAAGAAATTAGATAAAACCTATCTTTGAGGCTTATTTAACTCAATATTGGTATATATATATATATATATAAATACTAAAAGGTACATACACCCATTCATATTGTTGAAGAATAATGCTTCTGCTTACTATTACAATATACTAATTACTATTACAAACCACAAACAATCAGCGGAAGAATAAAGGAAATATACAGAAGATTCAATCTTCAAGAATAGAAACACATAAATGAATATAAAGACAATGTACAAAAACAACACCCGGTTAATACCCAAGAAAAACCAAATGAACAAAGAGTTGTTCCACTTACCACTGCCGCGGTGAAACCGGCGGTGGAAAATCAAAGAGATGACCGAGGAGGTGATACCGAACGGTCACCAGAAATGCAAACGGCCGCATCGAGGTGCCGAAGGTAAACAAGGGGATGATCGGTATTATACCCTCATAAATGGCCTCAGCCGTGACGGAAGTCACCGGCGACCCTCTTTCTCTATTTCTCTCTCTTTTCTTTTCCTCACGGCTCACTCTCTAAGCACACCAACAGATAATCAAAGGTAACAAGGAAGACTAGTGAATAACAGAGAAACATAGAACACCGGAATAGAGAGAGGGGAGTAGCGGCGTGCCGCAGAATAAGGAGAAAACCAGAGAGTCCAGAAGACTCAACAGACAGAGAGAATGGAGAGAAGGTCAAGAGGGGGAGAGGGAGAGATTGTACAGAAACCGAAGCAGCAGCAGTATTAAAAAGAGGGGAAGTCCGCGGGTCACTAACGGACGGCCCGGATGGCCAACCTGAACCACCCGAGCATCCCTTGACCCAGTTAAGAAAAGCCTACTCCAAGGCTGAGGCCTATTAACATCATTGGGTTGAAGGGGGAAGAAGAAATTGGGCTAGAAAAGAAGAAAAAAATATTGGGAGAACATGAGTTTGAAAAGCCTACACATATATCCATTTATAAAACTATTCCCACATTTTTATTTAGTATTAAAGTTTATAAACATGATTATTTAGTCTTGATTTTATAATATTTATTACAATGCTTCTTTCTAATTTTTTAAGATTTCGATTTTCTTTTTTAATTACTTCAAAAGATTGGATTGATTAAAAATATTTTCATTTAATTAATTATTAAAAATCTAATATTTCTTTCTTTTGAAAATTTTCCATAATAACTTCTTAACTCCTCTCAACTTTCATATCAATTTCAACTTATTCAATTAGACTAAGTACCTGTTTGGGTAGTATTTTCAAATAATGCATTTTTTCATGTTTTAGTAAAAGCTATAGATGCATAACTTTTGAAAATGAGTATTTAATTGTCAAATTCTAATAATTACCCTGAAATTTTAGATATATTACATGTCTCCCTTTTCTTTAATATCTATTCATTTGAATATAATTTGATACTTTGGTAAATAAGTATCATATCAATATTTATAATTTTAACTCACATACATTTTTTTAAAAGACTATGTTGAGGGAAAGTATTTAAATAATTAAGCTAATGTTTTATTTTCATGGAAAAATCATTAATATTTATTTATTATTTAAAATATGAGAAATTAATTATTTATAGCTTTAAACTATTTCTGACATTTTCTATTTATATAGTACTTTTATTTTATCTTATAAGCATGAACTATTTTCATCATTACATGTATAGTAATATTTTTGACACATGAATCACACAGACCGAAAATGCATAAAATTTTATGACAGGATGAAGCATAAATTCTTGGGTATAAATTTTAAAAGTTTAAAGTTATATATAACCAATTTCTCACAAATATTTGTTAGTAAATATTGAAATAAAAGTATGAAGATTTAAATATAACAAATTATATATTCAAAAAATATATAATAATTATAAATAATTGACTAAAGGAATATGAAATCGTTAAAAATAATTCTATATTAAGGATATTGTACATTTTATAATTCAAAATCATGTTTGAAGTAAATTTGACAAATTATATTACTAAAATTACGATTATTATAATCATGTTTGACAAACTCCAAATTGAAAAACTCAACTTAATATTACTTATACCCAGATTAGTAACATATAAAATGTTTTCTGACCATATTAGTTAAAAATAAATCTTTAAAATTTAAGTGAAATTGATTACATAGTCTGAGGACTATATTGATACTTTTCCAAAATATTATTATTAAACCAACTCGATCGATCAATGAGATAAATGGTAAATGTTTCAGGGAAAAAAAAAAAGATACACGGTAAGTGTCTTCAAAAATTCAAAATTTCAAACAGTTATAAAGTGGAGAGGTAAAAAGATGAAGAAGGGGAAGAACACCAATAGTTTTTTTTTTTTTTTTAATACTATATGTAAAGTTTTGAAAATTAAAAGTCTGATTTTCTTATAACGATAAAAAACTATTTTGAGGATAAAAAAATTAATTAAAATTGAGAGATCAAAATTAAAAAATTAAGTTATTTAGCAATTATATAAAAGAATCTTCTTTTCTTTTAAAATTGACTTCTTTACTCTCTTGACTTTTTAATTAGTTATTTATTAGTAGGAATAGATAAAAACACAAGTTTTATTTCATACGCAAACAATTCTATTTGATTATCACAAATATTATATAAAAGTTTACAACTTTTATTTCAGAAAAATTAATATTTATAGTCTTAAATTATTTTTATTTATATATTTTATTTTATCTTTTTGAAATTCAATGAGTTTTGACACATAAATTCTATATATTTCTAATTGAATCGTTAAAAAATAACTACATTCTTCTACGTTAAGTTACAAAAATATGTAAAAAGTACACCAAATTTTTTATTGTAAATTTACTAAATTATTATATTTTACATTGAAAATAGTTTGTGCATAAAATAGTAAATAGTTTTAAAGGTTATAAATAGTTGTTGAGTGTGTGTCTATAACATATATATTTATTAAAAGTTTTTCATATTTGAATCACAAATTTTATGACAATTTTATATTTTAATAAGCTAGTTACAAGTTATATATATATATATTGCTATATTATAACTATTTATGAAAATAATATTTTAATTTTATTATTAATAAAAGATTAATTGAAATAAAAAAATATCTATCCTTGCTTTAAGTATGGAGAACTTAGCTAGTTAGAAAGGAGAATAGAGGTAGAAAAATTTATTCTATTTTAGGCCATTTTTATATACCAAACATAGCCTGAAATCCGTACATTTCTCCTTTTAAATTCTAAATATGATTCTCCACATAATTTAACTTTTATGAAATCAGGAGAAAAAAAATCTCAAAAACTAAAATATATCCAATTTTAAAATAACTTTTATGAAATCAGGAGAAAAAAATCTCAAAAACTAAAATATATCCAATTTTAAAATACTGTCCAAGATATGCAGTGAGGCAGAGTTAGGTGCCATGTCTAGATTTTACATCATTTTCATGTTTTATAATAAATTTTTTGCTTGTAATCTTTGATTTAGGGATTAATTTGTCATTTCAGCTAAAAAAGAAGAAAAGAAAACTTGTTGATTCTCCCCAAAAAAAAAGACTTTGATTACTTACTTGTGCTAATTGGGCATTCCCAGTTTTGAGGGGTTCGTCAAATTATAATCTTATTACCATTAATAATTAACACCACTTTATCCTAACAAACCTAACAGTCTAAACATTAATGGAACACAATAAAGGCCCCACCCTTCTTTTTTTTTTTTTTAATAATCCAAACATCAATTTTCTTAATCACTTAAACTAACACATCTTCAAACTTGTCCAAGAATTGTCTTCACAGGCAAAATAACGCCACAATTGTACATAAGCGAATGATGAGGTAGTTCAATGGTAAAGTATTTTTTATTAGACTAAATATTTTAAATTCAAATTATATATTTTTTTAAAATATAAGAAAGATAAGTGAAGCATGCGAGTGTATTTGTCATAATTTCATTCTGAAATTAGGAAAATAGTTATTTTGATCTCAAATTAAGCTCTATTTAGAGCGCGTCGGATTGGATTTAAAAATGAAAATTTCTTTTTATTTTTTATTTTAGACTCTACGGTATTTCTCACATAAATTTTTTTTTAATAATCGAGTAAAAACTTTAAAAATTATCATTTGTAAATAAACCCAAATGATTGGCTTCGAATCAATTTATTTTTATTTTTATTTTTTTTTAAGTCTCATGTCATTTTTCACAAAATATCTCACTACCTTTTAAGGAATACTTTTTCCAACTCAAAGCCAATCCAAATATAGCCTTAAGTCTTCCCATTTTGTCAATTTCATAATATTTTTTTATAGTTATTAGGGACCTAATATTTTTATATGTTTATAATTTAATCTCATCATTTTAATTCAATCCCTACCTCATGCCCTCATGTGCAATTATTCTAAGCACAAAACATCAAACTTAATTTAACAATTCATTCAATTTCTTCAATAAAATATTGAATCGAAAATTGCATTATTATTTCAAATAGAAGGTATTTGTATAACTTTTACTTTTTTTTTTTTCCATGTGTTTTGAAATTCCACTTGTTTTTTTTTTTTGTGTGTTTTTACTCTCAAAATATTACCACGTCTAGAAAACATGACTTTTTTGTTGGAGATTGAATTGGAATTTAGTATGAGACTAAATTTTAAAGACACGTAAAAGGATTTAAGTCCATAATGACTGAAAAAAAAAAAAAAAAACATTATTGGATCAACGAAACATGAGACTCTAAATTTTGTGTCTGCAATGGCCATTTTATGTTATGAAATTCAATACAAATTTTCAATTCAAAATTCACATTTTCTTTCTCACTCACAAATTAACTTTTATAAAATTCAATAAAAAAGCACAAAAATCAAATCAAACTCTGTCCGATCATATAAATGTTTCAATGCTCTTGACAACTCAATGTTGAAGAAATGTCAAATCTGCCTCCCCAATAAAAGAAACCAATGTGAGAGATAAACAGAATATATATATATATATATATATATATTAAAAATGAAGTAGGTCAAATAAGTTATCTACATAAATGCTAACTACTTTATTGGCCTCTATTTATTGATCTACAACCTTTAATTCTTCCAGTTTCCTTCAGCTGTTATATGCATTCCTGGTTTAGTCTAGGTCCTTCATCTATGGTCTATGGCCTAAAAACCAACTCAGATAACAATAAAATAACCAAGAATAATTAGAATAGTGATGCAGCAAACTCCCAAGGGTAAAATTGACCACCAAAAGATTAGACTAGCTGTAAACCCCAACAGAGAGATTATTCACGGAAATATCTAATCCTTGTAAATATTCTATTATAATATTTTTATTAATAAATCCAACCATAAATTAAAAAAAAAAAAATAATGTTACAGAAGATCTGCAGTGAAAAATATCAGCCTACTGATCTTTTCATGCAATTGTGCAGTTGCAAAGGAAGGAATGATATTTTTGGAGCTTCCAGCTTTTGTATTTAAAAAGAAAACAGGGACTTGCAAATGGAGAAAGAACAGAGAGATAAAAGGAAACATTAGAATAAAAGATATAAAAAGGCACATTTTTCAATTAAGCTAAGCTAATGTTTTAACTAGCAACATAAAGCTTAACTAAATTGTATCTAGCCATGAATCAAAATCATCAAGAACTTTAGACTTAGAATCAGAATGAGGAGCAGAGAGAAAATTACTGGAAGCAGGCTTAGCTTCTTGCAATGGAGATATGCTTTTCGTGTTTATAACATCGGACGTTTCATTGAGAAGGTCATCAATGGAAGTAGCCTTTGAGTCATGCAATGGAGACACTCTTTTCACGTTTATGGCATCGGATGTTTCATTGAGAAGGTCATCAATATCATCATCAAATTTGGCAGCCACCATTCGTGAACTTTCTGCGTCACCTTCTTTAACATGTTTTAGTGTTGTCGAGACTAACTTTGACTGAATTGATGAACCCTCCTGGGGTACAAAAGATGTGTCACCAGATGGCTCTCTTTCACTGTATACAAAAAACTTTGTTTCAGTAAGTGAGTCAAGAAGCAGGTCGAGCTCTGCCTCTGCTGCTCCTGCATCAAATCTCTGTTGTCTCTCAGTAACAGGATCTGAACTTTGATCAGAAGTTAACTTTCCTTTAGTGCCATGATCATCCTTGTCAAGATTCCAGAGTGAGTCTGCAGAATGATCAATCAAACTTTCACGTGAAGAAGTTGGAACCGAGCTGCACCTCCCTTTCTTTCTGTCGGAAATACTACTGGAAACTAATCCATCAAAAACACCTTCAGTTCCCTTGGTACAGCTTCCAGCTTGATCCTCATCAGGATTTTCCACCACTTCTGATTGTGATTCGGTACGCTGGCAAATAACACATTTATCATTAGATGAAAAAGAAAATACAAGTTTTCAGAAAATACAAAATAAACCCAACCAAAGTGATGCCCTCAGTAACACATAAAATGGATCTGCACTGAAGTAAGAAGACGACCTGAGAAACTCAAATCTAACATCTGAAAGAGTTTCAATTAAATAAATTTACAGAAAGCAATGGTCATATTCACTCTGAGAACCAAAATCAAAATATAAGTCTCACTTTGTCAAGAAACCATGATAAACATCAGATGGAGTTCCAAATATATACATGAGCATGAGACTTTCAGTTTTGCAGGACTCGCAAGGAAGAAGAGAAGCAATACTTGTGTAAATGTCTTTGTTAGAAAGTCGCATCCTAACCATTCATCATACTTTTCCAGACAGAAATATAAAGGTTAATTGACCATGGAAACATGGAACAGAATGCACGACTTAGGACAAGAATGCAAACTGATGTTGCTGTTAGATGCATTATCTTCTTTTGATGATCTGAAGGATATAAAGAAAGCAAAAGTTATTTCAATAGCATCCATGACAGGTTCAATAATTCAAGCTGCACTTTCGTTGAAACTCAAAAATGCATAAACTATCCATCTACAAGCCAGATAACCCAATCTTGCATCAGTAATCAGCAGATTGATAATACACCGAGAGCATTTTAACAAGTACATCTCAAGGAATTAAAAGCGGTCTGTATAAATAGTAACTATCCATGTCACATCCAGCGGCAGGAAGCAAAAAAAAGAAAAGAACATTAACAGGAATAACTCAAATATACACTCACAAACCAAAAAATTGATAATTTACTGAAACCCTTACAGTAGGATATAATGTAACCCCACAAAGAATTTCCACTAGCTGAACATAAGAACCAAGCTTTCTTGGAACAAGTGACACATTCCTTCCACATCAGAAAATTTCTTTTCTTGTAACCTTGTAGGACAAAAAGAATTTTAAGGTATTCTGGAACCTTAAAGTTTCCAACAATCATTTTGGTACTTGCTATGAAAGAGAAATTATACACTTTCATTTTTCTTCTTTTTGATTTTTTAACAACAGAAGGGAGCCTGGTAAACATTTGTGAATACCCAACTAGGAACATGTAAAAAGACATATAATATGAAAAGAGAAGTACCTGGTCGTCTGCCAACAGATCCGGTTCAATAAAAAGCCTTTCTGCTAAGTTAGCCTTTTCAAGTTGTTCGGCAAGAAAATGCAAATTCAGCGAGAGAAATGGTGCCTGTAGATGGAAGAACCCAAGAATCATGATTAGAAGTAAGATATTTTCCTTTAACATTAATAAGAGAAACAAAAGAAAAACGAACACAAACACACATACCAGACATAAACAAGGATTCAAGTGCAGAGATAGATAAACACGTAACAAACACAAACAACAAGTACCATACATGAACAAGGATTCGAGTGCAGAGATAGATATACACGTCCATCTCACGTTAAAATTAACTTTACGTACCCGCCCTTCTTCTTGGCCCCTTACGTTTAGAATAATCAATATGGCAAGCAAACATATTGTAATCATATTTCTTTCAGCAGGCCCAATTCTTAAATAGTATTAGCCCATTTTATGACGGGAAAAACTATTAATATATTTGGGGATCCCACTTCAAGTTTGGTTGTCCTCTTATAGCCATAGAACCCCACTCCACGTACACTATTCAGATATAGGGTTATTCTCATCAGAAAAACTTAAACCAATTGTTGGGTATATAATTTACGCGTCGATAAATCATTAATGGAATCATAAAGTTTGTTTAAACTCAAAAACATTAAGGGTGCATTTGGATTGGATTTAAGAATGAGAAAAGTGGAGTTTTTTACTTGTAATGCGTAAAAGATGAATGATTTGTGAGAAGGATTGTGGGTCCTAAAAAAAAAAACTAAAATGAGTTTAGTTTTTATTTCCAATCCAAATGCACCCTAAGCCCTCAAAGTTGCTAAAATTTTTTCATCAGTTTTCTTGAATTCAGCATGCAGATAACAAAAGCAGCTTTCTTGCTCAGATCAAACAGGGTCTATTACTCAAGAGCAGGTATTCAATCCCATGACTGGAATAATTTTATTACAAACTTGCAATTTGAGATGAGATGTTGGTAATTTAAACAACCTACTATTCAAATTCTCCACAAGCAAAATTCAACGTGTGTTTAAGATCATTCATGGAAAATACATCTTCATTTTTACTTTTCGGAGCATTTACTTGGTGCATAACACTAGAGGAGTTAGCAATGCAACTAAAGCAAACTCCAGAAATGAATATTAGACTGTAGCCATTAATTCTTAAAGGTCCAGTACAATTTAATCATAGAACAGCTTGGTTCCCTGTGCAGAATGTCTTTTCATCTATAGAGTTCTGAAATTCTAATCCTTTACAAAATTAATGAACTATTTGAAGAAGACGCTAGTGTATGCTTCTTGAAATTAACATTTGACAAGTTAGAATACACATCATTTCTGTCAAGTTTTCATCTCCAGAATAATTAATTTCCATAATGAGTATGTCCTAATAAACATGTAGAGATGATTGTTCTACCAAAAACCCTTTTCCTGCTTTCCCTCTATATTAGCCCAATAAATAACTTGATTTCCTATCCAAAATGTCTTACCCTAGTTAAAAGAAACAATAAAGATAAGAGCTATGTACAGAATGCCAGAGGAGCAATATTCAAAGTTGCAGGTAATATCCTAGTTATGCCAGAGGAAACATAATCAAATTTTGCAGGTGCTATCAGAGTTATGGAAACACTCCCAGTCATGCCATTGCCGAATCTATCAGCATCTCACAGAAGACAAGAAGCTACAAAAGGACATCTCCTAAGGTGCAATGCAACATAATTACAGGAGGAGAAAAATACCTCATAGTTACAGCTTTCTTTATCATCCAACAGAAAATTATCATCAGAACTGCGCGAAACCATTTGTTGCCCTCTGGTAGAAAGCAATGGACCCAATCCTTGATTGAACTCTGAGAAATTTAAGTAAATCCCAGTTATAAAACTCATAAAACTAACTGTTCCTAATAACAAAAAATTTCAAGTGAAAATTTCATTTCCAGCATGTTGACAGCAATACTTTATGGCTTGAGAACATTGCAAACCACTAAGAGCTAGTTCCAGAAAAAAACAAGTGCATTAGATCAGAAAACAATTTAAACCTTCAGTACAAATCACAAGATGGCCTTGAAAAGCTAGAGCAGCATCATTTTTTTCCCCCATTACAGCAGGCAAAAAGTGATGAAACCCACATAATACATGCATTAGACAATCATATGCCTCAAATCCATCCCTAATTAATGAAACTAAGAACATAGTCAAACTATTGACGTTGACGAAGAAATACCTAGCTTAGTTAATAATAGATAGTCATGAAATCTACTATAATCTTATCATGTAGCTATGGCTCCAGAGAACCTAAGGGGGCAGATTAATTGGACTACTCTAAACTGTATCTTTTTTGGGTGCAATACAGATATAGGGCCTGGTTCATATGATAAGAAATGTTCTTAAAACTAAATTCCACAACTTTCTCTTATATCTTCATTTCCAACATCTGGTTATGGCATTCTTTTTAAAATTTTGGAGGCTAGGAAGAAAAATAACAAGTGAACCAACTAAGCTGTTAAAGAAAAATAATACGAGCCATTTCAATCAAATAACCTGAAGACCATAAACAACAATTCAACCAGACAAGCAAGAGAAGATACCATCCACAATATCATTTAAGAAAGTTAAGCTGTCCACAGAATGATAGGATTGGGCCTGAGCTTTGGCCTCAGATATTAAGTGGCCATAGTCTGCGCCTTTACTTTTAGGCACTATAACATCCGGTGGCTGACTTGTACTGGTGTGGGGTAAATCTTCCAAGCCTGGATCATTTTCATCTTCGTATCGATCCCAGTTTGATGGAAGTGCCCTTGAGCCCGGAGATTGAGATGATTTTTGTTTCTCAGGTTTGCTGCTTGGCTTCTGTCGACTGCTAGCTGTAGCTGAGCCAGCATGTGCTTTGGATGTTGGATTTGGGTGATGCTTCTTGCTGTGATGTAAAGAATGAGCTCTCTTTGATTTTGCCAAAGTTTTTGCATCCATGAACTCTAGTGTGCTAACTGACTCCCGAAGAGTTAAAATCTGAGAATTAGACAAAAAAAAAAAAAAAGTTAATAGGATCACGGATATAAAAATATATTTACAAAGGGTTGGGGTTCAATTTAAAAGTTCTACACCGGCCTCAGTACGAATAAAACCAATAAAGAATAGAAACGTAAATCAGATATCACTTTACAAATAAACCATTTTTTGGGGGGCTGAACTGGGATTTGCACAGAACAGAAACCAAAGTACATCAAACGGGAGGAGTGACAAACAAAAATACATCACAGTTGATAGGTAAACAAAAATTTTCCACAAAATAAACATGAATTACCCCAGCCCTAAATTATATTAATTACTTAGCTAAAAACCATTGCTCAATCTCCACTATAAAATTTCTCTATAAGTTATAATGAATTCATTTAGAAATCTCAATACTAGAGGAAAAACTCCACAATGACATTTCATGCAATAGTAACACCACATATCTGATACCAAGCGCAGTCTTGAACTGCATGAATATAATCCTTAGAATGACAAAACTCACAAAAGTTCAGGCCATTAATACATCAACCCTGTATCCAATCCATCTCGCCTCGCTATCCATACTGACATGGATTGCCTTCGTCAAATCCTTTCCTTTCCAAACCCAATGCCATTACTTAAGTGGATTAGTACCAGGATTCCTCATTCTTCTTTTTCTTTAATTCTTCCTCTTTGGTGAATACAGGAAAAACTAATAGTGAAATTATTTTATAGAATCAACACATCTTTTGCATAATCATTATCTTTCCCGAGCAATGCTCAGTGAATAAAGCATAAAATCCAACTACCTCTCAGGAGCGGCATAAACTAGAATATCAAAACTTGCACCTGTCTAGCTGAACGGTAAACTAGGGAAGTTATATGCACAACCAAATTGCTTTAATATAAGGGCATAAGGATATCTCAGAAAAGTATTAGAAAAACATAATCATCATTTATCTCCAAACATAAATGTAAAATTCCAAATTATACTGTAACTGTGAACAAAACAAACGCTCATTAAAAATTGATGACAACTGAAAGAAAACAACTAAACCCCAAAATTACCATACTTAAGATAACTACCTAATCAATCCAAGTAAAGCTGAAAACAGAGGAACCAAAACTATTTTATGGGCACCAAGAAACGCAGAAATCTGAAGGGTAACAATAAAAATTACAACTTTCTTCAAGTAGGAGATTACATGACTACAGTAATCGGAAAGAAAATAAACACCAACACTTCAAACTGGAGATGTGAAAGTTTGAGTACCGTGGAGATTACTGTATAAGCTGGAGATTCAGGGAAACATTAACACGAAGGTCTTCGTGCGTAGAATTTTTATATCTGTTCGGCCCTGTTTCTCTGTTTCTGATACATATATTGAAAGACCAATTTGAAATTCATCCTATTTGAGTTGAATTGAGTTTAATCTTTAGCCCATTGTAAGCTGGGTTGGACTTGAGTGTCCCCCACATGAATTGCAAGATTTTTGGCAGAAGGTTAGAACCCAAATTAAACCCAAGCCCGTATTTTGACTTGGCTGGCCCAATTGGTAACCCCTTTTCTAAATCTTCGTTCATTGGTAAAATTCTCCTTAACATTTTTTTTTCCTTTTTTGGAAGGAACATCTCCTTTTCATAATACCATTTTTTTTACACCTTTTATAATATTTATTTTTTTAGATTACCTTTTTCTCATAGACGATGTTATAAACAATTTGAATTATTTTGTTAATGATAAAATAATTATCATATTTTCTTCAAGATTTTGATTTTCAAATAAATTATAAAAAACTAAAAACTTGAACACTTGCATGTCTACAGCTTAGCCCATTCAATTACTAGAAGAATGAATCTAAAATATGTAAGCCATACATTCGTGTTTGGAGTCAAAATGTAAATGCATAAATTTGATAAATTATTTAATTTTAAAAAATAATTAAATTGTGATTTTTTTATTAACAATCTAGTTTTAATTCATTTATAATTAAAATATGAAATATATTAATTTTTATACTAAACAAATATAATTTATTATGTATATAAAATATTTTGAGAGGCATATGCACATAGCCTTCTTGACTTTGCCCTTGCACCAATGCACTTAATAAATCAATTGATGATTTTTCAATTACTAAGTGCTCTAAACCCTACAAGAGAAGGGGCAGTTAGAAATCGGGGGACTAGCTCCCTAAAGGCACTCCGATGCCTAAGTTAGTAAAAATCCCAAGAGGGTTATTGACAAAGGAGTAAAGAGCATTTATTAGCTAGAATTCAGATTAGCCATTAATGCATAAAGAAGGAACATTTTTATAGGCGTTTGATTGGACTTTTAGCTCCTTTGTGTTATAACTTGGGCCGAGTTAGAGCGGCCAAAGTTGCTTGTCCCTATTTTGTAGTTGGGTTGAGATATTCTAAGTGATGGGGTTGTGTCCCATCCGGCCCTCCTTTAAAATGTGTGTCAATAATGTGACGTCTTCTTTACCTCTGGCGCACCTCTTTGGCTTTTAAGAGACGTCTCCTATCCCGTCGCTTTATTTCTTGTGCCTTTTAATTGTGACGGTAACTAGGTCGCTTCACTTCTTCTTTCTCACTTCTATCTCTACGTTGCTATCTTCGCCATTTGTAACTTTTGTATTTTTATTTCAATTCTCTAGTATCTGCTCCGCGTATTCAAGATATGGCTTCTTCTGGCATTCGAAATTCTGGGGCACTCCTTCCAGAGGAACATCAATCCCGGCTACTCCTTCGGGTAATGTCCATATATCGGCTTGTTCTACTGGTCTGAAATATAAGCTTTATCTTGTTGATGTGATATTCCCCTCCCAAAGAACTGTGGGTTTCCGATGACCATGTTCCTCCCAAAACGATAACTGTTGTCTTCAGTAACGTATTGAGACGAAGGAGTTTGAAGGTCAAGCACCTGTTTATACAGATATAGCTTAGAGAGATCTACAGGATAAGTATTCAATCCCGGATGAGTATGTTCTTTCGTGCACTAGTTCAAGTGCAAGGAAATGTTCTCCCCCTCTTGGATGCTACTCTGTATATGAAGAGCATTTAAAATCTGGGATAACCTCTCTCCTCCTCCCCCAAAATTCGTTGGTAGCTGAAGTTCTTAGATTTTGGAATCTGGCCCTAGGTTAAATCTACCCACTATTCACAAGGCACCTCGTGGGATTTATTATTTTCTATTGGGCTTTAGATATCTCGACAAGCAGTGATTTGTTCCAAAGGTATTACGAGGTCTGCCATGGTAAAGATAGGTGGTATACCTGTATGTCAAAAAAGCCTTTAGTTTTCTTAAAACCTTCTAAGATAAAAAGATAGAAGGATCGCTTTTTCAATTTACGGGATCCGTATGCATCTCTGAAGTCATCATGGATTTCTTGGAAGTGTCTGCCAAGTTTCCCCGTGAAATTGGATGCCGAGTTGCTGATTTCATTGATATAATTGATCGGTATCTCATTCAACTTCGAATTCGAGAAAGATGGTCAAAGGATTTACTAAAAAGTTACGGTTTTTTTGAAGGGACATTTGATAGAAATTCCTTACATCAGTATCTTAAGGGTCTTGTCACATTTGTTGTTTTTATTCTTGCTTGTACATTCTTTTCTTTTCCTTTCTATAAGATATTGATTTTTTGTTGATGTATCTTTATAGGGAATGAATATATGTTCTATCTGGCTGCAGCTATGCTGGCTTTTGCGATTGATGGAGGCTAAAGCACTCCTACAGTGACTCGATCTCGGGCAGCAGGTGCCACAACTAACAATGTGCCAAAGCTGGAGAAGGGGGCCTGGGGAGATATTGCAGTTGATGTCCCACCAACAGGGACTACCTCGCGACTTTCCAAGCGCAAGAGCATGGTTTTCTTGCTCCAGGTTCGATTTGTTAGCCTTGTCTTTGTCTGTTTGAACAAGATATTTCATAATTTTAAAGGTCTTCTAGTTCTTGCAGTCCCAGGTAAACCCTTGAGGGAATTGCAAGAACAGTTTCTTTGAGAGGGTGTAGATTCTGACAGCAATATTTATGCTTTGCTAGGAGAAGACCTTTCTTCGGAAGATAATGAGGAAAGAGGGGGGGAGATGTCTCCAATCAGAATAAGCAAATGTGTGTTTCCCCAGCGAATCTTGAGGTTACGCCTTTTCGAGTTGCAGCCGCACCCCAAACTTCTAGTCTTCATGCAGGGATCGACACTTCCGCTTCACGAAAGGATACCTCATCAAACACATCAGCAAAGGATTTGCATGATTTGGGTCTTGATTGTATGTCCATACGCCAGATAAACAAGAGAAAATCCGTCTTGTTGCCTTTCAGAAAAGGTCTCCCCCAGCATATAGGTGACCTGTTCTTCAATAAATATCCTATATCAAAACTGGAAACTGGCGGGGAAAAACTACTGTTCCGCCCATATTGGGGCATAAATGTGAATGATCACTCAATCGATCATCATGTGTGCATAAAGATACTATATCACATGGTGCTTCCCAGAGATATAGTATTTGCATTGCAGATTTCTTCTTCTAAAATGATGAAGTATTTTTCGGTGGTATTGCTGTAGGTAAAGCTTTGCTGAATAGTTTTTATTATTGCTTTCTTTTGAATGTGACTGATATTCTAATTGGCAGACGATGCTGTATAGTCGAGAACTGTTATTTCATGCTTAGACCACAAAGATTGATGCGTTTTTTATTACGAATGAAACAGTTAAGCAGTTGGAAGAAGAAGCGCATGATCTAGGTTGATGAAGGGAGTTTTGCCGAATGCGAAGAATGAAATGATATGTGATCACGATACCAATCGCCAGCGTGTCTTTCAATTAGATGCGGAACTCAAAAAGAGTTGAAATCGAACTTCGCCGCTCTAGGTGAGCGATGCCAGGTGGCTGAGTTGGCCTGTGATGCAAACGAACAAGAATTGGCTAATGTTGTGGGTAAGGTGCCCTCGTTGGAGGCAGCAATAGATGATAAGGAAAGAGACATCAGAAGGCCCTACTAGAGCATACTGAGTTTGAGCATTTGTTGGGGCGTTAATGAGCAAGGACGGCTGCCGAAATTCCAACTTTGTGAAGGGCATGTATGAGAGGTTCATGCGAACTACCCACATACGGATCCTCTTTCACTATTGGATGTTGATAGTGGTCCATAAGGTCATTCAAAACCTTGTAGCAGACTTCTAGAAGACTGCCCCAGATTTTTAATTAGATGCAGAAATTGTCAGGTGGTTCAGGCTGTGTCACCTCCGTATAAGCACCGTGGCCGTTACCTCCGTATAACTCTCAGGGTTGAATACACGGGTGTCTTGTCTTTTGAGAGACTTCTTTGTTCCAAAGGAAATAGTTTGCCTTCCAAAGGATGGAGAGCGAACATCTTCAATGTCTCTTCCAGGGACAGTCTCGGGGGTCAAACTCCAGATGAAGCTATAGATATAAAGGATGTGAAGACACTAGCAGGTGACCCTGTTGTAGACAACATTGACGGAGATCATCCTCTAAAGTAGGTTTTTGACATGTTTGTTCGAGCGTGGCCCTTTAAACTTTTAAAATTTTTTTCCATGGATAATATAGTTTCCCAGGAGAAAAGATTTATATAAAATGTCGCGACTTTGGAGATTATTGATTGTATAATTTTTCTAATTTGTATATATGTGCGGTCAAAGAGGAGAACCACACAAGGCTAGCCTTGCGTATTGGTCTTCATGTTAGAAGAATGCGGTACTGGGGCCTTCCTGTAGGAGATGTCCGATATCCCTTATTCGAGAGTATAAGAATTAGCATTACTAGTAGCGACCTCGTTGCGTGTGCTTTTTTGACCTTGCTATGTTTTGACTTGACTATAGTTTGATCGTTACTTAATGACGTGGCAGTAGAAGCATTAGAAGGCCGTTAAGTTATTTAGATATGAGTGATGTTCTATGTCACTTCTACTTATCGTCAGTTTAGTTAACGAGGTGTCGATTTTCTTGGGATGATTGGTGTCGTCATAAATGCGCTGTTCCCAATTTTTGAAGAATTTTGATGAAATCAGAATTAATTACTGGGTAGCTAAAAAAGTTATGCTTTCCCCTTTCTTTTCTTTATAAATACTAGCAAATGTTATGCTTATGTTCATCACGTTGTCGGTAGTTTGATCTTTCGATAGTAGAGATATCTTTGAAAGGTTTTCTTGAAAAAGGAGAAGTGGCTAACGCATATCCTTCCCTTACGGAACATTGGGGCCATTGGCTCTAGGATTACGACGACGTTTTGGTCATTTGTTTGATGATTAGGCCTCCAAGTCATGATTATCTGAAGAGAATTATCGTGAAACCGATTGTGTTTCCCAGCTATACGACTGTTACGGGGAGAATTTTAGATGGTTTATTGAAGTTTTGAGATTTTATTTGAGTGCCATGGAGGGCTCATTCGAGGTGTTTTATTCACCTAAGTTCTGGGTGCATTTTCCTCGGATGATTCTGGGGGAACCAATGGTGATGACTTATCATCTGTACACGCCACTTCCTCATATGCGCATGTTTTGCTGGTTTTCCATACCGCATGATTATTTTCTCAGAAAGTGGTCATTTGGTGGCTCTAGACTATGAGATCGGCCTACGCTTCCGGGAGTTTGGGAATGTTTATTCTACTCCCCATTTTGATGGTTTCATGGCACTACTGAACGTTTCTTCTGGACATTAGTGATTTGGAAGAGTCGTTAGACGAAGAGGAAGATTGACTAAAGATATGTAGGGTTGGATAGTTATTGCATGCTTTGTTATTTTTTTTTCCCGCATATTTAGATGTATGGGTGTAAGGCCTTTTATTTTGCAAGTGAAATGGAAATGATTTTATCAACAGTTCAAAGGTGTTACTTTCTCAAATTTGTGTCTTTCCAGGTTTTAGCTATTTTCTTTCTTTCGCTGTCTTCTAAAACATATGGCCCATTCCCATGAACTTCAATAACTTTATACAGTCCTTCCCAAAACGTATCTAACTTCCGTGAACGCTCCTGTCTGCTGTCTTGGTTTTCCTTAAAACAAAATATCCCATTTTGATTCCCAAGGGTCGAACCTTGGAGTTGTAGTGCCGTGCTGCTGCCCTTTTCTTGTAACACTACCTTCCTCAACAATCGGTCGGTAAGTCATTGATGGTTCTCCATGTATAGTCCAATTATGATAATTAGGTAAGAATCTTGATTTATAAAGATGAAACTTCACATCATCTTCTTTAAGATACTTTAAGTTCTTGCACTTTGGACACGGACGCCGTAACTCGTTAGCTATACCAAGACCGTAATTAAGACACTAATTCACAAACCGCTTCACACCTACTTGAAACTCACTACTAATCCCTATAACTCCAGGCACAGTTCTATACATCCAACTACGATCCTCTTCTATAACCTCACAGAACAAAACATACTCATTTAAAGTTAGAATTCATTACTAACTAAGCCTTACATTAAAAGTGTTTATATGTGATTTATGAAATATTTAGAGTGTGAGAGTTTGTCCTTTAAGAGTTTAAAGACATGTAATCATTTGAGTATTATGTTGACTTTTAAAAGAAGATGTCTCTTTCGATACATTGGAAATTAAGAAATTTTGTTTATTTTAAGGTCTTAAATTTATTTTTTGACAAGTAACCCTTAAACTTCCCTTAACTTTAAAAAATTGATAGAAATAAATATATAATTCCTAAAATACCTTTCAAACTTTCGTGCTTGTAAACTTTTGTAAATATTTCAAACACTTATTTCAAACAATCGTTGAAGAGACTGCTCTACCTATACTGTACTGCTAAAAGTATTAGTTTTTTTTTTATAAGTTTAGGAAAATTTCGGCAGAGTTTCCCCTTTAATATGGATGTTTTCCAGGCACAAAAGCCACATAAATAGGTAACAAACACAAATTCATAATATGAAAGACTCAGGGCTCCCCGGTAAAGCAATATGTAAAGTCAAAAGTTTAAGTATCAATAATCATTATTATAATTTCAAAAATCATTATATTAAGATAAAATAGTCATTTTAAAAACTAAACTTTAAGGATTAAATATGCCGCAACATAGAGATTAAGAGTTTAAGAGTTTTACTTCTATTGAAGGTGCGAAACTGCACTAAGTCTTCAAAATTTGCCTGAAACAAGCATACAAAATCATTATTAAAAGATGGCTTTTCAATGTTAATCCATACACCTAGAAAATAATAAACACCAAGAGGTAAACTTGATTTTTAACATCTAAGGGGTGCGAATAACTGTAGCTAGATCTGCTAAAAGGTCCGAATAAAAATTAAAGTGAAACAGAAAAAGTATCCAAATTAAAAACTTTTCTATTAACTAGAAAGCTCCAATTGATTGTCCAAGCTTGGAAGAGTTAGGTACTCCACCTCAACTAAAAAGTTGGGAGGTTGTGTTATAAACCTACTTAGTTTAAGAAAGTTTATGCTCTTTCTCTTTTAACTTTTATAATTTTAGTTTTTAAATTGAACTATACATATTGAATTTCTCTTTTAACTTTTATAATTTTAGTTTCTAAATTAACTGATAGGTATTGAAATATAGATGATGATAATATTATTCCCCAATATTGTTCTTATTGTATTTTTTCTAAGAAAAAAAAGAAGGAAACTCCCAAGGATGGCATACTACAAATTACATGACATGTCCTGGTTTGGTTTAAAGATTTTAGTGTCGAAAACGAAAAACGAAGAAAAGAAAAATAGAATTTCTCGAAAACTAAAAGGCATGCTAAAATTCATGCCTTGTTTGGTTATTGAAGAAAATCTTAAGTAAATTAAATTAAATTTCTAAAATAAGAAAGAAGATATATAAAAAGATTTTATTAGCACAATAAAAGAATATTATTAAAAAACTATCAACATTAATTTTTTAGAAACATAATATTACAAGAATTAAACTTATTCCTTATTTTAGAAATAACTCTTAACGTTTTCGATTTTATCAATTTTTAAAATCATTTTATTTTTTTTGTTACTCTTTGTTTCTGTTTGAAATTTCAATTTTCATATGTATTCAAAACTAAATGTATTATAACTTAATTAAAAAACATATTTATACCTCTTTCAATAAAAGTTTTTTCCAAAATCAAAATAGACCAAAAATACTATTTTCATTTTCTCGATTAGGTTCTATTTGAAAAATTCAAAACTGAAAATGACATGAAATACCCGATAAATCAATTCGGAGAAAAACCTATTAAAATTCTCCGAATGTAATCTCAACTCAGTGCCCAAATTCCAAAAATTTTGTGATCAAGTAATAAAAATTTACTTTTCAGAAAACGAGTAATTTAATTCAATATCTTCATCTATTGCCTTAGCCTTGTATAATAGCAATAAATTTTCATTTGCTGAAACATCAAAACAATATTTTGCCAATTGTAATACTAACTCCCCATTTATCTTGCAATATCATAAACCTTCATGAATGAAAATTTTACTTCATTTTTAGACTATCTAGAAGTCAGTTTTTTTTTTCTTTCAATTCCACAATTTTCTTATTACTGAACTAAACTAAATTAAATGATTTTTTCTTTTTTCAAGTTTCAATAAAATAAAATGCACATTTAGTCTTATAACTTAAGATTTTTTTAATATACATAAAAGTAAAAAAAAAATCATATTGTTAAAGAAATCATGAAAAACTAATCCCTAATTCAATTAAAAAAATGCAAATTACCTGAGTGGCGTGGGGTGATGGCAAGTAGTGGTGGTAGACAGAGACCCTTCTTTGCCGGAGGAACAGAGAAGTTGCAAAATGGGAGAAGAGAGATATTTCAAGGAATAAATGGGAGGGAGAGAAAGAAATACCTGGTGGTCTACGATGGCGGCGACATATCTTGGAATGGCGGCAAAATTTGGTGGCTGAGAGTGAGTGAAAGTGTGAGAGAAAAGAAGGACAAGAAAAGAACAAAGGTAGAGAGAGAGAGAGAGAGAGAGAGAGAGAGAGAGAGAGAGAGAGAGAGAGAGAGAGAGAGTAGAACCCACTGGTGGTCGACGATGGTGGCAGCGTCTCTTGTCAAGGGTGGGGTTCGCGGTTGGGGGAAAAATCGGTGAGGGAATGGTTTTGAGAGGATTGAATGAGAATGTAAGGGGAAAGGGCTCTAGTAACCCAATAATCGGTCGGTAACTCTATAATTATTTTTTTAAAAATAAAAACTAAGTTACCGACCAATGTACGACCGAATATGTTGGTCAGTAACTGACAATGACCGATTACAAACCGAAATTCTGCCGCTAAATTAAATTCGATTGGTAAATAAAAAAATTCAGTTGGTATTTTTGTCATAGTTGCCGACAGAATCTTTTCAGTTATTAATCGGTCGATAACTTTAGAAGTTACGGACTGACAATGGCTCGGTCGGTAAATACGGTCGATAAATAACTATTTTCTTGCAGTGTACCGTGTCTCGGCACCCACCAGTACATGACTCATATAATAAACTGATGATATTTTCTCATTACACAAAGAGTAGATTACAATGCTAATAATAGCTTATGTCATAGCTAAGACATGAACAGAGTTTCCCCCTCTACTGGGTGGCTAGTAAAGGGGCTTGGCTAAGATCTGCTTTCAGCTTGTCGAAAGCCTTTTAGCAGTTAGGAGTCCATTTGAAAGTAGTATTTCCTTTTAAGAGCTGGTAAACGGGCAAGCTTTTTTTCCTAAATATGCCATAAACTCGGATAGATTTTGCATATCTTCGTGTTTTTCGAAATTGGCATTTGCTGGATAGCCTTGATTTTGGTAGGATCGGCCTCTATTCCATGCTTTGAGATAATGAACCCTAAATATTTCCCGATGGAACTCCAAATAAGCATTTTTTGGGGTTTAGCCGCATCTCTACTCTCCTTACTCTCTCGAATGTTTTGTGCATGTCATTTGGGGGACCACTCATCTTTTTGACTTGATAATGAGATCATCAATGTAAACTTCCATGTTTCTATTAATTTGGGCTCCAAAGATATCGTAAACCATTTGTTGGAATTCTGCCCCTGCGTTCTTTAGCCTAAAAAGCATTTAGTGTAGCAAAAGATGCCATCATCAGTGACGAAAGTCATTTTTTCCATACCTTTGATGGCAATGGGGATCTGGTGATATCCCTTCTAGGTGTTAAGGAAGCAAAGAACTTCGTCTCCTGCCACCGCATCAACAACTTGGTCAGTTTTTGGGAAAGAAAAGGATTTTTTGGAGATGGTTTTGTTTAAGTTAGTATAATCAATTCACATTTGCTATTCACTGTTATGCTTAGGAACCACAACGGGGTTTGCCAACCGCACTGGGTAGTCGATGCGTTTGATGATACCTGCAGCCGATAATTCTTGTATATTTTTCTTTACAATATGTTTTCGTTGCCGGGCGAAGGTCCTTTTCTTCTAGATTACATGTGGAATTTCAGTCGGGATACCCAATTGGTGTTTCGTGATATCACGGGAAATGGTTCCCAGATTATTTGGAGTCCAAGAAAAGATGTCTTGATATTCAAAGAGAACGTCTTGGATTCTTCGGAGATGTTTGCCGATCTTGATTTGCCTTTCTGGATGGGAATTACTGATGCTAGGTAACTCGAATTCCCCCCGTAGTTGGAAATCCCTTGACGACTCCGTCTCGTTATTGAGTTTGTCCTCAATGGCTGAATGTTCTGCCTCCATTTTCGAGGCCATGAAGCACTCGAGACCTATGTGTCTGTCACCTGTGATGGTGTGGATTCTATTCCCGATTCATATTTCTACCGCAGCTAGATATGTGGAAAAATGGAGGCTTTGAGTTTATTTAGGGTTGGGTGCCGCATGATTCCCTTGTAGGATGAAGGGGTATCAACAATTAAAAAGTCCAAATTCCAGACAGTGTTATCGATGATCACAGGTAATATGATGCTTCCAATAGAACTGATGATTCGTCCTTTAAAACCAATTAAAGGGGTTTCTCGTGGTTCGATTTGTGCTTGCGAGATACCATTCGATTGAAGGCCACCTTGAAGAGAACATTTGCCGTATTGCCTGTGTCGACAAGGATTCTTCGAACGGTACAATTGTTGTTGTCAAGAGTAACAACTAAAGGATCATCATCCTCCTCTTTTCTCCTACACTTTCAGGTTCCTGCATCATCTTTGGTGCTGATAATGTTGATTACCTTTTGTTCATCAATGTTTCTGCACTATGTTTGGTTGTCCTTTGGATTGCAGTATTCTTTGCCACTTTTCTTTCTATTATCTTGTTGATGTCCCGCTCTCTTTGCAGTGAAATCTTTTAATAACCCTTGGTGGATGGCATGTTCGATTTCCTTTCGTAGCTCATTACATTGTTCTATGTCATGGCCGTGATCCTGGTGGAAGTCACAGCATTTTGTGGAGCTTCTTCTCTCAAGGGGAGAGGTCATTTTTGTTGGGGCCTTTGAGGATCCCAAGTGACTCAGCAAGTTGTAGGATTTCTATACGAGATTTCTTGATTGGTGTGAATGTGTCCTGCCTATCAAATGGGGTACATGGCCAACCCCGTCATGAATCCAGATATATGGATAAGATAACCGTTCCCTTATAGGTTGTCAGGTATGATCTTGAGGGTGACATAGTTTCTTACCCTTCCCATAGGTTGTGATGGATTTTATTTCTGTTTACTTTGTACACTGATTTCTCCCTTTATAAATTAATGTACTGATATAGTTGATTTTTAATAAATAAACACCTTAAATTTTAATTATTAGCCCTTAAATATATTTTATATTTAATTTAATTTTTTTTGATAGAAAAAAGGAAGAAGCCCACAAGCAAGTCACGGCCGGACCACGCAAAAATTGAAAAAAAAAAGAAAACAAGCAGCCGAGAAAGACAATGACGTTTGGGCCGAAAAGAAAAAAGAGAGAAAAGAAAGACATGGCCCACGAGAAGCGGGCTGCCGAAACCAAAGAGGAAAAAGGAAAAGAGAAGCAGGCTGCCGAGAAAAAAAATAATTGAAAAAAAAACGAGAAACTGAAGTAAAATAGAAAAAGGAGAAGCAGTTACAATCGAAAGAGAATAGGAGTTGCTTGCACAGCAGCTTTAAAAGGCAGACGTAACACAGCAGCTGGAAAGGAGGAAAAATGAAAAAAAAAAAGAGAGAGAATCGAGAGAGCTGCAAAGAACGTTGCAGCAGAAATTGAAGCCAGCAGTTGAAGCAGGCAGCTGTGTGGCAAGTTTTGAACAGAAGCAGCAATTCTCCAGCAGCAGATGGCAGAAATCTGAAGTAGGTTTCGGCAGCCGCAAAACAGAAACAGCAGCTGAAGCAGAAAATTCCAAAAGCAGCTGAAGCAGAAATTAGGGAGAAACAAGCTGAAATTGAAGTAGAAAAAACGCCGTAGCTGTGCAGAATTTCAGCTTCAGTTGAAAGGAAAAAGCCATGATCTACTCCAACAAATCGATTCCTTCTTTTTCTTTTGCAATGAACTAACTTTTTTATTAGAATCTTGATGAAACTCTAGCTATGTGACTTTGGTTTATTTTATTTTGGGAGATTTATTATTTTATTTATGTGATTGCATATCTTTAGAATTTTCTTCGTGTGATGCAATTAATTCTTTGTGATTGTTCTTGTAGAATAATTATTTGGGTTAATTGATATTTTTATGCACGCTTGATTCTTGTCGTATGAGAGATATGCAATTTTTGCAAGTATATTGTGGGCTTTAGAATTGAATAATTCATACTAATTTTAGATGATTTATGTCATAGAATTGAATAGGTCATGTTAATGGTTATATGAATTATGTCATGCATTTAGACACAATATATTTTTTTAGTAAATCGAAGCTTGGAGCCTAGATCACCACATAAAAGTTTAATCTTTTCTTCTAAATAGAATTAAAATAATTATTATATAGGTTAACGGTAGATTCAAGGTTCTGAATCTTCTCTTTGGTTAAGCTCCTGTTATATTTTAATTTAGTTATTTTATTCATTAATTTTAATTAAATTTAGGTATAATTTTCTTAGATAATAAAATTTCAATCTTCTTTTTATAAACTTAATTTCGGTAGATAGAAATTTAAGTAGTTAAGCCTTTCTCTGTGGTTCGATACCCAGATACTTCCGTATTACACTGATATTGTACATTTGCAAGTATTGGGTTAAAGCTTAGATAGAAAAATCCCGATCAAGTTTTTGGCGCCGTTGCTAGGGAAAGGTTAAATTAATTGCTTGTGTTATTGTCTCCTAAATTTGTTAATTTTTATTTTATTTCTTTTAGTTTTTATTTGTTCTTGAGAAATTTTTTTTTAGTTGTCTTCAACCTTTTATTATTATTATTATTATTATTATTATTATTATTATTATTATTATTATTATTATTTTTATATCATTCTTTGGTAGTTTATTCTTCATTATTATTTGTAGTAATTTATTTCTCTTTTTTTGAAAATTTGTTTATTAATGCATGGTCGTCGTTCGCTCTCTATTGATTTAAAAGAATTTGACCTTGAGATAGAGCGTACACTTAAGGCATTTAGAGCACAAAGAGAAATCACTAACACTTGACATTAAATTGGCTAAACTTCCACGAGCATTAAGGGAGTATTTTACTACCAACACTTATAACTCACCAATAGGTAATAGAATACCTAAAATTGATGCTAATCACTTTAAAATCAAATCTTTTACTATTCAAATGTTACCATCTTTTTATGGGCTTGATTCTAAAAATCTTTATAAGCATATTGATGAGTTTTTAGAAATTTGCTCTACTTTTAAACTGCCTAATGTAAGTGATGATGCTATTAGATTACACCTTTTTCCTTTTTCTTTGAAGTATAAGGCTAAACATTGGTTGCACACACGTGAGAGAATAGGTACTTGGGCTGAGATGTCTAGGGAATTTCTGAAAAAATATTTTCCTATGAATAAACTTACAAGGTTAAGGAGAGAAATCACACCTTTTTCCCAACAAAATAGTGAACAATTTCATGAGAGTTGGGAGAGATTTAAAGAATTTCTTCGTAGTTGCCTTCACCATGAAGTTCCTAAATGGCAGCAAATCCAAAGTTTTTATTTAGGATTAGATGAAAGAAATCGCCAAATGGTTGATTCCTCTTGTAGTGGTACCTTTCTTCATAAAACAGCAGATGTGGTGCGAGATTTATTTGAAAATTTGAGTGATAATTCACAACAACGCGCCACCTCTCACGTGTAGGCGCATCTAGGCAAATAGGAAATAGAGGAATGTATGAAGTTTCTCAAAATGTTGATCATTTTGTGAAAGTTGATGCCTTATCTAAAAAGTTTGATCAATTGTTAGCTTTAAATACATTGCCTACTAATTCTCCTAATGTTCAAAGTGTTTGTGCAATTTGCTCTTGTCTTTCTCATGTTATCTATGACTGTCCTAGTGCTTCACTCTTTCCAGAATTTGTGCAGGAACAAGTCAATGCAGCTCAAGGATTTCACAGGCAAAACAACCCATACTCAAACATGTACAATCTAGGATGGAGAAATCATCCTAATTTCTCCTGGAGGCAACAAGGAGGGAAAGGTCAATTAGGCCAGCAACAATATCAGTAGAACAAACAATTTGGTATGACTGCTCCCCTTGGTTTTCAATCTCAAAGGTATTGTACCTCCTCACCCTCCTCAAAGTGGAAATTCTATTTTTGAAGAAAAAGTATTATCTGCTTTGAAAAGTTTGGAAGTGAAGACACAAATTCTAGTCTCAGAACTTAATCTATTGCTAAGTTAGAAACTCAAATAGGCAAACTAGCTAATGCAATAAGTAGAAGAGATGAGGGTAAGCTTCCTAGTCATCCAATAGAGAACCCTAGAACTAATTATCATGAGCAAGCTAAAACTGTCATTACACTTAGGAAGGAAAAGTTGGTAGATAATAAAGTAGGAGAACCTATTAAAGATAGTGATTTAAATGAAAACAAAACTGAGGGGATTGATATGGAGACTAAAATTGAAAAGAATGTAGAAAAAGAACTAATTTCTTCCTCTAATTCTAAAAATCTAGAATCTCCTCCCAAGACTTCGTACAAGCCAAAGGTTCCCTTTCCTCAAGCTTTGTTGCCACCTCTACATCTTAGAAAGGACAATAAAATGGAAGACATATTAGAAACTTTCAAAGAAGTTAAAATCAACCTTCAACTTTTAGATGCTATTAAGCAAGTCCCGGCCTATGTACAATTTCTTAAAGACATGCGCACTTTCAAAAGAAAATCTAAAAGTAATGTTTCTAAGAAAATCTTCTTAACTAAATAGGTGAGCTCCATTTTGCAACATAACACTCCACCTAAATATAAAAATCCTGGTGTTCCTACTATTTCTTGTCTTATTGGTGATCATAAAATAGATATGGCACTCTTAGATTTAGGTTCTAGTGTTAACTTGATTCCTTACACTGTTTATGAAGAATCGGGATTAGGAGAATTGCAACCAACTGATATGACTTTGCAATTAGTTGATAGGTCTATCAAGGTACCTAGGGGGAGGATAGATGATGTTCTTGTTCAAATTGATAAAGGCGTCTTCCCTGTAGACCTTGTAGTCCTAGATATTGAACCTGGTAGATCTTCCAAAAATCATATTCCTGTAATTCTAGGTCATCCTTTCTTAGCTACTGCAAATACTACTATTAATTGTAGAACTGGGGTAATGGATGTCTCTGTGATGAATATGAGGATTCTATTGAATATTTTTAAAGCCTCTTCACAGCCATTTATGGAAGATGATTATGATTGTTATTTGGAAAATATGATTGATGAATTAACTAAAGTGACTCCACCTTTAATGTGTTCTAAAGATTTTGCTTCTATTGAGAATGAGAATACTATGTTCATGGATGATATAAATTCTAATTTTACTTGTATTACACCACTAGAAAATTCTTCGTGGGTTGGAAATCATGAGCCTTTGCCGGTGCTTGCAAAATCCCCTGCTGTACCTCTCTTGTGTGCCCACCCCAGCTTGAATTAAAAACCATTCCTTCTAAACTTAAATATGTTTTCTTCTTAGGTGAAATAAAACTTTGCCTATGGTAATTTCATCCGAGTTAAAATCTGACCAAGAAAGGGATTTAATTAAAGTCCTTTCTAATCATAAGGGGGTTATAGGGTGGTGTCCATAGCTGATTTAAAGGGAATAGATCCATCTGTATGCATGCATAGAATACATCTAACAGAGAATGTGTAACCTTCTAGGGAATTGCAAAGAAGGCTAAACCCTAACATGAAAGAAATAGTAAAAAAAGGAGGTAGTTAAACTCTTAGATTTTGGTATCTGTTATCCTATCTCTGATAGTCCATGGGTTAGTCCTATATAAGTTGTACCAAAGAAGGCAGGAGTGTCTGTAATTGAGAATAAGGAAGGAGAGTTAGTTCCTACTAGAGAATTTACTGGGTGGAGAATGTGTGTGGACTACAGAAAACTAAATGCTGCAACTAGAAAAGACCACTTCCCTCTACCTTTTGCTGATCAAATTCTTGAAAAATTAGCTGGTCAAAGTTTTTGTTGTTTTCTAGATGGTTACTCAGGATACTACCAAATTCCAGTGTACCCCGAAGACCAAGAGAAAACTACTTTTACATGCCCTTTTGGTACTTTTGCTTTTCGTAGAATGCCTTTTGGATTATGTAATGAGCCTGCTAATTTTGAAATATGTATGCTTGCTATCTTTTCTGATATGGTTGATAAGTTTCTTGAGGTTTTCATGGATGATTTTTCTGTTTTTGGATCTACTTTTGAAGATTGCCTTAATAACTTGTCTGCTGTTTTAGAAAGATGTGAAGAAGCTAATTTAGTCTTAAGTTGGGAAAAGAGTTATTTCATGGTTACAAAAGGAATAGTTTTGGGACATAAAGTGTCTAAAGAATGAATTGAAGTAGATAAAGCTAAAATTGATTTAATTTCTAATGTTCCTCCACCTAAATCTATCAAGCAAATTAGATCATTTTTGGGCCACGCAGGATTTAATAGAAGATTTATAAAAGACTTTAGCATGATTGCTAGACCTTTAACTAATCTCTTGAGCAAAGATGTTGCATTCAATTTTGATGAATCTTGCATGAAAGCTTTTCAAAGACTTCGTTCTCTTCTTATATCTTCACCTATAGTTCAGGCTCCTAATTTTTCTTTGCCCTTTGAAATCATGTGTGATGCTTCTGATTTTGCTGTGGGAGCTATTTTGGGGCAAAAGATTGACAGGAAACCTCATGTCATTTACTATGCTAGTAGAACTTTTATTGATGCTCAAAGAAATTATACAACAACTGAGTTATTGGCTGTAGTTTTTGCACTTGAAAATTTTCATTCTTATCTGTTACATTCCAAAGTGATTATTTATTCTGATCATTCTGCTTTAAAATACTTATTGTCTAAGAAAGAGACTAAACCAAGATTGATTAGATGTATATTACTTTCGCAAGAATTTGATATTGAAATCAGAGATAAGAAAGGTTCTGAAAATTTAGTAGCTGATCATTTATCTAGACTGTGGGATAGTAATCATGATGAATCTGTTTCTTTGAAAGATACTTTTCCTGATGAGTAGTTATTTTCTTTATCACATTCTCTTGTCCCTTGGTTTGCACCTATTGTTAATTATCTCTCTGCAGATTCCAACACATTAGAATAAACAAGATAGGGATAAATTCTTTTCAATGGTTAAATATTATTATTGGGATGATCCCTACCTGTTTAAGCATTGTCCTGATCAAGTAATTCGTAGATGCATACCTGAATGTGAGTTTCATAGTATTTTAACTTTTTGTCATTCATATGCATATGGTGGACATTTTGGAGGTCGTAAAACTGCTGCCAAAGTTCTTCAAAGTAGTTTTTATTGGCCTAGTTTATTCAAAGATGCTCATAATTTTTACTTGGTATGTGAAAGGTGTCAACGTACTGGTTCTATTTCTAAACATAATATGATGTCTTTACAACCTATTTTAATTGTTGAGATTTTTGAGGTTTGGGGAATTGATTTTATGGGTCCTTTTCCATCTTCTTTTGGTTATCATTACATTTTGGTAGCAGTGGATTATGTGTCTAAATGATTGGAAGCTATAGCTACAAGAACAAATGATCATAAAGGAGCTGTTCAATTTGTTAAAAATCATATTTTCTGTAGATTTGGTACTCCTAGAGCTATTATTAGTGATGGAGAAAGTCATTTTTGTAACCGTTCTTTTGAAGCACTTCTTAGAAAGTATTCTATAACTCATAAAGTGGCTACCATTTATCACCCCCAAAATAAGTGATCAAGTAGAAGTATCTAATAGAGAGATTAATCTATTCTTAAGAAAACTGTTAGACCTAATAGAAAGGATTGGTCTCAAAGATTGAATGATGCACTTTGGGCTTATCGCACAGCTTATAAGACTCCTATAGGAATGTCCCCTTTTAGACTCCTTTTTGTGAAATCTTGTCACTTGCCAGTAGAATTAGAACATAGAGCTTATTGGGATATAAAAGCTCTTAATTTTGATTTGAAGCAAGCTGGTTCTAATAGGAAATTACAATTAAATGAACTTGATGAATTACGAAATAAGGCATATGAGAATGCTAAAATTTATAAAGTTAAAACTAAAGCCTTTCATGATAAGATAATTTCCCGAAAATCATTTGAACCTAACAAAAAAGTTTGGCTTTTTAATTCTAAATTACGCCTTTTTTCTGGTAAGTTGAGATCTCGTTGGGATAGACCTTTTATTGTCAAACAAGTTTTTCCCTCGGGTGCTATTCAGATTGAAGATCTTAAAAACAACCGAACCTTGATTGTTAACGGACAACGGTTGAAGCCTGCTATTACCAATGACATGGAAGAAGGTAAAATTGAATCTACTATGTTAGTAGATCCTACATATCACGACTAGTTGGTGATAGAGTCTGGCCGAAGACTTTAAATTTAGTGCTTTTGGGAGACAACCCAAATTTTATTTTATGTATTTATTTATATTTTATTTTATTTTTATTTCACTTGATTGGTAGAAAGGTATGAAGTGTTTGTTTTATGGGATAATCAAACAACTTATCATTACCATGGAGATTACAGAGATTGTTTACCACTTTTGCAGACATGCATTAATATTGCCTTTTCTACCAGGTTGTATTGTTCTTTTATTTGTCTCTTCTCTACTTTTGGTATTCTTTTATCACATTGTGGACAATGTGTGGTCTAGGTGTGGGGGAGAAGATGCTTTTATTCTGATGTCTATTATTTTTTTTTTCATATTTCTCGTCTTTCTTGTTCAATATTTTTAATTTATTTATTTTTCTACATTATGTGGAAAAAAAAAACCAAAAATACGAGTTCACATGAAGATGATTCATTTTGAGTTCCTTTAAAAATGTCTTGAATAAGTTGAAAAAAGTACTTATTTTCTTATTCTTTTAATTAGAGTGACGGACTTATGTTCTATATCTGTTATAACTCTTGCATGACTTACACTTGAGCACATGGTTTATTGTTAGTGTTAAATAAATCCTTTACATTATTTTGGAGCTGCATAAAGTTGATGAATCTCTTCCGTACATTCTAGAACTTACTTGAGTACCTCTTGAGGCGAAATAGAAATGTTTTCCTGATTTGACTCAGAGACGACGGTCATAGGCCTTATTTGAATCGTTTGTGCCTTTCAAGCTTACCAACTCATGATTTTTACCTTAGTACCCTTTTGAGCCTTAAATATTATTTTCTTTCATTAAGCTACTTAAATATTCACCCTTAATCTTGTAGAGAGGTTAATGCAAACTTCTAACTTGTGCTTTAATGATGGGTTGTTGTTTTTGTATTATGGAAAGAGGATATGTTATTTTGAAAAAAAGGGAGAAGAAAAAGAAAAAAAAATATGACTTGTTGTGCTTAAAAAAAAATGTATTGAGCTTAAAAAAAGAGAGAAAAGTTGATACATGATTGTTACATGTCATAAGGTGCAAAGGAAAAAAAATTCAAGAGGCCCGAATTTATGAATGTAAGAAAAAGAATGGCCTTAAATGATGGAGTTTTGAGAAAAAGAAGATGGTAGTTGATGAATGTATTAATTGAAAAAAAAAAAGAAGCTAAAACAAAGTTAGAAAGTTTGTCGAAATGTTAAAGTATCCATATTCTTTGTAAGCTCTCTTTTTTTTTTTTTTTTTCTTTATTTTGAATTCCTTACCTTCGCTTGATAACCAATGCCCTAACCTTACATTACAAGCTTTAAAGTCCTACCTGATCTGAGTTGAGTTGAGAATCCTTGATTAGTGGAGAGAAGGCATGACGAGTGAGCCTATAGAATGATCTGTTATTGAGATTTGCTATCCATATGTAATTTGGAAACTTTGTTTAGTATTTATTTCATATTCTCTTATAACCACGATCACACCTTACACAAGTCTTATATTAGTTATGGAAGATAATTGAATGTTTGTTTGTTAACTTGAGTTTGAAAATAAGAGGAAGACTACCTGTATTTGAATGATTCTATATCTCTGCTAAAGTTTATTGTTTATTTGACTTTGTGGGTATGTCGTCTGCAAACCCTCACGAGACTATACTCGTCTACTAGGGGTAACTTAGGGGTTTAAAGGGCTTGTTGCACTTATTAAGTGCAATCGTGAGTCCTACAAAAGTGCTAGTTAGTTTTTTTTTTTTTTTTTGTTCTTTTATTTTTGCTTGGAACTAGCAAAACTTAGGTACGAGAGAGTTGATTTTTAATATTAATAAACACTTTAAGTTTTAATTATTAGCTCTTAAAAATATTTTATATTTAATTTATTTTTTTTTGTGATAAAAAAAAAAAAAAGGAAGAAACCCACAAGCAAGTCACGGCTGGCCCTCGAAGAAATTGAAAAAAGAAAAAAAGAAAACAAGCGGCCAAGAAAGACAATGAGGTTTAGGCGGAAAAGAAAAAAGAGAGAAAAGAAAGACGTGGCCCACGGGAAGCGGGTTGCCGAAACCAAAGAGTAAAAAGGAAAAGAGAAGCAGGCTGCCGAGAAAAAAAAAAGAGAAATTGAAGTAAAATAGAAAAAGGAGAAGCAGTTACAATCAAAAGAGGATAGGAGTTGCTTGCACATCAACTTTAGAAGGCAGCCGCAACACAGCAGCTGGAAAGGAGGAAAAACGAAAAAAAAAAGAGAGAATCGAGAGAGCTGCGAAGAACGTTGCAGCAGAAATTGAAGCCAGCAGCTGAAGCAGGCAGCTGTGTGGCAAGCTGTGAACAGAAGTAGCAATTCTCCAGCAGTAGCGGCAGAAATCTGAAGCAGGTTTCGACAGCCGCCAAACAGAAACAGCAGCTGAAGAAGGCGTAGAAACTGCAGCAGCTGAAGCAGAAAATTCCAAAAGCAGCTGAAGCAGAAATTAGGCAGAAACAAGCTGAAATTGAAGCAGAAAAAAAGCAGCAGCTGTGCAGAATTTCAGCTTCAGTTGAAAGGAAAAAGCCATGATCTACTCCAATAAATCGGTTCCTCATTTTTCTTTTGCCATAAACTAACTTTCTTATTAGAATCTTGATAAAACCCTAGCCATGTGACTTTAGTTTATTTTATTTTGAGAGATTTATTATTTTATTTATGTGATTGCATATCTTTATAATTTTTTTGGTGTGATGCAATTAATTCTTTGTGATTGTTCTTGTAAAATAATTATTTGGGTTAATTGATATTTTTATCCACGCTTATTCTTGTAGTCTTGTGTATGAGATATGTAATTTTTGCAAGTATATTGTGAGTTTTAGAATTGAATAGTTCATACTAATATTAGATGATTTATGTCATAGAATTGAATAGGTCATGTTAATGGTTATATGGATTATGTCATGCATTTAGACACAATATATTTTTTTTAGTAAATCGAAGTTTGGAGCCTAGATCACCACATAAAAGTTTAATCTTTTCTCCTAAATAGAATTAAAATCATTATTATATAGGTTAGCGGTAGATTCAAGGTTCTAAATCTTCTCTTTGGTTAAGCTCCTGTTATATTTTAATTTAGTTATTTTATTCATTAGTTTTAATTAAATTTAGGTATAATTTTCTTAGATAATAAAATTTCAATCTTCTTTTTATAAACTTAATTTCGGTAGATAGTAATTTAAGTAGTTAAGCCTTTCTCTGTGGTTCGATACCCTGATACTTCCGTATTATACTGATCTTGTACATTTGCAAGTATTGGGTTAAAGCTTAGTTAGAAAAATCCCGATCATGTACTGCGTCCAATAAGTGATCCATAGTAAGTAGTGTCTTCGTAGCTAGTGCTTTGGTGAGAGACAAAGATTGTAGGCCGTCTTTATATGCTTGAATGCGTTCGCGATTGCTGAGATTGGGCACTTTCATAGCTTCTTTATTAAATCATTCTGTGCATGCTCAGACTGATTCAAACTTTTATTGCCGAACAGTAAGTCGGTGATCGGAGGCCAGAATGATTTCCATTTGTCCTGCAAAATGGTGACAGAAATTTTGACCGAGGTCTTGAAATCTCAAGATGGAGCGTGCGGGTAGAGACGCTAGCCAACAAAGAGCTACATCTTGGGGGAGCTTGGGAATAAACGACACAGCTCGTCGTCAAAAGCATTGTGAATTATCATTAGCGCAAGGAAGTGTTGGAGATGCTTATCAGGGTTAATGTTTTCATTGTATTGGTCAAAACGGAGAGTGTTAAATCTGTATGATATTGTTGTTTTCTGGTAGGTCTCAGAAAAGGCTACAGGCTATGTAGTTTCAATTGCTTCCTCGTGAGCCCGATAGGGCGCGGATGTCATTCATGATATTTTGTTCTCGGGTTTGAATGGTTGTGAGAGTGGTCAGCTCGCGGGGTCAGAGGTTCCACCTCATTTTGTTTGTGAGTTCCCTAACCCCAATATCGACATGAGGAAGGACCTCTGTTGGAGTGTGAATGGAACGTCAAGTGTGTTACTTCCCGTGTGAGTGGTGACCGGGAAGGGGAGGAGGGAGGGAGGGAGGGGGGGAGGGGGAGGGATCTAAATCAAGCTGATTTGTAGGGGTTAAGGGTATTGATGTCTGTGTTATCGTCAATGAATTGAATTTTTTGGGAGCCTCGAAAGACCAAATTAGTCATATACAGTAGGGGCCAATTGATGAATCTTTAGCTACCAAGTGCTCTAAACCTTGCAAGATAAGGGGCAGTTAAAGACTGATGGGACTGACTCCCCAAAGGCACACCGATGCCTAAGTCAGTAAGGATCCCAAGAGGGTTGTGGATAGAGGAGTAAAGAGTATTTATTATCTAGAATTCATATTAGTCATTAATGAATATAAAAAGGACCTTTTTATAGGCGTTTGACTGGGTTTTAGCTCCTTGTGTTGTGAATTGGGCCGAGTTAGAGACCCAAAATTACTTGTCCCTATTTTGTAGTTGGATTGGACCTTTGAGTCATTCTAAACGATGGAGTTGTGTCCTATCATCGATCAAAGGAATTCTTACATTTTTTCAATTTCTCTCCTCATATGTGTTCGTACTAAAGACCTAAACAGTTATAAATAGTTGACGATAAAGCTATAAATAGAATGATGATGAAATGCTTTAGTAATCATGAATTATTAAAAATTTTGAATTATAACTCACGTGGAATTAATATAATTTTAGTTTTTTTGGAAATATAATTTTATTTGTTCATGGATATACTTATGAGTTCTATAGTTTATAAATGACGAAATAATATATCTATAAACAAATAAAATTTTGTGGAGATATAACTTTATTTTTTATGAATATATTATTTCGTCAGTTATAAACTATAGAACTCATGATATGAACATATGTCAAAAAAAGATAAAGATTAATTATATAAATATCTTAAAATTAGTATGACAAGGTGATAGCTTAATTAATTAGAAGTATTTCTTATTATACGATTGATTATGAGTTTGATTCATACTTCCCCTTCCCTCCGCTAACGTATAAAAAAAATTCTAATCAGGGACAAATAAAGTGAAGAGTAGACCTTCCTTTGAAGGATTGAAAATCTATTTCAGTCTAGAAACTGTAACTTTAATTTTGCTTCCATTTCTCCCTTATCTATTTCTCCAATCATTCATAGAGTAATAAATTAATATTCACCAGCTAATTGTTTAAAAAAATGACCAGCTAATTAATTTTTAAAACCCAGAAAACTTTTAGATGTCAATTTCCAGTGGAATTCGTCTAATATTTTAATACATATATCACTTTTCCATAAGCAAATTTTCCATTGTTGTCTGATTAATTATTTTTTCCATTTCATTATCAAACACCAACATATATATCTTTCTTCTCTTGCCCGTCTCTATCCCTTCCTCCCTCACATATAAATGCGGTTCATAGACTACTATAGGGACCATCCAATCCACCACGAGAGAGAGAGAGAGAGAGAGAGAGAGAGAGAGAGAGAGAGAGAGAGAGAGAGAGAGAGAGAGAGAGAGAGAGAGAGAGAGAGAGCTAAAAAGGAATCTTAAATCTTCTTATATATGGCTAGGAGGGTTTGGTTGGTCCCAAGTCCAATCCATTCGATTCACTTTTATGAGTTGAGCTTTGTTTGGATTTGGACTGAGCTAAGTTGGAAATTATTTTCAGGCTAAAAGTAATTCGAACTAAACTCGAATTTATGTAGAGTCGTCCCGCTTAAGATTGCTTGATATTTTATTATTTACAGTTTTATATTATATAATACTATACTATATATTATAATTTTTATATATAAAGATTGAGGTGCGAGTAATTGAGTAAATATGGCTAATTAACTTTATTTCAGCTCGTGTTAATTGACGTGTTGAGGTGTTGTGTTAAGTTGATTCGATTTAACACCGTATAAAAACAACAATAAAGAAGACGACACAACAACAATCTTCTTATATATGGCTAGGAGGGTTTTGGCACAGCTGGACAAGATTGGAAGGAGGTTTCTCTGGAGAGAGTTTGATGACTAGAGAAGCTTGCATAAAGATTGGCATAAAGTCTGTCAACCTAGAGATAAAGGTGGTCTTAGTTTGTGGCTCTTGCAGGATGTGAATAAGGTGGCTTTGACTCGGCTTTGTTGGCGATTTTTAATGAAAGAGAGTAGCTGGGGGTGCAGTGTTCGCAGGGAAATATGGTGACGTTCGGGAGCTTGATGTAGGAACGAAGTAGGTTGGGGCTTTGCATATTTGGTGAGGAATGTTAGAGGGCTTTAAAATTCTTGTTCTTGGTCTAGAACGAGTGGTTGGGTTTGTGGCTATTTGAATGATGCAACTGTTCAACAAATTCTTTCAAGCATATTAGGAGATAGGATTTGTGATTATTAGTTGCCGCATGGGGGTTGGAGGTTGGAGCTACTGCAAGTTTTCCTGCTGCGCCGTGTGCTGGTTTGCCTATAGGTGTATATGCTGGTAGAAGAGGAGGATAGTCCAAAATTTGGGTTGTCTACTTCGGGAAAATTTGTTTCTAAGACAGTGTATGATTTGTTTCCTCTAGATGGCTTGGAAGAAGTTGGCTAGCTACATGTCACGCCCTGCTTGCAAGACATGAGGTTTTCCACATTTTAGACAAGCCCATAAAGTCCTAGAACATTCCAGAAGGTTCTAGAATCCTCTGAAAGTCTCTAGAACCCTAGAGGAGGCATCATGTAAACTAGTAGAATTCTCTAGAACATTCCTTTATGTAGAATATTCTAGAATGGTAGAAGGCAACCGTTAGATCGTTGCCACATGTACTAATCTTAGCCATCCATTGAGGAGGTGCTTGCCTATAAATAGGCTCACCCTCTTCATTTGTAAAACGTCACATACACACTAGAACTTAGAGTTCCAAGATTTGTAAGCTCCTTTCAAGCAATATAAGCTTCTTTCATCCACTCTTTGCCTACAACTTTCCTACGTTCCCGTCTAGCCTCTGAAGTTTGAGCAAGTTAAGGCTTTCTTAGCATTTGCGGGAGTGCTAAGGCCGCACGACTACTTACAAGAAAAAGTAAGTGCGTGACAAGTGGTATCAGAGCTTGGTTGGAAGCCATGACGAAGGCCATCAGAGATCAAGTGGCGGGATCCGACACCACCAATGTGGAGTCATCGCAACAAGGCCGGGGGCGTGAGGAGCAACGCGACCCCGTTGTACCAAAGCCGAGGGGGAAGTCCAAGGACCGCACAGCTAGCTTTGAGTTACGCCTAACTCAGGGTGGAGGGAAGGCATGGGCGCCGTGGGACGCACACATGGAGAATCTAGACCAACGGGTGGAAGGTCTAGAGGCCGACGTCGCCGAAACCCATGAAGAGGTGCGTGAAGCCCTTACCAAGCTAGGTGAGTCTAATCGAGAAGACTTACAGGCCCTTAGGTACGAATTTATGGCCGAGGTAGCTCGTTTGCGAGACGTCCATCAAAGGGAGATTAACAGCTTGCTAATGCAGTTGGAGGAAGCTCGAGGGGACCTAGCCTTATGTAAGAAGGCGGTTCTTGCTGGTTCAACCACATCCACGGTGGAACCCCGACGGGTCGATATCCCAAAACCAAGGAGTTTCGCGGGAACTCGTAATGCTCGCGAAGTGGACAACTTCTTATGGGGGCTAGAACAATATTTCGATGCTGTAGGCATCATAGAAGATGAAGCCAAGATCAAGAGCGCAGCTTTGTACCTCACCGATACAGCCATGCTTTGGTGGCGCCGACGGCAGGAAGACGTCAAGAGAGGTACGTGCTCCATCGCTACCTTTGATGATTTTAAAGGGGAGCTTAAGAGGCAATTTTGCCCGGAAAATGCCGAAGAAGAGGCACGTGGTCGCCTACGAAGGCTTAAACATCTAGGAAGCATCCGAGATTATGTGAAAGACTTCACAAACCTTGTGTTGGAAATCCCCGACATGTCCCATAAGGACTCACTCTTCTTTTTCATGGACGGACTACAAACTTGGGCTAAAATCGAACTTAGGCGTCGTGGTGTGCAAGACCTTGCTGCTGCCATCGCTATAGCCGAAAGCTTGATCGATTACTCAAGCAAAAAGGAGCCATCCAAGTCCAAAGAGAAGAAGGGCGGTCCCAACAAAGGTGGGGGAGAACATTGGCGAGGCAACCGCAAGGAAGAAAACCGAAGCCAAGGTCAAAGTCCTTGGAAGCCGAAGGATACAGGCAAACAAAAGGAGAACTTTGACCGCTCCATCCCTAAACGGGGATGCTTCTTATGTGGCGAGCTTCACTGGACACGAGATTGTCCAAAGACAAAGGCACTCAATGCCTTGACGGCCGATGTTAAGGAGCATGAATCAAGTGGCAACAAGGATGATGCTCAAGTTGGCTCACTACAACTCCTCAATGTCATCCAAAGTACTCCGAAGACTCAAGCCAAGGGACTTCAGTTCGTAAATGCAACTATCAACGGGAAGGAGACGAAAGCTTTACTTGACACAGGTGCGTCCAACTTCATCTCCGTAGAAGAAGTCAATAGACTAGGCCTTCAAATAGTTGGCGGCACTGGGTCTATGAAAGCCGTCAACTCTATGGCCAAGCCAATACAAGGCATTGCTCGAGGCGTCAAGACCACCCTTGGTGCATGGGTGGGCCACCTGAATTTGTCCGTGGTACCTATGGACGATTTCAAGGTAGTTCTCGGGATGGAGTTTCTAGATCAAGTGAAGGCGTTCCCCATTCCTTTTGCCAACACCATGTGCATCTTGGACGAAGGGAAGACTTGCGTAGTACCAACACTACGGTCTACCAAGTCCAATCCGCAAGCGTTGTCAGCTATGCAGTTCGAGAAAGGCTTGAAGAGGGACGAGGAAAGCTACCTAGCCATCCTCAAGGAGCACGACGATGAGGAGATACCTCCCCAACTAACTGTTCCGAAGGAAATGGAAGGCATTCTTCGGGAATTCAAGGATGTCATGCCCGATGAATTACCAAAGAAGTTTCCACCAAGAAGAGAGGTCGATCATCAAATCGAGTTAGAGCTGGGAACCAAACCACCAGCCATGAGCCCCTACCGCATGGCACCACCAGAGTTAGCGGAGCTCAAGAAACAACTAAAGGGCTTAATAGATGCCGGTTTTATTAGGCCCTCCAAAGCTCCTTTCGGTGCCCCAGTTCTTTTCCAAAAGAAAAAGGATGGTTCCCTACGTATGTGTATCGACTATCGGGCTCTCAACAAGGTCACCATTAAAAATAAGTATCCCATTCCACTCGTAGCAGATCTTTTCGACCAACTTGGCCATGCACGGTACTTCACCAAGTTAGATCTTCGCTCGGGATACTATCAAGTCCGTATTGCCGAAGGTGACGAGCCCAAGACCACATGCATAACAAGGTATGGCTCTTACGAGTTTTTAGTCATGCCTTTCGGTCTAACAAATGCACCTGCAACTTTTTGCACCTTAATGAATAAGCTATTCCACCCCTACCTCGATCAATTCGTGGTAGTCTACTTGGATGATATTGTGATATATAGTCAAACACTGGAGGAACATAAGGAACACTTGAGAAAAGTGTTTCAAGTTTTAAAGAACAATGAGCTATATGTTAAAAAGGAGAAGTGCTCATTTGCCCAAGAAGAGGTATTGTTCTTAGGGCATAAGATAAAAGGTGGAAAGCTCATGATGGAGGATACAAAGGTGCAAGCCATACAAAGGTGGGAGCCACCCACTAAAGTTCATGAGTTAAGATCCTTCCTTGGACTTGTGAACTATTATCGTCGCTTTATCAAAGGCTATTCAGCTCGAGCGGCACCATTGACAGATCTTCTTAAGAAGAATCGACCATGGGCATGGAGCGAAGATTGCCAACGTGCCTTTAAAGATCTAAAGGAGGCCATTTGTAAAGATCCAGTTCTCAACTTGCCTGATTATTCCAAGCCTTTCGAAGTGCACACTGATGCTTCAGACTTTGCTATTGGAGGTGTACTCATGCAAGATGGTCACCCAATAGCCTATGAGAGCCGCAAACTTAATGAGACGGAACGTCGCTACACCGTGCAAGAAAAAGAGATGACAGCAATCATCTATTGCCTAAGAGTTTGGCGACATTATTTGTTGGGTTCCAGGTTCGTTATCATGACCGATAACATTGCTACTAGTTATTTCCAAACTCAAAAGAAGCTTAGTCCAAAGCAAGCTCGGTGGCAAGACTTTCTCGCAGAATTTGATTATAGCTTGGAATACAAGCCTGGGAAAGCCAATGTGGTAGCTGACGCCTTAAGCCGCAAAGTAGAACTCGCATCCATCAGCCAAGTTGATAGCCCTTTACTCAGGCGTATCAAGGAAGGTTTACAACAAGACTCCCTAGCCAAAAATCTTATAGCACTTGTAATGGAGGGCAAAACAAGGCGCTTTTGGCTAGAAGAAGGGATGCTTTACACAAAGGGAAACCGACTCTTTGTGCCCAAATGGGCAAATCTTCGACGTGAGTTGATCAAAGAATGCCACGATTCTAAGTGGGCGGGACATCCAGGTATGAAACGCACTCTTGCTTTGTTGAAGATCACGTATTACTGGCCCCAAATGCAGGATGAGGTGGAGTCTTATGTAAGAACATGCCTCATATGCCAACAAGACAAAGTTGAACAAAACGCACCATCGGGACTACTTGATCCATTGCCTATCCCTAAGAGACCTTGGGAAAGCGTTTCAATGGACTTTATCACTTCCTTGCCAAAGTCAGAAGGATTTGGCAGTATAATAGTGGTGGTTGATCGATTTAGCAAGTATGCCACCTTCATTCCAGCCCCTACAGATTGCACTGCCGAAGAGACAGCCCGACTATTCTTGAAGAATGTGGTCAAGCTTTGGGGAGTTCCCTCCAACATCGTGAGCGATCGAGACCCACGCTTCACGGGACGATTCTGGACGGAATTGTTTAAGTTACTTGGCTCAGATTTGAACTTTTCCACCAGTTTTCATCCTCAAAGCGATGGCCAAACCGAGCGGACAAATGCACTCTTGGAGCTATACTTAAGGCACTACGTGAGTGCCAACCAACGAGATTGGGCAAAGTTGCTTGATGTGGCCCAATTCTCCTATAATCTCCAACGGAGTGAAGCAACCCACCGAAGTCCTTTTGAAGTAATCATGGGGCAGCAGCCTACAACGCCTCTTACTCTTGCCACAAGCTATGAAGGTAAGAGCCCATCAGCATTTAAATTTGCCAAATCATGGCATGAACAAGCTGAATTGGCACGGGCGTATTTGAATAAGGCTTCAAAAAGGATGAAGAAATGGGCAGACAAGAGAAGAAGACAATTGGAGTTCCAGGAAGGCGATCTTGTCATGGTGAAACTTCTTCCCCAACAATTCAAGAGCTTCAGGAAAGTCCACAAAGGTTTGATCAGGAGATATGAGGGCCCTTTCCCGGTCTTGAAACGTGTTGGGAAGGTCTCCTATAAGCCCCAATTACCTTCCAAGCTCAAGATTCATCCGGTCTTTCATGTGAGTCTCTTGAAACCATATCACGAAGACATGGAGGACCCTACTCGAGGAGAGTCTAAGCGAGCGCCTACCGCTGTGGTCACCTCCTTTGACAAGGAAGTCGAGGCCATACTAGCCGATCGCCATATTCGAAGACGAGGTGTACCAAGTTATCGGGAATATCTCGTAAAGTGGAAGAACTTGTCCGAAAGTGAAGCAAGTTGGGAGCGCGAAGATGCCCTTTGGCAATTTAAAGACCATATCCAACAATTCCACGATGAAGGCGCGATGAGGGCATCGCGAGCATAGGTGGGGGAGAATGTCACGCCCTGCTTGCAAGACATGAGGTTTTCCACATTTTAGACAAGCCCACAAAGTCCTAGAACATTCCAGAAGGTTCTAGAATCCTCTGGAAGTCTCTAGAACCCTAGAGGAGGCATCATGTAAACTAGTAGAATTCTCTAGAACATTCCTTTATGTAGAATATTCTAGAATGGTAGAAGGCAACCGTTAGATCGTTGCCACATGTACTAATCTTAGCCATCCATTGAGGAGGTGCTTGCCTATAAATAGGCTCACCCTCTTCATTTGTAAAACGTCACATACACACTAGAACTTAGAGTTCCAAGATTTGTAAGCTCCTTTCAAGCAATATAAGTTTCTTTCATCCACTCTTTGCCTACAACTTTCCTACGTTCCCGTCTAGCCTCTGAAGTTTGAGCAAGTTAAGGCTTTCTTAGCATTTGCGGGAGTGCTAAGGCCGCACGACTACTTACAAGAAAAAGTAAGTGCGTGACATACAGCTATGGAGTTTCGAGGGCCTCAAAGATATCCTTTGTTCTTGTGGAAGGTGAGACACTATGGTCTCAAGACTAATGAGTGTTTGTTTAAGAGGGGTATTAGAGAAAATGCAACCTGTGATGTGTATGGTAGTCCGGTGGAGGATTTGTTACATGTATTACGAGATTGTTCAGTATTAAGAAAGTGTAGGAAGAGTTTCTTCCGAGACAATATCCCCGACAATTCTTTTCTGTAGGCAATGTAGTTCATTAGGTTGATTGGAATTTGTCTAGCCGATAGATTTGTGGGAGGAGGCGGTTTGAGTGGCACTTAGTGTTTAGAGCACTTAGTTATCTTTTATAGCATTAGAGAAATAAGGGTTTATATGGCCCTGAGCTTTGGCTATTATTTTTTGAGAAAAAGGTGACAAGTGCTTTAGCTATTTAGTCAAAATTTAATAGTTTGCAGGTACAAGTCCCTCTACGGGATCATGTACTTCAAACTTTGTAAATATTTGTTTCATAAAGTTAATAAAGCTCCCTTTTGAAATAAAAAAAAAATATTCTTAACGCTACTTTATTTAGTGTTACAACTCTTAAAGTAACCTTTTAAGTTTTTTTGGCTTGTATTGTGTCAAATGAAGGAGACATGTTAACACAGTGTAAAGATAGACTTAACACAAATATAAATAATTGTTAATATAGTTAAAAAAAATTGACTATCTCTGCTGAGCCATGGTCACTGACCTGATCCATATTATATACGAAAATACAAAGGCAACATTTGTACAATCCTATCTAATGATCAACGCCGACCTCAACAACAAGTGTTGGAACAACTATGCTACACGTTAGATACAACCACACACTGTCTAACACCTCCTGTAGCTATACAAGTGTTTAAAATAAAAATAAACCTAAACCCCCACAAAAGTATTGAAATAAAGTCATATTGGGTCAGGCAGGTACAGTCGTGACACAACTGAATCGACATAATAATTTCTTTAATATTACACTGAACTTTTCCTTTCAAAATTTTGCAATAGACTACATAAAGCAAGAGCATTCGAATATTCTGAATTGACTCTACATCTTGCTTGTATTTTGATTAAAGTCTTCCTCTATTATATAGAGTCCAAACGCCATGTAAATCAAGAGTTGTATTCTATATAGAAGTCATACACATCTTCAAGTCTTACAAGATATATATTTTCGTAATATTTCTATGTTTTTCAAATACCCTTCAAGAGTTTGAATAAAGATCGAGTATTTTATATGTGTGTGTTGGCCCAGTTTATTCAGTTACCTCAAACAAAAAAAAAAAAAAAAAGAAAAAAAATTGGGAAGTTACGCTTGCGTGCTTTCTTAAAGGTAATTGTTGACAAGGTATCTTACTTTGGACTAGTAATTCTCTTCAATTAATTGCTTTATTGTGACTCCGATTGAATTGTTTGGTCCTATCACTCCATACTTGTTGCTGACTATTTTGTTTCATTGATGGTTCTCCTACATTTTGGAATATGAAAAAACAACATATTGTTTCTCTCATTCATCCTCTCAAGGCGAGTATCATTCTATGGCTATGATCTCCATGAACTTAAATGACTTTGACAACTCCCTTCTTAATTTACGTATTTCTGTGTGAGATCCATTTCACTTGACAGTCAGGCTACCATGGACAGAGCTATGAAGGGGCTCTGGAGGGCCCTGACCCTCCTAAAAAATTTTTATGCTTTATATGTATAAAATTATGTTCATTTTGTATAGAAATTAGTATATGTTTCTATCATAGCCCCCCCAAATAAATAAACATTAAGTTACTAAGTAAAAAAAAAAAATATTTATAGTTAAATGATACACTAAAGTTTTTGTGTTTGAATTTTGACCCTTCTTAGGCGTCCGAGTGTGGCTTCGGCCCTACAAGCTGCCATTCATGCATATTGTTGCTAATCTTGTCTTTTACAAACGTAATAACTAAGCATATCGAGATCGAGTGACATTTTATTCATGACGCATTTTAGGTCGGTTTTCATCACTCCTCACTGTCTTCATAGAGTCTTCTAATTGGCTGATATTCTCATAAAGGTCTTGCATCCTTCTCAGTTTTATTAATTCGTGAGTCGGACATTTATAACTTCCAAACTCCAATTTAAAGAGGACTATTAGATAATTAACATAATTGATAATTGCATTATCTTGATTCTCCTCTATTCATGGTATCATAAAAAGACGAAATCCCTCACCCACAGGGCTCCCATCAGACTGCTTGATGCTCAGGTGGAAGATGTAAATCATGGTGACTCAGCGGCTCTCCAGACTGGAGGCTAGGTATTGGTGCACACAAGGAACTATCCCCCACATTAGGGAGGTTGAAATTTCCACACTGCCTCAGTATTTTGAACCTTAGACCTTGGTATCTGCAGCCCCAAAACCAATTGAGCTACACCCATGCAGGCGATTCTCCTCTATTTATATTATGACACATTACCTTACCTTGTATATTTGTATATCTTTTTACAAATTACATTTATATATTTGTGTATCTTTTTTCTAGTTTGTAATTACCTCATAGATGGAAATTACTTAAACGTTAGCTAGGGTTTTGACGTATATATAATCAAGCCATTCATGACTTACTTAAGAGACAATAACAATAGATTAAACGTTTTCCTACGCAAAACTTTCATCATTGTTTGAATAAGAATGAATTATAATGAGTTGTTGTCCTCCAAAATGGTTGCCAAAGAAGCACGCGCACTCTGGCTGGCCGAATCAGTATGCAGTCGGTCAGATATTTTCTGTCTAACAAAGTACGTGAATTATTAAAACATATTCATAATCAAAAGGTTTTAAAAATTAATCAAAGATTAGAAAAGCACAGACTCACATTTGAGTATTAATTAATTATTAGCCAATTTTTATTAGCACTCACATTGATGAAAAAGATTTGCTTTTTGTTAAAGAAAACATTTTTTCCTTTTTCACAGTCACTCTCCAAACCCACGACAACGACCCCTTTTAAAACTAATTATAAAAAATCACATCATATATATTTGTTGTTCATATTATTTTGACCAAAATAATGAGAGAGAAAAAGAGAAAAAAGTTACTATATTGGTCAATGATCTGAGGAGACTAAGAATCCCATTACCTTCCACTAGAAGACATGAGCACGTATGTGCAGTACTCATTCTCATCTCTCTCACACCTCTGTCTTGCTTTTTGCAATTGTAAAGTTTCGATTCTTGAATTTGATCATGTTGTCCTCTTTTATATATATATATATATATATATAAATATAGTGATAGCTAGATTTTCTCACATTAAATAATTATGCTGCATTTAAATAATATAATTATACAAATTTAAATATTTTTCAACTGATAATTAGTAGTGACACAATTAACCATAATTATATATGGTTTGATTTTAAGTACTATGAGACTTATGAATTATGAGACTTATGAATTACGAGATTTCGGAGGACGTGTGCTAGGTAATCTCATATAATTATTTTTATCATGTTGCCATTGAGAATGTGTAAAGAAGTTTTGCTTCCCTAGCTAGTAGCTATATAACTTTCGCCAGCTAGTTCTTTTCAATCATTTGTTTTCTTTTAGTTTGTGGGGGTTGGGGTGGAGATTGCTTTTGTGAATTAATCATTGGAGAAGAACTATTGCATGCATATTTTTTTAGGCTAAAATGAATTTGCCAAATTGACATCATCTTTTGCATGTAATTCCCATTGAGATATCGCGTGTAAAGAAGTTTTTCGTATACACCAAATTTCTATAGTTAGGTCTTCAATCATTTGTTTCCTTTAATTTACCTTGTTTCTTGTGTGTGTGGGTGGGGGTGTTGGGAAGGGGGGGGAGGGGGAGGGTGGGGGTAGAAACCTTCTGTAGTTGCATGATTGGGGACGGAATTGCATGGCCATTTTCAGAGTGAAACGAGTGAAATGCACTCAGTTATGAGTAGGGCTGTAAACGAGTCCAGACCCTCAGGGTACCCCCAAATCCGGACCCGTACTTTTATAATGAAATTTGGATCCGGACCCGGACCCATACCCTCCAGGGTATAAAATTCTGGACTCAGACCCGACCCTCCAGGGTCCAGGGTAGGGTACGGGTATACCGTACTCGTATGTCATTTTTCTATTTTATTTTCCTGTTAAACAAAAATATGTAAAACAATGTATAATTCAAAAAATAAAAATTTTAACATGATTAACATAATCTCCTTAACATTTCTTTCAACAAATAAAATCATTTAACATCTCTAATTCACATAATTAAAAGTTCAAATATACACAAAATCGTCATAGTACATTAATCGAATAAAAATAAAAGAGGAGAGAGAGAGAGAGAGAGCTGAAATGAGAGGAGAGACGAGGAGTGAGGTGAGGTGAGTAGTAGTCTGAGTAGTGTAGTGTGTCTATGTAGTGTGTGACAGGCACTGTGAGTGTGATATGAGTGTAGTTGGTTGGTAGGTAGAGGTAGTAGGTTAGAGTTATAGATAAGAGTAAAATAATATGTTAAAAAAATTATAAATTATATATTAATATAATATAATATATAAAATATATTATTATTTTATTAATACGGGTATACGGGTCTGGGCATCACCATACCTTATCCGGACCCATATAGTAGTATAAATACGGGTATGGGTACGGGTACGGGTTCGCGGGTATAAAATTTAAACCTTACCCACTAAAAACGGGTACAGACTCGTGCGGGTACGGGTAAGACCCGCCCCATTTACAGCCCTAGTTATGAGTTTTTTTTTTATTTTTTTAGTGGCCACTTTTTAGAAAATAATCATTAATGTGGTCGTAATTTATTTATTTTTTTAATCGTAATGGGACCATAATGTACAGGTTGTGTGCGTTATCTTTAACGATAATATATATAGCATGTATTTTATTACTAATCACTAATTAAATATCACGATTATGCAAGATTAATGATATGACAGCGGATGTGACAAGGCGGGTGGTGAGGTGAAAGATAATGCACACTTTGTATGCATTGTCAGTAAGAATAATGCACACGCTAAATGCGTTATTCTTACTGATAACGCACATGATGTGTGCGTTATTAACATCAGGAATATTATACCTACGAAACCCTTGGTCGTCGTCTTCATGCTCTTCTTCTCCAAAATTCCGCCACTGCTTCTTCTGTTCCTCCTTCTCCGCCGCAGCTTCTTCTTCTTGCTTTCTGTCTCTTCTTCTCTTGCTTTTCTACTTCATTCTTTCTCTTCCTCTTCTCCTTCCTTCCTTCCTTTTCTTCTTCTGTTTCTCGTCATTCTTGTTCTTCTTGTGGAGACAGTGCCGAACATTTGCAAACCCGTGGAGTACGAAGGTTGCTAGGTTTTGGGTGGCAAACGACAGAGGAAGCTCCATCGAATAACAACATTTGATTTTAATTTATTCTGACCTTCGACAAAATTTCTTATTGTCTTTAATTGTTTTTAATCTTTTTGCACTATTTGTTGATTTCTAATATTCTTTATATGAAACTTATTGTTTATTGTAATTTGTGAATTTTTTTATGAATTTTATTCAGGTTATTTCTCAATTTATTGTAATTTATTTTTCTAGATGTGGGTTTTATGGTTATTTTCACGCTTGTTATTATTTATAGATTTGTTCATATTTGATCATTTTATTAAACTAGTTGTGTTTTTCTGCTAGAAATGTGATTTGATGAAATGCGTCACACTTAATTTTACTCACAATTTTGCTATTAAGATGATATGAGTTATATAATTGATTTTGTTTTTGTCATAAAATGAAAATTTTTAAAATTTTTGTGAATACACGTGAGCATTTATATTATTCTATTAACTTTATATAAATGTACATTTTAAGAAAACTGTTTTGTTTCCATTTTTTTGTTATAAAAAAAAGAGAATATAATCCGAAATAACTGTTTTTTCCCTCTAGCATTTGCAATTGTTGATAAAGAGTAATCCGAAAATTAGAATTGGTTCCTTAAACTTCTACAGATACGTGGTGAAGGATCGACACGTTTGTTTAATATCCGATCACCACAAAAGAATTTTATTTGCTATGCAAATTCAAGTTTTGTGGCAACCTCTATTTGCAGTGCATAGGTTTTGTCTACGCCACATTTGGGCAAATTTCACAGAGACTGTTAAGAGCAGTGAATTAAAAAGTATAATGTGGCAGGCCGGAACCGAAGCTAAGTAATGAAAATTTGAACATGTCATGAATGAAAGTCAAAGTAGAAATATAGAAGCTTACATTTATTTAGCCAAGATACCCCTGAAGAAATGGACACTTCTACATGATGGTGGCCATAGACACAAAGTGATGACAACTAACATTTTAGAAGCACTTAACAGTGTCTTGAAAAAAGCTAGGATCTCACCTTTAAATGCTCTAGTTGAATTAATATTCAGCATTACGTACTTCAACCGACATCGTCAGGAGGCCCAAAATCGTGTGCATCCATTTCTAACAAGAGTTTTTGACAAGTTTCTTTGGATTGAATTGAAATCAAGAGAATACACAGTTACACCGTATAACCCACGAACTGGTATTTACATGATTAAATCTTCAATACAGCTTGATGGTAGCAGCAACAACATTTACACTTTAAATATGATGAAAAATCATGCAGTTGTGGGAAATGACAACAATATACATTGTCTTGTTCTCATATTATTGCAGTGTGTAAAGATAATGATACAAGACCATATGCTTATCTGCCGGACATATATTCGTGGGAAACTTACAGACGAACATACTAATCCAATTTTTATCTAGTATCTAGCTGGGCATGAAGATTTTTGGAGAGATGCTTCTTACAATTTAACATTTTATCTTCCAAATATGAATAATCAACGGGGTCGAAAATAGGGTACAAGGTTTCAGGGGGAAATGGATTATCGAAATCCAAATTCTCCCCCAAAATGTAGCGGATGCCGAATGCCCGGGCATAATAGAAAAAATTGTAATAGCCCCAATTCAAACAATGTATAAATTTCCTTTTTTTTTTTCTTTTTCAAAGTGTTGTAATATTTTAAGGTATCTATTAATGATATTTCTTCTAGGTACTTTTTTTAAATTCTTTTACTTAAATCGATTATAAATTATTATGGTAAAATTTACAACAAGTAATGGAAATATAAAATACTTTAAACACTTCTTCATACTTTTTTTTAAAAAATTTTCCTTCTTAAAATGATTATATAATTATTATGATAAATATACAACAAATGACATAAATAAAAGAATATTATCTATTTTTTTTAAAAAATAATAATTATAAGTTTTGCAAAAAAAAAAAAAAAAGTTTTAAGTTTTGCAAAAAAGAAAAATGATTTCTGAAAAATGATGTGGCAGATAACGCAGACACTAGATGCCTTATCAAAAAAGATAATGCACATCCTGTTTACGTTATTTGCCATATAGAATAAATAGAAAATTAACTTTGGTTTAGTGATAATATACACAACATGTGCGTTATGTTTAATAATAACGCATACAATCTATGCGTTATGACCATAGTGAAATTAAAAAAAAAAATTCCTAACCACTTTAGTGACCTTTTTAAAAAAACTAGTCAAAAATTGGAAAAAAACCAGTTATGCCCTTACTATAGGGCACAGGATCTAAAAAAGAACCCAAAAATAAATAATCACACTTTTTTTGGTTGAAAAATGGCCATTACTATATCCCTAACAAATTTACGTTTTGTAAATTTTACATATAATCTTCTATTTTGTTTTTTTATATGAACCAAAAACACCAAAATACTACCTCATCATGACCACAGGTCGCAGTTGAAATACTAATCTCGCGTACATCTGCTTGAAAATACTGTGACTTATATATATATATATATGTGTGTAGTGGAGGAACAGTTTTAATAATTACGATTAAAAAATTAGTAAAATTATAGAAAATAAAATAAAAGATTACGTATAAAAATAGCAAAGAATAAATTTATTGTAGATCATAATTTTTTGATGTTAGTATTTATGAAGGATTTATAGATATACACGCGCGTGTGTGTATATATATAGGGTAGTTTTTTCTTTTAGTTTAATTTAATGAGAGGTTTATCGGTGACCATTTGTATGAGCAATACTAATGATTAAAAGAAAAAAGGTTAGTAACATTTTTCCCTTGCTAGGTTTTTGTAAATTACAATTTTATACCTTAATTTTGTATAAATTATAATCCTTATCATTTATATTTTTATAATTAATTAATTTCGATTATTAATTTTAATAAAAATTTATTATAAAATAATAATTCTACAATAAAAAATTTAAATTTTCTTAAACTATTATTTTACGAGTTTGCTTGTTTATTATCATATACTAAGATAATGATATCTTTCATTATGAAAATTAGAGTAGTGATTTTTTAAAAAAAAAGAATATTATGGTCTTAATATATATTAGTAAAAAAGAACTAGACACATGAAATGATATTTTAGAAAACTTTAAACTTTTACTATCAAATCGTTAGCTTTTTTTAACAATTTTTTGTTCTGGAATTAGTAATATTGATTAATTAGTTATAAATATATAAACAATAAGAATGTATTTATAATATATGCATTAGAGAGGGATGAAATAGTAGTTTGGACGAACTTTGAGGAAAAAAATATAACCATTACAATATGTATATATTTTTCAAGGTTGAATTTGTAATTTTAAAAATAGTTTGAATGATAAGTTTGTAATTTTTCAAACAAGGAGGTTCATTACATGATTTGGACAAATCTCAAGGGTACAGTTACATTATCCACATAAAAATTTAGGAAAGTCATAGTTTTAAATTCTTTATTTAAGAAAATTCTTCATTATCGTTAACTATTTATATTTATTTCCATGTGCAATAGTAACTAATATATTTCATTTTTAAGTGCTTAGTTTCTCATTTGAGTAATACACACTGTTTCATTTTTTTTTCAAACAGCAACAGATAGGTGATTGGATAGAATGGAATGTTGCCCAACAATGCCATACCTCTTTAGCGGGTGTCTCATAGAGTACAGTGTTTAAGATAATAATTTGTCACTAGTCTTGGGGGGGAATAAATCATTGTTCAATGCAACTTTTATTACTAAAAACACATCAATTTATCTACAGCATCCGTCAGCGTTTAGTCGGTGTAGGAAAATTACCGAAGAAAAAATGTTGTCGCTGGCTTTTGTCGGTAATGACTAATACCAACAACGTGTCCATCAGTAAACTTTGTACCGATGAACTTAGCAACCAATTTTTTTTTGTTGTCGCTCTCTATCTTGATGGCTGTTACTGACACTTGCTTCAATGAGTAACTATTAGTGTCAGAATTAGTAACGCTCCTCGATTTCGTCAGTAACAATACTGAAGTAGTGTATCGATACTTCATTTGTCTGTATATTTTTCAAATAAAAAATAGAAAGTATTTCCAACGGGTTTTCCGTCGATAATATCATCGGTAACATGCTATATATACATATACATGTACATATATATACATATACATATATGTACGTATATATACATATATATGTACATACGTATATATATATATATGTACATATATAGTTCTAACCACTTGCTCTATTGAAGTTCGGTCGGTAATCCGTCAGTATTTTACCGACAACACATGTGAATTTCATTGGTAATAACTGTTAGTAAAAGGGGATTGTTTCATAGTAGTGTATCACGTCCCTATATGTGAAAATCTACACTATTGTTGGTCGTGTTTCAGATATTTTAAAGGCTTAGTCCAATTTATTTATTATTATTTTTTTACTTGGTAAGTGAACTTCATTAAAAGTAGAAAAATTACACATAGGGATAATAATGCAAGAGCATATTATCTATGATAACATATAATAAACCACACTTAAACACATTAAGTGGGTGTAGTACAAAAAAACAAGAAACAAAACAAACAAATAATAACTGCTCCATCTTTGTCATTAAAAGTCCCTTTGAAACTTCATTGGCATGGCAGGCGCAATACATCTAGATACATAAGTAACCATTACAAAAAAATAGACAATAACCGATGATTCGATCTGTCGGAAGCCCGTTGGTATTGTGTAGTTCTTGATGGTATATCGACGGAAATGTCATCTTCGACTTGTTTTTCCTGGTAACAACTGTTACTGAGGGAAGTCTGTTGGTACTTCATGTTCCTAACAGACTGACCAAAGATTTTTTATCCTTCCATAGGATTTCACTAGCCGACACCTGTCTTCCGTCAGTAGTAAGTACTGACAGCTTTTTTGACGGTAGGTGGCATTTTGTCGCTATTACTTGCCGATGAGCTTATCGAAGACCGTCATGCCGTTGGTATATTTACCAACGTCATCTTCTGACAGTTCTTTCTGTTGGTTACTAATTTTTAGAAAAATGTTTGCTACTGCATTTCCGTTGGTAAATGTTCTTTTGAAAATTTGTCAAACAAACCCTAAAACTCCCTGAAATGCAAAAAAACCCAACAACAGCAGTATATATATCTCATGTTCATACATAAAACATCCATTAAACATCCATAAAACATCAAAGAAACATAAAATGTACAAGTATCAAATATTCTCAAGATCCCTAACATCACTAGAAGGCGGGAGGGGGGAGGGAGAGAGAGGATCAACAGTGCTGGTACCCGGGGCATCAATAGAGGGGGGAGGGGAGTAGAGGAAGATACCCTAACATCTAAGGTCCCTCAGCTGCTGTCATCGATGGAATTGTAGCCATAATAGCTCTGACGGTGTCCATCATCGATGGCATAGGGGTGTATAGCAAATGGCTCTGCTCGGCAAACCGCCTCATGTGCACGTTGAAGGCAGCATAGACACTGGAAACAGCAGTCTTAACCCTCCTCATAATCCTCTGCATCCAAACAGCAAGGTTGCAATCTAGCTGCGGCCTGATTGCTCTCGGCTTTGAGATGAGCTACTTCTGAACAACTCCATATAATAGGCCGCAACTCAATCCCCCATCTATAGTGGCTATCAGTTAGAGCTCATCGAGCGTAGTGGCGCCTGTAGCTGCAGCTTCCTCCTCGACCTTCTATTTGGCCTCGTGACATTTGGACTACAATGTGAAATGCTAGTTGGATAATAATTTATAAAATATTATATACAATTTAAAGTTATAAGTTATAAAATATTTTCACTAAATTTGCCCATAACTCCTCTGATTGAAAATCCACATATTGCCCCTTCTTATCCCCTTTCTGATGCTTGTGGAGCTCCTCTCGCTTAAATTTGCTTGTTGCAAAACAACAACTTACATTATAATGAAGTAATGAAATCAAAGCGTACTTACCTTCTTCAACTGATGCTTTGTGAAGGAGATAGAATCACTTGTGTGCTTCCCCTCTCCCCGACCCCTCATCTCTTATTCCTGTTCCTTTTATTGTGTTCACAAAAAGCTTTGTACTTAGGACTCTCCCAATACTTTATCATCTATTCCCAAAACATATCTGGAACCCAAACGTTCTTCTTCCTCGGGGCACGAGTATCGCCAAGCAAATCTCTCACCCGATAGCTGATCTTAACCTTCTATACATACCTTATCTTGGCGATTTTGGGTCCCATATGCATCTTTTCTGAAAATTCAATGAAAATTCAAAAGATTAGAAAATAATATTGGGAGAGTCCCAGTAGAATAGGCAATGGGCATTTATCTTGGTAAGCAACTCAAAACTTTCACCTGGAGAAGCCCTCTAAAGGTAATGGGCATCAGTCGTTCCATGAACATGTGATAATCATGACTTTTCATGCCGGTCATGTTCATGTGCTTATAATCAATGAAACTTGCCAAATTAGATGCATATCCATCCGGCAGGTGCAATTCTTTAACCTAATCAAGCACTATTTCTTTTGTTCCTTCATCAAGTTGTAACATGCCATTGGCTTCGAACACTTACCCCACTGTTCTCTTCCATCAACAAGTCCGGTTGGTTGCAATACAAACGTAGATCTTGTCTAGCCTTGATATGATCTTTTCACTTCCCTTTTACATCCATAATTATGCTGAAGACATTATCAAACACATTCTTTTCATTTTGCATCATGTCAATGTTATGACGTACTAAAACGGTACGCCAATAAGGAAGATCCCAAAATATACTCCTCCTTGTCCAGTTGTAATCCTTTCCCCTACCATCTTCCTTGCCCAATTCCTTTCCTATTTCTGTGATTTTTAAAAAGTGCTAGACCCTTTACCATATTTGATCTTCCAAAAGCCTCGGTGGCAGCCACGAGCGGTCTTTGCCTCTACCCTTCTTGAAAGATATGGAATCTCGTCTAAATTGATGACCCAGTGGCAAGAAACATCAATGGCAATCGAACTAAAATTGTTTTTCCCCATTTTTCAATCGACATAACTGTGTCTATTCTGTGCAATACGGACAAGCCAACACCCTAGCTGTACTCCAATCGCTCAACATACCGAATGTTGAGAAATCACTAATTCTCCAAAGAAGTGCGTTCCGCATTTGGAAATTCTGTCTCTTCGATATGTCATAAGTAAAGTTCTTTGCATCCCATAACTGATTTAATTCATCTATCTTTCGGATTCTTACCCGATATGAGAGCGGTCAGAACGTTACCTTCTTTTTCATACACATCCGAGGTGGCAAGTTATACGAGGTTACCATTACTGGTCACGAAGAGTATGTCTTTCCTACCATTCCAAAAGGTGAAAACTTATCTATAAACAACCAAGTCTCACGTTTCTTGTTTCTGCCAAAAAATCTGAGTAGGTCTTATCAAATACTTCCAAGCTTCTCTATTTCTATGATGACTCATTCTCCTGTGAGCTTTCAGAATGCCACCTCATTTGTTCGGCAGTTCTTTTCGATGAATAAAATCTTTGCAATCTAGGCGTTAAAGGCAAATAAAACATCCCCTTCACCAGTCTCTTCAGCCTAGATTCTTCTTCTTCCCTCTCTTCTTCCTACTAATCTTGTAGCAGTAACTGCCACAAAACTTACATTCCGTTCTATCGGAATCCTCCTTCCAATAAAGCATACAACCATTGGGACACACATCAATCCTTTGCATGGAAAATCCTAGCTTAGATATCGATTTCTGAGTCGTGTACCAATCTTCGACCATATTATTTTATAGCGGCAAATGCTTCTTAACAAATGTAAAAAAAATTATCCTACGACTTTTGAGTTTATTAATTCTTAGACGTAATGTACAACAACTCCGTACAAGCAGAAAACACTGAATGTCTGTCATCGCCTTTAACCAACAATGTCTTAAACACTTTTAACATGTGAATAAACTTTTTTTTCCACAGGATTAGATGATTCTTCATGAGGGATAAGGTTTGAACCGGCTGCATCTATTATCATCTCACGATATGAGTTTATTTTCTCTAGCATTGGCCGTGAACTTTTTACCCAAATATTTGACCAGATTGTACCAACAAGTTTCGCAAGAACACGTCCCTCATCATGTGTCTATATTTTTTTCACCATGACCTGTCCAATTATGATAACAAGGCACACAACCCTATTGCAAAAGATGACCTTTCAAACCATCTGCTTCTATAAATTTCTTATTTTTACACTTTGCACACGGACATCTCATCTCTTTTTTACTGCTATTATTCGTTTCAAGACAGTGATGAATAAAACAACTAACCTCATGAATGACTTATCTTGTAAGACCCTTAACCCCAAGCACGAGTTGTTCTCTATACATCCAACTATGATATGATATATTTTTCGTAGATTCTAAGAATGATTAGGAGAAAGAATTGTTAGTTCTTAAAGTTTTAAATAATCTTTAGTAACAAGAAGATATAACTTCTAATTCTCTATAATCTTCATAAACAAGGTTCTTCTCTTTGAAAGCATTTTCTCTTAGAAGATTAAAAAAGTTCAACTTCTCCTTTCATTTTAAGTTTTATGTTAAGTCATTACTAAAAAAAATTAAGTTTTTTATAAGATTGAAAAATTTTTGGCAGAGTTTCCTTTCTATTATGGACATTTTTCAGGCACACAGGCCACTCAAACAAGCAACAAACACATACCAAACAAAAAAATTAAGAATCAGGGCTCCCCCATAAAGCTTTTAAAGAGTTAGGGTTCTCTCATAAAATAAAATTTAAACTAATTAAACATGTACCTCTAATGTATATATAACGGAAAATATGTCACCGAAATCCTCACGAACAAAACTATAAGAAAAAAGAGTAATATTAAACTTTAAACTACTTTTTGAGCGTATTCACTAGGATTGGAGAAGAAAATACAAATTAGCAACAAGATAATTATAAATTACATAATTTTGCTTTTTCTATCATCATAAAAACGGTTACTCAGAGAATATTATAGAGGAGAGAATTAATTAAGAAGATTCAATGCCATATTTGAATATTTGGCTTTTTGACTTTTTGAGGCTGCTCCACTTGAAGGAGATTCAATGCCATTTCTTACTTCTTATTTGCTAAATAGCGATCTATATAATCACAAACCAGAGATCAAGATAACCTATGTTCGTACAAAGTTAACTAGTATTAAAATTAGAGTTACGTTAAAAATCTCTTGATATGAAGTTATATGTCAAATGATGACTTTACTTTACTTTTAAAACTTATAAAGTTCCCCACTCTCAAAAAGGAAAAATACTTTATAAAGTTGAACATTACTCAAAGGAGGACGTGAACTTTTTTGGAAAACAGAGCCCTAAAGCTATATTGATTATCAATTGAAGATTTGGACTTTTAAAATAAAAATGGCTTTTTAAAAATAAATTAGAATAGAAGAAATAATAAAAGACACATGTTAAGTCTTTCTTTAATCCATGATCCGATTCATTTTTTTAAATAATACTATTTCACTTCAAATTTAATACCTTTCTAGTTTTCTCTATATTTTCTTCCAACTTTACAACAATAATGGTTTCATATGCTATATCTCTCAATCATCGTTTACCACATTTTCTATCATTCTCCTCTTCTAATTTTTTTTATTTCTAACCTCATCCATAATGTCTTCTTCATTATCACACAACAATTAGTCATATATGCAATATATTTTGAAAGTAATAAAATACCACAAGTTAAATACTTTTGTGCCAATATCCTCAATTGACAAGCTTTTAACTTAAAGATTTATCTTAAAAAAACACCATAAGATATGACTTTATGCTCTTATTTATTTGTCATGTATAACTTAGAGTAGCTTATTAGACATGGAATCATGTAATTGAATTGTGGGATTTGTCACTAAATAATCCTCATTTATAAATGAAGGGATTAAGGTTTCTGATTTATTGGAAATAAAGTTTGGGTCTTATGTTGAATTCCAAGCTAGAATCTAAGAGTTGATGAACAGTAATATAACTTAGGAAATCATCACCTTAATTTGCTAAGTGTCGTGCGAATAGTTTTACTGTAACCTTGCCAATTCTGGTTGTTCCTCCGGTAATTAATGCCACCTTACCGTCTAACCTGGAATTAAAAGAGAAGAGAGAGTTAATAAAGCCATCATGTCCCATGTACGTAGGCGACTACTTACTATTCATAGGTCTAATAACAAGCACTTCTCTCTCTCTTTTCTAAAATAAATATCTTGACGCGACAATAAGGTAAATGGTCTATATGATGTAGCAAACGTTATTATTCGACAACTATTTGTACATAATGATTTGATTTGCAGTTCAAATAATTGAAAACATCTTTTATTTTACACGGTGGCTAATACAGTTTTTGCTTACAGTAAGAGAAAAAAGGACTTAAAATTTAATACTGAAAGGTAATAGAACAGAGCTTAAATTGAATAATATCTATAATTGGCAAGAATCACTAACTAAACCATCTACAAATATTATCACAACAATTAAAAGTTAGAAACAAACCGAAATTGATAACCTTACTACAACAATCTAGTTTTACTAAAAGCAAGTGCAAGTAAAATTTTAGTAATCTAAAGACAAAGATATTTGGTCGGGGCGCTCTAAGTGTGTGAGAATCTATAGTGCAAAGCAAAAATCTGCTAATGTAGTCAGAAAACCAAGGATCATTTACTGGTACCCATCACATTTGCAGAAAAACAATGTGCTAAAGAATCATCCTTTTCCCGCTTGCTTCGGGATTTTATTGTTTCCAGTTTTCATCCGTTTAACAACCATCCATTTCTTCCCCACACGATCCGTTCAAAATTACTAGAAGGAATAATGAGGGGATTTGAAAAATGATAACTCTCTCTCTCTCTCTCTGTGCCTTCCAATCTTCCTTGTGATTGTAATTTTCAGCGGCAAATTCCTAACTTCCTCTTTGTAGTAGGCCACAAAATAACAAATAAAAAGATTGACAAAGTAACAGGCAACTAACAATCTAGCCTCCTATTACTCATATAAAGATGTTTAATCATGAAATCCTTCTTGATCCCACATCTCACAATACCTAATAAAGTGTAACCATCAACATTATATCTAAGAATGACAGAGATAAAGAAGAGAAGGCCCTAACATTTGAAAAACTAGCAAAAATCAAGTAAATTTCTCAAAGAATAAAATTCTATGTTGAGAATAGTAATAAGTAGGAAGGAAGAAAGGAAAAAAACTCAATTTTAACTCTATTGTCTTGGTGTTTGATTTTCGGCGGCAGTGACAATGACGACAACGGAGGCAACTCTAGTCAGCTCCAACAGTTGGAAAGAAGAAGAAGAAGAAGAAGAAGAAGAAGAAGGAAACATAGGAGAGAGAGAGAGAGAGAGAGAGAGAGAGAGAGAGAGAGAGAGAGAGAGAGAGAGAGAGAGAGAGAGAGAGAGAGACTTAATAGCGGTAGACGGTGACAGAGGCAGTAGGGGTTGGAACTGGAGAAGCTGACGGTTGTTGGAGGTTGTCGTTGACTGGCGGAAATGGAAAGAAAGAGGGTTTTTGCGGGAGGGGAAATGAATTTGGGAATTTGGGGAAAATAGATTTGCGGAATGAAGGAGGAGGGTTTGCCCGTTTTATAATTTTGGGACCTTGCTACCGACAAAATACCGGCAACCCCTCTGTCGTTAACTAATTTTCATACCGTATCTATGGCTATTAACTGTCGGTAACATCGACTAATTAAATTACTGAGGGTGTCGTTTTCTTATGTAACTAGCATCGATTATTCATTTTACCGATGGCCAGGTGTCGGTAAAGCCATCGGTACCTCATTTCTATTACTGACAGTAAGTGAGCCGTTGGAAACCATCAATGATATAATGAGCTACTGAAGGGTATTGCCATCAGTAGCTGTCATCATCTTTTAGCGCGAAGTCTCCCTCCAAAATTTTTACCTTCATTGAAAATTTATTCGTTAGATTACTTTCCGTGTCAGTGAACTGTCGGTAATTTCTGACGGTCAAGCGACCGTTCGGTAAAAGCCTTATTCTTTGTAGTGAACTATTTTGACATGATAAGTGTAGTACCATCTAGATTGTAAGCAACCATCTACAAGATCCTCGGTTTATCAGTTGGCTTAAAGATATTCTAAAATCAAGACAAAACTTTGAAAAAGGATCTAGATCTAGTTCGGGTAAGAAAATATCTTCTTCAGAAAGAAGAAAAAAGACTAAATCTAAAAAGATAAAAAACAAAGACCACCAATGAAATAGAAAAATTGCAAAACTCCAATAAGAGAAATTATTAAAGTTTGAAGACAAAAAAAAAAAAAAAAATGTAGAAAAGCAAAATGACAAGAAAAGGAAACAAAATCTAGCCATAACTAGAACTCTGGTCGAGGCCAAAGCCCAATTATTGCAGAATAGCATAAGGTCATTGGTCTTGGTAGATAGGAAGAGGAGTTGGGGAGAGAGGGAGGATGTGGTTTGATTTGGACTTTTGAAGCCTATCAAGGCTCACTCCAATGGGGATTTATTTTGTAATTCTTCTATGTAAATATTTGTTTGATTACATATATAAGATCCCATTCCTACCAAATATTTAGAAAGTGTACTTAGTCCATTGATTCATGGGTAAACGTTTTATCCATTAATTTCTACTGTGATTTGCAGGTTATTGTTTGTGTCTTATGTTCTCTTATACAATTTTTAAAAGAAGTTTTATGACAATATTAAAACTATTTCGAAACTAATAAATACCACTATAAAAAAAGACCATTTTATTGATAGTTTATACTGACGGAAATGACGTTGTCGGTATTTACCGATGGTATACCACGATATACCGACATGGATTTCCTTATCTCAAACCATTCACAGTTCCAATAAAAAATTGGAGGGAAAAAGCATGCTAAAAATTAACAACAAGTTACCGACGGAAGCCATCATCAGTAACAAGGATTATCGACGGGATTAGGAAAGGCGTGAAAGTCGTTGATAAGTGAATAAAGGTTCCGACAGTATTACCTACGCGCTTGTCCAACTCGTCTGGATGTAATTCATGTTATCGACGGAATACCGATGCGTTTGACGTTTCCGACGGAATGAGCCATCAGTATTTCGTCGGTAATAAGTTCAGAGATTCACGAAATTAGGCAAACCCTTATTTCCTTCTTCCCCAAAATCCATTCAAACCATTACCCTCCCGTGAACCATCCCCTCTTGCGACTCACCGACAACTGCCACCACTGTTGACGACATCTCTCAGGCGTCCCCATTGCCACTGCTGATGACTAGCAGGTAGTCTCTTTATCCTTTAACCTCTCTATCTCTCTTTCTTTCTCTCTCTCTCTCTCTCTCTCTCTCTCTCTCTCTCTCTCTTTGTATTTCCCCTTCTTCTTCTTCTTCTTCTCTCAATATCTCACTCCATTTATTGTTTTTGCAGCTTGGTTCATTTCCCCTGGAGGAGGAGCTCACCACTACCGACATCGTCGTTGTTTGCCGGAATTAAATTCAGGTGAGGTATTTATAATTTTTTTATGTTTTTTAGTGAAGTCTTTTTGTATGTATATATAACTCATTCACATTAGATGGTGTTTTGACAACTTTGATCATGCAATTTGTGTACAAGGTTTTATATTCTCTATGGGATCATGATTTTGATCTTCTTTAGGGTATATTTCACTATGTATATCTATATTCATGCAAGAGATTATTTCAACAAAAGATCACTACTATTTTTCTTCTTATCATAAGAAAATGATGTTTTTAACAAGTTTAATTTAAGGGCCAAGTTTTCATCATTCGAGTACCTTCTTATTATAAGATTATTGAAATATTTTTAGCAAAAGTTGTAAAATATAAGTTAGACAATCAATTCGTTAACTATAATTAATGTTTGACCGCATCTTGTATACTTCAAAGAGATAAGTGATTTAGTTAGTTAAATTCTAAAATTATTAAATGACAAACACAAGAGACTAACAATAGTACTTATGAAAATAACAAGAAGTTAAAGAAGCATATATTTTTACACTATTATGTATTTATATGCATATATTTACTCTATTATGTATATATACGCATTATATTATTTTGCCGAACTCATTTATATATGTATGAATGTATTAAAGGTGTAAACTAAAATTAAGCAACTGATATTATAATGCATCTTATAGTCTTTTTGATCTCATTTCTTTAAAATTTTAAGAGCCGATGGTATTATATAAGTAAGAAAAAAATCATTTGACATCTTAATATATTAGTTTAATTATCATGTCTAACAGAACCCTATTACCTAACTTAAGTGGACAACACAAAGTCACCATTGACATAGGAAAACAAAGAAAGATATATATATATATAAATATATGTACATATATATATATATATATAGAGAGAGAGAGAGAGAGAGAGAGAGAGAGAGAGAGAGAGAGAGAGAGAGAGAGAGAGAGAGAGATGAATGAAAATTGAAAAGCAAGAAGGCAAATTTAAGTGAGGGACAATGAAGGCACATGGGCAGTGATGGACTAAACCTCAACATTAGGTCCATATTAGATTAATTTAACTACCCACATTAATGAAATATAAGTCTGACATTTTCAATAAAGTGCTTAATCTAGCAATATTTTTCAAAATTTGAGAATGTGGGTTCCAAATAAAGTGCTAGTTATTCTTTTTTGAATTTGTGAAAGTGTTTAGAAGTATACACCTATAATTAATTTGGACTCTTAACTTTAAACTTCCCATGACATTCAAAGTGTGTTATTTATTAGATTTGCTAGTTATTCTAATTGCACAAAGTAGAACTAGATGGTTTGGGACAGTATTTACTCGCATTGCGAAATTATATTTTTCTTCGTGGCTCGTAAAAAGTCGAAGGTTCGAATCCTCATTAGTAAGCACATGTGAGTACACAAAAAATCAAAGAAGGGATGCTCTATGTTATAACTCAAATATCTTATATTTTGTTGAAAACAATTCCTTTCTTTTTTATTTAAATTATTGAAAAGGAAAATGCTTTTCAAAAGAATAAGTTAACATTTAATACTCCCTTCATCTAAACTTGACATTCTATTTTACTTTGTGAAAATTTGAATGTCAAAGTTTCTTATTACTATTATTATATTATTATTATTGTTATTATTATTATTATTATTATAATTCTCTTTATTTCAATATTAATCACTTGTATTTTTACCATGCTTTTTTGTTTCTTCTCATGGATTAGTGAGTTTGAATAATAGGAAATTTGAACTTTCTTAGCATATTGTCATTGGTGGCTTCATGAAATTTTAAATCTTGCTCCCTTACTTTTTGAATTATTGCCTAAAATAGTGTTTACTTATGGTGATTAAGTAATTTTAGTGTTTGATATTATTATATTTTTTTCTTATATTTTTGTTCATGAGGATTTCAATGACATATTATCCATTATATACACGTTAGAGGTATGTGTTTAATTAGTTTAAACTTTGTTTTACGGGGGAGCCCTTACTCTTTAAAGCTTTACGGGGGAGCCCTGGCTCTTAAAATTTTTACGAGAAAGTCCTAACCCTTTTAAAGCTTTACAAGGGAGCCCTGACCCTTAAAAGTTTTACGGGAAAGCCCTGACTCTTTAAAGCTTCACGGAGGAGTTCTGACTCTTAATTGTTTGTTTGATGTATGTTTGTTGCTTGTTTTGGTGGCTTGTGTGCCTCGAAAATGTCCATAAAACAAAGGGAACTCTACCAAAATTTTTCTAAATTTATAAAAAACTTAGAATTTTTATTAATGACTTAACGTTGAATTTTGAAATGAAACGAGAAGTTGAAACGTTTTAAAATCTTTTAAGGAAACTTTGTTAAGATTATAAACCCTAAAACCCTAAACCCTAAACGAGAAGTTGAAACTTTTCAAGTCTTTTAAGGGAAATTTTTGTTAAGATTATAAACCATAAACCCGATAACCTAAAAGCTAAACCCTAAACTCTAAGACCCTTGTTTATATATATTACAAATGATTATAAGTTATATCTCCTTGTTAAGACTATAAAATTAAATAAGACTTTTAAGTACATCTAAAATTTAAACTTTATAATTGTTTCATAAATGTTATGGAACTAATAATTCTTTCTCCTAATCATTCTTAGAAGCTATGGAAAATATACCAGATCGTAATTTGATGTATAGATAGAGTGTATTGAATCCAATAATGGATGTGAAAATGCATTGAGATGTCCGTGTTCAAAGTTAAAAACAAGAAGATTACACATTCTAAGATTTTGAAAGAACATCTTTTGCGGTTAGGATTCGTGCCTTATGATCATAATTGGACAGCTCATGGTGAAAACCTCTGGCCATATGATGAGAAATGTATTCTTCGCGGAATGTGCTGCTTCACTCTGATATGATATTGGAGTAGAAAGTTCACAGTCATTGTGGACAGAAAACAACTCATATCGTGAGATAATATTTGATGCAGCCAGTCCGAACATTTTATCACAGGATGAACCACGTAATCCTGAGGCGAAAAAGTTTTTGACATATGAAAAGCGATAGAGATACTATCGGTTGATTGGGATGATAGGCATTAGAGTTATCTGCGACTGCTGAGTTGTTGTATATTAAGTCCGAGAACCAATGGACTCAAAAGACATATGATGATGTTTGTGCATTCATAAAGAAGCAGTTTTCGTCGGGCAATCATATGGTCAAAGATTGGTACGCTACACAGAAATTGATTTCTGGCTTAGGATTTCCCGTATAAAGATTGATGTTTGTTCCAATAGTTCTGGGTATGTTTAGTATCAATTATAACTTAAGTTTTATGTAATGTTTCATAACTTATAACCTTTAAGTTTATATAATGTTTATAAAAAAAAGTGGAATTCAACTAACATTTTATATTGTAGGAGAAATATACGAGGTTTGGAGGAAGGTTGAGGAGGATGCTGAGGTGTCGGGTACTACTATGCTTAATAATCCCCAGCTGATGGCCATTGTAGCTGGTGGGGTGAGTCGAGGCTGTTTGTATGAAGCTTGTTTGGAGGCGGCTCACTTCATAGCCGAGAGCAGCCAACCCGCAGTTGGATTAGGGCTGTTGCTTGGATCATGAGCAACGGCTTATATATAGGGTTGAGGATGCTGTTTCGAGAGTATCTGCTGCCTTCGAAGAGCACATGCGGTGGCTATTCGAGCATGACCAACTGGCATACATTCCATTTTCGCTGATGATGCCCCTCGTCTAAGCTGCGATAAGCGCTGGTACTTACACATATACATCAACTGCAGCAGCAGGGGGACCTCTGAGGTGTCGACAAAAGATTCTAGTACTCCCCCCTTCTATTTATACTTTCGGACCCACTTCTCCTTTACTCGAGCCTATGAATGATGCTTCCCATCCTCCAAAGATACAACATAGGCTATCCTTTGATGTATGCTTATGTTTTTTTAGGTTTGATGGATGTTAATGCTTTTTCCGTTTGATGGATGTTTATGTTTTTAACGTTTCAGGGATGTTTTGATTGGTTTATAGATTATATGTTTAGTTTAGGGATTTTTTTAGCTTTCATGAATGTTTTATATATGGTGCGTGTTAGATTTTTTTTTATACTTCAGGGAGTTTTGGCCTTGTTTTCTAATAATAGAAAAAAAATTGTTACCGACGGCCCACTAACGGACCTATGAAAAATATTTTTAAATTTATTTTTTTAAAATTTTGTTAGCGACAACGACGTCTTCGATACATGTTACCAAAAACAAGCAGAAGCGTCGGTCTTCTTTCGGTAATTGTTACCGACGACTATCTGCTCGTCGGTATATTTCACTGATGACAAGTTTTCGTCAGAAACAAATAAAAAATTTGGCCCTTAATGCCCATTGGTAAGTTAGTCGGTAAATCATGTTATCGACGATCAGACATTGGTAATTCTTGTTACCGGAAAAATTCGGTTGATAGAGTCGTAGGCATCGGAATGTCGTTGATGACATAGGAACACCGACGGCTGGCCGACGGGTCTGACCATCGGTGATTGAGTCAATTTTTGTAATGTACATAGTGGATGTCCAAATACATTGCCTGAAGAGAACTATGGCTACCAAAACCCAATTCTAATTGGGCTCTGACTCGCTAATGATAACGTCCATTTCTTCTAGGGTTTTACTACCTTTTATACTTGGTGCTTATAAATAGGATATTATGAAATACATGAATAAGATGATTAATTTTTGAATATCTGTGTCTACTCTCTATCTCTCTTATTGTATTTGTTCCTCTACTCTTATTTTATATTTGTATTATTATTTCAAGCAAATCATGTCTTGCAATCATTACATTTATAACACATTATTAGCACAATTCTTCAAAATTCCCTTTCTCTCTATTATTATTATTATTATTATTATTATTATTATTATTATTATTATTATTATTATTATTATTATTATTATTATTATTATTATTATTATTATTAACATCTTCTGTTTTCTTTGCTCTAATACATGCCTTTGGAATTTGGAGAGTTTGATGCACTAGAGAGCTTCCTTTTGATTGGCCACATGAGCATTCCATGAAGATTTGTTTGATGACAAGCATAAAGTTGGATTGTCTATTAATATGTCATCATCGTCAAGCAACAAAAATGTGGCAATTTTGGATCACTTGGCTGCAAAAGGGTGTAAAGATAAGAAAGATGCAACTAATGAATTGAATCTTGGCTCGGCTGCGCTGCAAAATGTCTGCGACTTCATCAATATTTATGAAAAAAAATTAAATTGTTCTTCAGTAAAAGATTCTTGAAACTTCTTGAAGTAAGAAAAACCGAATATCTTTTTTGTTTTATATTTATTTTTAATATAGGACTTGATGTCATGAAAACAATCAAATATTTTACTATGGATTCTCGTAGAAATCCATCTTCATATACTAAGTCTTGAAGACAACAGTAAAAGAGAAATCACGATTATAAAGATTTCTTTCCTTATTAATTTATGAGCCCTGAAGGATAAATGATTTATTAAGAAATATTTTGACAAAATCTAAAAGGAAGCCACAATCAACAGAAGATGATCATTATACTAATATCCATTATCATACTATGTGGCCACAATATTTGATCAATATATCCCTATGCAATATTATATTTGATCTAGATTAATTCTTTCTCAATTAAAATAATATAGAAAATATATTCTCTTTCTCATAACTCACTTGTGCTCCTACAGTGGCAACATTGAGAGAAAATCATAATTCAATTATGTTCACGCAGTAGCAATATTGAGATAAAAGAATTCAAGATTATATTGATTATCATTTGATTCTTCATAAATGAGTCATTATGGATGGAAGGATATTGTGAAATTACTACCAATTATATGTCATTTCCTACAGTGAATGTAATTAAAAATTATATTTTATTTGATATGTTATGCTCGTAGTTATAATTTCTTATAATCATGTTAATATTATGATGACTAATTGAACCTAATATTTAGATTATCACCAGAAGTGACAACAATGAGAAAGGAAAAGAGAATCTATAATCCCAAATAAACATTCTACAGAGTTTGTACTGTAGCTGTAGTACATCAAACGAAATTCGTACCTGTAGTATGTTAAACGAAATTTTAAATACGTATGGATTAGAAAAGAAAGATAATATAATGGAGTTTTCTTTTTACTACCAAAATTTTATGTTATTATTGATCTCAAATATTAATCATGTCTATCGATATATAAATTTGTTAGTGTAGCCAAGTCCTTGAAATAATTAGAGGAAAAAAATTACTTTTGGTTTGAGATTTTATATGAATTTTTGCATAATATATATGCTACTTGATTTATTATATATTTAGGAATAACGAAAATGATATATATTGGGAGAAAGAATGTTAGTATAAATTAAAACTTCAGAAGAATTAATTAATAGAAAGCTATAGAAGAGCTAATAAATTCAAATTAAAGCTCCCTAAGAGCTAATCAATAGAAAGCTTCAGAAGAGCCAATTGATTGAAATCTCTAGAAGAGATAACTAATTAAAAGCTCTAGAATAGCTCATTAATTAAAGATTATTCCAAAAGAGTTAGTCCATATGAAGTTTTAGAAGAACTAATTATTTGAAGACTCTTGAAGAGTACATTGACCTAGAAGGTCACATGATAATTATGTAATGATTATTCTCCTCTAACTCTCATAAAATTATTTTATCATTAAAATATTTTCATATATTGAGACGATGGATGGGTAGAAGTTTTTAGAGTCTAAGCATTATTATCAAACTCATAGAATAAATATGAATTATATAAATTACTATTTTCTCCCTATATAGTTTATATTCACTAAAGTTGATGCAATTGTAATGCATCATTTAGTAAACCTGAAGTTTAGTAATTCAAAAATATTAAATGTTGGCATGACCGATGGGACCTCCCAGATCATTAAAATACGAATTGTCATAAAATTTGTAACAATATTTTTATGGATCAGAAGTTCCTGATTAGACAAAGTGTACTTTTACTAATTTTCAAGGAAAAATAATTTTATAAATCATCAATATTTATTTATGGTTGAATGTATTTTGGGAGAATATATAGTCGATGCATCGATCCATGGTAACATATATTACTGTTGACTTGCAAGTTGAACTTTACAAGATAATGGACTCATATTTTAGATTCTCTCATTAACATAATTTGTCCAAATAATATTGATGATTTTACAATATTTGTATAAATATTGAATGTTCCTAAAAGAACATGTTCATAGACCTAGTAAATGGTTTTATAGAGCCATAAGTGCCTTGAGTCAATTGATGTATAATTTGTAGTACTTATTAGTATTTAGTAAACATGTATTTTAATTAAGTTCTCCTCGTTATAATTAGTTCATAGTGAGGAACCAAATATTTTCCATCTAATATTTATATATATATATATATACTATATAAATATATTATTCCGCCACAATGTATTTAAGATGTATATTGAAAAGATGCGAAATTATATAGCCGGATAAAGACAAAGTTATTTGCCCCATTTTGATCCTTATATAAAAGATAATTTGAACCAGAAGTTCAAAGTTGAATAGCCAGGCATATTTACTGATAAACGAAAATCCGACATAAAATGCTCATATTATTTTATGTCCCCGAAGGACAGTATACCACTACTTATAATTTTGAGATACATGCGAAATGTGATAGAATAAATTGGTTCTAACAAAATCCTCGCATATGTGAAGGAGCACTAATTTAAGATAGTCCCATGTAGTTAAGTCGAGGAGATGAAACTTTAACATAATTTTCCATGATATGACTTTATTATTATTTCCAGAAGAAATTTAGGTACCTAAAGTCATAATAATTATGAGATCTCATTGTATCATGTCATGATATAAATAGATGGAACTATATAATAGCAAAAAACATTGACGATAATTTTGTGCATGTCATGATTAGAATGAGGATGTTACATTAAAATATGCAAACCCGAGATATTTGGGCAAAAGAGAATATAAAGTTCGCATGAGAAAACATGTAAAGTCTGGAAAATTATTAAGTATACTTGGAAGTGTACAAGTATTCTGTGAAGGAAATATACACCTGAAGTATAATCCCAGAAGGATAAGAATTAATAATAAAGTGCGAATTTGTATATATCATGCTATAAGATTCTTCGTAAAGTCCTGACAATATTGATACGAAGAAATAAAATTTATGGTGCCGGATTGAATTTAGATAATAGCGCACTAAACTCTAATAATTTATTATGTGAAGTCATTGAAGGACTCGATAGGCATGCTTGAAGCATATAATTGAATTGCTCTTGAAAAACAAAACATCGTTGTCTTAGTGATTTTTATTTAAATAAATATGTGAAATTGAAATCGAATATATATTCATGAAAGTTTCTTAGAATTTGTTATGTTTACCGCTTATGATTATTTATCTATTTTTAATATTCTCCACATTAGGGGGGAGAAAATTAGAATTATAAAATGTCGTGTTTAATTTGAAGTATCTTGATCTATACACAAATATTCAATGAACTAGAAGTTCTATAGATTATTTATTTGCTAAAGTTGTAAATTTACTTATATTTTGTTAACTCTAGATCCCATTAGGATCATAAGTCTTACAACTAGTTATGTTAAATCATGTCTAAGGCATGATTGACCTTTTGTATATAAAAGTTCTTGAGAAACATGATTAAAAGTGAGGTATTCATCTTGAAGAATTTATAATGTCATGCAAATACTAGAAGTATTGAAATCAAGTATTTCAAGTTCTTCCTTTTGATTTACAAATCAAACATCCAGAAGATGAATTTATTTATCAATTTATAAAATGTCTTACATGGATATATTAAAATGACTATTGGATAATATAATGTGCAATAATATCCATCAAATATGATACATAATTCTGAAGATTTATTCATTAAGACATACAAATTCATGGTTTAATGATGTTTTAAATAGTGGGAGTATATAAAATATATATGAATAGTTTGCTCTTTTTCTTTCACTAGACGTGTTTCTCCTACATGGTCTTTTCTCTAGTAAGGTTTTAACGAGGCATATTCTTTATGTTTTAGACATCTAAGGGAGAACGTTATGAAACTAATGAATACATAATAGAGGTCCAAATAGATTTTTTGAACAGAACTATAGGTCCCAAAACACCAATTCTAATTAGGATCTAACTCCCTAATGAGAAAACCTATTTCTTTAAGGGTTTTACTACCTCTGGTATTTGGTAGCTATAAATAGGATATCATGAAATACATGAATAAGATGATTAATTTGTGAATATATGTGTTTATTCTGTATCTCTCTTATTCTCTTTATTGCTCTATTCTTATTTTATATTTTTATTATTATTTTAAATAAATCATGTGTTGCCATTATCAAATTTATAATAAAAATTATATTTTTTATTATAATATTAAAACTATATCAGATGGGAATAAACTCATAACCTGACATTTCGGGGTATGTTATGATAATGTGTGAACTGTTAACAATATTAAAATATTGAAATTTGAATAATATTATACTTCAATTAACTATAGGCAATAACAAAAAACGTTGGAAAAAATATCTACAAGCAATTACAGTCTTGAAAAGAAAAAAAAATACCTGATTATAATGTTGAGTAAGGTAACTAAATATTTTCATCAAGCAATGCCGAAAAAACAAAACCCTGGAGGAAAAAATACAATGCAATAAAATTTATGTTTTCAAATAAAATAATAATTATTTGGATGATGACGAAAGCACAGCAAATATTAAGCGAAGCATTTTTTTTCCCCCAATTTTTCTTTCGTTCTGTTAAGTAGAAAAAGCAAACGCAGAATTATGGCAGTGCAAAAATTGAAGATAGCCCCACCATATTCCAACTCCCATGTTCCAAGTGAAAAGCCAAATTAAATTGCCTGTCACCCACATGCATTATATCATTTACAGTCACTTTTTCCTGGGAGAATTTTTTAGTGGTAACTGTTCATCAATTTCTACCCCCAGAATTTGATTGTACTTTGCATAATTGAAGTTATTTTCTCTTCTTTTTCAGCGGAAAAGCTAGGGAGAAAAGGCATATATAAGTTCCCATAAGTAAATATTACCCCATTTCATTTGTTAACTATACATATTTTTTTCTATTTTCAAAATTGTTAGTAAATATTTTGAATTTGTATTAAACAAAGTTCTTTTCAATTAAGGAGTTCTATTTTCGTATATTTATCTCCATATCTCTCCAAGATATCTTAAAAGACATGAATTGAAGATTACTTAGAAGAATTGAAGATATGTTAGAAGTCTTGGAGATAAACGAGTTACGGCTAGTGATGAAGAATTTGATTTTGAGTAGAAGACTCTCTCAACAAGGTTTTGATTTGGCGCTATTTATATAAGAGTATATAGACCTTATTTCCTCAAGAAATTAAGAGAGCACATTCATATATTCGAGAGGAAGAAATCTAGAAATGTTCGTGAGAGAATTCTGAAGCAACAATGGTGTGAAGTGCCTTGTGTTAAATCGATGTTGATGTTCCAACATATTTTTACTTTCACTATATCATTGTAATAGATAGTAGGGTTGGCTTTACCTTTTTCTTAAATACTTTTGTATAGTTGCTAGGTGTATTAGACATGTGCTTCAAGCCTAACTCGTAAAACTGTTGGTCCAGCAAACTTGTGTTAGTTGCTGTGTTAGGGTATTCACTAAATAGGATTGTGCAACTGCTTCTTTGTATTTTTCTAAATTCGTGGATTGTATCGATGATCATGCTTCCACGGATGTAGGCATTGTTGGTCGAACTGCATTAACAACTCTTTGTGTCATTGTGTAGTGTCGTATATTTACACTGTGTTGTTGACACATCTTTATCACTTGACACAACACAAGCTAAAATTTTGAGATGTTGCGTTAAGGCTTCTAACACTAAATTAAACTATGTTAAGCAGTTTTCAACTTTACAAAATCTATTGCTTTAGGAAATAGATCGCATTAAATATAAAATGATACTTCTTCATGTATACCCTATCTTCTTGGAATTAAAAAACTATATAGAAACTTTCGTTACAAATATTAATGACAGTTGAAGGGTAATTTAGTCTACTTCCTTTTAGATTCAGTCAATCTGATTATTTCCTGAATTATTATACACTAGCTATACATAATATGAAATGGAGAAAGCATTGAACACAAGTTTACAAGAAATATTATTGTAGTATTTTAATACAAATTATACTAATCAATTGATAAAGTACTAAATTATGTATTATGTTTATATGAGTGTTGTATTATTGAGAAAAAGTATGTATTATAGATGACTCTAATGAAGAGTCTTATCTTTAATAGATAGCTAAGATCTTTGAAGATGATTTGAAGCACATGATAAACATCTTGGTGTTGATCGGCTGAAGCTTTTAAGGAATCTGACTTCAAATACAAAACATACTTCGACAAGGTTTATATATGCTTAGTTATTTGAGCATCATTCAGACGTTTTTCTCCAGTGAAATTATTAGAGCACTTTCATATATTTGAGTAGAAGAATTCTGAGAAAATTCTGAAGTAGAAATATTGTCAAGTCTTCATGTTAAGACTGCTGATGTCCTAACATAGTGTAATTCTTTTTACATTTTTTGCAATAGAGGTTGGGGTTTGGATATTTCTTTGTAACTTAATTACTTTGTGTTAGCTGCTGGGGGTGTTAGATTGAGCGCGTCTAATCTGACATGCAACGTGTTGTTCTAGCAAGCGTGTGTTGATTTCTGTGGTTTGATTGATCACTAGTTAGGATCATAAAATAGTATATTTGTATTTTCCTCGTATAGTAGATCAGATCAGTTACCATGATCTGCAGAGGTAGGGAATATTGATTGAACTATGTAAAAATTTCTTGGTGTCTCTGTGTTAATGATTTTATTTGCAGTAAGTTAAATTGACAAAAAATCTTGACACAGCAAAAAAGTTAAAATCAAATTTTTTTTTAGTGTTAACAAGAAAAGAAGATTTAACATTCCTCATCAACATTACAAATGGTATTAGAGCGTAGTCACTATAGTAAGTTTGCTGGTGTCAGCAAGGTCAGATCTTGTGGAAAGGTTGGCAGGAGATTTGACATGAGTTTAATTAAGGAAGGAGGATCATCCGTCTGTCCTCCACTATTGAAAGGCAATTACTATGCCTATTGGAAGGTGTATATGAGAATCTTCATACAAAAAAAAGGGGATGTTTAGGCTTGGGATGTTGAATCTAGATAAAAAAAAAAGTGTACTGAAGTAGATGGAGAAAGAAAGAAGGATCCAAATGGATTCTCGAGGAAAAGAGGAATCAACTGCATACGTGAAAGTATTAAACACTATATTTGCGGGTATTGATCAAGAATGCTTCAAGTTATATCACAATTTGAGACTGCAAAAGAAGCATGGTATATTTTGGAAACGATACATGAAGGAATTGAAAAAGTGAGGTTAACAAGGTTTCAAACGTTAACCAGTCAATTTAAATAATTGCAGATAAACGAGGATGAAACCATTGAGCTATTTTCATAGCAAGTTGCTAATTGACATCGTCAATCAAGCACATTAACTCGGTGAAAGTTATGCTCAAGAAAAACATAGAAAAACTTTGAGATCTGTTCTAGAAAGACTTAAAGTAAAGAAGGAAAGGATGTGTAAACTATGAAACTTGATGAGTTTATTGGATCTCTACAAGCTTATGAGATGACAATTGCTACACAACATAACAAGGGAGTTGCGTTTCAGATGAATGTTGATGTTGATTCAAAAGAGTTAAGAGATGGTAATGAACTTGTATTGATAGCCAAGAATATGAACTAATTAATGAAAAGAGTTGATGTGCTAAGAAAAGGTGTTAACAACAGAATAGGTGATCATCAAGGAAAATTTAATCCAGCGAAGAAAAAGATGAAAGAAGATAACACCAAAAGAATCAGGTGTTATGACTACAAAGGAAGAGGGCATATTCAAGGTTTTTTTCTTTGTTTAGTCCATTCTCAAAAAATGGATACTAAATTGGTCCAATTTTTTTTTAATCCTGCAATGGCCATAACGTACAGTCATTGTGCGTTTACCTGAGATAACGCACGATAGTTGTGCGTTATTACTAATAACCGGATTAACTCGCATTAAAAATCATGTTTAAGGACATGGCGTAACCGTTTGTTGAGGTGGTGTGAGTTGTCGATAACGTACAGCGATTGTGCGTTATCAGTAAGTATAACGCACTACCATTATGCGTTATTACTAGTGTTAACGCACAATGACCGTGCGTTATCACGTTATAAACCCTACTGGCCGCTGCACCTCCTTCTTTCTTCTTTCTTCTTTCTTATTTCTTCCCCGAAAACCTTTCTTCTTTTCTTCTTTCTTTGTGCCCCCGCCACTCTTACTGCTCCGCCGCCGCCGCTGCTTGGTAAGTCCTTTTCCTCTTCCTTTTATTTTCTTCCTTCTTTTTATACTTATATCTTCTCTTCTTCTTATACTTTTGTATTTTATTTCAAAATTTACAGAAAAAATTTAGTTCAATTTTTTAAATTCAAGTTTGAATCGGTGAGACTTTCCTTGGAGTACGAAGGTTATTAGAGTTTTGTAGTGGAAAACGGTAGACAGAGCTTATCGGTACGAAGGTGCATTTTTAATTTTCTGTAAGTTTTTATTTATTTAAATTATTTAGTGTATTATGTATTAATTTTAATTATTGTTTATTTGGGCTTGTTAATTGTTGTTTGTGAACCATTTTTATGAATTTTATTTGGAGTATTTGTTAATTTAATTAATTTATTTTTGTGCAAGTGAGGTTTGTGTTTATGTTTAAATTTGTTACTGATAAATTTGTGCAAATTTGATCATTTTATGTATATAATTGTGTTTTGTATTGCAAAAGTGATTTTAGGGTGATGAATTATTTTGATGAATTTATTAGGATAATTAGATAATTTTTTTACTTTACTTTATGATTATTTAAATTATTTTATTTGTTTAGATAATTATTTTGTCTTAAAAGTTTTTTAGTAAAAAAGATGGGGATTTGAAATTTAGGTTTTTTTTTTTATCTTCACTTTTTGTAATTAGTAGAATCGAAACTTGAAAATTTTGGGTTTAGTAATTAATTGTATGCTACTATCAATATGAAGACTTTTATTTAAAATATATATATATATATATATATGGACTAAACCCTAATATTGAATTTACCAAGTAATAAAATACTTAGCTATAAAATATAGCATCAATAACCCTAAAAAACTTAAAAATTCTAAATTTTAAATAATAAAAACTTAAAAATCTATTATTAAAATCCTAAATTTTACATCAAACATTAAACTGTAAAAATCTAAACTTTTTAACAGTAAACCCAAAAAAACCCAAAATCATAATATTAAAATTCTATAGCGTAAATTATAAAAACCTTAAAAACCCTAAAAATCCAAAATCACAAGATTAAAATCCTATAGCGTAAATTATAAAAGCCTTAAAAACCCGAAAAACCCTAAAATTAATATTTTAAACATTAAACCGGAAAACTCTAAACTTTTTAACAGTAAACCCTAAAAACCCTAAAATTGATATTTTAAATATTAAACTGTAAAATTCTAAACTACAGTAAACCCTAAAAACCCTAAAATTGATATTTTAAACATTAAACTGTAAAACTTTAAACTTTTTAATAGTAAACCCTAAAAACCCAAAATCATAATGTTAAAATTCTATAGCGTAAATTATAAAAATCTTAAAAACCCTAAAATTGATATTTTAAACATTAAACTGTAAAACTAAATTTTTTAACAGTAAACCCTAAAAATCCTAAAATTGATATTTTAACCATTAAACCGTAAAATTCTAAACTTTGCAACAGTAAACCCTAAGAACCCTAAAATCTTAATAGTTTAAACATTAACCATAAATTATGACAACATTAAAAACTCTAAAAACCCTAAAAACACTAAACTTGATATGTTAAAAATAATACAAACCCTAAAATAATTGTACCATAAACAACACACCTTAAAGAGTTTGGAATTATAATTTATTTAAAAATTTTTACTTTAATTTATAGATATTGACCGTAACTCAAACTGTAAATAATATAGATGGAAGAAGTCCCGGCCCACGTGCATCCAGGTCCCATAGTCTATGATGTTTTGACAAGACCGCACGAGCACCGGTCTGGGTTGATATGGAGTGGGGACCGTGAGACGTGTTTCACTGATCTTCAGTGTAGGCGTTTCGGTCGCAATATATTCCAGTGTTACAGTACGGTTCTCTGTAGGTTGGTAGAGCTTATTGACAGGACTGGTTTAGGAGGAGTGTTTAGATGTGGTTACATTAGGCTCAACCACGCTCTTATTACTGCATTAGTTGAGCGTTGGGGACTGGAGACTCACACATTTCACACAACTTGTGGTGAAGTCACGATAATCCTTCAGGATGTGCAGGCGTTATGGGGTTTAGGGATAGAGGGTTTGCCCGTTACCAGTCCAGTTAGAGTGTACATAGTAAAACAGTATTGGATTGAGCTGATTGAGAGACTTCTTGGTGTACGGTTGTCTTTTAGTCACTTTTATGGTTATAAGGTAAAGAAGGAACTCTTGGAAGCTTGGATATTGAGAGCGTTTACCGGTTCAGAGACCGATTGATGACCTCAACTTGCGCACTTGTGGATTTATTTTTTTACTCCTTGGTGGTCATATGCTTCCCGATTTGTCAGAAAATTTGGTTCATGTGCGCTACCTCAGTTTATTAGAGGATATTGATGCCATCAAACATATAGCTGGCGTAGTTGCGTACTTGGATTTTTATATAGGCAGTTGTGCACGACAACTTTAGGGGGTGCACGACAGATAGGAGTTGCCTTAAATCATAGTGCAGATTTGGGCGTGGTGTATTGCGGCCTCAGTTGATGACATATGTTTAGGCCGACCCTCTTGCTCCTCTTGGTGCTATATGGTGCACATCTTTTGACTGCCGCCAACTGCCCACACACTCTAGTTACATACAGAGACCAGTTAAATTTCATGCCATCTGATCAATTTTGCTTTAAAATATTTTATATTATTTGTAAATAAAGAAAATTTTTTAAAGCACTTATGTTTATATTGATTTTGAATTTTGACTTCACAGTTTGTATGGCTCACTTATCATGACCGTGGTCTGGTTCTATTTGACCTGTGGCGGGCAGAGGTCCCACTCATCTGTTATGAGATAGTGGAGCATCACTATCCCGGGCTTGTGATTCATCAATTTGCACGGGCTCAGCATATACCGGATGTATGTGATACTCGTCCTAATCTGCATCGGATCTAGCTTAGAGGGAATGACCCCACTTACTGGGGGACACAGTATGCTAGTCATGTAGAGGCCTGGCATTAGTGGCAACTGCGCGTTAGGGATGGCCTTGCATTAGCAGTTGAGGTCTTATCATACCTCAATGACAAGTACATAAGATGGTATTGGGGAATCACACGGGTGTACATCGGAAATCCAGCTATTTGCAATACCCGTTCGGTTGGATACTAGAATGTTGGGGTCCACAGACGGATGATGGTACATTCTACAAATCATTTTTTTTATTAATATTCTTATGCATTTCATTTATTTATGATGACTTCTAACGGTTTATTTTATTTTTATTTTTTTGTTTAGACTTCCATATTGCAGGAGGTAGATGACATGGCTTCAGTGGTGATACAGGAACCACCTTCATCTCCGTCACAGATGCCTGTTTTTGCAAAGAAAGTGCAGACGATCATTCGGAGGTGCATGGTATCTATTGGTGGTACTTTGGGCTGCACTTTATCACAACACGATATCCAACAGACAATCCCAGTACAACCATCGCGTTGCCGTCCCCGAGAGTACATACTGGACCGGGGTACTCGTGGAGTTTAGAGGGGCGCTCATAGACAGCCTGGTCGTAGAGCAGGAGGTGGACGCCCTCCCGTCCCTTCTTTTTCAGGTAGACACGGACATGTAGAGGTGAGAGGTGAAGGATCTGGAGATGTTGACCCCGGACATGTATAGGTGGAGAGAGGTGAGGGATCTGGAGCTGCTGACCCATTTAACAACCCGAACTTAGATATACCATCTTTTAGTTTGGGTTTGACGCTACCTTCCCAGTCACTTCCAGGTGGATCCTGGACATTGCAGCTACCTCTCCCTCCCGATTTAGGGTTTGCCCCATTTCACTCACCACATCCTACATATTTCGGATTTTTTGAGTTTCGTGCACCCCCTCCTCCTGGCATAGCCGATTCATCTACACCGCATTAGCCTATATCGCAGGCATCTTCATTTGATGGAGAGGAGTGGAAGGATGACACGGATGTTGTTCAGCATCTTGGATTTGGACATCGTGTTGGGAAAAAGACAACGAGGTTCACACATCTGACTGGCCATAGTTGTAATTAGTATTTTGGAGTTTTCATTTTCTATTATATGTGAATTAAATTTCAATATAGAGTATTCAGTTTTATGTATATTATTGAATAATATGGTATTTTTTGTAATAAAAGTATTTCTACTAGTTACTTCGGTTGTACATTTTAACAATTTCAAGTTAGTGTAAATAAAGGAAGAAACTGCATTGTACATTTTAACAATTTCAATTTGGTGTAAATAACAATTTCAATTTGGAAAAAAATCATGTTTTTTCATATTGTAAAGGAAGAAACCACATTGTACATTTAACAATTTCAATTTACAAGAATTTACAACAATTTGGGAAAAATCATAACGCACAGATATTGTGCGTCATCTTGAGTGATAACGCATTACAGTCATGCGTTATCATTCAAGATAACGCACAACCGTTGTGCGTTATCTTGATGATAACGCACGGCTGTAATGCGTTATCACTTAAGATAACGCACAACCACTGTGCGTTATCTTCAATAAATTCGGCTCCCCGAATAATTTAGAACCTTCAATAATTCAACACCTGCCATGCATTGTCATTTCAGCTATTACTTTTGTACCCTAAATTCAGCACCTGCCATGCATTGTCATTTCAGCCATTACTTTTGTACCCTAAACTGACAACGTCATGTGAACGCAATAATTCATTTCACTCGCAGCAGTTTACCTTTAAACCTTTATATATACATATACACACCCTAAAAATGATACTTCAGCCAAACCAACAAACATTCATTCCCCATTCATTCTTTTTCAATTCACAAATTACTTAACTTCTTTACATTTCATCCTCCCTAAACCCTAAATACATCCAGTTAAATCAATTTAAAATGGAAGCAATCTACCCTGTTAGAGTGATGCTATTTTGGGATTCTGAAATTGCAAGGGATGTATATGGTCCCTATTTTATTGGAGTAATGCGGAAAAGTTGGACATTGCCAACTACCCGGATGATTTCGCATAATGAACTGGTAAGGAAAATATTGAAATACTGAGATATGGATCCCAATCTCTGGATTATTTGAATGACAATGAGGGTGCCTTCATACTATAAAGTGCATAATATGTTTTACTTTAATATATATAGCATGAACAACGATGAAGAAATGCGTTATCTATGGACTATTCCACCTCACCACGCGAAGGAAGGGATTCATATTCTCGTTGAATTCGAACAGATCCAGCAGCATAGTATTCCAATTACACATGACAGAAATACAACAACATGACCGAACATATTACAGCGGTAACACAGATGGTTTCTAATGAACCGTCTATGTTGTACACTACCATCAATAACGACGACGATGAGGTTGACAAATCGGACGGAGATGATGCCATTTCTAGTCAATCTGAATTAGATTATGACAATGACCCGGAAGGAGAGTTACAAACTCCTCTAAACCCTGTAAATCCGGTAAACTCAGTAACTGAAAACATAGTGCCCCAATGGGAGAGCAGCCAATGGTTCAGCAGCGTTAGGTATGACTATACACATTCTGGAGCATTCCTAGATATGGGCTCGGGTTCTCCTATAGATGACCTTGTAGAATCTGGTACCATACGGTTACTCGATTGGAATGATTCCATGACTGACATATAGTTAGGTATTAGATTCGTTGACAAAGTGTAGGCAATAAGTATATTTCGTAAGTGGTCTATCAGTGTGGGACGTGAATACTGAGTTGTAAAAAGTAAAACTGATACATGGACCACGAAATATTACCATCACAGTGATGATAATTACTGTTCATGGTACATCCGTATAAAAAAGAAAGCAACGCACAGTCGATGAGAAATAACCAGATTCGTAAAGAACACAAATGCCTTGTCCAAATTGAACAAAACAAGTACAGAAACTTGTCCTCAAAATTTATTTCAATGTCAATATCACACCTAGTTGCCAACGATTCTGAGATACCTGTGTCAAACATCATTCAGAAGTGAAGGTATTTTTTCAAATGGGTTGTACTTACAAGCGGGCATGGTATGCTTGAAAATTTGCCATTGAGAGGGTATTGAGAGGGTTTTTGGTAGCTGGGAGACAACCTTCAATATTTTACCGAAATACTTAGAAGTTGTATAGGATTTAAACCCGGGGACTGTATGCGAATTTTTGCATCACAGAACAAGCATTCCCCCTAATTATTTTTTCAAATTTGTTTTATGGTGTTTCTCGCCATGTATAGACGGATTTCCATATTGTCGGCCGGTGATTTCTGTGGATGGAACACACCTAAGGAGGTCATACAAGGGCGTGCTGTTAATTACAAGTACGTGGGATGCTAATAATCACTTGTTCCTACTTGCTTTTACAATTGTTGATAAGGAATCCTTCAAAAGTTGGAATTGGTTCCTTAAAAACCCGTGAGAGTACATTGACAAAGATCGCCACGTATGCCTCATGTCTGATCGCCATAAAGGTATTTTCTCTGCTATTCAAAGTAAACTTTTATGACAACCACCATCTGCAGTTTACCGGTTTTGTTTACGCCATATTCAAGCAAATTTCAACAAGACTTTTGAGAATACAAAGTTAAAAAGCTTGATGTGGCAGACCGGAACAGAATTCAAACAATGGAAATTTGACCGTATAATGAAAGAGATTCAAGAAAGAAATGGGGATGCTTACATTTACTTGATGAAGTTGGACCAAGAGAAATGGACACTGTTGCATGATGGCGGTCACAGACAGGGTATCATGACAACCAACATTTCTGAAGCACTTAACAGTGTGTTGAAGAAAGCTAGGGTCCTACCTTTAAAAGCCCTGGTTGTACTAATATTCAACAAACTAGTTAAGTACTTTCACCAACATCTTGAAGAGGCTGAAAATTGTGTGCATCCATTTCCAACTTGAATTTTTGACATGTTCTTGCGGATTGAAATGAAATCAAGAGAACACAAAGTTACAACTTATAATCCGCGAGAAGGAATATACATGGTCAAATCGTCGATCTGGGTTTCTGGTACGGGCAACAACGTCTATATATTGCGAATAAATAATAAATCATGTAGTTGCGGAAAATGGCAAACATATACATTGCCTTGTTCTCATGTTCTTGCAGTGTGTAGAGAAAATGGGTCAAGAGCAGATACTTATGTGCCGGAGATATATTCGCGACAAAAGTACAAAAGAACTTACCAAGCGAATTTTCATCCGGTCTTGAGTGAGAACTTTTGGAGGGGTGTTCCTTTTAATTCAACATTTTATCCTCCAAACATGAAAAAGGTACGGGCTAAGAAATAAGACAAGCGATTTCAGGGAGAAATGGATTATAGAAATCCGGATTCTCCACTAAAATGTGGCAGATGTCGCATGCCGGGACATAATAGAAAAAATTGTAATAACCCCGGACCGAGCAATGTATAAGTTTGCCATTTTCTTAAAATTGTTGTAATAAAACAGGTTTCTATTAATGAAATTTTTCTTTCAATTCCTTCTAATTACTACATCATTGCTCTAAATTTTTACAATATCTTTAGTATTACTTCTTCAAATAACTTGAGATGAAATGGTTAAAAGTTAAATATATTTTTCAAGAAAACTATATAAATATTATCAGAATAAATACGCTTAAAATAAGTTAAATATTATATATAGTATAAATTATACAATTATAAGTTTTGGTAAAAATGTAAAGAAATTTTCATTTTTAAAAAAAATTTAAAAAGATAAAATAAAAATAAAAAATAAATAACTGATGTGGCAGATAACGCACAACCAGTGTATGTTATTACTTGGTCATAACGCACAACGGTTGTGCGTTATCTGTCAAATCGGTGGATTACTAGGGCTAAGCGTAATTAGCTGATAACGCACAATGGTTGTGCGTTATCAATAAGGATAACGCACAACCATTGTGCATTATGACCAGAATAAGGATAAAAAAAAAAGTTAGACTACTTTAGTACCCAAATTTGATAGATGGCATATATAAAGAAAAAAACTCATATTCAATCTAAATGTGCAAACGTGTTAAAAAAGAAAAAGACATACATCACAGTTCTTGATGATGACATGGACTACGACACTCTATCTAAACGCGATAAGGAAGACTTACAACCTAACAAAATTACCTTTAACTCACAATTTGAGTCAGGTAAGGATCCTACAATTCATGTCAATACAGTTGTATTAACTGATAGATAAACTATTCAGTTCGATAGAAAAAAGGTTGACTATGATAAGTTTGAGGAAAAATCTTTGAGAAATTAATTGAGCGCATCTATATATTTGAGAGGATGAAGTTTGGGAATTTTCTGAGAAAATTCTAAAGTGGCAATGCTTTCAATTCATTCCTATTAAGAGTGTCGCAGTCCCAACACACTATCAATTGTTTCACTTATATTGTAATAAATATTTAGGTTGGAATCTTTCTTTTTGACTTAGTCATTTTGTGTCTAGTCTAACACGCAATGTGTTATTTGAGTGAGCGTGCGCTGATTGCTGTGGTCAGATTGATCAATAGTTAGGATTGTACAATTTTCTCTTTGTATTTTCCTCATATAGTAGATCAGATTAGTTACAATGATTTCACAAAAGTATGAACTATTACCCGAAATGCATTAATAATTTTTTGTGTTCCTATTGTATTATTTTACATTGTGTTGTTGGCACGATTAAAATTAAAATTGATACAACACAAATTAAAATTTCAAAAAATCATCTGAATGTTTCTAACACTTGTTGAAGGGGTGTTAGTCTGTTTTTAAATTTGACACCATCATTTTTAAAAGTTGCCATATATATGCTAATGAATTTTAAATTATCCCACAGTAAAAAAAAAAAAAAAAAGCAAAGATAAATTAAGAAATGATTAGGGTTTCCAAATGGAAGATACTGCACCTTCCAACTTTTTTATCAACAAATTCAAAGTGGGATTCTTACCTAGATTCAAATCTATCTTAAAACCAATAGTCTTTCCCTTAAAGGGAAGGAAAAAGAAAAGGTAAAATAATCTTTTTTTTTTCCTTAGTCAAACTCTTGATGAGTTTTTCCATTTAAAACCTTTTCTTCCTTTTTTTTTTTTCTTTTCTTTTTACCGCAATAAAGAAAAAGATTTGATTTGAGTTTTAAATAGGGTCTAGCTCTTAATTATATGTGTTAATTACCTCAGCCAAAGCAGTAATTAATTAATTAGTAACAAAATTTGTCACTTAGTGTTTGTATGAATCGCAAAAAGTACCATATCACTCTGGAGTTTCTACCATGGTTATGCTACAAGACATATATTCCATTCCACTCCTAATTCTTGGGCATATATAGAAAATCCATAGGGATTTAATAAAATCATGAAATAATATATACGTGAGACTTGGATTTCGAGGAATATTAAGTTTGACAAATATATGTAATCGGAGGAGACACGTCGAATTCCTTGAAATAAGAACATACTTTTGAGAGAGAGAGAGAGAGAGAGACCTAGCCTGGTTAAAGATTAAGACAAACAAACCTAAAAAATACTAAACTAGATTTTTTTCTCTCATAATTCAACTTCCATTCCATGGTAGTAAAAGACAAGCAAAGAAACAAACATACCCTTGGTGACAACGTTTTACTTTTCCCATATTTCCTGTCTTTGTTCCTTTCTTAGCTTTGGTCAAGTTCTGCATGCCATAGATGGAAAATTCTATAAGTTACCGACCCAACAGTTTAGGATAATTGGGCCTTTTATTTAAAATTGAGGTACATGTTCACGTTTGTAAAAACCAAAATTCGAAATTTGAGGCACTATTGAACTTTGAATTATTATCTTTATTGCATTTATAACATTAGTTTTAATTGAGTAATAAGGTACTAACTCAATTAATTAGAAGCACGGCTTATTATGCTATATGTCATAGGTTCGATTCATAATTTTCCTTTTAAAATTTAAAAAGAAAAAGTTAATTTTAATCGATTTGATGTCAAAATTACAAATACTAATTTTTACTTAACCATAACTTTATATCTCGTACATCAAACATATAAAATATTTTTAGAGAAAAACGGAGTATAATTTCAACTTTTTTTTTTTTAAATACTCATATAAGATTATGAATTCAATTCCTAATTGTTCAACGTTACATAGATATGACTATAGTTCCTTCTTGTGACTATTTCTTAGCGCACCAAGAAAAAGTATTATGATTAAATCGAATCGGTCAAGTTACTATGTCAATCAATCAAACTGATGTCTAGACCGAATTATATCATATATAAAAATTATAAACATATATAAATAATTCATTTATGTATTCACTATCTATCAATTGACACTGAATGTAATTAAAAAATTATGAACAAATATATATGTTTTAATAAAATAATTTTAAAAATATCTAAAACCAAGTCAATCACATTAAATGATCGATTGGATCAATTCAATCTATCGGTTCAATTAATTTTTGATCCAGTTTAACTAATTCATTCACTACTAATTTTTGGTCTATATAGCGGTTCCCGTTCGATAGCCGATTTCTCAAATTGAGAAAAAGAGGGAAGAAAAGGGGAATCTGATAAGGGTAAGATCGATGGTGAGAGAGAGAGAGAGAGGGAGACCTTGAAAGTTGAAGCCTGTGGGGAAGTGTTGGGAGAAGGAGAGAATATTCTGTAGCCACCAAACATCAACAGCATAACTCCAAAGTTTAAATACTAAACTATTGTTAGAAAGTTAAAACATCATTAGATTTATCATTAATTTGGTTATTAGCTGCAGGAAAAGTCAGCCCACAAGTAGAAGACCCACAGCTCGCTAATCTAAAAATTCACTGCCTTTGTCAGTTCTCTGTCTAATTAAATTAACCCTCCACCTTCTCCCCCCCTCCCCCCCCCCAACAACACCCTACCACCCGGTTTCAAAATTTTAACCTAAGTTACCTTAAAACATACCTAGTATACTATTTGGTCATATCTAGTGCTTAGCCAAAAAAAAAAAAAAAAATTTGGTCATATCTAGGACCAGCTTATGAGGTTGATGCGGGAAAATACTCTTTAAACCCACAAAAAATTATTAAACATAATAATTAACGTCAAATTAGGGAAAGAAATATATTTTGGGTAAAGTTGATGAAAATCTGAAGATGAGGTTATTTCTGTAAAGAGATTATCCACAAATTTAGTCATTTATTGCGGTATGTAAACATCTAAAAAGTTTAACGTTCAAATCCTTTTCATGACACTGTTGAACATTGGGGATTAGATTTTATTCTCGAAGATGACTCAAAGTCTTTCTAAATATTTCGAAATTTGAATTTAAGTCTAAATTCATTAAGATCGTATACGATTTTGAATACTGGACAACTTTGAAAAATATTAAAAATATATATCAAAAAGCGGTTTTTCTTTTTCCAAGAGGAAGATTTTGGTAAATAGTTTATGCTATAGCTGTATAGTTATAGGTATGAAATCTAGATTTGAATGAAGGAAACTAAAAATGAAATTTGGCCTATGTATGGGATGGATGTGAATGGCACATTGAGTGAGTAAAATGTCAGATGATTCGAAAACTAGAAATGTCAAAGCTGGAAATTATTTGCATATTCTCGACTTACTTTAACGACAACAACAAAAGCAACAAAGTTGGTTATGATCTATATGTTCATCTCTTACTCACATCTACCATTCAAGGAAGGAAAAAATCATCCAACAAACTTAAATGAACATCTCATGCGCTCCCCCCCCCCTCCTCCTCCTCCTCCTCCTCCTCAAACACATACACACTTCATAATCCCATAGTTCAAAATCTCACCTTAGACCCATACTAATTATTCATATTTCATATTATCTGTCCAGACATATTTTTTTTAGTTTCAAGATATCAATTATTTTATTAAATTTAAATAATATTAAATTTAAGGTTATATATCAAAAAGTAAACCTTTATATACCCGTATTCACATATATTAACTCAAATCGTCTACTCTAGGCCTTGCAACTTCTCTCACATATAATTTAACTTTCAAAAAATTCGAAAATAAAAATTTCAAAATTCAAACTAAACTACTATCCAAGTTAACCCTATAGTACCATAGAAGGTCGAACTTTATGAATTAAAACTATAAGTTGGTTTAGGTCTATAGTACTATGTTGTGTATTAAATGTCGTGCTGTGTTACTTTATGCAAAGTGATGAGTGCTGGAAAACATAAGCCAAAATAATAAGAATTGGTAATGTAGTTCGAACCTAAGCTTACATCTTAGGGGTCACGCCCAAAATAAGATTCTACTTATAAAAAACTTATAACAATGTACAAGAAAATACCTAATTCATTAACAGATCTAGTATTTTCCTTAGTAGAAAGATGCAAAGTTCTTTTACACACAACATAGTTGAACTTCCTTAAACTCTTCAAAACTCCCTTTGGAATATGATTGCTTAAGCTTGAACTTCCTTCAATCCTTCCACACCGTTGAAACGCATGAAGGTTCTTTTCCAAGAAGCAAGATGATCTTCATGGAATGCCCAACGTTGAATGCTGATAACACAGTCTTCTAACACATGACAAGTGCGATTTATGCAAGCCTCATTTAATCCATGAATTTCTCAATTTATGAATGCATAAATTAGAACTTCAAGTATTACCATAAAACACTTTAAGTTATAAATTGCATCAAACAGCTAACCCTAAATTGTTACCGTAATATCTTTTAAATACTTAGGTTGTCTTGTTCAATATGGAATCCAAATCCTTTCATTTACGAAATATATCTAATCTTCAAAAGATTTGATTCCTTTCATAGTTTAGCTTTCTAAATGTATCTTAGATAGTTTAGGGATTCAATTTCTAAATGAGATGCAACTTGTACAAGGAAGCTCATGTTTGCTCAATCTCTAAAGATTCCAAACTTATCTTTTAGATCCTAAAACGATTCCAATTCAATTTGCTTCATCTTTAAATAGGCTCATATTGTACCGTGTATTCTACTTTAGGACACGTACTCAATCAACACAATATAGTTTAAGGTCAAAATTTCATAACAAAAACAATACTAATTCAAAATTTTGTCAATTAATTAGATCTCCATACTAATTATGAATTTACCAATGAATTATTTCACAGGTTGGGAGAGGGTCAAATAAAAGGGTAATGTATATAGTCTCAAGTGGGTAACAGATCTCCCTTTGAATGTGAGTATTCTGCCATGACCACTGTTTGTTTCATAAGGACGATTATTCCCTTTTATATGTGCGTGTGTTTACTCGTCGTTTTCTTTGGATTTACCCCTCCTTAATTCACAGTCGGCCACGTGCAATATGTCTTTCTTTTCTTCTTTTTTTTTTTTTTTCCTTTTTCTCATTCATAAAAATATGAAAAAAAAAAAGGGAATTGCAATATCTTTTTATTAGCTTTTTACTCGACTCTTGTTCATCATCACATGATATGTTGTTATTTTTGTACCTTTTTGTTCCAATATTCAACTTTCTTTATCGGTAGTCAAAATTTTCTTCTAGTTTGGATAGGAACTAGGAAGATTTCTAAATTCATCATATAAATCCAATTATTGTTTCTTCAAGTAGTTTAGAAATTATTTCTTGAAAATTCTTCTTTTTCCCTTTCAAACAAAGCCTATTTCTTCCACGCTTGAGTGTTTTATTACCATTTACTTTTTATATTGCAGAAAATTTCATCAACTCTAAGTGCATGCTTGTTTCTTTTCTTAAAATCATGTAACATATGTATCCACTCATTCCATTAAGTTACCAAATAGATATTCGAGTAACAAATTTTCTATTAAAATTTATTTTTAGTGGAAGATGTTATTTTAGTTTGAAAGAATTTTTTTTAATTAGGTTTAAAAGCTGAACTTGTTGAGTGAGAAAAAGTAAAGTCTATAGTAAAAAAATGGAAAAAAACAAGTTAAAAACTAATTCAAATAAGGCAATTATTGACTGAATTAATATGCCAATATTTTCTTTGCTGAATAATATGCTAATATATTTGTAGCATAATCTTAATATTTTGTAGTAAAATTATGAAATAACACAAGAATGTTGAAAAGGGAATGAATTAGAGATCTAGAATTCTTGTTGAAAAGAAAAGGAATTAGAGATCTCGAAAAAAATTATAATACTCATTATTTCACGTAACATTTTTTTATATGAAATTTCCTCTGAATTTTTTCTTTTGAATCACATAAATAAAGACTTTTGTAAAATTAAAAACAAAAACGAATTGTTTGGTCTTCAAATTCTTGAAGATTTGAAAGCATATATCAATCAAGAACCAAAAGGTGTCTAACATTAAGAAAACAAGAAAAAATGAAGATTTGATATGTGGGGTTTTCTTGACAAAATTACAAATCAATTTGCTTTATGTTTTATCATTCAAATGTATATTTAATATTTATTGATTAGAATTTGAAAGTAAAGGATAATAGAGAATAATATTACTATAATATAAGAAACAAAAAGCAAAACAATTATGGCATAATCATTCCAAGAGGAAAACCTTTGGAGTCTACCTTTCTCCGGACCTCATCATATGTGTCATCATGCACATTTTCTACCCTTAACCCATTCCCCGATGCCCCCCCCTTCTTCAACTTTCACTTTTCACCGCCTCCCATGAAAAAACTAATATTCTATTCCGACAGAAAGCAGTTAAAAGACTGCAGGCATCAAACAATATTTAGAGAGAGAAAGAGATCTGAGAGAATTCTTCCCTTATAATTATTAAGCTTGGAAACTCACTCTCTAGTTAGGTACTTCTCAATCAATTTCTCTTAATTCCATCCTTGGATGAGTGAGAAAGTGAGATCAAGACAAGAGAGAGAAACAAGCAATAATTCTTTTCTCTATATATATATATATATATATATATGAATTAGCTAACTCCCCTCTTCTTTGAATCTTGAGGTTTCTTTTTTTGAAGAGAAAAAAAGTTCCTATTAATAGAAGATGAGTGAAGAAGTAATAATCCCTAGTGGTTTTACTCAAAATCCAATTGATGGAACCAATCCTCCTCCCATGAAGAAGAAGAGAAATCTTCCGGGTACCCCTGGTGAGTTATGTCTTCCTTTTTCTTTTTCGATGCATAAAAACTTCTGTTAAGATATTATAAATTAGCTCTAACGGCAGAAGAGATCCAGTCAAGCGTATTTCATTGTGATTTCCTTTTTTATCTCAACTTTTTTTCTTTTCTTTTTGTCTAGCTTTATTACTGGCTAGGTATGGAGAGGGTATATTCATGTATATTCATCAAGTATGTATTAATTTAATTTTATAATTAATTAATAAATATTAATCTGTCTACATAGATCCTGAAGCCGAAGTGATTGCGTTGTCACCCAAGACATTGATGGCAACAAATAGATTTTTATGTGAAATATGTGGAAAGGGTTTTCAAAGGGATCAAAATCTACAACTACACAGAAGAGGGCATAATTTGCCATGGAAACTAAAGCAAAGAACAAGTAAAGAAGTGAGGAAAAGAGTATATGTATGTCCAGAAAAGACATGTGTTCATCATCATCCATCAAGGGCACTTGGAGATTTAACTGGTATTAAGAAACACTTTTGTAGAAAGCATGGTGAAAAGAAATGGAAGTGTGAGAAATGTTCTAAAAGATATGCTGTTCAATCTGATTGGAAAGCTCACTCTAAGACTTGTGGAACTAGAGAGTACAAATGTGATTGTGGAACTATATTTTCAAGGTAATTTTTAGTTATTAGTTTTTTTATTTTTAAAGATTTCGGATTTGTATATGTAGTTTCATTTTTCATGCAAATTAAAAAGGTTGGACAATCAAATAACTCAAAAAAAAAAAAAAAAAAGGAAATGCTAAAAAGTTAATCAAAAATATAAATAGTATAGTATGTTTTTCTTTTATGAGACTAGTATCTAATTTGTCTGTATATATCAAGACGGAGTTAGAGACAATAGGTTGTTTTGTTTATTTATTTATTTTAAATTCGTCATTTTAATATTTTATAAAATTTTTTATATATTTTTATATAAATTCTTGCATTTCAAAATTAAAGTTATAGTATTTTTTTGTAGTCTGCATCTTAGTTAACCCCGATTGGAAATAACTACTTTCTGTTTCTCTCTTCCAAATCCATGTCTTGTTGCTTTTTAGGAGAAAAAAAGAATTAATCATGACTATAACCAAAACCCTTATAATCCATACATCTTAAATGAGGTTTTGTTGTCTTTCTTGATTTTTAGAATTTTGTCAATTATGGCATTAATTAATTATAGTACTAAAGGAAAGGATTTCCGAGTCTTGTTAATGCAAAGTTCGTCCTTTTCTATATTAAGCGCTTGAATGTTTTTATTCAATTTAATTTGGACTAAATATTTTGGATATAATTATGTGCAGGAGGGATAGCTTTATAACCCACAGAGCATTTTGTGATGCATTGGCGGAAGAAACAGCTAGAGTGACAGCAGCATCAAATATCACAGTCAATAATATGAATTATCACTTCATGGGAGCCTCACTAGGCCCTCCTCCTACTCCTACTCCTACTCATACTCCTATTAGCATGGCACAACATTTTCCCACAATTTTCAAGCAAAATATCCCCCCTCCTCCTCCTCCTAACAATAGTAATCATCATCATCCTCATCATACTTCCAATCCAATAAGACAAGCGGGTGGTCTTTCACTATGGATGGGACATGGCCAAGAAATTCCTCCTCTTGCATCTATCAATCCCGTCCAAAACTTCACTTCTGATTCATTTCTAAACCCGTGCCCTAATAATCCTCCGCCTCCTCCTCCTCCAACTAGTTATCCAGTCAATTGGGATTTCGGAAATACTAATAATAAACTCACATCAAACACGGCCGAGGAATTATCAAACGATGTTTCTTCTGATCATCATCTTCCTAATTTAAGTACTAATAATGTTAAAGAAGGTACTATTCCATCTTTATTTAGTACTCAATTATTACATCATCATCAAACACCGTCTCCAAACATGTCCGCAACTGCTTTACTTCAGAAAGCTGCCCAAATTGGTTCAAACACAAGTGATCCTTCCTTCTTAGCAGCAGGAACCTTTGGATTGAAATGCAATGACAATAATATGAAGGTTCAACAAGGGAACAAATTTTGTGGTTTGTACGCTGCAATGACCTCAGTATCTACTACAATGGAGAGCTCAGTAGATGATCATCTAACGAGTTTGAATCATCAGCTTCAGATGTACCCTTCAAAACGACGTCATATCATTCAAAATGATCAAGATCATAGTATTAGTACAAATAATGGACCCTCAGGAGGAGGAGGAGGAGGTCAAACTAGAGATTTTCTTGGTGTTGGGATTCAACCCATTTGCCATCCATCATCAATCAATGGATGGATATGATGATATTGGGACTATTCTCGATTGTTGGTGGTTTTTTATTTATTGAAAAAAATACATTTAAAAAAGAAGTTTATTTTATAATTTTAATATAATATTTTTATTTTTATAATTATCACATAATACCAATAGCTCGATAATGATTATTGACAGAAATAAATTAAAAATAATTTATTTTAACTAATAAAGAGCAGATCAAAATAATCGGGTGATCATAAAATGAAAAATTTCTTGAGAGATGGGAGAGAGAAAAGTGGGGTTGAAAAATGAAAAATTTCTTGAAGAGATGGGAGATAGAAAAGTGGAGTTGAAAAATGAAAATTTCTTGAAGATGGGGAAAAAAAAAAAAAAAAAAGAGGAAGAAAGAAAAGAGGGATATTGATTTTAGTAATTGCAAACTTTGCAGAGAGGAAAAGGTGGCATTGAGTGGTTGATGAGTGCTAAAAGGTGGGCTTAGAAAAGAAAAGAAAAAAAAAACACTAAAATTAAATTTTCATGGAACAAAGCTATCCCATGCATATTCTGTTGAATCCTCAAAGCTATTCCCTTTTAAAAATGGAGGCTTTTTATTTTTGATAAAAGGGGGTTTGGGTTTTGGGATAGTGGGGACAAAGCAAAGAGGGGAACTTTTGCAAACTCCATTATTGCTATCTTTTCATATCTGTTCTAGTTGTTATCTTCTCAAACTCAAAAACTATATAAAAGATGATCATTATATTAATTTCAATGGCAAAATATGCTTTATTAATATATAGTCCATATAATTATTATGTATATGTAGGCCTTACCCTATGTATGGTTTCCTAGGTTTAATTCTTTTAAGAAGTTCTATTTAGTCATGCAAAGTTGTGTACATAAGGCATTAATATTGCAGAAAAGATGGGGATTCTGCATAATTCTCCTATATTCTCCACTCAAAGAGAAAGGACCCAAACTTTTTTTATTATTCTTTCATTTTCACACCTTGATTGGCTGAAATTTTACTTATGAATGATCATTATCCATACATATTACCTTACAAACCAAGTTATCTCCAAGAACACTAAAAATTAAACAGTTTCTGGACTTTAAAATAGGTTTTAAAACAGCGTTATTATAAGTTATGCCAAACATAATTATAATTATACCAAACATCATTACTGAGATTGAAGATTTGTTTGACAAAATAGAAGTCTGGAGTTTGAAATATTTAAATTATGAGTTTTGAAATTGAAGACTGAATTTAAAAATTAAAGTTTGAACATGAATGTTAATAAATAAATAATTAATTAATAGTGATTATTTGTCTTTAAAATCTAAATTATATATTTTTTTTTCTAAATATTAGAAATATCTATCAATAAAAATAAATTTAAAATCCTTTTTCATAAAGGAAAAATAAATATTGAATTTATACTGCATACCTTGACCATATAAAGTTAAAGATTTATTAAGTTTGGAATATTTAACAGGTTTTTAGTTAACAAAAGTTAATACTAGATAAATTTTCAAGGAGTTATGAAATTTAATTTTATAATTAATATATATAATTTGACAAGTAGGTTGTTTGATTGTCATAAATTTTATTTTTGAGAAAGTAATCTGATTCTCATTTTTTAAATTTTGGTATTTGGAAGATTGGTTATGTTTTTTGAAAGGAACATGATTTCTTAAAAAGAAGGAAAATAGTGGTAGAATCTTAAGAAAAAAATACGAGATGGTATTCTTTTTACTTTCCAAGAATTTTGAAACTACCATTAACCTAAAATTTATGACTTAAATAATACTATTAGCTTGAAACATTTATGTTCTTCGTTTCTATTTTTTTTAGTTACAAATGATTCAATTGTTTGGAGTGATTAAATCTCTAAAGTCCATTCTTTTTGTCTTTATTTGGTAATAGTTTATGGTTTTTATATGTCTTCTCCTATGCAAAATAATTCATATTAAATAATACTAAATAAATTTATTTAACTAATTAAATATATTTTTAAAGTTTTTATGGTGTGAAATAAAATCATGATTTGAATGAATCAAATTAATTAAGATTTTAATTCATTTATTTAAAACATAATGCAAATTTTTTATTTAGGTAACATTAACTCTTGGTTCACATAAATGTATTAAAATGGTATTTTAAACAATTTTATATAAATATAAATTATTTATTTGACTACGTTTTATCAAATTAACAATAGAAAAGGATTCTTATTATTTTCTTACTTAATATTCCAATAGCTCCCAAACACAATAAAGGAATTTAAATTGATTCACATTCTACGAATTTATCCAAGTAATCACATTACTACTTCAACTTTTTTCTTCTCGACTAAACGGAGTCGTAATGTATAATTTTAATTTCAGAATTTAGAGTTAAACAATAGAAAAGGATTCTTATTATTTTCTTACTTAATAGTCCTGTAACTCCCAAACACAAAAATAGAATTTAAATTGATTCACATCCCACGAATTTAAGTTCCAAGTAATCACATTACTACTTCAACTTTCCTTCTTGTCAACCAAACGGAGTCGTAATGTATAATTTAGATTTCAAGATTCAGAGTAAAGCTATAAAAAGTTCACTTAAAATGTATAACTATAATTAACCACACATTTTAAATAATAAAAAGATCTACAAAAAGTATTATCAAACGCGCTTAAAATATTACGCACTCAATAATATGTTTATCAAACACAATTAATTCAACAAACTCTTTAACTAATTTATTTTAATAGATGAATTTTTTTACTAAGCAAGGCTGATTATGGATTAATATCAAACTCTTAACTAATTTATTTTAGTTGGTGAATTAGTTTATCAAGCAAGGTTGATTATGGATTAGTTTCCTATGCCAAAATCCTTGTTTTACTTTAGATTCACTATTTTTCTTACAGTAATTTTTTAATTTATTTGACATTTTTTTTTAAAAATAAAAAGATAAAGGGCTAAAAACAAATAATTGACCAAAAGGAACTACTGGAGTGAGGAGTAAGAATATTGGACGCTTCAAATTAAGCCTGTATACGGATCGATATTTCCCAGTCTGCTGCATTTTGGTACTCAACACTTTTTCCAGTTCATAATAAAAGGTGACTATTCATCTCAAGATCGTTCATTGATTCAATAGTGGATCAACTTTAACTGCCCTGACGTTTGATTTGCGTGTGATGACGATTTAATTGTTTACTCGGGTCAACAGCTTGAGGTGGAAAAAAAACACTGTTCTTTTTGTTTGTGGAAAAAAGAATTTGGAGTATAAGCGTATTATGAATAAAATAATAATTATAGATGTTCTTAAGAGATAATACTCTTTTAATATTTTTCAGAGATTGATATTATGTATAGATAACTGATAGAATTTATATCTTAGATATGATATAATTTATTCTCATATTCCATCTCTGTCCCTTGTATTCTCTCAGAACTCTATAAATAGAGCCCTTACCTCTCAATTATAATCACACATCAAAGAAAAGTAATAAAAGTCTTCTATACTTTCCTTTTCTCTTCTCTCATTTCTCCTCTATGAAATTTCTAGTTATTCTTTAATTTTCTTCTTAGTTATATTATTGCACCTATGCTTGCAATTTTCACAACACGTTATCATCATGACGAGTCTCTACCATCGGAGTTCCGAAGTTTGAATCAAGAAAAAAGAAATGAGGCAACTTTCTATCCTTTTGTTGTCAATGGCTAATCTTACCAAGTTAGAAATTTTGGCTCTTGATATCTTCGGGAAAAACAATTTATCATGGACATTGGATGCTCAAATCCATCTAGATACAACGGGTCTGAAAGACATCACTGTCGAAAATAATAAATCATCATCACAAGATAGTGCAAAAGCCATGATCTTTCCCCGCCATCATCTTAATGAAGATTTGAGAGATCCACTGGTATTGTGGACTGATTTGAAAGAAAGGTTCGACCACTAGAAGATGGTCGTTCTGCCGAAAGTATAGTATGATTGGATGAATATGAGGCTATAAGACTTTAAGTTTGTTAGTGAGTACAATTTTACGATGTTTAAAATTACTTTCGCAGTTAAAATTATGTGAAAAAAAATCACTGACACTGACATACTAAAGAAAATCTTTTCAACTTTTCATGCCTCAAATATTGTCCTGTAGGAACAATATCGAAAGAAAGATTTCAAGAAATATCCAAAATCAATACCTTGTCTTCTTGTGCCGAGCAAAACAATGAGTTGCTCATGAAGAATCATGAAGCTCGACCAACTGGTTCTACTCCACTACCAGAAGCGACTGCAGTTAGAACCAATAACTATGGCCTCAAAAGAGGTCGTGGACGTGGTCGAGGCAGTGAACGTGGACATGGCTATAACATAAATCATTCATACAATCAAGGAGATCATAACAAAGGATCCCGCACGAAGAATAGTGGCAACCACCAGAAGTGGTTGAAAAATGACAATAAGGGAAAGGGAAAGAAGTGATCCCTGAAGATTATGAGGAAAAAGTGCTATCGATGTGATATGCAAGGTCATTTTTCATGTACTTGTCGTTCTTCAAAACACCTTGCCGAGCTTAGCATCGATCAATAAAAGGGATTAAAAGCCTAAAGCAAAATTCACTTCTCGAAATTCAACTCATGATGATGATAATACTAGTTTGGATGATATCCATGTGGATATAACTCACTTGGAAGTGATGACTTCTTAGAAGAAGAAAGAGTTGATAACATGGCCGATGACGGAAGTAGCCAGAAGAACTAGAATTTTTTATTTCAGTTTTATAGTTTTACTTTTATTTATATTTTTTGTCAATTTAATAAAGTTTAGTGTGTTCTTCATAGCTTCTTTTGTAATAAAACTTTTAAGTTTATTTGGAGTTTTCCGATGTGTTCAGATGGCTCTTATTCCTTATTTTGAGAATGATACTAGAGATATGAGCTTTACTGATAGTGGAACTACCCACAGCAAACTAAGGAATGAGGAATATTTTTTATATCTGAATATGGGAGGAATAAATGTTAGCACTATTAATAGTAGTGTAAAATTGATTGAAGGCTCCAGAAGAGCCAGTGTCATTGCCTGGAGGGATGATAATTATCATCCACAAAGCACTAATTTCCTCAAAATCTGGAAGAAATTCACTAAGTTTTAAGGATATCCGCCTTAATGGATATCATGTTGATACAATGGAAGAAAATAGTTATGAGTATCTTTGTATTATTCAAGTAGCCTTGGGAAAGAAATCACTTTTTAGAGAAATTACCATCTCTATCTTCTGGCCTATATTATGCAAAAATGAGTATTACTCAAGTGCATCATTTAGTAAATGCAGAAGCTTACTGATCCTGCGACTTTTACTATTTGGCATGACCGTATAGGTCATTCGAGAACAATCATGATGCGAAAAATAACTGAAAATACTCGTGGTTACCAACTGAAAAATCAAGGATTTTGACCAAATTATCATGTGCTGATTGTTCTCGAGGGAAGTTGGTTATTAGACCATCACAAACAAAAGTAGGCTTGAATCTCCCACATATCTGGAACAGATTCATGATGAGATATATGGGCCTATTCATCCACCACACGGACAAAGATACTTCATGGTTTTAATTGATGCATCAATCCGATGGTCACATGTATGTCTATTATCAACTTGCAACTTGGTATTTGCGAGATTTCTTGCCCAAATAATTCTCCTAAGAGCACAATTTCCTAATCACCCTATTAAAACTATTCGTCTAGATAATTCCGCGGAATGTACTTCTCAAGCCTGTGATGCTTACTGCATGTCAATTGTCATTACTGTTGAACATCATGCAGCTCATGTTCACACACAAAATGGTTTAGCTTAATCGTTTATTAAAATATTACAATTGATTGCTAGTCCATCTTAATGAGAACAAATCTCCCTACTTCAGTTTCGGGACATGCTATCTTGCATCCAGCAGCACTTGTGTGTATTAGGCCAACGAGTTATCATGAATTCTCCATGTATAATTGGCTTTTGGTTTTTAGCCAAATATTTCTCATTTAAGAATTTTTGGATATGCGGTGTATGTTCCTATAACACCAAATCCTTCGACCAAATGAGTGTCCAAAGAAGATTGGGCATATATGTTAGTTATGATTCTCTCTCTCTCTCTCTCTCTCTCTCTCTCTCTCTCTCTCTCTCTGTGTCTCTCTCTCTAAATAATAAGGTACCTTGAACCTTTAACGGGAGATGTATTCACTAAAATGTTTGCTGACTACAATTTTCATAAGGCTCTCTTCCCTAATTAGGGAGAGAAAATAAGCCACAAGGAAAAGAGCTTGTTTGGACAATATTCTTGAATTATTTTGATCCGCAGACAAGCGCGAGTGAACTAGAAGTTCAAAAGATAAATCATCAGCAAAAAATAGCAAATCAATTGCCTGATGCCTTTGCTGATTCAACAAGGGTGACTAAATTACACATTCCAGCAATAGATGCCCCTATTAGGGTTGAAGTCCCAAAAGAGAAAAATATAGCATCTATAGCTGTTGAGTCCAAATCACGTCAGAAGCATGGCTAGCCTCCTAGCTCAAATGATAAGAATCCTTGAAATAAGAGGGATTAAATGATCACGAAGATCATATTGAAGATATTGACAAAACCGACAAAGATATAATTGATGAAAAGATCTAGTCTTCTGAAAATAATACAGAAGTTTCCATCAACTATACCACTTCTGGCATAAGTTGGAATCTAATAGAAACGAAAGTTGATGATTCTTTTGCATATAATGTGGACCTTGAAGTTATGAGGTATAATGAGGATCTTGAGGCAATATCAGTTGAAGAATGTCAACATAGAAATGATTGACCAAAATAGAAAGAAGTGATTCAATCAAAGTTAAATTCGCTTTCAAAGCGCAAGGTTTTTGGACCTGTAGTCTGAACACTAGAAGGCGTTAAACCAATTGGATACAAATGGGTATTTGTACAAAATCGAAATGAGAATGATATTGTGAGATATAAGCCTCGGCTTGTAGCACAAAGTTTCTCACAAAGACCAGGTGTTGATTATATTGAGACATATTCACCTATGATTGGCTGAATTACTTTTCGATACCTTGTGAGTCTAACAATACATGAAAAGGTTGAAATGCGCTTAATCGATGTAGTGACTGCTTACTTATATGGGAACCTAGATCATTATATTTATATGAGAATCCTAGAAGGATTTAATATGCCTACAGCATATAAGTCTAGTTCTGGTGGAAATTATTCAATTAAGTTACGAAAATCATCATATGGTTTAAAGCAGTCTAGGCGCATGTGGTATAATTGTCTTAGCAAAGCTTGCTAAAAGTAGGATATAAAATGATCTAGTTTGTCCATATGTATTTATTGAGAAATGTTTATCAAGATTTGTGATACTCGCTATATATGTTGATGATATAAATCTCATTGGAACTCTAGAAGTGCTTTAAGAAGAAATCAATTACTTGAAGAAAGAATTTGAAATCAAAGACTTTGGAAAAATCAAATTCTATCTTGGTTTACAAATTGAACATCTTGAAGATGGAATGCTTGTTCATCAATCAATATCTATTGTGAAAGTATTGAAAAGATTTTACATGGACAAAGCACATCCACTGAGTATTCCAATGGTCGTAAGGTCGCTAGATGTACATAAAGGTCCTTTTCGACCTATGGAAGAAGATGAAGAACTATTAGCTCCTGAAGTATCCTATCTAAGTGCTATTGGTACACTAATGTACCTTCTAATAACACATGACCTAATATATCATTTGCTGTAAATTTGTTATCAATATTTAGTTCTTCCCCGAAACGAGTCGACACTGGAATGGTGTTAAGCATATCCTTAGATATCTCCAAAGGACCATAGATCTTGGGTTATTTTATTTAAATAAAACCAACCCAAAGTTAATTAGTTATACATATGCTGGTTATTTATCTTACCCATATAAATCATGTTCTCAAACCGGCTATGTATTTACAAATGGTGGCACTGCTATTTCTTGGCATTCTTCGAAACAATCTATGGTAGCAGTTCATCTAATCACTCTGAGATCATAGCCATTCATGAGGTAAGTCGGGAATGTAAATCTATGATCCATTATATTCAAGAAAGTTGTGGCATATCCTCTAGAAAAAGAATCCTAACTCCTCCATATGAGGATAATACAACTTGTATAGCTCAAGGGAGGATATATTAAAGGAGATAGGACAAAGTATATATCATCGAAACTTTCTTTACTCACGAACTCTAGAAGAGAGGTGATATTGATGTGCAACAAATTATATCAGGTGATAATCTCGCAGATTTACTCACTATGATGTTACCGACAATAACATTTGAGAAATTGGTGTATAAGATCAGAATGCATCGGTATAAGAATCTCGAAGGATTACCTAATCAGGGGGAGTAATCTTTAACATAGAGAATAATATACTTTTTTTCCTTCACTAGAGTTTTTTCCCACTAGGTTTTTATCTAATAAGGTTTTAATAAGGCATGTTCTATATAATGGACATCCAAGGGGGAGTATTATGAAGAGATAGATATTCTGAAGATATAGAAATCTTAAAGAGATAGATATTCTCTAAAGAAAGATATTATGTATAAATAAGTGATAGAATTTGAATCCTATCTTAGATATGATAGAATCTATCCCCCTATTCCATCTCTATCTCTTTTATTCCCAGAGCCCTATAAACAACGCCCTTACTTCTCATTCGTAATCATACCTCAGAGAAAAGCAATAAAATATTTTATACTTTCTCTTCTCTTCTCTCCTTTCTCCTCCATGACATTTCCAGTTATTCTTTAAAATTATTCTTAGTTATATTATCCCTACACTTGCAATAGTTTTCACAACAAAGTGTAAGTTTTTAGTAAGAAAACATAACGTAGTTTTCTGATTTGTATCGAGTAAAAGATCAAACATATATATGTTGGAATCCGTAGGCAAAAACAAAATAAAATAAAACTACGGAAATCCACCAACAGGATCTGCACATACTAGAAAAACCGATTGGATAGAAATTACCTCAATGTTTTGATTGTTCGTTATGGAGGCGCTGCTTTGTACGCTTCGCCCTCTACTGGTATCCACGCGACGAACACCTCTGCAAGCGATCGGGATGCTAGCCCCTTCTATGTTCTGAAAACTGTTCAGAACTAATCCTGACTATCTGGTAATCGGTCGTATTTCGTAGAGAGGAGGCTAGATATTATATCGCCGTTCTAGGGTTTAGGGTTTTGTTTTTCTTTAATCAGATAAAGGACGGCCGCCAAGAAAAGGTTAACGTAACCTTTTATAGCTGTCAATATCAAAACCCTAACTGTCATCTAATGACAGTTTAATCTCGTCCGTCTATTCCTATAATCATCCAACGGTTGGATGAGTAATATTAAGTAATTAATTTTATTTATTTTGATTAAATAAAATTAATTACTTATTAACTTACCAGAAAATACAATATGGAATCAGATTCCCCTTTTGTATATGTTCAACGAATCTGGACACAATCTAGATTCATTGAACGTGGACATTATGTTCACAAGATCGTCTATGCGTGTGACCCTGTAGGTTCACTTAACGTTGGCAGTGAATGAAAAATGTCCTAGACATTTATTCACAAAATATAAGCGGCCTCTAGTAAGACATTATGCTTACCCAAGTTAAGTAAATGTAATAATAACCTAGCATCAGATTTAATATTTAGTCCTTTTGTCACACGATATCCTAATTAAGTACAAGGCGTGGATTAAGTCATCCTTATAAAACTTAATTAACCATTTACTTGATCACCAGGCAGACTGTTCCAACAAATAATATTAATAACACCTTATTAATACTTATTTGAGCATGGCCGTGCATATTTTCCAGTCTTCCTTATCAAGGGGCCCATGGATATCTCTCTCTAAAAAGAGAGGGACAAATCCCTTTCACTATCTCCAATATTCAAGCCATGGCAAGAAAATAAGCCAACCAATAGTCATAATGATCACCTAATTAAAAGTGATGTTTGACTATGTCAAAACATATTTTCTCCCCATCCAAGAAACATTAGAAACATTAGGTCAAAGGACACCAAATATAAAACTGAGAAGAAATACTTATAACTTAAACCCATGCAATATTTCTTCTTCACTTTGGGTCATGTCCAATACAATATTCTCAATATGTATTTATGAATTGATTTTATATCTCATATTTATGATCAGTAAAACTTGACCATCAATCAACTTCACACTAATTTACAAGATGTAATAAGCTAGGGACAAATAAGAATAGTATTTTATTAGCTATAAGGGTTTTACTATCAAGTAACATTGATGACCAAGAGCATACAATACAGTTCAAAAAATACATGTTTCATAAATCATAAATGTGAGTCAATTGGTCTTAGGGCATATACTAACAATATACAGCTCACGTGAGGATCCTATTGCTAGCCTAATTAGGAAAATACAAATTACAGAAAATTTTCCTAATGGGGAAAAAGGAAATCACCTAATCTATACAACAATCAAGAGCACAAAATCAAGAATGCGTTTACAACATAGGTAGGTAAATATTCTCGACCAATACTCCCCCTCAAGTTGGAGCATAAGGATCGTGAATCTTAAACTTGCGTGCTAAGGAATAAAAATAAGATGGATGGAGAGCTTTGGTGAAGATATTGGTAGGCAGAATATTACTTCGAAGGTATCAGGAGTAAATGATCCTAGACTGGAAGGCATCACATACCAAGTGGCAGTCAATTTCAATACGTTTCGTCCATTCGTAGAAAATAGGATTCCCAGCAATGTAAATGGCAGCTTGACTATCACGGTGAAGAGGAATAGGACGTGAAACGAAAACCCAAAGATCACGAAGAAGTTTACTGAGCCATTTGAGCTTATATAAAGTGACTGCCATGGATCGATACTCAGCCTCGGCAGACGATTGAGAAACAGGGTGTTGTTTCTTGGTCTTCCAAGAAATAGGAAAGCCCCTTAGGGAGGCAAAATATCTTGTAACAGATGGACGAGTAATGGGACAATTGGCCAATCCAAGTCATAGTAGGCAGTTAGGTGCAATGGAGAATTAGCATGAAGAAGTATCCCCTTACCGGGATGACCGTTAAGATCACGAACAACTCTGAGGGCAGCATCTCAATGGTGTTGCGAAGGAGCCTACATAAATTGTGCCAAAGTATGCATAGCATAAGCCAACTCAGGGCGAGTCAGAGTAAGATATATTAGTTTCCCAATCATTCATCAATATCGGCCAAGCGAGGCAAAGAATGGACCCACAGTTTTGGCAAACAAATGATTTTCCTCCATCAGGGTAGAAACTGGTTTGGCGCCAGATAAACCTATCTTAGAAATAATTTCCAAAGTATACTTGCATCGACAAAGAAAAGTCCTAGTGGGATTACATGCCACTTCAAGACCCAAAAACTACTTCCAGGTGCCTAAGTCCTTCATGTGAAAATATGAACTCAAATACGCCTTAAACTTAGAAATGGAAGCAAGAGAATCTCCAATAATAAGTAAATCATCAACATAAATAAGAATGCTCAAGAAAGTGTCACCAGCATTATAAGTAAAAATTGAGTAGTCTATATAGGACTGTCAAAACTCGCAAGTTCGAAGGGCAGCGGTCAATTTGGAGAACCAATATCGGGACGCCTGATGGAGACCATATAAGGACTTCTTGAGACGGAAAACATGATGGGTGTTCTTGGGCTGAAAACTCGGAGGAGGATGCATGTACACTGTCTCAGTCAAATCACTGTGAATGAATGCATTGTGAACATCCATCTGATGAAAAGGCTAGTTCCTGGCAGTAGCAACTAAAAAGAATGTGCGAATAGTAACCATTTTTGACACGGGGGGAAAAGTTTCAGTGAAGTCGACCCCTTCTTGTTGTGTATTCCCAAGAATCACTAATCGGGCTTTAAAAGATCCAATGGTACCGTCAGCTTTATACTTGATCTTGTATAGCCACTTACTACCAAGGGCTATCTTTCCCCAGGTTAATGGTGTCATTTCCCAAGTGACATTATTCTCTAAGGCATTGATTTCATATTTTACTGCAGCGTGCCATTTAGGGTTAGAAACAGCATAAGAAAATCGAGTCAGCTCGGAGACTGTAGAAACAGAAGCTAGAAATTTCCTATTGTAATCCAAAATTTTATTACAATTCACATATTAATTTAGTGAATACAAAGACCTACCTAAGATTGCCGAGTAGTTGGGATAAGCAGAGGGGGAATGGGATGCGGAAGTCCAAAACATATTGCAACTGTAATCTGTAAGTCTGGCTAGAATTTGCTTAGTTAGTGTATTGTGATGCGGAACCATAATAGTGTCTAAGGATGCATTGCTTGATGTGTTGTACAAGGGAGGTTCCAAATTTCCAATCTTGCATGGCGGCCCAGTGGCTAAGGATCCATGGACCAAAATAGAACGATAGTTGGTGGGGAAAATTGGCACAACGGAATGTGGGTCATCTGGAAGTGGGCCATTGTTGATAGGCGGCCTGGCTGGAAGTGGGCTATCAAAAGAAACCGTCGGTGTCTGGGATGGTACGTCTTGCACCATGGATTCTGGAAGTGGGCTACAAGGCTGGCCCAAGGCTGAAGGAACTGCGCCCCCACTTATTAGAATTTCCCTTGTCCGAGGCTTGCCTCCTATGGGCATAATTTCTCTCAAATTAAATTTATCCCTTAATAGCATTGTATACGGAACAACTGTCTCGGCTAGGCTAGACGCATAAGGGAATTGATCTTCAACGAAAACAACATCCCGATATATACAAAATGTTCAGTTTGGTAATCATAAAGACGCCACCCCTTTCCTAAGAAACCACATGGTTGACTTCGATTATGAAACTTGTCCTTTGGTAATTTATTATCATACGCAATATGCTAAGCAGCCAAATGTTCTCAAATGTGAATATGGTGGAGGTTTCCCATTGAGCAATTCTAAAGGTGATTTGTCACCTATCAAGGAAGAAGCTGTCCTATTACTGAGATACCTTGCAATCATAACACATTTGCCCCAAAACTTAACGGACAAATTACCTTGGAAACATAAGACACGTGTCACATTTAGGATATGGCGATACTTACGTTACACACATCTGTTTCGTTGTGGGGTACCAACGACTGACGTTTCATATAAAACACCATTTTCCTCAAAATAATTCTTAAGACAGACAAATTTTGTGCCATTATCATATCGCACCATTTTGATATTTTTAGTAAAATGATTATGTGCCATAGGAAAAAAATTTCATAATACCCGGCACCTCTCATTTTTTAGGAAGTAAATATATCCATATGGATCTTGAGTGATCATCCAAAATGGTAAGAAAATATACCACAACACAAATAGAAGGGGTATTATATGGACCAGACAGATCACAGTATATCAAGTCAAAAATAGTAGTAGCAATATGGAAGCTTAAGGGGAAAGATTCTCGTGTTTGCTTAGCTTGCGGTAAATAACACACTTATTTTGTCTCTTATTATTAGAAGAATTTCCTAAAAACTTATTGATCATGGTATAAAAAGGATAGCCTAATCGACAGTGCCACAAATCACTAGAAACTGAAATCTTCATATGACAAACATGTAAAGAAGATAATTGCAATGATTTGTAAAAAACGGTATATTCCTCTCTTCACCCAGTCCAATCGGCATCCTTAAGATACAGTCATGTATAACACATAAATCATCAGTTATTGTAACAAAACAATGTTTTTCTTTCATCAATTGAATCAAGGAAATTATATTTCATTTTAATGCCGAAATACATAGAATGTTATGCACAATAAAATTGGGACTTAGAGTCACGCTGCCATGCTGTGTTACTACAAATTCTGTTCCATTGGACAGTTCGATAGAGTAAGGAGTCGTAGATATTAAATTTGTAAGAAAATCTTATCTACTTGTCATATGATGGGAGCAACAAGAACTTAAAATTCATGTACTATGTATCTTACCGGAGAGTTTTCTGGAATTAGAATGGTTGTTTAAAATATTCAAAATCGAGCTCCATTGATCCGAAGTCAGGCTAGGAAAATTATTGGTCTTGCTGCTGGTACCGGTACTAGAATTTGTTCCTACGATCTCTCCCACATCACGGGCAGCAATTGCCCATCCTCCAAGTGTTGAAGGATTGTTGGTTACTGTTGCCAAAAAGCCATGACCAGCCCCTGATACATGCAATTGCCGACCTCTTCCCCAAGCACCACTTACACGTGCACTGCCTCTTCCGCGATCGTTGTTGTCGTTGAATTTGGACTTTCCAGCCCACCAATCTGGATAAACATGCAATGCAATTGAAACCATGCAGTAATATCATGTCCTAAGTTTTGGCAATGAGCAGACATGGATTTTGAACCAGATTCTGCTACTGGTTTCAACACTGCCACAAAAACCATGGCTGCGCCGCCTTTGTTTTCCACCATCGATGTTTGGCCAAATTCCGGTGTTGTTCCTCTTTGCAAATCCAAGCAAGAATTTGCTTAATTTTTCATGGTTCTACTTGGATAATATTTGAGTTAACAGTCCCAAAAACCTCATCATTCAATCTCATAAAGAATTGGTACACCTTGTCCTCATCTGTCTTTCGTCAGAATGCCCAAAATTTTAGAATTCACTGCAGATGATGGTAATTGTGTAGAGTTCTCAAGTTCATCCCATAATTTTTTCAACCAAGAGTAATACACATTAACGAATCTCCTCCTTCTTTATAATTTGCTAAAGTAGCCTTCAACTCATATTTTCTTAGCCTGTTGCCTACCAAGAAACGGATTTTCAAGTCTATCTATAGTTCTTCGGCACATTTGGAATAATTTATTGACGATCAAAGGCTGGGTCTATGGTATTTAGAATCCACGAACCAATCGAAGTGTTGATTTCCCACTATTCTTCCCCTTTATCCAAGTCATTTTCTGGTTTATTGGGATTGAACCATCAATGAACCCTAGTTTTTTCTTTGATCGTAAAGCCAATTATATGGTTTTTTTCCCATTCGGCATAATTATTATACTTGAGGTTCTCTTTCAATTGAACTTGGGAAATGATTAATTCGAATCCATCAAACTATGTAGCATAATATGCATCCTTTTTAAGAGTCCTTGACTTGAAATAGATTTCTTTTTTTATGTCGGTAGATGCACTACTCTTTTCCTTGTCTTTAAAAATTGTGAGAAAGAAGACAAAAACTTTGATACCATGTAGTTTTCAGTGAAAAAACATAAAGTAGTTTTTTGGTTTCTGTATTGTGTAAAAGATCAAGCATATATATACAACTTACATTAGGATCCTATTGCTAGCCTAATTAGAAAAATACAAATTACAAAGAAACTTTCCTAGCGGGGAAAAAGAAATCATCTAGTCTATTACAACAATCAAGAGCACAAATTCAGGAATAGATTTACAAAATAGGAAGGATTACTGGCCAATAATAAGATTTAGGAATTATTGTTGTTATTATTATTATTATTATTATTATTATTATTATTATTATTATTATTATTATTATTATTATTATTATCCACTCACTAGGATCTTGTATACTGTTCTTGTTTTATGATTGGTGACTAATTTGATCTTCCAACTCCTTGTAATTAGGACAAAACAAATACACATACAATATTGAGCCTATTTAATTTTTAATTCACTCGTAGAACTTTGTCCAAAACAAGTTGTATAGTTGGCAAACTTTTAAGAGAGGCGTCCACTTTTTAAAGATACATAAATTCATTAATTTTAATTTATTATATGATTTGATTCTTATTCATAAATTAATTAAATGTTTGATATTTAAGAGTAGACGATTTGATTATGAACTCGATAACGAGACATCCGCAAACTTTAACTCTTATTTAGATTATGGCTTTGCTTTGAGTGCTTCACGGTGCCACAAAGAAAATTCAAACCTTTAACATTTCAAACATTCATAATGTACTTACTAAGTGTGCAAACCACTAGATTAAGTGCAACATAATATAATTAAATGCCACATCTTGATGAATATTATGTCTGTTTGAGAAGTGTCTTTTCCGGTTTCAATTTTATATAAGAATTAAGGGCATTAAAAATACGACAATTGTTGAATTAAAATACCCTTTATATCTTTAGTAAATAAGGAGAGAGATAGATGATAAGAGTGAAATAAATGATATAAAGAGATGGATATAGATAAACAAAATGTAATAAATGTCCATTAAAAAGTGTAAAATCCTTATAATTTTACTATCATCAATCCCCTAAAACCCCTTATAGTAAATTGTTTGTAATGGAAAAGAATAAAAGTGAAATTAAAAAGTGAAAATTTTTATTTTTATTTTACAAATTAATTCTTTTTTTAAAATCTATTTTACAAATTAATTCTAACTCAAATATAACATGCAAGATCAGGGACGGACCTACACACGAGCCCACCCGGGAATTTTTTTTTTTTTTTTTTTTAAATTTTATATTTTTTACATTTAACCTCCCCAAAATTTTTTTTTTTCAGTTTAGCCCCCACAAAATATAGGGACTGATTTCAGTTTTGCTATATTATATGTAAATTTGGAATTGTTTAAGTGTCTTTTGTACATGGAATGCATCATTTTATAGATGAAATTCTGGCAAAATTTTTTTTTCCTCCAGCCCCCCAGTCATATTGTTCTGGTTCCGTCCCTGTGCAAGATGACAACATTATGATGTCATTCTCGTTTAATAGATTTTACAATATTGTCACAATTATTTGTGGGTAAAAGTGAAAAATGTAAGGAAGGGTATAATTTTTTTGCTAAGTAGAAACGGTATATTAATTTATATTCAAAATATTGTTCTCTCTACATACTAAAGTGGAGAATGTACGTACAGGAAATTACATATGCAGTGAATGTACAAGGGAATATTTGTCCACTATTTAAACTGTTCTTGAGACATGTATGATGTTCTTCACTCAATAATATAGAAAGCAGACCGACAACTAAAAGATTTGGAAATTTAAAAAGAAAATAAAAAAAACGAAGGAAAAGAGAGAAAAAGCGAGAAATTTTGTGTATACTTTTATTGGCCTTAATATTTTAGCAGAATTGCTTGGATTTTGGAGTACGAACTTTGCAAGCAAAGAGCGGTACGAGTTAATTCTATTATTATAAGTACTAAGAAAAAACAATGTAATCCAAAATGGGATAGATAAAGGTAATTCGAAATTCTATAAGGATAGTGTGAAAATATTCAAAAATTTCATTTTCACTTTCTAACTCTCTCTCTCTAAACAAAATTCTCTCAATTTTTTTTACAAGTCTAAATTTCAAACTCAGATTTAGGAAGATTCGACCGTTAAAAATAAAAAAAAAATGGTCATTATTTTGATCTATACTTATTTATTTACAATTTTATCAGTTTAGGTCTTGAAAATATGTATCATATCGAAAAAAATTGCTATCTTTTGGAATCATGAAATTTCTACCAAAATTAAGGGTTTTCGCCAGACCGGCGAAAAAAATTTGTGATTTTTGCCTGGTCTAGCAAAGATCTCTGTGCATGTCGCTCGTCTTGGTTGAAGTCACTTTGATTTTCGCCAGGCTGGGCAATTCTTTGTGTAATTATCGCCAGCCTGGGTGAAAGTGGAGCAGTTTTATTATTTTTTTTTAAAAAACTATTTGTTTATATATTTTACATTTGTGTTTATAAATATTTAAAATTATCATTATGTTTAATTCGTTAATGTTATGTTATTTAAGGAGTTTATTTCAAATATTATTTGATTTTGTCTATGTAGAATATATGTAATTAGTTGTTTAAAATAGTTTATGTTATAATTATTTTTTTAATATGATTATGAATTATGTTTATTGCACAATTTGAATCTTAATGTGCATTCATTATTTTGTTAACATAAGCATAAGAGTTATAATTATTCATGTTTTAGTTTGAATCAATTTATATGTTTAGGGTTAATTAATTTTATTTATTATGTCAATGTTATGAAAAAATAAGGGGTAGTAGATTAATGATTTCGTTATAACTTAGTGTTTTGTATTGTGAATCCCTTGAATGAGATAATAAATATAACTTGAAAAACTATTAATTTATGATGATTAATGAATGATTTTAACGAAATAATAATTTAAACATTGATATTTAAATAATATTATATAATAATAATTTTAAATAATTATTTGAGTTAAAGTCAATTAATACTACAAGTAGAATAATGATAATAACTTAAACAATAGGATTCAACCCCCTATAATTAGTAATTTCAATAAGAAATAATAATATACAAATTAATAACTATTAATTACACTATTATTAGTGAAAAGAAATAAAATAATAGAAATAAAATAATAAATCCCGTTAAAAATAAATAATAAAATAATAATAAATGTTAAATAATGTGAATTAAATAATAACAGGCTCAAAAAAATAATGAAATAATTTAATAATACAAGAGAAAAATTAAAGTAAATTTAAAAATGCTCATGATAAAATGATATAGATAATGTAATTAAAAAAAATAATATAAGGCACAATAAATTAGATAGGCAAATATATGCTAATTATTGATGAATGTGTTTGAATAAATAATAGACGGTTCAGCCAGACGCACGTAAAGGAGATGATGATCTAGGTCCAGTGATGAACAGAACAGGTCGAGTTCAAGGTCGTACTGTTACAGCTTCATCTCAAGGTCTGAGGGGTCGACATAGTACTTCTAATATCACGTCTACTTCTACCTCACTTGTACCTGGGATATATTATGATCTAAGTGCACCGAAGTCTTCTACCCAACCACCCCATATACCGATTAGGTCTCGTCATCCTCTCCCATCACACTGCCCACACACTTTAGTTCCATATGATATATATGGATCTTCCCAGCCACCATCTCAACCCCCACCCACATTATATGATCCATATGTACATGTTCCTTCTGTTCGTCCTCATAATATACCCTATAGATCTAAAGTTCAGGAACCTTTGAATGAGTTTCATAGTCCAGGGAGGAAGTTAGGTACTGAGTTTTTTGAGTAGCTTGTGGGTGGAGTTCCTCCAGATTCATCTTACAGCACACATAATTACAAAGCCACTGATTATGGCGTTTCCTCTTCTGAGCCTTTTCTAGGGAAGGATTCTGAGGATATTGGATTGGAGGGTTACAACGGTTTCACTGAGAAGCCTGCCATGGTTGGATTCCTCCACATCAGCGGAGAGGATGATCAGAGGGATCATGATGATGATGACGATGATGATGGTGATGATGACAGTGATGATGCCAGAGATGGGGAGAAGCCTGTACCTGTGGCCGCTACGTCATCATCCATGGTAGGCCTCGTCCGAGAAAAGGCAAAGGACTGACCGAAAATTTCATGTCAGTTATGAGTAAGATTTCAGGGTCTCAGAATAAAAGACGTGATCAGTCGCATCCTCCTACGGTACCTACCCAGAGGAAGAAAGCGAAGAATGCAAATTTTAAGTAGACAAGACCAGCTGAGGGATGTCCTATCGATCCAGTGCTTATCTCATGGAACGGTGGACATATGGCAGGTTTAATATGGCGTGGACATGTACTTTTTTTTATTAGTAATTGCTCAAATATTTATATTTTTTTATGTTATATCATGTAATGCTAAATGTTAATTTTTGATTGATGTTCAGGACAAAGGTACATTGACGTCGCGGTCGGCTATATCGCACATACATGTTAGACCACTAGTGATCCTGAGGTGGTAGATTTGGCTGTAGTGACATGACTCATGAATTTGAGGTCTTGTATTTTCCAACACCCCAACTCAGCGTTATTAACTGCTTTTATGCAGAGGTGGCAGCAGGACACCAACAGTTTCCACATGCCCTGGGGTGAAATGACAGTGACCTTACATGATGTTGAACTGATATAAGGTGTACCTACTTATGGTAATGTTGTGGATCTTCATTACTTTCGGGATCAGTTGATTGCTATTATTCAGAGTGACTTAGGTTTCACCTACACTGGGGGTGGTATAAATGGTCAGGAGTTGTTTGATGTTGCAGAGGATCCCCGGAGTAGACTTTCCTCGGGTGACATGGCTGTATGTTACATCCAATATTTGTTTCGTAGTTCACTCTTTACGGATAAGAGTGGTAATATCGTCCCCACTAAACTTTGGCCGCTCTTGAAGAATGTTCGATCCTGTGAGGAGTTTGCATGGGTGCTGCGACGCTTGCCTTCTTGTACAGGAACCTTGGTCAGGCCTCGCGTATTGATGCAAAGGAGTTGGCTGAGTGCTGGTCATTGCTTGGGGTACTATTAATCATTTCCCCAAATATTGATTTATTTAATTTGATTATTTAATGAAATGTTATTTTTTATCTTACATATTAAAATGCTCTCATTTTATTTAATAATATATGAGTTATTCGAATTTATTTGTTTGCAATATACTTGTTTATTAGGCATAGATATACATGTACTTTCCTATGTTTGCACTTGTGGTAAGACCGGGCATGATGTCTTGCAAGCTGTATATCTAGCAGTTTCTAATGTTGGGGCATAAAACGGATTATAAATTGCTAGACATTCGACTACGACTAAATATGACGCCAGCTGATGAAGTATGGTAGACTCCTTACAAGCTTGAGGAGATCCGAGACATTTGGTTTCCACATGGCACGGGACACTTGGGTGTGTGGCGTCCGACAGTTTGGGTGGCGTCAATATATTTCAAGCACATCCTTTTCATTCCATAGAGGCTAGTAGGCCAGCAAACAACATGATGTACATGGTGAGGAGCACATTTGTAGAGGCGTTGTGGCTTGAAGCACCATCACATCTGTTGACGGAAACATAGACCAACGTTCCTGCAGTACCGCCTAGTGGATGCATAGACGATTATATGTAGTGGTTCATCCCTAGCACTCATCCCAGGATCCAAAATCCTGAGAGAATTCCACGTGGGTTTCATGTTCCAGTGGCTGCCCCTATGCCACTCTCAGTTCTGATGGACATGATTACTCATGAGATTGACCGTGATGATGCTGAGAAAGAAGAGAGGTTCGATAGGATATTCGAATTGGAAAAGTGGCATTATCACCCTCACGTTAGTTTGATGAGTTCTTTTAAGTTTATTTAGTTTGATGTTTTTTCCCTTTGTTATGATTCTGTAATGTTTATTGTTGTGGACCCATGGAATTTATTTGTTTAATCTTTATGTACAGCTTATGGTTTACTTATATTTTATTTTTGATTAGTACGTTAAAATTAATGTCCTTAATAAATAAATTAATACTAAATAATTGTAACTTAAATAATAATCCGAGACTACTTTTGCAATTAATAATAGATAATTTAATTAAGACTACATATGTAATAAAATGTAAATATTAAATGCAATGTACAATATAATACTGAGTAATTTATTTACAACTAAATACTAAAAGTTAACATGAATAGGATTTCGTGGTGGAAATTCTGCACGATATCTCGTATTCCAATCTACAATCTATTCAAAAAAGGCTCTGCCCAACCGCTTACTCGAATATCACGATAATATTGTCATTGCACATGCGAAGGAGGCAATGGACATCCATCTCGCATCTGTAGCTAAATAAGATAAAAGAAAATGTAAAATAAATATCTTCTTCAAACACGTGATTAGTATACGAAAAGGCATACATAAACAAAGGCCGTTAACCAACCTTTATGAAATGCTGTTGTTCGGAGAGGTGCTCGATTCACAGAGTTCCCGCAGTATAAGTCGAATTCGAATACAAACGCAATAATGCCGTGGACCTTAACCGTACAATTAGTACTACGCATACATTGAAGGCATTTGCAATGACATAAAGGTGATCAGGTGTATTCAACCAATACTCTTGAGCCGCATGTCCATCCCGCCACTGTGTCCTTTGTATAAGCTCATAATAACGTTGCAATGATCCGAACAATGAAACATACATGTTCGTCATATGCTGCAACTCAAAAGACATTCGTCTACGAACCTTAAGCCATTGGTTTTCATCCTCAAAAACAAAGTCCACCAGAACCCTAAATCCACAATTACCATCACCTATCACATTCTTCCAATTCTGAATAAACGGATACACGAAACCGAAAAATGCATCAATGTACGGGAATGGGGAAGGGTAGATGGATCTATAACAAAAGATAAGCTACTTCGTGCACTGCTACGCCCTCTACCCCTACCCCTACCTCTAGGCGCCCGTAGCTATCTGTCCCTTCCACGTGAACAAGAACCTGATCCAGAACTGAAACCAGACCTACTTGACTTTCCTATCTTTTTATGTGCAAAGGGCACATGCTCCCAGTAAGACTTATCCCTTTTGGTTGAGATCGTCTTCCATCGTCCTTTCGTGACGGCATGCTCAGGGGGAGTTGTCAATGTTGCCCTAGGATCTTCAGACAAAACCGAACTCAAAACCCCTTTTATGATACGGCGCACTTCTCTGACTTTTGATATTAGACCTGTAGTTGTTTGATCCAACAGGGAGGTGAGATCATGCATCTCGGAATCCATGTTCTATGCCTGCGCAGAAAGAATCTCAACCCCAATTCCAGTGTTCTCCAAAATATCAAAACATCTTCCAACTAGAGCGGAAGAAGATGTTCTTACCGTCCAATCAGCTCACATAAACATGATAGTCCATGCCATTTCCTTGATTAATGTCTGCACTTATTTTGTGGATCATCAATTATTTCACCACTCTCTTTATCTCAAGCCGTATCTTCTTCAAAGCCAATGACTGATGTTATTACTTATACTCTTCAATATGGGATTACTCTTCACATTAAAATTTTCTTTAAGCTTTGAAAACTCCAATGAGCTCTTAATCTCTGCAATTGGACTTTCGATAACATAGTTAATATTAAGGAACAGGGTGTCCAAATCACGATGGCATGTTGAAAGCCATAGCTTCAGGACCGAATGTTCGCTCTCAGCACGGTTCATTATCTTAACCTCAAAATACAGTACATGAGATGTCCAAACTCTGCAAAATTTAGGCGTTAGTGGATCCAACCATGTGTTAAACAAATAAGGTAAAAGGTCAAGCCTTGTTTGCCACTTCGTCTTCAACACATCCAATTTTCTAAAGTATTCTGCCTCATCGATTTCGTTTATTAATTTATGCCAGGAGCTATTAACAAACTGAGATGCGAAATCTTCATCTTTAATAATTTCGGTTAATTTTGCCAACACATTTTGATCGAAGTGCCTTCTACATAACATATGATATAATTTACTAAAAACATCTTCGATCACAGGCATCAGGCCGCTCTCCCTATTAGTAATAATCACAAGTGGTTCACCATCATTAATGACTGACTCGTTCCCGGTTGACATAGCCGATGAAAAATATAAGTGCTTAATTTGTTGAAAGACCCGTCTGTATGTCGTAGTCTGTTCATTGCACATGAAAGCAGTTGCCACAGTGAAGTTTTTACTGGTCGGAGTCAACCCTACGGCCTCCAACAGTGGCATATTGTAATGATTAAATCTAATTTATAATTTCTAACCTTAAAACCCTAAACCATAAATTATTTTAATTTATAACTTAAAGATCAATTTACATTTAAATTAATATGGAGAGTTAATAATACAATGTCTGATAGAGAACTCACTTGTTCGTTTTATACGTGGTATACATTATCAGTACATATGGCCACGTTCTGATCATTGCAATTGATGTAGGGTGTGCAATGACAATATCACTAAGTACATTGCTGTCCTCACAGTTTCTATACAAGATCGTATAACCCCGTTGAGCATTTAATCAAAGTACTTCCTCCATCGTGTTTCGCCCCTGCATCATATTCTTCTTAATCTGGGCAACGACATTGTATATTTTCTGTGCACTACATACATCATAAAAATCATTTTATTAGGGGAAGAAAAACAAATTTAAATTATTATAATAAACTATTAAAAGTAATTTTGACATACCTCACGGCACAACCAATATTTTGTTCTCGAAAAAATCGTAGGATATTACGTGACGACACATGACTCTTCCTAAATTGCTCAGTTCGTTTCAGCTGCTCCTCCATTAGTCTTGCAGTCTGAGCATGACCGTGACTGTAGACACCTATTTTATGGTTGTGCCTCCCATCATGTACGATCAATTGCCAACTCTCACTCGTGGCCATTCGCTCGCCTTTTAATTTAAATGGACAACCACATTTTTTAGTCCTGTAAGGACCCTGCCTTTTCATGGGAACTTCTTCTTTACCGTCAACTCTAAGGTTCGTTCTTGATTTAATTGCACCTCCACGCTCGCAAGCCAATGTAACATAAGGTCGACGGTCAGACGTCCTTGATCTCAGATACCGAGTGATGATCAAATATGTGTTCGATTTCATCGGCGTTTCTTTTGCCCAATCGACCAACTCTACTTTTGAATTAAAAATTTGATCTGTTCTAAATAAATGTCTGTAATTAACATATTCTTCTGGTTCTAAAAATTCTTCAAATGTATTTGGATCTACATCACCCTGTTAATATAAAACTACAAAATTAACATTTGAAATAATAAAAAATAAAAAAAAAACAGATTGAAGGACTTTTGCCCAGGTGGGCGAAACTACCCAGAAGTTTTGCCTATTTGGGCGAAGTTTTAAAAAAAAAAAATTCGCTCAGTTGGGCGAAACTTCTAGGTAGTTTCGCCAATCTGGGTGAAAGTGCTTAAAAAACAGAAAAAAAATTAAGCACTTTTCTTACTTAAAGAATGACATTTTCTTGCAAATAATCTTCAAAATGATGCATGTTTTATTCCAAATTAAGCTGAATGTGAAAGATTGATTTTTTTTAGAGAGGACGTTTAAGGTAAGAAATGAATTATTTTCGCGCTATCCTTATAGATTCACGAATTATATTTATCGACCCCTAAGGTCAATTTCACTTGGTTTTAAGAAATTTTCATTTCTAGTAAGAATTTCAAATTGATTATTGCTAGAAAAAAAGAGTTAAAAAAATTTAATATTTATATTTTTATGTTTTGCATATATGCGTATCTTTTTTTTTATTTACATTAAAAGAATTTTAGCCGCCAAGCGTATCCAATCATCAATCTTAAGGTGATTTTAAATAATAATTAGTATGCTCTTTGCATATTTTTTAATTTTAAAGAAATTAAAAGTTTTAAAAATTTCCCTCCAATTCTAGTCATTTTTTTTTGGGTCAATTCTGATGGTGAAAAATAATTAATTCGATACCTGATATGTTTAACCAGTAAAGACTGCATGGGTTAGGGAGAAACGTTTCAAAAGAAAATAATTTTCATATTGAAAACTAATCTATATAAGAGAGAGGCATGACACATGGGCATTACGGGGTGCATGTCTTCTACTACTTTTTCAATGTCTCTGAAAATTGAAAAAGAAAACATAAATGGGCCCTTTATATCATATGAAAATAAATCTAAATTTGAGAGTATTGGCACTCGTTACCAAACTTGGTTGGAAAGTTAGCACCGAGTCAAATATGTTTTGGATTTAATTAGTTCGGTCTAAGTATTTGGAGGATAGGAGACTTTTAAATACCACTCATGTGAAGGAGGTGATTCTTAGATTTGGAAGAATATTCTTAAAAGTATGGACTATTTAAGAAAAGAAATTTATTTGAAAATTGGGAGAAATACTTGTGCTTGTATATAGGAGGATCCTTGGATTCCTACTCTATAAGGTTTTAAGCCTCCCCTTGAACTGAAAATGAGGAGTCGCTGGAGCCTTTTTATGAACTTATAGTGCCGGAAACGGACATTTAGAATAGAGACCACATTGAATCTTTATTCCTTTCAGAAATTGCCTCTGAAATACTTAAAATTATAATTCTACAATCAATGGGACATGATGTCATGATTTGGACTCCCTCCAAGTCAGGATTCTTTTCTACCAAGACAGTTTACAGGAGAACCTTCTGAAGAGAATTTCTATTCAAGCGCCGCTACCAAGAATATTATTTTGAAGGCAAATTTGGGGATATCATCTCCATGAATGGCATAAGCTGCTCTTATGGAAATACTGTTAATACTCTACCATCCAGGCTGAAGCTACACCAGAAATTTTCCATTGAAGATTTGTCTTGCCCTATCTGTGGTACACAAACTGAAGACATCCATCGTCTACTTCTCAATTGTCCAATTATGATTCTCATCTGGAGGAACTCTAAGTGGAAAATCCGCTTGAAAAGTTTCTCTCATATGACGGTCAATGAATGGATCCAATTTGTTGGTGATAGGCAAAATAATCTGCCCCTGAATATTGCTGAAAAGGAGGAGATGCTTAACTTTCTGGTTGTTGCTTTTGAACAGGTATGGATCAGGAGGAATTCTATTATACATAATCGATCCTCCAGATTTGGGAAGATGCCCGTTTACAAACTAATAGGTGCTACCAGAAAATAAGCGGTTACCGTACTCAAAAAATACTGATCCATTAGCGACAAACTCAGTTCTATACCTGTTCATGAAATGCGTCGAGAAAGGACAATGCATAAACTAAACCAACAATTAAGACACCCACTCCGCCAAATACGGATACGCCTCCGTGATCCCTTTTTTCATTAAAAATACAATGATAAAGAGATGAAACATAAGCAAAATATGTAGTAACATCTCAAGGCAGCTTGGTAGCATGTTTGTTTTGGGTACAAAATGTCATGGGTTATTTGTACCCTGGAGGAGTAACAGGGCGAACTGCTATTCTTTCACACATGAGTTTTATACAATGCCGTGTACAAAATAAATTTTGTAGCTGCGTTTTCGGTATATACAACGGATTTACCAACCGATGTGTAAAATTTACCGACTGAATTTAATTTAGCGACGGTATTTGGTGGATAATCAGACGTTGACCAATTACCTACCGATATTTTCGGTCACCTATCGATCAGTAGCTTAATTTTTAATTTTTTTAAAAAAATTACATAGTTACCGACTGAATTATCGCTTGATAGTAAAAGGAGGATATTTTGGTACCGAGAACCTTTCCCCCTTTCATTCTTTCCTTCTTCATTTCCCCAAACCATCCCAACCTCGCAACCGCGACCCCCTTCACCATACCTCCTCCCTCCGGCGACCTCCAAGAAAACTCCACTGCCTGACGCCTCCTACCTTCGCCACCGCCGGTATTGGAACCTCTCTCTCTCTCTCTCTCTCTCTCTCTCTCTCTCTCTCTCTCTCTCTCTCTCTCTCTCTCCCTTTGTTCTTTTCCTCTTCTTCTTCTTCTTCTTCTTCTTCTTCTTCATCTTCTTCTTATTCTGTCTCACTCTCAGCTACTGCCGGTCTTTTCACCGTCACTGAAATTTTGCTCAGACACGTTGCTGATGGTCGCTGCTCACTAGAGGTATTATTTATTTACTTATTTTGGTAATTTTTTGTGGAATATATAAGAGTGATGAAGGAAAAATCAAACCGTATGGCACAAAGAATGTAAAGACAGAAGGAGTATAATGATTCAACTATTGCATTGTATATCGTCCTTCTAGGCCAAACCTATCTCTATGCCTTTATTTGTTTCATTTGTTCTTCTGCAATCTTATATTTGATCCGGGACTACAGGTTTTTGATTGGTAGAGACTCTTTACTACAATTTCTATGTATGTTTTAGTTTATGTTAAAAGAAGAAAAAATTTCAAAAGAGATAATTAGTACACGTTCTCCAGTTTACCTAGAAAATGAAAGAAAAGTGTAACAAAAACATGTTGTTATTAATTAAATAGATTTGTAGGAAAAATTATTAATTAAATAGCTGTGATATATTTTCTTTTTGGATAAAAAATAGCTTTGAATTGATTTTTAGCAAGAAATATTGCAAGTTTTTCTTCTTTTACTTCTCTACTAAGTTAAAGAAATTGTCAAACTTGAAAACTCTAATTTCATCAAACTGCTGAGTCTTTTAAGCATCATCTTTTTGTTGGTTTTCATATAGAACTATTTCAATAATAATCAGGAACTAATAAAAAAGGAAATTGACTTTCTCGCTCTCTCTTTCTCTGTTTTTCTCTTTCTTATAAAGCATTACTTTTGTATACAGAATTAATAAGGTTAACATATAATAATTAGTTTTAAAAGAAAGTGAGCTGTAAGCCTTTATATTTTCCCCTAAAATAAATATATAAGCTGTAAGCCTTTAACAAACATGTATGTACTTTCCTAGTACTTCCCTAAACTTTGCTCAACTTTGGGCACACTTATATTTGATATTGAGTTAGTCAGCTTGAGGCACCAGTAAAAAAGTTCTCTATTCATACTTGTAGATAGAAAATCCCGTTGGTTTGGCCACGACCTGTAAATTTCAATTATTCTATCTATGTTTCTTGTACGCAGTAGTAGCTCACATTTCTTCTGATGATCAACATAAATGTTCTTTGTTGTGGCAAATAAAAGCATCATTCATAATTGCTCTATTTGGATTGGCTTTCCCTTTGATAATTTTACTTCTTTCAGCGAAATTCAATTTTGGGGTCGTAAGAGAAATTTGAATTTCAAAATTTTTAAAATTACTGAAAGTTCGTTTGTGCAAAGAATTGAATCCCAACTCTGGTTTGGTCTGGTTTTAATTTTTTTTCAAACCTCAAGGTGAATAAAACTGTAAATAGGTACCAATTTTTAGTTTTATTTGTTTATTTATTTATGTTCTGGTTTGAAACAAACTTTTGGCTAATGATAGAGAATAGTTTGATTGGGATAAAAATGGAGAGGATGTAATTAAAAAGCAAAAGAGTGTTTTGTTTACTAATGTGGGTAGAGCATAAATGATGTTAAAAAACTATTTATTAACCTTCTTCGTTGAGCATCCTTAATCTGTCTAAAACCTTTCTTTTAATATGAATTTTGCTTTTCAGTTGAGTAAATTTGACCACCTCTTCTCTTTGTATCAAGATTCAAGAGATTCACTATCAGCTTATATAAAGGTAGAAATGAACATTTGATTCTTTTAATCTAATTATTCTTTTAATTAAAAATACTCTTATAATGATTATGGTACAGTGAACTAGTTTAAATATTGCTTTACGGGGGAGTCCTTACTCTTTTAGTTTAAATATTGCTTTATGGGAGAGCCATGACTCTTTCATATTGTGAATTTGTGTTTGTTGCCTGTTTGTGTAGCCTTTGTGCCTAAAACATATCCATAATATAGGCAAACTTTGCCAAAATTTTTCTAAACCTATAAAAAACTAAGACTTTTATGTAGTACAGTCTAGGTAGAGCAGTCTCTCTAGTTTTTGTTAAGAAATAGATAGAGCAGTCTCTTAAACAATTGTTTGAAATAAGTGTTTGAAATATTTACAAAAGTTTACAAACACAAAAGTTTGAAGGGTATTTTAGGAATTATATGTTTATTTCTATCAAAATTTTAAACTTTAACGGGTTACTTGTCCAAAAATAAAATTTCAGACCTTAAAATAAAGAAATTTCTTAACTTCGGGACTTTTCTCAAAACGATAGAAGTTGTACTTCTATTACTTTTTCATTTCCAATGTATCAAAATTGACTTCTTCTTTTAGAAGTCAACTTAACACTCAAATGATTACAGGAGTCTTTAAACTCTTAAAGAACAACTCTTATACTCTAAGTATTTCATAAATCATATTTAAACACTTTAAATATAAGGCTTAGTTAGTAATGAATTCTAACTTTAAATAAGTATGTTTTGTTTTGTGAAGTTATCGATGAGGATTGTAGTTGGATGTATAGAAAAACTATGCCTGGAGTTATGGGGATTAGTAGTAAGTTTCAACTAAGTGTGAAGCGGTTTGTGAATGGGTGTCTGAATTACGATATTAGTACAGCTAATGAGTTACGGTGTCCATGTGCAGAGTGCAAGAACTTAAAGTATCTTAAAAAGGATGATGTGAAGTTGCATCTTTATAAATCAGGTATTTTACCTAATTACCATAATTGGATTGCACATGGAGAACTGTCGGTGGGTTACCGACCAGTTGTTAGGGAAGGTAGTGTTACAAGAAATATTGAAAGTAACACTTACCGTGAGGGTATTTTTTATGCCCCTGGTCTGGATTTTGAACCCGATGCACCGTACTACAATTATGAGGAGGCACCTAATCCTAAAGCTTCAGCTTTTATGACATACTGAAATATTTTGATACACTGTTGTACAAAGTATTCATAGTTGTCTGTGATGGTGAGGTTGTTGAACATTAAGTCAGAGAACAACATGTCTAAAAAGTCCTTTGAGCAAATATTACAGTTGTTGAAGGATATTCTCCCTTAAGGCAATAAGGTGGTGGATGATTGGTACCAAACAAAGAAGTTAGTATCTGTTTTTAATATGCTGGTGGTGAAGGTTGATGTACGCATTAATGGATGTATGCCGTATTGGAAGGATAATGCTCAAGCACATCAGTGTAAGTTTTGTGGCCATGAACGTTACATGACAAGAAAGAAAAATAAGAAAAAGTCCAAAGAAATTCTATACAAGAAGATGCATTATTTTCCGCTAACACCTAGGTTTTAGAGGTTGTATGTTTCTCAAAGAATGGCTGAGCATATGAGATAGCACTCAGAAAGTGTTTCTGAGCCGGATATGATGAGTCACCCTAGGTATGGAGAAGCTTGGAAGCATTTTGATAGTACTCATCTCGAGTTTGCTTTCGAAGTAAGAAATGTAAGACTTGAATTGTGTACTGACATTTCTCACCTTTAAGGATATCTGGAAAGCAGTACTTGTCATGGCCTGTGATTGTTACGCCATAAAGCTTACCTCCTTGGATGTAATTAAAAACTCCGGCAATGTTCCTGACATAGATTATTCCGGGCTCTCAGAATCTAAAACATAAGTTAGATATTTACTTGCAACCGTTGGTAGAAGAATTGAACCAATTGTGGTTGCATAGTGTTAACACGTATGATATTTTAAAGAAACAGAATTTTAATATGAGGGCTGCCCTTCTACGGACTGTTAGTGACTTTCCTACGTACAAGATGTTGTCTGGTTGGAGTACTGCTAGAGCATTGACTTGTCCTTATTGCACAGAAGAAACAAAATCATTTAGATTACAAAGTGGGAGAATCTTGGTTTGATTGTCATTGCTGCTTTTTGCTTTCCGATCATCTATTTCAGCGGGATTCTAGGTGTTTTAAGAAGGCCATAGGAGAAGATTATTCTGAGTCACCACTTCGTCTTATAGGAGAGCAGTTGTGGGAAAGGGTTCAAAACATGCAAAAGATTACAGAAACTGGAATTGAGATTGAAAAGAAAGATGGTAGAGGAGAATGTCACAATTCGACAAGGCGTAGTATCTTTTGGGATGTTCCATAGTGGCATACTCTTCTAGTTCATAGCAATCTTGACATCATGCATAATGAGAAGAATGTCTTTGATAATATTTTTAACAGAATTATGGATGTGAAAAGAAAGCCGAAGGATAACGTAAAGTCTAGGAAAGATGTTTAAAGATATTGTAATCAGCCTGAACTAAATTTCAAAGGTTCTGCAAAATCAAAGACGTGTTACACTTTGAGAAAAGAACAAAGGAAGGTCGTAATTCAGTGGGTGAAGGACTTGAAACTACTGGATGGATATACATCTAACTTGAGCAGATGTGTGATTTGAATGAGTTGAGAATGTTCGGAATGAAAAGTCATGATTGCCACGTATATATGGAGTGATTGATTCCTATTGCTCTCAAAGAAGTATTTCGACAAGGTATGAAGTGGTTGGTAGAATTGAGTTTGTTTTATACAAACTTATATTCTCCTAATTACGTGTGGCACATATGCGTGAATTGGAGTGTAATATTGTTGTCTTGTTGTAAAAAGTAGAAAGGATTTTTCCTCCTTCATTCTTTGATGTAATAGAGAATTTAATGGTTCACTTGCCGTATGAGGCTAGGGTATATGGTTTGGTCCGTATAGATGGATGTATCTATTTGAGATATACTTGAACTATCTGAAGAAGAAAATTAAGAATAAGGCTAAGGTTAAGGGTTCGATATGCAATGGTTATTTTGTTAAAGAGGCTACCACATTTTATAGCTACTACTTTGAACTTCATGTATTAACTAAGGCCAGAGATCCACCAAGAAATGATGAGGGTGATCAAACAAGGAATGGAGAATCGGATTTTTTAATTTGCAATGGACAAGGAAGGGTGTATGGTAAGACGACAACAAGATATTTGGGTGATAAAGAATAAAAGGCAGCAACGAACTATATTCTATTGAACTGCGATAAATTTGAACTGTACCTCTCGTAAGTTAATCTCATTACTTACTATATAACAATATTTTTACTTACAAATGATAACATGTGATTAATTATAAGTTAAATATATTAATTGTGATTGTAGGAAGTACACAATGGAATTGATGATGTGTTTTCAAAGTTTAACAGAAAGTGACGTACAGACGAGAATTAGTGATAAGTTATCAATGTCGTTTAGGGAAGAAGTGAGTTGAAAGTTTGATTAATTTTTATATTATAAGTTTACTAATATATAAACTAAACAAATATTAATTCTTTTATTCAGTCCGTGAATGAAAGCAACATGGAATGCTTATTATGGGGTCTATCCAAATATGTTAAATCGTGTAATAGATATTCTTTTAAGAGGTTTAGGTTTCATACACCGGAAAGAGGTTCTGATAGTCTTACATGTAACTGTGGTATATGGGTTAAAGGTGATTCTCTTGGGATTTTAAATGAGATAGTTGGGTTCGATATTCGGGAAGACCAAGTTAATCGGACGTTCTTTTTAAGTGTGATTGGTTTGATTCACATTTAAATCAATGTCTCAAATTCATCATAACTATAATCTTGTGGAAGTGTACATTAAAAAGAAATATGCAGAGGGATATGATCCTTTCATTTTATCCTAACTACCCGAACAAGTGACCTACGTCCCATACCCTACACCTAAATGACAAAAAAGTGATTGGCGGGCTGTAATGAATTCAAGACCTTGTATTTTAGATGTACCTCTAGTAACATTCAATTTCAAGAAGATGTTGATATTGCCGAGACTTCAAGCATAAACATTGATGTTCAATACATTAGAATTCTCGTTCTTAAGTCGGGCGAGTTAGAATCAGTAGACATTTGTGGGAGGAGTAGTGTTGTAAATGAAGATGAAAATAATGAAGATGAAGAAGAAGTCAAATAGGAGTTAGATGAGGAAGAGAAAGAGAAAGAGTTTGAATCGGAGTCCGATTCGGAAACGTAGAATATTTAATTTGTAATTTGTTTAAGTAAATTGCATGTTTCTTTTTCTCTAAATTTATGTTTAAGTAACTTTATTTCTAAATAACTTTTTTGTTTATTGTTCTCTTGATTTATGTTTAAGTAACTTTGTTTCTAAATAACTTTTTTTTTTTTTTTGCGGTTATATAACTTTAAATAACTTTCTTTTTAAGTAACTTTCTAAAATTGTTTAATCTTTTATATTACAGATGGTATGTGGGAGTAAGAAGAGGGCTCACCCGGCAGCAGCTTCTACTTCGGTTGAGATGTCTACTATAGGTGCAATGGCTTTTACTCCAGCAGCTTCTACTTTGTTTGAGACGTCTACTTTTCATTTAAGACGTCTAATACTCCGGCTTATTCCTCCGGAGGACGTCTTTTTCTCTGGCAGTGGCTTCTACACCTCTTGGGACGTCTACTCCTCCTCGCTTTTATACCTCTGGCGACCTTAACTCAATTTCTAAAGCTGCCATACTCGAGTCTGATGCCTAAATCTACCTTCTTTGGCTTCCTCTAGTGTGGGGATGTCATCGAGGCTTGCAGCGTCTCCACCGGCACCTGCTTTTTCATCCGTCTCTTCACCTGCCCCTTCATCTCAGGGTATTGTTGACTTTCGCATCCTTATCTTACTGACTGCTAACAGGTACATGTTGTAGTCAGCCTTGAATTATTGTTTGTTTTATGTATTTGTTGTTTGTTAAACTTGTAACATATATTTGTTACACATAGAATTATTGTTTCTAAAACTTGGAACATATGTTGTTACAAATGGAGAAGTTCTTATATATTATTATATAATTAATTTTATTAGAATTGTTGTGTACTTGTTATTTTATGTGCCTAGGAATTGTTAATTTTATAGGAAAAACTATGGTAAACTTCTTTTTAAACTTAAACACTATTATTTGTTTCTTAAACTCTTTATTTTTATTAATTAATTAAATACTTATATTTTAACACTTGCACAGCTTCAATAAGTAATCGGACTGTGCAAAGGTGATTATTGAAATCATTAAGGCACATTTTGTTGAGGCATATCCAAGTTTCGTGAAGGTCCTAGATAGAATGAAGAACATATGGTATACAGAGTTCGGGGTAAGTGTTTATAAAAACTAACTACATGAACTATTAAATATATAAGCTTAGATTGATTAACTACTTATATATTGTTGCAGAAGAGGTATTGATGAGACCCGATGCATGGACTTAATTTCGGTACAATGCCAGGATGCTTGGCATAAACGGGCCTCATTTCGATACAAGGACTTAATTTTTGAGGTGCGAACTAACGGGCATCAACCAGATTGGATGAATACTGCACAATACAAGAGTTTTTGTGATGAATGGGGCTCAGAGGCATACAAAAAGAGGCGAGAGGTGTCAAAACAAAACCAGCTGTAGGGGCATGGTGGTCAGGGGCCTGGCAAGCACACCGAGGGGTCTAGGTCTTTTATTTAGTAGGTAAGTCGATTTCGTTTCCATATTTAATTATTAGCAGTTCTTTTAACTTAAAACTATATTTTCTTATAACTTATAGTTTTCTTAATTACCTTTATACTTGAAAACTCATTTATGTTTGCAGCGGGAGAAGATGAGCGAGGCCTTCGCACAATCGGAACTGTATGTCCTACTGCATCACCAGAAGGGACAGTGGGCCGATACATGATCTAACCAATTTTGGGTGAGGTTCTATAATAGTTTTGAACCAATTCTCATATTGTCATTTATTACTCTATGCTTATTATATATTTCTTAACAATAACTTATTAATGTCTTTTTTGTATAGGCCAAATATAAGGAGCTGAAAACACGGAATGCCTTCAGATTGAGACCGGCTCGCCCATTCTGACTGACAAGCAGTTGATGTTCGAGGCTGCCGGTGGAAGCAACAAGGGCCTTGTCTATAGTTTCAACTCACAGTCTGCAGCCGTTACCGCAGAGCGCCAGGGATATAGCAGTAGCTTCATGTCTTCGATCCCTTCGGTATCTTCTGCGGCAGGCCACAAAGCCTGTATCAAAAGGGAAGGAGGTTGTGAGGATACATGCAGCAGGCACATGAGAAGTTCTCTGGCCTGATGACATCATTGCATCTCAGTATAGAGTGCAGCTAGATTAAGTATCCACTCTCTTCCCTCCTTTCAAGCTGTCGGCCGGATGATGACGACCAGTCCTCTCTCCTCTAGCTCACCTCCACCTCCACCTCAACCTACCTAGGCTTTATGATATTTTTTATATATTTGACATTTGATATTATGTTATGTATTTTCGACTTTTTTAATATATTTGTATTTGATATATATTTATATGTATGTATATAGGCATGTATTCTATTAAAATTTAGTTGATTATATTATAGACGTTTTTATTCAGTTTATATTGTGTGTTGCTGCTGTTGGTTTTTAATTTCAAGTTGATAATTATAATTATGAATAAATATTTTCAAAGAAAAGTTACCGACCGATGTTCGGTCAGTAAATAATTTTTTTTTAAAAAAATTAACTTCCCAACTGAACTTCGATCAGTAAATAAAGTTAGCGACTGAAAAGTTAGGTCAGTAACTACGAAAAAATCGGTCAGTAACTTAATGTTTAATTTACATTTTTTAATTGAGAAAAATAAATTTGCCGACAGATTATTCAGTCGATAGCTCCAAAAATTCGGTCGGTAAAAATTATCGACAGACATTTTATTCTGTCACAACAAGTTACTGATGACTGACTTTTTCGATCATTAATCGGTCGATAACTGTCTTTCACCGCCGTTTTGTTGGTTGGTAAAAGGTCAAATTCTTGTAGTGAGGGTAGCGGGTACCTACTGATCTGCTGTGATCGAAAAGAGACTGAACAATTGCCTCCTATCTCACTCCACAGGATGGAAGGCACCTAAGAAAGGATGGATTAAGGTAAACTTTGATGCTGCTCTTCATGGAGAAACTGTGGTAGCTGCGTGGATTATGCGGGATCATAATGGGCAAATCCCAAGACCTTGTGCTAGCTGCACTCAGGCTTCAGAATCCTTTTCGGCAGAGCCATTTGCTGCAACTCAAGCTCTCAAGAAGGCTGACACAAGAAACATCAAGATGATGATCTTAGAGGGGGATGCCATTAATGTTCTAAGAGCTCTTAGGGGGAACAGAAATGCTGAGGATTGGAGGGGCAGAGCTTTCATTGAAGAAGGACAAACTTTTTTTAGCAGAAGAATATTTTGGAAAGTAGCCTACGTGCATAGATCAGGAAATCATGACTCTCATAATCTTACCAAATGGGCTTATCAATGTAATTTTGTTGGATACTTTGATCCACTGAATTACCCCGTACTACTTTCTGTAATCATGGGGTACCTATGGTGTTTCTTGTAACTGCTTTGATGACTTGGATGAAATGAATGCATGAATATCATTTAGCGGAAAAAAAAAGAAAAATTTTGCCTATGTCTACTTCAAAACAAATTTAAAATCTTCACATAAAAGGTTCTCTTTAAATTCTTTGTGCAATTAGCAATAATGTGACGATCATGATGGACTTAGGTGTAGTCATATGCTTATATAATTAAATATTTCTAAACCAATTAAAAAAAAAAAAAAAAGATAACCTCTCTAATGAATTTTGTTTTTAAAAAATGATTTCATAATTTTATAAAGACAGACTCTTTATAAATAATAATGAACCATTTATACTTTTTGTTTTTAACGTAAACTTTTTTTTAAATCTTTTTCTAATCATGAATTTTTAATATATACTTATTTCTATAAGAAAAAGTTACTATGTAACGGAATACACACATGAGATAAGAACTAAGAGCAATTTTATCATTTATAAGTTTCCTTCCATCATAACAACTCATTACATGTGAGTTATTAAGATGGATTATGTTGCATAATCACTTTTTTACCAAAAATAATCATACGTAAAAAATTTATAGTTAAAAAGAAAAGTTTGTGATCATAAAGCAAAAAACATAAATTGTTCATAAGTAATTTATCTCTTATCTATCTATATATATATATATTAAAATATAGTTATACTGAGTGCGATAACAGAGCCATGTGGCGCCCTCTTCTCTTTCTTCCCATGCAAAAATAGAAAAATAGAAAAAAAACATATTATGATCACAAACTTTTCTTTTTAACATTTTTTAAACTATATATATAAATGAAACTAAAGATATAATGACATGTCACTTAGTCTTGACTTAGCCACAAGTAGACGTCTTCTTTTTTCCTCTCTCTATAACAAAAAAAATAAAATAAAATAAAAGATATTTACGAATTAATAATTAATATTATAAATTCTTTTACAAACTTTTTATGAGTTTCTATATATAAAAGAATCACTTGCCCGATATATGATAAGTACAATTTTAAAATTTTAAATGGGATCTCTGTATTTTTTTTAAAAGCTTATCTCTCAATGGGATATTAGATAATAATAACATATTTAAAATCTTAAAATCACTTATACACCTTCCACATTTTTTGGCCTAAAGATAATCAACCATTATATAAATTTCATAGATAATACTTCCCGCCTATTCATCCTTTCTTCTTTAATTATTTTCTGATCATATTTTTCTCTGTCAATTGCAGGTTATTAAAATGCTATAAATCAGGGAAATTGATGGCTTTATCTTTGAATGTCAATTTAAGAAGATATTTGAAAAAAAAAAGAATGGGAGTTGTTCTGATTCTAATGCAATCGAATCGTATACATCTTGATCATCCATCCATTTTGTTTCTGATTCTCTTTTTGTCAGAAAAACATAATATTGGGATTCAAGAAAAACACAACAATCCTTTCAAATACCCTCTTCTACAACGGAATTTTGCATTTTTGCTATGTTTTTTTTTTACTCCTAAGGATTTTGCAGGGTTTATACTGTGGTAGTGCAGGTTTGATGAGGAATAGAAACAATGTTCATTATCTGCTGATAGTGAAAGGCTTCAATTGCTTCGTTGGAAGAGAATTGGGCATATCTAGAAGTCAAGGATGGTTGCTACTTGATTGAGAATCAATATCTGTTGGACTACTTCCGATGGATATTTAGGATGTGATATTTCCTTTCTTTAAGGTATATATAAAGTTTATCAAATTGCAATATGTCCAAGAATCCTACCTTATTAACAAACTGTTGCTTCCATTGAATTGCTTATACCCTTTGTTGCTTTTCGGAACATTAGATTCAATGGCAATTACCTTGATAATATACTGATTTGAAGCTAATTTTGATTTAACCTCAACTATTTCTAATTAAACCCAAACTCTCTTCGATAGTCCTTATCAACATGGGATTTAAATAGTTGAAGGAGAATATGGAATGTTAAGTTTATATAAGCGGCAAACCAAGAAGTGAAAGTTTTCAGTAGGGAAAATAATCTAATGGTTTCCATCTCATTAATGTAAAATAGTGTACATTATATAGATTGTTCATGTGTGACAAATTCTAAACAGATTATGACTAGGTAATCGAACCAAATACAACTAGGCAACTAAAATATATTTATACATAGTCTAGGATTTATAAGAATAATAATCATATTTTAATTATACATACTAATCTTAACACTACCCTCAAGTTGGAGCATGAAGGTTAGAAATGCCTAATTTGGAAGATAAATGATAAAAATGTGTGGGATTTGGAAGATAAATGATAAAAATGTGTGGGATGAAGAGCTTTAGTGAGAATATCGGCAGGCTAAAACTCACTGCGAATGTAGATGGGGAAAATAAAACCATCTTGGAAAATGTCGCGGACAAAATCATAATCAATTTCAATATGTTTAGTACGTTCATGGAAAATATGATTTTCGGCAATGTGAAGAGCAGCTTGATTTATCACAATGTAATGGAATGAGCGAGTAAGAGGGACATGAAGATCACGCAATAGAATGGATAACTATTTCAATTCATATAAGGTCATTGCGATAAAGCGATATTCAGCTTCAGCAGATAAACGAGAAACATTATGTTATTTCTTTATCTTCCAAGAAAAAATAGGGGCACCAAGGGAAATAAAGTAGCCAGCAATATGAGTCACAATATGCAATCAATAAAAGTGGAGAAATAGATTGAAGAAGAATGCCATGGCTAGGACTCCCTTTGAGATATCGAACAATGCGGATAGCTGCGTCCCAATGAGCACGGCGAGGGGCGTGCATAAACTGAGCAAGTGTATGAACTGTATATGCGAGCTGGGGGCGAGTAAGAGTAACATGAATCAGTTTGCCAATGAGTCTACAGTAGCATTCTGGTTTATCAAAATAAGATCTAGAAGCTTTGGCCAACTGATGATTTAGTTCAATAGGAGTAGAGGCTGGTTTGGCTCCTGACAAACCAGAGAATTTCTAGAATGTATTTTCGTTGACATAAAAATAATCCCGAATAATTTCTTACAATTTCAAGACCCAAAATATATTTTAGAGGTTCCAAGTCCATCATGTGGAAGCACTTATTCAAGGAATCTTTGAAATTATTTAGAGTAGGAAGTGAATTTCCAGTAAGTAGTAATAAATCATCCACATAAATGAGAACGCATAAAAAAATATTTTTTCGAGAGTATGTGAAGAGAGAATAATTTGCATAAGACTGAGAAAATCCACACTTATCAAGGTAGCAAGTTTGAAAAACCAACATTGTAGAGCGGAAAAATGGGCGAAAACCAGGTGGAGGCTGCCTATAGACTTCTTCCTGCAAATCTCTATGAAGGAAAGCATTGTGGACTTCCATATGATGTATAGGCCAATTTTGAGCAGTAGCAACAGAGAGTAAGGTGCGAACTGTAATCATTTTAGCAACAGGAGCAAAGGTGTGTGTATAATCAATACATGTTGTTTGTGTGTTGCCTAAAACCACTAAGCAGGTTTTATAGCGCTCAATGGTGTCGTCTGCTTTATACTTGATCCGAAAAACCCATTTACTTCAAGAGCACGTTTTCTAGGGGCAAGGATGTCTAGGACCATATGCCATTTTTTTCGAGTGCATGAATTTCTTGTTGCATGGCATCTCTCTATTTAGGATTAGAAACAGCTTCAGAGTAGGTGGTAGGTTCTGAGTTGGTGGTAACTGATGCTAAAAAATGCATGTGTGAAGGAGAAAATTTGCTATAGTTTACATATTGTGTTATAGGATAAGTGGACGTACTTGAGAGGTCCGAAGAGGGTAAGGAAGCAGAGTAGGAATGAGATATAGAAAAGACTTCCATATGACATTGCAGTCAAAATCTTGGAGTCGAGCAGGTACCTTTTTAATACGAGTGCTTTTCCTGGTGGATTGTATTGTTTCTAGGAGGTTGTTGGAAGCTGAAGGAGCTGTTGAATTTGAAGGACCTACTGAATCGTCATCTGGGCCAAAGAAACATTCTGTCATTGCTGCAGCAGAATTTTGTCCAACTGTCTTTGGGCCAGGAAGGACTATTTCGGTTGGGCCAGTGCAGAGAGGAAGGTCTGGGCCAGGCGCTGTCTCGGTGAGGCTAAGCACTGTCTCGGTGAGCCCAATGCATGTAGGGTTGAGTGTTTTGGCTGCATCTGGGCCACACGGACCGGGCCACGTCTCGGACTGAAGAGAAGGAAACTGGAGGGATGGATCTGATGTCTCTGGACTAAGCGGCTGGGATTCTTGTGGGCCGCACGAACTGGACCGCTGTACAGGAGGAATGGCTATTGTGGCTGGATCGGTGCTAATGTGTTTGGGCCGCCAGAAGTGGGTTTGTCCGCGGGCTGTGGCTGGGTTTGGTCAAAAACTTCACTCCCCCTATCTGTTAAGCCCAAAATCTGTTCTCCAAAATTATAGGTTTGTGCAAAATCCGTATTTTTTTGTGTAGAAATATCTGATTTTTCTTTAAATGGAAACTTGGTCTCATCAAATATTACATCCCTGGAAAAAATAAATTTCTCTGCTTGCAAATCATAAAATCGCCAACCTTTCTTGTTAAAGGGATATTCAAGAAAGACGCACATTCTGCTACGGGCTTTGAATTTATCTCTAGGGAGGTCATGATCATGAACATAAGCTAAACACTCAAACTTTTAATGTGAGAATATGATGGCTTCTTCCTATATAACAACTCATAAGGAGTTTTTTCAGATAATAATGACGAGGGGGTGCGATTAATAAGATATCCAGCGGTCAGTAGACACTCTCCCCAAAATTTTATGGGCAAATTAGCTTGAAACCGCAAAGTCCGAGCGACATTCAGAATATGTCGATGCTTAGGTTCAACTCTACCATTTTGTTGTGGGGTGCCAGCAATAGTAGTTTAATGCAGTGTGCAATGGTTGAAAAATACGACTTTAAACATGTAAATTCCGTGCCATTGTACTTCGTACTGCTTTGATGGTTTTGTGAAATTGAGTTTGATCATGGCAAAGTAATCTTTTAGAATGGATGCAACTTCACTTTTCTCAAAAATTAGATATATCCAAACAGCTCTAGAGTAATCATCAACGATGATAAGAAAATATGAGGCACCTATAGTGGATACTGTTTTATATAGGCCCCACAGATCACAATGAATTAAATAAAAAAATTTCAGATGCTTTATTACTCAAAGGAAAATAATCACGAGTTTGTTTAGTTTGCAGACAAATACCACATGGAGCAGTCTTAGTTCTAGAGTTCTTAGAAATTCCCAAAAATTTATTCACCACATAATCCGAAGGATGTCCCGACCTTATATGCCATAATGTGCTGGAATCAAGAATCGTACTAGAGAAAGCGTACAATGCTGACAATGTCATTGGTTTGTAGAAGAAAATTCCATTCCTCTGCTCACCCACTCCAATCGGCCTCATCGAGATACGGTCCTGTATAACACAAAGTTTGTCAGAAAGAGTGATAAAACACCAAGAGTCTTCGGCCAATTGAGACAAGGAAATCAGGTTGCATCTAAGTTCGGGAATTAAAAGTACATTTAGGAGTTTGAGTCTAGGAGTTAAGGAGACCATTCCTTCTTGTAAACCAATTGCCTTAGTACCATTAGGCAGACCAATAGTATATGGATAGACATTATTTAAATTGCTCAAAAAATATTTCCTACCAGTCATATAATGAGAACATCCTGAATCGAAAATCCATAAATTTTTCATACCAGATAATTTTTCGGATGGAGTGGCATTCGTGTTATTTAGATTGGTCAACAATTTTGACCATTGATCACTTGATAATTTGGGAAAGTTGCTGGAACTTTCCAATTTGTTTGAATTTTCTGCAGTACCTGTTGAAGCAGCCAAACCCAAGGATAAGCTGTCGTCGTTGGCCATCTGTCCTCCGCACCGGACGGTTGTAGTTCCGGACCAAAAGTCAAGCTGTCTTTCTCTCGGCGTCTGCTGCAGCTGTCTTCCAGTATCTGAGATTTGGCCAGAGAGGAAGCGGAATCTGCCTCTCCTTGCTGCTGCGGAACCTCTGCTACTGCTGCGTCCTGGTCGAGCTCCGCAGCCGGCTGTGCTGTTCATTGAGCTACTCAGCCACCACTCTGGGTAACCGACTAGCTGGAAGCAGCCAGCAATATCGTGGCCAGCTCTCTTGCAATGTGTACAGAAGGATATCGAGGAAGAAGGTGGTTCCCGGTCTGTGCCAGCGACGGCAAAGGCTGCGCCATCGCCGGCGTACTCACCTGTCTATGTTAGGTTACTAACCTGTTCTTCTTGACAAATTTGAGCAAGAATTGTTCGCAACTTTGGCATGGGTTCTTGTTGTAGCAGATAGGATCGAACAGTGCCATAAGTTTCACTGTTTAATCCCGTTAAAAATTGAAAAATCTTTTCTTCCTCTCTTTCTTTTATGATAATATTCAGGAGTTATGTATGTGTGCTGGAAGGGAGTTAAGAGTAATTGTCTAATTCATCCCATAACTTTTTTAATGAATAATACACATTTATTGAATCTCTTCTTTGTTTACAATTCATCAATGTCGTTTTTAATTCGTATTTTCTTGGCCTGTTTCTAACCTAGAATCTTTCTCTAAAATCTGTCCGCAATTCATCAGCTCTCTCAGAATAATTTATGGAAGAACGGAGAGAGGGTTCGATAGTATTAAGAATCCAAGAATTTTCTGGGGTATTAGTCACACCATCATGCATTTTTATGAAGATATTACCAATGCCTTTAATATCACAAACTTGATTATTACCCATAAAAATATTTCCTTGGTTTAAATATTTGAAATCAGAAAACCAGTGTTTGTTGGGTGTTATGTGAAAAGAACAATCAGAATCAAGCACCTAGTGATTAACAACATCAGTACATGAAGGAGAAAGAGAAACACACAAAACCTCAGAAAACATAGAGTTACCATCTGACCCAAAAACGTGGATTTTGTCGACTTTATTACCTCCTTTACCATGTTTACGTTGTTTCTCATCTTTAATCCGTTTAAAACGCTTATTTTTCATATGGCCCTCTTTCCCACAATAAAAACATTTTACTTTGCTTTTCTCTCGTGATTTGGAACGACTTTTAAAACGATGACTAGGAGGTTCTTTCCGGTCAATCCTTCCTCGCACAAAAATTTTCACCATGAGATTTATTTTCTTTTTATAAATCCAAATCTTTAGATTTCAAAACATTTTTGACATCGGAAAGAGACAAATCATCTCTGCCATATTTAATAGCAGATTTGACATCATTAAAAGAATCAGGTAATCCATTTAGTAAAATAACTGCAATATTTTCATCAGAGATTTTCTCTCTAACAATTTGAAGTTCCAAAATGATTTTATTTAAATCATCTATATTTTCAGAAAGAGATTTTGTCCCACTCATTTTGGAATTGAAAAGCTGCTCTTTTAAATAAATTTTATTAGAAAGAGATTTTCCCAAATTAGTTTTTCCAATTTTGTCCAAATTTCAAAAGCGTTGTCTTTTTTATCAATTTCTCGTAAAACGTTATCAGTCAAATGCAAGGTGAGGCAACTATGAGCATCACCTAGTTTTTCTTTAAGAACTTCGCCCTTCCAAGATTCCAGATACTCTTCAGCGCTACAAATAGCGGGAGCAATTTTATTTTGTACCAAAACTACTTTCATTTTCCTCCGCCACATTACAAAATCAGATTTGCCATCAAACCTATCAGTTTCAATTTTTGGAACTGACATGTTTTAAAGGCAAATAGGTGTAAATTAATGGCTTAGGAAAGATGAAAGATTTGAAAAGTTTTGAATAAAATTGTCCAGATTTTTTCTCGAAAAAAACAGAGAGAAAAACTTTCAAAGAAAAATGGCGTTTTCGTTTTAGTTTGTTTGATTAGATTTGGTTTTGATTAAGCAAAACAGTGAAACACAAAGAGAGCACAAAACCTAAGCAAAATCTAAGCAGTAAACAGTAAACAAACAGTATAACGAGATAAAAGGCTGAAACAAACAATTTCACCAAACATCAGAAACAGACAAGAAAGGAAAAAAATATAAAATATTATAAAAACTTTTGAAATACAGAAAAAACGTGCCAAGTCACAGATATTTGAAATCTCAAGGATTCAAGCCAGGCTTGGGTTTTCGTTTTTGAAAAACTAAAGGAAAAACTAAGAATAAAAAGAGGCAGAAAAAATAACAGTAATCAGAAACACAAGATAAGAAAACCACTTATCACAGTAATAGCAAGAACCGGCGGCAAGCCATATCAACAAATAAACAGAGATGAAAAACCGGCGGCAAGCCAAAACTCAGAAATAGAAAATAGAAACCGACGGCAAGCCGAATTAACAAAAAAAACTCTGAAATAGTAAAGGCACGGCGGCAAGCCGAGCAGAAGCAATAATAATAATAATAATAATAATAAACTGCAAGAAAAAGGGAAGAAGAGGACTTCACTAGCCAGATCTGAGGAATTCCTCAGATCTGAAAGATTGTTGACTGATGCCGGCACCGATGAGCCGAACCGAGGCTCTGATACCACTTGTTGAAGAAAAACCTAATTACTATTATAGAAAATCTAGTTACTATTACAAGCCTCAAAGATAAAAACACAGAGGAAGAAAAAAAAAACCAGAAGATTAAATCTTCACAAGGAGATGCCTACAAAATTAACAAACTGTTAATAATAAAGAAAACAGAATGTATAAAAAAAAAAAAAAAGGAAATTTCACTTACCACAGCCACGGTAGAAACCGACAGTGGAAATCAAACCAAGGAGATGACCGAGACAGAGCAAATGAACAATCACAGGGCAGACGAACTGTCGCCGAGCAGCGGCAACGCCGCATCGAGACGTACTGGGTAAGCGAAGGGTAGATCGGAAATGGCACACTCAGAAATGGCCTCAGCCGTGACAAGAGTCACCGGCAAACCTCCTTCTCTATTTCTCTCTCTTTTCTCTCGGCTCACTCTCTAAACACACCAAGGGACATGCAAAGGTGAAAAGGAAGACCGGCAAGGGACAGAAACTTAGAGAACGCTGGCATAGAGAGAGGAGCAGCGGCGGTGCCGTAAAGGTAGAAAAGCAGAAGAACCAGAGAGAGTTCAATTAGAACTCAAAGAGACAGAAAGAAGAATGAAGAGACGGTCAAGAGAACGAGAGGAAGAGACTGCACAAGAAACGAGGAGGAAGGAGGGGTTAAAACGAGGAGTCATCAACGGGCAGCCCAAGTGGCCAGCCCAAACCGGCCCGCGCATCTCTTGACCCGGTCAAAACCTACTCCAGCTGAGGCCCATCATCATTGGGTAAAAAAAAAGAATTGGGCTAGAAAACTTAAGGAAATATTGGGAGAACATGGGCCAGAAAGGCCTACAATTAGGGAAAGGTATCTGAAATGATTAGATAGAGTGGTAGAAGACATCCCTTCTCAAATTTAAAGTTAGAGTGGAGGATAAATATAATTTTAATGTATTAAAAATTTTAAATTCTTTTAGTTTTCCAAAAGAAAAACATAAAAAATTTTGCAAAAGATTAGCCTCTCAAGATATCCAAAGAAAGATAATGCTTACTCTTCTAACTTTTTAGATAAAATAAGTAAATTTATTCTTCCATTCTTCAATTTAATATTTAAAACTCTAACCATCCTTAACTCTCCTAAAAGTTTAGCCATTTTTTCTACATTAAATTAATTATAAAACCCATTGATGCTTTTTTTTTTTGTGACAAGATACACTATAAAAAAATGTTAAATAGTGAAAGTTTTTTTCAGCTATTTTAAAAACTTTCACTAAACACTTTAATTTGTGGCGGTTATAAAACTGCCATTGAATAATCTATTTGCGGCGGTTTTGATAACCGCTGCTAAATGCTTCGATTAGCGACGGTTTTTATTTACTGCAGTTTGAACTAAGGAAACTTTTTTTTTTTTATTTTTCTTTATACTTTTATGTTGATTATATAATAAATATATAAAAAAAATTTATAATTATTTAAAAAGAAATATTAGTTTTCATTTTTTTTCTATTTTACGCTCATATAGCTAGATGTATATCGATTCCCTCAATTTATATAAGTACTCTCTCACACTTCTCCCTAATTTAGACAAGAGCACTAGCGACTACATAGAGACAAATCATTAATGATGGCTATATTCTCTTAAAATTGAGTTTAGATAGAGATGAATATTTGTGGTCTCAACAATACACTACAAAAGAAATAGCTTTCTCCCACACTTTAGATTGCAACGGACACTAAAACCATGGGTAAAACTCAATTTTATCCACACTTTAGCCAGTTATGGTCAATAATATATTCTCGAACTAATTACATTAAAGTATCCTCATATTTAATATCTTTTTCACTTTAGTACCATAACGCTATCTTTTTAACAGTTTAGTACCTTCAACATATTACACTACAAAATCTTGCTTTTATGACCAAAATACACCTTTTGTCTATAAAATGCTCATTATACTCATTATGAAACCGTCGAATGGGACAACATAGCAAATATTTTAGGAGGGGTTTGTAACTGCCACAAATATTTATTTTTTTAAAAGAGGACTTATTATTACGAAGGTTCCAAACTGCCACAAAATAGAAAAAAAAACCGCCACTACATTTAGCGACAGTGTGTGGGGTGGTTTTAAAAAACTGCAGCTATCGTTTAGAGGCATCACTTCTAGTGGCACTTTATCAAATCGCCGCTGGACCATTTTGCGACGGTTCAAAATTGCTGCTAAATGCACAAAAAAAACCCACAAGTTTTACTATTTTTTGTAGTGATATTTGAAGATAGAATTTTATTTTATTTTTTGTTTCTTTTAGTTTTTCATTCTATTTATCAAAATTATGCCATCTATTATTATTACTGTTGTTTTTTATTTTTTGGCAGTATGGATTCTAAAAACTTGCAAATGAAGTTTGATGAAATTCATGTTAAACAATAAATGTGAATTGCACCCGATTCAAAGCGGGTGGAATCTTTTTTTTTTTTTTTTTTTAACTTTCTCAAGACAAAGGTTTGTATAGTTTAGATATTACTTTGTGGAATGCATTTTTTCTTTTTCTATTTCTAGCGTAAATTCTTCTTTTTCTTGGGTATTCACGTTAGTTTTTGGATTTGATATCAATTCGCGCTTCTATGAGAAACAGGTTAGTAAATTTCACTTCCGATCTATATTTAATATTAAAATATGATACTTTTTATCTTATAGTAAATTAATGCATGTTCTTTCTTTTTTTCCAGTTTTGTAAGAGGAGCAATAGCATTCCATATATTTCTACTTTATTCCCCTTATTTTTTTCCTCTTTCCTACGTTCTCCTCCCTCATCTTCTTCTTCTTTTCTTTCTATGAGTAAAGGTTTTTTTGGTTCATTTTTTCTAACTCATTTTTTCTTTAATTAAACTCCTATATGTATATTTTGAGTCTTTTTTAATAGGAAAAAGAGAATGTTCTTCTAAGTCTGTGGAGGAAATAATTCAACCAAGGAACTCAAATAAAGAGAAAAATAATTGGAAACATCACGTGGCTCATTGATACTAGACAGTCAAGCATAGTAGATTAACGGTGCAAGAGTTACTTTAGAAGAGAAATGGTTCCCTCTCTCCAATTCATTTGGGGATACAGTTTTGGGAAATTGACTCTAAGAAGAGGAAGAGTTTTTAATAGATGATATGACTTTTTCAATATAAACATTAATTTCAAAAAATATATACCTATTTTTTTTAGTTTCTTTTTCAAACTTAGATTTACCCTTTGTACCTATCTTTTTCTATGGCTATAATACATTTCTAAATTATTGATATTTTTTAAAAAAGAATCCTCTAATAATGACAAAAAAAAATTGAGGGAGGACAAGAGGGGTCTTCAAATTAAGGTTAAATAAAGTAATTGGACACTTTTTTCTAATTAAATCACATATTTTTTTGTATGTATATTAAAATGCTTTTTAGACCATTTTAATCAATCAATATTTTATTTGACCAAAAAAGGCTTGTTAAGGTTAATTTTGTCACCTTTTTATGATTAAAATGGTCTTTAGAGTTTCTTCTTTGAAGCAAATCTTCAAAAGTGGAAAAAATGAAAAGTTTGACAATTTTCTCTTTAAAATGTGAGGAAAATATGGTCTTTTGGATAATTATTAAGCTAAACACAAAAAACTTCATAAATTAAAATAAAATAAATCAAAAAGAATTTTGTATTAAGATGTTATTTATATATATATATATATTTATATAGGTAAGTGTGGAAGATTATAATTGTTTATTAAAACCTTCAACACAAACTTTGAACATATTGGACATGATCGAATGTTTTTTTTTTTTTTTTTGTCTTTTTATCATGTGGATATTAAGAATTTTTTTGTGTAAATTACATTTAAGTATCTATTCTAAGGTAAAAAATATTTAGAGCAATGACCTAAATATATATATATATATATATATACAATTGGGTTAATTTAAAAATGAAATTTGAAGTTTTTGGTTGGTATCAATATTTAGACTTAAGTTGTACTTTATTCAAATTATACATTATGTCTATCGAGAGTTATTATATGTGGGTCTATCTAACGTGCACCCAAACATACTATATACGATAGTTAACTCATATCAAATCTTCGTTTTGTTTGCCTAATTTCACGAAAGGAAGAATTCACTCTTTCTTTGATAGAGACTTCTTGATTAATAATCAGATATTAAATAAGGGGTTATCCACAGCTTTTGATTCTTTTTACAATTAGATCTTATGATATTATATATGAGAATCTCGACAAAAGAAAGAATTGAGGCCGCTGCCCCAAGACAGAGCGTTTAGCTACTCATTCATTCGCATTCGAAAATAAGCCTTTATTCCCCTTCAGTCAAGAATTGGCGGGGCCTCATAATCACTAGCCAACATACTTTTCTCTCATGCCTTTCTTCATTCATGGTTCGATATTCTGGTGTCCTAGGCGTAGAGGAACCACACCTCCTTTACTTAATCGAACAGCCCCAAACAAGCATGAAACTTATGCTTGCATATTCATCCATAGGTCAAATCGGATATGTAATTATTGGAATAATTGTTGGAGACTCAAATGATGGATATGCAAGCATGATAACTTATATACTGTTCTATATCTCCATGAATCTAGGAACTTTTGCTCGCATTGTATTATTTGGTCTATGTACCGGAACGGATAACATTCGAGATTATGCAGGATTATACACGAAAGATCCTTTTTTGGCTCTCTTTTTAGCCCTATATCACTTATCCCTAGGGGGTCTTCCTCCGCTAGCAGGTTTTTTCGGAAAACTCTATTTATTCTGGTGTGGATGGCAGGCAGGCTATTGTATGTTGTAGAGACATGCATTAGATAAACCACACACACATATAACTCAAGCTCTGTTCATTCACGACTGAAGAGCCAAGTAATATAGCTGTCCAACTGTTGAAAATGAAAATCCCACATCGGCTAATTAAAGAAAATAATTACTACTTATAAAAACTTGGGCAGTCCTCTCCTCTAGAGGTACCTTTTGGGGTGAGTTAGGCCCAAGCCCAAAAATTCTAACATGGTATCAAAGCCAGTTGTTGGGCTGCCCGAGTTGGGCCACTCGTGCAGATGTAAAATCTTGCAAAATTCCACGCACCAGATGTTCATTTCTGGGCGTGAGCGGGTGTGTTGAGAATCCCACATCAGCTAATTAAAGAAAATAATTACAACTTATAAAAACTTGGGCAGTCCTCCCCTCTTGAAGTACCTTTTGGGGTGAGTTAGGCCTAAGTCCAAAAAGTTCTAACATGGTATCAGAGCCATGATGTTGGGCCACCCGCAGATGTCCAATTCTGCAAAATTTCCCGCACCAGATGACCATTCCTGGGCGTGAGGGGTGTGTTGAGAATCCCACATCGGCTAATTAAATAAAATAATTACTCCTTATAGAGACTTGGGCAGTCCTCCCCTCTTGAGGTACCTTTTGGGGTGAGTTAGGCCCAAGCCCAAAAATTCTAACATGGTATCAGAGCCATGATGTTGGGTCACCCGCAGATGTCCAATCCTGTAGAATGCCACGCTCCAGGCAGAAAAATGATCAGCCTGAGCGTGAGGAAGTGTGTTAGTCCTCTCTTCTTGAAGTACCTTTTGGAGTGAGTTAGGCCCAAGCCCAAAAATTCTAACACCAACTTCAAGAAATACTAGGAAAGCTAAACTAATTAGGAACCTTGCTATACAAGAACTGTAAGTGCAAAAAGAAAATAACTACTAATTTGTTAACAATACAAGGTATTGGACATAATCCAGTTTGCTAACATATAATCACCAGTATTTCAAGCACAGAAAAGACAGCTAGTAAAATATTAAAAATAAAGATTCATTCATGATCATCGTAGGAATAATACTTCAATTCCAAATTGATAAAAATGCTTTATAATTGTTGTTTATACGAAATTTCTTTCCAAGAAAAAGAGTTTATACAAAATTTCTAGGCATTTTTTCTTTTAATTTACTTTGTAAAATTAAAAATTTTTTTGACTTTTCCATTCTCAAAAGTTAAAATTTTTATGCTGAAATTATTCACTAATGAGGCAAAAAGATTTATCATCTTTTTCTTAAAAAATAAATTTCAAGCTTTGGATCGTAATTTATTTTTTTATTTTTTAAATAATAGAAAGTGTGAAGCAAACATGACCTACAACGTTAATATGGTAAGAATTACTTTAAAATAATTTTTTCAATACATTGGGAGAGAGGATGTGGTTCAAATTGTCCTAGTAAGAGGCAATTTATACCATGCACTCAGTTACACCTAGTATGGTGTACCCAATTAGTGAAATTACATTGTTTTGAGTAGGTTTTATTATCTAATTATAAGTAAAAATCTTTCTTGATTTCACAAACACACGCGTCTCCTCTCTGTAAAAAGAAAATAGAATTTTTTCTTCTTGCAAATCTCCCCTCATGCATGATCTCTGCTGTGCGCGCCACATTTATGATTTCCTTTAATCGATCGTAATCTATTGATTATTATTAACATTCATCATTTGCAATTTTTATTTTTCAAAAGAGAATTGTGAAGAAACGAATGTTCTATCGTGTGTTGATGTGGAGGATTTGAATTGTGATATTTTCAATCCTTCTGCATATGTGGATGGTCATTCGATGCTTCCGGAAACTGTGGAAGAAGAAGTTGCACGTAAGACATTGTTGATTTTTTCATTTGTTTGTTGTTTAGTGGTTTATATGTTAATGAATATATGTGTACCTAGTTTTATAATTAGGTATGCCTAGTTCTTCAACTCGGAGTGCCTACTTTTTAAACTAGTAGTATCTATGGTTATGACTAGTGAAATTTCAACTTGTATATTTAGATGCTTTTAGTTAGGTATATTGTTAAGTTTTTGTATTTTCAATATTATATTACTTCTAATAAAGTTGGGGATTGTTTCATTGTAGTTTCTTATGTATTTGAACATTTGCACTTAGTAGTACCAACTTTTATAACTGTAAGTGCCTACTTTTATAACTAAAAGTGCCTAGTTTTTTAACTGACAATTCCTATGTTTATTACCATTGGAACCTTAACATTTTCTAGTTTGTTACTTATTTTAGATGATTTTGTTGGTTTTAGTATAATGTTTTTTGTATTTTCAACATTATATTACTTCTAATATGGCTTGGGTTTGTTTCATTGTAATTTATTGTGTTTTTGAACCTCTGTAGCCGGTAGTGCCTACTTGTATTATTAAGAGTGCCTACTTTTATAATTAACAGTGACTAGTTTATAAGAAATTAAACTCAACTTCTCTTTTTTTCTTTATTTAGATGCATTTTATTGGTTTTAATTCAAACTTTTTCGTGTTTACAACATTATACTTCTGGTATAACTTAGGCTTGTTTAATTATAATTTATTGTGTATTTGAACCTTTGTAGTAAGTAGTACCTACTTTTATAAATGTGTCCCTAGTTTATAAGCAATTGAACCTCCAACTTCTCTTTTTTATTTATTTATTTATTTAGATGGTCTTTATTCTATTTATTTACATATTTTATTTGTTTTAAACCTCATTTTTGTTTTGAATGTAGCTGTTATGAAAATATTGAATGAAGATTCATTGGTTGGAACTGTTGTTTCATCCAAATAGGATGCATTAGGATTGTATAATGACCATGCATTGAGATTGGGCTTTAGTTTTTGTAAGGGTAATCAAAGGTAAGACGGGAAGCAATACGAAGTATTTGAAGCAGTTTTATTATTACAAACGAGAGAAGAAGTGTAATAAAAGGAAGGGGGAGAAGTCCTATACTAAAGTTGATTTTCGTAACAATTGCAAAGCAATGATAGAATTTCATTTGAATAACGAGGGTTGTTGGACATTTAGCAGGCATGACATTAGTCATAATCATAGACTTTGTGCTGGGAATCAGAGGAATTTTATACGTTCTCAAAGGTGAGTAAAAAAAATAATATTGGTTATCTTCAAGAGTTGAAGGATAGCAGGGTTTCCTTTGTCGTTGGGCTAAGGGTTTTGAAGAAGCAAGTTGGAGGTTCGCCATTCGTTGGCTTTATGTCAAGGGATACGTATAATAGCTTACGATCAAACAATTTGGATAGTTGTGATGCGAATTCACTTATACAGATATTTAGATGGAGGAAGGAAAACGAAGATGATTTCTATTTGGACTTTGAATTTGACAGTATCTCCTCATTATATTCTTTCTTTTGGAGGATGGTCGGATGAGGTGTGACTATGATATTTTTGGAGATTTGTTGGTGCATATCCATTTGTAGGAATGGATAATTATTGAAGGAATGTTATGCTTGGCTTTAGATTCTTGAAGAACGAAAACACATAATCGTTTATATGGTTATTCAATACCTTCTTGAAGTTTATGGGAGGTAAGCATCCTATTACATTGATGACCAACCAGTCCGTTGCTATGGCTGCTGCTATTGGTATAGTTTTCCCAAAGACATGGCATTGGTTGTGTATTTGGCATATTGAAAAAAATTCAAAGAAGGATATTATGAGGTTAAGGTCCAAATAAGACTTAGTCATGCTATTTAACCATGTATTGAAGGACAAGATACAGTTTCTGAATTTAAGTTTTATTGGAAGAGGTAATTTATACTACTTTTGAACTTTTATTAATTCTTTTTATATGTTTCATAGTTTGTTTTTTTATTCAGTACACGGTAGTGTCCACTTTTATAACTGAGAGTGCCTATTTTTATAATTGACAGTGCCTAGTTTCATGACCAAGTGTACACTTAACTGTTTTGTGTTGTTCTTTTGTCCATCTTTACTGCTCAAATATGTGTACATACTTTTATAATTAAGAGTGCTTTTATAATTGACAGTGCCTAATTTTATAATTAACAATGCCTAGTTTTATAACTCACAGTGCCTAATTTTATAACTTACAATGCCTAGTTTTATAAGTAAAAGGGCCTACATTTATGATTGAGGGGTGCCTAGTTTTTTAATTATTTATAATTGAGGGTGTTTTCATGTTATTAGGGTGTATTCTGCAATGTGTGCCTACTTTTATAACTGGGAATGCGCACTTTTATAATTAAGAGTGCTACTTTTAGAACTGACAATGTTTTACTTTTGCTTATATGTGTGCCTTCATTTTCTTAAATGAAACTGATATATTTTACTTTTGCTTTTGTAGTTTGATGGATAAGTTTGGTCACCACAATGACACTTGGTTGAATAAGTTATACAATTTGAGAGAGAAGTGGTGTCCAGCTTTTAGTAAGGACTTTTTTGCCGGAGATATTCTTTCATCTCAAAGGAGTAAGACAACTAACTATACTATTTCCAAGAGGATTTCAAAAATAACTACATTGTACGATTTTTATCAGATCTTCGATGAAGTTGTTTCTGAATGGAGGAGCAATGCGTATATGGAAGATTTTCGCTGTATCAAGGGCATGTTGAGATGAAGGTCTCTGACTTGAAATTGCTGTAGCATTCTAATGGAGTATATACTATTGTGGCATACAAGATGTTTTAAGACCAGTTTATGAAATTTTCGTAGTATTGCCAAGGGCTTATGGTATCCAATGATGGTGAGCATGTTTATGAGGTTTGGCATCCTGATATAACTAGTTTTAAACATATAGTTGTCTATAATGAGAACACATTAAAAATTTCATGCACATGTAAAATGTTCACTGAAATTGAGATTCTTTGTTCTCATTGTTTACATGTCTTCAATATTCTCTGTGTTCAGGACATTTCGGATAAGTATATACTAAAGAAATAGATGAAGGATATTAATTTAAGTGGGGGCAGTAGCAGTGTTGGTGATGCAGGGAAAGTTAGTAAGAAGGATATTGCTGGTTCTAGTGTTTGGAGGAGGAAAATGTTAAGGAAGTTTACATATTTGATTTCGCCAACGAATTGAACATATATGCTCTGGAATACATAGAAAAAGGGTTTAGAATGAAAAGATAAGATCATTGTTGAAGTAGAGACTTATTTTGTTAGTAATTCATAGAATGAATGTAGTTCTTCCAATATTAAAGATCCAGTTTGGAATGCATATAAAAGAAGAATACAATATAAGGAAAAAGAGCATTGTTGAGATAAAGTGAAATCAAGCAAGAGGGATGAAGAAGTACTTTACCTCATACTTCAAGGATTAAAATTGTCTATGAACAATGAAGCTTTGGGGAGGGTTGTGGATGTTCCAAGTAGTGAATGTCATATTAGTTTAGGAATATCAAACTCTAGCGATGGGGAACCTAAATAGTTTGTAGCCATTCAAAAATTTTATGTAGATTTTGTAATTTCATTACTTTATTTCTTTTAATGATACTTTAATTTTTATTTTGTGAGGTTTTCATGTTATTTTGTATGCCAAATATTTCTATAAATATGTGCGTATACTTTTATGACTAAGAGTGCTTATTTTTGTAACTAAAAGTGCCTAGTTTTAAAATTAGGAAAGCATAGGTTTATAACCGGGGTACCTAGTTTGAAAATTAGGAATGCCTAGTTTTATAACAGAGAGTGCCTAATTTTTAAACTGACAGTGCCTACTTTTATAAGAGTACCTACTTTTATAAGTAAGAGTGCTTACTTTTATAATTAAGAGTGCCTATTTTTGTAACTAAGTGTACATTCATGATACTTTAACATATCATGCAAATTCACGATAAAGCTGTTAGTATTTCATGATTGAGATTAAACATAATTATAGTACAAGATTGGAAAGTGTATTTAACTCTCATTTCAAATATTGTATCGTACAACTACAATATATTTTAGGGAATTTGGGACTTGTAGAAGATTGATGCTGCATTTTGTACACTCTCTCTTTTATCATTCATTTCAGACATGATAATTGTGTACATATATTTTGCTCTAAGTCTTGCTATTATACTTGGGTCTTCCTTTGATATGTTTAGTAGTGCATCCCATTGAATTCCTTTGCCCCTTATACATTTCCATGTGTAGCATGCAAACGACATCAGTCTACATAGTTTGTGTTGTCTTGCCATGTCATCTTCCTCACTTCTGTTTTGTATTTCATGATGTTCTTGTGGTTGATGAATGACCCCTCATGCTTCAATATATATTGTTTCATGGCTTTTTTCTGTCAATCATAAGGAAGGATGTAGCTTAGATATTTTTTATAAGATGTTTGTATATAATTGTTTTTATGCGTAGTGACTTACAAAGAACATCGCGACTCCCAGGTATTTGTCTACTGTTGTTATCTCTTTTGGCTGCAGCCTATTATCAATTATTTGTATGCTTCTGTCAATTGAATTCAAGTCAATAAGATAAAATTGGTCCGAAAGTACCACAGGAAAGAGGAGCTATATTTTGCATCAAACTCAAATTAGTGTAACAATACTAAAATATAAAGGAAGAAATGATAGTGTAATTATTAAAATTACTTACAAGCTCATCATCTCGGAGATAAGTATCGCTAATTCCGAAAATTTCAAGCTCTAAGTTTGCTCTGGCTATAAAGTTTTCGTATCATACTTTGTCTGCCAGCAACATAGGCAACGTACAAGCTTGATGTAAAAAGAAAAAGGATTGGTGAAGGTTAGGTAGTATTGGTCATTGGTGTGCTGGAAACAAATTAGAACATATAGGATTAAAGTAAGGAAACTTACGAAGACGTTTGAAGAGAAAGTGATTCTCTTGGGCTTACCATTCTTGCGTTTCTTTATGATCTGATTCAAATGCATTGCCCACGTTTCGAGAAGAGTGTGATCTATGCATTCATTGCTCATCATTGATCTTGCCTCTGATCTTGGAATGTTGCACAGTATCTTAGGAAGCATGTTCGAATATGATGTCGTTGAAAAAGAATGAAAAAATAAATAAAATGTAAATAAATAGAGTGAAGATACACATAAAGGATAATAATTAAACTAAAATAAACATCTTTGCAGTGCCTACTTTTATAATTAACAGTGCGTAGTTGTAAAACTAGGAACCTAGTTTTAAAACTGGTAGTGCATATTTTTATAACAGACAGTGCCTAGTTTTAAAACTAGGAGGGCCTAGTTGTAAAACTAGAAGTGCCCGGTTTTATAACTGGCAGTGCTTAGTTTTAGAAATAGGAGTGCCCAATTTTATAACTGTGAGTGAAAACATATTACTTTATGAAATCATGTTATGACATGAAATATATAAGTAAATAGTTACCAGTTTAAAATGTTTGTTCTAGCATTTCATAAAGAAATGCAAAGTCAATTAGAAGCTTTTCCTTTGTTGACAGCTCAAATTCATCTTTGTGGTACTCTGTCCAAAAAGAAGACCTCAAGTTGTTTGGGGACTTTCCTTTTCATTCGCATAGGACTTGGGTCGATGGTTGTCTCCTCAGCAAAGTCCCCATCAGACTCTATAAGTGCACTGCAAGGGGTGGGGTGGGGTGGGGGGAAGGGGATGTCAATTAGAACTTATTAAATATGTATTTTATTTTTCATTAGTATTCTTTATACAAAATTGTCAACATTATCATCTTCATTATTGTGTTCTTCTTCTTCTTCTTCTTCTTCTTCTTCTTCTTCTTTGTGTCTTGGTTGTTGCATCTTGTCCTTTATTTGTTCCATGTTCTCTTTTGCTTGTTGTTCTTTTTCTACATATGTTTTTAGACTTACGATGTTCACTGCTCCTTCAACAAGGTCCTCAGTGTCCTTGTCATCGTACAAACTGTCTTTTTGTTGTAGTGTAAGAGCAGGGTCCCATTGTGAATATGTATCATCATCCAATCCGAGATCAAAACTGGGCATTGTTCTGTCTCTTAAGTTTTTTGTCTTGAGCATGTTTTTATCAAATTCGTCATATGCATTTAAGAACTCTGAGCCTTCAAAGAATTTGTCATCTTGGCTGTCGATAGCTAGAGTGGATGATGAAGCAGGAGCATGTTGTTGTGTGCTCTCTATTTCTTGTTCTGTTTGTAAGATTGGAAGCATTCAGAATGTAGCTTCTTGAATATGCATGTGATATCTATGTTTTTAGGCCTTTAACTCCTCATATGCCTCAAAAATGGTGAAAACTTTGCTTCCTAATCCAGTCATTTTCATTGTTGCTTTTTCAATAAGACCTTGAAATTTATAAAAAATACATATATTTTTTTTAGTATGGGCGATTATTAAGTATAACATGAAAAATGGATTAATGTTTATAACTAAGAGTGCTTAAGTTTATAACTATTTGTACCTACTTTTATATAACATACAATAAGTTAATGTAAGCAAGGAGCGCATACTTTTATATCTAGGAATGCCTACTTTTAACTTTAAGAGCGCCAAATCTGTATAACATGCAATGGATCATTGTAAACAAAGGGTGCCTAGTTCTAACACTAGGAGTGCCTACTTCTACAACTAGAAGTACCTACTTTTATATCTAGAAATTCCTACTTTTAACATTAACAGTGCCTACTTTTAAAGCTACTAACAGGGCCTAATTTTAACAGTAGGTGTGCATTGTTTTTCTTTTACACAGTGAAGAAAAAAAAGCATTTGTGTTTACCTTTGTTTTATCACTATACCGGTTGGTGGTAGTGGTGGCAACAAAGCTAGGTTACGGGGGTTAGTTGAATAACCTCGATTTGTTGTATGTTCAATCATAAGGCATTCAAGCACCCTTTCCAGTCTGAAACCTCCTATCGCTATCTCGTTCTTCTGCCTTTGCCATACAACAATATCGTCCCAGCAACTTATTACTAGAATTACTCGTTTTTCATCAAGTCTGAACTTCACCCTATCTAAGTAGAAGAACTGAATGATGTAATTTTATAGTAAGTTAGCAATAATGTATTATTAAATCAACAGTATGATATTTATTAGAATAATGTAATAGGTCAAGTGAAGTAGCTCTTGCTTGAAGGATTTTTATGGAACGTTCCGCACTTATCTATCAATGTTACAAATGTGTACTTGCACCAGTTGCAGTTGCGAGTATCATTGCTGTCAACTATCGTTCTTAAGTGGCTGTGGCGTAAGTTCTTTAATAAAGTCTGATGAATGAGGCTTATTATGCAAAAAAAGACCAACTCCCTTCTAAAGTAGTCTCTACCCTCTTTGCTCTCGATTAGTCCTTTTTTGCACAACTGATACCTGGGGAGGGAACTTGGAATATTTCTTCTTTATGTCTTTTATGAAGGCCTTATGTTCTTCTGTTTCGTCAGTTTGCTTGTTGGAGTCGTCCACTTCTTTTATGCTACGTAGGATCCCTAATACTAGGTTTACATCGTCCTCATCGATGTTGACCGTGGAATGCTCAAGCTTTATAGTAACATCATGTACATTAAACCTTTGTACAATATATGTTGCAAGCCTCTTTGGCAGCATCGTCAAATGCAAAGAGTAAGGATCCGAACCCTATCTCTCTTACTGTGTTTTGTTGTCGTTCTTCTGTCAGACTTTGAACAATAGCATGGATCCTTGATGTTATCATGTTTGTGTTCAAGGATGAGAATCGCTTGTCATTTGCTTTGGGGTCTTCATCATTACTTCCCTTATTGTCTTGCTTTTTCGTTGTTGTCCAAGCTTTTTTTGATAATGCATTATTAGTTTCTTCTGCTTGCCTTGGTCGTTTAAGTTTACATATAATGCTAGTTGACCCAGTTCTCTATGATTGTGGTGCTTTTTCTTGGGTTAACCTGAATTACACAAGAAAAAAATGGTAAACAATATAAAATATAAAGGGAAGAATGCGAGTGTACTGCATTTGTCCTATATTACCTTGTGACTGCAGCAACCAATGTTTCTTTATCACCCAGTATATCATGTTTAAGCTTGATTCTCATTTATGCCCTTTGGTTACTATTATGATAGACATTTGAATGGTTAGTATAAGCAAGAGTGCTTACTTTTATAATTAGTAGTGCCTAGTCTTGTATAACATAAAAAACTAGGAACGAATTGTTTTAAAACTGTGACAACCTATTTTCAGAACTAGGAGTGCATAGTTTTAAAAATAAGAATACCTAATTTTAAAACTATGAGTGCCTGAATTTAAAGCTAAGAGTGCCTAGTTTTTATAACTGTTAGTGCCTAGTTTTAAAACTAGGCATTCCTAGTATTAAAATTAGGCATTCTTAGTTTAAAACTAGTCATTCATAGTTTTAAAATTAAGAGTGCATACTCTATATTAGTAATTGACATATATCAGACAAAATTTCATGGTAGAGCATATATCTTATACAAGAAGATAGAATCTACAACATCAAAATCTTTTCCTTCAAATTCAATTACTAAAATTAGAATGCCTAGTTTTAAAAATTAAGAATGTCTAGTTTTAAAACCAGGAATGTCTAGTTTTTATAATTAGAAATGCCTAGTTTTAAAATCCATGTGTCTTAAACTTGGAAATCAGGAAGAGTAGACACCAAAACACAAATATACAATTTCCAACACTAAACCACAAATATGCAGCACAAAAAAAAAATTTTAAAAACCCAAATATAGGTATACATGTACGCCTACTTCTATACATAAGATGTGAACTAGTTCGATAAACTTTTTCTTCTTTTTTTTTTTTTTTTTTGGTTGAAAACTTCAAATTCATGTTGGTTTTGAAGAATTATTGCCTACTACTACTTGAAGAACTCATTCTCGTTGATTTCTTGTCGCGAAATTGAAGAAACAAATAAGAAATTGAAGCAAGAAACAAAGGAAATTGAAGAAAAAGAGAAGAATAAGAAGTTTAGAAACTTGAGAATTATTTGAAAAATTGAAAGTTAGATGTGCAATTTTGTGTAAGTGAAAAGTTTGAAAGGAAGGGGGAAATGTGGGTTTTTGGGGGATTCACGCGTGTATTCAATCGTCTAATATGAAGGTGGGGTTTGATTTTTTCTCAAATTGTTGCCTATAATAAAAACAACGTAGTTTTAGCACTTATTACACCTTAGATAAGATACTCGACTACATAATATAACTAGCTAATAAAGAATACTTCTAACGCGAGTTACTACTTTTAAATAATTGAACTACCACTCATGTACCTCTCCTAAATTACGAAATTTTTTGCATCCAACAGCAATTCTATCTTATTGATTTGAGATACGGCCCAAGGCTACGCAATAAAAAGTACAACCTAATTCTGTCGACCCACTTATTGTTAGCCCAATTTAAGAGCCCAACTTTCACTTTGAAAACGAGACCCGGAACTAAAACAATTTAGCAGATGTGAACCCAGCTCGGAAAGATTCCACCCCAGAGAAGAGTTGCAGAGATGAAGTTCACCGATTCTCCTGTAATTGATCTCCAAGTCCTCAATAATCACCTCTCTCTCCACCAAGACAATGGTTCAATGCACGTCGGCACCTCCGTGTGGCCTTGTTCTCTTGTCCTCGTCAAATTCGCCGAGCGGTGGAACCCTCAAACATGCGCCTCTCCAGAAAATCCCTACGCCGATCTCCTAAACTTCACCCACAAACGCGGCGTTGAGCTGGGAGCCGGCTGCGGCGGAGCTGCAATGGGATTGTATTTGTTGGGTTTAAACGACATCGTTGTGACGGACATAGCTCCAGTGATGCCGGCGCTAAAACACAACCTGAAAAGAAATAAGCCCGTTTTACAAAAGTCCTTAAAAACAGCCCAGTTGTATTGGGCTAGTGAGGCCCAAATGAAGGCCTTGGGCCCGCCCTTTGATTTTGTGATCGCTGCTGACGTGGTGTATATTGAGGAAACCGTCCGTCCGCTGGTGGAGACGATGGAGAAGATGGTGGCGGACGACGGCGTTGTGTTGCTGGGTTATCAGTTGAGGTCGCCGGAAGCTCATAGTTTATTTTGGGAGTTGTGTGGGGAAGTTTTTGATGTACAAAAGATTCCGCATGATGATTTGCATCCTGATTATGCGTATGAAGAAACTGATGTCTACGTCTTTCGCAAGAAGAAGATGAAGAGCAATGATGAAGATTCTTAACTGACTTCGTACATCGATGTTGTTTCCTACAGGTTAGAAGCTCCTAAAGTGCCAGTTTTTCCTTGTTCTGTTCTGGGTGGAGGGCCAGTTTGTAGCAATAAATTTGGCTTCAGAAATGTGATTGTTCCTGAGTGTTGATTAATAGTCTTGACAAGTACAATATTTTGTGCAAATGCAATTTATGATTATAGAAGCTGGTTCATATACTTGTGTACATAGTATTTTATTGATGCAATTACTTATAAAGATTGTGTCCTTTTCGCCATTCATCTTTACAATGTGCTTTGTGATTGTGCAGTTGTTGTATAGACATGGTGGCGAATTTATCGTTTGAAGGGTACATTTTGGTGTAAAAATGATGGCTTTTCTTTTTCATGCACTACCACTCTTGAGAAAAATATGGAAGTCACTAGGCATATACATTTTACTTGAGAATGTATTTCAAATTTGAGATACTGCAAAATATAGGAAGCCACTTGAGAAAGATGTTTTTTCCAATGGAATGAAGTTATGAATCTCGAGACGATTCAGTACTATGAGAAATAATACTGTTTCCTTATTCTTGTGAAGAGAATTTGATCTTTGAGTTGTGATGCATGTCATGTAAAATAATTCTGATGTAAAGTGATGCCCTGCCTTATTCATTAGACCAAACAGGAACAGGAATCTGTGTTTATGTTCACTTTCATTTGTTATGGTACTTTACTGCATTAATGCATTTGGATTGCAATGTGTTTTTGTTATGTGAGAAGAGATGTGCTTGGTTCATGATTCAAATTGTCACGGTGACTGAAATTTATTTCATAAGTATTGTTTGGATGTAAACGTATTTCAAGTCTGGGAATTGTTGTTTCCTCAATAGATGGGGTTCTAAAATTGACTTTTCTTTTTTTTATTTTTTCCTTTTAGTTTTTGGTGGGCGCTTTTGTTTTCTTTTTTTTTTATTTTTTTTGTTGGGGGGCCGGGGGGCCGGGCAAGGGGATGCATGTTTTGCTTGTCACAGACAATTTTGTTATAGTTCTTTAGTCTTGTACTAATGTGGGAGAAAGGCCTTGGTGCATCTTATGAAACAAAGAGGAAAAGAAAGCCTGAAACAAAGGTGCTGAAATAGTATAGTTTCTTTACTTGCAACTACAGAGTGAGCATGCATCTTATCTTATTAACCTGGCTTATAAAGTTCTAAGTTCTATTGAACAGAGAGGGTGAAGAGAGTGATAACTGCTACCTCTTATTCAAATCAAAAGGCTAAGGAGGGGCCTCAGGATTTCTTGATGAAATCTAATTTTTACGTCCACTAAAGTACTATCATATACAATTTCACGGAGTTGGTTAGAGCCTAGAGTTATGCTTAATATGTTATCTCTGAAGTAATAACATCTCATCTCCCCTCAAATCCAGAATTCAATAGAGTAATCATGATCCCCTTTTCTTTGTCGCTCTGTATGTTCTCTGTGACTATTTTATGCTTCTTTTGTTCATTTGCAGTGCATTCTATGCTTCTTTTGTTCTTTATAATTTTAAATTCTTTTGTTCTTTATAATTTTAACTCAATTATTTTTAATATTGCAACTCAAGATGATTTAAACAAAAAAGAAAAATCGGTGATTCCGTGTTCAGATGCTCTTAGAAGACCCGACCTCAATGCTTGTATATGAAGGTCATCGGGTTGAAGAACTCTTGTGTCCTAACTAGACCATTCCTAGCCGCCCCATCCCTACCCTTGCCATCACTTTTCCCCTCTCTCAGTTATTGCATTATATTTTTGTGTTGATTTACATTCATTTTATTAAACCTCAAATAACTGTAGAAAGTTTTGTGGCGAGGATTGACCTTTATCTTTATGCTGGCATTTATAATAATCTTCCTGATGCTGCTACCATATTTCTGTGATGTATGTTTATGTTTATCAATCATGTTGTTCCTACACTGCTGCATGTTGCTTTCTCTTATCACTCATGATCAACTTTCCTGCTTTGTAACCTCAATAGGGAAATCTTGGGGAAACAAAAAGAAAAAACAAAACAATACAATTAAACAAAAAACAGTACAAAAAAAGGAAATATCTTTGTACATTTGAGAATTCATTTTTATATATATGATCATGCCCTCCCTCTCTTGAAAGGGTCAATGAATCATTTACAAGTTAAGGTTAGCCTCATCTGTACAAAGCTGCTGTATCCATTTATAAATATGTCTTATCTTTAAAACCTCAGCCTCTAGAGTACTCATGAATGCAACTCTTCTTATTCTCCTTCTCTTCTGTCATTTTAAGTCCTAAATCAGCATACTTTAATTTATTTTCATAAACAATTAATAAACATGGAACTTAAAACTCATGTAACTAATCTTCTACTGTTTCTTCTGTAACATTTTTCTCTCTTCTCTTGAATCCTGATCAAGGGAGAAAAGAATCATCAGGGATGTTTATATTCGGAACCAGCCGAGAACCGGTTTGATTTCCTTGACATTGATCAAATGAAATGAGAGTTGAATTGTAATATTCAACCAGTGCAACAGGGTTATTGAGATGATGAGGGTTATTACTCGGGTGGCCGGACCTGCCATTCCCCTTCACCGGAGGAGAGAGATCTTTAACAGAGGAACCACCACCACCACTACCACCACCACACTGTCTAGGTTGTGTTTGGTAGAAAACTTTTGATACAACAAGTTCCCCTTCTTTTTCATCTTCATTATTGCCCAAGTGATATTGATGCATTACCCAATTAGTTTTTTCTGGTTTTCTTTGCCTTCCATAGTTAGTGTAGAGTACAAGTATTTTCTTGTATCCTTTAACTTTGCCTTTGACAATAACGGGTCGGGTTTTGCCCGTTTTATGCCAACGGGTTTCGCAGCCGTGGATGTCGGTGTGTACTTTTCTTCTTTTTCGTGTACCAGTGGTATATGCTTTGGATGGTCTGTGAAAAAAATGTCGGACTAAACCATCTTTGCTTACTCCTGCAGCAGCGGCAGCAGTATCAAGAAAAGAATCACAAGAACAAGTATTGTATCAGCCGTTTTCTAATTTTTCACCAATCATATACTATCTTAAATTAAATTATTTTTGTATATTATAACATTATTATATTAGAGCTCGTATTTCTTATATCACTTTGTGTTTGTGTTGAGTATTTACAACGACCATAACTGTCTTCTTAAAATTTATTTATTGTTACTTTTTTTACAATTTTTAAAGATTTTTCTATTTTTTCTTTCTTATTTATTTGTCATATCTGTCATTATTTTTTCTCTGTTTTTTTGTTTTGGTAAAATTATATTTCTCTCTTGGCTCCCCTCAATATATACATATATATATATCTTTCGTTTCAATAGTCTATATTATTTTGTGTATCAACTGTGTATTATTTTCTAATTTAGTATATTTTATTAATAAAATCTATTAAATAAAAGATAAAGTTTGAAAAAAAATAAATTTTAAAAATAAAATATATTATAAAATGAATAGTCTACAAATGGTATAGAATATCCAACTGTTTTTCTTTAATGTGTTTATAAAGGGTATAGAATACACATTATATGTATATCAATAGTTTTAAAATCATTAATATTCTCACAAGAGCCTAAAATGCTAACACTTATTTTGAATCAAGGTACCGCCTCTCTTTTAAAATTAGTGTCTTTTTAAAAATTAAAATTTATTTCATAATAATTGTATCTTACAATTTTTAAACATTTTTCAATTTTATAATTCTCTCTCATTTATTTATCTTATTTCTCTTCCTTCATACTTCTTTCTTTATTTTTATCTAAGGTATATGAACATACTTCCTTAACTTCAAAATTCTTATATTTGTATAAGAAGTTGTAAAAGAATACTTATTTTGAAACAGATGAAATATTATTATTATTATTTTCTTTTAGAAATCTCATTATTTATTTTGTCGTTTGAATGAGTTCATTTGTGAATTAATACAAAAATTATAAATGATTTAATTTTTACGAAATTTAAGAAAAAATTTTTCAAGCAATCATACACATGAGTATGGTCATATCCATTCTCAGGGAGAAAATATATATATGGATAAGAAGATAATTTATTCAGTTAAAAATAATTTTTAGTAAATAATAAATTATAATAATTTGATTTACATTCATTCATGTCGTCATGTCGCGTGTGTATATATATATATATATTAAGAAACAAAGAAAACATGTATGTAAGTGTGATTGGACACCAATGAATCATGCATTAATTATGCATGTTGCGAATACTTCAATGGGGTTTAACTCTTTGTGATTAGAAAAAACAAATAAGAATTAAATAAGTGTAGCAATGTGTAGTATAGAAGAAGATATTATTGAAAGAGATGAAGAAGAAGAAGAAGAAGTATGACCTGGTAACTTCTCTGGATGAGTATAGCAAATTCCATTCTCTCCATCAATTGTCTGTATAAACTCATCAATCAAAGGATGAATAAAAAGCTTATTGCCATCATCTAAATCTGATCTCACCACCACCTTTGCTTCCAAATGCTCTATTATTTCTTGATCACTCGGATCAAATTTCACCCCAGCAGGCAACCCAGGCAGCTCTTTTATTCCTGACGACCTCTATATTATCGTACCATAATATATATATATATAATATAATTCACCCACAAAAAAAAAAAAAAGAAAAATCAACAAATAATTAACGATAATCAAAACAAAATAAAAATTATCAACACTTGGAATAATTAAGTATAATAATCTCTAAAGAAAAAAATAATAATGATTTTGAACCTTCTCTTGGCATTTCATGGAGAGGCCACACGAGGGGCATGACATAATGATTTTGTTACCAATTTTTTGGCTGTCGACATTGGTGCCATTATTTGAATGATGATGAAGATGATCAGCAGAAGTTTGATCAGTCTTACTGTTGGAACAGGTCATGATGGGCTCAAGTACTAATTAATTGCCACTTATGTACATGCCAATGATCTTCTTTCCCAATTCTTCTTCTTGGACAATACTAATTAAGATAAATAAATGTTATGTGTATATATATATTCTAAGAAGACATAAATACATTATAAAAGGAACAAAAAGAAAAAGTGAATTTCTCTCTCTCTCTCTCTCTCTCTCTCTCTCTCTCTCTCTGATGATATCTTATGGGTGTCTCTAATCATATGCATATGCCAATGTTCTTCAAGGTGGGGAAAGTATTGAATTCTTCTTCTTCTTCCACCTTTTATGCCCTTGTAACATTAATACACACAACACAGCTACCTTTTCACTCCCCTGATTCTTGCTTGCTTGAGAGAGAGAGAGAGAGAGAGAGAGAGAGAGAGAGAGAGAGAGAGAGAGAGAGAGAGAGAGAGAGAGAGTTTTGTGGAGGTAGAAACTTTACTCATATAATTTGGTTCCAAACATAGAAAAAGAGATGGCTTGGATCTCACGTTTTTGAATGGCCATTTTTACACAACTAGTGCCTCAAGAAGAAGAAAATGTAGTTTAAAGGTTAAAGCACCCTTAAATCCTTTATTTTAGTTTTGTAAATTAATTATACTTCCTCTATAGTAGAAGTAAATGATGTTACTTCCCTTCCTTTTTCTTTTTCATCCCTCTCTCCAAACTAAATTAGGGCTAATTAGTTCACGGAGGAGAAAGGGGGCATATTTTATTTCAATTAGAAGAATTAGTAGTGACTTGTTATTCATTACTTAAAATATGTTGTTTTTAGATCATTTTAAGTTATAAATTGTTTCTTGACACTTTTAGCTTAGCTTGGAACATCTATTTTTGAAAAACTATCATTTGGAGTGCTTTTCAAAACCGATTTGCTTATTGATGCTGTTAAAATTAAAATATCATATTAATCTTTTGAATATAACTTTTTTAAAAGAGCTTATTCAACCGCTAAGAACAACACCAAACAATAGAAACGTCTTATACTCATTTACTTTTAACTTATTTAGTAGTCACTGAAGGAATATAAATAAAATTTAATTACATCTCTTTCTTTATTTGGAGTTAAAAGTAAGAAGTGTAAAATATTCTTTATTCTATTTATTTAGAATATATTTATAATAAGGGGATAAAAGTATCTTTTTATTATTATTTACATTAATTCTTAATTGGACTAATTTGGAGAGGGCTTTTCATGTTAGTATCCATAACACCTTTACATTATAACCAAACAATATGAATAAAATATTTTCGTACATATTTGTATTTTCACCTTTTCTTCCCCTCTTTTTCACCCAATCAAATGAGGAATAAATTTAAAATAATTAGGTTTTAATTAACAACATCTCGGAACAAAAAATAAAAAAGAAAAACCAAACTAGACATATAATAACTTATGGAGTGTAGATGCCCAGACATATAATAACTATTGAGTGTAGTTGGGGCAATCTACAGTACTGTCGTTCCAAACCATTTTTAATTTTCACTATATTAAAGGTGAAGAAGATATATTGATAGATAAATAGATGGATTATTTCTTGGTGTATATTTGCATGAGAAGTCTACGCAAAGGAATATATATATATATATATATATATATAAAAAGAAGTTCTCTCCATAGCTGCAATAGTTAACTAGTTAAGCTTTATATGTACTCTACGGCGACGTTCCAACTGAAACCTCTCTTTGTCCTTCCTTCCTTCCTTCCCCAACCAACACCGTCTTATTCTGACTCCATATAAAATGGCCTCAGAAAGATATAACAAAATTAGAGACATCCAACTTTAAAAACGGTGAAAACCAACGCTTACTTCATTAATATTGTAAAAAAAACGTCGTGAGTCATGAGAGTTTACTTAATTTTCAGTGTCATGACTTATCTCTAGTCACTAAAATGCCCTTTACTACTAAAATTGCTGTTAACACTTTTTCTTTTTTAACAATATATAAAATTGGCAGTTGTGTCCAACCTTTGCTCAAGATATTTTCTATTTTACGTTTGTATTGATGGTTGACAAAGCTAAAATCTACAAAAATTACAAAATTAAAATAATATTAGCCTCCACAATAACACAGTAACAAGTCGTATTTAAAAATAATATTTCTTCCATAAGTAATTATTCAACCGGTTATTAATTATCTCTTAACCATAGTAGCTGGATTGAGGAGTGTAACAAAACGGTTTAATGCAATCCTTAAATACACTACAGAGACAATTTTAACCCTACAATAAGATGATGTAAGATCAGTGTAGAATATATAGCAAACTTACTTCAAGAAGGAACTGAAATGTTAGAAAACAATAGCTTCAGCAATACTCTGTGCATACTAAGCTGCAAGGAGGAAAAATTCCCAAGTATAAGCACAGACAAACCTCAAATAAAGGATTTACTTTCAAGTTTATTTTAGATGAATTCAAACAAAGACTAAATCTGCTAATTCCAAGTTTACAAAGTCTCATTCCTGTTCAAGGGTTTAGAAAACTATACTATACTTGGAGAATTTTCTTCTCTGATACCACTGCACGCTTGCTATGTTCTGTTCTTCTATCCTCTTGGGTTCCCCTGAATCTCCTTACTCTTGAGGAAGGGTCATGAATAAGATGAGATGAAAAATTACAGAAAAATAAGCATGTCTAAGGAGATTAGAGGAATTTGACTACAATTCTGCCTTTCAAATTTCTTTTAACTATTTATCTTCTCCATTCTTATTCTTATCTTTTTTTATTCTTATCTCAATCATCTTTATCATATTTTCTATGCTCAAGAACCTAAATATAAAATCAAAACGTTAATTGCTTAAGCAGTACAAATTCCAAGTGGGGAGACTCTTCTTCTCCCTCATCCTCATCTTTTAAAGCTCTCTATATATACCTTCTACAAATGTCTAAATTAGAAGTTAAATTATAGTAGTAGCAAAGTTAAAAATCAAAGGAACAGTAGTAGTGATTTAGAAGCTTCTAAGAATCTATAGATTTGTTCAATTTCAGAACTATTTAAGAGTTAAACTTATGGTATTAGTTAATTATGGACCATGTAGGATTAATACATATCCAATCAAATTAAGCCACATGGTGCTTTCTAGGGCTATTCTCCCTATTATTGTATAGGTGGCAATACTACAGCTTTTTTCCCCAACTTTTATATAATATATATATATATATATAAAGATTTATATATAGAACAATTGAGGAATCGAAAAAAAAGTAAAATTGATCAAGAAAAAATGTCATGTTGGCGCAAGTAAAATAATCCGAGAGTCTTGCAATGTATATACAGTAGTAACTAATTTTTGCAAACTTATTAAGTAGGCAATTTATACCATAAATGTCACACCATCACTAGTTAGTAAACTCCGTAGTTTTTATTAAGATTCAAAATTTGATCCCAATTAAAATTACTCCTTACATATTCAAAAAAGGAAAATCATCATCTTTTATGATCTCTGGAGCCTCTCACGATTTTTGCAATCTCTGCTACAGGGATCTTTCTGAGCTACCATCATCTTCCCCGATTACCATGATCTCTCCGAGCTGCGATTATTTTCCCTGATCACTTGCAATTGCTTTTAGAAGGAGAATTGTAAAAAAAATTTGGCTGCATCTGTGTTGATGTGAACCATATTGATTGTGTTGTTTTCACCTCTTCTGTGGGTGATGATGGTGTTTTGATGCTTTTGGAATGCGTGGAGAAAGAAGCTTCACGTAAGGACACTTTTTTTTTTTGTCCTTTCGTGCCTTTTGAGTTGCTGTAAGTAGGGGTGCCTTCTTTTATAACGTGGAGTGACTATTTTTATAACTGTGAGTGCCTATACTTGCAAATGATGGGGCCTTCAAATTTTCTGTTTTGTTTCTATGTGTAGATGTTTTTTGTTGGTTTTAATGTATATATTTCTTATGTGTTTTAAACCTCAGATTTCTTTGAATATAATTGGGGAGTCTTTCATGATGATGTCGTAGAACTTCTGTATATAGGGGTACCTATTTTTACAACTGAAAGTGTCTACTTTTATAACTGTGAATGCCTAGTTTTATGACTGCGAGTGTCTATGTTTAAAGCTATGTGAAACATTTATATTTTCTGTTTTGTTCGATATGTAGTTTTTTTTTTTTTTTTGTTGAATTTAGTGTGTTGTTTTATGTGTTTTAATCCTCATGGTTCTGTTAAATATATTGGGAGAGTATTTCATGATAATTTAATATGTTGTAGAACTTTTGATAGCCGTGCCTAGTTTTACAACCGAAAGTGTCTACTTTTATAACTGTGAGTGCACACTTTTATAACTGGCAGTGCCTATGTTTATAGCTATGAAGACGTTCTATTTTTCTGTTTTGTTTGATATGTGGATGCTTTTTGGTGGATTTCATTTGTTGTTTTTATGTATTTTAATCATCATTTATTTGTTTAATGCAGCTATTATGGAAATCTGTAATGAACATTCATTAATTAGAACTATTATAACATCTGAGGAAGGAATTAATTCGCGTCAGAATCATAGAATCACTGAAGATGGAACTATTAAGGATGATAAGTCCTCGGCAACTGCTAGAAATAACAATAATAACAATGATAACAATGAAAATGGTGCCACTGATAGTTCTGTTAGGATGTTGAAGAAGCTGAGATTGGTTTGGACTCTACAATTGCACAAACTGATTCTCGATATTTCACAACTTAGGGATAAAGAACCCTAAAACTAGGGGTGCTTATTCTATATAATATGCAAAATGAGTTACTTTGAGCATGAGTGTCTATTTTTATAACTAATGGTGCTAATTTTATAACTAGGGGTGCTGCTTATTTTTATAACTACGGGTACCTATTATATATAACTTACTGTAATCTAGGGTGCTTACTTTTATAATTTGAAATGCCTATTTTTATAACTGTGAATCCCTATCTTTATAATTGTGGGTGCTTATAATGTATAACATGCAACTTGTGTTACTTTATGCACTGATGCCTTTTTTCCATAGCTGTAGATTATATTTTTTTATAACTAGGGGTGCCTATTATTCATAACCAAGGGTATTTATAATATAAAACATGCAAAATGGGTGATTGTAAGTAGGTGTACCTACTTTTATAACTTGGAGTGTCTAATTTTATTACTGTGAATGCCTACTTTTATAACTGTAGGTGTCTATTCTATAAAACATGCATGACAGGATATTTTTCGCAGTTGTGCATTTTTTATAACATGGATGCTTATTTTTGGAACTACGTATGGCTATGTTTCATAACTAATGGTGATTATGATATAAATACATAAAATAGTGACTATAAGTAGGACCGTGCATGATGAGTTACTTTTTGCAGGAGTGCCTTTTTTTATAAGTGTAGATGCTCATTTTTACAACTAGGGGTGCCTATTTTTCATAACGAATAGTGAATATGATATAAACATGCAAAATGGGTAAATGGAAGTAGGTGCGCCTACTTCTACAACTTAGAATGCCTACTTTTATAACTATGAGTGCCTACTCTTATAACTATGAGTTCTTATGCTGTAAAACATGCATGATGAGTTACTTTTCGTAATGGTGCCTTTTTTTATAACTATGAATGCTCATTTTTACAACAAGGGGTACCTATTTTTCATAACAAAGAGTATTATAATATAAGATATGCAAAATGGGTAACTGTAAGTAGGTGTGCTTACTTTTATAATTGGAGCGCCTACTTTTGTAACTATGGGTGTCTATGCTGTAAAACATGCATGATAGAATACTTTATGTAATGGTGCCTTTTTTTTTTTTTTTTAATATAACTATAGATGCTCATTTTTACAACTAGGGGTGCCTATTTTTCATAAGCAATGGTGATTATGATATAAAAACATGCAAAATGAGTAACTGGAAGTATGCGTGCCTACTTTTATAACTGTGAGTGTCTATGCTGTAAAACATGCATGATGGATTTACTTTCCGTAGGGGGCCCTTTTTTATAACTATGAACGCTCATTTTTATAACTAGGGGTGCCTATTTTTCATAACCAATGGTGATTATGATATAAAATATGCAAAATCAGTGACTGTAAGTAGGTGTGCCTAGTTGTATAACTTGGATTGCCTATTTTGGTAACTTGAATGCCTACTTTTTTAACTGTGTGTGCCTTAATGGATAACAGATTATTGGAAATACATACTAATTGAGGAAGGTACTTGTTCGAACCGAGAAAGAAAAACTCATAATCATATAAGAACATTTTATCATTATAGATCTTACAAAAATATAAGTTGGAATATTAAATTGTACTCATGTATTAACATGTGCATCATGCATCCATATATGAAATTTATGATATAAATTGATCTGTGGGGAAACAAGATCAGATGTCTTTAGCCAAAATAATAATAATAATAATAATAATAATAATAATAATAATAAAAAGCTCCAACCTTCACATTAGAGCACAAAAGCTCTATATAGCAACAGAACCAAGGTGAGTACATAAATAAGAATATTTAGATTTGATCAATGCAACAATGCCCTTAACTTTTTGATTTGATAAATAATCATAAACTTGGATGATTTTTTACTTAAAAAATTCAAATTTTTTGTTAGATTTCTTGATAAAACATCTAGAGATTCTTTTCTCTTCAAAGAAAGCCTTTTCAACAGGATCTCCAAAGCTTCATACTCTATTTCTAAATAAGGGAAAACCGAAGAACAAAGGAAGAAAAAAAGGAAGAAATTAATTGTTGATTAGAGAAAATAGGATCGGTTGTCTGAGTTTCGTTAGAGAGAGAAACATGCGTGAGGGTTTTTTGGGGAGGGGAGAGAGCGCATGTCTTTCAGTCTCGGGTGGGCGAGAGTGGGGCTTGTTTTTTGACTTATTCCTGTGACTAAATAGAACAACGTTGTTTTAGCACTAGACATATCATGCATGATGTGTCTAGGTACATGTTATAACAACTCCATAATGTATAGTATTATACATTTCAAAGAAACGTTTTTTTAGGGGAGATTTCAAAGAAACTTCATTGTTTTATTATCAAATACTTCCATTTTTATTAAATTACTTATCATCGAATTTGTGATGCGTGTTTTCTTTTTATAGGTGGAAGGTTCCATAGTGGAGAATTTGCTTTGAATTTGTAACATAAATGCATCACATAAGTTATACATAAATCAATTACAGTAAAAGAACATATAGTAAAAATATCACATAATTGTTTAGTGGTAATTTTATTTTGGATAAAGTGTGTCCGACACCTTAAACTTTCTCATTTTTTGTTTTTTCACCCTAAACTAAAAAACGGTAAGTCTGGAACCTTAAACTATCAAAACATTCAATTTTGACCATTTTTGCAATTTCCTTCAGTAAATCTTAACAGAAAAGAGATTAGCATGTGAGCATAGTAAGGGTATTTTTGTCAAATCATGTTCTAGAAAACAAAAAATAATAATAATAAATTAATTATTTTTACTTTTTATTTTCCTTCTTCTTCCTTCACCTAAATGACTCAACCTAAACCTAGTACTATCTTCTTCCTTTGCTACCGCTCTTACCCTTTTCTCCTATTCCCATCGTTTGCCCTTCTCTTCCCTTTTCTTTTCTCAATCGCTCCTCCCTTTTCTCCACCACTCCCCTAACTTCTCAAATCCATCTCTATTAGTGCGCCGCCCGCTTCTACAACTTATTAACCTTATAAGTGGTCATGTGACTGTCACATAAATGGTCATGTAACTGTCACATGTATATTTTCCACAAGTATTGAACCAAAAAAAATTAAGAGAAGGGATAATACTATACTTTTTGAAAGTTTAAGGTTACAAACTTAACGTTTGGAAAGTTCAAGGTCATGGACCTAGCCTTTCTTAGTTCAGTGTCAAAAACTAAAAAATAGGAAAGTTTAAGGGTCACCGACACACTTCATCCTTATATTTTAGAGGGACTGACATTTTCCATTTATGTACCTTGTTATGATTGATTGTAATTTATGTGATGCACGTAAATTACTAATCAACTGAAGCAAATTACTGCTCATGAAAAGGACAACATTTTATTAATGATGGATGATAAACACTGGTCGCCTGATATCCTTGTAAGATCCAACTAATTTGAGAGAGGGGATAGCTTCCGAAACCCTCCGATGAGTAAGTCACTACTGGTCTTCAAAGATAATTATGGTATTCAATATTACAAGCTCTCATGACTTGCCTAACTTTCAATATTGGTCCAAGATTCTTGAGATTCTGACACGCCAAGCTGACTCGACCCGACCCATATTTATTAGGCCAGTTCTGCTTTATCTGTCTTGCTCCTGGCCTTGCATCTGGAGGTTTGGGCCTATGTTCTTTATTTGATACCCAATTAGATTGGTTGAGTCTCACTTGGTTTTATGTTCTTAAAGTCAATTGACGACTAGGATTATAATTTATATTTATTGCCAACATATTTAGGAACCTAAAGGGTCACATATAAAAGAGAAATGCCTTAGATTAATTATAAGATAACAAAATGGATTAATTTATGACATAAACGAATCCTAAGTCTTATTATTAAATAAGCTCTTGGGTTATTAGGTCTTTGCCCAAGCCTACTAGATACCTTATTATATATCTCAACCACTAGTTCTAAAATAAGTAGGAATCCATAATTCTATGGGTTTCTAAAACATAGTTTATATTGGAACTCTTCGGTTCAGAAAAACTAGCCATCATTAACTGGTAGTTGATCTCCAAAAATTGTTCATGTGGATACCGTTAGAGATCGAACACTTGTGGGCGAATCATATTCAGAATCACCTATGTTACTGGTTGCTGCAAATCTGCTATAAAGGTAACATGGCTATCATTTTTCTCATAGTATTCAATAGATTACAAAGTGATTCTGAAATGAAATTAGTCTGTTGCTTAATTTCACTGCTTATAGATTAATTTTCTTACAGTGATATCAGAGCAGACTTTATTCAATTTGTATATGATACGTAGATACTTAATTGTCATGGATTTGAATTGCTCATATGTGTATAATCTATCGCGAAGCTTTTACTAATTGATTTTGAAAAATTATTTTCGGAAAAAAAAAAACCGTTGCTGTAGACCAGCCTTTTTCTTAATGAATTTGTTTTGAATTTCAATGAATTAGAGTTCATTTGGAGTTGAGTCGGTATGTGATAATTAATTCAAGGTTCAAAAGAGTTTGAACTGTTTTGAAAAAGAATGGCTTTTCACCGTTAAATGATGCAACCGATTTTCACCCAAATTAAAAGTCGATGATGTTCATGAAGAGTTCATGAAAACACTTAAAAAAAGTTTTCAAAACAACTTAAAGAAAATCTTTGAGCGTCGTTGGATGGTGTAGAAAATGAAAAGAGAGCTTGCGGCTTTCAAACAACTTGATCGGGCGCATCCAATGTAGCTTTAATTCAATTTTGTTGAAGATATTGATATGATTTCACAATCTTAGCAATCATATTGATATGATTTCACTATGTCAGCAATTACCCAAATCACTTAGATTCCTTTCCTTATATTTCTTGCACATATCCTTTGTATCGATTATATTTTTGCACATATCCTTTCCTTATATTTAAATATTTACCATATTTAGGACATTTGTAATTAAGACAAGAAAGTTGTATATATATTCTACAGATCAATGATATACAAATCAAGCATTCCATTCCAGCTTAATTGGTATCATATTATTCTTTCTTTCTACATGGTATCAGAGCCAAAATACTAAAATCATGACGGAAGAAACATCTAAAAAGCTGAAAGTGGAACAATTTCCTGTGACGGCAGTTTTGAAAAACAGCCAACCACAACTATGAAATCTCCCTTACATCACACCTCTGATCTTAATCACCCTCATGTCGTGCGGTACCTCAGGACAACTTTTCCCTCATGTCAAACTTCAAGAAGGGAACTAAGAACAATGGCTGATGTCATTCCAGAATGCCATGAAAGGAAAATGAAAGATGTGTTTCCTTGATGGATTTCTGAAACGACCGGAGGATGACTCCACAAAATTGGAGGACTAGATTATGATGAACTCACTAATTCAGTCATGGATCTTCAATACAATGGATCCTAAAGTGAGCAAGCAGATTTCATATATGGAAAATGCCAAAGACCTCTATATAAAGTCAAGTCATGTTCTTTGTTGGAAATGAACCAAGGATTCTTGAACTAAAAATTGCACTCCCAAACTATCGCCGACAAGGAGATTCGGTATTCAAATACTATGGAAAACTCAAAAAAAATATGGGATGAACTTTCCAATTATGAGGAAATTGAGGATTGATGTTGCAAGGGCGTACCTGTGCCGTGTGGAAGGAAAGAGACGCCACCAGCAGAAGCAGAAACTGCACCAGTTTCTTTTTGGACTTGACGACTCTACATATAGCATGGAAATCTCTCAAATTGCTATGATGGATCCTTTACCTAGTATTAATAATGCTTACTCCATTATTATCTGAGAAGAGAGGCATCAAATTATTTCCAAAGGAAGAGATAAAAAATCTGAAGCATTCGCCTTTGCAGCATGAACTAACGAGAAAAGATCCCTTTTTTTTTACTGTTTGCACAAAATCTGGCCATCTTGTAGAGAATTGTTATCAGGTGGTCAGATATCCTAACTGGTGGGGCGATCATGGAAAAGGGGCTGGTTCCATGGCAGGAAGGAGAGGCTGTGGCGTTCGTAGGAACAGGAGAAACCGCAACCATGGATCTAACAAAGGAGGTGGCTTTTTCTTATGCTACTCCAAACTTCACACAACAAAAGTGATTCCTGACAGCTCCTTTTTCTGGCCAAAACCAATCACTCACTGGCAGCTGGAATTCTGGCGGAAGTGGAGCAAACAATAGCTGGATTGGACCAATTAAAACTGGTAATATCTAGAACAATAGCCAACCTCCTCTAGCAATTCTTCTATCGCCCCAGCAAGTAGTAATGATGGGCAATTAGCTCTTGCTGCCACAGTCCAATGGACGCAAATCATGTTGGTGGAAATTCCACAAGCATTTTGGGGCAGCCACCAGTGACAAATGGACAGTGGGATCTTATGCAAATTTCTACCCTTTCTCCCTCAATATTATCTGGTAATATTTTTTTTGACTTATTAATTCTAGTGCTTCGAGACATATGATCAGGCAAAGGAAGTATATTTTTAATCTTGTATCTATACCAGCTTGTTATGTTGGATTGCCTAATGGTTCTCAAATGGTGGCTGTCTTGGAAAGAAGTGTTTTATCGAGTCATAATTTTGTGCTTCAAAATGTGTTATTTGTTTTGGGTCTTACTTGCAATTTAATCTCCATGTCTCAAATATTAAACTCTCAACCTCATTTTTTGTGGGATTTGCTAAGAATGGTTGTATGATACATGACCTTACTATGAGGATGGTGATAGGAGCAGGTAGGCTATTTGATGGACTTTATTATTTTCACCAGTCTCACAAAGTCCCATAGTGCGAGCTCTACATACTACTGTGGTTTCACCAAAATTACTTCATCAGTGACTTGGCCATCTTTCTATTTCTGTTTTGAAACATATTTTGAGTTTTTCCCATTTATCTTCTAGCATTCCTTCAGTATGTTCTATTTGTTTTCGAGCCAAGCATACTCGTAATACTTTTCAATTAGTAATTCTATTGCTAAAAATGTGTTTGATTTAATTCATTGCGATCTCTAGGGACCATATAAATATTCTTCTTCATGTGGTTCGTTTTATTTCTTTACTATTGTTGATGATTGTTCTCGTGTCTTATAGGTATGTTTACTTTCGAATAATTCCATAACCTTGTTTAAACACAATTTGACACAAAAATTAAAAGTGTTCGTTCAAAAAATAATACGGAATTTACATGTCTAAAATCCTTCTTTTCCATGCATGGTATTATTCATCAAACCTCTTTTGCATATACTCCTCAACAAAATGGTAGAGTAGAATGGAAACATCGTCATATTCTAAACATTGCTCGGGCCCTCATGTTTCAAGCCTCTTTACCAAAATTTTTGTGGAAAGGAATGTGTACAAACTGCCGTTTATCTCATAAATCGAACATCCGTTACACTCTCAAAAGGTAAAACTCATTATGAGATGCAACCATTCCAAATTATTCTAATTTGCATATCTTCGGGTGTTTGTATTATGTTCATATTCATCCCGTGATAAATTTTCTTCCCGTAGTCGTGAATGTATTTTTGTGGGGTATTCCTATGGCAAGAAAAAGTGGAAAGCATTGACTTGCAAACTAAAGTTTTTTTTTTTTAATTTCTCGAGATATTTCCCATGAATCTATTTTCCCTTTCCAAATATCTTCTCCTTCATCTTCATATTTTTCTTCTTCTCCTGACACGTATGATACATATGATACTCGTTCCTTGGACTTGTATCAACTTCTTTCTAGTTTGGGACTAACTTGTTCAAACTTGGGCTGTCCTCCACCAAGCCCATCGCCATAACCTACTTCTCGGGCTAGCTTCCTATTGGATTGCTCAGCATTGCAGTCCCATGATCTCACTGACCAGTCCACCGGGCCGTCCTCTATGGACCCAATAGAAAATTCTCCAACCACTTATTTCTTCTGGGCCTGATCCTTCTACCTCTACTAGTGGCCCAATATCCTTCTCCTTGGCTATTCCCCTTCAAACTCCCAGACAAATATTTCTGCCTCTCTTACTAGTGTTCTCTTACTTCTTGATAGAACACGCTGTCCTCTACCAAAATTAAATTACCATTTTTGTGAGACTCTTAAAAATAATAAGTCACAAGTTATCTCCTACTTACAGAGGTTTCATAGCTGCATAAATGTACAAACTGAACGTTCTCGTCTTTCTGAGGCCATTTCTCTTCTTCATTGGCGTGCCACCATGCAAAGTGAAATTGACCCTCTTGAGCATAATAAAATATGGACGCTTGCTTCTCTTCCTCAGGTAAGAAATATTTAGGTTGCAAAAAATTAAATGGAAATCCAATGGAACTATTGAAAGGCACAAGGCTCGTCTGGTCATTTTAGGTAATGTTACCATGAAAATGCTGCTCCCGTTATTAAAATGGTCACCGTCAGTACTCTTTTAACTATTGCTATTGCTCGAAATTAGGATGCCCATCAAATGGGCACCCATAATGCTTTTCTTCACAATGATCTTTCCGAGGACTTTACATGAAACTTCTTCCCAGTTTTTCTCAAGGCATGAAAACTAAGTATGTAAACTCCGAAAGTCTTTTTATGGCCTAAAACTGGCCCCTAGATACTGGTTCGTGAAATCTACTTCTGCTTTAAAGGCGAGGGGTTTTCACCTGTCCTACTCGAATTGTTCTCTCTTCATTTATTCAACATCTTGTGCACCTATGTGGAGTAAGGTTTGTATCTTCTTTCGAACTTTTGTTGAAAATGGTTATGATGAGAGAGTTAATTGTTTCTTTCGGACCTTATGTGGTGATTTTCATGCTAAGTTTAAAGGAGAGTTTGTTGAGAATTGTGATTATGAACCATCTTTTCTTTATGCTTCTAAGAAAAATTTTGATGGATTTATTCCTTCCATTAAACTCTTGTAGAAGAAATATTTTAATTGTTGAAGAATTTTTGAAAACTTTGTTTTTTGGAAACATTCATGGAATTCAATTCTACCATTTTCATTTCAAAGAATTTATGTGGTTGCTAAACTTTAGAAAAAAAAATGAATGGTAGTTTAAAGGTGTTTAAAGCCCATCTTTATGATCTTGTGAAAACTACCTTTAGAAATGGTGTTTTTGCACTAAACTTTAAGAATCTTGTTGAGAAACATCTTGTCTATTCTATTGCCTTTCTTGACTTTCTCTTCAAAGATGAAGCTTTAAATAAGTCAATTGTTCAAAACACAGTCTTGTGTCAAGATTGATCATCAATCTCTTGATGCTACCTTGTTTTATTCTCTAACCTTTAAGGAGTTTTTTAATGAGTTGACTTTCAAAAGAGAATTGAAAGTTCTTCAAATTCTAATGTAAAACTAAGAGTGTTTTTTGTTGAATTTCTTGAAGCTCTTTTGGAAGAATTTGGTTCAAAACTTCTTATTTTACCATCTTCCTTTCAAAGAAATCTTTTGGAAACATGATTGAGCAAAAGAACAAGTTAGCCATTCTAAAGATTTTTATGGGAGTTATTGGTGGACTAGAAGTGTTAGTCTTAAATTTCATTGCGTAGAGCTTTTGATCACACAATTGAGAAAATGTTTTGAAAATTCTTTAAAATGGAAAAGAGAAAGGATTTGGTGTTTTCACTTGCGATTTGAAGAGTTATTTTGGAAATTTGGTGTTGCAAATGAAGTACAACATGATATTAAACATTTCCATACCAATTCTTTGACTTCCAAAAGGAACTTTCTAGCTAATGATGTTTGTGCTCGTGAGAGTGTTTTGGTTAAAACTTCTTGGATTCTTCAACATATTGCTAGAAATTTTCAAAAGCATTTGTCAAGAATTAATGGAGGAACTTTGAAAAGTGCTAAGAATCTTAGTTTATATTACCATCATCCTTTTTTAAAGAGGCTATATTTCAAACTCTTGATCTTCTTGATTTTTTCTTTGAGTTGGACAAGGACAAAAACTTTTATTATCATCTTTCTTTTGAAGCTATTGATGTTAACATTTTTTTTTATTTACAAGAATTCAATGCTTTCAATTGTGCTTCTTTCCAAAGAGTTCCTGTAAATTTTGAGTGGCTCTTTAACGGTCCTTTTTTGAATTTCATAGCTTTGAACTTCTTTGTTTACACCTCCTTTTGTTATCATAGACCATTTAAGGAAATATGTTACTTATGGAATTCTTATGGCGTTGAGACATTGGTCAAAAAACTTGATGCTTTACTTGCTTATTCTCTTCGAGTGCCTGGGTAACTTTCATAGTATTGTTCCTTTTAATGCCTATATTTCTAATGTCACTCGCTTCTTGTGGTCATTTTAAGGAACGGATTCGAGGACGAATACTTTCAAAGGAGGGGAGATGGTAGGACCCGAAGTGTGCAAGAAATCTTAGGCTATTGCAAGGTCTGGTCATAAGAGTCATGGCTAGAAGAATGGAAGAAGAACACCAAGGAAAGATAGCCATATTTAAAAAGATGATCCAAGACTTGGCTTCGCAAGTGATGGGAGTATAAGAAGAAGACTTTAGAGGATCCAAAACCTTCTTATTATCTGAGATGCAATCGGAGAAATTCAAAGAAGCAAGTTTGGGAGGTTTTGTAGCTTCAAAATCAAATAAGGAATGTTTTCTAGACCCTATGATCCACGGTAGGGTTCTAGCAAAGAGAGAAGGAGAAAGTCACTCAACCTACCGCCGATGGTAGGTTTACTCTACCATTGTCAGTAGGGTTCTAGCCAAGAGGAGTTTGAGGCATCTGACCTACCACGCACGAATGATCGAGACCTATCATCGTCGGCAAGTCTCGACTGGTGGAGAAATTGGGAAGTTTTTAACTTCCTTGACCCTTCAATTTGGTTGTAAACATATTTGATTTATACTTAAGTGGTCTAAATACCCTTTAAACTCTTTTAAGCTAGTCTAATACCTAGGGTTAGAAACTAGTTGTGAAGCACACTATAAACACTTTTGTTTGCAGCCATTTTGGCCAAGTTTGATATATGAAAGGTACATAGAGAGAAGAACTAGGGTTCTTTGGGTTTCTTCATCTTCCTTGTACAATTAAGAGTTTCATTTGTATAATTCAAGGCAAGAAATTTCTTGAATATTTAATTCAAGAGTTCTAGTCTAATTTCCAAATCCTAATTCTTCCTCGAGGTGCCTACTTCTATAGTTAGTGCTGCTTGGGATTTAGGCCCTTCTTTGTAGTTGGAGAATAGATGAGACTTTCAGAAGTCTTGTTGATTCTCCCTCAAATATAAGGAGGTTAATTGGTTTTTTCCATAGTTCTTTACTCGCAATTTGTTCTTTGTTCTTCAAACTTCCCCAATATAAGCATTCAAAGCGTCCTCTAGAAGAGAGTTTGTCTTGGGAGCAAGTGATCCTCAAGGAAGGCTTAGGCCGTTGGCGGTGGGTTGAGTCACTTTCTCCTCCTCCCTTGCCCGAACCTTACCGTGGTACCCTACTATCTACTATAGGGTCCAAAAAAACCTTCCTCCTTTGATTTTGAAGCTACAAAACCTCCCAAACTTGCTTCTTTGAATTCCTCTGTTGCACCTTAGATAATAAGAAGGTTTTGGATCCTCTAAAATCCTTTTCTTGTGCTCCCATCACTTGCCAAGTCAACTCTTGAATCATCTTTTTAAATATGGCTACCTTTTCTCGGTTCTCCTCTTCCATTCTTCTAGCCAGCTCGTATGGCCGGAACTTGCAATAGCTCTACGGTTTCTTGCGTATCCTGAGTCATACCACCCTACCTCCAAAAAATTATAAAGAAATGGAAGAAAGGTAAAGCTATTCTTAAGAACACTAAATAGGCTGCCATCAAAGCTTAACGTGTGATCAAGAAGGATAAAAAGAATAAGGGTACATACTTCCACTGTGGCGGAGATAGCCATTAGAAGAGAAAATGCAAGAAATACTTGGATAGCTTGAAGAAGCTTGGTGAAGTTTCAAATTCAGGTATAATATCCATGATTGAAATCATTGTTTCTGCTTCTAATTCAAATTCTTGAGTATTAGATATTGGATCTGGATTTTATATGTGTAAAAATATGCAAGTTCTGAAAGCAAGTAGGGAGTTGACAAAAGGATAAATAAACCCTCGAGTGGTAAGTCGAGCAAAAGTTGCTACATTAAAAGAATTTATTTTAATAATTTGCCTATTGGATTGATTATAGAATTAAAAGATTGTTATTTGTTCCAGCTATTATAAAAAAAAAATAATATTTCTATTTCATGTTTGGATATTACTATCACACAAAAGGATAATTGTTATTGTTTATTTCGTACTGGTATATTTTATGGTGTTGGTATATTGATTAATGGTCTTTATATTCTTGAATTAAAAAATCCAATTTTAAAACTTTGATACCAAAAGACTCAAAATTGATAATCTGAAACATTGATCATATATTTGACATAGTAGACTTGGTCATATAAATGAGAATCGCGTAACCAAATTAAATACTAAAATTTTTTGGGTCATTTGATTATTCATCATATGAAATATACGAAACTTATTTATTTAAAAAAATTACCAAAACCCCTTTTTAGTAGAAAAGGTGAAATGTCTATTAAATTACTTGGTCTTATATATGTGATCCAATGTTTAGTTAGATGTGATTTTTCACCCTTCATTAATTTTACTAATGATCATTCTCGATATTGTCATGTGTAATTTTAAAGTGCAAGTTTGAAACCTTTGAAAAGTTCAAAAACTATTAAAATGAAGTTAAAAAATAACTTGATAACAATATTAAAATACTTTAAGTTGATCGAGGTAGAGAATAATTAAGCCAATAATTTTAGAATTATCTAAAGAATGAGATTTTTCCTAGTGAATCCTCCATATATACCACAATTAAATGATATGTTTGAAATGAGAAACCGAACACTATTAGATATAGTTCAATCCATGTTGAGTTATGTAGATTTACCTAAATCGTGTTGAGATTATATCCTTGAAAGTGCCTACTATGTTTTTAAATAAGATATGACATATTAGAAAACCAAACTTATCATATAAGTTCTGAGATGTCCTGCTTTGGAATTCAGGTTATCTGAGAATGGAATTTAGCTTATGAAGATGGAAACCCTGTCAATACAAAAGACATTAGGTCGGGAAAGTAATTGACAAAGCCCACCAGACATGAACCTGATTTCTCTGACAAAGATTTTTCTTATGATGGTGAAAAGAGCATTGTTTACTATCAATTCCCTTTATCACAAAATCTTCAATTAACCATTGTTCTAGTGGATTTGTTTTCTAATAGGTATATATGTTTTGCTATAGCATCAAGTTATTATGTATGTTTAGATGGTTTGTCTTACTGACGTTTTGAGCTCTTCCGTTTGATTCTTGCAATATATGTACTTCCTATAAGATAAGTAGGAATTTACTCTACTTCAATTTTTTTCTTTTTTTTTTTTAATAATTGCTCTAAATGAATTGATCATTATTGTCTATGAATGATTCAACTACTACAGGTTGAATTTAGTAGGCGTTCAAAACACCCCCCCCCCCCCCAAAATAATTATTTTAAAAAAAAAGAATAATAAAATTTAGCGGAGGTTCCAAACTACTACAAAATGTAAGAAACTGCCACAATTGTTTAGTGCATCGTTTCTAGCAGCGGTTTGGTGAACTGCCGCAAAACCATTTTGCGAGGATTAAAACTTGTCGCAATTCACCCTTTTTTTTTTTTTTTTTATAGTAAGGTTGTTTTCTCATAAAATGTGACTTTTCTAGAGAAAGGTTTTCTTAGAAAATCCATTGGGAGTAAAATAGAACTTGAAGAAATTCAAGAAGCACAAATAATTTGGACATATGAGATTGAACAACATAAACTTCTACTATATGATGATGTAGTACAAGAGGATGTTTTGGATATACAAGTTATTTGCAAGAATATTAAGATAAGTCATCCTTCTCTAACGTATAACAATATATTTATCATAAATGATGATAATGGATGTACTATTATATGATGACTATGAGAAGTGGCTAGAGTCATGAAATCTAAAATGAATCTCATGTATGATAATAAGGCATGACCTTAGTTAACCTTGCCAATAGGGTAAAACCTATAGTACGTAAATGAGTCTTCAAAAAGAAAAATACATGGATGGGTGCCTACTTGTAAGGTATAATTGAGTGCAAAAAGGGTTTTCACAACAATACAATATTAAATATGATGAAACATTTTCACTAATAATCATGATCAATCCATTCAGATTTTACTTGTTATAGTTATGAGATCTTGCAAATAGATGTAAAGACAACATTCCTTAATGGATATTTGTAAGAATAGATGTATATGATACTACATCATGGTTTTACATCCACAAATTCTCATAAAAAATACAAGTTACAAATATCAATTTATGTTCTAAAGCAAACTTCTAGAAATTGGAATCTCTGTCACAATGAAACAATCAAAGAGTTTGGTTTCATACAAAACGAAGATGAATCTTGTGTATACAAAAAGATAGTGGGAGTATAATAGTTTTTCTTATTATGTGGATGCCATATTCTTGATGGGAAATGATGTGAAAATGCTTCATTAGCAAAAGAATTATTCTTGGTTTATGGAAGCAAAATTAAAAGTACTAAGATTTACAAATATTACCACATAATTGGAAAATTTATTAGTATACATGAAATAAAGATAGAAAAAGTTCCTACAAATGATAATGTATATGATCCATTGACTAAACCATTATTCCATGAAAAACATGATAGTCATGTATGTGCATTTGGTTTAAACAAATGGATGATTATTGGTTTTAGTCAAAGTGAGAGATTTTATTTAATGTACGTAATGTGTGGGTAAGAACCATCTTATTTTGTCACATTTATACATTTATATTTATGTCATTTGATGATATGGTCATTTATTATTTGATGATATAGTTATTTTCATTTAATTTTTACTATTTATCATTTGCTAAATAGTTATTTGGCATTTAATTGTTACTATTATTTATATATTTAAATGATAAAGTCCTAAGAATAGTATTTGTGTGGAAGAAATCATAGGAGTTATCATAATGAGATTCTTCACATACTAATATATGTTATTCTTAAATTGTCTCTAGTCATAGTATTAACAAGATGGAACATTTTTAATGCGTAGACTAGTACATGTTATGTTTCTTTCTATTATAGAAAGTAGATGATCTTATTAACTTTTGTGTAGTGACACAAAAGCAAATATGCGGATACTTGTTGAGTAACAAGTTCATTAAATTGACCTACTTAGAGATATCTATAAGGTAATATATTTAAGTTTTAATAGAATTAATCTCTAGATGATGATAGTGTAAGTGATCCTTCGACTTGAGGACATAAAAGTATCTATAATACCGAGTGTTATACTTTTACTTTTTTTGTCCTTAACCTTAGTTGGTTATGTGTGCTTTCAGAGTTGAGTATATTTTGAAACATGGATGGATAGTTTATGATCAATAAAGGATTCACCAATTCTAATGGTAAGAAGAGTATATCCCCTTTATGGCCACTTGTTGGAACATAATTTGAGAAACATTTGTGGAAACTAAAAGTATTTTTAGGAAGCCTTCTAAATTCAACTTTAAAGGAGTCATATTTCGGAAACAAGAAAGTATATAATTAGTCCTTTAAGAGTTGGTACTAATCCTTACTCTTGAACTAATTGGGACATAATATGGTGAAAAGATAATGATTGCACGGAATCTTGTTCATAGAAAAGTGAAGTCGACCACATGATTTTTCTTAACACTTGGGTAGTCATTACACATGGCTAAAGGCCATTCTTGATCTATAAATATAAGTTTTACTTCTAGGACCTAACGAACGAATTGTCTTTAGTCCATGCGGAGTTTGTTGGTTTTATTTCCTAAAGCCAATTGATTTAGGATTATAATTTATATTTATCGCCAACATGTTTAGGAAACTAAATGGTCACACACAAAAGAGCAATATCTTGGATTAATTATAATATAATAAAAATGATTAACTTATAAGATAAGCTAATCGTAAGGGATTATTATTAAGTAAGTTATTGAGTTATTAGGTCTTTGTCGCAAGCCCACAAGATAGCTTATTATATAAATTTCAACTAGGGAGGACAATGGGGGCAAACCCCAACCCTCGGCCCCATCTCCACCTCCATATCTTGTCCCTATCCCCAACTTATCCCCGTGTTTGGATATGAGAATCTTATCTCCAACCCAACTTTCTCTAATTAATCCTCATCCCCAATCAACCCCTACACTTGGGGATAAATCTACCCCCATCCCCGTCCAAACTCACTGGGGAATTGGTGCCCCAAGCGAGGAAATTTAGACATATTATTTCAATAACCTTGTTAAATACAAAATAATAATATGCATGCCACAAAATCAAATGATCAAAATTTAAAAAAATAATACAAGTAATAATCCTTTAAAAAAAAGTCTAACTATGTTAAAAATATAAAAAATAATGGGAATAAGTGGGAATGGGTGGTGGGGATGGGAAGAACCTGATCCTCACCCTCAACCAATCCCCAAGCAGCGTGAATACAAAATTCATCCACTTCTCCACTTGGGTTCCCAGTCAAACTGGGGTCAAACATGTACAGATGGGTTAGGGGTGGATGGGTCCTAGTTACACCCATCCCATTAACATCCCTAGTCTCAACCACTAGTCCTAAAATAAGTAGGATTCCATAATTCTATGAGGTTTCTAAAACCATAGTTTATATTGGAACTTTGCAGTTTTGAGGAACTAGCAATTATTAATTAGTGATTGATATTAAATAATTGTTCGCGTGGATATCGTTAGAGGCTAGACATTTGTGCGACTTGTAATCAAAATCACCTATGTTATTGGTTGTTGCAAATCTACTACAAAGATAACATGGCTATCCTTTACTTATATTATTCATTAAATTACAAAATGATTCTAACATGAGATCACTCAATATTTTATTTTGTTGGTTATAAATCAATTTCCTTACTGTCTCATCATTAGTCCCTCCTCAAAATAGCAGGAAAGGATGGATTGAGTCGCATCATCCCTCCACCCTCAAAGTAGCTTGATGGGCTGAATCCCATCAATAGAAATTGCATGGTAGCTAGTCCATGTAAGAGGATATATAAATAGATGGTCAATTATGTGTTTTTACAATAATAGAAGTATTTGTATATGATTGATAAGGGAAAGTTGAAAATGTCGATCAAACAATAAGGTCCAACCACCAAAGTGTTTTTTTTCTTTCTTTTTTTTAAATCAAACATGTAATAGTTTCGTAAGGTGAGATGAGAACTTCCGACCAAGTAACATGTTATTTTAGGTTAGGATTTTAAAATACTCTTTGAAGCAAACTTTTGTAATCTTCAAGATTGCAAGAATGACTACTTTGAATCACTCATGTCTTCAAATTTCCTTTTTCTTTTATTATTTTTTTTTTTTATGCATCAAAAGCGGGAAGAACTTGAATTTTATACAGAATCCGATCATTTCTAAACAAATAATTTTATTATCATTGAGTTATTATCTTTACACGATAACATTTATTTTATATAATAAAAAATTCAAAAAAAAAATTACAGACAAACTTTGTCCTGCGACCCTTGCTGCTACTCTCCATCAAACAAACATACATTATCCTTATTTGGGTAAGTGTACATGAGTGAGATGTTTTTCTTTCTCTTTTGAAAACCAATGCATAAAACAAAAGAAAATAGGAAAATTTGCCACCTTAATTCTGAACTACCTTGACAATATGGTGTTCAATAATTCAAAATTTACTTTTTATCATTATAGTTTTAACAATTTACAACAATCTAATAATATCTTTGAATCAAATTCTTAATTAACTTCTATTGTTAAAAACCACACAAACTACTCACGTGTTATTAAAATAGGTATTTATTTACAAGTCATTATGTTCAAAGGAAACACTTGCGAGGTGCGATTTTTAGAGGGAACCAACTTTTATTTTTTTCCTAAACTAAGGCTCATTGTGTTTCTTTTTGTCGTGAATGATATAATATTTTTTTAGCTCGCGTGAGCAGCTCATGTTTTTTTACGGATGCTGTATTTAAGGACAGTAAGATTTTGTTAAATTTTCGTAACTTATTTAGAAACCAATTTTATAAGTTTTATCAATAAAATACCATATTAAGTATATTACAAAACGTTTTATAACCAATGTTATAGAGGATTCAAATCGAATTGAAAATTGATAGTGCACCCATGATTTATTGGTAAATATGTATGTATAGGGGGAAGATCCGTCTTCCTTAATATATTAAAAATACATATGTAAGGAGAGTTAGGCCCAATTAAAAAAGTAAATTAACTGCCAATTGTGAATTCACTATTTGGTAATTCGATATTCAAGAGTCGATCAACTAATCTAGAAGAAATCAGAAAGTACTAGGCAGACCATGTAACATTAAACTATATCTTAAATAACTTGAATTTAAAATATCTCATTTAGCATTATTGGCAAAAATATATCGCGCATTCGGACCATACAACTCCTGTAACGACTGCCTAATCATGAATTCAGATTTAATATCGTGTTCCCTCTTTTCTTTTGCCAAGTTTTCTTCCAATTTCCACTGCCCATTCTGAAATACATAGTAGTGATGGGCCATCATGTCATTTTCATGAGATAAACAGAGCTTTGAAACTTCAATTCTTTGAAGGTCCCATTTGAGTAAACATAGGTCGGTCATGGAAGGTGAACACTAATTAGCATTAACTAACACCCTTAATTGAGAAAAGACTTTGCTGAAAATTCTTGCTGTGGTCTCTTTTGAATATTCAAAATGATGTTACTCAACGCCATGGAATGACAAACACAACACAATAGACTAGTTGCTCTATTTGGACAGGGGCTCGACCTCAAACTCATTACAAAATTTTAGGCTTGAGACTTCAGTTTCTCTCTCACAACAAAACTCTAAATAAGCTAGATAAACATGAGAGATTTGCGAGACTTAAGATAACCATAATGCAATCTAATAAATGCATGTATAAAGCTGTGTTATAATACATTTATATCTACTATGTTAACGCTTAACTTATAAAGTCTTGAACCGTCTCATTTCTCTTTTAAATTTACCTCCAATAAGAAGGGGAAAAGATGGGAAATCCATCATAGATTCATAAAAGTTCCAATTAATGCTATGGAAATTTTACATTCCTAGTCCTTGTACTTTTAAATATTTGCTTTCTGTTCTTACTCTAGGCCTACTGGCTTAAATGCTAAACTAATGAACTGAAAATCTTCAGTTGTTGGATTCATCAGGGGACAGATAAGAGGAATGCTTACTTTCATTTTCTGCAATCTTGGACATGAATTCTGCATCTGATTCTTGCAGCATTTTCACCACTATACGCATAGAAGGGCGATTCATCGGTAGAGGACTAGTACAAAGTAGACTAATCTTGAAAATCCTCATTATGTGATCCTTACAACGAGCATCAAGATTAGGATCAAGAATATGAGCAATTCCTTTCTGTTCCAATGTAACACTCACCCATCTTGCCAAATCTTTCTCTCCGTATTCTGGATCAACTGGTCGTCTGCCTGTAATTAGTTCCAAAAGGACTATCCCAAAGCTATATATATCGCTCTTTTCATTCACGCGCAGAGTATATGCATATTCTGCAATAAGCAAAAGTCCACGTGTTAGTAAAACAGGTGGGAGGGGACTTCCCAGCATAATTTGCACTATGAAAATGGTTCCAAGTGGATTGAAAACTAGTATACAAAAGGGCTTGGTAACTGATGAGCTCTGCCTTTACCTATGCTTGGTTCCGAAAGGTGATCTCATATACGGAAAGAAACAATCCCTTAAAAAGAAACATCATCCATAAACTAGTTCAAGTGAAAAGTCCAGTGAATTAAGGCTTTAACGTCCAGGAACATGTAATAAACAACGAAAAGTTCATCACAGATAGCAGAAATCAAGGAAAAAGAGGTAAACAAGAATCATATATTGTGCAAGTCATATACCTGGTGCAATGTAACCGCAGGAACCAGCAATTGCAGACATGGATTCAGCACCTCTATTTGCTGCTTTAACAACTTTAGCTACTCCAAAGTCTGAAATTTTTGCGCCAAAGTTTCTATCCAACAAGATATTGTTTGATTTCACGTCCCTGTGAACGATAGGAGGAACACAATCGTGATGTAAATACGAGAGTCCCTCCGCAGAATCCAATGCTATCTTAAACCTTGTTGGCCAATCTAACAATCTACCCTTACTGCTGTGGAGCAAATCGCCTAAGCTCCCATTTGGCATGTACTCAAACACCAAAAGCTTGCAATTCCCATTATTGCTACAACACCATAGTCTAACAATGTTCTTGTGCCTAATCTTTCCGAGTGTCTGAACTTCAACTTCAAACTCATCTTTGCTGAAATCCACGCCGCTACCGAAACTAGTTTCATCTTTATTATGTGATTTCTCCCACAGCTTTTTTACTGCTACTACCTCCCCACTATTAAGAATAGCTTTATAAACTTTACCAGAAGCTCCACTTCCTATCACATTATCTTCATCAAGGCAATGAATGACTTCAGATCCACTGAACCCCAGCTTATGAAAAGATGTCCATTTTGACATAGTAACTACTCCTTTTTTCATTTTCTTGAGATTCTTGAACTTCCACCAAAAACATCCAACCCCAAGAAGTAAAACTAATCCAGCAACTGCAAAAGTTAATCTTAAAACCCACACATAGACCTCAGTTTTTCCACTTCTTTTTGCAGGGCATAAACCAGCAAAACCACCGCATAGGCCTGTATTCCCCAAGAAACTATCCCTATAAGCTTCCTTATTAAAAAGTGGAGGGATGGCTCCTGAAAGATGATTATATGACAAATTTAACTTGTTAAGTTTCAAATTCTGCAGGCTAACTGGTATTTCCCCATCAAACTTATTTCCCGAAAGATCTAGATAATTTAGATCTGGCAGTTTACTCATTTCATCAGGGATTTCTCCATACAGCCTATTATTAGCCACATTCAACTCATTGAGCTGCTTTAAAGACTGAATTCCCTTAGGAATTCTCCCCGAAAGCTCGTTGTTACTCAAATCCAGCCTACTTAACAGTGTTAACTTCACTAGTGAACTAGGAATTTCCCCTGTCAACTCATTATCATGACCTGAAAACTCAATCAAATTGTGAACCATCCCAATTTCATTTGGCAAAACTCCTGAAAAGTTATTGCTTGAAATCAAAAGGGTTGACAGATTTCTTGCATCTTGTATCAAGTGTGATATATTACCTGATAATCCATTCTTGTCCAAGTCCATCAAATAAACATGGGGCAATCCCCAAAAATCAGCAGGGACTTCACCTGAAAGCTGGTTATTGCTTAGCCGGACGCGTGTTAAACTCCAGCATTTCCCAAGATTAATCGGAATACTCCCCAAAAATGAGTTATCTATCATGAGAAGCTCTGTTAATGCACCCATTGCACACAAATTTTCAGGAATTCTTCCTGTAAATTGATTATCCGATACATCAATTGTCTCTAAAGGAGAATTCTTCCCTAGTTCACTTGGCAATGTACCAGTGAGCTGGTTGGAAAAAATAGTCAGTTCAAACAAATTTGGGGACTTAGCAATGCTCTCTGGAAGCTGACCTTCTAACTGATTATAATACAAATGCAGCGATTCAAGCGGCAACTCACATAACTCATCTGGGATCATCCCTGTCAATCCATTCATTGAAGCATCAAACCGTCTCAGCTTCGTCAAGTTAGCCCATCCCGCAGACGGTATTTTCCCAGTGAAAGAGTTATTAAACAGCTCAATTTGCACAATATTCTTCAATTGAAAAATGAAACTCGGTAAAGGGCCAGTGAGTCCGTTGTCCGCCACATCAAAATTCATGAGATTTTTCAGTTGACGAAAGCTATCCGGAAGTGAACCAACTAGGTTACAATCGCTTAACCAGAAATCTTCCAATTTCGTCAAATTACCGAGTTCTGGAGCAAGTTGGCTCGGTTTGAAAGGGTTAAAGGCTAGATGAAGCAATTTTAAGGTTGTTACGTTGCCCAGAGATGCAGGGATTTTCCCATTTAAAAAATTTCCAGAGAGAATGAGAATTTCAAGCCACTGGAATTTCCCAAAAGTCACCGGAATATCACCAGACAATGTATTACCATTAAGGTTAAGGTACCTGAATACCAAAATTTTTTGATGAAATTAAACTTTCAAGACTTGAGTTACTAGAAATTAAAAAAATTAAACTCAAACCCACCATTTATTTAAAAGAAAACGAGACACATTATTTTAGTTTTCAATTTTCTGCAATTAATTAACATACCTGAGATTAGGGAGGTCAGGGAGGGTATGAGGGATGGGCCCTTCAAGCAAATTCTGAGAGAGATCAAGGTAAGTGAGTCTACGGCATGAGGAAATTGAAAGAGGAATTGAAGAATTAATGGAATTATTAGCCAGAGAAAGTAGAGAAAGAAAAGGAAGGCGGCAAAGGAAAGTGGGAAAAGGCCCAAATAAAGAAAACCCAGTGAGATTAACAGCAATAACAGAGTGAGAAACAGAGTTATCGCAAGTAATTCCAGTCCAATTACATGGAGTTGAATCATTATAAGACCATGAAGATAATGAACCAGATGGGTCTGAGAGTGAATGCTTCACTTGTTGAAGAAATAAGCCTTCTTGATTCAGAGCATGAAGGAGTTGAATTATTGCAGAGAGAATGGAGAGAAGAAGAAGAAGAATCCTGAAGATTTGCATGATTCATCAAGTGAGTAGAGAATTGGTTTTAGCTTTCGGTATATTTTGAAAAGAAGAAAAAGAAGAAGAAGAAGATGGTTAAGGAGGGAATTCTTGCTTTCATTGACTAGTTGCCATGTTGGATTGCATGGAGAGAAAAACATGTGTTTTTTGTTTCATTGTTTTTGGAGTTTACTAGGAGAAAGTTGATTTTGCGGAGGAAGCAAATTTCCTGTTTATGTGAAAATTCTATTATCATGGACCTGAATTATCATGGACCATGTATATGTACGCACCCACTCTTCTTGTTATTCTTATCCTAATAATTAATTATTAGGAGGCAAATCAATAACAATAAATTGGTGGGGCCACATAGTCCATAAATAGGACATATTGCATAACAAAATTTTTCTTATTTATCGAATAGGAACTATTTTTAAAATATAAGGATATATTTGTATGAGCTTATATACGCGTATAAGGGTATTAAATCTTAATATAATGGCTAAACCATAAAGAAATTAAAATGGCTGAACCATAAAGAAACTAAATTTTAAATTGAAATTTTAATTTATCTCAAGGTGCCCCTATGGAAGGCACAAATCATAAAAGCCTTATTTTTATATTTAACAATAGAGAAATTAGCTATAAAAAAAATTAGGTAATAGCCATGAACTTTTTGGTCCATAACCATAATTTTTTTAAAATCTCTTTCTAATTATGAACTTTTTATTTTTTACTATTTTAGTTAGCAAGTATGCGTAATTCGTTTTGGAACTCACATGATGTCGGAGTTTAAGGTAATTTACAAGCAAAATGAAGAGTAATTTGACAATTTTAAATAAAAGAATGAGATGTAAAATTAAAAAAGACTGGGGATGGTCAAGCAGAAAGCACAATTGACTTCAGTGAGAAGCTATGGATATGACTGAATTACTCTATATTCAATGTCACACCAAGGGAGTTATTCCTTACGAAGAAGGATGGAGTGCTCGAGCTCGCTCCTCTCGCTTCCCTCGAAATGTCGGCTCATGGGGGATAGTACCACAAACCGTTTGTCGTAGCAACGGACAGGGATTGATTTACCGTATTAATAAGATTAAACCGTACGATTGCACTATACGAGAATTAGATATTTGTTTCAAAGACTTACTTTTAGAATAGAAATTAAAAAGTCGTCCCACTCAGAAATCGCTGGTCTTAAGTGAGATCATATAACATAATTACTTTTCATTTCGCTTGTAAAATGATAAATTTACTCTAAACTCTGATATAACGTGGGTAGCACGTGAGTTTTAAGTCTAACATATTGCTATTTAAAAAAAATTATCACATGTAAGTTCATGGTTAAAAAAAATTATGATTCTAAGCTAAAAAGTTGTAATTATTTATGGCTATGTATAACTAATTTTTTTTAAGAGTAAATGTCATCTTTAATTCATAACATATTTTCGTTGGTTGAATTTGATCTTTAACTTTTAATTTTAACTTTTTTTGTTCCCAACATATTTTTATTGGTTGGATTTGGTTCTTAACTTTTAATTTTAACTTTTTTCGTCCCTGACATATTTTTATTGGTTGGATTTGGTCCCTAACTATTAATTTTAACCGTTTTTTGTCCCTAACTATTAATTTTAATTTTTTTCGTACCTAGCACATTTTTGTCTGTAGGATTTGGCATCAACTATTAGCTTTAACTTTTTTTATCCTCAACTAATTTACATGTAATCTTTTTTGTCCTCTTAGACGATTTCCAATGATTCTTAATCTTTGTTACAATTAGAGAACGAGAAAAGACTTCAAACTTATGGCTTGTAACTCGATTAAGAAATGCAAAGTGAGGATGAAGTGGTATTCATTACTCCTAATGAAAAGTTGAAGGCACTTTCGAGTTCTACAAAAACCCGAACTATTTGATGACAATGAAGGAGATCACATTGTGTCAATGCGATTTTGTTGTCTGAAAATGATTTTTTAAACAAAACTCATTTCATTGAATTTTTAATTTTATCATTTAAGCTTTAAGATCTGAAGTCAAAATCTTTGGACCAGTTAAAATTATCGAAAATCGTCTAATAGGACGAAGAAGATTACACGTAAATTAGTTGAGGATGAAAAATATTAAGATAATAGTTGGGGACTAAATCCAACAAACAAAAATAGGTTGGGATGAAAAAGTTAAAATTAATAGTTAGAGATAAAAAAAAATTAAAATTAATAGTTAGGGACAAAAAAAATTAAAATTAATAATTAGGGACCAGATCCAACCAATAAAAATATGTTGGGGATAGAAAAAATTAAAATTAAAAGTTAGAAACCTAAATAAAAATATGTTGGGAACAAAACAAGTTAAAATTAAAAGCTAAAGACCAAATTTAACTAACGAAAATATGTTGAAGACTAAAAATAATATTTATTCTTTTTCTTAACAATATTATCAAGTGAATAAAAGCAATCGTTAATAAGATTAAAGTAAGGGAAAAGTTATTATATGAAACAATTGAGACAAGATTGAGGAACAATTTTCTGCAAACTTACATTAAGAAAATTTTGAATTTTAGTTATTAAGCTTCAGTTATGGATTTTGTAAGAAAATAAGTTGAATTCAAAGTGAAAATTTCTCAACAGACCCAAACTAAATGGCTATGCAAGTATATATAAGAAGTTTTTTGTATCCGCTCACTACTTGACCAATTATTCACAGACGAATTAGGGATATTGTGAGTTTGAGTTCTATTTCTTTCCCAAAGTGAGTTGCACAACAAATGTTTAGGTAAGTACGGGGTTTTTTTTTTGTTATAATTTAAAAAAAAAAAAAAAGTCATTAAAATGAACACAAATTTTTTTTAATTTTATTTTGACCATAACGCACATGGCGTATGCGTTATCATTAAAGATAACGCACATGTTGTTTGCGTTATTACTAATTAAGAAATTTACACGGTAAGTATCATATGTGGTAGATAATGTACATGGTGTATCCTTTATGATAATGCATCTGCTGTGTGCATTATTTGTCACATCATCTTTTTATTTATTTTTTGTCTGCAAAACGCATAATTGTTTTTTGGGCAAAACTTATAATTTTAATTTCTTTTAAAAAAAGACAGTATTCTTGTATTTAACTTATTTTGATACATATTTTATGATAATAATTATAACCATTTTAAAAGTAAAATTTTATTTAAAAAAATATGAAGAAGTAATTTAAAGTATTTTAAATTTTTTTTACTTGTTGTAAATTTTAAATAATAATTTATAGTCGAGTTAAATAAATGATTTATAAAGAAGTACTTAGAAGAAATTCAAAGAAGAAATATCATTAATACAAACCCTAAAATATTACAACACTTTGAAAAAAAGAAACTTATAATTGTTTGAACTGAGGTTATTACAATTTTTTCTATTATGCCCGGGCATTTGATATCTGTTACATCTTGGGAGAGAATCCGGATTTCGATATCCATTTCCCCCCGAAATCGTGTACCCTATTTTTTACCCCGTTGATTGTTCAGGTTTGGAGGATAAAATGTTAAATTGTAACGAGCATATTTCTGAAAGTCCTCGTGTCCAACCAGATAAAAATTGGATTGGTATGTTATTCTTTAAGTTTTCCGCGAATATATATCTAGCACATAAGCATCTAGTCTTGTACCATTATCTTTACAGACTGCAAGAGCATGAGAATAAGGCAATCTATATTCTTGCCATTTGCCACAACTACACGATTTTTCATTCATTTTTAAAGTATAAACGTTGTTGCCAGTACCATCAAGGCGTATCGAAGATTTAACCATGTAAATACCTTCTCGTGAGTTATACATTATAAAAGTGTGGTCTCTTGATTTTAATTCAATCTGAAGAAATTTGTTCCAATCCAACAATCTAATAATACCTGATTCCATGAGGTCATTTATCTGCTCTCCCGAGTCCATATATAGAAATGCTCTAGACTGTGTATAATCATATAACCGTTACTGAACCATTGACTACTCTACCATTGATTCACTGTAGTAGAAGATAGAGGGTTTACAAGAGTGCTAATGTCATCTTCCTCATCATTATCATCATTGTCGTCGTCAGATTCACTTGATACGTCATAATCTTGACAGTGTCGTCATTGTCATCATCATCTTCTTCTACTGATGGCTACAACATTGACGGTTTATTGGAAGCCATCTGTGTTATTGCCGTGATATGTTGAGGAATGTTTAGATGATCCTCTTCCGTTGATAATTTGTGTGCTGGACTTCTAAAAATGTCTGTGATTGGATTGGTTCGAATTCAACTAGTACGTGAATCTCTTTCTTTGATATATTAGGTCTAATAGTCCAAAGATCACACATCTTATCATCGTGTTCATGTTGTACAGAGTAAAATTAAATATTTCATACTCTTCATAGTATGAAGGCACCCTCATTGTCATTCGAACTTGCTAAAGATTTGGATCCATTCTTCGATGCTTTAATATTTTTCTAACAAGTTCATCATGTGTTACCATTCGGGTAAAAGTCCAAGTTTTCTTTCCCTCTCCAGTGAAATAAGGACCATACGCACCTCTGGCATGCTCCAAATCCCAAAATAATACAACTCTAATTGGGTGAGTTGCATCCATGTTTTTTGTTTGTAATGGATGTGAAGGAAAGTGTTTAACAGTTTCGAAAATAGAATAGGAAGAAAATATTATGAAAGTTGTTGTGTGATCTCTAAATTTGGTTTAGGAGTCCATATATATAGGGTTTTTAGGCACCTTTCAAAACCAGTTAAATTATTTTATCTGTCCATTGATCACATGCAGTTGTCAGAAATAATTCACAAGTATTGAAATTATTTTGAGTTGTCAAATCGTCACATGAGCATGTTGGAAATAAGACAAAAAAGTTGTCAAATTATTTTCGACTTGTCAAATCATCACATGGGCATGTCAGAAATAAGACAAAATCGGTGAGATTATTTCTTACTTGTTAAATCGTCACGTGGGTTTGTCAGAAATAATTCAAACCCGATGATTACTTTTTCGACTTGTCAAATCGTCACATGGGGTTGTCGGAAATAATATAAAAAAATAATTTACATTATAATATAAAAAAATTTAACATCATAATATAAAGAAATAATTTACATCATAATATAAAAAAATAATTAACATCATGATATAAATAAATAATTCACATCATAATATAAAAAAATAAACCCTAAACCCTAGCGCCAATCAGATATCGTAAATCTAGTAGTCTTTTTACCAATATGATGCCCAAACCCAAGTTGTTGTGCTGATATAGCGTCATGTGTTGGCTCATCAGCTTACTCATCTGAATTGGAAAAAGATCCACGAGATATAAGCATATGTGGTACAGATGAACCCGCTGTACCCAGAGGTGGAGATGCAGCAAATGAAAACCCTACTGCACCCGAAGGTGGAGGTGCATATGATGTACCTCTTGTACTTGGACGTGGAACATATGATGTGTCTGCTCCACTCAGATATGACTGAGCAGGTGGCGTCAAACCCAAGCTAAATGTCGGAGCATCTAGGTCTGGGCTGTCGAACGGGTCTTGTAGAACGTCAAACCCTAGATCTCCATGTACTTGTCCTCCAGATCTTCCATCCCTCTCTCCTCCATGTCCAGGGTCTGCATCTCCTCATCCGCCTAGATGTGGAAGGGCAGGAACGCGTCTTCCATGAGCCCTACTACCGTGCAATCTACGAGCATCCCTCTTTACTCCACGAGCACCATGCTCTGGTACAGACTCTCGGGAACGATGACGCAAAGGTTATACTATAAATGTCTGTTAAATATCACGCTGGGAGGGGGAGCAACCCAACATACCACCAATAAAAACCATACACCTATGGATGATGGTCTAAACTTTCCTCATGACACTAGCATACTATGTCGGTGATGACGGTGGTCCCTCTAACACCCCTGTAGTCATATCATCTACCTCCTACAGCATGGATGTATAAAAAAAAATAATTAGAAAAGAATTATAAAGAAATAACATACATAAAAGATAAATCAATATTTTATTACCATCATCCGCCTATCGACCCCAACAGGCTGGTATCCAATAGTCCGAGTATCACGACGTGCTGGATTGCTGATGTAGACTCACGTGATATCCCGATACTATCTAATGTAATCATCTCATGGTGATGATAGATCCTCAACGGGTAAAACAAGGCCATCCATAATGTGTTGTCTCCACTGTTGATTGACCTTCCCATGACTAGCATGCTATGTCGTTCATTATGTGTGATCATTTCCTCTGAGCTGTAGTCAATATAGATCTAGCCGAGTATCACAGGCAGAAGGTATAGGCTGATCACATCCAAACTATCACATCACGCGCCAGGGATAGTGATACTCCACTATCTCGTAACATATGAGTGGCACCTCTACCAGCCACAAGTCAGGTGAAACCTATGGGAAGCCGTAATGTAAGTCTAAAATAGATTGCGACTGAAACGTCTACACTGAAGATCAGTAATACACGTCTCATGATCTCCACTCCATATTAACCCAAACCTATGCTCATGATGTCTCGTCAACATATCAGGGACAATGGGACCCGGATGCACATGTGTTGGGACTTCTTCCATCTACATTATATCACAAGGTTTTAGTGTTTTCGGTATAGTATTATACACTTTCTAAATTTAAATCTTTACATGTTTAGAATTTAAAGTAAAATATTTCAAGTAATGTACTATTACATACTTTCTAAGATCGGATGGTTTATAGATTTAGGGTTTAGGTTACAGGCTTCCAATGTTATGTTTAAAGAGTTTTAGGGTTTAAATGTTAGGGTTTTAGAATTTGGGGTTATACACTTTCTAAATTTAAACTTTACGGGTTTAGAGTTTAAAGTAAAGTATCCTTACACACTTTCTAAGGTTTATGGTTTAGGGTTTTAAGGTTTTCGGTTATACACTTTCTAAATTTAAATCTTTACGGGTTTAGAATTTAAAGTAAAAAATCTAGAGTAAAGTATTATTACAAACTTTCTAAGGTTTATGGTTTAGGGTTTTAGGATTTTAGGGTTTAGGGTTTTAGGATTTAGTGTTTAATAGATCAATGTTAGAGTTAAAGGTTTAAGGTTTAGGGTTTAGGGTTTTAGGGTTTCAATATTAGGGTTTTAGGATTTTAGGGTTTATGATTATACACTTTCTAAATTTAAATATTTAGGGGTTTATAATTTAAAGTAAAATATTTAAAATAAAGTATTATTACACACTTTTTAAGGTGTCTGGTTTGGGGTTTAGAGTTTAGTATTTTAGGGTTTATGATTATATACTTTCTAAATTTAAATATTTAGGGGTTTATAATTTAAAGTAAAATATTTAAAATAAAGTATTATTACACACTTTTTAAGGTGTCTGGTTTAGGGTTTAGAGTTTAGTATTTTAGGGTTTATTGTTTAATAGATCAATGTTAGGGTTTAGGGTTTATGGTTTAGGATCTCAATGTTAAGGTTTTAGGGTTTTAGATATAGTATTATATGCTTTATAAATTTAAGTCTTTATAGGTTTAAGGTTTAGAGTAAAATATTTAGAGTGAAGTATTACTACATACTTCCTAACGTTTATAGTTTAGGGTTTCAACGTTAGGGTTTTAGGGTTTAGGTTTCAATATTAGGGTTTCAGAGAAGATTATATCTCTTTTTTTTTTTTTTTTTGAAAAAAAGTCGAAATTAAATGCTAATAATATAAAATTATATAAATGCTAACAATATAAAATTATAGAAAATTAATAGAACAATATAAATATGCTAACAAATTTTCACAAAAAATAAACAATCACGGTTTATAACAAAAACAAAATAAACTATATAACTTATATCATCTTAATAGCAAAATTAAGCATCACCCATTTCATCAAATCATACTTCCGATAGAATAGTTTAATAAAATGATCAATATGCGCAATTTTATCAATAACAACAAGCTTGAACATAATCATAAAACCCACATCTAAAAAAATAAATTACAAAAATTGAGAAATAATCCAAATAAAATTCATAAAAAAAATTTACAAAACACAATAAACTACAATTTTCATATAAACAATATTAGAAATTGACACACATAGTGAAAAAAAATTAAAAAAAATTATAGACAATAAGAAATTTACCAAAATTTTGAATAAATTGAAATTAATGTTATTTGATGGAGGTTTCTCTACCATTCGCCACTCCAAAACCCAGAAACCTTCCTACTCCAAGGGAGGTGCAACTCAGCACTATAAAGACTGACAATCCGAAGAACAGAATTTCGAAAACAGAAAGAAGGAGAAGGAGAGGAAGAGAAGAAGAGAAGGAATGAAGGAAGGAAGGAGGAGAAGAGAAGGAAAGCAGTGGCGGAGGAGAGAGTAAAAAACCAAGCGGAGGTGAGAGGAGAGATTTCGGAATGTGCAACAGTGGGGAGGAAAAAAATCGAAGAAGAGAATATTGTAGCGTCGGCTATGACTCGACATTTTGTGATGATGATAACGCACACACAGTATGAATAACGGATTCACTGTGTGCCTTATCCTTGTTGATAACGCATACAACGTGTGCATTATTAACCATCTAAGCATCCCCCGCTGCCACATCATTGCTACGTCATTAATCAAGATTAATTTAGAGATTTAATTGCTGATTAGTGATAACGCACACGGCATGTGCATTGTGCGTTATGGCCCCATTACGAATAACAAAAATTGTGGCCTCTTTAGTGAATTTTTTTAAAATACTGATCAAAACTAGCAAAAAAATAAGTACGGGTCCATTACTTTTGTGGTGTGGATGAATTGGAATATATATATATATATATTTTTGGTATTTGAAAATTCAATTAATAAATATTTATTTAATGTATCTTCACATATATAATAGTTAAATTTTATGAAATTTAAAAATTAATAGAAATTTTTATTGAACTCTAAAGATACTTCTATATGAAATTGAAAAGTTAATTGATCATTTTAACATGTATCTCAAATATACACGTTAAGTAAACTCTTACTTATTATAAAATGCGATCAAACGAGAATATGGATTATAATTTGTATTATGGGATTGTCTTATTTAGTATGTAGGGTAATATAACTTTTCTCTTAATTATTGGATAAAGTTCCAGGTCTAGTTTTTTTTAGTATTGTATTATGGGGGTTTTTTTTCCTTCTTGTCCTTTTTGGAGGAAAGGAATCTTAAATTATTGAATATATTTGCAATAATTCTCAGAAAAAAAAGAATATATTTGCATAATTGAATTGAGTCACTAAATTACTGTAAACAAGACCTCAAAATTGATTTGGTCTTGTGACCCCATGAAAATGTTTTGCTCTCAAAATGAATATAATAATTGCTAGGAATTACAGATTATCAATTGCCCTTTATGATGAACTAACAAATTGTTCTTTTATTTCCTTCTTCCTAAGGTGAGGGACAGACAAAACCATACTATCGATGTACAAATACAGCTCTTACTTAAAACAAAGTACATTTTCTGTTTATTGGCATGTGATTTCATATCTCGAACTAAAAATGGAGACCTTCACGAAAATAAAAAACAATAATGAGATAAAGGGGTTAACATAATTGAGTTATAGGAGGTCATGAATAATGCAACAGCTACAGCAAATAATTAAGTCCAAAAGTAGGTAAACTTTATTGAAGTTGGGTTGCTTTCACAATAGTAATAAGTTGATGACCAACGAAGAAAAAATATCAACAATTTTTTTTTTTTTTTTTGGCAAGAAAAAATATCAACAATTTGTTGCAATTTACTCTTTCTCCCTAATATATTTTCCTTTAACCACTATTCTCTTTAGTGAATTATTTTAACTTTTAACTCCCTAAAGTATTTTTTATTATATTGTAAGTTCTTTTCTTTTTTATTGGAAACAGTAAGCATACACAAAATATAGAAAAAAGAGAATAAAAACAAGACAAGAATTTATGTGGTTCAATCTTTCAACAAAAATTTATATCTACGACCCAAAAGGTTAAATTTGCACTATATAATTTCCACACAGAAAAAATTATAAACCTTCACAAGACAACTCACCCATGAGTTGGGTAGTAACAATTGGCACAAAAGACCTAAATTATGACAACTTATTTATAGGGATGGCAGTGGTATGGTTTTTTTCTGATTGTGGTAGGTAACCAACCGATTATATAGCCGACGTTAATCCAGTAGGATTTGATGATTCCTAAAGTCGACCGGTACTGAAGCCGATAGGTTTTGGTAAAAGGAGTATTACAGATACCAATTATATTATATATATTGTATACATGCCATATTTTTTTATATTGCATTCAATGTGTATGACATTTTAGAATTTGTATACTTTTATTTCAATTTTTTTTCTTATTGTTTCAATTCTAATTTTTGATCTTTTAGAAATGTTTGTTTCACTTTTTTGGCTTAGTTCTATTAAAATAAAATAAAAATTTTAATTTTTTCAAAATTTTAACCTATAATCGAGTCGGTAATCGATTGCCGATTAATCAACGGTTTTAGTATGGTAACAGAAAAGCTTACTGATTGATAATCAATGCAAAATCAATAAACAGATTTATAATCGGTGGATTCGATGAACGGTCGGATTCTGTACCACTGTCATTCTTACTTATTTATAGTTATAGGTGTTCCTCCCATCCTAATTTTCAAATCTTCCAATGTGATATTAGGAAATCCTAATTCCATTGGGTCATTGAGAAAAGGGTTAAGTAAAAAAAAACACGAAGTTAGTGGTTAACTAAGTCCCCAACCTTGTTTTACCTTTAAAAGAATTTATTGAAATAAGTCTATAATTCCTAAAAACCCTTTAATTGGAGAAAAAGTTTTCATAATTTTATGTTAAATACCCACCAAAGTAGAAAGTTTGTCAATCAAAAACATAAATATTCTGTCTTCTTGAATAATTATGATCATGATTGACAATTCGAACTGATATTGCTGAAGTTCCTCTCTCCATTAAAGGGTATTTTAGGAATTTTAAGGTAAAAGAATCTAGGGGGTTAGTTGTCAAAAAATAAGTTAAGGATCCTTATAAGCTGACCAAACCCTCTAACTTGGAGATTTTTTTTAACTTAACTCTTGAGAAAATATAATCCTAAGGAATTTGAGAAATATAAACATGATAGAATTTGGTTAAGAAATTCACTAGAAAAGCACTTGTCAAGCTGAATAAGAGTAAGATGAGTAATTAAAAAATGCTCCCTTCATGAATCCTAATTTACCAACAAATTTTTTGCACATCTCATACAATTGAAAAACTTAAAAGAGTTATAAAAAGTTAAAATAATTCATGGAAAAAAAAGTGGCCAAAATAAAAATACATTTGGGAAAAAGAGGGATAGATTCAACCATTTGTTGCAACAAGATACTGTAGAATTTACATTCCAAATAAATTTATTCTTTGTTCAATTTTATTAGTAATACCTTCTTTTACTTTTGGGGAATGGAGGATATTTAGTTATGTTTTCTTAATCATTCTAGAAACTATTTGTCATATAAATTAAATCGTAAAACAAATTTTTAAAACATTGTATCATGATCCTTATTCACAAAATTCTAATCTATAGTAGGATAATTATATGAAAACTTAACATATATATATATATATATATATTGTAGCGACCAACTTATTAGGAGTTAAAATAGTCTCATTTCACTTGCGTCAGGCAATTGAAAATCATTAATAACTGTGAATTAGAAAAAAAATTTCCTCGAAGGGACATAATGTTGATTCTAATTATAATTAATTGCTCAACTAAATTGATCACCGAAACTTTGTTTGATGTTATGTCGCTTTAGAATGAATTTAATAACTCAATATTGTTTGTTCTCAAAATAACTCAACATTGTTTGATAATTTCTCTCTATCGTCTTTAATTATGAAAAGAAATTGTACACATCCATTCCACCGCCCATCAACAAAGAAATTAAGGCTCGGGATGGCCCTCTCTCACATTCAAGAATTCTCTGCTGAATTTTGATTCACTTTTTTTTTTTTTTTGTAGGAATTGGGATATTTTTCTGAGTTTTTGCATGGTATCGACTGGGGTGTAAATGGGTCTAGACTCTCTGGGTACTTCAGACCCAGTCTCATACTTTTATAGTGAAACATGTATCTAAACCCAAACCCAAACTCTCTGGATATAAATTTTATGAACCCACACCCGACCTTTCAAAGTTTAGGGTAGGGTTTGGGTATACCTGTACCCGTATGACATTTTTCTATTTTTTTCCTGTTAAACAAAAATATATATAAAAAATTTTTTTGAAAATCTAACTTTAAAAAATCACGCTTCTATTATTCGCTTTTGGAACAAACAACTATTGGTATAAAATTTTGAATGAGAGAAACAAGTCTACAAGAAACATTGAATGGAGAAAACAGTATTACTAATGTCTCGAATAAGAAAAAATCTTAATGAAAATTTATCTTCTCTTTTCTAAATTATGAAGAAAATTTCTCTTTCTCTTCTCTAAATTAAGAAAATAAACCACTCAATATAATAAATTTATAAATTATGTATTAATAAAAAATATATAAATATATATCATTTTATAATAACGGTTAGACTCGGTATACGAGTTTGGATATCATCATACCCTATATAACCCATTTAATAAAATCTAAATAGGTATAGGTACGGGTACGGATCTGTGAGTATAAAATTTTAACTTTACCTGCTATAAATGAGTCTAGACCCGCACAGATACGAGTAAGACCCACCCCGTTTATAGCCTTAGTGTCAACCTCATTATTATTACAAGTGCAAAAGCACATGACAAAAATACTTCTATTATTATCACTTTCACGTTCTTTTGATAATTTTATAATAGATTAATTTACGATTCATAATATTTAGAGAAACCAACAACATAATTTATGGTTTAAATTCTACTTGATTTTCATCAATTTGATGATTCTTTTTTTTTCCTCTTGATGATCTAAACCTCTTCTCAGCTTAATAGGATTAAACTCATCTAATTAAAATCCTTATTTACGTTTTGTATGACTTCTTCTAAGGTAATTTTTGTTGTTTTGGTAGATTTACCTCATTAAAATTTTATCCATCTTCATATTTATGATTCTGTCATTGCTAGTAAAGTCATCACCATGGATCAATCGTACATAAAATTCGCAAAAGCCAATAGATGTTGAGTAATCTCACCCGATAATATTGAAAAATTAAAATTAAAATTACGCATATCAACCTTACATGTATCAAATGTTTCCTTGTTATTTACATCATATTCACCCGAAAATAAATTTAGAAAAAAATCCATAGTTTGGACATGCTTATTATATATATGATCTAACCCAAAAAATCACAAGACGCAAGAAAAAAATCTACAAATATTTAATTGTGCTATTTTTTGTCTTACTCATTGATTGGTTAAACTCCTGCGTCCAACATAATCAACTCCATCAAGGTCCAGTCCAACCACAGAAAAAGACAAATAGCTGTTGGCCTAAAACTAACTTAGTCCAAAACGCAGCATAAGAGACCAGAAACTCAGCCAAAAGCCTATAAAAAGGTCTCCTCTCCACTCATTAATTTTTAATATGAACTCTAGCTAATAAATACACTTTACCTCTCCACCAACTTCCTCTGAGATCGTCACTGACTTAAGCATCGGAGAACCTTTCGGGAGTTAGTCCCCTTTGGTCTCTTACGACTTTTTGTCTTGCAGGAGTTTAAAGCGCTTGGTAGCTGGAAATTCATCAATTGGCGCTCACAGCGTATGATCTACCAATTCTTTCAAGGACCTCAGAAACTTCACTTTATGGATGACAATATAGAAAACATTACCTTTAACCCCAACATATCCACTACTTTAGAGCAATAGCCCACCAACACACCAACAGGGAGCCATTCACCTGATATCCTGTTCACACCACAAAAAAAAACCTACCTCATGACAATGTTAGTTATAGGAATAGGAGACAACCCAAGTCACACAAAGGGGACATGTCGATACCTGCGAGCAAGCCACCCCGTAACCATCCAAACCCGAGACCAAAATATTATGAATGATATTCAAGCACCACCAAACTCACAAACAAATAATTGGAACTACATAGGCCGCAGCCCTTTCTCTGAAATCTACCAACAAACACCTATATCTGATAAATTAAATACCATCCGCTTTGAACAATATAATGATACCACATACTTTGATAAACATCTTCAACAATTCCACGCGCTTATGATGATTCATAACGCTTTTTATGTGGAATTATGTTGTTTCTTTCCTAGTTCCCTCCGGGACGTATCTCTTTGTTGGCTTTCCCCCTTACCCTCGCAATCAATCTCAGGATTTCGAGACCTTGGCCAAAAATTCTGTCACTACTTCGTGGCACAGAGGGAGATCATCCCTGCTTCCGATAATCTACTTACCATACGGCAACAACATTTCAAATCCGTCTAAACATACACGGAACGGTTCAATAAAGAAGCCATGAAGGTACCCAACCTCAGTGATCACGAGCACATACAAGCATATAAACACGATCTTCATTCACTGTCTCTCACAAAAGTACTTACAACAAACATTTTACTCACTGTTGACCACCTACTAGATGCAATCTAAGAATTTATTAAAGTAGAAATCAGCATCCAAAGAAAACGAGAACAGCATAATAATGTGTTGACGGACGGAAAGTACAAGAAGCCTTATCGCACACAAGATCACAACCGACAACCCGTACGGGAATGCTATCCTACTCATATAATTGGGGTTCACAAAGAGGTTATCTCTGTGCACCATCCGGCAAACATGACACTTATACACCTCTTAAGAAGTCCCGAATAGAAATCTTGTAGCTCGTTGAATTGCTAGGGATCCTCAAAGCACCCGCCAAAATGACCTCCCCACCCAAGAGACAAAGCAAAACAAAATACTGTGATTTCCACAGGGACCATGGCCAGGATACAGAACAATGCATTGAATTGCAGAAAGAAATTGAAAATACAATCCATCAAGGATTACTGAAGAATTTTATCGCTCAAACGGCAGACTGCCGGCAAGAGAACAAAAGGCAGAGCGATAGGGATCATTGCTACCCAAAAGATAACCAACCACCACGAACGAGTACGAATGAGCAAAAAGTGATTAACGTCATCATCACCGATAGAGAAACGAGAACCCAGAAGCGACAAAAGAATGAAGAATATGATGCATAGCTGGTCGTCACTCTTGACATCAGCCATTGTAGCATGAAGCGAATTCTTGTTGGGTTCTTTTCAAAGATCTTTGAAAAAATGGCATCCCGGCCATAGAAATCGAACCCCGAAAACAGCCCTTGTCGGGTTTATTATTCAAAGTATCAGCTCCATCGATAGTACTACGCTGCCTTTAACCATCGAAGGCTCTGTTCGACATCTAGAGTTTTTAAATTGTTGATGCTCCTTCCTCCTATAACAGGATTCCCTCTCCACTTACTCTGCCACATTAGAGGTACAAATTGGGGATATACTTCCCACCATCATGGCGATACACTCGTCGGTCGTAAGTGCTTCATGGCTTCAAAAGTAGAGGCCGAGAGTTCGGCCATAAAACACAATCTGAACTAGGAAGCAATAACCCCCAAAAGATTTTCAGCCACAAGGAGACTTTGAGCTATTCTGTACCAGTAGCATACACCCAGAACAGAAGATTAAGATTGGTACTACTTTTCCACTTCCCATCTTCCAAGAAGTTCGTGACATTCTCTTTGAATATAAAAGACATCTTCCCTTGGACCCTACACGACCTGGGCATCATCTCTCATGACGTTGTGGAACATTGTCTGGGTATTCCACCTAATTTCTCGTGGTTAATCAAAAGAAAAGAATGTTTGCCTGACAACGACACCTAGTCATCAAAGAAAACGTTCAAGAACTATTGAATGCAGGCATCATGAAATGAATTGAATATCTGACATGGCTAGCCAACCCAGTTGTAGTCCCAAAGCACAACAGGGAATGGCGAATGTGCATCGATTATACAAACCTGAACATAGCTTTCCCAAAAAGCCTTTCCATTTACCACAAATTGACCAAGTTGTTGATGCAGTGACAAGTCATAAAATCCTTTGTTTCCTAGGGATATCATCATATCCAAATGGCCGTCGAAGATATGGAAAAACCCACATTTGTCACCGATGATGACATCTTTTGCTATACTTGCATGCCTTCGGGCTCAAGAACGTGGGAGCAGAATTCCAACATATGATAAACAACCTCTTTGGAGCCCAAATCAACTGCAACATGGAAGTTTATGTTAATGATCTGATTCTCAAATCTAAAAAGATCAATGACCTTTTCATTGATATGCGTGAGACATTCCAAAGAATACGAGTAGCAGGAATAAGGCTAAACCCCAAGAAATATGTCTTTGGGGTACTGTCTGGAAAATGCACGGGATTCAATATTTCAAAACGAGGGATAGAGCTTGACCCCGCCAAGATCAAAGCCATCCAATGAATGCAATCCCCGAAGAGTATAAAAGACGTACAAAAACTATCTGGATGCGTGGCCTACCTTAGCAGGTTCTTGTAAAGAATGGGAGAGAAAAGCCTACCATTTTACAAGCTCTTAAAAGGAAACATCAGCTTTGATTAGACGATTGACGGTCAAAAAGGGCTTTCGATAAATTAAAAATGGCTATTGGCCAAACTCCCATGTTAGTCGCTCCAGCAGAAGGGGAAATCTGTTCGTATATTTAGCTATAACAAAGGTTGCTGTTAGTGTTATAACTTGCTCTTTGCGTTATGAGAAAATGTCGCCCGTTTATTATGTGAGTAATGTATTAGTAGGTGCCGAAACACGATACACCCCACTTGAAAAACACATCTTTTGCTTAGTGGTACCGGCTTAGAAACTCCGACCATACTTCATAGCACATCCTGTCACTATACTCACCAACACACTACTTCGGCACCTCTTACACAAATCGGACCTCATGGGTCAGATGACAAAATGGGCACTCGAATTGAGTGAGTATCACATTGACTTCAACGGTGAAAAACAATACAAGCACAAGTCTTGGCTGATTTTTAATCGTAGAAAACACACTCCTTAGCCAAACGCCTGACAATCAGCAACAAGAATACCCGGACCTCGAAATAGAGTGGAGCTTATATATTGATGGGTTCGTAGGGATGGACTACTAAGAAGCAGGTCTCACAACTTCCACATCAGCAATAACGGGTTCGAATAAGAGGCACATCTAGCAGTCCTCTGCATGGCTTTAGCAATAAATGTGGATAAACTTATCATACACGGGAATTCACAAATCTACGGCCATATCACATGAACGTTTGAAGCAAAAGAATACAACATGAAAAAATATTCCATGTTAGCAAAAACGCTCATTTCTTGATTCAAACGCACATGGTTCAAAAAAGTCAGCAGAAGAAATAACCAAAAAGCAGATGAATGTCCAAGGCCATATCCAAGGAACAGATCCCCGAAATAGGGCTACAACCTTTGATTAAAAAAAAAGCATTGACAAGGAAACCCTATACGTGAATCTTGAAGACAATTGGATGACGCAAATAAAATATTACATCTTGAATAGCTCCTTGCCAGATGCAGTTGATCAAGCCCAAAAAATAAGAACCACAGTGGCACGATGCTTCATTCATAATGACTAGCTATACCTAATGATGGGGAATTGGTTGCTACTTAAATGTGTCACCGATGAAGAGGGAAATTACATCTTAAAAGAAATGCACAAAATAATCTGTGGAGTGCACATTGGAACCAGCACGCTTGTTCGAAAAATCATGCGCTATGGGAGGAGTTTAAGGAAATAATACGGGCCTGCTATTAATGCCAAATTCATTCTAAAGATCATCACGTTCCACAAAACTCCATCACTTCTCCCGTACCGTTCGCCCAGTGGGGTATGGACCTCTTAGGTCTTTTCCCAAGAGCCGTGGGAGGAAAGGAATACCTCATTGTCATTTTCGACTACTTCACTCGATGGATAGAAGCTAAAGCTTTAAGCTCCATCACCTCCAAGCAGGTCCAAAATTTTCTATTGGAGGACCTTATCTGCAGATATGGAATACCAAAAATACTCATAACTGATAACCAAAAACAATTCGACGTAACCTTATTCAAGAAAGTGAATGACTGGTGATGTGAACCAGATGAGTCAATCACCTATGGAAGTGAAGCTTGGACCTATTACTAGAGCACAAAGAAGGAAACTTAAAACTTTTGAAGATAATGGCACGATTGCTTATATGGAGGAAGCTCTAAAGAGCAAACTTAGAGGTTTTGAAGGTCAAGATCGGGCTTCCAAGTTGTTCTTAATGTGTTCAATTAGCAAAGACAAAGCAAGGGAACAAATTAGAGAAGAAAATATCTAAGTCCTTGAAGGAAACTGCCCTACCATCAACGATAGCCCAACCCCTACCGTTGCTGGTAGGCTTGGATGGGGAAACTGTAGAGCTCACACCCTATCACGGACGGTGGGTTCTACCCTACCATCTCCGGTAGGGTTCGGAAAGGAAATGTGCTTTGTAATTTTAGGTGGAATTTTATTGTTTGAACTTATTTTTCCAGCTTTTAATCAAGGGTTAGTTTGGTTAAGTCCTTAGCCCATAAATACCCATTTATAAGCTCATTGTAAACAATTATTGATGAATTCTACTGAAATTGTTGAGAGAGAATTCTCTTTGTCTCTAGAGTTCTTCACCATTGATAAGGGTAAATGTCCTTAATTGTGAATTATTGATTGCCGTAGCTTGATAAATATATGGAATTCAATTGATCATACTAATTTCTTTCGTTGATTGAGTCTTAGAATTCTTTTGTAGTTTGATCTTAGGTCTTTTAGTTTGTGTAGTTGGGGTTTTGAGGCATTAGCTTCCTCAAGGTTCTTCCCATCAAATTAGGAAAGAGTTTTGCCTCTCAATGTTTGGTTTATGAGGCTTAGATCCTCATAGGTTTTCCATTGGAGTGTTGAAGCTACAAAATCCTCAATAGAGGTTCTTCATCAAAGGAGGTGATCTTAGGAAGGTATTGAAGCAATTCTACATTCAATTGAAGATTCACATTAGCTGGGCGTTGACAAAAGATTCGCGTCCGTCGTGCACCCACAAATAAATGGACTTGCGAAAGTTTCCAATAGGATGATATTGCAGAGGTTCAAAACAAGATTGAATAATGCGAAGGGTAACTGGATCGAAGAGCAACCGAGCGTCCCATGGTCTTACAGGACCACACCAGAGGAAAGCTACAAAAGAGTCATTATTTAGCTTATACTTTGTCCTAGAAGCCTTGATTCCAGCATAAATTAGTTTCCAGAGCACACGAAACGACTACTTAGACCCGCAACAAAATGAACAACTTCTGTGAGAAAACTTGCTTCTTACCGAGGATCTCCAAAATGAAGCTGTCAAAAAAGAAGAACACTTCAAGCAAGCAACAACCCAATATCACAATTCACAGGTACGATCTTCCAAGATCAAACCTGGGGATTTAGTTTTGAGAAAAAACAAAGTTAGCTAGCAGGAGCCTTTATGTAAGTTAGATGCATTTCGGGAAGTACTATACAAGGTCATCAAAGCTTACGGGAACGGAGCACACTTTAGAAGACGTAGTGGGGAGGCAATTAGCTCAAACATTGAATGACACCAACCTAAAAAATATTGCCCATGATAAGTTGTCATCAATTCGTTTGCTTATCTTTCTAAGCATTGAATCAAACAACATTTATAAAGCCGAATATTTTCATTAATTTGGCAAAACCGGCTTTATGCCTTTACATTAGAATTGCAAAAAAAAGAGAAATAAAGAAAGAAACCATCCTAAATAATCTAAACGGGGATCGGTATCCTGCACAACTTCACTCTTATTCAATGGACGATTCCTCCAAATACTTAATGGCTAGGAGAAACGCCATTAGTGCTATAAAGCCATCAAATCGAGAGGTGAAATACATAATTCCAAAACCCCGGTAACGCAGTCCAGTTTCAGTATCAGAGGTAACAAGGTGCCAATCTACTTCTTGGGGGAATAACTGGGCAACATGGAAGAAATGACAGAATATGCGCATATAAGCAAATGGCATATAGGTGATAGGTCATCACCATCGATTCTCCTACGAAGACTCGGGAGATGTGCACCCAGAACTTCGGAGAATAAAATAACTCCAAAGGTCCTTCCATTGGACTCAAGCATATTTCAAAACATAAATAAACCAACTGATGTTTTGGCCCTCCCAATCACACATTTCAAATGCACGACCGAACTTCACCACAATCCTTTTGCGATAACTATGTCACGGAGGCCTAATTGTCAAACACCACCCCAGATGACAGTGTAAACCCACCGCTAAGAGACTAGTAGTACCATATGGAAAAGGATGAGAGTTAACTATTGTTACAAAAGAAAACTTTTTGCTCGGAGCTACGATATTCAGCTAGAAATGTTCTATTTCTAAAATCAAGTACACAATATGCATATTGCCTCCTGGAATTTATAGAGAGAAAAAGGTATAACCTCTTTAGATATTCAATAATTAATTATGAACTGATCTAAATCTCTTAAAGATGAGTAACGACGCATTTATGAAGCAAAAAATCATAAATTGAGAAACGTTCCAAGTACACTGGTGCTTCATTTTACGCTTCGCCATTAAGTGAAAATGACATGGAATGTCTAAAAAGGGATCATGAGTCCACCTCAACAAGTGATGATCAAACTATCGTCACTATATTCAACTAAAGATTCATATCAGTTGGGAATTGACCAAAGATTAGCGTCCATCATGCACCCACAAATAAACGGACTCGCGAAAGTTTCCAACTGGATGATATTGCAAGGGCTTAAAAAACGATTAAATAATGCGAAGGGTAACTGGATAAAGAACAACCGAGCATACTGTGGTCTTACAGAACCCCCCAGAGGAAAGATACAGGAGAGTCACTATTCAGCTTATACTTTGGCCTAGAGGCCTTGATTCCAGCAGAAATTGGTTTCCCAAGCACATGAAACGACTACTTAGACCCGCAATAGAATGAAAAAGTTCTGTGAGAAAACTTTCTTCTTATAGAGGACCTTCAAAATGAAGCTGTCAAAAAAGACGAACACTTCAAGCCTGCAGTAGCCTGGTATCACAATTCACGGGTACTATCTTCAAAGATCAAAACTGGGGATTTAGTTTTGAGGAAAAATGAAGTTAGCAAGCAGGAGCCTTTACGTGAGTTAGATGCATTTTAGGAAGTACCATACAAGGTCATCAAAGCTTACAAGAATGGAGCATACACTTTATAAGATGCAGACGGGAGGCAATTAGCTAAATCTTGGAATGCCACCGACCTAAAAAAATATTGCACGTGATAAGTCGTCATTAATCTGTTTGCTTATCTTTCTAAGCATTGAAACAAAAAACATTTATAAAGCCGAATATTTTCATTAATTTGGAAAAATGGGCTTTACACATTTACTTTAGAATTGCAAAAAAAGAGAGAGAGAGAGAGAGAGAGAGAGAGAGAGAGAGAGAGAGAGAGAGAGAGAGAGAGAGAGAGAGAGAGAGAGAGAGAATCCATCCTAAATAATCTAAACAGGGATTGGTACTATCCCCGCACAACATCACTCTTATTCAACCGACGATTCCTCCAAATCCTCAATGGCTAGGAGAAACGCCTGTAGTGCTATAAAGCCATCAAATTGAGAGGTGGAATACACAGTTACAAAACCCCAGTAATGTGGCCCAGTTTCAGTATCAGAGGCAACCAGGTGACAATCTACTTCTTGGGAGAACAATTGGGCAGTATTGTAGAAATGACAAAATATGCACATATAAGTAAATGGCGTATACAAGTGATAGGTCATCACCATCGATTCTCCTATAAAGACTCGAGAGAAGTGTACTCAGAACTTTGGAGAATAAAAAACCTCCAAAGGTCCCTCTATTGGACCCAAGCATATTCTAAAAAGCCTAAATAAACCAACTGACATTTTCGTACGGGACGAAGTGGCATATCCTCCAAAATGTCATTTTCGTGCGATAACTATGAAGAGGTTAATCTTCAAATACACGGCAGAACTTCACCACAATCCTCAAGCGATAACTATGTCGTAGAGGCTTCATTATCAAACACCACCCTAGACGACGGCGTGAACCCACTGCTAAGGGACTAGTAGCACCATACAGAAAAGAATGAGGTTTAACCATTATTACAAAAGCAAACTTTTTGCTCGGAGCTATGATATTCAGCTAGAAATGCTCTACTTCTAAAATCAAGTGCAGAATATGCATATTGCCTCCTAGTATTTATAGAGAGAAAAAGGTAAAGTTAACCTCTTTAGCTGTTTAGTAATTAATTATGAACTGATCTAAATCTCTTGAAGATTACTAACAACGCATTTATGAACCAAAAAATCATAAATTGACAAACGTTCCAAGTACACTAACGCTTCATTATACGCATCGCCGTTAAGTGGAAATGACATGGAACGTCATTCACACTGAATTCATTTAATAAATCTCTAAGCAGGGATCATGATTCCACGTCAACAAGTGACGATCAAACTATCATCACTATAAGGGTCAAACGAGCCCACGCAAACACAGGGTCGCTACCTATAATGCTAACTCCAACATCCGCAACTATAAGATGACCAAAATCTTTCACGAGTAGGCTCAGGTACGGGCACCCCAAACAAAAATAAAGAATTGTACGTCTTCTGCATAGCTAGCCTTAGGTGGTTTTTTCTCTTTGGCCACAGAAATACAATAATAAAATAACTTCTCAAATAAAAACCATGTCACAAAAGTAGACATGCTTCACACAAACCATTCCTCTTGGGAAAACAACAAAATTCATCATAAATTACATAATAGGGCAACCATCATCATCAATATCTACTACAGAAACTCCTGAAGGGCGCCGCAACACCTCTTGAATCCACGTTTCCCTCCATTGAATGCCCTGCTGAGTTCGAAGAAGGGAGAGACACCGAAATCGAGGCATCAAGGTCTTTTGGAGGATATGCCACTTCGTCCCACATGAAAAAGTCTTCCATCAAATAAGACACCTTCATGGAAGACCCGAAGCGAACAAACAACACTTCCCCCTCCATAAACTCTTGGTCACTCAGCCACGGGTGCTTGAATGATGGGTAGGAACTTGCACCACCTGACAAGTATCCGAATCAACTTGATACCCAGAGCAGCCTTCTAGATATCTGCCACAAAGTCCTAAACGACCTTTTGAACCACTATTAACGTAAAAAGATAGAACAAGGTTCACATGTGGGTAGTCCGTATAAACTTCTTGCATATACCCTACCGAGATGAGGATTCAAATGACACTCCCTATTTATCACCAAACCAAACAACTGCTCCAATCCAACACATTTTAATAGCGGCTTTTGAAGATCTCGCTCTTTCTCGTCCACGGCTGCCTTTGATGAGAGCACTTTTCTAGCTATAGTGGCCAATTCATGTTTCTTCACATCGCGAGGCGTCTCAGCTAGCTGAGATTGCTTGCCTAACGATGCAAATTTGGATTTCAACTCTTTCAGCTCTGATTCTAACTCATAAACACGTTGGCGATTCGCATTGCGCTCGCGCATTATCATATTTTTGGCATTCATCAATTCCCCCTTCAGCAATTGCAAGTCATGCACCTCTCTTTCCAGCTTCTTAATCTTCTCATTCATACCAGACAACGTACCTAGCATCGCTATTTGAGCCCGAAACAGCAACTCTAGGCAATACACCATCGTCTATCAACCGATAGATATAAAATACGATCAAAGAAAAATACAACTTCATCAATATATATTATCACCTACATTGAAGCAGCCGGAATGTATTTCATTAACTACGAAGAAGAAATTTGGCATGCGAACATTATATCACAAGGAAGCACCAAGTGATCTAACATCTCCGCACAGACTCGGGAATCAATGGAGCGATCATTCACGTTCAAATCCCAGTTTGGCCGAAATAGGGTTTCTTCTTCACCCGTATCCAATTACAGCATATGACATTTGTCAAAAAGTGGGTCGTCAATGTAGGGTGCCGGCCCTTCCTTGAAAGGAAGGACATACTTCCGTTTGTCCATCCGACGTACAACATAACAATTGGCCCCCAAACCATGAGATTTTTTCGATGCACTCGATGAAGTATCTCTCTATGATGCAGGGGTATCATACATAGCGTGGGGTAAGGAGATCGAGGCATAGCCAAAACACAGGAAAGCGTATGCTCAAGGTTTGAGTCAGACCCACGTCATCGCCTCCTACGAATTAGCGATATCATTAGAGCCAACACCCGCTTGAAGAAACTGCTCAAGGTTCTTCCACTTCCTCATTTACCCGTAAAGAAGGGTCTTCCCCTAAAATGGCACAAATATCATTAGAGCCAACACCCGTTTGAAGAAACCACTCTCACAATCCCTTTAATGGTTTACTTGGCGAAAACAACACGACCACCTCAAGTAAAGAAATGAGTGAAAACAAATAGAAACAAAATTTTAGCACAACATACCTGGAGCAACCACACCTACACGCTTCCTTTTCGAATGAAGAGACGCCACCCCCTCGGGGGGGACCGCATCAATAGTAGCACTCTAAGAAACTTTCTTCGATTTTGGTATATAACTGATAGTGGCACCCATTGCATGGGAACGAGTCACTACTGAGGGATTCGGCACGCCACTCATTCTAGAAGCCAAAGTAGCAGCGGGCAAATAAAACATATACTTGTTCCTTGCGGAAACAAAATCAAGCACGAAGAAAGCCATATTAAAGATATTACAAACAACCAGACAAACAAAAATTTAGAAAGAACAATTAGACAGACGATAAAGACTCTCAGGGCACTAACGTAAGACAGTTCTACCGAACACTCTTCCTTAAAAACAACAACTTTCCAGTAGAGCCCGTGAGTAGCTCTCTCTGATTCGAAGTTCGTTTGAATACCGATCAATTATCTCATAGTAATGTTGTAACTCAGCGTCCAATTTCTTGGGGGGGAGGGGGAGGGGCTGGGCAAGCGCTTGCAGGCAGTCCAAGACAGCTCTAAAAAAGTGTAAAGATCCCGCAGTTTAATACCCCCAACCCCTCCACTAGGTTTAATATTGTTGAATAAGGTATCAGCGTGCCTCTCGGCACTAAACTACAAGTCCCATAACCAAAGCAGAACCCAGGACAAAACTTAGAAGTATATATATATTACGCACTGGAAAATAAGTAAACTGAATAAAGAAAGAGCGCATATTACATTAGGTTCAGGAAAGCTTCTTATGATATATTTATTATAAAAAAAAAAAATATTTTACAAAACTAAAACCACATGAAGAAAAACGTTAGGAACGGTTCAAGCATAAAAAGAAAAGACAAATACAAATGTCATTTCGAAAATGACCCGATCCCAAAACTCCATGCATAAGAGTTTAATGGCTTACTGCGTCACTGTTTGTCCCAAGTCATCTGGGAAAAAAAAATAACATGCAAAGACGTGAGTGCAAATGCTCAGTGAGTCCATGTGTGTGTGTGCTTCGGTGATATTTTTAAAATAATGATGTAGTTTTACGAAACAGTTCATGTAATATTATAAGAAAGCATTTGTTTTAGCTGTTTTAAAGGTACTGATGCTTGAGCCTAGTGAGGGGTTCGAATGCAACTGGGAAGTCTGAGCGAATCAAGACACATCAGTGCGTCTTCTACGCCCGAATTAAAAAAAATGTCATGCAAAAGTTGGGCTCCACGAACAGAGTCCGGAATCCTTAACAAGGTCATCAGAAACAAGTTTCGGTATCTCGTAGTCAGTAACAGCCAAACATCTTACGAGCGCTCGATTCCATAACCACCACACTCTCCATTCAGATAAAACTAGGCTACAGATCTTGGGGACCTACCAGGTCCGTCTTGAGACAAACCTTAATTTCAAGTCCCTCTTAGCTCTCCACAAGGCGGCCGTCCCATCGTAGAGCATGATGCGATGTCTGACGCAATACTGATCGGGCCAAACCCTTCATGGTATTATGCCCTATCTCAAGTGGATCCACCCTCCAGAGTTTTCTAACCGTTCACGTTACTAGCCACGTACAGTGCAATCCTCTGATGCTTCCGAATGCATATCATCTTATCAAAACTCCGTCCCTGGCTGGATGGGGTTTTCATAACCATGTACAAATCAAAAGGGTCGCCCACTCGGCCATTTACATAAATTTAGATTTTAACCGTTTTAGAATAATAAAATTCCCATCCGCCAGTCAAGATATACATATGCAGTTTTTAGAAATATGTCAAGTCTAATCTATCAGATTCAACACTCTGAACAATACTCAACTTTTAGCAATAATAACTTTTCCTTAGAAAATAAAAACACGTAACCATTTTCTTTTAAAGTAAGCGGTCACCTTTAAGTAATTGAGAATACGACTATTATAAAATAATTTATATTTTCAGACAATTATTTTCCCTTTCAATAACAAAACTTGTATTTAAAAAATAATTTTTTTTTAAACATTTGTACTTTAAACCTAAGAGGTAGATATTTCCTCCAATCAATTTATTTCCCTTATGTGTACGTGAAAATGTGTGAATTACAATATCCTTATATTATACAGAGCACTGCTTCTGTGTATTTCTAAATAACATGTTAACACATAGTGGAGAACATCTCCAATTTAAAAACACGCAAGTTATATCGTCCCAAAAGTAGTAAATATTTTATGGCAGGCTTAGAAATTATTATATATCGCCAGCAACATTTGAAAAATAATTAGACGGGGTTTGTAGACTCACTTGAATGCAGATCTGGTACTATGATCCTACAAATAGGGTACCCACCAAAACACTTAATTACGAATCCCAACATTTCTATTTGCCATCGAAAATAATTATAAATATATCCTTACGAACCTAGGATACATCTACACATATACTAACCCCAAAGCGCAAAACTTCTTAAACCATATATACTAAAAATAGTATAAACCAAATAGGGATACTAAAACCATTTACAAAAACCATGTATACTAAAACCATATACATTATAACCATTTACAAAAACCATATATACTAAAACCATATACAAAAATAATATATACTAAAACCATATACAAAAACCATATATACTAAAACCATTTACAAAAACCATATATACTAAAAACCATATATACTAAAACCATTTACAAAAACCATATATACTAAAACCATATACAAAAACCACGTATAATAAAACCATTTACAAAAACCAAATATACTAAAACCATACACAAAAATCATATATACTAAAACAATTTACAAAAACCATATATACTAAAACCATATACAAAAACCATATATACTAAAACCATATACAACAATCATATGTACTAAAAGCATTTACAAAAACCATATATACTAAAAATGCATACTATACTAAAACAATTAATCATTAGTTAGGAATTAAGCTCACAATTATACCACCTGCAAAAATCCCCTTAAATCATTTAGATATAGAGAATCATACCACGGAAAAATAAATAAATAATAGAATTAAGTAAAATGAACCGAAGAGACTAAAATTAACTAAATCTTAAACTAATTTAAAACCTAAATATCTCATCTTAAGAACTCATAATCAAACCCTATCTTTAGTCAATTAAACAGAAAATAAATCTAAGAAATAAAAAAAACAAGAATTTAACTATTATATTATTTATATATATGGGTGTTTTTGTGTGTGGGTGTGTGCATGTGTCGGGTAGAGAGGCAACAAAGCAACACAAAATCAATATATATACATACTTACCAACTACTCTCATCATGCAATATGATGCAAGAGCAAAGAGGAGCAAAGAAAACAAAATAAAAAAATAATAAAAGAAAACATCAATACCTTATGCAACAATATGGTGAACTGAGAAAAAGAGAGGAAAATTTTCAGTTTACCTCCTCCTTCATGTTTATATATATGCTTGGGTGTAAGGGAGTTGGTAAGCATGCAAGCTTACAAGTGTCAAGGTGTCCTTGACAAGTGGCCACTACACATTTTTTTTACCATAATAAACATAATAATAATAATAATAATAATAATAATAATAATAATAATAATAATAATAATAAAGAAAATAACATTAACTTAGTCCTAAAAAAAATGTCTAACATAACTAATACTGTCCCATAAAAAAAATTTATTATATATGGATCCTAATGGTATTTTCTTCAAGACATCTTTTCTAAATCCTAATACCATTCCATTAAATTCATCATTTTAAATCTTATATGAGACTACCAAGTATTTAAATCGCTAAAATGTGCCTATTATATACTCGTAAATTTCACTATGTTAGACTTCGACCTCTACATTCATGTCGACCGCACTCTTAAGGTTCGCCGAGGTGCTTACGGGGTAGGGGTTACATATAGAAAGAAAAACCGATCTTTCCAATCCTTTATCTGGGAAGGTTTCAAGAAAACAACAGGCTTCTTCGATGTACAAGTATACCACCCACTTGTTCCATAACAAACATCGTAATATCTTCGAAACAAATCACAGCTTGTGGGGACACCGAGTGCCCGACAGATAATTATAAAACCCACAAGATATCTTGCAAATAGAGGATAAACTTGGCCAAGAATGAGATTCCAGAACCTCAAAACTTTGACAACTAATGGGTGAGGAGGAAAACATATCCTAGATTTTAGGTGCTCCTCATACACAAAGTAGCACCCGGGAGAAGGAGAGCACGCCCTCGCATCTAGGCCTGGACGTAAAAGAACATACTCATCCGGAATCGAAGACTTGTCCTGCAAACCCGCTAAAGCTATATTCATCATTGTGTTTTGACACGTAGTGGCTTGACCTTCAAACCCCTCAGGTTCAGCCCGTTTACCAAGTACAACCGCTATTGTTTTGGAAGGAACATAGTCATTAGAAACCCACGGTTTGCCAAGCGGAAGGAAAACGACTTCAACAAGATAAAGCTTATACTTCATACTAGTAGAGCAAACAGAGAGTGAATATTGCCTGAAGGAGTAGCTGGGAAGGAGGTTCCCTCGGAAGGGTTACAGTTGGTATTCCAACTGTTGGAAGAAGCCATCTTTTAGACACGGGAAATGGACACTAGGAAAACCAAAAAATTGAATACAAGAGTTAAATATGACGAAGATAGTGATACAAAAATAGAAAAGATGGAAGTAGTAAAAACATACCACTTACCGTTACAAATTAAAAGGTATAGGAAGCAGAGTTATGGGCCAGGAAGTGTCTCTTAAAAGACAAAATGCTACGCAAGAAGTAAGAGGCACATCACCTCAGCAACATGCCAACGTCATCAGCTCCATCAAGGCCCAGCCCAACCACAAGGAAAGACAAATAGCTGTTGGGCTAAAACTAAGTCGGGTCAAAGTACAGTATGAGAGACCAAAAGCCAGCCAAACCCTATAAAAAGGTCTCCTCTCCACTTATTAATGTTTTATTTCAATTCTAGCTAATAAATTCTCTTTATACTCTCCACCAACATCCTTTGAGATCATCGCGGACTTAGGCATCGGAGAACCTTTTGCATAGTAAGTCCCCTTTGGTCTCTAACGGCCTTTCTATCTTGCAAGGGTTTAGAGTGCTTGGTAACTGGAAATTTATCAATCATTTTATTACCATTTACTATAATTAAATTCCATAACTATTTGAGGTACTGTATTTTAATATAGTTTAGTTTATAAGGCATTCCTTTTCAACTTTTTTATCTCCTGAACTTAATGAAAAATGCTTCTTTATTTATTTATTTTTATTTAATTACTTTATGCTCTCTCTTACATTTACATGTACAACTTAGAAATAATTGAAATTATAAGAGAGGGAAAGGAAAAAAAACTGAAAGTGAATTATTTTATAATGCAGTTTACTGGAAAAGAAATGAAGCTTCTAGACTATTGCTATCACATTCTAGATGGATGTCGAACGCTTTTAAAGTACTCTCAGCCTTTGAAATATTAATTGATCAACCACCACCTAAGTTATATTCCCCTCACAAGAGGTGTGCATTAATGTTTGATTTTCCTTTTGATAAATACATATACTATTCTTCCTCAATCTAATCAAAATAATTTTATTTTCTTTCAATTTTCATTTAAATTTCAAAGAGAAAAAAATGTTTAAAATTTTTGGGTCCATCCATACTCGTAGGGGCCAATTTCATGCTCAAGTAAAGTCTATAGAATCTTATCAGGTTGAGCCGAACTTTATCCTTCGTACATATATTTCAGGCCAATATCGGCCTGACTCACATATCTCTATTTACAACTCTACTTTTTTTTTTTTTTTTCTAAAGAAAGGAGTTTATTGAATAAAAAATCTTGTAAAGTTTCTAGTATGTTGCAATGCAACAATAGCACCTGTGACAACCTCAATGTTGCAGAATGTAAGATGACAATGTTCCTCTAAGTCGCTCTTTCTGATGTCAAATCTAGAAGAACTATTACATGTGCATTTCACTTTTCTAACAATATTCTGCCCTTCTGTATCATTTCTCAAAAGGTCCAACTAATAGTGGGGTGGTTCCAGCAATACCTTTCTTTCTTTACCAATATATCTTGCCTGCTTAACTAATCCGTCTGTAATCTGATTGGCTTCCCAATATACATACATTAAGGACCAGTGCGGAATTTAAGCTAGTAATGATCTGCCATCATTTAGAATATATGGGTATCTATGAACATTAAGGAATTTTGTTGCAATAACAATACTTCTACCTTTGAATCAATTTGCAGCTTAACATGTGTTAGTCCTAGTTGTACCCTCTAACATTTGCCAGTTTCTCATGTTTGTATGAAGAGGGATTTACAACTCCACTTCTAACTTAACCCTTTTTTGAAATTTTTTCTTTTTGCTAAATTTTTCTGTAGTCATTGACGTGATTTTGGCTTAACTTAGGCCTCGTTTGATAAAAAAATTTACCTCTTAAAATTAATTTATTAAGAGTTTGTTGAATTAAGTGTATTTAATAACAAATATTATTAAGTGTATTTGGTAACAATTTTACAAATCACTTAATTATTTTTTCACCTGGTGCCGAAGATTTCTCGTCTAATCTATGGGGAGATCTATGGAGCACAAGCCTGAAAATGTGGCATGAAATCGCTTTCATAGCGACTCGAGCTCAAGACCTCTTAATTGATAAGTCAGATAGAGGTATCTAAGGGAATGTGCTTTCCTGTCCGGCTGCCCTCTTGTTGTCAAATCACTTAATTATTTAAAATTTACTTAATTGTAGTTATAAATTTTAAGTGTTAATTTTTTGCTTAACTCTGAAGTCTGAATATATATTATTTCTCAAGTTATTACACATTTTTGCATATGATTATCACTTATAATTAATTAATTCAACATTTAGATTCATACTTCAGCTTCAGATTTAGTGTTCATACTTAAAATTCAGACTTCAAAATTTAAACAATTCACACTTCATATTATAGTTTCAGTTTCATCAAACGGACCCTAAGACTAGTTTTTATTTTGAAAAGGGTGTCTATTTTTTTCTTAGGATTCATAAAGATAAATTATTTGTGAGAAGATAAGGTCCCAAAGTGAAAAAAGGAAATGATGGAAAACCTAAGAGTTGGTGAATTAGGTTCCATGATAAACTTGTAAAAAAATTTTACGAACATCTTGTGTTTTTTGAAAACTTTATCTCCTCATTCCAATATAAACATAAATAAAAATAACTTCAAACAAAACAATAAAAACTAACAAGATAAAATAAAAATTAAAGAAATAAACAAGAGTAAGAGAAAGATCAACATAAAGCAACAGAAGGTTTGACCTACCAAGGTCTACATTTACTACATTGAGCCTCACCCAAGGATTTCACTACCTAGCACTAACCTCCGTTTTCAAATCAATGATGGTAGACAAACCGATCATACATGAGTTGATCACGCGAATAAATTTTACACCTCAACCACTTTTCCTCAAACACAAGGTTTACCCCCACAATTCCGGTTTTATGTTTCTTACAACTTTGTATGCATATATAGCAAGATATAGGAGAAGGGAAGAGATTATCACGCAGTATGTGTTCAAAAAATAATGCAATATAACAGCACAATCTCTTGACCCCTTTCTCACAAGATAAACACTAATATAAAGCTCAAAATTGAAATGTAAATGAATTTTGAAAGCTTAGCAAATGTTTATGCAAGGTTTCAGAATATTTATCTTTCAAAATGGATGGACTGATATTTATAGAGAGGCTGAAAACGTTCATAAAAAAGGCTCGTTTGACTCAGCCCACAACAGGTTCAAATGTTTGAACCTAATGGTATCCCCTGAACCTTCATACTCAACCCAAAAAAACAAATCTCTGTACGTCTGAAGTTAAGATTTATCGTCCAGAGCAACATCTGCAAGCCTCCTATTTCGAAACACAGTAACTTCTAACGTCCAAACTTAGACTTCAAAAATATTTTAAAGTTTAAAATCAACTAACTTTAGGCGGCTAGATTCTCAACTTTAGACTTTTCAACTGGAAAATTCAAACATCCAAACCTTTAAGATCATCCGGACTTGAAATCTATGAATCAAACTTTCAACACCAAAAATGAATCATCCAATCCAAACATATTGAAATCATTTTTACTGAAAACCATTATCAAAACCTTTTGATAAACATTCAAACTCAATCATCAAAGTAAAGGTTTTGGAAAACAATCTGCATAGAATTCATATATCATTTCATAGAATTCCTTGCTTTTAAACTCTTCTTTGATGTGAATTTGCATAGAATTCATATATCATTTCAGGATAATAGAGTTCATTTACTGTAAGCAAGGGTCCCCAACCAATATCTTCAAAAAGATTAGGGATAATTTCCATACCTTCTATGTCAGATAGATCAACTTTGTGACCTGGAGCAATCTTTCTCCTCTTTCTTGTCCATTCTTCAAAATTACCAGCTTCTTTGACAGAGATGAACCTTTCTGGTACCCTCACTTCAGTTTCTACTCATTTACCTTTTCCTTTTCTCGTCCTTCAACCTCTCCTACTTCCTGCTTCTTCTTAGTTTTCTTCCCTTCCAACATGTGCATTCTCCACTTTCACCATTTTTGAAGTAGGAGAGCGATAGGTTTTGATAGAGGGTTTTGAGAGAGAGAGAGAGAGAGAGAGAGAGAGAGAGAGAGAGAGAGAGAGAGAGTCGACGGTTGAGCGCATTTCAAAGGGAAAGAATCAATCGATTTTTGAGAGAGATTGAGAGAAATGGTCGGTGAGGTTTTTAGAGAGGTTTTTAGAGAGAGAGAAAAAAAGGTTTTGTAGAGAGAAAGAGAGAGAGTAAAACTAATGAAAGAGTTCACTAATTTTCTAATATAAAAATACAAACCCGGCGAAAAATACAAAAACCGGTCGATAGGTTTTTTAAAATTGTCGTCCAATTTTGTTTTGACAAAAGAAATCCCGATTTTTTTGGATGCGTCCAATTTAGTAGTCCGAAACTCTCGGCTTTTTTGTGAAGAAAAAATTCTTGAAACTTTTTAAGGAAAAACTGATGTTCGATTTTTCTAATGCCCTCCCGATTTTATGGTCCGAAAATCTCAGCTTAAAAAATGAAGAACAATCTGAAACTCAAAAAACATATTAGTTGATGTGGAATGATCTTCAAGAGTATAAAATTTCGTCCAAGAATGAGGGAGAGAACAAACAAAACAAGTGTAACAAGTAGAAGAGAGAAAGTGCCTTTGAAAGGACTTGAAAATGTTAAACTTCTAGCAACCTTGGATATATTAAATCCAAGACCTCAAGGAGGTTTAAATAAAATATTTTCTTCAAAGTTCAAGCAACCTAAGGTATTTTGAACCTTAGACCTCAATGAAACAAGAAGAAGACCTCAAGACTAGTTTTCTACAAGAGTGTAGTAACTAGTATGAAGGAATTTTTTTATGATCAATCTTGAAGCTCTTGGAACTTTCAACAAGTCATCAAAGTGATTTTTCTTTCAAGGAATTTCACGCTTGAAGAAGATAGAAAAGCTAAGCTAAGAACTAAGAATACTAAGAGAAGAACCTTTGTCTTGAAAAATTTCTTGATTAGCTTCTTCGAAATGGAAGACTACATATTTATAGAGACTTGAGGGAGAAAATAGGAATTTTTCCTTCTCATATTTTCAGCCCAAGGGATAGATATAACCTATACATACACTTGATAAGACAATAGAGGTGTTTTAATTGCATTTGGACTATTCTAGAGTACTAGTCAATACATTGCCAAAAATAGGGGGCAATTTTTCAGCTTGGGCAAAAGGTCTTCCAACCATCTACCAAGGTGAATTTTCAATTTCTAACTTATTCAAAAATTTAGGATATTGCCCCATAAAATCTTGGACATCAAAATTTAAGCTCCATAAAGTCTTGGATATCAAAATTTAAGCCTTGAAACTTCTCTTGCTCAATTTGATCCTTGTGACTCTTTAGTTGTTTTGCCTTGGCTCTTGTCACAACTCCTTGATGTTCTTGTATGTCTAACCGGTTTTTTCACATCATTAGTCCTGGAATTTACCAATGCCAAGTAATTTCCTTAAATAACAAAAACGATCTTCAGAAAGAGCTTTTGTAAAAATGTCAGCAATTTGATCTTCTGTGCAAATGTAGTCTAAAAATATATCTCCTTTTGTAACATGATCTGTTATAAATGATGTTTAATTCAATATGTTTAGTTTTTGAATGTTGCGCAAGGTTTACAAAAGGATTTATTGCACTAGTATTATCACATAAAATAGGTATGCTTTTAAAATCAAAACCAAAGTCAAATAAAGTATGCTTCATCTAAAGTACCTGAGCACAGCAACAACCAGCTACTATATATTTCGCTTCGGCGGTCGATAAGGACACACATGATTGCTTCTTGCTCTGCTATGACACTAAGAATCCCCCCAAGAATTGACAATTTCCGCTAGTACTCTTTCTTTCTATCTTACTTCCAATATAATTCGCTTCAGTGTAAGCGATAAGATCAAAACAAGATTTGTTAGAGTACCATAATCCATAATCATAGGAGGATATTAAATATCTTAAAATACGCTTAACGGTTATTAAATGAGATTCGTTATGGCAAGTTTGGAATCTAGCACATAAACAAATAGCAAACATAATATTCGGCCTACTAGTCGTCAAATAAAACAAGCTCCCGATCATACACTTTACACCGTTTTTCATCTACTTTTTTACCTTTTTCATCCTTTTTGAGTTTCAATGATAATCTCATTGGAGTTCCTATTTCTTTTGCATCGCTCATCCCAAACTTTTTGAGAACTTCCTTTGTGTACTTCTCTTGATTGATGAAGATGCCTTCTTTGGTTTGTTTAATTTGCAGTCCAAAAAAATAGGTCAGTTCTCCCATCATGCTCATTTCAAATTCCTTTTTCATTAGTGAGGAAAATTATTCACACAAACAAACATTAGTAGCTCCAAAAATAATATCATCTACATAAATTTGGATAAGTAAAAGATCATTGTTACAAGAAGTTTTAGTAAAAAGGGTTGTGTCCACCACACCTCTTGAAAAATCGTTTGAAAGGAGAAAGCTACCTAATTTTTCATACCAAGCTCTTGGAGCTTGCTTTAAACCATAAAGTGCTTTTGAAAGTTTATAAACATAGTTTGGAAATTTTTCATGTACAAAACCAGGAGGTTGTTCAACATAAACTTCTTCCTCAATATCACCATTTTAAAAATGCACTTTTAACATCCATTTGAAAAAGTTTGAATCCTTTAAAACAAGAAAAAGCTAAAACCATTCTTATAGATTCAAGTCTAGCAACCGAAGCAAAGGTTTCATTAAAGTCTATGCCCTCTTCTGATTAAATCCTTGGGCAACAAGTCTAGCTTTGTTTCTTATAACTTCTCCGTATCCATTTAGTTTGTTTCTAAAAGCCCATTTTGTACCAATAGTGGGGTGATCCCCAGGTCTTCAGACCGAGTCCAAACTTTGTTTCTTTTAAATTGATTAAGTTCCTCTTGCATTGCAATAATCCAAAACTCATCACATAAAGCATTTTCTGTAAATTTAGGTTCAATTTGAGATAATGAAGCAAAGTTGTAAATAAAATACCTCCTTGTTCTTACCCCTTGTGATACATCCCCAATGATTTCATCCTTGGAATGTCCCTTTGGATATATCACATCTTGAGGAAGATTTTAAACTTCTTGATCATTCTCTTGTTTCTCCTCAATCTCTTCTTCCTCCTTTGCATGTTCCTCCATAGCTTGAGTATGCAATGGTTGGTTGCTCAAGGAATTATCTATGTCATCATCATCTTTCTTTTCAAAAATGTTAGATTCATCGAAGTTCACATGAATTGACTCTTCAACAGATAAAGTTCTTTTTGTTGTAAATCCTATAAGCTTTCTTGTTTGAAGAGTAACCAAGAAAAATTCCCTCATCGAATTTTCTAGCAAACTTTCCAAGATTGTCCTTGGTGTTTAAGATAAAACATTTTCATCCAAAAACTTTGAAATAGCTAATTGAGGAAGTTTTGTTAAAAATAAGTTCAAAAGGAGTTTTCTTCAAAAAAGGTCTCAAGCGAACACGATTCATTACGTAGCAAGCGGTGCTAACGGCCACAGCCAAAAAATATTTTGGTAGGGAGTTTTCACAAAACATTGATCTTGCCCTTTCTTGTAAAGTGTGGTTTTTCCTTTCCACAATACCATTTTGTTGTGGGGTGTATAATACCAAATCATCATATAGTTTTGTAAAATCTTCATTGATGAATTCTGTTCCATTATCACTTCTCATAAAGATCAATTTACAATCAAGGAAGGTTTGAACTCTTTTAAAAAGTGTGACAAATTCTTGAAATGCCTCATCCTTTTGGCTTAAAAACAATGTCCAAGTGATTCTTGAAAAATTATCCACCATAACAAAAGCATACCTCTTACCAACAAGACTAGTGGTCCTCATTGGCCCAAATAAATATATGTGAATGAGTACTAAAGGTTTTGAAGTAGAAATCATCTTCTTTGGTTTAAAAGAGGTCTTAACTTGTTTTCCAAATTTGCAAGCAGCACAAAGTTTAGTTTTCACAAAATGTAATTTTGGTAAGCCTCTAACAAGCTCTTTTAAAGAAAGATGGTTTAGTAAATCCATGCTAATATGACCAAGCCTTTTATGCCACAAAAATGCATCATTATCATGAACCGAGAGACACTTTAAGTTTTGAGAAATAAGTTCTTCAAGATGGAAAACATAGACATTTCCAACTCTTTTTGTGATAGAGTCGATTTTTAAGACAAACAAACACCTTAAGTTTTAATTATTAGCATTTGAAAATATTTTATTTATTTATTAGTCATAATTATTATATTTAATTTATTTTATTTATCTTTGTGCAGATTTCTAAAAAAGAATGGAAAATAAAGATTCCATATTAAATTTGGTAAAGGAAAGCTGCAGTATTTGAATCCTTTAAGGATTAGGATTAAACCTTTAGCAGAATCCTTTAAGGATTAGAACTTTAGTATTTGAATCCTTTAAGGATTAGGATTTTGCTTCTCTTTTGTCTATATATAGAAATACAGCAGCAGCAGAAAAAAAGACAGCAGGAGCAGAAAAATTTCTGCAGCAGAAATTCCAAGAGATTCCAGAAGAAGCAGAAATTCCAGCAATAGCAGAAAAATTCCAGCAATAGCAGAATTTTCCAGCAAGCTTCTAATTAAAAGAAAGCCATGATCTACTCCAAGAAATTGGTTCCTTTTTTCCCTTTAGCCATGAACTAAATTTATTTTTAGAATCTTGATGAAACCCTAGCCATGTGACTTTGATTTATTTTATTTTTGGGAGATTTATTCTATTATTTATGTGATTGCATATCTTGGGATGTTATTGGTTTCGTGCAATTAATTCTTTGTGATTGTTCTTGTAGAATAATTATTTGGGTTAATTGATATTTTTATCCATGCTTAGTTCTTGTAGTCTTGAGTATGAGAGATACGTAATTTTTGCAAGTATATTGTGGGTTTTAGAATTGAATAGTTCATGCTAATTTTAGATGATTTATGTCATAGGAATGAATAAGTCATGCTAATGGTTGGATGGATTATGTCATGCATTTAAACACAATATATTTCTTTAGTGAATCTAAGCTTGTAGTCTAGATCACCACATAAATGTTTAATCTTTTCTCCTAAATAGAATTAGATTATTATTATATAGGTTAGTGGTGGATTCAAGGTTCTAAATCATCTTCTTTGGTTAAGCTCCTGTTGTCTTTAATTTAATTATTTTATTCGTTAGTTTTAATTATTTTAGTAATAATTCTTAGATAACAAAATTTGATTCTTCTTTTTACAAAATTAATTTAAGAAGATAATAATTTTAGTAGTTAAGCCTTTCTCTGTGGTTCGATACCCTTATACTTCCGTATTACATTGATCTTGTGCACTTGCGAGTATTGGGTTTAAAACTTAGTTAGAAAATCCCGATCAAGTTTTTGGCACCGTTGCCGGGGAAAGGTTGAATTAATTGCTTTTGTTATTGCCTTCTAAATTTGTTAGTATTTTTTTTATTCTACTTTTATTCTTGAAAAAAATATATAATATTTTTTTTGTCTTCAACGTTTTTTTATTATTATTTTTTATTTCATTATTTGATAGTTTATTCATCATTATTATTTGTGGTAATTTTTTTTTATTTTTTGAATTTGTTTATTAATGCATGGTCGTCGTTCGCTCTCTGTTGATTTGAAAGAATTTGATCCTGAGATAGAGCGTACATTTAAGGCACTTAGAGCACAAGGAAAAATTTCTAACACTTGTCAGGTTAAAATGGCTGAAAATCCACGAGCATTAAGGGAATATTTTACTCCTAACACTTATAATTCACCAATATGTAATAGACTACCTGAAATTGAGGCTAATCACTTTGAAATCAAAGCTTCTACTATTCAAATGTTACCATCTTTTTATGTGCTTGATTATGAAAATCCTTATAAGCATATTGATGAGTTTTTAGAAATTTCTCTACTTTTAAACTGCCTAATGTAAGTGATGATGCTATTAGATTACGCCTTTTTCCTTTTTCTTTGAAGGATAAGGCTAAACATTGGTTGCACACACGTGAGAGAATAGGTACTTGGGCTGAGATGTCTAGGGAATTTCTAAAAAAATATTTTCCTATGGGTAAACTTACAAGGTTAAGGAGAGAAATCACTACTTTTTCCCAACAAAATAATGAACAATTTCATGAGAGTTGGGAGAGATTTAAAGAACTTCTTCGTAGTTGCCCTCACCATGAAGTCCCTAAATGGCAGCAAATACAAAGCTTTTATTCAGGATTAGATGAGAGAAATCGCCAAATGGTTGATTCCTCTTGTGGTGGTACCTTTCTTCATAAAACTGCAGATGAGGCATGGGATTTATTTGAAAATTTGAGTGATAATTCACAACAACAAGCCACCTCCTCACGTGTAGGCACATCTAGGCAAATAGGAAATAGAGGAATGTATGAAGTTTCTCAAAATGTTGATCTTTCTTTGAAAGTTGATGCCTTATCCAAAAAGTTTGATCAATTGTTAGCTTTAAATACATTGCCTACTAATTCTCCTAATGTTCAAGGTGTTTGAGCAATTTGCTCTAGTCCCTCTCATGTTATTTATGACTGTCCTAGTGCTTCACTATTTCCAAAATTTGTGCAGGAACAAGTCAATGTAGCTCAAGGATTTCACAGGCAAAATGACCCATATTCAAACACGTACAATTCAGGCTGGAGAAATCATCCTAATTTCTCCTGGAAGCAACAAGGAGGGGAAGGTCAATTAGGCCAACAACAATATCAGTAGAATAAACAACCTGGTATGACTGCTCCTCCTGGTTTTCAATCTCAAAGGTATGTACCTCCTCATCCTCCTCAAAGTGGAAATTCTATTTTTGAAGAAAAAGTATTATCTGCTTTGAAAGGTTTAGAATCTATGACACAAATTCTAGATTCACACACCCAATCTATTGCTAAGTTAGAAACTCAAATAGGGCAACTAGCTAATGCAATAAGTAGAAGAGATGAGGGTAAGCTTCCTAGTCATCCAATAGAGAATCCTAGAGCTAATTACCATGAGCAAGCTAAAGCTGTAATTACTATTAGAAATGAGAAGTTGGTAGATAATAAAGTAGGGGAACCAATTAAAGATAGTGAGTCAAATAATAATGAAACCAAGGGAATTTCTATGACTAAAATTGAAAGGAAGATAGAGAAGGAACTAGCTTCTTCCTCTAATTTTAAGACTTTAGAATCATCTCCTACGGCCTCATATAAACCAAAGGTTCCTTATCCAGAAGCTTTATTGCCGCCCCCACATCTTAGAAAGGATAATAAAAAGGAAGATATTTTAGAAACTCTCAAACAAGTTAAAATTAATCTTCCACTTTTAGAGGTTATTAAGCAAGTCCCATCCTATGCAAAATTTCTTAAAGACATGTGTACTTTTAAAAGAAAATCTAAAAGCAGTGTTTCTAAGAAAATCTTCCTAACTGAACAGGTGAGCTCTGTTTTGCAATATAACACTCCACCTAAATATAAAGATCCTGGTGTCCCTACTATCTCATGTCTAATTGGTAATCATAAAATAGATAGGGCACTCTTAGATTTAGGTTCTAGTGTTAATTTGATTACATACTCTGTTTATGAAGAGTTAGGATTAGGAGAATTGCAACCAGCTGATATGACCTTACAATTAGCTGATAGGTCTATCAAGGTACCTAGGGGAAGGATAGATAATGTTCTAGTTCAAATTGATAAAGATGTCTTCCCTGTAGACTTTGTAGTCCTAGATATGGAACCTGGTAGATCTTCTCAAAATCATATCCCCATTATTCTAGGTCGTCCCTTCTTGGCTACTGCTGACACCACTATTAATTGTAGAACTGGGGTTATGGATGTCTCTGTAATAAATATGAGGGTTAGATTAAATATTTTTAAAACTTCTTCACAACCTTCTATAGAAGATAATTATGATTGCTATTTGGTAGATGTAAATGATGAATTAATTGAAGAAACTCTACCTTTAATGTGTTCAAAAGATTCTACTTTTATTGAGAAAGAAAACCTTATCTGCACTGAAAATGTTAATTCTAATCTTGCCTGCATTGCTCCACCTGAAAACTCTTCTTTGATTGTGAATCATGAGCTTAATATGAGAGAAATAGATCCTGGCTGAATACAAAAGAATTAGGGAGTCTGGCTGAAGACTTTAAAATTAACGCTTTTGGGAGGCAACCGAAATTTTATTTTATTTATTTTAGTTTTATATTTTTATTTTATTTTAATTTTTTTTTTATCCCACTTGATTGGTAGAAAGGTATGAAATGTTTGTTTTGTAGGGTAATAAAACAACTTATCATTATTATGGAGATTACAGAGATTGTTTACTACTCTTGTAGACATGCATTACTACTGCCTCTTCTACCAGGTTGTATTGTTCTTTTCTTTGTCTCTTCTCTACTCTTGGTACTCTTATCACATTGTGGACAATGTTGGGTCTAGGTGTGGGGGAGAAGATGTTTTTATTCTAATATCTACTATTTTTTTTAGTATTTTTTTCTCGTATTTCTTGTTCAATTATTTTTTTTAATTTTTTAAATTTTATTTATTTTTCTACATTATTTTAAAAAAAATCAAAAATATGATTTCACATAAAGAATAATTCTTTTTGAGTTCCTTTAAAAATGTCTTAAATAAGTTAAGAAAAGTACTTATTTTCTTGTTTTTAAGTAGGGTGACGGACTTATGTTCTATATTTGTTATAACTTTTGCATGACTTAAACTTGAGCACATGGGTCATTGTTAGTATTTAATAAATCCTTTACATTATTTTTGAGTTACATAAAGTTGATGAATCTCTTCCCTACATTCTAGAACTTACTTGAGTACCTCTTGAGGCGAAATAGAAAGGTTTTCTCGATTTAACTCAGAGACGATGGTCATAGGCCTTCTTTGAATCGTTTGTGCCTTTCATGCTTACCAAATTTCATAAATTTTTACCTTCGTACCCTTTTGAGGCTAAATGTTATATCTTTCTTTAAACCACTTAAATATTAACCCTTAATCTTGTAGAGAGTTTAATGCAAACTTCTAACTAGTGCTTCAATGATGGGTTGTTGTTTGTGTATTTTGGAAAAAGAAGTTATCTTGACAAAAGGGAGAAAAAATATATAAATATATATATGACTTGTGGTGTTGAAAAAAAAAATGTATTGAGCTGAAAAAAAAAAAAAAGGAAAAAGACAAAGAAATAAAAGTCGATACATGATTGTTACAAGTCATAAGGTGCAAAGAAAAAATTCAAGAGGCCCGAATTTATAAATGTAAGAAAAAGAATAGCCTTAAATGATAAAATTTTGAGCAAAAGAAGATGGTAGTTGGTGAATGTATTACTGAAAAAAGAAAAAAAAAAGGAGCAAAAACAAAGTTAGAAAGTTTGTCGAAATTTTAAAGTATCCATCTTCTTTGTAAGCTCTCTTTTCTTTGATTTTGAATTCCTTACCTTCGCTTGATAGCCAATGCCCTAACCTTACATTACAAGCTTTAAAGTCCTACCTGATCTGAGTTGAGTTGAGAATCCTTGATTAGTGGAGAGAAGGTACGAAGAGTGAGCCTATGGAATGAACTCTTGCTGAGATTTGTTCTCTATATGTAATTTGAAAATTTTATTTAGTATTTATTTTATACTCTCTTATGACTACGATTACACCTTACACAAGTTTTGCATTAGTTATGGGAGATAATTGAATATTTGTTTGTTTACTTGAGTTTAAAAATAATAAGAAGAGTGCTTGTCTTGATAAGTTCGAGATCTTGATAAATGGTACTTAATTGGGATTATTATATATCTTTTAAAACGTTATTGTTTATTTGACTTTGTGGGTATGTCGTCTGCAAACCCTCACGAGACCATACTCGTCCACTAAGGATAACTTAGGGGTTTAAAGGGCCTGTTGCACATGCTAAGTGCAATCGTGAGTCCTACGAAAGTGGCTAGTTAGTTTTTCTTTTTATTCTTTATTTTTCCTTGAGGACTAGCAAAACTTAGGTGTAGGGGAGTTGATAGAGTCGATTTTTAATACAAATAAACACCTTAAGTTTTAATTATTAGCCTTTGAAAATATTTTATTTATTTATTAATCATAATTATTATATTTAATTTATTTTATTTATCTTTGCGCAGATTTCTAAAAAAGAATGGAAAATAAAGATTCCATATTAAATTTGGTAAAGGGAAGCTGCAGTATTTAAATCCTTTAAGGATTAGGATTAAACCTTTAGCAGAATCCTTTAAGGATTAGAACTTTAGTATTTGAATCCTTTAAGGATTAGGATTTTGCTTCTCTTTTGTCTATATATAGAAATACAGCAGCAGCAGAAAAAAAGACAGCAGGAGCAGAAAAATTTCTGCAGCAAAAATTCCAAGAGATTCCAGAAGAAGCAGAAATTCCAGCAATAGCAGAATTTTCCAGCAATAGCAGAAAAATTCCAGCAATAGCAAAATTTTCCAGCAAGCTTCTAATTAAAAGAAAGCCATGATCTACTCCAAGAAATTGGTTCCTTCTTTCCCTTTAGCCATGAACTAAATTTATTTTTAGAATCTTGATGAAACCCTAGCCATGTGACTTTGGTTTATTTTATTTTTGGGAGATTTATTCTATTATTTATGTGATTGCATATCTTGGGATGTTATTGGTTTCTTGCAATTAATTATTTGTGATTGTTCTTGTAGAATAATTATTTGGGTTAATTGATATTTTTATCCATGCTTAGTTCTTGTAGTCTTGAGTATGAGAGATACGTAATTTTTGCAAGTATATTGTGGGTTTTAGAATTGAATAGTTCATGCTAATTTTAGATGATTTATGTCATAGGAATGAATAAGTCATGCTAATGGTTGGATGGATTATGTCATGCATTTAAACACAATATATTTCTTTAGTGAATCGAAGCTTGTAGCCTAGATCACCACATAAATGTTTAATCTTTTCTCCTAAATAGAATTAAATTATTGTTATATAGGTTAGTGGTGGATTCAAGGTTCTAAATCATCTTCTTTGGTTAAGCTCCTGTTATCTTTAATTTAATTATTTTATTCGTTAGTTTTAATTATTTTAGTAATAATTTTTAGATAACAAAATTTGATTCTTCTTTTTACAAAATTAATTTAAGAAGATAATAATAACAAAATTATTTTAGTAATTATTTTAGTAATAATTCTTAGATCAACTTGATCGGGATTTTCTAACTAAGTTTTAAACCCAATACTCGCAAGTGCACAAGATCAATGTAATACGGAAGTATAAGGGTATTGAACCACAGAGAAAGGCTTAACTACTAAAATTATTATCTTCTTAAATTAATTTTGTAAAAAGAAGAATCAAATTTTGTTATCTAAGAATTATTACTAAAATAATTAAAACTAACGAATAAAATAATTAAATTAAAGATAACAGGAGCTTAACCAAAGAAGATGATTTAGAACCTTGAATCCACCACTAACCTATATAACAATAATTTAATTCTATTTAGGAGAAAAGATTAAACATTTATGTGGTGATCTAGGCTACAAGCTTCGATTCACTAAAGAAATATATTGTGTTTAAATGCATGACATAATCCATCCAACCATTAGCATGACTTATTCATTCCTATGACATAAATCATCTAAAATTAGCATGAACTATTCAATTCTAAAACCCACAATATACTTGCAAAAATTACGTATCTCTCATACTCAAGACTACAAGAACTAAGCATGGATAAAAATATCAATTAACCCAAATAATTATTCTACAAGAACAATCACAAATAATTAATTGCAAGAAACCAATAACATCCCAAGATATGCAATCACATAAATAATAGAATAAATCTCCCAAAAATAAAATAAACCAAAGTCACATGGCTAGGGTTTCATCAAGATTCTAAAAATAAATTTAGTTCATGGCTAAAGGGAAAGAAGGAACCAATTTCTTGGAGTAGATCATGGCTTTCTTTTAATTAGAAGCTTGCTGGAAAATTTTGCTATTGCTGGAATTTTTCTGCTATTGCTGGAAAATTCTGCTATTGCTGGAATTTCTGCTTCTTCTGGAATCTCTTGGAATTTTTGCTGCAGAAATTTTTCTGCTCCTGCTGTCTTTTTTTCTGCTGCTGCTGTATTTCTATATATAGACAAAAGAGAAGCAAAATCCTAATCCTTAAAGGATTCAAATACTAAAGTTCTAATCCTTAAAGGATTCTGCTAAAGTTTTAATCCTAATCCTTAAAGGATTCAAATACTGCAGCTTCCCTTTACCAAATTTATTATGGAATCTTTATTTTCCATTCTTTTTTAGTAATCTGCACAAAGATAAATAAAATAAATTAAATATAATAATTATGACTAATAAATAAATAAAATATTTTCAAAGGCTAATAATTAAAACTTAAGGTGTTTGTTTGTATTAAAAATCGACTCTATCATTTTGCAACAAAAATTATTTTTTTTCCATGCTTATCAATGATAGAAGACAAATCACTTTTAAAGACAACTTTGCAACAATTATCACATAATTGACTAATACGAAGAAAATTAAACTTTAATCTTTCAATTAAGAGAACTAGATTAATTAAAGAAGAAGAACCATTGTCGATGTTACCTATACCAATGATATTTCCTTTCTTCTTATCTTCAAAGGTGACGAAGCCACTTTTGGTTTCTTTAAGCTCACTCATAAGAGATGCGTTGTCGGTCATGTGTCTTGAGCATCCACTATCCAAATACCATTTAGTTGAGCTTGGTTTGTGTTCCTATAATAGAAGAAATAGAGATGACTTTTGGTACCTATATCCTTTTGGGTCCATGAATATTAGTTGCTTTTTCTTTTACTTTCCAAATGGTTTTTACTCCCATCTCAATCTTTCTTTTTATAAAACATTTTGTAGCCTTATGACCATTCTTTTCATAATATGTACAACAAAGATGTGAGAAGGATGAAGAAACTTTTACAAAACGTGTTTGGTTTGAAAAAGTATTGGAGTGATTATATCCAATACCGTTTTTGTCAAACAGTGATCTTTGAGAGCCAAGAAGTTTTTCAAAATTTTCTTTTCCTTTTATAAATTTTTCAATACATATGGTGAGATCACTCACTTTTTTCTTCAAATCATTGAAATCAATCATGCATTTCTCAAGAGAAAGAACTTTTTCACAAAGATTTTTGTTCTCTATAACAAGTTTTTAAAATTCTATGTCTGAGACATCCTTTTCATTTTTCAAAACTTCTAAAGATTCAAGAAGAGTTCACAAACAAGTTTTGAATTTTTATTTAATAAATTATCAAACTTGTTTTTCAACTCCTGATTTCTTTCGGAAATCTTTTTGAGATGATCATAAATTTCAATAAGCACGGAATTAGGATCATCATCATCATCATCATCAATAGAATTAGAAAAAGTTAGAAGGTGAAGATTGTACCTCACTTTCTAATGCCATGAAGCACATGTTGGCCTTTTCATCTCCTTCGCTCTCACTTGAATCTTGATCCCAAGTTCCTATTAGGCATTTACCTTTCTTCTTTTCTTTACTGCCTCAAACTTTGCCTCTAATGCTCATTTTTCCTTTTCTATGGCTTTTGGGCCATCTCCTACAAGATAATTGGTGCTATTGCATTCAAAGCACCTAACCTTGAAGAGTGAGGAACTTTGTCCTCCTTTCTTGAATGGAGGTTTCTTCCCTCTTTTGTTGAAGCCTTTCTTGTAGAACTTTTTGAATTTTCGAACCACTAAAGCCATATCTTCATCTTCATCATTTTCATATTCATTGTTGGATGAAATTTACTTTGAGTACCACACACTTCCTTCCTTTGTCTTCTTTTTCCATTTCATTTAATCTCTTTATCTTCATCTCACAGGTAAGAAGGGATCCTATGAGCTCTTCAATGGCAAGAAGTCTTAAATCTTTGGATTCTTCCATGGCAAAAGTTTTTGGTTGCCATACCTTTGGAAGTGCATCTAGAACTTTTCTATTTACCTCTCCCCTTGTGTATTCTTTCCTATATGCCTTTAGCCCATTTGTGATGTTGGTGAATCTTATGAACATATCACCAATGCTTTCATTTTGCTTCATCATGAATAATTCATAGTCTCTCACCAACATGGCCAATTTTGATCCATTTACTTGATTTGTGCCTTCATGTGTGACTTCTAGCAATATCTACATTTCATGAGCCGAGTCACATTCGCGCACCCTATTGTACTCATTTGCATCTAAGGCACAACTTAATATATTCATGGCTTGAAAATTGAGAGTCATCTTTCTTGAGTCAAATTTGTCGAATTCTTCAACTTTCTTGACTCTTCCATCCTTTTGGGACAAAAGGTCCTTTTTCTACAATACTCCAAAGTATTAAGTTAATAGAGCAAATATAGATTTTAATCCTTGACTTCCAAAATGTATAATTAGTGCCATTAAAAAGAGGAAGTCTATTAGTAGAAGAGCCTTCTACATAAGGTAAGTTTGAAATACTAGCCATTTTATAAAAGATCTTTTGCTTCTTAGGATGTTAAGCCTTTTGAAAGAAGACCCGCTCTGATACCAATTGAAAAACCTTAGAGTATGGTGAATAAGGTTCTTGGCTAATTAAAAACTTTTTTGGACAGTTATGAATAGAACCTCTGATTTTGTTTGAAGAAGAATTTATAACTCTTTTTAATAAAATTCCTAACCAAACAAAATCTCTTTTATGAACAAGGATTAAACAATAAACATAAAGATAATCTGCAAACCACAAAAGAGGGAGACAAAGGATTTATAGTGGTTCACTCTCTCAATAGAGATACATCCACTACCTTGAAACTCAACTGAAGTATTTCACAAATTCACTAAACATAAGTTTTTAAACAATATCACAATGAGGATCACTCTTTCAAGGGTTTTGCACACAAACCTCAAAGTTCACAAAACAATACAATATAACAAATTATTAAAGGATCACTAAAAAGGTTTTTCACAAAACCTTTGATCACAAATTAAGATGAGAGAGTAGGAATGGAATAATCTTACCAAAGAAGCTTGATAAAAGAATGATACAACTTTTTACAATACTTCTACAAGCTTCCGTTACTCATTCTTTTGAAATAATGATCAATAAATGCAGCTCCAAGGAGTTTTTATTTTTGTTTTAGTATGATAAAGAAGGTTGAAAATGTGCTCTTTAATGCTCTTCAAAAGTGTTCTTAATTGTTCTTCAACTACTTCATATTTATGGCTGATTAATAGCACTTTTATATGTGAAGGTAAAAACTAGTCATTACTGTCAGCAGCAATAGTCTTTTTTTTTACAGTAAAAATACAAATCGAACAATTAATTTTAAAAAATTGGATGACCGTTTTTCTAGAAGAGTAAAAAAGGAAGACTGATTTTTTTAAGCCTAAGGAAAATTCAAAAGTCCGATTTTAAAATCGGATGAACGATTTTCTTTGTGAAATCAAAAAAATCGAACATCCGATTTTCTAAGAAGTAGAAAATCATATGACCGGTTTTTAGACTTGGAAAAATTTAGACAACCGGTTTTCCTGTGATGCAACTTTAAAACATGTAACACTTTTAAATCATCAAAGCTTTATCAAGAGCATTTAATATTTCAAGGATAATTTCTCAAAAAATATTTCTTCTAAGGAGCTAACTTAATTGATCAAAAATCAAAGGAACAAGTTAGGGAGTTTCACATAAATACCTTATAGAGCTATCCCTAACCGTTCTTCTTGTCTTCACGGTCTTTTTAACCTGATCATTTCATCTTCATAAAATCTTGTGGTCTTGAGTGACCTTTTACTTCTTTGTAGATTACCCTTGAGACTCCTTTTGTGCATCTTTTTTTCTTCTTATAAAACTATTTCTATTATCACAAAACACAAGTTAATCATAATCTAAACATTACAAATATACACTGAGGGCTTACACCTTCCATTCATCATTATGCCTCGTGGAGCAAGTAGTGGAGGAGGTAGAGAGGGCGGATCAGCCCTCTAGGGAGTTTTTCTATCTCCCTACTTATTTTTTTTTTTCTTTGTTGTTTATTTGTCTGTTTTTACATGTTTTTACGTTGTTAGTCGTTGTTTAGTTTTGTTTGCCCCCCACATTTAGGATAATGTGGTTCTAAGTTTAGGGGAGTTTAGTTGCTTTTAGTTTATTTTCTTCATTATGTTTTTAAGTGTTTGTTTTTACAAAAATACCAAATACTTTGAAAATCCCAAAAACTTCAGAAACATGGAAATTTTGAAAAATCTCAAAAAAATGTTTTGTTTCTTTCGTTTAGTAGTCTAGTTTTTGTAAACATTTTATTTTCGGAAAAAAACCAAAAAGAATTTTCCCTTTTCTTTTTTTCACTAAAAAAGAATGAAAAGAGGTGCATTTAACTTGTTGGAACTTGGAATAGGAATAGTTTTTAGTTTAACTTCACATCCTTCTTTTATTGATGCCTTATGAATTAATGGCTTTTATGCACTATGCTTTGTTCTAGGAGTAAGAATATGCTTTAAGAATCTTGTAAAATTGTCTTATATGATTTTTTTTAAAAGCATTATTCTAGAACTTATTTTTCCACACCTTAAAAAGAGTCTATTTTTTATTAACCCCAGAGATAATGGTCATAGGCCTTCTTTGATCCGTTTGAGTCTTTCTTCCTTACCCTTTCAACCTAAATCCTTAGTACCCTTTTTGAAGTTTCATGCCAAGGGATTCGCTCCCTTCTTTTCTTTGTCTTTAAACTCACATTTAAATATAAACCCTCAATCTATGAGTTAATGATCCTATACCTTTGAGTTAGTATGAGTGAGTGTCGTAGATAAGTTTGGGGAAAATATGGGATAAGAAAATTATGAGAGAAAGGGTATTTGGGGGAATTTATGTGAGAACGAAATCAAACGAGAAGAAAATGTCTCAAGGGAATGGGATATTCAAATGAGAAAAAATATATGAGAAATCCTTTGTGAAAGAGCTTGTTTTCTTTAATCGTTTGTGGAAAAAGAGGAAAAAAAAAGGAAGATGAAAAAAAATAGTAAAAAGAGAAAAGTGAATGAAAAGAAAGAAAGAAAAGAAAATGAGAGAAAAAAGAATGAGATCAAAAGTAACTACTATTAGCCTTCTATCTCTTGTACCTTTTATTCCCTTTTTCTCACTTATATACTTCCTTGAGTTTTGAATGATTGATGAAAGATATAAAGTTTTACGGGTTGTGGGTGTTGAATAGAGTGTTTTCTTGAGATTTGAGCGAAAACAACTTAAAGGTTATAGATAACTTTGATTTATTTCCCTTTTCGTTACATTAGCTCGTATTGATAACCACTTATGACCCTAGCCTAACGTTACAAGCTTGAATTCTGACCTAATCCGGGGATAACTTTAGCCAAAACTTGGAGTAGAAGGGTGTTGAAAAAGTCAAGCATATAAAGTACAGCTTAATAAATTGAATCATATAGTTAATTTCTTGAAATTCGTCTTGCATATTTTTTAAACTAAACGTAGATAATGCACACACATACCATTGTTTCGTATGTACTAAATGGAATATTGATGTATTGGTTAGCTTATGAATGGTACCTTGATGAGTTTTAGCAGTTTTTGTAACTCTTGGTTATGTTTGAAGGTGGTAAATCTTTCTTCTTTTATAATTTTAGTTCTTGTAAAGTTTGTTTGTTTCATAAAGTTATAATGTTCGTTTTGTGTGACTTTGTGAGTATGTCGTCTGCAAACCGTCACGAGACCTTAAGCGTCCTCTTTGGTAACTTAGGTGTTAAAAGACCTATTTCACGTGCCAAGTGCAATCGTGAGTCCTACAAAAGTGGCTAGTTAGTTTGTTTTTGTTTTCTACTTTGATTTGTTTTTAGCCTTTTGCTCGAGGACGATCAAAGCTTAGTTGATATGTCTATTTTTATCCTCTTAAGCATTGTCGTTTTTATCAATTTTTTAGCATAATCGTTTATAAAATAGATTTATTTAATCCTATTTCTTTTCTTATTGATTATAGGTTTCTTCGGATGAAGATATATTGAAAACAAGCTAAAACAAAGGACTCTGGAGCTAAAAACAAAGAAAACAAAGAAGGGCAGGCAAAACCGAAGGAAGCTAGGATGTAATCACTATTCAGTTTCGGATAATACTCGGCCATTTCAAGAAAGATTTTTAAGAAGCTTTCCGGGTCCAGAAAGCTAGACTTTCCTGATCCGAAAAGTCGCAGCAGGGGTTGTTTTGCAATGTTTAGAACTTTTTCTTTTTGTACACTATTTTATTTCCCTTTTGTAATTTGATTCTAAATATTTTTAGAAAGGATTTAGAGTAATTTTAAAGTAGGATTTGAAGATTTTTCTTCTATATAAACCCCATTAGATACATTAGTTTCATTAGCTTAGGTCTTAGACTCAATTATTCATATTTTGTAAAGAAGATTAGAAGACCCAATTCGGATACAATTCCAGGAGTTCCTTCAAGCGATTCAGAAGACGAAGCTTGGACAATCACAGGAATCGCGGATCTTCAAATTATTCTCCTTAGCTCCCTAAACTTATTCTACTTTATGAATTTTTCTATTAGTTTATATTTTAGAATTATGTTTAGTGGCTAACTTTTTTGTGTTTGAATGGGGATGAACTCTAGAATTATTGGTTAAGTTTTACATGATCTTCGTGTTTTGATTATTTAATTCTTGTTTGGTTGTTATTCAAATTGTGATTGTTTATTAATTTTCTAGAAAATTGGTAATTTTGCAAGATTAATTGGAATTGACAAAGGCAGGTTAATCTAGGGCATTAATTGAAAAATAGGAATTGGTAATTGAGTAGGAATACTAATTACAGTTCTTAGATCATTAATTAATCACTATAATCTATAATACATTCATAATCGGGTTAGGGTTAGAAGGAATTCTTCCTTTTACGGTTAAGTTGAATCGAAGGGTCTTCGCCTAGGAATAGGGTTTATCCAATGTTTGAGCAAGATCTAACTAACAAGTTTCTATTTACAATGATTTTCTAAATAAATTAACTTAAAGTTCTAGGGAGATTCTACCATTTAAACACTCTTCTTACAAATTTTTTTAAAACCATTTAATTGATTTCTTTAGTTGTTAATTCCCTTTTAATTTTTTTTACTTTGTAAAATATTTTTAAAAACGTTTTACATAATTAAATAGTAGAGATATGGTTAACACTAGTACTTGGCCGTCCCGAGAGTTCGACAATCTGAGGACTTTCATCACTTTATTACACCGATAGGTGTGCTTGCCTAAAAGTTAATTTTGTTAGGATTAGAAATCATACATCTTTTAGAAAAATATAAAATCAAAGTTTTTTGCTATAAAAGTAAAAATAATTCGTAGCTATAAATGACTAATTTCTCATTTTTTAAATACAAATTTTACTATATCCAAAAAAGTGAATCAATATCAATTATAGAAGAAAATACCTATATTAGAAAATTATATCAAAATTCAACATGTACACCCTATAGACTATATCAATTTTGTTTAGACTAGAAATGGTGAATCAATCAAGTTACTGGAGAAATGATCAAACTTTTATACATTTTATTTCACTTTAGTATAAAAAAGGAGGAACTTGGGTAATATGATTTGGACTCGCATAATAATAAGTATATTTCAAGATTGGCTTGAGTTTGCTCATTGTTAACCTCAAGCCAATTTCACCAAGCTGTTCAAAACTATTTGTAGAAATTTGTTCACTCAATGACATATAGATGTACCATAAATAATATTTATATAGAAAATATTTTGTGGTGAGAATGACTTGCATAGACGTTTTTACTCCTCTAATTTAACACACTTCACTGAAAAGTACTTTAAGGATAGTTTAGACTTAAGTAAATAGTTCATGGGTTTTTTGGGAGAATTTCTTGTGAAAATTTGGCAAATTTGGTCCCAAAACCTCTAATTTTTCGTAACTCAGTCCTAACACTATTTTGAAATAACTTTAGTCCTAAAACAAAAATAATCTTAAAAAATATTTTTGGGTTAATTACATTTGCAAACTTCTATTTTTATAAATTACAAATGCATCCTTATTATTACAAACGTCAAGGGGGAAAATATAATTAGCCCATATATATTTCTTTAAAAATAATTGTGTTCGAAACAAAATTATAATAAAAAATAGGCGTAAGACTATGTTAAGACAAAATGAATAGTTTTAGGATCAATTTTTTTCAATTTATCATTTCTTATAATACTTTTTATGAATTTTTATTTTTGACCTTTCTCGAATTTTATTTTTGACCTTGAACTTTAAAAAGGAAAATTTCGAACCTTAAACTAGAAAAATGTATAAAAGTCCACCGATTTGTCTCATTGAGACGTTAAGTCACTAACGGTCAAACAAGTCAAATGTTATATTTGGAACTTCACTTCGAAAATTTCCAAAAGAGAAAGTTTAGGGGGATAATTAGCAAAAAGATAAATTTAAGTTTAATAATACTAAAATTAGTTATTTTATACTTTTGTTGTACACCATATCAAAATTCCTTTCTTCCTCGCCATCATCGGAAAAGTTGTCCCTGCAGAAGATTGACGCTTCTTCTATGGCAAAAAAAGATGGATTTCTGTCGCCGTCACCCTTCTTGAAAGTGAATTCTCCTCAAAATAGCAAATAAATCACCTTCGTCACCCTCATCCTCGTCCCCTTTCTCCTTTTTCTCATCAATTCTTCTCTCCTCTAGACGTTTCCTTTTCTCCTGCACTATTATCTGTTCTTGTAATTTTTTTTTTCCTTGGTTGGATTAAGGTTATGACTTATTAATTTGTGGTATTAATTTTTACTAGTCTTGTTTTTAACTTCTCTTTTAAATTAAATTTCGGGGTTGCCGAGGCTTTTTACCATTATTAAAAGGAAATAAAAATAGTATTAGTCTAGCCTTCAAACTGTTCAGGTTGTATCACACTTCCCTGCGTCTTTAAGACTTTCTAATGGTTTAATCGTGCTCCCCCAAAATCCCCTAAATTCACTTCACTATTCTTCACACAGTCGAATGTGCCATATGATATTCTTAACTCAGTCAAATGTGACATCTAGTTAGTTCCTCTGTAAAAATCAATAACTAATATTAGGATAGTCGGTTGTGTTCTCTAATTCTCCTTTGCTTTTCTAAATCCTTTATAGTATCATTTCTAAATATCTTAATTAAAAATAGGTAATGGCTCTTAACAAATAGACAAGTATGCCTAGAATACACCATTTTGATGAAGATATTACAGTTTTATCCTGAAAGTCAATAGAAGTTAAAGATGGAGATTGTGAAAAAATAGAGAAGTTAAAGCAATAACAAGAAAAGAACTCAACTCTATTTTTGTGTAAGTTGTTTGAAAATAGATATACAAAAAATATGAATATTGGCCGAACTCAATCGCACTTTTACGTACATCCATCTACAGGGGGAGCTACTAGAATTACTAGTGTTTTACCTATGTGTTTTTTTATGTATTAGATAATTTTTGAATCGTTTCGTTTTATCATAGTTATTATAATTTTGGATTATAATCTTTTCAAAAATGTTAAATAGTTTGGTTTATCATACTTACCATTCTTTTGGATTATAACGATGAACAAATATCAATAACTTCAAACGCTATATAAACACATCATCAACTACTGTCGTCGACTTAGTATAGAGGGGGTATTGCCACAGTCGACTAAGATAACAATAAAGTGTCACATTTCACTAGTATAAACATAGTGGCAATGATAAACTTTACCATCTCGTTAGCATATCTAGTCAACTTGATATAATTAGTAGCAACAATACCAGCAAACCTACATTTTATCCTCAATTTGAATCAAGACTAAAAGGTGAATCAATTGATCAACAGGTAATTTCAACGTCAATTATAATTGGTAGGGTTGTAAAATTGCATATAAATTTCTCAAACATATTTGAAAATGTATTACAACTCTATTGACTATATTTCTTGGTTATATGAAGTTTCACTATCTCAAAACAAATTTAAAACTACCATAAATATCCAACAAAATGCATCAGGTGCTCCAGTTCTTATCATAATCAAGGTTTGAGATCGAAATTCCTTAATGGCTCTATTGTTGTATGATGAATAACCTAATATCATAGTATAAAAAATCAGTATTATTTAAAACATACTACATAGAGCTAGTAACAAGTTAAGTTTGTTAAAAATAAATGGTAATTAATGAAATTGAGGTGGTATGAATGAGAAATTAGTTTCTCAAGATTAGCATATTTAAAAGGAGTGTTTGAATCCCACATGGGAGAGGCATAGAAAGAGGAAGCACTTAATAAGTGGGAGTACTTCTCTAAGGGTAAATTGCTAAGGCAAGCCTTACCTCATATGCGCGCACCTAGGAGGGGTGTAAATCACAAACCCAGTAAGCTTGACCGTGTATAAGCGTGACTTGCTATTGATGATTAGATATGGTGGAATAAAGTATAAATTAATGGGGAGGTTTTGTAACTTCTAACTATCGCAACTTTAATTCTATTTTCCGTTTCAGATTTTAAGTCTATGGGATTTCCAGCCTATAAATATGAGGGATTTTCAGCAATTTTGAAATCACGATTTTCTCCTTCCTAACTTTTGCATTCTGTTCCTCATAGTTTTCTCTAAGTGTTCATCATTGTTTCTTGTTCAATTTCACTGGTGAAATTGCTTCAGCGCAAAGCAAATTTCACGTTCCTATTATATCCTGGGAGACAGACGTTCACTAATCCTCTAGCACTCATGTGGGAGGGAGCGAATCTGTTTTAAGAAGATTATATTGAACACAAGCCTTGAGATTTTCTCTACAACTCCTCTTTGTTATTTTCTTTTTATGTTGCAATTTTTAATAGCTATTTCTATTGTTGTTATGAATAATACTTACTGATATATTTTTATAACAATCTTAAAACCGAATTATGTTGTATTGGTGATTGAAATGAGAACAGAGACAGTCAATATGAAAAGTTCTTCAAGTGGTTTAGGTGTTCATCCAAACACAACTGGCTTTTCTGATGTCTCGATTAGTTACACGGAAAAAGAGGAGATATTCGATGGAATGGAAATGAGACATGTTTCTAAATGGAAATTTAAGCAAAATTTTCTAACAAAATTTGCTTCTAAACTACATGAAGGAGATGGGTTTGTATAATACATTATATAAAGTTTATTGTGTTTAGCTGTTAAAGAATTATCGAATCTTTGGACCAAAAATATAAAATGGAGGACGTTGACACAAAGAAATTTGTTGTCAGATAGTTCTTTTGTTTAGATAATGGTTGATTCCAAGACTTTTATTAGTCATGTGTATGAATTTAAAGTTATTCTGTACAATATCCACGTTTGGGGGTGATTTTGAGAGAGTCCTTGCAAGTGGCTTCTTTCGTTGAGAAGCTATCCCTTTGTTAGAAGGATTTCAAAATTATTATTATGGAACAAATGCATTACTTTTGAAAAATGTATTTCTTCCAAGTCCAAAAGTGTATCTAGTTCCTTAAAACGAATTAAGGGGAAAAAAATCAAGATCTTGTATGATTTAAAAAGTTTCGAATTTAAGTTAAGGTTAAATTCTGTAACCACTAAATATTTAGTAGGCTGGAATTAGTACCTAGAATTTAAAGATAATTTGTAACTGTCCATTAAATAATGTGGTTAAATGCTGAAATATAATAACAATTTTAATTCAACCTTAATGCTGAAAAATGAAAATGTCTTTATTGTTGTCTTAAATTCAAGTGATTCTTGAGAGCCTATAAATAGATCTCTTTCCAGCAACTTGAAAACAAAACAAAAGAGCAGGAAGTGGAAAATCATTTGGTGATAGTTTATAACTTACTTGCTAGGAAAATGACCACTAAATACAGAAAAGAATGCATAAAGAATAAAGTAGATTCTTGTTTTTCAAAATCATTATAAAATTGTTGGGCCTTCCATATGAATATAAACCTTTAGGTTCATCTAATATTTAAGAGGAAATGATAAGTATAAAAGTCAGAGTAACGAGTATAAAAAATGCTTAAATTACTTTTATACATATTCTCATGTAATGAGAATAAACTTTATAAGATAACACTTATTATTTTAGCATTGAGAACTTTATATACGTATCAACGAATGTTAAAATAGCTTTTTTAAATGGAATTTAGATGAAAAAATAGGGTTTTGTAGTTCTAAAAACTAGAAAGAAATTTATAAATTGGAAAAATCGATATGGTTTGATAAAATCATCAAGAAATGGAATGAGAAGTTTGGCTATTCAATGATTACCAGTGGATTTAGATTAATGAGTATGACAAGTGTGTCTACATTAAAAAGAATAAAAATGACTAGGTCATTTTATGTTTGTATATGACATACTAATTGTTGGTAGTAATGATAAACTGGTGAAATATGATACTAATATTTTGGATTCAAAATTTTGAATGAGAAATATGTGACGTGCTATGTGATTTTAGGAATTAAAATCATGAGATTAGCAGATAGTCTAATTTTGAGACAGACTATAATGTGGACAAAAAATTTTTGAGAAATTTAACAAGAATAATTTTTAAGTTGCTAGAATATCATTAGATAAAAATCTCAATCTATCCAAGAATTCTGGAGAGTATATATCTCAAATAGAATACTTGACGATTGTTGAGAATTTAATGCATTTAATGAGATGTTCTAGACTGGACATTGCTTATGTAGTAAGCAAATTGAGTGGATAAGTGCAAAGTATTGGACTGCAATAATTAGAGTACTAAAATACCTATAATACACACATAACTATGAATTGTACTATATTAGATATTCAGTTGTACCAAAAAGCTATACATATGCTACTTAAATACCTGATATAAAGGATGCAAAGTCCATAAGTGACTATGTGTTCACGCTAGCCGGAGCTCTCTTGTTGTGAAAATTCTCTAAAATAAATCATGATAGCTATCCACGATGAAATATGAATTTGTTGGATTCATTAAATATGGAGAAGAGGCTGAATGACTATGCTATTTTTTATAGGATATTCCAAAGTGGGAAAAACCTGTACTAGCCAATTAGTGATTGAAAGAGCACATAGTGCAATGTACAATGGTAAGTCTAGAAATATTCGTCATAGATACAAAACTATTAAACAACTGCTCTCTTTAGGATATATCTTGATTGACTATATGAAGTCAAAAGATAATATTGCGGATCCGATAACTAAAGAGTTAAATAGAGAGGCAATGATAATTTGACAAAAAGGATGAGTTTAAAGCCTGCAGAGGATAAAACTTTTATGAAGGAAAATTCAACTTAGTTGAATCCCAAGATCTAGGTTCAAAGGTATACCTACTTATAAAACCTAGTGTAGTCATTGTGGAGCTCACGTTAACTCATTCCTGTCATGAAACAGTGATATAACAATTAAGGTTAGTATTATATTGCTTTAATTATTCTTATGAAAGCAATTACTATTACTTTTACTTAAAGAAATCACCTATGTGAGAGAGAAGCAGGGCCACTTTAAAGGAGAATTGTTTAGGCTCAATTCTTTAGAAACTCTTGCAGAACTAGGACTTGTTCATGGCAAAAATGAACAAAATATGAGAAATGAACAAACGGAAATGATTCATGCGTAAAATATGTAAGTTCTTTATACAAAAAACAGGACAGTTCAAGGATATCGCGTCTATTGGACAGCTAGTAAAGCAAACATATGTTACAAAAGTTCAAAGGCTAAGAACTACTTTTCATATGCAGGAGTCAGTTAATGAACACACAAATCAAGTCAAAATAATTTTTCATTCATGTGGAGGATTGTCGGAAATAAATGGTGATTAATTGAATTGAAGTAGTATGAATGAGAAATTAGTTTCTCAAGGTTGGCATCTTTAAAAGGAGTGATTTAAATCTCACATGGGAAAGGCATAGAAAGATGAAGCACTTTGGTCGGGATTTTAATAACGAAGTTTTAAACTCAATACTTGAAGTGCACAAGATTAATGTAATATGACAGTATCAAGGTATCGAACTACAGAGAAAGGGTTAACTTCTTACATGATTATTTTCCTAAATTAATTTTATAAAAAGAAGAACCAATTTATATTATCTAAAAATTATTCCTAAACTAAGTAAAAATAATAAATCAAATAACTAAATTAAAAATAACAAGAGCTTAACCAAAGAGATGATTTAGAACCTTGAATCCACCACTAAACTATATAACAATGATTTAATTTTATTTAGGAAAAAATATTAGACTTTTATATAGTGATCTAGGCTACAAGCTTCGATTCACTAAAGAAATATATTGCGCTTAAATGTATGATATAGCTCATCTAACCATTAGCATGAATTATTCAATTCTATGACATAAATCATCTAAAATTAGCATGAACTATTCAATTCTAAAACCCACAATATACTTGCAAAAATCACATACCTCTCATACTCAAGACTACAAGAATTAAGCATGGATGAAAGTACTAATTAACCCAAATAATTATTCTACAAGAACAATCACAAAGAATTAATTGCATCAAAACAAGAAACATCCCAAGATAAGTAATAACATAAATAATATAATAAAACTCCCAAAATAAAATTAACCAAAGTCATATGGCTAGGGTTTCATCAAGATTCTAAGAAGAAAATTAGGTCATGGTTAAAAGGAAAGAAGGAACCAATTTCTTAAAGTAGATCATGACTTTCTTTCAATTAAATTCCAGTTGCTTTGTAAATTTTCTGCTGCTGAATTTTATTCCTGCTGCTTGCCGTTTTTTCTCTAGCTGCAGTTGCTGTTGTTTGCGTTTTGTCTTCTTCAGCTTCAGCAGCTGCTTCGCCAACTTTTCTTGCTACAATTACTATTGTCTCCTCCGCAGCTCCTCCTCTTTCTTCTGCCATTTCTCTTCTTTTAAAGTTGCTGCTGCGCAGCTTCTTCCTTCCAAATTATTGCTGCCTTCTTTCCTAAAGCTGCTACTTTCCTATTTCTTTTTCTTTCCTTTTTTTTTGCCGTGGGCTTGCTTGTGGGCAGCCCTTCACTTCTCTTGTGGGCTGCAAATGGAAAGTAAATTAAATAACTATAACAAATAAATAAATACTACTCCATGACTAATAATTAAAACTTAAGGTATTTATTTGTACTAAGAATCAACTCTATCACACTTTATAAGTAGGAGTGCTTCTCTAAAGGTAAATTGCTAAGGTAAGCGTTGCCTTGTGTGCTCCCCCAAGAGAGGGGAGCAAATCAAAGACCCGATAAGCTTGACTGTGTATGAGCGCAACCTACGTACATGAATGCCAGACCTAAAATGGAGGTCAAGCTAGACTCACATTTTACTACATTTTTTATTTTTTCAGTTACAAATTTAATTAATTAAATTACGTAACTGTAACTGTTGAATAAATAGGGTGGAATGAAGCCTTAATTAAAGGGGGTTTTGTAACTCCTAATTATTGCAGCTTTAATTCTAATTTTTCATTTTGAATTTTAAGTGCATGGGAACAATATGGAATAATAAATAGGGAACCACATTCTATACATAAGTCCATATTCAAGTTAAATCCATGGCATAATTTATTTGACGTATTATATACGGAACAATATTCCATACATAAATTGTATTATTATATAAAAAATTAGAAAGAAACTAAGATAAGATATTGGAGGGCAATAAGAATAGAGGGAAATAATTTTTTTGGAGGGATAAAGTATATTTTTCTTGATCCAAGATTTTGTGGATCAACTTGATCGATTTAGCATTACTGATCATTTACCATTATTTTTTCCTAGTTTTGCATGAAACGAGCAAGTTTATTAGTCCAAGAATAATGGACAGAATAAAGAAGTTACAATCAACATGAAACTCTCTATTTTTAATTTTAAAAAAAAAAACATGAAACTCCCTATTTAAAGAGTATTTAAAGAACTTATTAAAATAAGTTTTCAAACAACAAAATCTTGTTTCTTGAACCATTAAAGTTGTCGACATAAATAAAACCTTAACTAAAACTTGAAACGCTTTCCTAAGTTTCCTCCATAACATAGGATCAAAATCAAACCCAAAACTTTAGCTAAACTCTTCTTTTTCTTTCCATCTATTAATGCATAACTTTTTTCTCATTTAAAAAAAAATCAAAAAGCTAAACCCTTCTTCATTTTCTCATTTTGTCCAATATATATTACAACTCACAAACTTGTTTCTTCCCCCTGCCTATTTTGTTCCTCTCCTTGCTACAATTTTCTTTCACTACAAACCCCTATAACACAAAAATCCTAAAGCGCAAAATTAAGAATCTTGAAAATAAGATGGAAAATAAGGATGCGGAAACCGAAACAACAATTGATCGTCTCGTAGAATTGGGAATGCCATTCCTAACAAAAGAAGAGAAATCAATTGGACAAAAGGCGATACGAAAGACATTTAAAGGAACAGCACATTTAGCTAATCTTCTTCCAACAGGTTCAGTTCTTGCATTCAGAATTCTATCACCTGTTTCAACACATAAAGGCAATTGTTATTCACTAGTAAGCAAATACATGACCTTAGGCCTTCTAGGATTCTGCAGTTTGTCCTGTTTTCTTCTCTGTTTTACAGACAGCATTAGGGACAGTCGTGGCAAAGTGCGATATGGGATGGCAACGAAGACGGGACTATGGATAATTGATGGTTCTAAGGTTGAAATTTCATCGGAAGATTCGAAGAAATACAAGTTGAAATTCATTGATTTCTTTCATGGATTTACATCAATGCTTGTTTTTGCTGCTATGGCATTGTTTGATCAAAATGTGGTTAATTGTTTCTACCCAACAAGAACAATTAATGCACTAGATTTTCTCAACACAATTCCTGTGATTATTGGGGTGGTTTGCAGCCTTCTTTTCCTTGTTTTTCCGACCACAAGGCATGGAATTGGATTTCCTCTGTCCAAGACCTAATGCCCTGTTTTAACCTTAAAACTACATATATATGATGGTGACATGCATTTCTGTTATGATGTTTTGTTTTCAGTTTGATTTCTTTTCGAATTTTTGAATACGAAAAATCTAATCTATTTTCGTTTATTGGTTTTGGCTTTATTGATTTCGTGTTAATTAATTCCTTTTTATTGATCTTCTTGAAATTGAGTTTGTTCTTGCATGAATTCAGTTTGTTCCTATTTAGGCCTTGTTTGATTCAAGGATTTTGGTGAGGACAAGAGAAAAAGAGAAAATGTAATTCCTAAAATGATTTCTCTTTATTAGTTTATGAGAATTTGAGATGGAAATTGATAAGGAAAATAATTTATATGTTAGGATTATTTTTAATCTTACCAAAAGATTATTAGCACTCCACCAACATCAATTTTATAATAGAAAATAATATTACAAGAGTTGACTCATTTTTCATTTGATAGCTAACTTTCACTTTTCTAGTTAAAACAAAACATCGATTACTTTATTTTTCGATTAGAGGTGTGCATTCGATTTGGTTCAAAATTTCAATTGTGATCGATTTGAATCGGATTTGAATAAAATGGAATTGGAATAACTTAAATTATATTAGTTTAATTAAATGTGTATGAAATATTTTTTTAAAAAAATATAAATAATGGATCCGATTGTGGACCAAATCTAACCGAAATTAAAATTTTATTTTGATTCTTGATTAGATGTGTTCAAAACAAAATTTATTATTTATTTTTTTTTAAAAAAATATTTCGAGAATGTTTAACTAAATTCACATAATTTAGATTATTTTGATATAATTTTATTTGAACTGATTCAATCCGAAAATATTACATTTTATCGAAAGAAAAAAAATGAACGGTTCCTATTATATAGCAATAAGCACTGGGAAGTAATCGTTTCAGCAAAAATTTATCCTAAAAAAATCTGTTTCAACAAAAAGAAAGAAAAAAATTTGAGTTGTAGGTTTCCAAGAAAAAAAAAGCAACAGTAGGTTTGAAAAAAAAAAGAAATAAGCACTACTCTTGCATACTTAAAAAAATAAAAAATAAAGAATATTTTAGTGATGGGAGCACTCTTTAAGAGAAGGTTTTCCTTCTTGTTTCCTTTTCCTCACAAGTGTGAGGAAAAGATTTTTCACTTTTTTTTAATTAAGTTTTCCTCATTAATTTTCTTATCATATTTTCCTTAGCATTTTCTTTCGTTACCAATCAAGAGAAAACCTTTTCCAAGGAAAAGTGTTTTCTTTTCCACACCAAATTCTCTGAACCAAACAGGGCCTTAAGCGTTCCTCCTTTTATTTATTTATTTGGTAGATATTGTTTTTAGTCTTATATATTTACCTTATTTGGGTTTGGTCCCTAACAAGTATTTTTTATCTTTTTGGTCCTCAACTAATTTACAAGCAACATGTTTTTGTCGTTTAAGACGAATTCTGGCAATTTTGACCGATGGTTAACTATTTTCTCCAATCATATTAAAATAAAAAAGGGTAAAAATAAAAATTCATACAACTCAAGTAAAAAATAAAAAATCGGAGAGAAATCGTACGAATTTTTATTTTTTTACTATTTTTATTTTAATATAACCAAAGATAAATCGAAGAGCATTAGTTAAAATTATCGATATTTGTCTAAAAAAATAAAAAATTTTGCATTTAAATTAATTGAGGATTAAAAAAATAAAAATATTTATTAAGAATCAAATTTGGACGAGATAAATATGTTAAAAATAAAATTAACATTTCATCTTATTTATTTATTTATTCTTTTTTACCAGACGCCCACCCTTTAAAGATATACGATGAGAAAAATTTTCAATTATAGGCTTATATTAAAAACATTTCTTTTATTTCTGAAAATTATTATTTCTAGTACTCCACATCTGTATGATATACCCGGGGGGGAAAAACATTGGTGTGATATTTTGAGGGGTAAAAAATTCAAATGATTACTTGCGCAGGCTTTTATCAAAACAACATCAAGTTTTGAGGAATTTGGGTTTTTTTTTTTTTTTTTTCCATCTAATACTATGTAATTCTAAATTTGCCGTATTTGGACTTTAGAGGAAAATGAGTTGGACGATGATAAATGTTAAAATTATATTATAGAATAATCGGTAAATTTTGTTTTGTGACTATTTATTCAGATTTAATTTAGTTCTATATACTTTAGTTTATTTATTTTAATCTAACAACTATTTATTTGTTTGTATTTAGTCTTACATGTGTTTTATTTAGTTATATTAATTTGATAATTATTTCTTTTTTATATTTTTTGAGATATCGAATTATAAAGTTCTCTAAAAAAATCCTTCAAAATGTAAAAAATATATGTCTCACATGACTTATGTAAGGATTTAAACACTTTTTCTCCAAGTAATGAATTTCATTTGTATTACTTGGAGCCAAAATGTAAACATAAATAAAGAAAGAGTACAAATTCATTGTCTTCAACCAGTAATATTAGGAATAACAATGATACGGGTACACGGGAGATAAGTTATTAGTTAATGCGATACGGATTATTAAATTGTTTACTGACTTCAAACAAATAATTGAAAATTTTTTTTGTTATTAATACTGAAACCCTCAGTCAACTGGTAATAGATGATCGATATACTGACTGACTCACAAATAAAAAATTAAATATTTTTTGATAAAGTTAAGTTAGACCCTAAAAAATATGTCATTTTGTTAATTGACTTTTTCAAATTGTAAGGTACTCTAAAAACTCATTCAAAGTGAAAAAAAAGTAGCTACTGAATTGACAGAAGTAAAGTGAGGAACTTGATTAATATGTGTTTTTTCTTTTTTTACACTTTAAAAAGGTTTTTTTTAGAGAATTTTACCATTAGAAATATTCAATTGACACATTTTAATATTTTGAAGGACCAATTTAAAATTTGTGCCAAATATTTTGACCAAAAAATATGAAAGACAAATAGATATTGAACTAAAATGAGTAAATAAAAGATATATAATTAAGTTCAGGCATGATAAATATTACTAGACGAAAATAAGTAAAAAGATATAAGATCAAATTAAGATAAAATAAATAGTCATATAACAAAATTTGGCAATTTAGTGTATCATAAGAGATTAAATAACTAGAAATAAGATTGAAAAAAAAAAAACTAGAAATAAGAAGCGTAAATACAGGTAGAACCAATATACATTAAAAGATTGGGGTGAAAAAATATCTTCTAGCTGAAATCCATACAACTTGTGCTTAAAAATAAAATAATTTACTTTTTAAAATTAATAAATTGATAATTTATTAATAATAGATATTTAAATGAGTTAAACAAATTTTTTGAATTATTTAATTGTTTAAAATGTACAGCAATTATAATTATAAACAATTATAATTATAAAGTTTAAATAATTACTCAATTCTGAAATATATATAATTTGTTAAATTTTTATATTTTTTATATAATTAAAGTTTACTTATTAATTTAGTGTTCAAATTTAAATTTATGTGACAAAGAGCTACATAAAAAAAAAAAAAAATCCTATGAAGAAGGTCATTTGTGCACCTAAAAAGAGTAGATTCACAGACAGAAACAGTAATTATCCACAAAGTGACACATGTTCGGTACATGGGTCCCGCAATAAAGATCGTGTTTGCACGCGCTATCGTGGCGCTTCGGCTTGTCATTCCCGCTTTTACACCCGCAATGCTTAACTCCTCACCCTGGATCGTCGTACTAAAAACGAAGAACATCTCTACCTATCTTTCTCTCTCTCTACATAGATCATCCATATGTATATATATATAGAGAGAGAAAGTAGAGTAAAAAAAAAAAAGAGGAGAGAGAAAAGAAGAAACCGATAGCCACAAAAGCACAAGGGCAATCGTGAATCAAAGCGTTCCAATTCTGACAATTCTCAATCCTAACCCTTCCCCCAAAATTCCCCCATTCTTTAATCTTTTTATCCCCACATTCACACACATCATCCATCTTTGCACACGCAATTTCATTTTTTTCATTTTTTCTTTTTCTCACACTCGCGTGTGCGAAACATTACAGTTTCTACGCAAAACAATTGAAAAACAAAACAAAGATCCAAAAAAGAAAACAAAAAAAAGTTGAAAAGAAATGATGGGTTGGATGATTACGAAGAAAGAGAGTGGAGTTTTTGCTGTAGTAGTAATACCTATAGGGATATTAGTAGTTTTTGTTGTTCTCGATTCTTTTTGCTTATTTTTGGTAGTAATTCTATTAAAGCATTATAAATTCCATCAAGGGCTTTTATTAATTGAAGGCCTCTTCCTAGTTGTTGTTGCTTTTCAGCAAGAGGAACAAATTAGAAGAATACTTGTAAGTAAAAATTATTGTATTTGTTTTGGTATTGAAGCAGGAGTGGAGTATGTACTTATTTATTGTGGGTATTCTTTAAATCTCACCGCACATCTCCATCACATTTTCTTGCTATTATACTTTTACTTCAACAACGTCAATAGATTATGTAGACAGAGAAAAAAAAGTCATATTTGGTGGTTTCCAACAATACCAAAATCCCCAAATCTCGACTTTTGAAGAGAACCCTAATCGAATTTTTGCCCGAGTCTTCATTTTTTCTTGAAAATGGAGGTTGCTGTTGGTGAATTTGGATTTGGGAGGATAATGGGTTTTCGAAAGTCTTGATTTTTTTTTTGTTGGGGAGGGTTTTTTTTGGTGGAAGTGGGGAAGGTTGGATTTTGACTGCGAGAAATGGAGATTGACGGTGGTGGAAGCGGCGGAAGTGGAGGGGCTGCTAGTGGTGCTGATGTGTCTGCTTCTGAAGCTGCTGCTGCTGCTGGAAGAGGAGCTGGAGGTGGAGCTGGTGGTGGTCCTGGTGGTTCTGAAGTGGAGGGTAAGAGCACTGCAGAAGGGGAGCCTAAAGTGAAGCGGAAAATGAAGACTGCTTTTCAGTTAGAGACTCTAGAGAAAACCTATGCTGGTCTGTTCATGTCTACTACAATTCTTATTTTAATTAGTTGCTATCCTTCTTTTTTCTTTAAAAAAAAATTCAAGAGTTTTGGTGGTGTATTTGGTTTGATTTACTTACCCACCGTTGAAATTCAAATACCTTTCTTGGATGTTTTAATTGTGTAGTGGAGACATACCCATCTGAGGAATTGAGAGCAGAGCTGTCAGTGAAATTGGGGCTTTCTGATAGGCAGCTGCAAATGTGGTTCTGCCATAGGAGGTTGAAGGACCGGAAACCGCCATCTGAGAAGCGGCAAAAAAAGGAGGTATCTCCAGCAATGGTGGCAGGGTTATCTAGTGGAGTGGGGGAACAAATGGTGGTTGCTGATGCTGGAAATGAGCCTGGACGGGTTTCAGGGCCTAGTACACTGGGGCATGCAGAGACTCACCAACAACATAGAGTTGCTCGTCGAGCTGGGACTGCTCTGGCAAGGATTGGAACTGAACAGCCGTCTGCGAAGAGATATTATGAACCACCCCAAGCAATATCTGAGCTTCGTGCTATTGCCTTTGTTGAGTCACAATTAGGGGAACGATTAAGGGAAGATGGACCTATTCTTGGGATGGAGTTTGACCCACTGCCCCCTGGTGCCTTTGGCGCTCCCATTGGTAAGTTAATTTCCTTTCTATTGTTTGCTTGGCATTTTATCTTTTTTGATTGCTGGAATGTTTTTGTTATTTAATGTGAATTATTCAGACATACAAATTGGCATAAATGAGATTCTCAGTTGAGTATGTCTTTTTCCTCAAATAATTACGATTTATAATATAGGACTTATCTGCTTGCCTCTGTCACCAACTTAAAAGCAATAGAAGTAGCTAAATGTGCTGTTAAAGATAAGTTTCTTGCAGTGAGGGTTTATTATAGTTGGAAATACTGTGGAAAATAGTTTGAAACTGTAAGAAACTTCCTAAAAAGATTTTTTTTTTTTTTCTAAATTGAAAGCTACCTCAGAGAAAATGGAAACTTCACAAGTTGGATACTACTTTTGCTAGTTCTTTGTAGTACCCTTTCTTTAACAGTCAATCTCTTGTTAAATGGAGGGCAAATATTCATTCGAAGGAAGATAGGTTTTTTCATACTGTTGTTGGAACAGCTCACTTATGATTGCCGTTTGATCTTGAGCTTCCTCTTTCATCATTCTTGTAGTTTATGCTTCTGTTTTATATTTGCTATCGTCCTATTCTATTAATCTGCACTGAAGAGTGTTTTGCCATTTTCTTAAAGGTTGCAACTTTATTGCTACAGTATATTTGGGTATCACCGTCAATGATCCCCATAGCTTATCTTTGTTGTAGTTTGTCCTTTCCGTTAACGAGTTGGCAGAATAGACTAGGAAATATAAGTAACTAGAGAAGAATGTTTAAGTAACCAGAGTTGATGCAGAATGGTGATAGAAGCAAGTGTTCTGACCTGTCTTCTGATAACTGGAAAGGAAACTGAAACAATATGTATGGTCCTCGGGTGTTCGGATGGAGTATTGAAGAAGCCTGCAGCAGCCTCTAAAGAAAATATGATAGCAAATGGGATTTGTGGAAGGAATTGGTTCTGCTTTTGCACTTCTGAAGTAGACCACATGAGGGCTTTATCCCCTTCTGCCTTTTAGGATAAAACATAAGTGGGAACATCTTTTGCCCTCATCTCAACTTGTGCACCATTCCTATTAGCTAAAAGTACAAAAGCAATAGAACTTGTGATCATATAGGAATAGGAATAGGAAACTAAGCTTATCTCTTTGGTACGTGTTGGGGTTCATATGGACTGGTTTTCATTTGAGAAATTTCCTTCCTCAAAATGAGAACTCTGTTGAATAGACTATTTTTCTAAAACAAAATTCCACAACTTCCAATGTCTTTGTTTTTTGTGGAAAGAAAAAATGAGTATGTGGGTGCAAAATAAAATGACGTGTGGGCTTCTGGTCACAATCAAAAGCACAGTGTCCAAATGCATTCCCATGGAGGAACTATTTGTCAGAATTCCCTCCATCGCAAGTACCGAAAATGGAGCTTTCTTTTCTCTTTTCCAGAATAAATCCTCATCAAAGAACCAACCCAGCCCAAATGGACCCTAGGTATTGAAAGTTATAATTTAGTGTTGGGTAATGCTTTTTATGGAAATATGTATGTTTAACACCTTCATACAGAGATCTGATTCCAGGATCCTTAGAGAACGAAAGTATTCTATGATTATATTACTCATCAATTCTCACGACTGTCTTTGATCCAGGGATAAGTTATGAAAGGAACCAACTAAAGCTTTCAGCTAGAAAGAAGCAATATCTATCTCAGTTTTGTTGTTTGTTTTTATATGACATTTAGGATGGCTACGCTTACTTTCTAAAGAATTGTTCATGCTTCTGTTGTACATTTGGATCTACGGTGGTGAAGACAATATATTCCTGCACCTTTTCATGTTATAGCTTTCTACTTGATTAAATCAAATAGATTGGATGAGGCTGATTTCTTCTGCATTACAATTCTCCAGTGCCATCGGGACAGCATAAACCAGGCTTACGGCTTTATGAGGCCCCAGTGTATGAGAGGCCAGATGCTAAACTTGTCAAGGTTAGCCATACCATTTCCTCCTAAAAGTTCTCACTGGTGAATAGTCTGTGCTATTATCTATTGGTTTTCATGATTGCCATAGATATTTTACTTTAGCGAGATTTTGCATATACAGTATGCTATATTACTGCTGATAATAGTTTAGATGTTTGACACCACATTTCCAATATAAATTTTTCTTAGAGAATGTAATTTTAAACATAAATAATTCTGCTACACAAGTGTTGCCGAGCCTAAATGATTTCTTTGAAGTATTAAGGGTATTAGGTCTTTAATGTATTTGGCTGCTTGCACAAAACTTCATGGACTTTGGAAATGGGTATCAGTTTAATGATTTATCTGTTTGTTGTATTTTTTTTTTAATACTTGGAATACTTGATTAATTTTTAATGGTACGTATACTGAGGTGATGAGAGCTGCATTTTATTTTATTTTATTTTTTTGTATGTTTCTTTTTTTTTTCTCACACACCCACACATTCTCTCTTCCCCTCACACTCGTGTCCAAAACCTAATTTACCTCTATACAGTTTTCACATAATTTTGTTGTCAAGATGCATAAATTTTTGTTAGTCGGAGAGCAAAATTACCAGCTGAAAATTGTGTTTAGGGTGCAACAAGGCTGGTCCATGAATACCAATTTCTACCGGAGCAGCCATCTATCCGAGATGACATACGTGAAAGAGCTGCACCATCTCATTTTTATAGTTCCTCATCTGATGCTCCGAGTTCAAGGACTCCGTTATCTTCCGGCAGGTCCTTTTTGCTTGGCGGTGAGCAGCTAACACCTGGGCATAGCTTTCAAGGTCAGATGCCAGGACTCGGTCTCCTGCCTCAGCTTGGAAAGCAAAGCCATCAATCATCGCCAGCTTCAGGAGAGGTGGAAATTGTTCCACGGAGAAGCTCTTTTGCGAGCATTGGTGTTGATGCACATAATGCTCATCCAATAATTGGAGCGGAAAACCCTTTCATAACACCTGACAGACGGGTTACCCATGATGTGGAGCGGTTACAGAGGAAACGCAAGGTCTCACTTGTTTCTATTGGATTCTCCCTGGGCCTCAATTCTTCAATTTTTTATTTTCTTTTACCATGCTGTAATCTTGTTTAGGCTTTGTCCTTGCAAGTTCGAGAGAAATGCTTTCTACAGTGTTTTATGTTATCTTATTTGGTGTCAAATTGTATCTGGGAGGCATGGTTATCATGTTTTTCTTCCCTGTATACACATAATTGGATACAGCTGCATTGCAGAGAGTCATTCAAATCTTTTGCTTTCTGCAGAGTGAAGAGGCAAGAATAGCTAGGGAAGTGGAAGCTCATGAGAAGAGAATCCGGAAGGAACTTGAGAAACAAGATTTATTAAGGCGAAAGGTCTTCCCATGCGAATATGTTTTTTGGAGATACAAAAGGGTGGGGAAAGGGGAATGGTTTGAGAAACAGATTTATTTGTTTTTAAATGATTGTATATCTTTTATCTTCAGAGGGAAGAGCAAATGAGGAAGGAGATAGAGAGGCAGGACAAGGAAAGGCGTAAAGAAGAGGAAAGGCTCTTGCGTGAAAAACAGCGCGAGGAGGAGAGACAGCAGAGAGAACAAAGGCGTGAAATGGAGAGGAGGGAGAAGTTTCTACAGAAAGAATCTCTCAGAGTAAGTTAAAGAATCTGTCTATCTTTAAGTTTCTAGATCCTGAGAAGAGACACCTCTTACTTCTGTTTACATACACCAGGCTGAGAAAATGAGGGCTAAAGAAGAAATGCGGAGAGAGAAAGAGGCTGCAAGACTTAAGGCTGCAAATGAGAGGGCTGCTGCCCGCCGAATCGCAAAGGAATCACTGGAGTTAATTGATGATGAACGTTTGGAGCTTATGGAGTTAGCAGCATCAAGTCATGGTTTCCCCTCCATCTTGGCTCTTGATAATGAAGCATTACAAAATCTTGAGTTACATAGAGGTGATTGCTTCCGAGAAGCTTTGACATTGGACAGAATTATTTATATCTGCTAGCTACTAATGAAGCACAGATCAACTTTTGCTTCTGATTAATGTCATCAACTGATCAAAGATTTCCTATTCCTTAATTAATTTCATGACTTGAGAAGCTGATAACATGATTTCCCTTCTTTTGGCATGCAAGTTTCTGGGAAAGCACATGCTGAAATTTTCTTAGGATATTTGTCTCTACTGCAGTTATGTTGTCTTATTCTCCACAATGTTTTTACATGATTCCTTTACTGTACAGTTGATTTTCATCTGCCACAAAATCCCAAGTTCATAAAACTTGTGGAATATCATTCTTGCTGATTAAACCTTCTCTAAAGGCTTTCTCCGCTTCTGCTTTTCCTTCACAATTTCCCTTGCACTGGGTGGGTTGTGTACTGTTGGGGAGGAAAGTGTCAGGTTAAGGCAGTGAAAGTTTGCATGTTCAATTCGTACATGATGTTTATTGAAACAGTTACTTTGTAGGAAATCTGGCTTAGCTACTATCAATTCTTGCCCATTTTATTTTTTATTATTTATTTTTTGTTTTAATTTTTGTGATCAATTTTTTTGTTTAAGATTTTTTAAACGATAGAAGTTTTATGCTCCAGATAAGCTCACTGAATTTCCACCCAAGTCTGTCCACTTGAAAAGACCATTTGGAATACAACCCTGGACTGAATCAGAGAGCAGTGTTGGCAACCTTTTAATGGTGAGACTGTTTACTCCTTATTTCTCTTTCCTCTGCGGGCTACTCATTTTTGTGGTCTTCCTAATTCGACAGCTGGGTGACCGAAAATACTTTACAGGACTTGGCTTTTTCGCCTGTACAACTGGAGAGGTCATAGCAAGTAAACTTTCTGGTTTCTCCTTCTATAGAAAAGGAGAATAAAAGGGAAAAAGTAAATGAAAACTTATCAGTTTTTGCATCCTTTTGGTACAGCTTGAGTTCGAAAGCAATATCCTTTCCTAGTTCCTTGTTTCTATTATATAATCCACCTCCTGAAGAAAAAAGAATGATTTGGTTTGGATATCCCATTTTTTCCAAAGCCACATAGTAGAGTTTTGATTTTTGTTCCTTGCTATAGTTAATAGGGTCTGAGGCTTATGAGATTGACCACAAGTTCAGTCTGCTTTCCTGGATGACTTTGAAATAATTGTTCAAAGAATGAGAAGCTTAGAGCTGGAGGAACGTAACTTTTTGAAAGTTCACTTGGGGATTTTTTTTGTCATCTTTTACTTCTGCAATCAACATTTTAGTTTTCTTTCTTTATTTTTCCGGAAGATTGTCGTATTTAGTCTCCAAATAATTTAGGTTTCGCCATTTTGGTCCCTTAATTTTAATTTGAACTTTTGAGATCCTCAAATAATTTACGTTCATCCTTTTTGGTCCTTTAAGACAAACTTCCCCTACAAAATTTTTAAAACTTGGTACCAAAATATTAGGGGTAATTTTGAAGTTTTGCAATAATAATATTAGGAATTTGGACATTCAAGTACACAAATTAGGATTCAAAAATTTCAAATTCACCAAAATTACCCCTAATGTTTTGGAACAAAAAGTTTAAAATTTTTTTATGGGGGTAAATTGTCCAAAAAGACCAAAAAGGATGAATGAAAATTATTATCTAAAAGGTTGAAATTAAAATTGAGGGACCAAAACAGCGAAACTTAAATTATTTGGGGACTAAATGGGACAATCTTCCTTATTTTTCCTCTTAAATTCAAATATGATGTTAAATATAATTGAAATGAGGAGCTAAGTAGTTCCCCTTGGAGAAGATAAGAGGGAAGAGGGAGAGGCAAGGGGTTGTATTAAATTTCCTTTGCTAAGATTGGTTTCTGAAGTTGTTAGTTTAATGCCTCCTGACTCCAAGATTATGCATCTAATAGTACCTCATAAAAAAGCATATAGTCACATTTGAATATTGCTTCAAAAGTTTCTTTGTTATTTCCCTTGAAATTTACACATGTACTTGTCTTTATCCAACATTTTAGCGTAATTTTTTTGTAGCTTCTGCACCTGGAAAGTAATATTCTCATAAGGCTATTTCCCTTCTGATTATTTTGTAGGTCTGGAAATTCTTAATGACATTTGCGGATGTGCTTGGCCTCTGGCCTTTTACTTTGGATGAGTTTGTGCAAGCATTACATGATTTTGTAAGTTATGCCCGCTCTTTCTTGGATATCAAGTTAATGATTGTATTCACCTTTTAATGTAGCACTTCTTTTTTCTCAACATTAAGGATTCAAGGTTGCTAGGAGAGATACACATAGCTCTTCTGAGAACCATAATAAAAGATATTGAGGATGTTGCAAGGACTCCTGCGACTGCTCTAGGAGCAAATCAAAATAGTGGTGCCAACCCTGGAGGTGGGCATCCTCAAATTGTTGAAGGGGTAGGCTGCACTATTTTGTGTTTTTTGTTCATTCTTTTTATGCATTTTAGTTGCAGTTGCATCCTATTAGTCATTGCGGAAGAACTCAGTTTATTTTGGTTTCTTCTAACAGGCTTACACTTGGGGTTTTGACATACGAAATTGGCAACAGCACTTAAATCCATTGACATGGTCAGAAGTTCTACGGCAATTTGCCTTATCAGCTGGATTGGGGCCGAAACTGAAGAAGAAGAATGTTGAACAAGCGTCTCTCGCTGATGAAAATGAGGCATGACCTATTCCCTTTCTGTCAATAAAAGTTAAAAACATTAGATATGCCCCTTTCCATAACCTGTCTACTATTTTGAAGGGCTGGTTTACTATATACATGATATGACTTTGGTGGTGTAATTGTGTGGAAATTAAGTTAATGCTGTTTCGGTGTGGTTGTAAATGTTTAGTTCTTTGTCTTGATTACTCTCTTTTGAAAATTTTCTTTTTTCCCTGAGTTTCACCAAGCTCTTTTCTTTCCACTTGGCAAATGAGTGTTGGTAGCAAGCGGAACATTTCATGAATCATACACCTCTGTGGTTCCAATATATCCTTACTTTAGCACATTAAATACCAACTAAGAATTATTCAGATTTCCTAGGATAGGAGTGACCATAATTGGTGAGAGTAGTACAGATGCCTTTGTTCTGTTTCTGAAGATTTCCTTTGTGCATGTCTGCATGCCTTCATCGAAGTGCAGGGGAATGGTAGTGCAAATATCATCTCAGATTTGCGAAATGGAGTTGCTGCTGAAAATGCTCTTGCCAAAATGCGAAGAAGAGGTATGTCCAATCTTCGGAGATCTAGGCATCGATTGACACCAGGAACAGTGAAATATGCTGCATTTCATGTTCTTTCACTTGAGGGAAGCCATGGCCTTTCAATATTGGAAGTTGCCGAAAAGATACAGGTAAAGTTCTTTGCTTATTCTGTGAAACCTTGCCTCTGAGATCATGCAATTAACTTATTTCACCACGTTTACTTTTACTACAAAATGAAGAAATCTGGTCTTCGAGACCTTACAACAAGCAAGACACCAGAAGCATCTATTGCTGCTGCCTTGTCTAGGGACACAAAGCTTTTTGAGAGAACTGCCCCTTCAACGTATTGTGTACGTAGTCCTTATAGGAAGGATCCTCTTGATACCGATTCTATACTTTCGGCCGCCCGTGAGAGAATTCAGGTTTTTAGAAATGGATGTTTGGATGCAGAAGAAGCAGAAGAAGCTGAAAAGGAGGATGTTGAAAGAGATGAAGACTCCGAAAGTGATGTGGCTGAGGATCCTGATATTGATGACTTAGATAATGATTTAAAGCCAAACAAGGAAGCTCTCGTTTCTCTAGAAGCAAGGCAATATGATGGTGAAACCTGTTCTGGAAATGGAAAGGAGAACTCCCATAGTGAATTGATGGAAATTCAACAAAGTGGCAGTGGAAATACTGAGAGGGGTTTACATATTTCAAAACCTAAAACCTGTGGGGAACAAAAGAATGCTGGAACTTCCGTTGATTGTTCTACTGATGCTTTTGGAGTTCATACTGATACAATTAATACTCATCAGGAAGACAATGTGCTTGATGAGAGCACCTATGGTGAACTTTGGGTTCAGGGGCTTACAGAAGGGGATTATTCTAATCTAAGTGTTGAAGAGCGCCTTGATGCCCTTGTTGCATTAATTGGAGTGGCGAACGAAGGAAATTCAGTACGCATTATTCTGGAGGTATATTTATATTTGATAGACTTTTCATTTGCGTTTTTTTAAAAAATGTTTTGGCATGAAATCTAACTGAGAAAGCTGTGCAGGAACGCTTGGAAGCAGCAACTGCCTTGAAGAAGCAGATGTGGTCAGAGGCCCAGCTTGATAAACGCCGTATCAAGGAAGAGTATGCAATAAAAATGTTGCCTTCATCTGTTAGTGTGAATAGGGCTGAACTTAACTTTTCTGGGAATGTTTCTTATGGTACACGAAGTCCATTTGTTGCTACTGATGGAATAAATGAAGTGGTGCCAGCAAACCCTCAAAATCAGCAGGAAGACATGGGTAACACAGGTGCTGAAAGGAACATGCAACTGCAGGATCTCTCTGGGCATGAAAGTCTTCTACTTCAACAAACTGTATATGCAGCTGAGAAGTCTCGGTCAGAGATAAAAGCTTATATTGGTCACAAGGCAGAGGAGATATATGTATTCAAGTCGCTGCCCTTGGGACACGATCGGAGACGTAACAGATACTGGCAATTTGTGACATCTCCTTCTCAAAATGACCCTGGCTGTGGCAGAATATTTATTGAGCTACATGATGGCCGTTGGAGAGTTATTGATTCTGTGCAGGTGCTTCCCCTCTCTGTCCCCACGCCCAAAATTGTGTTAACTTCAAGACTAATGCTAAACTGCACTCTCAAATTATGCTCCCAAGCCTTATGATTTGTTTTCAATAATCATTTCCAGTGTTTCTATCTTTTTATTACTGAAATGGATTGACCGATTACATGCTCAGAATCTGACATCTGATGCAACAGATTGGCCTAGGAAAGCTGGCTTTAGGTTTTATCACTAAGGGGGGTGTTATATTTTTCTACTGAGATGCAATTCTAGCAATCTAGTAACCCATTTGCCCATAGGAAAAGGGCCAACACATTGATCTTCGGCTGGATGATATTTTCCAAAGTATAATCTAGTTTGTAAGTTGGCTCATTTTTGTTCCTGAGGAATAATGGTGTTCTTTCATTGGTTCGTGTTACCTACAGTTGAATATAGTTGTCAATTCTTTCTTTTCTCATTTGCCTTATGCAATATGCTGATATATGTATGGGAATCATCCTCATGATCTTTCTTTTTGTTTAAACTCTTAACCCTGTTTAGGATTTTGATGCTCTGCTGGAATCTTTGGATGTGCGCGGGATTAGAGAATTTCATTTGCAAGCAATGCTGCGAAGAATTGAGCTTTCCTTTAAGGAATTTTCTAGCAAAAAGCTTTCCAACTCTGGGAGCCAAGATGGAGAGAATGAAAAAAGGGAGGTTCTTGATAGCCCTAGGAGGAAAGGGCTTGTTTCAAATACTCCAATTAGAGAGCCATTGGTCTCCTGTGTTAATCTTGTTTGTGATGGGAAGGACAAACATGATACCTTGAAACGTTATCAAGATTTTGAGAAGTGGACATGGGAAGAATGCTTTAATTCTGCTGTACTGTGCGCTCACAAGTATGGGAAAGAGAGGCGGAAACAACTACTGGGTGTTTGTGACAGCTGCAAGGATCTATTCTTCTTTGAGGACTATCATTGTACTTTCTGCCATAAGAATTATTTCATCTCTCTAATGGATTTTGATGTAGCAAACCATATTACTCAATGTAAAGAGAAACGGGAAGAACTGCATGATGTGGCTTTACAAAAGTTGGAGTATTTGCCTCCTTTAACTTCTAGATTGCTGAAAGCACAGTTAGCTTGTGTGGAGGTAACATGTTTTGTTGACTTCTTGCAAGTTTCACATACAAGCAAAGATCCTTTTTTTTCTTTTCAAAAATTATTCTTTCTGTTTTGCAGGCTTCTATTCCGTCTGAAGCTCTTGAAGACTTTTGGTCAGAAGACTATCGAAAATACTGGGGTATGAAGCTTCAAACTGCATCATCCACCGAGGATCTCCTCCAGGTTCTCTCTATCTCCACTGTGTGTGTGCATTTATATATTTATGGCTCTCTCCTTTTGTAAGTTGTTCTTTCATGCATTCCTATGGAGCGGCACACCATACTCTGTCCTGTTCTATTTTGTAGGCCATTTAGTGAAAGCTAAAAAAGTAATAGCACCTCCTCTGTGTCTATTTGAGATGTATGATCCTCAATTGATGTCTTGTTTCCAAACATCCGAGATTTTCTGGTTAGTTGTTTTTAATAGACTAATTAATTAAATCATGACTGTACGCGTAGGGCTTTTTTTTTTTTTAAACGTCTGATATATTGAATGAATGATGTGGTACTGATTCTCATGATTTCATAGTTAGAGTAAGGACCTAAACATATCAGAATTAGGACTTCAGCGAAGAAAAAGGGACTATACATATTTATTGAAATAGCATCTGTAAAACTTGTTTTAGAACTATAAAGAATCTTTTGAAATTCCTTGGAGTTTGTGAGAGTCAATCAACAGTATTTGTTGGTCTAGGGGGTTTTAAAACTTGTCACATCTTTAATACACAAATCCGTTGTATATTACACGTGTCTTATTTATTGAAACATGGTTGGTTTTATATCTCTCTTCATTTCCATTTACTATTATCAGATAATATATATTAATGATCTTGATTGGTCTTGTTCTCTCCAAACAACCCCCCCCCCAATGTATTCTGATTCTGTTCTCTTCCCAATTTTAACTCTGATTCTGCATTCATAGATCCTGACTATATTGGAGAGTGCGATAAAGAGCGACTTCTTATCATCAAATTATGAGACTGCAACGGAATTGTTGGGTTCTCGTGACCTTACCGAATATGCTAACAGCTTCTCCAATCTGGAGACGATCAAAGTACCTCCTTGGATACCTAAAACGATGTCTGCTGTTGTCCTAAGGTTTATGGAGTTTGACTCATCCATTTCTTACACAATGCATCAGTTTGAGGATTCTCAAAGAGATAAAGGATCTCGAAATATCATTGTGAGTATCTCGGACACTTTATTGTTTATTGTCTCAAGTGCGGGGAATTGTTCCGTCACGAAGGCAGTAATATTTCTTATCTCTCTTGTCGCGATGATCCAGCCCTATTTATTTGTTTTTCTTTGCCCACCCTCCTTAAAATTATGTTCTACCACGAAGCTGATGTGTACATGGTTGTGTTATCTGTTTCCAGACAATTCCAGCCCGGTATACTGTTCTAAGGAACAGTATGGAGGATCGACATGAAGAATATCTACATAGAGCTGGGACTGGGCAAGAAGATGATTGGGATGTTTCAGTTAACATGCGTAACAGCTCGGGACGGGGTCGTAGCCGTGGACGAGGGCGCGGTGGCATTAGGGACGGGAGATCTCAGAGAAGTTTCACTGGCTCCAGGAATGAATCTGTGGCAGACTTAACTGCAACAAAGAATGACAAATTTGGGCCGTTGTCAGGCTGGAAAGGCCGACAACGGGGCCGCGGAGGACGTAAGAGGGGCCGTCGAACTGTCAGGAGTAAGAAAAAGCCAGCAAAAAAAGCGACACGTATAACTGGTCCCAGTGCAATTGCAAGCGCAAGCCCCTATGATAAAACGCCTGCTTCTAGTCATCAGCTTGAATGGGATGACAATGGCGCAGTTCAAGTTGAACTTGAAGAAGAAAATGTTAGCAGTTCAGAAAGATCTGGGTTTGATGATGATAATGGTCAAGCATCTGGGGATGAATATGATGATCACATTGTTGACCACCACTATTCTGGGGGTTTTAGCAGTCAATCGCAGCACGAAATGGCAGGTCTTGACTATGGTGTTGGTGTTGACAACGTAAACTATGTTGATGAAGAAGAAGAAGAAGAAGAAGAGGATGTCAGTGGTGGAGATGGAGATGATAGCGAGGACGAAGGACAGGTAGAGGTAGAGGAGGATGTGGAAGAATATATAGACGGCGACTCTGAGGAAGAAGAGGGAAACAACAAATTTACAGGTGAAGAAGAGCAAATGCAAAACCTAGATAAAGATTTGGAGTTCTCGTCTTCTGATTATAGTGATTAGGAAAATTTACACAAAAGAGGGTAGAAAAAAAGATGCTAGTACAAGTTTAGGAAATGAAAACAAATAGTTCCATTCACTTATATGGACTCAAAAAAAGTGTATTTTTGAGGATCTTAATGTATCTATCAATTTGGTAAACTATATTAATTTCTTTTTGTAAAAGTCACATTGCCCTTTCCAAATTGTCAAAATGTATCTTTGAATTAACTAGTTAGTTCTCTTTCAAGTACACACTGAGTATGGAGGTATTAACCACGTTGTTGCATGAAATTCTTTTGGTTTTATTGGCATGAAGGAAATGCTAGTAAGTTAATTTTCCTAGTTTGGATTTTTTATAGCACTCTTTTTATAATATTTTTAATATAATATTTTATTAATAAAATTTAACAAATAATAGATTAATCCTACAGAGTAATAATAAATTCAAAGAAGAAAAAAAGCTGTATGAAAAGATATATAACTGTTATAGATAATGTTATAGATAATTTTAGGTGTTATAGATAATGTTATAGATAATTTTAGGTACTCTATTGGATATGAGGACAATTGGGTAAGCCTTATGAATTATTTGTGATCTACTATCTTTTTTCTTTTTTTTTTTCCTTTCCTTTTTTGATACATGAGGACATAGTTCGAACTATAAACTTTTATTTTGACAAGAAGTATTTTTATTATTCAATTAATAAGTTGTCATGAGATTATCTATGGTCCTCTCGCCCAGATAGATATTCATAAATTAAAGCATTGTATCTTAAATTAGTTTGTAATAATTTAAACAAGACCGAATTCGATAAGGAAAGCGCGTGCGGCTCGCATTCATGGGTAAAATTGTCAACATGTCACTCTCAAACTTTCAAGGCTAAATAAGATAATATAGTGAAAAATGTCTTTATGCTTTATGTCATGCCAATTCGGGGCCTATTTTTTTTTTATCAATACTTATGTAACTAACATTTTTACTTAGTTAAAAATACCTAAATACGACTGAATCTAGTCAGAGGCTGAGATAATGACATGAATGTACGAGATCCGTTAAGTAAAATGTTACCTCTTATACTTGAGCTCGCGTGTTGCACGTGATTATTTTCACTACAAATGTTGGGGTATATATAACAACAAAAAAAAAAAAAAAAATTAAGTTGTAATTAAGACGCTTTTGACATTTTTAGCTACACGTAAAAATGTTGGGGTATATATAGCAACAAAAAAAGAATAAGTTCCGAATTAATAAAACGTAAAAATGTATGTGAAGGTGTTTATGAATTTGGTGAATGCGACACATTAATTGCTCGGAATAATAATAAATAAAGACTGATTCATTTATTAATATTTCTCATATGGTTTATTTATAAGCTCAAGATACAAGAAATTTCAGAATCTTAAAAGGAAATTATGGGAGTTCGGTTTTCTTCAGGTGTGTAATTCCTTCAGGAAATATATGTACACGTACTTAATAATTGTTTGGACTTTGCGTATTTTCTCATGTGCACTTTATAGTATATTTTGGCCAAAGATTTCTATAATATTTGAATCTCGAGTCTGCAGATTTTAATTGAAGATCCTCATTCTAATCATAACATGCACAAAATTATCGTCGACGTTTTGTGCTACTATTTGGTTCCATCTATTTATATTATGACAAAATACAATAAGATCTTGTAATTATTATGACTTCAGGTACCTAAATTTCTTTTGGAAATAATAATAAAGTCGTGTCATAGAAAATTCCGCTAGAATTTTCATCTTATCGACTTAATCACATAAGACCATATTAAATTATTGCTCATTTACATATGCGAGGATTTTGTTAAAACCAATTTATTCTACCACATTTTGCATGTGTCTCAAAATTATAATTAGTGGTAGGCTGTCCTTCGTGGACATTGAATAATTTGAACATTCTATGTCAATTTTCTTTTATCAATAAATATGCCTAGCTATTAATCCATGAACTTCTGATTCAAATTATCTTTATATGAAGATTAAAATGAGACAAATAACTTAGTCTTATCCGACTATATAACTTTGTCCTCTTTTGAATTCTCATCTTAAATACATTGTGGTGGGATAGTATATTTCTATAGCGCATATTTAATGCTAAGATGGAAAAATATTTGCGTTCTCACAATGAACCAATTACAATGAGGAGAACAAAAATAAAATATTAGTAAAATACGAATAAATACTACTACAAAATATAATAAATCAATTTCAAGGTATTTATGATTTTATAAAACCATTCATTAGGTTTATGACCATGTTCTGCAGGAACATTCAATATATATATATATATATATACAGACAAATAGAGAATCATCAACAATATTATTAGGACAAATTATGTTAATAGGAAAATCTGAAATATGAGCTTATTAAATTGCAAAGTTCAGCTTACAAGTCAACAATTATATATATATATATATATATATATATGAGACCTTATGTTGATGCATCGTCTATATATTCATTCCAAAACATATTCAATTCTAATATATTAATGATGTTCATAAAGTTATTTTGCTTTTAAAAATAGTAGTACAAATAAAATTTGTGTTATTCGAAACTTCTGATTCTATAAAAATATTGTCACAAATTCTTTATGACAGTTCGTATTTTATTGATCCGGGATGGTCTAACCGGTCATGCCATTTAATATTTTGGAATAAGTAAACTTAAGGTTTACTTAATGATGCATTACGATTGTATCAACTTAGGCGAATTACAAAACTCTATGGGGAGAAAAGAGTAATTTATATAATTCACATTTATTATATAAATCATGATAATATAGCATAATTATATGTGATCTTCTAGGTCAATTTACTCTTCCAGAAACTTTAAATGATTAGTTTTTCTAGAACTTTCTATCAACTAATTCTTATGAGTCTTAAAGAACTTTAATTAAATATCTTCTAGTAGAAATCTTCTTAATTAAATATTTTATAGATATTATAGAAATATTTTAGGTATTTAGCTCTTCTTAAGTCTTTTATTAATTAGCTCTTGGGAGCTTTAATTTCAATCTTTTAATTATTCTTGAGCTTTCTATTAATTAACTTTTTTGGAGTTGTAATTTATACTACCATTAATCTTCCCAATATATATCTTTTTTACTATTCTTGAATATATAATAAATCAATGAGCATATATATAATATGCAAAAACTCATATAAAATCACAAACAAAATTAATTTCTTTCCTGTAATTATTTTAAGGATTTAACTACATTAACAAGTCTATATATCAATAAATATAATTAATATATGAGATCAATAATAGCATCATTACACTAGATATTTAAAATTTCGTTTGACGTAGTACAAGTACGTTACAAACTCTCTTTTATATTGCACCAACAATATTCATTTGAGATTATGTATTCGCTTTTCCTTTCTCAATATTATCACTTCTGGTGGTAGTTTAGATATTAGGTTCATGAGTCATAATAATTACAAATTATTATAAATAATTATAATCACAAATACAACATATTATAGAAATAAAATTTCTAATTGCATTCGCTTCAGGGAATGATATAAAATTATTCGGAATATTATACTATTTCATCAACAATGACTCAATCATTTATTCAGTCTCAAAAGGTGATCAATAACCTTGAGATCATTTCTCTCAATGTTGCTACTACAAGAGCATATTTGAGATATTCCAAACAAAATATTATTTCAATATTATTTTAATTGAGAAAAAATCTAAATCAAATATATTATTGCATACTGATAGATTGATTAAAATATTTTAGCCACATATAATATGGGTATTGTATGGCATAATGACCATCTTTTGGTGATTGTGCCTTCATTTTAGATTTTGTCAAAATCTTTCTTAATAAATTATTGAGCCTTCAGGATCTCATAAATTAATGAGGAAAAAAATCTTTATAATCATGATTTCTCAATTGCATCTTCAAGACTTAAATAGACTTATACAAGGATGATAAACGATTTGATCTTTCCATGACATCAAGTCATACATTAAAAATAAAACATAAAACAAAGAAAATATTCGATTTTTCTTACCTTAAGAAACTTCGAGGATCTTTTTACCTTTGGTGAATTTTGGAAAATCACCTTCAGAGTCTCGTTCGTGTCGTCCATGCAATCATGTTGTTAACGTGTTATGAATTTTTGGTGAACATGACACGTCAATTGCTTGAAATAATAATATAATATAAATTAGAATAATAAGAAGAAGAGAAAACGAAGTAGAGAGAGAAAGTATAACTAATAAATAAAAACTGATTCATATTTGAAAAACCTTTTTGGGAGGGTAAATAAGCTTTTTAGCTAATTTTAAAAATCTTTTGTATGATTAAAAGATAAACCTCCAATTTTGTTTGAGAAAGAATTCTAAAACTCTTTTTAATAAAAATCCAAACCAAACAAAATCTTATAGTTTTGACAATTAAGCTAAAAGCATAGAATAAAGATTTACAACAATTTATAGTGATTCACTCTCTCAAAGAGCTATATCCACTACCTTAAGTCAACAACCAATGATTTTCCAAATCCACTATAATGAAAGTCTACAACAATCATAAGTTTGAGGATCACCCACCAATGTTTTCAAGCAACTGCAATCCACAATACAATTACAATCAAAGGATAACTCAAGAAGTTTTTTAACATAAACGTTTGATATAAATAGAAATACAATTACAATCAAAGGATAACCAAAGAGGTTTTTCAACACAAACCTTTGATATCAATAGAAGAAAAAGATAAGGAATAATGTTGCCAAGTGCACTAGAGAAGGAAAGATACAACACAATTGAATACTTCTACAAGCTCTTCTTTACTTCTTCTTTGATGGATGATCAACAATGAAGCTCCAAAAAGATATTTCCTTTTTGTGAGATAAAATTTTTGAAAGAATGTACTTTAAAACTCTTTAAATGTTCTTGAATGATCTTAATAAAATCTTTTTCAACAACCTTCTTATTTTACTGCTGATTTAAAGCTCTATTTATTAGAGAAGAAAAAAGTGACTGTTACTGTTTGTGTAACGGTAACACTTTTGCAGTAAAATAAAAAATCGGATGACCGGTTTTAGAAAACGGACGTCCGATTTCCTTGTAAAAAGAAAGTCGGATGATAGGTTTTTGTTATACATAGAAAAATGGATGATCCCTTAAAATCGGACGACCGATTTTTTTAAAGCTAGAAAAATTGGACGACCGATTTTAAAATAGGATGTCTGGTTTTTCCTTTCCTTTGGAAAAATCGGATGACTGACCGAATTTAAAATCGGATGACCCCTTTTTTTTTTAGAAATTTAAAAGCCATTTTTTCTTAAATAAAAAGAGCTTTCCTTCATATTTTAAAACACTTCAAAACATGCATTCTTGATACTCTTTAAAATAAGAAAACATTGTAAGGCATCAAAGACTCATCAAGAATACTTAGATTTTTCAAGTATAGTTTGTAAGAAATATTTCATTCAAGGAGCTTCCATACTTGCCAAAAACTCAAAGGTAAAAGTTAGGGAGTATCCCAAAGTACCTTAGCATATAACTAACTAAGACAAGTCTTCAAGGTCTTCAATGTCTTGATCTTGGAATGGCTTGATCTTTTCTTCTTCATTATGCCTTGATCACCAAAATTTTTTGCTTATAAGAGTGTAGCCTTGAAACTTCAAAGATGCTTCTTTTGTTCTATAAAAATTAAGTTTAATAATCAGCACACAAACATATGTTAATAATAATAATCAAAATCATATGCAATAATGCCCTTAGGGCTAAAAATATTATTAATATTTCTCCTATGGTCTATTTATAGGCTCAAGATACAAGAGATTACGGAATCTTAAAAGGATCTAACTAAAATCAATAGGGATATAATGAATCCAAATAAGATTAGTATTTTTGGAGTTTAATTCTCTTCAGGGAATGTATTTGAACATCTATTATGTATTCATTAGTTTCATAACAGAAGGATATTTTTTACTATATTCTCACTAAAATAATTGGTCAGGGTTTGAACTTATCTCAGGCTTTTTTCTGGGCTGGGCCCAGTTTTGATTATTGGGTACTAAAGTGGTCCAAAATTTTTTTTTTTTCGACTCAGGCCATAACGCACAGCAATTGTGCGTTATCAAAGATGATAACGCACAATGGTTGTGCGTTATCCCTAATACGCAGCTTAAGCCTCGCTAATTGCGTTAAAAAATGATGTGGATCCTATCTGGCGCTGACGTGGTGATAACGCACTATGATTGTGTGTTATCAGGCTTAATAACGCACAAACATTATGCGTTATTAAGCTTGATAACCCACAGTGGCTGTGCGTTATCACCTTATAAAAAAAAACCCTAACAGCCACCACCCCCCTCCTTCTTCCCTTTTATTTTTTCAGCCTATTTATTCTTCCCCCCTTTCTTCTCCCTTATTTCTTTTTACTGTATTTTTTTTATCAGCCTATTCTATCTCTTTCCTCCCTCATTCTTCTTATTTTTTTCAACCTTCTCCATCTCATTCTTCTTCCTTTTTTCAGCCTTCTCCATCTCATTCTTCTTCCTTTTTTTCAGCCTTCTCCATTTTTAATTTTTTTGCAGCCTCCTCCGCCACTACTCGGTAAGTTATTTTATTCTTCCTTTTATTTTCTTACTTCTTATTATTATGGTTTGACTTCTCTTTTTCTAATAATTGTGTATTTTATTTCAAAATTTACAGTTAAAAATTAGTTAATCTGTGAGACTTTCTTTGGAGTACGAAGGTTATTACAGATTTGGAGTGGAAACCGGTAGAGCTGCATTTTAAATTTTCGGTAAGTTTTTAGTTATTTAAAATTTTTTTTGTGTATTATTTATTAAGTTTAATTATTGTGTGTTTGGGTTTGTTATTTGTTATTTGTTAATCATTTTTATGAATTTTATTTATTAATTTGAATTATTTTTTTTTTTTGAAATTGAGTTTTGGATTTATGTTTAAAATGGTTGTTATTAATAAATTTGTACAAATTTATTAATTTTATGTATATAATTGTTTTTGCATTTAAAAAGTGATATTATGATGATGTATTATTTTCATGAATTTATTTGGATAATTATGTTTAATTTCTTACCTTACTTTATGATTATTAGAATTTTTTTTAATTATTTAGATAATTATTTTGCATATTTCGTATGATTTATTAAGTAGAAAATATGGTTGTGCGTCATCCTTGAAGATGACGCATGATGGTTGTGCGTTATCTTTAATTGTCACCTCCCCCGTACAATAATTCACTCACACCCGCTCTTCCAAGGACAATAATTTCATCTCCAACAGGGCTTCCCGTGAACCCAGCTGATGGAAGGACACCAATTATTTTTTCCTCATCCCATTACAACTTACTCCCTCATCCCTCATCCCACCAATTATTAAAAGTCTATAAATACATACATTCATTCGTTATTCTCTACATCTTCAAAACACCCTTAACAATCCACTCATTCTTTTTTCAATTCCCGAAGTTCCTAGCATCTTCATTTTTCATCCTCCCTAAACACTTACAGTTGAATCATTTTGAAATGGAATCAATCAACCCAATTAGAGTAATGCTATTTTGGGATTCTGAAATTGCAAGGGATGCATACGATCCCTATTTTACTGGAACAATTCAGAAAAGTTGGACATTGCCAACGAACCGAATTATATCACATACAGAACTGGTAAGGAAAATATTGAAATACCGAGATATGGATCCCAATCTCTGGAATGTTTGAATGACGATGAGGGTGCCTTCGTACTACGAGGTGCATCGTATGTTTTATTTTAATTTATATAGCATGAACAATGATGAAGAAATGCGGTATTTATGAACTATTCTAGCCGACCTATCGAAGAAGGGATTCATATTCTTGTTGAATTCGAGCCTATCCAGTAACAAAATATTCCAAGTACACACGAAAGAAATACAACAACTTTGCCCGAACATATTACGGCCGTAACACAAATGGTTTCTGATGAACCGTCTATGTTGTACAGTACCGTAAATAATGATGACAATGAGGTTAACAGGTCGGACGGAGATGATGCCGTTTCTAGTCAATCGGAATTGGATGATGACAATGACTCGGAAGAAGGAGAGTTCCAAACTCCCCTGAATCCTGAAAATCCTGTCAACCCGGTCACCGAAAACATAGTGCAACAATGGGAGAGCAGCCAATGGTTCAGCAACGCTAGGTATGACTACACACATTCTGAAGCATTCCTAGATATGGGCTCGGGTTCTCCTATAGATGACCTTGTAGAATCTGGAACCGTCCGATTACTCGACTGGAACAATTCCATGACTGATATACAGTTAGGCATGAGATTCATTGACAAAGTGCAGGCAGTAAGTGCGGTTCGTAAGTACTCTATCAGTGTGGGGTGTGAGTGCCGAGTTTTGAAAAGTAAGATTGATACATAGATCGCAAGATGTTACCATCACAGTAATGATAATTACTGTGCATGGTACATCCGTATAAAAAAGAAAGCCACGCACAATCGGTGGGAATAACCAGATTCGTCAAAGAACACACATGCCTTGTACAAATTGAACAAAACAAACACAGAAACTTGTCTTCAAAATTTATATCAATGTCTATATCACACCTAGTTGCCAACGATCCTAAGATACCTATTTCTAACATTATTCAAGAAGTGCAGGTATTGTTTCAAACTAGATACACTTACAAGCGGGCATGGTATGCTCGAAAATTTGCCATCGAGAGGGTTTTTGGTAGCTGGGATACAACCTTCAGTATTTTACCTAAATACTTACAAGCTGTACAGGATTTAAACCAGGGGACTGTATACGAATTTTTGCATCACAGAACAAGCAGTCCCCCTAATTATGTTTTCAAATTTATTTTCTGGTGTTTCTCGCCATATATAGACGGATTTCCATATTGCCGGCCGGTGATTTCTGTGGATGGAACACACTTAAGGGGACCATACAGGGCGTGCTATTAATTGCAAGTACGTGGGATGCAAATAATCACTTGTTCCCACTTGCTTTTGCAATTGTTGATAAGGAATTATCCGAGAGTTGGAATTGGTTCCTTAAAAACTTGCGAGAATACATAGTCAAAGATCACCACGTATGCCTAATTTCTGATCGCCACAAAGGTATTTTCTCTGCTATTCAAAGTCAACATTTGTGGCAACCACTATTTGTAGTTCACCGGTTTTGCATACGCCACATTCGAGCAAATTTCAACAAGACTTTTAAAAATACAAACCTAAAAAGCTTGATGTGGCAGGCCGGAACAGAAACAAAACAATGGAAATTTGACCGTGTAATTAAAGAAATTCAAGAAAGAAATGTTGATGCTTACATTTACTTGATAAAGTTGGACCCAGAGAAGTGAACACTGTTGCATGATGGTGGTCACAGACAAGGTATCGTGACAACCAACATTTCTGAAGCACTTAACAGTGTGTTGAAGAAAGCTAGGGTTCTACCTTTAAAAGCCCTGGTTGAACTAATATTCAACAAACTAGTTAAGTACTTTCACTAACACCGTGAAGAGGCTGAAAATTGTGTGCATCCATTTCCAACTCGAATTTTTGACAAGTTCTTGCGGATTGAAATGAAATCAAGAGAACACAAAGTTACAACTTACAATCCGTGAGAGGGAATATACATGGCCAGATCTCCAATACGAGTTTCTTGTACGGGCAACGTCTATACATTGCGACTAAATAATAAATCATGTAGTTGCGGAAAATGACAAACATATACGTTGTCTTGTTCTCATGTTCTTGCAGTGTGTAGGAAAAATTTTAATAACCCCAGACCGAGCAATGTATAAGTTTGACATTTTCTTGAAATAGTTGTAATAATACATGTTTCTATTAATGAAATTTTTCGTTCAACTTCTTCTAATTACTACATCATTGCTCTAAATTTTTACAATTTCTTTAGTATTACTTCTTCAAATAACTTGCAATGAAATGGTTAAAATATAAATATATTTTCCAATAAAACCATATAAATATTACAAATAAGTTAAATATAATAAATACCATCTTTTTAAAAAAATTGTACAATTATAAGTTTTCCCAAAACAAATTTTCATTAAAAAAACACAATTCATTAAACAAAATACTAAAAAAAATTTATACAATTATAAGTTTTCCCAAAAGAATTAAAAACAAAAAAAAAATTAAAAAATTACGTGGCTGATAACGCACAACGAGTATGCATTATTGCACTGATCATAACGCACACTCATTGTGCGTTATCAGCCACGTAGGCTGATTAGGGGAGGAAGCTTAATTAACGGATAACGAACAATGGTTGTGCGTTATCATGCGTTTGGCCGGAGTTGGAAAAAAAATTTTGGGCTATTTTATTACACAATGATAAAAAACTGGGCCCAGCCTAGAAAAAAACCACTTATCTCATCTAAGGATCTCATTTTTCAAAAGGTTATAAAGCGTACTTCAAATTAGGGATTCCAATCAAGGACTTTCTTAATTAATGGGGATTGATAAATTCCACGACAAAATTATGAAAGTTCCACGATAAAACGTCATTTCCTCCTAAGCCCTTATCTCTCTAAAATCCTTTTCTCTCAAATTCTCTCTACCTTCACTTGCAGATTATTGAACATTTTGAAGATTTAAACGCTGAAAATTGATAATTTTGAAGATTTTGTACTAAAAAACATCAATTTTGAGGTAAAACTACCCGAAAAATGCTAGAAATGATAAACGGAAGCAACTGGCACACCAAACTAGGTGGTGCGCCAATGGCTGGGCATCAGCTGGTTTGGTGACTAGTTTCTTCTATTCACCATTTTTTTCTTTTTTAAAAAATTTTTTTTAATATATAAAGGTTAATTATGTTTTATATTAATTGTTTTTCATGTATAAAAAATTTTATATCATTATTTTATTAATTTATGTGATTTGTTTATGTTAAAGTTAGTGTTTATCTTATTTATGTTATAATTAATTGTTTAATTGTGATTATAATTAATATATTTTAATTGTTTAATTTTTATTATAATTAATATGTTTACATAATGTTTAATTTTTATGTTAATTAAAAAGTTACTGTGTTAATGAAGTTATAATTATGTTGTTACGTTACTTAGTTTTCTTTTCATTTAAAATATATGTTGTTCAGTTTTTTAATATTGTAAAGGAGAGGATGAATTAGATTTCAAACAATTTGAGGACATTTTCTATACGGAGGATTTTGTGGACCACAGTGCTTTGTTTCAAAAGGATCAAACATTTGATTCGAAACTCAAGTTAGTTGAATAAATAAAAGAATGAGCAAAGACAGTAACACAAATGTGACAAGTGCGCATTGCATTTTAAAAAAAAGGCTCTTTCTTATCGCCTATACGTTTATATTGGTTGCCATCGGGAGAAGGCCAAAAAAGTAAGGCTATGGTGAATGATGAAGAAAAAGAACAAGTTTCTGTAAAGTGGAGGGGTTCGCATGGAACTAAGAAATGTAACTGTTCATTTCAATTGAAAGGCGAGGAAGATGTTAGTGGTGCACATTGGGAATTATACATAAAAGACGCAAGGCACAATCATCCATTAGGTGTCTATCATCACGGTTATTCTCAGACGACAAGGTTGACGGAGGAGGAGTTAAAGTTGACCGAGCAATTGGGAAAGTTTTAGGTGGCACCTTATTTTTTAATGGTGAATTTGCGAGAGAATAATTCAGATACTGCTGTGAGGTATGTTATAGTACTGTTATGTGATTTTTATATGATTTATAGGATCTTTTAATTTAACAATAAATTTATATGATTTTTTCCAGTTCTCCAACCATATATAATGCTCGGGCGAATATGAAAAAGAATAGGATGGAAGGATGTAACACAGTGGAAGAAGTACTCCAAGAGTGTTCCAATCTTAGATATAAGTGCTATTAGAGAAATTGTTACGAGAACACAGTACTTAATGATATAGTTATTGCTCACCTAATATCCATTCAAATGTTGAAGATGTGGCCTTATCTACTTATACTAGACACAACCTACAAAACCAACAAGTAAGTTTCTTTAATAATAAAATATTTGGTTGTTTAATAATTGCTACATGTGCCAGAATGTATCCCTCTTCAACACAACTAACTCAAACATATGATATTTATTAATTTATTAATTTTATTTCATGTTGTTTTATCAGTAATTTTGTAATTTATTTTTATGTTGTTATATTCATTGTTCTCGGAGAGTAATGAATGTAATAAACATAATATTATCAAAATTAATATAAATGAAGTTCACAATAAGTTAAAATAAACTTAATATCCATACATGCCAAATAATGTAAATCTAATAACTAAACAAACGACAACTATATACAAGGCGAGCCATCTCTTTATCTCGTGCTGCCTGCGTACCTACATCCTTTGGATCATCATCCCCGATATATGGACCTGAGTCAAATACAACAATAGCTGGTGGCTGAGAACGTGGTGGCAACTCACACCAGGAGGAAGTAACTCCGGGTTCTGTATCTTCGGATGGGTGTGTTGGAGATACCACGGCATATAACTCGGATGGCAAGCATGTGGCGACATAGCAATATATCGCATATGATCAACATGCACGCAATGACTCACAGCATCATTCTTGAAGGCCCTAGTGGAAGTGTGCTTCACAACGTATGACTTAGTTGAAGCCGTTCTACAATGCTTGACCGAGCTAATAATGGGAGCATGCAGAATATCCTGAGTTTGACAGAACTGCCGAACACATCTCTTGGGCATGTACGGCTCTACACAAGAACAATAAGCTAAAAGGCCGTGGTATGTAGAAAAACACCCTATGTATCTTTGCTGGCCTATAAGGTGTCCATTGAACCTCAATTGCGGTCATGACATCTAACCTCATCCAATAGTCGAACACTGCAATTGTACCACCTTTATGTTCCATCATTATAAACTGCTAGATATAATGACTTCTGAAAACTGCATTGGGCCTTATAGGCTGTGCGAACATGGAAAAGTATAGATATATATATATATATATGTATCCAAGCCTATAACAAAAAAGTTACATATATTAAAAATAATTATAAATTTATATAACTACAAATAATAAAAGAATTTAATTATTTAATGACTGTAAATACCTCCAACAGTGATGAGAAACCTCCTAACTCTCGCGCATCCGAACGTGAGGCTTGTCCAAGATTCTTATACAACTAGGCCAATGCTGCAGCACCCCAAGCCATCTTCTTGCACCTCTGTAGATTCCTTACTATATGCCATAACTCGTAGCTTGTCACAGGTAGGTCACTCTTGTCCAGGAAGAGAATTTTCGAGAATGGAAAGCAAGTAACAGGATGCCCTAATCTCCATAGAAAAATGTGTACTATCACCTGCAAGGGATAAAACTTACAGAGGAATCCCACAGTGTGCATCACTTGCCTTGGAAGTGGTAAGACTAACCCCAAAATCCTTATTAATCATCTGGATAATCCGATCTGGGGGCAAAATCTGGTCCAGTGGCTCATCGTATGCAGGTATCCCAAGTATAAGTTCCATATCGTGTAATGTGATCATCATCTCTCCAAAGAGCATGTGGAATGAGTTCGTGTCCGGCTACCACCTCTCCACAAATGCCAATAAAAGAGTACTAATACCATACTAGAATATGCTTGACTGTAGATGAATCATTCAAGATGTAATAGTCATATGTCTAACATCTCCATCACTTGGTGCATAGCCAGTAAGTGCCGCATAATGACCTCGCAATCTCAAAACAGGTTGATCCTACATTTGGACAATCATATAAAAAACTCCTATTACATATACAAAAAGAAAAAAAAACGTAAACATTTATACAACATTTATATATACATAATAAAATCAAATAGTTAACAAGTGGATAGTAAAATTTACCTTTCCACGTGATATAGAACCGGCAATGTGTCCATTGTATGATGGAATCATGTCCGGCTCCTGTGGACCTCCGGGAGCAAGTCCTATTTACTATCAAGTAGTCTCGAACTTCTTCAACCTCTTCTTCCTACCACCACCTCTGGAAGGCCCAGAAGCCTCAGTAGCTACATCCTCAAAAGGTCGGCTCTTAGGAATTTGAAGAGACTTGTCCCCTATCGTCGACCATCTCCGATTGGCGATCCTTAATACCCTCTTCGCACGTTCAATAACACCAACCCTCTCCCTATACGCCCTGAAGATGATACATGTACAACCTCTCTCCTCAGCATTTGCCTCATCCTCATCATCTTGCTGAACATCCCTACCTTGTACCTCACTATCAACATCCAAATCCTTACCATCTCCCCCTGCCTGAACTGTGTCCTCATCACCCTCATGACCATGAGACTGACAAAATGTTGTCTCGACCTAGGTGCATAGGAAGACATATTCTCTGATGTGCCATAGTAACCTTGCTGATATAATGGTGAATCTCTCGATGCTCCTAATAAAAAATCCTCTACGACCAATAGGGGATACTGTGCTTCTAGGCACTTCAGAAGTGGATGCTGTTGTGAGCGGTCGAAAAAACTAGGATGATAAGAAGATGATGCACCGCGGTGAGACTGAGGCTATGGTAATGTAGAATCTAGATATGGCACTGGTGTATGTGATGCGACATCTGAGTCTTAGTGGGAATAGGTGGAGGCGGATGCCAATCCCATGAAACATCCCATGGGGAGGTGTGGTAAGTACATCAGACATGTCATGCCTACCCGTAAGCCCCCTCGAAAAGGCTGTGACCGTGCAGTCGTGAGTCCGATCGCTCCTATCTGCAACTGGACCAAAGCCTGGATCTCTACATTGTGACTACTCCGGATCCATCTAAACGAATTTCAGAATTACCTTAAATTAGTCGAGATTGTATTTATTTTCTTCATTCTTAATAAATTATGAAAAGTCTTAGTATTAAATTATTATTTATTCATTAAAAAAGAACTATTTGATTTGGATTGCCCAAGGGTCTTGTTTTTATTCATTATTATTAAATTATTAAATAAATTAATTATTATTTAGTTTTAATTATATTTTAAAAAATTAAATAACTAAACTATTTATATTAAATTATTAATACCATGATTAAATTAATCTCTAACTATTTTAAACTTAATCCAACTATTTTAAACAAAACTAAATTATTCAAATTATTTTTTAAAATTATTAACTAATTTTTATAATGATTTAATTCTTATTTAATTGGGGAAATAAATTATTATTATAATCCCGTTTTCATTTTTAATTATTAATTATCTTTGTAAAAAATTAATAACTAAATATTTAAATTAGACTATCATTAAATTATGAAATATTAAACTAACTAATTTAATTCAAATTATTATTTCAAATAATTAAGTAACTATTATAATTATTTAATCTCTATACTTTCTAAATCTACTTATTATTTAAATTAATAAATATTTTAATCAAGCTAAACACAATTAAGCTAAAAATATAAATATTTTAATTAAGTTCAATGTAATTAAAACTGAAAATATACATTAGCACATAATTATCAATAATTCCCCTTATATAACGAAATACTAATAACAATGCCAACATAAAACAAATTAGTTAACAATTCATAAAACTCTAATTACAAGTAACTATATCATAAAATTAAATAATTTCATAATTACAACATGAAAAAAACATAATAATATATGAAATTAACTTAAAAAACTAATATAATGGAATAATATATATTAAGAACAATTAATATAACATAAATAACATTATTAATTAAAAAAAACATCAAAATAGGGAAAAAAAAAAGGAGGTGAGTGATGCATCTACTGGTTCATACGCTAATGGGTGGCGCACCACCCATGCCGTGCGCCAGTGGGTGGCGCACCACTCCCACCGGTGCACCAGTTGTGTGCACAACTCTCCAACCGAAATCTGATCGTATTTTTTTTTGCTCAAAATGTAAATAAACGAACATAGAATAATGTACTAACTTCTTTTTAAAACTTTTCAACGGGTGGATTTGCATAAATCTTCCTTAAGAGGTTGAGAGAATTTAAAAGAAAAGTAGTTTAGAGAGAAGGGATAATGAAGAAATGAGATTTTGCCGTGAAAATTTCGTAATTTTGTGGTGGAATTTATAAACTCCTTAAACCATCTCTCTTTCAAGTTTTTACCATTAATATGCAGAGTCCAAAGTGTCGACTTTTTGGGCCCAAAATAAATATTATCTCCGATTAATAATATAAGTCTTTTTAAACTTTGCCCACGAATTAAAAAGAAAGAAAACAATACAATTTTTAGGGTAAGATAAGGAGAAAGAAAAAGAAAGAGACATACATAAATAAATTTAAAAAAATAGAATTAAAAAATAGAAAATAAATATATATTAGTATAGGTAAAATAACTTATAATTTTGACCTTTAATTTTAATTTTAAGTAGAAGGAATTATGTTTTGGACGGAGGCACTACTTAAAACAAGGGATTTGAAATTTGGGACCTCTTATTATTGTTTTCTTTCTTCTTCTTCCCTCATTCCTCGGCACTCTGATTCCCCATTCTTCCCGACACGTTCTTCTTCCTCTTTTCCCCTTCTTCTCCCCATCTTTCACCATAGCTCCTCTGCTTCTATCCTCCTTTTTCTTCTTCTTTCCCCTTCTTCCCCGATGCAAGTCTGCTCCCCCTTCATCTTCCTACACCCTCTTTGTTCAGAGAAGGAGAGAGTCCTAATCTTCTTGTTCTTAAGGTGATTAAAGGAGAAATATTTTTTGTTTTTATTATACTCTTCTGCTATAATATGCAGAAGATATGTCCAAAAAGGGTGTTTCTATGGAGGCTGTGTCAATGAGTGCCTTTACTGTCCCTGATTTTATGCAAGATTCTGCTATGCTCTTCACCACACCTACTGCTCGAAGATATGTGAAATTGGTTTAGTGGTAAGATATGCGAAATTGCTTATCCACCACCTTCTAACATCTCTTGTCTCTTTGATCCCTTTGAATAGAGGATTGTGATTATAAATTCGAAATGTCTCGTGGAAACAAGTATTCGATGCTATTATTAGACCTTCTTGTTCCTTCGTAGAACTTTGTATGCCGTCTTCCTTACTATCTTTCCTGCTCTTTTTAAGGCATGACGGTAATCCTTGGTGAGGGTTATTACACTTTCACGTGAGAAAATATGGCATGCCTTCTACGTGTTTGATTATTTGTCGCAGAAGGCTGTTACTTCTTTATGGTCTTAGAGGCTTCGAACTAGGATGCTATCTCGTCATAGGATATTGATCTCCAGCGGTCTCCCTATGTACCTTCCACGCTTACCTCTTATACCTTGCTTATTGGAGAATGTAGCTTCTCAGTTCTGTTGTTTCTCAAGTAGCCCTTATGTGAATAAGGTTGCTTTATACCTTGAAAGAGCCAAGCTCACAGACGCAATAAGACTCGGCCTGCGGTCCAATTCTTCGGAGTCCCTTATTCACCTCTTGCAGAGTCCTAATCTTGATACTTTTGTAGTCAACAATGCACTAAAATCAGCTCCTTCTCCTGAATCTGCACTTTCATTAATAGAAACTCTTAAGACAATTCCACATTTTTCTCATAACCAAAATACTCTCCATACATTAGCCAAGATTCTTGCAAAGTCTGGTCAAACTAGTAAACTCAGAGTGCTGATCAGTGCCATTAATGCAGGCAAGTTTACAAATGTTGCGCGTGTCAGCTACATGGATCGGATGAGGTGGTATGCTCTTGCTGGAGATCTTGATGAGGTTGTTGGTTTGTGGGAAGAATGGAGGGCCTCACAGAGGCATCCGTGTACAGAGTCTTATAACATTGTTATGAGTCTTTTTGCTCAGAAGGGTATGGATGCTGAGGCGGTATCAGTGTTTCGCAGGATAATTGATGAAGGGGTGCTTCCTAATTCAAGAACGTATACTGTTGTAATTGAGCATCTTGTCAAGTCTGGGCATGTGGATTCAGCATTTGATGTTTTCTGTATATTGCCACAGATGAGGATTAAACGTACTTTAAAGCAATATTCTGTTTTAGTTGTAGGATTTTCGCAAACTGATCAGTTGGATATCATCAAGACTTTGCTTAATGAGATGCAGAACGACGGAATACTGCCTGGTCGAGCTATGCAGAGCACTTTACAACGAATGCAGGAGGCAGGCTATCTCAGGGAGACAATCGAGTTGATAAAGGAAATGTTGCCCAATGAAAGAATTAAAAAGATAGCTTATTCTGAGGATAGTAGTGATACCGATATAGATGGGGAGGATGAAGACGATAACTATATCAAAGGAGATGTTGCTGATGAGGTGCAGTTGAAACCATGGTTAGATCCAGCTGCTTTGGCTAGTGCCTTAAAGCACTGGGGATCTGAAGAGGTATTGACATTGGAGAAGGCAAATTTTGTATGGACAAATCGGTTGGTTTGCAAGATGATTAGGAACTTTAGTTCAGCTGACACAGCATGGCAGTTCTTCTGCTGGATTGCTTATCAACCAGGATTCACTCATGATATTTACACAATATCAAGGATGGTTACAAAATTGGCTCGCCATGGCCGCGTCAATTTAGTTGATCAGCTATTGTTCAAGATTCAGAGTGAGGGCATTAGATTGTCATTCAGCACAGTCAGATTAATAATTGACTTCTATGGTATTTCAGGTAATGGTGATGCTGCTCTAAAGATTCTTCGTCGTGTTAAAACAATCTGCGGCCTCCTATCCAAGAGCAGTCAATTGATTCTGTATGCATCTATTTTGAGGACACTAACAAAGTGTAAGATGAATAACGATGCCATAAACATACTGGAAGAGATGATCTTACTCGGAATTTCTCCTGAAATTCAAACATTTTCCGGACTAATGAATCATTTTGCACTTGAAGGAGATATCAAAACTGTGCAGAGACTGTTTGGAATGGTCAGGCAAAGTGGGCTAGAGATAGATGCTTATACATATACAGTTGTAATCCGTGCTTACTGCAAATGTGAAAGAGCTTCCCTGGCATTGAGGTTATTCGAAGACATGAGGAACTCGAACTTAGTACCAGATTCTACAACCAAAGAGTTGTTAGTCAATAGTCTCTGGAAAGAAGGAAAGCTTAGAGAAGCAGCCTTTGTGGAGGAAAAAAGTGAAGAGATAAGAGATGCTCTTCCTGTTGCATTGCCTGGAAATTTATATACTTTGAGCTCTGTAGATCTTCTAAGAGTTTATGACATATATGCTAGTAAATTCATAAGAACTAGTGAACCTGAGCAGTAGAAGAAACAAGAAAAGCTCTCTCTATATCTGTATTTAGTGTTTTTGTGATTCTGTTTTGCTGCTGCTTGTCCTCTCTCTCAGGCTTAAGTTGAATCAAAGCTGGTGTTGGGTGTGGTGGTGATCTCATCCATCATTCATGTACAACAAATGAATTAAAGCTCAAGCTCAAATTTTCAGTTTACGCCATTTAGGAGTTCAATTTTATAATAAAATTTTAGCATTCGTTTGTGGATTATTGGTAACGAGGACCTCCATCTCATTCTCCTTTTCTTCTTCCGCAAAGTCAATTCAGCTTTCTATTTGCTTGAGTTCTGAATCAGCCATGACCCTTGAACATCCATTTTACAACAAATCTGAGCCTCTCTCTCTCTCTCTTCTCTCTAGAAAAAGTTAGCAACGAGAGTAAACAGAAAAACATTCATCCGCACACTGCTTCCTCCCCATTCTTCTTTTACAAACTAACAGAAGCGGGACTCTGTTGAGAGAGGAGGCGGAAGAGGATAAGAAACGGAAGGGGTGTTGGTTTTACATCCTAAATTTAATTGACTTAGGTGCATTTGGATTATATTTGAAAATTAAAATTCTTTTTTTTTTTTTTTTTTTTTGCATTGCACCCCTATACTTACTCCATATCTTTTTACATCAAATTTATCAACCTTTTAGAATGTAAAAGGTCACACAGAAAAGAAAAGAGGAATATTTTGAATTAATCATAAAGGTAATAAAAGGAATTAATCTATATAAATTAATCATAAGAATTTATTATTAAATAAGTTATTGGGTTATTAGTATCGAAACTTATTTGATAGTTTGTTATATAAACATCAATCACTATTAGAGGATTGCATAATTCTTCAGGTTTCACAGTTTAGAAGAACTAATCTTCATTAACTTGTGATTGATCCAAATATTGTTCGTGTGAATACCATTAGAAACTGGACACTTGTGCTATCCACTATTCCTTTTTGCATATTATTTCACAAGATGATTTTGACATGAAATCAATGTATTTTTTATTTTTGTGCGCGTATAAATTGATTTTATTTGCTTAATCAATATTTAATATGTTTAATATTTAATTGTCATGGATTGAATAGTTTACATATGTATAATTGAGAAGTTTGTTTTTATATTTGTTTCCCTCTTCGAAATTGTTTTCGAAAAAAAAAACCCGAAGTATTCGATGCTACAGAGCACCATTAGAACACGCGGTTGATTTGAGAAATCTGCAATTTTCGTGAAACTTAAAGTTGATCAGAGATATAAATATATATATATATATATATATTCCCAAATTTCAATTTCTTGAAAGAGCCATCTGATCTGATGGCAGAAATCGGGAAGGAAGAATTTTTAGATAGCTTAAATCAATTGGATTTGGCATAGCAGAAGATAAGCCATCCCAAGGTTGACTTGATAATTAGGATAGGTAATTTGCTGATGAATTATTTGAACAGGGGTGCAAGGGGCATCCCAAAGGTGCCAGTTTTAAGGTTTTTTTTTCTTTATCCAGCCTATTTTCAAAAAATAGGTACTAAATCGACCCATTTATTTATTTATTTGGAAGTGGCCATAACGCACAGTCATTGTGCGTTATCGTTGTGTTTTATCTGTAATAACCTGCTTAAGCCGCATTAAGAAGCATGTTTAACAATGTGGCGATGATGTGGCGCTGAGTTGTTGATAACGTATAGACATTGTGCGTTATCAGTCATAATAATGCATGTCCATTGTGCGTTATTATTAGTGATAATGCACAATGACCGTGCATTATAAACCCTAAATGCCCAACCGCAGCCGCCTCCTTTCTGCTTTCTCTTTCTTCTTCCTCCTTATTTCTTCTTTCCTCTTTCTTCTTTCTTATTTCTTCCTCGAAAATTTTCCTTCTTTCTTCCGCCGCCGTCTCTCTTCTTCTGATACTTCCGCTGCCGCCACTGCCGCTTGGTAAGTTCTTTTTCTCTTCCTTTTATTTTCTTTCTTCTTCGTATACTTTGTCTTCTCTTCTTTTAATACTTTTGTATTTTATTTCAAAATTTACAGTTAAAATTTAGTTAATTTTTTAAATTCAAGTTTGAATCGGTGAGACTTTCCTTGGAGTACGAAGGTTGTTAGAGATTTGAAGGGGAAAACGGTAGGCTAGAGCTTATCTGTACGAAGGTGTATTTTTAATTTTTGGTAAGTTTTTAGTTATTTAAATTATTTGGTGTATTATTTATTAATTTTAATTATTGTTTGTTTGGGTTTGTTAATTGTTGGTTATGAATCATTTTTATGAATTTTATTTGTTAATTTGAATTAATTCATTTTTGTGAAAGTGGGGTTTGTGTTTATGTTTAAATTTGTTGTTATTAATAAATTTGTGCAAATTTGATAATTTTATGTATATAATTGTTTTTGTACTGCAAAAGTGATCTTAGGGTGATTAATTATTTTGATGAATTTATTTGGATAATCAGGGTTTTTTTTCCTTTACTTTATGATTATTTGAATTTTTTTTTATTTATTTAGATAATTATTTTGCATCTTTCTTATATATTTTTGAGTAGGAAAGATGGGAACTTGGAATTTGGGTTTTTTTCTCTTCTCTTTTTTTTTTTTTTTTGTAATTAGTAGAACCGAAGCTTGGAAATTTAGGGTTTAGTAATTAATACTTTTATTAAAACTCTAAAACCCTAATATTGAAATTTCCAAGTAGTAAAATACTTAGTTATAAAATATAGCATAAATAACTCTAAAAACCCTAAAATCTTAATATTTTAAACATTAAACTGTAAAACTCTAAACTTTATAACAGTAAACCCTAAAAACCCTAAAATCTTAATATTGTAAATATTAAACCGTAAAACTCTAAACTTCAAAACAGTAAACCTACCATAAAAATGATATTTTAAACTTTAAACCGTAAAACTCTAAAATTTGTAATAGTAAACCTTAAAATCTCTAAAATCTTAACAATTTAAACATTAAAAAATAAACTCTAAACTTTGTAACAGTAAAACTTAATAACCCTAAAATTGATATTTTAAACATAAAACCGTAAAACTCTAAACTTCAAAACAGTAAACCCTAAAAATGATATTTTAAACATTAAACCGTAAAACTCTAAACTTTGTAACAGTAAACCCTAAAAACTCTAAAATCTTAATAATTTAAACATTAAACCGTAAAACTCTAAACTTTGTAACCGTAAACCCTAATAACACTAAAATATTAATATTATTGATAATTAACCGTAAATTATAAAAACATTAAAAACCCTAAAAACACTAAACTTGATATGTTAAAAAGCATACAAACCCTAAAATAATTGTACCATAAACAACACACCTTAAAGAGTTTGAAATTATAATTTATTTTAAAATTTTTTAACTTTAATTTATAGATATTGATAGTAACTCAAACTATAAATAATGTAGATAGAAGTAGTCCCAGCTTACGTGCATCCGAGTCCCATAGTCCCTGATGTTTTGACAAGACAGCATGAGCACCGGTCTGGATTGATATGGAGTGGGGACCACGAGACGTGTTTCACTAATCTTCAGAATAGGCGTTTCGGGCACAATCTATTCTAGTGTTGTAGTACGGTACCCATAAGTTGATAGAGCTTATTGACAGAACTGGTTTGGGGGGAGTGTTCAGATGTGGCTACATTGTGCTGGACCACGCTCTTATTACCGCATTAGTTGAGCGGTGGAGACCGGAGACTCACGCATTTCATTTGACTTGTGGTGAAGTCACAATAACCCTTCAGGATGTGCAGGCATTATGGGGTTTAGGGATAAAGGGTTTGGCCACGACCGGTCCCAGTTGGAGTGTACACCAGAAACAATATTGGATTGAGCTGATCAAGAGACTTCTTGGTGTAAGGCTGTCTCTTAGCCACTTTTCTGGTTACAAGGTGAAGAAGGAACCTTCGAAAGCTTGGATCCTGAGAGCGTTTACTAGTTCAGAAACCGATGATGATCTTATCTTGCGCGCTCTTGGATTTATTTTTTTACTCCTTGTCCGACATATGCTTCCCGACTTCTCAGGGAATTTGGTTCATACGTGCTACCTCAGTTTATTAGAGGATATTGATCACATCAGAATATATAACTGGGGTAGCTGCATGGATTTTTATATAAGCAGTTGTGCACGACAGTTTTGGGAGGTGCACGACAGATAGAGGGAGCCTTAGTCTGAGTACAAATTTGGGCGTGGTCGCATATATCTGCATTGTGGCCTCAGCTAATGATGGATGTTCAGGTCGACCCTTGCTCCTCTTGGTGCTATATGGTGCACATCTTTTGACTACAGCCAACTGCCTATGCACACCCTCGTTACATACAGGGACCAATTAGATTTCATGCCATCTGATCAGGTTCGCTTTAAAATATTTTGTATTATTTGTAAAGAAATTCTTTTTAAGCACTTGGATTTTTATTAATTTTGAATTTTGACTTTAAAGTTTGTATGACTCCCTTATCATGATCGTGGTCTGATTCCATCTGACCGCAATTATTTCTTCACCGCTAGCCAAGCTGACTGAGTCGACTTACTAGTGGAAAATGCCCTAAATCCACTTCCTAATTTGTATTTGAAAATTCCAGAGCTAAGGTGTAGTACACGTCCTCGTCAACAGCCTATTAAATTAAAGGATTTTATTTGCAATTCTGTTTAATCTTCTTTTAGTATATCCCACTCTGTTTTAGCTCACCTTTCTTCCTCGACTGGTTCAGGTAGTTCTTTATATCCTTTAACACGCTACGTTTTTTACTTCAAATTCTCTCACCCCATCGTCAGTATTAGCGGCTGTCAATGCAGGTATATAACCCTTAACTTATTTTGATGTAGCTTGTGCTCTTGAACGACGTCTTGCCATGAAACAAGAGATTGATGCGTTAGAAAAGAATAGTACCTGAATTTTTACTTCTTTTCGTCTAAGTAAACGTGCTCTTGGGAGCAAGCGGGGTTACCTATTAAGTATAAAGTCGATTGGTCAATTGAACGTTACAAGGCATAATTAGTGGTTCTTGAAAACACTCAAAGAAGGGTGTGTACTTTACAAAAACCTTTTGCTCTTGTTTCAAAGATGGTAACTGTTCGTACCTTCTCATCCATTGCTGCTGCTCATAACTGGGAGGTCCATCAAATGGACGTTCTGCCTTCTTGCATGGTGACCTGCATGAGAAAGTTTACATGCGGCCTCCACCCGAATTTCAGGCATCTAGTCCTCATCAAGTTGGTTGTTTGCACAAGTCTTTATGTGGTCTCCAACAGGTGTCTCGTTGCTGGTTTTCTAAACTTATTGCCTCTCATCGTAAGTGTGGTTTCACTTAATCATATGTTGATTACTCTCTTTTTACTTATGCAAAAAAGAATGGGATTTTTCTTTGTATTCTTATATATGTGGATGATCTTGTCATTTCTGGCAATAATATTGCTTCCATTGCAAAATTTAAAGCATACTTAAGTTCCTGTTTTCACATGAAAGATCTAAGCTTTCCCAAATATTTTTTGGGTATAGAAATAGCTTGAAATCTTAGTATTTTTATCTTCTCAATGCAAATATGCCTTGAAAATTGTTTCTGAAACTGATTTCCTGGGTTCTAAACCTATTTCCACACCTATAGAACCTAATCATGAACTTGCGCGAGCACACGATATTTTTTATGCACATCCGGATAAATATCATCGCTTGATTGGCAAGTTGATCTACTTGACTATTACTCGGCCAGATCTCACTTATATAATTCATGTCTTGGCTCAGTTTACGCAAACTCCCAGGATGAAACATTGGGACCTTGCCCTTTGTGTGTTAAGCTTTCTTAAGGACAATCCTAGTCAAGGTATTCTTCTTCAGGCTGATTTTTCTCTTGCTTTAATTGCTTATTGTGATTATGATTGGGTCAACTGTCCCAGTACTCGACGGTTATGACTGGTTACTTTGTTTCTCTTTGACGTTCTCCGCTTTCTTGGAAGACAAAGAAGCAGCATATGTCTCTTGATCTTTCGCTAAAGCTGAGTATCGGTTTATGGTTGCCGCCCTTTGCGAACTTAAATGGCTGCATTTCTGTCATTTAGTTTGTGATGCATTTCAAGCTAGTTTCATCACTCCTCAATACATTCGTAGTTCTGTACAACTCGTTGATATATTTACCAAAGCTTTGCAACTCTGTTAGTTTCACTTTCTCACTTGTAAATTGGACATTTATAATTTACATGCTTTAACTTGAAGGAGAGTATTGAGATATTTTTGAATTATGTATATCTTCGACTCTAAGGTGTATACTTTCTAGTTATTCTTGTATATCTTTTTTCCTAGTTTGTAGTTACCATAATGATGATATTACCTAATGTTTAGCTAGGCATTCCTGATGCAATGATGATTATATAACTGGCCATTTACAGCTTGAGGAGGAATAACACAATGAATTAAAAGTTTTTCTACTGGAAATTTTCAATTGTAAATTGTAAATACCTCTTATAACACTTTTATAAAGATAGAGATTATAAACTCTCTCCCTCTCAAATAATTGTAAATAACCCTTATGACACCATGGATACCATGCCCTTTTGAAGCGCCTTTTAGAGATAATTAAAAAAAAAACTCTCTCCATCTTAAATAATTATTAATTCACCATAAGACATATGGGTGAAATAAGAGCGTTTTCTATTTTAACTACAAATCTCGAGCTCGACTCCTAATATCTTCAGTATATGTACAAAGTTATACTTCATGATCAACACAATATATATATATAATACATGGGTAGATATTTTACATGCAGTATTACGTGTAACTTTTAGAATATAGTAGTACTAAATTCATGCGTGTGCTCAAATTAATGCATGCATTACTAAGGCTTATTTTAAGATCTAAGGCTCGCCTTGAATATGCCTGAACCGAGAGCTGGACTTTTTTTTTTTTCTTTTTTTTGATGAATCGAGAGCTGGACTTTCTCCTCCGTGGAAGTTGGTTGCTAGATAGAATCCTAACATTTGCATTTCCTTTATCAAACTGCTGGGAAGTCCTAAGAATAAGATTGCATAGAAAATTTTGCGATGAAAATTAATATGTATTTGTCTATCTTATTAGTATTAATATATTTCATTTATGTAGTTTGTATTTTAGAGAAAGTACATGAACTCAAATTCTTAGCAAACTTGGCATATTAAGCAACTAAACATAGAAAATTAAATTAAGGTTATGGTTGTGAAAATTTTATTTTGTTGATAGATGTTCACACACGTTCACGTGCATATATATATATATATATACTTTTATAAAATAGGATAATCTAGTTATCAACTCTATCATATAGGATTATATTTTATCTTTTAATAAGATAATGAAATTTAGTCACTAACTCTATTCTATCCTATTTTGTCAACCGGCATTTCCGCTCTATCATATACTATCTATATTGAAGTATAGAATTAACCTATCTAAGATAAGATGAATAATAAGAATTATATTATATAAATATATATATATATATGTTTTTCCTGTCTCTTATTTGATTGCGGTTTATATTTTTAACTTATATTATTAGTTTGCCCAAAAATCCCTACAACAACACAAATAAATTAATTTGTGAATTATATGTTAAACTTTTATGAAAATAGAAGTAAAGCTCAAAATAGAAAAAAAAAAAAAAAAAGTGAAATCTTTTTAGATTGAGTTACAATTAAAATAAAATCTTAGTTTTTAGAGAGGATAACAAAATTTCAAAACCTTATTACAAAACACAAGACATATATTTTAAATCTCAAAATCACAATCCATTCAATCATGCAGCACACGAGAAATATGTCAAAATCTCAAAAATAGCTCAGTTTCTTATCTTACCACCTCTCTAGAGGATCAAAAAGAAAGGTAACCGATTTTATTGACTATAATTAATATTGCTAGATATTGAACATATTTACACACCTCTTTCTCCCACATAAAGTTCATGCTATACTCCATATCCTCTTAAACCCAACTTTGCTTGAAGATCAATTAATCTAGAATTTCACAAAAAAATGGAATTTTCACGGGAAAATATGGGTACAGAGCTGGCATAGAGTATAGATTTTATGCACGATCTTACAACATCTCAAGATGCATCAAGCATATAAGTTGAGGTAAAAATATGGAACTTGATCCACAATCTTGAAGTACAGCCCAAGATCAAAATGTTTCTTTGCAGAGCCAATTCAAACATCCTTCCAACAAGGTAGAATATCATTAAGAGGGAGCTATATGAAAATACAGCTTGCGCAAATTGTGATTATGTAGTGAAAATGACAGACATGCTTTATTTGATTATAACTTTTTTATTGCAACTTTTTTAGAGAAGTCTCGCATAATTTACCTCGGGGCAAAAAGTGATTCAGATTTCAAAAATACTCTATACTCCATCATTTTTGAGTCTAATAAGAAAGATAGCCAACTTTTTGCCACAACTGTCTGGCTCATCTGGTACGCCAGGAAGAAGTTGAGGCATGAAGGCAATTCCTCCTCACAAACAACTATTGCTCTGCAAGCTTTAAATATGACAAAAGAGTATCTAGTTCAATCACATTTTACTGGAAAACCTTCCAACTTCTTTGTTGTAGCTTCGGAATATAGAACATTAAAGATTAATGTCGATACTACTTCTGGTAATGGAAAAATTAGTATTCCCAATTAAGAGCCAGCAGTATAGAGTCTTACCAGTCTTTCTATTAATATTTCTGAGTTAGTTTCTTTGGCTAATGATTTTATGAATAAGATACATAGACCTTCTAGTTCTCAATATACCTATCCATCTTCTAACTAGTATTGCTTTAAATTTTGATGTGGCCCTAGAATGGACAAAGGGCATCTCCTATAATGTATTCCCAAGCCATCTTGATTGATATCAATAAAATATAATTTAGCTTATCCTAAAAAAATCAAATTCAATTAAACGCAAATAAATATTTCAAAATCTCAAAATCAAGATCTATAATCAAACACAAACATAAGAAAAATATTTCAATATCTCAAAACGAAAAATTTATTCAATCACACGGTTAGTAGACACAAGACAAAACAAAAAGTCTATTAATCACGCACGAATACAGACAAATATTTTAAAATCTCAAAATCAAGATCTATAAAAACACACGCACAGCCACAAGGCAAATATTTAAAGATCTCAAAATCATTCAATTACACACGAATACAAGAGAGAACAGACAAAAAAACAACCCTTCCAAAATCTCAAAATGTGAAAGATCTCAAAATCAAGATTGTAATCATACACGAACACAACTCAAAATCAAGATCTATAATCATACACAAACACGACAAATATTTCAAGTTATCAAAATTAAAATCTATTCAATCACACACAAACACAAAATAAAACACGAGATCTATTCAATCATGCATGTCCGAGAAATATTTCAAAAATCTTAAAATCAAAATCTATTCAATCACCACATTGACACGAACACAAGACAAATATTTCAGAAACGAAACCAGATCCATAACACCTGACAGGGCATGCATAACCAGAAACACTTGGGATCAATGACACAATCAAAATAGCCGAGGGAGGGGAAGGGCAAGCAAGCAACAAGTTGTTCCAAATGAATTTACAATTTCATTTGACACAACAAAATTTTTTCAAGGTTTAAAATTCATCTTATAGCCGGCCTATACCATCATATACCATATATATCCCCATAAACAACACAGAAAATCATGTCTTATTGTTTTCTATAAACCAACTAATGAACTTTTAAGAAAAAGGCTGATCTGAGCTATGAATATTTCCTTTTCTAAAAGACGCTTCAAGACATAAACTTCTTCAAAGGTATACACAAAGTTTTGCTTCATTGGTGAAGCAGACAGCTTCAAGAACCCAAGAGTTCCCTGATACCAGCCTTCTGAGCCAAAGTCAGCCTTGATGGGAACTTGATGTCAAACTTGATCCTCAGGTTTCCCCTTGCTGACAGATCTTTCTGAGACGGCATGCCTTCACCTCGAACTATTTCCTCATACGTTGGATGGATTATGTTGGTGATGGGAATGGTTAAGGTCCTGCCATCCAGGGTGGTCACATGGATTGTGCAGCCAGTCAGCGCTTCAGCCAGAGTCACCTTTTGGGTGGTGACTAGATCATGCCCCTCGCGAGTGAACACCCTGTGAGGCTTCTCATCTATGATGAAGACGAGATCAGCAGGTATGATACCAGGCTTCTCATTTCCTTTCTCAGGAAAGGTGATCTTTGTTCCTTTCTTCCAGCCAGGTTTCACATCAATTGAAATGAGATCCTCCACCATTGTTGCCCTCCTGTACCAAAGCATAAAATCAGTGCATATGATCTCACCGTTTGAACTTCTAAACCAAACACAATCCACATCTGGAAATCATACAGCTTCACCAGCCACACATTTTTACTTCACATTAAGACCCAAATATCAAGTAGAGAAGCAAAAGACAGATTTAAAACTAGAATCTCCATTCCCATAATTGGAATGTTGTAGTCAAAGGTTCATGTATACCATTAAAAGCCATTGAAAAATACACAATGGAAAAGATAACATTCAACCATTGGTAGTAAATACTAACCTAGCTTGAACAGCAGAGCAGGAGACACGTTGCACAAAAACTTAAAAAAGTAGGCTTTAAATGCACCATGTACATTAGTTATAGCACAAGCTAAGCGAGATTTTCATACATAGAAATCAACCTCTTTCATTTATATATTTAAAAAGCCCCAAGTTTCGGAAAACAGGAGGCCACAAATGCACCAGCGAAGCCTAGAACTCATTGGTGTGAATAAAAACGTTTCAAACAAAAGTAGCTTTAAATGAACCATTTACTTTTAGACCTATGCATTTTTTTCCTTAAAAGAAAGGTCAAGAAAGAGCAACCAAAAAAGCATATCCAGGCGAACCCTACATTTTACAGCTGACCACAATGCAGAAATGCAATGCTTTCCAAATATTACTACTCCAAATGGAATAGCTGATCACTCACTCAGTCATAACAAAGCATGAATTACATCATATAAGAGTTTTGAGCGACAGTTATTCAACTCATGCAATCTTATCATATGCTTCCTTATCAAACACGGATGTCCGCTTTTGTTATTTCGACATGCCAAAGGAACTTAAATCCATTCTTTGGAATTTCCTATTCAAACCCCTTCAACACTCTGCTTGCGCCACTATGGCGGGCAATGAATAGAAACAAGCATATATGCATGACATGCAAACAAAAGATCCCTGAAATGGAGCTACCCATATAATAATATTAGTCAAATGGAATGCTATGCATCTAGCTTGTACAAACTGCTGGATTCAAAGGGCTTGACTATAATAGTTTACCACAATAACTGATCATGAAAATGGAACCACATTGCCACATGATCGAGGGAATTCAATGGGGAAGTGAAAAGAACACATTAACATAGAAGCACCGACATAACACATAACTGAAATGTAACAAAGAAGTTTCCGTTTACCACATAACTCAACAAACCAGTCATAAACCGGGATAAATGCTATACTCACCCGCTGGAATCAATTACTTCTCTGGAGAGTTTCATTTTCTTGGTGGTACCCTTGTACAAATCTTCAAGTGAACAAGGCAATTTTTTCTCAACTGCAGGTTCTTTCCTAAAGCCTGATGGGTGCACTGATCCGCCAGCTCCACTACTTCCTTCACCAAATGATGAAAACATGTTGTCATCATCCCCAAACATACCAGGAAACCTTGAACCCCTCATTCCACCACTTCCAAAGGGGCTTGCAAAACCAAAAAACTCAGTAAATATGTCATCAGCATTTCTAGGATTGAACCTGAACTGAGGACCTCCACCAGTTGAGTAATAGCTAGATCCACCAGGACCACCAGCATCAGGAGGAGGGGCCCCGCCTTTTAGCCCATCCTCACCGAATTGATCATACACAGCTCTTTTGTTAGAATCACTCAGAACCTGAACAGCACATGAACCCCAAGCTGATTAAATTCAACAAAATTTACAAACTAACAATTCAAATAAAAAAGAAAAAGAAAAACCTTACACATAATTGCATGCCCAACAAACACAAGTAGAAAGAGCACAAAGCCTCCAACAACTTTATGAATCAAACATCAATTGAAAACAACACAAGTAGAAACATCTTTCATTAGAATCACTCAGAACCTGATCAGCATGGTAACAACCCCAAACCAACAAAAACTTATAAACTAACAATTCAAAGTACAAATGAAAAAAGAAAGCACCTTAAACTTAAATGCATGCCCAAGAAAAACAAGTAGAAACAGCACAAAGCCTCCAACAGGAGAAAAAATCAAAGCTTTATGAATCAAGCATCAATTCACACTTAAAAGACAAAAGATTAGACATTGATTCATCAAGAGGAAACCCCTCCAGAAAAGAATCTGACAACTATTAGAGTGACATTCTAAACTTGATTAATGCTTTCAATTTAATCAATTCACCGCTTAGAAATCGAAGAAAATCCATATCTCAAACTCATACCGCCACAAAAAACACATGCATGTTAAGAAATTTGCAAGGAACACAAATTAATCGAAAGATTCATCACAAAAGAACTCATACATCATAGGCCTCAGAGATCTGCTTGAATTTGGCCTCAGCTTCTTTCTTGTTATTGGGATTCTTATCGGGATGCCATTTCATCGCAAGCTTTCTGTAAGCCTTCTTCAAATCTTCATCGGAAGCCTTTCTATCAACACCCAGAATCTTGTAATAGTCAGCCCCCATCTCCTCCTCCCTCTTTCTCTTCTTAACTTTACCAATCTTGACGGTGCTTTCTTTTCTACTCTCTGTTTTATGTTTATCAAAAGAACCCACAAAAGAATCAGCCCCCTTTGCTTATACCCTTTCGCAACAACTCGGATTTTCGGTGGCTCCTTGTTTTTTCTTGGGCGGTTTATATTGTGTAACGGTTGGTTTTAGGGGGTTCAAGACTTCTATGACGCAGGAAAAGCCCTTGTGTCGAAAGAGGTGGAGTAGGGACTGTGGGCGTTGTAGGAAGAGAAGAGATTTGTCTCGAAGGCTTTAAGGCCCAGAACCCTGTAGAAAGTTCCAGAAGCAGCCTACAATATTTGCACTATATACCTTGTAATCCCTTCGAATTATAGACGGAATCCATCGATTTGGCGAAAGAAAAAAATAGGATTAGTTTACCAAAAACAGAAAGAAAAGCCTGGGAACATACCATTAGAATCAATCGGCAGAGGATCTTAGAAATTCTGGGCTGCAACGACTGACAGTCCCCCAGGATATCCTCAAACTAAAAAAAAAAAAAAGAAAACTTTTTTCCAATAAAAAAGTTGATTTCTTCTATGTTTTTTCTATTCCTCTCTAATGTAATTTTAAATTGACCTTAATATTGCTATAAAAAAAAATTATTCGGATTACCCACAACATATTTTCTCGATAACACTTCCTCCCGTAATATCTGTAGTATACTTGATATACTATTTTATTGTAAAATTTTTAAAAAAATAAAAAATATTAAAAGAAACTAATAAAATTTTTAAAACTAATACAAAAGAAAATATTTAGTTTAAAAAGAAAATATTATATAAAATTAAGGTTATAAAGGAATAAGTTCTTACTCAAACCCTACTCATTTATGATGTGTAAAGTGTAAATCTTATAATCACGAACCTGGATCCAAATCCTGAGCAATTAGTTTTTATTAAATAAGTCTACCCGTTTACCCATCAGGATGAATTAATATATTTATTTATATATAATTTATATTTATATTATATTATAACATAACATCTAACATTATAACATATATTTGGAGAATATGCTTTTATTAATGTATTGAATTAATGGTATGTTTTGATTTGATTCATGTATTGGGAAAGATTTTATTTAGTTAGAATATCATTGTTTTTTTTATAAATTTGAGGGATGTTAAAGAATTTTATTTGTTGAAAAATTTTGAAATGATGTTACAAATTATTTCTTATTTCTTATGTAATGAGATTATTATTATTTTATCAAACCCGTAAACTTTTATCCAGAATATCAAAAGTATTACAATGGAGTACATCTAAATATTGGGGAATTTTCAAATTTTTAACGCACTAGCCTATCCAAAGAGCTATTAACTAGACAACTAGAGAGAGTCCGTGATAATCAAGCTATATACTACATCTAGACTTTTTTACACTAAGCTAACGTGCTAAAACAAACTAAACTAAATAGGCCCACACCCACAAATACTACATAAATGAGCCCAAAACAAAACCCTAAATAGATCCTAAAACAAAACCCAAAGCTGACCCTAAAAACAAAGTCCACATCCTTTCCAGTTAGGGCTTCACCACGTAGCCCCCAAACTGAGTTGCTACCGCCGTCATCTTCCATAGCTGCTTAGCTGATCATGACCAATGTTAATCAAAGTGTGGGCGTGAATCCTCCACGTCGTTGGCCCTTCAAGCGAAGAAACCACCAACAAACGACTTTCAGGGACGGTCACAAGTTAGTAGTGAAAAATTTCTCCCCACATAACTAAAAAAGCACAAAAGACATCACCGGCGAACGCTAAATCTCCGGTCAGTAAGAACCAGCCAACCTCAACATCAAAACCCAAATCGACCAGTTTCTGGCACCAAACACTTTAGTCCCAGTCCCTGTTCCAACCTTTTCTGTGTCTCATATGCCACGAAAAGAGTCCGACATGACATGGGTAGGGTCTGGACAAAAGTTTTAATAGGTGAGTCTGGGTTCAATACAGAATGTACCTTACCTACCTAGACCCATTTACAACCTAGATAAAACATTATAGATGATCTGAATGAAAATTAAAATATTCGAGCTTAATAGTTAAAAATGTAATTGCAATTTTATCATCAGAAGCTTGGTACTCGCCGAGTAAGATAATTCTCTTCGTAATTTTTTTCTCTATATAGTGGAGAAATGTTAACAAATATTTATAATTTTCGTTTATTTTGCATGCGTGGGGGATATATTTTTTGTGATAAATTAAGAGAGTGATATTATTCGAATCCAAAACTTCCGACCACTAAACTACTACCTTACCACATTTTAATGTAATATTTAATTTACTTAGAATCTTTTCATTTCATATACGACTTTAGATTTTATAAAATTTTAATAAACTTAAAAGTATACATTTTATTCGCATTAAGCCACATCAACTCTGTTTGTTCTTGGCTCCATAAAATTGCAAATATAATCAACAATAGGGATGGATGTGACTAATTAATATAGGTCACATGGTTCATGAGCGGAGATATGGATCTAGTCCATTATATAATTTTTCAATCATAATATGGATAAACACATACAATATATGAAGAAAAACAAACTCTAAAAGTCGAAAAACCTAATGAAAATTGTTAAACTCTAAGAAAACTTACTCGCATTAGATAAACCCTATATATAGGAAAATTCTGTTATGAATCAGATACATGTCTTCACTCATGAATCACGCAGTCTGTGTTAAATCACATCACTTTTCATGTTTTTCTTATCTCCGTAATCTAAGATGAAAACCGAGGGACGATATGAACTAATGGAAAATTCTGTTATGGCCCAATCCATATTCCTACTCGTGGACTATGTGACTTGTATTTAGTTACATCATTCTCATTGTTGTTCTTGTTTTTATAATATTGTAGACATACTCAACAATAGAGGTTGATGTGACTTAATACATGTTACATGGTTCATAAGTGGGGATATGGATCGGGTCTACAATAGAATCTTCCATGAACTAGGTCCACATGGGCATACGTTAAACATCTAACTTAGGAATGAAAAATTATGTTATAAACCAAGTACATGTACATTGTATGTATCAAGTCATATCACCTCCTATTATTGACTAGTTCTCCAATTATATAGATAAGAACAAAAAAATTATATGACTTAATACAGGTCGCAGTGTTCATAAGTGGGGACATGAACCTAATCCACACCCTAATTTTCTCATAGGAATTTACCAATTATATCCACTTATGATTAAGTTATTTAAGGAAATATTTTGATTACTTTTATACATCATTAGTTAAGGATGCATAAGCATACTCTCTCTCTCTCTCTCTCTCTCTCTCTCTCTCTCTCTCTCTCTCTCTCTCTCTCTCTCTCTCTCTCTTAAGGGACGCGTTAATATGGATAAAACATATCATATAAAACATATTATAGTCAAATCTAATAAAATCCAAAAAGCTAATAAAAATTGTTGAACCTTATGAAAACTTATATTTTGAACTTGAAAGTTAATCCATATTAATGTATGCACTACGTTCACGCATTAGATAAACTATTTATATAATTTTATTTAGGGTCTGTTTAATGCTTGCAGCTATTGCAGATGTTAATATGAATAAAATATATTATAATCAGTTTTATAAAATCTAAAAATCTAATAGAAATTGTGGAATCCTATTGCATGTATGGTATACTGGAATGATATGGAACGTAATTCCTTTTCACCCGGAATGGAATGAGAATCTTCTTAGAAGGGAAAGGTAGAATAGAATGATGCTTCCGTTCTTTGTTTGGAAAAATTATTATTTAATGTTGGAATGGAATAAAACTATATATAATAAGAACTAAATGTCTTTTTGTTATAAAATGTATTTTTGAAACTCTAATGCACATTAAAAATATCATATTAATATTTTATTGAAATGTAATTATTCATATATAAGATTGAACATAACTATAAAACAACTCTTTTTTAGGATAAAAATAAAAGGAAGTACGATATGTAGAAATTAACCCGATACAAAATTATAATGTTCTCAAATTTAATTTTCTCATTGTCATCAATAATTAAAAGTTTAGGCTAGGTTATACTTCTTATAAGTTGAGTATAATATATATGAAAAATATGGGGTATAATAATCCATATACTTTGTAAATGATTCTCACTCATCATGGAAAAGCTATTCCTTAACTTTTCATAGGGAAAGGCTTTTCCAACTTTATCGTGGAATAGATTTTCAATGTGGAATGACCTTTCCTCCTTTCTAGTTTTCATACCAAACGTTGGATTGGAAACAGAAGTAGGAAAGAAAACCCTTTCTATTCTTGTCTATTCCTACGTAACAAACATAGCGAAGAAAATTTACAAGGTTTATGACAAAATACCACACAAAAGTTAGGGGATAGTAGTACTTTATCTCCCTAAACTTAAAATACATACTCTTTACCATCTAAGTCCATTGGTTAAAGGCTAAATCAAATAAAATGACTAAAACACCCTTTATGTAAATTATGATTTATTGTAAATAGTCTTTTAAAGTTCAATATAAAATTAATTTATTCAATACATTAATTTATAGTTACATTTTATTACAAAATACTTTTATAAAGTTTGAAATAATTTCTTTTAGTCTGTGGTCTTTAAAAATGAATTATTTCAGGCAAAATAACATGATGATTCTAAATTCACTAAATGAAAAAATAAATTATTCAATTATAAATAGAATATAAGATTTTACAAACCTCAAATCTTTATCTTAAAGTTTTTAATAATTTTTTGACTATTTAATACAAATAAGATTTTTAGTAATTTCTGTAACAAGGATTATAATAATAGCTTTAAGTTACCTAAAACTAATGATAACTATAAACAAAAATACTAAAATAATAGGAAAATCCTATTTTTTAAAAATAAATACTATTAACTTTTTGGACTTATTATATTAAATAGTGACAAATCTTAACATTTTAATTTTTTAAAAAAATAAATATTTCACTTTTACATAAGTTCGTATTATATTTATAACTGAATCTTTTATTTTTCATTCAATTAAATTTAGACTCCTATATGCTATTTTTCTTTGTACCAATCTTTTAGTTTTTTAGTTAAATAATTAATTTTCAAAGAATATAGACTAAAAGAAATATTATTTCTATGAATATAAATTAAGGTGTGAACTAAACTAATTTTTCATTGAACTTTAGAGGGCTATTTTGAAACAAATTATAACTTACAGAAAAGTATTTGGGCCATTTTATTTAATTTGACCTTTGACTAAGGGTCTTGGGGAATAAAGTACCTATATTTTAAATTTAGGGGGTAAAGTACATATATTTTAAGTTTAGGGAGTAAAGTGCTCCTACTCCTTACTTCATTGTGGTATTTTGTTAAAACTCTAAATTTATATCTTAAATTGGAAAGTTAATTCATATTATCATAGGTCTCAAGAGTACACATTAAACAAATCTTTATTTATCATAATAATTATATCTACATATTTTCCTAGATTTTAAGACGCCTTTTTAAAATAGGTTCAAATATTATCTATATCTTTTTTTGGTAAGTCCATATAGGTACTCTAAACTGTTAGATCAATGACGATTGAGTACCAAAACCTATTACCATTACAATTTAATACCTAAATTAGATGGAAAAAGTTAAATTTGATAAAAAAAAAATACAGGGATCACTTATCAGTTTTAAAAAGTAGTTGTTGTCAATTTATTGTCTTTGGAAATGAGTTTTCAAAAATACCCTATTGAGTGATTTTAGAATTTAAACTTTCTAAAAATGTATTCAAATTAATTGTTAACTAGCTATGTCCCTGTGCTTCAAGCATAGGTGAATATTAAAAACTATATATATATATATATAACACATGTACTAATTTATTTTTTTCAGGGATATCAATAACTTATTAAAAGAATAAACCTATATTAGTATTTGTGATCCAAATATCTAAAATATTCAATAAAAATACATATATTACACAAACAATATTACATGTAACTAATTTATTAAAAATAGGGCAACTGTCATAGTATTTGTTATTAATATATTCGAAACGTTTAATAAACATACATATCAACATTCGTAAATATATATAAGAATATTTTTCTGATGATTCTCCACTCACCAATATTTGTTATTTTCATAACAAATTATGATCCTCCCTGTTAAAAAAATATATAAGAATAAATATATTTTTATAGGATGAAATATTTATAAATAAAATGTCAATTTAAAACTTTATACCTTCTAACACATATTTTCTTAAAAGGTAACTCGACAATTTCAATAGTTTCGTTATTGAATGTTGTTTCTTCGTCTACATTTATAACTTCAGAGATAGGGTGAGATATTATATTTGCTTTTTTATTCCATGTATTTGTTAGCCCTAAGGGCATTATTACTTATGATTTTGATTATGATTAACATATATTTGTGTGAGTATTTAGCTAACCATTCATAGAACAAAAGGAGCACTTTTGAAGTCTCAAGTCTACATTCTCTAAAAGCAAAAGATCTTGGTGATGAAGGCAAAATGAAGGAGAAAAGACCAAGTCATTCCAAGATCAAGTCATTGAAGATATTGAAGACCTTGTCTAAGTTAGGGTGTGATAAGGTATTTCTTTGTAAAACTCCCTAATCTTACTCTTTGGTTATTGATCATATATGAAGCTCCATTTATGATTTTCTCAATATAAACTTTTCTTAAAATCTAAGTATTCTTGATTGAGGTTTTGATGCTTTTGAAAGGTTCTTCTTATCTTTAAAATGAGTATCAAGAATACATGTTTTTGAAATAGAAAGGAAAGTTTTTGTCTTAAAAAAACTGGATATAAAATCTTAAAAATCGGCCATCTGGTTTTGGAACCGGTCGTCCGATTTTTTCTACACTTAGAAAAAATCGGCCGTCCGATTTCTTGCAGGACAAGTCCGAATCTTTCTGTTTAAGAACCGGTCATCCAATTTTCCTGTTCAATGTAAAAAATTATTACCGTCACACAGAGTGCAACAGTCAATTTTTTAAGAAAATATATATAGACTTTTTTTATCAGCCAAAAAGCAAGAAGTTTGGTGAAATATTTATGGAGATCATTTAAGACTTTTAAAGAGCTTCAAAGAACATTTATTTAAAACACTTTTCAATCCCACACAAACATCTTCTTGAGCTTCATTATTGATCATCATCAAAGAAGAAGAAAGCAGGAGCTTGTAGAAACATTCCATTGAGTTGTACCTACTATTTCTCAAGCTCAAATTGGTAACATTGTTCTTAAACTTATCTCTTTCTCTTATTGATATCAAAGGTTTGTGTTGAAAAACCTTGGGTAATCCTTTGATTTACATTGTATTATGAATTGAGGTTGTGTGCAAAACCCTTATAGGGTGATCCTCAATTTTGTATTTGGTGTAAATTGTGTTTACAGTGGATTTGGAAAATCCTTGGGTATTGACTCAAGGTAGTGGATGTAACTCTTTGAGAGAGTAAACTACTATAAATCTTTGTGCCTTTCTTTCTAAGCTTCTTACTTATTTGTCTTAACCACAAGATTTTGTTTGGTTTGGAATTTTATTAAAAAGAGTTTTAGAATTCTCTTTCAAACAAAATTGAAGGTTTATCCTTTAATTAACGAAGGTTTTTAAAAAATTAGCCAAAAACCTTATTTACCTCCCCTCTAAGGTTTTTCAATTGGTATGAGAGCAGGGCTTCTTTGAAAAAGGACTAACACCCTTGAAGCAAAAGATCTTTATCTACTATGGCTAATGTTTCCAGTTTACCATATGTAGAAGGCTCTTATACAAATAGACCTCCTCTTTTCAATGGAACAAACTATACCTTTTGGAAATCTAGAATTAAAATATATATATATATATATGTTCTATTAACTTTGACTTGTGGAGCATTATAGAGAAAGGTCTTTACATTCCCAAAATTGATGGAGTAGTCAAGAAGGTTGAAGAATTTGATGAGTTCGACTCAAGGAAGATGACTCTAAACTTTCAAGCTATGAATATTCTTAGTTGTGTCTTGGATGCAAATGAATATAATATAGTGAGCGGATGCGATTCGGCTCATGAAATGTGGAAGTTACTTGAAGTAACTCACGAAAGCACCAATCAAGTAAAGGAGTCAAAGTTAGCCATGTTGGTGAGAGACTATGAGCTATTCATGATGAAACAAAATGAGATCATTAGTGACATGTTCACAAGGTTTACCAACATCACAAATGGCCTAAAGGCATATGGGAAAGAGTACTCAAGAAGAGAAGTGAATAGAAAGATTCTTGATGCATTTCCAAAAGCATGGCAACCAAAAACACTTGCTATTGAGGAATCAAAAGATTTGAGACTACTTCCTATTGAAGAACTCATATGATCACTACTCACCTATGAAATGAAAATAAAAAGATTGAATGAAATAGAAGATGAAGAAAAAGGAAGAAAAAGTATTGCACTCAAGGCAAATGAGGATGATCAAACATACTCATCAAACAATGAAGATGAGATTGATGATGAGGAGGAGATGGCCTTGATAATGAGAAAATTTAAAAGATTCTACAAGAAAGGTTTCAACAATAGAGGAAAGAAACCTCAATTCAAGAAAGGAGGACAAAGCTCATCACTCTTCAAGGCTAGGTGCTTTGAATGCAATAGCACCGATCATCTTGTAGCCGATTGTCCATTGAAAAAGAAAAGGAAGCTTTAGAAGCTAAGCTTGAGGCATTAAAGAATAAGAAGAAAGGTAAGGACCTAATAGGAACTTGGGATCAAGACTCAAGCGAAAGTGAAGAAGAAGAAAAGGCCAACATATGCTTCATGGCACTAGAAAATGAGGTACAGTCTTTACCCTCTAACTCATCTAATCTCATTGATGATCCGTGTACCATGCTTATTGAAATGTATGGTGAATGCGAAAAGGTTTCCAAAAGAAACAAAGAGTTGAAAAACAAAAATAAATTTTTGCTTGATGAAAACTCAAAACTTATTTGTGAAAACAAATCTCTCCTTGAGTCTCTAGAAATCTTGAAAAACGAAAAAGAGTGTACAAATAATGATTTTCAAAAACTTGTTTTAGAAAACAAGAAACTTTGTGAAAAAGTTCACACACTTGAAAAAAGCATGGTAGACTGTGATGTTTTGAAGAAAAAGGTGAGTGATCTCACTATATATGTTGAAAAGTTCACAAAAGGGAAAGAAAACTTTGAAAAACTTCTTGGCTCTCAAAGATCACCTTTTGATAAAAATGGTATTGGATATAATCATTCCAATAATTTCTCAAAACAAACACGGTTTGTAAAGGCTTCTTCATCTCACTCACACCATTGTTGCACCTATTGTGAAAAGAGTGGTCATAAAGCCACAAAGTGTTTTATAAAGAAAAAGATTAAAAGTGGGGTGAAAACCATTTGGAAGGTCAAAGAAAATCCAACTAACATCCATGGACCCAAAAAGATGTGGGTACCAAAAGTCATCTCTACTTCTTCTTTTGTAGGAACACAAATCAAGGCCATCTAAGTGGTACTTGGATAGCAGATGTTCAAGGCACATGACAAGGTACTCGTCGCTTATGAGTGAACTCAAAGAAACCGAAAGTGGATTCATCAGTGGATTCGTCACATTCGGAGATAAGAACAAAGGAAAAATCATTGGTATAGGCTATATTGGTAACAATTCTTCCTCTCTTATTAAGGATGTTCTTCTAATTGATGGTTTAAAATTTAATTTGCCTAGCATTAGTCAATTATGTAATAGTGGGAAAAAAGTTGTTTTTGAAAATCATTCTTCCTCTATCATTGATAAGCATGAAAACAAAACTATTTTTGTTGCTAAAAGAGTTGGAAACGTCTATGTCTTTTAATCTTGAAGATTTTCTTTCTCAAAAACTTAAAGTGTCTCGGTTCATGATGATGATGCATTTTTGTGGCATAGAAGACTTGGTCATGTTAGTGTGGATTTATTGAACCAACTCTCTTCAAAAGAACTTGTTAGAGGCCTACCAAAACTTCACTTTGAGAAAACTGAACCTTGTGATGCTTGCCAATTTGGAAAACAAATTAAGACCTCTTTTAAATCAAAGAACATGATTTCAACTTCAAAACATTTGGAACTTGTTCACATGGACTTATTTGGACCAATGAGGACCACTAGTCTTGGTGGTAAGAGGCATGCTTTTGTCATAGTGGATGACTACTCTAGATTAACTTGTACTCTGTTTTTTAACCAAAAGGATGATGCATTTCAAGAATTTGTAAAACTTTTCAAAAAGGTTCAAAACTCCCTTGATTGCAAATTGATTTCTGTAAGAAGTGATAATGGGAGAGAATTTAACAACCAAGAGTTTACAAAACTTTGTGATGACTTTGGTATTTCACACAACTTTTCAGCCGCTAAAACCCCACAACAAAATGGAGTTGTGGAAAGGAAAAATCGCACTTTACAAGAAATGCAAGATCAATGCTTTATGAAAGCTCCCTTCCTAAATACTTTTGAGCCGAGGCCGTTAACACCGCATTCTACGTTATGAATCGTGTTATCTTGAGACCTTCTTTAAAGAAAACTCCTTTTGAACTCATTTTTAATAAAACCCCCTCAATTGGCTATTTTAAAGTTTTTGGATAGAAATGCTTTATTTTAAACACCAAGGATAATCTTGGGAAGTTTGATCAAAAATCCGATGATGGAATTTTTCTTGGTTATTCTTCAAATAAAAAGGCTTTTAGAATTTTCAACAAAAGAACCTTATGTGTTGAAGAGTCTATTCATGTTAATTTTGATGAAACTAACATTTTTGACAAGAAAGTTGATAATGATGACGTAGATAACACTCTTAGTAACCAACCATTGTACACTCAAGCAATGGAAGAGCATGCTATGGAGGAAGAAGAGATTGAGGAAAAACAAGGAAACGATAAAGAAACTCAAAATCTTCCTCAAGATGTGATATATCCAAAGGGACACTCCAAGGATGAAATTATTGGTGATGTATCACAAGGGGTAAGAACAAGAAGGTATTTTATTGAAAACTTTGCCCTATTATCACAAATTGAACCTAAGTTTATTGATGATGCTTTATGTGATAAGTTTTGGATTATTGATATGCAAGAGGAGTTAAATCAATTTGAAAGAAACAAAGTTTGGACTTTAGTTCCTAGACCACGTAATCACCCCACTATTGGCACAAAATGGGTTTTTCGAAATAAACTAAATGAATCCGGAGAAGTTATTAGAAACAAAGCTAGACTTGTTGCCCAAGGATTCAATCAAGAAGAGGGCATAGATTTTGATGAAACCTTTGCATCAGTTGCTAGACTTGAATCCATTAGGATGCTTTTAGCTTTTGCTTGTTTTAAAGGATTCAAGCTTTTTCAAATGGATGTTAAGAGTGCCTTTCTAAATGGGGATATTGAGGAGGAAGTTTATGTTGAACAACCTACCGGCTTTGTGCATGAAAAATTTTCAAATTATGTTTACAAACTTTCAAAAGCACTCTATGGTTTAAAACAAGCTCCAAGAGCTTGGTATGAAAAGTTAAGTGATTTTCTTCTTTCAAATAACTTTTCAAGGGGTGTGGTGGACACTACTCTTTTTACAAAAACCTCTTGCAACAATGATCTTCTTCTTGTCCAAATTGATGTTGATGATATTATTTTTCGTGATACTAATGTCTCTTCATGTGAAGAATTTGCCTCCCTTATGCAAAAAGAATTTGAAATGAGCATGATGGGAGAATTGACATACTTCTTCGGACTACAAGTCAAGCAAACGAAAGAAGGAATCTTCATCAACCAAGAGAAGTACACCAAAGAACTTCTCAAGAGATTCGAGATGAGCAATGCAAAAGGTATTGGCACTACAATGAGCTCATCATTGAAGCTTGACAAAGATGAAAAAGGTAAAAAGATTGATGAAAAGACATATAGAGGTATGATTGGTAGTTTACTTTATTTAACGAGTAGTAGGCCGGGTATCATGTTTGTCGTATGTTTGTGTGCTAGATTCCAAGCTTGCCCCAAGGAATCTCATTTAATAGCTGTAAAACGTATTTTGAGGTACTTAATTTCATCATATGATTATGGCTTGTAGTACTCTAAACAATCTTGCTTTGATCTTATTGCCTACATTGATACGGACTATGCCGAATGTAAGGTAGAAAGGAAGAGTACAAGTGGAAATTGCCAATTCTTGGGAGGATGCTTAGTATCTTGCTACAACAAGAAACAATCGTGCGTATCCCTATCAACCGCCAAAGCGGAATACATCGCAGTCGTTTGTTGCTGTGCTCAGCTACTTTGGATAAAACATACATTGATTGATTTTGGTGTTTCTTTTAAGTGCATACCTATTATGTGTGATAACACAAGTGCAATAAACATTTCTATAAACCCTGTGCAACATTCAAAAACAAAACATATTGAAATCAAACATCACTTTATTAGAGATCATGTTACTAAAGGTGATGTATTTTTTTAATATATTTGCACAGAGGATCAAATTGCCGATATTTTTACAAAACCTCTTTCGGAGGATCGCTTTTGCTATTTAAGAAAATTACTTGGTATCGGAGAATTTAATGAGTAATGTGTGTTGTTTGTATTATCTGTTTTTCCCTTACTTTTTTCTTTTCTAGCTGCAATTTTTTCAAAATTCGGACGCCACTTTTAAAAATAGGAGGTCTTATTTCAAAACCGGACTCAAGGTTTTCTCCTTTAAAAATTCCAGAGATACTCGTACGATAAAATCGGACGACTTCACAAAAACTCGGACATCCGATTTCTCCAAATTACAAAATACTGGACGACCGACTTTGAAAAACGGTCGACCGAATTCTTAAATAAGGGTCGGGTCTATGCTTTTAAAATCAGATTTTTCTCTAACATTTCACACTTTACTCTCAACTCTCTCTCACTCTCTCAACCGAAAACACCCTCCCTCACAAGACGCATCCGATTTTTTGTTCCGATTTTCAATCTTCTTCTTCTTTCCTCAAATTCATCTCTCAACACAGCAAAGAAACTATTTGTCTCTCTGTTTTGGTTGTTAAAATCTGCCAAATTTCAAACTCTCTCCATCTTCTCTGAAACCCTACCCAAGTCTCTCTCTCCAAAATAGTTAAAACAAAGAATGCACAAGTTGGTCAAGGCCAAAATCCTGAAGAAGGAGGCACTAGTAGAGAGAAAGGAAAGGCAAAAAGGGTACCTTCTGGAGCTAGGGTTCCTGAAACTAGGCTCCAGAGAGGTTTATTTCAGTAAAGGAGGCTGCCAGGTTTGAAGAATGGACTAGAAATCAACAAAAATTGCTCTGGGTCATCGGGTGGACTTAAATGACATGCAAGGTATGGAGGCTATCCCGCATCTTTTTGAACTAATTGGTTGGATACCACTGCTAATTGTAAATGAACTCTGTTATGTGGAAATGATGTATGAGTTTTATGTAAATCTCCACAATGGAAGAATTGAAAGAATGGATAATATTCCTCATCAATGGGTTTTGACTAGGATTGGGGGTAGGGATATTGCATTTGATGATAGATTGTTAAATCAAATTTTGGAAACTCCTCAAGATGGAATAAGATTCTACACCAAGAACAAAAAATGTTTTGATCCAAACCTATACAGTGAAAGGCGGTTTGAGGAAATTTTCACTAGGGGAGAAATTTTAAAGAGACATGATGATAGAAATGTTAATAAGCTTGATGCTTATGGGAGATTGCTCCATCACATGATCTCTAACATCATTATTCCAAATGTTGGGCAAAGATCATCTATCACCAACATGCACTCATTTGTGATGCTAGCCTTACATGAACATAGGAGGATGAATTTTGGATATATGGCTATAGAACATATGCTAGCTACACAATCCTCCTCAGCAAAATGTTTGTCTTATGGTTGCTTCATCATATAAATCCTCCAACAATTGTGATCAATTTGGTTGGCATTGGTGATCACATTGGCCATGGCAAGATCTACACTCAACAAATCTTCAAAAGAATGGGGTTTGAGAAAACCGAAGATGGGACATTCATCCGAGGTGGACGAAATGATGATGACGATGATGAGGAAGATGATGATGAAGACCAAGAGGGTATGAATGTGGAGAAAAGGAAAGTGACGAGGAAACGGAGGTTGAAATCCAAAGAAGAGAAACTAGATAAAAGAAGAGACAAGAATGAACAGAAGAAGGCTCATCTTCGGGGAGCATGAGTCATCTAATGGATATGATCACCTCTCTACAAACTTCAATAAACACTCGGTTTGATGTATTAGACGGTCGTTTTGAGGTTTTGGATGGAAAAGTCCCCAACATTCAAGAAAGGCTGCATTGGATCACAAAATGACCGACACACAAGAACGGGTTATGAGACTCGAGCAAGGAGCACTCAGGATCTTCTGTAACATTTCCTGTAATATTTCCTGTAACATTTCCTTTTATAGTATGTTTTCCCCTTTAGGGTTTACCCTTTTCCCTTAGGGTTTATCTTTTATTTGGTAGATTTTATTAATAAAATATACCAAATTAGGTATGTTACAGAGAGTGTTACAGGAAATGTTACAGAGGATCCGAACTGAACAAGGAGGAGGAGATAGAGATGATTGAGATTTTTTTATAAAACCTTCTCTTTTTCCCTTGTTTTGTCTATGAATCTTTTCAAACTCCTTGTGGTGTTTTCGCTTAATGTTATGCCTTTTGACTTGATATATGTTATCCTTATTTACTTTTATTATGCTAAGTGATCAATTTGTTGCTATCTGTTTTAACTATTTTGTTATGGACTTCATGATGATAACCTAATGTTGAAAGTCTAATTGCTACCTCTTCTATGATCCCTTGGAATTTCTCTCCTGAGATCCCTTTTTTTGATTTATGACAAAAGGGGGAGAAAATAGTGCAAGATGTAAGGGGGAGAAATTATTATATATTGATGATGCTTTTTCATGTTTATGCCTTGTTGGTGCCTTAGTATTTCTTATACTTTGTGGTGTTGCTATGGGCTATTTGGCTTATTTTGGACTTGTGATCTTCTTTAGCCATATTTGATATGAAGCATATTTTTAGGGGGAGCTATCTCTCTCTTATGGTGATTGTTGTGCTTTGTTCTTATTATTGATCCTTTTTTAAGCATCACCATACTTTTACTCTTGCTCTTTTGTTCTTCTTGCATATGTGTTTGTCATAATAAAAAGGAGGGAGATTGTTAGCCCTAAGGGCATTATTACTTATGATTTTGATTATGATTAACATATGTTTGTGTGAGTATTTAGCTAACCTTTCAGAGAACAAAAGGAACACTTTTGAAGTCTCAAGTCTACATTCTCTAAAAGCAAAAGATCTTGGTGATGAAGGCAAAATGAAGGAGAAAGACAAAGCCATTCAAGATCAAGTCATTGAAGACCTTGTCTAAGTTAGGGTGTGATAAGGTATTTCTTTGTAAAACTCCCTAATCTTATTCTTTGGTTATTGATCATATATGAAGCTCCATTTATGATTTTCTCAATATAAACTTTTCTTAAAATCTAAGTATTCTTGATTGAGGTTTTGATGCTTTTGAAAGGTTCTTCTTATCTTTAAAATGAGTATCAAGAATACATGTTTTTGAAATAGAAAGGAAAGCTTTTGTCTTAAAACTGTAAAATCTTAAAAATCAGCCATCCAGTTTTAGAACCGGTCATTGACAAGTCCGAATCTTTCTGTTTAAGAACCGGTCGTCTGATATTCCTGTTCACTGTAAAAAATTATTACCGTTATACAGAGTGCAACGGTCACTTTTTTAAGAAAATATTTATAGACTTTTTTGATCAGCCAAAAAGCAAGAAATTTGGTGAAATATTTATTGAGATCATTTAAGACTTTTAAAGAGCTTCAAAGCACATTTATTTAAAACACTTTTCAATCCCAAACAAACATCTTCTTGAGCTTCATTATTGATCATCTTCAAAGAAGAAGAAAGGAGGAGCTTGTAGAAACATTCCATTGAGTTGTACCTACTATTTCTCAAGCTCAAATTGGTAACATTGTTCTTAAACTTATCTCTTTCTCTTATTGATATCAAAGGTTTGCGTTGAAAAACTCCTTGGGTAATCCTTTGATTTACATTGTGTTGTGAATTGAGGTTTTGTGCAAAACCCTTGTAGGGTGATCCTCAAATTTGTATTTAGTGTAAATTATTTTTATAGTGGATTTGAAAAATCCCTGGGTGTTGACTCAAGGTAGTGGATGTAACTCTTTAAGAGAGTGAACAACTATAAATCTTTGTGCCTTTCTTTCTAAGCTTCTTACTTATTTGCCTTAACCACAAGATTTTGTTTGGTTTCAAATTTTATTAAAAAGAGTTTTAGAATTATCTTTCAAACAAAATTGGAGGTTTATCCTTTAATTAACGAAGGTTTTTCAAAAATTAGTCAAAAACCTTATTCCCCCCCCCTCCCCTTTTAAGGTTTTTCAATATTAATCTACAAAACAAATATAACATATAATATAATTAATTTATGATACATAATATATAACAATAAATATATATATATATATATATAATTAGAATCATACCCCCTTCAACATGTGTTGAACTCCAACGAAAAATTATATGTAAACAACCGTGTAAAGTAAACTTTTGACTACCTCTTTGAATATTATAATCATTTAGTTTCACTTGAAAAACAAATTGATGAGTTATCAGGTCATTCATCATTAATTTTAGAGTATTGCTTGCCATCCGTCCTATAAAAAGAACAAACAAGTAGTAGATCTGTTAAAAAACAACAATACAATAATATATAGTTCATATATAATTAATTAAAAGATTTCTACACTATAAATCTTACTTTTAAATATGGTTCAACAACTGTCTCAATATCATGTCCAATAACTTTTTCAACCTCTTTATCGAAAATGACGAACCAAGTGCTTCCAGTTTCGTTGCTTGCAAACACTTTCAATACGTACCTTACAATATATTTATCAATAGCATTAAACATATATTAATTCATACAAATAAAAATAGAAACATATTTATCATGTTTAAACTATACATTTGTATATGTTAATAGGTAAACTATAATTTACGCATATAATATTATATTGAAATACCTTAATTTTGGATAATCAACATCTTTTGAGCAATTAACACTGTAGAATTTTAATTCAATCTCCACCAATTTTCTATAACATACCACACACGACTTGTAATAGAAGTCGTTATTCATATCAATACTTAATACCATAACCTTCAAAATGATAAACATTTGATATTACATTTTAGAATAAAATATAGAAATAATTCTAAAACATACTTGTTATGTAGATATGATGTATTATTACCTCAGGATTAGTATCAGAGACAATACGAAGAAACTCAGATATTGTTTTCCTATTTCTAAAAAGAATTTCTTCATTTGGCTCGACATTTTTTTGATTGTATATCATCTCAACTTCACATGAATCTTTGAATTCTTTGAATTCAAATTTATCTTATCATTATACGGAAAAGAATATCTTTGAATTCAACAAATTCAATTTTATCCATCTTAATGCTTGTGATGACGATATTGATACGTCTTACTACAGTTCCAAATAAAAAAAAAATCATTTAATTTGCTTTAACAGGTTTGTATAATTGTCTTCATTGAGAAACTTGAGAATTTTAAATAAAATAAGCACGTCCTTCAAGCAGTTGACTTATGTACTTTTGTATCAAATTTAATTGTACAATTGCTTGCATTTGAGTCCTATTAAGGGGTTACTTGAACGTTTCATCAATTTCCTGATTTCATTTTTTTTTTCATCAATGTCTATAACTTAAGAGTCAAGCTAGGGGATTTGGTGGGATTCACGTGTTTACTCCATGTATCAATATGCAAAGAATATTTAACATATAATATTATTAATTTATAGTAAATAATATATAATAATAAATAAACCCCCTATGTTCATTCATTTAACATTTTTGTACCATTTCCTTTTATAATATATTTTTCTTTTCGAGTTTATCTTTTATTTGGTAGGTTTTATTAATAAAATATACGAAATTACTAATGATAAAAAGGATGGTACATGAAAGTGGCACATACTATCCAAACGATAATAACAAAAAATCCCCGCTTTCCAAGATATATTAATAAAATATACACCATTCTATTGGCTAAATTTGTAATTTCAGGACAAAAAAATCAAATTAATTTATTAGTATAATTGTTACCTATGTGAAAATTGAAATAGAACAATCATTGTGGGACGAAGAAGTATTATTCACATGAATAATTATATTGAAATACTCTAATTTTGAATAATCAACCTCTTTGAAGATAATTTTTCTCCATCTTCAAAATGACATTTGGCATCTTCTTGGATATATAACTTTTTTTTTAGTAAATGGTATTTTATTCTCTTAGAATTTGTGAAAGTCATATTTTTTATAAGAAGTATGACGAAAAATAAAAAAATAAGTAAAAACTTAAAAGAAAAAAAAAAAAAGAAAATCGAGTAGAGCCCATCTTTATTTGTGAACATAATGTGAAAACAATTCCAAGAAATATATTTATCTTTGAGATCTTTTCTATGTCCTATGTTGTGGTTTGAAAATTTTGTTGATCCAAATAGCTGGTGATGAATCTTTGAAAACCTCTTCCCTTTTCTTCTTTGCACCAGCGATTGTCTGTTTTTTTCGGGTTGGGCCCAGTTTTGATTATTGGATACTAAAGTAGCCCAAATTTTTTTTCTGACTCCGGCAATAACGCACAATGGTTGTGCGTTATCCTGATTTAAGGGGTCACCTCTATTCAACTAAATTATTGATCATCAGCTAAAATAGTAATCGTACTTGTTCAAGCACTCCACCTTAGATTTATTCGGATAGCCGTAATAAATCTTATATTTTCCTAAATTCCTTGATTAAACCAAGCATTCAATCAATACTTACCACAATTCAATTGGGGATGATAGTATTCCATATTAAATTGTGATAGCAATAAACATAGTGAAATGTAGTTGAAACAAAAACTCAAATAATTTACATAGCTACAATTATTTAGTTGTCTTGTTAATTTCCATATTTAGGCTAATTATGCATATCCAAATATCTCACTAATATAGATAATTATTCTAAGTGCTACTTAGTGCCAAGAATTCTTCACAATTACGGATCAAGAACTAATGGTAGTAGTAGAAAGAAATTGTTTAATTAATTTGTCAGACAAATCAAACATCCACTTTCATTAAAAAAAAAAAAAAAAAAGTAATAAGTCAACAATTACTTGAATTAAAAGTAAGAAAATAAATACAAACTCATAGCCTCACAAAATTGTAGTTGAAATAAATCATTAAATCAGAATAACAAAACTTAGTCACTCACGATGATAAACATAACTTTGAAATAATCCAAGCTAACTAATCTAATGGAAGACTTCTTTCTTCTTCTTCTTCTCTTTTCTTCCTCTCCCTTTTTTCTTCTATTCCTCCCACCTATTTATAGTGGTTTTTTCCTAACAAAATTCCAATCGAGAAAATCAAATCACTTGACTTCCTCCCCCTCTTAACAACTTAAAATATATATATATATATATATACCTAGAAGTTAACTTATTTAAAACTCCCAAAAATCAGATTAAAAAAAAAACTACAATGTCTGCTTTGACTTTCTATCTACTAGAGTAGATGAATTGACTTGGTCTTCAACAATTACTTTGGTAAAATCCATCACGTAAATGTATTTCATAATCTTCTACAATAAGATCTCTTTCTCTAAAGGTATTCAAAAATAGCCCTTTGTAAGCTCAAATCAGTCAAATCCCCACAATTTATTCCTAGCAAAAAAATAGTAGTAAAATTCATTAATTACTTTAAATAACAAAGCAAAACTATAACTAAAACACTATAATAAAAGTAGACTTTTATTACTCTATCAGAAATCTTCAAAGATATTGTAGCGATTTGCATGTCTTCAAAAACAATACCAACTCTTTTCGAATAACTTCCAATAGAGCTCATGTTAAGTGATCGTGCTGTCTTTAGATAACACAACATAGTACACATGATACAACATGGTATAATACATATTTTTGACATTCTCAAAAAATAAGATTAAAATAAATGGAACTTATCTCAAAATATTGCCATAAAGATACAAGATTTGATATTTAGAAAAGAAAAAAAAAAAGGTAAAAGTACCCTTACCAGGCCAGAGATCCTGGATTCAAACCACATGTCCCCTCCTCCAGTATACCAAAAGAGATAAACATGTTAATTCTTCAAATAAAAAAGATAGGGTTAAGTCCACATTAGTATCCCAAACTATTGGTTCCGACAATTGAATTCCCAAACTTATCACCCTCAAAGTTGAATACCTAATTTGGATGGAAAAAGTTAGGTTAGATGGAAAAAAATACAAGCACCACGTATCAGTTTTAAAAAGTAATTGTTGTCAATTTATTGAGCGATTATTGTAAACAAATTTTTACTCTCTTTTTCTTTGACTTATTGTTCTCTTTTCTACTTTTTTTTTTTTTTTTAACTCAATTCTACTTTCTATTTTTAAAAAAACAAAAGAAAAAGAAACCCTCTATTCTCTATTTCTTCTTCTTTATATATTTTTTTTATGGTATGAAATGAGTTCCTCATGTAAAACGGGTAGAGAGAGAGAGAGAGAGAGAGAGAGAGAGAGAGAGAGAGAGAGAGAGTATCACAAAAAATAAAAAAAAATGTGAGAATTTATCTACAATCTATATATATATAAATATTATATATATATATATATATATGAAAACAAAATATCCTATGTGGCTCACTTTTGCCACTTGGCATCCACAAGGACACCTTCTTCTTTTTTTTTTTTTTTCTATTCTATTATAAAAAAAATAAAAAAGAGATATTAATGAATTTGATATAGATAATAATTAAAGAGTTTTAATTTGATAATGATAATTGAAATGTTTTGATTTGATAATAAAACTTTATTTACTAATGATTTGAGAATCTTGCCAGAAGAAACTTAATCTAATAAAAATTAATCTAATAAAATAAATTCAAAAATTTAATCTCCAAAAAATTAATTTGCAACCGGAAAACTAAAATTATTTTTAAATATATTAAAAAAAATCCGAAAATTTTAATTTTTGAAATTTAAAAAAAAACAAAGAAAATGCGAAAATAAATTCAAAAATTTTAATCTTAAAAAAAGAGATAATAATGAAATATTAAAAAAATAAAGGTGAAAATTTAATTTTCAAAATTGAGATAAAAATGCGAAAATAAATCTGAAAATTTTAATTTAAAAAAAAGAGATAATAATGAACTTGATATGGATAATAATTAAAAGGGTTTACTTTGATAATAAAACTTTATTTGCTAATAATTTAAGAATCTTGTAAGAACGAAGTTAATTTAATAAAATAAATCTGAAAACTTTAATTTCAAAAAAATTTAATTTTGCACCTGAAAAACTAATTATTTTTTAAATATATTAAAAATAAATCTAAAAAAATTAAAATTTTGAAATTCATAAAAAAGAACAAAGAAAACGAGAAAATAAATTCAAAATTTTTAATTTTAAAAAAAAGTGATAATATTGAATTTGATATAGATAATAATTGAAGAGTTATTTGATAATATAAAACTTTATTTGTTGATGATTTGAAAATCCTGCAAGAAGCAAGTTAATATAATAAAATAAATTTGAAAACTTTAATTGCAAAAAAAAATTTAGTATGCAACCGAAAAGTTACAATAATTTCTTTAAATATATTAAAAAATAAAGCCGAAAAATTTAATTTAAAACATAAGATAATAATGAATTTGATATAGATAATAATTAAAGAACTCTAATTCGATAATGATAATTGAAGAGTTTAATTTGATAATAAAACCTTATTGGTTAATGATTTGACAATCCTGCAAAAAGCAAGTTAATCTAATAAAAACTTAATTTAATAAAATAAATTAGAAAATTTTAATTTCCAAAAAAGTTAATTTGAAATAAAAAATGTAGAATTTTTTTATATATATTAAAAAACTAAATTCAAAAAATTCAAATTCAAAAATTCAAAAAAAAAGCGAAAATAAATTCAAAAAAATTTTATTTAAAAAAGATATAATATTGAATTTGATATACACAATAATTAAAAAGTTTAATTTCGTAATGATAATTGAAGAGTTCTAATTTGATAATAAACTTTATTTGTTGATGGTTTGAGAATCCTGCAAAAAGCAAGTTAATCTAGTAAAATAAATTCGAAAGCTTTAACTTCGGAAAAATTTAACTTGCAACCAAAAAATTACAAATAATTTTTTTAAGTGTATTAAAAAAATAAATCCGAAATATTGGCAAGAATATATATAAAGCCATATAACTTGCCACATGGGACACCTTCTCCTCTTTTTCTATGAAAAAATAAAAAATAATATATGAGATAATAATAAGTGAAATATATCTAATACTCCCCCTATAGGGCAAAATATTTTAAAATTTTAAAAATAATATAAGAGATATAATAAACAAATGAAAGGGATTTAAGGGTAAGGTATTTCTAAAAATTTTAAGATATTTTGAACTATCTCCTAGATTAGTATTATAAGTTATGTTAAATATAATTCTTTTTAAACTAACTTATTTTCTGATATCAAGCTCTCAACATCATCGATATTTTTCATCAGCAAAACATTCTTAGTATGTCTTCTCTATTCATCATATTTTAATCTTCCATTTCATAAGTGATAATTCTGTGTATTACATCATCATATATTAAAGTGTCAAAGATGGACAAATTTCAGTTCTTCAAAATGCTATGAGGAAGGTGTTTACAAATAGTAATTTTTTTCCATTGTGATTCTTTTTTTTTTTTTCTCTTATACTATCCTTTTCTATTGTATTTAAATATTATTTAATGAATAACTAATATAATTCTTTTTTCTTGCTTTCTTTTTTTTTTTTTTTATGTTTTTTCATTTTTTTTAAAAGATTGGATCTTTGTGGCTTGCTATCAATTTAATGATAAAATAATTTTTGTGTATTTTGGGTTAAATTATAGTATACCTAATTATGGCTACTAACTTCTTTTTATTTATGAGATTATCTTTGTTGAACTTTTAGTTGCAAATGTTGGAGTTGAAACTAATGAATGCATCAGAATATATTTAGGTATGTCCTTTTAATATTATCCGGCTTTTAATATATTTATACAAGTCAAGTACTTTTTGTGTATTTCTTGACTATACTAATCTATTTTTGTTTTATTTTCTTATGAGATTATTATTGTTAAATTTTTAAGTTGAAGATACTTGAGTTGAAGTTAATGAGTTCATCAAAATATATTTGGGTATGTCCTGCTATTAAATATTATTGACTCTTAGATTTTAACGTTTATAAGTATGATGATAGTTCGTTTATGAATGTACTTTTTCCCTTTTAATATCTAATAAAAAAGAAATGTACTTTTAACCTTTCTTTTTGGTTAAATGTACAGTTATCATTCATCATCTCTATTAATAGTAATTGCATTTTTTTTTTCACAGAATAATGATTGTAATCTTGCTGTGACAATTAATTTTCTTTAGAGACCATCTTTTCCAATTTTTCTTAGGAAGTCAATACAATTCTATTTTTTTCTCTTTTCATTTATAAACCTGAAATAAATAAAATTTCTTATTATTTTTTAAAATATGTGCCTTAATGGCTTTATGACCATATTTTTTAAATGAGTTTATTTGGGATTTAATTTGAATAATTACTCATTAATATTCGTTGACAGTCATGAATTTTAATTTTTTATTCAAATACTTATTTTTCATATGCCCTTCTTTCCCACAATAAAAACATTTTACTTTGCTTTTCTCTCGCGATTTGGAACGGCTTTTAAAACGATGATTAGGAGATTCTCTCCGGTCAATCCTTCCTCTTACAAAAAGATTTTCACCATGAGATTTATTCTCTCTTTGCAAATCCAAATCTTTTGATTTTAAAGTATTTTTGACATCAGAAAGAGAAAGGTCATCTCTGCCATATTTGATACAGATTTGACATCATTAAAAAAATCAGGTAAGGCATTTAGTAAAATGACTGCAGCATTTTCATTAGAGATTTTCTCTCCGACGTTTTGAAGTTCCAAAATAATTTTATTCAAAGCATCTATATTTTCATAAAGTGATTTTGTCCCACTCATTTTGAAACCAAAAAGCTGTTCTTTTAAATAGATTTTATTAGAAAGAGATTTTCTCAAATATAGTTTTTCTAGTTTTGTCTAGATTTCAAAAGCATTGTCTTTTTCATCAATTTCCCGTAAAACGTTACCAGTCAAATGCAAGGTGAGACAGCTATAAGCATCACCTAGTTTTTCTTTAAGAATTTCGCCCTTCCAAGATTATGGATACTCTTCAGGCCTGCAAATAGAGGGAGCAATTTTATTTTGTACCAAAACCGCTTTCATTTTCCTCCGCCACATTACAAAATCAGATTTGCCATCAAACCTATCAGTTTCAATTTTTGGAACTGACATGTTTTAAAGGCAAATAGGTGTAATTCGGTGGTTTCAAAAAGATGAAATATTTGAAAAAGGTTTTGAATAAAATTGTCCGGATTTTCCTTAAAAACAGAGGAAAGATTTCCAAAGAAAAACGGTGTTGTTTGTTTTAGTTTTGTTTGATTAGGTTTGGTTTTGATTATACAAAACAGTGTAACAGAATAGCACACACAGAAGTACCTAACCAGAAAACAGGAAACAAACTATATAACAAACAAGGAGGCTGAAATAGACAGATTCAGCAATTAGCAAAGAAAAAGACAGAAATAATATAATAAATATAAAAACTTTTGAAATCACAAAGAAAACCGCCAAGTCACAGATATTTGAAATCTCATGGACTCAAGCCAGGCTTGGGTTTTGTTTTGAAAAAAAAGAGAAAAAAAACTAGAATAATAAACCAAAGGGAAAAACCAGAAACAGAAAAAAAATAGTAATCAAGTAATAGCAAAAGAGTCGACAGCAAGCCGTCACAACCAACAACCAGAGATATAGAAACAGCGGCAAGCCGAAAGAAGAAACTCAAAAGTAAGAAACAGTAACCGGCTACAAGCCGAAACACACAAACAGAAATAAAACCGGTGGCAAGCCGATCAAAAAAAAAAGAAAACAGTAAATAGAAACCCGGCGGCAAGCCGGATAAACAGAGAACAATAATAATAATAAAAAACTGTAAGATCGAGAGAGTAGGAGTAACTTCACTGGCCGGATCTGAGAAACTTCTCAGACTCGAAAGGTTGCTGTCAGAAGCCGGAGCCGATGAGCCGGAACCACGGCTCTGATACCACTTGTTGGAGAAACAAACTCCTAATACTATTACACAACACTAATTACTATTACAAATGATCAAGAGAAATAGCGGAAGAAAAAGAACAGAAAGATTCAATCTTTTCAAGAACAGAAACCAAAAGGTAAACAATAAGGCAATCTGCAGAACAATACCCGGTTAGAATCAAAATAACCCGAAATCAACAAGAGATAGTTTCTCTTACCGCTGCCGCTGTGAAATGGCCGGCAGAAAATCAAAGAGATGACTGAGAAGCTGAAACCGAAAGGTCACCAAACCAGAAAACAAACGCCGAGCAGCGGCAATGCCACATCGAGGCGCCGACGATAAAGAAAAAGATGATCGGGTGTTAAAACTCTCAGAAAAGGGCTTCAGCCGTGATGGAATCACCGGCAACCTTCTTCTTCTATCTCTCTCTCTCTCTCTCTCTCTCTCTCTCTCTCTCTCTCTCTCTCTCTCTCTCTCTCTCTCTTTCCTCACGGCTAACTCTCTAACCTCACCAACAAAGAATCAAAGGTGACAAAGAAGACCGGTGAACAATAGAGAGGCATAGAACGCCAGAACAGAGAGAGGAAAGCAGCAGCAGAGTCGAAGAATCAGGAGGAAAACCAAGAGTCTCGAAGACTCCAAAAGACAGAGAATGGAGAGACGGTTCAGAGGAGGAGAGCAAGACCGCACAGGAATTGAAGCAATAACAGCAATAAAAAGATAAGGCGGGTGGTTCATTCGCGGGTCGCCAACGGACGGCCCGGGTGGCCAACCCGAACTGCTCGGGCGTCCCGTTGACCCAGTCAAGAAAACAAAAGAGAAGCCTATTCCAAATGGGGCTGCGGCCCAATGCATCGTGGGGTGAAAGGGCAGGAGAAATTGGGCTGAAAAATGGGTAAAATATTGGGAGAAAATGGGCTTATAAAGCCTACACTTAGTTCATTTGACTAAAATCTTAAAAAGACGCATAGAAACTAATTTGGTTTTGAACTATAAAAAATGTCATTTTATGGTCAAAGAAGGCATTGTACTAGGGCATGTAGTTTCTTCTAGGGAACATGCATGCTTTTATCGCAGGTTCATTAAAGATTTTTCAAAGATCGCATTGCCACTATCCAAATTACTCCAAAAGGATTCTATCTTTGAAGTTGGAGAAGAATGTAAAGCAGCATTTGATAAGCTCAAGGGGTTAGTGACTGTTGCACCAATTATCCAACCACCAGACTGGAACTTGCCATTTGAAATAATGTGCGATGCAAGCAACTATATTAAAAGGGGCTGTGCTTGGCCAAAGGATCAAAAGAAAAAGTCATGCCATATATTATGCCTCAAGAACATTGAATTCTGCGTAGGGCAATTACACAACCACAGAAAAGGAGCTTCTAGCAATTGTTTTTGCTCTAAATAAGTTTAGATCATATTTTTTAGGCTCTAAAGTAATTTTGTTTTCTGATCATGCAGCTTTAAAGTATTTGCGAGCAAAGAAGGAGTCCAAACCAAGGCTGATTAGATGGATCCTACTATTGCAAGAGTTTGATATAGAGAAAAAATATCGAAGGGGAGTAGAAAATCCAGTAGCAGATCACTTGAGCAGGTTGGTAAGAGCAGAAAATTCATTGCCTATTTCTGAACTTTTTCCTGATGAGCAATTATTTCAATTGAAAGGTATGGTTCCTTGGTATGCTGATGTTGTGAATTATCTAGTTGCAGGAACTTTGCCTAATTATCTTAATAAATCTCGAAAGGAAAAAATTCGAAATGAGGCAAAATATTATGTGTGGGGTGAACCCTATTTATGGAAATTTTGTTCTAATCGAGTGATTAGGAAGTGTGTGCCTAAAAGTGAATATCAACCCATTTTATCCTTTTGCTATAATTATGTATGTGGTGGTCATTTTAGACCCAAACGAACTGCTAGGAAAGTTTTGGATAGTTGATTGTATTGGGAAACATTGTTTAGAAATGCATTTGTGTTTTGCAGAAACTGTGAGCGATGCCAAAAGACAAGTACATTATCATGTAGAAATCAAATGCCCCAAAGCCCTGTTCTTATTTGTGAAATATTTGATGTTTGAGGCATATATTTCATGGGACCATTTCCTTCATCTTGTAGTTCTGTTCACATACTTTTGGCAATTGATTATGTATCAAAATGGGTGGAAGCAAAAGCCATAAAGATTGACGATTCTAAAACTGTTGTAGGTTTTAATCAAGACTAATATTTTTAGCAGGTTTGGGATCCCAAGAGCAATTATAAGTGACCAAGGGAGTCATTTTTGCAGCAAAACCATTGAAGCCTTGATGAAGAAGTATGGGGTAAACCATCGTATGGCCACAGCATATCACCCACAAACAAATGGACAAGTAGAAATTTCCAATCGAGAGGTGAAATGTATTTTAGAGAAGACAGTCAACCCAGAAATGAAGGATTGGAGCCTAACATTGGATGATGCGTTGTGGGCATATCGGATTGCATACAAAACACCAATAGTTATGTCTCCGTTGTGATGCCCCTAACCCTGCCACTAGGTCAACTGCGGTTGAGTAAGGCATCTGCGTGCCTCTTGGCACTAAATTATAAGCTCCACAATAAAACAAAACCCTAGTACAACACTAACAGGTATACACACAAAGTACGCAGAATACTTAAGTAAATTAGATACTACTAGTGAGCTCAAAACACAAGATCCTAAAAAAAAACAACTTCTCATTTTCGTTTTATTATAAACACAAAAGTATCTTACATCAACAACTTCCATAACAACATAAAAAGAAACTCTACAGACGATTCGAGTCTAAAAAGATAAAACATAAACATATGCCCTTCTGGGAAGATTGATCCAAAAACTCCTAGCCTAAATCTTCAGTGGCTCGCTGGGCCCCTGACCGTCCCGAGCTAATCTAAGAAGAAAACATGATATGGAAAAACGTGAGCGCGAACGCTCAGTGAGTCCACGTGTGTGTGCGGTAGTGATTTCTTTAAAACCATGACGATGCCATTTCACAAAACAGATCATGCAATGTTATAAGAAAAAGTATTTCTTTTACTATTTTGACAAAATTGATGCTTGAACCTATATGAGGGTTTCGAGCGCAGCTGGGAAGTCTGAGCGAATCAAGACACATCAGTGCAGCTTTTACGCCCCAAATTTAAAAGAACATGTAATGCAATAGTGGGGCTCTACAGACAGTCCGGATCCTCAAAACGAGGCTATTGGAACCAAGTTCCGGCATCTAGTAGTCAATACCAGCCAAACACCATACGAGCACTCGATTACAAACAACCGCACTCCCATATCACTGGTCAAAACAGGCTACAGACTCCTGGGCCACCTACCAGGTCTGCCCTGGGGCCAACCTCAGTTTTGAGCCCCTCCTAACTCTCCACTAGGCGACCGTCCCACCGCAGAGCATGATGCAATGTCCACGTAAATATCGGTTGGACCGCGCCCTCAAGGTACTACGCCCCTCATCAAGTGGATCCACCCTCAGAGTCAAAAACCCGTCCACGTTATCGGAAGAGGCCCTAGTACTGGGGACTAGCCACGTACAGTGCAATCCGCTAACTCGTCCGTTCACTTGATTTTCAACAAACTTTAACCCTGGTCGGAATAAGGTTTTCATATGTATTTACAAATCAAAGGGCCATTTGCCCGTCCATAATAACAGATTCAAGTCATAAACATTTCAGAGTAGTAAAAATCCTCATCCGCTAGTCATCACATGCTTATACAAATTTCACAATTATGCCAATGCCAGATCTATATTCATGCATGTCAGAATACGTAACTTTTCAAGCTAGAACATTTTCCAATATATAAATATTTCCGAAAGACCTGCGTACAATAAACTTCTTATGCACCACCGTAATAGTCTATTTTAAAAGAAACACCTATATGGAGCACCGCTCCTATACATTTTTCTAGGAAACACGTAACACATTGTGGAGAACATCTCCAAAAAAAAATACGCTGAGAGATATCATTCCAAAAATAGCAATATTTTGTAAAGGTTAAAAAAAAAAATATTTATACGTCTTGTAATATTTGAAATAAAATAGAGTTTGTGGACTCACCTAGATGTAGATCTGGTACTAAGATCCTACAAAATAATAATGCGAAAATACTTTATACCTGAGTATCAATCAAATAATCCTATTCCCTAACTAATATTGAAATCCTGCGAAATAAACTTTAGGGTGTATATATATACATATATAATGATACCTATATAATGATATATATACTTATAATAATTCTTTAAAAAGATAAAAATTCCTATACTCTAAAAAAAATATATATATACTCTCCCAAGAAACCATAATTAACTATATACTTTATACTAAAAATTCATTTAAAATATTGAAATCCTAAAATAAATAACTAGCTTAAAAGATATATATATAATCTAACTAGAAATAGATCTCACTATATATTTAAAGAAAACAAACAAACATACACTATATATATACATATATATATATTTATATAACCTAACTAACTAAAGAAAAGAAAGAAAGGGAAAAAAAAAAAAAAAGACATGCAAACTTACCTGAAAGTTCACTTTCTCTTTCCCCTTTTCTTTTTTTTTTTCCTTGCCAAAACAAATTGGCATGCAAATCCTCTATATAGATACTATTTGTGGCGGTTAGTGGGTGAAATAGAAAGTAAAGAAAAGAAGACGGCAGGGTGACGGGTGGCTAGGTAGGTGGCGGCGATTTCTTAATTTTAAGTTTTTTTTTTTTTTGAAATCTCTATATGAAAATGTCAAGTATTTAAATTTCTAAATTAAATACACTAGGTATTAAAAATAAAATCCACTTAAAGTCATTTATAAACCTTAATAATAAAACCTCAATAATATAATAAAATTTTATTCCTATTCTTAAATATCCTCAAAATACCACTAAGTGTCAAAAATACTATATCCCACCATATAGATCAAAACTCTATTTTCATCACATCCTTAATTTTAAAGTCATGCTAGGTGCTTACGAAATAGGGTGTTACATCCGTACAAACTAGTTTTTGATAAATCTTGTCACTTACCAGTTGAAATTGAACGCAAGGCTTATTGGGTGGTAAAACGTTGCAATATGAATATGAAAGAAGCTGGTAAGTCTAGGAAGGTGTAATCGCAGGAACTAGACGAATTGTGGTTAGAAGCTTATGAAAATTTGAGAATTTACAAAGAAAAAACCAAATTGTTTCATGATAATCTGATTTTAAGAAAAAAATTTTTTAGTAGGTAAAAAGATTTTATTGTAAAATTCTCGATTAAAATTTATGCCAGGGAAGCTTCGATCTCGTTGGATTAGTTCTTTTATTGTCATAATGTTTTTCTTATGGTGCAATTGAAGAAAATAAAATGAAAAAGATATCGTATAATTCATTTCTATCAAAATGAAAAATAGAATCTTTTTTAAGATCCTTAAAAAAAAAAAGAATCTTTTTGAAGAAGAATTTTTAATATATAAGATAATTACTTAAAAAACTTTGATAGCTTATTTTTCTTTCACTTCAATTTACTTTTTCTTACTCTCGATCTTACATCTTTTCTTACCAACATTTTAATTTTTGCGAATTCCAATGATAAAAATTTAACTTTTTTCAAACTAAAAATTGATCCAAATTACTTCTAGAAAGAAATCAACCAATTAGAGTTATAAATATATATATATATATATATATACTCCTCCACTCTATCGCCACATAAATAAAATATACCAAAATCAAATCAGTTGCATAATCAAAAGGTGCTACTTACCTAATTTTAAATACTATGCTAAAAAAAAGGAATGAACAGAATTACCTGTTTGGTTCCATTCCTGATTGTATTCCTTTCTTCACTTCCAATCCCCATTACATACAAATAATAATAAAATATGATCCTATCGTGGTTAAAGATGATTCTTGATATGGAACCATACAAATTCATTATCCCACTATAGGATAGGTAAGGAGTAGTTTGGTAATTTAGATGAGGGTTTGAATTTTAAATCAATCAATTACATAAGTTATAAGCGGGATAAATAAAGATATACCTAAAATCGAATATACGAGCAAGTATAATATATCGTAATAAAAATAAAAAGGTCGTCGCAAAGAGAATAAGTAACTTATATATGAACCCAAAAGTAACTTGTCATTGCAAATTAAAATCAATAATTGAGTTTGTTTGCTTAATTAAACTAAAAAATTATAATAAAGGTCACAATTTTCTTAACAAATGTTGTAATTCAAAAGGTCTTAGGTGCACTGTTCACCAGATAACCATTGTTATTTTACCATAATAATTCATTAGTCTGTGTATTCCATTAATTGATTGACATTCAATATTCTGTCAAATCTATTCTCAATATAAGTAAACTAATCATAGGTCTATTTCTTGATTTTAATTCCAAGAATGCACTTGCATATGATGTCATCAAACATCATACATACACACCATAAATATATCTCTGTCTTGTATGTAATTTATGACCAAATTAGTTAACGTATTTTAATTAAATTCAAATTTATTTAATTAATATTAATTCAATTTGAATAGTAATAAACACTCAAAAGCATTAAGAATGGTAGTAAGACATTAATTCCATAACACTCTCAAATAATAAAATCAAAATAAAATAGTAGTAATGAGAATTAAGCATTTACTTAGCCAAAAAAGGGTTAATACCAAAACAGTACCCTGAACTTTGCCATTTTGTCAATTAAAATTTTCGCTTTTCTAGTAAATTGAATTTAATGGAAACTGATTGAAAATGAGTAATGTCTGTTATGCCCTAATAAAATTTTGAAAACTAATTTTACCCTTCCATAAGAGGGAAGATGGTCATAAAAAATTTGTGAAATTGTCAAAAAAATAATCTGGCAATGAGCAAAGTTCAAGGTACTTTTTTGGTATTAATCCCTCGTCAGAGTATCTTTTTGACAATTTCATAAATTTTGGAGTTTAGAACTTTCTAATCCCTATAATATCCCTTACCTCTTATAGTTGGTTGCAAGCAAAAGAAAGGTTTTTTAAAGCTACAATAATGGTTTGATGAAGTTTTGGTATATGGTTTTTTAGGGTTTGGGGAAGGAAGAGAAAGCTTTGGTATATGGTTTTTAAGGTTCTGGGGAAGAGAAAGAGACTCAAGCCTTTTTTTTTTTTTTTTTGTGTGGGATTTGGTGGTAGTTGAATGTTTTTATGGTCTTAGAAAGAGAAAGTTTTTTTTTATTATATTTCTTCCCTCTATTTTGATGACAAGCTTCCCTCCTATAGAAGGATAAAATTAGTTTTCCAAATTTTATTAGACATAGCAGACATTACTCATTTCCGATAAGTTTTTGTTCAGTTTATTTGACCAAAGAGTAAAATTATCCTTTAATTGCCATTTTTAAAGATTAGGTACTTAATTGACATAATGAACAGAGTTCATGGTATTTTTTTGGTATTAACCAAAAAAAAAAAAAATGAAATCAAAAGAGAGAATATACTCCTTTCGTTTTTTTACTAGTCAAATTTTGGACACCACATTGTTTAAGAAAATGCAAAATTTATATTTTTTTCTTGTGCATAAGATAATGCCCTTCAAACTTTTCTCTCTCCTCATTATTATTTCTATTAGTTTCCATGTTAGAAGAATAAAATATCTTGAAATTTGTTACTAATGAGATAGGAAAAAGTTCATTAAATATTATTTTGGAACCATAATGTGACAGTTAAAAAAAATACGGTAATTTGTAGAATATAACAAGTAAAAAAACGGAGGGAGTAACAAATTAACCTAGCTAATGGCATTAGAAAAATAAATCAGCACATAGTAAAAATAAGAAACAACAAAAGTAAAGAAGAGAATAATAGAAACATCACTAGTTGAATTAAATGTTCAATACTTCGAGTCGTAAACGATCTTCAAAAGCATAACAAGGAAAACTCAAATTTGTCTTAAAATTACAAAAAATGAAAATAATACTAAAAAAAATCCAAACATAATATTCTAAGACTAGCTGCCTTAATGGCTGTTAGAATCCTTTATTTATAGAGATTTATTGAAAAGAAATTAGAAGTTTATTGAAAAGAACTAACTAAAAAGGATTTCTAATGAAAACGAAAGTTTACATAAATAAAGGACTAAAGTGAAAATATGGAGAACACTAAAAAATTAAAAACAAATAAAAGAAAACAAAGTCAAAGTTGAAAGTAAAAGTCAAAATAGGCGGATGTGAAAATCCCATTTTTGTCAAATGTGATGGGTCCGGGATTGTTTATCGCATTTTCATCATCTGTTTCATTTCTTTTTATAATATATGTTTCTCTTAGGGTTTATGTCTTATTTGATATTTTTTATTAATAAAATATATCAAATTACAAATGGGATAGAGGAGATGGTACAGAAAATGGTACAGACGGTGTGAGCCAATTTGATGAAATGGATTTGGCGATGGTTTTGCTAAATTTGACACTGATATTTGCTCGCTAAACTAAAAAGACATATATTTGGTATCGATTCGATTGGTTCTAGTATCAAGTTAGTTCAAAGAACAGACCTAGTTCGTAGCTTAGTTTCGTGAATCGAAAACTCTTTGAATAATTTTCTCTTCAAGTTTTGCTTAAACCAGCACTGCTTAAGCCAAATCTAGCACTAGTTTGATCCCAAATTTTCATTTTTTCCTTTACTTTTTGGTCCTCCAATTTCATTTCTTTTTTTTTTAATCTAAATTCAATCCTAAAAGTTCAAATAAGTATAAAAAGAGTTATTTGCTCATTGTAAACTCAATTTTACTAGAATTAACATAAAAATACTCATCATTTAGTTTCTAGTACAAAATCATATATCTATTATTTATTATCATCTACATTTGAATAACACTTTTCTTCTCTCACCTTTTCTGAAACTTCTGAGACTTCATTCTCTTTTCCAAGACTTTTGATTTATTTTATTAGTGAAAAAATTTTCATTGGTTAATCTTATCTCACATAATCCTAACTCACATACTAACTATATCTACTGAGAGTTATTGGTTATTTCCATATTTTTTATATTTCCATATCTCATTGATTGTTGTAATCCCGGATTTTGTGTAGTTTGTTAAATGTACAGCATTAATATGTTTCCAAGCACTAACAAGTTTAAGGAATACCTTAGCCCAAAGCACATATTAAGCTTTTTGTAAGTTGTCTCTGTGATGCTATGGTTAAGATGTAATTTAATAAATATGTCAAAAGTGTAAATATGTCACTTACTTAAAATCATATTTTTTTGAACATGAAATTATTCACCAAACAACAATTGCTGGCACACTATAATAAAATGAACGAGTAGAGCACAAGCACCGCCACATCCTCAATGTAGCCAGATTATTGCAATTCAAAGGAATCTACTCTAAGTAATCTTGTCACGGGAAGGGAGGGAGGGTCCATAATTACCAAAAAAAAAAAAAACTTACTTACAAGATATACATACATATAATTTTAGAGAAAATCACACAAATTACTCATAAACAATGATTTATTTAATTTCTATCCAAATACTATTTTCGAGTTATTTATGTTACAAAATTAATACAAGCACGATGGAGGATGGGCACGTGTCATCGGAGGAGGGGTATTTTTGTCCATTTGCTATAAGTAAAAAAGGAAAAAAAGAATATTAAAGAAACAAAGAATAAAATGAAAAAAATTAAGCATTGAAAAAAAATATATAATCATTCACAATATTTCAATTTTCTACTCCTAGAAATTAATAAGTCCATTTGGATTAGATTTTAAATTTAAAAATCATTCACCGTTTTACCCTCTTTTACTTAGGATCCCACCACTTTTCTCACAAATAATTTACCTTTTACGCATTTGAGTAAAAGATATCCACTTTTTTCATTCATATTTCTAATCTAAATATTTATAATCCAAATGGAAATTTGTAACTCCCCCTCTTAGCTGCTCTCTGCTCTCTTCGCCATCTCCCTCCCAACCCCCCTATGCCCTCGGCTCCCCCACCCAAAAGAAAAAAATCTTAGCCCCAACGCCAAAGCAATCCCTCTTCCCCCTCTCCCCACACTAACCCCCTTCCTGGCCATCCTTCCCCTAAAAAACTGCCTCAACCTATACCCTAATCCCCTCCCCAAAAAAACCCCTCTTCTCCCATACCCTAACCACTCCCAACAAAAAACCCTTATAACTATACCACTTTGTGTACTAATCCCTGTACCACTTCATTTTATAATATATTTTCTCCTTAGGGTTTATCTGTATACTACAGATGATATAAGGAAAAAAAAAAACTCTTCCCCCCACACTCCAACCCTCCTTTCTCCCATAAAAATAAAAGGAGCGACTAAACAACTAGATGTTGTACATTGCATTTTTTGGTTAAATAGTAATTAATAAAAAAATTAAGGTTATGTACCCACTATACAAACTCATGCAAATGGTAATTTGGTTAGTCAAAAAAAATAATTTGGTTAATTCTCTCCCATTATAGGACTATATAATTGTGCTTAATTTAATTGTTACTTATCTAATCTTTCCACCAATAGAACTATATAGCATCTCTCATCCTGTGAATGAGAGTAATTGTTGAAATTAACTAATCGTGTAGACTTTCTTTAGAATTATTAATGACACTCAAAGGGTGATTTAGTCAATTTCCTATTGAATCCAAAATATCCAATCCTTTCCTTAGTGTACTATCAGAGGGAGTATCCTTCTATAAATTCAATCAAATGAATTTGAACCTATGGGATAGGTATTAATTTGTACCTTTAGATTACTATTTAAAGCCCTTCGGAGATAAAAAGAACGTAGTTAACATATAATCCTTCTATAAATTCTAACAAATGAATATTAACCACATATTTGTAAGTTAAGTTTTATCTCAAAAAGCATCAACCGAGTTACCTTAATATATGTTTTAAAAATAGAGGTATATCACTCCTTTTATTTAAATCTATTTGATAAGATTTTTAAGGGAATGTGAGTTCTACCTTACTTTGTTACATAGTAATTTGCAAAAAGCAATTTACAAAAAATAATTTAAAAAAAAAGATTTGGTAACACCATACAACTCCTTCTTGAATAGTAATTTGGTTAATTCTCTTTTTTATAGGGCTATAATTATATTTAATTTGATAATTATTTATGTAATATTTCCGCCAATAATGTATTTAGTTATTAATCTGTATTCAGTACTCTGAAAATTGAAAGTGCTAAAATTAATTAAAGTTGTTAATGACAAGAGAATGAAGAGTAGTTTATAAAATAGTTAAAAATAAAGATGATGACCGAAATCAATACAAATAAATAGTGTCAATGGTGGAGATAACATTTATTTTTAAAATTAGGGACAAAAGTATTATGAGTGTATATTCTATCATTATATAATGTACCCATCTCGTACAACTCTAAAAAAATAGCAATATATAATTTTTGTAAAATAAAAAGGGAACAAAGTACTTTCAAGATATATAGTGAGATGGAAAATGTTAGTACTTGTGAGTTTGGCAAATGCTTTCATATCAAACCACAATCCAAATAGTGAATATTTTTAACTCAAATTAAACCCTAAACCCAAAAAACCCCTTCAAAAAGAGTAAAGCCCAAATTCCTTGCACCATTGCTCAGACCTCAAGGAATATTTTCTTGCTCATCAATAGCATCGTGCTGAAATTTGAGTGGAACAAAATGCACATCATACTTTAAAAAAAGAAAAAAAGGACAAAAAATTTACAAAATCCTATTGTTCACTAATCCTTCATAAGAAATATATGTATACGTATTGTTAGATTAATCGGCAAAATCTTGAATTAAAATAATAAAGAAAGGGAAAATACCTTGATAGGGAAAATACCTTAGGTATATGCCCTCCAACTCCCAAATATTTTAAATCTATAAGAAGAAACAGAAACAAAAAAATTATTAGTAAAATGAATCTAAGGATTTGATAGTTATAAGGAGAAACGAAGGAAAATAAGAAAAGAAATTATAGAGATCAGCAAGAGTAAAATCACATCTTTTAACTCGTAAGAGTTTTGTATTTATAAAAAATAAATAAGATGATAAATTTGATTAGATTGTAATTTTTTAATTAAAGCATTCGGAATATTTGAAATGACCAAATAACTTATGATAAAAGATTTATTAATTTGGTAAAGTTAATTAACACAAATTTTAAATTCATCAAATAGATTAAATCAATATGAAACTGATTATTTTAACATAACATAAGATCTTATATACAAAATAATTTAATTGATTGTAAATTTTCCAACCAATCAAATCGAATGAATCACATATAATTAGATAACATGTAATTAGTTTTTTACACCATGAAACTAACCAAATCAATCACATGTAATTGATTATTACTTGATATAAACAATCATTGAAGGGGTCGATAAATTTAACTAAGAATGTGAATGTATAGCGTGAAAAAAATCATTATTTTCCCTCATCTTCTCTACTCTTTCTCTTTAACATTGAATATATAGATCATTATAAAGAATTTGTAAAAGAAAATATTGATTTAGATGTACGAAAAGTTGAAATTATTATTTTGTTCAAAACTGGGGTTCGGATCGCCCGGACGGGCGACCCGGACATAAGCAGATCGCCCAGATAGATGTAGAATTTATAATAAACATACTTATAATAATTTTATCCTTAAACTTTTTCTATTAGAATTTAACCTTTATTTTTTATTATATAAAATTTATGACTAATAATATCTAGGACAATATTATTAAATCTACCGCAATTTTTTAATGGATCTATTCCTTAGTTCTTTTCTTTACACCGCTTCTGCATATCTATAATATTAAAATTTAAAATATTAAAATAATTTTTTAAAACAATTTTATAAACATTTTTTTTAAGTGCTTAAAAAAAAAGGTAGAAGTAATGAAGAAGAAGCTCATTGTCTTCGGACGACAGAATTCACACGCTAATTACGAAATTCAGGAGCTAATTCCATAGCTCTTTCTCCATGCCACTGTAAGACATCCTCTCTCCTTCAAAGAATTCTTATATATTCTTAGAGGATTGGCAACGGATTATCCCCGCCACTACAACAACTGCCATGGCCTTCTCATGTTCGGCCACCGGCTCAATCTCGTCCCTGATGATCCACCTTGCCCACAATTAATTAGTATTCTTCTAAAGGTTCCAATCAAGCCATGGACTGCTCAGTTCAAGCAAACTTCCATAATTCTGAATCAAACAAGAGATCCAAGATTCCTTTCAAACTTTAATTTGCATTCAATGTTCTCAGTATTTACCTTTTTCAGGATCTATTATAAAGTTAGAAAAATATATTGAGAGAGGAGAATGTAATTGGAATATAAATTTACCAGTGAGTTATGTTGTCACATCTATCTAGATTTATTATTATTTTTTTTTAAAGGAAAATATATCTAGAATCTAAATCCATAAAAATCTGTTTGGATAAAGGAATAGTGTAAAAGTCCTATTAAAAAATTTGGACAAGGAAGCCGTTTGAATGTGAAATTCTTTGATCTAATCTCTATTCTGACTAATCCTTTCAAGCTAGACGAGAGAGCCAAGTATGCTGACTCAACAATATCAACATAAATGAGAGGCCAAGCACATCATCAACCTTAATTTCCTTTTTTTTATCAAAGCTTGGATAAGGATTTCCAAGTATACTTTTATGGGCTTTCCTTAGTAATGCTTCCCATTTGAAGAGTCCCACTAAGATACTGGATCACTGATTAATTGAATCTATTCAGTCATTTAATACATTTTGTAATTCAAATTTGATACTTTTTTAAATAGAATATATCTTTTATTTTATAAATTTTTAAATAAATTTACCATAAAAAATATAGCATAGAAAGAAATATTAAATGATGCCGGTTGCATTCAACATATGATAAAAATATGATAATAAAAATCTCTCATTAATCTGTAATAAAACGTTCATTTGACGGTACGATTTTATTATAACATTAAATTTCATTCACTTGGTAATATTTAATGTATTCTTGTTATTGATATTTTATCTTAGATAACTACGGTTTATTTGTAAGTGATATTTTAATAAAAAATTAAATATAAACTTTAAAAAATCTAACACAATTTTTTTTATTATTTATTAATTTTTAATTTAAATACCAAATATTAAAACAAAAAAAATAAAAGAATCATTGATTCCATTTCATTCACATCCATTAAATATAGCATAGGAGAAAAAAACAATCCATAAAACTATAATAAAGACCCCATAAAACCATAACCCATAATCCGTACCATTGCGATAGAACTCTACGAGGTTATAGCTCACAAGGAGTTAGGATTTATGGGGCCAAGCATTTTTGGGGTGATGTTTAGAGTTAGGAGTTTGCTACCAACCATGGATCGTTATTTTCCTTCTCAGGACTACGTGTGGCAATCGCCTCCCATTCTTTAAATTGCATCTCTCCCTCACGTTTCTTTCTTTGTCTTAACATTAGCTCTCTGTCACTCTCTCTCTCTCTCTCTCTCTCTCTCTCTCTCTCGGCGTCTGGGAGATTTTAAATTAACAAGACCGGTTTTTCTTTTTTAAAAGGAGAGAACAGAGAAAATATGGAGAAAGGAATGAATGGAAACCAGAATTCAGCAAATGGGCCAGAATTTGAAGGCCCAAAAAATATCACAATTAAAGGGATTTTGAGCTTGTTGATGGAAAATCTTGATTCTGATGATAAAAGAAGAATGATTTCATTGGCTCTTGGAGACCCAACTGCTTTTTCTTGCTTCAGTGCCCCTTCTATTGCTCAACAAGCTGTTATTGATGCCCTTTCTTCTGGCAAATTCAACGGTTACTCTCCAACCGTTGGTCTTCCTCAAACCAGAAAGTAAAATTTTCTCTCTTTTTTTTTATATTTTTATTTCAACCTCAATTTCTTATGAATAGTTCTCTGTTCATTTCTGTTGATTCTATGTTTTGGGACTTTTGTTTTGACCGATAAAGATCATATAAAGTTGTTTTCTTTTGATAGTTAAATGAAATCGTCGAATATGAAATTTTGCTGAAATTGGGCATATCTAAGCATTTGTCTATTTCTTTACTCTAATTGTTGGAATTTATCGATTTTAGGCACGTTTCTTCTCTTCTATGCATGTTTTCCAATTCATTTTCTTTCATGCAAAGCCCTTTTTCTTTTTCCATTTCTGTTTCCAATTTCCATGCATGAAGCTAGATTTCATGTTCAATTTGCAATCTTCAGAACAGATTTGCTTCAACACTTCACCCACCCCCCTCTTGGGGGGGGTGGGGGGTGGGTGGGGAGTTGGAGGGTGGGTTTAAATGAATAATCTTATGTTGGATTGGTTTTTATTTTGGAAAAAGTGTGTATTCTTTCTTGGTGTGGGTGGTGAAAAATTGGATTAAAAAAATAGGAACTTTATTAGTATAATGTTGGGGAATTGTTTGGTTAATATAGGCTTTGGGTCTAATTCGATTGTGCCTGTTTTATTAAAACAGGGCAATTGCAGGTTATTTGTCGAGTGATCTTCCATACCAGTTATCACCTGATGATGTCTATGTAACAGCAGGATGCACTCAAGCTATTGATTTGGCATTGACAACTTTGGCTCGCCCTGGGTCCAATGTCTTGATACCAAGACCAGGTTTTCCAATATATGGACTTTGTACTGGTTTCAGAAATATCGAGGCTCGCTATTTTGACCTGCTCCCGGAGAATGGCTGGGAGGTTGACCTTGATGCTGTTGAAGCTCTTGCAGACCATAACACTGTGGCGATTGTAATTATAAACCCCGGAAATCCTTGTGGAAATGTGTATAGTCACCAGCATTTGGAGAAGGTTTGCAATAGATATCCTGTTTCTTTTGTTCTATGGTTACCGATTTCATTTTTTTTTTCAATCACATTCATAAGTTTGATTGTGTTAGTACTGTGACAGATTGCAGAAACGGCAAAGAGGCTTAATATGGTTGTGATTGCTGATGAAGTTTATGGACATCTCTCTTTTGGGGCTAATTTTGTGCCAATGGGAATTTTTGGATCAATTGCTCCGGTTTTTACTCTTGGATCTTTGTCAAAGAGATGGTTAATACCTGGTTGGCGACTTGGTTGGCTTGTTACAAATGATCCTTCTGGCATATTCAAAAACCCCAAGGTCTGGTTCCTTCTTATTTTTTTATATAAGATATGATATAAATATGCAGTTCCTTCTTATTTTTCATATTTATCTATGTAAATAATCTGTATTATCGATCATTTTTGGTAGAGCAATAAGTTTCCGTGGAATAGATGGCTGCCTATCCATGTATTTTTTACTCCCAACTTGGTTTCATCATCTGCCCAAGATTTGATAATTTTCATCAATATTAGTCATCTTCACATTTGGTGGATATATGCCCTTTAGACCAAAACTTGATGAGGATTCAAGGTTCAGAAAGAAAAGGAGAGAAAAAAATAATAAAACATAGATATTATCCTGGATCCTGAGAGTTTTATTTAGCAAAATTTCTGGCAATTACTCAATCAGATTTGTTTTTCTATTTTCAGTTTATTGAGCGGATCAAGAAATATTGCGACATTAATGGAGAACCGGCTACATTCATCCAGGTTTGTTCTAATCTAATTCTTTGTCTTGCTTACAGAGACAAACGTATATTTAGTTTTAGCAAATGAGATTGCATGAGTCTCGGCTTTTATTAAAAAAAAGCTTGGAGACATGTACTAAAAGTATCTGCTGAAAGGATAAGCAAAACTGACGCTGAATGTGGCCCCAGATTGGTTTTCTTGCCTGATAGTCCTAGTTTCCTTTCCCCTCCCCTTGAAACTTCTTTAAACTCGTCTCTGAACCGTCACTCTCCCAATTTTAGGGTAACATGAAGCTTCAAGTACAGAGCAACTAACATAGACGGACACGTCTTACACATTGTTCCTTCCGGTGCTCAACAAATCTTCCACATATAAAGCCTCTTATCAACTAGCCGAATCTCAATTTCCTGTGACATGAAAGTATAACCGCATCATACAACCTGAAGACAAACAGATTGATCACTTCAATAAACCTGGATTACTAGGTCAATATCAAAATTCATATCCGAGCTACTAAATAAGAGTTCTGACATCACTTTATAGTAATCACCTCAACAAAAGTTTTAGGTGTTGTTTTATTGTGAAGTATTTCCCATAGCGTATCAATGCTAATCAATTCATACTTTCCATCGGCATCATGCTATTATTTGAAATGGCTAAATTCACTATTCTCCTGTGATTATTTCTATATAGGAGACTTAAATAAATTTATCGCTTTCTCTATTTGATCAAAACCGAGTGCATCTCTTGACCCTTTAGACATCAAAATACACATTTTTGGAAAATATTAGCATACGAGGTTTCATAATGTGAAGCTATTATCTATTTGTCAGGCAGCAGTTCCTCTGATTATTGAGCAAACGAAAGAGGCTTTTTTTAGTAAGACAATTAATATGCTGAAGCAAGGTTCCGATATTTGTTATGAAATGATAAAGGAGATTCCTTGCATTAGTTGCCCTTATAAACCAGAAGGATCAATGTCTATGATGGTAAGTATTTAAGGCTTAGCAAAATTTGCAAACTTGTAGTAGCTTTTTTAATTAAATAACTCAACTTGCTTTCTCTTTCTGCTATGCAGGTGAAGATCAATTTGTCTCTGATGGAAGATATCAGCGATGACATTGACTTCTGTTTTAAGCTCGCCAAAGAGGAGTCTCTTATTCTCATTCCTGGTAAGCACTAAGCAGCCATCATCAACACCTAAAATAGCCGGCTATGGACTTAAAAGCGTGATAAATCAGCTTCTATATGTCATTCATTATATGTTTCCTTTGCACATTCCTATGATACATAGTTTCAACGGCATGTTTCTCTATCAGGGCCATCTATAACAGCTGGATTTAGAATTCAGTTCTTCTTCATATGTACATCTATCCATTAGTCGTAAAACATCTGATGAAAAGCATGTTAGCATCTGCAAATGACATTATAATAGACGAAGCAGAACTGCTAAACAAGGATCACAAAAGCTACATAAAAAACAAAAGAACATCTATTGCTATGTTTGTCATATTTTGCAAGTTAAATAAACGTCTATAGCAACAACGTTTGTTATAAATGTCGAATAGAGTAAGAATAGAGATTTTTTGTTGTGGAGTTGAAGATTCTGAAAAAAAAAATTTGTTTGCAGGATTGGCGGTTGGACTGAAGAATTGGCTTCGTATAACGTTTGCTGCAGATCAAACAAGTCTTGAAGAAGGGTTGGGAAGATTGAAGTCTTTCTGCCACAGACACTCCAAGGAACAATAGTACTCATTCTGATGTTTTATACTAAATCCAAAATATATATATATATATATATATATTATTCCTACAGCAACACACATATATATACAAAAAGTGTTAAATTTTGTTCAACTCTTTATTTAAATGGAAGAAACAAAGCAAAATGACTCTTCATTTAAATTAGGTTTCTCAGGCGTGTATATAATTGAGAGTTAGTATTTATAAATTTTTTCTTAAGATTTAGTAAGAGAAAGGAATAATGGATCTACAATCCATTTGGTATTTGAGGGTTATCTCAAATAACATCGCACCCTAAATAACAGTATAAGGCTAATATATGCAACATTATTAAATCATTTTCACTTGAAATGTCAAATGAGACTACCTAAGTGAAGGAGATAATTGAAGGAGATCGCGCCATCATTGCCTATAATTGCATGAGTGTCCATTACCTCGTAATCATTAGTAATAACTCTATTCAATTTCAATATCTCATCAAGTTAACTCTAAAGTTCACTATTTTTTTCCTTCTACTATTAATATAATCACTCTTTAACAATCTTTTTTTAAAGAAATTTCTCTTAATTTAATTATCTATTTTCAAAATAAAGACATTTGAAATATTTTATTCTAAAAAATATATTAATTTTAAAATTTCTTAACATATATAAAAATAAAAAAGTATCTTATAATATGAAACGAGTTCGTATTATTTACGTCCCAATACTTTTTTTATTGGGCTATCACGATCTAGGCCTCAGGCCAGCGTTTTGGATTACATTGATTGAGCCAATCAAATGAGGCTCACACAGCAATTTTCAAGAAGAAATCAAACAACATTATCACAGTGTCCATTAGTTAGATAGGACTATATAGCCTACAAAATGAGCATATTAACAGTTGATTAACGAGGAATCTTAATGAGTTCAATGTTTAATTTATAATCATCATATAAGTTATACATTTTTTTTGATAAATTTATAATGGAACAATAATATTAAAACATATACATAAAAAATAACATATCATTTAAAAAATACAATTAACAAATTGGTCTGGGGTGGTTTAGATCTGTATTGGAAAAAGGATTTGAATATGGCTTTGAAAAGTTATTCATTGGACATATTGACGCTCTTATACATGATGTTTATGCTAATAATAGTATTTTCTTTACGGGCTTTTATGGTTATCGCGTGGTGGATCAATGGAAGTTCTCTTGGGATCTGTAAACCGCATTGGTGCTAATAGAGTAGGGCCTTGGGTGGTGGCTGGAAATTTTAATGAAGTGTTGTTTCAAAATGAGGTGAAAGGTAGAAATATGAGGAGGAAGGTACAAATGGCGGGGTTTAGGGAGGCTTTACAATTGAATGGTTTAATGGATTTTGGGAGTGTGGGTGCTTTTTATACATGGTTTAATGGTAGGAGGGATGATCGGGCTATTTGGGAGAGGTTGGATAGAGTGGTTGGTAATGAGGGTTTTAAACAATGTTTTCCATTTTTCAAAAATGAGGTTCTTGTGACTAATCATTCAGATGATTTTGCTTTGATTTTACATATGGATGTAAATATGCCGAAATTCATAAGAAGGGGTTCGACCTTTTAGGTTCGAGAGTCTTTTTGGGTGTGAGGGGCAGGTTCAGAGGGTGTGGAGGAGTGGGGGTGGGGGTGTTGAGGGGTTGGTAGGATGTTTGGATTCAGTTATGTGGGGGTTGCGAAAGTGGAGCAAGGAGGAGTTTGGTTTTCTGCCAGATCGGATCGCGGAGGCGAGAGCGGAGAGTTGTCGGGTAAGATGGAGGATGTAACTCTTTTGAGGGAGGCAGAGAATAGAATGGAGCATTTATTAGCTCAAGAGGATGAAGTTTGGAAAATTCGATCGCGGTCTAACTGGTTGTTGCATGGTAATCGAAATACTTCCTATTTCTATCACCATGCATCTCAAAGAAATGTTAGAAATTTCATTCACCATGCAAGATTATGTAATGTTCACAGGAAATGGATAGAAGATGAAAAAATGGTTGGAGGAAACAGATCTAGATTGACAACTGATATGGTTGGCATGTTGGATATTGTGTTTACAGAAGAAGAGGTAGTGTTGGCTCTGAAACAGATGCACCCAACTAAAGCTCCGGGTCCTGATGGATTCCATGCTCTTTTCTTTCAGAAATATTGGCATGTGATACGAGAGGAGGTTTGAGGGGTGGTACTTGGTTTTCTGAATGGTGAGATGAACACATTTAACATCAACAAAACTTATATTTCTTTGATTCCTAAAGTTAAAGCACCAATAGTGATATCTGAATTTCCTCCAATCGAGTTGGATATAAGCTTATCTCAAAGGTTTTAGCGAACTGCTTGAAGAAAGTATTACCCTCTGTGATTGATGAATCTCATCTTTTATCTAAAATAAGCTTATTAGAGATAATGTAATTTTTGCTTTTGAGGCGTTTCATTGGTTGAATTCTGGAAATCAACAAAATAAGGAGCATATGGTGGTTAACTTAGACATGAGTAAGGCTTATGATCGGGTTGAATGGTTACTTAGCTTGCTTGATGAGAAAAATAGGCTTTTAGAGCGATGGACAAGCTTAATAATGGCATGTTTGAACTCTGTGTCTTTTCAGATTATATTGAATGGGATCCCCAGCAAATCTTTTATTCCAACAAGGGGCATTAGACAAGAAGAACCCTTATCATATTTTCTTTTTGTCCTATATTCAGAGGGATTCTCATGTTTGATCCGGAAAATAGTGGCAAAAGGCACTTGGAAGGGGATTCGGATTTGCCCAAATGCTTTGGAGCTGACCCATCTCTTTTTTGAGGATGATAATTTTCTTTTTTTGCAGGCAGATTTAGATAGTGTTGGTACCTTGCAAAAGGTACTAAACACATATCATGTAGCATCAGGTCAACGTATTAATATGACCAAATCCTCAGTATTTTATAATAAAGGGTTGAAGAAAGAGGTCAAGGATATGGTAACTAGTCGTTTGGGAGTGGTGGTGGTGAATGATAGTGGAGAATATCTGGGTCTGCCCTATCTTGTGGGGAGATCTAAGGAGATTTTTTCTTATTTAAAAGATAGGGCGAGAAAGAAAACGAGTGGATGGAAGGAACAGTTCTTATCAGTAGAAAGTAAGGAGATTTTGGTGAAATCGGTTTTGCAAGCAATTTCGACGTACGCCATGTCTTTATTCCTACTACCGAAAGGGCTGTGTGATGAGATCACTCAGATTGTTCATGGGTTTTGGTGGGGTAAGAGTGGTGATAAGAAGGGGGTGGCGTAGAAGAAGTGGGAACGTGTGTGTCAAAATAAGGGAGAGGGTGGTTGGGTTTTAGGGACATGGAGATTTTTAATTTTTCTCTTTTGGTAAAATAGGGGTGGAGATTGATTTGGTTCCATGATTCTCGAGTTGCAAGGGTTCTAAATGCACGATATTTTTCAAATTCTTCTTTCTTGGAGGCTAAGATAGGTCATTGTCCTTCTTATGTTTGATGTTCTATTTGTGAAGGGAAGGGTTTGTTGGAGGATAGAGTGAGGTGGAGGGTGGGAGATGGTGAAAAAAGTGAGAAGATGCAAAGCTTCGTGGATTCCGGAACCTTGGTTATTTCGTCCTATTACTCAAAATCTATTTTTGTAGGATTAAATGTCGGTTTCAGATTTAATCTATCCTCATACCAAAAGCTAGAATTTAAATACTCTCTTGGCTATTTTCTGTCCTAGAGATGTAGGAATTACTAAGCAAATTCCTCTATGCTCAAATAGAACTGAGGATCTTTTGGTGTGGTACTTTGAGCAGAAAGGAGAATGTACGGTGAAATCTGGATATTGAGTTAGGAGGAGGTCTATATAGACTAGAGGGAAGAGTAGAGAAACCAATTGGAAATCTTAATTTAGTATGGAAAAAGTTGTGGGAACTTAATATCCCACCTAAAGTTCGGCATTTTGTTTGGAGATTGTGTTTTGGGATTTTGGATACTAATATGAATTTGGCTAAAAGAATTTTTGGAGTTTGTGATTTATGTCCTTTGTGTGGAAGTGATAGGAAAATTGAGGTTCATCTGTTCATTCACTATAGGAGGGTTAGGGAAGTGTGGTCTTTGACTAGATTTGATGTGAGAAGGTGTGTTATAGGTGTGGGGGGATGGCTGGATTTTTTTATATGCCACAAGGGAAAGATGTTGGAGAGAGGGATATTGAAAAGTTTATGATGTTATGTTAGAGTATTGGGAGTGGTCGAAATAAATGGGTGCACAAAGGAAATTGTGATAGTTCTGGGGTTTATACAGGAGAGGTTAGGGTTGGTGGAGGGGTTTAGGGAGGATACAGTAAGGCAAGAACGACCATTGAAATAGGAGGCATCATCTAGGTTTTTTTACAGTAAATTGTGATGGCTCTTACAAGGAAGGAAAAAGGGGTTTTGGAGTTGTATTGCAGAATGACTTAATAGCTATGGTGGCATGCAGTTCCAATCAGGTGCATGCAGCTGCTAGAGTGGAGCATACTAAAAATTGAGGCTTTGCTGATAGGCTTAAAATTGGTGGACAATTTGGGGTTGCAAAGTGTGATTTTTGAAACAGGTTATTTGGAGTTTTTACAAGCCATTCATGTGTTGGAAAGAATTTATCTCCTCTTAGAAATTTGATTGAGTTCTTCCAAAAGGGCTTAATGTATATTGAGGGGGATAGGTGCAGATATGTTCCACATTGCTATAGTAAGGTAGCTCATTGTTTAGCCATTAATGATCTAGATTGATCGAACTCACAATTTTAGCTAGGCAAAGCTCCTGATTTTATTCTCGCAGCTTGGTCTGTTGATGTTTCTTATTAATGCAATTTTCATGTTTGATTGTCAAAAAAAAAAAAAATAGGGTCCTGATAGGACCAGCCCATTTTATCTTTTGTTTATATGTCATTTGGGTAAGCCTAATTAACTCAAGTAATCAGGAAAATGTTTAAAGGGTTCAAAGGATTCTTTTATTAGAATCCCATATCGGTTGTCTTGGCAAAATGCCAAGACTCGACACTCTATAAATGGTACACTCGCATTTACTTTATGAGGTTCTCTTTTACTTGTTACTCTACCAAATTTTCACTCCTTTGCTAACTTAAGCATCGGAGGTAAAACATGGTTCAACCCGCCCTCTGTGTGTATTTCTTATAAATGGAAGATTGAGCCTCGATGGAGTTAAAAGGACAGGTGATTAAGAATCATCAAATGACGCCCACTATGTTTCTTCACTCACAACCAGAGCCACATCCCAATCCATCTCCTCTTAATTAATCTTCTGTGATTGGGATTTTAAGAATTGGGAATCTCAATTTTTTAAACTTGAATTTGAGTAATTTGTGTTTCTTCTTCTTGATCTTGCTTCTTGAAACCCTTTCTTTGTTTGCTGGGAAAATTGGGTTTTCATTCTGGCGACGGTGACGTTGATTCCGGCAACGGCAATAATTTAAGCAGCAGGAATTTTGACAGCGAGGTATTTATATATAATATCCATTTTTTTTAATAAATTATAAGTAGAAAAAATAGTTAGTTAGTTTGATAGATTAATTCATCATTTTGTCTCACAAAATTTTTTTTCCTACTTATTATGATTTTGTTCAATACTATAAATGTAACTAAAGTGGTTCATATTTGATGAATTTGAATGGAACAATTTGGAGTGTACATTATGATCATGTTATTTGTTGTTGAAAAATATATCACACTTTTAATTTATTTTAAAAAGAGAAAGAACTATTTATGGGAAACTGTAATGGAGTATTTTTTAAAATTAATGATGGTTAAATGAAAGATGTTTTAAAATGAAACCATGATGGGTGACATTTGGGCTAATTTTGAATTTATTACTCATAATTGTACAGAAGTATTGTTTGTATTTTATTATTTCTTGTTTGGTGTTGTGATAATTCATATTGTTCCAGTTATTACATGTAAATGTATATTCCAAGAGGACTATTTTTTTTTTTTTGTTAGGAAAAAAAGAAAATTCTATGTAAACCCTAATCTCAAAAACTCTAAATTATAAACTTTTACTTTAAATTCTAAAAACTTAAACTCTAAACCCTAAAATATCCTATTAAACCCTATGCTGAAAAATCCTAAACCCTAAAATTTATAAAGTAAGTAATAATAAAAAATAGTGTACTTTAAATTCTAAAACCCTAAACCCTAAAACCTTAAACTCTAAAACCCTATCTTTGAAACCCTAAACCCTAAGATTTATGAAGTGTGTGATGATAAAAAATATTTTACTTTAAATGCTAAACCTGTAAAGATTTAAATTTAGAAAGTGTATACTACTATACTTTAATCCTAAAACCTTGTGATGCAATGTAGATGGAGGAAGCCCTCGCATATGTGCATCCGAATCCCATAAGCCCTGATGTATTGACGAGGTAGCATGAGCATAAATATGGCTTGATATGGTGGGATCATGAGACATATATTACTGATCTTCAGTGTCAACGTTTTGGCTGTAATCTATTTCAGACTTATAGCATAGCTCCTCGTAGATTGATTGATATTATTGATAGGAAGATGTTAGGGAGAGTTTTTAGATGTGGTTACATAGGCCTCGACCACGCACTTATTACTGCGTTAGTTGAGCGATAGAGGCCTGAGACTCACACATTCCATATGACTTGTAGTGAGGTGACAGTCACTTTACAAGATGTGCATGTGTTATGGGGATTACAGATATAGGGGTTTCTTGTTACAAGTCCTAGTTGGAGTGTACATCATAAGCAACATTTGATTGATATGATTGAGAGACTTATTAGTATTCAGTTGTTTCTTACTCACCTTTCCAGATATAAGGTAAAGAAGGAACCTTTACAAGCTTGGGTCTTGAGAGAGTTCACCGGATCAGAGACTGATGATGACTTTATCATGCATGCCCGGAGTTTTATTTTCTTGTTCTTGGAGGTCATATGCTCCTGGATATGTCAGACAGCTTGATTCACGTCCGGTATATCAGTCTGTTAGACAATTTTGATACCATCCATACTTACAGTTAAGGGAGTTGTGTACTAGGATATTTGTATAGATGCCTATGTGGGGTAGGTTTAGGGCGTCTACGACAAATAGTGGGAACACTTATGCTACTTCAAATTTGGAGATTCATGTACTGCATCCTCAGTTAGATAGGCACGTAGAACAAGACCCTCGTGCTCTACTTGGTGTTGTGTGGTGCACATCATTTGATCTCAGCCAGCTTCCTACTCACGTCCTGCTTACTTATAGAGATCAGTTGGATTTTATGCCATCCGACCAGGTACACTTTAAATTATATTTTTATTTTTAATTATATTTTAAATGTGATTATTATTTAAATATTTAAATTTATTGCACAGTTTGTCTAGCTACCGTATCTCGAGTGTGGTCTGATGTCGTCTGACTCTTGGCGGGCAGAAGTGTTGTTGATATGTTACTAAATAGTGGAGTATCACCATCCAAGCCGAATTCTAAGACAGTTTAGGCGGGATCATCCTATACTTGCTGCCTTTGTTACGAAATGATCATATGTATCGGTCGACGGAGCATTCTACTTATATGGAAGTTTGGCATGATTGGAGACAGCACATTAGGGTGGGTTTCTTTTACTTGTGGAGCAGTTATCATCACCTCGAGATGATTACATTAGATGGTATCAGGATATCACACGAGTCTATATCACGAATCTAGCACGTTTTGATACTCGGACATATGGATACCAGCCAGATAGGGTCGACATATGGATGATGGTAATTAAATATTTATTTATATCTTTTAATGAATATTATTTCTCTATAATTTTTCTTAACTATTTTTTTTAGACATTCATGCTGTAGGAAGTAGATGATGTGACTACAAGCGTATTGAGGGAACCACCATCGTCTCCGACTCAGTATACTAGCATCATGAGGAAAGTCCAGACCATCATTTATCAGTGCATGGTATGTGTTAGTATATACCCTAAGACCAATTGACTCACATTTATGATTTATGAAACATGTATTTTTTAATTGTATTTTATGCTCTTGGTCATTAAGTATGTGACTCGATAGTAAAACCCTTATAGCTAATAAAATACTATTCTTATTTGTCCCTAGTTTATTACATCTTGTAAACTAGTGTGAAGTTGATTGATGGTCAAGTTTTACTGATCATGAATATGAGATATAAAATCAATTCATAAATACATATTGAGAATATTGTATTGGACATGACCCAAAGTGAAGAAGAAATATTGCATGGGTTTAAGTTATAAGTATTTCTTCTCAGTTTTATATGTCCTTCGACCTAATGTTTCTAATGTTTCTTGCATGGGGAGAAAAATATGTTTTGACTTAGTCAAACATCACTTTTAATTAGGTGAACATTATGATTATTGGTTGGCTTATTTTCTCGTCATGGCTTGAATATTGGAGATAGTGAAAGGGATTTGTCCCTCTCTTTTTAGAGAGAGATATCCATGGGCCCTTTGATAAAGAAGACTAGAAAATATGCATGGCCATGCTCAAATAAGTATTAATAAGGTGTTATTAATATTATTTGTTGGAACAGTCTGCCTGGTGATCAAGTAAATGGTTAATTAAGTTTTATAAGGATGACATGATCCATGCCTTATACTTAATTAGGATATCGTGCGACAAAAAGACTAAATATTAAATCTGATGCTAGGTTGTTATTACATTTACTTAACTTGGGTAAGCATAATGTCTTGTTAGAGTCCGATTATGTTTTGTGAATAAATGTCTAGGACATTTTTTCATTCACTGCCAACGTTAAGTGAACCTACAAGGTCACACGCATAGACGATCTTGTGAGCATAATGTCCACGTTCAATGGATCTAGATTGTGTCCAGATTCGTTGAACGTATACAAAAGGGGAATCAGATTCCATATTGTATTTTTTGGTAGGTTAATAAGTAATTAATTTTATTTAATCGAATAAATGAAATTAATTACTTAATATTACTCATCCAACCGTTGGATGATTATAGGAATAGACGGACGAGATTAAGCTGTCATTAGATGACAGTTAGGGTTTTGATGTTGACAGCTATAAAAGGTTATGTTAACCTTTTCTTGGTAGCCGTCCTTTATCTGATTAAAGAAAAACAAAACCCTAAACCCTAGAACGGCGATATAGTATCTAGCCTTCTCTCTCTGAAATACGACCAATTACCAGATAGTCAGAATCAGTTCTGAACAGTTTTCAGAATACAGAAGGGGCTAGCATCCCGATCGCTTGCAGAGGAGTTCGTCCCGTGGATACCAGTAGAGGGCGAAGCATACAAAGCAGCGCCTCCACAACGAACAATCAAAACATTGAGGTAATTTCTATCCAATCGGTTTTTCTAGTATGTGCAGATCCTGTTGGTGGATTTCCGTAGTTTTATTTTACTTTGTTTTTACCTATGGATCCTAACAGTATGTTAGATTGTACCCCATCTCAGCATGGTGTTCAGCAGACGTTTGGGGTACATCCATCACGTCATCGTCCTCGGGAGTCTGTACCTAAGTGTGGTACTCCCAGAGTGAAGACGGGTTAATGTAGATTACTTCGTGACGGGGCTCGTGGAGGATGTGCTTCAGCCCCTCTACCTCCGGGCGTTGGCTTTGATCATAAAAGATGGAGAGGAGGAGAATTTAGCGGACGGAGACTGGATCATATGTTCCACATGAACCCCTCGACAGTCTAGGTGGAGATGCTCCGACATTTATTTTGGTTTGATGCCAGATGCTCCGGCACATCCGAATGGAGCAGGCATATCATATGTTCCACATGACTCTTTCCACAGTCTAGGTGGAGATGATCAGACATACGTTCTGCCACCTCCGAGTGTAGGAGATACGTCATAATTACCTCCACTTCTAAGTGCCGTAGGGTTATCATTTAATGCACCTCCATGTCCGAGTGAAGCAGGTTCATTTGTGCCTCATATGTCTGTATCTGGGGTATCTTTTTTCCGACTCAGAGGAGCATAGTGAATAGCCAGCGAATGAGATTACATCAACACAACGACTTGGCTTTGGACATCGTGTTAGGAATAAGATAACTATATTTACTCCATCGGATTATCGTTAGGGTAGGGTTTAGGATTATAGTATTATTTATGATACTTTGTTATATCTTGTATATTATTTCTTTATATTATTTCCCATCATGTCATTCGACAAGCCCATATGAATACTTTATTTGACAACTTTTAAAAATTATTGGATTTGAATGCTTTTGATTTCAAACGCTATAACCTTATGTGAAAGCTTTTAATTACTTTATTTGACAACTCGAAAAAATTGTTAGATTTGAATGCCGACAACCCCATGTGACGCATTTAATCACTTTATGTGACAACTCGAAATAATGGATGGAATTGAATGCTTTTGAATGAAAATCCGACAACCCCATGTGAAGCTTTTAATTCGGATAAGCTCAATCAAAAATCACCAAAAACTTTATATGGTTATATATATATATATATATATGGATTTAAAATCACCCAGTTTCTCATCACACAACAACTTTGAAGCATTTTCCTTCTATTCTATTTCCGAAGCTTTTAATACCTTTCCTTCATTCATTACAAGCAATGGACATGGATGCCACTCACCCTGTTAAAGTTGTATTTATTTGGGATTCATAGCATGCCAGAGATGTGTTCGGTCCTTATTTCAATCAAAGCGACAAAGAAAACATAGACTTTTACCCGAATAGTGATACATGATCAACTTGTTAGAAAAATTTGTAAGCATCGAAGAATTGATCCAAATTAGTGGCATGTTTGAATGACAATGAGGGTGTCTTCATTTTATAAAGAGTATCAAATGTTTAATTATACTTTGTACAACATGAGCAACGATGATGAGATACATTACCTTTTGACTATTAGACCTGATATATCTAGGGAAGGCATTCACGTTCTAGTTGAATTTGAACTGATCCAGTTACAGGCAGTTTCAGATGTTCGACACAGTCATATATCGACGCATAAGGATCATTCAAATGTTTGTCAATATTTCACGGCAATAACACAAATGATTTTCGATGAACCGTCAATTTTGTACCTAGACATAGAGGAAGATGATGAGGACGATAATGCAGATTATAACATATCAAGTGCATCTGACGACGATAATGGTGATAATGATGAAGAAGATGACATAGCACTCCCCTAAACCCTCTATCTTCAACTGCAGTGAATCAATAGCAAAGTAGTCAATGGATAGTAATGCTCCATATGATTATACATCATCTGGAGCTTTTCCAGATATGGGCTCGAGAGAGCAGATAGATGATCTCATCCAATTAGGCACTAATAGGTTGTTGGATTGGAACGATACAGTGACTTGATCTTGAATTAGGAATGAGGTTCACTGACAAAACCTAAGCAATTAGTACAGTTCAAAAGTCTTCTATTCAAATAGAACAAGAGTCTAGAGTTATTAAAAGTAAGAGCGATCAATGAACAACAAAATGTTATCATACAAGCAACTCTAATTTTTGTCTATGGTATATCTGAGTAAAGAAAAAAGCAGCCCATGGTCATTGGGAGATAACAAGATTCACCAAAAAAACACATGCCTTGTTCAAGTTATTCAAAACAAGCATCGAAATATGACTTCAAAGTTTATTTCAAAACTAACATCACATCTTTGTCCACGATCTCGAATCCCTGTCTCGAAAGTGAAACAAGAAGTTCAAGTATTACTTCAGACGGGTTGTACGTACAAGAGAGCATGGTACGCCCGAAAATTTGCGGTAGAAAGGGTATTCGGCAACTGGGAGACAACTTTTTCAATTTTACCCAAATATCTCCAAGCAATGAATGATTCTAACCTGGGAACTGTATACGAGTGATTGCATCACAGAATGAGCATTCCTCCGAACTATGTTTTCAAATTTATTTTTTGGTGTTTTGAGCCTTGTATAAATGGATTTCGAAACTGGCGGTCGGTGATTTCTAGACACTTATCTTCGGGGACCATATAAGAGCATACTATTAATTGCAAGCACATAGGAAGCAAATAACTATTTGTTCCCCCTGACATTTGCAATTGTTGATAAAGAGCCGTCTATAAGTTAGAATTGGTTCCTCAAACTTCTACGGGAAAATATTGTCAAGGATCGGCATGTTTGTATAATATCTGATCGCCACAAGGGGATTTTATCTGCTATGCAAAAGCAAGTTCTGTTACAACCTCCATTTGCGGAGCATAGGTTTTTTCTATGCCACGTTCGGGTAAATTTCACTAAGACCTTTAAGAACAACGAATTAAAAAGTTTAATATGGCAGTTCGAAACCGAATTGAAGCTATGGAAATTTGAATGTGCCATGAATGAAACTAAAAGAAGAAATGTAGAAGCTTATAAATATTTAGTCAAGATACCCTTGGAGAAATGGATACTCATGCATGATGGTGGGCATTGGCATGGAGTGATGATAGCTAACATTTCAGAAGCACTTAACAGTGTCATGAAAAAAGTTTGGGTATTACCTGTAAAAGCCCTAGTTGGATTAATGTTCAAGAAACTTGTAAGTACTTGAACCAGCACCGTCCAGGCGATCCAAACCCCTATTTTGAAAAAAAATAATAATTTCAACTTTTCGTACATCTAAATCGATATTTTTGTCTACAAATTCTTCATAATGATCCATATCTACCTCCAATACAAGTTCAATGTTAAAGATTTTAGTTTTAGAGTGGAGGAGTAGAGAGAAGTTACAGAGAAATTGTATAGAGAGAGAAAGAATAGGAAAGATGAGAGAAAATAATAATTTTTTTCGCATTATACATTTACATTTTCAAATTAAATTTATCGACCCTAATACAAAATCTATTATCCATCTGTAAATTATATATATATGTATGTATACACACCCCAAGTATTATATATATAATATCTATTATCCAGACCTTGTGGGCGCAGTTTTAGTTAGTTTGATCATTTCCGAATACATTATAGAGATGTCTATATATTCACTACCCTTTTTGACAGAGAACTTTCCGCACCGTTTGACAATAATTAATTAATAATTTCAAGGAATTATTTTATATTTGAATATTATATAATAAATAATTCTGACCCTTTTCAACAACATGGATAATTTTTTTCTTTTCTTTGTTTTTTATTTGCTGGTGGTGACCTTCAAGTTAATAGTAAACCTTGATTCTTTACTATACGAGTTTATGATTATATTTTAGATGTCAAAAATAGTTCATGATTATAAAGAAAAAAGTAAAATTAGTTTAAAATTAAAAAAAATAAAATTAAAGCTTATAACTATCAAGGAAAAAATAAAATATTTAATTGATTGAAGAATATAAAATCAAAGTTTATGATTAAAAAGAGAAAAATAAAAATAGTTTGTAACTATTAATAGCTAATATCTCAAATATAAACTTTATATGGAATAAAAAAATTCTAAGAAATTTGAATTTTCAATTAGAAATTAATTAATATTAACATATATTTGTGATTAAAACTATTGTAATACTATCCAAGACTTATTTATTCACCAAATGAAAAAAAAATTAAATTCGATAAGTAATTAGGTTATTTATGGCACGGTAATGGTACTGTAATAAAAACACTCTTGACAAGTTAACATCATAAATTTGAACTCTATTATATAAAATAAAATATGTAAAAATTAAAAAATTACTGTATACCTAAAAAATATTACCATTTTCTTATTCAAATTTAGAACTTGTTGTTTAATATTTACTATACATCGGATGAATAAATTTGAAGGAAGTACTATACATAAGTGACGCAGAAATTATGCAGAAGAAGTAATATATCTCCAATCTGATTTAATTATTGAATAGATAGGTGGGGTCAAAACTAGGATTTTGGATTTTAGGAAAGAAAAAGAGAAGAACATAAAGAAGATGAGGGGACCTCTTTCAAAATACAAAATACAAAAATATTATTTATGTATGTGAGAGACAGAAAAGGGTGACATAACACAATAATCACACAAAATATATATATATATATATATATGTAAACGAAGAAGAACAATAATTGTTTTTGTTGAGGCCCCATTTTGTGTTACATGTATGTATATTTCATTGTCTTTGCGGAGGAGAGGAAGCATAAAGACATTAACAAGTACTACCAAAATGGGTCATCTGAGTGCAGTTGTTGTTTGCCAAATTGTTTCCTTTTCATGGTCCCCAAGATTCATATGCCATCAAAATTGACCCACCCTCCATCTCCACCTTTTTACTCGGATATACTATACTTCAAATATAATCTTTTTAAATTCAACTATTTATATATTAAGTTTTAAATTTTATAAAATCTATTAAGTTTTAATTACCTTGTATGATATATTTATTTGTATTGACATATACCCAAGCACGTTAATTATACCGGATCAAATCATAATTTTAATTTTAAGGGATAAAAATTTATATAAATAAAATTTTCTAAAATATTCAAAAATGAACATGAGAAAAGGTCATTTATAAATTTATAAAAGCTTTTTATAAATTTTAAGGAAACAAACCAATTTGGTACTTAAACTTTACTCAATATAATCACTTAGTATAGCTCATAAATTTTTTCGATCAATATGATACCTAATATTTTATGCTCGTTTAACTGATTAGAAATTGCTCAATCTGCCATCAACTATATTTACACAAAATTCACGTGAGGGTAAAATAAGAATTTGAAAATAATTCCCTCCAAAATTAATTATATACATCTTACGTCTTAATTAACAAAATAAATTTTTCACAAAAAAAAAATCAAGAAAATAAAGCAAAAGCCGTTCGGTTGTTTTTGTTTTGTCTATTTTTTGGTTAATTAATAATTATGTGAGATATATATAAATGATTTTGGAAAGAATTTTTTTAAAGTTTCTTTTTGGCCTTTACGTGAGTGGAGCTTATGGCCAATCAAACAATTTTTAATCGGTTGAACATTTTAGATATCATAATGAACAAAAAATTTTTAGGTATCACGTGATTATATCAAGCAAAGTTATCCCAATATTTATTTGAGGTTTTTTAATTATTATTGGTCATATTTTTTAAAAAAAGTTACTAAAGTGGTCATAATATTTTTTTATTCTTATTTTGACCGGCGTTATGATTAAGAATAACGCACATACCATGTGCGTTATCACCAATTCAGAATTTTATTCGGTAAGTATCTTATATAGCAGATAACGAACCTATTGTATGCATTATCCATGCAATGATGAGAAAAGTATGAAATTTCTTACCTGAGAATAGTAAAAAAAATATTTAAAAAGCTTATACAATTCTCCATACAATCTATATAATTTCAAAACTTTAGTGACTAATTTTCAAAAACTAGCCAATCATATAAAAAAAACCTCATTTGGACTTGACATCAAAGGAATAATTGATAGTCTTCTTTATAATGGACTCCAAATATGGTCATCCTTTTTCACTTAAATCATTTCCAAATTCCAATCTTGAATCTCCTAAAGATTTCGTTATGAATGATGTGTTTGTTTCATAGAAGATTAATTAAACAAGTAAAAACTTTATAGCGACCTGTTCTAAATTGAATTATTTTGCATAAAGTGCTTCCATATTTCATGTGATTTGTTATTGTATCTTAATATTATTTTTTATCAATTTTGTATTTTAAGTGATATGACACTTGGTAAGTCTTTGCTATCGAGAATCTTCAATCTGCATTACAAAAAAAAGGCTAAAATTGCGAGGGTTATTTTTTGATTTTTTGATAATTTTGAACTCTGTTAAATAATTTAGTAGCGGTTTTTAAAATCGTCACAAATCAAAGGGCTATTAAATGAAATATAAGCAGATGCTTAAGTTAGTACAAGACTCAATAATAATAGAGAGGAAAGGAATTAAAGCAAAAATACTTATAATACTAAGTGATGTCATAGAGATATCATAAAGTATGTGACACCTAACGTGGAGACTAAAAGTGAGATAGTTTATAAATGAGCGATGATAACAATTTATAGGAGAGCAAGTTCCAAAAGAATCGAAAGCTTTTCATGTGAGATTCCATATTGCACCATTTGAACTCCTTATAGAGATGGGTAAAAACCATTCCCCATCATATGCCTTCGAAAGATTGACATATATGAAATTATATCAATTTTCTGTAAGTTCCTTCCAAAAATAATTATGCATCAAAATGCAATTTAAGGTTCAAATTATTAAATTTCGAAATAAACGATATATTTAATTAAATGTGAGTCTCACAAGTAATGAAGCACAAGTGGTGGTACGAGCTTGAGGCTCAATTAGTGATGTGGGTGGCTCCTGTAAAGATATGATGATTCTCAAAAGATATAAGTTGTTCCTGTAAAGGTTTGAGTTTTTTCCTAAAGGAAGTCATTTTCTTTAAATGTGCTTCAAACTTAGAATGTAAATAAAAATATTCTAACGTTTAGAGGTTGCAAATGAATTACAAAATATATGAGTATAAAGTAATTGGAAGAGTTAAAATTTAACTTCCCTCGTTTTTTAAGCCGGTAAAGGAGATGGACATTTGATTCTTGATCTCTCGTTGATATACTCCTTACCTCCCTTAAAAGCAAATCTTTAAAGATTTGTAAATTTGCTTGTGAGGAAAATTGAAGTAACTAGCCTTTATTGATGCTCCTGAGACTTGAGTTGATCCCGCATGAGAAAGTGGAATGCTAACGGGATATCACTTTTTGATTAGTAAGGCTTAAATCACTATAAGAATTTTGGCAATTACCGATCGACAAATCAGTTATTTACTAATCGATTATACCGTTTGTATTATTTAGTCGATAATTGTGTGTATAGAATGTAAAGTCAGTTACCGACTGAATTTTTCGAAATATCAATCGAAAGATCAGTCGTTAGTTTTATTTTTCCCATTTAAAATAATCAATTTAAAAAATAAGTTACTAACCGATTTCGCGGTCGGTATATTTCATCTACCGACCGAATTTTGTTCGATAATTTATTTATTTTTATTTTTAAATAAATAGTTACCGACCGATTTTCAGTCGATATCAGATGGTAAATATTGATTTTTTTTAATATTTTTATATATAATCATAATAATCCACCTGAAATTAGAAACTGACAACAGCAACAATCAATATATATAGTCTACTTCCAATACGATATTAAAAAAAAGGTCTAGAATACATAATATATAAATACCAAATACAAACCGAAACAAATTTAGAATACATAATATATAAATATCAAATATAAAACAAAATAAGAAATTAAACGAATACTCTAACTATGTGAAATACAAAACCATATAATATATAAAACATACAATTACCAAAGTACAAAACACATAAATATCTAAGTACTACATATGTAGAGGTGGAGGGAGGATCGATCGGTGGCTAAAATGTTGGGTCATCCATTGGAGGGAAATGAGAGAACATAGTGGGTACCGAATCTAGCTACCCACCACACTGAGTGGCGAACAAGGCCATGAAGTCGGCAAACTTGTCCTGTGCCTGTTGTATGTATCTGTACAACCTCTTCTTCCTCTCGATGGAAGTATCGTAAGTAGCCGCAGAAGATAGCGATGACGAGCTAATACTGCCTCCCTGTCGCTCGGGGGTGATAGCTGTAGATTGTGAGCCAAAATCGTAGATATGACCCTTGTTGCTGCCACCGGTAGTCTCGAACATCAACTGCTCATCAGTCAGTATGGGCGAGCCCATCTCAATGTGAAGGAGTCCGCGTTCACCTTTAGCTCCTGATATTTCACCTACAAGAAAGACATTAATAAGTTATTGTTATGTAATATACAAAAGAATAATAATTGGAATACAACATTAAACTAAAACTCTTAAACAACATTACGCAAAATTTGTCAGATTGCGTATCGACCTACTGTCCATTTGCTGATGCAGTAGGACATACAGCTCTGATTGTACAAATGCTTTACCCATTTTCTCCCATTAAGCCTTACATTTAAAGTGTTTAAATGTGTTTCATAAAATATTTAGAGTTTAAGAATTTATTGTTTAAGAGTTTAAAGACTTCTCTAATCATTTGAGTATTACATATATATATATCAAAATTTTTTAGAGATTAAGATTTTAAAAGTTTTATGTATAAACTTATAGACTAAGATTTTAAAATATTTTGACAGTCTCATTTTGTAAAATGGACATTCAAGATAATTTAAAGAGTTCGAGCTCCCTTATAAACAATTCAACATATATTGCTGCATGGTCATGTCAAATCCTGTCTGTAGTAGTTAGTGAAAATGAAAAAAAAAAATTTTGAAGCCAAACATTGTCATGCTTTAAGTCCTCCATTTCATTGTATTAACATGACCCATGATTCTTATTTTGCTGTCGACACTAAATATTATTACTTGTTTAACAAAATAAATAGCCTCCTGCCAGTTTGCTCCTGTCTCCGCCCCTCTCAAACCTGAAAAATGAGTTTAATTAAAAGCCCTTTTAATTTAGTTAATTAATAAGTGCTACTATATTTGGTTATGGTAAGCAGTGATAAGTCTTTGATAAGTGTGTGGAGGCCTGGAGAGGCTAGAGATCTGAGGAAGGGTTGATGAGAAACAAGAATGTGACTAAAAGAATAAAATATATAGATGAAATATTAGGAGGGGGTTTTAAAGGGGGGCTTTCTGGGACATTGGCCGAGCAGGGGAGGTGATGAAAACCAGAGATGAGAAAAGATGGAAGCAAGAAGATAATTCCTTCCTGTTCTACACTGCAAGATGGAAGATGAGAAAGATGGAAAAGATGATTCCTTCCTGAAAAGATGAGAAAAGATGGAAGCAAGAAGAAAACCATAGATAAACATTCTAATGCACGCTGTTCTACACTGCAATATCCAGTTAATATGGCAGTATTCAATTTGGGGTTGGAAAATGTAGGTGAAGCAATAATGAATTTGTTGATAAAGTAAATGTGATAGATAGATTTTTTCTCATTCAAATGTTAAAAACAAATGGAAAAAATCCATACTTGAATCCATTTCCTTTTTATTTCAAAATAAACAATGCGTCAATCTAAGTGATTTTTATGAATTTGCTTTTAAAACCCAAAAGAAAAGTAGAGCTAAAATGTAATCCAGAGTACCCCTAGATTTTAATAATTAAAAATACAAAATAGTTGACAAAAGTAGGGATTTCATTATCTCATAAAACCATTCGTCCACATCACTCTTTAAGAGTAAAAGAAAAAAAAGGAAAACAAAGAAAGATGGACTTTCTAAGTACAAAATATGTAAATTTTCAAAAAAAAAAAATTAATCTAAAAGCTTACACGAACAATACAAACAAAAACAAATCTAACCAAGTTTTAAGAGTCTGGACTCCCCCATAAAGACTGTTATTCATAATAAAAACAAAATGACTATATATTTAAAAGTCTGGCTCCCCTATAATAACGATAAAAAAAAAAATCTAATTGCATAATACATACCTCTACTGAAAGAATAAGTAACGCTCTAAGTCTTGCAAATATACCTAAAATAAAAATACAATAAAAAAACACAATATATTGCTTATTTGTTATGCTTTCATCTATAAAGTAAGAAAAACACAAAAACACAAGATATACAATATACACAATGTATAAAAGACTTTTCATTATGTATTTCAAGTACATTTTGTATATCTTTTGTATATTTTTAGATAAACTACGATATTAATTAACAAAAGAGATCCAACAAAAGCAACAGGCAAACTTCTCTTTATAGTCATTATGGATTTCAAGTTAAAGATGGAATAAGACTTTCTAATTTGATGAAGAAAGAACAATATAATAACATCTGTAAGTAATTCATTCTAAAAAAAAAAAAAAAACATAGATCCCAAAAATTTATTCCTCAATAATTTAACCCAAAATTTTATTAAGGAGATGAAGAACTAATTCTAACTAGTTTTCTCATCATTTTTTACTTTCAAAGGGCACACTTGTGTGCTTATTAGAAAGTGAATATTATTTCCTCAAAGAAAAAGTCGATAATCAGTTTTACCAGAATAAGTATATTTTCTTTCTAAATTTTCATAATTAACTTCAATTATTGTGCCATAAATATATATATGTATATATAAACATATAATTCTTAAAATACCCTTAAATGGAGAGAAAAAATTCAAAAATATAAGCTCTAGTTATCAATAAAGATGATAATTATTCAAGAAGATTGAATAATAATTACATTTTTGATTGTCAATACTTTCAATTTTGGTGTCAAACTTAAATTTCTGAAGCTTTTATCTTATTGAAGGGTATTATTAGAAATTATATACTTATTTTCATAAATTTTTAATAATATAAAAGTTGGGGGTTATTTAGAATGAAAGTGCGTGACCTTATTTGAACAAACTCCTAAATTTTGGAAGTTTTTAGATTTAACCCCAAAAAAAGATATATACTTTTATTGGCACAACAAAGAATATGCATTTATATATTATTGAAATTCCACCAATATTAATTTTAAATTAGAGAAATAATATTATGGTTTATCATATTTTTTGTATGCATATGTATTGTCTTTTTCCATTTTTTGCTCATTTTTCTCTAAAGTATCCTTAACAAATCAAATATTAAAAATATTTCAAGTTAACTAAGCATTTTAAAAATGTATTTAATTTTTTTCTCTATTTTCTCAAATTGTGATTTTTCATATTTTCGTGAACTTGAAATCCTTTATAGTGAGGAAAAAAAAAAAGGAAAACCGATTAAAAAAAATTACAGGCAAAGTGCAACGGTTTGCAGGTCGTATTGACGGAAAAGAAATTTCACGTGTCGAATGGAGTTGAGAGGGTAGGGTTCCGTCTATCAATCAGAGTAGACGAAAGGGTGCAAAGCAAAGCATCGACTTGTACGAGCGATGTCATTCGAAAGAAGCACGAGCAAACAAACCTAGAGCAAGCGCATCGAAGCGCAGTCTCAGGCTAGGAAAGGTAAATTTTTAAGGGGAAATCGATGAAAAGCGGAGAGAGTTCTTCAGGGCGGCGAGGGGGGAAATGGCGCTCTTAATTTTTGTGCGCGCGTTTTTTTTTCCCGGTACCGGCCTTACTCGATTTCCTTTCTGATAGGAAATCGCGGCCGGCTCCAACCCCGCTTCGCTGCGCTTCGCCCAAGAAGGACATTCTCTCATGGACCCCCACGCTACTTCTTTTTGGGAATACGCGTGGGGGGCAGTGAGGAATGAATAGAGGGCTTCCTACACTAGGATTCCATCCTATGGAATCTACGTTCTCGGAAGCTGATTCTCCGTATTTCTACGTATTCTTCTTTCTTCTTAAAAATTAATTCTTTCTTTCCTAGGAGCTCAAGTAGCTTCCTTAGCTGCAGTAGCTACAGTAGCTGCAAGCTTCGCAGAAGCAAAAGGGGCTCCTAACCTCATTTTAAATTCCATCTAAAGCTGAGGGTGGTGGACCAAAGCAGAGCTTGGCCCTCGTCCGCGCTATTCCTCGGATTCAGATGTTGTTAAGTGCGCCGGGGGGGTTTAAGTCCTATTATTTAATAGAAAAGAAGGCAAAGAAAGAGTTAGAACTGCATTAGCTACAAGTACAAGGGCATACAGTAAAGGATCGTTTCCCCCCTTAATCCCCCTCGGGGGGATATTGAGCTGCAGGCTTCAGTAGCAGCATTAGCTGCAGTTCCATTCCTTCGGAACGGGGTTCCCTTCCTTCGGTCCCTTCCTTCGGAACGGTGAGCTACAGTTCCATTCCTTCGGATGTTTTCGACATCCTCGGAACGGGTTTAACTCAATAACTTAATAGCTACATTAGCTGCAGGAGCGGTACTGCCCCTATTCTATTTCCTTAATCGGAAATAGGGGGCTCTCATGCCGTGCATATGAGAATTTCTGTGTTCTTTTTAAAAGAAAGAGTTCCATTGCTTCGGATTCCATAGGATGGAATCCTCGCAACGGGGAGCTGCAGTTCCATTCCTTCGGATGCCTTCGCCATCCTCGGAACGGGGGGCTGCAGTACACCCTTTCGGGTGGGTACGCCCTTACGGGCGGGTACGATCCTGTTATCCAGAAATTACGTATATGATCCTGAAACTGGTGCAGGATATCGTTCAATCGTCGGTACCTATAGGTTAGAAGGGTTGTACCTGGGGCGATGCGCACAGGAACGAGCATTCACACCAGACAAGAAGGCAAGGATTGGCATTTCTCATGAGAGGAACTAAAAACTCGGCTCATGGGAGTGTCGCCAAGGGATGCCGTGGGTCATCCTAACCGGTGTCCGAATTGAAGTCGGACCGGTTCAACATTCTGATCCGGCTTCTAGTACTCGCCCAGAGTTCCATTAGTTTAGTTAGTGAGGTAAGTCAGTACAGCCAGTCCAGCGAGAGGCACCGTAGATCAAACCTTAAGCTTACGGTTGGTAATCGGTTCGGCTTCTAGCTATAGTTCAGGCGGCGATGTTGACAAGAGAGGCATACTGAACCAAACAAAGAACCAAACAGAGAGAGGATTTGGAGGAAGGGGGATCTTAATTTGTTTTTTAAAAAAATTAATTCATTTACCAGTCGATTATTCTATCAGTAACTTGTTCAATTAAAATTACCGATCGATTTAATGAGATTCGATCAGTAACTTTATCTAATTATTGACTGATTAGCTATGAGTCTGTAATCGATCAGTAAGTTGGTAAGTTACCAACCGAATTGTATCCGTCAATAAAAGTAATTTTTTTAGTAGTGAATAATTTTCTCCTCTTTATACAAACTCAAAAAGAGTATAATTTCTTTACTTCCACAAAATGGTTGTAGAGCAGTATAATTTCGAATATTTTTTATTAATAAATGGAAGATATATGAATTGTGTGCCACCAATACTTATGGCTCCTGATTGATGACCCAAATTTTCCCATTTAAAATTGTATGAATTTTCCTGATTAGAAAATTTCATATAAGGAATTGAGAATTCTGACTAGATAATATTTTTTCTGATAAAAAAATATACATCAGAAAATTTAATGTCGAGAATTTGAAATTATAATGTTTTCTCCTGATCACGTTACAGTCGGATTCTCCCAATTTAATAAAATCTTTCGAAAATCCTGATGGTGTGAGATTATTCCGATAAGTCATTATCAATAATAAGGACACCAATGGAAATGGAAGCAAAAACAAAAAGCTCTGTTAATTATCCCCATACTCATCAACACTATAAAATTTTCTTTTATAACCAAGTATCCTTTTTGTTATTTGATTTTTTTTAAAAGGGGAAGTGATTATTATTTTTATAAACAATCACATTGATTATATATAAGATTTTTTTTCTGAATAATTATATATAAGATAATTTTACTAACATTAAGAAATAAAAAATTATGAGTGTGCATCATTTAAAAAAAATGAATTGAATCAAAATTTAATTCATTTCTTCTTCAATTTTTTAAATTTTTGTTCAGAAAATTCTACGTTTATTATTCAAATTAAATGTCGAATTGGTTGTCACCTTGAAACTTTTTCAAACCAATATGTCACACTTTCTCTGTAAGTATTTGTAGTTAAAAGTTAATAACATTATTTAAGTTAGTGCTTAACTGTCCCTAAAAAAAAGTTAGAATTTAACTGTGTTTAATTTAAAATTCAAATATTTATTTATATAAATTTTGATCAATTCTATATAAAAGTTAATGAATCTAACTAAATTAGGACACAATTAAAAAAATAATTGAAATTTAAATGCTTGGCTTAAGTAGTAAAAGTATGTCAAACGTGCTTCTCTGAAGCACATGTAAATATAGAGAAAACTTATATATTTAATAAAATATATTATATATAATAGTTAAATATTATAAAATTTAAAAACTAAATAGGAATTGTTGAACTCTAAGAAATTTGTATCTTAAATTAAAAAGTGAATACATATTAATGTTTACCTTTGAGACACGTATGAGATAAATCTAATTAGTAAATTTTGGTTTCTCCAAATCAAAGTAATTTGAATTTAAAGAAATTTTGTTGAAAAGTTATTAAGAAATTGGCATTATTAGTTTCTAAACTATTTTTAACTATTAACTTGGTACTTAATCTTTGTTTTCATTGTTTTTTGTCTCCAAACATTTATTTTCAAAAATTTTTAATCTTCACCACCAATCAACTGCGGAATCTGACAAAAAAAATATGTGAGTCTCACTTGACTCATGAGTAAAGTTAAAAATGACATTTCGTTTACTCAATTTGCACATCACTCTATTAAACAAAACAATGGGTCTAATATGAATACCTAAAAATTCTTGAAGCTTATGTGAAATTTTTTCTAAATGCCTGAAAATTTCCTCCAACAAAACCTTGTCCAAGTTGGTAACAACTAAGCCCTCTCAATTAAAATTTAGGGATTTGAATCTTATTTTATGCAAGATTACCATGTATAATAGTACATTAAAAGTTTTAAAGCCCGCATGGACATAGGTCAACTTACTATGGAACTGTAGAGTTGGTACCAAAAGAGATGAGAAAAATAGAATAAGGAGAGAGCAGGATAAAATTGAAAAAAAAGTGTAACAAATATTTTGCTAAAGTTAAGAAAAGACATTTACTGTGAAACAAATTTAACTTCTAAAAAGACATTTATTTTGAAATAAAATGTTTTAAGTGTAACTTTGTTTTACTTTTTTTTAGTATGAGTCTCACACTGCCCGTTTACAAACCTCTTATATTCACGAAGTCAAAAATTGAAAAAAAATACTTTTTTTAAACTAAAATCAAAATTAACTTAATTAAAACATTAAACATTATTCTTATCGGATTGAATGCACACACATAATAATATCAAATGATACCAACATTATTTAGCAAAAAAGAAAAAATGATACCAAAATGAAGTAAAAGTAAATCACATATTTAGTTCTAATAAATTTATATATCTTGGTTAAAATTTTTAATATTTAATTTTAATGTTTAAAATCCTAAACAAATTTTCAATTTTCGTTAATCTTAACTTGAAGTTAATGTTTGTCCTAATATATTTAGGGGTATTTTAGAATTACCCTTATTACAAAACAAAAACATTGTTCTCTACTCTTGATTGCTCAACCCTTCCCACTTTAGCGCCAACGAACCCTCATGGTCTTCGATTGCAGTACAGCGTTGAGATCCCTTCTCCTCTTTCACTTGAGGTTCCTTCCTTTAATCAGCTCTATTGTTACTGACACCCTACTCTCCTTCTATTGCCTAAAAAAATGCATGTCTTTATCTTCGATTAGAGCAATTAAAGTGTCAACATATATCCCTTAAACAACAATTGATTGCTTGCTCCTTATGACGAAAACGTACCAGTCAGATTTCAAGAAACCACAATCCATTTAAAGTTGAATCATGTAGTACTAATAAAGTATGTGAACTAAACTCATGTTGAATGGTGTAGTTTTTTAAAGCAATTTGATTGTCGATGATGTAGAATCAACTAGAAGTACTTATGAAATTAAGGAAAAAAAAAAATTTTGTAATTGAAAAATGCAACTTATGGCTCCTCACAGCGAAAACGTACCAGTTAGATTTCAAGAATCTACAATAATGTCTACCAATTTAAAGTTGAATTATATAGTGCTAGTAAAGTATGTGGACTAAACTCATGTTGAACGATGTAGTTTTTTAAACAATTTAATTGTCGATAAGTACGTATGAAATTAAAAAAAAAAAAAAGATTTTTGTAATTAAAAGATGCATCTTATGGCTCCAAATTTGTTATTCTTTAACCCGAAAAAGACCCACAAAAATTTCTTCAAGAACCGAAAAGAAGAGACAAAATCAACATGAATTTGAAGTAATGCTTATGTTTTCTGTTTTCGAATTCAAAAAATAAATATATCACTATAATCTTAAAGAACGAGAAAAGGTGTTTGGGCAACCCCGTGGATGCCATTGATGATGCGGTCGTGCAGGTTCTCTGAATTTGTAGCGTGCGTGAGACTTTCAGATTTCTTCGTGGAGGGAGATCATATCATCATCGTCTTCAAGCCTCTTAATTCTTTTTTTTTTTTTTCCAACTTTATAATATGCTTTTTTTTTTTTCCTTATATAATTTAAGAGAATAGTTTGCATTTTGTTAACTTTTATAGAATTTATGAAAAAGAGACTTCAAACGATCCTCGAAAATTTATTAAGAATCTTAAAAATTAAAAATAAATATTAAATATCTTAATCGGGAATCATAAATTTGTTAACAATTAAATATCATAATTATTTATCAGTTCAAATTGTTTGTATTGCTTTATATATCACTTATTAATTTTAGTATAATTTATTAAATAAAAATTAAACTTTAAAAAAGTAAAATAAATTTTAAAAACAATATATTATAAATAAAAGTGATACACTAAAATAGTATCGACGTTTCTAAACCCATTATTCGTAATGTAAAGATAATAAAAAAATTGTCCGCATTGGCATAGTTCAGTTGGCTCTGGAGCTGCCGAGTTGGTATCAATGACCAATGTTCAAATCCTGGCAACGACAGTGGTTGAATTTCAACTTCTCTAATGTAGGGGTGGTTCCTTGTATGCATCGATGCTTGACCTCCAATCTGTAAAGCCGCTGAATCTCTATAATTTACATTGTCTACTTAAACATCAGACATTCTGGTGGGAGTATACCAACCTACTAAAAGAATTTCTTGAACTTTTTTTGGTAATTGAAGGTTAGATTTGACGGCTTAGTACATTTTTACTTCATTTTTTTTATTTTTTTGGGAAAAAAGAACTTACCTTTTTTACTTGGAGGAGAATATCCATGAATTAGTGGGACAAAATTTTGAAAAGGATTTTAGCTGATAAATGATGTGACAAACTTGAGGAATATCTCATCGATAAATTAGTAAAGCAGGACCAAAAAGCATTGACATGTCGGTTAAAGTATCAGACAAAATAACCCCAATAAAATCTAAAATATATGTGTGGATTGAAAATTTTCACAATTCCTTGTGGTTTCTAGCAGTTCCAATTTTTTTTAAAAATAAATAATGTGTAAGCTATTAAAATATAAAAGATTGTTGCTACGCGTTTTAAAATTTATGTTAATATAAATAAAGTTTTTAATTTTTATTAAATTTTTAATTTTATTATATTTCACTATCTTATACAATATTTACATTAACTTAATGCTTCAAAAACACACTTTATTAACATAATGTCTCACATAAACACTTTATTGAAAAGACTCAAATATAAAATACACATTTAGTTTTAATCCGAAGAGGAAACTTCTATTAATACCAAGTGGAAAATAAAGATCTAGTTGATATTCTATTTGAAAATAAATGTGAATTTAATTCTTGATTTATTAAGATAATAATAATAATAATAATAAGTGCTTCAACTAATTAAATTGTTGTGGTGACATGACAAATAGTAACTCATTAATAGAAATACTAATTGATTATCTATTTCGTGAAAACTTTTCATTAGAATTACACTATTTTTTAATGTATAAAAAAAATATTGCATTTTTGTGTAAAAAAAATAGATTCAGAAATAGTTTTTTTTTTGATATTGTGTTTGAATTTCATTTAAATCATATAACATTCTTTGTTCAGTAATTTAAATTCCATAAATAAGGAATTCTAGAAAAGAATTTCTTTTTCTTTTAGAAGAAGAATTTCTTGATTCTTGAAGTATACTACTTATGGACGCATGAGTCTGAAATGAAAATAAGAGGCATTGTATCAGTGGTCCATTTCGATCATAATTAAATGTTGGTCCCCCTTTTTTCCTTTTTTTTTTCTTTTGCTCCATGATTCCAAAATGAGTTCACTGCATATGTTATTTCTTTTAGAGACTCAGAGTTGATGTTATATTTTGAAAACGTATAATTAAAACTTTTATGTGGTAATTATTTATTTATTTATTTTATAGATTAATTCTAAGGAGGGCACATGGTTCGAATTCAAAACATTTATTTAGTAAGAAGTTTTTTTATCATTAAATTAACTATTTGACACTTATGCTGTAATTACTTAAGTATATAAATTATCTAAAATCATGGAGGTTTAGATTTATTTTTTTAATTATGGGGGTCAATAAATGCAACTTGAAAATCTATAAGGATAATTCGAAAAAATTTTATTTTAAACATTTCAATTTCTCTCTGTACAAACTTTCTCTCTAACCTCTCTCTATAAAAAAACTCAAACTTTGAACATTAAACCTAAATTAGACTAACGTTGAAGACTCCTTGCAAGAAAATGTTGATTTTGAGGTAAGAAAATCGATTGAATTTTTTTTTTCAATTTCTGGTACACTTTCGCCCATCTGGACGAAACTTCCTTGATACTTTCACTCAGACAGGCAAAAGTTTCAGTGTTTTTTCGTCCCCATGGGCGAAAGTGCTCTTGGAAATTTTTTTTTTTGGTTGATGAATTTCTTTTTAATTTTTTTTTGTATTACTAATATTTTCATTTTACATTAACAGGTTGATGAAGATCCAAATACGTTTGAAGAATTTTTAGAACCGAAAGACTATTGATCTTGGACATTTATTCACAACAGACCGAATTTTTAGTTCGAAAGATGAGTTGGTCGACTGGGCAAAACAAACTGCAATGAAAGCCAAGACATAGTTAATCATAAATCGGTATCAGAGATCAAGAACAGCTGACCGTCGACCATATGTCCCATTGTCTTGCGATTGCGGAGATGCAGTTAAAAAATATACGAAACCAATAGTTGACGATAAGGAAAAAGGAATTCCCATAAAAGGGGGGGAACCTTATGGGACCAAAAAAAGGGGTGCCCATTTAAACTAAAGGGAGTGCAAATGGCAACAAGTGAAAATTGGCAATTGTTCGTACACAACGGGATGCACAACTAAAAAATAGATGTTTACCATCACGGTCATGCTCAGGCTGCAAGACTTACGGAGGAGCAACTGCAACAGACTGAGCAGTTCAGGAAGAGTCATGTGCTGCCTCGACGTTGGTTGTGCAGTTTTGTTCGGGGATGAAAATCATTGGGCTGAAATTTATAGAAGAATGTCTTATGATTTGCACCACCATATGAACGTGTATGTACAATTGTTCGGAGCATTATAACGTGTCACTAAGCTAATAAGTAAGACGAATTGGGAAGAGGGTTCAGTGTCTATTGATTATTGGATGGATACTCCTGATCATCTTTATGGCATTGCCAACACATTCAATTTATGCGTTGTTTTAATTGCACGATTTAGGTCGACCATCGTCCTTCCTCTTTTTTCTAATATGGATTGTATTGCTGGAATGTTATTCATCGGATTCATACCGGAACAAGAGCATTTTATACAGGTATTTATTATTGTTATTTATTATTGATAAATTTTAATTATTATTGCTATTTATTATATTATTTGATAGCCGAGCTTTTTATACATGTTTTTTTTTTTGTTCTATAGCTACAGTCGCGAGATGGATGCCCTCTGCCTTCAATACAGGTGCAATGGCAATATCATCAAAATGTACGAGTTAGTGGATGGGCAGACTCTTATCATAACCGGATTGTAGATTGGTTACGAGATACCGTGAAATGTATCCGCCTCAGAGTCATTCGCATGTTATTAACTAGTCACTTTGGCATTTTATTATATAATTTATAACGTGATGTTTGATTTTATTAATATATTAAATTTTATTGCATTTTATGTTATTTTTTTTAATTTAAATTCTTCGCATTATTATATTAATTTGCATTAATAAACCGGTACGTGAAAAAATTTAAATAATGAACAACAGAATATTCGAAATACAAAAAAGGAATGTAAAAAAAATATAACAAAGTATCCAAATACATAACATAATACTAAGAGCGTGGTAATGCCTCCTTATTAAATCAACAACCATATGAAGTCTCTCTATCTCTCATCGACATCCTCTCGAGTAGCCTCACGTGCAATCAATTTCAACATAGCTTGGGGTGGCATCATAGGAGCTACTGGTACGTGAAATCAACAGGTAAAATATATCCACAGTCTAACCGCAGGTGCAATATATCCATGCCTAAAATATATGTTCAGTACCCAGTCTAATCGCAGGTGCAATATATCCACGCCTAACATATAAAATATAAATATAAAATATAAATATAAAACCTTATAACATAAATATGAAAACTAATTACATAAAATATAACATAATATTTAAAAAATAAATATAAATAATATAAATATGAAAAATATAAACATAACATAAAACACGTTATATTTAAAACACATACCTCCAGTAGTGACCAACACCCACCAAGCTCCTTTGCATCAACACGTAATGCCTGCCCCAGATTTTTGTACAGATATGCAAGCGTGGCAGCACCTCATGCGAACTTCCCAACATAACTCACATCTTACAACAGTGGCAAAAGTCTAGCAAGAACTATGTTGCCACACTTATCACTGAATAGTGCGCTACCCAGGATATATTGTATGTAGCAGGCAGCTCTAACACTGGATGACAGTGAAGTTTGGGAAGTTAGTGGCAACATCGTGAAACTCTGCTGCATTAAACTCTAAACCACCATTGAGAGCCAAACCCAGATCACCATGGACGATCCGTACCAACTGATCCCGTGATAATCTCGAATCCACTACCCAATCATATACAGGAACCCCGAGAATCAGCTCTACATCGTGTAATGTAACGGTCATCTCACCCCATAGCATGTGGAAGGTGTTCGTACCGGACTGCCACCTTTCAACAAAGGCCGAAAGCAATGGAGAATTGTGGTACTGGAACATGCACGATCGCAGGTGTGTAAGACTTGTCCCGGAAGCCAAGGAACGAACCTGTGCATCAGTAAGGTCCCACCTTATGAGTGCCATGTAACACGATCGGCACTTCAATGAACGACGATCTTGAAGATAAAACAAATAAATTCAGCATTACCGTTACATAATAAATCCTAAACTATTTATATAAATATAAATATTTGAGAAATTAAAAAATAATAATAGTAATAATAACATGTAATTTTAAGATAAAGATATGCACCTGTCCATACCATATCGGACCCGTGACATGTCAACCGTATGATGGGATGAGCTCCGGGTCAACAGGATTTCCATCTGTTGGGCCTATCTGCTCCTAATCTGAAGCCTTCACTTTCTTCCTCCTCTGAGTTAGAGCAGGAACTTCACGAGCCACATTGGGTCTTTTGTTACGAGACCATGAAATCTTACTCATGACCGATATAAAACTGTCGGTCAACCCTTTCCCTTTCCTATGACGAGGACGCCCGTCAGATCCACTAGCAGGTGCCACAGGCACGGGCTGCTCCTCATCTCCAGCATCCTCACCCTTATCCTGATCATCATCACCACCATCACCATCATCATCACCTCCCTCATCTGTCTCTCCCTCAATATGTAGGGATCGGACCCTGTCATGATCCTCGCCAAAGCCCCCTATCACCCTCACAAACCTTATCTACAGGCCTCCTTATGTAAGGCTCAGAGGATGAAACATCAAAATCAGCATGAGAATACCCATGTCTGCTGCATGAAGAATCCTGAGAGGCGGCCCAACCATCTGATAAAAAAACTCTACCCCTATCTGTCTCGGCTGAACACTAAACTCCAGTATAGGCTCCTGGGCTACAGATCTAAATGGTATGTGAGGTCATATATTGGGAGCATGTAAGTAGGGATCATATACTGTATCTGGGGGTTGTGAAGGTAGATGTGCAGATCCATATGCCTCGTATGACATCGGAGTGTGAGACAGATGTGGTTGGAGGGGAGGTCGAGATCTAAAAGGTACGACGAGTGGTTGAGTAGAAGACCCGGGTACACCTGTACCATGATGGAAACTAGGTGAGAGAGGGGTAGGAGTAGCAGGGAGGTCGGAGGTACTATGTCACCCCCTAGTACTTCTAAATGAAGTTTTAACAGTGCGACCATGATCCTGTCACGGACAGGACCAAGATCATCATCGTCTCTACGTCCGCCTAGTCGAACCATCTATTATATATTCAAACTCATTAATAGTTGTTCATCATATATTTGAACATTTACTTTAACATCTATTATTATTTATTATTTATTATTATCGAGATCTATTATTTCATTTCTAATATTTCTTTCATACTATTATTATTCATCACTAATATTCTTTAGTAATATTTGTTAATTTATATACTATTCGATCTTATCTCCTAAACCCTAAAACTAAGGCCAAGAATAAGGATGAATTCAAATTAAAATTCAAATAGTTGAGCAATTACATAACACATTTTCTTACTAAACACATAATTATAAGTAAACAATTTTAAACTAGTTACATTTACTCTACATAGATAAAATTAAATAACATTTGCAATAACATTTATTATTACTTTATTATTGACCTTATCGGGATTTATTATTTCATTTCCGCTATTTTATTTCTTCTCACTAACAATAATTCATTTCATATTGTTCACAAAAACATAATTCATTATCATATTAACAATAAAAATTATCACATAAAATATTTTAAACAACTAGTCATACTCATCATACATATACAAAATTAATTAACAATTCAAATAATCATTTATGAAAAAAAATTAAATATATAATAAAAAAAATTTTCAATGCACTTTCACCAGGGCTGGAGAAAGTCCAGGTGAACTTTCGTCCGAGTCAATGAAAGGACGGGTGACCTTTCATTTGACCGGGCGAAAGGCACCAAGGACTTTCGCCAGTCTGGGCAAAAGTGCCCTCTTTCAGCAGAAAAAAATATCAATTTAAAAGTGTGATTTTTTTCAAATTAAATGCATATTTTCATGATCTAAACTGATAAAATTGTAAATAAATGAGAATAGATTGAAGAACTAACCTTTTTCTTTTTTAATTTTGACTGTCGGATCTTCCAAGATCTGAGGTTGAAGTGAAGAGTTTTAGAGAGTGTTTAAAAAAAATTTTTTAGAGAAAGAAAGTTTTTAGGTAAAAATAAAATTTTTTAAATTTTTTTGAGTTATCTTTATAAATTCTCAAGTTACTTTTATTAACTCCATGTTTGTTTCTTCCAATTAAGACACATATTTGACATGACTTTTGACAAATCTATACATAGTTTAGTTTGCAACTTTAGGAAGATAATTATGTGGTTGAAATGGCTTTGGCCATTAATTTCACGGTTTGATTCCAAAATCCAATTAAGGGTGACTAGACCAGTTTTTTTTTTCCAAGTCTAAATGAATTAAACTCATGTTTATCAAGTGTTTGAATACGACCAAGTTAGGGTTTATCGTTTTAGAACTAGATAGATAAGATAAGATTGAAGTCCCTATATTAATCTTCATTAATTTCTTAAAAGAAATATTCCATTAATCAGAATTCGCAGTATTTTTATATTTTTCCTTCTTGAATTTTTATGAAAGTTAAATTAATTGTCAAGAATATGAGATCTAAAGTGAAAAACTAAAAAATTTAAATTTAATTTCTATCTAAATAGATTCTTAAACGAACTTGCTCTTTGATCTAGTATATGAGTAGATACATTAACTTCTCTTTTGTTCATCCCAATCTTTTGTATTTTTTGGGAGATTTTGAACTAATTTCATGACTATCCAAGATTGTTTGTACTACTTTTTTTATTATTATCTATATCATACTTTTTATAATATACTTTTAAAATTTGAACTTTTATTTGATAAATTTAATTAATAAAATATACTAAATTAAGAAATAATATAAAGAATGATACACAACCTAGTACAGGCGATTCAAACCTTAGTTTTATGACTCATCACACATTTTCTTTATAATACTTTTAATTAGATTACAGATTGACATTTAATTTCGAAGAGTAAAACATAAAATCATACGTTTAACTATGAAATTGATGCACATGGTTGAGAATCTCACATCGGCTAATTAAATAAAATAATTACTCCTTATAAAGACCTGGACAGTCCTCTTGAGGTACCGAGTTAAGCTCAAACTTAAATTCTAACATGGTATCAAAGCCAATTGTTAGTCTGTGCAAAGACTTAGACAGTCCTCCCCTTTTGAGATACTTTTGGGGTGAGTTAGGTCAAATCCCTTTTCACTTATTATGATGTAAAAATGAGACTTACAAATAATTTACCTGTGGGTGCATTTGGGTTGTTTAAAATCAAAAGAAAATTATTTAACTTTTACAAATTAAGAAAATGATCATTATTGATCTTAAAACTTAGGCTTCGTATTTTGTTAATCTCATAAGTTTTTTTGGGCATTATGATTCCAAATCTTTTTAAGTTTCTATAATTTAACTATTCTATGACTATATTCCAATTCAATGTTCGAAAAATAAAAAAAAATAAAATCAGACTGAAACTATTATTTCAGATATGCTGAAGATAAATTTTGGGGTATATTTTATAATTAAATTTTAAATTTCAATTTTTTTTTCCTGTTATGATTTTGAAGTCTAGCTTGTTTTCATCTGTTTGGCCCTCAAAATATATAATGGCATGTGAGGGGGACATTAATCTTTTTTTAAATGGAGATTGAGTTGCAATATCGTATGAACATTTTCCCTTAAGAATTTTAATAACAAATTTTTAATTTTTTCAAAATTAAAACTAACTTAAGTTCACCCAAAAAAAAAAAAAAAAAAATTGAGAGTAATAAATGAAAGAGGATTTTGATGATATTAATTGAGTGCAGAAACGAGGAAACGTTGAAGTTGAATAATAATGTAAAGGAAGGACAGTCGACAACGTACGATGTTGTTTTTTTTTTATGCGGATGATGATGATGATAATGATGATGATCATTGAAATTAGTAAGGAGAGACTGAAAAATGGTTCAACGACTGCGATCAATTGGGACATGAATCACGGGCACACACCATCAGTGATGATGCGGAGCTACGTACAGCTCTATGTTGAGAGAAAATAGACTGGAATCGAATGTCATCATCAACACTAGTAGATTATTATCTCAAATTGCACCCCACATGCCCCCTTTCTTCATTTTACCATGTTAATCTTTTCTTCTTAGAGACAGATTTCAATTCTAATGATTTTCTTTTCTTTTTTTTGTTTTTTTGAATTCGAATGATCTATAAAAAAGATGTGAAACGGAATTGAGCTCTCTAATAGGAAAACTATTGATACTTACAATTTTTTTATATAGAAAATAGATGTTAATTATGCATAATGCAAATTGTTCTCATTACTTTTTCCTAATTTTCTTTTTAAAATTATAAAGATTTGATTTATGATTTTGTTTACTGTGTACATCTTCTATATTCTAATAAACTTTAAATTACTATTAAAGCAGATTTTAAAAAGTGTATTAGAAAAAAAGAACATGACTATTTTTTTTAACTAGCACATGAGGCATGTTTAATAATCTAATTAAGTGATTAAAAAATAATAAAATTCATCCAAAAAAACTAATTAAACATTTATTGAATTTGGTGTGATTGATAATGAATACTATTAACTACTTATAATTTTGGTTTTAAAAACTATTATTATTTTTAAGTTTATTTGATAAAACTTTTTTAAAAATCATTTAATTGTTGACATGTAGTTAAATTTTGTAAAAAAAAATATGTATTTAATTATAGTTATAAATCTTAAATGAAATCAAAATAAGAGTTAAGTCAAACAAATCCCTTGTAGTTAGAGAATTTTGTCAACTAAAACATAAGATATAGAATTTTCTTTTTTAAAGAAAAAATAACCCCATAAACTTATAATTCTTAAAATATCTTTTAATTAAAAAGACTTCAGTGATTAAAATCCCCCCCCCCAAGTTGAAAGTTTTTTTTGTCAATCAAAGTCTTAATTATTTAATCTTTTTACAAATTTTTTAAAAAATTTTCCCAATAAAAGGTATTTAAGAATTATAGGCTTACTTATACTAATTTTTTTATTGTAAGAAAAAATAGGGATTAATTGTAAAAGAAAAAAAATCATGATCTTAGTTGGTTAAACTCCTAAAAAAGTTTTTTGGACTTAACTCCCAAAATAATCAATGTTGAATTTTGAAACTGGACCGAAGATCGAACTAATCAAGCTCCTAGTTTATTGATTCATTGGTTCGACTGACAAAACTAGTTATTGAACTAGAAAATAATACAAAATATATAAAAAATTATAAATATATATTAATAATTCATTTACATACTCATTAATATCAATTAGCACCAAACAAAATTAAAGAATATTATAATCTTATTAACTCAAAAGATACATAAAAAAATACAAATTTTAGTGAAAAATTTAAAAAAAATTCAAAATCGATGCAACCGGTACAAATGACCGGTCCGACCAATCCAACTGATTTTTTGACCGAGTTTAATCAATTCAGTTTTTTACTAATTTTTTTTTAAAAATCATATCGATCTAAGATCCGTTCTCAATTCAACTAATCAGACCAATCAGTTCGATTTTCTCAAAATACTGAAAATAACTTAGTGTTGAATATGAATTTCAATATACAAATTATTCAATTATTATATATTCCTTTTTTTAACATTAGAAACAAATATATAAACTTAATTTGTAACAGAATAAATTTCTTACTTTATAATAAAAAATTATTAATATTCCATGTATTTCATGAAATTTTATTTTTAATAAATTTTTTCAATTCATTCAACACAAGAAACAAGTATATATTGCAAAGTTTTACATCTTATATTTTACGTTGTAAAAGTACTTAATATAACATTTCTAAAAAACATTTCTAAAAGTAATAACTAAAAGATTTTTTCCGATAGTTTTATCCTATAAAATTTTGTAGCATGAAATTTTTGTTGTTTCACAATCAATGACAAATATTCATCATATATTACTTAATAAGTTCAACCTCCCTTCAAAAAGAAAAAAAAAAAAACAGATTCAACCAACAATTTCTATACTGATTTCATACATCAATTTTACCAAACAAACCTTAATATTCAGACAAAACCGCTAAATTATTACTATGAAAATTATTACTTTTAAAACATTGAATTTAAAAAAAAAAAAAAAAAAAAGGGAGAAACTTGAAAGAATATGCGCATTTAATTAATGCCAACAAGGTGCATGATAGGATCCTTTCTTTCTACTGTACATTATATATATAGACATAACCACATTTCATGTCAATCCAACTTGCATTCCATTAAAGACTCTCCAAAGTAAATATATATTTAAATTTATATTTTTTTTTCCTGGAAATTTATATATTTCTTCAAACAAAAAAAAACAGCTCACGGGTCACTTTTCATATATTACAAAGATTTTTTTGAATCTTCAAAAAAAGACCATCCACAAGCCCTCTTTTCAATTTGACAAATTTTATATATTTTTATTATTAAAAAAAAAACACAAGCCAAAAACAATAACATAAATACAAATCCACACTCCCCTCTTCTCTTTCCCCCAAGTTGTGGTTCAGATCCAAGTATTTTCCTCCCTCTTTCTCCTCCTCCTTCCACCGCGAAAACCTCGCCGGGAAACTAACCGTTAATTACTTGCATGAAGTGTTGATAGGGGTATTTTTTGAAACCGATAAAAAAAAATACACATATATATATTTGTAATGCTTGCTGTGTCACCATTGAGGAGCAATAATAATGAGAGAAAAAAGGAGATATGTGAAATTAGTAGTAGTACTAGTTTTCCAGTTGTTGATGATTTTCCTGATTTTGGGGGAGCAAATTTGCTTGATAGCATTGATTTTGATGAACTTTTTGTTGGGATTAACGGTGAGGATGATGTTTTACCAGATTTGGAAATGGATCCTCATGATATTCTTGCTGAATTCTCACTTACTGAATCATTATCACCATCTGTTTCTCTTGATCATCAACATCATGAACATTCTCAAATTACCTCCTCAATTTCGGCGGCTGATTATGATAAACTAGTAGAATTAGAGGATAAGGCTAATTCATCATCCGCTTCAGACGACGTCGGTTCAGGCTCATCTACTTTAACTCAAGGAGAAGATGTTGTTAGCAAATCAACGGTTTTAAATCCATCTTCTAAAGAAGGTGATAAAGGAAGGAAGTCTTCTTCTACTCAATCAAAGAATTCTTCTGGGAAGAAGAAAGTGAAGGTAATTTTACTAATTACTAGTTTAATTCTATTCTAGCTAGGGTTTTCTTTTATTTATTATTATTTTTTTTTACAAGACCTAACTAATCCAGTTTGAGATTCTCAATATAAAAGATCAAAGTTTTGTTTTATAAATTTTGAAAAGTTCATATATTTCATGTGAAGTATCCTCATGAGAATCTTGATTATCAATCAAAGACGAGATTAGAGGGGAGCATCAAATATGTTTAGATTAAAAAATTTTTTTTTATAAGTTCATTAAATCTTGCTCTTCTATATAAAGTTAAAGTTTAAAATATCACTTTCTTATTAAGTTTCTTTTCCTAATCTGGGGGTTGGTCTTGAATTGTGTGAAAATAAAATATAAAAATAGGTGGATTGGACACCAGAGCTGCACAGAAGATTTGTACAAGCAGTGGAGCAGCTAGGTGTGGATAAGGCAGTCCCTTCAAGAATTCTTGAACTTATGGGAATTGATTGTCTTACTCGCCACAACATTGCTAGCCATCTTCAAGTAGCTTCTCTTCTTCTACCATCCTTTTTTTCTTTATTAATCCTTCCTTTTTATTTTTTGGCTGAAATATTTTATTATTCTTTAATTTCCTCTATATATTGCCTCTATTTCAGAGATTTTTTTGGAGTTTTATAACTTTTTAGATGAGTTTTAGTTTAAATCGAATAACAAAATAAACATTCAATTTTAAACAAAAAAAAAAAATATTCTATCTTATATCTATAGTAAATTCTAATTATGTTAGTAATATTATTTCCTAATAAATTAAATTGGTTCCTAGCTCATGGAAAACGGGGGTTATAGAAAAATATTTTTGAAAAATGGATGTAGTATATTGTAGCAATGATTGATACAAGGGAAAATGTGTATAGACATATCTCATGCAGACTCTACTTTTTTTTTTTTTTTTCCTGACAAAATGAAAAAGCTTCACATTTTCACATTCCTTGTTTCCTTTTCTTTGTTTTTGTCCTTTTATCGTTTTTGAGAAACAGCAGCTTCAAAACAGTTCCAGAACTTACTTTCCTTCTCATTTCAAAAAGTATATCTTTCATACACATTTTGATTCTTTTTTTTTTTTTTCTTTGATAAAAATACACATTTTGATTCACTAAAACATTCTATTTAACATTTTTAATAATATTTTTTACAATTTTTTCTGTCTATGAATAAAAATACTATTCTATGTGACATACTGTTTCTGCAGCAAAATTATGTTGTTTTAGTCAATAAACAAATATTAAATAAAAAATTTTCACATATATTAAATACTTAGATGTAACTCAAATAAATTTATATTTTTTAGTGTAATAAAACAATCTAAATTTTTTTTTTTTTTATAATAAGTTAAAGTGATATAATAAATTGGGATGTGCAGAAATACAGATCCCACAGGAAACATTTGCTAGCAAGAGAAGCTGAGGCAGCAAATTGGAGCCAGAGGCGGCAATTATACGGAGGCACTGCAGCAGCAGCAGGAGGAGGGAAGAGAGATGTAAATCCATGGCTTGCTCCAACCATGGGATTTCCTCCTCCCATGGCACCGGCGGCCGTCCCTCATTTTAGACCCTTACATGTATGGGGTCACCCATCTGTCGACCAATCTTTAATGCACGTTTGGCCTAAACATTTAGCTCCTCCGCCCCGACCACCAACATGGCCACCAACTCCAACACCAACACCAACACCACCACCACCACCGCCAGATCCTAATTCCTTTTGGCATTCACCTCACCAACGTGTAAGCCATTATTATAATTAATCCACATATACACTAGTATATATGCTGATCAATGGATCGACTAATGTTATCAAATTCAATGTATTTTTGTAGGTACCAAACCCTCTTACCCCAGGAACGCCTTGCTTTCCGCCACCTTTAACACCAGCGGTAAGTAACTACGTACATAATTTTTTTACTATATGGTTTAGTTTTTACTTTGGGTACTACTTTTATAAGAATAAAAGGCAAAAAGAGAATTGTTGAGTCAAAATAGCCTTTGTAACTTTAGTAAATAAGGAAAGAGATAGATAATAACACTATGTTTGGTACATGCTTCCTACTTTTCTTTATATTCTAGTGTTTTGTATTCAAACTAAAAGTATGAATCGTCTTTCTATAGAAAATCTCATTCCAAGAAGAAGCTGGAAAGGTCTTTCCGCACTAAAAACTATGGAAAGACTTTTCCAAGAGGAGTAGGAATCATTTTAAAAAATGTTAGACTATTATACCATAAATATATTATATATATTATGCTCAATTAATTTTTTATACATCATACTTTCTTTTATTTTGATATTTAAAAGGATTTTTTTTATGATTATTTTTAATCTTATATATTATACTTTTATAAAAATTTAATATTTTTGAAAAATGTCTCAAAGTATGAAAAATACATTTTATGTTTTATGTTAAAAGGGTATTTAAGTTATATTATATGTTATTTCATTCCATTCCGACATAAAATAATCATTTTTCCAAACAAACAAAAGAAATTATTATTCCATTTTACCTTTTTCTTCTAAACACTGGAATGAAACACGATTCCTTTCCATTCCAGATGAAAAAGGACTGCGGATGGTAAAAGAATTTCATTCCATATCATTCTAGTATACCAAACATATTGTAAGAGTGTAACAAATAAACAAGAAATGAGTATAAATAGAAAAAATGTGATAAATGTCCATTTCAATTTCTAATATTAAAGTAGATTAAACTTCTAACTTGAGATTTGAACAATTTTCTACAAGGTTCTATACATTATACTAAAATTTATTGGGATTTGTCTTACATGTGTGTCGGATGCATATATTAATATAAATTAAGTTTTTAGATTAAAATTTTAATTTCCTTTAGAATTTGATAATTGTCTATTAAGTTTCAAATTTATAGAGTTTTATAATTCTCTCAAAAAAATTTTATATTTTATAAGATTATATAGATTTATGAATTTTAAATTATTATATTAATATATTTTATCTGTATTAACATATGTTTGAAAATATAATTTAAAAAAATTCAATTTATTAAACTTAAATGACATATTAAACTTAAATGACATATAATATATATATATATATGTTATCTCTTGAAATATATATAATGCACATATATGATATATTTTGTATGTATTAATATGTAGGGACATAGGGATAAAATTATTTTTGAACCAATATTATTAGTAGTACTTGTCAAGGAAGAGTACGATATATACGTGGTATCTCACGTGAATAATAATTGATGAACTACATGTGCAGAGATTTCCAACACCGCCGGTCCCCGGAATACCACCACCTCCAATGTACAAAGTAGACCCGGTCGCAGGCATGGGTGTGCCGGCACCTGCTACCGGACAAGCAGTACCCCATGCACCTCCTCTTGACTTTCACCCCGTAAGCGTGCCTCCTCTCTCTTCTTTAATTTCCTCAGTATTGTGTTTTCTGGTTTTTTCTGCAATATTTCTATAATTAATCCGAATATTTAGTTGCATGGCATTGTAGAATTTAATTATCATATTAATTAAAAACTTCAGTTAATGGTTGAAGAATTCTTACAAGAATAAAGGGGTAAAAATTAACATTTCCATTCTTAACTCATTAAGACAAGAAAGTTTTACGTTTGGACCACCAGCTCTTACTGTACTCATCCTAATTAAACAATCATGTTTGTATTTCCTTCTTTAGGGGTAAAAAGATACAGGTAAGAAACCGTTGGGTCATGAATCTAACTTCATTGGATATGTTTCTATCCTTACCATATCATTATTAAATTGTCTCACATTTCTTTTTAGGGATGTTAATTCAAAATCTCACCAAAGTCATATTTCTCTACTTTGCCTTTAATAAGTGTTTCACATATTTAAATTTCTTCAAATTCCACCATATAAAGTGATAGACGAACATAAAGTAGGGTATATAAATTGTTTAGTAATATAAACAATGAAAAATAAAGTTTAGCAACAGAGAAATTTGAATACTTTTATAATGGTGTTTTGAACTAATTTCCCTTCTTTTTAAGATAATATAAGGAGATAGTAAAACATATTGCGGCAGTATTTTTTAAATAGAATAGCAAGTCAAAAATTTTTAATCTACACATAATCCATTTATAACATTCGTATCATATTTATTTCTAAAGTCTAAATTATAAAGATATGCACCTTCTTAAAACCTAATTAAATATTTTTCAATATTTCTTGTGGTATGGTTGTCAACCTTAGACTAATTGTCTTGATTTTTTCTTGCAATTACATATGTAGTCGACGGAGAGCGTAGATGCAGCTATCGGAGATGTTTTATCGAAACCCTGGCTGCCACTTCCTCTTGGGCTGAAACCGCCGTCGATTGACAGTGTACTGGTGGAGCTACAGCGGCAAGGAATACCGAAAATTCCACCAGTTTGTACGTAAAATTGAATCAAGCCGGAGGCGGTTGCAGCAGTTTTGGAGTTTCTGGCCACATTTGGTCACGGAAGCCCTACAAATTCGACGACATATCTCTCTTGCAGTTAGATGAACATATGTCTAATAAGCAAAAAACTATTTTTTTTTTTTTTTTTAAATTTCTAGTCTCCCTTTTTGCATTGTTCTTGAACTCCTCCTAGGGTAAGTGTCCAAGAATGATGTTGTAACATTATATTAATGGACTATATATGAGCCAACATTTTTATAATGCTACTTTGTTGCTTAACATTTTGAGAACTAAATATTAATGGCATGGTTAGAGATGATCAGCTTTTCTCTCCAATTCTCGTATCAGTTCTTATGGATTTTTATTTGTTATAAAGATCACATGACTTTTTTATATAAAATAAAATAAAAAACTTTGTATTCACCTCTGTTGAGTTGCTTGTGACTTAATAATAATAAATTATGATAATTTCGTAAAGGTAATTAACTTAATTTGAACATTGAGAAAAGACCAAAATATTTTGATGAGAAGGGGAAAAAGAAGTAAAAGGGGCTCTATATAATTTCCAGTAAGGAGCCAATTTTCTCCCAAAAATTCTCCTAATATATACTTTTTTTTTTGTACTGACTAAGTGAACTTCATTAAAAAAATAGGGAAAACTACCATAATAATTCAAGAACATATTATCTATGGTAACATAAAAAAAATACTAAAACACATTAAATAGCTTTAATACAAAAAATAAGAAATACAAACAAATAGTAACTTCTTTATCTTCGTCGTTTCAGCTCCCTTGAACTTCATCGGCAAAACAAACACAATACCGTCTAGATTTGTAAGCAACCATCTACAAGACCCTTGACGTATCAATTATCTTGAAAATAGTCTAAAATCAAGACGAAATCCGTGTATGAAAGGATCTTTTTGAACAAGAAGAAAAAGTTCTACATCTAAAAAGATCAAGAACAAAGCCCACCAATAAAGTAGAAAAATTGCAAAACTCCAATGAGAGAAATTATTAAAGTTTTTTTTAAAAATTGCAAAACTCCAATGAGAGAAATTATTAAATTTTTTTTTTTAAAAAAAAAAAAAGAGGAACTCATATATATCAAGAGAGTAAGTCTGCACCAACAGCAAAAAGTATACATTTTGAAACATGCCCCAACTAGAAAGTCACGTTATATAAAAGAGGAGGCAAACATCGCGAGTTTATCAGCTACTTTCTTTTGCTCTCTATACAGAACAGAGATTCTTGAACAAGGTAAAGTAAAAACAATATCATGAAAAGCTTGTACTATTAAAGTTTGAAGATAAAAAAAAATTAGAAAAGGAAAGCAAATTCAGTCCCAACCGGAGCTCTGGCAATCTAGAGCTCCGGTTATGGTGGAACGGTAGAAAGACGCCTCTCGACAAAGAGGAAGAGAAAGAAGAGTGGGGGAGAGAAAAAGTGGAGAGCACTTTTTACATTCTCCTATACTATTTACTTAAATTGCATTCTATCCTTAATTGATATTCTGTCTTAATTTCTTTAGCTCTAAACTAAAATTGTGTGCTAAAAAGTTGCCGCCCACCATAAAACAGGGCGGTGCCTCCTTAAAAGCTCATGTGCCAACCACGTACAAAAATTTTGGGAGGCATTTTAATTTTTACACGTGATTTTAATTTAAGGGAGAAAATAAAAACAAAAATGAGTTCATGTGTACAATGCGACTTAAGTAAATAGTAAAAATATTTTTTAAGGGAATTGAAAATGTTGAATTAATATTTTTGCACATCCAAAATATCCCATGTGACGAATATGTGAACTCTTTATAGTTCAAGGGTAAAAAATCAAAAAAATTACTTGAAAATTAGGGTTGTAAACAGGGCAAGTCTTACCTTACCCTCACAAGTCTATACCTTTTTTTAGCGGGTAAGGTTTAAATTTTATACCCGCGGACCCGTACCCGTACCAGTATTTATTATGTTATATGGGTCTGGGCAGGCTACAATGATGTCCAGACCAGTATACCCGTATTAATAAAATAATAATATATTTATATATTATATTATTTATATATATTATATTATATTATATTAATATATAATTTATAAATTTTTTAACATATTTCTTTACAGATTACAGTACACCCTACACTACACTACACCTACTACTCTCACTCTCACTCTTCCAGCTTCACTCTCCCTCCCGCGCACCTCACTCTCTCGGACTCTCTCCCATCATTCATCTTTTTCAGCTCATCTACCGCCACCGCATTGTCGTCTACTACTCTCACTCTCACTCTTCAGCTTCATTCTCCCAACCACCTCCTCACTCTCTCAGACTCTCTTCCCTCACTCATCTTGTTCAACTCATCTACCTTCACCGCCGCGCCGTCTGTCTGCAACTGGAAACAGCACCATTTTCTGCTGCTTCTCACCCTCACTCTCTCACCTTTAAGCTTCTTCTTCACCTGCTCAAGAACATCTCCAGTTGCCGCCGTCGTCTGTCTGCACCACCGGTCTCTGTACCGCCGTCTGCTCTCTCCTGGACTCTATTCTTCCATCTTCCTCCTGAGTCACATTCCATCTTCCAGTTACACTGATTCTTATTTTTGTTGTTATGTTTCAATCTAGCTTTAGTATTTTTTTTTTTTTTGCTTTTTTGCTGTTTCTGATTCAGTCTATAAGAGGCTTTTATAACACCGATTATTGTACACTTATTCTGTTTCAATCTAGCTTTAGTACACTCATTCTTGTTTTTGTTGTTTTGTTTCAATCTAGCTCTAGTATTTGAATAATTTTTTCCTGTTTTTGATTCAGTCTATAAGAGGTTTTTATAACAATGATTCTTGTACATTGATTCAGTTTCAATCTAGCTTTAGTACACTGATTCTTATTTTTGCTGTTCTGTTTCAATCTAGCTTTAGTATTTGAATGATTTTTTGCTGTTTCCGATTCAGTCTATAAGCGGCTTTTATAACACTGATTCTGTTTCAATCTATCTTTAGTACACTGATTCTTGTTTTTGCTGTTCTGTTTCAATCTAGCTTTAGTATTTGAATGATTTTTTGTTGTTTCTGATTCAGTCTATAAGACAGTTTTAGTACACTGATTTAGTTCTGTTTCAATCTATAAGACAGCTTTCTTCTGTTTCAGTGCTGGTCAGTTTTTGCTGGTTTAGAAAGAAGTTTTGTGTTCTATTTTGTTATTCTGTTTCAGTTTAGCAGTTCAGAAAGCAAAACAGAACACAGTTCTGATAAGTTTTTCCTAAATGATTTTTTGCTTTATCATTTACGATGTCCAGTACAATACCCACTAAAAGTTCCAAGGCATCTACTGTTATTGATGATATGGAAATAACTAACTACAATGAGTTGGTTGAGTTGAATGTCGAAGAAAACCTAGAAGACCAAGAGGATCCCTCAAAATTTTAAAAATAAAATAAAAATAAAAAATAAAAAAAAACTTCGGATGTATGAAAAGAAATCTCAAGGCTGACGGATCCTGATGGAAGTATTAAAGCTCAATGTAATTGGTGCAAGAAAAAACTTGCTAGCGGCAGCAACGCAGGAACTACTCATTTGACAAAACATTTGAAAGTTTGTATGGCTAGAAACTTCGGTGCAAAGGGCAGCAAAAAATTCAACATTCAAAAAAGTATTGTGACAAGTAATATTGTACTTAGTAATTTCAAATTTTATCAAGAAAAAAGTAGGAGGGCTTTGGCAAAAATGATAATCAAGTACAATTATCCTTTCAATATGTATGAGCATGAATCTTTGAGAAGTTTTGCAACAGTTTGAATCCCAACTTTAAGCTTGTTTCTACAAATACAATTAGGACGGAAGAGAAGATGAAGTTTTATGAATTCTTGGATGGTCTTGATTGTAGAATCACATTAACAACTAATATTTGGACTTCAGAACATGCTAATATTGCATATACTTGTCTTACTGCTTATTATGTTGCTGACAATTGGGATTTCAAAAAGAAGACTCTTGCATAGACATATTCTTTATCCTCATGACGGTGAAAAATTATTTCCATTCATCAATGATCTCATATTATAATGGAATTTGGACAAAAAATTATTTTCTATGGTTGTGGATAATGCATCATCAAATGATTCAATGGTTAGACGTTTGAAATCTTGGTTGGTTGAGAAAGCATGGCTTCCCCTTGGTTGTGATTTATTTTATGTTCGTTGTAGTGCACATGTTCTTAATTGATTGTGTAAGATGGTTTGGCTATTTTGGGAGATGGGATTTTGAAGATTCGAAAAACATGCAAGTATTTAAAAAAGTCTACTTATGCTTCTCATAAATTTGAGTGTGCTTTATAACAATGAAAGTTAAAAAAAAAAGAAGAAAGTGGCTTTGGATGTCCAAACTAGATGGAATTCTACATTTTTTATGCTTGAATCTGCATTACCTATTAAGGAAGCATTTAACCGTCTTGCACAAATTGATAGAAATTATAAGTTTTGTCCAACTGTGGATGAATGGAAAGTTATTGATGTAATTCATGGATGTTTGAAGATATTTTATGATTGCACTAATCATTCTAGAGGTAGAAATTTTCAAACTTCAAATGTCTTCATCCTTGATGCGTATAAAATCCAACTTAAGTTGAGGGAAGGGGAAAATAGTCAACATGATTTTCTTAAAGTTATGGTTGGTACTATGAAGCAAAAGTTTGAAAAATATTTGGAGAAATCATATTTGGTTTTAGGAATTGCTGTTGTGCTTGATCCCAGGTTTAAAATGAATTTGGTGGAGTTTTACTATGATGCCATTTATGGTAGTGATGCTTATCGTTATGTTGAAAGAGTTAAGAATGCGTTTCGAGATTTGTACATTAAATATGGTGGACAAGTAGGTTATGTAAGTAATAATCCCTATCCCATATCTAGTGGAGGAATATCGAAAGATGATTATTCTGCTTTTGATGAATGGTATAAGACGAATAAGTCCATTGCTATTCATATGTATCAAAAGAGTGAAAATATAGCAATATTTAGAAGAGCCTGTGTTTCCCAGAAATGAGAAATTTAATATTTTGAATTGGTGGAGAGAAAACTCTCCAAAGTATCCTATTATAGGAAAGATGGCACGTGATATTTTAGCTGTTCCAGTTACTACTATTGCATCGGAGTCTGCATTTAGTGTTGGGGGAAGAGTGGTTGATGAGACACGTGCATCATTGCTTCCCGAAATTGTTGATGCATTGGTAACTACAGCGGATTAGATTGAGCTTTCACCAAATAAAAGTAAGTATTTTATTACTCAACCAATAATCGGAACAGCTATTGGTGGAGAGAAAACTCTCCTAAGTATCCTATCATAGGAAAGGTGGCACGAGATATTTTAGCTGTTTCGGCTACTACTGTTGTATCGGAGTCTGCATTTAGTGTTGAGGAAAGAGTGATTGATGAGATACGTGCATCATTGCTTCCTGAAATGGTGGAGGCATTGGTAACTACAGCAGATTGGATTGAACTTTCACCAAATAAAAGTAAGTATTTTATTACTCAACTAGTAGCCGGAACAGCTATTGATGGAGAAAAAACTCTCCAAAGTATCCTATCATAGGAAAGATAGCACGTGATATTTTAGTTGTTCTAGCTACTACTGTTGCATCGGAGTCTGCATTTAGTATTAGGAGAAGAGTGGTTGATGAGATACGTGCATCATTGCTTTCCGAAATGGTTGAGACATTGATAATTACAGCGGATTGGATTGAGCTTTCACCAAATAAAATTAAGTATTTTATTGCTCAACCAGTAGTCGGAACAGCTATTGGTGGAGAGAAAACTCTCCAAAGTATCCTATCATAGGAAAGATGGCACGTGATATTTTTTAGCTGTTCTGGCTACTACTGTTGCATCGGAGTGTGCATTTAGTGTTAAGGGAAGAGTGGTTGATGAGACACGTGCATCATTGCTTCCCGAAATGGTTGAGGCATTGGTAACTACATCGGATTGGATTGAGCTTTCACTAAATAAAAGTAAGTATTTTATTTTATTATTCTAATTTCGTTTTTCTCCCTCCTATATTAGTTAACTAATCTATTTTGTTTCTAGAGTGTGATGACGATGATATTGTTGAGAGTCCTTCAATCCCTTCAGTTGCATTTGCAGAGGAAAATTGATGTGAGTTTTTTTTATCTTTAGCTACATATTCATAATTATCTCTATTTTACATACACTTGTAATATATACTTACTTCTATATTTCTTTTGTAGGAGACAAATAAAAGCGAGCGGTATCCAAAATCTAAATTCTTTGATTAATTTATTGTATTGAACTAGAACTTTTGTTCTTATTGGATTAATGTACTGTGAAGATTTTGTGTGTATTTGAACTTTTGATCATTTGAATTAGATATGTTAAATGATTGTATTTGTTGAAAGAAATGTTGAGGAGATTATGTTAATCATGTTAAAAATTTTATTTTAGGATTATACATTATTTTATATATTTTTGTTTAACAGGAAAAAAAAATAGAAAAATGTCATACGGGTACGGGTATACCCAGACCCCACCCTAGACCTTTGAGGATTGAATCTAGGTCCAAAAATTTTATACCTGAAGGGTATGGGTCCAAGTTTTACTATAAAAGTTTGAGTCTGAGTTTGAGAGTACCCTGCGGGTTTGAACCCGTTTACGGTCCTAGATGCATGAGAAAATTGAAACTTCAGAAACCAAGATTCAAGAGGCAAAAAGCATACCCTTTACCTCAAACTCTTCGAATCGAGTAAAACCAAATCCAAACTAAATCAAAGTAACCATACCCCACTTCCTTTCCCACACCTCTGCAAAAAGATCACAAAAGACACAAAATTTAAACTTTCTTAATTTCCCTAAGCAGCAAATCATAACCCACCAAATTAAAGAAATGAAAAGCTGCCCGAATGAGGCAGCCCGATTAGTCTAAGGATTGTAGAGTTGGTATCGAAGACCAAGATTCAAATTCTGGCAGTGATAATGTGGGAATTTTAACCTCTCCAATGTGGGGGTGGTTCCTTGTGCGTACTAGTGCTTGGCCACTAGTCTGCAGGGTCGCTGAGTCACCATGATTTACATCTTCTACCTGAGTGTCGGGCAGTCTGATAAGGGCCCTGTGAACGAGGAATTTCGCCTTTTGTTACCAAATAAATGAAAAGCTACTTTCCACTCTAGTACTCATTGCCACTCGCCAGTGCTTTGGTAAAATAGAATCCGATGGTGGAGGAGAGAGGGCAAAGAGGAAGAAGAAGCAGAAGAGTGTGAGGGAGTCGTAGGAAAGAGAGGAGGGGAAAGAGGGTAATTGTTACATTTCGGATTCACTGTCCAGACGTAACACGATCGTGTCAAATTTAAAATGAAAAAAAAATCAGATTAAATTTAACCCAATAGCAAAAATCAAACATTAAGACTGTAGAGAAATAATTCAAAAATATGTATGGTTTATTCTTTTTTTTCCCCAAAATGTCTAGTGTAATTCTTAATCGCCTAAATAGTTTATTTGAAACAATGAATTATTCTTAATGGTTTTAATTGTTTATTATATTTACTTATGAATTAAAAAAATTGAAAAAAAAAACTATTTTTTAAATTATCCTTAAGGTGGTTTTAAAAATTGTTTATTTTTTTCAAAAGCACTTTCTTTATCAACTTAAAAACCTCCTGTAATCGTTAGCAATCGAGAATGGCTTATATATTTTTAAAAATATATATCTTAAAGGAATAAAATTAATTTTCCTTAAAGTAAAATAAACTTGACTAAAAGTTATTTGTTGAAGAAATGAAAATAGTAAAAATTCTTACTACCTCTGTTTCGCGATCTGTTTCATAATATAAGGTTAAGTTAATATATTTGGAGCTTCATAATGTAAGATGATTTCTTTTAATAAAAATTTTTTTCAAATATACCCTTATTACATTACTTAGTAATTCTGAAAATCTAAACTCATTCACATTGGATAAAACTTTAAAATATGGAGAGAGGAGAAAGAAAATAAAATTTTGAAATAAGAAGTTTATAAAATTAATAAACATATATTATAAATATTTTTACTATAAAAAAACACCTCTATTTTATATTTTTTTTTTAAATTTGTATAAAAACATAACTTAACTTATATTATGAAATTTACGAAATGTAGACAGGTTTTTTTTTTTTAGAGTACGGATAGCTCTGACGGTTCATTGACCTCTGAACAAACCAAAACCGCGGAAGGAAAATGAAACTAAGGGTTAATTGTAAACTATTTCTATTGTATTTTACTTTTAAATTTGAAAAATAAGTAATTCACTTTCTCAAAATAAGTAAAATATCCAAAATATTATTTTATGTAAGTTATAATTTATTGTAAAATAATTCTTTTAAGTTCGATGTAAAATTATTTTAGTTCATAGCCCCATAGATAGTTAGAGCTTATTTATAAAATATTTCTATAAGATTTGTGATAGTATTTTTAAGTCTATATTCTTTATAAATAAATTATTTAACTTAAAAATGGATTATTTCAAGAAAATTAGTAAGGTGATTTTAAATTTAATTCAATAAAAAATAAAATATTTGAAAATAAATATTAAAATAATAGACGAAAATTAAATTTTTTTAATAATAAATACTATTAATTTATTACACTAAATTAGTTATAAATTCTGACAATTTATTTATTTTTATAAAATAAAATACTTTTATTTTCATTTAAATAATCATTCTAAAGAATATAGATTTAAAAAATATTATTACAAAATACTCACATAAAGTTTGTAACAATATCTTTTTAGTGTATATCCTTTAAAAATCGATTATTTAACTTTAAAAGACTTAACTATAAGAAAAAATATAAGGCAAATTTAAATTAATAGTATTTATTATAAAGAAAAAAAATAGATTTTCACATATTATTTTAGTACTTTACTTACGAATAAATTATTTTTCATTGACTTATAATTTAAAATAACCATATTAATTGTCCTTAAATAGAATTTTTTAAGTTAAATAATTAAATATTTAAAAAATATGTACTACAAAGGTATTATTAGAATTTTATGAACGCATTTTTTAATAAACTATAATTATAAATTAAGCGAGACACTAGAATACTTTTATATGAATTTTAGGGAGTTCTCTAGCAATAAAATATGATTTCCATAGAAGAACATTTTAAGTATTTTACATATATTTGAGGTAAACTGTCTATTTTTTAATTTCAGAGATAAAATATTTGTACCTTTTCGGATAAGAAATATTTTGCAATTAATCAAAAATTAATGAATGCAAAATCAAAGATTTGGTGCTGCGAGATTTCACGAAAAGAGAAAGAGAAGAGAGACAGTGATGTAAGGTTACACTTATATTAAAGGCTATTTTAAGTATTTTACATATATTTTGAAAAAATTGATCTATTTTTTAATTTTGAGATAAAATACTTAGACTTTCATTTAAAAATATTTTGCAATTAATTAAAAAATTTAAGAATGGATGTAGGTGCGAGGTTCCACGATAAGAGAAAGAGACGAGAGACGTGGCGAGACAAGAGTAGGAAAAGGGAGGGACAGGAGCAGTAGATGTAGACGTGGGGATTCCACGAGTGCGTTCCGTTCCATTTAAAGAAACAATGTCAGCCACAAGCAAAGATGCTCGTACTTTAGTCCTGTGGGGACCATCTGACACTGTTGGAAGTAGGGAAAAATCCAACGTTAAAGGTATCGAATGTGATGTGGCGGCCCGATCCGATAGGAAGAACGTGGGTGACGGGTCTGACTTGGTACCTTATGAACAGTGAATACATGGTATGGATGGGAGGGAAGGGAAGGATGTACAGAATCTAAGGCAAAATCTGAAGCACTACAAAAAAAATCATTGCCCTGCCAGCTCAAACAAAACCCACTTGGATTCCTAGCCTAATATTACCCCTCATTCCATTTTTTTTTTTTTTTTTAAATTTTACTACTACATAAATGCCCCCACTATTTTTAAACTTGTTTTGTTTTTCTTAAAAAAAAATTATTAATTAAGGTGATCAATATAACCCTTGTAATTTTAGGTTCGAACTCTCATATTTATCAATGAATATATCAAATAAAATGAACTAGTAATTCAAGCATCGACCTTATCATAGTTAGAGTGTAAACGGATCCAAACCCTTTAGGTACTCCAAAACTCAAATCCAGACTCTTATAGTGAAACATGAATTCAGACTCAGACCCAGACTCTCTGGTATAAAATTTATGGACCCAGACCCGACCCTCCAAGGTATAACCGTACTCGTATGACATTTTTTTATTTTTTTTCCTGTTAAACAAAATATATATATATTTTCAGGAAATCTAACATTAAAAAATCATTAATCTGTTATTCGCCTTTGAAACAAACAATCACTGGTATAAAATTTTGAATGAGAGAAACAAGTCCACAATAAACATCCAATAAAGAAAATAGTAGTATTGATATCTCGAAAAAGAAGAAATCTTGAAGAAAATTTCTCTTCTCTAAACTATGAGGCCTTAAGAGAATTTCTTCTCTAAACTATGAGGCCTAAGAAATCTTGAAAAAAATTTCTCTTATCTAAACTATGAAGAAAATTTTCTTCTCTTCTCTAAACTAATAAAATAAACCACTCAATATCATAAATGTATAATGTATTAATAAAAAAAATATAAAAATAATAAAATATATAAATATATTATTATTTTATTATAACAGGTATACCCATTTAATACAATTTATAAGGGTACGGGTATAGGTACGGATCCTTGGGTATAAAATTTTAACCTTACTCGCTATAAATGAGTATAGACTCGTCTCATATATAGCCCTAGTCATAATATTACCACTATGAGACAAGTATAATTACAGAAACGACAGCACTAATCAATACTGAGATTCATGACCTCGATTTTATCAAATCACTTGATAGTAAACTTGTAACCACTTGACATCACACTCTTCAATAAATAAAATATTTTTTTAAAATTTTTTTTATATGAACTAGAATACTCTTCAAATTAACTTTATTCTTATTATTACTTCTACAAGTTTTCATCTTAGAAAATATTAAAAAGGTTTAAATGTATTTTTTATGAGAGTTATAGTGAAAATAAATTCATCTAATATTGCATTATTTTAACATGAATATTGATAAAATATAACAAGTAAATTAAAAAACTGGAGAGGTACTTATGAATAAATAGAGTAATTGTGTTTAGTATTTTTTTTTTTTTGTTTTTTTGATCTTCAGAAAATCTAGAAATGAAAATTTTAAATTTTTATGTCAAAAGAAACCCAATCCAAGTGAAAATTATATTGATATCGCTCTTAAATTTGATTTTTAATTTTAAAAAACTATGTAGACTTATTAAATTTAAACAAATAAATTATTTATGAAAAGAAATAATAATGTGATGAAGTCTTGGGGTCATATTGGGTTCGAGATGGATAGGAAATTCATATTCATATTTATATATATGATTGTACAGACACTCAAATGTATACCTGATTATTATGTTTTATAATATTGATCCTCCTTAACCCAAAGGGAAAAAATGAACTTTTTTTTTTTTTTTAATTCAAGTAGACTGACTATGTGTCAAAGAATTATAATTCTCTTTTTCCCTTCAATAGAGAAATTTTTTGCAGGCTGAAGAGTTCAATTCTGAAATATATAAATTATCTAAATTTTATTTAAGAACAATCCAAAGCTTTATCTAACATGACATTATATATCATTATCAAACTTATAACCTTCAAATAATTTGTATTAGTAGTGCCATTCTCAATTATGCCAACAGTAATTTATTTTAATTTTTTTTGGTATTTCTAGTATTCAAGAGACTTCAACTAATTTAAGTGAGATTGGGGTATAAAATTTATAACTATAATAAAAAGTTAAAAATTTGACATAAAATCATACTTAAAATGATTGAAACTGAAGATATATCACTTAACATAGTAGTAGCTAGAGGTCTTGTTGTGAAATTCAGATAAAAGAAATTGAATGGGATCCTATTACTGGAATGAGCAAAAAGGCCAACCTCCCAATTCGTCGTGGATAATCAAAATACAATTGAAATTGGGCCCAAGAATATCCAAACTAGGCCAGCTTTGAATTACGGGCTAGAAAGCGGACCCTCAAAACTTGGAATAGAATATCTGTTGATATATGCTTGGGGAACTCTCAATCTTGGACCTCTAGATTTCCCTAGTCGGCGGGCCTTTAATTAAAAGCCTTTTCAATTGCACGGAGGCCCATTGATCCAACAATAACTGGGATGCTAGTAAAATTAGGGATCCCAAGGTAAAAAAAAAAATTCAACACCAGTCTCGTGAATAATTCAACATTGATTGAGCCAATAATAGTAACTAAATGAGAACAAAATTATAAAAAATAAGAAAAAGTATACTTTTACCACTTGTTAGTACAAATAATTTTACACGAAAATAATTTTTTTACCCTCGTTGAACCACTATAAATGCATCAATATTGATCCTTGATACTACTCCTATCTAATATAGTCATAGTAAACTGATCGATCTACTGGGACCATATGTACTCGAGTTATATAAAAATTCTCTATTCATAAAAGAAAAAAAAAAAATTGTAAAAGAATTGCAAAGTTTATACCGAATTATTCCTGACATTATATTTTCCTCTTTAAATACATTCCAAATATTAAAATTTATTTATTTAATCGCAATGGTAGATGTTCTGATACTGTGAATATATATGCCATTTCGAAAAAAAGTTAAAGATCGTAGATTATATGATGAGACTGAATAATATTCGCTCCAATTCAAAAACAAAATTTCTGAAAAGTAAAAGTTTTTGGACCGAAAGTAATCTAAATGTAGTCTTAATAGCACTGCGGTAAAGAATGAGACAATTTTATTATAAAATATAGGATTGGCTTGTTTTAAAAGAGTGTGAAATATACTCTTGTGTCTATCCAATTGTATCTTACAACTCAAGATTAGGAACATAATTATGAAGGGAATAAGTTGAGTGATGATCAAGGTGTATGTATACTTGTTTCATGTACTAAGACCGTAACTCAATTGATTAGAATAATTATATAATAAGTTATGAATTTGACTTATATTTTTTCTTAAATCTATTAAAAAAATACTTGTTTCATTGATGATATAAGATTTTGTCAAAAGGAAAAAAAATTAATGCTACAAATTTCTGCTTTACTAAATTTTACATTATTAAAAAGAGAGATACGAGTAAATTATTAAGTTAATTCCTAAGAAGTAATAGGTATATATAAAAAAATTAAAAAAAAAATAAAAAGTAGCAATGTTTTGTTGACGGAGAAAAATTTTAACTCAGTATAACATCTTTTTTTATATATTTTGAAAATCGTTTAGTATTTGAGGATACATGCCTTCTTGATCATTGGTGGAGTTTCCGTGGCTCATGGGGTTCTGGGATATAGTAGGGCCCATCCCCAAGAAATTTTTTTTTCTAAATCGGTTGGTGTATTAAATACTACAAATAAAATTACACCAATGAAAAATTGACAATTCGTAATATATATGGTAATAAAAAAATAATTCATAATAATAAATAGGTACAAAAATAAAATAAAAGATAAACAAACACATATTTAATCTTTTTCTAACATCTTCAAAATCAACTCATCATACTACAAGCATATTGTAAATAGTCTCCACCTCACCTATAAAGAGAAATTCAAAAGACTCTGTACATATCAATGTTTCTTTAGAATCCCTAAGAATAGAGATAAAAAATTGATAAAAGGTTCAAATCTAAATTGGGTATGGAAAAATATTCTTCAAGAAGAAGAGAATAAGTAAGATTTGAAAAGATTCAAAGAACACAAACTTGTAGATGATAGATTTGGCCAAAAGATCTCTAGTTTGTATTAAAGGTTGTATTAAAAGATTCCAACCGCCAAATTTGTTATAATTATTTAAGGGTAAGAAAAAATTATTTTACTTTCTAAATAATATTATCGTTTCCAGATTTTTTAATCTTATCTGATTAATTAAATATTATATAATTTTACATGTCATATTTAAGCTTATGCAAATTCTTGGTTAATAATGTGTACTTTTGTTTTGGTATTTTTAAATATTTAATTTGACCTCCAAGAATTATGTTGAAGTTTGATGGTGCTCTTGATTAATTCAAATTGAATTGCAAAGTTCAAACAAAACTGAACATTTACTCAAAACTAAAGTATGATTCATAAATTTTAACCTAAGGCGATTGAAAAAGTTCGAATCTTGAAGCTTTTATAATCCATAAACTCCATTAAATAAAGCAAGTTAGCATAAAATAAAAAGTAACACTAAATTAAATTTACTCAGGTCAAAATCATATGTAACATTTTCTGTAAGCGATTTCAAGTCGAAGTAGTTTTAGATAATTCGGTAATCTTTCAACTTTGTGAAGGAAGGTAAGTCCGATCAACTTAAAATGAAACTTTATTGGCTCTGCTACGACGAATGAACTAAAAACAATCGACGTGTTTATCTTCCAAAAGCTATCCTATTCCTTGGACTAGTCTCTAATCTTGAAGATCGTCTTCTTAGCTTAGAAGAATTGAAAGCACCACTCATAGAAGCCCGACAGTGAGCATCCTCCCTTTTCTCATAGTAATTGGAAGCAGAAGTTGATTTCACAATAGTTATTTATGACTTTAGTCTTTTTCTCCTCGTACAATCTCGGTTCTAGTAAAGAGAAAACTTTTCCTTACCCTGTTCCTACTGCAGGAAAAAGCACCTGCTAGGTGATTGAAGTCGCTCAGGTCAGTGAGTACTCACTCACTCACTCACCCAATCCTTATCTATTTAATAGGTGTTGTTGAGCATCCGAAGAGTAAAACTAGTAACTCTTCCCATTCCTCTCCACCTTTAGGTTATGGACGAAGGTTTGGTAACTGAGAAGTCTTGTATCGACTTCTTCCCCGGACACACATATCACTGTACTTTATCTTTCCTTTTATAATATTTTTTTTTTAATTTATTTTTATCATTTATAATTTATCTTTTGTTTGATAAAACTTATTAATAAAATATACAAAATTAAAAATATTACAACTATACACTATCCGAACTGAATTAAATTAATCACTCAATTGCCAAAGGATCTTCTTTTCCTTACATCAAGCCACAAAAGATATAATCAAGCAAAGATCGGTGTCCCCTCTTTTAAGTGCCCAAAAAGAAAACTATTAAAGCACTTATAGTAGCATTTTGACCATCAATGCTTTCTCCAGCAAAAGTTAGGTGCCTCACTCATGCTAAGACATTCTCAAATACATCACATGGTGGTACCCATAATTTCATACCCCACAATTCCTTCCATTTCCTCAATCATCGCAAATCATCACGCCAGGCAACCACCCAATTTTCTCTATTTATGTAAAGCATTTTAGATCATGAAATCCCATAGCCCAAAGACAGATCTTTGCCATGGCTCCATTCGCAAAACAATTCTCATTTGTCTTGTTATTGGTTTTGCTCTTCACTTCTAATATACATGTTGAGGCTAGAGATGGAAAGTTCTTTTTTGTGTCCCTTCAACATTCTCATCACAAAAAAAGCCATGAGAAATCAACTTCTTTAGAAACACCAACTCCGGCACCCGTGGCGGGGGGTGACTTCGAGTTTGCACCAGTACCGGCCTCTCGGGAGAGTGGAGACGACTTTGCCCCTGCCCCAGCACCTAGTCGTGGTGACATTGAGTTTGCTCCAACACCTATTGAGGGTGGAAGTGGAAATATTGGCTACGCACCGGTACCGGCTCCGGCCCCAGAAGGTTTCGAGAGTGATAATCCTTATGGCCTTTATGGTAACGATAATGAAGAAAATGAATTCCTTGATCAAGAATTCAACGGCGAAAAGTTGACTGAATATGCTAATGGAGAGAAGTACAACAACAATAACAACAACGGATATGTTAACAATAACAACAATGGCTACTCGAGCAACTTATACGACAACATGGGCTGGTCGAATTCGAATTATGGGAATAAGGGCTACAACAACAATAGGTATGAGAGTGATGAAAAACAAGGTATGAGTGATACGAGATCCTTGGAAAAGGGAAAGTACTATTATACCCCTAACCAAGATAAGTATAATAATTATGAGAATGATGGGTATGATGAATCAGAATCAGTGATGAGAGGAAGCAACAATGAAGGCTATTATGGTGAGAGGTCCAAATATGAGTTTGATTCAATTGATGAGTATGAAAGGCAGCAGGGCTATATTTCCCCATGAAAAATAGGCCATTTTGCAGTGAGGAAAGGGTATAAAAAAGGAGGCATTGGATTTTATAAATTAATTTAAGGTTTTTTTTTTTTTCAAACTTCTTGGAGTTGGGACAGACATGTTTAATTAACTCTATATATGGATTAGTTCCCCTTGTGTTTGCATAATATTTTCTTTGGCTTTGCAAAAGCAATGTGAGGAACCTTTGTATCAGTACTGAGATACCATAAGAAAATTGTTCAACATAGCCTTTCTCTTTAAATTCTTAATATGGGTTAGTTCTTAATTACTGGTGTTTTTTAAAGCCACTAAAGAAAATATTTGTGTTGCTGTAGCCTTGTGTCTTCCTATCATTTCCAAATTAGTCGATAACTCTAACACTGAATTATAAAATAAAAAAAAAAAAAGTATTTGTGGATAAATTATTTTAAAAACTAATATAATAATTTAATTTTTTAAAATATCAACGAGTAAGAATAGTTCAGAGAGGCCGTTTAAGGTAATTCTTTTAAAATAGTTTTGTTAACTTTTTAAAATAAAAGGAAATGTAATAAATTTATAATTTTAAATAAATTAATTAGTTATTAATCAATTGAGAATAGTGACAAACAGATGATTTTGAGCCGAATACTTGCCATTAGAAAAGAATGATTTTCAATGCTTGGATAATTTTTTTAAGGGAATGCTTAATAATATATATATATATATATATATATAAACATGTTTCCTAACGTGGATAAATTTGTATTATATTTTGTAATTTAAATATAACAAAAAATACTATTAAATCACCTATAGAAATTTTACACTAATTAATAATCATTTATATTTATTTACTTTAATTGTGTCAATTATAATTTTTAATATTCTCTATTAGCCCCACCTCTCCCGCTTCTCTTCTCCTCCCAAAAATATTTCCTTTTATTGTATATTTTCCCTTGTAGCACGTTTGTTATACAAGAATGATATAAAATGGAATTTTTTACTATCCGAAATCGTTTCTCATCCGAAATGAGATGTAATCCTCTTCCCATTCCAGTGTTCGGAAGGAAAAGGTAAAATGAATTGATGATTCCTTTTGTTTATTTAGAAAAATTAATATTTTATATTTGAATTGAATGAAATTATATATAATATGACCTAAATGCCCTATTAGCATAAAATGTATTTTCATACCCTAACACATTAAAGCTAAAAATACATTAAATATTTTATTGAAGAGTAAATATTCATATATAAGATTGAAAATAGTCATAGAAAAACTCCTTTCAAAGTTAAAGATAAAACAAAGTATAATATATATACAAATTAATTTATCGTAATGTATGCAATATATTGAGGGTATGATAATCCTATATTTTTTAAAATGATTCTCACTTCTCCTGGAAAGGTGTTTCCATATTTTAGTGTGAAAAGGTCTTTCCAACTTCTTATTGGAATGAGTTTTCCCATGGAAAGGTCATTCCTAGTTCTAATTTGAATACGAAAAACGGGAATAGAAAGAGAAGTTGGAAAAGTCATTCCATTCCATCCCACTCCTGTGTACCAAATTAAACATAGTGTTAGGATTTATCTTTTCTTCTTAGAGTTTACTCTTTTTGATAATTTTATTAATAAAATATATCAAATTAGAAATATTATATAGAAATAAGATTTTGAGTCAAAAACTTCGTACACATCCCATGTAGGAAGAGTTATAACATTCAACCGTCCCCTCACAACCTTAACATTTTCGCTAGACACTCTAAGCTTAACCAATGACCAAATCAGATCAGAGGTACGAGATTCTAAGGGTGGCACCCACTACACATGGTGTAACACTTAGTTCTTATATATTCAGATAGTAATCATGAATGCTTTGATAACATAAAATCACATCACGAGCCCGCAGATCTAGGAGAGTGACTCATAGTTCTGATAGTATTCACAACCCTTATTTAATAACAAATTATATATAGGTATTTAAGTTCATACTTATATACTATTCAAACATTTCACAACAAATTTTAGAAAGTTTATCAAATACATATTCAAGAAAAAAATCCAATATTATATAACTTGTAACAAGAAAACTGAGTTCATACTATTTTTTTTTTATCCTTCTAAGTGTAATATTTAATGCTTTCCTTGTAAGAATCTCACACACACACACACACATATATATATATATATGTAGGTCTTTTAAAGCTCATTCTTCCCAATATTTTTATCTTTTTTCAGCCCAATTTTTCTCCCCCATAACCCCATGATGTATTGGCCTCAACCTAAGTGGAATAGGCTTCTGTGCTGCCTTTTTTGACAGGGTCTTAGGGATGCCCGGGCGGCTCGAGTTGGCCACCCGGCCATCCGTTGGTGACCCGCGGTTCGTCCTCTCGGCTTCTCTTTTAATTGTTGCTGCTGCTTCGTTTCTTGTGCAGTCTCTTGCTCTCCTCCTCTGAACCGTCTCTCCATTCTCTTTGTCTTGTGGAGTCTTCAAGACTCTCGGTTTCTCCTCCTTCTCTTACGGCTCTGCCGCTGCTGTTCTCTCTCGATTCTGGTGTTCTATGCTCTTCACCAGCCTTCTTTGTCACCTTGTTTATCTGTTGGTGAGGTTAGAGAGATAGCCGTGAGGAAAAAAAGAGAGAGAGAGATAGAGGTAGTAGATTGCCGGTGATTTCTTCCCGGTTGAGGCCCGTTTCTGAGGGTTATAACCCCGATCATCATTTTTCTTCACTGTCGCGCCTCGACGTGGCAGCGCCGCTGCTCGGCGTCTCTGTTCTGGTTTGATCACCTCACGGTTTCAGCTCCTCAGTCATCTCTTTGATTTTCTTTCGGCCGCTTCACGGCGGCGGTGGTAAGCAAAATCGTTCATTGTGTATTTGGGTTATTTTTATACTGATTGGGTGTTATTTTTGCAGATTGCCTTATTATTTTTCCTTTGTTGGTTTTCTGTTCATAGAAAGATTGAATCTTTCTGTTTTTTTTCCGCTGTAATTTATTCTTTGATAATTTGTAATAGTAATAGAGCTTTGTAATAGTAATTAGGAGTTGTTTTCTCCAAAAATATACTAATCAAAAACTTGTGTTATGCGGAAAGAATGAATTTTTATAATAAAAAATGCGTACATAATATTTTATTTTTAAATAAAAATATTATTTAATTAAAAATATATAAAATATTATATATTTTTATTTTTTTTAATGATTTAAACCCAACCCTTTTTATGAGATGTTCAAATTAACTCATTAGTTTATTTGTTCTCTTATACCCCGTAATTGATACTTATACTCCCTTAAACTTTCTCTTAACCCAACCCCATCCCTCCTAAAAAAATAAATAAATCAAAAAAGCCTCATTCTTACCCGCACTCCCCTTCCCTTCCTCCCACCCCCTATCCACACCAAAATAATAATAATAATAATAATAATAATAATAATAATAATAATAATAATAATAATAATAATAATAATAATAATAATAATAATAATAATAATAATAATAATAATAATAACCTCTACTTTACCCCACACTCCCTCTACCTCCTTCCAAAAAACCTCCTCTTTCCCACACACTCTTTCTGAAATAATATAGAGATTACAAAAGGCGCGTATGAGCATAGCTGAACTAGTTTTGGGACTGCAGAATTAATAGTAAGAGCTAATGTTCGAATTTTGGCAGCGTTAGTGTGGGTATTTTAATCTCTTCAATGTGGGAGGTGGTTTCTTGTGCACACCAGGTTTTAGGCCTACAGTCTGCAAGGTCATTGAGTCACCATGATTATATGCTCCACCTATGTATCGGACAGTGTGATGTAAGCCCTGAGAGCGAGAGATTTCAACTTTTGGTACCAATATAGATATTACAAAAAATCTTTTTGTTTTAAAGACTCTCAAGCTGTCAAAACCTTATATCAATTTTCTATTTTGTTTTATGAAATAGTTTTTAATAATATGATTGGTTGATATCGTTTTAGTCTATTAAATTAATTTAAAAAACTAATAATGGTTCTTATAAATTTTGAATTTTGTGTACTATGGAGTAGGGAAATTTAAAATTATGGTAATAGAAGATGACAGTTTTTTTTTAAGGAAATAATATAGAATAGTTTTGATTGTTTTAGAATAATTTTAGTCCATTTATTTCAGTTTAAATTTTAAAGTTCAAGACAAAATTGAAGATTTTATTTAACTTTTCTGATAACTTCTTTCTTATCCCAATACAGGTTCGCACTACTTTTTATTACTTAAAAATATCAGAGACTTTTAGCTTATTTTAAATTATAAACTGTTTTAAAATTATCTTATACTGCGATAGTACTTTTTATAACGGCTTCTGCTTATTTATATTATTAAAAATAAAATTGATATATTAATTATTTAAAATAAATTTTTTATAAGCATTTATTTTTAATTGATTAAAAAATGCATAAGTAATGAAGAACAGAATCTATATCTTCCGCCCATATCTAATTGTTTTTAATTGGTGTACGAAATTGTTGTTAATTGGGAGGATCTATGAGGCACAAGACTAACTACAGCACAAGATTAAAAGTACAATATAAAGCCTTTTAAGATAGAAATATTTAAGGAAGGAATGCTTTGCCTCCTCATATCTAAATTTTATGCATACGCAGAGTCTTTCCCCTTTTCATTTTTTTCGTTTGCTTTTTAACTATTCGTTTTCTTAGGATGATTCAAGCCATCTTCTAGTACCGTTTTATTTTTTATGCTCATATGCCTCATGTTTCCTTCTGTTTGATTTCTTCTTAAATTGTTCCATATCGTAATTATTAGAAATTTTCATTATTTATTATTTACGAAATCTAAGAATTTTACTACAGTGAGAGATTTTGCTTTTTAATACCAAAGTAATATCTGCTCAAAGCATTCTTTTCTTACTTGAGGTTGTGTTAGACTGATATTTGAATATGACTTTTGTAATTGATAAGAAATTTTAATTTTAAAAAATCGCAGTTACCATATGTGAAGAAATTGCTACAAATTAATAGGAAATTGCTGAAAAACGGGAATTGAGTTTGGTTCATAAGAAATTTTTATGTTTCTAATCATCGAAGTTAATGTTAAGAAATTTAGGGCGCAGAGAAGAATAATATTGAATGCTTCAATTGATTTGTTTTTCTTATTCATTATGATCTACGTTTTGTTCAGTTTTCTAGTTCTAATCAATATAGATTCTAATAAGGAATATTGCTATAATAATACTATAATACAAAATATCCTAATTATAATCAATATAGGATTCTAACCAAGTAATCTCTTATAGAATAATAGATAATCTAGGAGAATCACATACTGATGTAATATCTCAAACAGTTAATTAATAGATAATAAGTATATGAAGCGGATTCCATTATATATGTCATTTGATTTTATTATTAAGGTAGTATTTTTTATCCTAGTTAACTTAGATAATAAACTTTGGGGGTGCCAAAGGATGTATTTGATGGAGAAAATTCAGAATGCGTTCAGGGAATTCTTCAATGTCCCGTTGATATGTTTCTTTTCTAATTTGTTATAGATTATAATTTGAACTTTTAAGTTCTAAAGTATTGAGATAATTTCTTTAATATTATTTCTTCTCTTTTCCAATTTTCTTGAATATATTCAATTTTTTTCTTTCTTACTCATAGCATATATATTTTTCAAAATAATTATTTATATCATCTTTTTATTTTTTCTCAAATATTCATGTTTAGTTCAGATTTCCTTTTGGAGGGATTGGACTTGATGGAACATGTGAGGGCACAAATAATTATTCAAGATTGCAATCAAATATTTGATTTTTTTCATTAGTTTTCAAATTTTGATGTCCGTTTAATTTTCATTTATACTCAAATTTTGCATATTCGTAATTATTATTATTTTTTTTTTTAAAAGAAGAAGAAAACTAATTAAAGGAGAAAGAGAAAAGAAAAGAAAAGGGAAAACTCTTCAACTAAAAAAGAGAAGGCTTTTCCCACATAAATGTTGAGGGAGAACAAAGAAATTTAAACTAGCCTTTTGGTATTACTTAACGGTAACAAGAAGGTTTATTTTGTAATATTTGTCAAAGATGATGATTGTTTTGTACTTTGGTCAAAGATTAAGGGTATTTTTGTAATTATTCCAAAAGAACCCCTATTAGCTCATTATTCATGGAGAAAGAGATGAAAACTTAGAATTTTTATTAATTTTTTTTTAAAAAGAAAGCCCATGAAAAGAATTCCATCACACAAGATGAAGCAGAAGGAAAGAGAGAAGAGGTAAACATATTAAAAGATTTCCCATCTTTTTCTTTTTCTTTTTTCTCATTCACTCTTTATAAGTCATGTCTCGCCCCTTCATATTTAAGTCTATAAAAGGAATATGATTTATCCACAAAACTAAATACTGGACAATACTACAAACTTATATTTGAGCCGACAATTCGAGAGAGATGGACTGGACATAAGCACTGAAAGTAAACGTTGAAAGCTTGCAAATAGATCATCTTATTCGGGTGTCTTGCTTTTATTATTTATTTTATAAAGAATAAGTATTTTATATTGACTACAATTCTTTTACATTTTTATATAGAAAAAATTTGAATTATATTTATAGATCCTTTAAGGGTATTTTTGAGATTCTACCTATTATTTTTGATTAATTTCAACTGGTATTAACAGATGTTTTAACATCTATTAACTACGAGGTCAAATATGTTATAAAATACAAAACATGAAAGTTTGCTTGGTAATATTTATAAAAGAGGAGGGTTATTTTGTAGTATGGTCAAAACTTGAGGGTATTTTGTAAATATCCCTTAATAATATTTAGCATTTTTATTTACCTATGCATAATATGAGTTTGAAAGTGATGTTTTTAAATGGAAAATTTGAAAGTTATTTATATTTTGAGGTATTAGGTTATATATAGATAGTATAAATTTGTTTGAAAATTTATTTAAAAGATAATGATAAAGATAAGATAATAAAAATTTATCTTCGTGCAAAGCATGAGTCTTTCTTTGTCCTACACCCTATAACCTCTCCCCTCTCTCCCTACCTCACCCCCCCCCCCTCCCCCTCCCAAAAAAAAAAAGACACCACACTTCCCAATCTCAACTAGGGCTCATGGTACCCCCAGACCCAGACCCGCACCCTTATAGTTAAACTTGGACCCAGACTTGAACCCATACCCTCCAGGGTATAAAATCTTAGACTCGGACCCGACCCTACAAGGTCCAGGGTAGGTTATGGGTATACTCGTACCCATATGATATTTTTCTATCTTTTCCCTCTTAAACAAAAATATATAAAACAATGTATAATCCTAATATAAAAATTTTAACATGATTAACATAATCTCCTCAACATTTCTTTCAACAAATAAAATCATTTAACATATACATAAATGAATAGGGATATAGACCCCTTTAACTATATTAATTTTAGTCTGTAATCCAAATTCCTGGACAACCTCTGAGCAAAGAGTATATGTATTAATACGGTGTCGCCTATTAGATAAGTCAAATAGTAGTATATAAGATAGAGAACAACAAAGGAAAATAAAGAAAAAGATTATACTTTTTGTCATGATCCATATTTTCAGCAGTTCTATAAAATAAAAAAATAAGGCAAAAATATTATTATCATAAATTGCTTTTACACGGGATGAAAGAATATATTTTTATATTTAGTAAAAATAAATTATTTGTGAAATGACATTTGAAATAAAGTTAAAAATAAATAAATAAATAATTTGAAAGAGGTTAGTTGGGCCAAATCCAACAAGAATCTAAGTTTGCCTCCTTAACAACTCGGCCAGACCTCCCTATGCACATTTATTACCCTCCATCTAACATAATATATATTATTTTATTAATATGGGTATACGGTCCTGCCAAGACCCATATAGCAATATAAATACGGGCACGAGTACGGGTACGAATATAAAATTTAAACCTTACCCGCTAAAAACGGGTACAAACCCGCGCGGGTATGGGTAAGACCCGCCCCGTTTATAGCCCTAGCCCCAACCTTTCCAATCCCCCACCCAAAAGAAAAAGCAACTCTCTTCCCGCCCACTACTTCTCCGCTCCTCAGATATTAAAGGGTATCGATAAAGGCAACTCGGGAAACTATAAGAATAATTCGAAAAAATTTAAAAAATTTCATTTTCACCTAAACACTTTCTCTCTCTTCACCTAAACACTCTCTAGGACTCTTCACTTCAATCTCAGATCTTGGAAGGTCCGACCGTCAAAATTGAAAAAAAAAGTTAGTTCTTCAATCTATTCTCATTTATTTAAAATTGTACCATTTTAGATCATGAGAATATCCCTTTAATTTTTTTTAAAAAAAATCGCACCTTTAAAAAAAATTTGTTTGCCCGTTTTGGTTACTTTTGCCTGGGGCTAGCGAAAGTGCTTTCGCTAGCTCGGACTAAAGTCTACTGGCACTTTCGTCCAGCCCTGGCGAAAGTGCACAAATTTTTTTTTAAAAATATTTAATTTTTTGTTCATAAATGATCATTTAAATTGTTAATTAATTTTGTATATGGAAAATGAGTATGACTAGTTGTTTAACATATTTTATGTGATAATTTTTAATTGTTAATATGATTATGGATTATGTTTTTGTGAACAATATGAAATGAATAAAATAACGGAAATGAAATAATAAAACTCGATAAAGTGAATAATAAAGTAATAATAAATGTCTCTGAGAATCTTATTTAATTTTGTCTATTTAGAGTAAATTTAACTAGTTTAAAATTGTTTGCTTATGATTATGTGTTTAATAAGAAAATGTTATGTAATTGCTCAACCATTTGAATTTTAATTTGAAATCATCATTATTCTTGGCCTTAGGTTTAGGGTTTAGGAGACAAGATTGAATAACATATAAATTAATAACTATTACTAAAGAATATTAGTGATAAATAATAATGGTACGAAAGAAATAGTAGAAATGAAATAACAGATCCCGATAATAATAAATAATAAAATAATTATATATGTTAAAGTAAATGTGCAAATATATGATAAATAGATATTAACGAGTTTGAATAACTAATAGATAGTTCGATCTAGCGGCCGTAGAGGAGATGATGATCTTGGTCCTGTCACGGACAGGACAGGTCGAGTTGAGGGGCGCACTGTCACAGCTTCATCTAGAGGTGTGAGGGGCCGACATATTACTTCCGACCTCCCTGCTACTCCTACCCCTCTTGCACCTGGTTTCTATCATAGTACAGGTGAACCCGGGTCTTCTACCCAACCACCAGCCATACCTTTTAGATCTCGACCTCCTGTCCAACCCATTTGTCTCACACCCCTGTGCCCTATGAGCCATATGGATCTACACATCTATCTTTACACCCCGCAGACAAAATATATGATCCATACTTATATGCTCCCACTATACCAACTCGCATACCATATAGATCTGCCACCCAAGAGCCTAACTGGAGTTTATTGGTCAGCCAAGGCAGATAGGGGTTGAGTTTTTTTATCAGATGCTTGGCGCCGCCCCTCAAGATTCTTCATGCGGCACACATGGGTATTCTCATGCTGAGTATGGTGTTTCATCTTCTGTTCCTTACGCACCGAGGCCTGCAGATAGGGTATATGAGGGTGATATGGGCTTTGAGGGTGATGGGAGGTTGGCGAGGAGCAAGAAAGAGTCCGATCCCTACATATTGAGGGAGAGGCGGATGAGAGAGGTGATGATGATGGTGATGGTAGTGATGATAATCAGGATGAGGGTGATGATGTTGGAGATGAGGAGCAGCCTGTGCCTATGGCACCTGTGGCACCAGCTAGTGGATCTGACGATCGTCCTCGTCACGGGAAAGGAAAAGGGTTGACCGGTAGCTTTATGTCGGTGATGAGTAAGATTGCAGGGTCTCGTAACAAAAGGCCCTGACGTGGCTCGTGAAGTTCCTGCTCTGACACAGAAGAAGAAGAAAGTGAAGGCTTTCAGATTGGGAGCAGACAGGCCCAGCAAAGGGAGGTCCTGTTGACCTGGAGCTCATCCCATCATACGGTGGACATGTTGCAGGTCCAATATAGCGTGGACAGATACATATCTTTATGTTAAAGTTATATGTTTTATTATTGTTATTATTCTTTAATCTATAAAATATTTTTATTATTATAAAGAGATTATAAATTATTACGTAACTGTATAAATTTATTTGTTTTATATTCAGGATCGTGGTTCATTGAAGTGTCAATCGCGTTACATGGCACTCACAGGTTGGGAACTTACTGATGCATAGGTGCGACCTTTGGCTTCCGGATTCGGTCTTACGCACCTACGATCGTGCATGTTTCAGCACCCCAATGCTACATTGTTGTCGGCCTTTGTTGAGAGATGGCAGCCTGACACGAACAGCTTCCACATACCATGGGATGAGATGACCATTACACTACATGATGTAGAGCTTATTCTCGGGGTTCCTGCATCTGGTGCGGTAGTGTATTCGAGATTATCTAGGGAGCAGTTGGTGCGGCTGGTTCAGGATGATCTGGGTTTAGCTCTCGCCGGTGGTTTAGGGTTTAATGCAGCAGAGTTTCACACTATTGCCACTAGTAGACAAACTTCGCTGTCACATCGTGTCAGACAGTGGCGGAACCACTTAGGGGCTCGGGTAACTTCGAGCCTCCCCGGAAAAAAAAACTTTAAAAATTTTTTGATGTTTTTACATTCAAGCCCCCCATTTGAATGTTTTTGTACTTGGAATACATCTATTTTATAGACGAAATTCTGGCAAAATTTTTAATATGTTACTCAACCCCTCCAAGTTTTCTGTCATGATTCCACCACTGGTGTCAAAGCTGCCTGCTATTTACAGTACATCTTGGATAGCTCACTTTTCAGTGATAAGAGTGGCAACATTGTTCCTGCCAGATTATGGCCACTGCTGCAGGATGTGAGTCTGTTGGGAGGTTTGCACGGGGTGTTGTATGTCTTGCGTATCTGTACAGGAATCTGGGTCAGGCGTCTAGGGTTGATGCAAAGGAGCTTGCTTGGTACGAGTCACTATTAGAGTTATGTGTTTTAAATGTAACGTGAATTATGTTATTTATATATTTTAGGGTTTATATTATTTATATTTATTTTATAAATCTTATTAATACATATTTTTATATTTTTCACAGTCATATTATTTATATTTATTTTTTTACATTTATATTTTATATTTTAGGCGTGGATATATTTGTCCTTTCTCATGTTTGCACCCCCAGTTAGACCGAGTACTGAAGCCTGCAAACCCTACATCCAGCAGTTTCCAATGTTGGGGCATAAGAATGAGAATAAACTACTGGATATTCGCATGAGAGTGGATATGATGACAACTGATGAGGTTAGGTAGATACCGTACAGGATTCCGGAAATTCGAGCTTGCTGGGTTTCCACGTGGCACGGGTTTATTGCATATTTTGACAGCGTCGAGCCGTACATACTTGACCGGGTTTTGAGACAGTTTGTGTATAGGCAGTGTATTCCTGCCCACCCTACCCAGCCCCAGGAGGCACGCAGACCGCCAAACAACAGGATATATATATTGAGGAATACTTTTGTGGAGGCATTGTGGCTCGAGGCACCTTCGCACTTATTAACAGAGTAATGGACCAGTGTTCCGCCCATTCCACCGAGTTCTTGCACGGATGATTACACGAGTTGGTACCTCCCCTACAGTCCCTCGAGGATACAGAATCCCGGAAATATTCCTAGTGGCTTTCACGTATCGGTAGCTGCTCCCGTTATGCCACCCAAGGCTAAGTTGGATTTGATTGCACGTAAGGCTACTCGAGAGGATATTGAGGATAGTGAGTTTAGACGTACGGTTCGAAATTTACTAAGGAAGCATTACCGCACTCCTTAGTAAATCTTTATGTATTTGGATACTTTGTTACATATTTTTTACATTCTTTTCTTCGTATTAGTGAATTTTGTTTTGTTCATTATTTTTATTCATCACGTACTTGTCGAAAGGTTAAAAAAAATTTATAAAATCAAATCTAACAAAATATAATATATTAATAACACCAACTACATACACGTTATAAATTATACATTAAAATGCTAAAGTGACTAGTTAATAATAACATGCGAATGACTCTAAGGCGGATACATTTCAGGGTATCCTGTAACCCAATCTAAAATCCAGTTACGATATGGGACTGCCCATCCACTAACTCGTACATCTCGATAATATTCCCATTGCACCAGTAGTGAAGGCAAAGGACATCCATCTTGCAAGTGTAGCTGCAGAATAAATAATTATAAATTAAATATAAGCTCCGACTATCAATGTAATGAATAGTAGTAATAATTACAATAATTTAAAATAAGTCACAATAATAAATACCTGTATGAAATGCTCCTGCTCCTCTATGAATCCGATGAATATTGTTCTAGCATTGCCATCCATATTAGAAACAAGAGGTAGTACGGTGGTCGACCCTAACCTTGCAAGGAAAACAACGTATAAATTGAATGTGTTCGCGATGACATAAAGCTGATCAGGTGTATCCATCCAATAGTCAGCAGGCATTGAACCCTCTTCCCAATTCATCTTCCTTATCAACTCAGTGACACATTCTACTGATCCGAACAGTTGCACATATACGTTCATACGGTGATGTAAATTAAAGCACATTCTTCTACGAATTTCAACCCAATGGTTTTCATCCCCAAACAAAAAATTAGATACAATCCTAAATCCACAATTACCTTCACCAACTACATTCTTCTAGTTTAGTATAAATTCATACATGAACCCGAGAAATGCATTGTTGAAAGGGAATGGCGTTAATGGGGAATCCGAATTTACAACAGATGATAAACTGGACCTACCGCTGTTACGTCCCTGTCCCTATTCCTACCGTTACGAGGCGGCCTACCTCTTCCACGTGGACTAGGACCAGAACCTGAATCGCTAGACTTTCTGATCTTCATATGTGCGATGAAGACGTATTCCCAGTGAGACTTATCTCTTTTGACAGAATTCGTCTTCCGTCGTCCTTTCGTGACTGCGGTCTCCGGGGGGGTTGTCAATGGCTGACAGGAATCTTCAGGCAACACAGGAGATATAACACCTTTGATGAGGCGTCTCACTTCTCGGACCTTAGAAATTGGACCTATACTAATTTCATGTATCAATGAGGTGAGATCACGCATTTCAAAATCCATGTCTCTATCGTGTTCTTCAAGAATATCATAACCAATTTCTAGTTTTCTCCAAAAAATGTCAACATCTTCCTCTCGGATTGGAATTAAATATTGGCACCTATGAACAAGTTCACATGCACATGGTAGACTGTGTGACTTCCTAAAGTAATACAGGCAATTACTTCCCGTTCTTCAACAATCTCACGTGCTTTCTTTAACTCATCCATTATCTTCTTCAAAGCCAAATGACTAATTTTACTACTTAAAATTTTCAATATTGCATTACTCGTACCCATACTTTTTTTTAAGTTTAGAAATTTGCAATGTGTATTTAATTTCAGCAATTTGACCTTGGATGAGAGAGTCGATATTCAGAAACACGGTGTCCAAATCACTGTGGCACGTTGATAGCCAAAGTTTCAACACAAAATGTTCCCTCTTAGTACGGTTCGCTGTCTCTATCCCAAAATGAAACACTTGAGATGTCCAAACCCTGCAAAATTTATGAACAAATAGATTCAACCATGTGCTGAATAGGTAATGTAGAAAGTCCGGCCTGCTTTTCCACCTAGTCTTCAACACTTCCAACTTTCTTTGATATTCCACCTTATCAATTTCATTTATTAATTTTTTCTACGAACCATTCATGAAGCATTGTGCCACCTCTTCATCTTTCACCATCTCTGCTATCAACTTTGCTAACACATTCTGATCGATGTGTCTTCTACATAACATATGATATGAATTTCTGAACAAGTCATCAATCACCGACATTAGTCCGCTTTCCCTATCGGTAAGAATGACTAGTGGCTCTCCTTCATTGATAATTGAACCCTGGCCATTTGACATAGCAGATGTAAAATATAAGTACTTGATTTGTTGAAGAACCCATTTGTATGTCGTTGCCCGTTCATTGCACATAAAAGCTATTGCTACTGTGAAGTTCTTTCCTGTCAGAGTCATCCTACATATTTTTTAATAGTGGCATGTTGTACCTTAATTAAAAAATAAAGAAAAAATTAATGATTAACATTGACAACTATTTTAGACGGACTTCAAAATATTATTAACTATTTGTTAAAAAAAATATAAAATATCAATGATCCACTACAGTACTGAATAAATTTAAATGTTTATGCGGATAAATTAATAAAGATATCTAATAATACAATTAATCCACTATAGTACTTGTTCGTTTTATACATGGTATCCATTATCAGTACATATGACCACGTTTTAATCATTGCAATTGATGTTGGGTGTGCAACGACAATATCACTAAGTACGTTGCTCTCCTCACGGTTTCTATGAAAAACGGTGTAGGCCCTTTGTGAACTTAGGCAGAGAACTTCCTCTACCGTGTTTCTTCCTTGCATCCGGTTTCTCTTAATCTTTGCAACAATATTCTAAATTTTCTGAGCGCTACATACATCATAAATTTCCATTTATTAACGGAATAAAAACAAATCTAAAATATTTAAATAAAGTATTAAAAATAATTCCCTTATAACTTATCTAACTACACAACCAACGTCTTGTTTTCGGAGAAATCGTAATATATTGCGAGGCGGCACATGTCTCTTCCTGAACTGCTCAGTCTGTTGCAACTGTTCCTCCATAAGTCTTGCAGCCTGAGCATGACCGTGATTGTAAACGGCTACTTTATGGTTGTGCCTCCCGTTGCGCATAAACAATTGCCAACTTTCGCTTGTTACCATTTGCTCTCCCTTTAGCTTAAATGGACACTCACATTTTCTCGTCCCATAAGGTCCCCGCCTTTTTTTTGGAATTTCTTCTCATCGTCAACTATTGGTTTGTTATATTTTTTAACTGAATCTCCGCGCTCGCAAACCAATGTGATATACGGTCGACGGTCAGCTGTTCTTGATCTCTAATACCGAGTTATGATTAAATATGTCTTGTTAGAAAATTCTTATTGGTCTTCTAAAAAAAAAAAAAAAAGAAGAAATTTTGAGTGTTCTAGAAATTTAAGTTGGGAGTCGATAAATCTAACTCAGGAATATGAATGTATAGCGCGAAAAAAATTATTATTTTCCTCCTCTTCCCTACTCTTTCTCTCTCTACACAATTTCTCTCTAACTTCTCTCTACTCCTTCTCCACTCTAAAACTAAAATCTTTAACATTGAACTTGTATTGGAGGTAGATATAGATCATTATGAAGAATTTGTATAAGAAAATATCAATTTAGATGTAAGAAAAGTTGAAATTATTTTTTTTTCCAAAATTGTGCTCGGATCTCCCGGACGGGCAACCCGAACATGAGCGGATCGCCCAGATGGGCGACCAGCACATATCTGGGTCGCCGGCCCGGGAGACCGGCTCACGTCCGGGTCGCCGGTCCGGGCAACCCGAGCGTCTTTTTTTTTAGTAAGAAGAAAGAATTTTTGTAGGTATTTGGAAAACTTGAAACATGAATAACTCTACAATCGGAGGTCCGTTTCACGCATATGACCACTCGTTTTGATGGTTCTAGTAAAGATAAACGCAATGGCATCGTCGAAAAAGTGATCCGGACACGTTTCGGGGTAAAAAATTTGTGTGAAAAAGAATTTCAATATTTACCAACTTCAATCATTTGAATTTTTAATTAGAGCAAAAAGAAGACTGCTCCTCTGTTTAATTTTCAAATTGGTGCTGTAATTTTTTAGTTAATAAGAGAGAAAGTATTAGAAAATTACAAAAATATAAATTAAAACGAAAATAGGACTTTTTTGGAAACGAGACAGTTTCCATCACGTAGATCTCGAAAAAATATATGAAATGCCCATAAGAATCGCCTCAATCAGATGTCCGAGCACAAAGTTATGCCCAGCCAAAGTTTTCGACTATATGGGACAATTTTTTTGCCTCGATACGCGTCTGAATCACTTTTTCGACGATGCCGTTGCGTTTATCTTTATGAGAATCATAAAAACGAGTGGTTATACGCGTGAAACGGACCTCCGATCGCAGAGTTATTCATGTTTCAAGTTTTCCAAATACCTACAAAAATTCTTTCTTCTTACTAAAAGAAAAAAGAGGCTCGGGTCACCCGGACCGACGACCCGGACGTGAGCCGGTCGCCCGGGCCGGCGACCTAGACATGTGCTGGTTGCCCATCTGGGCATCCGCTCATGTTAGGGTTGCCCGTCCGGGAGATCCGAGTCTAATTTTAAAAAAAAAATAATTTCAACTTTTCTTACATCTAAATTGATATTTTCTTCTACAAATTCTTCATAATGATCTATATCTACCTCTAATACAAGTTCAATGTTAAAGATTTTAGTTTTAGAGTGGAGAAGGAGTAGAGAAAAGTTAGAGAGAAATTGTGTAGAGAGAGAAAGAGTAGGGAAGATGAGGGAAAATAATAATTTTTTTTGCGCTATACATTCATATTCCTGAGTTAGATTTATCGATCCCCAACTTAAATTTCTAGAACACTCAAAATTTCTTCTTTTTTTTTTTAGAAGACCAATAAGAATTTTCTAACAATTTTAAAAATGTATAAAATGATATAGTAAATAAAGTTACACATGGAAGATTGGATAAAATTCAAAAGGAAAATTGAATTATAGTTTACAACAAATAATCATTTGTTCAAATGTCAAAAACAAATATTGGAATTTTTTATTAATTTAATAAGGTAAGAAACTTCTAAACCAATCATGTAATTAAAAATTAATTAAGAAGTTAAAAATTCATGAAATTTAGATTGGAGCTTTAAAAGTTTAATAGGAACTCTCACAAACAATGACCCTCTTTATTATATACTAGCTATGACTCCGTGCTTGAAACACGGTAAATGTGTATAAACTATTAATAATTTATTAATAAACTGAAATATTATATCCATAAACAATCGTAATATATTAAAATAAATATAAAAATGCTATTAACTTAATAAAAAAATTGAATCGTCATAATATTTGTGAATTCAAATGTGAGAAACATTTGGTAAGTATATATGATGTTGCAGAAAGATATATGAGTATATTCCTTAGTCTCATTCATCATGTAATTTCACTATTACCTAGCCAAAAATTCTTGTGATTTCTCTTCCACACCAATATATTTTCCTTTCAAAGGCAATGATTAATCTTCCCTTCTAAATAAAATATGTAAAAGTAAATAAATTGCTATATGAAATATTATGTAAATAACATTCAAATTTAAATTCATATCTTCTCAAACAAAATTTTAATATAAGATTTTTCAAGAAAAGTAAGCATTTTCAAGGACCAAAGTCTCCATGAATTTGTTTTAATTTTGAGAAGAGTGTTTTTGGAATTCACTAAAAGATAGTTGTTGTCATAAGAAATGAAGATCCCAGAGTATAATTTTTTTTTTTTAAAAAAAAAAGTTTCAAATTTGAATCCAATTTGGTTAGACCCTAAATTAAGCTAAATAGAAAGAGTAAATGTTGTTTTTAATCCGAAAACATTTATATTTGTTAAGTTTGATCACTAAGTATTAATTTTATCTTTTTCTTGTCCCAAATAATCTACGGACAATCTTTTTGGTTCTTGGATGATTTTCGACATGTTTGATCGGCTGTCAATAATATATTTCTAGTATACTATCCTTTTTATTTGGCTGAAATTTTATTAAGAAACACTTAATTGTTCAAATTAGTAGTTCAAGTATCTTATTGACCTAAATCTTTGAATTAATCCTTTCAAATTAACCCTTTTTAATAAGTTAATATACTCGTCGAGTAAAAGGAATAAAGAATAAAAGTAATAATAATATTTTTTATTTCATTTATAGAAAAAGTTTCACCCCAAAAAATATAATTTAATAATTAGATATATTTTAGATGCTCATTATATTTTTAGAAAGATTTTTTATTTGTCGCAAGAAAAGAAAAGAGAAACATAAATACTATTGTATATTAAAAATTATAATAAAATTTTAAAGAGAATGTTAATTTTGTTTTAAAAAACTTTCGTACGCTCCTGATATAAAAGAGAAAAATAATATACATTTTAAACTAAAGTCCATTAAAAAATTATTTTTTCATAGCAAATTAAATATGAGAGATTTGACTATCAATACCTATGAATTATTTTAAATTTTCTTATTTTGTCCATAAGTATTTTTTTTTTCCACTTCAAATGTCAAATCTTCGATCCCATAATTTTAATTTACTCAATTTGTTAAATTTTACACATTTATGCTAGCTCAAAAATAGTTCAGGGTGCAAAAAAATAAAATAAAAATTTATTGACAAAATAAGAAAAGCGTTATAATAATTTATGAATATTCATAGCTAATTTCTCTTAATTTTATTCAAATATTTTTTAAGATGCTATATATAGAAATTCGTTCCCAAAAAAGAGAATATATATATATATATATATAGAGAGAGAGAAATTCACTCTTAATCTCTTCTCTTTCCATCTCACAAATTTTTCATCACTACCTAAATCCTAAAATAGTTATCATATTTCGAGTTTCAACCAATATTTAACTTTAAAAATATGAGGGACGGGAATAATGTTGCAAGTTTCTCAAATTGTGCATGCTATAAAAATTGCTCTTTCATATGTGCTTGGTGAACATGGATGAACATCTTAGATGATATTTTTTCCTAAAAAAAATATTTTGATGAGATTTTATAAAACCATATGAAGCTTATATTGAGTCTCTTTCAGCAGGTGGAGTCCCTTGTTACAGGCATATGTGACACAACCTCAATTACAGAGTTTGAACTAAAAATTAGTAAACTTTATCCTGCTTATTGCAATCTTGCTACCCGATACAAGAGTTCCTCTAAGAGATCACTTGTCAGAAGTAGAAGTTTAATTTTGTTCCATGTCTTCAAAAACTTTGAACAAACCCTCCCAGAGAAAGAAAGATTAGTATTCTTTTCTTTCAACCCTTCTTTCATCTGTTGTCAGATAGGGATTTCGGCTATATGTAAAGAAGAACTTGATTTAGGAGAATACAACTTTGCCAGCTCCAGTTTTTATCATATTAGTGTTACCACAAACATTGACTTAGCCAAGAGAGATGGATAAGCGTCATCCAAATCCTTAATTAACAGATGATAGCTTTGCAATAATTCAACTCCAAAGGTACTAATACATGAGTTACACTTGAAACAAAGATGCAGAAATGTGTACTATTGGTTGCGTTTTTTTGTAGATAATGGGATAAGCAGTAATTGGAGGCTTCTTCACCCTTGGTAGATTCTCTATGAATTTGTGCTATCAAGATCCTTTTGAAACAAAGTGGACCTGCTACTTCCTCTCTCTCTCCCCCCCTCCCCCCCCTTAAGCCTAAATATGGATTCCACTCCCACCTGTTGAACAAAGAGAGAAATTTGCCTTAAGAAATATCTACGTATATCTGCTGCATCTGGATCTCCAAAATATATTTTCTTCAGCTACAGGATTCGCATTTCCATCTACTGCAATGCACTACCAAGAAAAGACAATAGGTCAAATATTTGTAAAATAAGGATATGCGCGTAGATCAATGGCTAATAATAGTAATAAAATATTAGCCCTTAAAGGTGTTCAATTAGTACTTTGGGATCAAGAAAACACACTAGTGAAACATTTCTATGGTTAGCTTTGCTCAATGAGAAAATCAGCTGCAGACTCTTACAAAAGTGAACAATCTATGATCCTTTTGATCAACTTAAATAAATTAAACAAATAGATATAGAGCTTCTTAATTATCTTTTGTCTATTAATTCAAATGGCAATATTAACTTACTTTGTACCCATCATTTCCCTTGCCCTTCTCCAAAGCCCCACCACTATTTGGGTAATCATGTAACGGGCAATAGTTGTTAATTATATACCCTAAACTAATTGACTTATATTTATATTAGTTTCTTATGATGCATATATTTTGAATTGTATTTTATGCTCCTGGTCATCAAGTATATGACTTGATAGTAAAATCTTTCTTACTAATAAAATACTATTCTTGTTTGTCTGTAGCTTTACCACATCTTGTATTATTAAACTAGTATGAAGTTGATTGATGATCATGTTTTATTGATCATGAATATGAGATATAAAATCAATTCATAAATACATATTGAGAATATTGTATTGGACATGACCCAAAGTGAAGAAGAAATATTGCATGGGTTTAAGTCATAAGTATTTCTTCTCAGTTTTATGTTTGGTGTCCTTGGACCTAATGTTTCTAATGCTACTTGCATGGGGTGAAAATATGTTTTGACATAGTCAAACATCACTTTTAATTAGGTGACTATTATGACTATTGGTTGGGCTATTTTCTTGTCATAGCTTGAATATTAGAGATAGTGAATGGGATTTGTCTCTCTCTCTCTTATTGGAGAGAGATATCCATGGGCCTCTTGATAAAGAAGACTGAAGAATATGCATGGCCATGCTCAAATAAGTATTAATAAGGTGCTATTAATATTATTTATCGGAAAGTCTGCCGATGATCAAGCAAATGGTTAGTTAAGTTTTATAAGGATGACTCGGTCCATGCCTTATACTTAATTAGGATATCGTGTAACAAAAGCACTAAATATTCAAACTGATGTTAGGTTATCATATCTTTTACTCAACTTGGGTAAGCATAACTTGCTAGAGGCCACTTATGTTTTGTGGATAAATGTCTAGGACATTTTTTTTTCACTACCACGGTTAAGTGAACCTACAGGGTCATATGCATAGATGATCTTGTGAGTACAATGTCCACGTCTAATGAATCTAGTTCGTGTCCAGATTCCTTGAACGGATACAAAAAGAGGATCAGATTCCTTGTTGTATTTATTTGGTAAAGTTAATAAGTAACTAATTTATTTATCAAATAAATAAAATTAGTTACTTAATATTATTCATCCAACTGTTGGATGATTATAGGAATAGACCGACGAGATTAGAATTGTCATTAGATGACAATTAGGGTTCCGATGTTGATAGCTATAACAGGATATGTTAACCTTTTTCCGCTGCTGACTTCTTCTGATTAGAAAACTTTAAACCCTATAACGGCCAGAATCGTATCTTGGCTCTCTCTCCAAAATTCCAAAGTATTACCAGATAATTAGGATTCGTTCTTAATAGTTTTAGAATATCGAGGGGCCATCATCCTGATCGCTTGTAGAGTAAGTCGTCACATAAATACCGGTAGAGGGCGAAACATAAACAACAGCGCCTCCGCACCTTGCGGCAAAAAAAAACATTGAGGTAGCTTTTCTTTCCAATCGGTTTTATGGTATATGCGGATCCTGTTGGTAGTTTTTTGTAGGTTCTTTTACTATGTTTTTGTCTACGGAATCCAACAGCGTTATCAGAGCTTCGTACATACTAGTTTTACTGGTTTTATCTGTTACCGCTTTGATTACATGTATTATTTTCAATCGGTCTTATAGTAAGGTTTCTGATTAAGTGTAATAATCATACAAAATTGAATTATAAGATTTGCATATATCATATTCTGTTATACATATTCATGCGATTAAATAACAAAATATTGCTACTGTTAAATTGTTTGGCGAACATGTTATAATCTGTGTAGTTTAATTGTTAAACTAATATGCAGAATCACATAATTTAATTTTTAATTGTTAAACATAATTTCTGGCGGCATGATTATTAGGGTTTATGATGGCAACAACTCATTCAATGATTATTAGGGACCCCCTCATTATTTTTGGCATGTTTCTTTCTACCTTTAGATGCTTAGTGCATAGCATGGCCTGCCTTTACCTCTTGTGATTGGTTGGTTTATTTTGTTCATGGGTTGTAATGTTTTTTTTTTTTTTTTTAATACGGCTTGTGTGTCGTCATTTTTCGTTGATGTAATATTGACAAGCCTTACTAGAATATGTTTATTTTATTTCCTATTCTTGTGTATGTTTTTCTATCCTACGTAACAAGATGATAAGGTCCAGATTTTGGAGGCAAGCTCATGGAGATTTAGACTTACCTAGATTGACATTTGACTTCAATGAGGCTCATGGGAGTCAATATAGGATTGGAGCCATGCTGTGTCACGTTTTATTCTATGTATATATTATGCATATGATATTTAGTTTGTTCCCTTTTTTATTAGATAAATGTTTTTATAAAATAAAATATATAAAAGGAGGAAGGTTTTTGAAACCATGTAAAGATTAAGTCATAAAATTTCTCCCATAATCATAAGCACTTCTCCATGCCTGGATCATCATTTTGTCTCATTGCCAAGGCAAGATATAAATGGTTACCTAAGTAAGGGAAAATGGTGATTTCCATATGCTTGGAATAGTTTGACTTAACTAGGCTGTCAAAACGGTTTTGAGCCTAGGGCGTCATATAAGATTTTGTCGGGACATATAGATGTAAATCCCATTAATCCATTTTTCTTTAATAATAGGTGTTAACCCAAAGCTTACTTATGATTATTATAAAATGGAACTTTTCTACACACAATTTATATCAAGTGTTGAATAGTTCAAGAAAAGTTAATGCTTCATTTATTTATATTACTTTGCAAATTCTATGTAGATAATGGCTTCAAACAATTTAAACACCTCATTGCAATCCGTGCTTGAAAAGAATAAGCTTAGTAGGACTAACTTCTTGACTGGGCACGAAATTTAAGGGTCGTCCTTAAACAAGAAAAAGGTTGTATGTTCTTGAGAACCCTATACCTAATCAACCAGCTAACAACGCTTCTAGAGTCGAAAAGGATGCTTATAGTAAGCACAAAGATGACTCTTCATGTTGGCTACAATGGAATCTGACTTGTAAAAGCAATTCGAGGAAGTTGAGGCTTATGAGATGATGAAATAGCTCAAGGAAATGCTCCAAGAGCAAGTACCTCAAGAGATTTATCTTACTAATAAGGTATTGAATATCTGCAAAATGACCCCAAGCACTTCAGTTAGTGCTCATGTTCTTAAGATGAAGGATTATTTTGATTAGCTTGAAAAACTTAGAGCACCTGTTAGTCATGACATGGTTATTGATATGATCTTGGCCTCTTTGACATATGAATATGATTAGTTTTTCATGAACTTCAATGTGCATAATATGGAAAAGTCCATAAATAAATTGCATTGGATGTTCAAGCAGACTTAGCAAAACATTAGGAAGTCTAATCCTAATGTTTTGATGGTTCAGAAGGGGCAGTTCAAGAAGAACAAGGAAAGGGAAAAGATATAGCCAAGAAGGGCAAAAGCAAGCAGAAGCCCAAGTCTAAGGCTAAACCACAAGGGAAAAGGACTTGCTTCCACTGCAATGAACCTAGTCATTGGAAGAGGAATTGCAAGCTCTACTTGGAAGAAAAAAAGAAGCAAAAGGCCAGTGAGACTGCCGCTTCAAATATTTTCGTTATAGAAATTAATATGTCTACTCCTACTTCATAGGTATTAGATACCAGATATGGAGCTCACATTTGTGTAAATGTGCAGAGACTCAAAAGGAATAGATCTTTGGCAAAGGAGAGGTAGACCTGCGAGTAGTAAATGGAGCAAAAGTTGTTGTTGTAGCTTAGGGACATTTGATTTACTTTTGCCCAGTGGGCTTATCATTGAACTTAAAGATTGTTATTATGTTCCTGCTACAAATAAGAACATCATTTCAGTTTCTTTTTTGGATTGTAATGGTTTTGAATTTAATACTAAGAATGGTAAAAGTTTCATTTATAAAAATGGTACTTTCTATAGGATGCCTCTTTATTTGATGGACTTTACATTTTTAACCTATATGATTCCACTAGTAAGGCCATCTATAACATAAATACAAAGAAATTTAAATCTAATAATTTAAATCAAACTTACTTCTGGCATTGTCGTTTGGGTCATATAAATGAGAAACACATATCCAAACTCCATCAAGATGGACTTTTATCTTCATTCGACCTTGAGTCTTATGAAAAATGCATTTCTTCTCTATTGGGCAAAATCACTAAAAGTCCATTTACAGGACACAGTGAAAGGGCTACCGATTTATTGGAACTTATACATACCGATGTATATGGACCAATGAACACACAAGTTAGAGGAGGTTTCCAGTACTTTGTTACATTCACAAATGATTTCAGAAGATACGGCTATGTCTATCTAATAAAACATAGATCTAATTCCTTTCAAAAGTTTAAGGAGTTTCAAAATGAAGTACAGAATCAACTTAGAAAGAGTATCAAATTACTTCAATCAGATCGAGATGGTGAATACTTAGGCCAAGAGTTTGACGAACATCTTAAAATTTGTAGGATAGTATCACAATTAACTCTACCAAGAACACCACAATGGAATGATGCGTCTGAACACAGAAATTGAATTCTATTGAATATGGTTCGATCTATGATGAGTCAAACATATCTTCCAATTTCTTTTTGGAGTTATGCTCTAGAAATTGCTACATTCATATTAAATAGAGTTCTATCTAAAGCTGTTCAGAAGATACCATATGAGATATGGACCGGAAAACAACATAGTTTAGCATTTCTCAAAATTTGGGGATGTGATGCTTATGTGAAGCGATCATTATCTGAAAAACTAGAACCCAAATATGATAAGTGTCTGTTTGTGGGGTATACCTAAGGAAACTAAAGGATAATATTTCTATCTTCCATATGAAAACAAAGTGTTTGTTGCTCGAAACGAAATTTTCCTTGAAAGGGAATTTGTTTCCAAAAGAGTTAGTGGGAGTAGAATCCATCTTGAAGAAGCTCATGGACAGCAAACTATTTCTAAGTCGACTATGGACACTCAGTTGGACTTACGTATTCATACTGAGCCCAAGCCTTTGATACAAGGCCTAAGAAGGTCGAGTAGGATTCATCAAATACCACAGAGATATGGATTTCTTGTGACTGAGGATCATAATGTTGATCTTATTGATCAAAGTGAACCTAATTCCTACCAAGATGCTATTAATAGTCCTGAATCTAGTAAAACAGCTAGAGGCTATGAAATCAGAAACGCAATCTATGCATGACAATTAAGTTTGGAGTTTGATTGATCCACCTGAAGGTTGTAAAAACATAGGCTGTAATTGGGTTTTCAAAAAGAAAACTGACATGGATGGCAGTGTGCACATTTACAAAGCACCACTGGTAGCAAAAGGTTATAGACAAATTCAAGGTATCGACTATAATGAAACCTTTTCTCCAGTTATAATGCTTAAGTCAATCAAAATTCTATTTGCCATTGAAGTATATTATGATTATGAAATATGGCAAATGGATATTAAAACTGCATTTCTTAATGGAAATCTATTGGAGGTGTGTACATGACACAACCTGAAGGTTTAATTCATCTTTTGAATTCTGGTAGTGTGTAAGCTTCAAAGATCCACATATGGCTTGAAGCAAACATCTCAAAGTTGGAATCCTCGTTTTAATGAAGTAATTAAAGAATTCAATTTCATCAAGAATGAAGATGAACCTTGTGTGTACAAAAGGGTTACAGAAAATGCAGTAGTCTTCTTAGTGCTCTATGTCGATGACATCTTGTTAATTGGGAATGACATCCCCACTTTGCAAAGTGTAAAAGCTTGATTTGGGAAGTGTTTTTCAAAGAAATATTTAGGTTAAGCCGCCTATATTCTAGACATTAGGATCTATCGAGATAGATCTAAAAACCTATATATTGACAAGGTACTGAAAATGTTAAGTATGCAAGATTCTAAGAGAGGATTCTTACCGATGTCACATGGTGTTAAACTCAGTAAGTCTCAAAGTCCTACCATAAGGGAGAATACAGAACTCATGAGTAAGATTCCTTATGCTTCCGCAATTGGGTCTATTATGTATGCTATGTTATGCACTCGCCCAGATATCTCATAAGCATTAAGCATGACTAGCAAATTCCAGTCAAAACCTAGTGAACCACATTGGACTGCAGTAAAAAACATTCTTAAGTACTTAAGGACTAAAGATATGTTTTTGATCTATGAAGATCAGGAAGGAGAGCTTGCTGTCAATGGTTACACAGATGCTAGCTTTCAAACTGATTTAGATGATTTTAGATCTTAATCTTGATTTGTGTTTTGTTTGAATGGAGGTGCTGTGAGCTAGAAGAGTTCAAAGCAAGATACCGTGGCTAATTCTACTAAGAGACTGAGTATGTGGCTGCTTCTTATGCAGCCAAGGAGGCAGTTTGGATTAAAAAGTTCATCACTGAATTAGGTGTGATTCCCAGCATTGTGAACCTAGTGAACCTATATTGTGATAATATAGTAACCATTGCACAAGCTAAGGAACCTAGATCTTATCAATGATCCAAACATATTCTCAGGCGTTTCCATCTCATCCGAGAAATCATTGAGGAGATGTAAAAATTTGCAAAGTAGATACCAACGACAATGTCGCAGATCCATTGACAAAGCCACTCCCATAACTTAAGCATGAGAGCCATACTAGGTCAATGGATTTGAGAGTCACATCAAATTTGTGGTAGGGCAAGTAGGAGATTGTTAGTTATATGTCCTAGACCAATTGACTTGTATTTATATTGGTTATTTATGAGGTACGTATTTTGAATTATATTTTATGCTCTTGTCATCAAGTATGTGACTTGATAGTAAAATCCTTCTTGCTAATAAAATGCTATTCTTGTTTGTCCTTAGTTTTATCACATCTTGTATTATTAAACTAGTATGAAGTTCATTGATTATCAAGTTTTACTGATTATGAATACGAGATATAAATCAATTCATAAATACATATTGAGAATATTGTGTTGGACATTACCCAAAGTGAAGAAGAAATATAGCATAAGTTTAACTCATAAGTATTTCTTCTCAGTTTTATGTTTGGTGTCCTTTGACCTAATGTTTCTAATGTTTTTTGCATGGAGGAAAAATATGTTTTGACATTTCGGTAGCTTTTTTTAAAACAATTCCAGAGCATTTTTTTTTTTTTAAAAAAAAACTAATTCCAGTTTTTTTTTTTTTTTTTTTCTGGACACCAATTCCAGTAGCCTAGATGATGCATTTTTTTTTTTAATTTTTCGAATCCCAAACCTTTTTCCGCAATAGAAATATGAAATAAGCAAACCAAATTCCTCGAAAGAGTCTACTATTTAATTTTGGCATTTCCGTGCATTACATTAGGAATGATAAAAGAAGGACAAATTAGATGGTTTTTAGAAAATCCATTAGGTTGTCCTTTAGATTAGTCAATGATTATCTTAGAAATGGGCTTAGGTTGTTCTCAAATCCATCCATAATATTAATGGTTTAAGTCCAATTAAGTCCATTATCAACAATGGGTGGTTTTTTATCCTACCCAAATTAGTTGGTCTAGAGTAGGTATTGGACAAGAGGATTTTCTTGCCACCTCTATTTTTTTCTTTCTTTGCCCTTTGTTCCTATCCTTCTCCTCAACAAAGGCAGAGGAGGGTCAGAGAAGAGAAGAAGAAAGCTTTTAACATTGGGTTGGAAGAGAATGATGGAGTAATTTTGTAGAGTTTGCTCGTATTGGAGGGAATGATTGCAGATGACACTTGGGTACCTTAATTAAAGTAATTTTCCTCAGTAATCAATCTTGCAAGTTGGGGCAACAAACTTTTGGATTAGATTTGGAGTTCTCAGCAATTGATGTTTCTTTGAAGTAGCTAGGTCGAACCTTACATTTTTTCTAGACTTAACTGTTGCATTTCCTCTATCCTTCATTCATTCCTTTGATTCCCTATTGAAGTCTTTCTTACAAGCTATATTGTCAAAGCTCCTTAACTGTTTTGCAGACTTAATGCTTCCATGATTGTCTCCAGTTTTTTTTTTTTTCAACTTTCAAGTTTCATTATCTACGGTTCACTTTTCCATGGATTGCGAAGAGGTGTTAGTGTGGAGATTTAATTTCGAAGCAAAATATCTTGATTTTTCCCTCCCACTTGCAATGCATTTCCATGTCATCTTTTCATGTTGAATAGTCCTTAAATCTAAAATAGATTTGGTATTCTTACCATAATCAAAGAAATTTAAAGAAAAAAAGAGAGGGGAAAAAAGTTCAATAATGGGTTGAGATGACGCAAGTAGAAAAGGAAAGAGAAAATAGATTCAGTTTAGGTATTGATTTTAGGGAAATGTAAAAAATAAAGAAAAATAAAAAAGAAGTTTTAAAATATTTTAGATTTTTATTGTTCTTCCAAAAATACCCTTAAAAATGATCACATGAAATATAACGAACCATTTTCTGTTACAATTTAAAATTCTTTTGGACAGAAGCGCTAAATTAGATATGTTTTTAAAATCGATAGTTTTTTAACAGAAAAGTTTAAGTGTGTCTGACATTTTTTACTCTATCCATTATGGCTTTCTTTTTACAATCAAACACTAAAATGGCTTTGTTTTCTAGATTCTTTCCTAGAATGGTGTTGTTTTATAAAATGTTTATTTATTTGGATTTTTTAAAGGTTTCTTATATTACAAATTTACCACAAAGTCTTTTAAATTTTTAAATAAACCTTATTACTTTTGATCTATTACACTTAGATTTTTTAGCAAATGTTTTTTAAATGTGATTAAAGTTTTCACTGGGTTATGCAATTTTTCAATAAATCTCTATATATGCTCGTATACAGAGGTCTGATAATTTAAAGATTCCAATTTGGATGTTACATTTCTACCCAACACACTTCCGCTTTGAGATCTTTGAGCTATTCTTATTCGGATCTCTTGTTCTAGCGATTGGCTTTTTTACAACAAATGCCTGGCAACAACTTCCTCCTCGCCTTTCACCCTTAGAGTGGTATAATATTCTCTGATAGGAATCTATACACCGTGCATTCGGAATATCGCAAGTCTATTGGACTAAGATAATCACAACCTTCTCTATTTCCTTCCCAAAGGTGTACTCTCAAAGAAAGAAGATTAAAGATAAGTCGTAGTAGGGATAATAATCAAACAACAATCTTTATTTTTTCAAACTTGAAAAGTCTCCATAGATATATTAAAGAGAAAGTTCTCAGAGGAACATTGTACAATCCTAGCTACTCACTCTAAACAAAAGGAAATTTAGAAATACATGATTCGAACACTACTATCTTGGATAGACTTCTTAACTTTCGATGCTTTCTCCTTCTCATTTATCTTCTTTATATAGATCTTCAAAAGGCTCTCAAGGAATATTTTCACATGATATATGGTCCATCTTGTTCAATAATGGTTAAAGCTTTTGATCCATCTACTATGTCAATAATAGAGCTCCTTTTACATAACATATTCTGCAGCTCCTTCTCTATCACAAGAAGTGCACAAGTGGTCTTCGTCTTTTTCGACAAGCTGACTGATATTTAAAATTGGGTATCCTGTGAAAACAAACAACAGACAAGTGCATCTATGACTGTAGTAAAAGAGATATACCCGAATTGTCGAACTTAGGTAACAAAAAGCTAAAATACTAACCGTCTATTCTAAGGTCTAGTCTAAAAATTAATTTTTATTTTGAGAAAAAAGATTGAAAAAATAATGAGAAAACAATTAAACGAAAATAGTTAGCTTGAGAGGTAAAAATATAAGGGAAGATTTGAATGATGGAATCCCCCTAGATTTTGTCAACTATTTCGATTGGAAAAACCATAAAACGATGTTTAAGAAAATAAGGTTGCGTTATCACACGTTAACTCGAGCAATCCTTATCTCTAGGCGAGAGCTGCTTTATTCACTAACCTTTCTCTCTAACCAATAATGAATAAAATAAGATTAAGTGATCTAAGAAGACCTAAAAGTATAAAGAATATCTCTATTCAATTGCCAACTCCTATTATTTAATTAATTGCCCTAAATCGGTTTTCCTTTTTCAATTCCAACCAACTTTGGGAATTATTCAATTCCGTGCAAATCAATTAAGCCAAAAATACAATTGAATAACATCCCAATAAAAATCAAACATCAATTTTATAAAAACCAATAAAAAATCATATCAAATCTAGGATTCAACTCTCATTCAAACTAATACTAAATTAGCTACTAAACATCTTAACAAAACACAAGCCAATAATAGAATTCATAAATAACACTGGAAAAGAATGCGTAGGGATGAGAAGAATCACTTCACAGTTGCGAGGGTCACCCAAGCTCAGCACTCGAATTGCTTGAGAAAACTCAAAATTGCATCATTGATTGTCTTCAATCTCCACACAAGATACTCAATTTGATGTTTAATCTATGAAAACTACTTAATTGAAGAGGAATTGGGAAATGTTATGAGTCCAATTTTCACCCCCAGTTCCTCCTCTCTAACCTAAAATTGAATAATGACTCCAAAAGAGGGAAAATTACATAAAAAGAGTCCAAAAACTGCATTAAGTAGTGCATCAGCTGGGACCTACTGCTTGCGATAAATCTTACCTACCGCCAGTGGTAGGGTTCTGTCTCAGATTTTTCTTGAAAGCCCATGAGCTACCATCGCCGGTAGGCTTCTATTCCATCCTCACTTATGAGCCATATACCTACTGCAAGCAGTAAGTTAACCCACCGTTGGTGGTAGGTTCCTGTCCTCAGTGTCGGCATCGATAGTCTTCTCCATTTTTCCACTTGTATTCTCTAACTTCTTCATAGGGAAGCACTTGAGATAAAAGTAAAGGGAAATGATGTAAATTATACATTTTATATATTAAAACATCGCAACACGAGACATAAAAGCTATGACCTTACGGCACATATCACTGACAATACTATTGAGCGATTTTTCCTGTTATAGCCAACTGGCTATCTACAATTGAAATATACTTTTCTGGTCTCTTTTTGAAGGGGGGGGAAGATAAGATTATTTCCTCTACTTTTATACAACCATATCTTATCTTTATTGAAGATAATGTTCTGTAACAAGTTACACATATCTTTGAATCCTCGTACTCTTAGTTTAGGTAAATCGTTAATGTTATCTGTAGTTGTTATTTTGGTAGAGGCCATTTGAGGTTCAAACATTTTTTATGTAATTCCTATTTTTATGATATACTCAGATGGTAATATCCATCACGAATTGATTCATCTCCATCTTTAATCCATTCCCGTCCTGCTAAATAAAATCTTAAATATATGTTGGTATTTTGAATTATCTTAACAAAATCCAAGTTGCTTTGAGTATGCTTTTAGGTAGCTACTTTAGCGCTGCTAAATTGGAAGTGTGGGATAAATATAAAGTAATAATCCATATTAATATAATCCAGCAACAATGTTAGTAGTTGCTCCAAAGAAAATATTAGCTTTCTGATAACTTCCACAATTAGTGGTTTTAAACCAAGAATCTATCTCAATATGTTCCCAACGAAGCTTGTGATACATTAAGAATCCTTCAAACTGATTATAATTATCTTGCTCTTTTGGTATTCTTTCATAGCTTTCTTCAGGATTTCGTTTTCTAAAAATGTGTTTTCAATACTTGTTATTTCAATATCTTCATAAACTCCATAACAAACGAGATATTCTTATTTTCCTCCTTTGCCAAAGAGGTCTGGCTGTTGGATCCCCTAATTTGTTTCTTCTTCGTAAATTTTCTTCAGAATGATCTCTCATATCTATTTCGTGATATTTAGCTTAAAATGCTTATATTTCATCTTTTCGGGACTTGAATCTACTTTCCTCCTTTGTAGAAAAGTTAGTTTTAGGAATATTTTGATGATTTATTTTCTTATCAATATCTTTTATTTCACACAATGCCACCTTAAGTTGTTCTTATCTTCTCAATATCGTATAAGAAATTATTTATCATTGTTCAAAAGGTAACCAGAGCCAGAGCCGATGAAACCACGACTTCGTTCCTCCTTTATGAGAGATGAGAGAGAGAGGTGGGAATAGAGACAGTTCCTTTCTTGCACCTTAAGGAATGGGGACTTTCTTCTTATTCACTCCAGTTACATCTCTTTTTCCGAGGGAGAAAAGGAAGTTATCAGCACCAATTGAACTAGTCCTAGCTAATTTGTTGCCACCTATACCCCTCTTTTCATTTCTCAGGAACACCTGCCCCTAGGTTTTAGTAGACATCATTTTAGGATGTTATAACTTATAAGGCAATGAAAGGGAGTACTATTAAGAACTATCTCGCTCACTGGTCTTTTCAATAGTATTTTCGACCACGATTGAATCCCGCCTGCCAAATCCCCTCAAAAGACTGACCCACAGGCTCTAAATCATTGAACCCAAAACAAACCTCTTGGCTTTATTACTGTGGAAAGTCTATTCCATTTAGTAGAGACTTTGGAGTCGAAATACCAAGTTGTGAGACTTTGTTCAGTGAAAATCCTAATGTGAAAGATTTGGCAAAATTGGCTTTGCTTTCTAAAAGCACGTGCTCACTTTATCCAATTTCGATTTTTCTTATTCACATCTTTCGTAAGTTGTAAAATTTCAAGGACGAAACTTTTTGTATAGAGGGTAAAATGTTACCCAACTCCAAATTAAAAAAAAAAAAATCTAAACTTTGCCACTAATTCTTTTCTTGCTTGTGCTACCTGTAAACGCCACTCACCTTTCACTTTCTTCCCCTCCCCAAGCTAATCCCACCAAGTTTTACCCTAATCTCATTTTCCACTGCGACTCCTCTCTCTCTCTCTCTCTCTCTCTCTCTCTCTCTCTCTCTCTCTCTCTCTCTCTCTCTCTCTCTCTATCTATATCTATATATATATATATGAGACATATTTCATAAATTTATTTACCATTTCTTTGCTTCAAGGCTTCCACAACAATTATAGGTGAGCTTCCTCTTTGTTTTTTTAGTTAAGTTTTATATGATTCATTTAGGAATAGTAATTAAGTTTTGGAATTTTAGGTTCTAAGATGAAGTAGTTTTGGGATTTTAATTAGTTTAGAATTTTATTTGATTCATGTTAGGAATATCGAGAAAGGTTCCGAATTCGAATAATTTTCCAGTTTTACTTTGTTTCGAGGTAAGTAGAGGATGAACATTAACTCTGTAATTGTTTATTAATTATGAAAATGTGAATATATTTTAATTTAGTATAAATATTGCATTGAACAAGTGACGTGTTTTTGTGTAAATATGGATAAATATTTTGAATAAGCTTTGCTGTGAAAAATGGACTTTGTGTCTTTGTTTCAATGTGATAAAAGGCTTTTGGAAATTTGATATTTTATATTCGTTTTGGGATATCGTATATTTATTTTTGGCATTGAACTTCTGATTGTCTTTGGATTAGTAATAGGGGGAATATATTCCACCTATCTGTAATATATCCTTGGATAAGGACAAAAAGCCCCACACATCTGTTCTGGCCTACCTAGTGGGAGAGACAGCTAGGCGTGATATCACGTATATGACCCATTATTGTCCTTTGTACTATCTTGAGAAAAGTGTTAAGTTATGATCGGAAAAGTATTGTTTGTGACCTTTCTAAAATGTTTGAATGTATGAGAATTGTTTTAAGGAATGTATGATACTCAGTTAAGATATGTTTTTGGAAAGTATTAATTTTGGAAAGCATATTTGAGAAACCAATTTGAAGATTTTTTGAAAGTGTTAAGAAATTATTTATTGAAGGACCTACCTTGCAAATTTTATTGTTTTAAAGTATTATTTTCAAGACCCAGGCTATTTTTATTCGTGTTTTTCCTCGTTTTATTTTGAATAGTTTCTTAACATAAAGGCATGACTGCTTTGAGAGGACCTTTACTTTCTTGAACTAAGCCTAAAGATAATAATTCATTTATTATTTATCAAATTTAGGAATATCTTCTTTGCTATATCTCATGGGTTTTAGTCTAATTATAACATTGAGGTCTTTTAACTTAATATCTACTAAAATTTTATCTAATTCCCATTTTTCTATTAGATTTTCTCCACGATGAATGTTTATAATTCTCGAAGTATATCGGGATTAGTGTTTGGTAAAGCAGCCTGTACCACTGGTATACGTTTTGGTAATGATATATGATAATTTGGAAAATAAGCTTGTAAAACTTGAATAGGTTTTGGTAAATATATATGTTAGCATACTTTTGTAAAGTATCTCCACCACGCTGGACTGTGCAACTTTGAAATGGATAATAATTTGCAGTTATAGGTACTGCTTCAAAAACATGTTCAATATAAAACTTATGTCCATAATAAAGTGAACTTGAGTATTTGTAACTGTAAAGCTATAAAGTAACATAAAATTATTTCCTAATGATATATCACTACCATGGTTTTCTAATTGATAGAGAAGAGGTTCAATTCTAGTGTTTGTCCATCGGTACCTATACCTTTTACTATTTGGTTCGGGTTAGTTTACCGATAATGTTCAAAAAGGACATTTCTTTTACAAAGACATATCCCTGCTCTTTTATCTATATATAAGTGATAGTTTCGTTCCACATACTCTGGATATTTGATAATTACATTAATATATAGGCTATGTTTAGAAGTAAAAAGTTTAATGTTAAACATCATCATTGGTTGTCTATCTTCCAATTTTCTAAGGATAAATATTCATTTTTTCCCTATGGTACAAGTTAAAGCATTCTGTTGAATATTATATGGTTGAATTGCTTTTAGGAAATTCTCTCCTAAAATTAAAGGAATATTACTAGAGATTCTAGTATCTATATAAATTTTTATATTCATCGGATGCTCTTTTCCTAAATAGTCAATGAATATTATGTATATATATTCTATAATGTTTTTATGATAGTCATAAAACTCATAAGGTTTTTATAGTAACTATTTTGGTAATGAAACAATCATATTTTCATGTATATAGCCAATTTGTACACTTTTAGATTTTTCATCGAAAGTTCTATTATATTTCTTTCTTCTAAAATGTCTTTTTCTAGGATTATAATATCTCCTCTTTTTAAAGTATTTTTTACATTTTTTTACCTTTTATTTTTCATTCTTGTTCTAATATGTCACATCCTCAATTACTAGGAGATCCAAATTTTTCACAACACAACCCTTATTTTTGTGTTTTATAATATAATTTGTAGTCTTTGCCTTGTTGACACCATTCATTTATTTTGTTTGTTACTAAATTCTATTCTTGATCCAAGACTATCTTTATGAGTTTTTATTACTTCATCATGTTCTCTTTTTATACTTAATCCCTAAGGCTAGAGTAATTTTAGCATAAAACTTTCTAAAAGTTGGATTCGCTCTTCTCTATTCGGCTGTGCTTGATAGTAATATTTAGTAAATCCACAACTATAATTATCAAAATAACACATATCATATATTTGCAAATTTTGTATATTCTATCTTGCTTCTGCCTTTTTTCTTTCTGTAATTTCTAGGTTATCAGTAAACCATGTTTCTCCAAGAAATTAATTTCTAATAGATCTTTCAAACGAGTGCAGATTGTCTGTACCACTTTGTGTGCCACTCTCTTGCCACTTTTGAATTTCGTATATTTTATTAATAAAACTTATTATATAAAAGATAAACCCTAATGGGAAAATATATTATAAAAGGAAAATGGTACATAAAGTGGTACACAAAGTGGAATAGACGATCCTATATACTTTCAAACCTAGATATTAAATCTCTAGTAATAATGTTGTTCATATTTCTTGTGGTTTCAATTGGCATTTATAGTTGTAGCATTAATATATATCCACCATGTAGCTAGCTGCATTTCCTCTAAAAGTATGTCATCCACACCTTGATTGACTTCTATATGTGCGACGGATATTTTCAACGAATGGAGATTCTCTTGTATAAGAAAATCCCCTTCCAGGAATTCTTCTACCTCTTTCTCTCGTGTTATTTTCTTTTCATGTTCTTTCCGGTCTAAATAGAGCTATTGCCATTCATTTTAAATTAATTTCTTTCAATTGTTCAACTAGTTTTGATTGATTATAATTCCATTAAGTTCAGACAAATTTTCTTCTTGTGCTGTCATGTATTCTTTTTCTAATTATTCTATTTTTTTCTTTTTTTCTTGGAGTGTTAAATACTTTATATCTTCAGTTATTGTTATGTTTTTTGCTATATCTGGAGGCCCCCATTTAATTGGAGAATAACTGAATTCTCCTATATGAATATTTTCTATCATTCTTTCTAATTCCTCTATGTTAAATATTGAATTCTTATTGATCTGTAATATCCAATTTGATAACATTTTTATCTCATTCATGTCTATTGACATTAATTTGTATACCAATAAGGAATATATATATGTATGTATTAATGTATGTATATATATATATGTGTGCGTGTGTGTATGTATATGTATATATAGGAGCAATTAATAGGTTCTTATTAAGTTTCTTAATTCTTCTAGTAATAACCCAGCCTAAGAAGGCTTAATGATGAAGATAATTGATCCTAGCCTTATTTTTATTTTTAGAAAATTAAGGGAAAGGTCTTCAGGTGTATTAAGGGAAGACTTTTAATTTAAGGTGGTACTTTGCACGACTTATTAAGTTTAAGGGTTAAGGTGTAAATTTAAGAATTCAGATATTAATGCGTATGTTAATGAATCGATAGTTCACTCATTTAAAAAATTGGCTAGAGAGGGGAGGGGAACGATAGAGTTTCTGGTGAATAGGGATTGACGCTCTAAAGCCTGAGGCAATGATTTAAGGTAAGTATTTTACATCTTATCAGTCTATGATCATCTCCCTTCCTTCTAGTTGTAAAAATTATGGTTATTGTTCAGAGTTTAAGCTTATGGTTTAATTTGGGTATTAACTCAAGGAGCAAAATTGTGTTTCCTGATCACTATATTTCGATTTGTACGTTTGAAATTGGAGTTTGGGAGAAGGAGTAGGTGCCTTGGAAAGATTGAGAGGTAAGGTATACAAACATCTTGTGTGTTTTATGCCCTAAAAATTTATGTAAAATTGTTTGTATTCTCTATAATTTGTATAAACATTATTTTGTATGAAATTTGGAATGAGTATCTTAATTTATATATTTTTTCCATGATCACATGTATATGAGAAAAGCTATCTGCTTATGAAGAATTAGAAAGTTTTGTTATGCTCATATGAATTGGTTAGAACATTGAGGGGACATGTCTGTCATTCGTTTGGCCTAGTCAGAGGATGTTATACCTAGCAATCTGTTCGTCTAACCCTCCCTAACGGATACAATAGTTAGGGACTGATATCAATGTCTTAGTGTTTTTGCTGAGTGTAATACTGTTTAAGCTATGAAATTTGTGTGGTCATGAATAATTGTTCTATTTTTCAGATTCCTTTTAAAAGAGAGGGCAACAACATAATTTGCCTATTTATCGTCGCTATAATATGATGAATTTCTGGTATAATTTCTATGTAGTCCTTATTTATGTTTTTTTTAGAACCACGGTGTTGTTTTGTTAAAAAAAGAAAGATGTCGCAAACTTCTTTTTTTTTTCCAAAACAAAGGGAAAAAAAAATTTTGTTTCACAAAGTTTTGAACTCTGCTCAACCATTTTTTTCCTACATGACTTCTGACTTTGTTATAACTTGGTTGCCCCACTTTGTCTTTTTCTATTCTTTGCCACCAAGAACTGAACTGATTTGTGGGATCGAATAATGAATAAATATTTAATGGCAATTGAATTTCCTTCCCACTAAATATGATCAAAAAGATGGAAAAGTACTAAGTCTCTTCCTTTTCTTTTTCTGGTTTCTAGAAACGAACTGAAATTCTTGATAATTTTACTCTTCTGGTTTTAAATATTAGCAAATGAAGTTTCTTTTATTTAACATATGAATTCTTTTAGGCTTCGTTTGATTGACCAGAAAAGTAGGTTAGGAAAAGTAATCACTTTTTCTGTTTTTAAATTTCTATATTTGGCTTAATATGTGTAGTGAGAAAATAATATGGTTCTTAGAATTTGGAAAAATAAATGCATAATCTTAGGAAAGAGAATCATTGGTTGGAGGTGGTATTGTGATTCCTTACCCAAAGATTTTAAATAAAAAATTAATAAAATATATCTTCTAAATAATAAAGTACATATTTATCAATTTTTTATTGACTTATTTATCTGCATAACTCTTTAAATATTCTTTTTTCCTAATCACAAAAAAATAATATAGATAGAAAAAATAAAACAATATGTTTGAATATTATTTTTTTATTAATAATTCTCTCTCTCATATGCACATGTGTTTGAGAAGTTTTTTTTCGAAATAATTTATTATTATATTTGAAAGGGTATAAATTAATGAACATAATGTACACATATAATTAAAATCCTTATATTTATATGATTTAAACTTTTAATATATTTTTCAAAAACTAAAATATATAATAGCATATGAGATATTTAATTTTTTAAAATTGTAATTTATTTTTTGTATACTAAAACAAAATAATAACAAACTTTACATTAATTTCCTTAACATTATTTTGAAACTTCCAAACATAAAAATGTAATATGCTAAAATGTTGTTAGGATATTATGTTATTCGGATATTATAGCTGTTATTTGTAATTCCTTCTTGATTTGTAGGAATTGGCTTCCTATAAAATGCCTAGAGTGTAGCTAGAAGTTGGATAAGCATCTGCTATATATATATATATATATTTTGTTACAAAACAATCAATCAACACAAGAATTTCTACAAAGTTTTCCCACTAGAAACTTTATAGTATTAGAGCCATCGTTCCCCTTTTGTGATGAGCGGCACAAGACATGTTGATACAATTGTCATCGACGATGTTGATCAGGCTAATGATAATATTCGAAAGGATGCATATCATCTAGCATCCTCAAATAGTCCGCTCTTGATTCTTACTCAAGTACAACTTAAAGAGGACAATTATGATGAATGGGTGAAGACAATGTGTTTAGCATTGCGAGCAAAGAAAAAGCCAATTGCGAGCAAAGAAAAAGTTTGGCTTTGTGGAAGGATTGATTCCAAAGCCAAAATCCGGCACTGATAAGGAGGAAGAGTGGTGGACTATCAACACCACGGTAGGTTCATGGATTTTAAATACCATCGAATCAAGCCTAAGAACCACAATGTCATATGCAGAAAGATGTGACGAATTATGGATCGATTTAAAGGAGCGATTTATGTCAGATAATGCACCAAGGAAATATGAACTCAAGACAGTATTGGTCAATTGCAAGCAATATAGTATGTCTGTTTTAGCTTACTATGCTAAATTAAAAAAAAAATTGCAATGAATTAATTAACTATCAATAATTATCAAATTGTACCTACGGGGTGTTAAATGAATTAATTAAACAAAGAGAAGAGGATAAAGTACACCAGTTTCTTATAGGATTAGATGACTCAATGTTTGAACGATTCGATCAAGTATTTTACAAATGGAACCAATTCTAAATATTAGGAAAACATACACTATGATCATCAAGGAAGAAGCACATAGAAAATTAGTAAGAAATGCAGAAATTAGGAGTGAAGTTGTTGTGTTTGCAACCCCTAAATCAGCAAAAAATACAATTTAGTGTACCCACTGTTTTAAGCAAGGTCATGAGGCAAGAAATTGTTACATGTTAGTGGGTTATCTGGGGCAGTGGACGTAGCGAAGCCAGGATATCGATGTTGGAAGTCGCAGAAGGCCGAGGAAGAACAAACAGAGAAAGAGGACGCGGCAGTAGAAATAGGTTTGACCGTAGTGTCCTTGGATATTCTCCGGCAGGCTCGGGCAGGCAGCTGTTGCAATGGTCCAGCAAGGAGAGTTGAGCACTCCAGAATCCGATGCTCGGCATGGTGCAGCAGAACAAAGCGGGGCAGAAGCCGCCGTTTCTACAGCAAGCAGCTCCTCCGTCAGAATCCTGGGGTTGTTGCCTGAGCAACTTGTTAAACAACCATCAAAGAGCATCCTCCTCAAACTATGACACTCTCTCTGGTTAGCTAAATAAGGAATGGATTTTAGCTAGTGGCTGTTCACACCACATGACAGGTAGAAGGAATTTTTTGTCCAATATAAAACCATCTCTTCCTTATACTATCACTCTTCCAAATGGTTCTAAAACTACTAGTGAAGAATTAGGTTCTATTTGCTTACATCCCAATTGAATATTGACAGTGTGATTTTTATACCAAAACTCCGATGTAATCTTCTCTCTCTCTCTCTCTCTCTCTCTCTCTCTCTCTCTCTCTCTCTCTCTCTCTCTCAGCTTCCAAAGCAAATAATTGCCTAGTCATAATTAACGATGGTGTGTTAATGTTACAGGACTGTATCTCAGGGATGCCAATTGGAGCGGGCGAAGAGAGAGACAAGATATACTACTTTAAACATTTGCCTAAGACGTCAAATTTTGCTTATTCTGCTCAAGTTTCTGATGTTGGTACTTTATGGCATAATCGTCTGGGACACCCTTCTAAATTTGTTATCAAGCAATTTTTGGGTTAATCCTTTAAATCTGATTATTTACATAATTGTTCAATTTATTTGTGTGCTAAGCAAACACATGAATCTTTTCCTACTAGTTTAAATAATGCAACTATTGCGTTCGATTTGTTACATTGTGATCTTTGGGGACCATATAAAACTCCTTCTTGTGGTGCAACTTATTTTTTGACTAGTGGATGACTATTCGAAATGTGTTTGGATTTTTTTTTTTGCTCATAGAAAAAAGAGAGGTAGCACAGACACTAAAAATTTCTTTGTCATGGTTCATACACAATTTCATAAATTAATAAAAATTGTGAGTACAGATAATGGAACAGAGTTTACTTGTTTGAAGTTGTATTTTTTGGAAAATGGTATGTTACATCAAACTTCTATGGTTCATACAACCCAACAAAATGGCCGAGTGGAGCATAAGCATTGTCACATTCTGAATGTGGCTCGTGCTTTGCTCATTCAGGCCAATCTTCCTGTTCAATTTTTGGGTGAACGTGTCCTCACTGCTGGATATCTGATTAATCGTACTCTTTCATCTGTGTTGAAAGAAAAAACACCATTTGAACTTTTATTTAATAAGATTCCATCCTGTTCTCATATAAAAAGTTTCGGGTGTCTGGTATATGTACATGATCACGGGTTAACTAAAGACAATTTTAGATCCTGGGGATGGAAGTGTGTTTTTTTAGGATATCCATATGGAAAAAAGGATGGAAGTTTTTTTATTTACAAACTCATGAACTTAGCACCTCTCGGGATATTGTGTTTATTGAAAATAAATTTCCTTTTTCATCTGAGTCACGGATTGGTTCATCTCCTGAAAACAATTTGAATTGTAACTTTGGTGAGATACTAGTGTCTTCTTCTTCATGGTTGAACCATTCCTTAGCAAGGGGGAGCAGCCCAGAATATTCACAGTAGCCATCACAATTTTCTTCACCATTTGGAGCAGCCCAACAATGATTTTCTTCACCAACTTTTGGGCTTGAACCATGTTTCTCTTCTTCTGATGGACCGGCCCAAGGTGGACTTCATCAGCAAACCATTTGGAGCAGCCCAACAACGATTTTCTTCACCAACTTTTGGGCTTGAACCATGTTTCTCTTCTTCTGATAGACTGGCCCAAGGTGGACTTCATCAGCAAAATGGACCGACCCAGGTCTTGTTGACTGACCAGCCGACTTCTTCTCCAAATGACGGTGGGCTAGTCAATTTCTCACAACCAGTAGTAGCCCATTTGGAGGAAGTGTTGGACCCCCAGCCATAAGGTAGCCATGAACATTACAATTCCAGTAGTACAAATTCTAATCCAAGTTCTGCTGGCTCTTCTGACAGTGAACCACCGCCAGCAAACATTTTTTAATCGTTGAATCTTCGTTGGAGTAGTAGATCACATCAACCTCTGGGAAAATTAAAGGATTATATATGTCATATGGTTTGGTCGTCCCCTAGTATATCTTTCTCTCCTGGTTCACCTTCTACTTCGGTTTCTTCAGGTACTTCCTTATATCCATTAACCCAGTATCGTTCTTATGACAAATTTTCGCTTTCACATCGGATTTTTGTAGCTGCTGTCAATGCAGGCATAGAACCTACAAAATATTCCGAGGCAGTCTCTATTCCAGAATGGTGTCTTGCTTTGAAGCAGGAGATAGACGCTCTTGAAAAGAATGGTACCTGCAAAATGACAAAGTAGCCTCCCGTTAAACGTGCACTTTGTTGCAAGTGGGTTTACCGAATAAAGTACAAGTCCGATGGTTCTGTTGAATGGTATAAAGCACGTTTGGTAGTGCTTGGGAATAATCAGCAGGAGGGAATTGATTACACTAAGACATTCGCTCCGATGGCGAAAATGGTCACTGTTCGGACCTTGTTATCAGTAGATACTGCTCAAAATTGGGAAGTTCATCAAATGGACGTTCACAACCCTTTCTTGCATGGAGAATTGACTGAAGAAGTTTATATGAAACTTCCTCTAGGGTTTCGTGCTTCCAGTCCACATCAAGTTTACTATCTTAATAAATCGTTATATGGGCTCCGTTAAGCTCCTCGATGCTGATTCTCTAAGCTTACGGCCTCACTCTGTCAGTGTGGGTTTGTGCAATTATATGTCAATTATTCTCTATTTACATTTAGGAAAAATAATATCTTTCTCTGTATTCTCATTTATGTTGATGACCTATTAATTTCTAGTAATAATGCTGCCTTTATTACTAAATTTAAGTTATATTTAGGTTCATATTTTCATATGAAATATTTGGGTCCATCTCAATTTTTTATTAGGCATTAAAATTGCTCGTAGCCAAGCAGGTTTTTATCTCAGCTAACGCAAATATGCGTTGAAAATTATTTCTGAAGTTGGGATGCTTAGTTCTAAGCCTGTCTCCATTCCATTGAAACCGAATCACAAATTAGCTAAAGCTACTGGAGATTTCTATACTCACCTAGACCGATATCGTCGTCTTATTGGGAAATTTATCTATGTTTCTCTAACACACCTGGATTTTGCTTATATTGTACATGTCCTGGCCCAATTTATGTAGAACTCTCACAAAGAGCATTGGGAAGTAGCTCTTCGTGTCATTCGTTTTCTTAAAGGCACTCCAGACCAGGTTATTCTTCTCTGTGCTGATGCACCTCTCCGTTTGCTTGCTTTTTTACTCTGACTGGGCTAGCTGCCTGATTACCCACTGTTCTATTACTAGATATTTTATTTCCCTTAGTCATTCTCCTATTTCTTGGAAAACAAAGAAACAACAAACAGTCTCTCATTCTTCCGCTAAAGTTGAGTGCTGATCCATGGCAATGACTATGTGAATTGAAGTGGCTCCGATGACTCCTCATTGACCTTCAAGTCCCGGTGCATGACTTTACTCCACTTCATTGCGACAGATAAGCTGCTATTTACATTGCAGTCAATCCCATTTTTCACAAACGTACTAAGCACATTGAGATTGACTGTTATTTTGTGCGTGATGCATTTCAAGCACGTTTGATTACTCCTTGTTACATTCCAAGTACTTCACAGCCTGCAGACCTTCTCACAAAGGCCTTACACCCAACACAATTCTGCAAGTTTTCTAGCAAGTTGGGAATTGTAACCTTCATGCTCCAACTTGATGGGGAGTGTTAAAATGTTGTTAGGATATTATGTTGTTGGGGTATTATAGCTGTTATTTGGATATTATTTTGTATAGTTGTTATTTGTAACTCCTTATTGATTTGTAGGAATTGGCTTCTTGTAAAATGCCTATAGTATAGCTAAAAGTGGATAAGCATCTGTTGTATATATTTTGTTACAAAACAATCAATCAACACAAGAATTTCTATAAAGCTTTCCCACTAAAAACTTTATAATCTATTAGAAATCATATTAAAAGGATTTATTTTCCTAAGAATTTGATTCCTAATATTACTTTACTTTCCTAACAATGAAACGATGCTTAGTTTAATTGAAGCTTAAAGAACAGATATGGACCTATGTTTTTTAGGGATTCCTTTTTAGTTCTTTAATGATGTTAGGATCAATTAGAATTTTTATATTATCCTTTTGTTTGTGTGTGTGTATATATATATATATATATATGAGATACTCATTTCAGATTGGTTTATATTCTCTACTGGGCTGGTGTAGCTCATTACTTATTATTTTGCAGATGAGTATGAGAACGAGATTGATGAGATAGGTTGTCAGATGAAGACTTCCGTGAATTGTTAGGAATTTCTGATTTATGTTAACCTTATGTTTTAATTCAATAAGTGCTTGTAAATATTATTTAATCACAAAAAGGATGGTTATCTTAGGTTTTATTGACTTTATGTATGTCATGGATTTAGTGGTTTTATGCTTTGGGATATTTTAGTACCTTTTAAACTTAAAGTTCGATAAAATTTATTATTGAGATTTGTGTTATTTGAGGTTCGGTGTTCTCGATTTTTTTCGAGAATGCTACCATGTCACATGCCCAAATTTAGGCATGACACTTCTCTTATTTTAGAAAATGTTCGAGGTATATCAAAAATATTTTTTATTATCAATACTTCTTTTCTTTTATTATCTTCTCAAAATTTTCAATAATTTCTTGTTGTTCTATATTTAAATAAAAAAATATTACTTTATTCATTATTTTTATTCGATAATTACTTGACTTTCCTTATTTATATTTAATAAGCGATTGTAGAATTTAATACAATTATTACAATAGCTAATATATTCGTAATTTTGAGGTTCTTGTTCTGTTTCAAAATTTTCCTTTTCTTTAGCCCAACATCTTTTGATTCTTTGTAGATCTACTTCTTTTATTATTTACTTAATCTTTTGTTCATATCCAAGAGTACCTTTATGATCTCTCTCTTTAATTGTTATTATATTATTTTCTTCGTCTTTTATTCAATAAATCGTATAGTTCTTACAAATTCCTATAGCTTTTATTCTATTCCAAGAAGAGTATTTTGAAGATGAATTCGTAGTCCACAGATATGATACCAGTTTATAGGCCATTTTCTTTCAAAGATAAAATTATCTTTTTATAGTTATCTTCGTATTCTTTAACAGTCTCATTTAATTCGTTAATTCTTTTTAAATGAAAACTTTTATAAGTTATATTTTCGTTACTAATGAATTCACAAGTTGCAATTAAATCGTCTAATAAGTGTTTATTAGTATATAATTTATATAAGAGCTGACAAAAGTTTTGACTCTTATTACAAGCTATTTGCTCCAATCTACAAATCTATTCAATAGATAATTCATGTATATTCACAATTCTAGATATTCAATATTCTAAGGACTTATTTAAAAAGTTTTGAAAGTTATAAGCCTTTTGGTGAAAATGACTTAAATAGATATAACACTCTTTGTATACGTTTTGCCCTATTTGAGAAGTAATATATTGAATAGGTTTTGCCCTATTTGAGAAGTAATATATTGAATAGGTTAGTTTAGTGGAGAATCTCAAAAGAAGCCCAATGAGAGGAATTATCCCCCAAGAGTCCATAACTGGATTTGACAGCGAATTTTACTTGGGGAAAGAGAAAATGACTCCATATTCCCTTAAAGTATTTCGTTTTACCGATTATATTCAAAATATTTTTACTAACTCTTTTTTGCTTATAAAATTTACGTGCAAACCGCTTATGTCGAAAAATGACAAAATCTAAGGGTAATTTTGTCAAATCAAACTAAATCCCTCCTGGCCGCATGTTTTGAATTAAAAAGATAAATACTTTTTTGGGACTAAAGAAAAGATAAAAAAATTTAAAAAAACCCTTAAAATCCTTCTTCTTCCACAGCCACAAAACAATACGAAACTATACTCTGAATATCAAGTACCACAAGAAGAAGAAGAAGATAAGCTTTCTGATTTCTTTGGCCAAGCGGAGGTTATTAAATGGGATATTCAAGAAATTACAAATCTCTTAATTAATCTTCAAAGTTTGAATGAAGAAACCAAATCTGCCCACAGTGCCAAAGTTCTTAGAGAGATTAGAGATCATATGGATTCAGACATGGATTTTGTCCTTCACGAGGCCAAAATCGTCAAGTCAAGACTTGAATCACTTGATAAATCAAACATGGCCAATCGCAAAATCTCTGTAACTTTTGCACGAGAGACCATTACTGATTTAACAAGAATGTCAACTAGTAATGGATTGAAAGTGAAACTTAAAGGGAATAATGAATAATTTTCAAGATTTGAGAGGGGAAAAATTCTTCAAAAACAAGTACAAGAAAAAGTAAGTGCGTGACACTAAGGAGAAGATACTATAATGCCATCAGTGAAGTTGCTCGTAAAGAAGTGATTGAAAAAAAAATCAAAATCTTTGAAGGTAAAATGGAATTGGATTTGGGAAACAAAGAGAGGCATGAAGGAGCACTTGACATTCCGGAAGACAAAGGTAGGTTGAAAGGATTTAGTTTGATTTGACAAAATTATCCTTATATTCTGCTACTTTTAGGTATGAACACCTAAATATTATAAGGACAAAAAAAGTTATTAAAAATATTTTAAGCATACTCAGTAAAGTGAAAATACTTTAGGATATATAGAGTCATCTTTTCTCTAGGAGATATCATATTAAGAATTTAAGTGGTGTGCCCGTATGGGCCTAACTCAGTTAGTTCAGGGGCTGCAGATTTGTACCAAGGACCAATGTTCAAATCCTGACAGCGGCAGTGTTGGAATTTCAACCTCTACAATATGGGAGGTGGTTTCTTGTGCGCAACAGTTCCTGGGCTCCAGTCTACGCGCTGAGTCACCATGATTTACATCCTTCACCTGCGCATCGGGCAGTTTGGTGAGAGCCCTGTGGCCGAGCAATTTCGCCTTTGGTACCAAAAATTTAAGTAGTGTGACCCAATAATCCTAGAAGTGGAATGGCCCAATAAGGGTTGAGTTTGGGTTTGTGAATTTTTAAAATTCTTTTAAGTTGCTGTCATGAATGAACTTAAAATTTTCCTTTACAATTTTAATTAATCAATTTACATATACAAAATAGACTTTAATCATGGATTAATAAATATACTTGTAGGTTTACTTTTTCATTTTCATGTTTTCCCTTTGAATTTTTTAGCAATACTTTTTTTCTTAAGTTAACATCTAAACATTATATTCATCACCAAAAAAAAAAAAAAAATCTAAACATTATTAATCAAATCCAAATATATATATTTTTTATTTGTGAGCCTCCTTAACCAACTAACTATATGATCCACTAAAATTGTGTTTAAAAAATTTAATATTTTTATGTTTTTACTTTGAGCCGATATTTTTACAAATAATTTAATTTTTATGCAAATCAAATAAAAAAAACTCTACACTTTTCATTCTTAAATCTAATCTAAGTAGTCCTTAAAACTTCTAATGAATAACGAATTTAAATTACAACAACATTATAATTTATTTTCCTTTTTAATCGATAACACAAGAAAAAACAAAGAAGCCCATGTATATTTGGTTTGGGCCAAAAGTCCAGTCCAAGTAGAGCTAGACCATATGTTATGTTATTGGGCTACGCCAACACCTTTAAAAGACTCAAAACAAAGCTCTAGTAGGGAGGCAGGCAGGAGTCGAAGCTTGCTTGTGGAAAAGGAAACCACAGTCCACAAACTACTCTTCATTTCTTCAATTCTCTTTCAGAACTTGTTTGTTTCATTTTCTTCAATTCTCTTTCTCTGTGTGGGTTTACTACCGTCGTCTTCGCATTCAGTCGTCTTTCTATCGATATTGTTTACAGAGATTTTTTTTATCGAAAGAATTTAGGTTTAGAATAGTTGATAACGATGACTCCGGCTCCGGATCCGAATGGTGACAACGGCGGCGCCACCAAGGATGAGGCGACCTTGAAGGTCCCGACCAAGGACCCTAAGAAGAAGGACGAAAAGAAAGACGAAGATCTTGTAAGTTTCAAAGTCCGGATTAATACTGAATAATGCTACTAGATTAGGAATTCCGGAGTTATTTTTAGGAATTTTCTTGAGCTATTGTTGGAAGAAATGAAGGAACAGTTATATCTTCAGTTTGAGCTCATATTTGATTTTTTCTTTTTTATTTTCTCCTTCGTACTCTTTAGTTATTTACTTTGTTGCGTTTCTTTACTTTAGTCGGAGGAGGATTTGGCTTTGAAGCAGCAACTGGAGTTATATGTTGAAAGAGTTCAAGATTCTGATCCAGGGTTGCAGAAGGTCGCCCTAGAGAGCATGAGGTATTTGGACTTCAGAATATTGTACTTTATATAGTGGATGAACTTTATGACGATGTGAGCATATTGGAACGATTTAGACTCAGGATACTGTCTAGGATATTTAACATAATGCTATTGCAGGACTTATTTGTTATTTTGGATTTTGCAGAACATAGATAGAAATAGTGCCTGTGTAAGTAAATGTGATTTTGGGACTCACGATGAGGCAGTTACATTACTAATCATTTATTTATTAGGAAACTCTTCTTACCCAAGGTGACCCCGGGGATGGTGGGGTGTGACCTGCATAATAACAATTGGTGATTTACTGGGGAAGAATTCAGATATAGCATGCGAAGTTACTTCATGTTGTCTTCTTGTGCATTAGTGTTTTAGGTTGCTGGATTCCGTCTTGTGGTGGTTATACCTTGATAGAATAGTTGCACCTTTTCAGGAATAACCAGCCCATAGGAAGAGTTATATTGTGATAAATATTTAACTTTTACTATAACAATTTAGAATTATGTGTGGTGGATACATTACAATTTTGTGTCTTTATTAATATCTAACCTAGCCACATGAGATGATTTTATGGGTTCAAGTAAAATTGTGCAAGTAGATGTGATGAACGGTTCCGTCTTAAGAATCAAAGGACTAAAAAGGACATTATTACCTGTCATAGTCATGAAATGCTCAAGTGGCATTGCGTGAGAATGATATTTCCAAGCCTACAATTGCGGAAGTACAGTGAAGGATGGTTGAATTGAAGCAAGAATGCATTATGCGTGAAAATGTAATTTGTAAATCATTGTTAATGTGCAACAGTTGCTTGGCATATTGTGAATTTATCCGAACCTTTTACCACAACATATGGAAAGAGAACACTGGGAATCAAATTTGTTTGATTCAAATGTTGAGCCATTTTAATGACATTGAGTAATGTGTTTAGTTATCCTGCGGTAATTGGAAAGAATAATAAGAAAGCATGTGAAATTTTGCAAGAAATTATACTCTTGTTAATATTTCAAGAAAAAGAGTTGCAGGGGTGGGGTGGGGGAGAGACATTGGTGCAAGCAATTATACTCTTGCAATTAGAATTTTCCAAGCAATTATATTCTTGTTAGCATTTCAGGGAAGAAAGAGTTGTGGGGGTGGGGACAAGGGGAGAGAGATTGGTGCAAGTGGACAACTCATTTGATCTAAGAGGGTAAGAGGATGCCTTGGATCTAAATTAAATTGGGTTTATGAGGACATAATGCTTGTAAAACACACATATCGCGTAGGATAGTAAGCTTTAGAGTCAACAATGGCTCAACAGGGGTAGGCACCTCAATGGCTTCTCATTGGTTTAATGGTTTTAGCTGAATAAGATGTTCAAATTCAGAAAGCTGCTTTGCTCTTTCTTAGCAGGTCGGGTTTTCACATCATTTGGCTTGGTGCATGCATCATGTTTTCTTTTACTTGTATGATTAGTAACAGCTGTTGAAAGTTCAGCTTAGTTATTGAGATGATGAGGTTGGTAGTCACGTTTGATTGATGATTTTGAGTGGTTAATTCTGCTTGTGAACTGATGTGGCTGGATGCATACTCTAGGTAATTGAGCTGTTTGACTAACCATGATACTTGCATGCAGACAAGAAATTCGAAATGCCACAAGCTCTATGACATCAGTTCCAAAGCCATTGAAATTCTTGCGGCCTCATTATGGAACACTGAAAGCCCATTATGAAAAAATGGCAGAATCAGATTTAAAGGTGCTGCTTTTTGTTGGAGTTCATTGGGGGATTTGTTGGTTTGCAATTCTAATCTGAATCTCTTCTACCCATGCAGAAATTTTTGGCAGATATACTTTCTGTGTTGGCCTTGACGATGTCTGCTGAAGGAGAAAGGGTACTCTATTGCCCATGTGATCTATTAATTTTCAGTTACTCCATGGATTTTAAGTTCATTGCTTGTGTGTCTATTGTGTGATGTTGAATTATATTTGTGCAAAGGCATGTATCATTTTATCTATCATGGTTGAGGTTGGTATATTACATGTAGGTTCTTCCTCATTAGAATTTTCATCTCTGAACCATTGCAGGAGAGCCTGAAATACAGACTTTTGGGTTCTGATGGTGATATTGGTTCATGGGGTCATGAATATGTCAGGTAAGTAAATCTTACTTCTTGTTGCTGCCAATAACATGTGCTTATTTCACTCCATTTGACTTCCTCATGTTTAGAATCATGCCTTTTAACTAACTTCTTCCTCTAGTATAATTCTTCGAATAGAAATTTGGTGCCTAATGCTTTCAGTAGGTTCCTTGGGGATTTGGTATCAATGAGGCTGTTCCTAACTTGGGCTTCAAGAAGAATTTAACACCAAGAAAAATCTTGCTGACCAGTTTTCACTATTCTTTTGTTTTATTTTTGGTGTGTGTGTCTGGGGGTTTAGTTAATTTATCATTTCTGAGAAATGCTTCGCGTCAAATGGTTCAGCCCCTGGAAATTGAAGATTTGTGGTAGGAAGGTTCCTTTCCATTCTCTTGTTTTGAAATGTCTACAAGGGGCCTCATGATGGGCGAGTCTGATCCGTCTTCATCCATTCTCTGCCTCCTGACTCTAGCCCTTCACGAAAATGGGGGAAGAAAAGGGGAAAAGGGATGGATAAAAATCTTGGGGTGCATGTGGATTAGAGTTAATTATTTAAGAAGTTGATAAATTTTACTTGGTTTTCGTGAAAGTGAAACTGTTCGTGAGGGATGATGTGGGGTCCAAAGTAAAGAAATAAAACAGTTTTTATTTTGAAACCTAATCCAAGTGCACCCTTATTATCTGATATTTCCATATTCATACAAATTTTACTACTTTTGCTCCTTTCCTTTTGGTATTAATTGGTCTGTTCTCTGATTTGGATGTTCAGAATATTATGATGATATCACTAGTAGAATGGTAATAAATCATAATTGCTAAGATATGCCTTTGACTTTATGAAGAGTGTTAGGCCTCTTTTATAGTACTACATCCGGTCAAGAATATAAGTCCGTTTGGACTTTGCACACGAATTAAGGATTAAGAAAGTAATGCAATTTTTTATGTAAGATATCTATTTTACCCCTTAATAAATAAGGAGAGAGGAAGGGGAGATAATAAATGAATTAAAGGGGGTAGAATTGGAAACTATACAATAAATACACATTAAAATGTGTAAAAGGACTTATAATTTAGGCTAAAAGGACATATTTACGACCAGAGGTAGTACCATTATCCCCCTGGTGTTCGTATTTCTGGAAATGACATTTATATGCGCAAATCAGGGAAGTTTTTCATCAATCATAATCTTTTGAGATGTAGTGGTGTTTGCATGCATTTCCAAAATGCAAATGGGTAGACGTGCTTGTGTTGCTGATATAAAAAATGAAACAAAATTTCTTTTCATCTCTTTTTGCACATATCTGTTTGTGTTTTATCTATTTGCACATACCTTTTCAGCATTGAGTAATTCTTATGAATGGATGATGATCTCTTTGGTGTAGGAACCTGGCAGGAGAAATTTCTCAAGAGTATGCCAAGCGGCAGGTTAGAACATCTTTCTTCTATCTATGGAAGTAGAAGGATACATGGGGAAATCAGCAATAGTTTAAGTTGACTAATTGGTCTGCTAGTTTGCATGCATTAGAAGTAATTCAGGAAAAAAGTGGTGGGTCATGTGACTGCCTTCAAGTCTCTCTCTTTTTCCGTTGATTAAGTGATATATATACACACACACACATATATATATATATATCTGTATCACAGTGTGTATGGCATGTCTATGAATCTTTGTGTACTTGGCTCTTGCGGCTGGTCTCGTCCCGCATATATTTAATATTTTGTGATGCCTATAGAATAATCTCTGTTTCACCTTTACTTTTTGGGATATGTCCCAACTGTAATTCCATATTTTGAAATGATTTCAGAGCGACGAGGCACCCATTGATGATCTAATGGAGCTTGTGCAACAGATTGTTGCTTTCCACATGCAGGTATCCTTTTTTACTTTTCCTTTCCTCTTCTTTTTTCTTCTGTGTGTGTGTGTGTGTATACGCGCCCACTTTAAGAATTTGTTATTTTATTATATCCTGATACATCATTTCATGATTAACACTAATGATGAGAACTCTAGTGTTTAAATCTTTGATCATGTATTTCCATCTTCTGCAAGTATATTGATTTGTCTGATTTACTTTTCAGCACAATGCGGAACCGGAGGCTGTTGATCTTTTAATGGAGGTACTTCAGCTAGATTTTTGGGTTATATAGGTTCTTCTATATTCTTATAACTAGCATAGCTAAAGATCTTCAAACTAGAATGTCTTGACTGGTTTGTGGGAACCATTGTAGGTTGAAGATCTTGATCTTTTGGTGGAGCATGTAGACAAGACAAACTTTAAAAGGACCTGCTTATATCTCACTAGTTCGGCAAAGTAAGTGGATTCTAGAAAAAAGGTGTAACCTTTCCGCTGACCTTGTTAATGCCCTAATTTTCTGACACATAACCCTCCAAAATTCTTTTGATGAATGAATCTTACCTTTGGCCCCTAATGCTTTGCAGTAGGTATGACTGCTCTATCAATTTCTATGGAGTTTGCTAAGATCTCTATAGTGCCCCATTATTATCTTTGTCTCAGAAAATTTTCTTTCTCGTGTCCTGAGTAGTTAAGATGGAGAGGGTTGCTAACCCTATCTAGAAGCAACACAGCTTTTGTGATTTTATAGTTTTAACTATGTTTGCAATTTTCTTGATTTAACTAGTACAGTGTGGGAGGAGGGGTGAGAGGTAAAAAAAGGTGAGTTTTCAATATTGAGTACTTGGCATGACTTAAGGCCATGAGGGGACAAAAGGGAATAAACCTTCAACAAAAAATGGTATTTCTTTAGTGTGAAGGATCTCTGCACACCTGAAAAGTAAATAAAGCTAAAGCATTCCTCCCCACTCCTTTACATGAAGTACTTCTGTATAATCATGTTGCAACTAAGTCTTTACCTGTAAAATGGGGACTCTTGATCTGTACTAAATGGAACTTGTATTTTCATTCTCAAAGTTCTTTGCTGCATCTTGCAGATACCTTCCTGGGCCAGATGATATCTTAGTTCTCGATATCGCATACATGATTTATATGAAATTTGAGGAATATCCTCGTGCACTTCAGATAGCATTACACCTTGACAACTTGCAGGTTTGCTCCCCATTTTTCACTGGCTTTTTTTCTATGAAATGAAGTATATAGTTTGAAATATGTTGTAAAGTCATCTTCATCTATCTAAAAGTTTCTGCAATTTGATTTATGAATTTGCTTTACATTTGCTGTAAATATGAATCGATGCTTATACTGGTATGATACTTTTACAGTACGTCAAGCAGATATTTACATCCTGCAATGATCTCCTGCAGAGGAAGCAATTTTGTTACATTCTTGCTCGTCATGTAAGTGATATGTTGTCTGTTCTTTTCAGTCAAAATATTCTGCATCAACTATTTAATCTTGTTGGGGGGGAGGGGGGAAGGGGGGGTTGGATTCTCCTCTATTTTTTTTTTTTTTTTTTAGATAGAAATATTCCTAGTCTTTTTTCCTTTATTTCCTGTAGGGGACATTGCAATTGTTGTTTTATAATTTTTTACCTTGCTGTTTCATCTTCTGTCGTTTCTAGTATGGTGTATTCCTTACCCAGTAATGGAATTGGAAGTCCTGCCTCTTGGGAGATGAAAGGGTGACTTCCTGATTGCTCTAACTGCAGGAGTATATAAATGTTCTAGCTGGATGTTTATTCTTGACATTTGGGTACTTCTTGGTTTATTATACATGACTACTAATTGCAGGGCACACGTTTTGAGCTTGATGATGATATCTGTGCTGATGACGAAGAGAGGGAGGGACTACAAGAGATCATCAATAATTCTAAACTAAGTGAAGGCTATCTTACACTTGCTCGTGATATAGAGGTCATGGAGCCCAAATCTCCTGAAGACATTTACAAGGTTTGGATGCATAGATTTTTTTTTTCTCATTTATTTATTATTTAATGTTTAACTTCATGAACTTATTTTTCTGCTTTTATTTACCCACCCAAAAAGGAGGGGACCTTCTTCTTCTTTCATTTTTTCCTGTCGTTTCATCAAATTTTTCTACTCGAAATTTTTTTTAAATACAAAAGAAAATGAAGAAATTAAACTGATGCAACGGAAGGGCTATGATAAATGCTTGTCAGTGCTATCCTATAACACCGTCTCATATGAATTCCCTTCCTCAACCTAATTGTGTGATTTGGCTGTGAAGTTCTTTTCTCAATTTCTTATGCTCCATCCTGGATTTATCAGGCTCATTTACTAGATGGCCGGGCTAGTGCTGGGGCTAGTGTTGATTCAGCTCGACAGAACTTGGCAGCTACTTTTGTCAATGCATTTGTAAATGCTGGTTTTGGTCAGGTAACATTATTTTCTACAGACCCCGGACTGAGTTGCTAGATAAAGTTTGTTAAACATCAAGCATATTGTTTCAGGATAAGTTGATGACGGTTCCATCTGAAGCCTCAAGCGGTTCGTCTACAAACTGGCTTTTCAAGAATAAGGAACACGGAAGGGCCAGTGCTGCAGCAAGTCTGGTCTGTGGAATAAATTGTGATTTTATTGATTATGTTTTGCATTCGTTTGTCGGATAATTATTATTTTTCTCCATTTGCTAGGGAATGATCTTGCTTTGGGATGTCGATTCTGGACTTGCTCAACTAGACAAGTATTTCCACAGCACTGACATACCTGTCATTGCGGGTGCATTGCTAGGAGTTGGGATTGTCAATTGCGGCGTGCAGCATGATTGTGATCCCGTAAGATCTCCACCTCCTTTCCTTAGGATTTTTCTATAAGATTGGTAGTTTACCATGGAGAGTAGTGTTAGATGATCTAGCTGAACTGATAAATGTAGATACAGAACGACCAATTTCAAGCATTTTCTAAGGCTTTGCAATCTTTATGTTATTAGGCAATGGCACTACTAGCTGAATATGTGGACAGAGAAGATCCGTCTATTAGAATTGGAGCAATAATGGGTCTGGGGCTTGCGTATGCAGGTGCTCAGAGTGAACAGGTTAGATTCCTTGCTTTTTCTGCTGTACTTGGTGATCTTCGAGATGCAACTGTAACTTTATTGTTCAAATATTAAAAGCTACCTGTTACATTTTCTTCTGACAGTTCATTAGGTTCCAAACAAGTGTAATTGTTGTATATTTTGGCTTGATTCTGGCAGATCCGGGCTAAATTGATCCCTGTACTTGGAGACGCAAAGGCACCACTTGATGTGATTGCATTTACTGCAATTGCATTGGGCCTGATATTTGTGGGTTCTTGCAGTGAGGATATTGCCCAGGCAATTATATTTGCCTTAATGGACCGAAGTGAGTCAGAATTAGGGGAGCCACTCACACGCCTCTTGCCTCTTGGTCTTGGTCTTCTTTACCTTGGGAAACAGGTAACTGTAAATGCAGAATTGCCATAAATTGCTTTACTACTTCCAGCATTCTGATATATCATTATCTTGTAGTATGGGTTCCTTTAAAAAAGGACGGAACAATATTGTTTCATGCTAGTTCTTGTAGTCCCCTGAGATTCATGTGGTTTTCCCTTTGATAAACAGGAAAGTGTGGAAGCTACAGCTGAAGTTTCAAAGACCTTCAACGAAAAAATCAGAAAGCATTGCGACATGACCCTGCTTTCTTGTGCTTATGCTGGAACAGGGAATGTCCTTAAGGTTCGGCGTTAGATTGTCATCTTTGCTTCTGAACGTGTTGGCCTTTTATGGTACCTGTATTCTAACGTTGCTTACTCCCGGTCATAGGTCCAACACTTCCTTGGTCAGTGTGCTCAACATCTAGAGAAGGGTGAAACATACCAGGGTGCGGCCGTACTTGGGATTGGTTTGGTAGCAATGGCTGAAGACCTAGGGCTTGAAATGGCAATTCGTTCATTAGAGCACCTTTTGCAGTATGGTGAGCAGAATATTAGAAAGGCAGTTCCTTTGGCTTTAGGTCTCCTCTGCATATCAAATCCAAAGGTAATTATGCACTATCGACATATATGCTGATCCAAGTATGCCAAGTCAAGATATGCTTTTCTGTCTGATATTTTGCTGATTGTTTTCTTTATCCCCTGGTGTCGTGAATAGGTTACTGTTATGGACACATTGAGCAGACTTAGTCATGATTCAGACACAGAAGTTGCAATGGTACTACATGAAATTGCCTTCGGAATATGTATTGGGTAGATTTATTACTGATTCTTATACACCATTGTGTTGTATGATGCAGGCTGCCATTATATCTTTGGGTCTGATAGGTGCAGGAACGAACAATGCTAGAATAGCAGGCATGCTACGAAACTTGTCCAGTTATTACTACAAAGAAGCCAGCCTTCTCTTTTGTGTAAGTCTCATAATCATTTGCAATGTGCCTGTTTTGACAATTGATACAAAGTTGATTATTCAGCAAGTTACTATATTTCTGGGTTTAATTGGCAGGTGCGGATTGCACAGGGTCTTGTTCATATGGGAAAGGGGTTGATGACACTCTCTCCGTATCATTCTGAAAGATTTTTGCTATCCCCGTATGTGTATCTTCTCGGAAAATAGTTTTTTTGGCTGGGAACTTTACTCGTGTTTTTGTCAATATTTATTTATATATATGTATATACTTGTTTGCAGGACGGCACTGGCTGGTCTAATCACATTTTTGCATGCATGTCTTGACATGAAAGCAATCATATTGGGCAAATACCATTATGTTCTATACTTCCTCGTTTTAGCTATGCAGGTACAAAATTTTAGTGTGTTTCAGTTCCTTTACTACTTAAAATTCTTCTTTTTTAAAACAATACATAATTATGCCGGTATTATATTGATTTGTCAATCGGTGCTCTCTTTCAAAACAGCCTAGGATGCTCATGACTGTGGATGAAAATTTGAAACCTCTATCTGTGCCGGTGCGTGTGGGACAAGCAGTTGATGTTGTTGGTCAAGCAGGTCGGCCTAAAACTATTACAGGGTTCCAGACACACTCAACTCCAGTACTGTTGTCTGCTGGAGATAGAGCTGAACTTGCAACTGAGAAGTAAGAAAAACATGAATATTCTGTTTACATTTGCAGTGATAATCATCATCTCATATTAAAATTTTGCTTTCTTTTGCAGATACATTCCTCTCTCCCCTATACTGGAAGGTTTTGTAATTCTGAAAGAGAATCCTGAATATAGGGAAGATTAGAGTCTTGAGAATGAATCAAGCAAGTATCATCATCTTCAAAGGGATGGACGGACAAGAAAAGGACATTTTCCTTTTTAAAATGCGCGTTTTAGTGTGTAAAACATGTATATCAACTGATGTTCGTTTTGACTATTATATTCTAGTGTTTTCACGTATACTTTGGAAAATGATAATTCAGCCTTGAACACCCCCTCCCCCCTCAGGTAGGTAGGATTCGGTTTATTTTCAAAACTTATTGCAAATATTGCACTTTTCTGTTTCATATTTGTTCTCAAGAACAATTTATAGTAATTAGTTTTTACAAAAAATGAAGTTTAATTAGAAGAAATGAAAAATCGTATGTTAACTAACACAGAAATACTATGTTCTTAAGAATTATGTTTTTTTTCTTTTTTCCTCCTGGAAATTGTAGTTACGGAAAGATAGTAATTAAGTTAGTGAACATATTCTTATTATTCAGCGAAAAGAAAAGTGAGTAGATAATTTTTCATTCTGTGTCAAGAGGTGAGGTAATTTAGTTTAGAATAAGAAGTGCATGTTCTCTTACTCAGTTATTTTTCATTAATGTTAAGTGAGATATTTTTGAATTGGAGTCACTCAACTCAACAAGTATTGCTTTAATTTTGTATTCTCAATAAGTAGGTGATTTTAAAAAAAGAAATATTAAGTATAGCTGAGAAATTGAACTAATCCAACATGTATTTTTAAGTGAATCTAACTCAACATGTTAGAAAAATTAGTATAGGATCATATAGTTAATATTAGCATATATAAGATCACGAGTTTTTCGATCCTTTTTTAATAAGGTAGACAAATATCAAATGCTTTTAAAAAGAAAGTAGTAATTTGAAAATGATATGTGATGAAGCGCAAGCGCATGTGTATTCTTTGGCAAGAGCAGTAGATTATAAATAAATATGTACAAGAAAGCAGTTGTGGCATGGCAAAACCCACGAGGCCATCATCATATAGAGAAGAACACCAATTGCCCCCTTGTTGAGATTCTTACTGTTTCACCTAAATATTTTCCCTTCCCACAATTTATTCAAGTCCTGTATATATATAATCTTGAGAATCCATTTTGTCATAAAACTCCTTAATCTTCTCAAGTGCAGCCATCTTCAGAAACACTATAAGTGTCTTCACAACAACAACGAATAAAACCGAAAGCAAAAAAATCAAGAAACTACCCAATATCAACACAATAAAAACGAATAAAAGAAAAAACCCTCTATATATAATACATGTATGGATCAAAATAAAAGCTGTGAAAACATTAAACACTACGAAACCTATGAATTTGACAAGTTTATAGTTTAGAAAATAACCAAGAAATGGCCATGAAATTTGAGCACTTACTAACAAGAAAAATTGAAAAAGTTTTGGAAAATAATATAAAGCTGGAGAAAATAAAAAACCGGTCATCAACCAGAATAATAACCCCCGAAACCTTTTATTCATGAACCGGCAGCGGTTTCTACTTACGACCTTGAGGCTCTCCTTCATTGCCATATGCTTTCCTCTATTGGAAATGAAATTTGAAAAAATATTTTCTGTTTTTCTTACGTTACTTATGGAGTCGTCCAAATCCGAAGATGATGAGTCGGTTTTTCCTATTTTTGGAATCTTTGTAGGAATTAGACATGTGTGCATAGATTACTCATGTTTTGGGCTGCCTTTTTCTTTTCTTTTTTTTTTTTTCCTTTCCTGTGTATTAAAAGTCCACCTTTTACATTAAGTTTGATTTTATTATCTAACTCAGATAGAATAGTAACTCAATAATGATAACAAAATAAATATATTTAACGTGTGTTTTTGTGATACATATTAATATAAATATAAATAATATATAATATACTTATATATGATAATTAAATTTTAATAAAATTTAAAAATTTAGAAAAAATTAATGAACTTTAAAATAATTTGAAAGACACGTATGTTAGATAAACTTATACATATAAAATCTGTCTAACGAGTGCTTTTATACATTATTTATCATATATAAATAAAAATATTTATAATAATTCAATTTTAAAAACTAGTTATTAATTTTACTCTTGAAAATAATAACATATCTCCCACACATCCGATATTCCCAAAATTAGGTTTCCAAAAAGAAAAAGTTATTCCCAAAATATGAACAATGCCTTATTTAGTTGTAATACTAGAATCATCTGTAACCTTCTCTATAACACTCTTTGTAATATTTCTAGTATAGAGTATTTTATTAATAAAACATACTAAACAAAAAATAAACTCTAAAACAAAAGGTAAACTCTAAGGACAGAAAATATTTTGAAAAAGAATGTTACAGAAGATGTTACAGAGAATGTTACAGACGTTTCTAGGTGGTTTGCGATCACTATAGATATTGAATATATATATATATATATGAACTTGATGATCGCTTAGAAATAATAATATAATATAAATATAAAGAATATAAAAAAAAAAAAGAAAAGTAAAAGAGAGAAAAAGTAAAATTTAAGAATCAAGTCTAAATCTTCTTATTAATGTCTTCTCATATGGCCTATTTATAGATTCAAGATATAAGAAATACAAAATCCAAAAAGGATATAACTAAATTAATGAGGATATCATGAATCCAATTAGAATTATTATTGTGAGAGTTTAGTTGAACGAATGTGGACATTCATCATGTATATATTAATTTCATAACACTCCCCCTTGGATGTCAATAACATAAAGAATATGCCTCGTTAAAACTTCACTAGAGAAAAAAAAAAAAAAAACATGTGGGAGAAAAATTTCTAGTGAAGGAAAAAGAGTACACTATTAATTTATGTTATATATACTCTCCCGTTTAAAACATCATTATATCAATACATTGATATTTCTTAGTGAATAAATCTTCAGGATTATTATCACATTTGATCGATATTATTGCACTTAATTTCACATTTCTTATAAATAAATTTGTTGTCAACGTATTTTTCAACATGTCAAATCTCATGACCCATCAATATAGTTATAATTTCATCCTTAAAGGACATCATATAAACATCAGCAATCCACATAACAATTTAGAACGCAACATAGTTGAAGGTGTGATTGCTATAATAATATCATATCATATATGTATAATATATTTGTTTGAGAATGTATCTTTTGTATATCAAATAAGTAAGCAACTTATTGCTTTATCCATCTCATCAGGAGTTGGATTTTCTATATAATGCGAGATTATTATCTTACAAAATACTGTAGGACAATGATAATATTTTCCAAAAGTCATATAAAGATGAATATGCACCAATGTGCAAAGTTATGGTACCTCAAGACTAATAAGTATCTGTTACTTTCTTATATAAACATGTGGTATTTGCCAACATTTTATAATTGAATGACAATTAGATAATAATGTGCAATATAATATATCCTTTTATAAATAGATAGAGAATTCCATCTTCGGAATGTTCGATTTGTAAATCAAAACAAAATCTTGAAATACTTACTTCAAGTACTTGCTTGTCAATCATAAACTTTTCAGAAGAATACTTCAAGTATTTAATTATTTGTTAAAGAACCCTTACAAATAAAAGGTCGATCACGTTTTAGAAATAATTTAACAATGCTAGTTATAAGACTTATGTCCTATTGGGACATCTATAGGAGTATCCACAAATTCAATTTTGTAACTCTTCCAGAATTAACAAAATATCAAGTAAAATTTGCAACTTTAGCAAATATATCATCTATAGAACTTTTAATTAGTTCACTTGGATACTTGTAAGGTCAAGATGCTTCAATATTGAAAACATGACATTTTATGATTCTAATTTTCTCTCCCTAATGTAGGGAACATTAAAAATAGATAACTAATCATAAAATTAAAAACATTGAACATGATAATTTATAATTCATTATCTATTTTTAATATTCTCTACATTAGGGTTTTATAGATCAATTCAAGGCATATATATGTATATATGATGCTATAAGTGCCTTATAGAATCATTCAAGACACTTATAGGGTCATATATATATGACTTTTGTAGATATATCAACAATATTATTATGATAAAAGTTTGTTAATGGGGGAATCTAAATATGAGCTCATTAAAATTACAAAGTTCAGCTTGCAAGTCAACAATATATATTCAATCTTAGGTCAATGTATCGACTATATATTCATCCCAAAACACATTCAACCTTAATATATTGTCGTTATTCACAAATTATTTTGCTTTAAAAAACAGTAGTACAAATAAAATTTGTGTTATTGGAACCTTATAATTCCATTGAAATATTGGAACCTTTTATGATTGTACATTTCTTTTTCCTTTCTCATCATTAATTATTATCACTTCTGGTGATAATAAATATTAGGTTAAATGAGTTATCATGAATATTAGCATGATTATAAGAAATTATAATTACAAGTATAACATATTTTACAATCAAATTTATATTGTATTCGCTTCCGGGAATGACTTAAATTTAGTAGGAATGACTTAAATATCATCAGCAATAAATCATTCTTTTATTTAGTTTCAAAAGTGAATCAATAATCTTGATATATTTTTTTCTCAATATTGCTACTATAAGAGCACATTGGAGGTATGAGAAAGAGGATACCTTTATTTATATTTTTTTATTTCAATTGAGAAAGGATACAAATCTAATATAATTTGGCATATTGATATACTAAAAATATTTTAGCCATAAATATGTATTGGCATAATAAACCACTTTTTGATGGTTGTCTTTATTTTAGATTTTGCCAAAATATTTCTAAATAAATTTTTAGCCTTCAGAACCTCATTAATTTCATAAGGAAATAAATCTTTATAATCCTGATTTTTCTTTTACATGCATCTTCAGGACTGATTATGTAAATATGGATTTCTACAAGAATCCATAATAAAAGTTTGATCCTTTTATGGCATCAAAGTCATACACAAAACTTTGAATAAAAACAAAGAAAAAATTCGATATTTCTTACCTCAAGAAACTTCAATAATCTTTTACCTCTTTTAACTCTAGGGATTTAACTTCAGAGTCTCGTTCTTCAAGCAATTTTGCTCACTTGTGCAATTACACTGATAACGTGTTATGAATTTGATGATCCACAACAAATTTCTCAGAATAATAATATAAAGAGGAAGAATATAGAGAAAGAAAAGTACAAGAGAGAAAAAGAATAATTCAAGAATAAGTCTAAATATTCTTATTAATGTCTTATGATATGGTCTATTTATGGGCTCAGATCTCCTGTATCACTTTTTATACCACTCTCTGTAGCACTTTCTAATTTGATATATTTTATTAATAAAATCTAATAAATAAATATAAATCCTAAGGGAAAAAGATAAATCCTAAAGGAAAAATATATTATAAGAGGAATGTGGTACGTAAAGTGGTACAGAAGATCTTTTGTCCCTATCGGTAGGCTCAAAATACAAGAGATTACAGAACCCTAAAAGGATCTAACTAAATCAATGGAGATATCATGAATCCAACTAGGATTGGTATTCTGGGTTTAGTTCTCTTCAGCGAACATATTTGGACATCCACCATGTATATATTAATTTCATAAGAATATAACTATTATTTATATTTTGTTTGGATTAATTACATTTTTGTGTTTGAAGTTTGTCTAAATTACAATTTATTCTTTTATTTTATATAAATTATAAATATATTCTTATCGTTGATGCATTCATAATTAATTAATCGTTAATGCTAAGTTTAATAAAAAAACATTATTAGAAAATAATAATTATAAAGTAAAAAGCTTAAAATTTTGCATTTTGTGGATCTAATGTTTTGTTTAGTAATATATATTAGCATTTCAGAAATTAGACCTATAAAAAATATTTTAAAAAGAATATTATGATCTTATTATATAATACCAAAATCAAAGATGCATCGAAAGTTGTTTAACATAAATAGATTTCCGTCAAAAATTCCCTCCTATAGATAGGGACAGAGTGACAGCAAACATAGATGAGGAGAAGGTTAATCCCCTCAGGGGAAGATTGAGCTGCAGGCTGCTCTTATAAAGAATGAGTCTTCTCCCCAGATAGCAGGAGCAAGAGAAAGACTATGGCACCCAGATCTTGATCATCCTCTCCAAACTACTAAAATGCTAGTTTTGCTTTTGATGGAGGAATGGAGCGGTGTTACCATTTCCCTCCATGAGTTCTCCAATCCACAAGCTTGGCCATAGGCTTTCAAGGGGGTTAATAATTAAGACTTAAATGTTTGGTATGCGAGAAGGCTGCTCTTATAAAGAATGAGTCTTCTCCCCAGATAGCAGGAGCAAGAGAAAGACTATGGCACCCAGATCTTGATCATCCTCTCCAAACTACTAAAATGCTAGTTTTGCTTTTGATGGAGGAATGGAGCGGTGTTACCATTTCCCTCCATGAGTTCTCCAATCCACAAGCTTGGCCATAGGCTTTAAGGGGGTTAATAATTAAGACTTAAATGTTTGGTATGCGAGAATGGGGTGGAATGGATTGCTTTTCCAACTTGTCTTTCCATTCCAGTGTTTGGTACTCAAACTAGAAGCAGGAATAGCCTTTCCACCCAAGAAGAAGTTAGAAAGACCTTTCCACACTAAAACATATGGAAAGGCCTCTCCAGGAGAAATGGGAATCATTTTTAAAAATATTGGACTATTATACCTTATATATTTTATATGTATTACACTCATTAATTTTTATATATTATACTTTCTTTTATTTTGATCATTAAAAGGAGTTTTTTTTATGACTATTTCCGATATATATATATATATATATTATACACACTTCCATAAAATATTTAATTTTTTTGGAGTTTAATGTGTGGTAAGGTATGAAAAATATATTTCACTCTAAAATGGCATTTAAGTCATTATACATAATATCATTCCATTCTGTTTTCAAACCAAGAAAAGGAATAATCATTCTAAGGTGTGGTTACTATCCTATTAAAATCCCAGTTTTATGCAAGCGTACCTATTGGTAATATGGCAAGGAAAGTCCCTAGATTATCGAACTCTCGGGACAGTCAAGCACTAGTACTAACTACGTCTCTACTGTTTAATTAAATAAAAATTTGGAAAAGGTTTTTTAAAATAAGAAACAACTAAAAGTTAATTAAACTAATAAATAAAATAATTAAGAAAATTCTAAAAACCAATTTGGAAAGGAATGTTTAAATGGTAGAATCTCCTTAGACTTAATTTTATTTAGAAAATCATTATAATTAATTATTAAAACTCGTTGGTTGGATCTCATTCAACAATCGGATCATCCCCATTCCTATGTGAATACACTCCTATACAACTTAACTATTTAGAAAAGAATTCCTTCTCATGCTAATCCAATTATGAACGAATTGCGGATTATTGCAATTTTTAGTGATCTAAGAACTGCAACAAGTATTCCTACTCAATTACCAATCTCTATTATCCAATTAATGCCCTAAATTATTCTTTTTCGGTCAAAGTCCAACTAACCTTGCAAAATTACCAATCTCTAGAAAATCGATAAACAAACACAATAATTGAATAACAACCAAACAAAAATTAAATAATCAAAATAAGAGATTCACATAAAACATTAACAAAGAATTATAGAGGTTCATCTCCATTTAAATACAAATAAAATTAGCCGCTAAACATAATTCTAAAACATAAATTCATAGACAATTTTATGAAATAGAAAGAGTTTAGGCGAGCTTAGGAAAAGTCTTGAAGATTCCCCGATTCTGGTGAACATCCAAACTCGTCTCTCGAGTCGCCCGAAAAACTCCCAAAATATGGAACTCTGGTCTCTAAAGTCTTCTTACAAAATATGGAACTGAATCTAAAACTCTAACTCCCTAATAATCTAGCTATTGAAGAGTTTAAATAGAGAGTTTTGATTCTGAAAACAACCAATCATTTCCTAAAAAGGTTTGGAATCAAATTACAAAAGGGAAAGGAATGAGAGTGTAAATAGGAAACATAAAAAATTACATTTTACTCCCTCTGTGCAACTATCCGAATCAGGATACTAGACTATCCAGATCCAGATAGCTTCTACCCAAAAATTTCATTATTTGTTTTGTTTTTCAAATTCGATACATATGTTGCGTTTCTTGAGTCTTTTTGAGCCTTTTACTAGATGATTTAAGTCTTGTATTCTCATATTATTTGTAGATAATTCTCTTATCTTTCCAAAACATTTTGAATTGTATCGATTGGAGTTATATATCTCTAGTTAGGATCGTTTTACCGAAAGGTTTCAAATTGGAACATCATGCGAGAAAATGAATCTTTGTACAATACTTTAGATAACCATATAAACTCCGATTGAGACAAAATTTAGCTTTCTAGGAATCTCATGAAGTCCTCTAAGATCTTTAAGAAGGATACATCTCCCACTAAAGTCATTAAAGAGGTAATTAATCCACCGGACTCTGCATTGCTAGGCCATGGACTCTGTTTTTGGACTTGTTATTTCTTCTCCTTTTTTTGCTTCATTCTCGCTCCAAAGTGTTTCGTTGTTACTCGTTTTAAAAAAATATTCATTCCAAAGGTACCTACAACAATAAGAGTAGAAATAGATCAATAAAATCTATTTTATAACCATTTAAGCACCAACAACTGATAAAAACGTCAATGCTTAAGAGGGTAAAAATAGATTTATCAAACTCCTCCACACTTAAGCTTTGATCGTCCTCGAGCAAAGGGCTAAAAACAAACAAGAAAAAGAAAACAAAAACTAACTAGTTACTTTTAAAGGTCTCACGATTACACTTAGTATGTACAAAAAGCCCTTTAAACCCCTAAGTTACCAAAGAGGACGAGTAAGGTCTCGTTGTAAGGGTTTGCAGATGATATACCTACAAAATCATACAAAACAAACACTAAAAAATTTATAAAACAAACTTCACAACAACCAGAACTATCAAAAAAAAAAAGAGGAAAAAAAAAAGAAGGCATGCCACCTTCAAACATAACCAAGAGTTACAAAAACAAATCACTAAAACTCATCAAGACACAATTCAAAAGTTAACTAACACATTCAACGTTATGTTTTAGCACATGAGAATCAATACGGTGTGTGTGTGTGTGTGTATGTAAACTTTATGTTTAGTTTAAAAAATGTGTAAGAAGAATATCAAGAAATTAACTATATGATTCACTTTATTAAGTTATGCTCTATATGCTTGACTTTTCCAATACCCTTCTATTCCAAGTTCTAGCTAAAATTATCCCTGAATTAGGTAGGACTTTTGAGCTTGTAATGTTAGGCTAGGGACATAAATGGCTATCAAACAAAGGTAAAAGAAAAACAAGAAGAATGATAATACGAGCTAATGCAACGGAAAGGAAAACAACTAGAGTTAACTATATAACCTTTAAGCATTTTCACTCAATTCTCACGAAACACTTTACCTTTCATTCAACTCACTCACAACCCCATAAACTTTATAATTCATCAATCACTCAGAAATCAAGGAAGTGTATACATGAGAAGAAGGAAATAAAGGATATCAAGAGATAAAAGGCTAATAAAATCTTCTTTTCGACTCATACTTTTTTTCTCTTTTTCCTTTCTTTCTTTCTTTTCATTCTTTTTTCTCTTTTCACTATTTTTTTCATCGTTCTCATTTTTTCTCTCTATTTTTTTTCAACAAATGATTGATAAAATACAAGCTTTCTCACAAAGAGTTTCTCACATTTTTTGATTTAAACATCTTATTCCCTTGAGACTTTTTATTCTCGTCTGATTTCTTTCTCACATAAATTTCCCAAAATACCATTTCTCTCATAATTTTTTTTTATCACTCTTTTTCCCCCATACTTATCTATGATGCTCACTCAAGCCGACTCAAAGGTATAGAATCATTAGCTCATCGATTGAGGGTTTTATATTTAAATGTGAGTTTAAAGACAAAGAAAAGAAGGGAATGAATCCCTTGGCATGAAACTTCAAAAGGGTACTAAGGATTTAGCGTTAAAATGTTAGGTAAGAAAAGACTCAAAAGGATCAAAGAAGGCCTAAGACCATCATCTCATCAATCCACGAAGGTGTGGCACTTCTCCACCCTCTGCTAGCAACTTTCTTTTCTTATGATTTTTCGGGCAAACAAAGGTTCTTTTCAGAACATGTATAGGTTCTTCGGCAAAGGAGTTGTGCAAAAAGAATCTCTTTTTAGGAAAAAGAAGGAACTGTAGTCCTTTCAGTAATGGAAGTGAAGAAGTCATGGTGGAGGTCCTGCTTCGTTCTATAGAGTCTATTGAGATGCCAGTCAACGGGGCAAGTTAACAAAAACTAGACACAAAGGGTTTCAAGGTGAGGAAAAATAAGTTCTAGAATGATACTTTGAAAAATAAATCATATAATACAATTTCACTAGATTCTTAAAAGCATATTTCTATTTCTAAAACAAAGCCTTGTGCATAAAAACCATTAATTCACAAGACATAAACAAAAGAAGGATGTGGAGCTAACTACGTACTATGCTTTCCAAGTTCTAACAAGTTAAATGCACTTCTTTTAATGCTTTTCTAGTGACAAAAAAAAAAAAAAAAAAAAAAAAAAAAAAAAATCTTTTTGGATTTTTTCAAGAATGATTAAAACAAGTATTTAGTAACAAAAAAAATTTTTGGAGAATTTTTCAAAATTTTTCCACGTTTTTTGAGTTATTGGAATTTTTCAATTTTTTGACTTTTCGTAAAAATAAACAATAAAAATAATTTAAGAAAGTAAACTACTACTCTTCCATACTTAAAATCACATTGTCCCTGATATAGGGGTAAACAAAGCTAAGATAATGGAATAAAAACGAAAAGAAGAAAAACCACAAGCATGGACCAATGAGAGCAACAAAAAAAAAAAATGGATCCAATAATTACTCCAAGGATTACTAGTGCAACTAAAAAAAATAGAGACAAACTAACAATGACGGATAGGAAAAAAAAAGTGCAACATAAAAATAGCAAACACAACTAAACATAGTCCGTTGACAAGTTGATGTGACAAAAGAAAATTAATAATCAAAAGTACAAACTCAACAACCAAAGACAAAATCACACAATTATCAATGAAAAATAAATTACTACGTAACGTGTGTGTGAAATTGTGTGATGCAATGGTATAAACCCAGTACTCAACAAGTAATTTAGCTAATTCTCCAAATAATGATGATTAATTCCAAGTAAAAATCGAAACTAAGCAAAAAATTCAAATGAGAAACTTAGTCCGATTCGTTGTTAGAACGAACTGTCGTTACTTTGAGATGCCGAAATCAACACTACTGTGGTTGCTGCAAGCTTGCTACTGCTGTTGTTACCGCGTGAAATTTCAACTTTCTGGTTCCAAAAAGTTCGGTTTGTTGTAGAAATTCACCAACTTCGTTCTTTTTCATTCGTTTTCCAACTTTTTTCCCTACAAACAACATATATGGCTCATTAAAAGTGTTTTATGACAGTCAAAAACTCACCTACTCTGGTTAATGACCCAAACAAAAATGAAAATAACAAGATGAAATGACATAAAATAACAAAGACTAAAAATAAGTTATAAAAACAAAACAAGCATGCACTAATATTTCAACAAATTATACAATTTCTAACTCCTATACTTAGTTGAAGAATTCAAACAAAGAAAATACAAGACGAGAACGTAAAATAATAATAATAAATAAAACAAAAAAAACAACTAAAACAAAAACTAAAGTCAAACTATAAAGCTAATAAAGATAAAACATTTTATACAACAAAGGAAAAAACAAATAAAAAAATAGGGAATGCGATTAAAGCAGTAAATAAATAGCGTTCCTAAAGTTACCGTCAGTGATGTCCCCAACCCTGCCACTAGGTCAACTGCGGCTGAGTAGGGCATATGCGTGCCTCCCGGCACTAAATTATAATTCCACAATAAAACACAACCCTAGAACAACACTAACAGGTATACACACAAAGTACACGGAATACTTAAGTAAATTAGATACTACTAGTGCGCTCAGAATACAAGATTTAAAAAAACTTCTCATGATCGCTTCAATATAAAGATAAAAGTATCGCACATCAACAACTTTACATGACAATATAAAAAGAAAAACTTTACAATGGTTCGAGTCTAGGAAAGATAAAACATAAACATATGCCCCTCTGGGGAGATTTGATCCAAAAACTCCTGGCCTAAAACTTCAGTGGCTTGCTAGACCCCTGATCGTCCCCAGCTAATCTGAGAAGAAAACATGTGATATCCCCAACTCTGCCACTAGGTCAACTACGGCTGAGTAGGATATCTATGTGCCTCTCGGCACTAAACTACAAGTCTGAAAACAAGAGCATAACCCTCTGGGCAACACATAAAAGTATATATATATATATATATATACAATAAGCAGCGGAAAACTAAACAATCTGAACACTAAAAAGGAGCTCAAAATATAGGATTCAAGAAAACTTCTTGTCTTATGGTAATTCCGATACAAAGATAGAAATACTTCTTGTCTGACGCTTCCGAAAACAAGATCATAACAGGAATCGACACCCTGGTCGGAATGGGGTTTTTCATTTGTATTTGTAAACAGAAAGGCCATTTGTCTGGCCGTCAGGACAGAATCAGGTCATAAATATTTTCAACAAAAATCCCCATCCGCTAGTCATTACGTGCTCATGAAAATTTTTCATAATTATGCCAATACCAGGCCTATTTTCATGCATGTTGAAACTTGTAACTTTTCAGGACCAAAGCATTCTCTGGTTTATGCAGATTTTACAAACATGCCATGTTTATATTCATGCATGCCAAATCATATAACTTTTCAAAAACAAAGTATTTTCTAACTTATAAATATTTATAGAAAACCCATGTACAGACTAGTTCTTTTTCATAACAATAATATTCTGTTTTAAAAAGACAATACCTATATGGAGCACCGCTCCTATGCATTTCTAATGAACATGTAACACATCGTGGAGAACATCTCCAAATAAGAAAAACATGGCACGTTATACCGTTTCAAAAATAGTAAATATTTTATGATAAGTTAGAAACCATATTTATATAGCCCGTAACTTTTGAAATAACATAATAAAAGGGAGGTTGTAAACTCACCTGAATGCAGATCTGTTACTAGGTTCCTACAAAATAATAATACGAAAATACTTAATACCTGGGTACCAATCAAATAGTCCTATTCCCTAAATAATATCGAAATCCTACGAAATTTGTATACTTATAATAATTCTTTTAAAAGATCGAAAATCCTATATTCTTTAAAAAAATATATACTTTCCCAAGAAACCATAATTAACTATATACTAGATACTAAAAATCCATTTAAGAAATATTTAAGTCCTAAAATAAATCAATAACCTAAACTATATATTCTAACGAAAATAGTAAAATTAAAAAAAAAAAAAGAAAAGCTCTTGAAACAAAAATAACTAACCTTAATTTATTACTATGGATGCTTCACATGTTCTTGTTGCCAAACAAATCAAAACAGAAAGAAGATATGCTATATATATATATATATACTTGGGGATTGAGGCAGTTAGGGGGAAAAAGAAGAAATAGAAATTAGGGAAATTTTGGTGGTAGAGACAGGTGTACCGTGAGGTGGTTTTTGAAACCTTATATAAGAATGTCAAGTACTTAAATTTTCAAAATACACATACTCGGTATTCTAAAAACATTCCCACTTAAAGACACTTATAAACGCCACTAACAAAAAACTCAACATAATAAGATTTTACTCTCATTTCTAAGTGTCTTCAAAATACCACTAAGTGTCGAAAACATTATACTCCACTAGGTCAGATCTCAAACCCTACTTTAATATCGCCTGCAATTTTTTTAGAGTCATGCTAGGCGCTTACTAGGTGGGGCATTATATTCTACCCTCCTTAAAAGAAATTTCGTCCTCGAAATTTACTAGTCACGTACCTATAAGCTCTGGATGCTTTTCTTCAAGTATTCCTCAGTCTCCCAAGTTGCCTCTTCGATTCCATGATGTCTCCATATCACTCTACACATTGGAATCTGTCTCTCGCGTAACTCTTTTACGCTTTGTTCTAAAATCTCAGTTGGTTTTTCTTTGTATGACAGATTGGCTCGTAATTCCCATTGGTCATCATTGAGAACATGATCAGGTGTAGGATGAGACTTCTTCAATTGTAACACATAGAACACGTCATGTATACCCGTCAGTTCACTCGGTAAGGCTAGCTGATACGCCACTTTATCAATTTTGTCAATAACTTCAAACGGTCCAATATATCGAGAGCATAATTTTCCTTTCTTTAGATATCTAAACTTTTTTGTGACAAGACGTAAGTTTTAAGAAAACTCGAGTTCTCATACTAAACTCCAGATTTCTCCTTCGGTTATCGGTATAGCTCTTCTATCTATTTTTAGTTGTCCGAAGCCAATTTTGAGTTATCTTAACTTGTTTCTACATTTTCTCCAACTCTGGCATCAAGTCTCTTTGTCTCTAATGGGATCGAACTCCAACTTTATCATAGTACAAGGGTGTTCTGCATCTCCTACCATATAATGTTTCAAATGGTGTCATTCCTATCTAAGAGTGGTAGCTATTATTATAAGCAAACTCAGCACAAGCAAGATTGTCAACCACTTGTTCCCAAAGTCCAAGGCGCAAGCTCTTAGCATATCCTCTAGGGTTTGAATTGTCCTTTCAGACTATCCATCGGTTTGGGGTGTGCTATGGCGCTATAACTTAGGTTGGTTCCCGTAGCTGCCTGAAACTTGGGCCAAAACCTTAAGGTAAACCTTGGGTCTCTATCTGATACAATATCAACGGGTATCCCATGAAGTCGTACAATCTTGTCTGCATAGATTTGCGCTAACTTGTCCAAAAGGTATATCATATTAATGGCAATAAGATGTGCCACTTTCATTGAACGATCAACGATCACCCAGATAGCATCCTTATACCCTTTGGTCCGGGGCAATACTGTGACAAAGTCCATTGTCACATTATCCCATTTCCCTTCATGAATAGGTAGTGGTTGTAGTAGTCCTGCTGACTTTTCGTGTTCTGCCTTAACCCTTTGACATGTAGACAGGCCGCTACATACTCCGAAATCTCTCTCTTCATTCTATTCCACCAAAAGTTTTGCTTTAAATCTTTATACTTCTTATTCTCTCCAGGGTGCATTGAATACTTACTTCTGGGTGCTTCTTCTAGTATTTTACTCTTAAGCTCAGTATCGTAGGAATGTACAACCGATTATGAAAGTACTAGCTCCTATTGGTTTCTAATGTCCAATAATCTGTCTACTTCTTAGCTTTTGCTTGGTTCTTAAATTCCAGGAATCTCATGTTATTCTTTTATGTGCTTGTACTATCTTGTTGCAAGGTAGAGGTGACAGTGAGACTTGATATCTTTGCCTCCTTTCTACTTAAATCCACCATCACATTAACTTTTCCTATATGGTAGTTAACTTGGCATCAGTATTTTCCCACAGCTCCATCCATCGACATTGTCTTATATTAAATTTTCTAGGAAAGCGAGTACTATAAACTTTTATGATCAATAAAGATCTCATATTTTTCCCGTATAAATGAAATCACCACTCCCTAGTCACACTATAATTATTAGCTCCAAATCTTTTGTCGGATAGTTCCTCTCATAATCCTTCAATATAATTCAAATATAACAAATAACCTATCTATCTTGCATCAAAGCCGTCTCTAGGCCTTTCCTTTATAGGGAAAATTCCTCACTTAAATTGGGTAATAGCGCAGCTTGTACTGAAATTAGTCGATGCTTTACTTCTTAAAAATTTCTCTCACACTTCACCTATTTAAACTCGACGGCTTTACTTATAAGTTGTGCTAAAGGTCTAACGATTCTAAAAGAAATCTGTTATGAATCTCCGATAATACCCTTCCATACCCTCTTATTGGTATTTTTCTAGGATTCTTTATGCTCCACTTTTTCTGGGTCTACTGATGCTCCTTCCAGAGTGATCACATGCCCTAAGGTAGTCACTTGTCGCCATTAAAAACTTACATTCACTAAACTTGATGTACAACTTATGCTCCTATAGGGTTTACAACATTCTTCAAAGATGTTCATGTACTTCGAGGTTAGGTTAATACATAAAAATATCATCAATGGAAATCACTACAAACTTATCCGAGTAAAGACAGAAAATCCTATACGTCGATTCTATGAATATCGCAGGTGTACTTGTCAATCCAAATGACATAAGACAAACTTATGATGACTATATCGGGTGTTGGAAAATGTCATGGGAATATCTCTTTCTTTTGTTCGTACCTGATGGTATCCTTGTATTACATCTAATTTGGAATAGTATCATATTCCTCGAAGTGATCAAACAGCTCATCAATAAGTGGAAGTGGGTCCTTGTTTTTAATTGCCACACTATTTAGTCATTTATAGTCTACACACATAGGCCTAAGGCCCCATATTTCTTGTTTACAAGCAAACCTAATGCACTCTAAGGAGAAGTACTTGGATGGATATATTCTTGTTGCAACAATTCTTGTAGTTGATGTTTCAACTCTCTCAACTCTTCCTGTACCATCCGCTATACTCCACTAGGTCAGGTCTCAAACCCTACTTTAATATCGCCTACAATTTTTTTAGAGTCATGCTAGGCGCTTACTAGGTGGGGCGTCACCAAACATGATATGGAAAAACGTGAGCGCAAACGCTCAGTGAGTCCACGTGTGTGTGTGTGTGCTGTAGTGATTTCTTTAAAACAATGACGATGCCGTTTCACGAAACAGTTCATGCAATGTTATAAGAAAATATTTCTTTTATTATTTTAACAAAACTGATGCTTGAACCTACATGAGGGTTTCGAGCGTAGCTGGGAAGTCTGAGCAAATCAAGACACATCTGCGCAGTTTCTACGCCCCAAATTTAAAAGAACATGTAATGCAACATTGGGCTCCACGGACAAAGTCTGGATCCCCAAAACGAGGCCATCGGAACCAAGTTCCGACGTCTCGTAGTCAATACTAGCCAAACACCATACGAGCACTCGATCAGAAAACAACCGCACTCCTATATCACTGGTCAAAACAGGCTACAGACTCTTGGGGCACCTACCAGTTCTGCCCTGGGAACAACCTCAGTTTCGAGTCCCTCCTGACTCTCCACTAGGCGGCCGAACCACACCACAGAGCATGATGCAGTGTCCACGTAGACCGATTGGGCCACACCCTCTGCAGTCTACGCCCCTCTTTAAGTGGATCCCCTCTCTCGAGTCTGAATCGTCCACGCCATCGGAAGAGGCCCTCATACGGGGGACTAGCCACGTACAGTACAATCCTCTGACGCTTTCGAACACAAGATCGTAACCAGAATTGACACCCTGGTCGGAATGGGGGTTTTTTTTTTCATATGTATTTATAAACAGAAAGGCCATTTGCCCGACTGTTAGAACAGAATCAGGTCATAAATATTTTTAGCAAAAATCCCCATCCGCCGATCACATGCTCATGCAAATTTCATAATTATGTCAATGCTAGATCTATATTCATGTATGTCAAAATACGTAATTTTTCAAGCTAGAACATTTTCCAACATATAAATATTTCCGAAAAAAAAAACCTGCGTAGAACAAACTTCTTATGCACCACTGTAATAGTCTGTTTTAAAAGAAACACCTATATAGAGCACCGCTTCTATGCATTTTTCTAGGAAACACGTAACACATTGTGGAGAACATCTCCAAAAACATGCTGAGAGATATCATTCCAAAAATAGCAATATTTTGTGATGGTTCGGAAAAACATATTTATACGTCTCAAAATATATGAAATAACATAATAAAATGGAGTTTGTGGACTCACCTGGATGTAGATCTGGTGCTAAGATCCTACAAAATAATAATACGAAAATACTTTATACCTGGGTACCGATCAAATAGTCCTATTCCCTAAATAATATCGAAATCCTACGAACTAAACTTAGGAGGTATCTATATATATACCTATATAATGATATATATATAATAATTTTGTTAAAAAAAATAAAAAATCCTATACCCTTTAGAAGAAATATACTCTCCCAAGAAACCATAATTAACTATATACTACATGCTAAAAATTTATTTAAAACATTTAAATCCTAGAACAAGTAACCAATTTAAAATATAAATACCTATATACTTATATAACCTTAATAGGAATGGAAATAAAATAATAATAATAAAAAAAAGGAAATACTAACCTGAGATTTACTTTCTCTTTTCCCCTTCTTTTTTTTTTTCCTTGCCAAAACAAAATGGCATGCAAATCATATGTATATATATACAACATTGTGGCGGTTAGTGGGGGGAGAAAGAAAAAAAAAAAAAAAAGGAAACGGAAGAAATTGGTGGAGTGACAGGTAGCTAGGGAGGTGGTGGCAGGTTTCTTAAATTGCTAAGTTTTTTTTTTTTTTTTTTGAAATTCTTACATGAAAATGTTAAGTATTTAAATTTCTAAAATACACACACTAGGTATTAAAAATAAAATCCACTTAAAGGTACTCATAAACCTTAAAAATAAAACCTCAATATAATAAAATTTTACTCTCATTCCTAAATATCTCCAAAATACCACTAAGTGTCAAAAATACTATACTCCACCATATCAGATTCAAACTCTATTTTCATAACGTTCGTATTTTTAAAGTCATGCTAGGTGCTTATGGGGTAGAGCGTTACATTCTACCCTCCTTAAAAGAAATTTCGTCCTCGAAACTGAATAGTTACGTACCTATAAGCTCTGGATGCTTTTTCTTCAAGTTCTTATTAGTTTCCTAGGTTGCCTCTTCAATCCCATGATGTCTTCATACCACTTTACACATTGGAATCGGTCTCCCGCGTAACTCTTTTACGCTTCTTTCTATAATCTCCGTCGGTTTTTCTTCATATGACAAAGCGGCTTGTAATTCCAATTGGTCATCATTGAGAACGTGATCAGGTGTATGATGATATTTCTTTAATTGTGATACATGGAACACATCATGTATACCCATTAGTTCATTTGGCAAGGCGAGCCGATATGCCACTTTACCAACCCTGTCAATAATTTCAAACGGTCCGATATATCGGGGGCTTAACTTTCCTCTCCTCAGATATCTCAGCTTTCCGCGATGTGGTGTAAGTTTTAAGAAAACTCGATCTCCCACACTAAACTCCAGATCCCTTTCTTCGATTGTCGACATAGCTCTTCTGTCTACTTTTAGCTGTCTGAAGCCGATCTTAAATTATCCTAACTTGTTTCTGCATCTCCTCCAATTCTGGCATCAAGTTTCTTTGTCTCCAATGGGATCGAACTCCAACTTCATCCTAGTACAAAGGTGTTTTGCATCTCCTACCGTATAATGCTTCAAACAGCGCCATTCCTATCGAAGAGTGGTAGCTATTATTATAAGCAAACTCGGCACAAGCAAGATTGTCAACCCACTTATTTCCAAAGTCTAAGATGCAAGCTTTTAACACATCCTCTAGGGTTTGAATTGTTCTTTCAGACTGTCCATCGGTTTGGGGATGTACTGTGGTGCTATAACTTAGATTGGTCCCCATAGCTGCTTGGAACTTAGGCCAAAACCTTGAGGTAAACCTTGGGTCTCTATCGAATACAATATCAACGGGCACCCCATGAAGTCAGACAATCTCATTTACATAAATCTGTGCCAACTTGTCCAAAGGGTATGTCATATTAATGGCAATAAAATGAGCCACTTACATTAAACGATCAACGATTACCCATATAGCATCCTTATATCCCTTGGTCCGGGGCAATCCTGTGACAAAGTCCATTGTCACATGATCCCATTTCCATTTGGGAACAGGTAGCGGTTATAGTAGTCCTGCTGACTTTTGATGTTCTGCCTTGACCCTTTGACATGTAAGACAGGCTGCTACATACTCCGTAATTTCTCTCTTCATTCCGTTCCACCAAAACTTTTTTTTTAAGTCTTTATACATCTTATTCTCTCCAGGATGCATTGAATACTTACTTCTGTGGGCTTCCTCTAGAATCTTACGCTTAAGTTCAGTATCATTGGGTACACATAACCAATTCCGAAAGTACAAGCTCCCATCAACTTCTAATGCTCGAAAATCTTCCAATTTCTTAGCTTCCATACGATTTTTGAACTCTTGGAACTCCTTATTATTCTTTTGGGCGCTTCTAATATCCTGTTGTAGGGTGGATGTTAAGCTAAGACTTGATATCTTTGCTTTTCTACTCAATGCATCTGCCACCACATTCGCCTTTCCTGGATGATAGTTAATCGGGCATCGATATTCTTCTAGCAGTTCCATCCATCGACATTGCCTCATGTTCAAGTCCTTCTAAGAAAATAGATACTTTAAGCTCTTATGATCAGTGAATATCTCATACTTAGCCTTATACAAGTAGTGTTGCCACTTCCTAAGTGCAAACACGATGGCTGCTAATTTCAAATCGTGTGTCAGATAATTCCGTTCATGATCCTTCAACTTTCTTGAAATATATGCGACAACCTTCCTGTCTTGCATCAACACAGCTCCTAGACCTTCCCCTGAAACATCTGTATACAATGAAAATTCCTTGTTCGGATCGGCTAATGTTAACACTGGTGCCGACGTCAATCAGTTCTTCAATTCTTGAAAACTCCTCTCACACTTCTTCGTCCACTCAAACTTGGTTGCTTTTCTAGTTAATTATGTTAGAGGTCCAGCAATCCTAGAAAAGTCTTTTATGAATCTCCGATAGTATCCTGCCATACCCAAGAAACTTGGTATTTCGGTTGGTGTTTTGGGTTGTGTCCAGTGGGTCACTGCTTCTACTTTCGCCGGATCCACCGAGATTCCTTCCTGGGTGATAACATGTCCTAGGAACGTAACTTGACTCATCCAGAACTCACATTTACTAAACTTAGCATACTACTTATGCTCTCGTAGGGTTTGCAACACTTTTCAAAGATGTTGTTCATGAGTTTCAGGGTTGGGTGAATAAACAAGAATATCATCAATAAAAATCACCACAAACTTATCCAGGTAAGGACTAAAAACTCTATGCATCAAGTCCATAAATGTCGCAGGTGCATTAGTTAATCCAAACGGCATAACCACAAACTCGTAATGCCCATATCGTGTGTTGAAAGCCGTCATCGGAATATCCTTTCCCTTATTCTGACTTGATATACCCCTGCCTCAAGTCCAATTTGGAAAAACATCTCGCTCCTCAGAGTTGGTCAAATAACTCATCAATGAGGGGTAATGGGTATTTGTTCTTGACTGTTATACTATTCAATCCTCTGTAATCTATACACATCCTGAGGGTTCCATCCTTCTTCTTTACAAACAAAACTGGCGCAACCCAAGGAGATGTACTTGAACGAATGTATCCTTGCTGCAACAGTTCTTGTAGTTGCTTTTTCAATTCTTTTAGTTCCTCCTGTGCCATCCGATATGGAGTTCGAGATATTGGTTTAGCATTAGGTACCAATTCTATGCCAAACTCCACTTCTCGATCTGGGGATAGCGTCGTCAACTCCTCAGGAAAAACATCCAAAAACTCCCTCACTACAGGTACTGTGTCTAATTTTACCTCCTCCCTAGGCTTGTTGAGTAAATATGCTAAGTACCCTTGACATCATTTCCATAGTAACTTTCTGGCTTTCATGGCAGACAAAAAGAGATTCTCCCGTTTTGTTCGCTTCCCTTGTAATACCAGGATTGGCATATTCGGTTGGCTAAACTTAACTTCCAACGACAATCTACTTGGGCGTAATGTTTAGACAACAAGTCCATCCCAAGTATCATGTCATATCCCTCTAATGGTAAGGCAATTAAATCTCCAGATAAAACCATATTCTCGACACATATGTCACAATCAGGGTACTTTACCTCAGTTATCTTATTCACGCCCATAGGAGTGCTAACTATCAACTGGTAATGCATGTTAACAGAAGGTATAGGAATATGTTTTATGAAATGCAAACTCACAAAAGAATGCATAGCTCCAGGGTTAATGAGTACTCTTGCTGGTTGAGAAAAGATTTGTTTAATACCTTCAACTACTTCTACTTCAGTATATACGGGCAATCCATCCAGTGCATAAACTTTAGCTTTTACTTGTGGCTTATTATTCCTTCCTTCTGTTGCTCCTCTCATAACCAGGGTTCGGCCTGCTTTTCTGGACGTCTCTGAAGGTATTCGTTGCATCTCAAGGCACTGGTCCTTGGTATGTCCTGGTTTTCCACGCTTGAAACATAACATTAACTTTCGATAACACATTTCAGCCACATACCCACTTCGTCCAGAATATGTACATACTCTGTGGGCTCCTCCAAGGGTTAGGGTTGGTCGGCCTTCATTTCCAGTCCTTTGTTCACCACGGGATCTCTTAAAATCTCTAGGTTTCCATGGTCCTTGTGTAGGACGTTTATAGGGAGTCGCCGCTGAACCAATGGTTGTTTTCCTCTGTATAACTGATTGATCAGCCATCTCCATTCACGTGGCGGGTTCAACTACGGCTGCGAATCCCATCGGTGGCAAGGGAGCCAATGCCCGTTGCAGTTCAACCCTTAATCCTTTCACAAATTGTCGTATCTTATTTTCATCAATATCTAGCAACCTTAAGCAATACTTAGCCAACCTATTGAACTTTGTCGTATATTGGGCAACTGTCAGGTTACCTTGTCTCAATTGCTGAAACTCATCCTCTCGTTGCTCATGAACCCAACGAGGTATGTGTTCCTTTTTTAATTCTTTTTGAAAATCATTCCAGGTCTATGGTTGGTTCTTGAGTGTTCGAGCTTTGGAAGCTCTAAGCCACCAATCCTTTTCCATTCCTCGAAGTCTAAAAGCTGCGAATGTTACCCTCAGGGCATTCTTGTACTTAAGGGTATCATAAATATCATTCAACTGCTCAAGGAACAGTTCAGCTTTAATTTCTTGCTCAACTTCTCCATAGAACTCCGGGAGTCGAAACTTGAGAAATCATTCTAGTGCTTCATCTGCTCCAGTGGCCGGTACTTGTTTGTTTCTTCTTGTGGCCATTGAAGTTTCTAACAATTCTGTCATCTTCAGCATAAAATTCTCAATTACCTTGTGTGTGGTTTGTTTTGGACGAAGTGTGGCCTCCCTTATAGGTTCAGACTGTTTGTTTTGAGAACATTCTGACACAGCCTTGTCCACATGGTTGGGATATTGTGAACCTGACATGTTTCTAAAAACCAAAAAGTTCTACACTAATAAACATCTAGGTTACAGATACTCTACAAAAAAGTAAACATGAATTTATCCCAGGCACCAACGTCAATGCATACATACAAACATATATATAACTCAAAGTAAGGATTTTTAGTACAAGCAGTGTCAAGATACAGTCAGATCATCCTAGTCCTACCACCCAAAAATATATAGCTGGGTTACTATACATGTCCAAAACCTGAGGACCTCACATCTATGATCCTAAGCCTACTGTGTTAAGTACCAACAAAAACACTACCCGCACTTATCCAAGTGACTAAATATGCACACCTACCTGTACTCTATCCAACACTTACTCCGCCTGAGGACACTGGCTACTAGAACATCCTGGTCGGGACTCCAGTTCATCACATGCTCTATCCATTGAATCTCTAGTAGTACCAAGGAACTGGGCGATAAATTGCCTAATCCAGTCCTACTCGTCAATCAGCACCATAATCTCTCTCTCTCTCTCTCTCTCTCTCTCTCTCTCTCTCTCGGGTTGCGTGTGCCTCCCGCGCCTGACCAAGCTCCACCTCTAGCATAACGGCCCTCTTCGTTGCCTGGTGAGCCGTATAGAACAGGGCATCTACCCAAGAAATCTCCTCTCTCTCTCTCTCTCTCTCTCTCTCTCTCTCTCTCTCTCTCTCTCTCTCTCTCTCTCTCTCGGGCCGAATGTGTCTCCCGCGCCTGACCAAGCTCCACCTCTAGCATAACGGCCCTCGGCGTTACCTGTCGTTGTGCCTGGTGAGCCGTATAGAACAGGGCATCTACCCAGGAAATCTCCTCTCTCAGCTCCATAATTTGCTGTCCAGCGGCCTCAAGCCGCTGCTCGCGCCACAAACAATAGCCACAAATGTCATGCTCCCTGACCCCACCCCGAAGTAATGATGGTAGTGCTGAAAAAGAAGATACAGACTCCACGGGTGGAATAGGGGTCGGGGATGCTGCTACTGGTAAACTATCTACTACAAAGGTACCCATATCCCCAGTGGCCGCCGGTGCCACTCTCTTTGGTTCAGGTGTCATCTTTGAGTCTGACATGGGCTCACTAGGGTCCTCTTCTATTGATGTTCCAAGCCCTATTCCCAGTGCCACTAGTGCTATCTCTGGTCCTTCTACTGACTCATCATCGGAAAGGTCCATCACCGGAATTGGTTCCCTTTCTAGGACGATCTCCCTAAGAGAATATGAGGATGATGATGACGTAGTCCTGCTAGGCTCATTTACGAGGGTGCCCTCACTGTTTGTCCATCTATGAGAAGGGTGTGCCATCTAGTACCTACAAAATAAAATCTTATGGTCAGTACTAACCAATAAATCATATGGTTAACTTTAAAGTTTAAACGATTCACTCTTACAGCTTGTCTAAAATCCAACATTTAAAACCTAATATCGAACCTAGATGCTCTGATACCACCTGTGATGCCCCCAACCCTGCCACTAGGTTAATTGCGGTTGAGTAGTGCATCAGTGTGCCTCCTGGTACTAAATTATAAGTTCCACAATAAAACACAACTCTAGAACAACACTAACAGGTATACACACAAAGTACGCGGAATACTTAAGTAAATTAGATACTACTAGTGTGCTCAGAATATAAGATTTTAAAAAAACTTCTCATGATCGCTTCAATATAAAGATAAAGGTACCGCACATCAACAACTTTACATGACAATATGAAAAGAAAAATTTTACAAATGGTTCGAGTTTAGGAAAGATAAAAAATAAACATATGCCCTTCTAGGGAGATTTGATCCAAAAACTCCTGGCCTAAAACTTCAGTGGCTTGCTAGACCCCTGACCGTCCCGAGCTAATCTGAGAAGAAAACATGATATGGAAAATTGTGAGCAAACGCTCAGTGAGTCCACGTGTGTGTGTGCTGTAGTGATTTCCTTAAAACAATGATGATGCTGTTTCACAAAACAGTTCATGCAATGTTATAAGAAAACATTTCTTTTATTATTTTAACAAAACTGATGCTTGAACCTACATGAAGGTTTCGAGCGCAGTTGGGAAGTTTGAGCGAATCAAGATACATCAGCGCAGCTTCTACGCCCCAAATTTAAAAGAACACGTAATGCAACAGTGGTGCTCCACGGACAAAGTCCGGATCCCAAAAACGACGCCATCAGAACCAAGTTCCGGCATCTCGTAGTCAATACCAGCCAAACACCATACAAGCGCTCGATTACAAAACAACCGCACTCCTATATCACTGATCCTAATAGGCTACAGACTCTTGGAGCACCTACCAGGTCTGCCCTGGGACCAACCTCAGTTTCGAGTCCCTCCTGACTCTCCACTAGGAGGCCGAACCCCACCATAGAGCATGATGCGGTATCCACGTAAACCAATTGGGCCACACCTTCCATGGTCTACGACCTTTTTCAAGTGGATCCACTTTCCCGAGTCTGAATCGTCTATGCCATCGGAAGCGGCCCTCGTAAGGGGGACTAGCCACGTAAAGTGCAATCCTTTGACGCTTCCGAACATAAGATTGTAACCAGAATTGACACCTTGGTCGGAATAGGTTTTTTTTTTCATATGTATTTATAAACAGAAAGGCCATTTGCCCGGCTGTCAGAACAGAATCAGGTCATAAATACTTTTAGCAAAAATCCCTATCCGCCGGTCACCACATGCTAATGCAAATTTCATAATTATGTCAATGCCAGATTTATATTCATGTATGTCAAAATACGTAACTTTTCAAGCTAGAACATTTTCCAACATATAAATATTTCCGAAAAAAAAAACCTGCGTAGAACAAACTTCTTATGCACCACCGTAATAGTCTGTTTTAAAAGAAAAACCTATATGGAGCACCGCTCCTATGCATTTTTCTAGGAAACACGTAACACATTGTGGAGAACATCTCCAAAAACATGCTAAGAGATATCATTTCAAAAATAACAATATTTTGTGATGGTTCGGAAAAACATATTTATACTTCTCCTGATATATGAAATAACATAATAAAACAGAGTTTGTGGACTCACTTGGATGTAGATCTGGTGCTAAGATCCTACAAAATAATAATACGAAAATATTTAATACCTGGGTACGGATCAAATAGTCCTATTCCTTAAATAATATCGAAATCCTACGAACTAAACTTAGGAGGTATCTATATATATACACCTATATAATGATATATATAATAATTCTTTTAAAAAAAAATCGATAATCCTCTACCCTTTAAAAAAAATATACTCTTCCAAGAAACCATAATTAACTATATACTATATACTAAAAATTTATTTAAAACATTTAAATCCTAAAACAAGTAACCAATTTAAAAATATATATATATATATATATACCTATATACTTATATAACCTTAATGGGAATGGAAATAAAATAATAATAAAAATTAAAAAAAAAAGAAAAAAGAAATACTAACCTGAGGTTTATTTTCTCCTTTCCCTTTTTTTTTTTCTACTTGCCGAAACAAAATGGCATGCAAATCATATGTATATATATACAACATTGTGGCGGTTATTGGGGGAAGAAAGAAAAAAAGGAAACGGAAGAAATTGGTGGGGTGACGGGTGGCTAGAGAGGTGGCGGCAGGTTTCTTAATTGCTAAGTTTTTTTTTTTTTTTGGAAATCTTTACATGAAAATGTTAAGTATTTAAATTTCTAAAATACACACACTAGGTATTAAAAATAAAATCCAATTAAAGGCACTCATAAACCTTAATAATAAAACCTCAATATAATAAAATTTTACTCTCATTTCTAAATATCTCCAAAATACCACAAAGTGTCAAAAACACTGGGCTCTACCATATCAGATTCAAACTCTATTTTCATAATGTTCGTACTTTTAAAGTCATGCTAGGTGCTTATGGGATAGGGCGTTACATCGTCTCCGGTAACGTCGCCAAAAACTTGATGTATAGTTACTATCCTATTAAAATTCTACTTTTAGGCAAGCATACCTATCGATGTAATATGGCAAGGAAAGTCCCCGGATTGTCGAACTCGTGGACGGCTAAGCACTAGTACTAACTATGTCTCTACTGTTTAGTTAAATAAAACTTTGGAGAAGAGTTTTTAAAATAAGAAACAACTAAAAGTTAATTAAACTAATAAAGAAAATAATTAAGAAAATTCTAAAAACCAATTTGGAAATAAATGTTTAAATGGTAGAATCTCCTTAGAACATTAACTTAGTTTTATTTAGAAAATCATTATAATTCATTATTAAAACTTGTTGTTTGGATCTCACTCAATAATCGGATCATCCCCATTCCTAAGTGAATACATTCCTATTCAACTTAACCATTTATAAAAGAATTCCTTCTCATGCTAATCTAATTATGAACGAATTATGGATCATTGCGATTTTTAGTGATCTAAGAACTGCAACAAGTATTGCTACTCAATTACCAATCCTATTATCCAATTAATCCCCTAAATTAATCTTTCTTGGTCAGAGTCCAACTAACCTTGCAAAATTACTAATCTCTAGAAAATCGATTAAAAAAAAACACAACAATTGAATAACAACCAAACAAAAATTACCAAATCGAAACAAGAGATTCACATAAAACATTAACAAAGAATTATAGAGGTTCATCTCCATTTAAATACAAATAAAATTAGCCGCTAAACATAATTCTAAAACGTAAATTCATAGGCAAATTTATGAAATAGAAAGAGTGTAGGGGAGCTTAGGAGAAGTTTTGAAGATTTCCCAGTTCTGGTGAACATCCGAACTCGTATCTCGAGTCGCCCGAAGAACCCCCGAAATTCGATTCTTCGAAGTCTTCTTACAAAATATAGAACTGAATCTAAAACTCTAACTCCCTAATAATCTAGCTATTAAAGAGTTTGAATAGAGAGTTTTGATGCTAAAAACACTCTAATCCTTTCCTAACAATATTTGGAATCAAATTACAAATGGGAAAGGAATGAGAGTATAAATAGGAAACATAATTGCATTTTAGTCCCTCTATGTGACTATCTAAATCAGGTTAGTGGGACTATCCAGATCCAAATAGCTTCTGCCCAAAAATTTCGTTATTTGTTCTATCTTTCGGATCAGGTATGTATATTGTGTTTCTTGAGTCTCTTTGAGCTCCTTAATGAACGATTCAGGTCTTGGACTCTCATATAATTTGTAGATAATTTTCTTATCTTTCTAAAACATCTTGAATCATATCGATTGGAGTTGTATATCTCTAGTTATGATCAGTTTACTGAAAGCTGTCAAACTGGAATATCATGTGAGATAGTGAATTTTTACACAATATTTTGGATAACCAAATGAACCCCGATTGAGACAAATTTTAACTTTATGGAAATCTCATGAAGTCCTCTAAAATCTCTAAGAAGGATAGTTCTCTAATTAAGGTCATTAAGGAGGTCAAAAATCCCTTGGACTTTGCATTGCTCGGCCATAACCTCTGTTTTTGGATAGCTTGTTATTTCTTCTCCTTTTTTTGCGTCATTTTCGCTCCAAAATCCTTTGTTATTGCTCGTTTACAACAAATATTCATTTTGAAGGTACCTATAATGATAAGAAAAGAAACAAATTAATAAACTCTATTTTATAAATATTTAAGCACAAAAAAGGGATAAAAATGTCAACGCTTAAGAGAGTAAAAATAGATTTATCACATTCCATTCTACATTTTCCTTCTAGACACTGGAATGGAAAGAGGATTCCATTCCATTCTGAATGAGAAAGGATTCCGGGTGGTAAGGAATTTCATTCTATGTTATTCTAATATACCGAACGTGTTGTTAGTGTTATTGATAATTAGTTTTGTGCTTAAGCCCTAGTTTGGTTCGCAAAGGGGGATGGGGAGGGGAAGGGGGAGGGAGAGTGGTGTCATTTACTTCTACTATGAGAAATATAATCATTTACTTCAAAATTGTTTGGTAGGGCTGAAATAGAAGTAAATGATACTTTGTTTGATTGGGGTGAAAGTGGAAGGTAAATAGTTTTTATTATATATAATTTATTATTATAGTCATTGTAAAAAATTAAGAATATTATATATATATATATATGGGATATGACGTTAGTTTAGGATAGTTTTGTAATAAATTAATTTGTAAGAAGATAAAATTGACTTTTTAATATTATTTACATCCCAATCCATCCATTTTGAAAGGGGCTAATTTGCTGACGTGGAGGGGGAGAAACCCTCAACATTTACATCTCATCCCCTTTTACGTGGCAACCAAACAACATAAATAGGATATTTACGTCTTTATTTATATTCCCTCCTACTCCCCTCCCTAATTTCATTCCAACCAAACAAAGGCTAAATGTTTTCTATTTGGATTTTATATAAAGTATAGGAACGAACCTGTGACTTGGACAAACATGAAAGGCAATTTGGACAAAAATTTCAATTTGGTATCTAAAATTTTGCACTTGTCTCAAGTAGGTACCTGGTTTTTGAAAAATCTCTAAAGAATAATTGGAACTAACTTGTTTGTCTCAAGTTAGTACTTCTGTTAAGTTTCAAACTAATACAACTTTTTTTTTAAAGCTAATTAGGGCTAAAACGCTATAAGCAAAATAAATGAGGTACATTTGAAAGACCAAATTCATTCGACATCTAATTGAAATTTATCGACCAAATTCATCTTTTCTCTAATTAAGGCTAGATAATGATATTTGTGAAGGAGAAAGTAGTCAGAGAGAAATTGATTTCAATCTGAGCTTGAGAAGAAAATCATGGACATTACAAATGGAGGGGACTAGAATATTCGACGGATCCGACATCGTAAGCGAGGAAATGACATCATTGCCGACGGAGATAGCAGAAATTTGGAGCGGGACTAAAATGGCAAGACATTTTTATAGAGCCAGATTGAAGCATCAGAGCTGTCTATAGCGAAAGAAGGTCAAGATGGTTAGGAATGGTGAGAAGTAGGGAGATGCCTGAGTAATAGAATGCTCTAATGGTAGCTGAAGTGGTATTCATAATGCGAATGGCCTGGATGCGGCGGTAACAGAGAGTCTTGACAACTTGTTTGGGCAGAGGGAGGTTAGAAGAGAATGGATCGTAGGTGACTCCTATGGTGGTGGTGGAGGTGGCACTGACGGGAAACATGGCTGATTATTATTATTATTATTATTATTATTATTTGGTACTGAAGCTTGAAACATGATGATGATGATGATGATGATGATCAATTATGAAAAAGAGATTAGTGGGAAGAGTGAGGGTGAGAATTTGAAGTTTTGATTTAATGTTTAGTGATATGTGTTTTGTAGTTCTCGATTAATTTGAGTTTTAATTGTGAAGTAATTACCAAAGAAATTTTGAAAATTTTTAGTCATGAAAATACAAACAATAGGCATCGGATTATGCAGTCATCTGAATCCTATATGCTTCTTTCTTTTCTTTTATTGATCAAAGACGCAAGAATATAAAGTTTAATGGAATGTCGTTGTGTGTGTGCTTTTTTCTGATTTAGAAAAGTAGATGATGGGATAAATTTCACTTACATGTCCAATGAATCTGATTCTTCAAATATACTCTATTATTTATTTTATTTATAATAATTCTGTCCCAATCAACTTCAAAAAAACAAGTCTTTCGTTTGAAATTTAACATAAATATCAACTTGAGACGAACAAGTTAGTTCTAAATATTCTTTAAAATTGTTTTAAAAATTAAGTACTTAATTGAAACAAATACAAATTTTTAGGTAACAAAGTGGAATTTATCCACAAACATTCAAAGGGGAAAGTGTAATTAAAATTTTTTTTGGCTGAATATAGCCATTATTTATTCGAACTTCAAAGATCAAGTCTGGTTTACGTAACCTAGTCCCCCCTCTCAGTCACGGCGGCCTTACCACTCACCAGTCAGTAGTCACCACCACCGACGTCTGCTTCCTTGCCTCTGCCCCAAGGCTGTAGCCGTAGCCTCTGCGCGTCCGGCGGCACCTCCTCACCGGCACTCCAGTTCGGCTCAAGGTACACCTCTTTCTTCATTTTTTCTCTCCTCTGCGCTTTATCTTTCCCCCAGAGAGTCGTCTTTAATTCCAGCCCTTGCCTAAAACACGGGGAACTTTCGCGCTGCTTATAGCTGCTGCAGCTCTCCCGACTCAGCAAAACTTCTTCTAGAACGCAGTAGTTTGCAGAAAAATTGGAAATTATTTAGAAAAAAAGCATTAATTTCTTCTTCAATTCTCCTATGAAGCTTTCAGGCATTAAGTTGCTCCAATCTAGGGTTTACTGCTTCACCGTTCATCACCCAAAATGAGGGTGAAAGTGATATCTAGGTCTACAGATGAATTTACGCGCGAAAGAAGCCAAGACCTTCAGGTACCTAATATCCATTGGTCAGTATGATTGATCTCTTTTGATATCCCAAGCTGACTCTCTCTGTAATTGTGTTTTGAGTAGAGGGTTTTTCGTAATTTTGATCCTAATCTTCGAACTCAAGAAAAAGCTGTTGAATATGTTCGTGCCCTCAATGCAGCTAAGCTTGAAAAGGTAACATGACTGTCGAAATTTTCTTCTTTTCCCATTTGTTGCGGACTTATTTGTACAAGTTTCTAATTTTAGTTTCTAATTTTAACACTTATTAATATGTATAGATATTTGCAAAGCCGTTTGTTGGAGCAATGGATGGTCATAAAGATTCGATCAAATGTATGGCCAAAAACCCAAATTATTTGAAAGGGATATTTTCGGGATCTTGTGATGGAGGTATGCCAATTTTCTTCTAAAGATGAATACTGTTAAGGAAGTACCAAGGCATTTTCTTTTAAGGGAGAAGTTCTGTTTTTTCATGGTGATTGAGTGTCAGTTGCGGGATTCTCTAGTTCTTATGGTAAGTTTTTTTTTGCTTAGAAATGATTGTTTGTTGATGGCTTGCTTTACTTGTTTTCCTGCAGACATTCGTCTTTGGGATTTAGCCAACAGGTAAATTTTACCAAGTACCACTAATTTGATGCTCTGTTTTCTAGGTTTAGATTTTTTATTACCTGATACTATGCGTTTCTATGCATTTTAAATTATCAAGGTAAGAAGAAAAGAGAATCAAGTAATATATTGAAACTGCTCACTCGAAGAAAGTTAAGAATATTATGGTACAGTAAGAAGAATTGGAGTTGAGTTCGCGAATTGGAGTCCAACTGGTTCAGTTTATATGCTTAATAAAGTAGCAGAGTTCTCCTAAGTGACCATTTGTGTTTGTAAACTTGAATGTGATTCACAAATTTGCAAGCTGGTTTAATGAGTTCACCTATTTATTTTTACTGTCTAAGTTGACAATTCTGTAACATTTTTATTCTTTCAGGATATATTCATTTATGCCTACTACCATTTCCAATTAATATTAGATTTAATATGTCTCCTTTTTATTATAATAAATAGGAGAACAGCCTGTCAATTTTCTGGTCACCAAGGTGTTGTGACCGGGTTGACAGTATCAACAGACGGTTGTGTTTTGGTATCCTGTGGCCAAGATTGCACGTAAGACGATACTTTTTTCTGAATTATGTGCAAGTTTATTGTTTTTGGGGAAGATTACATAGAATACTTTCTGCTCTAAACCTTTTTTAGTGTTCGGCTTTGGAGGATTCCTGTTGCTACTGTTACGGAGTCAGATGATGGTTCTGATAACTCAGCCGCAGTAGGTTCTTCTCAACTTAACTATTTAATTGTGTGATTCATTATTCCAATTTCCCATTCATCACAAGATTTTCTTTTCCCAGTCCCTTGCAGTTTATGTTGGGAAGAATGCATTTGGGTAAGGTTTCACTTGTTTCTACCTTGAAGACATTACGAATTTCCATTCTTAGTGAATTTGTTTCAGTAATTTACTAGTCTATGTTACATGGACTGTTGGCATATTTTTTAGGGCTATTGATCATCAATGGGATGGTAATCTTTTTGCTACAGCTGGTGCTCAGGTAGACATATGGGACCACAGCAGGTATTATCTGCTTTTCAAATCTTTTCCTACTCTATCCACCCGAACATTTAAAATTACAGTCTTAACATATATTTCTATTAACAGGTCTCAACCAGTTAGCAGTTTTGAATGGGGAGAAATAACAATTAGATCAGTTCGGTTTAATCCAGGAGAGCCTAATTTGCTTGCAACATCAGCTAGGTTTGTCACTGTTTCTCTGTGTACATTAGTTGAGAAGCCTATTAATATGTGTTTGTATTAGGTTTCTGTTTGAAAATTTTTGCCCTGGGTGTAGTAAGAGAGTGAGTGTTTGTTAGAGGAGAGATGTGGTGCCCAAGTGCAATTTTTATTTTTGGTTGAGAATAAAAGTAAAAGCTAGTCCAAATAGAAATGTATCTTTTCTTACTTCGTCAATTGATTATTTTTTATGTATTTTGCCCTTGTCTTCCAACAGGCTTTTGAGTCTTATTCTATCTTGTCCAATTAGTTCCCATAGTGAATATATTATCATTTCTTGATTCTCGAAATGCTGATTCACGTGCTGATTCCATTGAGAGAGTGTCCAATGTCTTTGTTCTTAATTGAATAAGTCTTCTCAATTTGAAGTAATGCTACAAGTGTAATTGGAAATTTTCATACTATTCTTAATAGGTGCTTGTAGGTAAATCACTTTCTTTGGTTGTAATATATCATATATGACCTTTTGTCTGAGGAACACAAACAACGTTTTATGGCCTATGATCTTTTCAAATTATTTGATTTTGTATTTATTATTGGGAATGTATGCATTTTTGGTTACTTTCAGGATATCCAGTGTTATCTACAGTTACTGCAATGTTTAAGTGGTGCATGGACCCTTTTATTATTAATGTTGCTCTTGTGGTTGTCTTCTTCTACTACAATTTTTCTTGTTATTGGAGGTTCTACCACAACCTCTAGTGCTGGCTATTATAATGGCGTAATCTCTTAATGTTATTCACAGTGACCGTAGCATAGCCATTTATGATCTTCGAACGTCATCCCCAGCCAGGAAAATTATTATGCAGGTAAAATTACACAACTATAATCAGCGTTGCATGTAGTTGAACAATTGCTTTTCAGCTGAGGTGTATCTCTAAGTAGTATATTATTATCAACCTGGAAGTAGACTTTTCCCAGGCAAGATTTCTTGGCTTTTCAAATAGCTTCCGAACATATGGAGCTCTGGAGATATGACACACTAAGAATTGCAGCAAAGATTACCCTTTTGCAACTATACGAATGATTGGCAATTTTGTAGCTCTATTAGGTCACTCTGCAATTTGCATGAAGCGATTCTTGTCAAATATGTTTATCGCTCGCAGCATTTCAGCTTCTCAATTCTGATTTTGTTTTTCTTGGATTTTCTTTTTTAAAAGAAATTTTACCCTTAAAATTCTTATTGTGAGTTTTTGTCACAGACAAAAACGAACTCTATAGCGTGGAACCCAATGGAGCCAATGAATTTCACTGCTGTAAGAACCACAATTTTCTTTTCTATACTGTCTTGAATGTTAAAGTAATTTTGTGCTCCTAGTTTCCTCAATATCCCCTCCATTAGGTTACAAATATTCTCTTGGGATCTGGATATTTCCTTGCATTTTGTATTCCAATAGTTATCTGAGATGGCTTTGCTATGGGAATCAGTTAAGACTTGGTAGTAGGGGAAGATAAGTTATGCTTGTCGTGGTGGTCTCAATAGTGTAGGTCAGCACTGTTGATTTTGCAAAGCAAATTGATGATGGATCCACAGGTCAATTCTTGAATCTATGTGTAAATAGCTGTAACACGTTAGCAAGAATGACTTGACATCTGACACTGAAAGTTAGTCAACGGGCCATTTTGAGATCATAAATCCTGGCTTTCTGGCCTTTTCTTTTTGTTTGGTTTTCTTTTCCCTCCGTCTTTTCTCCAGCGATTGACTCCTATTGCTGTAGGCAAATGAAGATTGCAACTGTTACAGTTTTGATGCTAGAAAACTTGACGAGGCCAAGTATGTGCACCAGGACCATGTTAATGCAGTGTAAGAAGGAAATGAGTGTCTTGAACACCAGGTTTTGTGTATTTGGGACCCAAAGCTCTTAACTTTTGGTTGTTTGTTCCGCGTGCAGTATGGACATTGATTATTCACCAACAGGTCGTGAGTTTGTGACTGGATCTTATGATAGAACTGTAAGTATCTGTTATTGATTAAAAATACCTAACATGGATCAAGAGCTCATTTAGTTTTCTATTATCCCTTGATTTAATAGGTGAGAATATTCCAGTATAATGGTGGCCACAGCAGGGAAATCTACCATACTAAAAGAATGCAAAGGTTTGTAGTGATGCCACAAGGTTCACACCCTATTTTGAAACCTTGCATTTTCTTGAATTCAGTTGTTATTACTCTTACTGGAGCTAATTTGCATCTCTGTCAGATTTGAGTTATTTATTATATGATTTCATTGCAATCAGTGTGTACTAACTCATGCACGTCTGTGATATAGGGTCTTTTGTGTGAAGTTCAGCTGTGATGCGAGTTATGTTATTTCTGGAAGTGACGACACCAATCTTCGCCTCTGGAAAGCTAAGGCATCTGAGCAACTGGGGGTGGTATGTATCTCATATTTCTCAATCTCCAATTTTCTTCTATTAGTTTAGAATGCACAAGGTGGGCTTTCTTTTAGCCATGAAACTTTAGATTTTCTATCATCTATTAATTATTAGAGTATGAAGAGGATCAGTTTTCACTCTGTTCCCTTCTCATTCAAGCGTGAATAGAGACATGAGTTTAATGCAAACTTTTTGCTCTTATTTCATGTCTGCTTGCTTTATTTGAGAGTGGCAGATGAAATGAAGGCATATCTCTTTTTTTCTTTTTATTTCTTGAATTATATTATCCTTCCTTCAATTACAAAAGGAAGGCAGTGGAATCTGTCAATGAACTTCCAGGAGATAAAATTGAAACGAACCCTATGGGCAGACAGCGAAAGTGTAGTTCTTCAATTCACTTGGTTAATTACCGATTTTAGGTATAGGACAACGGTTGACGGGAGTTAACAGATAATCTATGACGTCTTTGTATTGTCTTACCAAAGATTCAACTATTTGGAGGCTGTTTATTTCATCTGGCTTTGTTAATAAGCCCCAAGCGTTGCTTTTTTCTTCCGTAGTAGATGTATAAATTATTTAATCTTGTGTTTTCTATTCTTTGGCTAAGTGCTTCATCTTAAACATGTAATGGATCTTTTGGCTTGCCTAACTATTGGGTATTGTTGCAGTGTATCCCTGTTACACTGTAAAGTACATGTTGACGAGATGATGTAATTTCTTTGCAGCTTTTACCTAGGGAAAAGAAAAAGCATGAATATCTGGAAGCTGTCAAGAATCGTTACAAGCATCTACCTGAAGTTAAAAGGATTGTCAGGTATGCTGATATAAAGTCCAGACTGCATCCTATTGATTCAAATTTCCTTCTGGAACTCGCAAGTGCTAAAGCTTGTGGTCATTGAATTCTTTACCTTGCATTTAGTTTTGAAAATTTTGATCCTGAGAAGCAGAAGATATATATGTATTCATTGTGGGTCTTGGTTATGATTCTGCAGGCACAGGCACTTGCCAAAACCAGTGTACACTGCAGCTAGAGAGAGACGTGGGAAGATTGAGAAGGCGGCAGAGACAGAAGAGAACAGGAGAGCTCACAGTGCACCAGGAAGCATTCCAAGAATTCCTCTACGAAAAAGAAAAATTATCAAAGAAGTCGAATGAGCTCTTCATGATCTGCTGCTTCACTGATCTGATGCTTGTGTATATCCTCCTCGGCTGGTGTTTCTTGAGGCTCAGTTTACTACTTTCTAAGATTCATACGGTGATAGTTCATAATCTTTTTGTCATTTAGATAGACAAAAAGGGTACAAAGAGTTTGCTTACTTATAATTTTAGCAAAATTTTTGTAGTTTTCGGTTCCTTTCTAGTGAGACGACAGATTTTGTAACATTTCTCCTGTTGTTTATTTGTACTTGCTCATGATCTAGGATACTACCAGAATTCATTCGAATGTGGACAGAATTGTCAAGAGTGGGGTTCATTCTTTTTAAGCTTGGCTTTTCTGGTTTGGCTTGATTAAAAGCAATTGTATCCTCTTCTTCCAGTTATCCTTTTTTTTTTTTCCCTTTTATTAGACAAAGAACATTAGCTACATCTAAATATTAGGATACTCTATGTGAAATATAAAATCAATTCATAAATACATATTGAGAATATTGTATTGAACATGACCCAAAGTAAAGAAGAAATAGTACATGAGTTTAAGTCATAAGTATTTCTTGACCTAATGTTTTTAATGCTTCTTGCTTTGGTAGAAAGTATGTTTTGACAAAGTCAAATATCATTATATCCATGGGTCTACATAATGTCTTGTTAGAGTTGTTATTAGATGACAATTAGGGTTCTAATGTTGACAAACCTTTTTCCCTGTAGCCGTCTTCAGCTGATTAAAAATAAAAGGCATGAATATCAGTAGAGGGTGAAGAGTAAACAGCAGCACCTCCACACCTAACTGTAGAAAACATTGAGAGTTAGTTTCCAATACAATTGGTTTTTTTAGTATATGTGGATTCGGTTGGGGGATTTTCGTAGTTTTATTTTTGTTTTGTCTACGAATTCCAACAATATAAATATAAAAATTGAATATTATTTATAAATATTTCATCATATAAAATTTATTATTCTCATATATTTTTTATTAGAAGATCCATCTTCAGATGAAATATATTAAATGAATAGATTAATATACTTTTGTATGATAATATGTATATTTATTAAAAAAAATTTCATATTTGAATCACAAGACATAATTAATAATATATCCTTTATAATTTAGGATTAAATCCATAGTAGTACCTCAAATTATTGATCCCTGACAATTGAGTACCGAAATTTATCACCATGATAATTAAGTACCTAATTTGGATATAAGAAAATACAATGACTAGTTATCAATTTTAAAAAAGTAATTTGTGACAATTTATTGAGTAATTATTGTTGAAAGCAAGTCTTCTTTTTTTTTTTTTTTAAAACTAAATTTGACTCTCGCATTAAAAAAAAGGAAAATTTTTTTTCTCTCTTTATTCTTTTTTTGATTTTTTTATAATATGAAATTAGATCCTCATATCAATTCATCAAAATAGATTTAATAACATAAGTCAAATTGATAGGCTTCTTTGAGCAAAAAATAATGAGGTTTTCTGAAAGGTGCACAACCTCTAAATCCCAAATACACCATAACAAATCATCCAAAATTACAAGTTGCAAATACGTAAAATAACGTGACTTTTTCCTTTAAAAAAAAAAATACAACAAAGAACTTATTGTTTTTGTTGGAAGCAACCTACTAGTTTAATTTATACGGTAAAAGTCTCTTTTGATAATTTAATTTAAGGATTTCACTTCAGGTTATAAAAAATAAAAATAAAAAAAGAAGGAAATGAGTAGAGTTTTTATTATTATTATTATTATTATTATTATTATTATTATTATTATTATTTTGGTTGAAAGAGATAGTAGAATTGAGACACATAAATTAAAAAACATGAAGGGTAGAAGAAAGAAAATATGATGATAAATGTTGAGAATTCGTATACAATATTTAATAATTAACTTGAGAGTATTTTTTAAAAAATTATTTTCAATGTCACTCAATAGGGCATGCTTTTAAATTTATTTACAAAGATACTCAATGAGTTGACAACAATTACTTTTTAAAAAATTACAAGTGCTCCCTGTATTTTTCTATCTAATTTAATTTTTTATGTCCGAATTAAGTACTCGATTGTCATGGTTATACATTTGTGTACTCAATGTCAATGACCTCATAGTTTAGGGTATCTATATGAATTTAACCGTATAATTTATAAATATAGACCGGTAAGTTAATGACATATTTTTTATATGTTTTCTTAAATATCCATTTGTACTTCAAGCACAGAAAATATAGCTAGTATTGTCAATACTGATACATGAGGAGGCATGAACAACTCATGATATTAAATTATCAGTACATCAAAATATTTGGGTCTTATAATAATTATATAAAAAATTTGTAAAATTAATAAAATAAAGGCATAAGTTCCGGGGGAAAAAAAAGAAGTTCAAATATGAATCACATATGAGAAATTTCCAAGTGTTTCAATATCATAGATTCAAGTGTTTTAATAAAATTTATCATACGTGAGTATAGGCTATTAAATCCATTAAATCATATAAAATAATTTGCATTCATTTTTGTATATGATGCAGAAATTTTATTATGGTTAAGCAATCGTTATGCTATGGACTCGGTCATACCAAGTTAGATATGTCTGGTTCGAATACGACTCTATCCTGTTAGCTTAAAAAATTGCCAAAAAAAGTAAACCAACTCTAATCCCAATGTACTTAGATTACACGCGCCATCTAAGAGAAAACCTTTCAATTCCCTCTCAAAATCCTCACTTATACAATTAAGTTATTTTCAGGTGATTTCCTAGGTATTTTATAGTAAATTTCACGTCTCAACCACCAATTTTTTAATTTTCTTTGTTCTACGCTTCAATTATACCCTAAATCTTCCATCTTCGCAAACAAAAATCATAAAAAATGAGTTCTCTGAGCAACAACAAAAGTACTTCAAGCAACAATGAAGTTCTTCAACGAACAAAAACTGGTACATATCAACTTGGAAGTTGTAGTTTTCGGAAAAAAATACTTCAACAAAGTAGTCAGAATCATAATTAGAATCAGAAGAAAATATTGATACCCAATTCCCACTCCTGAAAACAAATATGACAACCTCTGCAGTACACGTTGTTGTTACAAACTTGAGCCGCAGCAAAAAAAAAAAAAAAAGAGCGGTCATAGAGAGAATATTTGGATCCTTACTCTCTTTGCCGTTTGACAAAGCTCTCAAAGAGCCTGGCAATATACCTTGTACAAAAATTCAGCGTACATAACACAAGTTTGATCCTTGAGAATAAGACAAACGTATACATTGATGAGGACGTGAATCTAGTACCTGGATCCCAAAGAGACAGAAAGCTAGTCCAAGATTCTAGCAAGGGCATAATTCCTACTGAACAGCACAAAGCCTTCATTACTGAGATGAAGATAAAGTATACACACTTTCTACCAAAAGTAACAGTTGTTCAACAAAGGTTGATCGAAAGTGAAGATAGTGGAAACTATTTCAAGAGAAAGTTCCTCCTCTACTGTATTGCCACCATGAACCATACTCAATATAAGAGAATCTGCCGCTACCTCCTCTAAGATTTAGTTAATACCAATGATATTTAGAGCTACAACTGGTGTAAGTACATACTTGCAGCCTTGATAGAACAATATGAAAAGTTCTAGAAAAATCATTCAAACAAGTCATACTTCATTGGACCAGTCATATTCCTAGTGGTAACTTTTATTCTAATATGATGTCCATTGTTTACTTAGAAATAATATATTGTCAATAACCATGTTGTAAATTTAAACAATATAGCTCTTTTACCTAGAGAAGGTGAAGTTCAAATCGGAAGAAAAGAGATCAATCCCATTGATCCATTGCTGGGATGATAAGTCTATCATGGAAAGACAGAAAAAAGAGAAAGTGCAGGAGGTTTTGGGTAAGGAAGAGTGTTTGATCGTCTCAAAATTGGGAATAAAGCAGCAGTGTCAACAGAAGAACAATGTTCAATAAATCCACTTGTGGCTTTGCTGCCACTACAAGAAGATATTCAAAATGATAGGAAAAGGAACAAACAAAATATATTGCATTCCTTTCATTGTTATAAAAGTAGTCACAGTCAGTTTTAAAATTAGGCACACACAGTTTTAAAATTAGCACACTTAGTTGTAAAACTGGGCATACTTGCTGATATTAAAATGAACTTCAATGTTGTATAGAGTAGGCACTCTGTGTTATAAAATTAGGCACTCAATTATAAAATAAGGCGCACTTGCATACAATATTATGAAATTGCATGTTATATAGAGTAGGCACTCTTAATTATAAAAGTAGGCACTTCTAGGTATAAAAATATATACTCCATGTAATAAAACTAGGGACACCTTTCTTAGAGTGACAAAGCCATACTAATAAAATCTTTTATAACCTGGAGGAGCTTATTGAAAAAGCAACCACAACAATCATGGGATTGGAAAGCAATGCACTGAAGGTTTTTGAAGTATCCGATCAACTAAAGGCTTAAAATGTTGACATAACTGGTATCTCAACAAGATATAGTCAGGCATGCTTCCCATCTTGCAAACATATCAGCGTGATGGTCCATCATCATCAAGGGCATAATCCGAGAGCCAAGAAGACAAATTCTACGAGAATTCTGATTTCTTAAAAGCAATTGATGAATTTGAAAAGGACATTATGAAGGCTAAGGATTTAAAAAAACAAGATTGTGCCTAGTTTTTATCTAAGCTTGGACGATGAATTAGAGACACAAGCACATCCCACTCCTACCCCCACAACAAAGAAAAGGAAGCTTGTATACAGCTGCTGAAACTGAGGCTGATGTAGAAGCATCAATTCATGATGTGAATCTTCAATTGATTGTAGATTTGATTCAACACCTTCCCAAAATCACCTCCTTTGATGAAAAACTTCTACTGAGGATTTTGTAGTTTCAATACTCCAATAGAAAACCTATAAGGATCTAAGTCTTATAAACCCAATATCAAGAGGAAAAACTCATTCCCAATTTGATAGAAAGAACTTAAGGAAACTAAGACCTCAAAACCCCAACTACACAAATTAGAAAATTTAGGTTTAGTCAACTTTAAGAACATGAACTCTAAGAATCAATTAAAAAAGGAATTAGATGATCAATTGATTTCCCAGATTCCACAATATAAGCAATCAATTGTTAAAATACTAAGGAAGCTAACCCTTAGCAACCTAACTAAGAAGGGTTGAAGAACCCTAGAAACAATGGAGAATCCTCTCTCAACTTTCAACAAAATAACAATTTTACAAATGAGCCTTTAAATGGGTATTTATAGGCCAAAGCTTAAATCTTACTTTTCTATTGATTAAGGGCTCTAAAATATCTATTAGACCCTTAAATTATTAGCTGGAAATAAAGTTCAAACAATAAAATATCTGCCTAAACATTGCATAAGTCCAAGTCCACTAGAACCCTACTGGTGACGGCGAGGTGTAACCTACCGATGCGGTAGGGTGTGGCCTTCAAAGCCCTGTTCGTCCAGAAACCTACCAATGATGGTAGGTACAGGGCCTACCGTCAGCAATATGTCTAAAACTTCACAAGACTTAGTTCTTTTCACATCTGAATTGCTCCCTTGAATAATCCTTGCTTATAGTATAGATTATGAGCAACTTGAAAGCTTGTCCTTCATCATCAAAGTCTTCACTCTTGTTCTTCATTTCATTTGTCATGGTTTCTTCAATCAAAGTATCCATTCCTTTAGCCAAACTTGCATCAAATGCCTTGATCTTGTTGTCCTTGCTCTAGTGCTTTTGGATCATGAATAAATTCATTAGCTTTGGTCATCCCAATTCATATCATCCATCCCTCCTTTGAAAAGATTCGTCCTTGAATCTTCACCTACATCAAACAAAGACATATCAAAGCATTAAAGGAAGTACTAACATGTTCAACCAGAAGATCAATTATATAAGCACTAATGCATTAAAAAATTTGCAAAAACTCATCGCCTCGGCCGTCAAGCTTAGACTTGTGATGGGACGGAACTCGTTTGTCTCCAAAGTGACCCCCAACCCCAACCTTCAGGATCAAAGACTAATCGTTTCCATCCAATCTTCTCGTTTTTAACGACAATGGAATCATAATTCTTGGAATGGGTATACTTGACAAACTCCGTCTTCTTCTTTGCAACCCAGCTCAAAGCATGGTATATAGATAAAGAAGTCAAATCAAAAGGCATTAGAAGATTGAAACCATAATCTACTTCAAAAGAAGAATAAAGGGTAATAGAATGATAAGATTAATTGGAAGCAAACTCAATGAGAGGTAAACAAACTTGCCAAGGGAATCTGGTCATCTTCTCAGTTACATATATCAAGGAACTAGCAATGATGCTAAAGTCCGTGATAAATTTCCTATAAAAGCTTCTAAGACCATGGAAGATTCTCTCTTCAAATGCCCTCTTGGAAGTATGCCAATCTTTGATTGCTTGCACCATATTTGCACCTACTTGGAGAACTAGAAAACTCACTACATAGCCTAGGAAAGTACCATTTTCCACATAAAACCCATAATTTCCAAGGTTATCATAGAATTCCTCATTCCTCAAAACAAACAAAACTTGTTTAAGATGATGCACATGATCTTCATAAATTTTGCTACGAATCAAGATGGGTATCAACATAAGCTACAACAAATATAGAATCTATGCCTTTAAGAAATCTAAGTAGTGAAAGTTTAAACTCCAAAGATAAATCTAAACAAGGTTTTCTAGGCACAATCAAAGAAATATAAAATCCATATGGCAAAGATGTGGATATAGCTCTTTTATACTTTAAGCAATTATCAATAAATCTTTCTACATCTCTTTTCACGCAAGACCCAAAGAAACACTCATGTAAAATACATAAGTTTCAAAATACCAAGATAACCCATCAAACCACCACAATGAGCTTCTTTAACTAACAACAATCTAGATAAACAAGAAGAAACGCACAATATACCCTCCTCATGGTAAAGAACACCATCATGTACAAGGTACTTAGCATTATGCACAACCAAAAAAGTATCGAATTTGTTCTTGAATTCATTAACACCAACATGTAATTCCATAAGCATCTCAAAACCAAGTAATTGAGCTTGTAAAGTAAAGAATAGAATGTACCTTTTTGACAAAGCAATGAATACAACATCTTCTTTACCTCTCTTGTACCAAATGACATTTGGGATTATCTCTATAAATTCCATTCTTCTTGCTTGCCTCTTGTTGAGCTTTTGTTGTCCATTGAGAAACAATTCATAGAGCTTCTTTTCATAAGTAGCACATTTCAGACATGAACAACTTTGAAAACCATTCCTTGAAAAGTATATGATAATAAAGGTGCTCAGCAACAAAATCTTTCTCTCAAACTAGAATTTTCAAATGCCAAATGATTAAGTTTTGAACGTCTCAAAATATGCTTCCATTTGGTTTTCAAAATCCTTCAACAAGAAATCTTTAAGGTGCAAATGATAGAATTTGAAACCAAATGTATTTTCAAACAATGAGTTCAAAGATTCAATAACATTTAAAAGCTCAAGTTCATTGCAAGAAAACTCAACTTGACCGCTCAAAAAGGACATAAATTGGTTTAAGAAAACAAAATCATTATGATTCTCCATAAAAGTATCAAGGAAAGAGGAAACATAACCAACATTCTCAACAAACTTTCCTATACACTTATTACGTATAATATCAAGTAAAGCACATTCCAACCTCAAACCAACAATTATAGATTCAATGGAAGCATTATTCATCAATCCGTAGTCATGGCAAGAAGGATCAAGTATAGAATCATTATTCAACAATAGATCCTCAAGAGAAGCATGATAAGAAAGGCATTTACAGATATAAGGAACAACAAGAAAGAGACCGCCCCCAAAAGAAATAGAACAAGCATCTGCAATTATGCTCACATGAGAAATGTTAGATGCTAAAAACAACTTTAATTCCTCATAAGAAACTTCATGAGATAAAAAAGAAGGGTTAAGAAAAGGGCTTATTAATGAATCTTCATGGCGTAGGGATAGCTATTTTCCAACAATCTTTCATTGTTCTTCAAACTCCATGGTATGGTTCCTTCCAAGCATTGATATCCAAATGCAAGGATATTCAAGAGAATCCTACAAAAAAAGTGCGAAAGAACTCAATTTAGTTCCCTTGAAAAGTGAGTTAAATATAAATAAGAAGTAGGAGTAAAGAAGCTTATTGTCTGGTAGATGTAGTTGTATAACCCTCTTTAGCTTCCCTTGAAGGTCATGCACTCCTAAGATGCAACTCCCTTCTTGAGGATTCCTTTGATAGTTGTTTTGGAAAATTTGAAGAACACAAATACACACAGGCAAAATAAGAGATAAATAAGAAGATACAAATAGACCTTCTTGTAAATAAGGGGAGAATCAACAAGACTTGCAAAAGCCTCACCTATCTTCCACACTTCAAAAAGCACTATATTCCCAAGCAACACCAATTAAAGGAATTGGCACCTCAAGGGATAGATAGGATTTGGAAATTATACTTGGACTCTTGAATTTGAAGATTCAAGAAGTTCCTTGCCTTGAATTATATAATGGAAACTCCTAATTTACAAGGAAGAAGAAGAAAACTCAAGAACCCTAGTTCTTCACTCTTTGATTTCTCAAATATGTCAAGCTTGGCAAATAGCTACCAACATAAGAGTATATATAGTGGTTTTACAATTAGTTTCCAATACTAGGTATCAGAATAATTTAAAAGAGTTTAAAAGTTACTTAGACTACATAAATATAAGTCAAAACATATTTACAACCAAATTGAATAGTTAAGGAAGTTAAAAACTTCCCAATTCCTCCTCCAACCGAGACCTTCTAGCGATGGTAAGTCTCAACCTACTGTCTGCGGTAGGTTGGTCGTCTTCAAATCCTTCTTGGCCAGAACCCTATCGTCGACGGTAGGCAGTAGGTTCCAGAAAAATCATTCTTTTGATTTCTGAAGCTCCCAAACTTCCCGAGTTTTCTTCCTTAGATTCCTACACTTATACACTAGACCATAGGACAGTTTAAGACCTCTTAAGTCCTCTTCTTGATCTCCTATCACTTTCCAAGTCAAGGCTTGGATCATCTTTTTAAATCTGATTATCTTTCCTTGGTGCTCCTCTTCCATTCTTCTAGCCATGGCTCTTGTGACCGGACCTTGCAATAGCTCTACAGTTCCTTGTGCTTTCAGGTCATACCATGTAGTACTCTAGATTCCTCTCATTCTCTATGTTTTTGTATGGAAAATTTCTGCACGCATGAAGAATTTGTAACAAGAATGGAGTTAATTTGGTTAGTAAAAACACTCACTACCTCACTCTTGTCAAGTGCAACTACTTCTTTTTCGTTTTGCTCTTCGTATATACTCTCTTGTTTTTCAATAAAGCACTCATTTTCTTTTGTATTCTAACTTTTCTGAAGCTCACACTCTTTTTTCTTCTCACACTCATCTTTTTAACACTTTTCAAATAAGGTAGATATGGAATCAAGATACATAATCTTTCAACTAATCTCTCTTTTTCTTCCACTCTATCCTTATCCTCAATCTCATTGACCATTGAAGACTTCTCCAACAATGATGGTTTCATGGACTCTTCCTTTTCAATCCCTTGAGAAGAAATGTACATTTCTTGCTTCCCTTTAGAGTTTCAAATTCTTGGCTCCATTCTAGCCTTTCAAATTGGTCAGCTCCAAATTTATTGCTCAAGGCACCCTTTAGCTCACTCCAAGTATTAAATCCTACTCCTTTCCTCCTACTATAAGCAAGTATATATTCCAAAAATGAAGGAGTGAAGGCACAAGAAGCTAAGATAGCCTTGTCATCTTCATCTACATTATAGGCATCGAGCAAGTATTTCACCTCACTCTCCCATTCTAGATAGTAAGTTGGAACAAACTTCCCATACAAAGTAGGCAACACTCCAAGTTATGATTGCACAATCTAGAAGCTTGTTTCAAGCTTTTGTGAACTCTTCCCATAACTTTTATTTCCTCTTGTATGGAACCTCTCATCCATATTCACATAATTCCTCTCATTTCTAGTTTCTTTCCTTGGAACCCTTTCTAAAGGCCTATGACAATACTATTTTCCGCCTCAATTCCATTTCTCTCATAGCAATTATAAGAAGTATGCTCAAAAGGTCTAGCACAAGGAGAAATGTTACCAACACTATCTTGTTTTCTTGGAGTGAAGTTGTTACCACTATGGTTGATTCCACCGTAAGCAGTTCCTCCTTGATTATGAGCATCGTGGCTACAACCTTCATGATATCTCACATACTCTTCCCGGTTGTTCTTCCATCCACACATGATTAGAACATTTAAAACCTACATATAGAAAACAAGTAATAAGAAAAAAAAAAAAAAAAAAAAGGACCTTGGCGCTCTCTAAGTGTTTCGCTCGATGGTAATTGCTCTCAACTCTCGTATTTGTGCTCACCCTCTATGGCTTTTATATCAATGCGCTCACCCTCTTGCCTTTTATTTTTTCCTCACCCCTAGAGTTACTTACTGATTTCCAAACTTCCAAGTTATAAGAAATTTCCAAATAAAAATTCACGCAAGTAATTCTTTATATATAAGAACAAAGAATTCAAAGAGGACTTTTGTCGAGCATGTAGAAGGCATAGAATGTCAAAGAAAAATTCAAGAGCATGAGTCAAAGAATGAGTCTACTTTACACAAAAAGATCAGAAAAACATTTACAAATATATCCAAAAAAGTTGCAAATTCAAACAAAGACAATCAAAAGCTCAATTCGAAGATATCATGAGTACTATGAAAAATTTCCAGAAAACAGCGTAGCAAGACATTTCATCACAAAAATCACAATAACTCAATCATGGAAGCTCCAATTCAAGTCAACCAATTTATAAAGATGCATAACCCGAATAGATGAATTTAGGCACAGATTTTGTTCAATTTGAGGGAGTATAACACAAGATATAGACAGTTTAATCCACATGTTCTCAACAGTCGCAATTTCTGAATAGGTTGCAAGTTTACATTCAATTGACCCATCACATCAAATCAAAATTAGCTCAAATTTGTTTCTAAAAGAACAAAAACTCAACAAGGATTCTAACTGGATAGTTTCATGCAATTATAACCTCATTTGTTATGCTTTCCATCACATTCTTTTCAAAATTTTATGTCCAAAATTTTCCAGATTACTTGTCTTTTCTCAAATACCATCAATGGCTTTTTTTTAAACACAAATTCAATAAATAAAAACATAAACTTCACTTCAAAGAGAGCTTTGCTCTGATACCATATGGTATGACCCTCCTTAGCTTCCGTTGAAGGTCATCCACTCACAAGATGCAACTCCCTTCTTGAGGATTCCCTTGATGGTTGTTTTGGAGAATTTGAAAAATACAAACACTCAATTGCAGGTATAATAAGAGATAAATAAGAAGATACAAATAGACCTTCTTGTATGCAAGGGGAGAACCAACAAGGCTTGCAAAAGCCTTACCTATCCTCCACACTTCAAGAAGCACATATATTCCCAAGCAACACCAATTAAGGAATTGGCACCTCAAGGGATAGATAGGATTTCGAAATTATACTTGGACTCTTGAATTTGAAGATTCAAGAAGTTCCTTGCCTTGAATTATACAATGGAAACTCCTAATTTACAAGGAAGAAGAAGAAAACTCAAGAACCCTAGTTCTTCACTCTTTGATTTCTCAAATATGTCAAGCTTGGCAAATAGCTACCAACATAAGAGTATATATAGTGGTTTTACAATTAGTTTCTAATACTAGGTATCAGAATAATTTAAAAGAGTTTAAAAGGTACTTAGACTACATAAGTATAAGTCAAAACACATTTACAACCAAATTGAATAGTTAAGGAAGTTAAATACTTCCCAATTCCTCCTCCAGCTGACGACGGTAGGTCTCGACCTCTAGATTCCTCTCATTCTCCATGTTTTGTATGGAAAATTTCTGCACACATGAAGAATTTCTAACGAGAATGGAGTTAATATGGTTGGTAAAAACACTCACTAAATTGCTCTTGTCGATTGCAACTACTTCTTTTTCTTTTTGCTATTCGTATATACTCTCTTGTTTTTCAATAAAGCACTCATTTTCTTTTGTATTCTCACTTTTCTCAAGCTCATACTCTTTTTCTTTCTCACGCTCATCTTTTTCACACTTTTCAAATAAGGTAGATATGGAATCAAAGACACATAATCTTTCAACTAATTTCTCTTTTTCTTCTACTCTATCTTTATCCTCAATCTCAATGCTCTATTTTTCAATGTTCTTGTGTCTCATGAGATCACAATGTTCCATATTAGACATCTATTCCTTAACATGTGTTGTAGCATTTTCTTCAACTTCAATTGTAGCTTGTGAAAGCTCTTTGACCTTTGGAGACTCTTCACCCATTGATGATTTTTGTTCCCATACTTCATAATCACAAGGACCAAAAGTTCCACACAAAAGAGGTAATTTCAAATTGTTGTAACTAAGAGGTCTTGATGTAGTTCCTAAAGTTTGAGAACTTCTTCTATAATTATATCCTCCATAGTTATACCTATCATAGTGTCCCTCATAATCACCTTTTCGTTTTTGGAACCTCTCATCCATATTCACATAATTCTCTTCATTTACAAGATGTATCATTATAACTATTTCTAATTCCAAGTCTATTGCCCTCATAGAAATCATAAGAATTATGCTCATAAGATCTAGCATGAGGAGAAAAGTTACCATATCCCCATTGATTATTATGCATTGGATGTCCATTAAGGTTTCTTCTATTACTTTGTTCTAAGATGGCTTCCTCTTCTCTTCTTAAGTCCTTCACACCCTTTGCTAGGTATGTTAGTTGATGCTCCAATTCTTCCAAGAGTTGTTGCACATGATGCAAATCTTTTTCCATGTATGACTTAAATGTCTCAAAAACCTGGAAAATAAACGAAAAAGCAACTAAAGAAGGACCTCACAATCACTCCCTAAGTGTTTACACTCTTTGATGATTGTGTTTAACACTCTTTATTGACTTTATCATAATAAGTTCACCCTCTTGCCTTTTCCAAACACTCAACTCTCAAGTATCTACAAGATTCTGCAGACCTCTTAACCAAATCAAACCAAGAGTAACAACCCAAGCAATTAAACAATCAATGCACTTAGTTGGATATATCAAAGAGGCAAAGTTTCAAACACTTGAGGTGTAAAAGTTTCAAAGAATGTAATCCATGGAAAAGAGCCAATAAACCTAATTGATCAGCAATAAAATATTAGAAGCACACAAGGAAAAAATTAGAACTAAAAAGCAAAACAATTCAAACAATTAGGCTAAACAAAGAAAACAAGAGTACTAAGAAAATTTTTCCAAAAAAAAGGGGATGATGACACCCTGTAACTTAAATCACGATAACTCTAAACATACGAATCAAAATTAGATGAAACCAATTTTGGAAGATTCTTACTCGGCGAGGATAAATTTAAGCACAAATTTCATTCGATTGTTTTGATTAATTCCCATTTTCTCTACAACCGAGTCTCCAAAGCACATTTCAAGTTTAAATCAAATTGATCAACCAATTGGACTCCAAATTGAGTAAATCTTATTTTAATTGAATCCTAACTCAAAGGAGAACATCTCCATCACAAAAAATCAAACAAATTCACAATTAGTCATTCGATTTTTCAATTGATTTTCGGATTGATTTTTGTGTACTTAATATTGCATGATCTTCGTGAAATTTTGTTTGATTGTCAAGTACTTTTTTTTTTTTTTCAGTGAATTAAACAACTTACAACACAAATTGACCTTCATTTGGAGTGCGCTCTGATACCACTTTGATGTGAATCTTCAATTTATTGTAGATTTGATTCAACACCTTCCCAAGATCACCTCCTTTGATGAATAATCTGTATTGAGGATTTTGTAGGTTTAACACTCCAATTGAAAACCTATGAGGATCTAAACCTTATAAATCCAATATTAAGAGGCAAAACTCATTTCCAATTTGATAGAAACAACTTTGAGGAAACTAATGCCTCAATGCCCCAACAACACAAACTAGAAAATCTAGGTTTAATCAATTCTAAGATCATGAACTCTAAGAATCAATTAAAGAAGGAATTGGATGATCAATTGATTTCCCTAGATTCCACAATCTAAGCAATCAATTATTCATAATATTAAGGAAGCTAACTCTCAACAAGCTAACTAAGAAGGGTTGAGAACCTTAGAAACCATGGAGAATCCTCTCTCAATTTTCATCAAAATATCAATGTTACAAATGAGCCTATAAATAGGTATTTATAGGCTAAAGCTTAAACCTAACTTGTCTATTGATTAAAGGCTCTAAAATACCCATTAGACCCTTAATTGTTATCTGAAAATAAAGTTCAAACAATAAAAACCTCCTAAACATCTCATAAGTCCAAGTCCACTAGGACCCTACCGGCGATGGTAGGGTGTAACCTACCGACGCTGTAGGGTGTGGCATTCAAAGCCTTGTCCGTCCAGAAACCTACCGGTGATGGTAAGTGCAGGGCCTACCTTTTGCGGTAGTTCCAATACTTCACAAGACTTGGTCCTTTCCACATCCAAATTGCTCCCTTGAATGATCCTTGCTTATAGTATAGATTATGAGTAACTTGGAAGCTTGTCCTTCATCATCAAAGCCTTCACTCTTGTTTTCCATTTCGATTGTCTCGGTTTCTTCAATGAAAGCATCCATTCTTTAGCCAAACTTCCATCAAATGCCTTGATCTTGATGTCCTTGCTTTAGTGCTTGGATCATGAATCAATTCATTAGCTTTGGCCATCCCGGTTCATATCAATTCACCTCATAAACTTAAGACAAGCTCCAGCTGACGATGATGATATTGACAAGTATACGTTCATATTAGCAAATACGAATAACATACATATTTCAATGTTTTAATCTACATTTCAATCTTTATTATCCTGCAGTATACTGTCAGAGAATGATGAGGACTTCACCAACGAGACAAGTATAGAGCCAAGCCCATTACATGAAACGAGAAGAGTCTTGAGCAAGCTGAGGTCACCGATTTGGACAGAAGACAAAGATCACAATGCAATGTATACAAAAAACTATTATTAACAGACTCTGCATTCTTCAATGACAATCCAGAGCACAATATTACAGATAGCTAGCTCTGCCACTATATTTTATTCATAATGATACAACAACTTGTATTTTTCATGTTGTATCTCTTTTGTGAACTCCACATGTTATACAGTAAAAGGTTCCCCATAGTTTTATAAATAGGCACACATAGTTGTAAAAGTAGAAACACACAGTTATAAAATAAGGTATACTACGTTACATAAGTAAGCACACCTACTTACAACTAACAATTTTCTACGTTTTAACATTATAGTCACTCTTGGTTATAAAAACATTTGGATAGCTACTCATAAAAATAGCACTAATTGTTATTAAAAAATGCCACCAATGACTAAAATATGTCAACTATATATGCCACAAGAATCAGGCAGACACCGTTATAAAATAAAGAACACAATGCTACAAAACTAGGCACACTTGTTACAAGAATGAATTTGCATATATAATAGAATAGGTACACCTTGCTTATAGTACAAAGATTCATATCATATTACTCTTCTTTCTTTATTTATTTGTTTATAATTTTATTTTTGTTATCATTTTCTTTTCTCTAACGACACAATTTTCGGCCATGACTTTTATATCATCTCAAGGGAAGATGCAAGAACAATAATGACCAATGAGTAGCTTTCAAATGTATTCTATATGGATGGGCCATTCATCATAACTATGTAATCAAGAAAGGGAAGAACGCAAAGTCTAAAAGAATCATATTCTCACCACATTTCTATGTAAGTTTCCTCTGTTAATTCTTACCTTCTTATCTATTTAAAGCACTAAAAATAACCTTCACCACCCATTTCCTCCCAACAAAGCGTAACAAACAGAGCAGCAGCACTTTGAAAGCTTTGAAACAAGGATCAACATGGAGCTTAAAATCTTTGGAACTACAACTGATTAGCACCAAGATGCTGACATTGTAAGCAATCCTAGCATGATCACATTTGTCCTTCCTTTACACTTTAGTATCAATACGCTGATAAACTTTTTATCCAAAATGTAGCTAATCTTCCCTGTGATAAACTCACAACACTTCTACATGATCGCCATGAACTCAATCACAAAAAAGTTGAAATAGTTGACAACAAACCATTGCCAAAGGGAATCAAAACGGAAGAGAAATGCGGAGATATGCCAATTTCTTTGTAAGTTACTATCATCCATAAAAAATAATAATTACGAAAATATGTTATAACAGAACTGTAGAATTCATGCTTCCTTATATTTGACAGAAAGAAGCCCTCAATCATTATCAACAAAGAAACACTGCTATGGGGTTCAGAAAACATGCTGCTACTCACATACAATTAAGAGGATACAATGGTAAAGCACCAAGAATTACATTAATTATGGAGTATTCTGTATGTGACACATGGAAACATACATGGGTCAAAAGGAATCAGGAGGTTGGGATGCATTACTCAAAGAAACAAGGAAAAATGCAAAAGTCATTCAAACACTGAGAGCCAAGTTTATATACACATTAATCATTTCTGAGATCAACATTGTGAGGGAGAGTGTGCAAATTGCAGTATCTAAATATCACAAGAAAGACATTAAGTGATATTATGTAAACTACAGTTAATGTATTGTTAATATATATCTTTTGTTTGTTTTACTTATATAATATTTTACTTGTCTTTAATCAGCTAACACAAATGACAGTGAAAGGCACACTTATCTGAAAAACTAAGCACTTATAGATATAAAAATAGACACTCCTACTTATAAAAGTAGGCACACCTGATTATAGAAGTTCGACATTATGTTAAATTATCATCAACCACATTCTCCTCCCCTTCTTCCCCTTCCCCCCTCCCCCCCCCCAAACAAAAGTGACCATAAAATCTAACAAAAAAAAACTGAATAAAACCATATACACATGAAAAAAAATGCCACTTGAACAACACATAATATTGAAGGCATGCTTAGTTATAAAAGTAAGCACACTCAGTTATAAAAAAAGGCACACTTAAGTATAAAAGTAGGTACACTTAATTACAAAAGTTTGACATTATGTTAAAGTATCGCGAAACACATCTCCCAATCCCTCAACCCCGTATTGGAACACTCTTAACGTATGAATACACAAAAATGACCATAAAATCCAACAATACAATTAAATAACCATACATATGCAAAAAATGTAACTTGAACAACACATAATATTGAAGGCACACTTCATTACAAAAGTAGACAGACTCAGTTATAAAAATAGACACATTTGATTATAAAAGTAGGCACAATGGTTTACAGAAGTTTAACATCGCGTTAAAGTATCAATACACTCCTTCCCACCATATTGGAACACACATAAAATACAAATATACAATGAGGGTACCATAAAATCCAATAATTCAACTCAACGAAATCATCCACATCTATATATACAAAAAATATCACTTGAATAACACACATCATATGAAAGACATACTCAGTTATAAAAGTAGACACACTTAGTTATAAAACTAAGCACACTTAGTTGTAAAGTAGGCATCCCTCTTTTCATAAATTATCAACAAGTTAAAGTACCATGGCACACTTTCCAAAAATCATTTAACACACATATAACATAAAAAATCACAAATAAAAATTGTACCAAACAAAGTCTTCAAGTAATGAGATGATAAGATCTGCATAAAATTTATGAATGTTTGCGAAGTACTTGAAGGTTCTACAACACTACAGTTAGATATTTCTAAACTAAGTTCAAAGTCACTACTTGGAGCATTTAGAACTCTACCTAATGCTTCATTGTTCATAGACAATTACACAGCCATCACATAATTGTTTATGGACAACTCTACCTCATTCACTTCATTGTTCATAGACAATTACACAGCCATCACACAATTGTTTATGGACAACTCTACCAAATTCTTGAAGCATGCGTCAAAGCACCCTTTCTCTTCACTTTTACTTGATTACACTTTATCTCAACAATGCTCTTCTTCCTTACATAACGTTCTCCTTTTGTACGCCTTCTAATTGGATTTTAATATTGGAAGATCCACCTTCATTCTCTGAATTATCAAAATAATAAGATCCCCACTTCAGCAATGATCTTATCCTTCATTGTTCTAAAGCCTTCTTCTACGCATTCCCGAGCATTCACGTTTAATTCACTAGCAAAAATCAAATCTAAAAACTTCCTTAACATTTTCTTCCTCCAAACACTTAAAACCAACAATACCTTCTTTTTAACTTTTTTCTGCATCACCAACTCCACTACTGCCTTGACTTAAAGCAATATCCTATGTCCATCTCTTCAGTACATACTTATCCAGTATGGCTTGAACATAATGAAAATTGAAGATACGCAAGCAATGAGAACAAAGAACACCAACTTCAGTAAACATCTTGCATATGTATGAAATGTTTAATGTGTTCTCATTATAGAAAATTGTATGTCTAAAACCGATTATATTAGGATGCCAAACCTCATGCAAATGCTCACCATAGTTGCATATCATAAGCCCTTGATAGTACTCCAAGAATTTCATAACTGGTTTTCAAATAGCTTGTATGCCCAATAGTATATTAGCATGCTGCAGCGAGTCAGGGATCTTCATCTCAACATGGCCTTGATTACAATAAAAATCTTCCATATATGCGTTGCTCCTCCATTTAGAAACAACTACATCGAAAATCTGATCACACAACGTATTTATTTTGAAAATCTCCTGGAAATAGCATGGTTAGTTGTCTCACTCCTTTGAGATGATAGACCACTTCCGAAAAAGAAATCCTTACTGTAAGTTAGATAGCACTTCTCTCTCAAATTGTACGACTTATTCAACCAATTATCATTGTGGCAACCAAATTTATCCATCAAATTGCAAAAGCAAAAGTAAACATGTCACTTTCATATAACAAAATAAAGGCATACATACTTGCAAGAGTATGGGTACTTAGTAATAAAAGTAGGCACACATAGTGATAAAAGTAAGCACACCCAGTTATACAAGTAGGCCCACATTGCAGGACACACCCTCTTAACATGAAAACACCCCTCCACTATGTTCAAATAAATATAACAATAAAAACTAGCATATAATTGAACATTAAATATGGACAAAAGAATATATATATATATATATAAATGCAACTTGAAAAACACAAAACAATAAAGCGTACACTTAGTCATGAACGTAGGCACTTCCTGTTACAAAAGTAGGTACTACCAACTATAAAAAGTAGGCACTACTACATACTTAATAAAAAAATCACAAACACATAAACAGGAAATACAAGCTAAAAAGTAGTATAAAGTACCTCTTCTAATGAAACTCAAATTCAAAAACAGTATCTGTCTCCTTCAAAACATAGTTAAACAATTTGACAAAATCTTGTTTGACCTTAGCCCCATAATATGGTTATTTGAATTTTTTCCGATATGCCAAATACATGACCAATGTCTTATTTTTGGGAAAACTACGGTAATAGCAGCAGCCATAGTAATAGACCGGTCGGCCATCAATGTAATGGGATGTTTACCTCCCATAGACTTCAAGAACGTTTTGAATAACCATATAAACGACTATTTTTTTTTTCATTCTTCAATAATCCACAACCAAACATAACATTCCTATAATAATTTTCCATCCCTACAAATAGATCGCAAATCATTTTCTATTTGTTCGTGTAATATGTCGTATCGTGCACCAACAAATCCCCAAAAACATCATTTTCACACCCCGTCTGACTATCTCTTCAAAAGAAACAACATAATGAGGAATTACAGTCAACTTCAAAGTCAAAATAAAAATCATCTTCGTTTTCTTTCCTCCACTTAAATATCTATATAAGTGCATTCGCATACCCACCATCCAAGTATTTCTTATCATAAGCTATTATACTCATCCCTTGACATAAACCCAACAAAAGGCGAACCTGTAACCTATTTCTTCAAAACCCGTAGATCAACAGCAATTGAAACACTATCCTTCAACTCTTGAAGATAACCAATGATAGAGTTGATTTTTGATACAAATAAACACCTTAAGTTTTAATTATTAGCCTTTAAAAATATTTTATTTATTAAACATAATTATATTATTTAATTTATTTTATTTTATTCATAAAGGAAAAAGGGTTTCCAAACACAAATATGAAAGGAGAAGCAGCTTTTTAAGAAGCTGCCACAAAGGAAATGAAGAAAACGAAATAAAAAGGAGCTGCCGCACAGAAGAGAAGAAAAGGGAAAAAGAGGAAGCGGCTGTTTAGGAAATTAGCTGCGCAAGAAAGAATATAAAAAGTAGACAAGCAAGAGAATAGAGGAGAGAACGACCAAAGGGAAAAATAGAAAAAAAAGAGAGTGAGAGAAAGCTGCGGAGCAAAACCAAATCAGCAGAAATTCTAAGTAACTGCAAAGCAACTGAAGCAGGCAGCAACCGATATTGGAATAGAAACAGCCGCAAATCAACAGCAACTGTACAAGTTGTAAACAGAAGCAGAAGCAAATTCCAGGAGCTGAAGAAATTTCCAGCAGAAAATTTCTACAGCAGAAGAAAATTCCAGCAACTGTAGCTGAGCAGAAAAATCTGGACAGCAGAAAAATTCCAGCAAGCAGAAGCTGCAGAATTTCAGCTTCAGTTGAAAGAAAAAAGCCATGCTTTCGTCCAATAAATTGGTTCCTTCTTTTCCTTTAGCTATGAGATAAATTTATTTTTAGAATCTTGATGAAACCCTAGCTATGTGACTTTGATTTATTTTATTTTGGGAGATTCATTATTTTATTTATGTGATTGCATATCTTGGGATGTTCTTGGTTTGATGCAATTAATTCTTTGTGATTGTTCTTGTAGAATAATTATTTGGGTTAATTGATATTTTTATCCATGCTTAATTCTTGTAGTCTTGAGTATGAGAGATATGTGATTTTTACAAGTATATTGTGGGTTTTAGAATTGAATAGTTCATCCTAATTTTAGATGATTTATGTTATAGGAATGAATAAGTCATGCTAATGGTTAGATGGATTATGTCATACATTTAAGCACAATATATTTCTCTAGTGAATCGAAGCTTGTAGCCTAGATCACCATATGAATGTTTAATCTTTTCTCCTAAATAAAATTAAATCATTGTTATATAAGTTAGTGGTGGATTCAAGGTTCTAAATCAATTTTTTGGTTAATCTCCCGTTAGTTTTAGTTTATTTATGTTATTCATTAGTTTTATTTTACTTTAGGAATAATTCTTAGATAACAAAATTTGATTCTTCTTTTTATAAAATTAATTTAGGAAGATAATAATTTACGTAGTTAAGCTTTTCTCTGTGGTTCGATACCCTAATACTTCCGTATTATATTGATCTTGTGCAGTTGCAAGTATTGAGTTGAAACTTTGGTATAGATCAACCAGGATTATTTTTTGTCATTCTCCTTTGAGCACGCATAAAATGCCTCTGATTTGTAGAACAAAGTCCATGATTATAACTAAAATTATGCCTTCTAATTGTCCAACCACCCTAGTCATCCAAACGAAATTCTATCCTTGCTTCACAATCAGTCTGAATATCAACTTTAGTATAGACCTCTCCCCCTTCTCTTTATCACACTTCTTTACTTGTTTGTAACAATAAAATTGTTTCAAATACTTCGTATTGCTTCCGCCTTAAACTTTTGTTTACCCTTACGAAACCTAAATCCCAATCTAACTGCACATCATTATACAAGTTGAATGCATCTTCCTCAGATGCTTCAATAGTTCCAACCAATGAAACTTCATTACATATTTCCATAGTAGCTGCATTCAACAGAAAAATGACGTTAAAACACATAAAAGATATAAATAAATTCAACAAAAACATCTAAAATGTAGAACCAAGACAGAAAAGTAGGCACAACTAACTACTCAAATTCAAATACATAAAAAAAATAATAAAACAACCCCCACCAATATTAAAAGTAATATAAGGTTGAAAGTACAAAAAACCTTTACATAAAACCAACAAAAAAACATCTAAAATATAGAAACAAAACAGAAAAGTTGAATGTTCCACTGGTAATAAACATAAATACTGTATCTTATCAAAATACCACTTAGTTACAAAAGTAGGCACGCTCAATTACAAAAGTAGGCACAACTATCTTTTGAGGCTCAAATACATAAGAAAATATAATGAAACAACCCACGGCCATATTAAAAGTAATATAAGGTTGAAAAACATAAAAAAAAAATTATATAAAAACCAACAAAAAACATCTAAATATTGAAACAAAACAGAAAATTTGAAAGTCCTAGTTATAAAATTAGGCATACCTTGTTATAGAACTAAACATACATACCTACAACAAAACAGAAATTATAAAAAAAAAAAAAAAAAAAAAAAAAAAAAAAGACCAACAACCAACAGGAAAAAAATAATGTCTTACGTGAACTTTTTCCTCTGATGATTCTGAAAGTACCAAAACACCATCTTCACACAAAGAAGGGTTGAAAACATTATAATTCAGATTTTCCACATCAACAAATGATAGAACAATCATTTTTTCACAATTTTCCATCAAAAAACAAATGCAGACCGCTATTGAAAAATTAATGAATAATGAGAAAGATTGACATACCGGTAACCGAGTAAATTTAATCGCACATATCACGATAGGCAGAGATCGCGAGAGAAGGAAAAGAAAAAAAATCAAATTTCTTTATAGACAAAAGGCATGAGAGTGGGAAAAAAGAAAAGATCTAATTAAAATTTAATTATCACCACTCAAAATTGCATAGTTTCATTAATTGGGTGCACATAGCTACGTGTGCCCAAATCCATAATATAATTTGTCATGGTTAAGGAGTAAGTTATGTTCATCATATAAAGTTACACATAAAGCAATAATAATAATAAAGAAAAAATACCACATCATTTTAAAATATAATTAGTAATTCATTACACTAATTACGCGATGAATAACACCATAATAAAATTTCTCCTCGGGCAGGTGTCCATAATAAAATTTTCCTCCTATTCAGAAAAATAAATAAATAAAAAATCTTCTTGTATATTTCCCATAGGCAACGCCGACTTTCCTCCCGCCTTTGCCCCTCGACAAATTTGCAGAGTTAAGAAGATGGGAGCTGGGGAAAACGCTGCGAATTGAAGAGTGACTGACGCAGCGGTAGACGGGGAAGGGGCACGGGGATGCTACTGGAAGGAGACGAGAACGACGGTGGGTGGAACTGAGGGATGTGGTAAAAGCAGAGTAATAGAACAGGTTAATTTGCCGTAAAACTTTTGGCACAAAACATTTGCCAGTTTTTCTCCTTCTCTGCTTAGCAGAGCAGAGCAGTTGAGTAATCTGTACATAACGGGCATGCACCTATGGCCCTGAGTCACTCTCTCCAGAGAGCACGCCCATCTTTCTCATTTCTTAAGCATTGTTATCCTTCTTCGCCCCTGATTGATCATACTTATTACAGTATCCACTATGTTTACAACATGACTGATGAATTCCATTACACAGCTCTACTGGAAAAATCGAGAAACAGGGCTCATTTGAATCAAATCCATTGCCAACTTTATGCTTCTGGACTCCAAGATAATGGATTCATAATCACCAAGTTTATTCACGTGAGCTGCAATATTGGTGAAATTAGTTATGCACGTAAGGTGTTTGATGAATTTCTTGATCCATATGTCTTCTTATGGAATGCTATTATTAGAGGGTACTCTAACCACAACATGCTGGATGAAGCTATTCATATTTATAATGCTATGCAACAGTCCTATGTAAGCCCCGATTCTTTTACGTTTCCTCATGTGCTTAAAGCTTGCAGTGGACTAATGGCTCTTAGATTTGGCCAAGCAGTTCATGGACAAGTTTTCAGACATGGATTAGAGATGGATGTATTTGTACAGAATGGCCTCATGGCGCTATATTCTAAATGTGGGAAAATTGATCTTGCTCAGATTGTTTTCAATGGGTTAGATGAAAGAAATGTCGTATCGTGGACTTTGATGATTTCTGGATATGCTCAGAATGGGCAACCTACAAAGGCATTGAAGATTTTTAGTGAAATGAGGGAATTGAATGTTAAACCTGATTGGATTGCATTAGTTAGTCTGTTGAAGGCTTATAGTGATTTGGAGGACTTGGAACAGGGAAAATGTGTTCATGGTTTTGTGATAAAAATAGGACTTGAATACGAACTGGACTTAAGGATAGCGCTCACAGCTATGTATGCAAAATGTAGGCAAATATTGATTGCTAAAAGTTTGTTTGACCAATTGGAGGCACAGAATGTTATTCTATGGAATGTAATGATTTCAGGGTTTGCTAAAAATGGTCATGCTGACGAAGCCATAGAGCTTTTTCGTAAGATGGTGATGAAGAATATTAGGCCAGATTCTGTAACCGTACAGTCTGTTGTCTTGGCTTGTGCTCATATTGGATCACTTGAGCAAGCAAGATGGATGGATGCCTATGTCTGTGGCAGTGAGTATAGGGATGATATCTTTGTCAATACAGCTCTTATTGATATGTATGCAAAATGTGGTAGTGTACAATTAGCTCGCAAAATGTTTGACCAGTCCCGAAACAAAGATGTTGTTCTATGGAGTGCAATGATAGTGGGCTATGGATTGCATGGTCAAGCAAGAGAAGCTATTGATCTTTTTTACGCAATGAAGAGAGCTGGGGTGCGCCCTAATGATGTTACGTTTATTGGACTCCTTATAGCATGTAAGCATTCAGGTCTTGTACAAGAGGGATGGGAATTTTTCCGCAGCATGGGAGATTATGGCATTGAGCCTCGCCACCAACATTATGCTTGTGTTGTTGACTTGCTTGGTCGAGCTGGATTTTTGGAGAAGGCTTACGATTTTATTCAGAAGATGCCAATTGAGCCAGCTGTATCAGTTTGGGGAGCTCTTCTGAGTGCATGCAAAATTTACCGCCATGTCACATTGGGAGAATATGCTGCTGAGAGGCTATTTTTCTTAGACCCTTTGAATACAGGGCATTATGTGCAGCTCTCGAATTTGTATGCTTCAGTCCGCATGTGGGATGGAGTAGCAAAGGTTCGAGTACTCATGAAGGAGAAAGGAATGGCCAAAGACTTGGGATATAGTATGATTGAAGTAAATGGAAAGTTGGAATCTTTTCGCATGGGAGACAAGTCTCATCCAAGGTCAGAGGAGATATATAAGGAGCTTGAGATACTGGAAAGGAGGTTGTTGGAGAATGGTTTCATTCCAGATACAGAATCTGCTTTGCATGATTTAGACACTGAAGATAAGGAGGTGACTCTGTGTAATCATAGTGAGAGACTTGCAATTGCTTATGGTCTGATTAGTACTCCTCCTGGGACAACCCTCCGAATTACAAAGAACCTTAGGGCATGTGTAAACTGTCATTCAGCCACCAAGCTGATATCAAAACTTGTAGGCAGAGAAATAATTGTTCGTGATGCAAACAGGTTTCATCATTTCAGAGATGGATACTGTTCTTGTGGAGACTTTTGGTGAGAAGACTTCTTAAAACAGTTGGCTTTTGCTACTGGTCTGGCTACACCTGGTTGAATTCCTAGTCAAAATGATTTGACAGTTTTCTGATGAGGTGCTTATGGAGTAAGCTAATTTATGAGGCAATCACCAAGAATGCTGCTTTTTTGTTAAAAGACTAGAAATGCCGAGACATTGTACTTGCAAAATCTGAAGTGTTTGTCTCTTGGCAAAATAGAATTTTGTCCTTTCGGCTTATGAGGTCGTTGTAAAGCTGAACTCATCAAAAGACAAGTGTGTACAATCTGTGGTCAGCTCATATCAACATTGGCTTCCTCCAGATTAAATGTCTAGTAAGATGGTATCCGATACAGGGAGGAAACAATACCAATCGTTTACCTGTTTCATGATTTAAAATGTCTCAGAATGTTCTGTCATAATTTTTCCCATCCACTGGAAATCATGTCACAAAGTACAGAAATTAAGTTCTGATTGCATCACATCCAATTGGCTTTGGGTTTTCTTGATGTTTCCTTATCATTACAGAAAAGGCTATCAGGTATATTGAACTTAACGTTTTCTTTAACTCGCAGACTTCCCGTGTCAAAAGAAATCAGACTGAAACAAGTGTAGCTTATATACACATCTCTTGCAGTATGTGACAATTATAGCAACTTTCACATCTCTTGGGTCTAGTGAGATGAATGTTTGTTAGAGTATGTGTGAGGCCAAAATGAGATTTTTGTTTTGATAATAAAAATAAAAGCTAGTCCAAATATAGAATGTTTTTTCTTAATTCATCTGATTGTCTTTGTTTTTTGCTGACGTCTTCGAACAGGCCTTTTAAAAGCCTTTTTCTTTCTTCCGATTACTTCCAATGGTGAATATATCATCGTTCCTTGATTCTTGAAATACTGATTCATGTGCTAACTCCATCAAGAGAGCATCCAAGTTCTCTGTTCTTAATCGAATAAGTCTTCACCCTCAATCCCATCAAATTGAAAGTAAATGCTAAAAAGAACTCATACTACTACTGTCTTAATAGATGCTCGGATGTAAAACACTTTCTTCAGTTTTAATATATAGCCTTCTTTTGCCTGAGAAATGTGAGAAATTGGATTTTGAGCAGCTATATTCATTCCTGGCTCCTGGTTTTTTTTTTTTTTTACAGGCACATGGGAAGATTGAGACAGAAGAGAACAGGAGAGCTCGCAGTGCATCCCAAAGCATTCGACGGCATAAAAGAAAAAATTATTAAAGAAGTCGAATGAGCTCTTCCTGATCAGCTTCACTGATGTGATCCTTGTGTATATATCCTCAGATGGTGTTTCATGAGGCTGGGTTTGCTACTTTCCAAGCTTGATAAGAGAGATAAATCATAATCTTTTTCTCATTCAGAAAGACAAAAAAGGAAGAAAGAAAAGAGTTGCTTTGTCGTTTCAGTTCTTTCTAGTCAGACTGATTTTAGAGTTTGTAACATTTCTCCTGTTGTTTCTTTGTACCAAAATTCCATTGAATATGGACAGGATAGTCAGGTTAGGACTGGAGCTCATCATTCTTTTCAACTTTGCTATTCTGGTTTTATTTGAATTTCGGTTTTACTTTTCTTCCGTTACTAAGAATCGCAAGCGACGTTATGAGTTAGGACTGTTTACCAAAAAAAAAAACGTTATGAGTTAGGACTAAAGAAAAATAGGGGAAAAACTCAGGTGTTTGCTGTGTAGGTTAAAGAATCATATTAATTGCACCATTTTGTCCTTTAAAATAAGTCTCTTGAGCGAGAAACGATTTTATCCTCACTCAAAAACCTTGTATTTTTGTACTTACAGAAACCCATCTTAGTGGTGCGGAAGCTGAGAATGCTTTGGCTTTTTTCGGATATTCACATACAATTGAAGTTGATGCAGTAGGACACTCTGGTGGAATTGTTATTGGACTGATGCGGAATGCAGATTCCATCACAATGGAGCTACTTGTCAATCTTCCCAGGAGATACACCTTGCAGCCCAGGTATGTCCTTGAGCACCGAAATTTATTTTTACTGCGCTTTATTCCAATGTTTCTCTTGAATATAGAGCTTTGCTTTGGGATAACCTTCCAACTATTCACCAGTATGTAGACCGTCATTCCCTTCCCTGGATTGTGTGAGGAGATTTGAATGAGATTTTAGATCCCTCTGAAAAGTTTGGTGGCAGACATATGAACTTTAATGGAGCTAGACCTTTTAGAAATTGCTTAAGTGATTGTAACCTCATTGAGTTAGGCTTCATAGGATCTAGATATACTTGGACTAATAAAAGGAAAAAGGGGCTCATCTTAGAAAGGTTGGACAGATTCTTTGTTAATAATGAATGGCTATGTTTGCACCCTGATTTTCATGTCATTCATTTACCTGGAACTCACTCTGATCATTGTTCCATTTTACTTAACACAAACACCAGGATTAATATTTCCCATCCTTTTAGATTTGAAGCTGTGTAGCTCCATCATCACTCCTTCCCTTCTCTTGTTTCTAACTCCTAGCTTTCTCAAAAAAATTATTTTTCTGCTATCAAGAGTTTTTAACAAACTGTGGTTAGTTGGAATAAACCACTTTTGGCAATATTTTTGCAGAAAAGAAGAAAATTCTGGCCAGACTCCAAGCATACAAAATATATTTTACCAGAAAAGAGATATGCTTTTCTTATACAGTTAGAAAGGAACTGCGAAATGATTATATTGATATCCTAAAACAAGAAAGGATTTTTTGGCAACAAAAATCAAGAATTGACTGGTTAAAGGAAAATGACTCCAACACCAATTTTTTCATATTTCTACACGGATTAGAAGGAAAAAGAAGAAGATTTTAGGCCTTAAAGATTCTGTGGGCAACTGGATGTTCAAACAACAGGACATCTCTCAGTACATTCTCACTTTCTTTAAAAAACTTTCTCCTCCAACCATCAATGTTCTTTTTTGCACTCTTCCTGCAAGCATCCTAATTTCATCCAAGATCCCTCCCCTCTTTCAGCCCCTGTGTCTAGCCAAGAAATTTCAGCTGCATTGTCAAGTTTTAAGCCCATGAAAGCCCCTGGACCAGATGGACTACCCCTCCCCCCTCTTTTTCCGAAAGTTTTGTAACCAAACTGGCCCTTTAATAGTGGAATTAGTTCAGAATATCTTTGCATCTGGTGTTATACCTAAACAAACTTTCATTGCTCTCATTCCTAAGATAAAATTTCCTGAATCCATTAAGGACTTTACGCCTATCAGTCTTTGCAACACTACTTACAAACTTATAAGCAAGATTATTGTTAATAGGCTTAGACCCTACCCAAGTTAACCTGCCCTTCTCAAAGCAGCTTTTTGCCTGGCAGAAGAATCACTGATAATGTTATTATCACTCAGGAAATTGTCCATTGTTTTCACAAAATCAAAAAAATAAAATCCCGTACATGATGTTGAAATTGGATTTGGAAAAAGCTTTTGATAGCATTGAATGGAGATTCATTGGACTTGTGCTTCAAGCTATTAATATACCTGATTCACTGCTAAATTTGATCATGTCCTATGTATCTTCTTCTAGTCTTTCACTCCTTATCAATGGTACCCCCAGTCCTTTTTTCAAACCTTCTAGCGGCATAAGGCAAGGGAATATACAATATTCAGATTGAAAAATGTGTTAAGCAGAAAATATGGTCTCCTTGTAGAATAAGAGGCTGCAAAACTAGCATTTCCCACTTACATTTTGTTGATGATATCATTCTTATTGCTAAAGCTGATGAAAACAACGCTTCTACCATTAAAACGACTCTTGATGATTTCTGTAAACAATGGGCTTACCATTAACTTAGTCAAATCAAAAGTTTTCTTTTCTGAAAATACTCCTGAAACTCTTAAACATACAATCTGCCATACTATTGGTATTTCCTCTACCACAAGCTTGCGTAAGTATCTAGGCTTCCCCATTAATACTAATCTAACAACCACAAATAACTATCAAAGCATCCTAACCAATCTTGATAATAGATTAAGTGGTTGAAAGTCTAAGCTTATGGGTAGCGCAGGAAGAGTTACTCTTATAAAATCTACCCTAGCTGCCACTCATGTTCATCTCGTGCAGTGCCTCAGCTTTCCTAAAGCCATTACTTGGAAAATAGATCAAATAACCAGAAGATTTCTTTGGGGAGGTTACTCTGAAAGAAAGGAATTGTATCTTGTAAACTGGGACTCAGTTATTCAACCTAAAGAATTAGGGGTCTACAAATCAGATCTGCTCTTCACCAAAACAACTCCCTACTTGATGGGCTTGCTTTTAGATTCTTGGACAATGACAATCTTACCTCACCTTGGGTCCAAAGTTTAAAATCTAAGTATTTAGCACACCAAGATCTTCACATATCACGAAGACCTTTGCCCAAAATAGGATCCACCCATATTTGGAAACGTTTACTCCAGCGGTGGGAGCTTTCACTGGTTCGCATATTTCATTCTGGCATGATTCTTGGCTCCCTATAGGGTGTCTTAGACAGCATATTCAGGGGCCTCTCCTTAAACAGGATTCTAATATTGAAGTCTCCTCTGCATTGCAACATGGTAAATGGGATTTTTCCAGTCTTTCTGTAGTTTTACCTATTGCTGTTATTAGTATGATTACCTCTCTCCCTTTAAAAATCGTAATGCCCATTGGAGACTCTTACTACCTGAAATTCAGTTCCGATGGCCTTTTTTCATCTAAATCAGCTTATCTCTTATCTCTTAAATCTCATAAAATTGAAGGAACTTCTTGTAATCTGAATTGGATTTGGAATGTCTGTACTTTACCTAAGATTAAACATTTCCTTTGGCTTTGTTTTAATGATAAATTTCCTACAATTATTTACTCTATAAAATAATGCAACTTGATCCTTGTTGTAAGTTTTGTGGAGAAGTGCATGAAACAACTTTGCATATTATTAAAACTGCTCAGTAACTACAGATTTCTGGTCTGGTCTTCTTGAGGGTGCAAGAACAATCTACTGGAGATGTCATTTTTAATAACTTAAGCCCCAACAATTGGCTCAAAAGGAACTGTAAAATGGACTCCCCTCTTCTCTTTGATGTTCCTTGGAACTCCTCTTTTTTCATTTATAATCTGAAACCTTTGGAAGAATGGAATCAACATCTTATTAACAACAATCCTGAAGCCCTTAATCTAGCTAAAGTGAAAAACCAGTTCTGGAATTTCTCAAATACAGTAGTATTAAACCTCAAAGGATTCTTACAAATGTTATATCTCTTAAATGGATGCAACCTCTTCTAAATTGTGTCAAATTAAATACTGATGGTTGAACCAAAAAAAGATTTGGTTTTGGTGGAACAGGAGGTGTTTTTAGAAACCATTTTGGCGACTAGCTTTTGGGCATCAGTTAAGACTTGTTAATGTCACCAACATGTTAGCAGAACTTGTTGCCATAAGAATGGGTTTGTATTTAGCTAAACATATGAAAATTAGCCATTTGGAGATAAACAATGACTCATTTTAATATTAGTTTAGAAGGCAAATCTCATGTCTATTCTTATATTATTATTGATGATTACATACAACTTTTCCAGCACATATCGAGGTGGACTTTTAACTCACTCATATAGAGAGAGAGAGCAACCACCTTGCGGATCAACTAGACAAGAAGATCACCATCTTGCTTGAGACTTCCAGCTACTGCATCAGCCTCTTGAAACTCTATAGCTATTTTGAATGCTGATAAGACTTTTATAATGATATAGAAGGGAGGCTTTTTTCTGGGTTGGGCCCAATTTTGATTATTGGGTATTAAAGTGGTCCAAAAACTTTTTTTTTTCCGACTCAAGCCATAACGCACAGCATGATAACGCACAATGGTTGTGCGTTATCCCTAATACGCGGCTTAAGCCGCGCTAATTGCATTAAAAAATGACGTGGATCTTATGTAGCGCTGACATGGTGATAATGCACTATGATGTGCGTTATCAGGCTTAATAACGCAGTCATTATGCGTTATTAAGCTTGATAACGCACAGTGACCGTGCGTTATCACCTTATAAAAAAAAAACCCTAGCAGCCGCCGTCCCCCTCCTTCTTCCCTTTTATTTTTTCAGCCTATTTATTCTTCCCCCTTTCTTCTCCCTTATTTCTTCTTACTGTATTTTTTTTATCAGCCTATTCTCTCTCTTTCCTCCCTCATTCTTCTTATTTTTTTCAGCCTTCTCTATCTCATTCTTCTTCCTTTTTTCAGCCTTCTCCATTTTCAATTTTTTTACAGCCTCCTCCATTGTCGGTAAGTTATTTTACTCTTCCTTTTATTTTCCTACTTCTTATTATTATGGTTTGACTTTTCTTCTTCTAATAATTGTGTATTTTATTTCGAAATTTACAGTTTAAAATTAGTTAATCTGCGAGACTTTCTTTGGAGTACGAAGGTTATTACAGATTTGGAGTGGAAAACGATAAACTAGAGCTCCATTTTAAATTTTCGGTAAGTTTTAAGTTATTTAAAATTTTTTGGTGTATTATACATTAAGTTTAATTGTTGTGTGTTTGAGTTTGTTATTTGTTATTTGTTAATCATTTTTATGAATTTTATTTGTTAATTTGAATTATTATTATTATTTTTTTTTTGTGAAATTGAGTTTTGGATTTATGTTTAGAATTGTTGTTATTAATAAATTTGTACACATTTGATAATTTTATGTATATAATTGTTTTTGCATTTTAAAAAGTGATATTAGGGTGATGTATTATTTTCATGAATTTATTTGGATAATTAGGTTTAATTTCTTACCTTACTTTATGATAATTTGAAAATATTTTTAATTATTTAGATAATTATTTTGCATATTAGAAAATATAGGAACCTGTAATTCGGTATTTTTAATTTTTTTTTGTAAAGAGTAGAACCGATACTTGGAAATTAATAGTTTAGGAATTAATACTTTTATTTAAACTCTAAAACCGTAATAGTGAATTTACGAAGTAGTAAAATACTTACTTATAAAATATACAATAAGTAATCTTGAAAAACTTAAAAATTATAAAATTTAAATAATACAAAACTTAAAAATCTATTATTAAAATCCAAAATTTTACATTCATTTTTTATTTTTTTGTGAAAGTGGGGTTTAGGGTTTATGTTTTAAATTGTTATTAATAAATTTGCACAAATTTGATAATTTTATGTTTATAATTGTTTTTTATCATATGTTTGTAAATAGTATAACCGGTACTTGGAAATTTATAGTTTAGTAATTAATACTTTTATTTAAACTCTAAAACCGTAATAGTGAATTTATGAAGTAGTAAAATGCTTACCTATAAAATATACTATAAGTAACCTTAAAAAACTTTAAAATTCTAAACTTTAAATACAAGAAAACGTAATAATCTATTATCAAAATCCAAAAATTTACATCAAACAATAAGCCGTAAAACTATAGACTTTTTAACAGTAAATCTTAAAAAACCAAAATAATAATATTAAAATTCTACAGGGTACATTATAAAAACTTTAAAAACCCTGAACATAGATTTTTGAAACATTAAAAAATAAGAATAGAAACTCTGTTACAGTAAACCATAATAAACACGAAGATCCTTAAATTGATATTTTGAACATTAAACCGTGAAACTGTCAATGTTGTAATAGTAATCCCTCTTGCATTAAAGTCTTAATAATTTAAACACTAAACCATAAAACTGTAAACTTTTTAACAGCAAGCTCTTAAAAAAAATGAAAATCATTCAAACCTAAAACCCTAAAATGCAGTGTACCATAAAAAATACACCCTAAAGAGTTTGGAATTCGAATATATTTAAAAATTTTTAATTTTAACATATAGATATTGACAGTATCTAAAAATATAATTAATGTAGATGGAAGAAGTGCCAGCACACGTGCATCCGGGGCCCATTGTCCTTGATGTCTTATTCAGACAGCACGAGCACAGATTCGGTTTGATCTGGAGTGGGGATCGCGAGACGTGTTATACTGATCTTCTGTGTAGGCGTTTTGGGCAGAACTTATTTCAGTGTTACAGTACGGCTCCCCGTAGATTGGTGGAGATTATTGATAGAACCGGGTTGGAGGAGTCTTTAGATGTGGTTACATTGGGTTGGACCACGCACTTATTACATCATTGGTAGAGCGGTGGAGAGAAGACTCACACATTTCACCTGACGTGTGGTGAAGTATCAATAACACTGCAGGATGTACAGGTACTGTGGGGTTTAGGGATATACGATGTGGCCGTTATCGGCCCTAGCTGGAGTGTAAACCCGAAACAGTACTGGATAGATCTTATGGAGAGACTTCTGGGTTTGCGGTTGTCTCTCAGCCACTTTTCCGGATACAAGGTGAAGAAGGAACCATTGGAAGCATGGATCCTGAGAGCGTTCACCGGTTCAGAGACCGATGATGATCTAATCCTGCGCGCTCGTGGATTTATTTTCCTATTCATTGGCGGACACATGCTTTTCGACTTCTCCGGGAATTTGGTTCATGTGCTACCTCAGTTTATTAGAGGATATTGATGCTATCAGGACATATAGCTGGGGTAGCTGCGTTCTTGGGTTTTTGTATAGGCAGTTGTGCATGGCGGCTTTAGGAGATGCACGCCAGATTGGGGGGCCTTAGTCTTAGTACAGATTTGGGTGTGATCGCGTATACCTGCATTGCGGCCTCAGCTGATTAGGGAGATTCAGGCAGACCCTCTTGCTCCTCTTGGCGCAATATGATGCACATCATTTGACTGTAGCCATCTGCCTACACACTCTGGTGACCTACAGAGACCAGTTAGATTTTATGCCATCTGATCAGGTTCGCTTTACAATAGCTTGTATTATTTGTAATTATTTGACTTTTTTTTAATGCACTTACATTTTTATTGATTTTGAATTTTGACATGACAGTTTATATGACTCCCTTATTATGACCGTCCTCTGGTTCCATTTGACTTGTGGCGGGCAGAGGTCTCGCTCATCTGTTACGAGATAGTGGATTATTACGGGCATGATGGTTGTGCGTTATCTTCAATTGTCACCTCTCCGTCTAATAATTCACTCACACCAGCTCTTTCAAGCACAATAATTTTCATCCAAAAGAGCTTCAAGGACAATAATTTCATCTCTAGCAAAGCTTCAAAGGACAATAATTTCATCTCCAACAGGGCTTCCCGTGAAGCCAGCTGATGGAAGGACACTAATTATTTTTTCCTCATCTCATTACAACTTACTCCCTCATCCCTCATCTAACCAATTATTAAAAGTCTATAAATACATACATTCATTCATTATTCTCTACATCTTCAAAACACCCTTAACAATCCACTTATTCTTTTTTCAATTCCCGAAGTTCCTAACATCTTTATTTTTCATCCTCCCTAAACACTTACAGTTGAATCGTTTTGAAATGGAATCAATCAACCCAGTTAGAGTAATGCTATTTTGGGATTCTGAAATTGCAAGGGATGCATGCAGTCCCTATCTTACTGGAACAATTCGGAAAAGTTGGACATTGCCAACGAACCGAATTATATCACATACAGAACTGGTAAGGAAAATATTGAAATACCGAGATATGGATCCCAATCTCTAGAATGTTCGAATGACGATGAGGGTGTCTTTGTACTACGAGGTGCATCGTATGTTTTACTTTAATTTATATAACATGAACAATGATAAAGAAATGCGATATTTATGGACTATTCTAGCCGACCTATCGAATGAAGGGATTCATATTCTTGTTGAATTCGAGCCTATCCAGCAACAAAATATTCCAAGTACACACGACAGAAATACAACAACTTTCCACGAGCATATTACGACCGTAACACAAATGGTTTCTGATGAACCGTCTATGTTGTACAGTATCGTAAATAATGATGACGATGAGGTTGACGGGTCGAACGGAGATGATGTCGTTTCTAGTCAATCGGAATCAGATGATGACAATGATCCGGAAGAAGGAGAGTTCCAAACTCCCCTGAATCCCGAAAATCCTGTCAACCCGGTCACTGAAAACATAGTGCAACAATGGGAGAGCAGCCAATGGTTCAGCAATGCTAGGTATGACTACACACATTCTGGAACATTCCTAGATATGGGCTCGGGTTCTCCTATAGATGACCTTGTAGAATCTTGAACCGTCTGATTACTCGACTGGACCGATTTTATGACTGACATATAGTTTGACATGAGATTCGTTGACAAAGTGCGGGTAGTAAGTGCGGTTCGTAAGTACTCTATCAGTGTGGGGTGTGAGTACCAAGTTTTGAAAGTAAGATTGATACATGGACCGCAAAATGTTACCATCACAGTGACGATAATTACTGTGCATGGTACATCCGTATAAAAATGAAAGCCAAGCACAATCGGTGGGATATAACCAAATTCGTCAAAGAACACACATGTCTTGTACAGATTGAACAAAATAACACATAAACTTGTCTTCAAATTTTATATCAATGTCTATATTACACTTAGTTGCCAACGATCCTGAGATACATGTTTCGAACATCATTCAAGAAGTGCAGGTATTGTTTCAAACTAGCTGTACTTACAAGCGGGCATGGTATGCTCGAAAATTTGCCATCGAGAGGGTTTTTGGTAGTTGGGATACAACCTTCATATTTTACCTAAATACTTACAAGCTGTACAGGATTTAAACCCGGGGACTATATACGAATTTTTGCATCACAGAACAAGCAGTCCCCCTAATTATGTTTTCAAATTTGTTTTCTAGTGTTTCTCTCCATGTATAGACGGATTTCCATATTTTCGGCCGGTGATTTCTATGGATGGAACACACTTAAGGGGACCATATAAGGGCGTGCTATTAATTGCAAGTACGTGAGATGCAAATAATCACTCGTTCCCACTTGCTTTTGCAATTGTTGATAAGGAATCATCCGAGAGTTGGAATTGGTTCCTTAAAAACTTACGAGAATACATAGTCAAAGATCGCCACGTATGTCTCATTGCTGATTGCCACAAAGGTATTTTCTCTGCTATTCAAAGTCAACATTTGTGGCAACCACCATTTGCAGTTCACCGGTTTTGGTTACGCCACATTAAAGCAAATTTCAAAAAGACTTTTAAAAATACAAACCTAAAAAGCTTGATGTGGCAGGTCGGAACAGAAACAAAACAATGGAAATTTGACTGTGTAATTAAAGAAATTCAAGAAAGAAATGTTTATGCTTACATTTACTTGATGAAGTTGGACCGAGAGAAGTGGACACTGTTGCATGATGGCGGTCACAGACACGGTATCATGACAACCAACATTTCTGAAGCACTTAACAGTGTGTTGAAGAAAGCTAGGTTTCTACCTTTAAAAGCCCTGGTTGAACTAATATTCAACAAACTGGTTAAGTATTTTCACCAACACCGTGACGAGGCTGAAAATTGTGTGCATCCGTTTCCAACTCGAATTTTTGACAAGTTCTTGCAGATTGAAATGAAATCAAGAGAACACAAAGTTAAAACTTACAATCCGCGAGAGGGGATATACATGGTCAGATCTCTAATCCGGGTTTCTGGTACGGGCAACAACGTCTATACATTGCGGCTAAATAATAAATCATGTAGTTGCGGAAAATGGCAAACGTATACATTGCCTTGTTCTCATGTTCTTGCGGTGTGTAGAGAAAATGGGTCAAGAACAAATACTTATGTGCCGGAGATATATTCGCGAGAAACGTACAGAAGAACTTACCAAGCGAATTTTCATCCAGTCTTGAGTGAGAACTTTTGGAGGGATGTTCCTTTTAATTTAATATTTTATCCTCCAAACATGAAAAATGAACAGGGTAGGAAACAGGGCAAGTGATTTCAAGGAGAAATGGATTATAGAAATCCCTGATAACGCACGAGTATGCGTTATTGCACTAATCATAACACAAACTCATTGTGCGTTATCAGCCACATAGGCTGATTAGGGGAGGAAGCTTAATTAATGGATAACGCACAATGGTTGTGCGTTATCATTATAGATAACGCACAACCATTGTGCGTTACGGCTGGAGTCAGAAAAAAAAATTTGGGCCACTTTATTACACAATAATCAAAACTAGGCCCAGCCCAGAAAAAACCTAGAAGGGAACTAGTTATGCTCACAATAATATATTTTTTATGCTGCAGCCAGGGATTCCATACAGCTAGACAATTGCGGTTCATTGCTCGGAGGGAAATCAATACGCAGGGAAACACCTACCACTAGTCTTCGGCTGGAGGAGTTTATTGCATAAAAACGCCGGGACGCAGGCATACTCGATACGAAGATAAAAAAAAGAATCTAAATTTCTGCTAGTCTCTTATTTCCCCGCATGACAAAGCTCAAAGCTTTATCAAACCTTTAAATTTCTACGATGGCGGGGCTTGGGGTTAGGAGGGTGCAGTGAGATTTGAAGCGGCATTCTCTCCTGACTCGATCTTGAATTGACTCATCATGATATAGGAAGAGCAACAGTTGTGAATCCTACATCTTATATAAACCTTATCTGTTTTTAAGTAATATATCCTCTTTTTATTTTATCAAAAGAAGTTGTGGCGCTTAAATTACATTGTTGTTGGAAGGTTATATAGACGACGGTAATTGGAGTTTATTGACTTTCCTAAGTTATTTAAGAATTACAATTGAATGAAACAAGTTTGTAAGACTATAAAGTGTTACCCTAATAACTTTTGTAATTAAATAAGACAAAACATTGTCAGTTAATGCGTGTTATAAAATTTCAATCATATATTTTAAAATGTATAAATTACATTAAAATACAATATATATTATTTTTATTCCAACTCATTTATTCTAGTTTGCATCCCAAAAAAATATTCTATTTAATATTCTTTATTCCTCTCTTTTTTATTATTATAATTATTTTTACAAAATCAAATACTTCATTTTTTACTATGCATCTTAATTAATAATTTAAAAATAAATAATAAATAATAAAAATTTAAGTAAATCATAATATATTATCAAGTTTCAAATTTTATTAAATATTACTAATTGAAGACGTTAAAACATGAAAAGATAATAACACCATTGAAAACTGAAAGGGTTAATTTTATTTTAGTACCCTTTTATTTGGTAATTTGACAATTTAGTATTACTTGTTTGTTGATTTCCATTTTAGTATAGTTTTGTTTTACCATTTGACAATTTAGTACCACTCGTTTGTTGATTGGCAATTAAGTGATTAAATTAGAATTTCGGACCACCATCATGTGTAATTTTTTTACTATTTGTAGATATTTAAACATGAACTCCGATTTCTTTTTTGACAATTTACCACTTGCTTGTTGATTGCCCATTAAGTGACCAAATCAAAATTCTGACAAAATCAATTTTGTTAGAAATATTGTTGTCCACTATCAAAATAGAAATTTATGTTTAAATCTCTGCAAACAGTAAAAAAAATCATACCTACAGGGGTCCAAAATTCTGATTTGGTCACTTAATTATCAATCAACAAACAAGTAATATTTAATTGTCAAATGGCCAAACAAAAGGTACTAACATGGAAATGGATAAACAAATAATACTAAATTACCAGATGGACAAATAAAAGGATACTAAAATAAAATTAACCAAAATTAAAATAACCTACTCTCTAAACCCAAACAAAGTATATTGAAGTATTAACACTATTTTTTAGAAAAGTTTAAATTATAATTATTAAAAAATTGAAATATTTATAGAAACCAATTGTCAACATGTAATTTTATTATATTGTAAAAACTTAACATTTTTAATATTTATAAGGATAATGAAATCAAGTTAATTAATTAATAATAATCATTTAACTTACCTAAAACAAAATAAAGATAAATCTAACTAAATAAATTGTTTAAAAAATTAAAAATTAGAAGAAGGTTGTAAAATAATGTGATCTACAGTGTAATGTCAAATTTGACATGATGCTGTCGATCACAGTATTTTGCAACAACAGATGCCGCATTGGTTGGAGCCCTTCTTTACTTTAATTTGCTATTGTACCACAACAATTGAAGTTGCTCTAAACGGATGACGACGATTAGAATTGGTGGACTTTTTATAAATTATTTGAGAACTATAATACTAAGATTAAAAGACCATACAGTTGTTATACTCATAACTTTTGGGACAAAGAGACCACTTTTTCTTCAATTCTAGCTTGGATTGCGGAGGTGAACGGGAAATGGAAGGAGATGAGGAGTGACACTAGTTACTTATATTAAGGAAAATATATTCATTTCTTTTAAAATTATTTGATAGATATGGAAATTTACTTCTTTTCGTTTAATTGAAATAAAAATAAAAGGTAAATAATTTTTTTATATATAATTTATTATTATGTCTATTGTACAAAGTTATATATATTATATATATCGGATATTATTTTAAAATACATATGTGATAAACTAATTTGTAAATAGATAAAATTATCTTTTTAGTATTATTTATGTCTATTCTATCCATGAGCTAATTTACTTATGAGAAGGAAAAGAGTTTCCTCCCACATTCACATTCATTTAATTTTACACTATAATTAAACGACATAAATAGAATAAGTAAAATTTATATATCCTTCGCCGTTGTTACATCCCAATCGAACTAAGCTAAATTGCGCCCTTATTTCATTCCAATCAAATAAGCTTAATGTCAATGTTCTTAAAATAAATAAATAAATAATAAAAAAGGTGTTTGGCTGAGGCGAGAAATCGAGCCAAAAACTTCAATGAATTTCTAGAATTGGGTAGCTATCCAGAGTCCATCCAAACACTCCTCTTAGGGTTTTATCCATCGTTAAACCCTTCTGCAGAAAAGAAAATTCTCTTCCCAGACCTCTGAGCTTCACCTTCACTCGGTCTCTTGCAGAATATACAAAGAAAATGGCCGCCGCGGTAGCCGCAAGATCCATTTTCCGATCAACGTCCGTCCGCAATGCAGCCTCTAGGATTGCCTCTCAGGCAAAGCCTTCTCGCAGCCCCTTTCCTACTTCCTCTTCCAGGATCCCGCTTTCTGGGCGTGTTTTCAGGTTTTATATATGTATTTATGGAAGATTTATATGAATTTTATCTGTAAAGATTGAGACTTTAATATTTTTAGCATGTTTAATTCAACATTTTATGTGGATGAATTGTAGGTCTCCAGTAGAATTGAGTGCTTGTGTGGAGTCGTTGCAGCCGCACCACACAGCTACAGCTTCGGCTTTGATGACTTCCATGCTCACTATTTCTCGCTGCGGTTACGCTTGGCTTCCTGAAGGTATATGTTTGCTGTATTTTTGTTTATTTCGTTAGTTCAATAAGAATTTGAATTTAAATAGGATTTAAGATAATATGCATATGTGCATCTTGCCTATTAGTTGGAGAAAGTATACGGTTTTCTTATGATTTAGTTCTTGAATAGTGCCTACCTATTAAAGTAGCACGTGTTGCATTGCCTGTGGCAATTTCAACCTTTTCCTATTTACTACTTGGGGTGTTGGTGTTGTAGCTGAAGTATTTTCATGAAGAGTATAGGATGAGAGCTATCCAATTTGTATTGTATTCATGTAGTAGAAGGTGATCCAAATACTTATTCAATGAAATAGTACTTTTAAGCTGATTTTAGGAGCCCAGGGTTTATTTCCACATATTCACTCTTCTTGAATATTTTTTAGAGGAGGTGGAGAGGAATTGGTGTAGGCTGAGTGTTTTAGGGTTTGGGATGGGTTAGCGGGTTAGCCTTTAGGATACTCAGATGCGCCCGGTTTGATAGTTCTGTCATGTTATTATTGTTTGGGATTCAGTACCATCGTCTTGGCTATTTTGCATTTACAAGGGTTGCTTAGATTCTCAACTGAAATCTTGTAGAATCAAAGTGACTTGTGAAACAAAAACCTTCAAAGGGTTCTCAGATGCAACTGAACTAGCTTCAGAAATGTTTCCTTGTCCTTGAAACAACTTTGGCGGCTAGCCAAAAGAATAGGATGCATCGCTTCTATATTTTCTTAATTTCTAGTTGAAACCAAGAATTTTTGTTTTTGAAAAGTTTTTCTCCGACCATAAGCACCTTTGTTGGAACAAGCCAGTTTTACGGATTCTAATTCCATTGTATGCATTGCCTTCTTCAGTTTAGTATGAACTACTTTACCATGAATGACCTGCAACTAATATATTTCTTACTGCCATCCTGCTTAGTTTCTTCATTGTCCTTCAAACCAGTGGTGCTGAATAGGTTGCCTAACCAATGGGTGTTCATTCTTGATTTAGGTATCTAGCAACTTCTTCTAGGAACCTACTTTCTGGTAAGTTAGCTTCCGTTGGATATTATCCGTAAACTGTCGAATACAAATGCAACCTATTTATCCATAAACCATTCAAACTCTTGGGGTCAACTGTCAAGGTTCCATTTTTTCCATGAATTCACAAAATACCTTGATTCATGGATCTAGGGTCCATTGATGTGATGTCCCTTACTTAGTAATCTTTTATCATCTTTGCCTGTTCTAAATCTTCCTTGTTCAACAAAGTATGAGTAAAGAAATGTGTAAACAGAAAGGGTACAAAGTCTTAGTAGTATTTAGGTTAGCACTGATTTATGCTATTGGATATACTCCCAACCTATTTTAGCTTTTTTGTTCCATGTAGTATGTTAAAGTTAGTCAGCTATCACTCCTCTTTCTCATTTAATAAAGTAGTGCATGCTTCATTTTCCTCTTGTAGGCGTTGACAAGACTAGATGAAGATGGAGAAGCAAAGAGGGTGACTTGTTAGTTTACTTTTCTAAGCCAATAGTTCATTAGGAAAATTGCTTCAATAGATTAGCCTTTTGGCTTCCTATCAAACTATAAATAACGACAGTTTTTGAGGGCTATAGATTGATATTTATGGTGCCTTATGGTTTGTAGAATTCTCCAGAAAATGTAAAGACTTTCTGTGCAATTATCCCTCTTATATATGGAGTATGACTGATTTTATTCTTATTTAATTCTACTATTATGACTTTATTTTTATATGCCCAAACTTGGGACTGTAGTGAACCTGAAATATAAATTATTTGTTGTCTTTGGTCTTCTGTGTTATTCTTTCAAGATTTAATTGAATGGCCGCACTATTATTAGGGGATGTTCAAGAATGTTGTTTTGGTTGCAGTTTGGAAAATTTCTAACTGGAAGTTTGATGTGGTTTGAAAAATTCTTTACTCAGCAGAAAATCGCACCACATATATTGTATACTTAAAATTGTCTATATTATTAATTTAGAGATTTCTTTGTATCTGATCATTAGGTCGTGCATAATATTAAGTTTCTTAATTTTTCTGTATGAGGTAAACTAATGTTTTGAGCGATATGCACAATGATGTAAAGAGTATGCCCACATATCATGAACCTATCATATTTTGTTATTATGGTGAAATGATTTTCAGGGTATGTAATTGTTAGAACAAATATGAAAAAATCCTTTCGATATGCTGTTGCTTTTTGCCTCTGTCTCCTATTTATTTATCTATTTATCCTGAAATATGTGGATAGCATTATGATGTATGTATCTCTCTTTGTTAATGTCCACTCCCTCCCTCATTCTATTAGGAAACATTAGGGTTCATGTAACGATTTATTTGACAAAATTCTTGCATTGGTTTTGTAGGAATGTAGGTTGATGGTTTTGAGGTAATTTTGCTTGATTGTTGAAGACCAAGTACCATTTGAAGATACCTTTTTAAGTTTATGTTGTAAAAGATAACTTTAAAACATTTAAAGATGTTTACTTTCTCGTCTGGTATCTAGTAACCAACTATTTCATGATCCTTTGCATCTTGTTTGCTATTTTATCCGTTGCAATATTGAATTTACCGTGCATATGAATCAATATGTTTTACTATGTTTCAAAACCCAATAACCCCACTTAATCTAAACCCCATCCGTTGCAGTTAGTGGTTTGAGGTTTTGAATGGTTGTGTGGTTTCCAAATTTTCAAACTGCTCTTATTGCTTTGGTTTGAAAGCTTTTAGCAAAACTACTCCCTTAGTATGGATTTACGCAACATATTCTCTAGGATATAAATGGCCAAAGCAATGAACTTACAGTAATTTATTCTAATCAGCTTGCAATGTTGATGTGTGATGAACTATGGAGGGGTTGCTTCAGCGAATTAAGTGCACAAACCTTCTAAATTGCCAGGATAAGAAGTCTGTCTGGATGAGCTGCCGAAGAGCCAATTCAAATTTCCTCATCTTCTTTGGCTTCTAGTTAGATATCCATTATCATCACTGTTTTGATATTCGATTGTTAATTGAATACTAAACGTAAATTGTACTGTTAGAAATACTAGAGATTTAGTCATAATTACATATTTGGTTGCCATACATGATAAGCCCATCAAGATAAATATATACTGATCTTTTTGTGTATCAATCAGCTTTGAATGAAGATGCATAATCAGTGTTCTATTTCCCTCCAAGGCATTCAAGCAATAGGTCTTTGATTTGAAGCTCTGACTGTGAATGAGTTCACCAACTTCCCTTATGCTTTTTCTCTGTAGTAGTGCAGTCAGAGGATTAAACGAAGTACCTGCATATGGCAATGCTATAAACTCAAGATTTTGAATTCTGAGTTTCTTCTCCATTACAGCATTCCTCATTGAGTGGGGTTTCTATTCCTTAGCTCAACTGCTGAGACATGTGTGATTTGTGAGCAGAAAAATGCACCCCTAAATAATCCTCTTATATATTTGTAATAATTTTGTTTATGGTACTTTTTCTTACCACCTAAGATCATTTGTGACATTTTCTATAACATCTCTTATAATTTTTTCAATATTAAGAATGTTACTGAGAGTGTTGCACAGATTTTACTGATGATCCAAACTCCTTTTTGACTTGAGGGTTTATTTTTAATACTATAATAGGAGTGTTAAAGGGTTGATGTATTAGAGCATTTGGGCGAGAAAAATGGCCATCTCGTGCTTAACTCAATTAGCCTTTACCCTTTTAAGATAATTAGGAAGATTGTCGGTGCAGATTTGGATGATAAATGATGGGAATAATGGGAAAAAACCCCGTGTTGTTACACATGGTGACATGCTATTACACTGAATCATAAGGGGAAAAAAATTAATAGCTATAAGCATTTTTCTGATTCACAATCCATTTCAAATTGCTTTGATATTTAATACAATTATGAAAGGAATTCTCTCAGTTACATCAAGAATTTGATTTCTGGGAGAGAAAGCGTAGTATTACTCTTCCACAACATTAACCAATTCATACTCGATTAGTGAGAGATTATTGTCTTCTTTGACCTCAAAATTAGCTGGTTCAGTAACCTCAACACGGCCCCATTTGTCAACTGCTAGCCGCATTGACCCCTTGAACATGTCGATCTTTGCATTACGCAGAATCACAGTGGTGTCTGGCTTCATGACATCAACTGCATTTGGGACACAAGACAGTTAAGTACTTCAAAGATAAAAGAGATCTCTCAAGCACTAAATTCTAAAGTGGAATATTAATTTGCTCCTGCAGAGAGAAACACATCCCATTGAGAACATAGACCCACAAAATCACACAAATGACTAGAATAAAAAATCTAGAAAATGAAAGTATAAGCTTTGGGCACATAAAACATTGAAAAAGTTGGGCGATATTAAGTCAAACATCAGCAGTACAGGCATAAAACAAAAAGAAACATGGATATCAAATACGAACATCATCAATTAGAGACACATTGACATGAAATATGAGAAAGACAGGAGAAGAGCTTTCCAAGACATTTTTGAGGATAAAACACTTTTCTGTCCTTCAACAACTGCCAGAAATCTGTTTACTACCGGATTTCATAAAAAGATGCTCTAATTGTCCATTGGCATTAACATAGTCTTAACAAATACAACTTATACACGAAAAATGAATGCAACTACACATGTAAAACCAAGCTAAAAAATAGCAAGGCCATAGGCCCAAACGCTTACACTTCACTAGTTTTATCTCTCACCAAAAATGCTTTTAATGAATCACAATTGGAAATTTGCTGAACAATGCATCATTTTTGAGCAAGGAATACACGCTAGTTTTCATGTACTGGATAGCGAGAAAACTCTATAAATTGCATTCTGATAACTCTTTCAGATACAGCTAATATAAGCTCGAAACATTAGTTGCAGACAATACAAACTATTTCAGTTACAGCTAAAATATGTGGAAAGACAAGTGGAGATTTCTGTAAGACGCTCGGCATTATCACGTTTCAATAACTCAAAACAACATCAATTCTCTACATAACTACTTAGTTCACCAGCCACTGATGTGAAATAATCATCATACTAGAAGATCTTCACAAGAAACAGTTGCCAGGAGCAGAGGCTCAGAATTTGGAACTCAACATGATATCATAACACCAGAAACATTAAATATATCATCAGGGCAAAAGCAAAGCAGCAACCTAGGAGCCAAAACAGCCTAAAAGAACCAACACAATTTGTTAATAGTTACGACCACCAACATTCCAACTAAGATCACTTTCTGATCTTCACTTTGCCATACTCTAAATCAATAAGATAACCTCAGAATCCACAAGAAGAATCATATTACAATGATAACGAAATTCACTGGAGATCTTGGTTTAACATTCATGATACAAAGTTAATATCCTTCATGCAAAACCAGACTCATCATTTTGCTCAAATATGAAATGAAAAATGAATCCAATTCTATATAAAAAGACAATTAAGTTTGTAATTTTCCCAAGTCTCTGAAACTAAGATAACTTCTAGAGTTTAAAACATTTGTTACCTCCATTTCACATGCAACAAACATGATAGACACTGTAACCATATCAAAAATAAAAAAATTTACGCTATTTTCACAAAAAATAGATAAAACAGCTCTGTTATCAACAATTATATACACCTTGTTCATTCCGAGCGGTAAAGATAATGGTTCCGGTCTCGTCACCCACCAGGCACTCTGCAATTCGAGGCCGCGGGCGAGGGTTGAGAGGTGCCGTGGGTCTTGCGGTGCCACCTTTGTTTACGACAGCGTTGGAGCTAATTACTTTCACTGTCAAGGTATGTCCATTTGTTCCAGGCTTAAGGTCATCCACTTTAACAAACACAGGCTTCCTCTTCGTCGTCGTCGTGTTTGGTGTCGCCGCCGTAGCCATTAAGTGTATAGTAACAAAACCCTTGCCCTAATTTGACAGAATTCCTATTGTATATGATCATTGAAAATGATCGTTATAAAAGGAACAACAAATCCAAAATTTTCTTCTAGGGTTTTAGCAGAGTGGGGCCCTTTCTGAATGCGTCCAATTTTATCCATTTTATTCATTATCTTTCTATTATTCTTTACTTTTTTTATTCCTTGGGTTGGGTAATTGGTTTGAGGATATATATATATATATATATATATATATTTTCCCTTTCTTGCTTGGCATGAGGATATTAGGCTCGTTTTATAAAAATGAAATGAGGTTGATTTCTTTTAATAACAGCATACTTAGTTTTAACATTATGTCTGTAAAGAAGTTTGAATATTAAACCTTTTATGATATTTACAAAATGTTTCATATTGTCTATTGTTTAAATTTTTTCGTTTTAAAATATTTATCCTCCTAATAGATGAAGAGAGTATTAAATAAAAAAAATGGTAATATTGAGTTGCTTTTGGGATTTTTGAGGTGATACAAAAACAGATAGTTCAACCCCTACATTTTGAAGTTTGAATGATTGTGGCTTTTTTGCAAAGTAAAGAACTAATGACCGAAATGAAGAATTGGGTACACTGCATTATTGCTGCTGCATGCAATAAGAACAGAACAAGGGTTTCTTATTTATACAAGTGAGTAATAGTTATCCTCGTGTTATTATACACAAGTCAGCTCTATGATGATGGGGAGGAGAAGGAGGGTACAGGCAAGGAATCTCATTCAAGTTGAGTATAATGCTGCATATATACATTTTACTTCTTTGCCTCACTTTCTACCATGATCAGTGCCTGCTCTTGTTGCTGCTGCTCTTCCCCTTCCATGTCTACATCTACCTTGTCTTCGTCAACCTTTACTTCTGGATGTTGTTGTCTATGGTATCTTAGTATTACCAGACATATGAATGCTGCAACAAACAAAAACAGACCAAATATGTTTACAGCTGCTCATCAGGTCATCAAAACCTTTTAGCATATCTCCAACATTATTGTTCTTTTTAATTCAGCTGTGCATCCTTGATATATCATACACTTGAAGGCAGTACATTGAGGACATTCAAATATCAATATCTGAGTGCAGTTTCAGGGTGTGGATATATGATTATTGGCATAATCTGAGGGATCATGAAAAAATTTCACTAGTTTACTGAATAATGCTGGTAAAATTACTAAGCAAACAAGTTATGAAATCAAGTAATTAGCCAGGGGAATACCTGCAAAGATTCGGGTTCTAACTGTTGTCAGATTCCAAAAGGCTGTAGCAGCTGATGCTGCCACAATTTTCTTGTGGGAGCAAGTTCCCCATGCTTCCAATAACCGAGATTTCATGTAGTGTACTGCTTTTTTTTTTTTTTTCAAATACCCCATTTTAGAGAGAGAAAATCAAAAGAGGCACTCAGTTGAAATTATATATACACCAGGTTACGATTACCTTTTCTACATATTTGAACAGAGTAAGATGAATAAAGTTTCGGACCAGTAAAGCTGATAAAGAAACCTGTCAAATTGATACCAAACATGTCAAAATCTTGAACATCAACATTTCAAAATAATTTGCAAGCTATGGCCTTGGCATATATTGTGATGGTTTTCGTGGTTGATATTCTCACCTAGTGCACATAGCCTCCACAATGTAAGAAGATGACCATATTCAGCTCCAAGAAGTAAAAATGGTACTACCTAAAACCAAAGAAAAGTGTCTCCATTAACAAATTTCAACAATTCCAAACAGCCAATGATTCATGGCTCTGTGATTATTCGAATACCTTAAGGGTCATTGCTGGTTCTCCTGAAAATAGTTCCCCTGCCTTCGAAATTACAAGATTTGCAGCTGGAAGCATCAACCTACCAACTTTCAAGATGTCATCTTCTTTCAGCTTAAATTCAACTTTAGTAGCACCCCTGTCCCTATGAAAAGATTGAAAATAGCTCAATTCGTAAAAAGAAGAAGATATTTCATAGAATAATCTAACAATTAAGGCAACATTGTCCTACCTCCGCCGGACTGAATTTGAAAAGAATGATATTCCTAGAAACAGGAGGCCCAACTGGGACAACAATGAGAAAATGCTGCAGAAATATATTGGGAACTTTGTAAGATGAACTCCAAAAGAACAAGAATCTTTCATCAGATATATGAAATTACAATAGAGCATACCTAAAGTTAATGCCCCGAGTAAAGCAAGAAGATAAGAAGCAAATTGAACCAAAACCAAACCAAAGGCTTGATTTTGCAACATCTTTCCACATGATCAAGTCAGCAAATATCTGCCGAACTCTATCCAGATTACATCCTTCTTCATAATTTGTTTCTAATAACCCATCATCAATTAAACAAACAAAATTAGTAATTACTAAGAAAAACCAAAAGCTTTAAATGATTAAAACATCAAGATTAGTATCAGTTGTGGCATACTTGGTGATGGAATTGAAGGAACCAAACTCAGTTTATCCTTCTTGGATCTACCACTATGCCTTTTCTTTCTTGGCTTAATCATATCTTCTCCAATCCCAAAATCCTTGTCTTCCCTCAAATCTTGCTCGAATCGTCTTCTTGATCTCCGATGATTCCTGGGAGAAGGATGTGCCAACAAACCCGAAGCAGAATTCCTATTTTTGGACCTCCGACGAGCCCCATTTGGCTCAGCCGCATCATCAGCCATTTCAAGCTTATCGGCGAGACGGGTTTTCGATTTACGAAGAGGAGAAGGTGAAAAAAGCAGTAATTCGTGAACCGGAAGACCACAGGGGGATTTTGAAGGCGAGGGAGAGGCAACTACAGCTGGTGAAGAAGGAACAATCTCAAGTGACAAATTAGGGGTTACCACTTCATTTTCTTCATTATAGAATCGGAGTTTCGAGAGTCTTGAGGACGATTTGGTTCGACTTTTTGGCTCAGATTTGTGATATGGAGGAGTCGAATCCATAACTGAACCGATGATTCTGCGGGAAAGATTTTGAAAATTTTGATAGGATTTTTCAGTGAGTAGAGAAAATTTGTGGTCTCAATAAGGGTTTAGAAGTTAGAACCAGGACAGGAAGAGCCGTTGGAGACGTGATCTTTTTGAAAAAATATTAAAAAAAGCTGTTAAGGACAGTTTTGGGCCTTTCTTTTGGGCCACAATGCAACGGTAACTAAGAGAAGAAAAGTCCGTTAAGGAACATCATGGGCATGGACTTTTTAGGCATTTGTTGGACTCTTGGTGGCATCTGGTTAATCATGTATTTTAGGCTCCCAACAAATTGTTTATTTTTGACTTTGGTCCCTAACAAATAGGTTGGGATTTATTTGAATTGTGTTTCAGTTTGAAAAAAGTTAGGGTACATTTGGATTGGATTTAAATCTTGCTTCTGATTGGAAGATTTTTTTATTTAACTGGGTTTATAACTTTTGTAAACTGCACTAGATTGGGAGAGGAGGAAATTTCTTATTTTTTATGTGAACAATGATAGTCGATTACACGGCCATTAGTGGGCTTCTTTTTTCTGATTGAAACAATTTTCCAGAGAGGATGATGGTATCATAGTACATTAGGAAATCAAGGGAAGTACAATTATCTACTTTTTTTTAATAGGAGGGCAGTTATTTACTTGCAGAAGAAAAAAGAAAACAAAAAATGATAATATTTTAGATTTGTTTGGCTAGTCCAAGGGTATAAGTGAAATTTTACTATCATTTAGGGCTATATTAGTCACTTCATTGTTTTAGGCCAAATGCTTTGACCGAACACAAAAAATGAACTGAAATTGGTACCAATTGTCAGTTGAAAAAGAATTAGTACTCAATTAACAAAACCCTTAAAATTAAGGGCACCTTTTTAACATTAGCTCCTTACTTTTAAGAGATATATATATTTTCCTGAATTTACTTTTAAGAAATCAGCTTATATAATTTGTGAGACATTAGTTTATTTAGTTTGTAAATATTGATATAGCAAAAACCGTATTTCATTTTAGTTTGTATTTCATTTACGTGCTTGTGATCACACAAATAAATTAATAAATATATGTGAGATATAATAGAATTTGGTGAGATCAATGAGGAGATTTGCGGACGTGATGCAGGATTATCGATTAGTATAGATATTTCTTAAAACAAATGAATATTTTTTCTTCTTTGTATGAGATTTGGCTATCCCATTGCTTAAAAAAAAAAAAAAAAAACCCAAAACTAGGCTATCCCAGAACATATCATCCTTAAAACATATTTGTTCCAAAGAACCATGAAACCACAATGCTTGGTATCTGAGAATGGCACTAGTACGGGTCTCGACTTTTATCAATTACCAACCCGATTCCGATTAAAAATTAAAAAGATTAACAATTTTAATTTTTTTAGAATTAAGAAAAAAAAAGAAACAAAAATCTATAAGTACATTCTAATTATTTAAATAGTAAGGAAAATAAAAAAACAAATAAGAATATACAAATTCTAAAATGTATTAAACATATAAATTTAAGTACAATATAGAAAAATATGACATACATAATGCAATCGATATCGAATTTTTTCATCGACAAGATCCCTCAACAAAAATATATTAGTTTCGATATTAGACGAACTTAGAATTATCAAACCCTAATGGATTAACCATCGAGCATATAATCGGTCATGTAACCATCAGATCAATTACCTATTGAAATTATAAAAAAAAAAACTATAGCTCTACCATTACTATCAAGCATGCGATTCGGAATTTATCGTATGATTCCCAACTTTGTGAACCCTCCTCCAACGAGGGGTACGAGGTGGCAGTTATTAGCCTCCTATCATGAAAATTTAAGTTTTTCTCTAGGCTTGGCCCACTTTAAAAAAGCCAGACTAAAGTGGGCCTTTTTCTAGGTTAAGGCCATAACGCATAATCATTGTACGTTATCAGAGATGATAACGCACAATCGTTGTGCGTTATCCTTAATCACCGCGTTAATCGCGTAAAAATCTAACGTGGATCCCAGTTGTCGCTGAGCTGTGGATAACGCACAATGACTGTGCGTTATCATTGTTATAGAAAAACCCTAGCTTTGCCGCCGCCGCCCCCTCCTCTTCCTTCCCCCCTTTTTTTTACCCCAGTTTAGCCGGTCTCTCCCCTTCACCGTCATGCGTTATCTCCTGGATAACGCATAACCACTGTGCGTTATCCTTGTGGACGTACAATAATTTCAAGCAGCTTTCTCAGCAATAATTTCACTCCATCAGGCTTTTTCAGTATGCAAGAAAATCACCACACATTTCAGTATGCAATAATTCATACACAATAATTCATGCAATTGAAAGTCTATAAAACCAGCAAAGTTTCATGGTTCTTTACAAATTCAAAACAATCTAGCAAACCACTCACTCTCTTTTCAATTTCCTCAGTTCCTAGCATCTTCATATTAATCCCCCCTCACTGACTAAAATTTTAATGTATTTTGAAATGGAATCAATCAACCCTGTTAGAGTACAACTATTTTGGGATTCTAAAATTGCAAGTGATGCATACAGTCCCTATTTTACTGGAACAATTCGGAAAAGTTGGACATTGTCAACGAATCGAATTATTTCACATTCGGACCTGGTAAAAAAAAAAAATTAAATTACCGAGATATGGATCCCAATCTCTAGAATGTTCGAATGACGATGAGAGTGCCTACGTACTACGAGGCTCATCGTATGTTCTACTTTAATTTATATAGCATGAATAATGACGAAGAAATGCGGTATTTATGGACTATTCCGGCCAACATATCGAAGGAAGGAATTCATATTCTTGTTGAATTCGAGCCTATCGAACAACAAAATATTCCAATTACTCACGACATGAACACATCATCTTTGACCGAACATATTACGGCCGTAACACAGAACCGTCTATGTTGTACAGTGCTGCAAACAATGATGACGATGAGGTTGACGGGTCAGACAGAGATGAGGCCATTTCTAGTTAATCTGAATCGGATGATGACAATGAACCGGAAGAAGGAGAGTTGGAATTGGTTCCTGAAAAACTTGCAAGAATACGTTGTCAAAGATCGCCACGTATGCCTCATTTCTGATCGCCACAAAGGTATTTTCTCAACTATTCAATGTCAACCTTTGTGGCAACCACCATTTGCAGTTCACCGGTTTTGCTTACGCCACATTCGAGCAAATTTCAACAAGACCTTTAAAAATACAACCCTAAAAGGCTTGATGTGGCAGGCCGGAACAGAAATGGAAATTTGACCGTGTAATGAAAGAGATTCAAGAAAAAAATGTGGATGCATACATTTACTTGATGAAGTTGGACGCAGAGAAATAGACACTGTTGCATGATGGCGGTCACAGACACGGTATCATGACAACCAACATTTTTGAGGCACTTAACAGTGTGTTGAAGAAAGCTAGGGTTCTACCTTTAAAAGCCCCGGTTGAACTAATATTCAACAAACTAGTTAAGTACTTTCACCAACACCGTGAAGAGGTAGTAAATTGTGTGCATCCATTTCCAACTCAAATTTTTGACAAGTTCTTGCGGATTAAACTGAAATCAAGAGAACACAAAGTTACAATTTACAATCCGCGAGAGGGAATATACATGGTCAAATCTCCAATCCAAGTTTCTGGTACAGGCAATAACGTCTATACATTGCGGCTAAATAATAAAATTTGTAGTTGCGGAAAATGGCAAACATATACATTGCCTTGTTCTCATGTTCTTGCAGTGTGTAGAGAAAATGGGTAAAGAACATATGCTTATGTGCCGGAGATATATTCACGACAAATGTACATAAAAACTTACCAAGCGAATTTTCATCCGATCTTGAGTGAGAACTTTTGGAGGGATGTCCCTTTTAATTTGACATTCTATCCTCCAAACATGAAAAAGGAACGGGGTAGAAAACAAGGCAAGCGATTTCAGGAGGAAATGGATTATAGAAATCCGGATTCTCCCCCAAGATGTGGTAGATGTCGCATACCGGGACATAATAGGAAAAATGGTAATAACCCCGGACCGAGCAATGTATAAGTTTGACATTTTCTTGAAATAGTTGTAAGAAAACATGTTTATAGTAATGAAATTTTTCTTTCAATTTCTTCTAATTACTACATCATTGCTCTAAATATTTACGGTTTCTTTAGTATTACTTCTTCAAATAACTTGCAATGAAATGGTCAAAATGTAAATATATTTTCTAAGAAAATGATATAAATGGCACAAAATGAGTTAAATATAATAAATACAGTCTTTTTAAAAAAATTATACAATTATAAGTTTTTCAAAACAAATTTTCATTAAAAAAAAATAATTCATTAAACAAATTACTAAAAAAAAACCTTATACAATTATAAGTTTTCCCAAAAGAAATTTTTATTACAAAAAAAAAAATGTTCATTCAAAAAAATAAAATAAATTAAATAACACAATTGTAAAGAAAAAAAATTAAAAAAAACATTTAAAAAAATTGAAAATTTTTTTTTTTAAAAATAAAAAATTTAGAAAAATAAAAAAAACTTAAAAAAATTAAAAAATTAAAAAATAAATTACGTGGTTGATAACGTACAACAAGTGTGCATTATGCGAAGTCATAACGCACACTGATTGTGCGTTATCAGCCACATTGGCTGATCAGCTTAATTAACTGATAATGCACAATGGTTGTGCGTTATCATTAGAGATAACGCACAACCATTGTGCGTTATGGCCTGAATCAGAAAAAAAAAAAAAAATTTTGCCCACTTCAATCTGGGCTTTTTTAAAAATGGGCCCGACCCATAAAAAAACCATTTTTTGGTGAGAAAATTTAGAATGCCCCTTTGTTTGTTGGTTCCTCATTTATGAGTTGCTTCAGAGATGTGATCATGGTCCCTTCAGTCTCTTAGACTTGGTTGCTTCTGAAAGTTAAAACTATTTGATTTTTGTGAAGGATGATTCGTATCATTACTTGTAGAAGTCTAGTTTTCTGTGGAACATATTAAAGCTCTGTTTTTCTTTGTGTTTTGCTTTGCTTGTTCTTAGGCTTCTAAACATTTCTACATTTGTGATTCTCTCTACCTGTATATATGTTATATTTTATCCACAACATTAGCAAGAGTGCCCAAGGTCCTTATTGTCATTCACAGATATTTATATTTACCCTTTTTAGTTCTTCTGGGTGCATGCATCATACATACTGAAGCTCTCCTTGGTCCATCATACTGCTTCAGTCATGATTTAGTATTTTTGGACTTACGATTTTAGCATGTTGTGGGATATTGTCTTATATAGCACAAAAAGTCCGTAAGTGCCATTTTTGGTCGAATAAAAAGTATATTGTTTTACTCTAAAGGTTACTTTGTATTGCAAGAAAAATCTGCATCATGTGATGATGACTACCTGCAATACTGAGATGAACAACGCTCCACTGCAAGAGCCTCACCTTTTTCACAGAGAGACTCAAGAGCACACCAGTCTAGTATTGATGCAGAAAAACCAAGGATAAGTGACAAAGATGGAGAACCTAGTGAGGTCTTGTGGATTGGTTTTCCTGCAAAACTAAGAGTGGATGAATTCATTTTAAGGAAAGCTTTTGCACCGTTTGGAGAGATCGATAAGATTAATGCATTTCCTGGTCGAACTTATGCTTTTGTTCGTTTTAGAAATGTAATGGCTGCCTCTAGAGCAAAAGAAACTCTTCAGGGAAAGTTATTTGGAAATCCTCGTATACATATTTGTTTTGCCAAGAGTGAGCCTAGCGTATCTAATAGAGAAAAGAACTCACTGAATGCTCCCTCATCTCCGCATTTCAGGGGCTAAAGACACCCGAGAGCCTCAGAAGACTTCCGTAATGATAGTGATTTTGGAAACTTAAGTGGAGACCTTAGTAGGAGTTCTCCCGGTTACATTCTGAATGAGTCTGGTGACCTAAGTGTAACTAGTTTTGGCAGAAAGAGTAATGTGTGGGCTCGTGGAGATGATGAATTTGAACAAAGGAGGTTCCCTGAATTAGGATATGAAGTCGGAATGCCAGGAAACGTGCGTGAGCAACGAATTAGTCCTTCAAGGGACAGAATTGGTCACTTTCGAGAGTTCTCTCGTCGAAGTGCAGTAGATGATGATTCTTTCGATTTACCAGAGGAACCATTGCTCTTTCATGGAGCTAAGAAACCAAAAACCAGCAACTTTTCTCCTGAGAATGAGCTTCCTGAGTATCCTTTTACTAATCCAGCACGAGCAAACCGGGTTCCTTATAGGTCATTTCGTGGTTTTGAGCCTGATTCTCATGAGAAAAACTTTGATTCAAAACCTTTTGGTTATAAACATATTCAAAACCACCACATGAAATCAATCCAACCATATAGGGAGAGACGCAATTAGAGGGATGCATCTTATGATAGCCTTCAAATAGGGTCTGTTCCACTGCCGACATACCCTAAGCCACAGAGAATGACCGCTGAATCACATTTGTCGTCTAAGAAGGAAGAGTGGAAATGAGAAGGGACTATAGCTAAAGGAAGAACTCCCAATTATCGTGCTCATTGCTTTCCTGTGGGTAAAAAAATGGGCACGAATTTGTAAGTATTATCTTTACGTACCTTTGGATAATTTAATTTTTTTACTGAAAGGGTTCACGTACAGAGACCTTAAGATGCTCTGCTCTTACAAAAACATTCCTGTCCCAGATTTTTAAGAGTAAGAAATCACTCTCTGATTATACTGTCTGCTCATTACAGGCCTGAATTCTTGGATTGCACTGCAAGAACTAGTTTGGGCATGCTTGCTAAGCATTACTATCAATCAACTAGCATTTGGGCAGTATATTTTGTACCTGCAAGTGATCTTGACATGGTATTTTACAATGAATTTATGACTTATCTTGAGGAGAAGCAGCACGCAGCTGTTGCCAAATTGGATGAGAATAATACATTATTTCTTGTCCCTCCTTCCTAATTCTCAGAGAAAGTGCTCAAAGTACCTGGAAGACTAAGCATCTCTGGTGTTGTTTTGAGGTCGGAGCAACCTGGTTCTACTTACGGTGGCTCTTTTCATCAACAAGAGAAGAAAGATCCGGAATTTGCAACTTTGCATCGGGATACATCAGCTCTAAGGTAAGCATCACCATCAGGGCCTTATCCCTCTGTATCGAACGTTCCAAATTTTCAGAGACTGGGAGGTGCAAATTTCCCTGCTAGGCCTTCACATATAATTTTAGTAGATATATTTTTTAATATTTTTCAAGAGTAAGAAATATATATTTGTTTAATATTTTTAAGACATTTATTTTCATTTAATAGATACATCCTCACGAGCAAAGGAAAAAGACTTGAAAGTTCTGAATTATTATTTGTTTATTGAATTCGTCCAGTGTGTGAAATTTGTCAAGTGAGAGCGAAGAATGTTAAATTCGTAAAGAATTACAATAGCAAAATGTTTATTATAGATTTTCGATTTTTTTTTGGGTCGAGCCCATTTTTAAAAAAGCCCAGACTGAAGTGGGCAAAATTTTTTTTTTTTTCTGATTCAGGCCATAACGCACAATGGTTGTGCGTTATCTCTAATGATAACGCACAACCATTGTGTGTTATCAGTTAATTAAGCTGGTCAGCCAACGTGGCTGATAACGCACAATCAGTGTGCGTTATGACTCGGCATAACGCACACTTGTTGTACGTTATCAACCACGTAATTATTTTTTAATTTTTTTTATTTTTCTAAATTTTTTATTTTTAAAATTTTTTTTTCAATTTTTTTAAATGTTTTTTAAATTTTTTTTCTTTACAATTGTGTTATTTAATTTATTTTATTTTTTTGAATGAACATTCTGTTTTGTAATAAAAATTTCTTTTGGGAAAACTTATAACTGTATAAGTTTTTTTTTAGTAATTTGTTTAATGAATTATTTTTTTTAATGAAAATTTGTTTTGGAAAACTTATAATTGTATAATTTTTTTAAAAAGACTTTATTGATTATCTTTAACTTATTTTGTGCTATTTATATCATTTTCTTGGAAAATATATTTACATTTTGTCTATTTCATTGCAAGTTATTTGAAGAAGTAATACCAAAGAAACCGTAAATATTTAGAGCAATGATGTAGTAATTAGAACAAATTGAAAGAAAAATTTCATTACTATAAACATGTTTTCTTACAACTATTTCAAGAAAATGTCAAACTTATACATTGCTCGGTCTGGGGTTATTACAATTTTTCCTATTATGTCCCGGCATGCAACATCTACCACATCTTGGAAGAAAATCCGGATTTCTATAATCTATTTCCCCCTGAAATCGCTTGCCTTGTTTTCTACCCCGTTCCTTTTTCATGTTTGGAGGATAGAATGTCAAATTAAAAGCGACATCCCTCCAGAAGTTCTCACTCAAGACCGGATGAAAATTCGCTCAGTAAGTTTTTATGTACGTTTGTAGCGAATATATCTCCGGTACATAAGCATATGTTCTTTACCCATTTTCTCTACACACTGCAAGAACATGAGAACAAGGCAATGTATATGTTTGCCATTTTCCGCAACTACAAAATTTATTATTTAGCCGCAATGTATAGACGTTATTGCCCGTACCAGAAACTCGGATTGGAGATTTGACCATGTATATTCCCTCTCGCGGATTGTAAGTTGTAACTTTGTGTTATCTTGATTTCAGTTTAATCCACAAGAACTTGTCAAAAATTCGAGTTGGAAATGGATGCACACAATTTTCTACCTCTTCACGGTGTTGGTGAAAGTACTTAACTAGTTTGTTGAATATTAGTTCAACTAGGGCTTTTAAAGGTAGAACCCTAGCTTTCTTCAACACACTGTTAAGTGCCTCGGAAATGTTGGTTGTCATGATACCGTGTCTGTGACCGCCATCATGCAACAATGTCCATTTCTCTGCGTCCAACTTCATCAAGTATATGTATGCATCCACATTTCTTTCTTGAATCTCTTTCATTACACGGTCAAATTTCCATTCTTTTGTTTCTGTTCTGGCCTGCCACATCAAGCTTTTTAGGGTTGTATTTTTAAAGGTCTTGTTGAAATTTGCTCGAATGTGGCGTAAGCAAAACTGGTGAACTGCAAATGGTGGTTGCCACAAAGGTTGACTTTGAATAGCTAAGAAAATACCTTTGTGGCGATCAGAAATGAGGCATACGTGGCAATCTTTGACAACATATTCTCGCAAGTTTTTAAGGAACCAATTCCAACTCTCGGAAGATTCCTTATCAACAATTGCAAAAGCAAGTGGGAACAAGTGATTATTTGCATCCCATGTACTTGCAATTAATAGCACGCCCTCTGTATGGTCCTCTTAAGTGTGTTCCATCCACAGAAATCACTTGCCGGCAATATAGAAATCCGTCTATACACGACGAGAAATACCAGAAAATAAATTTGAAAACATAATTAGGGGGACTGCTTGTTCTGTGATGCAAAAATTTGTAGGCAGTCCCCGGGTTTATATCCTGTATAGCTTGTAAGTATTTGGGTAGAAAATTGAAGGTTGTATCCCAGCTACCAAAAACTCTCTCGATGGCAAATTTTCGAGCATACCATACCCGCTTGTAAGTATAGCCAGTTTGATACAATACCTGCACCTCTTGAATGATGTTCGAAACAGCTATCTTAGGATCGTTGGCAAGTAGGTGTGATATAGACATTGATATAAATTTTTTGAAGACAGGTTTCTATGTTTGTTTTGTTCTATCTGTACAAGGCATGTGTGTTCTTTAATGAATCTGGTTATTTCCCACTGATTGTGCGTGGCTTTCTTTTTTATACGGATATACCATGCACAGTAATTATCGTCATTGTGATGGTTACATCTTGTGGTCCATGTATCTATCTTTATTTTCATTACCCGGTACTTACGCCCCACACTGACAGAGTACTTACGAACCGCACTTACTGCCTGCACTTTGTCAACGAATCTCATGCCTAACTGTATGTCAGTCATGGAATCGTTCCAGTCGAGTAATCGGATAGTACCAGAATCTATAGTGTCATCTATAGGAGAACCCGAGCCAATATCTAGGAATGCTCCAGATTGTGTGTAGTCATACCTAGCGTTGCTGAACCATTGGCTGCTCTCCCATTGTTATACTGTGTTTTCGGTGACCGGGTTCACAGGGTTTACAGGATTGATTGGAGTTTGGAACTCTCCTTCTTCCGGTTCATTGTCATCATCCGATTCAGATTGATTAGAAACGGCATCAGCTCCGTCTGATCTGTCAACCTCATCGTCATTATTGTTTACGGCACTGTGCAACATAGACGGTTCATCAGAAACCATTTGTGTTACGGCCGTAATATGTTCGGGGTTGTTCGATAGGCTCGAATTCAACAAGAATATGAATTCCTTCCTTCGATATGTTGGCCGGAATAGTCTATAAATACTGCATTTCTTCGTCGTTGTTCATGCTATATAAATTAAAGTAGAACATACGATGAGCCTCGTAGTACGCAGGCACCCTTATCGTCATTCGAACACTCCAGAGATTGGGATCTATATCTTGGTATTTCAATATTTTTTTTACTAGGTCCGAATGTGAAATTATTCGGTTCGTTGGCAATGTCCAACTTTTCCGAATTGTTCCAATAAAATAGGGACCGTATGCATCCCTTGCAATTTCAGAATCCCAAAGTAGCTGTACTCTAACAGGGTTGATTGATTCCATTTCAGAAAGCCCTAAAATGTAAGTGTTTAGGGTGAATATGAAGATGGTAGGAACTTCGGGAATTGAATTTAATAGTGAGTGGTTTGTTGGATTGTTCTCAATATGTAAAGAATGTAAGTGTTTAATGTATTTATAGACTTTCCAGATTTCTGCAATAAAGGGTTGCTGCTTGAATTATTGTATATGTATTATTATACATGAATTATTTTTTAGTGGTTCATGGGTTTACATACATTATTATCCTTGGAGAAAATTGAAAGAGGGAATTATTCTCCTTACTTTTGAGAAAGTTGTGAAGGAGGACGGTGAAATAGTGAAAAATCAGTGCAATTATTGTTCTGTGCTTGACTGAAGAACAAGGATAACGTAGATTGGTTGTGCGTTATCTAGGAGATAACGCACATTGGTGATGCTTTATCCAGAAGATAACGGGATAACGCACACCCAATGTGCGTTATCCTTCTTCATCCGTGTGCATGCATGCAGCTTTTTCCTTTCTTTTTTTTTGGTTTTCTTGTGCAGCCTTTTCCTTTCTTTTTCTTTCTGTTTTCTTTTATTATTATTTTTATTTATTTCTTATTTTAATTTGCGTGCACATGCAGAACTTTCTGCTTTTTTTTTGGTTTCTTTTTTTTATTTTTTATTTTTCATGGTTTTTCCTTTCTGCTTTTTTTTTTTGTTTTCTTGTGTAGCTTTTTCCTTTCTTTTTCTTTCTGTTTTCTTTTATTATTATTTTTTATTTATTTCTTATTTTAATTTGCATGCACATGCAGAACTTTCTGCTTTTTTTTTGTTTCTTTTTTTTTTAAAATTTTTTTTAATTTGCATGCACATGCAGCTTTTTTTTTTGTTTTCCTTTCTTATTTTTTTTGGTTTAAGGTTTATTATTATTACTTTTTGTTTATTAAATAAATTTGAATTTTTTTTTGCTTTTTTTTCTGGAGTGTTTAGCATACTAATTCGTTTGTGGTTTTTGCAAATCAAAGTAAAGAATCTATTTTCATAATGAAATAATAAAAAATGTACAATAAACACTGTAAAGTTTATTTTAGATTACATATAACTGAACTATGAAAAATAGAAAATTATGTTTGCACAGCTAAGGCCAGTCGGATGGCGTGAATCGGACGATTTTCTTCCCAACATGATGCCCGCGGCCGAGAGCATCCTGCCTCTCCTCTTCGTCAGACGAAGATGCATGCGATATAAGCTGATGTGACGTTGATGCACCGGCTGTGCCCGGAGGAGGTGGTGCGCTAAACCTCCCAAACCCGTAGGCTGATGGATTTGGAGATTGGAATGCTGTAAATCCTCAACTGGGCGCCAGAGGCATCTGCGACGTCCCGGATCCACTAGGGAGAGATTCGGGATCTAGCGTCAACCCCAAACTATAGGACGACATATCTAGGTGGGGGCTGTCGAATGGGTCAATATAATGTTGATCACCACCAGATCCCTCACCCCTTTTAACCATTGCTGGGTGGGGGTCGACATGTTCCTGCCTTTGTGGAGCAGGAGGTACATGAGGGCGTCCAACACCTGCTCCCTGGCTAGGATGTCTCCGAGCACCCTTTTTAACTCCACAGCCCCTCGGTCTGGAACGTGCTCTCGGGGCCGGCGACGTGAGGGCTGAACAGGGAATGTCGCCTGTATATCATGCTGTGAAGAGGTGCATCCCAAAGTGCCACCGATGGAGACCATGCACCGCCGGATGATCGTCTGCACTTTTTTCATAACTGCGGCAATCTGTGAAGGAGATGAAGGTGGCTCCCGAATCGCCACTGAAGCCATATCATCCACCTCCTGCAACATGGAAGTCTAAAAAAAGAAAATAACTAAATAATTTAGAATTTAACAAATGAAATAAGTACTTACCATAAATTAGATATTAACAAATGAAAATAAATAAATAAATAAATTAGAATTCAACATAAATAACTGAAATGCATAAGAACTTACCATCATCCATCTGTCCACGCCGGCAGGCTGATACCATGCGCACGGGTATCACGATTAGCTGGATTGCCGATGTAAACCCGTGTGATACCCCTGTACCATATTATGTACTCATCACTGGGGTACGACAATGCCTCAACATATTCTACAACAGGATCATCCCTAACACAAACTCGCCACTGGTTCCAGACATCCACATGGATAGCATGTTGTGTAACCCAGGATGTGTTATCATTCCCTCTTAACTGGATCCGATGAAGGTCCAGACGAGTATCAACTATATCTGGAACCATCTGAGCCTGTGCAACTGTCGCATCACACGTCCGGGATAGTGGTACTCCACTATCTCATAACATATGAGGGGAACCTCTGCCCGCCACAAGTCAGATGGAACCAGAAGGCAATAATAATACGGGAGCCACATAAACTATCATGTCAAAACTCAAAGTCAATAAAAATGCAACAAGGAAAAGAAAAACAATTAATTACAAATAATACAAGCTATTGTAAAGCATACCTGGTCAGATGGCATAAAGTCCAACTGGCCTCTGTATGTAACCAGAGTGTGCGTAAGCAGCTGGCTACAGTCAAATGCTGTGCATCATATTGCGCCAAGAGGAGCAAGCCGTCATCAACTGAGGCCGCAATGCAGGTATACGCGACCACGCCAATATCTGAACTAACACCAAAGCCCCTCCAATCTGTCGTGCACCCCCTAAAGTTGCGGTGCACAGCTGCCTATACAGAAACCCAAGAACGCAACTACCCCAGCTATATGTTCTAATAGCATCAAAATCCTCCAACAAGCTGAGGTAGCGCACGTGAACCAAATTCCCGGAGAAGTCGGGAAGCATGTGTCTGCAATAAGTAAGAAAATAAATTCACGAGTGCACAGTATTAGACCGTCGTCGGTCTTTGAACCGGTGAACGCTCTCAGAATCCATGCTTCCAATGGTTCTTTCTTCACATTGTAACCGGAAAAGTGGCTGAGAGACAACCGCACCAAGAAGTCTCTCGATAACGTCAATCCAGAATTGTTTAGGGTGTAAACTCCAACTAGGCCCGGTAACAACCGTGCCGTCTATCCCTAAACCCCACAGTGCCTATACATCTTGGAGTGTAATCGAGACTTCACCGCACGTTAGATGAAATGTGTGGGTCTCTGGTCTCCACCGCTCGATTAATGTGGTGATAAGCGCGTGGTCCAATCCAATATAACCACACCTAAAGACTCCCCCCAAATCGGTCCCATCAATAATCTCAACCAATCTACGTGGAGCCGCACTATAGCACTGGAATAGGTTGTAACCAAAACGCGTACACTGAAGGTCAGTATACACGTCTCCCGATCCCCACTCCAGATCAAACCCGATCTGTGCTCGTGCTGGATAAGACGTCAGTGACAATAGGCCCCGGATCCACATGTGCTGGCACTTCTTCCATCTACATTAATTATATTTTCCAAATATTGTGAACATCTATATGTTAAAATTAAAAAGTTTTAAACATATTCTAATTCCTAGAATATTAACATTTAATTGTTATTACGTTTAACGATTGTAAAGTTTATAGTTTTACATTCTCATATTTCCAAATATCATGTATATTATAAACACAATTAATCAACGATTTAGGGAGTTTTAAATAAATAAGATTTTAAAGTTTTTAAAGTTTACTGTTACGTAATAAATTTCACTTTTACTGTTAGGTCGACATGTTCACTGTTAAAAAATACCAGTTCCCATATTTTTAAATGAAATCCTAAAACCTAATATCAATTTTTAACCACACTTTCACAAAAAAAAAAAAAATGTAAAATTTTGTATTTTAATAATAGATTTTTAAGTTTTGTATTATTTAAATTTTACAATTTTTAGGTTGCAAAAAATAAAGTTTCAATAATTTTTACTGTTTAAAAGAATAAAAATTAGAAATACCGAATTTCATCAACCCATATTTTCTAACATTCAAATTAATTACCTAAATGATTAAAAAAAATTTTCTATTAATCATAAAGTAAGAAATTAAACCTAATTATCCAAATAAATTAATGAAAAAAATCCTAAACCCTAATATCACTTTTCGAATGAAAACAAAAATTCGTACACATTTACTAATAACTACAATTTTAAATATATATCCAAACCACACTTTCACAAAAAAATAAAAAAATAATATAATGTAAAATTTTGGATTTTAATAATAGATTTTTAAGTTTTGTATTATTTAAATTTTACAATTTTTAAGTTGCTAAAAAATTTTTTTCCATAATTATCCGCTTGTAAATTCATGAAAAAAAATTATCCCTAGTATAACTTTTCAAATGCAAAAAAGCAATTACATACATAAAATTATCAAATTGGTACAAATTTATTAATAACTACAATTTTAAACATAATTCCAAAAATTAAAAAAAGGTAAAATTTTTTATTTTTAATAATACATTCTTAAGTTTTGTATTATTTACATTTTACAATTTTTAAGTTACAACAAAAATATTTGTTTTCATATTTTCTACATTTAAAAAAAAATTTTAAAAATATCGAATTACATATTCTCATATTTTCTTAAAATAATTTATATATATTATGCAAAATAATAATCTAAATAATTTCTAATAATCATAAAGTAAGGTAATAAAGTAAACATAATTATCCACATAAATTAAAGAATATCACTTTTTAAATTCAAAAACAATTATATACATAAAATTATCACATTTGTACAAATTCATTAATAACAAACATTTTAAATATAAACATAAAACCCATTTCCACAAAAAAAAAAAAAAAAAATTCAAGTTAATAAATAAAATTCATAAAAAACATTAACAAACAACAAATACCGAAATAATCACACTTAACATGTAATAAACAAAAAAATTTCTAACTAACTAAAAACTTACTGAAAATTTAAAATGCAGTTTTAGTAGCCTTCGTACTCCAAATCCTTAATAGCCTTCGTACTCCAAAGAAAATCTCCAAGATTTACTAATTTAACTGTAATTTTCAAAATAAAATACACATTCATTAGATAAAAATAAATCAACACATAATAAAAAGAAAAAAAATTACAGTAAAATACCTAGCAGATGGCGGAGACAGGAACAAAAATTTTTCTGAAGAAAGAAGGATGAAAAAAAGAAGAACAATGAGATGAAGGTGGTCGAAAAAATTAATAAAAATTGAAGGAGAATGGGGCTGTAAAAACAGTAAGGGGGAAGGAGATGAAATAGAAAAATAGGGAGGAAGAAAGGAGGAAATGAGGAAAGAGTAAAAAATGGGGTTGGGAAAAGGCTGGGAGAAAATAAAAAGGGGGAGGAAGGAGGAGGAGGGGGGAGCCGCACTGCGAAGGAAGGCGGTTGTGCGTTATTAGCTTAATAACGCATAATGACTGTGCATTATTAAGCTTGATAACGCACATTGTGCGTTATCTACAGCTTGACGCCAGCTGGAATCTACGTCAGATTTTTACGCGATTAACGCGGTTATTAAGTGCGTTATGACTTGAATCGGAAAAAAAAAAAAATTTGGCCCACTTTAGTCTGGACTTTTTAAAAATGGGCCTGGCCCAAAAAAAACCCCAAATTTCTAGTGATTAGAGTATTAATCATCATAAGGGAGGAAAATAAGAAACTATTTCGTAAAGACCATCAGCTGAGAAAGAAACTTTCAGGAGAGCCAGAAGACATAGGCATATAGCCCTAAAACAAATCTGTTAAGATGAAGAAAGCCAGCAGCTTGTTTATGTATAACAATCGCCAGAACAGCAATGTGGGAAAGCTCAATATTTATGAGCTTAGATCTATCTAAAGCGTAAATAGTAAATCTACATGGAGTTGGTTCCACATCATTGGAATCCTGGAATAATAACTATACTGTAAGCATTTAAGACATGCAACAAGGACAAACACAGATGTATACAATCTGCAAACTAACTGCTCTTAGAGTTACCAGGATGGCAAATATACATAAACATGCTAAAACAACAAAAGATGCTAACATCATGCAGTACTTTCATTTTCTCTGCCATCATAGAACAGACATATCAATGCCTTAGCAAAACCATATGCTAGAGAGGTCTTTAGAAAGAAGGTTTTCCCCGAGGCCACACCACTTAACCCACAAGCAAGACCTTGCAGAAAGTAAATACATGATGTCATGCCTTTAATTTAGCCCTACCCTCCCAAAGTTACTAAGGGGATTATAATTTGTAATACTAGCTATCATGACTGTTACGGACAGAATGATCAAAGAGAATGCAAAGCACCTAAAAGGAACCACAATGAACAGTTTCTCTTCAACTGAACTTATGAAACTCAAAAGGAAAATCTAGCTAAAATTCATTTGCACACATGTAAACAATAACATAGTGCTTTAACTCAGCCCAATAAACATCAGCATATATAGATCAGCAAATCTAACCATGCTTCTTCCAAGAAGTCATGAACATGCTAAAACAACATCTCTCACAAATTAATCAACTTTCACAAAATCCAAAAAGAAAAAAAATCCACTTTTTTCAAACTAAAAGCAAATCCGAATAGAGTCATAGTTTGGAAGATTAAAGCAAATTGCAGCAATTTTTACTTTTTTTTTTTTGGGATAAATAGCAGCAATTTTTACTTACCCGCTAATAAGTTAACAGCAGGCAGAGCTGTATATTTCACTAGTAAAGAAGCCTCAGCAGGAAAAAAAAACAACTTGATAATGATAAGCTAATAAGAGTCTAAAATTCTTGTACAGAATTTCGAAGGAGCAATTGAATTTCCTTAGAAAAAACAGGTCACTGAACAAACAAGAAGCTCAATCTGCAAGTACCATGTCATATGTAGCCACAAGGATTTTTGCAGTATTCATGGAATACAATATTAGTTTTCCAATCATTCAAACTACAACCTTGAGTCGCCTTATTATATAATTGAAATGTCCATAGGAGTGGACTCATGTAGATCGATGACAAGTGACATAAATGATTTGGTTTTGTTATCCCGTGCATTTACTTGAACATGTAGTTCGGCCTCATGGATAAAGAGTGTTGAAAAGATACCCTCATTTAAAAAGACCAGGCCATTTTCTCTCAAAGGGTCAAGATAATGTAAAAGATGAGAGACCCAGGCATGTAAAAATGGAGCTACTTATGGTCAAAATAAGTTTTGGAACAGGCCAATTGCTTTGCTAAAAGCTAGTGTAATGAAGTTGATGTTTTCATTTAAATTTCCTGTAGTAGCAGTTATTTGCAATGGAAAAGTATCATGTTTTTTAGAATGGCAACCTTCAATAAATATGTTACTTAAGCGCCCCTTGAAAGGTGAAGAAATGTGCCTGAAAATTGTAATCCAGAAGGTTTAAAAATTGCAGTTTCACCCTTGGTGACCGGTCGGGTCTGGCTGGTTCTTTTTAAAAACTGGTTCAGGGACCTAGGTGCTATCTCGGTCGGGTTCGGCTGGTGATGTGGCCTTGTGTTAATCTCAATGGATTTTGTGCGTATCTTCTCTTTTTTCGTCTGTTCTTACTCTGTATACTCTCGTTTCACTTTATTCTTTCTTCTAATTCATTCGAGACATGCCTATAACCCCAAAAGACCCCCTAATACTAAAGCAACAACCCAAAGAAGCAAAGATCGAATGCAACTTTCCCACAAAAACTCAAAATCACAAAAACAATCAAATTAAAAACAAACTTTTTAAACGCTTAAGAAAAACGACATCACAACCATTGATCAAGTCTAAACTTCACAAGAATCACACAGAACTCATTCAAGTACAAGTTACAAAACTTAAATGATCCACCAAACATCTCATGTAAACAATTATTAATCAACAGTGTGTGTGTTTGTGTGATTACTTATGTCAAGCTTCAACAAACGCAAAGAGAATGAAAGGAAAATAACAAAATAATTCACTTCAATAACACTGCCCTTAAACTTAACTTTCCACTATCTATTAGTTAGTTGGTCTAACTAAAGTCATCCCCGAATTAGATAGGACTTTCAAGCTTGTAATATTAAGCTTGGGACGTAAAGGATACCAAACGAAGGGAAAGGAAAAACAAAAAGCAACAAGAGAAGAGAGCTTAAAGCAACCGAAAGGAAAAGTCCGTTTATTTTAATTGCTTTCTACTCTCAGTGCACTTTAGCTTTTTCCTTTATTTCTCTTTTGCTTTTTTTATCTTCTTTTTCTTACTTTTGCCATAAAACACAGATTGAGAATCACAAGCTTCGATCAATATATAGAATTTTCATTTCACCCCAAACCCCTCATTTGATTTCTTTCTCATAAACTTTTCCAAAATACCCCTTTACATAAAATACTCATCTCCACTTTCCCCCATACTTATCTATGTACCTCACTCAAAAGCAACTTAAAGATACAGGAATTCATTAGCTCTCGTAATTGAGGGTTTAAATATCGTGTGAGTTTAAAAACAAAGAAAAGAAGGGTTAAAACCCTCATAAAATTTAGGCTCAAAAGGGTTACGAGGGATTTAACATTGAAAGGTAGGCAAGAAAGGATAAAACGGGTCAAAGAAGGCCTAAGACCATCATTTCTGGGGTCAACCTAAGTTAGACACAACTTTACCTCAAGGCATGATATGGTAAATCTCAGGCCATGCATATAAACAAATTATTAAGCTAATATCCTAAAATTCTTCAGTCTTGGTGGGTGGACTAGGCAGGGATTCTCTACAATGACACTGTAGACCAATTGAAAAAAGGGATGTAGCGCTTCTACAGGAACTGTTCATACACTAGAATTGGAATTAGGAATTCGCAACAGAAGAGTCCAATGAGTTCAAGGAATGATCCATTCGATTCCACCCATCTTTCATGGATCTCGGAATCCTTGCAACGGGGAGCTTTAGTTCCATTCCTTCGGAATCCTTCGCCATCCTCGGAACGGTCCCCCCTAAGCCGGGGGGTGCTTGTGGGGGAGGTGTGCCACGACGAAACAAGGGAATGAAGAAGTATTTATCTATTAACAAGACACTCATATGTGCAAATAAACCATCAGTTTATAAAAGTTCGTATAAGTGCCTGATATCACACAAAGCTAAGCAACAAGTCTCATTAAAGTTTCATATGATTAAAGTAAATCTCTAAGAAAAAATGAAACAACTAAAGAAAAAAAAACTAAACTAAACATCCCCCTATACTTTAAACCATATTGTCCTTAATGTAGGGGCCACAACCAAACAAAAACTAGTAAAACAAAAGGACTAAAAGGAAACTAGGTAAAGATAAAGAGAAAACAAATAAAACATAACATATGCATGGGAAGCAATGCTGGAAAGAAAAACAACCATACATAGGAAGCAATCCCAAAAAGTAAAAAGGCAAGCACACATGGAAAGCAATCCTAAAAAGAAAAGGCAAACAAAACATAAAAACAAAGACATAAACTAAGACAATAAAGATAAGGGAAACAATCCCAAAAACGAAATAAATAAACAAAGGGCAAAAAATAAAAATAAAAATAAAAACGTGTAAGAAGAAAAAAGAAAATTCCCTTATAGTACAACACTGCCACCACTAGATCCCGCATCCGATGAGAAGTGTCTATAAAGGTAGGTGAGCATCTCATGCCAGCTTTGCATCATTTCCTCCACACTTTGAAGTCGATTTGAGTGTTCTCTTAGTGGAGGTGCAATTGATTTTGGATTGCTTCTTGCTAGATATGGAGATGCTCCAATCGGTTGATCATTGCGGCTCGGAAATCGTCCTCCTTGTCATTCTCAGCCGCTTCTGGAGATTGCTCATTGCCCCTTTTGGAACCACCGGTTACCACCTCTTTTCATTGTCGTCCCACCAATAGTTTGATTCGTTTATGGTGGACTCCTTGATTACGTCCAAAGGGGAGGTGGTTTCTTGTAATTCACCTAAAAAAAAATAGACATGAAAATGGTGAAAGATACGAGATAGAAGCAAAGGAAAGCTAACAACCCTATCCATAGGGCTACAAGCTTTGTCATGTAGAAAGAGGATGAGTAGAGAGGGAGAGAGAAGAGGGAACCACTCCTCATCTTATCCACGATATAAACATCGATCATCCTCAAATCTTTTGTTTGGTTGGGAGATCGGGGTGCAATGTTTGTGCCTATGAGAAGTGACGCAATCTTCAAAGTTCCCTCTAAACCATTGGATTTAAGTACCCTCTTTCCTACAGCCTGTGCTGGACACCAAACCCAGCTAATGCCTCGGAATAGACCTAATACTAGTAGAAGCATGCTCATAGAAAATTGAGTGTCCCTCATTAGGTATACATAGAATGTGTATGAGGATGGCTCATTCAAGATGAATCCTAACCCTTTAACAATAATGGTGTATCAACTTTATACGGGTCAGATTTGAAGAACATGTTGGCATAGAACTCTCTAACTAGATTAGGGTAGTATTCCTCTGTCATGGTAACCAAAGAGTTCTACCCAATAGACTGAAAGTGCATTAAGACGCCTACTTGACTTTCTAGAAGATTACTTGACTTTAAATTTTTGTGTTCTAATGAATGTTGATATCATGATGAGGAAATAAATGAATTTTTGTGTTCTGTTGAAATAATTCTATTGAATTAAAGATTTAGATAATTAATTCTAACATTAGAATAACCATGGCTAATCTTGTGAATCAAACCTTTTACTCGTTTCCTTGGGTGGGTGTGGAAATAGTTATATGGAGTTAGGTTAGAAAAATAACTCTATTGCTTCCCAAGCTCATCTTGATATTTGTACTATTTTTCTAAAGAAGATTCATATGACATTATAAAAGATTTTATGAGGGTTTGTTTGCTAAAAATGTTAAGAAATTGGGACAAGATGAGATCAAGCTGATCTAAAGCCAATTAGTTGCTTGAGACTTCACATATCAAATGAATAGGCGCATTTCTATAATTCCTTCATCATTCTTTGTATTAGTAAATAAAGTTTTGAAAGATTTCTTGATATTTGATGATTCTTCTTGTTTATTTATTTGAATTAGATCGTTGCATCCATGTTTAGGCTGTTAAAAAGTTTACGAGGATGAAGAAGAGCTCAAAACATATATTTGCTTAGAAATTATGGAGCATATGATCTTGAAAAGTGAGCTAGTTTCCTATGCATTATTCTTTTTTATGGAATATACTCGGTGGAAATAAGTTAAAGACATGGCTTTGCTATCATTATGCAACCAACCATATTTAAGTTATCTTACTTTGGTTTTACTTTTAGTTGTATACGTTAAATGTGGCACAACAAGATGGATCGCACATGATGCTACATCTTTTTGGCATTCTTTTCAAGAGTATCATTCACTTTTAAAATGAGCACACCGTGTTCTAAATTCGATACTCACATCTTATCCATATGGAACATGTTTTCTTTTCAATAAAAAAACTATGTTTTTACAACTAAGTTATACATAAAAAACTATGTTTGGTTCTTGATCAAATTCTTTCTTTTGTAAAATGAATCTCATCTCCAAAGTAATAGGGAGCTCATTAGAACCTTGTTTTTTTTTAGTTCCCTTTTCATAATATTTTTGTCAGAGGGATGTGCTAAGCATTTTTAGTTCTAGAAGAACGTTATCAGTTTTAGTAGGGGTAACATTAATTAGGGTTCAGTCAAGCTGCTATTGAATTTTCTTCAATCCTTTAAAAAGAGAAAGAAATATAGGCTCAAGCCGCTCCTTGTCCTTTGCTCTCACTCTTTGATTTTAGAACTCAATATCATATGTTCTTTCTTTGTTCTTTGTGAAACATTGATAATTGAGATGTATTATACTTTTAAATCTTCTCCTCAAGATTGCATGATCACTGTTCTTCTTCTTCATCATCATCATCATCATCATCATCATCATCATCATCATCATCATCATCTTCTTCTTCTTCTAAGCAATTACTGGAGAAATAGGTATGTTCATTTGTCCTTTTATGCTGCATTCCGAAGGGTTAAAACTTGAAATTTTCATTCTCATATGTATGTTTTTTCTCTAGAATATGGAAAATTATATACTGTTCTACTGGACTGCAATTATTATATGTATCTTTAAAGTATTCTTCCTTTCTTGTTCTTCGTCGATGGCTTCCTATTGTCTATTGCGACATTCAGTTGTTTGTGCTTTACCTATCTACCTGTAAGCCCTCTAATTATTTTTTAATTAAACAGGTACTTGCTTGGATATTTTTATCCAATATATTGTTTATGGATGAGTTTATGAATATATACTGTTGCTGTTGGGTCTTTTTTTCATTTCAGGGAGTTTTGTGTCTATTTTACAAATTATTAAAAATAAAAAAATAAAAATAAAGTACCAACGGGATACCAATGACAAAGCAAACAAGTTTTAAAAAAGTAGTAACACGAACGGAAATGTCGTTGGTAGAATTCGTCGGCCTGAGCGATGGACAGGAAACCGTCAGCATTATCGTAGGTACATCTTAGCGATAGAAAATCTTGTGCTGTCAAAAATGCCGTCAGTATTTGTTTTCGACAGAAGATTGTTGTCGGCTCATAACATATCATGAAAAAATAAAATTTCATAGGTAATAGTATGAGCCAGGATGCACAAGAAACCGTAGAGCTATTGCAAGGTCTGGTCACAAGAGCCATGGCTAGAAGAATGGAGAAGGAGCATCGAGGAAAGATAGCTAAGACTTGCTTGGAAAATGATAGGAGCACAAGAAGGAGCTTTTAGAGGAACCAAGACACTCTTATTTTCCAAGTTGCAAGTGAAGCTTCAAAATCAAACGGAGAAGAAGACTTGAACCCTACAGTAGGCGGTAGGGTACACCTACCGTCCACGGTAAGGTTGGTGTGTCTTAAATGAAATGGTAATGGGAATCGTAAAGCTACAGTGCAAGACAAGGGGACTTAACACTATAGAAGTGGGTTCACCCTTGGCGTCGATTTTCTTGGGGATGGCAAGGTTCAACTACTCTACTGTTTATTGAATGTTTAGCCTTAAAACGTTGAAACGGTTGTGACTGACAAAACTTAAACATAAAAACCAACTAGCAAATGTTCTAAGGAAATATATAAAATAAAAGTTTGGATCTCGGGATCCCTCAATCTTGTTGCTACTTCAATTATGGAATTAATGAAAATTGCAGTTGCATTAATGAATTGGTCATCACACTCGTAATTGGGCAATCCCTATCTTTAGGCGATGCTGCTCTGTCCACTATAACTTCTAGATGAGAATATCTTCTCTCCCTAACAAGCTACAAATGCACTACACACAGGTGATTATGGACCTAAAAGTGCATTAACTATCTCTAATTCAATACCCCAATTAATCCCCAAATTGGAAGCCCTCGGGTGTTCTTCATTTCTCAATTCCAAACACCGTATCATGATACTCAAATTGCAAGAAAATAAACAATTAAGAACAATTCATTCAAAAGCAACATTCAATTTCAAGTCAATGTCATAATACCAAAAATTAGGGTTCAACCCTTAATCCAAACAATCAAACTACTCACAATTCATTGTATAAAACTTAAATTAAACTAAATTAAAGCTAATAGAGAAGGAAAAGAAACGCATAGGAGTAGAATTGCAGGCCGAATTGCGATCCTGAACCGTGCCGAGCTTGTCTCGAGTTGTTCCAATGAAGCCCGAATATGTTGTTTGGATCCTTGATTCCATTGTTATCCTTCAATTTGTGTTCTCTAATCTAAATCACACCTAATTGAGGTGAGAATTGGGGGAAATTTTGTCACAAAAAATTGCCCCAATTCGCCTCCTAAAGCCTATTGGCGTAAGTCTAAAAACTAAGGAATAAATTCTCCTTCAAAAGAAACTGTCAAAAATCACTTAAAATTGCTGAATTCAGGACCTACCGTCTCCAGTAGGTTTCTGTCCTCATTTTTTTCTTTGTTTCCCGGCACCTACCATCAGTGGTAGGCCTCTGTCTCTGATTTGTTTTTTGCCAAGACATCTATCGCGGCCGGTAGGGTGGCCTACTATCGGCGGTAGGGTGCTGCCTAGTTACCGTTTGCGTCGTTTTTGCTCCATTTCAAGCTGTTTTCATTCATTCTTTGTTGTACTTCTTTCGGCATGCATTTACGACACAAATGAGAGATACTAGACTTAAATACATACTTTATACCTTAAAATCATCGAAAAATGATGAAATCAACATATAAAATAACTGACAGAATAATGACTATCAAATACCCCCACACTTATCCATTGCTTGCCCAAGCAGCAGAACTAAATGAATGGAATGAAAGAATCCAAAAGATTTCTTTTCAGACATAGAGTTCACAGAAAATGGAAAATAAACCAACCCTAAGTAATTCAGCAAATAAGAAGGCAGAAGATATAAAAAATAGCAATACGAAAGAAAACAAAACCAAATAAAAGGAAAAACAAAACTAAAAACAATGCCACTTCAAAAGAATACTCAACCACTAAACCATCAAGACAAAACGAAAGAATGAGCACAAGATACACTTAGTCCACCACACTTACAAATAAACACTACACGCTAATGGTGTGTGTGTGCATTCTGTTCATGCTGTTTTCATAGAAACTAAGGAATGCTACGTAATTAATGAGGTGAGATCCTTCAAAAGACAATGCACAACAAGCTCACGTTCCTCTATTTCTTATTCATTCCAAGTCTTATCCTAAGTCGCTCATTGATTTGGTAGGACTTTTTGGCTTGTAATGTCAAGCTTGGGATATAAAAAGTGCCAAACGAAGGTAAAAGGAGACAAAAACATACAAGACAGCCAATGCAACCGAAAGGACAAAATGGGAAAATTAAGGAATAACATTCTAGCTACTGTTCGCTCTTCCCACTCACCCTTGAATAACCTACTATTTCTCTCGCACACCCTACCCAATACATTTACAATTTTCAGCCCTTTAACAAGAGAGAACTAGTGTCATTTATTTTCAAGATCACATTATGCACAAAAATGAAAGTACCATTTTTTTCTTTTTCTTTGTTTTCTTTTTTTTTTCTTTTTTTTTCTTTTTTCATCACCAAAACAAAACAACTATCCTCTCTTGTTTTTTCTCAACAATTTGTACCAATTGTGAAATACCCAAACTACCCCTCTTTACAACAATTTTCTTTTCTTCTCTCTTTCACCCCCACACTTATCTATTACTTTCACTCAAAACGGCTAAGCATGTTATTCCAACATTGGCTCCACGAAATGAGGGTTTAATATAGTGTGAGTTTAAAAAGACGAAGAACAGAAGGAAGTGAAACCCTTGGCATGAAAGCACAAATAAGGGAGCTAGGGGTTAGATTCATAGAAAGGTAGGCCACTCAAAAGCTCAAATGGTACAATGGAGGTCCGAGATTATCATTTCTGGGCTTAACTCAGACTAGGACTATTCACTTCAAAGAACCAAGAAACATAAGGATGCATGCATGAATTCCAAAAGATTCTCTCTAAGCTAATTTCCCAGAATTCCTAGGTTTCTTCTACTAACAACACTAACAGGTGCATGAAACCCATCAACATGTAAGTTATTATGCAAATGAGGTTTTCAAATGACCAAGTACTATGCCCTTTCGAAACATCCAAACAATCTTGTGATCCCGCAATCAACTAAAGTGGCAAAAAGAAAAATCTTTTTGGCTTTTTCAAATAAAAAGATAAAGAGAACTAAGAAAAGTTTTAAATTTCTAGATTTTTTGATTTTTTTTTGGATTTTCATAAAGGAAGCGAAAAAAAATAAGAGTATATGCAGAATTATCCCCCCATGCTTAAAACCACATTGTCCTCAATGTGGGGCCAGACCCACACAAAAACAAATAAAACATACAAGGGAGGCGCTCCTACATATAATAAACCAATAAGGCACAAGGGAAGCCATCCCCACACAAATAAAATAAAGTGAAGAACCAGAACTGAAAATGAAATAAAACGACACTAACTAAAAACAAGACAAAAGAAGAAAAGAGTTGAAGAGTGTAGGGAGGTTATCCTGTTGGAAGAATTCCGTTGTGTTCAATTCAGCTCCTGTTTCGCCTTGGACCGACCCAGTGTTAGTCGTCCTCATATAGTATAGGAGACGCCCAAAGCCATCCTCCCTTTGAGCTCTTACCACGCCAAAGTCAAACGGTCAAGACAATTCAACTTAAACAAAAAGTGAAAACCAGATAAACTTATCATACAAATATAAGCACAATACGTACTCACAGCCAAGATTACTTACAGTGAGAACGAGGGACTCTCCAGGGAGAGTTCATATTCTATGAATGAGCTAACGCATGTGATGGTGTTTGTATTGTTTTTGCTTTCTGGTACTAACAAGTTATAGTACCATGATGAGAACATAATTATGCCAGTCCTTTTCTTTTGGGGTCATAATTGTCTATTTCTGGGCTTGTTTGTCTTTACTTTGTGAATCTCTTGGATAATATTTCATAGCAAATCTATTTTAGGTGTGATGGCTTGTATTTGTTTTGGCACTGGTTATTGCTGAAGTTTCTTAGCTAGTGGATATGGTCTGCGCCAGATCATGATAGTATACCAGTTTATATATTTGGTGCTTAAGAACTAGTACTTGATATGTTGATGCATTTGAATGCATTAGTAATTGCTAGTCAAATAGATTTCTAGCTGATGCATTATCCCCCTTTAGTTGCATACTTTTGTATCCTATTATGGTGAAGGTTTACTTGTCCTTTTGATGGAGGTGCTGATATGGTTATTTTCTTGTGCTGATTTGTGTTCTTCTGCAAACCGAATCATAACTTGAGAAATCTGGTTACCTGAATTAGTGATTACTGGATCAAACAAAAAACAGATGAAGAGTGTCTTAGTATATGAAACCTCCTGTGCTTTTGTCTTATGTCTCTACTCTTTAGTTGTGCTTATACACCACCAGGGTCTGATTATGTTGGACTACTGAAGTTCTAGTGTTACTTGTTGCTAAGCAAGATGTTTCATAGCTTTTTGTTTCCTCCATTGTTAAAGATGTATTGCATTCAATGGACCGATTGCCTTCTGTAGGAATTAATATGCCACAAACTTGTTCAAAATAAGAGTCTGTAGCTGTGATTCAATTACTTTATGTAGAATACAGAGTCTTTTTGTTAATACTTATCTCTCATGTGCCAAAGCTGAACATTGTAAGAAAAATAGTCTTGGTTATGTTAGCAGAATTAATATGCCAAACTGGTTAAGTGATTTACTAGCATGTGTGAAAAAAATTGTTTTTTAATGCAGGAACTCTTATTCCTTATTTCTTGTGGGAGATAAACAGGAGGCTAAAGCACACACAAAGGACATCATCCTTCTGTAGGAGGTGAGAAATCAGAAAAATTGTTTCGTGAGGTTTTTTCGTTTTTCCTGTTATGAATACAGATTTATTGTCCGGAAAATTTTACTGTGTTTATGTTGTTTGAGAAGACTGAAGATGAGGTAAGTTGAATTCTCGTGCCTTGTTGTTTCTTGTGGTGCCTACTCGATTCTAAAATCAATCGTGCTCTGCTTCAATTAGAATATTACTCGCTAATATGCAACGCTCAGCAAATGTGAAAGCAGTTGCCTGAGTTGATTAAGAAAGGAACTATCAAAGTCGGAGATGTTAACAAGATTTTGTGTGAAGATCTCAGCACATATTGCCAGCAAACAAGGTAATCAATTCAAGTTGTAATCTTAGTTGAAAAGTTGGTTTATGAGATTGGATTTAAGAATATCTCAGTTCCGATAGTTCGGCCAATTCTTGTTTCCTTTTCTTTCCTTTTTCCAACTGTTTCTGAATTAACAGTTTGTGCCTGTGGAGTGCTGAATATGGTGATGACAAAGATATCGATGGAGAACTCTTTTTAAAGCTATCGCTCTTCAGCTTTTTTATGTTTTTGGTTGAAGATATCAATGTGACTAACTCCACAAGAATCTATTCTATCTTTCTCATGAAAGCCAAGACAAATCATAATGATTTGCAGCAATACCTTGATGATGCGGTTCTTTTCCACTACCTTCTCTCTCAAGACTCAAATCCCTTGTCTCAAATGAATTGAGAGTGATATATACCTTGGAAATTTTTTTGCATGTAGCTGTGCTGAGGAGGATGATATGTGAATTCATTAATCTCTTTTTGGTACTTGTTGTAATATACTATTTTAAGCATTATTGTTTTCTTGCTTTTTTACCTTGGACAAAATAATAGGGAATTGCTATAGCTGAACTGAAATACTATGTCTTAATGAAATACTACTGTGTTTGAGTATTTTCCTGGTTTTTTGTGGTCACCACAAACAACACACAAGTGTACAGGCTTTGGAAGCCACCTAAATATTTGGGTTACTTGTTAAGATGATTTATATCTTTTCTATTCCTTTTGAAGTTTAACATTAGTTTTTGCTTAGTGAAATTTGGTATTACTTCCTCGCTTTTGTAAAGTCTTATTTAATATATTTTGATGCATTGCAATATAATGTAGTAAATATATGGATTAGTTTTAGATAATTTGATCATTGTGTACGAACTTTAGCATTTTTCTTTAAAAAAAAAATTTATAGGTTTTATAATGCCTGTGAATATTTTTTTAGAAAAATAAAGAAATAATAGAGGAGGCAAATATTCATTTTTTAAAAAAGAAATTATTATTACGGAGGTTTAAAATTGCCGCAAAATAAATATAAAAACTATCGCAACCATTAACAGTGGTATGCGTGGCAGTTATTTGGAAACCGATACAATCATCTAATAGCCCCTTGATCTTCGGTGGTTTTCAAAATCTCTGCAAAACCATTTAGTGGGGTTTCAAAATCGTCACAATTGAGCCAACTTTTTTTATAGTCAAACTTGATGGAAGAAAGGGATTTTGCCGTTCACATTTTTAACTCATACGGGTTAGAAGTATCTGTTTTACCAACATGGACTTGTTGAAGTGTTTTAGCAGGTTTAATCACTTACTACACTTTTGGTGGTTACCTTGACATAGTCACACTCATGCAGGCTAGGAGAAACTTTGTAGTTTTTGCTCGTGCAGTCAAGGAGCATCCTTTTTTATCATTTGGATTTTGAGATAACATTGCAGTTTAAACTTGTGCAGCCAAAGAGCGTCTATTTCATCATTTGAGATTTGAGATGACTTTGCAATTTAAGCTTGTGCAGTCTAGGAGCGTCTATTTCATCATTTGGATTTGAGATGACTTTGTAGTTGAAGATTGTAAAGTCAATGAGTATTTCAACATTTGAACTTGTTGAAGTGATTTTTCTATTTAGGCTCATGTCAAGGAGCTTTCATTTGCAACATTTGGACTTGAAGTAATTTTCTCGTTTAGGTTCGTGCAATCAAGGAGCACTTATTTTCACCATTTTGTATTTGTTGGCACGACTTTGCAGTTTAGGTTCATGCAGTCAAGGAGCATTCGAATTTATCGCTTCAAATTTGTTGGAATGACTTTGCATATCCCACTTGTGGAGGAAGATTTCCCCTCTTTCTAGAAATCTTCATAAGATTTTTCTTTATTTGGATCTTGCACAGGTGCTTCACCTTCATTTGCGGCGATGCTCAACTCTATGTCATGGAGGATGTATTGAAGTCCCCAGTGAATGCACATCTTTATAGCAGTCGATTCACTTAATAATCATTGTGGTTGAGATTCAAATTTCTCCACCTGGTGATATAATCATTCACAGTTTCTTCTTTCCCTTGGCGAGAGTTTGTCAATGCTACTATACTTACAACTCGACGAGTGTTTTAGAAGCGATCATAAATTCTTGCTCGAGTTGCTCCCAACTATCAATACTTTTAGACTCTAAATTTGTACACTAATCGAAAGCATTTCCTTTAAGAGATTGCACAAATTGCGTCACGAGAAGATCTCCATAAGTTCCAACATTATTGCATGTCTCTACGAAGTAAGCCACATGTTGCTTGGTGTTCCTATCGAATTGTTGAAATTTCGCTGATCGATAACCAACAACATCATCATGTTATCAATCTTTTGAGAGTAGGGTTTAAATAAGTGTTGATGCATTTTGTCGCCCTCTTCATATCTCTCTTTGATGGAGCCACTGATAAAGCCTTTCAATTGATCGACAAGAATCAAGCGAGTAGAAGACACTTGAATTTCGTGATCTTTCTTTGAATTCACAACTTTGCTTGAATCTTTGGCTTCCTTGGAGGAGCTTGACTTGTATCTCTACTATTTTCTAGATGATTCATCAGTTAAGCAATTGTACATTCCTACTCTTTAGATCATTTTGAAAGGTATTCAATTAATCTTGAAAGATTTGCTAGTTGCTCTTCAATGCTAAGTGTTCCAGCCATTATGATAGACACCACTGAAGAAGAAGTTGAATCTTTCACGAAGAAGAGTAACATTTTAAGCCCTTATGAAGAATTTGAGAGGCGAAGCCAGCATTTGAAGTTTCATCATCTTGCTTTGGTAAAGATGATGTGTTTGGAGCAGCCAATGTATGTTGGACTTCCTTTTGAAAAAGTGCTATTGCCTTACTCCTTATCATTATTCTAGCACTTGAAGCTTGTGAAGCGATGCTATAAGTAGTGATATTGTCTTTGGTATAGCAACCTTGGAACAAGTAGATTTCGAGTTGTCATTCTTGGGAGCCATGTGTTTGATCTTTGAACATTTGAAGTTGATTTAAACTTCGAGGAGAAGAGATGGGAGAAGAGGTTGTCCTATTGGGCGTGCCAAAATTTGTATGCAACAAATCTCAAGTCAATAAATTAAAGACAAGAAAAATAGCGATAAAGTGGTTTATTTAAAATTTTGAAGTAGTTACAACAATTTCTGGGGAAGTTTCTAATTTGTAGAAGAATCCTCCAATTCTTCTCTTCAACAAGATGTTAATTTAAGGGCTTGGAAAGCTTGATCTCGGATCGGACGAACTTTGAGTGTGAATCCAAGGCTTAAAAGCTTGATCTCGAATTGCACGAACTTTAATTGTGAATTGAAGGTTTGAAAGCTTGATCTCGAATCGGATACTTTGTAAATCGAGGGCTTGAAAGTTTGATCTCGAATTAGGTAAACTTTGTCAATTGAGGGCTTGCAAACTTGATCTCGAATTGGATGAACTTTTTGAATCAATGGCTTGAGAGTTTTATCTCGAATCGATTGAACTTCAATCATAAATTCGATGGGTTGGAAGCTTAATATCGAGTCTGTTGAACTTTGATTTTTGGACTTAGCAACTTGTAAGCCTGATGTTGAGTCGGAGAAATCTGATGATGAGCTCAAGGGCTTGGAAGCTTGATCTCGGATCGTAGAGTCATTGAAGCCTTCTTCACTCTTTCGGGGAAGACCCTTATTTATAGGTAGTGAAGAGATTTTGGGTTGCTTGTATGACTCGTCATCGTTATTTGATGAGGCCCAATAGATTCAACCCATCATTTAGACTTGATTTAAAATAAGTATGGACATAATTCCATATCCGGCCCAATTTAGATGGCCAAATATATTTCTTTATCAATATAATTTAAATAATCAAGACTAAAATATTTATTTTATTTAGCCTTTGATTAAATAAATTAAATGAAAATTTAATTGTCTACAAACATAACCCAGAAAGAATGTGTAAAGTTCTTCAAATTGGAACTTCAGATACTATTTTTTGGAACTATTAATTTATAAATTGTAATAATAAATTATATGAAATAAGAAATTAAAGTGTAATTATAAATTATAACCATTTATTTTGGAAAGAATTATCATGTGATCCTTCCACTAACTTCTAGCAAAATCATATTGATTTTGTTCCATTTTATGTTTATTTTCTTTCATTTGTTTTACTATTTAATTTTACAGTTGTAATTAAAATAAAAAATAAAGTGATAGTTGTAATTTTACAATTGTAATTTTACATCAAAATAGAAAATAATTGAAGCTGCTAAATATTTTTCTTTCAGGGATATTCATATATAGAATAAATCAAATTTATTCACATGTAGCTTTAATAAGGTAGAACATATTTTAATTATTTCTAATTAAAATGGGGTACAAAGAGGTCTAAGAAGATTGTTAGAAAAGAAGAGCAAAAAATGCATTAAATTAAGGACACTCATGACGACAGATGCACTGAAGAGCAGTGATTCTGAGAACGCTCTCACAGTCTGGCTGGGGATGCTTCAATTGAAAGTCGGTATAGCACTTAGCCTTGCAACAATCCAAATCACAATTAAGGCCACACGAACCATAGCTACGGATGCATTCATCGCTGGCCACCATCAAATTGGTAGCTGCATTATCACCGGAAAAGATCAAACCTTTAATTAGAGGAAAATAATTTGTTCAATGAAAGAGAAATTGAAGAAAATACATTTATAAATATGAATTTTTTTATAATAATTTTATAAATATTGGGAGCAGTTGTTGTCCCACTTTTACTTCTACTTGTCCTTGCCAAACTCGAATTGACAAAGTATAAAAATATTTAAAGGATCAACACTTATGTGATAAAAGTTGGAAATTAATCTATGGAGAATAAGATTACCTAATGCAAAAATAAGAACGAGAAAAAGAGCAAAAGTTGTGATGGGAATGGCCATTTCATATAAGAGCCTAAAAATCCTACCTTTTGGTTTGGTGCTCTATTGTTGATTGAGATGTCATATGAGTCTCAAAAGAGGTCCTATTTATATTATTGCTTGTGACTATAAGAAGTTAGTACGATGTGCAAGGGAATATGCACTTAATAAGCTGGTTCGTGGCAATCTAACGTACTGAATATGGATAATTTTCTTATCCACTAGATCGTCAATAGGGATTTTAATTTTTGAACCATTTAATGCTATATCATTTATGCGATTCATATCTTAATTTCTTCTATGGGTTATATTGCCACTTATCATAAGAATGTATTAATGTATGGGTCTGTCTAACATGTGCCGCTGAGCACACATTATTATGGATAAACACACCATGGATAATATTTTATTTGTAATAGGTCTCATAAAATCTAAAACTCTAATAAAAATTTTTGAAAGTTAAGGAAATTTATATGTTAAATTGGAAAGTTAATCTACATTAACGTGTACTCATAGGGCATTTGTTAAACAAACCTTTATATATGGGTCTGTCTCTAATGTGTGCCTCTACAACATGTGTTAATATGGATAAAATATAGTATATACAATGAAATTTAACATAAAAGATAATTTAAATGTAATAAATCTTATAAATATAGAAACCTAATAGAAAATTTTGAACCCTAAGGTAACCTATATCTTAACTGGAAAAGTTAATCCATATTAAAGTGTGTCCTTGGGTCACGCGTTAGATAAACGCTTAATGTATGGGTCTCTCTAACATATGCCTCTAGAGCACACGTTATTATTGATAACATATGGTATATATGAATATATAAAACATACCATATATTATAGTTTCAATGTAATAAATCTTATAAACTCTAGAAACCTAACAAAAATTGTTAAACCCTAAGAAAACTTATATCCTAAATTGGAAAGTTATAATCCACAATAACGTGTGCACCTAGGGCACGTGTTAAAAAAAACCTTAATACATGAAAGATATTTTAATAGACTTAGTTTATAACATAAATTTTAAATGTTTTGTAGGAAAAAATATATTATCAGTCAATATTGGAAATATTAACAAAACTAATAAGTTTGCTTTTGATTAATCTCCTATAACAATTTTCTCGGCGAGCCACATTGGAGATAATCTTATTATTAAGTTAGATCTTCAAAACTCTTTGATAGAGTCTCTTGAGATTTTCTCCAACATGTCCTTCAAAGTTATAGCTTCAGTGATCATTTTTGGCATTTTATCAACAACTCCATGACCTTGAAAAATTTCTCCATCATTGTCAATTGAAGTCTTGGTTTTTCCGCTTTTCTAGGGGCGTTACATAAGGTAAATTTCTTTCCTTCTACTTTTCACTTGTGTTTAGATTTTCTTTAAGGAAATTCCGTTGTTTTCACTTGTTTACATTGGAAATAGAGATTCTTTTTTGTCATCTTAGCTATCTTAAGATTTTGCTTAGAAGGAAACATCTCATTGTGATTAATTCAATAACATTTGATCTTCTTATTCATGTCTCTAGAGTTGATGAGTGTTTCCCTAATTGTTCTAATATTGTTTCTTATGTGCAAGGAATAGAAGACAAAGGAAAGAGCATGGGAAAAGCTCTTATCCTTAGCCATGAAGAAATAAGAACAAGTTTTTCTCTTAACCCTTTTCCTTTGTGCTATGAAGTTTCTTTTAAGGAATTGAAGTTGTTCTTAAAGTCTTTACCTATCATGTGATTATATTTAGAAAATTCTTGCGATGAAACTTAAGTTTTTAAGTGGATTGGAAGTTTTAAAAATCTTGTTGATTAAAAAAATTCTATCATTTTCATTTCAAGAAATTCATGTGGTTGTGAACTTGTGAAAACAAAAAGAAAGATTGTTTTGGAATGCCTAAAGCAAACAATGGTGATTTTGTGAGTATACTATCTTTTGAAATGGAATTTTTTAACTATTATTCACGAATTTTGTTGAGAAACATCTTTGTTATCTTAAATCTTTCAATGAATTTCTATGGAAATATGTTTTCTTAAATGAATTGTTAGTTCAAAGCGTATGCTCTTTTGTTATATCTTTGAAACATGAATTTAGTGGTACCTTTTTTAACATATACCTTTCAAAGAATTCTTGAAGAAATTGGTTTTTGAAGACAACTTTGGAAATTTTTTTTTAGATATTTGAAACAACTATTGTTACCCTTTGCTTGATGAATTCTTTGCTTTCATTTCAAAATCCTCATAGAAGAAGAGATATCAAACTTTTGGTTTTCGTTCTTTACTCTTGAAATTTGAAAAGGAAAAGAACTTACATTATCACTTGCCTTTTAAGGAATTTGGTTTTGAAGCTTTTTTTTGATGATTTGACAAGTAAGGGTACTCTTTAAAATTGTTCTTTAAATCTTTTCTCTCCATTTCTTGAGGGTGATTTTCTTGTTTGGAATCATAAGTTTCTTCGCACCTTCTTGTTGTTGACTTTGACACAATTTCAAAACTTGAGTTCAATTTTCATCGTCCATTTAAAGAGTTTTTGAGGTTTGAAGTTGTTCATTTGTGGGAATTACAAGATTTCAATGTTATTAGATGTGATCTATTTGAAAGAAATCTTGTAAATCTTTTGTGGTGTGTTCATGCTATGTTTTTCGACAGACATTGCTTGAATTGTTTTGCTTATTCTTGCTTTAAATTTCAAAGACCTTTTAAAGAAGGCATGTGTAAGTGGTCTTACATGGTGCATAAATGGTTGCTAACCAAACTTGTTGAAAGGGGTGATGATTTCTATCTATCTCTTGATGCTTATGAAAAATGTTTATAGACTTATTCTTTTTATGAAATTTGTTGCTATTTCTATTATTAATGCTGCATGCCTTTACTTGATTTACATAGGTACGTATTTGAGGTCGAATCCTTTTTAAGAGATGAGGCATGATATGATTTGGTATCAACGAGCACACAGAAGAATTCTTGAAAGTTTCATGTCCAAGAGATAGACCTACAAGATTGGTTGAAGTGAAGACATTGGAGGTAAAATTGTAATTACTAGAGAGTTTTGGGAAAGTTCAATTTTGATGGTTTTAAAACATTCAAATTAAGAAGTGTCCTTCATGAAGTTAGTAGAAGACTTCTTGAGGTTTAAAAAATGGTAGAGATTATTTTCATATAAGTTCATATGGATATTCTATGATAGGTGTTGTGCTAGATTTTCTATATTTTACTTCATCAATGACATATTTTGGGCAAATGATCATGCCTGGAGTTACAGTGTCAAATTGAGAAGTTTCAAGTTTCTACAGAAGGCTAAGAAGAAGCTCTACAACTTTGTTGAGACACCAAGAGCTGATTTGGAAGCAAGATTGTCCAGAAGCTTGTCAGACCCGACAAGTCCTAGCTTATTTGGTAGTGCAAGTCCAATTTTCCACCTTCTATTTTCTTGGTTGTAATCCAATTTTTCACCAATTATCTAAGTTTGTGATTTAGTGCCTTGTTACCCAAATTATCCCTAAGACATTTTCTAATTATTAGGGTTTAGGTTTAGGACAAGTATTGCCCTTTGATATGTGCTTTATTGTTTATATTTCTATATGTTATATTCATCATTTTACGATGTTTTTGATATATATAATTCACATTTTAGAGTAATACCCTTTATTCTTGTCTTAGGTGCCTTCAAAAGAAGAAAGCGATGAAAAGAAATGAAAACGGTCGAAAATGGAGAGAAAACGACGAAAATGAAGTTTACAGCATCAAGGCAGCTGACCTACCGCCTGAGGTAGCCCAACCTACCGTCAGAGGTAAGTCCTAGAGCCACAAGCCAAAGTTGGATAGAAACCTACCGGCGATGGTAGGCTACCCTTACCGTTAACGGTAGATCCCGACGACAAAGAAGAAAATTTAAACAAAACCCTACTACGGATGGTAGGGCTCGATCTACCATGCATGGTATCCAGCCCTACCATTTGCAATAGGTCTTGATTGTAGCAATTTTAATTCAATTTTAACTCTATTTAATGTAAATTTTCTTCTATTAATAAAGAGTTTCGTCATTAGGGCTTTAGAGAGGTAATTAGGGGTTTACGTAGGTTAGATTTTTCCCAAAATTCATCCTTAATTAGATAGGAAATCAGTAGAAATTTTGTAACTGAAGACTTGGAGATCAAGAATTGGAGATTAAAAATTACAATTTTGGGCTTCAATTGGGGACTCAAGAGACGAGCTCAGGCGATGTTTCGGATTGCGATTGCGGCTTCAATCTTCCTCCTAAGCCTTTTTCCTTGCTTTTTACTGAATTCAATGTTAAATTTTAGTTTTGATACAATGTTAGTGAGTATATTTTTATGTTTGGATGAGGGTTGGACCCTAATACTTGTCTACAATATTCTTGGTTTAATTTATTGAATTCAATGTTTGTTTTCAATTGAATTGTCTTCCAATTGTGTTTTGTTGCAATTTAATTGTCGTGAGACTAGATTTATCGCAAGAGTGCTTGGAATTGAAAAAGGAAGAGCATTCTAGGGCAACCAATTGGGGGTTAATTGAGGCAATTGATTAGAGATATAATATTTCCCTTTTAGGTCCTTTAAATCACCTACAATTACTGCACTCGTAATTAGTTAGGGAGATAAGAGATTTTCCTCTAAGGATTAGTGAGTAGGATGGCTTTCGCCTAGAGATAGGGATTGCCCGATTAGTTCTAATGACCCAACTTGATTAATTCAACATATTTTTCATAAAGTTTTTCCAATTGAATTAGTAATAAGGATTAGGGGGATTCCACCATCCGAATTCTTGCTTTAATAGTTTTTAAAACCTTAATTCTCTTGTTTTATTTACTTTAACTGTTACATAGTTTTCAGTTTTTTAGTTTAATTCTTCTTCAAACCATTCTTAGACTAAACATTAGAAAGAGGAATCAGTACTTGAGCCTTTATCGTTCCTCAAGATTCGACACTTGGGTATAGCTCGTTTATTACAGTGATAGGTATACTTGCTTGTTACTTTAGTTTAGTAATTCATCGCCTTTTTATTTTAAAATTTGGAACACCATCCTTGTAATAAAAAACTTTGATGATTATAACTAATTGAGAAATTCACAACTAGAGTAGGTTTTTCAACCTTGTTTTTTACTTCTTCTACGGTTTAATTGTTCTTAGTTTAATATTGAAAACTTTGATGATTATAACTAATTGAGAGATTCCCAACTAGAGTAGGTTTTTCAACCTTGTTTTTTTACTTCTTCTATGGTTTGATCTTTCTTAGTTTAATATTGAAAACTTTGATGATTATAACTAATTGAGAGATTCCAAACTAGAGTAGGTTTTTCAACCTTGTTTTTTGCTTCTTCTACGATTTGATCTTTCTTAGTTTAATTTGATTGATGAACTTGCATTGGTATTATTCAAGGAAGTCACGGTTGATGATAATTCCTATAATCATTAGGTTATTGTTGCATTTTTCTGTAGGGTTGAATGATTTAGGTCCTTAATATTGTGTTGTGTGGGTTTTAAGGGATTATCCCCTAGGGTTCTCACAATAAATTGAAGAAGAAATTCTCTATCTCACTGCAAGGTTATTGGGCTTTAGTTTCCTAACAGTTGATTGATAGATTTGGAGATTACTGTCAAGTTTCATGAACAGGAGATCCTTGGTGGGGTGATGATGTACAATTCAACATCCTAACTTAGCGGACATCAACATTGAACTTGGATCATGCAAAGATGCTGGCATCATTACTTGGAGTGCAATCGACTAAAAGATTTGGTATGAGGAGTTTTAACTTGAAAGTGACAGCACTAATGCTGTCTAGCACTTGTCAAGTAGTGAGCTTGACTACTGGTGAGGCCTTGTATGAGCGTCAAGAGTTGAGGCTTACCAACTGGAACGTTGGGGGTTCGATTCTTGCTAAATGCAGAAATTTTACCCACCTTTTTAATAGGGTTGCCGTTTCCCCTAGTTTAGGGTTATGCTTAATTGATTTATTCTCATTATGATGTAATTTTCACCAAATGTGACACCTTTTATATTAAAAAAAAAAAAATAGTGAACTTGATTTGTCATCTTTGAGAATGTTAGTGCAATGCTTCTAAGAATAGATACAGAACTTAGAGCTTTTTGGTTATTTTATTGTATACATATCACAAAATGGAGAAGTGGTTAGGCTACCTATGTATGCATGCACTTTGATTACCCCTATATTGTGGATTGGTGGCAAAATCCTTAACTGTATTCGTTTTGTGATCTAGTAGCAGATTCCACTCCTTCAATTTAAGTTTATTTCTTTTCAAGATATTTATTAGTATTTATTTTTAGTTTAGTTTACCATCATCATTATTTCATGAAATATTTAAATTTTCTTACAATTCAAGTGTTATTTTAGATTGATATGTAATATCTTAAAGGATAAAGTATGGGTCTGCTTGTAAGACTTGAAAGGGAAATGAGTCGAATAAACTTTAAATAAAATATACTATTAAATCAATTTCATATAAGATATTATTGAGGATAAAGTTTAAAAAAAAAAAGAGAAAATTACTCAAATCCAACTTCCAAGAAGACATGTTTTCACAGTGAAGTCAAATGTGTTTGAATAACCAAATTGTTTGACGAATGTTGAAATCATCAAAAATATATTTCTATTTTAAACTCAATAGACAGTGATGAACACCTCGTGAAATCCAAAGGAAGTCTATAACTCATTTACAATAAACAAAAAAAAAAAAAAAGAAATATTTCAATGGCATTTTTTTGAAAAAGATTAAATTGGGTAAAAGTGTCTCAAACGAAATATAAAAATTTTATTCTTAACTCAAGTAAACATAATTGAATATCTTCAAAGTTGAGGGGTAAAAACACTCCTAAAATATGAAACACTTGAAAAGTTTCAAATGATTCTATCTTTAAGAAAACTCGATTGATGAGCAATTACCATTTACTTGAAAACGTCTAAACATGAGTGTCAATCTGTAACCATTAATTGCTCATAGATATGGCCGCAGTTGGTTTATTACCGATTTCGATAGGTAATCAACCTATTATGTGACCGATGGTAATTCTATATGTATTTGGTATTTACTAAAGTCAACTGAATACTGAAACTGATAGGTTTTTGTTAAAGAGTTCTTCCGACGAAAAATACTGCTACCGATTATATATGTGTATATGTATATATATATATATATTATATAACTTATTTTTCTAAAAAGCTATTTTTTATATTTATAAAGTTAAATACCCAGTTTTTTGTTGTTTAGATAATTAGATGTAATTTATGATTTTTTAAAATTTATTGGTACATGTTTTGAGTTAATTCTATTTTTTAAAAGATGAAAACAAAAATTTTAATTTTTTTAATCTATAATCATTTCGGTAATCAGTTACCGGTTATCGAATGATTTTGGTATTGGTAACAAGAAAAGTTACCAATCAGTAATTGGTACGGAATCGGTAATCGATCAAATAATCGGCATCAGTAGCGGTAACGGTTAATCGGTCGGTTACTATATCGCTGCCATTTCTAATTGCTCAAAAGCTGTAACAATTGAACTAGTTCTACTCCTTCCTAGCAATTACAACAAAAGACTGTCAAGGCAATTCACCTTACTTCTAAACCAACCCCTATTGACAATTTAGGGTGTGAAAAGGAAGCTAGAAAGCAAATACTTACCTATCATAAATTCAACAAGAAAGAAAGAAAAATAGATGAACATAGAGAAAAACAAGAAAGAAGTAGATACTTGATTGAAAAGAGGAATATACAAAACTTCAAACTTGAAAGACTAAGCTCTTATTTCTTAAACACTTCCAATATGGTTATGCATCCCTCTATCTATTGAGGGGAAAAGGTAACGGAGAATCCTAATTAGTTTAAAAATGAATCAAACATAACAAGTTTTAACAAACTAAGCTCCTATCCTAACCAAGTCAACTAAGAAAATTTGCGAATTTCAAAGTCCTGTTAGCACGTGCCTTAGCCTCTTTCCGTCTATTAATGCCTTTCAACAGCTTGCTAATCACATTCCTCCTTTTCTTCCAAAGCTGAATTTTTCTATACAAAATCCAAACAATAATAAAAACCAATTAATTTAAATAATTAAATAAAAATAAACATGCTGAAGTTAACCAAAATATTATACTAGAATTCTCATCATTGTTGTAGGAAATTAATCAGAAGAAAACTTATTAACTTTGTAAATATTTACAAAATATTTCCAATAGCAATATGTAATGATAATATTTTGTCTCGCAAAATTTTTAAAAATTTATATTATGAACTGAATCTATGAGTAATATAAACCACTTGAATTATAGCATCCTACATCATTAATGTGATTAATAAATTGATATCTTGTTTTCATAAATGGATATGTGACCCACATAAAAGATCAACATATGGATCATTAATATGGTCTAAAGGGTTAGAAATTCACTACATACACCAACCAAACTATTACTTGAATCTTCATAGGGCAATCAACACTAACTTCTCATGGTCACAATGATAGTATAAATATGACCTCTTTTGAGACTCAAATCACATCTCAATCAACTACAGAACATCGAACAAATAAGAAGGATTTTTAGGCTCTTATACGAAATGGCTATTCCCACCACAACTTTTGCTCTTATTCTCGTTCTAATTTTTGCATCAGGTGATTTTTCTTATAATAAATTGATTTCTAACTTATTTCATCACAAAGTGTCCATCTTCTTTAAATAGTTCTGGTGTGATTAATTAGAGTTTAGCGAGTAAGGATGGAATTTGAAAATTAATGATCTAGTTTCTACTGATAAATGCAGCTGCAGATGTGATTGTTATGGTGGTTGGCGAGGATTGTGTGCATAGCTATGGTTCTTGTGGTCTCGAATGTGATTTAGACTGTTGCAAGGCCAAGTGCTATAGCGACTTTAAATTTAAACATCCACAACCAGGTTGTGAAAGCTTTCCTGGACTTGCTGCTCTTCAATGTATCTGTCATTACGAGTGTCCTTGATTTTCTACCTATTATGTCCTTCTCTTCTAAAGATCTATCTGGACCTCTTTTCATCACCATTTTAATTAGAACTAATTGAAATGTGTAATTTTACCTCATTAAAGATATATGAATAAATTTTATTAATTATTCTATATGAATATATCTTGAAAGAAGAATATTTACCTACTCTAATTATTGTCTAATTTTATGTAATACCATTTTCTTTTTTTTTTAATTACAAATGTCAAATTCAAACATATATATATATATATATATTTATATATATATATATAAGCCATGACTTGAAAACCCTCCAAGGGACATCCCGTCATTGTCCACACAGTAGAGCACATTCCATTTTTCTTTGCTGTGTATACTTTGAAAGATGATAATCTAATAATTCAAAACAATTCATTTTGATTAGGATAATATTATCAAATATCTCATTGATAACTATGTTAATTATTTAATCTTTATTTTTTAGTAATAAAATAATTCACATAAGAGATGTTAAAAGAACTTTATAGATCTGCTTGTCCTTTCAAAAAAAAAAAAATTCCATAAAATCAAATAAGTACATATTAATTATAGAAGGATATTATTGAGGATAAATTTTTAATAAAAAAGAGAAAATATTCAAATCCACCATCCAATCCAATAAGAATCCATTCTAAGAAGACATAATTTCACAATGAGAAGCTAAATTTGTCTGTACGACCAAATTGTTGTAAGAAAGTAATCAGACGCAAACTTATTGACTTTGTAAACATTTACAAAATATTTCCAGTAACAATATGTAATGATAATATTTTGTCCTACAAATTTTTTTAAAATTTATATTATGAACCTGGTGTATGATAATATGAACCACTTGAATTATATTATTCCACATCATTTATGTAATTAATTCATTGATATCTTGTTTTCATTAATGGATATATTTAATTAGTGGATATATGACCCATATAAAAAAATCAACATATGAATCATTAAGATGGTCTAAAGGGTTATAGCTTCCGACATATACACCAACCAAACTATTAAGTACATCTTCACGGCCCAACCCGCACTAACTTGTCATACACACGACGAGATATTCATATTATATCTCAATCAACTTCATAACATCAAACCCAAAAGAATTTGTAGGTTCATATGCGAAATGACTATTCCCACCACAACTTTTGCTCTTGTTTGACTTCTAACTTATTTCATCACAAAGTGTTCATCTTTTAAATACTTTATGTATAATTAATTAGAGTCTTGTGAGTAAGGATGAAATAAAAAAGAGTAGGGAATAACAATCACTGCCAAACGATAGTGACATTTCGTTAAATATTTTCTTCAACTTCCCTCTTAACATTTGAAATTTTTTATTATATAGATTTTTTCTCTTCAAAATCAAACCTCTAATTTCTTCTAAAAATGGAGTTGCCGATGTGTTGGTGATGGTGGTGGGCCATGATTGCATGTATGGCTATGGTTCTTGTGGCCATGAATATGATTTAGACTGTTGCAAAGCTAAGTGCTATAGCCACTTCAAATTTAAACATCTACGACCACGTTTTGAGAGCTTTCCTTTACTTGCTGCTTTTCATGAGTACATCTATCATCATGAGCGTTCTTGATTTTATATATTTTGTGTTCTTCTCTTCTAAGGATCATCTTAAACCTCTTTGTACCCTCAATTTTATCAGAACTGACTAAAAATGTGCAATTCTTTCTCATTAAAAATACATGAATGAACTTTATTAGTTATTCTATATGAATATATTGAAAGAGCACCAATTATTGTGTAATTTTATGCATTACCAATTTCTTTTTTTATTACAAATGTCAAATCCAAATATATGTATAATATATAGTGTAAGTTGGTGTTTTAAGCCTGTTATGTTAATTGTATAATTTAGTAGTGTGCTGTCATTTGGTTTGCAGTATTGCAACACATAAATTAAGATAAAAAATCGACACATAATTGGTAACTCAATTTAGCTCAATAAGCTTACATCTGCGGGGCCAAGCCAAAAAAAAAAAAAAAAAAAAATTCCACTATAATTATAACACAGTACAAGAAAACTCTTAGCTTATTAATATATCTAATGTTTTTTGAGTGGATGTTGCGAACTCCCTTTGTGCATAACATAGCTGAAATCCTTCAACCCCTTCAAGGTTCCCCTTGGTAAAACACTACTTCGATGAAATCTCTTCAATCTAATCGAGTTGTACATGACAACACTTTTTTCCAAGGAGTAAAAGGCTCGAACAAGGTCTAATGTTGAAAAATGATAACACAACAACTAATACCGGAAGAAAAACGTTTATGCAAGAACGATGAACTCCATAAACTCCATGACATGTTAACGCAAAACTAAATCAGAAAACGATGGATGAATTGCTTCAAAAGTCTTACCAGAATGATGAATTCGGCCAACTCTAATTTTTCAATAGTGTGTCCTTTAAATACTTAGGTTTGAATTAATTAAGGTAGGAATCCTAATTCACTTTCACTTCAAATTCTTCTTTGATATCCCAAAGAATTAGATTTCTAATCCAACAAAGTTTCCCATAATATGAGATACTCTAGGATTTCGAAGATCATTTCTAGCACAGTAACTCTAATTGTATAGACAAATAAGAAAACTTAGACCTTACCAATCATTAAAGATTTGATCAACTTGAGATTCTTCTTCAATTTCCCAAAAACTTAGATTCCTAATCCAACTAAGTTTCCTACAACATGAGATACTCTAGGATTTTAGCAAATTTAGTCCAAAATGGTATCTCTTACAATGTAAACCAATAAAGGAACTTAGATCTTGTACAATCTCGAAAGATTTGATACGATCTTCTTGATGCAAAACTATGCCAACCGAATTCAAGTAGTGTTAAGTGAAAATCATGTTCATTCATCGTGTGTGCTGCTTGTGACATATGACACAACATGCTTATGCACCAATCTTGAACCATCTCCCCATTTGGTATTGTTTTGAGCAAACACACAACATGCACGATATATATATATATATATATATACAAAAAATTGCTATTTTGCGGGGGTTTATTTGTGGCAGTTTCTAAAACTGCTGCTAAATGCCTTTATTTGTGGCGGTTTTTAAACTATCGCAAAGCACGCAAATAAACACATGCAAAATGTTCTTTTTGCGGCAGTTTTGTAACTTCTGCTATATTTTGAGGAAAATTTTAATTTTTTATTAATTTTTCAATAAAATTATATGTTCATTTATTATAATTAAGATCTAAAAAACATGTTTATGATTATTTAAAAAGAAATACTTATTCATTATTTTCTCCTTTCTTCATATAGATGTATCAGTTCACCCAATTTAAATTAGACTTTCACACTTCTCTAATTTAGACAAGAGCACTTTCTCTGTCACGAGCCACTCGCATACCTATGATTACTAGAAAATTGTTTTCTCCGTCATTAGCCACTCGCACTTGTTATTACTAGAAAATAAGCATAGCATTATACTATTAAAATTTTTGTCAAAATAACTTTTGATAATTTTTTTATGTAAGAACTTCTTATAAATTTTTTTTTTTTTGAAAAAGTAATTGATTGCCATTAAAATAAAGAGAGGCTTACAAGCATTTGAAGTTCCATCTCTATTGTAAGCCCTAAGTGCATATTTGTAATATTTTGATTATGATTAACTTGTGCTTTGTAATAATAGAAATAGTTTTGTAAGAAGAACAAAAGATGCACAAAAGGAGTCACAAGGGTAATCTATAAAGAAGCAAAGGATCACTTAAGATTACAAGACTTTATAAATATGAAGTGATCAAGTTAAAGACCTTGAAGACAAGAAGAATGGTTAGGGAAAGTTTTATAAGGTACTTATAAAAAACTCCCTAACTTGTTTCTTTGATTTTAATCAAATACATTAGCTCCTTAGAAGAAATATTTTTTGAGAAATTATGCTTAAAAAAATTAAGTGCTCTTGATGATGTTTTGATGATTTAAAATTGTTACATGTTTTAAAGTTATTACATCAAGAATAAATGTTTTGAAAGTGAAGGAAAATCTATGTTTTACAGAAAAACTGGTCGTCCGAAATTTTTTAAGTATAAAAATCGGTCATCTAATTTTGGTTTAGGAAAATCGGTCATCTGATTTTCTACTCTTTAGAAAATCGAACATCCAAATTTTTTGGACTCACATAAAAATCGGTTTTTTAAATCGAATGTCCGAAAATTTTTTGAGCATACATAAAATCGATTTTCCTATTTTGACTCTTTAAGAAATCGGTTATCCGATTTTCTGTTCTTTAAGAAAATTGGACGTTCACTTTTTAAAACCAGTCGTCCAGTTTCTGTTTTTATTGTAAAAAAATTACCGTTGCTGCTGACAGAAATGGCTAGTTTTTTACCTTCACATATAAAAAGAGCTATTGATCAGCCATAAATGTGTTGTAGTTGAAGGAGCTTTCAGAACACATTTAAAAGCTCTAAAAGACATTTTCAATCATCATTAAATCATTCAAAAGAAGAACTTCTTGGTGCTATATTGTTTGATCATTTTTCAAAGAGGAAGAAGGGAAGCTTGAAGAAATACTTCAAAAAAGTTGTATTCTATTTATCTCAAGCTCTTTTGGTAATATTGTTCCAACTCTTCTCTCACATCTATTTTATGATCAAAGGTTTTGTGAAAACCCTTTGGGTTATCATTTTATATTTTTGATTGTCTTGTATTGCTTTGTGAACTTTGAGGTTTTTGTGCAAAACCCTTGAAGGGTGATCCTCATTGTGGTATTTTGGTAAAGACTTGTGACTAGTGGAATTTGTGAAATCCTTGAGTTAAGTCTCAAGGTAGTGGATATAGATCAGTTGTGAGTGAACCGCTATAAATTTTTTGTCTATCTCATTTGTGATTTGCTCATTATCTCTATGTTTATTGTTTGATCCTTCTTTATGAAAGAGATTTTGTTTGGTTAGGAATTTTATTAAAAAGAGTTATTAAATTCTTCTTCAAACAAAATCAAAGGCTCTATATTTTAACTGTAGCTAAAGTTTTTAACTAGCCAAAAACCTTATTCACCACCCCTCTTAAGGTTTTTCATCTATCACAGAGGACTTCAAGGGGTATGAGGGTAGGTGGGTGGTAGTCTGCAAATCTAATAACATTTTGTCCAAATGGCCAGGGGGTGAGCAAAGTGTTCGCAGATCGAGACGGTAGGCAATCCGCTAATTAGGCCATTTTACAAGATAATCTTTACTAACATCTAGTAAAGGTTGATAGTTCCAATTTTGAAATTCCAGATGACCTTTAAAAGCATTGATAAGAAATAGTGCATCTCTTTCCACAATCAGCTTGGGACATACTAGATTTTCCCCCACCATAAAAGCAAAATTATCTGTTGATGCCTCTGCCTTGAAATCCCCAACATTTTCTTTTCGAGTCCATGCATCCAAAATATCCCCTTTTGCATCTTTGGCAATACAGGAACTGGACGCTATGCCTCCATCATCATAGTTTGCATCAAAATTAATTTTGAGCCAGTCACCTTCTGGTTTTTCCCAAACAGCATCAGGTTTGAATTTAGTGGAGTCTCTTCTCTTAAGAGTTGCAACCCAATAGTCCTTAGCCTTCCTAGAAATTAAAACACCCAATTCCAATCGATTCGGCAGATTATCACGTGCAAACAATTGTTCCTCATCATCCATATAAATTCAAAGACTATAGTAGCAAAATTAAGAAGTTCCTTCTTTCTAAGGTCCTCGAGTGGGAGGGGTTGCTAGGTTTCAGCAAGGTAGACCACCAAGTTTCGCATCCCAACTCTGGTAGGGCTCGAGGTGGAGTTGCCAATATAAATTAAACCATAAGGCCTTTATCATCGGACATATCAGAAAAAGGTGATCCATCGATTCCACCTCAAGATCACAAAAGAGACAATTTGCAACCTTTTCTGGAAGAAAACTCATCCTAGTAGCCGTGGGCATGGCATCTCCTAAAGCTTTCCAAATCAAATTCTTGTGCCTATTATGGAGATTTGATTTCCATAAATTACACAAAGTTTTACTGTTGATCCCAACGTGGGCAGAGAGACGCGCCCTGTTATTGTGCAAATAAGTCAATCTTGTGCTAAAATCCCATGTCGAGGAGGGGGCCCAAACCAAACGATCTTGTTCCTCTCTAAGAGGAATTTTAATTCTGCAAATGGCAGTTGCCACTGAGGGAGAAAGATATTGTTGCTAATCTCCTACCTCATCGAAACTCGTTGTCTATGAGGTGGTAGATCGGTATCTCGGGCCGGTTTATATCTCTCCAGATCATGTATCCATGGGTCTTCCCATATCAAATACCCATTCCTGAGCCTAATTTAAAATATAATCTTTCAGCCAGCGAATCCTTTGTGCCCCAAATACTATTCCAAACTCATGAAGAACTATGTGGGCTAGAAGCCAACTCCAATAAATTTAGTCCCCTTAAATACTTTGATTTAATAAGCTAAGTCCATGGTTTATGAAAGTCCCTCATGAGATTCTAGCCCAACTTGGTTAGATAAGCCTTGTTCATTTAAAAGTCCTACGAAAACCTAGCCCACCTTTATCTTTGGGCTTGCGTAATTGATCCTAAGATGTCAAGTAAAGATGATGACCAATATTTTATTTAAATCTCCAATAAAAGTCACGATTAAGAGCATCTAATTTCTGTGCAATAGAACTCAGCAAGGCGAAGCATATCATAGCGTGAATTGGAATTGCTTAAGTAACTGACTGTATTAAGATAGCTATGCCTACTTGAGAAAGATTCTCCAATTTCCAACCACTCAATATTTGTCTGAATTTCTCCACAATCTCTTGGAAGGCCTGCTTCTTAGACCTTGTATTACAGAAGGGAAGACCAAGATATTTGGAGTTGTGAGGACGTTTCTCCATGGCCCGAATCTCTCCGATTTCATTCTTAAGAGGATCAGGTACATTTTTACTATAATGAACACTAGATTTCTCCCTACTAATACTCTATCTAGACCAATCCGAAAATAATTCCAAATATTTTTGTACATGATTGGCGTTAGTAGTATTTGCTCTCACAGATCACCTTAATACCTTGAATATTTTCTTCACTTTCCTCAAGATAAATAATCTGAGAAAGATCATCTGCTACAAATGTAAAAAGCACCGGCAACATGGGGTCCCATTGTGGGATACCTCTGGTCGGTTTAATCATGCCAAAAGGTGAACCATTTACTAGCACAGAAAATGTAGGGGTAGAAATACATTCTGTAATAAGAGAAGTAAACTTTTCTGAGAATGCATGACATTTGAGAATATGAATAATGAATGACTACTCCACACGATCATACGCCTTAGCAAGATCAACCTTAAGGGCCATTAGACACAGAGAACCTCGTTTCCGGTTGAGATGGTGCATAATTTCATGTGATATAATCACATTATCCCCCATTTTCCTATTAGGAATGAAAGCTGCCTGGGCTGGTGAAATTGTGGAATCCAAACATAGTTTGGGCCTTGCGGCCATTATCTTTGTAATGATCATGTAAGAAAGGTTACAAAGAGCAATAAGTCTATATTGTTCCACACTTTGCAGTTGATCTATCTTGGGAATTAAGGAGATGAAGGTATGGTTAATAGCCTTCAAGAGATGGCCATTCTCGAAGAAATTCTGGACTGCTCCAATCATAGAAGAACCAATAGTCAGCCAGTATGCCTTATAAAAGCTTGCCGTCATACCGTCCGGACCCAGACTCTTCTCATTTTTAACTCAAATATTACCTTTTTAATCTCATCACCCGAAGGAATAGAGCAAAGAAAAGTATTCTGCTCAACACTAATAGTAGGAGAAAATGAGATTATTTAAATGCAAAGGAAAGTAAGAATCACTGGACTTGAACAAGTTCTCAAAATAACCACGAAAAATCTGTCCAATATTATCACAATCAAGCACCAGAGAATCATGAGGGGCAAGGATAGCATTAATGTTATTGCAGCGACGATGGATGGCAGTAGATAAATGAAAGAAACTGGTTTCGACGTCACCTTCGCAAAACCATTTAGATTTTGCTTTTTCCCTCCATAAAATCGTCTCTCGAATCAATAATTCACGAAGTTCTATTTGGATCAATTTTTCCTGGGCAAGAAAGTCTTCTCTTTGGGGTCCAGATTGAATTCGCTCCAAGTAATCATAAAGTTCTTTAATCCGGTCTTGAACTTTCCCAAAATGGTTGGGATTCCAGATATTAAGAGCTATCTTAGTTTACTTCAATTTCCCAGATAGGAACAGAGGGGATCTAGATAGAGGATTCTTCCGAGCATCATGCACCATATGGTAGGAAGATGTGTCCCTTGTTCATATTTCAGTGAACCGAAATGGCTTTGGTCTGGAATTAAGGATAGAAGCTGTATTGAAGATCAAGGGTATATGATCAGAGGCCAGCACCTCTTCCCTGCTAATTGCTACGTAAGAAAAGTTCTACCTACCACAAGAGAAAAAAAAGTTTTGCCTTGGTCATGTCCTTCGAATATTAGGTGTTGGGAAACTGTCTCCCGAAAATAGCATTCTTTCAACAAGAAGGTGTGAAAGGAACGATTAAGCTGTGCGAAATGAAACAGATGCATTAGGAAAAGCTAGGCGCCAATCAGAATTTTCCATTGCCCGATCTAATTGGATTTGTATATTAGCTCTTCCCTCCCTATTGTTATTCCAAGTGAAAGGATAAACATTGTAGCCTAGATCGATGAGAGCAACTTCATCGATAAATTTTGAAAAAATATTAGTGCTAGAGGAAGGGGCAAAAGAACCTCCTTTCTTTTCTTTACATGAGAGAAAACAATTAAAATCACCAACACATAGCCAAGGGCCCAAAAAAGCATCTTTAATGTGTAAAAGGTAATTAAAAAACCTCTCTAGTCAGCATATCTAGGAGACCCATAGACCCTATAAACTGCCTTGGGGACTCAAAAAAACTAGAAAAAATGAGAGCCGTAATAAAATGACCATTTGCAGCAATATGTGAAGATCAATAGCTAGGTTCTAGCAGAGAGCCAGACTACCTGAGAGACCATAGGAAGGAAAGAAATGGAAGTTGGGAAAATTCAGGGAGTTGAGAATATCAGAGATATGAAGAAGAGAAGAATTTTTAATTTAGAGAGAAAAACAATAGAAGGCTTATGTTGATGAAGAAGGAGCCGAAAAAACTCCACTGCCTTGGGCTTACAAAGCCCTTGGCAGTTCCAACTAAGGATAATCATAGTGACGAATTCTTGTTCGTATCCTCAGAAGTTGAATTCAACTCAGAGCTAGTGCAGATTTGAGTTTAGAATGTTCCTTCAGTTCAGTAGCAAAGTATCCATACTTGTTGGCCTTATTATGCCTTTCTCTAGCCTGACGTTTAATATGAATACCCTTCTTCTCGTGAATGTAAACTTTTCCTCCTCCATAGCAAGAATATTCTCTAAGACAGTAGGGTCTGGAAGATCAAAAAATTCAGAAAGACGTAGTTGAGAAAGACATGTTAAGATGGGTTGGGTTGGGTTGTACTCCATCAATTCAAGTCCCGATCCTTAGGTCTCATACCCATAAAGACAGTCCATTTAGTTCTTTTGGTACAGAGGATCATATCCTGCCCAACTCTTCTAGTTCCCTAGGGCCTTGGCCACCCAACTTTACTAATAGGCCCAAAGATAAGTGGTCCAAATGCGGTCCACAAATAGAGCTAAACTTGGATGGAGCACATATCGGGTTACCAGATAAATTAGGAAGCAAATATCCTCACATTGGGATGTCGCTGTTCAAACGTGTCAGTCGGCAGTGTTGGGATTTCTGATAAATTTCCCCCGTTAAGTCCTCACATTTGGATGTCGCTGTTCAAATGTGCCAGTCAGCAATGTTGGGATTTCTGATAAATTTCCCCCTTTAGATTCAAACTTATGACCGGAAAAGTCATATGACTATTGACAATATTTTCTGGCTGAGGGAAATCTTCTTGATCTGGGACGTGGGAATCAACCTCTGACGCACTCGGTGATTTGATTCCCGCTGGCCGGGATTTGTCCCACTGCGAATATATGGTTATTTTTTGGGATCTAGACCTTTTCGCACCACATCTAAAGACCATATGCATCTCTTGGGTCTCTTGGACCAAATGGGAATTTTTTATTCTCACTACATGCTGCTTCATGATGGCCCAACCGTCCACAGAAATTCTCCATACTATCACGCACTTACTTTTTCTTCTAAGTAGACGTAGGGCCTTAGCACTCCCACAAATGTTATGAAAGGAAGCTTTTATTACTTGGAAGCAGCTTACAAGGCTTAGAACTCTAAGTTCTAGTGTGTTTTACAAATGAAGGGGGTGAACCTATTTATAGGCAAGCACCTCCTCAATGGATGGCTAAGATTACAACATGTGGCAACGATCCAACGGTTGCCTTAGATCATTCTAGAACATCCTACATAAAGATCTAGCTACGGAGTGTTCTAGAGAATACTACACTAGTCTACATAATGCTTAATATCTCTATGGTTCTAAAGACATCCAGAGGATCCTAAACTTGTGTAGAGACTCCCAAAGTTTTCTAGGGTCTTTTAGAGTCCTCTAGATAAGTCTAGATCATGTTAAAATCTCCTGGAAGGTTTTAGAATTTTGTGAGCTTGTCTAAAAACATGGAAGAAACCTCTTGTCTTGCAAGCAGAGCGTGACATTACGCTCATAACGAAAGCTACTCCAGACAAGATCTCCTGGGTTACGATTAGCAAAAAATCCCAGTCGGAGCTGTTGTTTAATCCGAACAAGGATCTTAATGCTGATTAATTTTTTGAACCGACCAAACGTAACATCTAGGTTGTCAATCTCCAGAAATTTCACAATAAAGTTTCTGATGGTATACCAGGTTCTCCTCATTACAGTAATTTGGTGGCAACACATGAATTTGCACCCAGAAAGGGGACCAGGAAAATTAATTTCATCAAGTGTTGAATCGGGATCCCATATTTTTAATACCATATGCGCACCACTGAAGGTCCAAGGTCCCTTTTCAAGTATCCGATTCCGGTCTGCCTCATAAATGAAGGAACAGCCACACACCTTATGAGAGAGGGAGAAAAAGGTTACCTTGCCCACCAGATTCCATGAGGATGCCAGTACCGTTTGAGCAGCTTTAATGTTAATAGTCTTAGGGGTAATAAATTTAGCGACAAAGGAGAAGCCTGAGGAGTTATTTGGGGTAGCTCTCAATTTCAGATGCCTTTGTTATGGCTGGGGTCAGATCCTTCCATGGTCCACTAGGAAAGCAGACAGGTTTTGAAGATTATGAGAAGGAGAAAGAGAAAGGTAAGACAATGAAAGATAAGAGAGGGGAGAAGAGGTGATAAGATCCCAGCAGATCAAGAAAAATCTCTTGAGACAACGAAAAAGTTTCTACTCTTAAGTTTTGCTAATTAATTTATCTCAAACACAGTCTCAGAACCTGATAAAAAAATAAAAACATGAACCTCAAAAGAAGTCCCCCATTTGTTAAAAAAAACCTAAACTCTTCTACTCCCTCCCCTCTGCGCCGCAACTCACAGCTCTCCAACCCGTCGCCACCCATCTCTCCGGTGCCACTCGTCTCTCCGGTCGGCACCCGCGCTTCCCTCTCCCTCTTTGTCATTGTCAAAAGGTATTTGGCTTTTTTCCTTTTCTCTAATTCTTTGTTCTTCTCTACTCGATGCTATTTTGGTTGTAAGGTTTTAAGGGTGTGAATAAAGACAGTATTATTTTTGGAAACTAACTAGAATTCTTTTGATTGTAATCTTTATTTGCACTATTTCATAGAAAAAGGTAGGCATATCACCTTCACTATCTTCTCTTCACTTGTCAGTGACTTAATTTCACTATTTTTGCTAACTTTCGACCTTCAAATATTTGCTTGTTTGCTGACTGTAATGGTGAATCTAGTGCTATCTGGTAACTTTCCGTTATTGCTATGCTTCAGCAAATTGATTTGGTATTAGAAAATTGCTGAATCGAGGAGATTCAAAATTCTTGATTGATTGAGTTTGATGGCGGCGTCGAAATATTTTGAAGCTGAATCGAGGAGATTCAAAATTTATGTAATTTTTATTATATTAAGGTTTTTAATTAGCATTATTATTATAGTTGAAGTTGGAGATCAGTTATAATTAATATATATATATATATATACATATGAAACTCGTGAATTAATCATGACATATATATTCTTTTATATCTATATATTTAGTGCTTGTGTTAATTAGCAAGTTGTGCTTAATTTGTGTGGCTGCTAATGGGTTATGAAAAGTTTAATTATATAATTTAACTTTTTTTGACTAGTTGAAGATGCAATTATAATACATATTTTTAGTTGGTTTTGATGCAAAGTCACTAGCCCACAACTGAAAAATTGACAATTAGGAAGGTTCAATTCAATGGAACATGAAAGTTGAATCAATCTAAATAAAGGATAATTTCATTAGTCCATTTATGCTTTCCAAAATGCTTTCCAAAGGCACACTTAAACTGAAGAAAAAGATTATTAATACTATTGAAATAGGCAAGTGGCAGCTGCAGCTTTCTCTTACAAGCTCTAAACTTAGTTCAAATCGTAGCGGTACAACAATTCTTGAGTCAAGAAAGCATTAAAGCTTCAATGTCTTGGATCAATTCGAAATCGATAATTTAGAACAACGATTTTAATATTGGAACTTATCATCCTATTATATACAGTTACAATAGTTTGTAATGCTACTGCTCATATGTATACTAGCCGAAAGGTTTGATAATTTTTTGGTCCTAACTGTAATTAATTTGCAGCCCAACATATTGTCCAATTCCAGTTTGTTTAATTTGGTTCTTCTTTTTTTATAACCTTTTAAAATCAAGTTATAGTTCTCTCCAAAAGTATATTGGTTAAGATTGTGTAAAAGATTTTTGAATAACGAAAAATAAAATATATTATCCATTAAAGATTTTGATTCATTTTCTACTTCAAAAGCATATCAGCGGCCCTTAAACTAAAGCAAGAATTGGAATAACACTTATATGCATATACTATGTATCGAAAAAAGAATAAACTGAATACAAAAAGAATGACCAGTACATAAGATTCAGAGAAACTTTTTATAACATCTCTAATACGGAAATACTTTACAAAATCAAAATTACAAAAAGAATTTTCAAGCTGGCCGAGCATAAAAAGTGCACATGTCCTTCCCAAAAAGACTATACACATCATGTCCCGATCCCGAAACTTCGTGCAAAATACTCTAACAGCCTATTGTGCCATCTCTCATCCCGAGTCATCTAAAAAAAACTATGACACTTAAAGACATGAGCAAGAACGCTCAGTGAATCCACGTGAATGTGTGCTTTCGTGCTTTTCTAGAAAACAATGATGCAATATTTTGCATAAAACTATTCATACAATGTCAATAGAAATCATTTCCTTGATTACTTTAAAAGGGCACATAAGCCTATATGAGGGGTTTGAACGCATCTGAGAAGTATGAGCAAATCAAGATACATAAGTGCAGCTTATATACCTGAATTCGAAAATTATGACATGCAAAAAGTTGGACTCTACAGATAGAATTCGGAACCTATAACAAGGTCATCGGAAATAAGTTTCAGCATCTCATAGTTAATACAGCTAAACATTATACGAGCGCTTGGTTTCCATAACAACCGCACTTTCCAAGTGCACATAACCATGCTGCGGAGCTTGGGGCACCTACCAGGTCTATCCTGAGACCAACTTCAATTTCGAGCCCCTCTTGACCATCCCACTACAGAACATAATACAATGTCCGATGCAATACCGGTTGGGCCAAGCTTTCAATGGTATTACGCCCCCTTTCAAGTGGATCCACCCTCTAGAATCGTAATCGTTCATATCATCGGAAGAGGTCCTTATACGGGGGACTAGCCACGTACAGTACAATCCTCTAACGCTTCCAACCACATATAATCATGTCAAAAAGACTTCGTTCCTGGTTGGATGAGTGATCGGGATTTTCTAACTAAGTTTTAAACCCAATACTCGCAAGTGCACAAGATCAATGTAATACGGAAGTATAAGGGTATCGAACCACAGAGAAAGGCTTAACTACTAAAATTATAATATTCCTAAATTAATTTTATAAAAAGAAGAATGATATTTTATTATTATTCCTAAATTAATTAAAACTAATGAATAAAATAAATAAACTGAAACTAACAGGAGATTAACCAAAAAAGATAATTTAGAACCTTGAATCCACCATTAACCTATATAACAATGATTTAATTCTATTTAGGAGAAAAGATTAAACCTCTATGTGGTGATCTAGGCTACAAGCTTCGATTCACTAAAGAAATATATTATGTTTAAATGCATGACATAATCCATCTAACCATTAGCATGACTTATTCATTCCTATGACATAAATCATCTAAAATTAGCATGAACTATTCAATTCTAAAACCCACAATGTACTTGCAAAAATTACATATCTCTCATACTCCACACTACAAGAATCAAGCATGGATAAAAATATCAATTAACCCAAATAATTCTTCTACAAGAACAATCACAAAGAATTAATTGCATCAAACCAAGAAACATTCCAAGATATGTAATCACATAAATAATATAATAAATCCCCAAAAATAAAATAAACCAATGTTACATGGCTAGGGTTTCATCAAGATTCTAAAAAAGAAAATTAGTTCATGGTTAAAGGGAAATAAGGAACCAATTTCTTGGAGTAGATCATTGCTTTCTTCTTCTCCAATTGAAACTCGCTGCAGCTCTTCTCTTTCTTTTCTCCTCATCTCTTCTTGTGTGGCTCTTCTATATATAGATAAAAGAGAAGCAAAATCCTAATCCTTAAAGGATTCTACTAAAGTTCTAATCCTAATCCTTAAAGGATTCAAATACTGCAGCTTCCCTTTACCAAATTTAATATGGAATCTTTATTTTCCATTCTTCTTACAAATCTGCACAAAGATAAATAAAATAAATTAAATATAATAATTATGACTAATAAATAAATAAAATATTTTCAAAGGCTAATAATTAAACTTAAGGTGTTTATTTATGCTAAAAATCGACTCTATCAACTCCCCACACCTAAGTTTTGCTAGTCCTCAAGCAAAAATAAAAAAAAGAAAAACAAAAACTAACTAGCCACTTTCGTAGGACTCACGATTGCACTTAGCATGTGCAATGAGCCCTTTAAACCCCTAAGTTACCCTTAGTGGGCGGGTATGGTCTCGTGAGGGTTTGCAAGCGACATACCCACAAAGTCAAAATAAACAACAAACTTTAGAAAAGATAGAGAATAGCCCAAATTAAGTACCCTCCATCAATATCTCAAACTTATCAAGACAAATACTCTTCCTTTCATTTTTAAACTTAAGTAAACAAACAAATATTCAATTATCTCCCATAACTAATGCAAAACTTGTGTAATGTGTGATCGCGGTCATCAGAGAGTATGAAATAAATACTAAATAAAATTTTCAAATTACATATAGAGAACAAATCTCTGCAAGAGTTCATTCCATAGGCTCACTCTTCGTACCTTCTCTCCACTAATCAAGGATTCTCAACTCAACTCAGATCAGGTAGGACTTTAAAGCTTGTAATGTAAGGTTAGGGCATTGGTTATCAAGCGAACGTAAGGAATTCAAAATCAAAGAAAAGAGAGCTTACAAAGAAGATGGATACTTTAAAATTTCGACAAACTTTCTAACTTTGTTTTTGCTCTTTTTTTTTTTAAGTAATTCATTCACCAACTACCATCTTCTTTTGCTCAAAATTTTATCATTTAAGGCCATTCTTTTTCTTACATTTATAAATTCGGGCCTCTTGATTTTTTTTTTCTTTCTTTGCACCTTATGACTTGTAACAATCATGTATCAACTTTTCTTTCTTATCTCTTTTTTTTTATAGCTCAATAAATTTTTTGTTTTTTCAACACCGCAAGTCATATATATATATATATATATATTTTTTCTTCTCCCTTTTTCAAAATAACTTCTTCTCTTTCCATAACATAAAAAACAATAACCCACCATTGAAGCACAAGTTAGAAGTTTACATTAAGCTTCTACAAGATTAAGGGTTAGTATTTAAGTAGTTTAAAGAAAGAAAATAAAATTTAGGCTCAAAAGGGTACGAAGGTAAAAATTTATGAAATTTGGTAAGCTTGAAAGGCACAAAAGATTCAAAGAAGGCCTATGACCATCGTCTCTGAGTCAAATAAGGAAAACCTTTCTATTTCGCCTCAAGAGGTACTCAAGTAAGTTCTAGAATGTACGGAAGAGATTTATCAACTTTATGTAGCTAAAAAATAATGTAAAGAATTTGTTAAATACTAACAATGACCCATGTGTTCAAGTGTAAGTCATGCAAAAGTTATAACAAATATAGAACATAAGTCCGTCACCCTAATTAAAAACAAGAAAATAAGTACTTTTCTCAACTCATTCAAGACATTTTTAAAGGAACTCAAATAGAATCATCTTTTAAGTGAAATCATATTTTTGGTTTTTTTTTCAAAAATAATGTAGAAAAATAAATAAAATAAAAAAAATTTAGAAAAAAAATTGAACAAGAAATACGAGAAAAAAAACGAAAATACTAAAAAAAATAGTAGATATCAGAATAAAAGCATCTTCTCCCCCATACCTAGACCCTACATTGTCCACAATGTGGTAAGAGTAGACAAAAGACAAAGAAAAGAACAATACAACCTGGTAGAAGAGGCAGTATTAATGCATGTCTGCAAGAGAAGTAAACAATCTCTGTAATCTCCATGATAATGATACGTTGTTTTATTACCCTACAAAACAAACATTTCATACCTTTCTACCAATCAAGTGGAATAAATAAATAAATAAATAAATAACTAAAAATAAAATAAAATAAAATATAAAAATAAAATAAATAAAATAAAAAATTTGGATTGCCTCCCAAAAGCGCTAATTTTAAAGTCTTCAGCCAGACTCCCTAATTCTTTTGCATTCAGCCAGGATCTATTTCTCTCATATTAAGCTCATGATTCACAATCAAAGAAGAGTTTTCAGGTGGAGCAATGCAGGCAAGATTAGAATTAACATTTTCAGTGCATATAAGGTTTTCTTTCTCAATAAAAGTATAATCTTTTGAACACATTAAAGGTAGAGTTTCTTCAATTAATTCATCATTTACATCTACCAAATAGCAATCATAATCATCTTCCATAAATGGCTGTGAAGAAGTTTTAAAAATATTTAATCTAATCCTCATATTCATCACAGAGACATCTATTACCCCAGTTCTACAATTAATAGTAGCATTTGCAGTAGCTAAGAAAGGACGACCTAGAATAACGGGAATATGATTTTTGGAAGATCTACCAGGTTCCATATCTAGGACTACAAAGTCTACAGGGAAGACGCCTTTATCAATTTGAACAAGAACATCATCTATCCTCCCCCTAGATACCTTGATAGACCTATCAGCTAATTGCAAAGTCATATCGATTGGCTGCAATTCTCCTAATCCCAATTCTTCATAAACGGTGTAAGGAATCAAGTTAACACTAGAACCTAAATCTAAGAGTGCCCTATCTATTTTATGATCACCAATAAGACAAGAAATAATAGGAACGCCAGGGTCTTTATATTTAGGTGGAGTGTTATGTTGCAAAATGGAGCTTACCTGTTCAGTTAAGAAGATTTTCTTTGAAACATTACTTTTAGATTTTCTTTTGAAAGTGCACGTGTCTTTAAGAAATTTTGCATAGGCCGGGACTTGCTTAATGGCATCTAAAAGTGGAAGGTTGATTTTAACTTCTTTGAAAGTTTCTAATATGTCTTCCATTTTATTGTCCTTTCTAAGATGTGGAGGTGGTAATAAAGCTTGAGGGAAGGAAACCTTTGGCTTGTATGAAGTCATGGGAGAGGATTCCAGAGTTTTAGAATTAGAGGAAGAAATTAGTTCTTTTTCTACCTCCTTTTCAATTTTAGTCTCTATATCAATCCCCTCAATCTCGTTTTCATTTAAATCACTATCTTTAATAGGTTCTCTTATTTTATTATCTACCAACTTCCCATTCCTAAGAGTAATGACAGCTTTAGCTTGCTCATGATAATTAGCTCTATGGTTCTCTATTGGATGACTAGGAAGCTTACCCTCATCTCTTCTACTTATTGTATTAGCTAGTTGCCCTATTTGAGTTTCTAACTTAGTAATAGATTGAGTGTGTGAGTCTAGAATTTGTGTCTTCACTTCCAAACTTTTCAAAGAAGATAATACTTTTTCTTCAAAAATAGAGTTTCCACTTTGAGGAGGATGAGGAGGTACATACCTTTGAGATTGAAAACCAGGGGGAGTAGTCATACCAGATTGTCTGTTTTGTTGATATTGTTGTTGGCCTAATTGAACTTCCCTTCCTTGTTGCCTCCAGGAGAAATTAGGATGATTTCTCCAGCCTGGATTGTACGTGTTTGAATATGGGTCATTCTGTCTGTGAAATCCTTGGGCTGCATTGACTTGTTCCTGCACAAATTCTGGAAATAGTGAAGCACTAGGACAGTCATAGATAACATGAGAAGGACTAGAGCAAATTGCACAAACATTTTGCACATTAGTAGAATTAGTAGGCAATGTATTCAAAGCTAATAATTGATCAAATTTTTTAGATAAAGCATCAACTTTCACAGAAAGATCAACATTTTGAGAAACTTCAAACATTCCTCTATTTCCTATTTGCCTAGATGTACCTACTCGTGAGGAGGTGGCGTGTTGTTGTGAATTATCACTCAAATTTTCAAATAAATCCCATGCCTCATCTGCAGTTTTATGAAGAAAGGTACCACCACAAGAGGAATCAACCATTTGGCGATTTCTCTCATCTAATCCTGAATAAAAGCTTTATATTTGCTGCCATTTAGGGACTTCATGGTGAGGGAAACTACGAAGAAGTTCTTTAAATTTCTCCCAACTCTCATGAAATTATTCATTATTTTGTTGGGAAAAAGTAGTGATTTCTCTCCTTAACCTTGTAAGTTTACCCATAGGAAAATATTTTTTAGAAATTCCCTAGACATCTCAGCCCAAGTACCTATTCTCTCACGTGTGTGCAACCAATGCTTAGCCTTACCTTCAAAGAAAAAGGAAAAAGGCGTAATCTAATAACATCATCACTTATATTAGGCAGTTTAAAAATAGAGCAAATTTCTAAAAACTCATCAATATGCTTATAAGGATTTTCAGAATCAAACCCATAAAAAGATGGTAACATTTGAATAGTAGAAGTTTTGATTTCAAAGTGATTAGCCTCAATTTCAGGTAGTCTATTACCTATTGGTGAATTATAAGTGTTAGGAGTAAAATACTCCCTTAATGCTCGTGGATTTTCAGCCATTTTAACCTGACAAGTGTTAGAAATTTTTCCTTGTGCTCTAAGTACCTTAAGTGTACGCTCTATCTCAGGATCAAATTCTTTTAAATCAACAGAGAGCGAACGACGACCATGCATTAATAAACAAATTCAAGGAAGAAGAAAAAAAATTTACTACAAATAATAATAAAGAATAAATTACTAAATGGAAGAATATAAAAAAAAATGAAGACCACTAAGAAAACAATCAAAAAAAGAAATTCTTTTTTTTTAGAAATAAAAAAAATCAAAATAAATAAAATAAAAAAATATTAACAAATTTAGGAGACAATAACACAAGATATTAATTCAACCTTTCCTTGGCAACGGCGCCAAAAACTTGATCGGGATTTTCTAACTATGTTTTAAACTCAATACTCGCAAGTGCACAAGATCAATGTAATACGGAAGTATAAGGGTATCGAACTACAGAGAAAGGCTTAAGTACTAAAATTATAATCTTCCTAAATTAATTTTATAAAAAGAAGAATGAGATTTTATTATTATTCCTAAATTAATTAAAACTAATGAATAAAATAAATAAACTGAAACTAACAGGAGATTAACCAAAGAAGATGATTTAGAAACTTGAATCCACCACTAACCTATATAACATGTAACGCCCTACCCCGTAAGCACCTAGCATGACTTTAAAATTAAGAACGTGATGAAAATAGAGTTTTGATCTATATGGTGGGATATAGTGTTTTTGGCACATAGTAGTATTTTGGGGATATTTAGGAATAGGAATAAAATTTTATTATCTTATTGAGGTTTTATTATTAAGATTTATAAATGCCTTTAAGTGGATTTTTATTTTTAATACCTAGTATATTTATTTTAGAAATTTAAAATACTTGGCATTTTCATATAGGAATTAAAAAAAAAAAACTAAACTTAACAATTAAGGAAGGCCGCCACCTAGCCTTCCACCTGCCATCATCCGAATTATTTTCAGCCATGAGCCGCCATTTCCTTCTCTATATATATATAGGCATGCAAGCCATTTCTTTCTTTAGGCAATTTCCTCAATCTTGAGCATATATATATAAACCTTTAGGCAATTGTGCATAAGAAGTTTGTTGTATGCAGGTTTTTCGGAAATATTTATATATTGAAAAATGTTCTAGCTTGAAAAGTTACGTATTTTGATATGCATGAATATAGATTTGGCATTGGCATAATTATGAAATTGTATATGCATGTGATGACTGGCGGATGAGGATTTTCTTTTATGTTCTGAAATGTTTATGACTTAAATCTGTTATTATGATCGGGCAAATGGCCCCTTTGATTTGTAAATACATACGAAAACCTCATTCCGACCAAGATTAAAGTTTATTGATAATCAAGTGAACGGACACGTTAGCAGATTGCACTGTACGTGGCTAGTCCCCCGTACTAGGGCCTCTTCCGATCACGTGGACGGGGTTTTGACTCTGAGGGTGGATCCACTTTAAGAGGGGCGTAGACCGCAGAGGGTGTGGCCCAATCGGTCTACGTGGACACCGTATCATGCTCTACGGTGGGGTTTGACCGCCTAGTGGAGAGTCAGGAGGGGCTCGACACCGAGGTTGGTTCCAGGGCAGATCTTGTAGGTGCCCCAGGAGTCTGTAGCCTGTTTTGACCAGTGTTATGGGAGTGCGGTTGTTTGTAATCGAGCGCTCGTATGTTGTTTGGCTGGTATTTGACTACGAGATGCCGGAATTTAGTTCCGATGGCCTCGTTTTGGGGATCCGGACTTTGTCTGTGGAGCCCCACTGTTGTATTACATGTTCTTTTAAATTTGGGGCATAGAAGCTGCGCTGATGTGTCTTGATTCGCTCAGACTTCCCAGCTGCGCTCGAAACCCTCATGTAGGTTCAAGCATTAGTTTTGTTAAAATAGCAAAAAAAATACTTTTCTTATGACATTGCATAAATTGTTTTTTTAAAATGGCATCGTCATGGTTTTAAAGAAAACACTACCGCACACACACACACGTGGACTCACTGAGCGTTCGCACTTACGTTTTTCCATATCATGTTTTCTTCTCAGATTAGCTTGGAACGGTCAGGGGTTCCGCGAGCCACTAAAGTTTTGGGCCAGGAGTTTTTGGATAAAATCTCCCCGGAAGGGCATAGATTTATGTTTTATCTTTTTAGACTCGAATCGTCTGTAGAGTTTCTTTTTATGTTTTTATGTAAGTTATTGATGTAAGATTACTTTTGTGTTTATTATAAAACGGAAATGAGAAGTTTTTTTTTTTTTTTATCCTGTGTTTGAGCACATCGGTAGTATCTAATTTACTTAAGTATTCCGCGTACTTTGTGTATACCTGTTAGTATTATTCTAGGGTTTTGTTTTAGTGTGGAGCTTATAATTTAGTGCCGAGAGGCACGCAGATGCCCTACTCAGCCGCAGTTGATCTAGTGGCAGGGTTGGGGGCATCACAACAATGATTTAATTCTATTTAGGAGAAAAGATTAAACCTCTATGTGGTGATCTAGGCTACAAGCTTCGATTCACTAAAGAAATATATTATGTTTAAATGCATGACATAATCCATCTAACCATTAGCATGACTTATTCATTCCTATGACATAAATCATCTAAAATTAGCATGAACTATTCAATTCTAAAACCCACAATGTACTTGCAAAAATTACATATCTCTCATACTCCAGACTACAAGAATCAAGCATGGATAAAAATATCAATTAACCCAAATAATTCTTCTACAAGAACAATCACAAAGAATTAATTGCATCAAACCAAGAAACATTCCAAGATATGTAATCACATAAATAATATAATAAATCCCCAAAAATAAAATATACCAATGTTACATGGCTAGGGTTTCATCAAGATTCTAAAAAAGAAAATTAGTTCATGGTTAAAGGGAAAGAAGGAACTAATTTCTTGGAGTAGATCATGGCTTTCTTCTTCTCCAATTGAAAGTCGCTGCTGCTCTTCTCTTTCTTTTCTCCTCCTCTCTTCTTGTGTGGCTCTTCTATATATAGATAAAAGAGAAGCAAAATCCTAATCCTTAAAGGATTCTACTAAAGTTCTAATCCTAATCCTTAAAGGATTCAAATACTGCAGCTTCCCTTTACCAAATTTAATATGGAATCTTTATTTTCCATTCTTTTTAGAAATCTGCACAAAGATAAATAAAATAAATTAAATATAATAATTATGACTAATAAAAAAATAAAATATTTTCAAAGGCTAATAATTAAAACTTAAGGTGTTTATTTGTGCTAAAAATCGACTCTATCAGTGAGGCTTTCGTATCCGTTTACAAATCAGAAGGCCACTCACTTGACCGTTTACTTTAGAATAACAAAATTCCCATCCGCCAGTCAACACATACATATGCAGGTTTGTAAATATGTTAAGTTTTCATCTACTAGGACTAACCGTGCAACTGAGCAACATCAAAACCTTTTCAACTTGTAGTAATAACCCTTGTTCAAAAACATGACAATTCTTTTCGAAGTAAACACATATATGGAGCACCGCTCATATGCATTTTTAAGGCGCAACAGGTTGTGGATAACATCTCCAATTTAAAATAACACCATGTGATACTGCCCCAAAAACAGTAGAAATTTTATAAAATGCTTAGCTATCGAAAATTATAGACATCTCCAGCAACACCATTAAAATATTTAGGCGGGATTTGTGGATTCACTTGAATGCAGAACTCATGGTATGATCCTACAAATAGAGTAATAAAAATACTTAATATCCAATTAAGTATCAATAAGATAGTCCAGTTCCCTAAATTGTATAGAGATCCTATGGAATAAACTTAAAATATATATTAGTTCTTAAGGAAGATCAAAATCTGATAACCTTGAAGGATCTCCAATTTAAGTACTTATCCAAAGCACACAAATTCTTGTAAAAAGTAGTAATTAATCTTAGATACATAATATCAATCTTCCAAACCTCATCATCAATCTTTAAACAAAAGTACTTCACTTGTTCACCTCAATATATCTACTCAATTTAAACATACTCGAATTTCTAAAACTAATAAATAGTTAAAGAACTATGATTTAATCTCTACTTACCTCAACCTGAAGACAAACTCAAAATTAACTCGAATTACGAACTCCGAAATCTTTCTTGATATTCCATAATCATCAACCAAAAAAATTCTAAACGAATTAAGACTTTAAAATAAGTTCCATCCGAGAACCTCAAATTTAAAACCTAAAGAGGCATATGGAGTAATTAAAATTTACAAAAGAATAAAACCTTCCCTGACTAGGTTCGTTGCCGGAGGTAAAAGAGGAAGCCCAAAAAAAAAAAAAAAAAAACAAAAAATTGATAGGTCTCGTATAGTTATAGATAGAGTGACCAAGGTGGTGGAGTATGGCTTAAGCAAGAAGGAATTGAAGTGCTCCTTGCCAGGTAAAAGGGGAGACACACTTGTGTGCATTTAGAGAAAGGTTAGTAGTACTAGTTTTCTAAGTTGTCTAAAGCAGGAAAGGAATAGTGGGTGTCTAATTATAATAACAACACTAGTGATCATACTGATGATAATAATAATAATAATAATAATAATAATAATAATAATAATAATAATAATAATAATAATAATAAGAAGAAGAAGAAGAAGAAGAAGAAGAAGATGGCAGCAAGGACAAAATGATTAGTAAGGGTAACAACAATAATAGTTATCTTATACTTATTTTAATAAAAATGTATAAAACATCTATATTGTTTCACATAATTTACCTTTGGATTTTAAAAATATTCCCTCCATCATTTTTTCCCAAATTAAATCTTTTTATTAAATTCTCTACTTATCAAGACTCTCAAAATATATCATAAAAATTATATTTGACCTTAATGGTATCCTTCAAAATATTAGTTTCTAGACCTAATATCTTATTATTAAATTCACCACTTTAGACCTTATACGAGAATGTCAAGTACATAAATCTTTTGAAATGTGCATGCTAAGCGTACTAAAAATAATCCACTTATTGATACTCATAAACTTCCCCAAGAATTTATCTTAATAAAATTCACTCTCTTTCCTAAGTTTCTATAAAATTACCGTTACGCCCCAAATTCTTTATTCTACTAAGTCAGACCCCGAACTCCACGTTCATGACTTTCCGTATTTACTTTAGAGTCATGCAAGAGGTGCTTATAGAGTATGGCTTTACAGATTGATGCAGCATGCTAAGGAAGGCAAGGCATGGAAGAGATTTGATGTCACTCATCCTAAATTTGCTAGCGAGGCTAGAATGTTCGATTAGGTCTTGCTAGTGATGGTTTCAACCCATTTGGTACAATGAGTACCAATTATAGCATCTGACATGTTTTAGTTCCATATAACCTTCCTCCTTGGTTATGTATGAAGCAACCAAACTTCATTCTCTCAATGATTAGTCCGAGTCCACGTACGTCGGGGAATAACATAGATGTTTATCCACAACCAATTATTAGGGTGTTGAATGAGTTATGGAGTGAGGGTATACAAAATTTTGGTGCTTCGCGCAATGAAATATTTAAAATGCGAGTAGCTTTGATGTGGACAGTTAGTTATTTTCCTGCGCTAGATTTATTGTCTGGGTGGAATACATATTGGTATAGCCTGTCCAACATGTAATTATAACACTAAGTATATTCAACTTTGCCATAGTAGAGAGTGGTGTTTTATTGGTCATCGTCGCTTCTTGAAGCAAGGTCACAAATTTAGAATGATGAGACATCAATTTGACAAAAATGTAGAAGAGAGGAATCCACCAAAAATTTTATTCGGGTCGGACCTTCTACAACACGCGAAAGATATTGAAGTCACATTTGGGAGACCATTGGAGTCAAGTGAAAGGAGGAAAAGATCTAGAAATAAGAATGTTGGCAAAAGTACAACTCAACAATGGAAGAAGAAAAGTATATTTTTGACCTTCTATATTGGGAAACTAACTTGTTGCGTCATAATTTAGACGTTATGCATGTTGAGAGGAATGTTTTTGACAATGTTATATACACCGTGCTCAATGACAAAGAGAAGTCAAAAGACCATTTAAAAGTTTGAAAAGATTTACAAGAAATGGGGACAAGAGAAAATCTTTGGCCGAATAAAAAGGATATTCTCAGCCTGCAATGTTTACAATACCAAGAGACAGAAAGAGTTATTTCTTAGAACATTAAAAAATGTGTCTGTGCCGGATGGTTACTCGAGTAGCATTTCTGGTGCATTGATTTGGGCAAAAAACAAATTTTTGGATTGAACACATGATTGTCACATCATTATGGAGCAACTATTACTGTTAGCGATTTGTAATGTACTTCCCAAAAAGTGGTTGATGTTTTGGTAGAGTTATGTTCATTTTTTAAACTTCTTTGTCTTAAAACATTAAACATCTCGGACTTTGAAAAGTTACAAATCGGATTGTACTCATATTTGGCCATTTGGAGATGTTATTCCCTTCGTCATTCTTTACAATGATGGTGCATTTAACGGTCCATTTAGAGGATGAATGTATAAAAGGCGAACCCATGCAAAATAGGTAGATGTTCCCCATTGAAAGGTAAATATTCTAAAATTTTAAAATTTTAGATTAATATTTTCTAGGTTATTTACTGAATTTCATTTGTGATCTTAACTTCAAGTTATTAGGGCATTTCAAATCTCTTTTGGGAATAAAGCACAATCTGAAGCTTCTATAGCTGAAGGTTATGTAGCTGTAAAGGCTCTGACAGTTTGCACTTGATATTTTATAAATATCTAGAGTAGGTTAAATAGGGTAAGGCGTGTAGATGATGAGAATCCTTTTTATGAATCATCATCTCTTCCCTCGTCGTGGTAGAGCAGTTTGAGGTTCTTCAGGGTTTTCTTTGATTGATTTAGAGAAAATTCAAGCTCATCGTTATGCCTTCTTAAATTGTGAAGACTGTTTATTGAGTAAGATACTTAAATTAATTCTTGATATCATAGATTCCCCAACTATCTTTCTTAATCTCATATTGTATTTTTAGTGAATTTAGAGATCATATAAGAAGAAAGGTAACATGTAGAAAACCATAAGCAATAGACGTAGAAAAGAGAGTTTACAAAGAATTTAGTGATTAGTTCCCAACATTGGTAAGCAACAAGTTATGAGAGTTAATTAAGTATTTCTTTCTATTAATTCAATAAAAAAAGGTCTTTTGCAGATTATGAATCAAAATATAGAAAACACAATACCTATGGATTTGAAGTTCCTAGCTCGAGGACTAATGTTTCAAGTGATAAGATTCACAGCTTATAATATCAATGAATTCAAATTTTGAACTTTGTTGCGAGAAGAAGGGTTGAAAACCCATAATAGTGGTGTTTTTCTAGCTTCCGCTACTTCCTGTGTTGCATGTACTTCTGATAGAAATGTGAGGCAAGCAGACTTGTTGTACTATGGGAAGTTGGAAGCTGTTATTGAGCTTAATTATTATGGTCATTTCACTATTACACTTTTTAAGTGCAAATAGGCTGATACTATGAGATAAAAGGGTACAAGAGAGATGCTTGGAACTTTAATTGTGTTAATTTTGATAGAATAATTCATACGAGTGAGCAGAGGATCATTATCCTTATATTGAAGCATCCCAAGCCCATATGGTTTATTATGTTGAAGATGAATCTTATAAAGGATGGAATTTCACGGTACATATAAAGCCAAGGGATTTGTATGATATGGGTTCTGATGATGAAGCAGAAGCATACGAGAATGAGCAATATCAACAACAAGAACTTGAAATTTTTTTTTTATAATAATTATGAAAATATTCAATTAGTGAGAGAGTGAATAGAAGAACATATTAGAAACTTAGATGACGTCGAGGAGCATATGTCTGAATAGGTATTTCGTGAGAGTTTACATTTATTTTTTGTTGTATATGACTTTATAAAGAAATGCTTATTGTTATTTTGTTGTAATTTATGCTTATTGTTTTAATTATATGTTTAAACTTTTTTTAAGATTTCAAGCATGCCTAGGATAAAGCGCTTCAAAAATTTGCTCAATTCATCCCAGTCTACTTCTAACATCAGAAATTGTAGCGCCAGTTCCATCTAAGGTTCAGGCACTACTTCCACCTCCTCCACAGTTAGGAGCCGCATCACAACTATCTCCACATGCTACACAAGAAGAAGAAGCTCCAATTGAGAAAGCGAGTAGTATGTGAATCTTCAAGTCATTCGTTTGTATTTCTCTTTTACATGCTTTAGAATGATTTAGTTACAAATGATGGAAAAGTTCGATAATTCTATTTTGATGTGTTTCTCTGTCGCATTATTTTGATAAGAGATTTGCATGGAGTAGCTAAAAGATTGAAAGTGAAAGCTAATGAATCGTTCACTTTGGAGCTTGGGGTAAAGGTAGTCGTGGAGTTTAATGATCTACATGCAGCAATTGGCGAAGCACAGGCCTTCTTGCAGGGTATTGTGGACATCTAGCTTCAGATAGCAATACCTTTCCAATTAGTTTTGATAAGTGGTCAAAGATACCTGATTCTTACTTTGATGCATGTTTAAAGGATATTATAATGGTGATCTGTTACTAAATAATTTATTTAACAAACTAACTACTATTTCATTTTTGGAAGCCTCAATTTATGTTCAATTGTGAAGAGGCAATTGCAAGGCGTCATATTTCTCAATCTATTGGGAAGAAATGGGCTTCACATAGACTGACACTGTGGAATGAGTCTATGATTCTATCTTAGGTAGAGATACTCTTATTAGCAATGTTCCAATAGGTATCTCTCTAGATTAGTGGGTTAGCTTTGTTGATTATCTTATGAAACCAGAGACACATGTATTTAATTTTATGGCATTTTCATTTACTTTTTTCCGTAAGTTTTTATTCAAACACAAGTTTACAATATTATGGTGTAAGGCTATGTGCAAACGAAAAGCAGACATTAGGAAGAAACTAATCATACCGCATACTAGTGGCTCAAAGTCTTACTCCAGGAGAAGGGCTGAAATTTTAAGGGAAATTTTCCATTATTTTATTTATTTAATATATCCATCTTGCATATATCATCTCTAACTTATCTTCTATCTTTTTATAGTATGTTGAGAAAAGTAAGAAACCCGAACATGGGGCGATGTACCTTGAAACTCACACAAATCCAAATGGATCTTATGTTAATGAAGAGGCCAAAGAAATATGTGTAAGTTTTATAATATGTCTGTAACTATACTTCATCTAACAATGTTTATAAATATTCACTTTCTTAATTTTCCTTTTTAGGAAAATATTTGAGAGGAGTTAACTTAAAATAGTACAGATGAACAAATTTCTCGAAATGATGTTGTTGGCTAGGTGTTAGGAAAAGAGTATCCAAGAAGAGTTTGATGTTTGGGTTTAGGGGTTGCTCCCACAAATGCATTCAAACACAACACGTCGTTTGAGTCACTTAATTGTTTCCTCAAACGATTTTGGAAGAAGGTCATACCAAGTGCAACAGCAAATCGATGGTGTAGAATGAAAATTGCAATGCCATGATGAATGCATTCATTGAAAAGTGCAATGCACTCACTGAACATGAATGTAATGATGGATGCATACAGATCTTACCTACTGAAGAAGGAGAAATTCCAGAAGAGTTTGCATCTATATTTAGGTTCTAAACCTACTACGGTATGTTATATATTACCTCTATTTCACTTTTAAAGAGTGTATTTGGTGATACTTGGTCCGTGTCACTAATTTTTGTTGGTTTTTGTGAATTTTTGTTGTGTTTTCTACAATTGCTTGGCCATATGGGTGCAAATTTTGAATTTGACATATAATGATGTTTGCTTAAACTGAAAAGAAATAATAGTTTTTTATTTTGTGTTTCTATAGTTGTGATTTCATGTATATAATAGTATGTTTATAATGGTGATGTTGGTAGTGAACAATCAATTGGACTTTGATTGAGTATGCTTTCTTTAATCTTGCTTTCTTTGAAGTCTTTTGATGGATATAATAGTATCTTTATAATAGTTATGATATTATTGAATGATCAATTGGACATGGATTGAGTATACTATGGTATTCGTATGAACTGTGCTGTCTTGATTATTCAATCTTATATCTGTGCATTGTGATTTTGAATTCATTACATAAAAATTGTTTCTCTCACAATTATGAAGTGATGCTCCTGCTTTGCTTTTGTACCAATGTTCTTCTTTTTTTGGAACTTGTTGGGAAGAGACTAAGCTCTGTTATATAAATCACACCTCTACAGAAGAACTAATACAGCAGCGGAAGAATAAAATATATATCTAACTAATCTATTACAAAATCGGATGATGGAACTGAATACCAACTCTTCAAAGAAAGGCCATTCAAAATGAATAAGGTATCCAAGAAATGGACTACCTATTCTTTAGCAAATACCCGCGGAACAGATAAACAAAACAGGATGAGACTGGCAAAAATCAGATGTCTAATTTTTGCCACAAGACAAAACCAGACGACTGAATATAAAATCGGACGTCTGATTCTATAAATCGAATGCCAACACAGAAAAACGGACGATAAGTTTCTGTGTTGAAAAGGATAACAGAGATATTCATATGATGAAACCGGATGAGGAAGACCAGTTTTGCTGTATTTTTAGAATATCAATAAAACCCTCAGATTAAGGATGAGCCTCACACACAACCGTCTAATCTCTCACTCTCAGTTCTCTCTTTCAATAACTACCCACGCACGCAGTCAATTATAACCAACGACTAGCGGCAGCAGTAACAGAGGAATTCACAGAGAACAGCAGTTACAGAGGTTAAGAAGCTGTAGAGAATAAACAAAAGAGAGAAAAGAAGAAGGCTTAAAATAGACAATCAATCACCTCATTTGTCAGTCAATCATGTTCTCCTTTTTCTATTGGAAAAAGGATTAGAGTATTTATAGAGTTTAAAGGCAGACTTATTCAACAACAGAATGGTCATCTGGAAAGAACGTTCAACAACAAAAAAGCCATATACCTGGAAGACTCTTTCAAACAGAAAGAGGAGCAACAACCAAGTCACCTGGGAAGGTTCAAGGGAAAGATTGGGCTGTTTACTAGCCCAACCCACCCAACATCTTGGACCTGTTAGTATATGCCCTAAGACCAATTGACTCACATTTATAATTTATGAAGCATGTATTTTTGAATTGTATTTTATGCTCTTGGTCATCAAGTATGTGACTTGATTGGGTTCCTATCAGTTATGTACTAATATTCCATGGATGAAGAATGCATGCATGTTTCATGGGTTGCATTATTATGATGAAGTTCCATGAGTTTTGTGTTAGTGTTCCATAGAAATAGAATGCAAATTCTAAAAGTTGTGTTAGTGCAAATGTTCCATGAATTCATATATCTTCTAGAGAGTAGACTAAAAGTGTATTATCACCAAATTTTCTTTCAAAAATATAAATCAAACAATGATTTTTTCACATTAGTCCATGAGATTAACTTAACACAGTACATTTCAATGAAGCAAATGAACAATCAACAATATTCAAAAAATGTAGGGAAAATAAAAATCTATTATCGTCAAACAAAAAAGACGAAAATAACACAACAGTTGCTACCGCCTTTCAAACGAATCAAAAAGAGGCGGTGGCAATTTGATTAAAGATTTCTAAAAAATTTTGACAGAAAAAAAAAGTAAAGAACAAAAGAAAATTTGTATTAAATTTTATTACTTGAGAAAATGACATAATTCTAATATTATAATACACCATGATTAAAAAGCTAAACAAAACTTGGGAAGTAGTATATTTCAAGAATTTGCCTTTTGTTTTCCTTCTTTCACCTCAGTTACAAAAAAGTTTTCCTTCATAGCATTACAGCAAAGATTGAAACCCCAATTTTTCTCTTCCAACATTTTCACCACCTTTACTTCTCACCAAATATATGTGTCTTCCTCAATCTTAAGCTTCAGATAATTAATTAATTGACCTCTCTCTGTATTACTATATCAAACTTCAGCTAGCTATGCTGAAGAGGCAAGATAGTCTTCTTTCTTCTTCCCGCCGACAAACCCCTCCACCGCCGGAGAAACACAATGAAAAATCCGTCGGTTGCATGTCCGGCATCATTCACCTCATTTCCAAATATCAAAATCGTCACAAACTCCTCACTTTTGGTTAGTCAGTTAATTAATTACTTCTTTCTCCTTCAATTTTGATTTTTTTTAATCAATCTGGTATTTGGGGTTTTTTCAGGCAGAAAACATGAGAAAAAAGCAGTAAATTCTGCAACTCAACCAAAATTAGTGAAAGAAGACAAGTGCAAAATTGTCGTATTAAAAAACAACGTTAAAACTTCCGAATCAAATAGTGAAAGATTGTCATCCGCCGAAATGGTACAACGGAGTCCAATTCTGTCTCAAAAGATCCGCCAGCTGTCAAACTCCGCCGCTAATAATAATCCTCCGCCGGCACTGGTTGCACGACTGATGGGATTGGAAGATCCGCCACCGCCAGCGGCGCCACTAGTGGCTGCGGCAGATATCAATAAACACAGAAATGTAACCGAAGAAGAAGAAGAAGAATCACATGATGAAGAAGAAAAGAGGCAAAAGTTACTCAAGGCATTAGAGAAATGTAACCAAGATCTGGAAGCCTTAAAAAAGATCATCATAGGTCTTCAACCTTATTATGAGAAAGACATTATTAAATCACCACCGTTCATTGCTAAGCAAACGAAGAAGAGGGAAGAGATGAGTCCCAATTCACGAATATTGAAGAACTACCACAAATTGCACTCCAATGGTACGTTTCACTTTCCATCCAATTCTCCAACTAACTATTTGTGTTTCATAACTCATATCATAAATTTTTAAAACATATTTTAACCTTTCCCTTTAAAAAAAAATAAACCCTTATATATTCCATTTATAATGTGTTGTTTATACTTTTAATTTCAGGAATTGAGTCATTTTTATCTAGTTAATTTACGAATAGAAATGGACAAATAGAAAATAGATCGTTTTTACCCCTAAAAAATGTAATGTATGATATGTACTAAATACATATCAATTACTTAATTAAAACGATTAGATTTTAGACATCAAAGCATAAACGACTCCTCATGCATAATTCAGGTGAAAAATGTATCTTTAAAAACAATTTGGAGCATAATTGACTAAATATAAATGGTACAAAAGTATTAATTCTTGATAAATTTCTCAATTCTCAATATTGAATTTTATTATTTTTCCTTTTAATTATTTTTTAAATGTGTGTTAGTAACATATTTGTCTTTTTCTACTTTAGATTAGTACTTAATTAGATTTATGCCACGTTTTCTTGTTTAACTTCTATCTCAAATAAGTAATCATTAATACCACAAGAAGAAGAAGAAGAAAATGAATTGAATTAAACACATCATAATCTATCATTTGTCTTTGGCTCTATTTGTAGAAGTACAAAAAGGAGGGAACTCGCGTAGCTACTAAAAATTAGATGAATTTACACTTTGAATTAAAATTTTAACGTCTCTAATTCTTGTATTGTGTGGGTTGTTATTTATTAAAATTTAATTTTTCACTTAATTCAAATTATACTATTAGTTATTTAATATTCATGTAAGTTTCACCGAAGTTAATTCAGTGGAGCTCGTACCCTTGCTTCTATTCTCTTCATCATATTAATTAAATAACGTAGAATTTGACTGAAAATTAGAAAAGAGGAAAAAAAAAAAAAAAAAGGGGTGGGAAACATGAATTAAAGTGAAGAGCAGCAAGCATTGTCATTTAGTATGAGAGATTTGGTTTGCTTTAACGGTCGAAGAAGCACTTGATCCAAAGACATTCCTCTTTTACTTTTGCTGGAAGCCTGCAACAATTGTCATCATCATCCTCATCTTTTTTTCATTCTTTTTTCTTTTTGGGTTGGGTTGGGTTGGTTTGTCATCATCCTTGTTTTACCATCCTCGAAGGCATGCTTTTTCTTTATGTATTATCTCTCTCTATATATATATATCAGAAGATCTTAAATTTTTTAAAATTATTTATAAATTTTTATTTTATTTTTGTATACCACTAAATAATTTTTGAATAATTAATTTTGACTAATATGTATTACGTGAAATAATCTGACTCAAATAATCATGTTCAAATCAAAATAAAAGTGATATAATGTTTTTTTCATTAATCTTGATAAAGGTAGGTGTTATGTTAAGGCTATAATTCTTATAACAGCTTATAAAACAGAATGTGAAAATTCTTTTGCACGTCTTACTGTTCATTATGAGAAAAATCATGAATGAATCTCATCCCCTCCCTTTCACTGGGGAGAGCTGAGCTTTTAAATGCATGCATGTTGTACTCCATTAATTTTCTTCCAGCTTGATCGAACTCATCTTCTTTATCTCGATTCTCAACTGATCCCAAACCATCAAAGGCATCACGAGTATCCTGCACGCTAGCTGCAACACTAGTGGGAATTTGTTTGGAGCCCAGGAAAATAATTAATTTAGTTTTTGGATCTTGGAATCTGAAATTTGGATAAAGTTTTTGTTACAGATTTTTTAAAACCCTTTTAGATGTGGAAATTGAAAAATTCTACCCTTTAGAATATTAAAAAAAATTCTAATTCTAAATAATTTCACATATAATCCACATGCAGTAACTTTGATAGTGAATGGTCAAAATTTTAGTTTTCAAAAGTAATATGAAAAACATAAAAGAAAAAGATGTGCCCTCTCTACGTAAATATACATTATAACAGCTTTATCTCTTTGCAGAGTTCCACTTTCTTTCTCTTTTTAATGGGTCCCCCCACCTCCCCTTATTTAACAGATATATTTATTTGCACTTCTTTTCTCCTTTCTCACTTTTTGGTTATATTCTGGACTGAAATTTTATTTGCTTTAATCCCATCAACACATGTTCATATTTACAAATCTTTTTGCACATCTTATAAACATGTATTAATTTTTTTTTCAATTTTATTCTTGAATGTATATAAACACATTGTTTTTTTCATTGAAGTTTTTCTTTCTTTTAATATGAAGCTAAAGCTATATAAATATATATATATATATATATTTCAACCATTCCATGCAATTAGACGGAAGCAAACCCATTGATTTCTAGCTTAACTTTGAAATTATGGTAGCTAATTCTACGATTAGTTTTATTAAAAAAATAAATACTTTTCGTTTTAATGAAAAGTTTGTTGCTCATAAAGTGGTAAGATGATTACAAATGCCAAGCTTTCACATTTATTTCCCAAACATGTCGTGTTGAAATAGATTAATTCTTTCTTTTCATTAGTATCAGTCAAACTATGGTATAAGTACTTGTGGAGTTAATAAATATGTTTCTAGAATTTTGCGGTTTCTTTGTTTAATCATATTTCCAGGCCCTTCCAATGATTTGGTCGGCTAAAATAAGATAGGATTCCTTGTTTACATTTCTCCCATAACTATGTGTTTTCTCTTTAATTTTACTACACTTTAAAATTAGGGGTCAATCTTACTACACTTTTGGATTTTAGTTCTTTTCTTAATTTATAATTTATGGTTGTTAAATATTTTTTGTATAGTCAAAATAATTTTATCATTTCTTTTTATGATATAATTGTTATTATGTTCGGATCTTCATTACTTAAAATAAATAAAATTTTAACTTATTTTAATTTAAAAATTAATTTTGAGTCATTTTGATTTCTTGTGATATCAGCTTTTAATTTAAAACATTAAAAAAAGGTATTTTTAAAACGTTATCTTAAAATACTATTTTAACTTAATTATGCTTATTAATATTATTAAAATTAAAATATTAGAATAAATTTTTTTGAAATAACTTGTTTTAAAGAACTTATTTCAGCTGTTTAAAAAAAGCAGGAGTGGAGAATAGGCTCATATTTCTGTCTAGAATTCTTTCGTCTTATTCTTTTTCTACAATTTCTGTTCCTGATATTATGCTTTTCATGGGAAAATTAAAAAATCGTCAAATTAATTAATTGGATCATATAAAGGGAATTTGCAGCAGCAGAGCAAGAAAATGATGGGGAAGAAACCAGGTGAAGATTATGACGGAATCGACATTTCATTCTTAAATCGTGTTCTAACAGAATCATTCAGCAGAATAAAGCGTAAGGAGAGGGCGGCAACGCCTTCATTCTGGAGCAGCAAAGCAATGATTCAAAGTGTTGATGAAGTATGCAATGACATTGCTTGGGGAGAAAAGAGAGAAGTTGGAACCATTGGACAAATGTTACAAAACCAAATATTCAAAGATTTGGTTGAAGAGTTTGTTAAAGATGAAGTGAGTTATTACCATTGTATAGTGTATCAATTGCCCTTTGAAGCATGTAAGAGGCGGCTCTCATTTTAGTACTACTCCAGATGATTATTCCTAATTAGAATTTATGTCAAAATGTCAGAAATCATTATTCATAATTGTCGTAATTTTCATATATTATAATTGTCAAGAGATATAGAGCTGGCTACATCAGAAGGAATATTACGCCTCTACTCCAACGCAACATCAAAGTGTAAAGCAATACTAGTTAAAAGATGGGCGAGGGAGTGAGTTCAACAGATTGATAATAGCAAAGTAAGTGAATCACTTTCAACTACTATATTATCTACAATTGAGTAAATTTCACTAACTCCTTTAATAATGCGTAGAAGTTTACCAGTGTCTACTCCATAACGTCCATGACGAGGTATATCTTTAGCAAGCAACAAAATTCTCCAATAGTTTCTCATGATGAGTTTCAATACCTATTTTTCCATCAAAAAAATAGTCACATAAGTGTTAACATTCAACAAACTTGCATCCAGACTCGAAAGGATGAGACTACGAGGTATTCAAGAGATTGTGCAGCGAGGAGCGGACATAAGTGTGTCTTGGATGGGCCGATTTTTTTTTTTTTTTTTTTAAATTCCCTTTATTAGATGTAAATGCTAATTTTTTTGTAATCTTATATAAGGGGCCCCTTCTAAATTCAAGCATTTCTCTTATATTATGTAAAGAAATTTAATTCAACAAGGCCCAATCTAAATATTCTTCTCCTAACTAACTCTCTAACCATCAATAAATGTTAGATTTATATGTTCTTTTGCCTCGCAAAACCCCAACTTCATATACTATCCATCACTTTGCTTGTATGCTATCTGACATTGAAAAGTTTAATGTAGATTCACTTATAAATGAATGTGTATTTTGATTAAATAATATAAATCTTACATTCCGTCCCCTAAACTTTAATTATGTGATCGTTCCTAAGTGCATAGTCCTATTCACAATGACCAAGAAACTTATTCGTCAGATGTAAGATATGCAAAGCTAAAGTTTCCTCTATAGAGAAAGATCTTTCATGGTGACCCTTATTCTTAGTGCAAGAACCTAGGAGTGGGGGGAAGGGGGAGGAGAACTTTAGTTTTTATGACAAACTTTAAAAACTTTCCACAAAAATTATATATTTCCTTAAAAAATTTATCTTCTTAAAACTAATGAAACCATAAAAACGATAAATAGAAAGATAAAGATGAACAAGATAAATACAATTAAAAAAAGAAATAATTAACAAGTGATGAGAGAAAAAGCAACAAAATTGGGTGTTTACTGACGGTAGTCACTGACGGCCACTTTACCCATCGGTATATTTCGATGGTGTACCGACGGTCTTTAGAAAATGATAGATTCTTTTCAATTAAGCAAAAACTTCTGGAGGGAGAAGGCGCGCTAGAAAACGATGGGATATACTGATAGAAAATGTCGTCGGTATGTGAAGTTATCGACGAGTTTAAGCGACCGACATTATCGTCGGTAATAGATAAAAGTCATTGACGGCTCTACCGATGAGTCTGTCATCGGTAACAAAAACTATAGAAACCTATCACACACCCTGAGTGTAGTCACATAGGTTGATCATGTGGCAGCCCAAAATCTACAATGTTACAACGACGCTAAGTATTGGTATAGTTTTAGAAAACTTAAAAAAATCCTGAAAAATCTAGGATTATGAGTTGTGATATGAAAGTCTGTTTAACAGAAGTTGAAAGCATAAAGAATGCCAGAATCCTAAAGGAACAAAGGATTTGCAGGGGATCAAAACAAAGAGTGTGTTCTGGAAACCAAAACTTTGGTCTACATTCTTTAGGAAATACAAGACTGACCAATGAGACTGAACATCTATAAATAAAGCATTGTAATGGAAAGTTGAGGTTCAATCGTTCTGCAATTCTTTGAAGATATTCTGATTTAGAGAAGACGACAATTCATGGTAGTTGTGTTTGTGCAATCGTAAATATCAAACACTGTGATTCTCCATTGATGCTCGTTGTTCATCATTCATAATTCAATAAAGTTATTGTTTTGAAGATTATAACTTCTAGGCATAGAGGATGTGCTGTTGTTCAACAGAGTAGAAAACTTGAAGGAATTCAAGGTCAAGCAACTTGTTCCAAGGGGGAGCCTTGAAGAGTTGAAGGGATTTCAGCAGTGCTGCAGTTCAACATTGTTGAGAATTGAAAGGAGTTCAAGTCTATGCAGCCACACACCAAGGGGGAGCCTTGAAGAATTTAAGGGATTCAACTATACAGTGTGAAAAGGTAGTTTGCACTGATTCTACTAGAGAAACTCTAGATGTGTAAAAGAGCTAGGAGTTTTCTTGTACTGTGTTGACATTTTTAGTAGATTGCTTTCCAGGCATAGCCCCCAGATTTAGGTTTGACCGAACTGCATTACCAATTGTTATGTCGCGTTTGTTTGTATTGTTTACTGCTTCTCATACTGTGTTTTACACTACTCCTCACACAGCAAACACAGTCACAAAGTACGGTTTACCGAAGTACTAACTTACAACTGATATCAGAGCTTTGGCACCGTTTGTTGTGCTAGTTATCTAGCAGGTGAAGATTGTGAGAAGTTGGTACTTTTGTTATCATGACAACCCAGGAAGGTGGATCTATTACTAGACCTCTTCTACTCGAAGGCACAAATTATGCTTACTAGAAGATGAAAACACGAATTTTCATTCAGTCATTGGATGAAACCACATGGGATGCTGTTGAGACTGAATAGAAGCCTCCTACAAAGACTGAGAAAGATGACACAATTAAATTGACTAAGGTAATTGTGAAGCCCAGACTTGAATTGACGGATGCTGAGAGGAAATTTGCTCAAACTAATGCTAAGGTACTAAACACTATCTTTGCTGATGTGGATGAGGAATCATTCAAGTTGATCTCAACTCACACATCTGTAAAGAAGGATTGGGAAACTTTGGAGACCATTCATGAAAGTACAAATACTATGAGTATCTCCAAATTACAAATGTTGACTACCCAGGTTGAGGAATTAAGAATGCAAGAGGATGAAACAATTGAGGTGAATTCAGTGGCAAACTTAGAGACATTGCAAATAAGGCTTACCAATTGGGTGAAGGATTCTCTGAAGAGAAACTAGTACGAAAGGCACTAAGATCCTTACCTACACGATTTTGTCCTAAGGTTGGAGCGATTGAAGAAGCAAAGGATGTGACAAAACTTCACTTGAATGATCTTTTAGGATCCTTGAGAATATATGAGATGAATCTTGATGTCGAAACCAAAGGTAAGAGTATTACACTGAAGGCTGAATATAACTCATCCAGTGCTATGAAGGAACCTATATGTCTGACTGGACGAATTGGAGAAGTAGAACTGTGGCATAAATGACTGAGCATGTGAACTATAAGCACTTACACAAGCTTGGAAGTAAGCAAATAGTCAAAGGAATTCCTCAATTTAAAAAGGAGTGTAAGTTATTGTGTGAAGATTGCCAGATAGGTAAGCCGTTAGAGTAAAACACATTCAAGTTGGAGATATCACCATAACACATATCTTAGATCTAACGCACATAGATATGTTTGGACCCACACAGGTGGAAAAAGGTATATCTTAGTGTGTGTCGATAACTACACAAGATACACATGGATATACTTTCTCAGAAATAAGGCAGATTCATTTCATGTATTCAGAAAAATAAGCATTCAGATAGAGAAAAGCACTACTTTGAAAAAGCTAAGATGTGATCATGGCAAGGAGCTTGACAATAGTAAGTTTTCAGAGTTCAGTGAGTCACATGGCATCAAACACAAGTTTTAAGCACCAAAGACACCATAACAAAAAGGTGTAGTTGAGAGAAAGAACAGAACAATTCAAGATATGATTCGCGTGATGCTGAATTCTAAGGGACTATCACATAGTTGGTGGGCATAAGGAGCCAGCACAATGGTTCATATCATTAACAGAGTGTTTTTGAGGCCCTTGATGAAAAAGACATCATATGAAATACTGAAGGGTAGAAAACCTAAGCTGAGTTATTTGCATGTGTTTGGAAGTAAATGCTAAATCCGAAATGATCAAGAACACTTAGGAAAATTCGATACTAGAAGTGATGAGGGAATATTTATGGGATATTCCTCAATCAGTCATGCATACCGTGTGTTTAACAAACACACAGGAGTAGTCATGGAATCAATAAATGTGACTATAGAGGATGCTGACACCAAGAGAATAAGTGTTAATGATCAGGCTATTGATGAGGAAGACAACACACTTGGAGTGACAATAATCCAAAGATATCAGGCAGTATTGAAGACTCTTCTAACTTACCAGTCCATGAGAGTGTGATACACACTCAGGGCAATGAGATAGCAAGGAAAAAAGACATTAGAGTTCTGAAGGATCACCTCACAGACAATATTATCGGAGACATCACAGAAGGTCTAAGAACCAGAAGCAAGAAAGATGTAGACTACAATCAAATGGTGGTAATGATCAGTATGATATGTTACACTTCCACACTTGAACCCAAGAATGTTAAAGAAGCTCCCACTGATGAATACTAAATTGAAGCAATGCAAGAAAAGCTGCAATAGTTTGAAAGAAATGATGTGTAGGAACTTATCATAAGACCAGAGTGTGTGAATGTGATCGGTACCAAGTAGATATTCAGGAATAAAACTGATGAAGAAGGTAACATCACATGCAATAAGATAAGGTTGGTTGCACAAAGCGTATACTTAAGTAGAGGGACTGGACTTTAATGAATCATTCACCCTTGTCACACGACTTAAATCTGTAAGACTGTTGGTCTCCATTGCATGTGCCAAGAACTTCACACTCCAGTAGATGAATGTTAAGAGTGCTTTCCTGAACGTAATATTACAAGAATAAGCATTTCTTGAACAACCAAAAAGATTTGTAAATCCAAAGTATCTAGATCATGTTTAACAAGTTGAAAAAGGCTCTTTATGGATTAAAGCAGGCTCCAAGAGCATGGTATGAAAGGCTCACATATTATCTGCTTAACAAAGGATATATTAGAGGAAGTGTAGGCAAAACCATGTTCGTCAAACATTCAACACAGTGCGTGCTCATAGCACAGATATACGTTGATGACATAATGTTCAGATCCACATCAAAGGAGCTCACAGAAGAATTCCTCACATCCATACGGGCTGAATTTGAAATGAGTATGGTGAGTGAACTAACATTCTTTCTTGGCTTGCAAGTCAAACAAATGAAGGAAGGTGTATTTCTTACTCAAGAAACATATCAAAAAACTTAGTGAAGAAGTTTGGCTTGGAGTGGGAGAAGACAGTAAGAACACCTATGAGTATTACACTAAAGATCAACAAATATGAGAAGGGAATAAGTGTGGATCAGCATAAGTATCGAAGCATGATTAGTGGTTTACTCTACTTGATAGCTAGTAGACCTGACATATCGTACAGTGTTGGAGTGTGTGCAAGATATCAAGCAGATTCAAAGGAGTCACACAAGAAAGTAGTGAAATGCTTCTTAAGATATGTACTTACAACTGGTGAGTATGGGTTACTTTATAATAAAGATACCACCACTCATCTTATTGTCTATAAGATGAAGACTGGGCCGGTAATTGTGATAATAGAAAAAGCACATTTAGAGGGTGCTTCTATAATGGAAACAAGCTGGTCTCTTGTTATAGCAAGAAATAAAACTGGATCTCACTATCCACTACAGAAACTGAGTACATCGCTGTAGGGAGTTGTTGCACACAACTTCTTTTGATGAAACAGATACTGAGTGACGATCGGATTACATAGAAAGAGTTGATTATGTATTGTGACAATACTAGTGCAATCAATATCACAAAAAATTATGTGCAACACAACAAGACCAAGCACATTGACATACGACATCACTTTATTAGTGAATTGGTTGAGCAACAGACAGTAAGCTTAGAGTATGTGAACACTTAGAAATAATTGAATGATATTCTCACAAAGTCCCTAGATGCTATGAGATTCGAAGAACTTAGACAGGTATTAGGGATCTCTGTGATCAACTAACTGCAAGAGATGCCTGCCTAACAATGCTTTTTCTTCACACTCACATAAATATTGGGAGGTGCATATAGTGTGAGACCTTGTGAACACTCTCATCTCATACTTAGATCATCCCACGTCACAACAATCACACTATTTGCTGCACACAGTTCCATTCACACTCAACAGACCTTGGAAGAAGAGTCCATAAGTAAGTCTGACACGAAAAATGAGGGATTTTTTCTCTCTCACCAAATCAACTCAACTGTAAGTTCTAAATCTTTCAAAAATAGACTGACTTTGTCTCCAATTTTACCTCCAAAATTCCTTAGGGTTTCTCTGCAAAGTCCATCTTCTCTGAGATATTTTCATTCTCTCTGCACAATCCGATAACTAGCAATGTCAGGAAAACAACCTATCAGGCCCAGAAGGTCCTTGGCTCTCGGACTTGACGATCGCACACTCTCACCCCTAGCAAGGACTAGATATTCTTCTCATAGCTCGACGATTACTGCAACTTCATCTGTTACACTTGTCTCTCCGGGCATCAGTCCGATAAATGGTCTGCCCCTTTGGCATTAGCTGAGGTCTCCGGATAACTCCTTATTCATGTGTAGATTGAGATTAACTGGTACTCAAATTTCATTTATGCTAAATCCATTGTTACTGCATGTCATGTCTATCTCTGATATTCGCCTTATGATTCATGCACATGTGCCTCAATTTCCCTTGAAATATTATGTCTTTGCCTATTGTTGATAACTTGGGTTGAGGTCTTGTCTATGAATGCACACCCTGCGCACCACTTCATTGATGAATTGACCCCTATTACAGATCTCCCACCCTTGATGGTTGGGAGTTCAATAAATCAGTTAATGGAGGATATTGATGAAGGTATTGAGGAAAGCTCTGACGAGGAGCACAATGATGAAGGAAGGGGAAGCTTTGAGTTTGACCTGGAGGTTGTAGGGATGACCCCTGGCACTGGCTTAAGTTAGGGTAGAAAAAGGATAAGGGCAACTCTTAATGGTGCCTCATCTTCAAAATTCAGTATTAAGAAGGTACAAGTTTTCACTCCTCCTCTCTTTGCTCCCCTCAAAGAAAAAAATGCAATCAAAAAGAACTTCTATTCTAAGACTGCTGAATTGAGGATGGTAGAGTTAATTAACAAGCCAATTTTGGCTGAGAACAAGATCACTCAAGAAAGCTTGGAACAATACAAGGTGATGGAGTTACTGTTAGTAATGGGCTGTTTGGAATTGGCCCTCTTTGCCGAACAGTTTAATGAGAAGTTGGTCAAGGAATTCTATGCAAATCTAATTGAGGAGTTTGGTAATCCTAAGAGTCCTGCTTATGGCTAAGTTTATGTGAGGGGGCATGTCATTGATTTCTCACCTGCAAACATTGCTCATTACCTAAGCTGCCAACATTACAATGTCATTGAGGGGACTTGCCTAGAGGAGGAAGTTGATTTTGATGATGTAACTGACGCTCTAACTGGAGATGCTGGGTTATCTGGCCAGAAATAAACAGGCTCAACTCTAACTTGATGAAGATGCCATATGGAGCCCTGTTTAGAGTCTTTTGTGGAAACTGGCTACACACCACAAATGTGACTGCTGTCCTCAAGGAAAGAACTCATCTGCTCTATGCCTTTACCACCAAGAAAAAAGATAAATATCTGCACTATGATCTTCAAGTATATCCTCAGACAGATTGACTAAAAGAAGGGCAGTAAGATTGCTCTGACATGTCCTTGTTAATTACTGAACATTTACTTGGTTGCAGGGCTCTTTCTTTGCCTTCTTATTCTTGTGTAAGGGTACTAGACCCCTTGGTGATGCCAAAGAATATAGTTCCTGGTGTGGTGCCACCATCCCCAACTTTATCCACACAAGGGCACACTGGTCCAAGCAGGTCTACAAGGCAACAGTCATCCAAAAAGAAGCAATCCAGCACCAAGTTAGCCTTACCTTCTCCTTATCTTCCTAGTGCGAACCCTCAGACATGACTACTAACTTAGATCTCTTAATCAGCAACTCTCAAATGTGATGGCCTCAGTCCTTCAAATGTAGCAAGACTTGAATAATCTTAAGGATAAGCTCCCATGAGCATTCTTTCAGATCAAAAGGGGGAGTCCTGGCTGCAATTTCTTTTTTTTAAAAGATAAAATTACCTTGCCTAACCCTGTGTGGTCTATAGGTGGCCTTCTATGGCCTTGAACTGAATACTTTAAAATTTTCTTTTAATGGCCTGGATGGCCATGGGATATTTCTTTTAATATTTTTTAATTGCTTTATGTGGTAGTCCTTGAGCTATCTGTTTTGGCTTGTGTGTCACCGGATCCTTGGACATAAACACTTTACTTATGTTCATTTATCATGCTCATGATATGCATTGAGGTTCTTTTGAAGCATGCCCATCAGTGCAGCTCATTGGTGTTTGATCTAAATTAATACCAAAGTGGGAGTTTGTAGAAACTTGTCACATACCTTGAGTATGGTCACATAGGTTGATCATGTGATGACACAAAATCTACAATATTGCAGCGACGGTATGTATTGGTATAGTTTTAGGAAAGTTGATAAAATCCTGAAGAATTTGGGATTACGAGCTGTGATATGAAAGTCCAGCTAAAGGAAGTTGAAAGCATAAAGAAAGGTCAGAATCCTAAAGCAATATAGGTTTTGCAAGGGATCAAAATAAGGAACGTGTTTTGGAAACCAAATATCTGGTACACATTCTTTAGGAAATACAAGATTGACCAATGAGCCTCAAATCTATAAATAAAGCATTGTAACGAAAAGTTGAGGTTCAGCCATTCTGCAATTCTTTGAAGATATTCTACTTTAGAGAAGATGGCAATTAACGGTGGTTGTGTTTGTGGAGTCGCAAACATCAAATACTGTGATTTTCTATCGATGCTCATTGTTCATCATTCATAATTCAATGGTGTTATTGTTTTGAAGATCATAGCTATCTAGGATAGAAGTTGTACTGTTGTTCAACGGTGTTGAGGATTGAAGGGAGTTCAAGTCCATGCTGCCACACACCAAGGCAGAGCCTTGAAGAGTTGAAGGGATTTCAGTTGTGTCACGATTTAACAGAGTTGAGGATTGAAGGGAGTTCAAGTCCATGCAGCCATACACCAAGGGGGAGTCTTGAAGAGTTAAAGGGATTCAATTGTACAGTGTGCGAAGGAAGTTTACACTAATTCCACTAGATAAACTCTAGATGTGTAAAAGAGTTAGGAGTTTTCTTCTGTGTTGATAGTATTAATGGATTGCTTTCTGGAAATGGCCCTACAGATGCAAGCTATGCCGAACTATGTTACCAATTGCTGGGGCTTGTGTGTTTGTGTTGTTTAATGCATTTTACATTGTGTATCACACTACTCCTCACAGAGCAAAATTAGTCACATTGCACAGATTGCCTAAGTACTAACTTACAGAAACTACCGACATTTGTGAAATAAGAAATTGACCTCGTCAATGACTTAATTTTTTTTACCGTCAGTAAGTTTTAAATATTAGTTACCGATGGAGAATGAGTTGGTATACCGTCAGTAACAAGTCCCAGAATTTCAATTGAAACCAAGGGAACCCTCTCCCCCTTCAATTCATTCCTCCCCAAATTAAAATTCCTTTCTCCTCCAAAAATCCTTCTCCCTCTCCCATTCCCGCTACAATCTGACACTAACCACTGATGATCGTTGTTTTCCAGTGCCGTTCCCGACCGCCAGCAACACCATTTTATCTGGTAAGTCTCTCTCTCTCTCTCTCTCTCTCTCTCTCTCTCTCTCTCTCTCTCTCTCTCTCTCTCTCTCTCTCTCTCTATTTCTTCCCTGTTTTTTTCCTCTTCTTCATCTTAGTTTCTTCTTCTTTCTTCTTCTTCCAGCTGTTGGAGCTCATTGTCGCCGTTGTTGGAGGCTTCGATATTGCTGCTGCCGCTGGAAGTGCATCAATTGTGTTCAACAGAACAGTTATTGAAGGTACATAACTGGATAACTAATTAGTTCACTATTATTTCATCCTTCTCTTTCACATCATTCCTTTTTTTTTTTTGGTTGCTTTATTGCAATTTAGTTATGTAATAGATTTGTTTTATTTGTTGCTTTGTGTTTGGAACAAAGATTAGTGATAGTTATGAACTATATTTTCTATTGAACTAAACTACATTCCTATAGTTTTATTGATTCAAGATTTGAACTATATTCTATTTATTGTGTCATTTTTCTAAACAATTCATAGTGTGGTCTTCTTCAAACAGATTACTTAATTATTTCAGTTTAGAGGCTAATTAGGTTCAGTTCAGTTTTATAATTCTTTTTAAATATATATCTAAAAAAATTTAAATAGTAAAAATGAAGTAATCATTGTTATGATGTGCTTTTGGTGAATTGTTATCAAATGCTTTTAAAGCTTGATGATTAAATTTTTACAAGAAATAAAATATATTCTGTTTGAGATTTAGCCTTGTTATTAAGTTTTTCTTTATTTTTATTTTTTTGGTAATGTAATGTATTTTTAGATACGGGCTATGGCGAAACAGCTAGAGATTGCAAGATTGACTTTGCTTTGTGATTAAATTTCATGAACAATATATTTGATTTATAAACTTAACAATACTTCATTTCATTATTTCAACTTTGAAGAGCAGAGGATAGCTTTCCTTGTTTTAATTATTTCTACTAGATTTATGGATTTATTTAGGATTTAAACCTTTCCTGTCAGTCAACCGATTCCAGGAAACTTGAGTTCTATTTCCAATATAAAAGAGTTGATATTTTAAAAACTACTTATTGCTCTCTGTTTCAAGTTTTATTATGAATATTATTATACTCTAATTAATTTTTCTATCGTGCTTTTTGCAGTAAATGTTTGAAGGGAAATATTATGCTGGCTTCAAGTTAGCAAGGTGGCAGTCGTAGGACATGATAAGAATAACATGAGCTTTTTGCTTTAAGGAAATGAAAAGTAGAGATTTGCTGATTAGGAGGCCGCCGCCGTTGGAAGTGCATAAATTAGTAATTAAAAATGTTTCTTTATTGGCTTTGATTTTGAAGAAACCTATCACAAAACTTGAGTGCGTCAACACAAGTTAATCATGTGGCGGTACAAAAGCTACAATGTTGTAGCAACACTATGTATTGGCAACGAAACCTGATAAATCCCGAAGAATCTGTGATATAGAAGTCCGGTTAGGGAAAGTTGAAGACACAAAGAAAAGTCAGAATCTTAAAGGAAATAGGATTTGTAGGGAATCGGAACTAGAAGTAGTATTTGGAAACCAAATCCTTGGTGCAAATTCATTAGGAAATAAAAGACTAACAAATGACTCTCAACATCTATAAATAAAGCAATGTAATAGAAATTTAAAGCCAGCCGTTCTGCAATTCATTGAAGATACTCTACAAGAGAGAAGACGACGGTTTATAGTGGTTGAGTTTGTGCAGTCACAACTTCAAACATTGTGATTCTCCATTGATGTTTGTTGTTCATCACTCATAATTTAATGGAGCTCTTTCTTTGAAGATTATAGCTTCTACGGATAGAAGTTGTGTTGTTGTTCAGCGGAGTTGAAGACTTGAAAGCATTCAAGCCAAGCAGCTTGTTCCGAGGGGGAGCCTTGATGAGTTTAAGGTATTTCAGCTGTGTTCCGGTTCAACAATGTTGAGGATTGAAGGGAATTCAAGTCCATGCAGCCACAGACCAAGGGGAAGTCTTGAAGAGTTGGAGGGATTTAACTGTGCAGTGTGCAAAGGAAGTTTTCACTGATTCCTCTAGGGAAACACTAGATGTGTAAAAGAGCTAGGTGTTTTCTTGTACTGTGTTGACAGTTTTAGTGGATTGCTTTTTGGGCGTGGCCCTGTAGATGTAGACTTGGCCGAATTGCGTTACAAATTGTTGTATCTTGTGTGTTTGTGTTATTTGTTGCTTTTCACATTGTGTATCACACTACTACTCACACAGCAAAATCAGTCACATTGCACGAATCGCCTAAGTACTAACTTACATATTTGATAAGATATGATAGATGTTTCAATAAATTAAAGGTATATACACTGCTTAGTACAATTTTGCTATATCAGAATATAAGCAACTTTTACTATAATGTTTAATTTTTATTCATTATTGTTTAATCTTTTACTATAAGATGATAATGGTACAACAACATGATAAAGTAAATAATGTTAAATGTTAAAATAGTTAATTACTTTAAATTTACGAATTTAAGTTAAATAGTTTAAGTAAGCTATATTCTCCATAAAAGTCATTAGAGACCGTCTCACAATATATGAACTATTTGCTAAATATACTATATAGCTATATACTAAATATGTTACTATAGCTAATTTCCCTTTTCTGTAGCTTGTTTCTTCATGGTTGAATAATATTCACACTGTGGCTTTCTGGAATGCAAAATGTGTATATGTTTGTTATATGATATCTTATAAATATGAAAAATTGATTTCGATCTTGTAAAATTTGAATAGTTTGTAATATAATATTTTATAAATTTAATAGTATTCTATGTTTTACTTATAATTTTGTTGGTAAGGATTTCAGTGACATATTGTCCATCATATACACATAAAGTTATGTATTTAATTAGTTTAAATTTTGTTTTACGTGGGAACTCTAACTCTTTAAAGTTTTACAGAGGAGCCCAGACTCTTTAAAGTTTTACGGGGGAGCCTTGACTCTTTAAAGCTTTATGGGGGAGCCCTCACTCTTAATTTTTTGTTTGGTTGTGTGTTTATTGCTTGTTTGAGTGGTCTGTGTGCCTAGAAATATCCGTAATACAGAGGAAACTCTGCCAAAATTTTTTCAATCTTATAAAAAACTTAGATTTTTTGGTAATGACTTAACATAAAATTTAAAATAAAATGAGAAGTTGAAACTTTTAAATTTTTGAGGGAAACTTTATTAAGATTATAAAGAGAGGAGCCTTGTTTATAAAGATTATAAAAGATTAGAAGTTATATCTTCTTGTTACTAAAGATTATTTAAACTTTTAATTACTAACAATTCTTTCTCATAATTATTCTTAGAACCTATGGAAAATATACCAGATCGTAGTTAGATAGACAGAGAACGACTTGTGCTTGGGGTTAAGGGTCTTAAAAGTGAATTCATTAATGGGGTTAATGGTTTTATTCGTCATTGTCTTGAAACAAATAATGGAAGTAAAAAAAAAAAGAGATGAGATGTCTGTGTGTAAAGTATAAAAATAAGAAATTTATAGAAGCGAATAGTTTGAAGGATCATCTATTGCAGTGGGGTTTTGTGCTTTGTTATCATAATTGGACAGGTCATGGTGAAAAAAATATGGCCACATGTGAGGGACGATTGAAGATCTAGGACCTCTCGTCCACGAGTCTCGTTTGTTGGAAGAATTAGTTATCACAGTCGAGACATTTCGAGGAAGTATAAAATGATGAAACTGAAATAGAATGGGATTCTGATGAAGAGATTGACGAAGATTCCGACGCGGCATCTGATAATGGTTCCAATGAGGATTTCTGAGAGATAGAATATTGCAAGATTAACTTTTATTGTACTTATGTTATTGTACTTGTGTCATCATTATAATTATGTTTATTAACTTCTTGTCATCATACTGATGATTGATCGGGATTTTTATAACGAAGCTTTAAACCCAATACTTGTAAGTGCACAAGATCAATGTAATATGGAAGTATCAAGGTATCGAACCACAGAGAAAGGCTTAACTATTAAAATTATTATCCTCCTAAATTAATTGTATATAAAGGAAAATAAATTTATATTATCTAAAAATTATTCCTAAATTAATTAAAACGAATAAATAAAATAACTAAATGAAAAATAACACGAGAGTAACCAAAGAGATGATTTAGAACCTTTAATCCACCACTAACCTATATAATAATGATTTAATTTTATTTAGAAGAAAAGATTAAACCTTTTGTGGTGATCTAGGCTACAAATTTCGATTCATTAAAGAAATATATTGTGTTTAAATGCATGACATAATCCATCTAACCATTAGCATGACTTATTCAATTCTATGACATAAATCATCTAAAATTAGCATGAATTATTCAATTCTAAAACCCACAATATACTTGCAAAAATCACATATCCCTCATACTTAAGACTACAAGAATTAAGCTCGGATAAAAATATCAATTAACCCAAATAATTATTCTACAAGAACAATTACAAAGAATTAATTGCATCAAACCATGAAACATCCCAAGATATGTAATCACATAAATATCATAATAAATCTTCCAAAATAAAATAAATCAAAGTCACATGGCTAGGGTTTCATCAAGATTCTAAAAAAAATTAGTTCATGGTTAAAGGGAATGAAAGAACCAATTTCTTGGATTAGATCATGGCTGTTTTCTTCCAAATATTTTTTCGTTGCTACTTCTTAGATTTGCTGCTTCAAATTGTGGCTGTCTTGCAGCTGCTTTTCTTTTTCTCTCGTTGCAGCTGCTTGCGCAACTGCTACTGTCTCCCCCCCGAAGCTCTCCTCTTTTTTTTCTTGATCTTCCTCCTCGCTTCTTTCTTGCTTAACTCTTCTATATGTAGACAAAAGAGAAGCAAAATCCTAATCCTTAAAGGATTCAACTAAATCCTAATCCTTAAAGGATTCTACTAAAGTTCTAATCCTAATCCTTAAAAGATTCACATATTGCATTAGGTAATATGTTTTTTTTTATTATTATTATTATTATTATTATTATTGTTATTATTTTTTATCTTCTCTTCCCCAATGACCATGCGCTCACTCTTTCTTTCCTTTACCAAATTTAATATGGACTCTTTATTTTCCATTCTTTTTTTAGAAATTTGCACAAAGATAAATAAAATAAATTAAATATAATAATTATGACTAATAAATAAATAAAATATTTTCAAAGGCTAGTAATTAAAACTTAAGGTGTTTATTTGTATTAAAAATCGACTCTATCAACTCCCCCACACCTAAGTTTTTCTAGTCCCCAAGAAAAAATAAAAGAACAGAAAGAAAAACTAACTATCTACTTTCGTAAGACTCACGATTGTACTTAACATGTACAACAAGCCCTTTAAACCCCTAAGTTCCCCTAGTGGAGGAGTATGGTCTCGTGAGGGTTTGCAGACGACGTACCACAAAGTCAAATAAACAACAAACTTTAGAAAAGATATAGAATAATCCAAATTAAGTACCCTTCATCAATATCTCAAACTTATCAAGACAAGCACTCTTCCTCTTATTTTCAAACTCAAGTAACAAACAAATATTCGATTATCTCTCATAACTAATGAAAGACTTATGTAAGGTGTAATCGTGGTCATAAGAGAGTGCAAAATAAATGCTAAACAAGATTTCCAAATTACACATAGAAGACAAATCTCAACGAGAGTTCATTCCATAGGCTTACTCTTTGTACCTTCTCTCCACTAATCAAAGATTCTCAAACTTAACTCAGATCAGGTAGGATTTTAAAGCTTGTAATGTAAGGTTAGGGTGTTGGTTATCAAACGAAGGTAAAGGAATTCAAATTCAAAGAAAAGAGAGCTTGCAAAGAATATGGATACTTCAAAATTTTGACAAACTTTCTAACTTTGTTTTTCTTCCTTTTTTTTTCAATCAATACATTCACCAACTACCATCTTCTACTTCTCAAAATTTCATCATTTACGGGCATTCTTTTTCTTACATTCACAAATTCAGGCCTCTTGAATTTTTTTTCTTCTTTGCACCTTATGACTTGTAACAATCATGTATCTAACATTTTTTTCTTTCTCTTTTTTCAGATCAATACATCTGGTTTTTTTTTTTTTAGCACAACAAGTCATATATTTTTTTCATTTTCTTTTCCCTTTTGTCAAAATAACTTATTCTCTTTCCATACGCACAAAACAATAACCCTTCATGGAAGCACAAGTTAGAAGTTTGCATTAAGCTCTCTACAAGATTGAGGGTTAATATTTAAGTGATTTAAAGAAAGAGATAATATTTAAGGCTCAAAAGGGTACGGATGTAAAAATCATGAAATTTGGTAAGCTTGAAAGGCACAAATGATTCAAAGAAGGCCTATGACCGTCGTCTCTGAGTCAAATAAGAAAAACATTTCTATTCGCCTCAAGAGGTACTCAAGTATGTTCTAGAATGTAGGGAAGAGATTCATCAACTTTATGCAGCTCAAAAATAATGTAAAGAATTTACTAAACACTAACAATAATCCATGTGCTCAAGTGTAAGTCATGCAAAAGCTATAACAGATATAGAACATAAGTCCATTATCCTAATTAAAAACAAGAAAACAAGTACTTTCCTCAACATATATAAGACATTTTTTAAGGAACTTAAAAAGAACCATTCTTTAGGTGAAATCATATTTTTTGTTTTTTTCTCAAAATAATGTAAAACAAATAATATAATAAAATAAGATAAATAAAAAAATCAGCAAAAATTGAACTAAAAAAATGAGAAAAACGAACTTACCCACGTAAGGATGGTGACGCGCCACTGGAATTCCCCAGGAGGAGAGATAATCGCTTGGCCTAATACCCCTCAAGACAAGAAGTTGTGATTTCGAAAAGGAAGGAAGGCTAGCTTGGCTTCTGCCGGCAAAAATGCTTGTGAGGATAGTTGTTCACGTAGTAGAGTGGCTGCTCACTGCTTTGGTCCCAGGAAATGAAGGGAATGAGCTCGGCTACTTTTCCTCCACACTTCTTTTTCTTCGTGCCCGTTCCGTATGCGCTTCGCGCGCCATTGGCGCTTTGCTCTCCTCTTATTCATTGGAGGTTCGGATGGACTTTGGCATTTGACACTAGAATAAAAGCATCTTCTCCCCCACACCTAGACCCTACATTGTCCACAATGTGATAAAATAATGCCAGGAGTAGAGAAAAGATAAAGAAAATAACAACACAACCTGGTAGAAAAGGTAATATTAGTGCATGTTTAGAAGAATAGTAGACCATCTCTTTAGCCTCCATAATGATATGTTGTCTAATTACCCTACAAAACAAACACTTGTACCTTTCTACTAATCAAGTGAGATAAAAATAAATAATAAAAAAATGGTGAAGACAACTAAGAGACCAAATAAGAAAGTTTCTCTTTTTTTTTTCAAGAATAATAAAAAAATAAAAATAAAAATACTAACAAATTTAGGAGAGAAAAACACAAGCAATTAATTTAACCTTTCCCCGGCAACGGCGCCAAAAACTTGATCGGGATTTTTAAAACAAAGCTTTAAACCCAATACTTACAAGTGCACAAGATCAATGTAATATAGAAGTATCAGGGTATTGAACTACAGAGAAAGGTTTAACTACTAAAATTACTATCTTCCTAAATTAATTGTATAAAAAAGAAGAATAAATTTATATTATCTAAAAAAATTCCTAAATTAATTAAAACGAATAAATAAAATAACTAAATGAAAAATAACAAGAGCTTAACCAAAGAGATGATTTAGAACCTTGAATCCACCACCAACCTATATAACAATGATTTAATTTTATTTAGGAGAAAAGATTAAACATTTATGTGGTGATCTAGGATACAAGTTTTGATTCACTAAAGAAATATATTGTGTTTAAATGTATGACATAACCCATCTAACCATTAGCATGACTTATTCAATTCTATGACATAAATCATATAAAATTAGCATGAACTATTCAATTCTAAAACCCACAATATACTTGCAAAAATAACATATCTCTCATACTTAAGACTACAAGAATTAAACATGGATAAAAATATCAACTAACCCAAATAATTATTCTACAAGAACAATTACAAAGAATTAATTGCAACAAACTAAGAAACATCCTAAGATATGTAATCACATAAATATCATAATAAATCTCCCAAAATAAAATAAATCAAAGTCACATTGCTAGGGTTTCATCAAGATTCTAAAAAGAAAATTAGTTCATGGTTAAAGGGAAAGAAAGAACCGATTTCTTGGAGTAGATCATAGCTCTTTTCTTCCAAATAATTTTTCGCTGCTGCTTCAAGTTGCGGCCATCTTGCAACTAATTTTCTTTTTCTCTCGTTGCAGCTCGGGCAGCTGCTTGCGCTACTGCTACTGTCTCCCCCAACAACTCTCCTTTTTTTTTTTTTTTTGATCTTCCCTCTCGCTTCTGTGTTGCTTGGCTCTTCTATATATAGACAAAAGAGAAGCAAAATCCTGATCCTTAAAGGATTCAACTAAAATCCTAATCCTTAAATCCTTAAAGGATTCTACTAAAGTTGTAATCCAAATCCTTAAAGGATTCACATATTGCAGCAGGTAATATGCTTTATTATTATTATTATTATCATTATTATTATTATTATTATTATTATTATTATTATTTATCTTCTCTTTCCCAATGACCGTAAACACTTTTTCTTCCCTTTACCAAATTTAATATGGAATCTTTATTTTTCATTTTTTTTTAGAAATCTGCACAAAGATAAATAAAATAAATTAAATAAAATAATTATGGCTAATAAATAAATAAAATATTTTCAAAGGCTAATAATTAAAACTGAAGATGTTTATTTGTATTAAAAATCGACTCTATCAATGATATTTAGACTTTTTCTAACTATACTTATGTTTATTATCTATAACTAATTCTATCCTCATTACTTATATTACAGGTTCGATAGCTCGAGGATGTAAGAGAAAGGATCCAATGCCCCTGACATACCAGGAGCCACCAGCTACGATACAATAGAACTCATACACTCCCACATAGTAGGATCTACAAACATGTACAGAGTAGGATCTACCGATACAGACACAGTTACTGGCACGTTCCAATGCTCCCGTTTCATCTTCTGCACCGACCACACAACCCTTATCATTTACAGCTCCTCTATAGATCCTGCGGCTTGGAAGCCGTCTCCCAGTGATAATCGACAACTATTGACCTTGAATGCAAATTGGTAAGTTCAATAAACATAAAAAAAACATATCATATCATTTATAAGCTATAATTAAATATAATATATACTAACATTAATATGTACAGACTACATCCATCTTCAAGAGTCGCCACCCATATTTCAGCTGTCATGCAAGAGCGCTTCACCATCCCTTACCACAGTTAGTCTAAGGTCCCGCCAGATGCCTGCAATATATGGTGGAGAGAGTTTCAGGTAAATTAACCTAATATTTTAGTTTTTTTACTTTGTCTTAATCTTTTTACAAGTCTTTATACTTATAATATTTTGAATCTTATACTAGAAATACTTATATTTATACAAATATTATTTTCTAACATTCTAAAATTTCAGTGAAATTTCAAAAAAGGATGTGTATAGGACTCAACGTTATCCATGAGCAAGATGACGTAATCATGGAAACCGATGTTATCAACAATATATTTATCCATTTTCTGCAGTATTTCAATTCGCAATTACATTCACATAGCACATATTACACAATCACATAGATAGCATGAAAGAACTTTTGGTGCTATTTATGAAGAGTTTAAAATCCGGTAGCAATATAGCTTGGCATGTGATTAAAATGACTGCATTTAAAATTCTATGGACAGTTTGGGATGCAAACAAAAAAATGCTTAGATAATTTCAATTCAACTATCAAACTGGCTAGAATAGAAGATGCTAACAAGGATCAACAACAATAACAAGTGAGGACTATGACCAATATGGAAGGGATAAACTTCAAGACCTACTGAATGATCATTCCAAAATTCCAACAAAAAGAAAAAGCCTAAATTAGCTTATTATTGAAGCATTCTATCAACAAAAAAAACAAAATTATCTCTAAACAATCAAAATGTCTACACCATTTCAAATGGGTCATATACAATTAAAACACGAATCAATCATTCTCTGGAAAGAGGACAAAAAAGAAAAGGAGAATACCAAGTTGTTTCGTTCTATGATTTCTTGACAGCAAGGCGGGACAAAGCTACAACTTTTCTGGAGCTGAGATGCTTATTTTGAACGGGCGTTGCAACCATGCTGATAAGCTATATGGAATTGAAGAGGACACAATATTTCAATTCATTTAATATAAAATAGTGGACGGGCACAAACAAACTCAAAGAGAACAAATTAAAAAAATCCATCTTTGACTCTTATTATAGTCTAACTTGTCGGCTACTAGTGTCATCTCCGGAGTGCACGTATTAGTGTATATGTGTCTTGCACAAGCAGCACAACCGTGGATGAGTGTGGGTGGTGGGGTGGGTGTGACTGATGATTGATGGGTGGCGTGTGCGTAGGGCACAATGGTGCAGAGGTGTCAATTATCATGGATTGTGGTGGCTGGTAGATGGGTATAGTAACATGAGGTGAGGGTCTATTTGAGAGAGAAAGATAAGAGAAGAGTGTGAGAAAATGAAGGACAGCCAGTACAGAGATGTAGTTAGGGTTAAGAAAACAAAGTTTTTCATTTAGGTCCTTAAGAAAACAAGTAATTCAAATTAGGTCCTAAAATAATGAATATAAAATATGTGTTTATAATGAACCAAACCGGACTGACCCATAAAAGCCCGCACAAAAAATGCTCTGGTCCGGCTCATTTTTTGACGGGCCAACTTTCAAAAATCCATATCCATCCATTTTTTGGAAGGTCCGAGCCAGCTCGCAGGCCCAAGCCTAATTTGACAGTGGTAATAGGAGGTCAAGGTCGGCGACCAGATGAGAGATTTGCTTAGCGATGCTCAAGCGGCGAGGAAGAGGCCCCTTTGGATTCTTGAGATGTTCTAGGAGCAGATGATGAAGTATTGAGAGAGTCCGGAGTATAAAGCCTTTTGTGAACATAATAAAAAGATAGGAATGAGGGATAAGAGGGTCAGGGAGCGTGAAAGCACACTTGTAGTTCTATCTCCTTCACGGAGCATCAATTGAAGAGGGTAAGAACTCTTTGATTTTATTACTTCATTTCATTACTACATTATAATGTAATTAATAACTATATTGTTGTTTTCTAGCAAGCGGATTTAACAGAGAGGTTCTCCAAGAGCAGGCACTTGGAGGAGCTCCACAAGCATCAGTCCGGGAATAAGAAGAGGCAGTATATGGATTTTCAGTCAAAGGAGTTTTTAGGTAAGTTTATTTAAATTTATAACTTAAGTTTATATAATGGTTTATAACTTATAACTTTAAATTTCAAAGCTTTCTATGCAACTAACATTTCATATTGTAGATGAAACTTTATGAAGCCCGACAGAAGGCTGAGAAGGAAGCTGCAACCACGTGCACTTCTATGCCCGATGATCTCCAGTTGATGGCCACTATATCTAGTAGATTGAGCCGCGACTGGTTATATGAACCTAGTTCGGAGGTAGCTCATCTTAGATCCGAGAGCAGTCAGACCACAATTGAATTGCCACCTTGTTTAGAAGGGGAGCAGAGGATCATGAGGAGGGTTGAGGTTGCTGTTTCCAGTGTCGCACTACCTTCGACGAGCACATGAGGCAGTTTGCTGAGTAGAGCCACTTGTCGTACACCCCTATGCCACTGATAATGCACATCGTCAGAGCTGCTATGACTGTCGTTCCATCGACATCTTCATCAATGGAAGCAGCTGCGAGGACCTCAAATACGAGGATATCTTCTTCTACTCCCACTCCTCCCTCTATTGATGTCTTAGGCACCAGCACTATTGATCCTTCCCCCTCCCCCCGCCCTCTAGTGATGTTAGGGATCCCGAGGATGTTTGATACTTGTACACTTTATGTTTCTTTGATGTTTTATGGATGTTTTAGTTTATAGATATTTTATGGGTTTGATGTTTTATATATAAGAATGAGTTCATGAATATATATACTGTTGTTGTTGGGCTTTTTTGCATTTTAGGGAGTTTTGGGTCTGTTTTACAAATTATTAAAAAACATTTATCGACGGGATACCGACGACTAGACTGTAGTAAACAAGTTTTAAAAAAACTAGCAACTGACAGAAAAGATCGTCGATATATTTTGTCAGCCTCACTGATGACAAAAAAATTGTCAGCAATATCATCGGTACTATTTAGCAGAGAAAAATCGGTGCCGTCGGTATTTTTTACGACGGAAGAGGAGGATTGGCTCTTGACCTATAACAGAACAATAAAAAATCATCGGTAATGTCGTCAAGAACAGGATGTACCAATGGCCGGCCATCGGTAACAATTATTATTGACATCAAGGGGCCGACAGTCACCTAGCCATCGTTACTTACTTTGTACTAACGGTATGCCAACGACTTCGATCGTCAATATTTTCCTTTTTTTTTTAGTAGTGATTTGTGATATGCCTATTCTCGTCATAATTTTACATATTATTTATTTTATTTTTTGAAGTATTAGTGAATAAAATAGACAATTTATCCCCGAACTCTTCTCTTATTTATTTAAGTACGTTTTGAGGAGTTAGGAATGAATGAAAGAGAAAATGGTAAAAAAATTGGAAAAGAGAAAAGTCGAGTACTATTTAGCTAGAGGTCGACCGCGGCTGGCTACCCCATGACCAATGGCGGTCGGTTGGTATGAACAAGCACCCTCAGGAACAGAGGCCTACTGGTTCGTGTAGAAAATTTGGGCAAGTAGTGGACAGTTAATAATTAACGAAGAGAACAAAAGAAATTTTATTCTCAAAATTTTTCTTACAAGACCTAATATTTCCACTCGTACTCACGCCACTCACATTGCTCACTCTTGCACTAGTGATCACTTACACACTTGGCTACACCATAAGCTTTACTAAACTCTCTTTGATCACTTCACACTAAAACTACATACAAATAACCTTGGGCTCTATTTATACTATTCCTAATGTTGTTCATTTGATTCCTAGAAACTTCCACCGACAATATGGAAGATACAAAACACTTGCTTGATTTTTCTTGAGTTGCCTGCAAGCTTCTAGCCTGCGACAAATGCTAGAACTATCTAGAAATAATATAATGTTGATTTTTAACACTTTTTTTTTCTGTTAGTTAAATATGTAATATAACATTAAGATTAAATTTATACATAAAAGAAAAATAATGGACAATGCACGAAAACAAAATACTACAAGACTGAAGCGTGGATATCTCGCTCTCTTTAAGGAGATTCGTACCCTCTATGATAGATATAAACTCTCTAACCGATGCAGCAAAGAATAACCTTCTTACTCGTCTTCTCCAAGATACAACAATTCAACAATCTTGTGGTGTAGTTTGTAGTAATTCTACACAAATTACTCAAGCTCAAGTTCCGCCAGAAGAACACCTTTTCTTCTACTAAACTTCTATCTCAATGTGTATGCATATATGAATAAGGATATGAACATGCTATGATAAAAGATGTGTTCCTCAAAGACTAGTAAACAATACATATATATATATATGCTTAACAAAATCCTAAAGAAGATGTATAACTCTTTAATCATCTTCTACTCATTACTAAGGTTCAAAGTATATACATATATGACATGTAAATTCATATACATGCATTCGACATTGTACATGTATGTACATTGAATATTATAATGTACCAATATTTCCCCACTATTTTGATATTGATACATGAATGCATATGATAGTGCAAGAAAGAGAGAATAGTAGATAAAGATGTTCTATTATAGTTAATGAAGGTGCCCACTACACTGAACGTTCACTTAGTGAAACAATAATCTTTACTCCAGAGTCATAGTATGCTCCACATTAAACTTTGACTACTTAAGGGAAGAAAAGACCATTGCACAGACATAATAATCCAAATGTTAAAATTTTAAACTTACTTAGCCAGCATATTAAGGCCTTGTGCTTTCTTGGTTTTTATGAGCATTTTTTAGAATAAGCCCCATTCTCATAGAAAACGACCTCACTTTCACATTCACAGAATATCATTAAGAGTCTTATAACTCAACCCTCCAAACATTACAAGATAATGCACTTACATCATAAGAATGAATATCATAATATTGTGCATTCTTTACGTTCACAGTATGATTCATTTTTCCCATTATATCCAATTACAGGATATCTAGTCCTTGGGTTGGGTATCCTCATACGTGATCATGCAAATTGTTTGAGCTTCAATCCTATTCCTTTGGATGTATCGAGATCATATCTCTTGTCAAGGACTTATTGTATTACAACATTATCAAGAGATTTGACATACTCATACATTATGATTATCAATTATAAATAAACTCTCCTACCATAAATCTGGATTTACTACAATAAAATGAACATAGTAGTTCATCACATATTATGAATAGACATAATTTTTCAAGTCTAGAAATATAAAATGATAAATCTTTTAGCAAACCTCACCATAAGTTGATCCTCTTTCAATTTGTATAGGTAGCTATTACAAACTTTTAGTTAATTGCCAACCGAAAACACCGTATACATAGCAAGAGTGATATGTGCCATATTGTGCTACATTTACATATGTTATTTTCATCGTTTTATAATGTTTTTAATATATAAAATATTTTATTTACACTATTTACCTCTATTCTTATCTTAGGTGCTTCTGCAATGAAGAAAGCGAAGAAATAAAGCAAAAACGGGGCAAAAACGGAGCGAAAATGAAGAAAACAAAGCCACTGGACTGAGGAAGGAGACCTACTGCAGATGGTAGGAACAGGAGCACAACCCTACAGGATGCGGTAGGTCCTATCAGCAGCGTAGGTCCTATCAGCAGCGTAGTAATGCATTTTTATTTGTATTTATAGCAGTTTTTATCCCTATTATAAGGGAAGAACAGTTTTTAGGTTTAGAGAAGGGAATTGGGGTGATTTTGGGCAAGAAAAACCCTCCCAATTCCTCTCCAATTAGGTAGATTATACATAATTAACATCAACTTGGAGCTATTGGAGGAAGATTGAAAGATCAATTTTGGGTTTCATCAGGCGAGTCGAGAGACGTGCTTGGGTGGCGTTTGGACCGAGATCAACTCCTTTTTTCAGCCTAAGCTTTTTCTTTCCATGTTAATTATGATTTCTCCTATTGAATTGAATATTGTTAGGATGTTTTTTAGTTAATTTTATATTGTTTGAATTGAGGGTTGAACCCTAGCTTTGGGTGATATGATTTTTTTATTGAATTTCATTAAATTGATGTTTGTTTATGTGTTTGTTGTTGTTCAATTACGCTTTTTTGTTAATTGACTTGTGCGGAATCGATTGTTTCGTAAGATTGATTGGAATTGAAAAAGGAAGATCAATCTAGGGCATCTAATTGGGTAATACGAGTTAACAATTGAACATATATATTCTTTGCACTTTTAGGTTAATTAGATCACCTACGTTGTTTATTACATTATTAATCGGTTGGGGAGACAAGAAGAGATTCTCCTCTAAATTTTAAGTGAGTAAAACGGATTTCACCTAGAGATAGGGTTCGCCCAACTTTCATATGATAACACAACCTTCGTTTTCAAACATTGGTTTTGTGAGTTCTTTTTTTTAATTGGAATAGTTGACAAAAGTTAGGGAGATCCTTCATTCAAACTCTTTTCCAAAAATTCCATACCTTTAATTGTTACTCTTTTTTAATTATTTTTCGTAGTTTTTTAATTTTTTAATTCATTTTTCTCTAAAACGAATTTGTTCGACTAGACATAGGTTAAAATGGTGTTTATTTGAGCCTTTACCATTCCCTGAACTTAACAACGCGAGAGGTTCTCTAGTACTACATTGATAGATTCGCTTGCCTGTTATATGTTAATTTTAGAGTAGTCCAATTTTAATACACCAAATTTTTGGTGCCGTTGCCAGGAAATGGCAACTTAAAGAAAACTGTTTTTCTTATGCTTTAGTAAATTTTTTTATTTTTCTTGATTTCTTTTTTTTTTTTTTATTTTGGGATTTTTCGTTATTTTTGCAATTATTAGTTTATTATTGGCTTTTTATCTTGACTTGTTTGTTATTGTTTGTGGACTTAGATTATGTTTTGCCTATTTCAGGTTTGGGGAACTAGTTTTATACCCAAAAGAAAATGGGTGTATTAGTCCCATTTAATCCAGAGCCTGAGCATTCGCTGCAAGGTGCTCGTTGAGCTTTTTGGTTCGAGACGGCGAACAACAAGGCCATCATTGCCATCTAAAAGACAGAAGAAGGTCAGAAGCTCTATTTTATACAAGTCCACCATTTATGCCATATTCACTACCACCAATGGCGAAGACGACAATGGCAGATTATGCTAGACCGTACATCTCTGGGACGCAGTTTAGTATAGCAAGGCTAAAGGTTGAAGCGAACAAATTTGAGATCAAGTCGAACATAGACCAAATGTTGCAAAACAATGTACAGTTTGATAGATTCCCTGAAGAAGATCCTAATGCACACATCGATAATTTCTTGGAGGTGTGCGATACCTTTAAAATCAATAGAGTCTTAGGAGATGCCACTAGACTTCGTCTTTTTCCATTCTCTCTAAGGTGGAAGGCGAAATCGTGGTTCAAATTACTACCATCCGGCTCGCACATCATGGAATTCACTAGCTGAGAAGTTTCTAGGGAGATACTTTCCTCTTATCATACAACGAAGTAGGAACGAGATCTTGTCGTTCCAAAAAATTGATGGAGAATGTCTCTATGAGGCCTGGAAAAGACAGAAGGAGCCATTAAGGAAGTGTCCCCACCATGGATTAGATTTGGGGATTCAAATTCAGTCCTTCTATAGTAGAGTCTCATTAAGGGCGAGGCAATAAATTGATGCCTCTGCTGGTGGTTCTACATATCACAAGACTCCTCAACAAATATATGATTTAATTGATCAAATAGCTATGGATAGCTGTACCTGGGGCAGTTAGAGATCTAAGCCGAAACTAAATGTAGTTCAAAATGTAATCACTGCCATGGAAACAAGATTGACAGCTATAATAGAGCAAAAGATTAGGAACTTGACTACTGCACCTGCAAATAAGAATAATCAATCAGTTATGTTCTACGACTTCTGTAGTAGAGGGCATTCAAATCAGGATTGCCCTAGTATAGGAGGCCCTATGGAGCAAGGGACCCAGTAGGGTAATAACCCCTACTCCAACACCTATAATCTAGGGTGGAGGAACTACCCAAACTCTTCTTATGGTGGCAAGGACTAAAAAGACAACAACAAACCTCCGGTATACTGAAGTGGAGGTCCTACCTAACCATTTCCAAATGAGGCGACTCCACAAAATCCTCCACTAGCAAAAGCTAACTTGGAAGAGCTTGTGGTAAAATTCATGAATGCCACTAATACAATGATGAACACTATAGATGCTTCCCAACAAAAACCAAAAGCCTCGATTCGAAATCTTGAGAAACAGATTGGCAGCTCGTCAAATTAATATAAAAAAGGACATCAAGAACTTTTCCAAGAAACACCAAAGTGAACCCGAGAGAGCATATCAATGCTCTTTCTGTAAAATTTCATGAGGAAATATCCAAAGAAGAAAAAGTGGTGATCATACAAGAGAAGAGTTGTGTTGAAAAGAAAGAAAGATCATTCGAATCCATTTACTATAAAGCATTAGAGCCAAGTAAGGATGAGAAGAACGAGAAGCCGGTGGTTGCTGAGTACAAGCCTCTAAAATACCATATCCAACAGCCATTATTCGTGATCACAGCCAGGACAATATGAGGAAGTTCATAGAGATATTTAAATAATTGAAAATAAACTTACCTCTCTGTGATTTACTCTTGCAGGTACCCAAGTATGCTAAATACTTGAAGGAGATGTTGACAAAGAAGAGAAAAATTAATAATGCATTAACACATGTCCAGGGTGAGGAATGTTTGCTATCCTTATCAATAAGAGCAAACTACCACAGAAGCTAGACGATCTAGGGAGTTTTTCTTTCCTCTGTACTATTGGTAGTATTCAAGTTGATAAGACATTAGCAGATTTAGGCGCTAGTATAAATGTTATGCCTTACTCTATGTGTAAGAAACCAGACCTAGGAAAGCCAAGACCTAGTAGGATGTCCATTAATTTGGCAGATAAAAGTATAAGACATCCTAAGGGAGCAATAGAAGATGTCTTAATCAAGGTTAAGGATCTAGTATTCCCTGCTAATTTTGTCATTCTGGATATAGACGAGGATATAGACTTCCTATAATTCTAGGACGGCCGTTTTTACATACATCAAGGGCTTTAATAGATATGGAAAAAGGGAAGCTAATCTTAAGGGTGGGGGTAACGATATAGTAGTTCAAATTTCCTTTAAATTCAACTTCTCCTTCTTAAAGTCAAGATACTTTATGCTACATTAATCATACAACTAAAGAAGTGTCTTCGCCTTTGCAGGAAACTCACCAAAAATGGGATGATAGCCCTAAGAAATCAAGAAAGAAAGGGAAGACTCTTGTCATTAATTGAAAGTGGGTTGATAAAATGGGTGCCAGTTCAACATATCGAGAAAGGGAAGGTCCAGAAGAACTCGAATCGCCATGATCCGAGAGGTACTTTTGGCACCTAGAATAGAGTATCTCCTATAACCTTTTGTAAACCTATTGTAATTGTCTACTTGTATTTTGATTTCCTCTCCAGCTTGCTTTGATCGCGTTGTCGTTTTTATTGTTGCCAGGTGTTTTTGGAGAGATGAATGCTTGCCTTAAGACCTATTTTGGGCTTAAAATGAATTTACAACATTAGAAGGCATGAAATGGGGTTAAAAGTCATAGAAAGAAGAAAATCAACGTCCAGACAGAACCCTATCATGGACAATAGGGTACCCTACTTCACGCGTTAGTCAGAGTATAAAAAATCTTCACAGGAAGAAACTTAATGCGGATGGTAGGTCCAACGTACCACACGCGGTAGGCTTACGGTGTTTTTTCTTCTAGGCAGATAGAAGCCTACCGTGGATGGTAGGCCTCGACCTATCGGATGCGGTAGAGTCATTTTTATGCTGCGAGTTGGTTATTTTTCCCCCAATTTCAACTATTATAGCCATTGCCCCAATTTTTCTATAATTTCCTCACAATTTCTCTTCCCAAAACCACTAACTCACTCCCTTTCTCTCTTTTCTTCCTCCCAGTTTTCTTCTCTTCTCTCTCTCTCTCTCTCTCTCTCTCTCTCTCTCTCTCTCTCTCTCTCTCTCTCTCTCTCTCTCTCTCTCTCTCTCTCTCTCTCTCCCTCTCTCTCTCGGCTCTTCTTCTCGATTTTTCTCTTTTCTCTTCCACAACTATGGCGGCACCTCCAGTGTCTCCTCCATCTCCAACCAACGGTTCGTATACACACACACACACACTCTCTCTCTCTCTCTCTCTCTCTCTCTCTCTCTCTCTCTCTCCCTCTCATCTTGTACTTCTTCCATTCTTCTTCTTCTTCTTCTTTTTCTTCTTCTTCTTCTTCTTCTTCTTCTTCTTCTTCTTCTTCTTCTTCTTCTTCTTTCTTTTCCATTGTCTCTTAGACCACCCACCATCTCCACCCTCCAATTTCTCTCCACCCTCCTACACCCACCACTAAACCCGTTTTCCCCTTCTTTTTTTTTTCTTTTTTTTTCTTTTAGTTCTTCTTTTTCTTTTTGTTCTTTCTTGCTTTACTAACCTTATATTCTATTTGTTTTGTTTCTGTAACAAAAATTTTGTAGAAAAGTTTTTTAAATTTTTCCGACGAACATTCCAGCATCTCTGGCCGAACTCCATTCGAGGTGAGGAATGCGTTTTACAGAATTACGGCGACAGTTTGTTTCTCAAACAAACTCAGGCTCACTGATGTGGAATGATCTTCAAGAGCATAAAATTTCGTCCAAGAAGTGAGGGAGAAAACAAACAAAACAAGTGTAATAAGTAGAAGAGAGAAAGTGCCTTTGAAAGGACTTGAAAATGTTAAACTTCAAGCAACCTTGGATATATTAAATCCAAGACCTCAAGAAGGTTTAAACAAAATCTTTTCTTCAAAGTTCAAGCAACCTAAGGTATTTTGAACCTTAGACCTCAATGAAACAAGAAGAAGACGTCAGGACTAGTTTTCTACAATAGTGTAGTAACTAGTATAAAGGAATTTTTTTATGATCAACCTTGAAGCTCTTGGAACTTTCAACAAGTCTTCAAAGTGATTTTTCTTTCAAGGAAGTTCACCCTTGAAGAAGATAGAAAAACTAAGCTAAGAACTAAGAATACTAAGAGAAGAATTTTTGTCTTGAAAAATTTCTTGATTAACTTCTTCAAAATGGAAGACTACATATTTATAGAGACTTGAGGGAGAAAATAGGAATTTTTCCCTCTCATATTTTCAGCTCAAAGGATAGATATAACCTATACATACACTTCATAAGACAATAGAGGTGTTTTAATTGCATTTGGACTATTCTAGTGCACTAGTCAACACATTGCCAAAAATAGGAGGCAATTTCTTCAGCTTGGGCAAAAAGGATTCCAACCATCTACCAAGGTAAATTTTCAATTTCTAACTTATTCAAAAATTTAGGATATTTCCCCATAAAGTCTTGGACATCAAAATTTAATCCCCATAAAGTCTTGGACATCAAAATTGACATCAAAATTTAAGCCTTGAAACTTCTCTTGCTCAATTTGATCCTTGTGACTCTTTAGTGTTTTGCCTTGGCTCTTGTCACAACTCCTTGATGTTCTTGCATGTCTAACCGGTTCAGACCACTCACTCTTCCACCTTTGCCTAAATTTAGTTTCCTTAAGTTTTACTTCTTTTTTTTATTCGAATTATTTAATTTTGTGCTTTGTGTTTATTGTATTTGGTTGTTAGTTTTTCCATTCCTTGTGTTGTTCATTTTCTTTGGTTAGTTTCTCATATCATACTTCATCACACATGGGTGACGTTAGGACAATTTGCACACACGGGCTACATGTAGTTGTTAAATTCTTTTTATGTGTTCTTTTGCTCTAGAGTCAACTCTGTCTTGTGTTGGTTGTGTTGATCCTTAGTACTCCTCTTTTATTCTTTGTCTTTTGTTGAACTCCCCTCATGGCACCAAAGAAATCCACCTCCGCCTTCTCAAAATACAAAAGGGCTCAAGTTGATAATTCCATGCCCGGCCCAACCGACCCCTCTATTCCTCCGTATCTGGTGCGCCTCTCTATAGCGACCTGGAAATGGATAACCAATAGGGAACATCTCAAGCTTATAGTAGAAAAATCTTTCGATGCTCTCATTATCGAGCATTTGGGGTTGAACACTCTTTTTAGGAGTTGGGTCGGGAACTTCTTCTCCATATTTCTAGAACTTACTATCCAAAACTTGTCCGTAAATTCTATGCCAATATGTTTCACAAAACGGACAATGACCTTTCCACTCTAATCTCCACGGACGAGGAAGTGAGGATAGTATTAGATAGGGAGCGTCTATCATCCATTCTAGGGATTCCTGATGAGGGAATACCATAACCGTCGATTCCAATAAGAAAATTAATGACGAGGATCCAGACTGGAACTATGAGGCAACTTGTGATTGCCTCGAGATCCGGCCACGTCCAGACAATCACCGACGTATCCTTCATGGGGGTAATTTTCTTCTACTCCTTCCCTAAGTACTCACTTACTACTTTGGCCATACTCTAGTCCGAAATGGGCTGAGCGATGGTGTCACAATTTATGCATACTGTGTATAGTAAGAGATGCAAGGAAAAAAGGGGATTGTCTTTGGAGCTTATCTATTATATAAAGGTCTAGAATTCTCAGGGAAGGAGTAAGTGAGTACTAAGGATCTTTCTATAATAGATAAGCTCCAAAGACAATCCCCTTTTTTCCTTGCATCTCTTACTATACACAGTATGCATAAATTGTGACACCATCGCTCATGTGTTTAGTTACCTTGTTATAATTTCACACGTTTTTGCTGTTTTCAATATTGACTTCACAGGATAATGAAAGGCATATACAAGAAAGCCACAGATAATAAAGTTCACAATGTTCAAGAACTGCGGCTATTCTTGGGACGAGGCCAACAAAGTTTGTATACCTCCAGCCGAGGAGGATCGGCTGCAAGAAAACTATGCCGATTTTCGTTCAATAAAGAGAATCACAAGAATCCGCATTAGAGCATCTTCCTCGTAGCCTGCCAATGATGAGAGCGAGGATGATGAGTCCTATGACCTCTCAGCCAAGGACGAACCTGCCACAGTCCTTATAGACGAGTTCCAGATTGAGATGCGGGGTGCTTTCAAGAAGCTCCACATTATGAAAGATATCCATGAGGCCCAAACTGGAAAAGATAGTGGAGTTGACTCGCCGTTATGCGGATAAGTTGGCACATCAAAGGGCGTCCATCGACTGCCAAGAGGTGATGCTGGCCCGGCTATGCAATCACTTCCTATCTGATTAGAGCAATAACAGAGGTGGTGACAAGGACTTTGGTCTGCAATAGGGAGTTTTTCTTTTCTTTTCTTTCATTCTTTTTCTTTTCCTTTTATGTTTTCTCATTCTCTTACATATCTTTTCTTTTTGTGTGTTTATGATATTTTTTTCCATTAATTGTTTCTTTTTCTGTTTTGTGTATTGTGGGGATTGTTTCCTGATATGCCTTTTCTTCCTTATCTCTGCGGGATTGCTTCCTATGTTTGTGCTTTTACTTTTTTTTTTGTTTACTTTGGCTCTAGCCCCCATATTGAGGACAATATGGTTTTAAGTGTGGGGGTATTTCTGTCTTTGTGCCTATTTCATTTTGCTTGTTTTTATGTCTTTTGATGTGTGATTATGTTAAGTTTTAGTGTCTCTTTTCTCTTTTCCACATTTGAAAGATCCCAAAAAAAAATAGATAATTTAAAAACCTAAAAAAATTTTCGTTTTTGTTTTATTTCCTTATACTAAGAAAAATCTAAAAAGATTTTTGTTTTTGTCACATTCAGTGGAGGTCTTGATTGCAAAACCCGAAAGATTTTAAAAAGGCATTTTACTTGATTTACTTGAAAACCGTACTTATTTTTACCCTTACAAAATCACTAGGTTAATGCACTTGTAAGCATCGGTTAGTAATAGAAGTCTTGGAATCTTAGGGGATTAGCATAGTGAATTATTTTTCGAGTCTTTGCCTTCACTCTTGTGTTTTTCTTAACTTTGAATCGATAAGGTTTAGTCTAGGTTGATCTTGGAAATGATGGTTAAAAGCTATCTTTGTACCGTTTATGCCTTTCTTGCCTGTCTCTTATATGAAATCAACCCCTAGTTCCCTTTTGTGCCTTCACGCCAAGGGTTAATCCCTTCCTTTCTTTGACTTTTAATCTCACATTATATAAAACCTCAATTCCTTGAGCTAATGATCGCATACCATACATTTTTAGCCGTTTTGAGTAGGAAAATAGATAAGTGTGGGGTATGTGTAAACAATAGAGCTCTTGTATAAAAAAAAGGATATTATGAAAGATCTTTTTAAGAAAGTTTATGCAGCGGTTGAAAGAGAAAAAGCTTTGAAAAAAAATCAGAGAAAACAAAGAAAAAAAATGAGTATTTAAATATCTTTTCATTTTGTATATCAAAAATTTTTTAGTTTCTCTCTCTTATCCTTGAAATATATAGATATATATGTGTTCATGAGGAACAGAGAATTGTTAGGTAGGTCGTTCTTTAACTAAATGAAGTAAGATGTTCAAGGGTAGATGGGAATGAGTAAAAAACGACTAGAAAGTTTTCATAATGTTTGATTTATTTCCTTTCGGTTGCATTAGCTCTATCTCGATTGCTTTTGTTTTTCCTTTCCTTTCGTTTGTCAACCTTTATGTCTCGAGCCTAAATTACAAGCTAAAAAGTCCTACCTAATTCAGGAACGACTTAGAATAGAACTTAGAGTGAAAAGGCTTTGAGAAATTTGAGTTGTAATTTAGGGCATTTTTCAATAAAGTATTTCAATATGTTAATAACCTGACATTCCTTGTTTTCCTTGAAAAATGGCACAAGCAAATCACTCACACACACTGTTGACTAGTAAGGATATTAGTAAGATAGCGGTAGGATTGTAGATTCTTGTGTTTTGTCTTTTGGAAAGTTCTATTGTGGTTGAGTGGTCATATTTCCATTGAAGTTGCATGTTTAGTCGTTTTTATGTTTGTTTTGTTTTGTTTGCTTTCTTTTCTGTTCGTAAAGTCTTGTTTATATATCCTTCCATTTTTCGTTTTCAATGAATAAACTTTTGCACTTATCTTTCTATGTTTTTCATGTTTTGCCTAGTTTTGTGTTGCTTGAGGGCAACCAATACAAAAGTGTGAGCGTATTTGATATGTGCCATTTGTGCTGCTTTTACATGTGTTATTTTCATTGTTTTACAATGTTTTTAATACATAAAATGTTTTATTTACACCATTTACCTCTATTCTTATCTTAGGTGCTTCCACAATGAAGAAAACAAAGAAATAAAGCAAAAATGAGCAAAAACGAAGTGAAATGGACAAAAAGAAGCCACCGGCACCAAGGGAGACCTATTGCGGATGGTAGGCTAGACCTACCGCATGCAATAGGTCCCTACGTCTTGAAGGCAAAGGGAACAGAACCCTACCATGGTCGGTAGGGCTCGACCTACCGAACACGGTAGGTCCTGTCAGCAGTGTAATAATGCTTTTTTACTTTATTTATAGCAGTTTTATCCCCATTATAGCGGAGAATAGTTGTTAGGTCTAGAGAAAGGAATTGGGGCAATTTTGGGCAAGAAAAACCCTCCCAATTCCTCTTCAATTAGGTAGATTATACACAATTAACATCGACTTGGAGCTATTGGAGGAAGATTGAAGCAACTCTACGGATCAATTTCAGGTTTCATCAGGCGAGTCGACAGACGAGCTTAGGTGACGTTCAAGACTGTGGATCAACTCCTTTTTCAACCTAAGCTTTTTTTTTCCTTGTTAATTATGTTTTCTCTTATTGAATCATATATCGTTAAGATGTTTTCTAGCTAATTTTATATTGTTGGAATCAAGAGTTGAACTCTAGCTTTGTATGATATGATTTTTTTATTGAACTTCATTAAATTGATGTTTGTTTATTTGTTGGTTGTTGTTCAATTACGTCTTCTTGTTAATTGATTTGCACAGAATCGGTTATTTCTCAAGATTAATTGGAATTTAAATAGGAAAATCAATCTAGGGCAACTAATTTGGTAATAAGAGTTGGCAATTGAATAGAGATATTATTTGCACTTTTAGGTTAGTTAGAGCACCTAAGTTGTTTATTGCATTCATAATCGGTTATGGAGAGAAGAGATTCTCCTCTAAAGGTTAAGTGAGTATCACGACATTCACCTAGAGATAAGGTTTTCTAAACTTTCGTACGATAACCCAACCTTTATTTTCAAACATCGGTTTTGTGAGTTTTTAATTGGAATAGTTAACAAAAGTTAGGGGGGATCCTTCATTCAAACTCTTTTCCTAAAATTCCATACCTTTAATTGTTACTCCTTTTTAATCATTTTTCATAGTTTTTCTAATTTGTTAATTAATTTTTCTCTAAAACCAATTTGTTTGACTAGACATAGGTTAAAACGATGATTATTTTAGCCTTTACCATTCCTTGAGTTCTACAACCCGGGAGGTTCTCTAATACTATATTGATAGATCAGCTTGCCTGTTATATGTTAATTTTAGAGTAGTCCCATTTTAGTAAATCAATGAGCTTAACCAATAATAGAGAAATAATCATATAATACAAAACTATAACCAGCACAACAAGTAAAGAATTTGTCCCTTTTACTGATGAGCGTTTTCTCTACTAGCACAAAAAGTAATGGCTATACTTTTGCAATCAACTTTAGTTATACTTTTCCATACCTTTTGAACATAACCAATAATAATTCTTTGAAGTAATAGATTTTCAAGAAATCTTAATCTCAAAGTAATTTCCCAAGAACTTTAGTTCTCTAACAATAAGAAACCATAACCAAAACAAAAATAGGATCAATAAAGTACACAAATAATCTCATATCTATTCTTAACTAACACATTTATGGTTACGGATGTCCCTTTAGTAAACAAGCTAACCCCCACTATTGCTATATTTAAATAAGATATTCTCTTCATTAGAAATAATAAAGTATCACCTTTACAAATATCCTAATTTTGATTAAGAACCTTTCCGCAAATTACATAAATGAACATAAAAATATGGAGGTAAGTCTCATAAATATTTCATATAGAGATTAAAAATTCTCATAAACCTTTTTCTCCATTAAAATAATTTTCTCTTATGAATAAATAGTGTAGAATATTGTCACACACAACTAAGTGTGTGTACATAGGAAAGTTGTGTGATTGAAGACAACTCTCCATTATATTTGAAGATTGAGTTGGCATTGTTTTAGAAGTCTTGAACATCTTGAAGATTGAGTTGGAATATCCGTTGCAAATTTACTAAAGTTTTCAAGATCTCCATTTCCTAAATTGTTGCAAGTTAAATTAGGATAAAAATCCTAGTTAATCTAGAAGACTAAAGAAGTATATTTAAACAAGAAAGCTAAATATATGTGTATCAAGAAGATCTAATTGTAGAATCGATTTAGACTTCCTTGTTGGATGAAAAGACCCTAAGTATTTCAGGATTGATTCTTGGAAGTATTAGGGTTAGTGTTTGTGATACCCCCTTTTAGTGCAGCTGAGTAGGATATCTGCGTGCCTCTTGGCACTAAACTATAAGTCTAAAAATAAGAGCATAACCCCCTGGGCAACACTTAGAGGTATATATACAATATGTAGCGGAAAACTAAAAAATCTGAACACTAAAAGGGCGCTCAAATACAGGATTCAAGAAAACTTCTCATCCTATGAGAATTCCGATACAAAGATAGAAATACTTTACAAACGGCTCGAGTACAAGAGAGCAAAATAGAAACACACGTCCTTCCGGAGAGACTCGAACCAAAATTCCACGCCTTAAACTTCAGCGGTTATTGTATCTCTGGTCATCCTGAGTTAATCTGAGAAGAAAAAATGATATGGGAAAACGTGAGCATAAATGCTCAGTAAGTCCACGTGTGTATGTGCGCTGTGCAGATTTCTTTAAAATAATGTTGATGCATTTTTACAAGACAGTTCATGCAGTGTTATAAGAAAACATTTTCTTTGATTATTTTAACAAAACTGAGACTTGAACCTTCATGAGGGTTTCAAGCGTAGCTTGGAAGTCTGAGCGAATTAAGACACATCACAACAGCTTCTACGCCCCAAATTTAAAACATGTAATGCAACGGTGGGGCTCCACGGACAAAGTCCGGATTTCCAAATCGAGGTCATCGGAACTAAGTTCCGGCATCTCGTAGTCAATACCAGCCAAACACCATACGAGCGCTTGATTACCAAAAACGGCACTCCCATATCACTGGTCAAAACAGGCTACAGACTCCTGGGGCACCTACCAGGTCTACCCTGGGGCCAACCTCAATTTCGAGCCCCTCCTGACTCTCCAATAGGCGACTGTCCCACCGCAGAGCATGATGCAATGTCCATGTAAATACCGATTGGGTCACGCCCTCCAGGTACTACACCCCTCTTTGAGTGGATCCACCCTCAGAGTCAAAAATCTGTCCACGTTATCGGAAGAGGTCCAAGTACGGGGGACTAGCCACGTACAGTGCAATCCGCTAACGCGTCCGTTCACTTGATTTTCACCAAACTTTAACCTTGGTAGGAATGAGGTTTTCATATTTATTTACAAATCGAAAGGCTAATTACCCGGCCATAATAACATATTCAAGTCATAAACATTTCAGAGCACCAAAAATCCTCATCCACCAGTCATCACATGCTTATGCAAATTTCACAATTATACCAACCAGACCTGTATTCATGCATGTTGAAACATGTAACTTTTCAGGACCAAAGCATTCTCCGACTTATGCAGATTTTACAAACATGCCATGTTCACATTCATGCATGCCAAATCATATAACTTTTCAAAAATAAAATATTTTCCAACTTATAAATATTTCCAGAAAACCCGTGTACAGACTAGCTCTTTCTCACAATAATAATAGTCTATTTTAAAAAGACAACACATCTATGGAGCACCGCTCCTATGCATTTCTATTGAACATGTAACACATCGTGGAGAACATCCCAATTAAGAAAAACACGGCACGTTATACCGTTTAAAAAATAGTAGATATTTTATGAAAAGATTAGAAACCATATTTATATAGCTCGTAACTTTTGAAATAACATAATAAAATGAAGTTTGTGGACTCACCTGCATGTAGATCTGGTGCTAAGGTCCTACAAAATAATATACAAAAATACTTAATATCTAGGTACCGATCAAATAGTTCTATTCCCTAAATAATATTGACATCGTACGAAATGAACTTTAGGATGTATATATATACCTATATAATGATATATATACTTATAATAATGTTTTAAAAGATCGAAAATCATATACTCTTAAAAAAATATACTCTCCCAAGAAACCATAATTAATTATATACTATATACTAAAAATTCATTTAAAATATTTAAATCCTAAAATAAATCAACCTAAACTATATATATATATATATATATGCTTATACTATATATTTATAAATATAATATAACTAACAAAATAAAATAAAAAGTATAATAGTATAAAGTATAACTAGTATAAAGTATAACTACCAAAATAAAATAAATATAATATAACTAAAATAAATATAACGTAAATATAATAGTCTATGCTTAAACTACATATTTAAATAACATACACTAACTTTTCATGGCTGCTTCAAACTTACGGAAAAAAAATAGCACTCCTAATGTATTATATATATATATAGCTGCCGAAGAACTTGAGGAAAAAAAAAATAGCACTCCTAATGTATTATATGTATATAGCTGCCGAAGAACTTGAGGAAAAAGAAAAAAGAAAAAAAAAACCATGATATATATATATATATATATATATACAAGCATGATGGCGGTTAGGGGCTGAAAAGAAAGAAAAGAAAAGGAAAATAGTGGTGGTGATGGTTGTGCTGTTGAGGTGGCGACAATCCTTAATGGTTAAGTTTTTGTAAACCTTATATAAGAATGTCAAGTATTTAAATTTTCAAAATACACATACTAGGTATTCTAAAAACATTCCCACTTAAAGGCACTTATAAATCCCACTAATAAAAGCTCAACATAATAAAATTTTACTCTCATTTCTAAGTGTCTTCAAAATACCAGTAAGTGTCGAAAACACTATACTCCACTAGGTCAGGTCTCAAACCCTACTTTAATATTGCCTGCAATTTTTAGAGTCATGCTAGGCGCTTACTAGGTGGGGCGTTACATTCTACCCTCCTTAAAAGAAATTTCGTCCTAAAAATTTAATAGTCACGTACCTACAACTTCTAAATACTTCTTCTTCAGGTATTCCTTAGTCTTCTAGGTTGCCTATTGAATTCCATGATGCCTCTAGATAACCTTATATATAGGAATCTGTCTCTCGCGTAACTCATCTATGCATCTCTCTACAATCTCAATTGGTTTTTTTTTCTTCGAATGACAAGTAGTTCGTAACTCCAATTTGTCTTCGTTAAGAATATAATCAGGTACAGCATAGTACTTCTTGAATTATGATATATGAAATACGTCATGTATACCCTATCAGTTCACTTGGCAAGGCTAGCCGATGCACTACTTTACTTATCAATAACTTTAAATGGTCCAATATATCAAGAGCTTAATTTTCCTTTCTTTAGATATCTAAACTTTTCGTGACAAGGCGTAAGTTTTAAGAAAACTCGAGTTCTCATACTAAACTCCGGATTTCTCCTTCGGTTATCGGTATAGCTCTTCTATCTACTTTTAGTTGTCCGAAGCCAATTTTGAGTTATCTTAACTTGTTTCTACATCTTCTCTAACTCTGGCATCAAGTCTCTTTACCTCCAATGGGATCGAACTCCGACTTCATCCTAGTACAAGGGTATTCTGCATCTCCTACCATATAGTGCTTCAAATGGTGGCATTCCTACCGAAGAGTGGTAGCTATTATTATAAGCAAACTCAACACAAGCAAGATTGTCAACCCATTTGTTTCCAAAGTCCAAGGCAAAAGCTCTTAGCATATTCTCTAGGGTTTGAATTGTCCTTTCAGACTGTCCATCATTTGGGTGTGTGCTGTGGCACTATAACTTAGGTTGGTTCCCATAGCTACCTGGAACTTGGGCCAAAACCATGAGGTAAACCTTGGGTCACGGTCGAATGCAATATCAACAAGCACTTCATGAAGTCGTACAATCTTGTCTACATAAATTTGCGCTAACTTGTCCAAAAGGTATGTCATGTTAATGGCAATAAAATGCGCCACTTTCATTAGACGATCAACGATCATCCAGATAACGTCCTTATACCCCTTGGTCCGGGGTAATCCTGTGACAAAGTCCATTGTCACATGATCCCATTTCCATTCAGGAATAGGTGATGGTTGTAGTAGTCCTGCTGATTTTTTATGCTCCGTCTTAATCCCTTTGACACGTAAGACAGGCTGCTACATACTCTCAATCTTTTTCTTCATCCCATTCCACCAAAAGTTTTACTTTAAATCTTTATACAACTTATTCTCTCCAGGGTGCATTGAATACTTACTTCTGTGTGCTTCTTCTAGTATTTTACACTTAAGTTTGGTATCGTCAGGAATGTACGACCGATTATGAAAGTACCATCTCCTATCATTTTCTAATGTTTGATAATCTGTCTACTTCTTAGCTTCCACCCGGTTCTTGAATTCCAGGAATCTCATGCTATTCTTTTGGGTGCTTGTACTATCTTGTTGCAATGTAGAAGTGACGGTGAGACTTGATATCTTTGCCTCCTTTCTACCTAAATCTACCATCACATTAACTTTTTTGATATGGTAGTTAATTTGGCATCAGTATTTTTCTGCAGCCCCATCCATCCACATTGCCTTATATTAAATCATCTAGGAAAGCGATTACTATAAACTTTTATGATCAATAAAGATCTCATATTTTTCCCATACAAGTGAAATCACCACTCCCTAGTCGCACTATAGTTATTAGCCCCAAATCTTTCGTTGGATAGTTCCGCTCATAATCCTTCAATATAATTCAAATACAATCAACAACCTATCTATCTTGCATCAAAACTGTCTCTAGGCCTTCCCTTTATAGGGAAAACTCCTCACTTAAGTTGGGTAATAGTGCAACTTGTGCCGAAATTAGTCGATGCTTTACTTCTTGGAACTTCTCTCACACTCCTTCACCCATTTAAACTCGATGGCTTTACTTATAAGTTGTGCTAAAGGTCTAACAATTCTAAAAGAAATCTATTATGAATCTCCGATAATACCCTTCCATACCTAAGAAGATATATATCTCTATTGGTATTTTGGGTTGCGTCCAATCGGTCACTTCTCTACCTTTACTGGGTCTATTAATACTCCTTTCAGAGTAATCACATGCCCTAAGGAAGTCACTTGTCACTATTCAAAACTTACATTCACTAAACTTGATGTACAGCTTATGCTCCTGTAAGGTTTACAACATTCTTCAAAGATGCTTATGTAGTTCGAGGTTAAGCTAATACATAAGAATATCATCAATGGAAATTACCACAAACTTATCCGAGTAAAGACAGAAAATCCTATGCATTAATTCCATGAATGTCGCATATGCGCTTGTCAACCCAAATGGTACAAAACAGACTTATAATGCCTATATCGGGTAATGTCATGGGAACATCTCTTTCTTCTATTCGTACCTGATAGTATCCTTATCTTACATCTAATTTGGAATAGCATCATACTCCTCGAAGTGATCAAACAGCTTATCAATAAGTAGAAGTGGGTACTTGTTTTTAATTACCATATTATTTAGTCATCTGTAGTCTATACACATAGGCCTAAGGTCCCATATTTCTTCTTTACAAGCAAACATAATGCACTCCAAGGAGATGTACTTGGATGGATATATTCTTGTTGCAACAATTCTTGTAGTTGCTGTTTCAACTCTCTCAACTCTTCTTGTACTATCCTCTATGGGGGTTCGAAATATTGGTTTAGCACCGGGTACCAACTCTATATTGAACTCCACATCTCGATCTAGGGGCAACGTCATTAACTCCTTGGGAAAAATATCTATAAACTCCTTCACCATGGGTTCTGTCTCTAATTTTACTTCTTCCTTAGGCTTGTTGAGTAAATGTGCTATTTACCCTTGACATCCTTTCCATAACAACTTCCTGGCTTCCATGCTAGTCAAAAAGAGATTCTTCTATTTTGTTCGCTTCCCTTAGAATACAAGGATTGACATACTCGGTCGGCTAAACTTAACCAACTACTTGAGCGTAATGTTTAAACAACTGTCTATCCCAAGTATCACGCCATAGCCCTCAAATGGCAAGGCAATTAAGTCACCGAATAGAGTCACATTCTTGACATAGATGTCACAATCTAGGTACTTTACCTCTTCTATCTTACTCACGTCTGTAGGAGTGCTAAACATCAACTGATAACACATGACAACAGAAGGTACAGGAATATGTTTTATATAATGAAAACTCACAAAAGAATACGTAGCTCCAAGATCATTAAGTATTCTTGCTGGTTAAGGAAAGATTTGAATTTTACCTTCAACTACTCAGCTTCGATGTCTACGGGCAGTCCATCCAATACGTGATTTGAAATATGGGCTCATCCTTTATTTATTTTTTTTATTCTATCCTAGGCTCGACTTCCCATTCTAGCGGTGCGGTTGCCAGTTTCTTTTAAAGATATCTAGTAATTCCCTTATCATTGAATCAACTTCTCACCAGACTAGTTACACAAGTATGTTAGATATTCTTGGTAGTCTTCTATCATGAGTTTCTAGTATTACTCTTGCGTATAAAGTGATTCTCTATTTTTTTTATTTCCTGTAATTCTAAAGATTAGAAACATTGTATGATTAAACTTAACTAAATTCCACCCACAATGCATATATTCAAATATCTAGTCAACCAATCCATTCTTACTATCATACCCAATCCTTCAAATAGTTGAAACAATTATTATCCCCTTGCACTTCCACTGTCCTTTCCAAAGGCATCTACCCAATGTTAAATACCTAAACCTTAACTTATAGGTTAAAACTTACATACAAAATACCGTACAATAGAACTGTATATCAAATAAAGAGTGGAACGTCCTCTCTATTAATAAAAAGTAGTCGTTGGTGCACAAGGTAGAGCATGTATACAAAATCTGCCATTAATGTACCATACATAACATAATTTGCGATCCACACGATCCTAAGCTCTTCTAGGTTATATAGAGCCATTAAATAATCACACTTACAAAACTAGATTTATACTCAACATATATGTACAATGTAAACTAAAGAATGCAAGTACACCAACCCAGTTTAGGTATATCTTCTTCCTAAAGACAATGGTCTAACACTGAGCTTATCAAAAGTACTCTGGATGTAATTCATAGCAAACACACAGAAAGATCTCAACAACTATATCAATTGTTCCCTGCTCTCATAGACTACCAATCTCTCATTCACAAGATATACCAATATTTTAAATCTTAAGAAACTTAGCTTCTAGTCTACCCATCCTAGTCATCACTTATTGTTCTCCTTATCGTGCTGAACCCATCATTATTAGCTCACCTTCATCTTTACATTCACCGATTGGCAGCATGAAGTAATACTTAATATATATCGAATATAGAACCAAAGACCGGAGAGCTCTTTTTATTGTGACAGCAATAATGAAAATGTCTATTTTATAAGGTACATGGAGTTCTTTGGTATCACTGAAGTAGGGATAACATAAATCAATACGGATTATGTCTTGTACCTAATAAGAACTTCATACTCACTCTTTGTGTAGTTCATACACTGCAAGAACATCAGAGTTTTCCCCTAATACCTTATGTCCCACGAAATCCCTTAATCGAGCTACAAGTCTCAAAACAAGTAACCTCTTTTGATGACTGAAATAATCTTAGTCCTCGGTCAGCTGAACCATCATCAATTCAAAAGCTTAATGTATCTATATGTCCTCTCATTGTGGTTATGGCAAAAGATATGACATGGTATACAAAGAAGCATTGTTCCCACAAGATTAATAACACGATGAGCAAAATGAAAGAGACAAGGGACACTAACTAAAGCTATGCATTTGGCCCCCCTGTACTCGTCTAGGATCTACTAACTCTAACCACAAATCGAACCTAGAGCTCTGATACCACCTGCGATACCCCCAACTCTGCCACTAGGTCAACTACAGCTGAGTAGGATATCTGCGTGCCTCTCGGCACTAAACTATAGGTCTAAAAACAAGAGCATAACCCCCTGGGCAACACTTACAGGTATATATACAATATGCAGCGGAAAACTAAACAATCTGAACACTAAAAGGGCACTCAAAATATAGGATTCAAGAAAACTTCTCATCCTATGAGAATTGCGATACAAAGATAGAAGTACTTTACAAACGGCTCTAGTACAAGAGAGCAAAACAGAAACACATGTCCTTCCGGAGAGACTTGAACCAAAACTCCACGCCTAAAACTTCAGCAGTTTACTGTATCTCTGGTCATCCTGAGTTAATCTGAGAAAAAAACATGATATGGGAAAACGTGAGCGCAAACGCTCAGTGAGTCCACGTGTGTGTGCGCTGTGCAGATTTCTTCAAAATAATGCTGATGTAGTTTTTCAAAATAGTTCATGCAATGTTATAAGAAAACATTTTCTTTGATTATTTAAACAAAACTGATGCTTGAACCTATATGAGGATTTCGAGCGCAGCTTGGAAGTCTGAGTGAATCAAGACACATCAGTGCAGCTTCTACTCCCCAAATTTAAAACATGTAATGTAACGGTGGGGCTCTACAGACAAAGTCCAGGTCCCCAAAACGAGGACCAAGTTCCGGCATCTCGTAGTCAATACCAGCCAAACACCAGATGAGCGCTCGATTACCAAACAACCGCACTCCCATATCACTGGTCAAAATAGGCTACAGACTCCTGGGGCACCTACCAGGTCTGTCCTGGGCCAACCTCAATTTCGAGCCCCTCCTGACTCTCCAATAGGCGACCGTCCCACCGCAGAGCATGATGCGATGTCCACGTAATTACCAATTGGGTCATGCCCTCCAGGTCCTACGCCGCTCTTTAAGTGGATCCACCATCAGAGTCCAAAATTCGTCCACATCATCGAAAGAGGCCCAAGTACGGGGGACTAGCCACGTACAGTGCAATCCGCTAACGCGTCCGTTCACTTGATTTTCACAAAACTTTAACCCTGGTCGGAATGAGGTTTTCATATGTATTTACAAATCGAAAGGCTAATTACCTGACCATAATAACATATTCAAGTCATAAACATTTCAGAGCACCAAAAATCCTCATCCGCCAGTCATCACATGCTTATGCAAATTTCACAATTATGCCACTGTCAGGCCTGTATTTATGCATGTTGAAACATTTAACTTTTCAGGACCAAAGCATTCTCCAGCTTATGCAGATTTTACAAACATGCCATGTTCACATTCATGCATGCCGAATCATATAACTTTTCAAAAATAAAGTATTTTCCAACTTATAAATATTTCCAGAAAACCCGCGTACAGACTAGTTCTTTCTCACAATAATAATAATCTGTTTTAAAAAGACAACACCTCTATAGAGCACCGCTCCTATGCATTTCTATTGAATATGTAACACATCGTGAAGAACATCCCAATTAAGAAAAACACGACATGTTATACCGTTTCAAAAATAGTAGATATTTTATGATAAGTTTAGAAATCATATTTATATAGCTCGTAACTTTTGAAATAACATAATAAAACGGAGTTTGTGGACTCACCTGCATGTAGATCTGGTGCTAAGATCCTATAAAATGATAATACAAAAATACTTAATATCTAGGTACCGATCAAATAGTTATATTCCCTAAATAATATCGAAATCCTACGAAATGAACTTTAGGATGTATATATATATATACCTATATAATGATATATATACTTATAACAATGCTTTAAAAGATCGAAAATCCTATACTCTTAAAAAAAAATATTCTCCCAAGAAACCATAATTAATTATATACTATATACTAAAAATCCATTTAAAATATTTAAATCCTAAAATAAATCAACCTTTATATATATATATATGCTTATACTATATATTTATAAATATAATATAACTAACAAAATAAAATAAAAAGTATAATAGTATAAAGTATAACTACCAAAATAAAATAAATATAATATAACTAAAATAAATATAATGTAAATATAATAGTCTATGCTTATACTACATATTTAAATAACATACACTAACCTTTCATGGCTGCCTCAAGCTTGAGGGAAAAAAAATAGCACTCCTAATGTATTATATGTATATAGCTGCCGAGGAACTTGAGGAAAAAGAAAAAAGAAAAAGAACCATGATATATATATATATATATATATATATACAAGCATAATGGCGGTTAGGGGCTGAAAAGAAAAGGAAAATGGAGGTGGTGACGGTTGTGCCGTTGAGGTGGCGACAATCCTTAATGGTTAAGGTGTTTTTTTTTTTTTTTTTTTTTGAAACCCTATATACGAATGTCAAGTATTTAAATTTTCAAAATACACATACTAGGTATTCTAAAAATATTTCCACTTAAAGGCACTTATAAACCCCACTAATAAAAGCTCAACATAATAAAATTTTACTCTCATTTCTAAGTGTCTCCAAAATACCAGTAAGTGTCGAAAACACTATACTCCACTAGGTCAGGTCTCAAACCCTACTTTAATATCACCTGCAATTTTTAGAGTCATGCTAGACGCTTACTAGGTGGGGCGTTACAGTGTTCATGATTCAAGTTCTATTATTAAAGCACTCAAACAGTAACTCATGGTTTCTTGTATTCATATGTATTGCAGTCCATGATCTCTCTCCATTATTGAGTGTTGTTCTATCAACATCAAGTATTGGAGTTTTTTCTTTGAAGATAACCTTGCTTCTTGGGAAAGAAGCTCTGTTGCATTTTCAATAGTGTTGAGGATTGAAGGGAGTTCAAGTCCAAGAAGTTACCTTCCAAGGGGAAGCCTTGAAGAGTTGAAGGGAGTTCAACTATACAGTATGGAAAGGGAGTTTTCATTTTTCTACTAGGGAAACTCTACATGTGTTAAAGAGCTAGGTGTTTCTTATACTGTGTTACCAGTTCATAGTGGATTGCTTTCTGGGCATGGCTTTGCAGACGTAGGCTTAGGTTGAACTGTGATACTAATTTGTTATGTTGTGTGTCTTGTCTTTATTTCTATTATGACACGTACTGCTCACACAATACACATACTAAATTAGTTCAGACAGCACAAAAAAATTTAACCACTAACTCATAATTTGTATTAGAGTAAGGCACCAATTTTCTTTGCTATTCAACTAACAGGTGAGATTGTGGGAAGTTGGTACTTAGGACATCATGTAAACTAAGGAAAATGACTCTGTAACACGTCCTCTACTGCTTGAGGGCATGAATTATGTCCACTGGAAGATGAAAGCAAGAAACTGTTGAGACTGAACAGAAGAAACCAACAAAGATGGTAGAGGATGCCACAATAAAGATAGCTAAAGAAGTTGTGAAGCCCAGGGTCCAACGGAGTGACATCGAGAGGAAGTGGGCATAGGCAAATGCCAAGACACTAAACACCATGTTTGCTGGTGTGGATGAGGAACAATTCAAGTTGATATCAACATGTAACTCTGCTAAGAAGGCTTGGGACATATTAAAAATAATGCATAAATGTACTAGCTCAGTGAGGATATCTAAATTGCAAATGTTGACCACACAATTCGAAGAGTTAAGAATGCAAGGAGATGGCATTATTGCGATCTTTAGTGGAAAATTGAAGGACATTGGAAATAAGGCTTTTCAACTTGGGGAGGAGTATCCGAAACAAAAACTTGTACGCAAAGGTTTGAGGTCTCTATCAACAAGATTTCATCCAAAGGTGGCTACTATAGAAGAGGCAAAGGATGTAACTAAGCTAACAATGGATGATCTTTTGGGTTCTTTACAAACCTATGAGATGAACTTGGAAACTCAATTTAAAGGACAAAGGCATTGCCTTGATTGAAAGCGAGGTAAGTATACCGAATGCTATTTCTTATTCCGATGCTCACAAGAAATTTTGGAAAGTTTCTTTGAAAAACCGGCAAGGCATCAAGATCTTTGGGTGGAACCAAAAGTGAATCTTGAGATAGAAGAGTTGTGAACATGCTAATACTTGAGAATTGTGATGAGAAGAAACAATATGGCATGGGACGGAGAGGTAAAGGAATTCAATGTCATGAGTGTGAAGGATACGGTCATACATGCTGAATGTGCGAACACATTGAAGAAGAATCGATCCTTAAACATCACATTTAGTGAGAAGATAAGAAAGTAGAAATTGATGGAGATGAAGAGGATGAGATTGATACAAATGACACCATGGCATTCAATGTTATAGTAGACTTGAATGACACAACACTTCATGATGTTAATAGCAGTGTTAGTGATGATGACTCACTCTAGATAAGTATAATCTGATGTACTGAGTGGATTAATCTTGTTGAGATAGACAAAGAACTGAAGAATAGTTTAGAAGAGATTCATAATAAAAAAGAGACACTAAAGAGAAGAAACCATGAACTTGTTGGCACAAGCTAAACATGTGACTTGAAGACTAAATAGTATTGAAAGAAGAATAGCTATGCTGAATACTAGCAGAGCAAAACTTGAAGAGATGATTGAAGCTGGTAGACCTACTAAAGTGAAGACTGGTCTAAGATATGTAGGAGATAGCCACACAACTGGCACTGGATATACTGAAAGTAGTAACATTAAACTTTACACCAATGGTGCTCAGAAACATAGAAGGTTAGAAGGTGTGTTTCATGAAAGGAAACATAACCAGTGCTGACAAAAGAAAGTTAATCAACAAATACAAGCTTAGAAGACCACCCATTGTGTGTGACTACTGTTTGATGATTGGACATGTGTGGCACCGGTGTAATCTGAGGAATAAGGATTTAAAGCAGGGAAGAAAGCTTCAAACACATGCTCCATGTTATGCTAAAGGAGAGAAGGTCACTCGTTGGATATGGATCGGAAAGGATGAGTTGAGATGCAATGTGGCACACTTGTCCCTATCAGTCAACATGAGTTGTGTATGGTTTCTCAATAGTGGATGTTCCCCACACATGACTAGAACTAGACAATATCTCACTTACTATATTGAGAGTCAAAGAGGAAGTGTCACTTTTGGCGATGGAGTAAAAAATGAAGTGATAGGAAGGAACATTGAATATTAGGAATGCCTAAGTTAAAAGATGTGTTGCATGTAAGAGGCATGAAAGCCAATTTAACAAGTATAAGTCAGCCGTGTGATGAGGACATAATGGTGTATTTTGACAAACGGAGATGCTACGTGGTCAAGGAAGATGATGAGTGCATCATAATGGGAACAAGAATGGCTGATAAATATTACCAAATGAATGTTGTGACAGATTGATTCAGCATGACTGCAAAGGTCCATCATGTGGAGCTTTGGTACAAAAGATTGGGGCATATGAAACACAAAGTTATTGCACAAACTAGGGAACAAAGAGATAGTACGTGGAATTCCTCGTTTCAAAAAGGGATGCAGATTGTTATGTGGAGATTGTCAAGTAGGGAAATCAACTATATCAAAGCATGCACACGTTAGAGTTATTACAACAACTCTTGTCATGGAACTAATGTATATAGATTTGTTCGGACCTACACAAACAGAGAGCATTGGAGGAAAGAGGTATGCACTTGTATGTGTTGATGATTTCTCAAGATATACTTGGATATATTTTCTCAGGAACAAGTCAGATACATTTGAAGCATTTAGAAAGATATGTCTAAATGTATGGACTAAGAAGAGCACAACATTGAAACTACTGAGAAGTGACCATGGGAAGGAGTTTGAGAATACTCTGTTTTCATATTTTAGTGGAGGTTATGGAATCAAACACGAGTTCGCTGTACCCAAAACTCCACAATAGAATTGAGTTGTTAAGAGAAAGAACATAATAACAGGACATGATTCGTGTTATGCTGAATGCAAAGAATTTGTCACATAGTTGGTGGGCTGAGGATGCTGGTTCACATAATCAACGCTCTACTTAAGACCACTGATGAACAAGAAAACTTATGAACTCTAAAAGGGAAGGAAGCCTAAAATAAGCTACTTCCATGTATTTTGAAGTAAGTGCTATATCCTAAGAGAGACAAAGAGCATCTAAGTAAGTTTGATGCACGAGGTAATGAAGGAATATTTCTCGGATATTCTACAAACAATAAAATGCTTTCTGTTTGTTCAACAAACGCATATGTGTTGTGATAGAATCAGTCAATATAGTAGTTGAGGATATTGAGCAGTGCAAGACTGATCCAGGAATGTCCACCGAGATAGAAGATGGGGACACTATTAAAACAATTGGATTGTGATGGTCACGCTCCTAATAATGATCCAACTGCCACATCTGACCTTGATAAAACTAGTCCAAAAACAGTAATAAAGCCTAAGAAAGCAGAATCAAGGTGGTTAAAGAATCACCCGACCAATGCCATCATTGGAGACATTACTAAAGGAAGAATAACAAGAGGCCAGAAGAATGTTAACTATCGAGAGATGACTGGAATGATCATCATGGCAGGCTACACTTCAATAATTGAGCAAAAAAATTTCAGAGAGGCCCTCGTTGATGAATACTAGATTGAGGCTATGCAAGATGGATTGCAACAGTTTGAACGAATTGATATGTGAGAACTTGTTCCTAGACTAGATGGTGTGAATGTAATTAGCACAAAATAGGTGTACAAAAACAAGACTAATGAATGCAAGATTAGTTGCACTAGGATACACATAAGTGGAGGAACTGGATTTTGACGAATCATTTGCACCAGTCACACGTCTTAAATCTGTGAGACTGCTTGTATCTATTGCCTATGCTAAGCAATTCAAACTACAATAGAAGGATGTGAAAAGTGTGTTTCTGAATGGAATCTTGCAAGAGGAAGCACATGTTGAACAACCAAATAGATTTGCCAGCTTAGAACATCCAAATCATGTGTAACAAGTGAAGGAAGCCCTTTATGGCTTGAAACAGGCCCCTTGAGCATGGTATAAGATTATTAACAAATTATTTGCTCAATAAAGATTACAAATGGGGAGATGCTGATAAAACCATGTTTCTCAAGAAAACAACACAATATGTTCCAATTGCACAAGTCTAGGTGGATGGCATTATGTTTGGCTCAACTTCAAAGGAACTCACAGATGAGTTCATTACATCGATGAGAAATGAGTTTGAGATGAGTATGATTGGTGAATTAATCTTCTTCCTAGGCATGCAGATCAAACAGATGAAGAAAGGAACATTTCTATCTAAAGCTAAATATGCTCAAAATCTTGTCAAGAAATTTAGCTTGGAAAACGCAAAAACTATGAGAACACCCATGATTACTATACTTAAGATCTCTAAAAATGAAAAAGGAAAGAGTGTAGATCACCATGAATATTATGATAAAGGGCTTACTTTTCTTGACAGCCAATCGTCCTAACATAGCGTACAGTGTTGGGGTGTGTGCCAAATATCACGCTGATCCTAAAGAGTCACATAAGAAAATAGTGAATCAAGTACTGAGATATATGAGTGGTACAAACAGTCATGGTCTCTTCTATAGCAAGGATACCATAATGCATAGGGTTATAGTGATGCAGATTAGGCAGGAAATTGTGATGATAGAAAAAGAACATTAGGTGGATGCTTCTATGTGGGAAACAATCTAGTGTCATAGCACAGTAAGAAACAAAATTGCATACCACTCTCAACAGAGAAGTAGAGTAAACTGCTGTTGGGAGCTACTACACACAATTATTGTGGATGAAACAAATGCTGATTGACTATAAGATAGTGCATAAGAAATTAGTAATATATTGTGACAATACCAGTGCCATCAACATCACAAAGAATCATGTACATCATTAGCAAAATCAAACACATTGACATTAGGCATCACTTCATCAGAGAATTGGTTGAGCAACAAATTATGGATCTGGAGTGTGTTACCACATAGAAGCAATTGGCCGATATCCTTACCAAACCCTGGATGCCGCGAGATTTGAAGAGCTTCCGCAAGCCTTGGAATTTGTGTGATTGAATACTGTGTCCATAGTACCTGTTTAGCCTAGTCTAACCATTTATCTTATGTGTGTAAATAGGTATATTGAGTATGAGTCTTACCAACATCAGATAATACACTCATATTGCCGATCTAAGTGAACATATCTGTATCCTTCTATGTGGCTGATAAGTCTAATTTTTACCCTTTTAAGCATTGTCATTTTATTGGTTTTTATGTTTAAATGTCTATAAAATATAGTATATTGATTCGTTTCTTCTCTTATTGTTATCGATACCTTCAGAATGACGATATGTTGAAAACAAGTCAAAATGAAGGAGTTTGGAGCTGAAAATGAAGAAAACGGAGAAGAACGGACAAAACCATATTGCTGGAACACAAGCACTATCTGGATCTAGATAGTGGGCTGTCCTTTGAAGAAAAGTTTTCAGAGACTATCCAGATCCTGATAACCCCACTATCCTGGTTCGGATAGTCGAGTAGAGGGGCTGGTTTGTAATTTTTGTAACTTTTCCTTTTTGTATTTTAATTTTATTTCCTTTTGTAATTAAATTCGAAACCTTTTTAGAAAGGGATTAGAGTCATTTTAGAAGTAGGATTTGGAGATTTTTTCTCCTATATAAACCCCTATAAACACATTAAATCAATAATTTAGGTCTTAGTTTTAATTCTATATTCTTGTAAAAAGACTCAATCTGGGAGTTTATTCAAGCAAATCGGAAGACGAGCTTGAGCAATCGCCGAGATCGTGGATCTTCAATCTTTTCTCCTAAGCTCTGTAAACTTATTCTTTTCTATGAATTTGTCTATGAGTTTATATTTTAGAATTATGTGCTAACTTTATTTGTGTTTAAATGGGGATAAACCCCAGAATTCTTGGTTGATGATTTGTATGAATTTCTTGTTTCGATTATTTAATTCTTGTTTGGTTGTTATTCAAATGTTGTGTTTGTTTACCAGTTTTCCGAAGATTGGTAATTTCACAAGATTAATTGGAATTAACAAAGGAAGGTCAATCAGGGCATTAATTGGATAATAGGAATAAATAATTGAGTAGACATACTAGTTACGATTCTTAGATCACTAAAATCACTAAGGTCTATAATTCGTTCATAACCTGGATTGGGTTAGAAGACATTCGTCTCTAAACGGTTAAGTTGAATAGGTGGATATTTGCCTAGACATAGGGTTTATCCAATTTTTGAGTGAGATTCAGCCAATGAGTTTTAATAATTATTTACAATGATTTTTTAAATAAAATTAACTTAAGGTTTTAGGGGGATTCTACCATTTAAACTTGCTTTTTCCAAACTTTGTTTTAAAATCTTTTAATTGCTTTTGATTTGTTTCTTCATTTTACAAAATTCTTTTCAAAAGTTTTATTTAAGTAAATAGTAGAGATAGAGTAAGTACTAGTGTTTGGCCATCCCGAGAGTTTAACAATCTTGGGTCTTTCCTCACCTTATTACACCAATAGATACGCTTGACTAAAAGTGCAATTTTGTTAGTATTAGAAACCACACGAAAAGTTTTTTTGGCAACGTTGCTGGGAACGGTAACATTAGAAATGCTATCTATTTGCTGATTTAATTTTTTTGTGTTTTTAACTGTTTTTATTTGTTTTATTCTTTATTGGGTTGTGGCTTTTGTTTGAATTTTCTTTGCTCTTCTCTTTCTATTCTCTTACATTCACCAATTCCGTAATTTCTTTTCTGTAAGTTCTTATTGACTAGTTTATGCCTTGTACCAAAGGGGTGAATTAGTTAAATTTGATCCGAAACCCGAGAAAATGCTACGAAAGGCTTGTCACGCTATCAATTTCTTCCGCCACCACCAATATCGGAACGTATTATGGCAAATTATACTAGGGTGTCCATCATTAGGATGGGGCCGAGTATAACGAGATCGACGATAGACGCCAACTAGTTCGAGATTAAACCTAAGATCATTCAGATGGTCCAAAACAATGTTCTTGGAGGTGTGTGATACTTTCAAGATCAACGGAGCATCGGAGGATGCAATAAAGCTTCATCTTTTCCCATTCTCCTTAAGGGATAAGGCAAAATCGTGGCTCAAATCATTACCTTGGGATTCTATCATAACGTGAAAATCTTTAGCTGAAAATTTTCTTGGAAAGTACTTTTCCCCGGGCCGTATCGCAAAATTGAAGAATGAAATCCTCTCATTCCAACAACCCAATGGGGAAAGTCTATGCATAGCTTAAGAAAGGTGGAAAGAACTAATAAGGAAGTATCTTCATCATGGTTTGGATTTGGGAATCCAAATCCAATCCTTTATCAATGGTTTTAGCTTTAGAGCTAGGCAACTTATAGATGCTTCCAATGATGGCTCTACTGATAGCAAGACACCCCAATAAGTACATGACTTAATTGAACAAATCGCTTTAAATAGTTATACTTGGGGAAGGGGGAGGGGCTAGGACCAAGGGCAAAAACGATAGGAATATATAGCGTAGATACGTTAACACATTTGGAGTCAAAGTTAGCTGCCATGATAGATAAAAAAAAAATCAAAAATTTAAATATGGCATCAATAGGCCCACAACGAGCAATATTTTGGGATTTTTGCAATGGAGGGCACCCAAATCATGAGTGTCTGAGCATGGATGCTTTTGTTTGTGCAAGTTAATTATATCCAAGGAAATAGGCAAGGGAATAATCCTTATTCCAATACCTATAACCCTGGATGGCGAAACTACCCAAATTTCTCTTGGAGCAATCAAGGGCAACAAAGACCTCAAAATCCTCTGAAATTTCAAAATCTCGGACCGACACAACTGTTACCCTATAATGCACCTCCTTCTAATCAACCACCAAAGTCAAATCTCGAAGATATGCTCATCAAATTCATGAATGCAACTGAGGCAAGAACACAAAATCAAGATGCCTCTTGGAATTTGGAAACTCAAATTGGACAAATTGCTAAGCTAGTCCCTGACCTCAAGGAACTCTTCCGAGCAATATGGGGGTAAACCTGAGAGAATATGTAAATGCCATCTCGATAATCTACAATGAAGAAATTCCTGAATAAGAGATAATAGTGGTGACTAATAAAATAAACTCCATGGAAGAAAAGATGACGGCACTTGATAATTCAATATCCCAAGAAGGCCAAGAAAAGATTACTAAGGGGCCAGAAATTGAAGCATACAAGCCTTCCTAATTCAACGGCCCTTAATCGGGATAGAAGCAAAGACGAGATGAGAAAGTTTGTTGATATTTTTATGTAATTAAAAATTAACTTACCTCTTCGTGAATTGCTTCTACAAGTACCCAAATATGAGAAACATCTTAAGAGATGCTTTCAAAGAAATGGATATTAGACAAAGCATAGACATATGCATTGGGTGAAGAATGTTCGGCAAGAATAATCAATAGGGAAAAGCTTCCATAAAAATTAAATAACAAAGAGAGTTTTCTTTCCCTTGCATGATAGGAAATTTTCTTATTGATAAAGCATTAGCCGACCTAGGAGCTAGCATAAATGTTATGTCATAGAATATGTGTAAAAAGCTAGATCTAGGAAATCCTACACCCACTAGGATGTCAATAAGTTTGGCAGACAAAAGTACAAGGCATCCTAGAGGGGTTATCGAGGACGTTTTGGTTAAAGTTAAAAATCTTGTCTTTTCCGTAAATTTTGTGATCCTCGATATGGAAGAGGATGTCGATTTCCCTTTAATATTAGGACAACCCTTCTTATATACTTTGAAAACCTTAATCAATATGGATAAACGAAAATTAAGTATGAGGATTTGAGAGGATGAAGTAGTCTTTAAACTCCTGATAACTCCAACCCTTTCCTCTATGAATAACGAAACATTATTTCTTATAGATCATATCAATCATAATGTGTCTTGTTCAATGCAGGAAAACAAGTCTAAACATCTGAAAGCCCTAAGAACTCAAAGGAAAGAAGAAGAATACTTCTCATAAATCAAAGATGGCTTTAATGGTGTGGGCCAATTCGGCGAAAGGGAAAAGGAAGGGCCAAAACGTCACTGGATTCTCATGATTCGGGAGGCACCGGCTACACCTAAGGAGTATCAAAACTCTTTTGTATATTTGTACTATAATTGTAACATAGTTAGTTTTTCTTTTATTGTTTCGTCTTTTAATTTTCCAAATTTTTGTTAAGGTCGTACAAGTGAGTAGGGGAGATATTCCCTAAAAGTATGTTTACCAAGCTTGTTATTCAATATCCAGGTCAAAAATGTCGATAACTCAGACGAAAACAACCGAAAAGCAAAGATTTAAAGCCGATGAGAGAGCTTTTCGGATTCGAAAAACCCCTATCCAGATCCGGAAAATGGAGCAAGCTTTAGCATGATTTTTTCTTAAGACTATCCAGATACGGATAGTCCCACTATCCTGCTCCAGATAGCCAGACGAGAATCAAAAAATTTTCTCTCGAGATTATCCAATCCGGATAGCCGTATCTCTAGCAGGTTCGGGTCAGTTCAAGTCGGGTCTTCCACCGATTTCCATCTTTGAAATCTAATTTTCAACTTTCTTTCTCCAATTTCACACCTTATTTCCCCAAATTCAATTTTCAAATCCCTAACTCTCTCCTATTTTATTTCCAATCTTCCACATTTTTGCTTCCTTATCCCATTTGTCTCTCTGCTCCAACAACCCTTTTCCAACCACCATAAACACCACCATTCTCCTTTTCCCTCCTCTCCAACCACCCTTTTTATTTTCTTCTCCTACTCTCAATAAACTACACCCCCTCTTTCTTGCCTTCCATTTCCCCTCTCCATTTTTACTTCTCATCTCGAATTCAACACGGCACATGGAGCAATCCGGAGCAGCAGCAACGGACCTCCATTCTTTCTTCAACTCCACACTCCGGCGGTGATGATTTGTTTTAATACAAACCGGGATCAGTTTTCTTTAACCCCCTTCTTAATTTAACTGTCGAATTTTTGTCAAGGTCGCAACCTGAGTCCTATAATTGCTCTAAATTCTCTATTTTGCATTCTATTGTGTGTGCTATAATTCTCTGTTTTGGAGACACAACCTTATTCCTTAAATTGTATACATTGTATACAATTACACAAACGGACTACGATTATATTTTCAGTGGTTCAAGTATCCTTTCATTGAGTTTGATTGTGTTTATTCCTTATGTTGTATTTTGTGTTGGCTGCAATCTATTTCTGTGTGTGTCTTATCTTGGTCCCATTGCATTCCTTTTGACCGACCCTTCCCCTCCATTAGTCACTATGCCTAGAACAACCGGCACTTCTGCTTCTTCAAAAAGAGCTCGGATTGCTGACCTGAGCTCTCCTGAAACTGAACCCCCTTATTCCTCATTTTCCCAATTGTATAATTGGTAAGTCGAATAAGGCATGGTTCGATACTAGGAAAACTAGTAGAATTGAACCGGAGCGGACCATGGACCCCACCTTCGACAACTAATTAGAAATTTTCAACCTTTTTATGAGTCTAAGATGGGGTAGGATGATTTCTAGAAGTGGCATTTACTACCCTTCTTTGGTAAAAGATTTTTATACTAATATGACCCAAAAAAACAACAAAGACCTTATAATCGTCAAAACTACAGTTGAGTGAACATAACCCTTAATTGGACCCTCCTCTCTCATATTGCGGCTATTCCTAATGCGGTCCAGCAATTACCTTTGACACCAACTCACGTATTATCTTAGCTGATGAGACGTGGAAATATAGTGAGGCAATCCTTAGAGCAGGAATCTATCCTCGGCCAAACACCAAATATTCTAGGACGATTAGGAATGTAATGATCTTTCACCTAAAATGCGAGTCGTTTTCGGTCTCATAGGTACAAATCTAGTCCCTAGATCTTGCAAAAGTCTAAATGAACTTAGGATCATAGATATATACATACTGAACAAGCCTCCTCTTTCCCAGTCAATCTCCCCTGTATTATCATTTATTGCATGAGGAACACGGTTAGCACTAACAGAAAAAACTCGTCTTTAGTTATCCTTTGCTACTCATGGATATATTCCGGCATTTCGAGATTAATTTTTCAAGTGAGGAGAAAGTCACTACACATCCTCTAATATGATCAAGGCGATACCATCTCCCGGAGCGAATTTTGAGTATAATGAAACTGAGAGGAGGTGGATAGCTAGATCGAGGCCAAGCTAGCTAGAAGCTTGTGGTTCGAGCATATACGACCCGTTCAATGCCCAGGGAAGAAAAAGAAGAAGAGGAAGCCAAGAGCAGTGATGAGGAGTATGATGAGTCCGACTCCTCTATACGTGCTACCCTTGAGCAAATGCAAATAAGGCAAACCCAACACTCGAATGCCTTGGCGATATTAGAGACGCACTCCGACACCAAGAGCTAATAATGTCAAAGATTTATGGGAGACTATTTCCAGACGAGGGCATGAGTGGGGGTGGAGGTGGAGAGGGCAAATCAGCCCTCTAGGAAGTTTTTTCTCTCCCTACTCACTTATTGTTCTTTAATATTTATTTTTTATTTTTACTTTATGTGGTTTATTTGTTTTCTTTTTATTTGTTAGTTTTTATTTTCTTTTACCTCTTTTTTTTCATTTTATTCTCCCCACAGAGGACAATTTGATTCTAAGTGTGGGGGGAGTTTTAGTTGCTCTTTATTGTTCTTAAGTGTTTATTGTATTAAAATACTAAAAACATCGAAAAATCTCAGAAACTCCAAAAACATTGAAAATTTTCAAAAAATCTCAAAAATTGTTTTGTTTTAAAGTTAATTTTTGTAAATAATTGTTTTTATCATTCTTAGAAAAAACCAAAAAAAGATTTTCCTTTTTCTTTCTGTCACTAGAAAAGTAATAAAAGAGGTGCATTAACCTATTAAAACATTGAATAGGAATAGTAAATAGTTAACTTCACACCCTTCTTTCATTTATGCCTTTTTAATTGATAGTTTTTATGCACAATGCTTTGTTTTAGAAGTAGGAATATGCTTTAAGAATCTTAGAAAATTTATTTATATGATGTATTTTTAAAGCATTACTCTAAAACTTGTTTTTTCACACCTTGAAACGAAGAGTCTAGTTTTTGTTAATCATGGAGATAATGGTCATAGGCCTTCTTTGATCTATTTAAGCCTTTCTTTCCTAACATGATAATGCTAAATCTTTAGTACCCTTTTCAAAGCTTCATGCCAAGGGATTCGTTCCCCTCTTTTCTTTATCTATTTAAATAAAAGCCCGCAATCGATGAGCTAATGATTCTATACCTTTGAGACGGTTTGAGTGACCTTCACGAATAAGTGAGGGGCAAAAGTGAGAAAAGAAAATTTTGAGAGAAAGAGGGTATTTTGGGAACTTTTATGAGAAAGCAATCATACGGGAAGAAAAAGTCTCCAGGAATAAGATGTTTAAAAAAAAAAAGAAAATGTGAGAAACCCTTAGTGAGAAAGCTTACATTCTATCAATCATTTCTTGAGAAAAAGAGGAAAAAATAAGGAAGATGAAAAAAAAATAGTGGAAAGAGAAAAGAGAATGAAAAGAAGGAAAGAAAGAAAAGAAAAAGAGAGAAAAAGAATATGTTCAAAAGAAGATTTTATTAGACTTTTATCTTTCAATATCTTATATTCCATTCTTCTCATATACATACTTCCTTGACTTTTGAGTGATTGAAGTGAGTTATAGAGTTTATGGGGTTGTGGGTGAACGTTGAACGAAGGGTAGAGATTGTTTCAAATGATTAGAGTGAAAGTGGCCTAAAGGTTATAGATAATTTTGATTTATTTCCCTTTTCATTGCATTAGCTCGTATTTTCATTCATTTTTTCCCTTTTTCCTTCATTTGATAACCACGTATGTCCCTAATTTAACATTGTAAGCTCAAAATTCCTACCTAATCTGGGGATGACTTTGACTAGTACTTGGAGTATAAGGGTGTTGGAAAAGTTAAGTATATAGAGTATAGCTTGAAAAAGTGAATCATATAGTTAATTTCTTGAAATTCTTCTTGCATATTTTTTAAACTAAACATAAAGTTTGCACACACACACACACACCGTTGAATATCATGATCTAAAACGGAATGTTAGATGTGTTGGTTAGTTTATGGGTTGTGCTTGATAAGTTTTAGCAGTTTTTGTAAGCTTTGGTTTTGTTTTGGAAGTGATGCTTCTTTATTCTTTTATGGTTTTAGTTTTTGTAAAGTTTGTTTTTTTTATAAAGTTTTGTTTTTGTTTTGTGATTTTGTGAGTATATTGTATGCAAACCCTCAAGACCTTACTCGTCCTCTGGGTAAGTTAGGGGTTTAAAGGGAGTGTTGCATGTACTAAGTGCAATCGTGAGATCTACAAAAGTGGCTAGTTAGTTAGTTTTTCTTTTTATTTTTCTTGTTTGCTTTTAGTCCTTTTCTTGAGGACTATCAAAGCTTCAGTATGGGTGAGTTTGATAAGTCTAATTTTTACCCTCTTAAGCATTGTCGTTTTTATCGATTTTTGTATTTAAATGTTTATAAAATATATCATAGTGATCCATTTCTTCTCTTATTATTATAGGTACTTTCGGAATGAAAATATGTTGAAAACAAGTCAAAACAAAGGACTTTGAAGCTGAAAATAAAGAAAATGGAGAAGAACGAACGAAACCAGAGTTGCTAGAACACAAGCACTATCCAGATCCGAATAATGACTATCTTGGCCAGGATCCGGATAGTCCCACTATCCTGATCTGGATAGTCGTGTAGAGAGGCTGATTTGCAATTTTTTTAACTTTTCCTTTTTGTACTCTAATTTTATTTCCTTTGGTAATTGGATTCAAAACTTTTTTTAAGAAGGGGACTAGAGTAATTTTAGAAGTAGCATTTGGAGATTTTTCTCCTATATAAACCCCTCGAAACACATTAATTCAATAGCTTAGGTCTTAGTTTCAATTATATATTCTTGTAGGAAGACCCAATTTGGGAGTTTATTCAAGTAAATCGAAAGACGAGCTTGAGCAATCACCAAGATCCTGGATCTTCAATCTTTTCTCATAAGCTCCCTAAACTTATTCTTTTATGTGAATTTGTGTACAAGTTTATATTTTAGAATTATGTTTAGCAGCTAATTTTATTTGTGTTTAAATAGGGATGAACCCTAGAATTCTTGATTGATGCTTTATTTTAATTTCTTGTTTTGATTATTTAATTCTTGTTTGATTGTTATTCAATTGTTGTGTTTGTTTACCGATTTTTCGGAGATTGGTAATTTCGCAAGATTAATTGGAATTCACAAAGGAAAGTTAATCTAGGGCATTAATTAGATAATAGGAATTGGTAATTGAGTATATATACTAGTTACGATTCTTAGATCACTAAAATCACTATAATCTATAATTCGTTCATATTCGATTAGGTTAGAAGACATTTTTCTCTAAAATGTTTAGTTGAATAGGAGGATATTCGTTTTGAGTGAGATCCAACCAACGAGTTTTAATAATTATTTAATGGTTTTCTAAATAAACTTAAAGTTCTTGAGGGATTCTACCATTTAAACACGATTTTTCCAAACTTTGTTTTAAAACTTTTTAATTACTTTCTCAGTCTAATTTATTTTTATTTGTTTCTTTATTTTATAAAATTCTTTTCAAAAGTTTATTTAATTAAACAGTAGAGAGATAGTAACTACTAATGCTTGGCCATTCTGAGAGTTCAACAATCTAAGGACTTTTCTCACTTTATTACACCTATAGATATGCTTGCCTAAAAGTGAAATTTTGTTAGGATTAGATACTACACATCAGTGGCATCTGTATGGTACTCATTATACGGATTCCTATCCGCATATTATACTTACTTATAGTGTGAAATTTGTCTCGCACTCTCTCATCTACACACTATAAGTCTTGGAAGAAGAGTTCATCATTAAGTCTGACACAAATCCTTGAAATAAGGGATTTTCTCTCTCTTCAGTCAAATCACGAAGAGACGATCAACTTTTCTTTGGAAATTCATACAAGAAGTATCCCTCCCAAACTGTTCTTTCTCACTCAAAAACTAGGGTTTGTCTTTTCCCAGTCATAACTTCGGCTCTCACTACTAGTTTACGTGCGAAAAGGTGACAACTCTATTGCTCAGTTCATTATGAACAGCATCCACGGCAAGAGAACAACCAATCCAACTCAAAAGGTCACTGGCATTGGGACAAGATATCATTCTCTGTCCCCATTGGCACGGTATGCTTCACCTGGTTTATTTAGTATCGCCACCTCTTCTATAGCTCCAATCATTCTCGTGCTGCACCAGTAACATCTTTAACTTTTCGAAATACTTGGGAACACAAGAGGAATTCCTTTTTGCCTGCTTTTGATTTACGTGTTATGATTCAAGCTCATGTTCCGCTATATTTTTGGGAAAATAATGTGCACTTAACTGTTGTGATTGATTTGGGTACTGAAATTTTACCAATTGATGCAAATCTTGTGCATCACTACCCTGATGAACAAAGAGTCCTGTTGATGTTCCCCCGAAAAAAATTGGTGAAGAAACTATGGGTGAAGAGGACATTGAAGGAGACAATGGTCCTGACTCCGATATTGAGGTTGTGCCCACTCTTTGTACTAGATCAAGTCAAGGCAGGAAAAGAACCAGGGCCTCACACAAGGCTTCCTCATCTTTTGGCACTGGTTCAAAGAAGGCAAATATTGCATCCTCTGCTTCTACTGAATTATAGGCCAAGCTAGCCTATAACAAGCACTTCACACCAAAGAGGCCGAGCTTCGCATGAAAGAACTTGCTGGGAAGCCAATCATGAGTAAAAAGAAAATGGGTCAGCAAACTTTGGCCCAATACAATGTGTTGGAACTACTGAACAACATGGGGTATGTGGAGATGACCATGTTTCTAGAAAAATATAATGACAATCTTGTGCGTGAGTTTTATGCAAATTCGACTGATGATTTTGCCAAAATTGAGAGCCTTACTTTTGGTAAGGTATATGTGAGAGGACACATCATTGATTTCTCTCCCACTCATATTGTGAACTTCTTGAACTGTCCACATTGCACCAACATTGAAGGCACAGGCTTGGCAGAAGATGTTGACTTTGATGAAGTAGCCGAGGTGCTAACTGGAGATGAATGAGCTACTTGGCCAGAACATAATAAAATGAAGTCAAATCAGATGCTACTTTCTTACAAGGCCCAATTCAGAGTATGATGTGGAAATTGGCTGCCAACCACCAATGTGACTGTTGTGCTAAAGAAAAGAGCACATCTGCCTTTTGCCTTTCCAACCAAAAGAAGATTAATCTCTACATTGTCCTATTTAAAAATATCCTAAGACATCCGGGATCAAAGGAAAGCCAATAAGATTTCTCCCCCTTCTCCTTGTTTAATAACTGCATATATTCTTGGATATAGGGACTTGTCGTTACCTACACATACCTAGGTAAAGGAGCAGGACTCCCTGGAAATGCCAAAATTTCTATCTGCTAGTGTAGTGTCTTCCTCTCCTACGCATTCAACAGTAGCACCTACAGTTTTAGAGCAATCCACCAAACAAAAATTTTCCAAAAAGAAGCAGCCCAGTACTCCGATTGCTAGCCTAGGCTCCCCATCTCCTCCAGTTCCAAGCATGGATTCCTCAAACCTGACTAGTGATCTTGATCTTCTGAATCAGCAGTTAGCCACTGTGATGGCCACTATTCTTCCGCTCCAGAGTGATATGGAAAAGCTTAAGTATAAACTTCCCTAGGCATTGTTTGAAACCAAAAGGGGGAGAGAATGACAAAGTGGGGAACACAGTGGAAGAGCTGACTAGCAAAGCAAGCTTGCTCTTTTTTTTTTCTTTTTTTTTTTTTGGGTAAAATGAAATCTTTGATTTTTCTTTGGGGTTTTTGTTTGGAGGTTTGATGAATCTGTTTGGTCTTTGAATATTTTGTTGTGCATGGCCTATATGCCCCTGGATATTTTGTTTTATTCTCTTCTTGCTTTTATTTGGCTTGTGTGCCACTGGATATTTGGTTTTGATGGGATTAGACATTGGTACTTTTAGTATTATGGCACTTCATGCTTAGAATCTGTTTAGCTTGCATCCATGTCCCTTTTGATGAAGCATGGATTCTTAGCAATGATGCACAGCTTAATTTGGGTATATGTGCTTTGCTATGCCTTTGTGGATAGCAGAGCACGCATATGTGGTGTGCTCTGCTATGCCTTAATTTGTTCTAAAACAATGCCAAATATGGAGTTTGTAGAATATAATCACACACAATTGAGTGTGGGTACACATGAAGGTTGTGTGATCGCAAGACAACTCTCCAATATATTCGAAGATTGAGTTGACATTGTTTTCGAAGTCTTGAAAATCTTGAAGATTGAGTTGGGATATCTGTTGCAGATTTATTGAAGTTTTCAAGATCTCTACTTCCTAAATTGTTGCAAGTTAAATTAGGATAAAAATCCTAGTTAATCTGGAAGACTAAGGAAGTATATTTAAATAAGGAAGCCGAATCCATGTGTATCAAAAAGATCTAATTGTAGAATCGATTTAGACTTCCTTGTTTAATGAAAAGACCCCAAGTTAAGGATTTATTCTTGGAAGCATTTTAGCCGTTCATAACTCAAGTTCCACTATTCAAGCATTCAAATGAAAATTCATGGATTTTGAGCTTCTGCATTCATATGTATTATAGGCCATGATCTCTCTCTCTCTCTCTCTCTCTCTCTCTCTCTCTCTCTCTCTCTCTCTCTCTCTCTCTCTCTCTCTATTATTGAGTGTTGTTCTATCAACCTCAAGTATTGGAGTTTTTCCTTTGAAGACAACCTTACTTCTTGGGAAAGAATCTCTGCTTTATTTCAACGCTGTTGAGAATTGAAGGGAGTTCAAGTCCAAGCAGTCACATTCCAAGAGGGAGCCTTGAAGAGTTAAAAGGGAGTTCAACTGTACAGTGTGCAAAGGGAGTTTATTTTTTCACTAGGGAAACATTAGATGTTTTAAGGAGTTAGGTGTTTCTTGTATTGTGTTACCAGTTCACAGTGGATTGCTTTCTGGGCATGGCCCTATAGATGTGGGCTTAAGCCGAACTGTATTACCAATTTGATGTGTTGTGTGCCTTGCCTTTATTTCTATTATCACACATACTCAAAAAATAAGGTGTACTCTAGAATAAAGGTAAAGGCTTAATATACAATATATACAATATATAAGCGCAAGCATTTAGCTCTCAAGGCCCTGAACCCCTGCGGATCCACTTTTTTTCCTATTCAAATATCAGCCCCCTGGCTCTGTGTTTTAACGTCGAGAATTATTTACAGATGAAGAGATGTCAAAGGGGCTTCTTACTTCACAAGAATGTATATTTTTTCTCGAATCCGCCATTGAGAGGTAAGGGATTTAATCTTTTTTTCAGCAAAATAAATTGCACATACTAAAATCAGTTCACACTCGTGAAAATATTTAAGTACAAATTTACAAATAGGAAGACTATGAAAAACAAGAGTACTTTCATTAAACAAGTACTCAAAATAATAGCAACAAATGATCATCAATCAACACTTTTATGAGAATGAGTAGTGATTTTTTTTAATGTTAAAATATCTCATTTTTCAATACCATCATGTCAATATATCTTGGAAATCGATATGACATAAACACATGTCCAAATACTCTATAAAATGAGATATAAGTAAATAAATGACCAAGAAACTAACACCATGTGAGATACATAATCTTAACATATTCCTTCATTCCGTCATCCATTATTTGCACAACATGAAATAATAAATGTGAAGTTGTAGTGGCTTGTTGAAATATTCTAATCAATTGACAGTCTTCTCATGTGCAATCCATTTTTCTTTGAATCTCCTTAAAATTGTTAGTGTAATCTGTAATATAATATAAAGATAAAACTTATTACACATGAAAGCACAAGACTACAAGATTGAGGCGCAGATATCTCACTCTCTTTAAGGAGATTCGAGCCTCTATGGTAGATAAAAACTCTTAAACCAATGTAGCAGAGAATAACCTTCTTACTCGTCCCCTCTAAGATACAATAGTCCAACAATCTCGTTGTGTAGCTTATACTGATTCTGTACAAATTACTCAAGCTCAAGCTCCACCAGAAGAACACCTTGTCTTCTACTAAAATTCTCTCTCAATGTGTATGCATATATGAATAAAGATATGAACATGTTATGATAAACATGTATTGCTCAGAGACTAATAAACGATACATGTATACAGGCTTAACAAAATCCATAAGAAGATGTATAACTCTTCAATCATCTTCTATTCATTACTAAGTTCAAAGTGTATATATATATAAAGACATAACTAGTAAATCATATACATGTATTAGACATTGTATATGTATGTATATTGAATATTAAAATATTTTCTCAAAAATTCATAAAGAAAAGGGAAACTCTTAGTAAAAACAAATAATAAAATGGGCAATAATTTCTTTTTTATGAATGAGACAAAGAATATGAAGATTGAGAGACCTACGATCCCGAACTATGGGTGTAGCATAGTGTAGGCCAAAAAGGTCCATGGCCCTCAAAATTTTTGTATGTTTTATATGGGGCATAAATTATATCGTTTCATGTAAAATTTAGTATATTTTTTTTATTTTGACTCAAATCAATAAAAATAAAATTATTATTTTCTCATTTTCTTAACTTGTTACATTTTGAATATCACACTGTTAAAAAAAATACGAAATTTTAAATATATTTTTCTTGTGTAGACAAAATGTCCTTCATAGTTTTCTCTCTTCATTATTATTTTTACTAATTTTCAAGTTAGAAAAATAAAAAGAGGTTAGAATTTGTTATTAATGGGAGTATATTATAGGAAAAAATTTATTAAATGTTATGTTGGAACTAATGTGACAATAAGAAAAATACATAAATTTTCACTTGACAAATTTAAAAAGATAAAGGGAATGAATAAAAAAATAACTCAAAGATTAAATGATATACTAAATTTTAATATTTGAAACTCGGTTTCCATCCAGAACCAATTTGACGTGGTAGTTAATGAAAATTTTCTAAGTTCACTTAAAAGTAATCGCTCGTGATATTGTATGTATCAACTTTGAACAGCGATGTTTCCAATTTCTGCTGACAATACAATACAATACAAATTTAATTTTCGCCATCTAATACCAGATTAGAGGCCACAATCTTAGTAATTGGTTTCTATTGGAGCCGGCCATTGGAATGTACAATCTCTTCCTAATCTAATCTGTGATCTATTCCAAAATAAACACTATATATATTGGTAACTTATCCTGGTAGATTCAGTGACTCAAATCCAATAGTTCTAGTAATAGTTTTATGAAATATGGCTAGTCATCATGTGATCATTTTCCTTTTTGCATTTACACTTATTTTCATTTCTGGAAATGCTAAGCAAAAAGATTTATTAGAAACTTACATAGTCCATCTTAATTTGCCGATTGGAAGACACTCTTTTGAACCACAAGACCTTGAAAGCTGGTACAAATCATTTTTGCCAAAAGATGCACAAAATAATCTCAATGAACAATCGCGTTTGGTTCACTTGTATCGTCATATTGTGACTGGTTTTGCAGCCAAATTATCACCAGAAGAAGTAAAAGAACTGGAAAAGAAACAAGGGTTTATTTCTGCTAGGCCCCAAAAATTGTTGTCCCTGCAAACCACCCATAGTCCTCTGTTCCTGGGATTGCGCACGAATTTTGGAATTTGGCCTGGATCCCATTTTGGAGAAGGTGTGATTATAGGTGTTTTAGATTCTGGAATTACACCAGGCCATCCATCATTCAACGATGATAATATGCCGCCTCCTCCGGCTAAATGGAAGGGGAAATGTGAATTGAATGGGACAGCTTGTAACAACAAACTTATTGGTGCAAGAAATTTTGTTAGTGGCACATTTGGACCGCCTATTGATGAAGAAGGACATGGAACACACACTGCAAGTACAGCTGCTGGAAATTATGTAAAAGGTGCCAATGTATTTGGCATGGCTAAAGGCACAGCTGTTGGAATGGCCCCTTTAGCTCACTTAGCAATTTACAAAGTGTGTTCTGAATCCGGTTGTTTTGATGCCGATATTTTAGCTGCCATGGATGCTGCTGTTGATGACGGTGTTGACATTCTATCTCTTTCACTTGGAGGAGGTTCAGCACCTTTCTTTGAAGATAGCATTGCCATTGGGGCTTTTGGTGCAATCCAAAATGGTATTTTTGTAAGTTGCTCTGCAGGTAATGCAGGACCATATAATGCTACTTTATCTAATGAGGCTCCCTGGATTCTAACTGTTGGTGCAAGCACAATTGATAGAAAGATAAGGGCAACAGCAGTGATAGGAAACGGGGCTCAATTCGATGGCGAGTCGTTGTTCCAGCCTAATGATTTCTCAACCACTCCTTTGCCTTTAGTTTATTCCGGAGCATTTGGTAATCACGAAGATGCTAAATTATGCGCTCCTGGATCGTTGAATAATACTAATATTACAGGGAAAATTGTAATGTGCGAGAGAGGTGGGAACATAGCAAGAATTAGCAAAGGCCAAACAGTAAAGGATGCTGGTGGAGCTGCCATGATTCTAATGAACCAAGAGATTGATGGCTATAGTACACTAGTGGATGCCCACGTTCTTCCAGCTACACATGTGAGTTACGCGGCTGGATCATCAATAAAACAGTACATAAACTCTACTTCAAATCCAACAGCTACAATACTCTTTAAAGGAACCTTAATTGGTGATAGTACTGCTCCTACTGTCACATCATTCTCCTCAAGAGGACCAAGTTTGGCAAGCCCGGGTATTTTGAAACCTGATATAATCGGGCCTGGTGTAAGTATCCTTGCTGCTTGGGCTTTCTCTATAGATAATACAACCACAACATCCACTTTTAATGTAATTTCAGGCACATCCATGTCTTGTCCTCATCTAAGCGGAATTGCAGCATTACTCAAAAGTGCACATCCAGATTGGTCACCAGCTGCTATAAAATCAGCTATCATGACATCTGCAGAGTCCTTAAATGTTGGTTCACGCCCGATTCTTGATCAAAATATGGTCCCCGCAGATGTTTTTGCAACTGGTGCTGGCCATGTAAATCCATCAAAAGCAATTGATCCGGGACTAATTTATGACATCCAACCTGATGATTATATACCTTACTTGTGTGGCTTGGGATATTCAGACACAGAAATCATGTCCATTGTTCAACACAACGTCTCTTGCTCTTCTACAAAAAGCATACCAGAAGCTCAATTGAATTATCCTTCATTTGCAATTGAACTTGGTTCTAGTAATCAGAAATACACAAGAACTGTGACGAACGTCGGTGATGCTTCCTCAGTTTATTACCTTGACATTTGGATAATTCCTGGAGTTGATATGTACGTTAACCCTTTGAATCTCACATTTACAGAGGTGAACCAGAAGTTGACTTATGAAATCATTTTTAGCAAATCTTCTATTTCTACAAATGCTACTTATGTGCAAGGAGCAATTGCATGGGTATCTAATACTCACATTGTTAGAAGCCCCATCTCCGTTAGATTATCCTGAAGAGGATAAATTACGATGCTGATCAAAATTTTAGCCGCCAGTTTAATCATGTTCTTTTTTAAATGTTTTCAATAAACGAAGACCATTAGTGTTTTCTATCTATTTCAAAACTCTACCCAACTACTGTCTTTTTTTTTCTTTTTTTTTTTTTGGTGTAGATTATTGTCCCTTTCTTTTATTGTCCTCTAGTGGATTCTTTGCACTCCTGTAAATTCATGTGAGGTTTTTATTAGAAATTAATATCGAAATTTGGAACAAATATACCATTAGACCAAGTCATTGAGGAAGAGTTTTTCTTCACTCAACCATAGGCAAATCCCGATTCATCTCCTCCTCCTGATTAATCTTCTGTAATCGGAATTTTAAGAATCAAGAAAGAAGATTGCAAAATTTATTCCATTTCATCTAATTCCTCTTTTCTTCTTTGCAAGTGACATCCCCCATTAACGGAAAACATCATTAAGAAGCGGAGTCATTTGTCAAAAATACTGTGGATGGGTGTTGGGTTTCTAAGCTCAATGCAAACTTCTACACCAGAGATCCACTATCCCTCCAACCATTCATCTGTTTCTTAACATTAGGAACTCACCCATAATTTATCTATGCTATTTTTCTCCCTTTAATCAACAGATTCAAGCTTGATGCCTAGCTGAGGAACAGAGCTGTCGCTTGAGTTCCGGATTTGAACAATTATCACCAAGATAGATTGCTTCTATTTTGATATTGTCTTCTCAAATTGGAGATAAGAATAGACATAATCAAAGGACTTTCAATTAACCAAGGCATGGAAAAATTTCCCAAGAAAATAGTTGCTGCTGGTTTTGTTGCTGGTCCCAATCTCTCTTTTCCCCCTTCCTTCAACAGCTAATATGCAATTTTCTGGACAACTAATACACATATACCAGAAAATTAAGCCTTAGAAGATGTAGCTTTGAGGTAGTGTTGGTTGAAGACACCATTGATATTTGTTGTTCTTGAAGAGAATGATGAACAGCAAAGATTGTCCCACTGAACATGGTTTAAGAATTCTTACTTGCAAAATGATTAAAGCAAACAAAGAAAACTAGTAATGTTGAGAATCCCATATCGATTATTTTCTTTAATTGAAGTACTTTTTTAGATGAGTTAGGTTCAAACTTAAACTTTAGCAAGGTATCAAAATCAGTTGTTGAGTGGCCCAAGATATCACTTGTCCCAATTTTATTGCTCAAGACTATTTGAACTAAAATGGAATTTCCATAAAACATTAGGTATTTAATTTGTAAATTTTCTATCCTTACAAGAGTCACATAGAAGATAGTAAAAATAAAAAACACATGAAGTTTTTAAAGTAAAAGAAATAATTAATTTGGAGATTTAAAAAACATTTGTGTGCAAAACATATACTATGAAATATTATACAAGTTGTCCTAAAGAAAAAAAAAAGAAATATTATACAAGTTAAAATGAATAATAATAAGTAAATAATAAAATATAAGAATAACTAATAAAAAAGGGTTAATTACAAAGTCGAAAAATAATGCGTTGTGAGAATTACAGAAAAAATACATTTAACACATAAAGAAATAGAATATTTTATTTTGGATTTACATATAAAATATTACATAGATAAATAATTATTTTGAAAAAACTATTTCATAAATTGTGTATAACTCATCATGAGACAAGCACAAATATTAAATAGACAAATGAGTTGGTAATAAGCTCCAAATATTAAGGAGACAAATGAGTTAATAGAGAAAAAACTCTTAAATATTAAATAGAAAAATTCAAATACTTTTAAATAAAGAGAAACATTCAAGAGTACTTTGATAATATTATGCTTATAAAAAGATTTTTAGTGACATCCTATGAAATATTAGTGGTTAATAGTTTTCCATTATTTGTCCTCGTACAATTACCAGTGAAATAATGTAAATTATGAAAGTTACTACTTAAACAACTATATGAATACATCATAATTGACGTAGTGTATAACTAATGAGACAACTCTAAGTATTGAATCAACAAACAACTTAATAGAAAGAGAATCCCAAACATTACATAGATAAATGAGTTAATAAGAAAAGATATTCGAATTATTAAAGAGAAAAATAAAAATGATTGAAATAAATTCAATATAGCTATATTGAAAAACGATACCATTAAAAATTAAAAAATGAAAGTTTATAATACATGGAGGATTTAGAGGGAGGTTTGGTATAGATAACTATTTGAGAGTTTTCTTTTTTTTTTTTTTAAAGAAACTATTTAAGAGTAATATAGAAGATCATTAAAATAAAAGTTATTTTAAGTTATTAAAAGTTGAGAGTTTAAAACATAGAGGATTTGGAGAATCTTGGGTTACTTGATAACTATTTAAAAATTATATAGAAGATAATTGAAATAAAAATAACATAAAGTTTGTAAATAAAAGAAAATAATAAAAACTATTGAAACTATAAGTATGTTGGAAAAATATCAAATAGAAAGAAATTAAATCAAATAGATAACAATTTTAATTTTATGAAAAAATTATTATATGCGAATGCACATATCTGACACTAATAGATCAGAAGGCTCAATCTCTAATCACATTAAAAAATGAAAATAGAGAATTAATGATAAATAAGAAATTATTATGCAATTGTAAGTTGATTTTCTAGACATTATTTCATATATATTGGATTCTATCTTCTCTTAGTGTGATAGACCCCTATTCCTTTTAAAGGTTCACAGATAGGGCTGTAAACGGGGCGGGTCTTACCCGTACCCGTACGGGTCTGGACCCGTTTTTAGCGGGTAAGGTTCAAATTTTATACCCGCGGACCCGGACCCGTACCCTTACCCGTATTTATACTGCTATATGGGTCCGGGTAAGGTATGGTAATACCCAGACCCGTATACCCGTATTAATAAAATAATAATATATTTTATATATTATATTATAATTTATAAATTTTTTAACATATTATTTTATTTTACAATTATCTTTAACTCTACCTAACCTACTACTACCACCACTGTACTCACTGATTCACACAGTATACTATACTATACTCTACCTCACTCATCATACTCACTCATCATAATTTAAGCTTTTAAATTAGGAATTATAGCATCATTTTTTTACCACTCTACTCACTGTGAGCAGCAACCCTACACAGTACACTAGACTAGAGTTTCTCTCGGTTTTCATTTAGCTCACTCACTCACTCATTCACCACAACACAACTACACAATGAGGTTCACCCTTCAAGGGTTTTACACCAAAACCTCAAACAAAACAACACAACTTCACAATGAGGTTCACCCTTCAAGGGTTTTACACCAAAACCTCAATCACAACAATACAACTAGTTAATCAAAGGATCACCCAAAGGGTTTTCCACAAACCTTTAATCACAATAAAAGAATAGAAAGAGTTAGGAACAATGTTACCAAATTGGCTTGAGAAGAGGAAGATTACAACTCAATGGTATACTTCTACAAGCACCTCTTTTCTTCTTCTTTGATGGATGATCAACAATGAAGCTCAAGAAGATTTTTGTTTGGGATTGAAAATGATTTGTAATAAAATGTATTTTTGAAGCTCTTGAAATGTATCAAATGTTCTCAATGAGTAATTCCCAAACTCCTTACATTAATAGCTGAAAATTGAGTGTATATATAGGATTATAAAGCACAAGACCGTTGCCTAAGAAAACTAGGCTGAAACTTTTCAGAAATGACCGTTGCTTCTGTGCAACGGTAATATTTTTTACACTAACGACTAAAACCGGACGACAGGGTTCCGGAAAATGGACTTCAGGTTCTTTGAAACGAGAAGATTCGGACTTGAGTTTTCTAAAAAGCGGATCTGCCGAATTTTGTGTTGTGGAAAAAGCAGACGACCGATTTATAAAACCGGATCGCCGAATTTACGAACGGAAAGATTCGGACTTGATTTTTTCGAAAAAAGCGGATTTGCCGAATTTTATACCTTGAAAAAAACGGACGATCGGTTTTAAAAAGCGGACTTCGAATTGAAAAAAGCGGACGCTCGGTTTTTAAAAAGCGGACTTCGAATTGAAAAAAAGCGGACGCTCGACTTTTAAAAACGGACTTCGAATTTCGTTTTTCCTCGACCAAGTTTTTTTTTCGAACAAAACTTTCTTCCAAGTTTCAAAGGCATTCTTGACAATTTTAAAGAGAAGAAAAACTATCCAAAACATCTTTGGTCAAGAATACTTGGATTTTATCAAAGGATTATATTTTAGAAAATCATGAGAAGAGCTTCATGTATGATCAATGAATCAAAGAAGACTAAGACTAGAGAGTTTTACAAGATAATACCTAGTTCACAAATACAATGTCTTCAATGTCTTCAATTGATTTGATCTTGGTATGGCTTGATCTCTTCTTCTCTATTTTGCCCTCATCAACAAGATCTTTTGCTTGAGACTTTGAGACTTCATATGTTATTCTTTTGTTCTATGAAGGGTTAGCTAACATACTCACACAAGCACATGTTAATCATAATCAAAACACAAGTAATAATGCCCTTAGGGCTAACATATTTGTTGAAAGAAATGTTAAAGAGATCATGTTAAAATTTTTATTTTTTGAATTATACATTGTTTTACATATTTTTGTTTAACAGGGAAATAAAATAGAAAAATGTCATACGGGTCCGGGTATACCCGTACCCTACCCTGGACCCTGGAGGGTCGGGTCCGGGTCCAGAATTTTATACCCTGGAGGGTACGGGTCCGGGTCCGGGTCCAAGTTTTACTATAAGGGTACGGGTCCGGGTCTGGGGGTACCCTGAGGGTCTGGACCCGTTTACAGCCCTATTCACAGATACATCTAAGGGTGATAAATGGGCGAGTATTGGACGGGTATTAAATGAGCATACACATCTATATTCATGACTAATGAGTTTTGTTGGACAAGCTTAAATGGGTAATGGTACCCATGAGCACCCTAAAACTAATATTACAGCATACTCGATGGGTGCCTAAGATGGACACCAATACTATGTATCTATTTATTTATCAATTAATTATTTGATAAGCCTATTTACATTTTTTAAAAAATTGCATCTTTTTCCTTGACAACAATATCCTCCCGTAATGAATAGTATTATTTTCTAGTAATTGGTACTGGAGTCACTAATGACGAAGAAGTACTCTTGTCTAAATTAAGGCGGTGCGAGTCTTTGTAATATTGGAGGAATCGATTGATATATCTATATAAATAAAAGGAAAAAGAATGATAATAAGTCTTTCTTTTTAAATAATATTAAATATTGCCTATGTTTTTATTATAATTGATCTACGTATAATTTTATTAAAAAAAAAGTATAAAAAAGTTAATTTTTCTAAAAATATACTGGGGGTTCAAACCTCCACAAAAAATTATATTTAACGGAGGTTTATTTGCTGCGGTTTGGTTATAATTTGGGCGGTTATAAAACCACCGCTAAATAAACCATTTAGCAAAGGTTTTGAAAACCACTACTAATAAGCATCTGCAAAATAGGCTTTTTTTTAGTGTACTAACACGATTATACTCTGTTGCATCTAATGCACAACATATATAAGATGTTCATTGTTTGAAAGTTTAGCGTCATTTGCTTGGAGTCATCTTCATCATATTCATCCAGCTTCTTCGGAATTCTTCTATCACTAAGCAGCTTAGAAGGAACGTGAGGACCTTTTTCAATGATATTCTATAATTCAAAATTAATAGAACAAATATAAATACGAATACTACTTTTCGAAGCGTATAATTTGTTCCATTGAAAAGAGAAGTCTTTTTGTGGAAAATACTTCCAAATATGCGAAAGCATTATGTTTTGCCATTTAAAAAAAAAATCTTTACCTCTCGATTGTTAAACAAAAAACAAAGGACCTGCTTTATTATCCATTGAAAGAACCTAAGAGGGGGTGAGTTAGGTTCTTGGCAATCTTGGCCACCTTTTTTATTAAAATTCTTGTTTTGAATTATAGAACAATATAGAAACTAATGAAAAACGTAAACAACAGTAAAATAACAAGAGTAAATAGAAAGGGAGAAAGACATTGATTTACAGTGTTCGACCCTACCAAAGGTCTGCGTCCACTACCGTGAGCCACACCCAAGTATATATTTACCATATACACCAGCTCCTTTTTTCACAAATAAGGTAGGGAAAACCAATCCTTACAATGCTGGATCACCCAAGTGGATTTTACACCTCAACCACTCTCTTCTTATATAACTACAAAGTTCACCTATCCCACTCGGGTTTTACAACTCTTAATCTTGCACACATTGATATGACAAAAATAAGAGATGAAGAAATCACACTAAATGTGATAGATTAATTACAACTAGATGAAGTACAACAATCTCTTATCACTCTTTTTATCAATAAAAAATAAATAAATAAAACTCATAAACACAAAGAATTTGACAATTGAAAGCTTAGGAAATGTTTTGGCACAATTTTCCTATTTTTATTTTGCACCAAAGAGATCTGGTATTTATAGGGAATGTTCCAACATTAAGAAAATGGCTAGAAACAACTAGTTTTGATTTAGTCGCATTAAGTTCGGACATCCAGACCTTCAAACCTTAGCCCAGAAAACATCACTTTAAACGTCCGAGATTTTACTCTTTGCGTCTAAAGCCTTAATAAAAAACTTCTTCCTTTATGAACTTCGGACATCCGAACCTAAGCTTCAAACTTCTGAATTCATATGTCTTATTTTATCCTCTTTGAGTGTTATTGTTTTCATCAGTTTTTTAGTTTAATTGCTAATAAAATGGACTAATTGAATCCTGTTTCTTGTCTTATTGTTATAGGTACCTTCGAAATGAAGATATATTGAAAGAATTCAAAACGAAGGCCTTAGGAGCGAAAACAAAGCGAAAAAGTAGAAGAAATAACAAGCTACCTAAAAACAGGGTCTATGGCCAAGCAATGCAGTTTCCGGCGGATTTTTTACCTTCTTAATGACCTTAATTGAAGATGTATCCTTCTTGAATATTTTAGAGGACTTCATTAGGTTTCCATAAAGCTAAATTTTTTCTTAATCAGAATTTATTTAGTTATCTAAAGTATTTTGCAAAAATTCGCCTTTCTCATATGATATCAGAGTTTGACACCTTTCGGTAAAATGATTATAACTAGAGATATAAACTCCAATCAATATGATTAAAGATTTTTTGGAAAGATAAGAGAATTATCTACAAATTATATAAAGACTCTAAGACCTGAATCTTCCATTAAAGAGTTCAAAAAGACTCAAGAAGCGCAATATATGTACCTAATCCGAAAAATAGAAGAAATAAAGAATTTTTTTGGCAGAAGCTTTTCAGATTCGGAAAGTCGCCAGAAGGGGCTAAAATGTAATTTTTTATGTTCTCCTTTTAAGCTCTTCCTTTTGTAATTTGATTCCAACTCTTTTTTAAGAAAGGATTAGGGTGATTTTAGCAGCAAAACTCTCTATTTAAACTCTTCAATAGCTAGATTATTAGGTAGCTATGGTTTTAGATTCAATTCCATATTTTCTAAGAAGACTTTGAAGACTCGAATTTCGGTAGTTCTTCGGGCAACCTGAGAGACGCGCTCAGACGTTCACCGGAACCGCGGAATCTTCAAGACTTCCTCTAAGCTCCCCTAAACTCTTTATATTTCATAAATTTGTCTATGAGTTTATTTTTTAGAATTATGTTTAGAGGCTAATTCATTTTTTATTTAAATGGGGATGAATCCTAGAAGTTTTGATTAATGTTTTATATGAATTTCTTGTTTTAGTTACTTAATTCTTGTTTGGTTGTTATTCAAATGTTGTGATTGTTTATTGATTTTCCAAGAATTGAAAATTTCACAAGGTTAGTTGGATTTTGACAGAGGAAGCGTTACCTAGGGTTTAATTGAACAATAGGAATTGATAATTTAGTAGAAATACTAATTACGGTTCTTAGATCATTAATTAATCACTATAACCCATAATTCATTCATAATCAGGTTAGGGTTAGAAGGAATTCTTGTCTAAACAGTTAAGTTAAATAGGAGGGTCTTCACCTAGGAATAAGGATTATCCGACATTTGAGTGAGATCCAACTTACGAGTTTTAATAATTAAGTACAACGATTTACTAATTAAAATTAACTTAAGGTTCTAGGGGGATTCTACGATTTAAACACTCTTTTCCAAACTTGTTTTTAAAACTGCTAATTGTGTTCTTAGTTTAATTGTCTTTTAATTGGTTCTTAGTTTAAAAACCTTTTCAAACATTTTATTTAATTAAGTAGTAGAGAGATATAGTAAGTACAAGTATTTGGCCGTCCCGAGAGTTCAATCATCCGAAGACTTTCCTCGGCTTATTACACTGATAGGTACGCTTGTCTAAAAGTGGAATTTTGTTACGATAGAAATCACACAGCATGAACTTACACTTAAAAACCATTTTTGAAGCCTAAATCAAACATCTAAGTCTAAGTGTTTTAAGTGCTCATTCATAGATTTTCTAATTGAAGATTAACACAGCTAAACTTTCAATCAAGGTTATCTAATGATGAAACACTCTAACACAAAGAATTAGTCATTCAATCTAAACATCTTAAAAACATTTTTGGCTCGAATCAAAACTCTTTTACAAAAATAATTTTGACTCTAAAACGAAGTGTAGGTGTTGAATACAGTTCCTCTTTTTTGAAAACCTTTTAGACTGAGTTTTATCAATGCATATTAAAGTAAAGAGGATTAAGATAAGGGATTACAAGATATACCTTACTAGATTCAAACCCTATTCTAAGTCTTCAACACTTTATCTTTGACAGCTTGAATTTATCCTTGAATCTTCTTGCCACATCAAAGATAGAACAATTAGTGCACATCAATGTTTGCCATTTAAATAAAACAAGAATTGTCACCCTTATGACTAACCAAGATAACATAAGGAATAATTAATAATGGATAAGAATATGATATGTTTGATGATCTTTAGATATCTCCATCTTATTTAGTTCAATAAATTTCTATTAGTTTAAACTTTTACACTTAAAATTAATATTCAAAAAAAAATTTGTTTAGGGGGTTAGTAAATACAACAAGCCATTTTAGTATATATAACAATTCAAACCCTCATAATCTATATTTTCTTTCTCACCCTAGAATTTTCAAATTCCCTCTAGACTAAAAGAATTCATCTCCAAATATATCGAATTCAGCTCCAAATTTGCACAATTAAAGGTTAGATTACTCTTCTACACTCTATTTTACAAAACTTTAAAAAATGCATTAAAACCAATTAAAAATTGAATTTAAAAAAAAAATTGTGGAGACTACAATAGCCTGGATCACTCCAACCAAGAAAAACCAAAATACTTCGTTCAACTTTGAGGGTCAAAGTTTGAGCCCCTCTTGCATGGGCCCCCAGGTGCTTGAAGTCTGTAACCAATTCAAGAAGAGGTCCAAACTTGGGCCTCCTTACCGAAGCCCATCATCCATTTTAAAAATTATATTAATATTATTTAATTTCTACTTATTAATTATTATATTATTTATTATTTATTTTGTAAATGTTTTTAAATTTTTAAATTTTATATTTGTAAAATTAAAAGTTTTTTTTACTTTTTTATTTTTATATTTGTAACGCCCCACTCGGTAAGTACCTCGGGCAATCTTGAGAGGGTGAATGACGTTAACGTAGTAGCCGGAGTCTAGTGTAGTAAAACCTAAGAATTTATAGTACGTACTTTTTAGCAGTTTAGAATATTCGGTAGTCTTATATAGGGTTAAAGTACTCTATATTTTCTTTTTGTGGAGAAATACTAATTTTTTTATTAATTTTAATTTTATTATTATTATTTTTATTTATTTATTATTATTATTATTAGATTTTATGGTAGGTTTTTAAAAAAAAAAAAATTAATGGGCACTTGTCAAGCATGAAGTCCCACTTGGCATCTTGCATGCACTTAGGTATGCCTATATATATGGGTTATAAGGGGAGAGAAAGTTGATGAATTTTTTTTCTCTCTTCCTCCTCTCGGTTTCCCACAGCAGCAACAGGACTATAGTACCAAAGCCGCATCTAGATGAGTCCACAAAACTCTGTTTTCTAATAGTTGTAAATACTACAGGCCTTGTAAGCGTGTTTCCTGAATCTGTTAGAAAATATTTACTACATTTAGGATATTTTTTGGAGATGTTCTCCACAATTTGTTACCTATTTCTTAGGCGATGCATAGGAGCTGTGCTCCATATTGGTGTGATTTTTTTTTTAAAAATAGTTTATAATCACTGTGAAGTAGGATTTGACTGTATATAGGTTTTCTAGGAAAAAATTCATATATGTTGGAAAAATGTTCTAGTTTTCGAAGAGCTACCCTATTTTGACATGCATGAGTATACATCTAGCATAATTATGTGAATTTTGCATAAACATGTGGTGAACTGGCGGATGGGGATTTTTATTAAATATTTATGACCTGATTCTATTTTGACGGCCGGTCAAGCAGCCTTTCTTTTTGTAAACACATGGAAAAAAACCCATTCTGACCAAAGTTACAGTTCTGGATTATGTTGATGTGTTCGGAAGTGTCAGAAGATTGCACTGTACGTGGCTAGTCCCCCGTATGATGGCCTCTTCCGATGGCGTGGACGATTTAAACTCGGGAGAGTGGATCCACTTGAGGAGGGGCATAGACCGCGGAGGGTGTCGCCCAATCGGTCTACGTGGACACCGCATCATGCTCTTCGGTGGGGTTCGACCGCTTAGTGAAGAGTCAGGAGGGACTCGACACCGAGGTTGGTCCCAAGGCAGACCTAGTAGGTGCCCTAGGAATCTGTAGCTTGATGCTTTGACCAATTTTGGGAAGAGCGGTTGTTTGGTAATCGAACGCTCGTACGGTGTTGGGCTGGTATTGACTACGAGATGCCGGACTTATTTCCGATGACCTCGTTTTGGGATCCAAACCTTGTCCGTTGAGCACGATTGTAGCATTGCATGTTTCTTTGCATTCGGGTGTAGAAGCTGCGCTGATGTGTTTTGATTCGCTCAGACTTCCTAGCTGCGCTCGAAACCCTTATTTCGGTTCAAGTACCAGTATTATTAAAATAAAATGTTTTCTTAGTATATTGCATAAAAATGGTCTCGTGAAATTGCATTATCATTATATCAAAGAAATCACTGAGACGCACATACACACATGGACTCACTGAGCGTTTGCGCTCACGTTTTCCATTTCATATTTTCTCCTCAGATCAACTCAGGACAAACAAAGATACGATAAGTCGTTGAAGTTGCGGGCATGGAATCTTGGACCATGTTTCTCTAGAAGGACATGTTTGTGCTTTGGTTGTCACGTATTATGTTTTGTTTTTCTTAGACTCGAGCCAGATGTAAGGTTCTTCTGTTTATATTATTATAAGGTTTTGTTGGTATAAGTCTCTTATTTTGTATCGCAACAGTTTTAAGAAGTTTTTTTTTTTAAATCTTGTGTTTGGGACGAACTAGTGGTAACAGGTTTATTTAAGTTTTTCTACTGCATATTTTGTATATATTTTTAGTGTTGCCCGGGGTTGGGCTCTCATTTTTTTGGGACTTATAGTCTAGTGTCGAAAGGCATGCAAATACCTTACTCAGTCGCAGTTGACCTAGTGGCAGGGTCGGGGGTATCACAATATTTTTTTAAATCTTTAACTTTAACACTTTATTTTGTGTTTTTATTTTAAAGATTTTTAAATTTTAAATTTTTATCTTTTTATTTTAAATTTTATTTTCAAATGTCTTACTTCATTTATTGTATGATTTTACTCTATAATACTTTTTAGTTTTTTCACTTCAAGTTATATATTTATTTATTTTAATAATGTAATGACTTTTATTCTTTATGTTAGTATATAATTCATTAAAGTATACAATAAAAAATATAATTTAATGATTTTTTTCGTTATTCTGCTTGGATTCCCATCAAATTGTTGAAACTTTGGCAGTTGATAACTAGCATGCATTCTCTTGTTATTAATCTTTGAGAATTCTCATGTTATTATCTTTGGGAATATGGCTTAGCATAAGTGTTAGTTAACTTGGTACCCTTCTCATATCTCTCTTTGATGATAATATTGATGAAGTCTTTCAATTAGTCTAGAGGGATCAAACCATCAGTTAACACTTGGATGTCATGATCCTTCTTGGAGTTAATAACATCTTTTTGAATGTCTGGTTTTTTTAGTGGAGCTTGACTTGTCTCTCCACTTTTCCCCAAACGCGCTAGAATACTTTTTCTTTTAGGTACACTTTAGTAAGCCTTCAACTAACATTGTAAGATTTACTAGTTGTTCTTCAGTTCTAAGCATTCTAGACACCGTAATAGGGGACATTGATGAAGCAGTTGAATCTTTAGTCGTCAAAGATTCACAAATTAAATTATTATAATGAACTTTGACATCAAAGCCAGTGCTTGAAAATTCATCATCTTGCTAGAAAAGAATGATGCCTTTGAAGTAGCCAATGTATTTTGCACTTCCTTTTGAGAAAGTAATCTTGCTTTGCTCCTTGTTATCATCCCACCACTTGAAACTATAACAGAAGCAGTGACAATTTCCTTGGCAATAGTAGGCTTGGAACGAACAAAGTTTAAGTTTTCATTCTTGGGAGCCATAAGTATTAGTTGATTGACTCAAGCTTTGAAGAGAAGAGATGGGAGGCAAAGATTGTGCCTTTGGGCGTGCCAAAATTTGTATGCAGCAAAATCTTAAGTCTAAAAATTAAAAAAAAAAAAAAAAAAAAAGATAAGTAGCAAACAAAGTGATTTTGATTAATGATATGGTAGCGGTTACAAAATTTGTAGAGAAGTTCCTAATCTGTAAGAGAATCCTCTGATTCTTCTCTTCAGCAAAGCATTGACATGAGGGCTTAGAAGCTTGTTCTCAAATTGAACAAACTTTGGGGATGAACGATAGATCCTATAGCCACTGGAGTTTTCTCTGATCTTTGGAAGGAAGAAGGCGAGGAACACTATGATGAAATGCTTGAACTTTGATGAATACCTTTGTTGAAGAGCTTTTTCGAAGAGCTTCTAAGTAGATCTTTTCATTTTCCTGCAGCTAGACTGTCTTCTGAATGATCTCTCAACCTTGGGGGAAACCTTATTTATAGGCAGAGATTGAGTTTTGGGTTGCTTAGGCACCAAGAGACCCATTGTCAGAATTGAGTCGGCTCAAATCCTTATTTTTTAAGACCCAATAAACTTAACTCATCATCTAATGGACCTAATGTGCAATGAATTTAGGCTAATTTTATTTGGTTGGAGCCCGATTGCACAGGTCTCATATTTATTGGGCTTTATTTAAAATGAGTTTGGAGATTATTTAAATAATCCCAAATCCATCTCAATTTAGATAACCCAACTTGGATGATCCAATTTGAATGGTCCAAAAGACATCTTTGATTAATTTAGTTTAAATAACCAAGATTAAAACCATTTAGTCTTTGATTGAATAAATAAATTAAAATTTTATTGTCTACAGTAACACTAGTATGAAAATTAATAGTACAACCATCTCGAAATAACTGAAAAATTGAAATATTTTTGCAGAAAACTAGGCACATATAAACCATCCTTTAAAGAAATGTAACTCTTATTTATCAAAATATAGAAATATAAGTCTCTTACTGCTTCAGCCCTAATGCAAGAATCATGCTCTCTCTTAGTGTGTCCCCATGTCCTCTTGAACCCCTACAAGAAGTTAGAGACATGGTTAGTAGCTCCGGAATAAACAATCCAAATAGACGAAGATTCAACAACTAAAATTGACTCAAGATATTGTGATACCTGCAGTAGCCTTGGATACTAACTTCACACTTGAAGTGGTTCTCCTTGGGCGTAGTTTCAGAGTGAAAAGATGATGCTTTTCTCTTTCTATCGATCTACTGCTCCAAGCTAGTATTTTTCCTCGACTCCTTGGTTTGATCTATTGTCCTAGAAATCACTCGTTTAAGTACTAGGGCTGCATAATAGAATCTGCTAGGCACATATTTACCTTTAAGAGCTTGATCATGCGTAAAAGAAAAGGCATAGTGACTATATGCATCTGCAAGATAATCTAACATGAAAGTTAACATACAGGATCTAATGTGAAGTGAGCAACCACCCACATGTTTATTGCTAAATCCTCTTTCTCAGTGTATATACCCCATGTTTTGGAATAGGAGTTTTCTAGGACATAACTATACCATATAGACTCGAGTAAATTATTCAAATTCATTTTTCAAAGTAAAGTAATTGGGACCGATTACCTTATTCCTGATGAGAATACCTCCGAAATCACTAAAAGAACCTCCATTAGATATTACTGTCATATTAAAAAAGAACGAAATAAGATTTTGGAAACAAATAAGAAAAGCACATAACAAACATATAGTGTTTGAAGAAAACACTATTCTTTTCATGTTTTACCTTGAAGTAAAGTTATACACACACACACACACAAAACACACACATACACAGATATATATACATACATACATACATATGTGTGTGTATATATATGTTTATATATATATATACATATATGTGTATGTGTGTCTATCTATCTATATATATGAGTATATATATGTATATATACACAAATATATATGTGTGTATATATATGTATATAAATATGCATATATATAATATCAATGTATATATGTATATATATAAATACATATACATATTTATATATATGTATGTATATATGTGTATATATACATATATATATGTGTGTGTGTGTGTGTGTATACTTGTAATTTAAAATATTAACGATAAGGATGTATTTGTAATTTATTCAAAATAGAGAGATAAAATTATAGTTTGGACAAATCTGTGGGTGAATTATATATATAATATGTATATTTATATATAATATATACATATATGTATATGTGTGCAAGAGAGAAAAATATGAGAGATAATTAGGATATCATCAATATTTAGGGTAATAAATAGTAAGATATCAAATTCAGTGTATCAGTATTCTTCACACACCCAAAATGGTTTGATGATTTGGTACCTTTGTCGGAGTGCTTTTTTTTATTCCAAAAGACCAAATTTATCCCTAGTTTGGTTTGTGGAGGGAGAGGGGAAGGGGATAAAAAATGACATCATTTACCTCTATTAGGTGAAGTATAATCATTTACTTTAAAATTATTTGGTAGGAGGGGAAGAGAAGTAAATCGCATTTACTTCCCCTTGTTTGGTTAGGGTGAAATTAAATGGTAAATAATTTTTATTATATATAATTTATTGTTATGTCCATTGTACAAAGCAAGGTTTGTTATATATATATAAATTAATAGGAGTTTACTTTAAGATAGATTTGTAATAAACTAATCTATAAGAGGATAAAATGGTCTTTTAAATATCATTTACATCCTAATCATTCCGTTCTTGGAAGGGCTAATTTGCTTCCATGGAGGTGAAAAACTGCCCCTCCACATTTACATCCCATCCACTTTTACGTTGCAACCAAACGATATAAATAAGACATTTATATCTTGATTTGCTTCCCCTCCTACCTCTTTGATTTTATCCCAACCAAACTAAAGCTTAGCCCTAGTTTGGTTCGTAGAGGGGGACGGGAGGGAAAGAAGAAGGGAGAGTGGTACCATTTACTTCCACTAGGGAAAGTATTATCATTTACTTCAAAAATTGTTTGGTAAAGATGGAAGGAAAGTAAATTACATTTACTTCATTTTTTTAGTTGGGGTGATAGTGGAAGGTAAATATTTTTTATTATATATAATTTACTATTATATCTATTGCACATTGGTAGGAGTGTTACATATATCGGGTAGGAGTTTGGTTTAGAATAAATTTGTAATAAATTAATTTGTAAGAGGATAAAACAGACTTTTTAAATCATGTACATCCCAATCCGTCTGTTTTAAAAGGGACTAATTTACTAATGTGGAAGGAGCGCTCTTCCCCTCCACATTTACATTTCATCTACTTTTACGTTGCAAATATTTTACGTCCTAATTTATATCTCTTCTTTCTTTCCTTCCCGATTCTACCCTACCCAAATTAAAGATTAATGCTTGAAGTCTTTATTAGAGATGCCAACAGAATTGGCTTAAATGCATGAATTCTCAAGTCTAAGAAGTTATTTTTCTCTCTAAAAATTGCAAGAAAAAAACCTAGAAATTTTGCTTAATTAGAAATATGATTTTAAGAGCTAAATCAAACACAACCTAAATCTATAAATAAATAAGTACAACATTATACAGATAATAGTGATTGGATGGAGATGGACCTCTTTAGGATCTAGCAACCAAAAATAAAAAATTATGCATTGGGGATTACAGACTTAGGCAAATAAGATGTTTACATACAGGAAGCAAGTTATGGTTTGGTGCCTAAAGTCTTCCCTGAAATATCCTAAATTTGTCTCCGTGGCCTTTCCTTATAATCCATTCCATCATTTTATTCAGTCTTTTTTTTTCTTTTGTATTTTATTCAGTCAAGAGAGAATGAATTTGTTGTTTCGGAGCCTTCATTTTTTACTTTCATACTCTATAAAACTACAAATATAATTCTTGTTGGATTGCGAACCAAAAAAGGCCATGAATTAATGTGGTCTTGATCTTCCTAGCCCACACAAATCAATCACTATAGCCTATGGGGCGATGCTATTATGAAATGAAGGTTATAGTGATAATTTGAGACAATGAATGGTCGATATTTTGAAGGAAAAATGAAGAATACATCATCCAGTATTGAGTCTCTCACACACCTGTTAGAAGAAAAACTAAAAGAAATGAGTAGTATTTGGATTGGGTCAAATACAAGTTAAACCTAAGCTACCTAACAATATAATTTAAGTAAAGTGCATCTCGTTTAACTTTTTAAAAAGACAAAATTGTCTTTATAATTGCAGCACATGCTAGTCACGTATGAAAAGTTGTTGAATTTCTCTATTATATTTATGAATTTTCATTCTTTATAACTCGTAAAAACTTTATAGGTATAAACTCTTAAAATAATGTTATAGTTACAAAGTGAAAAGTATGAATAATTTTTTTATATAATTTACCATTTCTCATATTTAAAAATGAGAAATTAGTTAGAAATTACCATGAACTATTTTAGTTTTTCTAGTTATAACTATAAACTTTTATTTTATTTTTTTCTAATCACGAACTATTTTTGTTCTTCTGAAACTAGGCATAAACTTTTATTTTATTTTTTCTAACCATGAACTATTTTCGTTCTTGTGAAAATAGCTATGAATTATTTTTCACCTCTCAAATATAGCAATCAATTCATGACTATATTTGAGATGTCAAAAATAATTCATACTATTTTTAAAAGAACAAAAATCGTTCATGGTTAAAAAAAGATAAATAAAAATTTATGGTTATAAATAGAAAATATAAAATAGTTTATAATTAAAAAATAAAATAAAAATTTATAATTATTAATAAAAAAAAGTTAAAATAATTCATAATTATTTTTAGAGAATTTTTTTTTAGAAATCGAAAGTCATCTAACTTATAGTTCTTTCTTACTTTTCTCTTTTGGGGGGGGGGGGGGGAGGGGGGGCGGGCAGAGAAGGGAATCTAACTTTGATCTTCTGCATTCCATTTGATATAATTTGAAGGTTTTCTTTTACGAATTAAATATAATAAACTACCACCTTTTTTGAATAACTCGAGTTAATATTGAAATTTTTTGTTGTTAAATGAATTGTATTATTATTATTGTACAAGCAAGGTTGAGTAGAAAATTGTAGGTTATTATAATAAATCGCTTATAACTAAATTTGTGGACAGTAAATATAGCTACTATAAGAAGGTATATATTGAATAGACTTTATCTTGTAACTTGCAAATCAAACAGTAACTTCATTAACTGGCAATAGTTATGCGTTGCAATTCGAGTGCAACTATGCGATGTGTATTCTAGTGAAGAACCGATGCTGCCTCATTAAAATATTACAAAAATAAAAAAATTATTCCAATTGTATCGAAAGCAAGTGTTGCATATATGCTTGTGATGTTTCATAAGTTATGTATTAATGTTGCATGAGCGATGTGTTAATGTTTCATGAAAATATATTGTATGTTCTATCAGTTATATGCTGGTTTCCATGAATTTGGTGCAAGGTTTGCTTTGTTGTAATAATATTTAACACATTATGTGTTAGGTAGACTCAGTAGCATATAATTTTATTACCTACATATACCGAAATAAAATACACCATGTCTTACGATTTCATGGACGGTTACTTATATAATGATAGAACTACAATTATATTTCCAGGAAAGATTAAAAATTAAAAAATAGAACTAGAGTTATACTTTCATGGAATATTAGAAATTAAAAATATCAGTTATACAGGAAAAAACATCCTTAATATAAAAACAAAATTGCTACTGCCATTATGGAACATTTTGCAATTAAAATATTGAAATATAGTTATATTCCTATGGAAAATTAGCAATTGAAATATAGAACTCTATATTCTAGTGACATAGTACTGATTTTCAATGAATTATGTATTAATGTTCCATTAGAATATAATACATGTTCCATCAATTCTCTACGGGTTTCCATGAGTTTTGTTCTAAGTTTGCATTGTTGTAATAATGTTCCATAGATTATGTATAAATGTTCATAGGAATATAATAGATGTTTCTTTGTTTTCTACGGGTTTTCCTAAGTTTGTGCTAGGTTTGCTTTATTATAATAATGTTCAATGGATTATGTGTTAATGTTTCATGAGAATATAATATATGTTTCATGCATTCTCTGCGGGTTTCCATGAGTTTTCCATATATGACACAATATAACTTTACAACTAGAAACTCCATCAATCGTACATAAAAAATGATTTTTCCTCCTCATCTCCTCTAAATAACGATTTTTCAATAATTCTTTATACAGAATACACAAAATAAGATAAAATAAATATATAATACTATGAAAACTAAGTTGCTACTTCCATTATGAAACATTAGCAATTGTAATTATGGAAGTATAATCATATTTTCATTGAACATTAGTAATAAAAATATGCATATGTTGTTCATGTCTGCAAATATTTTCGACGGAAGAAGAAGAGTTTTGAGCTTTCTTTTCATTTCAAACAAAAAAAATGAAAAAAGATAAAAGTATTTCCTTTGTTAGAATTTCTTATTGAAGTGGACATAATAGGAATTGCAACGATACGTTTACCGATCGATTAACTGATATCAATTATTAGGGATCTTAGCAATTGCGAACCGATTACCGACCAATAAGTTTTTTGTCATCAATATTGAAATTATTCGGTAATCGATTATCAATTAGAAAATTAAATTTTTTATTTTAAAAAATAAAATTAAGCTAAAAATGCTACAAAAAAATCTAAAAAGTCATAAATTGCATCTAATTGTTTAAACAATAAAAAAAAAAAAGAAAAAAAATCTAAATGAGAGATATAAATAACTACAAAAAATAACAAAAAACCGAATAAAAGTATATAAATATAATTGATTATAATATAAAGATACTGAAATAACACATTCTATTACTAACTCCTGCAATACATTTCTACAAATATCACATGAATGAATGTATAAAAACAAGAATATTATTAATTGCATTAACTATTCATAAATAACTGTAATGCAAACTGTAAAATAAAATATAACTTTTTAATTACCCCAAATCATATCATTTTCAATATAAATATACTTTTTAACTTTTTAATATAAAATTAGTTCCCCCTATATATATAATTGGTATAGATTTTTTTCTCAATAAAAATTTTAAAATCAGCCAACCTTATTACATATCAAATTCATTTAACGATACAATTGCTCAATTATTTTTCAAAATCAGACCACTTGACTTTGAGGTGCGGATATGAGAAAAACCCATATTTTTAAAGATCAAATTGACATTCATCCAGATTATTATTACTCCGAAAAAGCAGTGGTAAAAGACCATAACGACACCAGTTTCTCTTTTTCTCCTCTTACCATTCCCAAAACCGATCTTCCACTAGAAAAACACCCAGATTCTCTCTCATTTTTTCTCTTCTCTTCTCTTCTCTCTCCCCTTCTCCATTTTCTCTCTCTACATTTAGGGAAAAATCTCAAGCATCAAAACCCTAGAAAAGTTTGATATAATTTAGTGTTTGATCAGCTATATCGTTGAGATGCTGAAGTTCAACAGCTTAATTGTTTCACTAACAATTGGTTTTGCAGTGATCGCATCTTGGAGTTCAATCGGTGTGAGGGCAAATTCGGAGGGGGACGCGCTTTACGCGCTTCGCCGGAGTCTAAATGACCCCGATAATGTGCTGCAGAGCTGGGATCCCAATTTGGTGAACCCCTGTACTTGGTTTCACATCACTTGTAACCAGGATAACCGTGTCACGCGCGTGTATGTTTCTCCTCACTTTTTCTTATTTTCTGCCGTATATTTAGGTGTCGTCTGTGCGTTATAGGTTGTTTGTTTCTTTTCTTCTACTTGGGGTCATACTTTGTTGATTTCAGGTAGTAATTTTGATTTTTTTTTTTTCTTTTGCTGATAGAATACTTGATGTATATGTGGGTTTTAATTCAAGAAGACCTTAATACTGAAATTCTCGAGAGATATTTGAAACTTAATTTGAAATAGAAGGTAAACTATAGTTGGATTACAATTTTACTGAGATGGGTTCTATTCTGGAATTTAAGTGAATGTTTCTTCATGCAGTATTCTGCCTTTGTGCATGTCCTCAACTAGTTATTAGTTCGCCTTATTGTTTGATGCATCAAATCAAGTATGATTATCTCTTAAAATTTCCTGCACGTTGTTCTGACATCTTGTTGTACACTTGATTTTCCCTTTTTGAGAATTCTTGAATAACTTGGAGGCAATGATTATTAGTCACTAACTCAGGTTGAATCATGTAGTTTGCCCTTCAGCTGAAGCTCTTTCTCCTCTTATTGGCTGTATTCATATATAGGTGGATCATTTCAGCATTGGCATTAGTACTGCCTCCCGTAAATCTTTCTATCTGGCATATTGGTAGACATTTCTCAATTTGTTTATAATTGAATATTGATTGTTTACAAATTATTTGTAATGTTGGGTTACCGTAAATGAGAATGTACTACAGACGCAAGGTTTGGTGCATATTGAAGAGTTCCTGTCAGTACCATAAAGGTTATAAATCCTTAAAAAACATTTATGCATGATTCTGAAATTAGGACAAAAAATTTTTAATAAAAAAATTAGCTTTGGTATTCTTTTTCTAATAAGCATATGAACATGGTGTTAACAGTGAAATGTTCCTTAGCACTGCATTTTAGGTCTATAAGATATTGAGGAGGTCTGAATTGGGTTTTAAATTCAAAATTAGCATAGAGGCAAGGCATATTATTAAACGTTTATATTCTTATATGTTTTTTCAGCGTAAATATTTGTGCCCATGTGGAAAGCATAGGCAACAAGTCATCTATTGTGCATGATTTTGAACTTAAATTACCATGCTTTGTTGCATATCTCATATTTTCTTTGCAAGCGCATCTCATTTATTTGATTTCTCGGGAAGGTACGCCTCAGTTATCAATTCTATTGAAATTGAAAAATCTCCTTTCGAGTCTCTTAAGTATGGTTCTTTCATGAAAGGTAACTGTGCCACTATTTCTGCTGTGAATATTGGGAGTTGGAATTCGAGCTCTGCTGAGTTGTAAGAAGAAATAGAGTATGAGCCAAAGCTGCTTCATTAGACAAGTCAAGTTCCCTAACGTGTATATTGAAAGATTTGATCTTCATATAATCCTATTACCTTATTTGTTTTATTTAAAGGTTATTTACCCCTCTGCGAACCTTTATCACACCCCATATAATGCTCTATTCCTTTATACATATCCATAAATCTGGAGTGGTTTTTTTAAAAATTATTTTTTTAAAATTTTGATAGACCTTGTGATGACAACATTGCATGCTTGATTCCCCCCTCCATGAGAATTTTACTATTTTGGAGGCAATGACCAGTAGTTGCTAATGAAGGCTTAAAATATTTTGGATTTAGTTTGGAAAAAGTTTTTTTTTCTCCTTGAGTTTTGTGAAAAATTTAAATTATTTTCAAGAGATGTGAGACCTAGAGTGATATGGAGAAAAAAATTTTAGCTTTTTTTGCCAATCCAAGTAGACGCAAAGCTTTTTGTATGTCATAAAAAAGTTGTGTGCTTCCGCTCATGAAAGAATGTCTTCACATCTTATGGTAAAAAGGGCTAGGCTGTCAGTTTGGACTTGAGTTGCAAATCTGTATTCATTCTATAATTATATGCTCTTCCTGCATCTTTCTCCGCTTCTTCTCTTGCTTCTATCCTTTTGCTTTCTATTGATCTCTGAATCTTAACTGAACATCATATTTTCTGCAGGGACCTGGGTAATTCCAATTTGTCTGGACACCTTGTGCCAGAACTGGGAAAACTCGAGCATCTGCAGTATCTGTGAGCATTTTATAGATCTTCTGATCTCATCATACTGCCAGTAGAGATGGTTTTTAATTGGTCACTTGCTAATATGCTCATATTGAGAATTTTAATGATGTCAGTTTTTCATATTAGCTTGAATCGTTTCAAAATTGTCTATTTGTTATTTTTCAGCAAATAAAACCAAAGGTTCACTTTATTTTCATTATTATTAATTTTTCCTTTGTTTATAGTGAACTCTACAAAAATAACATTCAAGGGTCAATTCCTGAGGAGCTTGGTAACTTGAAGAGCCTGATTAGTTTGGACCTTTACAACAACAATCTAACTGGGGTCCTTCCTCCTTCTCTGGGGAAATTGAAATCTCTTGTATTCTTGTACGTTTGGTGCTATAATGTTATCAAATCATAATACTTCATTCTTTCGTTTCCATTTGGAACAGAGTTTTTCACTTCACATTCCTTTCCAGATGTTATCCTTCAAGCACATTGCAGACATTTTTAAAACTCATGATTTCCTCCTTTACGTTATGCAGGCGGCTAAATGACAATCGTTTGAGAGGTTCAATACCAAGGCAACTTGCGGATATTTCTAGCCTGAAAGTTGTGTAAGTGCTTAGCTATATTTTATTGAATTTTTGCTGTTGACAAGTTGAAATTTATAGTTTTTGCAGGGATGTCTCAAATAATGATCTATGTGGAACCATTCCTACTAGTGGTCCATTTGAGCACATACCATTAAACAAGTAAGTTTGTTTTGTTATACAATTTACATAAGTTCGCAAGTGTTGTGTTTAAGGATTTTTCTCATCTCTTACATTCCAGATGCTATGCTCCCATTCTGCGGGCTAGCTCTACTTACCCGAAGCATTCTACATTTAACCAAAACATACTGAAGGAGATAAAAGATACACAGTGACTGTGTTACTTCATTCTTATTGGCGCTGAGCAGAACTAGGAATTACGGCAACTTCTGCTATAGTTTAAAGATAAGATGAGCTACGGTTGCTTCGTTAGATAGCCTTAAGTTCTAGATAACGGTTTGGTCAGGGCTATGGGTGAGCAAACCATGACTTCAGTGGGTTAAGTAAATATGATTGACTAAATTGTCATCCCTGTTGTTTTTACCTGCTGAGTGGATGAGGATAGATAAGCCAAATTCCACCTCTCATTTTTGTTTTTTTCTTTTGGTTGGGTAGGGGGGGGATTGGTAAGGTGAATGGGGGTCGTGAGTTTGACTCCAGGAAGTACAAGATAACTTAAAGAAACTCAATTGGCTAGGATAAGTCCACATACTCAAGGTCTGATTCGATATCATGCATTACAATGTGCTACACAACAGGCAAACAACTAGTTTGTCTGTTGTGTATCTTATTCAAAGACCAGTAATCATAGCTTTACAGTTCTATGCTGGCTGGGTGACCTGTTTGTGATTTCTTTTCTTGTATTAACAAGTACAACTATGTCTATTCTTCTAACTGAACAAACCCCCCCCCCAAGGCTCCCTCAGAACAGTAGTTTGGTTGTGCTTTGATTTATGATTCCTTTTATCCGTAGTTGCACTTCCTTGGCTGTGAAAGATGTAGATTTATCTAAAAATCATGAGAAAAGAATCTTCCACGGATTTTTTTTGCTAGTAGTGCATGTGAATATTATTTGCTGATCAAACAAGTTGGATCAACAAGGTGAAATCAGAAAAAGGGAAGCTGACTTATGCCTTAGCATTTTTTGTTGTGGTATTAGGGGATTGGAATTAGATGTTAGCCGAAACTAGGGATAACTTCTGTTTTTACATGATATGTTTATGCTGCAATCATCAAATTTGTTTCCTAGTGAGCTGGTTGTGCTGTTAAATGTGACTACTTGTGTGCTTGTGCATTGTGTCTCATTTACTTTCTTCTATCTATTCACAATGGCTCATTTTCTCGTGATTATATATTTAGATGTAATTGTTTTTCATGTTTTTCAAATCTTTGCAGCTTCGAGAACAACCCTCGTCTAGAAGGTCCAGAACTGCTAGGTCTTGCTAGTTATGACACAAATTGTTCGTAAGGGAATTTGTATTAGGTTCTTGAACGTAATGTAATCATTTCTGAAAACAATTATGTTTGTCATGATCTAAGATGCTGGTTCATGAAAAAAAATGGTGAATCTAGGAGGCTATCATAGTTAATCAGAAACATGTAAAATCATTATACTTGTTAACTGTAACAGTGTGTTGTGTTTATGTAAGTGTAGGTATATGGATCTATGTGTCTTTTACAAAATTCTTAACTAATCTTTCTCTTCCCTTCAATCTTTTTTATTTGGCTCCTGCCTCGGGTTGGAAAACCACATTTTCTGTCGAATTGTATTAGTGATTAGACTGTGGTATGATAAGAAAATGCCTCAATTTTGGTTGAGATCCATTTTAAGTATGGGACGTTACAACAATTGTTTTGGTACCGCTTGGGATTTTCCACCATATAGATTACAATGCAATGTACATGGCTAGAATGACGATAATAATAAGGGTGATTGTAATGGGTGTTTCTATTCACATGTATATTTTCTCATGTTATAAATACAAGGGATTTTAAATTTTTGTATATAAATTAAGACAATTTTTTAACTACAATATTCTTTTACCTTTCTTTTATAAATGAAGAAATAAATAAATAATAGAAGTGAAATAAATTAATAGAAATATGGGTAAAGATGAAAAAAGTTCAATAAATATTTATTGAAAATTGTAAAATTTTTTATATTCTTGACCATATTTAATGGGTTTAAAACCTCTTCTATTTTTTTTCTTGAGAGAGTTAAATATGATAGTATAAGTTTATTATTTTTTTTATAAGTTTAATACATTTATACTCCCTACATTTCAAATTAAGTTTTTTTTAGATTTGAATATTTTTTTCATAATAAGTGTCCTTTTAATAAAATTTTGCCACTTTTTCCATATCTGTCCTCGTAATAATGTCAGGACATCTCACCTTAATAAATATTATAATTTCCTCTAATTGTTAAGTACTTATGACCAAATGGTTCAATTGGCCCCAATACAATGTCATCTACTTTATCCACAAGGTTAAACAAGTGAAAGGCATATGTTCATACTTCACTACACCAGACACCTTTCTGTGCACCAATACCACTAATCAAATCCCTCTTCATAGAGGATTATGTACATCAACCACACACTTAATTTGGGATCTCCTCTTATTTCAATTTGGCTGGTGCCAGCCATTCTTTCTGCTATCTTGCTCACCATCTCCTTTGCAAAACACTCCACCGACAGGCCTTCAACATGAATCCAAAACACTGCATCCTTGAAAGATTCGTCTAGGAGTTCTTTAGTGCGTTTCTATTGTCTCAAAACATCAAGTATCAAGGTTTAGGATCCTCTCCATAGCCACAGATGTTTCAAAGAAAATTTGCACCACATTGTTGTGAATTTTTATCATCCCCAGTTTCTTCATCTTTTATACCTTTTGGAATAACATTTGCAACAAACACATCGGATATTCTTTCGTGGTGCAAAGGTGCCCAAGACAGCTTAATTGGCATGCCTCCACCCCACGGCAAACAACCTCTTTGTCAACCATTGTTTTTTTCCTCTCTTCCTCCGTCAAAGACACCTTCCGAAGCCTCTTGATAAATAACTTGATCCATCTTGTTCATGCACGTGGAATCTACGCAAAATTGTGTGAACAATCACCCCAAAACCCTCAAGAAGGATAGATAAACCTAGAAAGAGAGTTTACAAACCTTAGACTAGGAATGGCAAGTGGGTCGGGCTGGCTAACCAAAAACCCGAGATTACAAGGACCAGCCCAGCCCACGTTGATGTGGTCTAAATTCATCAGCCCATGCCAAGCTATGATTTTGTGGACTGAAGCCCAGGCCCGAACCATATCATTTACGGCCCCTGTTCGGCCCAGCCGGCAAGAAAGACTAGCCTAAGCCCAGAACTACGAGCATGGCCCAAAGTTTTGAAAAAAATATTGCCAGGGGGAGGGGGAAGGATCCTATGCTTCACAACAGTTTGAGATCAATGGACCAGATGATCTCACCATTTGATTTCAACGGTCCAGATGATTTGACTGTTTAGACCATCTGACCATTGAGATCCAACGCTCCAAATTAATTTCCCTTTTTTTAAAATGAAATCTGGCAAAGTTTTTTTAAAACACTTTTTCTCCTATAAATATACACCCTAAATAAATTCATTCCTCACCAAAAAAAAAAATAAAAATAAAAACGCACCTTAAATAAATTCATTCCTAACCAAAAGAAATAAAAATAAAAACTCATTTTCTCTTTTATCTTCTCTTAAACTCTCTCATGTCTCTCTAAACTCTCAAGGTCACTTGGATTTATTTTTTTTTTTTTTTTGAGCTTTCAAATTATTGAAAATTCAGAAGAAGGAATCGAAGAATCTTCGGTACCAAGCTTCTTCGATTCTTCTTCGAACTTCCGACTTCATCAAATTAGTTTGTTCTCTTTAATTTGTTTATTAATTTTGGTACTTGATGAGTCTAATTTTCACCCTTTTTAAGCGTTATCATCTTATCTGTTTTTGTGCTTAAATGATTACAAAATAGAGTTTATTGATCTGATTCTTCTCTTATTGATTGTAGGTATCTTCGGGATGAAGATATGTTGAAAACAAGCCAAAGCAAATGACTAAGGAGTGAAAAATAAAAAAAAAACATAAAAGAGACACAAAATCAAGAAAAGTTGGAAAATACACTTTCCAGATCCAGATAGGCTCCGAAATTTATGGCCATGATTCAAAGATTTTTTCGGAGAGCTTCTGGATCCGAAAAGCTCAACTTTCCTGATCGGGATAGCCGCAGGGGGCTTTCATGCAATTTTTAGGAGTTTTCCTTTTTGTACTCTGATTTTATTTCCTTTTTTAATTCGATTCAAAACCTTTTTAGAAAGAGATTAGAGTAATTTTAGAGTAGGATTTGGAGATTTTGCTCCTATATAAACCGGACTAGACACATTAATTCAATAGCTTAGGTCTTAGATTGAATTCTATATTTTTGTAAGAAGACTCAATTTGGGAGATTATTCAAGTGAATGGGAAGATGAGCTTGAGCAATTTCCGAGATCGTGGATTTTCAATCTTTTCTCCTAAGCTCCCTAAACTTATTCTTTTATATGAATTTGTTTATGAGTTTATATTTTAGAATAATGTTTAACGGCTAATTCTTCTTGTGTTTGAATAAGGATGAATCCTAGAATTCTCGGTTAATGTTTTATATGAATCTCTTGTTATAATTACTTAATTCTTATTTAGTTGTTATTCAATTGTTATGTTTGTTTATCGATTTTTCGGGAATTGGTGATGTCCTAAGGTTAATTGGACTTCGACAGAGGAAGGTTAACCCCAGGGCTTAATTGAATAATATGAATTGATAATTGAGTAGGAATATTAATTACGGTTCCTAAATCATTAATTTAATCACTATAATCTATAATTCGTTCATTCTTGGGTTAGGGTGAAAAGGAGTATTTCTCTACACAATTAAGTTGAACAGGAGGGCCTTCGCCTAGGAATAGGGGTTATCCGACGTTTCAGTGAGATCCAACCAATGAGTTTTAATAATTAATTACAACGATTTTCTAATTAAAATTAACTTAAGGTTCTTGGAGGATTCTACCATTTAAACATTTTTTTCAAACTTGTTAAACCTTTAATTGCTTTCTTAGTTTAATTGTCTTGTAGCTGTTTCTTTATTTTATAAAAATCTTTTTCAACCGTTTTATTTAATTAAACAATAGAAACATAGTTACTACTCTTGCTTGATCGTCCGGAGAGTTCGACAATCCAGGGACTTTCCTTGCCATATTACACCAATAGGTACACTTGCTTAAAAGTGAAATCCACACAGCAGTACTTTATTTAATAAAATTTATTTATTTTGTTTTAAATAATTATTCGTTTACTTTATGTACTATAATTCGTTTATTTAGTTTTAAATACTTACTTGTTTAATTTATTTATTATAATTTGTTTATTTAGTTTTAAATACTTTTTTCATTTAAAAAATTTAAATACTTATTTGTTTACTTTATTCATTATAAATTATAATTTGTTTATTTGGTTAAATTTGTTTACTTTATTATTATGGCTTCAAGAAATGCATCCTCTCACATAATATACTTTGAAAATGAAATAAATGAGATGCCACATCCTTCCCAATCCGGAACCCCTTCCTCCTTTGCACTTGGTGGTAGTAAAAAAAGAACATCTTTTATTTGGAATATTTTTGTAAAGAATGGTGATCAAGCTAGATTAAACTTTGTGGGAGAGATTTTGCACCTAAGATGAGTGGTGGCACCGGTACACTTAAAAGACATATCAGTAGTGTATACTTAGATCAATATGTAGATCTAAATAAACAACAGATTTCTTCTATATATGATCGAAATGAAATGGAAAATTTTAAATATGATCTTGAGTTAGTAAAATGAGAAATAGCTAGGTCCGTGACAACAGCTAGATTTCATTTATCCTTGCCTTCTAGTAATCCATTTTAGTAATTATTAAAAACTACATTTTAGCCAGCTTATAAGGGATTTACTAGATCTTAACTTAGGCCGAAATTCTTAAGACTTTCGCAGATGAAAAAAATATATTGATTTTTTATTGTCTTCCTAGTAAATTTTCACTTACTTGTGATTCTTGGAGAGCTGATACTCGTAAAAATTATTTGTACATTACATGTCATTGGCTCGATTAAAATTGGATTTTAAACAAAAAATCATTGGCTTTTAATGGTGCAAATATAGTATAAAGTATCACTCAAATATGTCGTGATTATAAAATTAATAAAAAAATATTTTCTATTTCTTTTGATAATGCTTCAATTTCATTGTTGAAAAATAATTTTAGAACACTCATAGATGGTAAATTATTTCATATTAAATGTGTATGTCATATTTTAAATTTATGTGTAAAAGACAATTATAAATATGTTGAAAGTTTTTTAAAGGATAAGAGACATTATTTTGTTCATTAGATCTTCAGGTTCTAGAAAGCACCATTTTAAAGGCACTTTGTCGAGAACAAGGAATATCTTTTAAAAAAATCAAGTTAGATGTTGATACTAGATGGAACTCAGCTTTAGAGATGTTACACAGTGTATAAACTACAACTTATTGAATTTACGCTATCACATGATGTTCGCCCACCATTTGAATTAGATGTTTTTTATTAAGGTGTAGTTATATATTTTTTTTAAACAAGCAAATGAACTTTTATCTATACAAAACTACCCCACTACTCATCACATTCTCGCAACAATGATAAAAATTGCAAGTATTTTTAGAGAATTTAGAATACATACCGTATATGATCCTATGATGACATAAATGAAAAGAAATTTTTAAAGTATTATGAAGATTTTCTTCTCATATATTTTATTGCTTTAATTTTAGACCCTTGTTTTAAAAGTGAAGTTTTGAAACTTTGCTTGATTTTTTTATCCATGTTTGGATACTCATTACGAATTATACTTGTCTCTTGAATTAAATGTCAGTAAATGATAAATGGAAGCATCAAATTAAATACCCTCAAATCATTATACGATATCTACGAGGATGAAATGCGCGATAGTCAAGAAAGAGTGGGGCCGCTGAAGACGAGCTATAGTGGAAGTTATTATGGACATGGAGCCGGAGGATCTTCTTCAAGTCAAGGATATAGACATGGATATGGTTCTGGTTTGGATTTATGGTCTATCAGTGGTGGTGGCAATAGTTAATCGTCTACGAGAACAACTCTAAATGAGTTGTGTATATACGAACATGCCACCGAGTAAATGATCGTTCAGATGATTTCAACATCCTTGGATAGTAGCATGATAATTTGGGACAATATCCTATCCTATGTATGATAACTACACCTCCTGTCTCTATAGTGGCATCTGAAAGTGCATTCTCTAACAATCATCATACAATCGATGAAACTATGAGTCGGATGTCTCTTAACACATTAGAGGCTATTATGTGTCTAGCCGATTGGTACTTGCAAGAAGACTGGATTACCAGTTTGAGTACAGCTGAATATACATATTATTTGGATCTATTGACAACAAAGGAGATAATATAGAATTGCTCCACACTGAATCTAGTCAAACTCAGTCATACATAATTTTTATCTTTAACTTATAATAGTTATGATGTTATTAAATTATTAGATTTTAATAATTATTTTTAAATTGTAATTTCTTTTGGAAAGTTTAGGCCTTAACTCTCCCTCATAATTTTTATTTTGTTATTAATAAAACTTGTATGGGCTCATACCAAACTCTCCACCACTTCAAGGTGGCTTTCCTTTAATATTTTTTTTAAAACTTAATAAAATAACTCTAGCTTTTATTTTAACTTAAGAATTTTTTTGGGCTGCATTTTAAGTTTTTTAAAACTTAAAGATAACTTGAGTTTTTATTTTAACTTAAGCTTTTTAAACTTCATAAAATAACAAGTTTTTATTTTAACTTAAGTTTTCTAAACTTAATAAAAATAACTTAAGTTTTTAGAACTTAATAAAAAAATCTTAAGTTTTCTAAGCTTAATAAAAATAATTTAAGTTTTCTAACTTAAGTTTTTTAAACTTAATAAAATAATTTTCGTTTTTATTTTAACTAAAATTTTCTATACTTACTAAAAATAACTTAAGTTTTTTGAAACTGAAAGAAAAAACTTAAGTTTTTTTTTTTCAAGTTCTAAGTTATTTTAAATATCTTAAATTTTTTAAACTTAATAGAAGTAACTTAGATTTTTATTTTATTTTTTTTAAAGAATAACTTAGATTTTTATAACTTAAGAAAAAACTTAGGTTTTTATAACTTAAGAAAAGTTTTTTTTAACTAATTTAAAAATCAAAAAATTTAAAAAATTTTTAAAAAATCAAATTTAAATTTCTTTGTCATTTTATGTAAGTGACTTGTCAATTCATGTCTCACATGCATTGGGGCTTTCTCTTTTGACCAATTCCTTTTCATAATTTTGTTTTTCATTTTCTAACAATGGAATCATCATATTAAAAAAAATTGAAGTAGTGAAATGGGAAGAATAAACAAATCTCATCAAATTTTCATCTATAAACACTGCCCGAACAAAATTTTCTATCTCCTACTCTACTCCAACCATCACTTCATCTTTCAATCACTCTCTCTTTCTCTCTATCTTTACTCTCTTCTCAACTCTGTCAATGGCTTCCAATAATAACAAGTTCAACGGCTTCTTTTTCTTCTTCCTTTGAATCACTAAGTTCTAATCCTCTTCTTAGAAGAAGATCAACAAGAAAACATAATCCTTGATCATATTTGCAAGATTATATTTGTATGAACATCACCGCATCACACACAAATTCTGTGATGCCTGGAGCTAGTCATTTGTCTCATGAGCTTAAGCCTTTTACGTTAAATCATAATATATTGCAAGAACCAAAGTGTTATGCAGAGGTTGTCCAACAAAAAGAGTGGCAGCTTGCTATGCAGTCAGAAATAGAGGTTTGGAGACAAATAACACATGAGAAGTAGTACCCTTGCCAACTGGGAAACAAGCTATTGGATGCAAGTGGCTATACAAAGTTAAATTCAAGGCTGATGGAAGCATAGAAAGGTATAAGGCCAGATTGGCAGCAAAGCGATTCGCATACAATTTGGAATTGATTACATTAAAACTTTCAGCACAGTTGCCAAGATGACAACAATCAGATTGGTACTAGCTATTGCGCAACAAAAGGATTCATGGTTTATCAACTTGATATCAACAATGCATTTATGCATGGTGAGTTACATGAAGAGGTATATATGCTTCCTCCTCCTGGTTTCCAATGCATTGAAGGTCATGTTTATAATAAGTTAAAAAGGTCTTTATATGGGCTAAAACAAGAATCAAGACAATGGAATGCAAAGTTGACATATACTTTGTTGTCTTTGGGTTTTAGACAGTCATGGCATGATTATTCTCTCTTTGTCAAAATAACTTATGGATCTTTCATGGCTTTATTAGTGTATGTTGATGACATCTTAATGATTAGCAATGATCAAAGGGAAATAGATCAAGTCAAGGGGACATATGCATAATCTTTTATGAATTAAAGATCTAGGAGAGGCTAGATATTTTCTTGGTAAGGAAGTTGTTAGAAGTGAAGCAAGAATTATAATCACAAAGAGGAAATATGCCATAGACCTTCTTAAAGGTGCTGGTTATCATGACTGCAAATCAGCAATAACACCTCTTGAAGTCATTTTAAATGTAGTCATGATGATTCAGAGTTGCTTTTAGATAATTTTGGTTACATAAGCTTGATTGGAAAATTGTTATATTTAACTACAACAAGACCTGACATTCCAACAACTTTCACAGTTTTTAGATAAACCAACAGTGATACATCTTACTTTTAGAAGCTTTCTCTGATTCAGACTGGGCTGGATGTTTGGAAACCAAGAAGTCTATGACAGGATTTTGTGTGTTCATGGGAAATTCTTTAGTGTCTTGGAGGTCAAAGAAGTAAGCCACAGTGTCAAAGAGCTCTGCTAAAGCAGAATACAGGGCAATGGCTACTGTTACTTGTGAAATCCAATGGCATTTTTACTTGATTGTAAATGACATGTTCTTCTTCCAAACTTTCTAAGATTGTCCCTAGTATTTAAAATAAAACATTTACATCCAAAAGTTTTGAAATAGCCAATTGAGGAAGTTTTGTTAAAAATAAGTTCAAAAGGAGTTTTCTTAAAAAATGGTCTCAAGAGAACACGATTCATTACGTAGCAAGCGGTGTTAACGGCCTCGGCCCAAAAATATTTTGGTAAGGAGTTTTCACAAATCATTGATCATACAATTTTTTTGTAAAGTGCGGTTTTTCCTCTCCACAACACCATTTTGTTGTGGGGTTTTAACGACCAAAAAATTGTGTGTAATACCAAAATCTTCACATAGTTTTTTAAAATCTTGATTGTTAAATTCTCTCTCATTATCACTTCTCATAGAGATCAATTTACACTCAAAGGAGGTTTGAACTCTTTTGAAAAATTTGACAAATCGTTGAAATGCCTAATCCTTTTGACTTAAAAAAAATGTCCAAGTGCATCTTGAAAAATCATCCAATATAACAAAAGCATACCTCTTACCACCAAGACTAGTGGTTCTCATTGGTCCAAATAAATCTATGTGAATGAATTCTAAAGGTTTTGAAGTAGAAATCATAATCTTTGGTTTAAAAGAGGTCTTAACTTGTTTTCCAAATTGGAAAGCATCAGAAAGTTAGTTTTCTCAAAATATAATTTTGGTAAGCCTCTAACAAGCTCTTTTGAAGAAAGATGTTTAAGCCCTAAGGGCATATTTGTAATGTTTTGATTATGATTAATTTGTGCTTTGTGATAAGTAGAAATTAGATTTATATAGAAGAAAAAAATATGCACAAGAGAAGTCTCAAGGGTAATCTATAAAGAAACAAAAGATCACACAAGACAACAAGAATCCACGAAGATGAAGTGTTCAAGTTGAATACCTTGAAAACAAGAAGATTAGTTAGGGGTACCTTATAAGGTAACTTTGTAAAACTCCCTAACTTGTCTCTTTGATTGTTGATCCATATGTTAGCTCCTAAGAAGAAATATTTTGTGACAAATTATCCTTAAAAAAACTAAGTGTTCTTGATAAAGCTGTGATGTTTTAAATGTATTACACATTTCTTAAAGAGTATTAAGAATACATGTTTTAAAATGTGAAGGAAAATGTATATTTTATAGGAAAACTGGTTGTCTAATTTTATAGTAAATCCATGCTAACATGGCCAAGCCTTCTATGCCACAAAAATGCATCATTATCATAAACCGAGAAATACTTTAAGTTTTGAGAAATAAGATCTTCAAGATGGAAAACACAGACATTTCCTACTCTTTTTGCAACAAAAATTATTTTTTTTTCATGCTTATCAATGATAGAAGATGAATCACTTTCAAAGACAATTTTGCAACCATTATCACATAATTGAATAATATTAAGCAAATTGATTTAAACCGTCAATTAAGAGAACTTGCTTAATTATAGAAAAAGAATCGTTACCGATGTTACCTATACCAATGATTTTTCCTTTCTTCTTATCTCCAAAGGTGATGAAACCACTTTCGGTTTCCTCAAACTCTCTCATAAGAGATGTATTGCTGGTCATATGTCTTGAGCATCCACTATCCAAGTACCATTTAGTTGAGCTTGGTTTGTATTCTTACAATAGAAGAAGTAGAGATGACTTTTGGTACCCATATTCTTTTTTGGGTCCATGAATTTTAGTTGCTTTTTCTTTTACTTTCCAAATAGTTTTTACTCCCATTTCAATCTTTCTTTTTATAAAATATTTTGTGGCCTTATGACTATTCTTTTCACAAATGTGCAACAAAGATCTGAGAAAGGTGAAGAAGCTTTTATAAAGCATGTTTGTTTTTAAAAAGTATTGGAGTGATTATATCCAATAACGTTTTTGTCAAACGCTGATCTTTGAGAACCAAGAAGTTTTTCAAAGTTTTCTTTTCCTTTTGTAAATTTTTTAATACACATGGTAAGTTCATTCACTGTTTTCTTCAAATCATCGTAATCAACCATGCATTTTTCAAGAGAAAGAACTTTTTCACAAAGACTTTTATTCTCGATAAAAAGTTTTTGAAATTCTTTGTTTGAGAAATCCTTTTCATTTTTCAAAACTTCTAAAAGATTCGAGAAGAGTTTTGTTTTCACAAATAAGTTTTGAATTTCCGTTAATAAATCATCAATCTTGTTTTTCAATTCCTTGTTTCTTTTAGAACTCTTTTTGAGTTCATCATATATTTCAATAAGCATAAAATTAGGATCATCATCATCAATAAGACTAGAGAAGTTAAAAGGTGAAGATTGTACCTCACTTTCTAATGCCATGAAGCACATGTTGACTTTTTCTTCTCCTTCACTCTCACTTGAGTCTTGATCCTAAGATCCTATTAGGCCTTTACTTTTCTTCTTTTTCTTTATTGCTATTGGATTCAAAATACCTAGCCTTGAAGAGTGATGAACTTTGTCCTCCTTTCTTGAATGGAGGTTTTTTCCCTCTTTTGTTGAAACCTTTCTTGTAAAATTTTTTGAACTTTCGAACCACGAAAGCCATATCTTTATCTTCATCATTTTCATCCCCATTGTTGGATGGAACTTACTTGCTCTTCCTCATTTACTTTGATTACCACAACTTTTCTTCCCTTGTTTTCTTCTTCCATTTCATTTAATCTCTTTATCTTCATCTCATAGGTGAGAAGGGATCCTTTGAGCTCTTCAATCGAAAGAGGGCTCAAATCTTTAGATTCTTCTATGCCAAGAGTTTTTTGTTGTCATACCTTTGGAAGTGCATCAAGAACTTTTCTATTTACTTCTCCCCTTGTATACTCTTTTCCATATGCCTTTAGTCCATTTGTGATGTTGGTGAATCTTGTAAACATATCACTAATGATTTCATTTTGTTTCATTATGAATAATTCATAGTTTCTCACCAACATGGCCAATTTTGATTCTTTTAATTGATTTGTGCTTTCATGAATGACTTCTAACAAATTCCACATTTCATGAGATGAATCCATCCGCTCAGTCTATTGTACTCATTTGCATCCAAAGCACAACTTAATATATTCATGGCTTGAAAACTGAGAGTCATCTTTCTTGAGTCAAAATTCGTCAAATTCCTCAACCTTCTTGACTCTTCCATCCTTTTGGGGATAGAAGGTCTTTTTTCTACAATACTCCAAATATCAATGTTAATAGAGCAAATAAAGATTTTAATCCTTGACTTCCAAAAAGTATAATCAGTGCCATTAAAAAGTGGAAGTCTATTTGTTGAAGAACCTTCTATGTAAGATAAGTTTGAGATACTAGCCATTTTATAAAAGATGTTTTACTTGTTAGGATGTTAAGCTTTTTGAAAGAGGACTTGCTTTAATACCAATTGAAAACCCTTAGGGGAGGGGTGAATAAGGTTTTTAGCTAATTAAAAACTTTTGCACAATTTAAAATATAGAGCCTCCGATTTTATTTGAAAAAAAATTTAATAACTCTTTTTAATAAAATTCTAACCAAACAAAATCTCTTTTATACTGAATGATCAACCAATAATCATAGAGATAAAAAGCAAAACACAAAAAAAGAGAGACAAGGAATTTATAGTGGTTCACATCCTCAATAGAGCTACATTTACTACCTTGAGACTTGCTCAACGATTTCACACAAATTCACTAGTCACAATTTTTTACAAAATAGCACAATAAGAATCACCCTTCAAGGGTTTTGCATACAAACCTCAAAGATCACAAAACAATACAAGATAACAAAATACCAAAGGATCACCCAAAAACTAAAAATAGGAAGACCGATTTTAAGAAATTTCATACTTAAGAAATTTTCGGACTTCCGATTTTAAAATCTGATAAACGATTTTTATGTGAGTCAAAAAATAGAATGTCCGATTTTCTAAAAGGTAAAAAATTGGATGACCGATTTTCATAAAACATAAATCGGATGACCATTTTTATACTTAAAAAACTTCCAACAACCGGTTTTCCTGTAAAATACAGATTTTCTTTCACTTTCAAAACATTTATTCTTGAAGTAACAATTTTAAAACGTATAATACTTTAAATCATCAAAACTTTATCAAGAGCACTTAGTTTTTCAAGAATAATTTTTCAAAAAAATGTTTCTTCTAAGAAGCTAACACAATTGATCAAAAATCAAAGAAACAAGTTAGGGAGTTTTACCTAAATACCTTATAAAGCTATCCCTGACCATTCTTATTGTCTTCAAGGTCTTTAATTTGATCACTTCATCTTCATAAAGTCTTGTAGTCTTGAATGATTTTCTACTTCTTTGTAGATTACCCTTGAGACTCATTTTTTGCATCTTTTGTTCTTCTTACAAAACAATTTCTATTATTACAAAGCATAAGTTAATCATAATCAAAACATTACAAATATGCCTCAGAACTTACCAGAGAGTTGACAACACTAATTTTAGACTTGACACGATATTTAAGAAATTTTTAGATTGAACTTTAGAAGTTGAAAATCTTTAAAGATGAAAGATATCATACAAATTTCAAAAAAGGCATTGCCACATTTCACCATTTTATTTCGTTAAGACAAAAAGAAAGTTCAGCAAATAGCATAGAAACTTTAATTCCTTAGTGTCAACTTTGATTCCACAAACTTCAAGCGGCAACTTTCATCAAACTCTAGATAAAAATATACACATGTCCAATCCAATGTTTAAATCCAATTAAGACAAATTCAGATTTAGTTCATAAAATAGTTACAGATTAAGAGTTTATTCTCCACTTACCTCAAAAAGCGAAAAGACACAAAATAAACTCGACCAACCGAATCGCAGAAGTTTCTCGTTACTCCCTATAATCAATTAAACGGAAAATACGAAGTAATTTAAACTTTCGAAACAATCGCATAACCCTCTCTAGCCTCATTTCCGAATATCATAAACTGATAATTTTAAAACGTTATATGTTAATGATCATTAGGAAAAGATTACTTATGTTTTGTGCGATCAATTTGAGCGTCCGAAGCTTCTCTCTCGGTACAGTCAGACGTCTCTGAACTCCTCAAAGAGTTCTGTGTAACGCAAATGGAAGAAATGATGAAACACTAGTATGATTTAATTACTAACTTTATTAATTGCCTTTAAGTCCTTTACCCTTACTTCATATTGTTCTCTTGCCCCAATTAATTTTTTTATTCAAATTAAGTCGGGTTTTAATTTAACATTAGAATCTTTTTTAAACAACTCAGCGGGGACCATTGTTATTTTCTTTTTTCCTTTTACGTAAATATGATGTATATATACTTGTAAGCAGTTTGGTTAGAATTTGATTCTAATTAAGCCTTAGTTTGGATGGGTGAAATTAGGGGAAATAACAGAGGATGTAAATCATAAGGTAAATGTTCTATTCACGTTGTTTGATTATAACGTAAAAGTGGAGGATGTAAATGAGCTCCCCCTCCACGTCAGCAAATTAGCCCCTCTCAAAACGGACGGATTGAGACGTAAATGATGTTAAAAAGTTTATTATATCTTCTTACAAATTAGTTTTACAAATTCATCATAGTTTAAACTCCTACCTCATATATATAACATTCCCAACTTTGTAAAATGGATATAATAGTAAATTATATACAATAAAAATTATTACCGTTTACTTTTCACCCCAATCTAACGGAGGGAAGTAAATGTAGAATCTACTTCCCTTCCACCTATATCAAACAATTTTGAAGCAAATAAATATAATTCTCTAATAGAAGTAAAATAGTGCCACTTCCTCACTCCTTCCCTGCGAATCAAATTAGGTGAAAATCATCCTTAATGAAACTACCTAGGTTAATAAGAAGGTATACATATGCACGGTCCACGTTATAAAAATTGAATGTTTTTTTTTTTTTTTTCCTTTCTTTCTGAAATAAGAACTGAATGGGGGGTTGAGAATCCAACAAACTGTAAAGTGAAAGTGTGGTCTGATCTAATTCTACTGCGCCCTGCTACTAATAAACAATGGGAGAAAGTAAGCAAAAAACCCTAAATCCAAGAAAGTAATGATCTCCCTCATTCTCCCAACATCGAATTTCCTTAAAAAAAAGGGAAAGAATAAATCAAACTCATCCTCACCCCATTAAGCTGTTCCTTCAATCTCAGATTTCTGTCACTCAGATATATTACCTATTATCCTTCACAAAAATATGATCCAACGGATTAGAATCTTTGTTGTTTGAAATTGTATTTAGATCAGAATTTACCAAATCTAAATATAGCTGAGATCCGAAGAAAAAAGAAAAAAAAGTGCTTCTTTTGGGAAAAAACGGTACAAGAAAGTCGACAGAGCAAAAGCAAGAACCGTCCTCTTCTTTTCATATTTGCTTTGTTCTTCTATTGGGCCTCCAATCGCCATCCTCCAAACACCCTCCCCAAGAAAAAAGAACACCTTCAAGAACCCTTTTGTCCCTAACTTCAGACAATTTACTGCCAGAAATACATACATATTTGCTCAGCATTTTTTTGTTCCTGAGAAATTTATTCAACTGTTGAATTTTATTTTTGGATTTTTTGGGGGAAAATTGATCTCTGTTTCAAGCTGGTAGGATGAATTTCTTTTCAATTCTTTGTATAGATTAGATTGTTTGACAATTTATAAAATTCTTATCTTGCTTTGTTTTGGGGTTTTTCAGGTAGTGATTGCAGCATTGACTGATTCTTGAATTGTGAATTTCCACTTTGTTGTGATTCTTTAGGTGGGTTTTTTTTCTCCCTGTTAATAAATTTCAACTTTATTGTTTTCCATTTTCGTTTTTGGTATGATTTTGACTTTGATCTTACGGGAAATGGGATTGTTTCCAATTCCATTTTGATTCAGATTTGGAAAGTATATTAAGAAGGAAGTGCATTCGGGGGACTGATAGCAATGGGTGGTGAAAACTTGGAGATGGGAGTAAAAATTAGGAAAGTGATGATCTTTATAATCAGAAGATGTTATACATCAGTTCGTAGTCATCCATTCCTTGTGGGTGTGCTGTGTTTGTTAGTATTACTGTACAGATCATCTCCTTTTGTGTTTTCTTTACTGGTTTCTGCTTCTCCTGTCCTTGTTTGCACTGCTGTTTTGCTTGGCACTCTATTAAGTTTTGGGCAACCGAATATACCAGAAATTGAAAGAGAGGAAAAGGTAAATCATGAAATTGCATCTTTGAGAACTGTTGGGGTATCTGGAGATGCTATTGTTGTTGAACAGAATGAAAGCCACTCTGTAGAGAGGGTCACTCATGGAAAAAGGGAAGCAATAGAGAAGTTTAGTGAGGAACTAAATTCAGTCACAAATAGGACTACTGAGCTCCCTAGTGGTGATTCTTCAGATTCCATTGCTCCATTAATTGAGAAAAGGTCCCAAGAAATGAAATTTGAGAATGATGTAATTGAAAGTGGACGGAGAGATTTAGATGAATTGGAATTTCAGCAGAAGAATAGATTACATAATGAGAGACTTGATGGGGAGGAAGCTAAGACTGAAGATGAGGATCTTGAATTGGATAATGATAAATCTCCTGCAGAATCCTTTGATTCTGAAAGAGTGAATGTGGACTCTCTAGATTCTCCGCCTGGCTCACCTTGGAAACATGTGGAGGAAGGGGAGGAACAAGAAGAAGAAGAGGAGGATGCTGATGATTCTGGCTCTGATCGGGCAGAGAGTTCCTCTCCAGATGCTTCAATGGCTGACATTATACCAATGCTTGATGAGCTTCATCCGCTTTTGGATGAGGACAGCCCTCAACCTTTGCCATTGTCACATGATGGTTCTGATGCTGCTTCAGAACGTTCTGATAAATCCAGTGGCAACACTAGCGAGTCAGATGATAATATTGAAAAGCATGAAGAGCTGGAAGTTGCAGATGAAGATAATGAAGATGCTGACGATGATGATGAAGCACAAGGAAGTAAAGAGGGTCAGACAAAGTCTGTTATAACATGGACTGAAGAGGATCAAAAGAATCTGATGGACTTGGGAAGTTCCGAGCTTGAGAGGAACCAGCGGTTAGAAAGTCTCATAGCAAGAAGGAGAGCAAGGAAAACCATGAGCCTGATGCCAGAAAGGAACTTGATTGACTTAGACAGTGTTGATCTGGCCTTCAATATTGCACCTATTTCAACTGCAAGAAACAACCCATTTGACCTACCTCATGATTCCTATGATAATATGGGACTTCCTCCAATACCAGGCTCTGCGCCATCTATTTTATCACAAAGGCGAAACCCTTTTGATCTTCCTTATGACTCCAGTGAAGAGAAACCTGATCTTATGGAAGACAGTTTCCAACAAGAATTTAAAGTATTTCAACCAAAAGAGACCTTCTTCCGGAGGCACGAAAGCTTCAATGTAGGACCATCATTCTTTGGACCAGGCAGGCATGACAGGCAGGAAAGCAGGTTTAGACCATATTTTGTTCCAGAAAGAACAGATTCAGAAGGAACAAGCTATTCTCCCTCCTTTGAAAGGCAATTTAGCGGACTTAGTGACTCTAAAGCAAGTTCTGTTCCTGAAACTGATTCAGTGGTTTCCGCTGGGGATATAGGAGACAAAAACCTTGTGGAAGATGATATCACTCACCCAAAAGAACTGCTAAATCCAGTTCCTGAAATTGAGTTGAGTAGTCTGGCTAGGGAACTAGAAGATAAGAACCTTTCTGAAGAAGATGTTTATGAGGAATCAGATTTCATGTTGAAGAAAGAAGATAGGCATCCTAGTGAAGAGGATATACCTCAGAGAGAAGAGCTGATCTCCAAGATGGAGCACGTTTCGGAGCATGTTGGACATGGAAGCCAGTCTTCTGAAGAAGTAGACTCCTCAGACATGGGTGAAGTTGAGAAGAGAGATATTGAGGCTCACTCAGAAAATCGTCATGAAGTAGGACATATGGTGTTGGAGGAAGGAGGTCTTGAAAATCTTGTGGAAAACAATCACAATGAGACTCATTTGAGAGAAGATTTGATTAAACCAGGATATCAAAGTGCCTCAAGCTCTTCTTCTTTGTCAGAAGTTAGCGAAAGGATCTTTTCTGAGAGATATGCAGAAGTTTTGTCTGGTTTTGAAGAAAGAAGAAATGATATAATTGAAGATGCTGGAAATTCAAGGCAATTTTCACTGGAAGGGTCAGATTTTGGTACTACAAGTGTACTGGTGGGTGACACCTCACATAAGGAGCCAGTCTATGACACGAGCCCTACTGCAGGTAGGAAGAACCTCTCATCAGCATCATCCATGTCCTCTGATGTGCATGCAGAATCTGAAATGGTTTTGCCTCCTGTATTGATTAAAAGACCTGTTTCTTTTGCTGAAAGAGAATCTCAATCTACTAGTGGTCATGACAGAGAGGAGAAAATTTATGATAAGGAGATATCAGATAACTCATCTCTGCTTCATCCTTTGGATGAAAACCAATCTGAACGATTAGAGGCAGAGATCAGCAGTCATCGTATTCTAAAATTGGATTCGTCACAAGCTGATCAAATTGCTGACTCTACAAGTGCACCAGCTGTGCCTGATTCCTCTGTCAACTACGCTACTGCTGACTCAAGACTATCAATAGACACCGCTGAAAATGTTGTCTATCAACCTGGCAGCCATGATTATATGGATAGTTTGATCTCCAGTTCAGACAATGTTTATGCCCATCATGCAGTCCCTGGAGATCAACATCTGACTATTTCTTCTGAAGATCAAGATTTGGCCCAATCCGAGGAACAGCTGCATCGTAATGTGCCATCTACTGGGAATACATATATAGTTGAACATTCAGTTGACAAGGAGGTTTCTTTTCAGCCTGAACATGGCCAAACTATTCTGTCGAGCTCTGATACTGATTTGCGGGCTGCACAATCTGTTGAACAAGAGGAACTGCAGATATCAGCTGATAATCACAATACCTCTGAAGGAAAATCTGTTTCTGAATTTGCTGAGGAATTGGATTTCTTAGACAAGTCTGTAGATGAAACATCTTCCAGGGACACTCATGAAGTGCAGGTAAGTCAAATTTGATGGTGTTTTATTGCCCTTGCATTACTGAAGGTGTACAATGTATTTGTTTCTTGTTCTTCTTTTCTACATCTAATTTTCTAAACTCAGTGTTCCTTCATACTGGAATTTCTTTGTTAGTCATCATGCATCGATGGTGTAGGTTACATATATATTTCATTTGGACAATTGTCAAACCTAAGTATTGCATGTGGACCTTGTTGCTGAATTGGAAGTCCTTCAATTTCTTAGAAGGAAAAATGAAAAGGATGGTTATCTGTATCACTCATACATTCATTGTAAAGCATTTATCAAGTTCCTAGCCTCTACTAGGACCACAAATGTCTGTTCAGATAAATAAGTGCCAAAAGAGGAGTTGCTCTCAACAAGATCTGGTTTAACTTTACCTACCATTTTATGTTTTCCTAGGATATTAAGTGAAATACTATTATCTTCATCTTATGCGACTCTCTCCATAGAGTGTTTAATTGAGGTTAGAAAATTAAGTCTTGTGAGAATCCCAAAAGTCTTAGTCAGTTTGTATAAACCTTGAAACTAGAATAATCACAGAGAATGAATATTACCGTCTTTGGGCCGTATACAATCTCCGGTCCATAGAAACCAATTCATGGAATTAGTATCCTTATTTTTGGCTTAGCAAGACAATGATTTGGTAGTTATTGAAAGTATTTAACAGACTGATGGGTGTTAAAAAGGAGTTCTGAGAGTGTTCATACATGCCTTTGATGTATCTTAGATCTCAATTCCTCATATGCTGGCATCTTCTTTAGCAGATTACAAGCTTTCCTCTTATATCTGTCCATTATTCTTCCCGCTTTCAATGAATTTTCAACTCCATCCACGTCTTCTGCATATGCATGTCTATTTGCAGTTGATGTAACTAGGCATGTTGTGTGTATGCATATTTTAAGGCATTCTATATTAAACATGTATAACATGATTCTTTTTCCACTAACACAATGAAATGTCATAGGTATGTATCTGACCGTCAGCCTTTTTAGCAGATATTAAATTCTCAAATTGCTTGTAAGATGATATCCTTGTCCTTTGATCTGTACAACAATGCCACACTTGTCTTTCTGCTGTTGGCAATTGTTATGTTTTGACATGTGCGGCTGAAATAGTTGATAATTTTTAGAAGTTTCTAGCATACTTTTCATGTTCTGATATGTCAGAACTGCATTGACAAAGCATCTGTATGGGGATATTTCCTTGTTAATTGCAAAACCTTGTGGCAAAATTATATCCATATGACTTCAAAAGATTCTAAAAATTCAAAAGAAGGTACTTTCATGTTGATTATGCTGGGATATGTTACTGAAAATAGAGAATTCTGGCATATAGTGCTAGGATTTTCTATGTAGAAACATTTCCTGGAATCATAAATTATCTAAATGGAATCTTAATGCTCAACTGTAGAAGGAATGAAGTTTATGTACAGGAATAAACAACTCATGCATTAACACCAGTCTCTGGCAAGGCCACATTCAATGTTAATAATATATAACATTAAATGAATTCTTTTTGGATCCTTCTGAATTCTATGTCATCCAAAAGGGTAAAGGAGGTTATAATTCTTCTGAGAAGTCAACTTTTGGAGGCTGGAACTGTAGTAAATATGTAAGAGTTCCTTCGCGTTCTAATATTACACTGAACAACACCAAACTTGACTGGACACCTTATACTCAAGTACCTATGAATCTATCCTTGCGGTTTGAAATTTTGGCTTTGTTCTTACTTACTACGAGTTACTTTTTTGTGTTCTAGTGGACAACTATCTGTTGCCAAACCAAAATTTACCATTCATTCTCAACTTTGTGATTCATGTATTTGCTTGGTTTGAATAAAAAAGTGTGCTTCCCTTTCAAATTCTACTACTTCTGCTGGAAATATAAATAAAATCAAATAGCCCTATAGCATTAACTATTCTTTGGTGAACTACCAGGGGCCATCAGTTGTCCAAGAGGACATAGTTGAGGAAGCAAGTCCCCGAGACAACATAAATGTCTCAGGAGTTCAAGAGCTTGAGTTGGATGTCTCTTCAAATGTGTATTCTCCAACAAGTCCCGAGTCTATATCTGTTCTATCTGAGGCTTATGAAGGTAGAGTAGCTGAAGATAATTCAGACATGGAGGCTGATGCTGGTGATGCTTTCAATGATGCTAACCAACTTCAGTCCTTGGAGGAGAGAAACTTTTTAGCAGAGGCATTTAATTCTCAGGTTGATCTGCAAAACACATATGATGTTGAAGATGACATTAGGGAAATTGATGAAGCACTGTTATCAGAATTAGATTCCGTTGGTGATTTCAGTGTCAAAGAATATGGTTCAGAGTTTGTTACATTTGAAAAACAGGTAACTACTGGTGGAGAAAGCTCATCTGCTCTGGATACGATCAAGCCTATTGATGGTGCAATTGATGATAACACTGATGAATTTCATGAAGGACGAAACGTAATACACTCAGAAAGCCTGGCATCCCTGGTGATGGATATTGATACAGAAGGAGAAAAAGAGAAGTCTGTTTCTGGAGGACAAACATCAGGGACAAGTGCTAATCCACATGCTGATATATCCCATGAGGATCAAGTTCAGGGGGAAATCCAGAGCTCTGATGATCTCAAACCAACTGAAATTGTAACATTGCTGTCAAGTGAAGATGAAATTATGCTTCAAAATTCCAGGGAAATGCAAGACTCAAATCTAGACATCAGTCTGGAAATGCCTGTGGTTGAAGCAAGATCAATAGAAGATATAGAGTCCATGTTTAGGAAAGCCGAGTTTTCATTATTGAAAAAAGAAACTATGCTTGATGAATTTGAGAAGTTCCCTGAAGATGAAATCAGTAAAGCAACAAGTTCAGGAGTGCCTGCCCTTGAAGCCCAAAGTCTTGAAGACACTGATTCTGCTTTTGAGCAAATGAGCGAGAAAGAAACCAAGAAACCAAGTATCCCAGAACACTTCCAGGTTCAGCAGGTCCCTGAAGAATCTAATGCCATGGGTTACTCATCCCATGTTCAGCATCAGGATTCGAGCCTTATGGAGCACATGGCGGAGCTACCAATTGTTGTACCAACCCCTTCAGAGTTTCTTGTGATGGAATCAAGATCTCTGGTATATGTCAATGGGGCCTCCGAAGGTCACTTAGAGAAAGTCCTGGAATCAGATTCCTCAAGTAGATCAAGAGAAGTTGAAACAAAAGAAGAAGGGAGCTCAAGTCTTGTGAAATCAAGGGCAGAGGAATTGCATGCTTCAGAAACAAGCCAGAGTGATGAAAATCTGATTGCTGAGGTTGAAAAGCCTGTTGTGGGATTGATTACAAAAGAATCAAATGCTCAGGAAATAAGCCAAAGTGATCAAATTATAGATGCTGAGATTGTAAAGTCAGTTGTGCAATTGAGTACCAAAGAAAAGCATGCTGATGAAATAAGCAAAAGCCATGAAACCATGGATGCTGAGGTTGAAAAACATGATGTAGATTTGAGTACAAAAGAATTTCACGCTGAGGTAATATGCAAAAGTGATGAAAATGTGGATGCTAAGGTTGAAAAGCCTGAAACTTCAACTACTGGCGTTAAAGGTAAGAGGATCAAGATCAAATCTAACAAGGGAAGCTCAAGTTCCACTTCAAGCTCGGATTCCAGCTCAAGTGATTCTGATAAAGAATGAGAATGATCAAATTTGAGATGCAAGAAGGAAAGTAAGCGATTTTGGATTTTGTTTTCGATATGTTTTACCCCACTTTTTCGTGTTATTGTAGTAGGATTTTCTTCATGTGTTTGGATGGTTAGCTAGAGTTTATTGTGTTGCTTTGAGTGACTATGGAGTGGATTTCATTCGTTGGGTTCCTACACTTCAAGAATGAGTTTTGTTTTAAATTCTTGAAGAAGGTCAGGTCAATCTTTCACATTTTTTGGTTTGAGCAGTTTTGGCCCTTCACACTGTATACTGGATTTTGATTGTAAAAGTTTTCCAAGAGTTGTAATTATAGAATTGATTTTCTGGGCTTGTGCATTTTATCATTATCTTGAAGTTGTGCTACTTGTATTAAACTGTCACAAAAGCTCTCACTTTTTTTTTACTTTTATTTTTATTTTGGATACATCACAAAAGCTGTCTGCTGAAGTATATCTGCTGAGCCTTTTTTGCGCACCTGTATATGCTTCATCTTGAATGAAAAGAGATCGGAGTTTCATGAGGTTGAATTTGTTTAAAGACGTGAAGTTTGTCAATTATACGAGGGGGGCCGATAAAGACAATTCGAAAATCTATAAGGATAACTCGAAAAAATTTAAAAATTTTCATTTTTACCTAAACAGTTTCTCTCTCTTCACCTAAACACTCTCTAGCATTACAAACTTCAATCTCAGATCTTAGAAGATCTGACCGTCCAAATTGAAAAAAAAAATGTTAGTTCTTCAATCTATTATCTTTTATTTACAATTTTACCGTTTTAGATTGTTGAAATATCTGTTAAAAAAGGAAAAAATTGATTTTTTTTTAAAAAATTTTTGCCCGAAATAGGCACTTTCGGCCATTACCGGTGAAAGTGCCAAATTACTTTCGCCGTCGGAGATTGAAAGTACTTCGGCACTTTTGCCGGCGACGTGCAAAAGTGCAAAAAAAATTTTTTGTTTTAAATATTTATTTTTTTAAAACATTTTCGTCCGTTACCGGCGAAAGTGCCGGAGTACTTTCGCCGGCCGTGAACGGAAGTACTCAGGCACTTTTGCCGGTGACGTGCGAAAGTGCCCAATTTTTTTTTAAAATTTCTTTTTAAATATTTAAATTTTTTTAAATATTTAAATATTTAAATATTTTGTTCATAGTATATTTGATTATTTAATTAATTTTGTAAATGTAGAATGAGTGTGACTAGTTGTTTAACATATTTTATGTGATAATTTTTAATTATTAATATGATTATGGATTTGTGAAAACTATGAAATGAATAAAATAACGGAAATGAAATAGGATAAAAATCGATAAAGTGAACAATAAAGTAATAATAAATATATCTGATAATGTTATTTAATTTTGTCTATTTAGAGTAAATGTAACTAGTTTAAAATTGTTTGCTTATCATTATGTGTTTAATAAGAAAATGTGTTATGTAATTGCTAAACTATTTGTATTTTAATTTGAAATTATTGTTATTCTTGGCCTTAGTTTTAGGATATAATTCTAAGATTGAATAATTTATAAATTAATAACTATTACTAAAGAAGAATATTAGTGATGAATAATAATTGAACAAAAGAAATACTAGAAATGAAATAATAGATACCGATAATTATTAAGATAAAATAATAATATGTGTTAAAGTAAATATTGGAATATATGATAAACAAGTATTAACGAGTTTGAATAACTAATAGATGGTTCGACCTAGCAGCCGTAGAGGAGATGCTGATCATGGTCCTGTCACGGACAGGACAGGTCGAGTTGAGGGGTGCCCTGTCACTGCTTCGTCTAGATGTGTGAAGGGGCGACATAGTATTTCTGACCTCCCTGTTACTCCTACCCCTCTTGCACCTGGTTTCCCATCATGGTACAGGTGAAGCCGAGTCTTCTACTCAAGCACCTGTCGTACTTTTTAGATCTCGACCTCCCCTCCAACCCATCTGTCACACACACCTATGCCTATGAGCCATATGGATTTGCACATCCACCTTCACACCTCGCATGCCGTATAGATCTGTCATCCAAGAGCCTATATTAGTGCTTAAGGGTTAGCTGAGGCATATAGGGGTTGAGTTTTTTTATCAAATACTTGGAGCCGCCCGTCAGGATTATTCATGCAGTACACACGGGTATTCTCATGCTGAGTATGGTGTTTCATCTTTTGATCCTTATGTACTGGGGCCTGCAGATGGGGTTTTTCAGGGTGATAGGGTTGTTGGCGAGGAGCAAGAAAGAGTCCGATCCCTACATATTCAGGGAGAGGCGGATGAGAGAGGTGATGATGATGGTGATGATGGTGATGATGATGGTGACAGTGGGTATAATGATCAGGATGACGGTGATGATGGTGATGATGATGGTGACAGTGGGTATAATGATCAGGATGACGGTGATGATGATGGAGATGAGGAGCAGACTGTATATTTTGCATCTGTGGCACCAGCTAGTGGATCGCACAGGCGTCCTCATCACGGAAAAGGGAAGGGTTTGATCGGCAGCTTTATGTAGGTGATGAGTAAGTTTGCTGCGTAACAAAAGACCCGAGGTGGCTCGTGATGTTCCGGCACCGACGCAGAAGAGGAAGAAAGTGAATGCTTCTGATTGGGAGCAGACAGAGGCTGCAGAGGGAGGTCCTGTTGACCCAGAGTTTATCCCATCATACGGTGGACATGTGGCGGGTCAGATATGGCGTGGACAGGTATTTATCTTTATGTTAAAGTGACATATTATTATTGTTATTATTCTTTAATCTGTCAAATATTATTCATTATGATAAATAGAATAAATAATAATGGAATAAATATATTGTTATATAACTGTATATATTTATCTGTTTTATCTTCAGGATCGTGGTTTATTGAAGTGCTGATCTTGTTATATGGCTCTCACTGGTTGGGACCTTATCAATTCGCAGGCTTGGCCCTTGGCCTCCAGGTCCGGTCTGACGCACCTATGATCGTGCGTATTTCAGCACGCCAATGCTGCATTGTTGTTGGCATTTGTTGAGAGTTGGAAACCCCACACAAACAGTTTCCACATGCCCTGGGGTGACATGACCTTTATACTGTACGATGTGGAGCTTATTCTTGGGGTGCCTGCTTATGGTGCGTTAGTGGATCACAGATTATCCAGGGAGCAGTTGATACGGGTTGTTCAGGATGATTTGGGTTTAGCTCTCATTGGTGGTTTAGGGTTTAATGCATTAAAGCTTCACGCCGTTGCTACTAGCAGACAGACTTCACAGTCACATCAGGTCAAAGCTGCATGCTACCTACAGTACATTTTGGGTAGCTCACCCTTCAATGATAAGAGTGGAAACATTGTACCTACTAAACTGTGGCCACTTTTGCGGGATGTGAGTTCTGTTGGGAGGTTCGCATGGGGTGCTGCCTGTCTTGCATATCTGTACTGGAATCTGGGTCAGGCTTCCAGGACTAATGCAAAGGAGCTTGCAGGGTTCTGGTCACTATTAGAGGTATGTGTTTTAAAATTAACGTTAATTATGTTATTTTTTATATGTTAAGGATTTATGGTTTATTTATATTTATTTTATATTTCATTTATATTTCTTTTATATATTTTTATTGAATTTATATTTTATATTTTAGGCGTGGATATATTTATATTTTCTCATGTTCACACCCCCGTTTAGACATTCTTCCGAAGGATGCAAGCCCTACATCCAGATATTTCCGACGATCGGTTATAAGAATGAGAGTAAACTGCTGGATATTCGCTTGAGACTAGATATGATGACAACTGATGAGGTTCGGTGAATATCGTACAGGACTCAGGATATTCGTGATTGTTGGGTTTCCACATGGCACGGGTTCATTGCATATTTTCACTGCGTGGAGCCGTACATGCTTGATAGGGTTCTGAGACAGTTCGGTTTTAGGCAGTGTATACCCGCCCACCCTATCCAGCCGTAGGAGGCACGCCGCCCATCGAACAACAGTATGTACGTCTCGAGGAACACTTTCGTCGAGGCACTGTGGCTCGAGGCACCATTGCACTTACTGACAGAGTCATGGACTAGTGTTCCGGCCATTCCAACGAGTTCCTGTACTGATGATTACATGGATTGGTACCTCCCCCGTACTCACCCGAGGATTCAGAATCCTAGGAATATTCCCAGTGGCTATAATATCCCGGTAGCTCCTGCCATGCCACCTAAGGCTCTCTTAGATTTGATTGCACATGAGTGTCACAGACAGGATATTGACTGTGATGAGTTTCGACGCAGGGTTCGAGATTTACTGAAGAAGCATTACATAGCTCTTTAGTAAATTTTTATGTATTCAGATATTGTGTATTTCTTTTTTTAATTCCTGTTCGTTATGTATTACTGAGTTTTTGTGATATTCATTATATTTATTCCCTCATGTTCTGGTTTATTATTGCATATTAATATAATTACATGAAAAATGTAAATAAAAAAAACTCCGAACGACAAATTGTACGAAATATTATATAATACATTATAAATTACAAATTGCAATATTATTATATAAAATGTCTCTGCGACGGATATATTTCTCGGTATCTCGTAACCCAATCTGCCGTCCGATTACGATATGGGGCCGCCCATCCACTAACTTGCATATCTCGATGATATTCCCATTGCACCTGTAATGGGGGGAAAGGGCATCGATCTACCAACTGTAACTAGAAAAAAAATATTAATACATACACTTAATAAAATATCAGTCTGCAATAATTCAATTAATAGTAATAATAATTAAAAGTTATCAATAATAAATACATGTATAAAATACTGCAATTCCTTTATGAGTCTGATGAATATCTTTCCAGCAGACCCATCCATATTAGAAACAAGAGGCAAAACAGTGGTTTAACTCTGATCGTACAAGAAATACAACGCATAGATTGAATGTGTTAGCAATGACATAAAGGTGATCAGGTATATCCATCCAATATTCAGGTGGCGCCGAACCCTCTTCCCAATTTGTCTTCATTATCAACTCTGTCCCACTTTCAACTGAGCCAAACAATTGCTCATACACGTGCATACGGTGCCGTAAATCATAGCTCATTCTTCTAAGAATTTCAACCCAATGGTTTTCGATCCCAAGCAAGAAATTTGATACAACCCTAAAACCACAATTACCATCTCCAACCACATTCTTCCAATTTTGTATAAAATGATACAGAAACTCGGAAAATGCATTATTGAAAGGGAATGGCACTGGCGGTGAATTCGGACTGACAACAGTTGATAAACTGGACCTACCACTGCTACGTCCTCTGCCCCTACCTCTACCGCTACGAGGCGACCTACCTCTTCCACGAGGACTAGGATTAGAACCTGAACCTAAACCGCTACCAGACCCTGAACCTGAACCGCTACCAGACCCAGAACCTGAACCGCTGGACTTTCATATCTTCCTATGTGCGATGGAGACGTATTCCCAGTGAGACTTATCCCTTTTGGTAGAATTCGTCTTCTGTCGTCCCTTTGTGACTGCGGTCTCTTGGGGGGAGGGGGGTTGATAATGGTTGGCAAGGATCATTTGGCAACACCGGATGTATAACACCTTTGATAAGTCGCCTAATTTCCCGAACATTAGAAATTAGACCAGTACTAATTTCCTGTAATAGTGAAGTGAGATCACGTATTTCGGTTTCCATATCTCTATGGTGTTCTTTAGGAATATCAGAACCAATTTCTAGTTTTCTCCAAAGGATGTCAACATCTTCCTCTTGGATTGGAATTAAATATTGGCACCAATTAACAAGTTCACATACACATGGTAGACTGTGCGACTTCCTTAAATAATGCAGACAATTACTGTCCGGTTCTTCTACCATCTGACGTGCTTTCTTTAACTCATCCATTATCTTCTTCAAACCCAAATGACTAATTTTATTACTTAAATTCTTCACTATGGGATTACTCTTGGCGCCATACTTCTCTTTGAGTCTTGAAATTTCCAAAGTATATTTAATTTCTGTAATTTGACCTTGGATGAGAGAGTCGATATTAAAAAATGCGGTGTCCAAATCACCGTGACACGTTGATAGCCACAGCTTCAACACCGAATGTTCACTCTCAGCACGGTTCGTTGTCTCTACCCCAAAATGCAACACTTGAGAGGTCCAAACCTTGCAAAATTTATGGGCAAATGGATTCAACTATGTGCTGAACAGGTAATGTAGAAAGTTGGGCCTGCTTTGCTACCTAGTCTTCAACACTTCCAACTTTCTTTGATATTCCACCAAATCTAGTTCATTAATTAATTTCTTCCACGAACCATTAGCGAACCGTTGTGCCACCTCTTCATCTTTCACCATCTCTGTCAACTTGGCCAACACATTCTGATCGATGTGTCTTCTACATAACATATGATATGAATTGCTAAACACATCATCAATTACCGGCATTAGTCCACTTTCCCTATCGGTAAGAACGACTAGAGGCTCTCCTTCATTGATAGCTGAACCCTGACCATTTACATGACAGATGTAAAATATAAGTGCTTGATTTGTTGAAGAACCCATCTGTATATCGTTGCCTGTTCATTGCACATAAAAGCTGTTGCCACTGTGAAGTTCTTTCCTGTTGGAATCATCCCTACACATTCTAATAGTGGCATGTTGTAACTTAAAAAATAAGCGGGAAATTTAATTATTAACATTCACTAATATTTTTTCACGGAGTTAAAAATATTATTAACTATTTATTAAAAAAAATATTAGAAAATTTAAATGTTTGTGCGAATAAATTAATAAAGACATGTAATAATAGAATTAATCCACTAGAGTACTTACTTGTTCGTTTTATATGTCGTATCCATTATCAGTACATATGGCCACATTCTAATCATTGTAATCCATGTCGGGTGTACAACGACAATGTCACTAAGTCCGTTGCTGTCCTCACCATTTCTATGGAAAATGGTATAGCCCCTTTCTGCACTTAAGCGGAGAACTTCCTCTACCATATTTCTTCCCTTAATCTTGGCATCCGGTTCCTCTTAATCTTGGCAATAACATTGTAAATTTTCTAGGAACTACATACATCAAAATTTTATATTTATTAATGTAATAAAAACAAATCTAAAATATTTAAATAAAGTATTAAAAATAATTTAATAATCCCTAATAACTTACCTAACTGCACAACCAATGTCTTGTTCTCGGAAAAATCGTAATATATTGCGAGGTGGAACATGACTCTTCCTGAACTGCTCGGTCTGTTGCAACAGCTCCTCCGTAAGTCTTGCAGACTGAGCATGACCATGACTGTAAATAGCTATTTTATGGTTGTGCCTCCCATTGTGTACGAACAATTGCCAATTTTCACTTGTTGCCATTTGCTCTCCCTTTAGCTTAAATGGACAACCACATTTTTTCTTCCCATAAGGTCCACGCCTTTTTTTTCGGTATTTCATCTTCCTCATCATCGACTATTAGTTTTTTATATTTTTTAACTAAACTTCCGCGTTCGCAAGCCAATGTGACATACGGTCAACGGTCCAATGTTCTGGCTCTCTGATACCGAGTTATGATTAAATATTTCTTCGCATTCATTCCAATTTGTTTTGCCCACTCCACCAACTCATCTTTCGAACTAAATATTCGGTCAGTTGTAAATAAATGTCCAAGATCGATATATTCTTCCGGTTCTAGAAATTCTTCAAAGGTATTTGGATCTTCAGCACCCTGTTAATGTATAATGAAAAGTTAATAGTACAAAAAAAATAATTAAAAAAACAAAAAAAGAAAAAAAATTCGATTTCTTACCTCAAAACCAACATTTTCTTGCAGAAATTCTTCAAAAGGATCCATATTTTCTGCTAACTTCGTTCGGTAATGTTTAAAGTTGGGAGTTTTTTTCGAGAGAGGTTAGAGAGAGAGTATGTAGAGAGAGAAAGTGAAATGATTTTTTTGAATTTTTTCGAGTTATCCTTATAGATTTTCGAGTTATCTTTATCGGCCCCCTTATATGAGTATTTCCAGTGGACTATCATAGCCTATAATGCTTAGAGAGACTAGGCTTTGATCTTTTGCTGGTGTAGGTGTGTTTGCGATCATCAAGTTATGTTCCTATGTGATGAGATTTCGAGAAAAGAAATGAGTTACTACTATATCATGCGTACTCAGGTATACAGTGCAAGATATATCTTGAATTTTACAGAATATCGTTTATATAATGGCATTTTTTAAGCATAAGATTGCCTAAACAATTCAAAAGTTAACAAAAATATTAGATATTAATCATTCTTCAACATTCTTTGGCTTTTGAGTGATTTTTTTTAAATGAAAATCACCTCTAAAGCTTTGGGATTATTCAAAAAAAAAAAAAATTCTCGGGACTTGAATTGAAAATTTGAATAAATAACAAAGGTTGGCGAAATTCTCCTATTCTGTGAGCGATTTCGTCACTGCCTGAATTTTATTACCATGCTCACATTCACTCGCATGTACGAGTTTTGTGGGTTCTATGCCGGTTTAATGATTTTATTGTGAGAATTGCATGGTAATATTATGGAAGTCTCATGGAAATAGAATGAATGTTTCATGTTTTGTTCCTGTTTTTTTCCTAGATTTGAATGTTTTGGGTTCTATGTTAGGGTTTCATGAAAATATAACATATATTCCATGAGTTTTGTGTTATAATTCCATAGAAATAGTGTTGATGTTCTATGAGTTATGTGTTAATATTTCATGAGAATGTAATGCATGTTCCATTGATTTTGTGTCAGGTTCTGTGTGAGGTTCCATGGTGTGTAGGGTTACTTTAGTGTATTAAGGTTCCATGTGTTCTGTGTTAGACTTCCATGAAAATGAATTGTATGTTCTATGGGTTATGTGTTAGTAGGGATGGAACCAAGATTATCAGGATAGGGGGCCAAACTATACTAAAAATTTTGCCAAAATTTCGTCTATATGATGGACACTTTCCAAGCATAAAGACTATCCAAACAATTTCAAATTTTAACAAAAAAAAATAGTATATATCAATCATTTTTCATAAGAATTTGCAAACAAAAAATCACCCATTACCAACGATCAATGATCACCCATCACTCAAGAGGAATGATTACTCACTCACGGGATAAATACCTCAATAAAGGAGTAGTTATCAATGCAAAAACCGTTAAGATAACCGAGCAAGATCAAAAGGGGATCTCCAATGTGAACTGCAACTTGCAAACTAAATATGTTTGATTAATTTATTACGATCAAAAGAATAATATAAAAATAAATAATATTGATGCATATATTTAAAGAAAGAAAAAGTGATTTTGAAATTAGTAAATAATAAAAAATAAATGACTTTATGTATGCAAGCGATATCAAAAAAGACTTTCAAAAAAAAAAAAATATTATACATTTTATGAGTATAGTTGACATATGGCAATTATAATCTTTGATTGCTTATATTCTGAAATCGCTACAAAATAACTTCATTTTCAATCTTTCGAAAAATCTCTATCTCAATATAACACAACAAGGTATCGTGATATAATTATCTCTAATTTTATTGCGCAAATCATTCTTGATAATCTTCATCGCAGAGAAGGAACTTTCAACTGTAGCTGTCGCAACTGGAAAAACTAATGCCAACTTGATGAGTCGATACATTAACTTCAAAGTAGTGCATCATTCCCTCTCAACCATTCTCTTTGCAAGAACTCCAATACTCTGAAAGCCAAAGAGAAAATTATGTTCCATTGTTTTGACTACAGAAATGTATTGCTTAAGTTCTTCAGTTAATTTAAACTTATCATAAAATTCATCTGGATAAAACTCAGCAAGACGGAGTAACCATTGAAGATCAAAACTAGCAAATGAGTCTCTAGGGTCAAGGCATGCTATGTACTTTAGAAGCTCCGAAATTGAGTCAAGAAAACGGTTATCCATTTCTTGTATGATATGATCAATAATTTAGCATAATAAGGAAAAAAAAAAACTAATGATTCGTAACTGAGTGTTTGTTAATATGGAATTAAGTTAGACAAGTGCCTAGAACGTTTGAGTTTGAGTTCCATTGATTGTTTCTCGAAGCGTTTGAATTCATTATCTTATTTACTTCTTCACAAAGATTACAATACCAATTGATCAATGCAAGAAAATTACATGGGCACAATGAACCTTCGGATCATCATCTCCACGAAAGGCCAAACCCTACTCCAAAAGATATCGAACCACATCCACAATCACCATTAATCGAACACGGTAATCCTTCTCCATTGCCTTTTTTTTTTTTTGTGATGACACATAATCCACACTTTGTCTTTGATTTTTATATGCAGAAACCTGATTTCTAGCATAATGGTGTGCACCACTTAAATCTTCTTCATGTTTTTTTAATTTTGCAGTAGCTTTTCTCCAATTTCTAAAACCAACTCTGATAAAAGCATCATCTCCACCAGATTTATTACTATTAAACAGATAATATCATAAACAACATGCAACATCTTTTTGCATACTATATTCAAGCCAATAGTATGTCTTAAATCATTCCTCTTTAAATCTTCTCATACCTGATCCACTAAATATAGTTTTGTGGGAATTTATAATTACGTGGTTCATATGGACCTTGGCCAAATAACGTCTTCTTATTTCATCTTTAATGTTCGCGGGAGAACTATTAATTGGTGTACGTAATCCTGGATCACCAATAATGTCGTCCTCCAAGAATTCTTTTTGTATTCGGGGTCTTTTACTAGCGATATCTTCTCTAGCATTATCAAGCACATTATTTGATGTAGGTAGACTTGTCTTGTTCAATTTAATAACATATTTATCCATAGGCCGCTTAGACATTGTGAAATGCCTAAACAATTTATCACAACAAATTATTCAACTAATTTTCTATAAAAGAAAAGATATTCATTAACTATAAATACAAAGAAAATATAATAAATCACATCAATAATATAGATATCAGTAGTATAAAGAAATCACTTCAATTAATACTTGGTTTTATATCAATTAATGTTAACATAATAAAGTTTTCACTCACAATTGAGGTACAATATTTGATGTTTACAATATGCTTCAAATTTAAATTCAACATTAATCTTTACATTATTACTTAAAAAAAATTTCAAGGCCTTCTCAAGTCTTAAAAAAAAAAAGCCTATTGGGTTACCTTTTGTTTTTAATAAAGAAATCATTTCAATTAATCTTGCTTTTCATGTCAATTAATATTAATATGATTGAATTATTCACTAACCAAAAATTTCCGAAGAAAAAAAAAAATAGAAACAATCTCTCAAATCTCAAGAAAAAAATATATTAATTTACTTTTTCTTTAAATAAAGAAATTACTTGAATTAACATTACTTTTATATTATTCTTTTTATAATATTTCTTAAAAAAGATCTACTAATAGAGTAGTAGAGGCCCTTTACCCCCATAAATGTATAATATAATCATAAATCAAATTAAAAATAATAATTAAAAAAAGGGAGAATTATTACCGTCGGTAGGGGCGATGGTGGCGGCAGGCTGGAGTCAGCTGGCGAGAGCAAGGTGGTTGTTGTTGTTGGGTGTTGGAGGAGTGGGAAGGGAAAGGGAAGAGGAAAGCTGAAGTCAATAGTGGTGGGGAGAGATTTAGGGCTTTTATTTGGGGAGGGTTTGGGATTGGGTTTTTTTTAAAAAAAAAGTTAATAAATTAACTTTTTTTTTAATTTCAGCCCCTTAATTTGGAAAATAAATTCCAGGTGTTTAAATAAAAAATAAAAATTTCACTAAGGACTTTTTAATTAAAAAAAATTATTAAATAAAAAATGATGTCGTTTTGATCAAAACACCGTCGTTTTAATCTCATTATAAATAAATAAATAAAAAAAACCAAAAGCCTATCTTCATCTTCCTTCCTCATCGTCTTTGGCCTTCTGCTTCTTCTGTAACTCAGCGATAGCGCCCCCTTTCCCCCTCTTCCTCTCTCTCTCTCTTTCTGGAACCCCGGTTTGCCCCCTTCCCCTCTCAAAATTCGCCACTTACTATAGTAATCCATAGCCATTTTCTGACGAAGGGGGGACGGGGGAGGGCATTTGACCTCCCTTCTATATTATATAGTTCTGTGTCTGTATTAGTGTTCCATGAGAATAGTATTAAGGTTTCATGGGTTCTATGTTAGAGTTCTGAGGAATAGAATTGATGCTTCATTGGTTTGTGATAATATTCCACAGAAGCAGAATGCATGTTCAATATTGGTTCATATATATTTTCCCAGTATTTTGAAAAATAAAACATTCAGTGATTATAAAAGATAGTAGACTAAAAATATAATATCACCAAATCATTTCCAAAATACATATGAAATTATTAAATAAACACAATCAAACAAGATGGAAACAGAACCGCCAATGTCGTTGGAACCTGTTGCTGCAGATTGTTCCACAACTGGAACACTGCTGTTGACGTGAGAATCGTTTTTTTTCTTTTTTTTTTTTTTTTTGGGTAAAAAACTATTTTTTAAAAGAACGGCTGGGCAAAACGCTTGAAATTGGAACCATATTAATTTGTAGCAAATTCTAATGTGTAGTAAAATGACGCAATTTTAATAATATGCATTAGAGTGCTGGATAAAATTTGCGAAAAGAATTGGCTAGATAACTTGCACCTCCTTAATAAATATTAATTTATGTTTTTAATAATTAACTAGCTATAAGTCTATACTTGAAACAAGTGTGAATATTTATAGATTATTAATACTATATTAATAATAAACTTGAAATATTACACCTATAAATAGTGATAATATAGAAAAATATATATAACACATGTCACTAACTTATTAAAAAACTAAATTACCATAGTATTTGAGATTCGAATAATAGAAACTTGTAATAAATATACATATCATCATCTACAAATATATATAAATCTATTCGTCTGATGATTCTCCTCCACACCAATATTTGTTCTTTTTAAACAAATTATGGATCTCCTATGTTAAAGAAAAAATAAGAATAAATATATTTTTATATGATAATATTTTTAAATAACATTCCAATTTTAAAATTTTGTATCTTCTGACATAAATTTTCTTAGGATATAATCATAAAATTCATCGTTTCCCTGATTTAATGATGTTTCTTCAACAACATTTATAATGTCAAAGGTACGCTAAGATATTAAATTCACTCTTTCCCTCCATATATCAATTTGCAAAACATTTTATAACATATATATTATTAATTTATAGAAAATAATATATAACAAGGAATAAATTAATATAATTAAAATCATACATTCTTCAACATGCAGTTAGACTTAAGTGAAAAATTATGCAGTAGTAACTGTGAAACAGTAAATCTTCGACTAATTCTTTCAACATTATAATCATTTAGTTTGACTTGAAAAATAATGGATGACCTATAAGTACGTTCATTATTGATTTCAAAGTATTATTTGCGCATCTAACCTACAAAGAGAAAAAAGATATTGCACATCTATTAAACAACATTCACATATAACTAACTACTATTTCAATTCATGTTAAATAACATTTTCACCTCTTTATCGAAATATACGAACCAAGAACTTTCAATTTCATCACTTGTCAAAACTTTTAACATATACCTTAAAAACACATTTATCGATGACATTAAGCATATATTCATACAAATAACAATACAGATACATTTGTTATGTTTAAACACTTATAAAATACATGCGCACACACACACATACACACACACACACATATATATATATATTAGGATTTTGCATAAATTAGTATTATATTCTTTAAAAAGTTTATAATTAAAAACAAGGTCCTAATTAAATATTGTTAGATTTTAAAGGAATAAAAGATAAATTTTATAACTAAAGTTCCGATTATATCCTTTGACTTATTTCACTGTTAGTGACTTAATGACTAAATGAGATGAAAAGGTCGTTTTTTGTACGTTTTTAAAGTTCAAGGTCCAAAATTTGTCATTTTGAAGTTTAGAGTCAAAAATCAAAATTTCTAAAAATTTAGGGGGCATTGGGACTTTTCACACTCGCACACATACACACACGCATATATATATATATATATATGTAGGATATTGTGCATTTTACCCTTATTAATGTTTTATTAGTTTTGAGGTTTAAATGTAAATAAAGTGGACTAATCAAGTTCCGTTTCTTCTTTTATTGATATAGACACTTTTGATACAAGTTGTTGCGGAAAACAAGTTAAAAAACGAAGGCCTATGGACTGGAAATAGAAGAAAATGAAAAAGAATCACACAAAGCACTAAAGCTGGTAGAAAGCACAACTATCCAGGTCGGGATAATTACGCTGAGAACTTTTCTGTAAATAACTTTTTACCGTCCTTATATATATATACATATACATATATTTATATGTATATATATATACATATATGTATATATACATGTATATGTATATATACATATATAGATACATATATATACATATATATACATGTATATATGATATATATATCTTCCATGTAATTTTAATGATTGGGTTTGAGGGTTTTAGAGTTGCCTTATGGGGGGGGGATTTCACCAATAAATTCTCCTAAAAAAGTTTTAATTCTCTAGCAATTTTACAATTTATAGATCAGATTAGAATTTTTAGAGAGATTGAATAGATTTTATTAGATCAATTTCAAAGATGAAGAACGGGTATTCGAGAGGATCTTTCGAGCCGCTACCAAGAATTGTTAAGAGTCGCCAATCGATCTTAAGCTTTCTCTATCCTCATTTTGTTATGAATTATTCTTATATCATGATTGTAATAGAGATTCTGAGTAGCTATATTACTTTGTATTTGAATGATGATGAACCCTGGTAGATGTTGGTTTTGTTTTTCTTATGAATAATTAATTTTGAGAAATCTAATCCATTCACATTCTTAAGAAATTCATAAATGAGTAAAAGAGAAAGAGATTCTTCTTTAATAGTTAATCCTGAATAAGAGAATGAATCCAATTGTAAAAGGTAATGTAAGAAAATGTATAAATAAATTGAAATTCAATTAACTTTTTTCCCCTAATTTTTCACTTAAAAGTTTAAACTCTGTTATTTCTCTTAAAAATGAGACATTACCTTGCAAAAAACAATTAAAAATCACTTTATTTGTTTTTTCTCATTTCTTTTTTCTATCTCCTAATGGATCCTCCCTAAAATTCTTTGTAATATTCTTAATTTAGTATATTTCATTAATAAAATCTACTAAAAAATAGAGAAATCTAAGGAGAAAAGATAACTCAGTTTTGCATTTCCTGGCAGGAAAGAAGAAGAAGAAAATACTTTCTCATAATCAGTAAGACTTGGGATTCACAATGCAGGTAGGTAGGTATCTAACTGACAAAGACTTTTCTTCTTAATTTTCAAATCATCATCAATATCCTCGCAGTTTGAGGAAGAACTCTCATCATCATCTCTCTCTGGTCTGAAGATGCATACAAAAGAAAAGTACATGTGACATCATATGCTGTAGCCTTTTTTTTACCATGGACTCAACACCTAGCACATTCAGTTTTTACATAAAAATCCAGTCATCTGAATCTGCGAAAAAAAACCAAGTTATAGGCGTTGGATTGATTGAGCAGGAGGAGGAACATGAAACTAAAAGTTTGTACTGAATACTCTCAATCATGCTTCTTTTGCAGAACTTTTATCCATTTCAGTAGTGTCATTGCAGTGTTCAGGTGATTCACTCTCATCATCTTCTTCTTCAACATCTGGACCGGATTCTTCTTCAGATGCTTCAGAACAGGTTTCTGAAACCAGTGCTTCGGATTGGTTTGATTTAGGGGAAACTTCCTGATCAGAAGGCAAGGGGCATCCAGACTTGATGAACTCATCCATCTTCTTGTCTTCCTCTATCATACATTTTGCATACGCATCCAAATTGAACCCTGTGTTGGTGTTTTTTCCACCAAAACAAGATTCTAGCGTCTCCATGTCAAATAGATGTTCCATCACCCTTCTGCTTTCTGGTTTTTCAGAATAAACAAATTTCACCTTTTTGCAAGTCTTTTTCTCAAGAAATGGTTTCACCATCTGCAAGATTACATTTTACAAACATATCATGCACCAATATCCTAATAAACTAACAAATAAAATGTAGAAGGCGTAAAAGATGCAATGTTGGTAAAGTCCTTTAAGCACTAGACATATAGCCAAATTTGTCATATGACACAGACATGTTTTTGCTCTCGGTGGGACAAACTTAATTACGATAACCAAACTAGAAGGAATTTAGAAATATTTCCCCCAAAAACAAATAAAAACCTTAATTATATCCTAATCACCAGGCAAAGTTAGAACACGGATTTGACATTGGCTATGTGTCCATAAAAAATAATGACAAGTGATGCAGAGATAATTTTGCTGTCCAAATTTTAAGATAAAGCGCGACTAGTCTAGCTGAAAAGATGTGCAAATAAAACTTTCACTTCAGAGCCTTATACAGCAAGCTGGATCATAGAACTTTTTTATGGGACCGGTATGTAAATCAATCAGACATAAAAAAAGAGTTAGAAAAATTGAATATTAGGAGAAGATCAAAACGTACCAACCAAAAGGATTCGAAGACCTTAGGTGGGTTGTAGAGAATTCCAAAGGCCAACCTCTCTGGGTAACAATTCTGCAATATGCGAGCTGTTTCTCGGGTTACCTTAACTGATACGCTGGACATGTTCCAGTTTTGGAAGTCAATTAACCATACCAACTGCTCCTGACCAGGTTTTAGACCCAAAAGAGCATTCTCCATGCAGTAGACCAAGTATTTGATTTGCAATTCTGGTGTGGTGGTATTATTCTATCCAGAGAAACATATTAACATACATAAGAAATTGAAACAACGTGGTACTTATCCTAGACACTACATTTAAGAAAGTGGTTTTATTATAATTCCATCTACCTGGAATCCAGGTCTGATTACAAGCACTGTTCTACCATGCTTATCACAGAAATTAGCTCGGTAGAGCTTTCCTTTCTGTGCTTCACGAGAGATGTCATCCTGCTCAAGAAAAAATAAGAAGGAAAATAAATTTCACAGGATCACAAAATAAAATGAACATATAGCTTCGCTTTCTGATCATACAAGAACCCTGGCTACAGGTCATGCTTTTTACATAATAACATCAAACAGATGTGCCTTTCAAAAATAATAATAATAAATTTAAAAAAAAAATTTATAAAAAAGAACAAAAAAAAAAAAAAACGAAAGAGATCATTCTGTTCCCTTGAAGCAAAAATGGTAATATTTTAAATGACATTGTGCAGGAATTCATCAGTAAACTATTCCTTTTGCAAGATCAAGGAAAAAACTGGAATTAGACAAGCTTTGATCTAACAGTTATGCAGCATGTATTTTTTGTCCTCCCAGTAAAACAATACATGCACTTCAAGAAAAAGAAAAAAACACAGTTGAAAACCCCACTAGAATATCAACAGGCAATATATTTATACGAAAAATTTGTAGTTGTACCAATTATAAAGATTTTGTGGCAGGAGAACTTGAAGGATACAGGTCAGACTAGAAAATTGATGAGCACATACCCATCGGATCTTCTCTGGTTTGTATTGCTGCCTCCATTTCATAGCTTCTTTAAGCATCCTAGCAGCTTTTTTTGTATTCCAGTTCCTAGCTCTGAGGAACCGCAGTATTGAGGCATCTGAGCAGAGTGTTGGAAACTTTTCCAGGGCAGGACCCATCATCCTCCTGATTTCATTGATCTGAATTGCAGAAAATAAAAGCCTTTTTCTTTCAGAACATCACTCAGAATTTTCTTTTCGGGTTTTGTTCACAAAACGAGGAATCAAATTTGAAAGTAAACTACTAGACCATGCCACATGAACAATGAAATGATTACTTCAATTTTCTTGTCACAAAAAGAGTTAAATTCCTTTTTTTTCCGGCTAATAAAATTGCTGGCAAAGAAGTTTGTTTAAATTGGTAAATTGATAAAACTAGCAAGTTCAAATGTTAAACTAGGTAAGTATCCTTAAATTCACTAGCTTCAGTGTTTCGGATCAAAATGGGATAGAGAAGTGGGACAATCTGATTAGTAATGTGTGAAATGCATGGTACAGAGGAAAAACTAAGATGGTTAGAGTTTATCTTTAACTTCAGATAAGTGTCGTCATTATTCTCAAGTTTAATGCACCAGCGATACCATAGAACTTGAAAACAAGAAATATACGTGTATTTTGTTGTTAAACAGAATCATTGCAATCTCTTTGTGTAGGTAATCTCTCTCTCTCTCTCTCTCTCTCTCTCTCTGGGGATTGAATTCATGATACTGAAATTTCTTCATGATTTATACGAAAAACAATTCTCTCCTTGCATACATTCATTGCTGGTTTCAAATGTTCCGAGCTCAATCTTGTAAAGAAGAAATCTTGGAGTTGACAAACTAATTTTGGCAATTTCCAGGTGAGCATTGAATTAAATGTAGAATCTAAGGTTTCACATGAAGGCACGTGGTGGCTTCAAGAGTGTGAGGGAGAGGATGTTGGGTGCTTAGAAGTATAGTGATGGCAGAAATTACTCTTTGAAACTGGAATAAGCATCCCCAAAAGCACAGCGATAACAAATAGCCTTAAAGACGAAAATAAAAAGAATTAAGAAGCATTCTCATCCAATTGCTGATCATCTAGTTTGTTATTATGTTACCAATATGTCATTTAATTTGTAGCTTATTACGTTCATCAAGAAGCAAGGCGAATCAGTAAACCAGATCTCTTGATATTGAAAACTAAAATGGTGGCAGACAAACAAGTTTGTTACATCCTGAGTAGTTAATTTAAAAATTTTATCACAGTAACTGGCTAATTTCTACTCTTCAGAGAAAAAGATAGATGAAAATGAACCAGTCTAACTCATAATCTGCTTTAAAAAACTCCTGTACTCCATCAGTCTTCCAAAAAAATAATAATAAAAATTTTAAAAAAAATAATAGAACTCTACTGGTATAAACAATCGATTCACACCTTTGCTTGCTGAGCAGCAGTGGACAAAGAGCTCTCTTTCCCAGTTCCTACTAACTGTGAGGATGACATTTTGTTCCAATTTAGGTGAAAACTAAAATCAGCATGAAATGTCGCCAAGAGGAAACTGCATGATTTTCAAGAGGTAAGCATATGATGGAGCAAATATATTCTGATTTCCACACTTTACACAGTGAATATTTGAAGCTAAATTCATTCTTTACCAATTGAAAAAATGTAGAAAAGAATTAGTGATAAATATATAGCAAGTCAATCACAAATACAAGTTAACCTTTTATGAAGAATTAAGAATAAATGTGATCTAAGGCTATAACTCAATATGAATTCTCCAGCATCAGCAAGACATTTGCAGAATGACAAGATGATATTAACCTTTTATAGGAACGAAACCGTTTTCGTTATTGCCATTCCACCAAGAAAAACTAAACCGTTATTGCGAAAACTATTAAAATTTAACAGGTTTGGATAATTTATTCTCTATAAGAAGATACAGAACCAACCAGAGAAAACCCTTTGAGAGTGCATTTCAAATAAGCACCCATAGAAAATAGCTTAAGTTTGATGTCAGTTTCTAGCTGGTTAATAAAGGAATAATGCTCTCTAACTCAGTACATATCTAGATAACGGGCTAGGCTTGTGCAAAGAATTTGAACATCGATATACAAATTTCGTTTTGGTTTTGAAAAGCAAATCATTCTCAGGAATAAAGGAATTAGTCCAAGAACTTCTTTATGGGAACAAGAACTTTGCATAGAGATACAACAATCACCATTCTAGACAAGAAGAACATGAACCACAATTATCCTACTTGAACTTCTGGCGCCATTCCTGAAATGGAAAAAGTCCTTTGAAGAAAGTTTGTGTCATCTGGCTAAGTCCAGATCAAACTATTTAAGGGAGAAGGCCATCAAAGAAAATCTATTCAAGTTACCTTCATCAGACCAGTGATTCCTAAATAAATTTTAGATTGAACTTTTCAGTAATGGCTTTATGTCAGTCAGTTCTAGACATTCTTTATCAGGCTCATTGTATTAAACTTAGTGATGATTGGCTCATTGTATTAATTGCAAAGAATTTTTCTGGGATGAATGGACTTCAGGGTAAATTGTACTAGAAAGTATCCCTAATATCAAAATCCTAAAATGACCAGCAGTTGATGACAACAATACCACTTTACTTTGAACATACATATACATATATAATACAACTCCACAAAGAAAAGAAAAGAAAGAAAAAACAACTTTCTATTTATCTTGAACACCGATCCTGCAACAAAAATGTGGTATGGGTAGAGTTCAAGCTTCAACCCAGGTGATCTTTGTCACTTCAGATAGACTTTACATGACTTTATCATAATTATGCTGCTTAATTCCTATTTCTGGAACAATATATCTTTCTTAAAATAGTATCTCTCTCAAACATTTAAGATCTGCATATTACCCACAATATGCTTGATAATAATCCTCTGAAGTTTTTAGTGGACACATTGACATTAGAAACTAAAAAAGATAACAAACGACAATAATGTCTAGGAAAATCATTAGAACCCTGTGATAATTGCTCGCAAGTAAAATATTAGTAATTCGTGAAAAAGAATTAAAAAAGAAATCAACAGTCCATATATCTAGAGACAAATAATTGATTCCATTCTTCAGGAACATAAACAGGCCACTTATTCAAGAAAAGAAAAAACGAAAGAAACTTTGTGTTATAGAGATTACTCCATGAAAATTGAATTTAAGCTGAAGAGACATAATTCAAACGCATATAAATATCCCTGATTGATGAGCTTGATAACATAGTTTTCTTGTTCAAAAAGGAAAAGTCGAACAATAAAAAAACAAAGCCTTATTCTCGATCTTGATAGATTTGCAAATACAATATAAAATCACTCAATTATATTTCCTTTCAGTACATCCCTTCAGAGCCAACAATGCACTGAGATTTAAACTGATCTTCGCTACTATACCACATTTTTGCAATCAGAAGTGTTCCGAGAATTAGAAAATACCCATTTGAAACTCTTAAAAACTAAAAGCAAATCAAAAGGAAAAAAGAAAACAAAAACGAAAACGAAAACGAAAGAGAGATAGTAATCCATACCAAATGTGAGGAGATACGAATTGGGAAGAACAAAATGGACAATGGGTTCCGAAATTTAAGATCAATTTTCCAATAATTTGCCTAAAACAAGGGCAGAAAATGTAAAACAAGAAAGAATTGGACGGAAGAATCTTGAAGAAGCAGAGGAGGTTTTTCTGCAGGGTACATATCCATAAAAAGCTGAAGAAGTCTTTTGGCGCCGTTTCGATAGCTCAGTTTGCTTGACCAGCGGGTAGTTAGGGGGTGACTGTTAGCTCTTATCTTACCGGTCATTTTCTTACTTTTCTTTCTTTTTTTTTTCTTTTTTACTTTTTTACTTTTTTTTTTTTTTTTTTTTTTTTTTTTTTTTTTTAATAGATTAGCTTGTGCAATTTAGTTTTATTTAGTTAGTTTTCTTTCTAGTAGTACCATTTACTCTTTTTTCTCCAGTGCAATTTACTTGACATTACTACAATAATGTTTTCTCTAGAATAATATTTGAAAAAATTCTAAAGATTATTTACTTTTTGCCACACATGTTTTTAATTACACAAAATAATTTTAGTGTATTATAAGTAAAGTTATTTTTTAGATGTTCTCAACTTTTTATTATATTTACTTTTAACTTTAAAAAAAAGTATGAGAAAATATTTATTTTTAAAAACTTCTTAGGTGCTTTTTAAAATTACTAGCTCATATATATGTGCATTCATACATAATAAATTTTGGTAAATTAAAATTATTATCTATCATTTTTATTTTTCTCTTTAATATTTGGAATATTTTTTCTTATTAACTCTTTTATACATGTAATGTTTGGGATTCTCTTTTTACTTAAATTATCTGTCGATTTAATACTTATAATTATCTCATTAGTTATACAACATGTCAATTATGATATACTATTCATGGCCATGTGTTTGTTTATAATTAATGATAATTATAAGAGAAAACATAATTAAAAATTATTAATTACTAATATGTTATTAGGATGTTATTAGAAACATTCTTACTTATCAAACTCTTGAGTTATCTCATATGTTTCTCTTTATCTATAGAATTTGACTTTTTTCGAGCACTTTTTCCTAGTAATTCATTTATCTCTTTAATATTTGGAACTTTCTTCTAACTCATTTGCCTATTTAATATTTAGACTTGTCTCATAATGAGTTATACACGGTTAATAAAGTAATATCTTTTTTCTTCTATAATTATTTATCTATGTAATTATTATTTACGTAAATCTAAAATAAAATATTCCCTTTCTATAAAAATTATAACAACTTATTATCTTTTATGCAATTTTAATTCACAATTAATTCTTTTTTTTTTTTTTTGGCTAAGTTACGTAATTTTTTTCCTGGAATATTAAGTTATGTAATTAACTCTTAAATATAATAATCTTTTCCTTTTCTCTTAAATGCTTTACAAATAGTTTCAAGCTAATATTTTCCCCATGCAATTTTTATCCTTCTCTATCATTAGTTAACTTTAATTAGTTGTTAGTTATTCTTATACTTTTAATATTTATTTATTATTTTTAATTTTAACTTGTATAATGTTTTCCCCATGCAATTTTTAATTTATGTTATACACAAAATATTTTTTTAAGTCTCCAAAATTCAAATTTCTTTTGCTTTACAAACTTTATGTAATTTTTATTTTTACTATGTTCTATATATATATATATATATATGACTCTTAAATAGCTAACTACTAAAGAGCCTCCAACTAATCCATATATTAAAATCTTAATTTTTATTTTAATTATTTCCTATTAACTCTTCAATAGTGATCTAAAATTACCAAAAACTTTTAACTCCATTTATTTAAACTCCAATTTTTATTTTTTTTATCTTCTATGCTAAAGACTTTCAAATCCTCAATGTATTAAAACTCAAAAAAAGTAAGAAACCAAAAAGTGTAAATCATTCATGACACATTAGAAATGTTAGCCCTAAGGGTGACAATTTCAGTTTTAATTAAATGACAAACATTGTTGAGCACTTACATGTTTAACTTTGATGTGGCAGGAATAAAAATACTAAAAAATGAAGTTTTCATACTAAGAGCTGCAATGGAAAAAGGCAAGAATCCCAAGAGTTAAAGTAGTACAAGACTTGAATATTCAAGTGGATTCAAAATGCCAAGCAGTAAAGTGATGAAGACATAGAATATGATTTTTTGTCTAGATGTATATTTTATGTAAACTATTTATCTCTCAGTCCTCTTTACTTTAATATGCATTAGTAAAGTTCATGTCTAAAGGTTTTCAAAAAGGGAGAAATTATTTTCAAAACCATGTTGTGTTTTCTTCTCCCTTTTCTTTACTCTTGTTATTTTGCTATTATTTTTGTCATTTAAGTTTCTTTTATTATTCTTGTTGTTTTTATGAGTTTATAAAAGAAACGTTTTCTTAAAGTAAAACAAGAGTTTTAATCGGAAAGTTTTTAAAGTTTGTCATTGAACCTAATTCACCCCCCTCATAGATTCTTTCAATTGGTATAAGAGCATGTCCTCTGTTTGTGTTTAACAACCTTGTGGTCAAGATTCTTTTATGAAAAATATAATGCTTTAACTTATTCAGAAGGTTCTTCTACTCTAAGACCTCCTCTTTATAATAGCTCAAATTATTCCTTCTGGAAAAATCGTATACGTATCTTTATTTGTTCTATTAAATTGGATTTATAGAATATTATTGAAAAAAGTCTTCACATTCCTTCTAAGACTTCGACTGGCAAGAATTAAAGTACCGAAGAAGCTTGATGAATATGATGAAGATGACAACATGAAGACAACATTGAATTTCCAAGCTGTGGATATATTATGTTGTGCTTTGGATGCTACAAAATACAATCGTATAAGTGGGTGTGAAATAGCCCATAGGTCCATGGGATATGGAAACTTTTGGAAATCACTCATGAAGGCACAAATTAAGTAAAGAGTCCAAGATGGGAATATTGGGTAGAGATTATGAGTTTTTCACAAGACTTACAAATATCAGGAATGGATTAAAAGCTTATGGCAAGAAATATTCTCTTGGAGAGCAGAATATGAAGATCTTGAATGCCAAAAAACTTGGCAACCAAAGGCATTAGCAATTGAAGAATCTAAAGCTTTAAAGGAATTGCCATTGGAAGAATTGAATGCATCGGTTCTAACTCATGAGATGTGTTGGAGAAAACACTCCTAATTACTATTACAAATACTATTACTATTACAATTTCAACAATAATAATAAATTACAGCGGAAGAAATAAACAGAAAGATTTGATCTTTCTAAGAACAGAAATCACTCAAAGAACAATAAATAAACAATCTGCAAAATAACACCCGATTAGTACCAAAATAACCCAAATAGAAACAATGAACGGTTTGCTCACCACTGCCGGCGGAGCCGGCCAACAGAAAATCAAAGAGATGACCGAGGAGCACAAAACGAGGGGTTACCAAATCAGAATTGGACGCCGAGCAGCGGCATTGCCGCGTCGAGGCAACGATGATATAGAAAGGTGATGATCGGGTTATAACCCTCAGAAACGAGCCTCAACCGAGAAGAAATCACTGGCAATAAACAACCTCTATCTCTCTCTTTTCTTTCCTCACGGCTATCTCTCTAACCTCACCAACAGATAAACAATGTTGACAGAGAAGAAGGCTGCTTAACAGCATAAAAGCACCAGAAACAGAGAGATCAGCAATAGCAGAGCCGAAGGAGAAGGAGAAGAAAAGCAGGAGTCTTGAAGACTCCAAAAGACACAGGGAGAGAGAATAAGAAACGGCTGAGAGAGGGATTCAAGAGAGACTGCCCCAGAAACGAGGAGACGCCATCAATTAAAGGGAGAAGCCAAGCGGTCAAGCCGCAGGTCAGCAACGGATGACCCGGGTGGCCAGCCCAGGCCGCAGGCATCCCGCAAGACTTGATCAAGAGGTGGCCCAAGAAGCAGGTAAGACAAGCAGACGAACCAGATGGCAGCAAGACAAGCGGACGGCCCAGAGGCAGCCCAAGAAAACAAAACAGCCTATTCAACATGGGTTGAAGCCCAGAACATCATTGGGTCAGAGGGGTGTGACAATTGGGTTGGAAAATGAAAAATATTGGGAAGACATTAGGCTATAAAGCCTACAATCTCCACCTCGAAAAATTTTTTTCTATCCCTGAAAGATGACTCAATTTGAGTCAAACTACTTGCACATGAAGAAAGTCCCTGCAAAACATAAATTTATCAGTGTTTACAATTTTAGTACCAAAATCAGCAAGATTATTATCAGTACTAATCTTATCTATGTCAACAATACCACTATAGACCTTTTCTCTAATGAAGTGGTACTTGACATCAATGTGTTTCATCCGTTCGTGATAGACCGGATTTTTACACAAATGTAAACAACTTTGACTATCAGTGTAAATAATAACTTTGGAGTTTAAAAAGTTCAATTCGGTCAATAACCCTTGAAGCCAACTGGCTTCTTTGATTGCTTCCGTTGCTGAGATATACTCAGCCTCAGTAGTTGACAAGGCAACTACATGCTGCAGTTGGAATTTCCACGAAATGCAATTACCCGCAAGGGTAAAGAAGTATGAGGTGGTAGACTTTCTACCAACCTTGTCACCTGCAAAATCAGAGTCAACAAATCCAATTAATTCAAAATCAGACTAATTATGGTAGTGTAAACCCCGATCCACAGTTCCGTTTAGGTAACGTAATAGCCACTTGAGAGCAGCCCAATGATCTCTTCCAGGATTTGACATAAATCTGCTAAGAAGGCTTATGGAAAAAGCAATGTCAGGACGAGTGGATATCATTGAGTACATGACAGAGCCTATGGCCATTCTGTATGGGATATTGGCCATATCTCTCTTTTCACTTTCAGTTTTTGGACAAGTTTTGTCAGAAAGTTTAAAGTGGATAGCAAGAGGAGTAGTAACGGGTTTACAAAGTTGCATATAAAATTTGGATACTATTTTCTGAAGGAAAGGCTTTTGGGATAGGAAGAGAGAACGATCAGGTCTATCTCTAGATATATTCATCCCAAGGATTTTGGATGCAACACCCAAGTCCTTCATATCAAACTCAAATTTTAGCAGAGACTTCAGTTCATCGATCTTAGCTTTTTGACGACAAGCTATCAACATATCATCCACATACAGCAACAGATAAATAGCAGAATCCACATCATTATCAGAAAAGTAAAGACAACTATCATAGTTACTTTTCGAAAAACCAATTTTGGACATAAAAGAATCAAACCTCTTGTACCATTGCCTTGGCGACTGTTTAAGTCCATATAGGGACTTTTTCAAAAGACACGCCATATGTTCCTTACCCTTTACTTCAAAATTAGGTGGTTGACACATATAAATGGCTTCCTCAAGATCACCATGTAAAAAGGCAGTTTTCACATCAAGCTGTTCAAGATTAAGATCATAGAAAGCAACAAGAGCAAGAACAATCCGAATTGTTTTGTATTTAACAACAGGAGAAAAAATTTCATTGAAATCAATGCCCTCAATTTGTGAAAAACCTTTTGCAACAAGTCTAGCCTTGAACCTAGGAGGTTCATTAGAAGACTCAAACTTCTTTATTTTGAAAATTCATTTGCAATCAACAAGTTTTTGTTTTGAAGGTTTTGGAACAAGAATCCAGGTTTTGTTTTTGTTTAAAGAAAACATTTCTGCTTACATAGCATGTAACCATAAAATGTGATTGGGACTTTTCAAAACCTCAGAAAAACATAAGGGCTCTTTTTCTTCAACATAAGAAGCAACAGCAAAAGCATATGATACAATGTAGGAGTAACCATACCGAGGATGATCCTTAGGTACTCTACATACTCGATCTCTAGCGAGTTGATAATCCCTAAGAGCTTGGGTTTGAGCCTCAGGATGTTCCTCTTCCTTATCAGAACCATCTAGAATAGGGTCAGAAGCTTCAGGAACAAGAGTACTACTAGAAGGAGCAGAAGACTCAGAATTTGTTTCAGGTTCCTGAGGTGGCTCTAGAGTGGTTTCGGAGATAGTCTCCACCTCCAATGGAATGCTACTAGGAGAAGGATCACAAGAAGGATTATTGGTGATGGTGTTATCTTTAAGACAGGGCATTTCTAATTCATTGAAGATGATATCCCTATTGATGATAACCCTCACCCCTGGTTCACCCTTCAACCATACTCTATAACCATTTACCCCACTAGGATATCCTATAAACACTCCCTTCCTAGACCTTGGATCTAGTTTCCCCTCTTTTGATGAGCGAAGTCTGCACAACCGAAAACCCTCAAGTTGGAGAGATTGGGAGGTTTCCCAGACCAGAGTTCTATAGGAGTCCTAAAGTTTATAGCTGTGGACGGAGACCTATTGATGAGGTATACAGCTGTACTAACAGCTTCACCCCAGAATGGTTTTAGAATACCGGAAGATACTAACAGGCAACGAACCTTATCCATAATAGTACGATTCGTCCTTTCGGCAACTCCGTTTTGTTGTGGGTTATGTCTAACCGTTCTATAGTGTAAAATGCCATGTGATGCACATAAGTCAGAAAACTTCCGGTTACAAAATTCAAGACCGTTATCGGTCCTGATAGTGTTTAGTTTATTTCGAGAATGATTTTTGGCAAAACGTTTCCATTCACAAAATTTTTCAAACGTTTGATCTTTGGTTTTTAAAAGAAAAACCCATACATGCCTCGAAAGATCATCAACAATAGAAAGGAAATAAACGTTACCACCGTAAGTTGGAACCTTTTTAGGCCTCCATAGATCACAATGCACATAATTCAGAGGTGCAGATGACTTATGTGTGCTGGTAGAAAAACTAATTTTGTGTTGTTTTCTCAAAACACAGTGATCACAAAAATCCAAGGAATCGATTTTATCACCACACAAAAATTTTTGTTTTTGCAAATGATAAAGCCCCTTTTCACTAATGTGGCCAATCCTCTGATGCCACAACATAGTTTTCTCTGGGACAGTTTTTGAAACCAAGGCAGTAGAGTTGGAAACTGTTTTACCAAGAAGGATATATAAAGTTTCCTTTTTAAAATCTTTTAACATGACTAGGCTTCCTTTGCAAACACGCAAAATGCCATTTTTTGATTTAAAAGAGAGACCCAAAGAGTCTAAATAACTGAGAGAAATAAGATTCCGACGCAAGTTAGGAACATATCTCACCTCAGTGAATTTTCTAGTCACGCTATCCTGCATTTTTATAAAAATACTGCCAATGCCTTTTATATCACAAACCTGATTATTTCCCATAAAAGCTTTTCCTTGGTTTAAAGTTTTGAAATCAGAAAACCAGTGTTTATTAGGTGTCATATGAAATGAGCAACCAGAATCAAGCACCCAATGATTAACAACACCAGTACATGAAGGAGAAAGAGAAACACACAGAACTTCAGAAAACATAGAGTTACCATCTGAGTCAAAACCGTGGGTTTTATCGACTTTATTCCCTCCTTTACCATGTTTACGTTGTTTCTCGTCTTTGATTCATTTAAAACACTTGTTTTTCATATGCCCTTCTTTCCCACAGTAAAAACATTTTACCTTGCTTTTCTCTCGTGATTTGGAACGGCTTTTAAAAAGATGACTAGGAGGTTCTCTCTCGTCAATCCTTCCTCTTACAAAAAGATTTTCACCATGAGACTTGTTCTCTTTTTGTAAATCCAAATCTTTTGATTTTAAAGTATTTTTGACATCAGAAAGGGAAAGATCATCTCTATCATATTTAATGGCAGATTTGATATCATTAAAAGAATCAGTTAAGGCATTTAGTAAAATGACTGCAGCATTTTCGTCAGAGATTTTCTCCTCGACGTTTTGTAACTCCAAAATGATTTTATTTAAATCATCGATATTTTCAGAAAGTGATTTTGTTCCACTCATTTTGAAACTAAAAAGCTGTTCTTTTAAATAGATTTTATTTGAAAGAGATTTTTCCAAATATAATTTTTCCAGTTTTGTCCAGATTTCAAAAGCATTGTCTTTTTCATCAATTTTCCGTAAAACGTTATCAGTCAAATGCAAAGTGAGGCAACTATAACCATCACCTAGTTTTTCTTTAAGAGTTTCGCCCTTCCAAGACTCCGGATACTCTTCAGGGCTGCAAATAGCGGGAGCAATTTTGTTTTGTACCAAAACTGCTTTTATTTTCCCCCGCCACATTACAAAATCAGATTTGCCATCAAACCTATCAGTTTCAATTTTTTGAACTAACATGTTTTAAGGGCAAATATGTGTAATTTGGTGGTTTCAGAAAGATGAAAGATTTGAAAAGTTTTGAATAAAAATTGTTTCGGATTTTTCCTTTAAAATAGAGGAAAGATCTTCCAAAGAAAAACGTCGCTGTTTGTTTTAATTTTGTTTGATTAGGTTTGGTTTTGATTACAAAACAGTGTAGCACAAAAGGCACAGAAAAAACCAAATCAAAACAGTAAACAAACAGAATAACTAAGGAAACAGGAACAACATAATACAGTAGAAAAAGACAAAAAGAAAAAGAAAAATAAAACTTTTGAAATCAGAAATAAAATCGCCAAGACACAGATACTTGATATCTCTTGGATTCAAGCCAGGCTTGGGTTTAGGGTTTCTTGAAAAAAAAACAAAACAACAATGAAACTGGAAATAATAAATCAATAAAAGAACAGAAGCAAAAGAATTGTAAAGCAAGAATAAAGCAGTAATAGTAAACAAAACGGCAACAAGCTGTCACAACAGCAATCAACAAAAACAGAACCAGCGGCAAGCCGAAACAGAGATAATATCATAAATCGGCTACAAGCCGAAGCATATAAACCAGATAAAGCCGGTAGCAAGCCGATAAACAGTACAGAAAAACGGCGGCAAGCCGAATAAACTAAAAAAGAAAAACTGTAAAAACAGAGAGGGGAGAAGGAACTTCACTGGCCGGATTCTGAGATACTTCTCAGATCCGAAGATTGCGGCCGGACGCCGAAACCAGAGAGCCGAAAACCGTGGCTCTAATACCACTTGTTGGAGAAAACACTCCTAATTACTATTACAAATACTATTACTATTACAATTTCAACAACAATAATAATAATAAATTACAGCGGAAGAAATAAACAAAAAGATTTGATCTTTCTAAGAACAGAAATCACTCAAAGAACAATAAATAAACAATCTGCAAAATAACACCCGATTAGTACCAAAATAAACCAAATAGAAACAATGAATGGTTTGCTCACCACTGCCGCGTCGAGACGACGATGATAAAGAAAGGTGATGGTCGGGGTTATAACTCTCAGAAACGAGCCTCAACCGGGAAGAAATCACCGGCAATAGACAACCTCTATCTCTCTCTCTCTCTCTCTCTCTCTCTTTCTCTCTTTTCTTTCCTCACGGCTATCTCTCTAACCTCACCAACAGATAAACAATGGTGACAGAGAAGAAGGCTGGTTAACAGCATAAAAGCACCAGAAACAGAGAGATCAGCAATGGCAGAGCCGAAGGAGAAGGAGAAGAAAAGCAGGAGTCTTGAAGACTCCAAAAGACACATAGAGAGAGAATAAGAAACGACTGTGAGAGGGATTCAAGAGAGACTGCCCCAGAAACGAGCAGACGCCATCAATTAAAGGGGAAAGCCGAGCAGTCGAACCGCGAATCACCAATGGAAGACCCGAGTGGCCAACCCAGGTCGCGGGCATCCCGCAGGACTCGGTCAAGAGGCGGCCCAAGAAGCAGGCAAGACAAGCAGACGACCCAGATGGCAGCAAGACAAGCGGACGGCCCAGAGGCAGCCCAAGAAAACAAAACAACCTATTCAACATGGGTTGAGGCCAGAACATCATTGGGTCAGAGGGGTATGACAGTTGGGCTGGAAAATGAAAAATATTGGGAAGAAAATGGGCTATAAAGCCTAGAAGATGAAGTTAGAAAGCCTCAAGAAAATTGAAGATGAGAAAAAGAGGGAGAAAGAGAATTGCATTTAAAGCAAGTGAAATCCAAGTGAAGAGGAATTTCTTATCTAGTGAAGATGAAGATGATACGACAACAATCATGAGATGTTTGAATAGAATCTACAAAAAGGAGAAATCTTAGAAAATTATCAAAGAAAGAAACTTTATCATCCTTGCTTTATAAACCAAAATGCTATGAATGCAGGAGCACCAATCATTTCTGTTAGCCCTAATGGCATTATTGTATATGTTTTTTATTATGATTAACATATGTTTGTGTGATGAGTATAGTTTAGTCTCTATAAAACAAAAGAAGCATTTTTGGAGTCTCAAGACTACACTACATAAGAAGTAAAAGATCTTGGCAATTAAAGCATAATGAAGAAAGAGAGATCAAGCCATTCCAAGATCAAGGCATTGAAGATCTTGAAGACTTATGTCTTAGTTAGGGATGTGCTATGGTATTTCTTTGTAAAACTCCTTAACTCTCATCTTTGATTGTTGATCATGTGTGAAGCTACTTGGATGAATTTCTTTTTATAAACTATTCTTGAAAAATCCAAGTATTCTTGATAGAGTTTTTGATGCCTTAGAAAGTTTTCTTATCTCTAAAAGTGATCAATAATACATGTTTTGAAGGTATTTTGAAATGTGAAGGAAACTTCTTTTTGTTTAAGGAAAACTGGCTTTGAAATCCTTCTAAAAACTGGTCATCCGATTTTCAAAATTGGTCATCCGACTTTCAAAATCGGTCATCCAATTTTTCAAAACCGGTCATCCGATTTTTAAAATCGGTCGTCCGATTTTTAAGAAGGATCATCCGATTTTTGTAGAATGCATCCGAATCTTTCTGTTTCAAAGCCGATCTTCCTATTTTAAAAACGAATCATTCGATTTCTCTTTTACAAAGAAATTGGACGTCCGATTTGTGAAACCGGTGGTCCAGTTTTTTGTTTTTACTGTTAGAATTTTATCATTGCAGACAATAATGGTCAAATTATATCCCCTCTATAAATTGAGTTTTTCATCTGCAGTAAAGGGAGAGAAGCAAGATTGAAAATTGATTGAGATTATTTTAAAACATTTAAAGAGCTTTAAAAGTACATTCTTTCAAATATCTTCATCTCATAAAAACAAATAGAAAAATCTTCTTGGTGCTTCATTTGTGATCATCCATCATAGAAGAAGTAAAGAGGAGCTTGTAGAAGTATTCCATTGAGTTGTATTATCTATGTCAAGCTCACTTGCTAACATTGTTCCCTACTTATCTCTTGTTCTTTTGATATCAAAGGTTCGTGTTGAAAAACTCCTTAGGTCATCCTTTGATTTATATTGTGTTGAGAATTGAGGTTGTGTACAAAACCCTTGTTGGGTGATCCTCAAACTTGTGTTGATTGTATTTGTGTTGTGGATTTAGGTTGCTTGCAAAACCCTTGGTGGGTAATCCTCAAACTTGTAATTGTTGTAGACTTGGATTATAGTGGATTTTGGGAAATCCTTGGGTGTTGACTCAAGGTAGTGGATGTAGCTCTTTGGGAGAGTGAACCACTATAAATTGTTGTGCGTATTTATTCTATGCTTTTTACTTCATTGTCATAATTATAAAATTTTGTTTGATTTGGTTTTTTTATTAAAAAAAGTTTTAGTATTCCTTCTCAAACAAAATTGGAGATTTATCTTTTAATTACATAAAAGATTTTTGAAAATTAGTCAAAAACCTTATTCACCCCCCTCTAAGGTTTTTCAATTTCATTGTCTACTATCCAAAGTTTAAGGAGAAAAAAGCTAAGAAGAGAAAGAAGAAAAAGAAAGAAACCAAAAGAAAGAAAGCTAAAGGCTCAGTTGGCATGTGGGATTAAGAAAGAGTAAGTGAAGAAGGAAATTCAGATGAATGAGAAAATGCCAATTTCATGGCATTTGACGATGAGGTACTCTTCACTCCTCCTAATAGTCTTTCTTGTGATGATTTTCAGGATAAACCTTGTGAATTTCTTTTTGTTATATATGAGGTATTGGAAAAGATGTCTGATAAAAATAAGAATTTGAAAAGTAATTTAAAAAGTATTTTGGAAGAAAATTTTACCTTGATTCTTGAAAACAAAAACATGATTGGTTCGAGTCTCTCAAACTTGAAAAATGATGTTTTTGAACTTTCTTTAAAAGAGCTTTCAAATCAAAACAAAGTTTTGAGTGGTAAAATCTTTTCTCTTGAAAACACTCTTGTATATTATGAAGTTTTGAAAAGAAAAGTGGTTAATTTAAATATTTGCATAGAGAATTTACAAATGATTTTGAAAAGAGTAGTGATAAAGGAATTAACATTAAGCAAATTATAGTGGTTCAATGAAAGGGGAAGGGTCATTTCTGCGCGAAAGTACTTGTACCAACAAGGGGACAAAAGTATATTTTTTTCTTACTTTTTCAATTTTGCCCTTATTGAGGCACTATATTTATCTTAATATTGATCTGATAATAATTATTCTTTTGAAAAACCTCTCAAAGAGCTACTGTCTGGTGACTAAGGCTGTAAACGGGTTCAGAAGGTACAATCCCTATAATAAAATATGGACCCAGACCTAAACCTATCAGGTATATATTTTATGGACCTAGATACCTATATACAGGTTTTCGGGTAAGGTCTGGGTATATCCGTTTAAAATAGCGATTTTCTTTTTTTTCCTTGTTAAATACAACATTTTTGGTGAAAATTATAATTGACATATTTATATTAAATACAATATTTAAAATACAGTTTTTCCTTGTTAAATACAATATTTCTGATTAAAATTATAATAGGCATATTTTTTTGCTAAATACAATATTTTGAATAGCCATATTTCCTTTCTTGGGGGGGGTTTAGGGGGTAAGAAAGTCCCAAAACGAAAATTATAATATGATTAACACCATTCCTCTATCATTTCTTCAACAAATATTATCCTTTAACATCTCAAAAATTTAAAAACCAACATTCTAATTAAAATGATTAAAAGTTCAAATACACAATCCTCACCAATAAATTAGTCCAATAAAAATATAACTCTTAATTCAATATAATAATATACAATAAATATTATTCTTTTATTATGACAGGTAAACGGGTAAATGTCTAGGTATCATAATAGCCATAGTCATTTAATAGAAGTAATATAGGTCTGGATACGGGTCTTGGTGCTCAGGTATAAAATTTGAACCTTACCTGTTATAAATAAGTAGAGATCTGACCAAATAAAGATAAGAACCATCTCATTTACGGGTTTTTGCCATGTTTTTGCAATATCTATAAAGGTATTGCATATAATTTATGTGATTTCCTTCGTGCTTAAACTCCATTAATTGAGATGATATCACATATCTGATATGCGATACGTAATATTTAAAATAAAAGTTTTTAAAATATCAAATCAACCACTTTGACACCAAAGAAAAGACAGAGAGAGACGAAGGTGGTATGTGGCTCGTCATAGAGGAAATCCAAAATCCCAATTCTTCAAATTCACCGAATTTTAGTTCAATTCTTGTAAGTAAAATAAAATCCTCAGTTCTCCTCATTCTGAAAACTCTATCCTTAAAGAAAAAGCACAAATTCAGACTGAAAATGAAAAGGAGCATATTTGACTAAATGAAGAGGGGCATATTTGATTAAGAACCGTTGAAATCTGATTCAATGATCTTCAATCAGAAACAGTTTTTATTCTTTCATGAAGAGAGGTTTGTAGATTGTGAAAGGTTGTGAAAGGTGTGGAGATTGTAAGGATATGAAGAGAGCTCCCAGTCTTCTTTCTTCTTCTGCTTTGTTATTGACCGAAAAAGGTTGTGAAAGGTGTGGAGATTGTGAGGATATGAAAGCAAAGATTGAGAAGATTTTGGTGGATATGCAAGCTAAAATTCTGGAATGTCTTCGTTGATTCAATATTTTTCTCTCTTTTTTTTAAATATTACATCGCCCATCAGATATACGATATACTCTCAATTAATAGAGTTTAACAAGATTTGTTTAATTAGTAGGTTTTTAAGAATATCACATATGATATCGAATATCACATATGATACATACGATATTTGGAAAGAGGATTGTTATACTATGGACGCGAGCATACCATGCAAAGTGCACCCAATGTCAAAACTACATAATTTCATTTAATCCTAAGAATAAGTCAAAATAAAATCACTCACACTCCAACAACTGAAACATCCGTGCCGCCCAAGATCATAAAAAAAAAAAAAATCTATGCTCCCAAAAAATTCTCGCTCAATTTTCTCTCCCTGACAATCAGGGATCCTTTGATGTTCTTCAATTTTCTTCCTCTCTTCTTCGATCAATAGTTGTTTTTTCGATTTTTCTTCCGTCTTTGTCTTCTATTTGAATTCTACAGCAGAAAATGGGACAGTTCAATAATTTTGTTGACAGCTTATACTGCTTGTTTGAATTTGGTTATAGATGATTTCAGTGGGAAAACATTGATTTTTTGGTAAACTTTCTTTAGATTTCTAAGGGGAATTATTGAAAAGAGAAAACAACAATTCATATAGATAAATCTAGGTGTGTGTGGTTGGCCACGCAGATGAGCATTGGTTTAGTTGGAAAAATAATTCGTTTTCAAGCCTAAGATGATTTTTGTAGAAGTTTTCATATTGTAGCTGCAATCTTTTGAATACTTAATACATTAATTGTCAATGATAATATTAGAAGCAATTTACCAAGTTATAACTGCTACTTCATAGTGGTTTTTGGCTTTCTTGATAGATATTTTTTGGAGCTCATTCGATAATTAACAATGTGCCATATATTAAGAACTAGAAATATTCAGCGTTGTGTATTTATATCCCAATTATGGGTATGTCTATAGGCACACAAATGAAACTTCGCGTTAGAAAGTGCTATCATATGTTCCTGAATTGGAAATTTCGTATGAGATATGAAAATGAGGCATCCATAGTTCTAAAATAATGTACAATTGTAAAAAGTAATGCATCATGCACATACAATTATGAAAATAGGAACACACAGTTATAAAAATAGGTACTACAAATTATAAAAGTAAGCACACCTACTTACAATCATTCATTTTGCATGTTTTATATTATAATCATCTTTAGTTATGAAAAATAAACACCTAATAATTGTAAAAATAGGCGTGTGAAGTTCCTTTGTGACTGACTACTATTGAACAGTGAAAGTCTCTTTCCTTTCAAGCCTTTACTCTTTATCTTACAATCCCTTTTCGCCAGCCCTACGATTTAGCATCCCTAGCTTTATGGGAACATTATATCTAGAGTAGATACAAAATCGGCAGCTACTTTCCCAGCCCATGAAAATTGTCTTCTTTCTTGTCTACCAAGTGCATTGAATGACCTATCATATCATCCGAAGACACAGAAAATACCAAAAAGTTCGAATTCACAACTATACATAGTTATAAAAAAAAAAAAAAAAAAAGGCACTACAGAAAAAGTAACCCACATGTATGTCTACATTATATGCACTCAGTTATAAAATAGGCACATAGTTATAAAAGTAGGCACTCCAAGTTATAAAAATAGGCACATCTACTTACAGTTACCCATTTTGCATGTTTTGTATTATAGTCACCATTGGTTATAAAAAATAAACACCTAAAGTTGTAAAAATAGGCATCCATAGTTATAAAATAAGGTACCACTGCAAAAAGTAGCCCATCATGCATGTTATACATTGTAGACACACAAAATTATAAAACTAGTTACATACAATTATAAAAGTAGGCACTCCAAGTTATAAAAGTAGGTACACCTTCTTACAGTCACCATTTTGCACGTTTATATTATAATCATCCTTGGTTATAAAAAATAAGCACTCCTAGTTATAAAAAAATAGGCATCCACGGTTTTAAAAAAAGGCACTACTCTAAAAAGTAACTCATCATGCATGTTAGACATTTTATGTGCACAAAGTTATAAAAATAAGCACATAGAGTTATAAAAGTAGGCACTCCAAGTTATAAAAGTAGGCACACCTACTAACAGTCACCCATTTTGCATGTTTTATATTATAATCACCGTTGGTTAGAAAAATAAGCATCCCTAGTTATAAAAATTAGCATCCATAATTATAAAAAAAGGCACCACTATAAAAAGCTTTAAAAAAATTTTGCGTATTATTTATTAAGTTTAATTGTTGTGTGTTTGGTGAAATTGAGTTTTGGATTTATGTTTAAAATTGTTGTTATTATGATAATTTATGTATATAATTTTTTTTGCATTTTAAAAAGTGATATTAGGGTGATGTATTATTTTCATGAATTTATTTGGATAATTATGTTTAATTTCTTACCTTACTTTATGATTATTAGAATTTTTTTAATTATTTAGATAATTATTTTACATATTTCGTATAATTTATTGAGTAGAAAATATGGGAACCTATAATTCGGTATTTTTAATTTTTTTTTGTAAATAGTAGAAAATATGAAAACTTTTTTTTGTAACTTAAAAATTCTAAAATGTAAATAATACAAAAACTTAAAAATCTATTATTAAAATCCAAAATTTTACATTCATTTTTTTTTTTTTTGTTGTGAAAGTGGGATTTGGATTTATGTTTGAAATTGTTGTTGTTAATAAATTTGTACAATTTGATAATTTTATGTATATGATTGTCTTTTGCATTTAAAAAGTGATATTAGGGTGATGTATTATTTTTATGAATTTATTATTTTTATGAATTTATTTCGATAATTAGGTTTAATTTCTTACTTTACTTTACGATAATTTGAAATTTTTTTTAATTATTTAGATAATTATTTTGCATATTAGAAAATATGGAACTTGTAATTCAGTATTTTTAACCTTTTTTTTTTTTTTTGTAAACAGTAGGCATTTTGTTAGTATAAGTGTTATAATTATTCATGTTATATTTTGAATCAATTTGTATGTTTAGGTTAAACATTAATTAATAAAAAAGTATGAAGTGCTTAAAGGGGATAATAAATACAACTCTAATCTATAAAACTTAATGAATGACTTTAACCAAATAATAATTTAAACATTGATATTTAAATAATATTTTGAATAAAAATAATTAAATCATTATTTGAATTGATAATAATTAACAATACATAAAGAATAATGATAATAATTTAAATAATAGGATCCAACCCCTTTTAAATAGTAATTTTAATAATAAATAATACGCTATTAACCTAGTAGCTGTTATTTACATTATTAATAATAAAAAGTAATAGAAAAATATAAATAAAAAAACAACTTATTTACAATTACATGATAAGATAATAAAATACAGAGTGATTTGAGAAGTAAATATTATTTCCAAATATAAAAATATATAGAGCGGTTTATCACTTATTAATAATAATAAATAATAAAGTAATGTAAATGAAACAATAAACTTATTTAAAAAATAATAAGTTAATATAATAATACAAAAGAAATAATACAATATGTGTAAGAAATAAATAATAAAATAATATAAATTATGCAATTAAAAATTATAATTTAAATAATAAAAAATTAAGAATAATAAATACAATATTGACTAAAATTATGAAAATATACAGAGCGGTTTATTCTGTATTAATAATAATAAATAACAAAGTAATGTGATTCAAATAATAACGGGCCTAAAAAATAATAAAATAATGGAATAATACAAAAGAAATAATACAGTAAATTTAAAAAATAAATAATAAAATAATATAAATAACGTAATTAAAAAATATAATTTAAATAAAAAAAATTATGAAGAATGAAGTTAAATAATAAGATAAAGACAAATGCATTACTTGTGCCGTGTAAAAAGATTTAAATAATATAAGACATAAATTAGACAAATATTAAATAATGTTATTGATGAATATGTTTGTGAATTTGTTTAGATGGTTTGGCCCAGAGCACGTAGAAGATGATGATCTAAGTCTTATGACAGACAGGACTTCTCGAGTTTAAGGTCGTGTAGTCACTACTTCATCCCGTGGTGTGAGGGGTCGCCATAGTACTTCTAACATCCCGTGTACTCCTATCCCACTTGGACCTAGGATATATTATGATCGTGGTGCACCGGAGTCTTCTACCCAGCCACCCCATCTACCAGTTAGGACTCCTCCTCCTCTCTCATCAAACTGTCCATAAACTCCAATCCCCTATGATCCTTATGGATCTTCTCAGCCCTACATACATCATATAACCTATATGTACATGGTCCTTCTGCGCCTTCCCATATGCCTGCCTAGGATCTGCCACGGTATGGAAGTAAACATCAGCAACCAACATAAATAACATTTAATATTAAAAAAATAAAAAAACTTTAAAAAAATGACTGGACCGAGTTTTGCCCAGATGGGCAAAATTCTCCAATGAGTTTCGCCGATCTGGGCAAAATTTTCTCAATATTATTGCCAGAATGGTGAAACTCATTGGAGAATTTCGTCCATCTAAGCGAAACTCAATCCAGTGACGGAAAAATTTGAGAGTTTTCTTACCTCAAAATCGATATTTTCTTGAAAAAAAATCTTCAAAATGATCCATACCTACCTCTAAACTGTGTTGAATGTGAAATATTGGAGTTTTATGGTAAAGAGAAGTTAGAGAGAAATTACTTAGGGAGAGAAAGAACAACCTAAGAAATGAATTTTTTGCGTTATACATATAGATTTCGAATTATATTTATTGACTCCCTAAATACTCCACCTCCAGCTCACGTTATGCGCTTCTTCTTTGTTTGAAAATTTTTCCACCCACGCACTTCTTCTTTGCTTCGTCCTTTCCTGCAATTTGAGATCAAGTGTTTGCTTCCGGCACCGCCAACGCCCTCAAATTAATTATTCCTTTTGTGGACTTTTCTAGTGCACTCGTAATTTTTTTTTTTTTCTTTTTAGATCAAAAGAGCACTAGTAATTTCTAAACTTGCAGTCAGCACTTCTTCTTCTTTTTTTTTTTTTTTCTTTTTTTTTTTCTTTTTTGTCTATTTTTCTCAAACTAGGAAAAAGGTTGGTACAATAATGCAATAGTTTTTTTTATTTTTGAAAAAAGAATAATACAGTAACTTTTAATTTTAAACCTAATGTTAAGTGACTATATGTTTATCCTTTATGTCTAAAACCTAAAATAAGTATCATTATTTTTTTCTTTTTTTTTTTTATTTTGAGCGTAAAATTTAAAAGAGTAAAAAAAAATGTTCATGTTAGGTTTTGACTACTCTTATTTTATTTTTAAAATTAGAGATGTCTATTTTTATAACTACTGTTACCTATTTTTATAACTGTGGATTCTTCTTTTTTTTTTTTTACAACTATGGGTGTCTATTGTTCATAACTAAGAGTACTTATGATATAAAACATGCAAAATAGGTGACTGTAAGTAGATATGCCTACTTTGTAATTTGGAGTGCCTACTTTTATAATTGTGTGTGCCTACAATGTATGACATTCATGATGGAGTTAAATATTTATAAACACAAAACTAAATAATATAAACAAATGTTAAAAAAAACAAAAAAAATTAAATATATCGAAATTCGCCTAGTCTAGGAACGGGCGGTCAAACACCCCCACTTTCTCTTGAACTCGTGGCAATTTCCTCAAAGTTTTGCCGGACCGAGCGAAACTCAGCAGACATTTTCGCCAGTCCAGGCGAAACTAGGGGATTTTCGGCAGTTTTTGAAGGAAAAAAAGACAACTTTTTCTTTCATTCCAATGCATATTTTAAATTTTAAACTGATAACGTTGTAAATAAATTAGTGTAGATTGAAGTACTAACCTTTTTTTATTTTCAATGGTCGGATCTTCCTAGATCTAATGTGAAAATTTAAAGTTTTAGAGCGAAGGGAGAGGATTTGTTGAAGAGAGAGAAAGTTGATAATGAGAAATGAAATTTTTTGAATTTTTTCGTGCTATAAATGTAGATTTCCTAATTGGGTTTATTGACCCCCTCTCAAAATATAATTTTTAATCAAAACTACGTAGTTTCATTAACTGGGTACACCTAGCTAACTGTCTCTAGTTCATAGTATAATTTTCCTTGAAACTACATCGTATATGTCATGTGTGATATGCTAAAAAAAAAAAAAAGTATGCTTCCTTTAGAGTCAATCTATATTATGCTATATTTGAATACACTTTTTACTCCTCTCCTCACCTAAAATTTTTAAACCCATTATTTTTAATTTCTAAGACTTTTGATTTATTTTATTACTTTCAAAATTACTTCTAAACTGCAGATATTCTTTAACCACACAAGCCTACTTTTTGGTGGTTTTCCAGATTACAGATTATGAATTTCCAATTCCTCTCCGATACTCATATTAACCTCAACAGATATATATTAATCATGTTTTTTCTTCCTTCTTCCCAATATTTTTTTTTATTTTCCTTCCCAACTTATGGATCAGAATTTGGTGTTGTTTAGTAGGAAAGACTTTTCAAGTCCTTTCAGAAGAGTAATTGCGCATTGGAGAGCTAATGAAAACATCTTCCATTTTTCTTTTCAAGGTCAAAGTAAGTCGATTTAGTTTATAGATGTTAAATCATTTACGTTAGTTCACTAATATCTAATAATAAAAAATTTATACTGCAAAGAATCCAAGAACCCTACTTTCATGTTCCTATCTTTTATTTTAATTTTTTAAAATCTTTTTGTTGGAAGTAACTCTTTGACATGACCCCATTATTTTTTTCTCATATTTAAGAATGATGAAGAAATACATATTTTCATCATTAAAAGAACCCACAACATCGGTGATCAAAAGCTTTTAGAATTATGATCTTACATCTTATAATTTGGTTTATATATGTCTAGGTCTCTTCCGTACTTATCAATATTTTTCAGTATATATTTCTCTCAAATCTCATAATCCTAACATCTTACATTTTTAGGTTTGAAAAATGTATTTAAAAAATTTTGTTTGTTTAAAAAGGTTTTAATCTAATATAATAATTAAAAAGCTCATTTTGCTAAGTTCTCTATGATGAAATAATAATTTAATTTGATTTCTCTTGCTCTATTCTCTTATCAACTTTCTTTCCATTTTTCACACTAATATTTCCATTTCCATTCCACATAGATCAAGAGGATTTAGCATTTTGACGAGAATATGTTGTGTGATTGGGGTTTGGATGATATCACGGTGCGAGATGTAAAATGGTAGTATTTCTACGGAATAAACTTTAATTGGACAGAGTATATCATGTCCATATCTTTTCTATCTGTTGAGAGTATATCATGTCTATATCTTTTCTATCTGTTGATTTATCTTTTCTATTTTTATTTTTATTATTATCTTTGATTGTAAATTAATTATTAAAATATTTTAGTATATATTTTTAGCTAATAATGTTTGTTTACTTAACAAATATTATATCCTAAGCATATTTTTTTTTGAAAATGATAAGCATTATGAATTCTTATATGATTTTTTTAATATTCAATATCTTCACTTTTTAAAAAAATACCTCTTTTTTTTATCAAAAAAATACCTCTTTTCTTTAGTATTAAGTATACTAATTAGATATAAAAAGGGAGAAAACATTTACTTTTATTACATTCATACTTTTTAGTTGTCCCTTACTAATGAACTTATAATTAATTTTTTTTTTCTTTTGAGAGAGAGGGAAGGGGGCAGCCAAAGAAAAGTTAGAGTTTGGAATATAATACTAAACTTTAAGTTTCTTGACGTGAGGAAGAAGAAGTGTTAAAATTCATTTTAAAAATAATATTAATTATTTTTTAAAATAATAATATTTACATATATTGACAATATTTGTTTGAAATTTGACTATTTTTGTTTGTTTGAAATCTGATATAACAATGATCTTTTTTTTTTTTTGTGAGGGAGGGAGTAGAAGAGATGAATTAATATGTGGAAAGTGGGGGGCAAGACAAGTGTTTTCTTTTTTCTTTTTTGTGGGGAATGGTTAATTATTATTTTTTAATTCTTAATTAGTTTTTTTATGTTATAAATTTTTAACCACCATTGTATACATTGTACAAGTTTGCATATTACAAAACAAAGGAATACCATATGTTATTTATAATAAATTTAGATTATAATTATCTTTACATATTGAATTTATTTATAAAATCTATTGATTATACTACCATCTTATATTTTGTATTCATCCCTATAAAAAAATTGCATTTTATTTAATTTTGACGATAGTTGGTAAGATCATGAAGGTGATTGAGGTTTTACAATATTACCATCAATTTTATAAAGAATATATTTTATACATTTATTTTTTATTGTTATGTTGTTCTAAAATTATAATATATATATACCGACTCTATAACATTTTATATTCTTATAACTTTAGATAATTATCTTAACTTATTGTATTTATTTAAACATTTCTTTTATATTTTCATAGGTATTTAAATTTTTATACTTTTTATTAGTTTTTATTATTTTAAATATTAATATTTATTTATTTATTGATGTTGACCTCGTGCGTACAATATCGAGAAAATCGGATCGGACCAGCCAGTCCGACCAGTTGAACTGGTAATTGGACTTTAGACCGGTTTGGTTTTTTCAAAAAACAGGGAAGAAATTGAACTGATGAAAATTGGCCAAAACCGATTGGTTAGACGGGTTGGACTAATCATTTGAACCGGTTGAATCAGTTCTTCATTTTTTTTTATTTTTTATAAAAATTCTCTGTAATGACTCTCTCGGTAGGCATCTCGGGTGACCTTAAAAGGGCGATTGTCGTAAACATTGGAGTCGGGGTCTAACATAGTAAAACTTATGAATTTATGGTGCGCATTTTTTTAGCAATTTAAATACTCGATATCTCATATAAGGTCTGAAGTGGTGTATTCTTTTTATGGAAGAATATTATCTTTTATTATTTTTAATATTATTATTTTATATTTATTAGATTATTATGGTTAGTTGAAAAATAAATTAAAAAAATAAATAAATTTGCCACTTGTCATGAGAAGGGTGCTACTTGGCATGTTGCATGGCCACAAAGGGAGTAGTATGTATCTATGAAATGATGAGGAGAAAATTGCTGAAGGTTTTTTTTCCTCCTCCCCTCTCTCTGCTTCCAGCATCAAGTAAGGTTTCCTTTTATTTTTGTTTCTCTTCTTCCGGTTTTTTTTTCGTTAGTTTTGTCTTGCTCTTTCTTTTCCTCTTTTTAGTCTTTTTATTATTTGTGTAGTTTTGGTTGGTGTAGTATTGTGATGGCTTTAATATTGTAATAATTATATTCACTAGTTAGTATATATATATACATATTCATTTAAGTTTTTTTTTTTTTTTGAAGCTAGGAGTAGGATTAGCTTTTATTTATTTATTTGGGTTAGCTAAGTTGTAATTTATTTTCTTCTCTTTATTGATGAGTGGTAGAGTTTGATTTTAGATTCTTAAGATGAGATATTTAGAGTATAATTTGGTTAAGATTTAGTTAATTTTTTGTTTCTGGGTTCTCTTATTTAATTTTATATAAATCTATTGATTTAATTTTCTTGGTATGATTCTCTTGTCTAAATGATTTTAATATACATAATTTTTGACAAATGATTTTAGTGTATATTTTTAGTATACCTAGTTTTTGTAATATAATTTATATGTATATATTTGTGGTATACATAATTGTTGTCAATGATTTTAGTATATATAGTTAGAATACGTATTTTTTTTAGTATATATGGAAATTTTATAAATTTTTTTAGTATATACAGTCTTGTATATATTTTAGTATGTATATGATTGTTGTAAATAATTTTAGTATATAGCTTTTTATATATTTTTATATACATAACTTTTGTAAATGATTTTAGTATTCATAGTTTTGTACGTTTTTTTAGTATAAATGATTTTTGAAAATGATTTTAACATTTATGGTTTTGTATATGTATAATTCTAATATACTTAACTTTTGTAACTGGTCTTAGTATGTATATAGTTTCTATATATGGTGATAACATATATAATTTTAGCATCACTGGTGGGTTTGCATTATTTTTAGTATAGATAGGTTAAGATTTTAGGCTCTTTGGATTAGTTTATGCGTAGAAATATCCAAGTTCAAAAGGAGATATATTTTTCTTTTTGTTTATTTTTTATGACAAATAGAAGTATTGGGATTTATAATTAAGTGCTTTGTTGGTATCCTGCTTGTAGGATTATAACACCAGAGCTGCATCCAGGTGAGTCCACAAACCCTATGTTATATTATTATTTTCAAATATTACGGGTCATATAAACATGCGTCCTAAATCTGGTACAAAATATTTACTATGTTCAGAATGATATAATTTAGCATTTTTTTGAGATGTTCTTCACAATGTATTACCTGTTTATTAGAAAATGCATAAGAGCGATGCTCCATATAGGTTTTGTCTTGTCAAAACGGATTAAAGTTGTTGTGAAACAGAATTCGGTTGTACACAAGTTTTCTGGAAAATATTTATATGATTGGAAAATGCTTTAGCATTGAAAGGTTACACTATTTTGACATATATGAGTATAAATCTGGCATAATTGTGTGAAATTTGCATAAGCAGATGGGGATTTTTGTTCAAAATATTTATGACTTGATTCTGTTTCGACGGCCAGGCAAATGGCCTTTCTGTTTATACATACATATGAAAACCCCATTCCGACTAAGGTTACAGTCTGGTATGATCATGTGTCCGGAAGCGTCAGAGGATTGCACAGAACGCGGCTAGTCCTCCGTACTAGGGCCTCTTCCGATGACGTAGATGTTTCAAACTCAGGAGAGTGGTTCCATTTGAAGAGGGGCGTAGTACAGCAAAGGTGTGGCCTAATCGGTCTATGTGGACACCGCATCATGCTCTGCGATAGGGTCGGTTGTCTTGTGGAGTGTCAGGAGGGACTTGAAACTAAGGTTGGTCCCATGGCAGACTTGGTAGGTGCTCCAAGAATCTGTAGCATGTTTTGACCAGTGATATGGAGAGTGCAGTTGTTTGAAAATCGAGCGCTCGTATAGTGTTTGGCTGGTATTAACTACGAGATGCCGGAACCTGATTCCGATGACCTCGTTTTGGGATCCAAACTTTGTTCGTGGAACCCTACTGTTGTATTACATGTTTTTCTGAATTTGGGTATAAAAGCTACGCTGATGTGTCTTGATTCGCTCAGACTTTCCAGCTGCGCTCGAAACCCTCATGTAAGTTCAAGCATTAGTGTTGTTAAAATAACAAAAGGAAAATATTTTCTTATAACGTTGTATGAACTGTTTCGTGAAACTGCATCTTCATTATTTTAAAGAAATCACAAAGGCGCACACACACATACTCACTAAGCTTTGCGCTCACGTTTTTCCATATCATGTTTTCTTTCAAATTAACTCAGGACAGACAGAGGCATGGAGTTTTTGGACCGAATTTTCCCCAAAGGACATATGTTTATATATTTTTTTTCTTAGACTCGAGCCGGTTGTAAAGTTCTTTTTAGTTTGTCAAGTGGATGTGCTGATATAAGATAGTTTTATTTTTGTGTTAGAACGATCATAAGATGTTTCTTGAATCTCGTGTTTCACTCGTACTATTAGTATTCAGTCTACTTAGATTTTCTGTTACGTACTGTGTGTATATACGTATAAGTGTTATCCCAGGGTTGTGCTTTCATTTTTGGAACTTATAGTTTAGTGCTGAGGGGTACGCAGATACCCTACTCAGTCACAGTTGACCCGATGATAGGGTTGGGAGTATTATATTCTCTGACTAAAAATTTTTATTTTTATGTATTTTTTAAGTTAAAAGTTTATAATATTCATTAATTATATTTTTTAATTATATTTAGTTCTAATTGATATAATGTGTATGTTGCTGAATTAGTAATATATATTTATAATTTTTAATATATTTATATCGTTTTATAGTCTCATCACTGATTTAATCGATTCAACTAATAAATTAACAAACTATTAGCTTGACTGATTCGATCTCCGATTTGATTTTTTTTAACTTGTGTGTAGCATGAATTATTTGGCTAGTTGTAAAAATTAAACCCAAACAGGGCAAAAACCTCTCATTTACAGCTCTACCGGTAAGTTGGTAACCACTAAAATTAATCTGACCAAACTCTCCTTAACATGAACCGCCACATTAAAAAACCGTGACCTCGTCAGGAGGGCAAGATAGTCCGTCAGCATACCACCTTCTCGGTCAGTCCGTTGGTAGTTGAAGAATTGAAACTTATAAATTGATTGACAAACTCACCCACTTCTCTCTCTCCTCCATTTCTGAGAGACCTGTCGTAAGAAAACCCTAGTAAAAATGGCGATTGCTCTGTGGACAACAATAACGGAGGCGATAGACCACTATACTGGACTTTCGCCGACGGCGTTTTTCACTATAATGGCTTTGATGGTGGTCACTTACAGAGTAGTGTGTGGAATGTTTGTGGCAGCTGAGGATTATGTCGCGGTTAAGAAGGCGAACGAGTTTGTTGTTCGTGAACCGGTACAGTTAGGTGAGGTGACGGAGGAAGAATTGAGGGAGTATGATGGCAAGGACCCGAATAAACCCTTGCTTATGGCCATCAAAGGACAGATCTATGATGTTTCTCGTTCCAGGTACGTGAAGCTCTCTTAAAACTGAAAACAATTCTTATAATTGCGATTTTGCTGTCAGTGTAAAGCATTTTTGTTATAATAATTTAGTTAGTTGTGGTAGTTTGACGGGATGAAATTTTAGAACCGTGGTTGTTGGAGGTGTGAAATTGAAACAATGCAGTTGTGTTTTCGGTAATTGTTCAATTTCTAATGTGTGAAGTTGCTAATGAAAGTTGAATTATTTATTTTTGATTTCCATTCTGTAGTTCTGTTTGTCTACAAATAAAAATAAAAAATAAAAAATCACATGCATACAGGATTAGGTTACTGCATTATCAAAAGGAAAACATCCAATGACATAACACTTACTTGACTGTCATCGCAGATGCCATTTTCTTATAGACTGGACACAGGAGATGAGATTAAAATTTTCCATAAGCCTAACTCCAAGTCAAACAGTTTGTGATTCCCTTGTATTTACCTCTAAACTGCAACATGTGGGCCTTTCATCTCTCGGTGGTCTCTCGGCAAGTAGCACATTCAGTTACTTCTTGAAATCCAGATGATCCGTAGGTCCTTGCATAGGTCAAGTCCCAAGTGAAACCTGAGCTACATAATTTAAGTGCTTTAATACTGAAAATTGAAGTTTTTTGAATAAAAAAATAAAAGGAAAAACTTTGCATATGACAAATTGGGGAACAGTGAACATCACCTTGAAGAAAGGTGAGGAGCAGGGGATCTTGTATCCAATAAACAAGCACCTCAAATAAAATCTTTCTAAATAAACTCAGTTCTGAGGTCAGAAAAAGATGCATTGAAATTTTTTTCCTGAAAGTGAATAAGATTTCTTATTTAATGAGTTTCTATACAGAAAAGAGGACTTTGTGCACATTATCTGTGTTGGCTTCATCTCATTTTGTTGCTTAGGTTTTCCATTTGATGAGCAAATATCATTTCATTCAGAAACATGGAAAATTGAGAATTATGACTATCAAAATTACATGAGAAATTGATAAATTAGTATGAAATCCATCTGCGGTGTAGTTCTGACATGCTTATATCAATAGCGCATGGTCAAGTTGAATTGGTGTACTGAAAAGAACTATCTGAGAGATGATCAGAACTTTGGATATCTTACTTTATTGAGTTCCAGCTTGAATTTTCTGTCAAATTTTACTCCGAAAATAGATAAAACGAAAGCTATCAGGCCTTACATGTGACTTCAGCTGCTCATAGGCCGTAGCACAGTGACCAGATATATGAACAAATTTAACAATGATTCTTCTTTGAAGTGCATATTTTACTAATCATGCTGGAGCAACAAATGAAAAGGGTGGTAACAGTCATATAGAATAAAACTGTAATAGATGGAAAGAGGCTAAAGTTTCCTAATAGACTGACAAAAAGGTGATGCACATTTTAGAGATCCTCTAGTGGACCTTATGTTCATCCCGTAATTTTCTTCAAATGTTAACAACAAGACCTTGTATTTATCATTTGTAAGATCTCTGCTCGTATCTTTTCTGTGTAGATGGTGTACTTGTTGTTTTCCTTCTATTTTCAGTAGACATTAAGGACCCTAAAGCACCTATAGCTCAAAGCCACCAAATTGCATTAAGGAGCACGCAATATCATCTCCAAATGCCAAAAAAGTGTCAGCTGAAGTATGATGCTTTCTTTTCCTCGCTTTCCCAGTCTCCAGTAATGGAATGGAAAAAAGGAAGGGAGTAAATATTAATTCTAAAGTTTCTTTGAATAATTTAGTAGGATAAAGATTAGTAAGGAAAAGTAGGGTACTCATGGTGATCACAGAAAAAATTAATTAAGAAAACTTGGACAAAAGGAGCGATGAGGGATGAGTGCGACTGGGGACAAAGCGATATTCATAATTGCCTTTGGCTATGGAGGAGGTATGTTAACCTAAAGAATAGGAAGTTCAAAAGATCAAGGTTGGTTTTTTTTTCCCGGGGGGTGGGGGGGTGGGGGGGTGTTGTCGGGGGGTGGGTGGAGGTGATTTGAAGAGAAAAATGTACAAATCATCAATCACCTTAAACTTCTATGAATGAAGAATTCACCTGCACGGACATTTAAAATTTGGTAACTGCACCGTTTTGTTTGAGCACAAAGAATAATGAATTAATGAGAGGCTACTTAAGATTATCATCAGGTCAACAATTGAATTGATTAGTAAACTGAATCCCTTCTGTTTCCACTTTTCTACAAAACTCTATGGAAACTTGGACACACAGGACAGTTGCCTCACCATTTTCTTTTGCAGTAGGTTTTGTAAATAAGATGTACAAAAGCTGATGTTTCAGACAAATTATATCATGCAAGTAATTAACATAGTTAAACTTGAATGAGAGCATGATTCATTGGTCCAAAGGAAAATGCATAAGGATGGACCAGCGGTATTAGTAATTCAGTAGATGTTGCCCCTGTATGGGGCAGTAGTTTCTTCTCAAGCTGGATGCCCAGAATGAAGTGAGTTTCAGTTTGTTTAGTCTGGACTTTTCATGTTGTCAGATGTAAAGCCAAATTGCCAGAGCAAGTGATGGAAACTGGTTGGGGAAACCAACAGTACATTTCACATGCTTATATGGGTGCTACATGATTGCAGTTATACATTGTAAGTCTTAAGATAGGCATTTCAAGTAGTTCCCAAAGCCTTCTACTGTGTAATGAAGGATGCACACGCACACAAAGACGTAGGCTGTTCCTAGTCGTGGAATACTCTAATCTAAATAAACTTTCAGGATCATATATTTGTAGATCTCATTGCCTATATAATCAAGCACTGCTCTGAAGCTGATAATTAGAAGTTCAACTTAATTTGGTTGGTAATTATCAGTTTCCATTTTACCAGGGATTGTTGTGATTGGTCAAGAGGAACCAAGAAATGGTTAAAAAATCGTGGTCATTTCATTTATTATTATTATTATTATTATTATTATTATTATTATTATTATTATTATTATTATTATGGGTTGTTGTTGTTGTGGTGGTGGTGGTAGTTGTTGTTTTTATTTTTATTTTTATTTACTGTTTGAATGTAGATGTAGCTTTCAAACAGAATAGTCGCATATTGAAGTAATATAATGGATTAATTTTTCTTTTCTTCTTCCTAAATGTATTGCAACAGCTATTATTCTCTAAATGCAGGTTTTAGTTTAAATTAGTTTTACATCCTATTTTTAGTTTATCCATTATTCTCATGTCCATGCTATGCTAATATCTTTGACGTTTGGAATTGTCTTGCACATTGGCTGCTTCTGCAGGATGTTTTATGGTCCTGGTGGACCATACGCACTCTTTGCTGGTAGGGATGCAAGTCGTGCCTTAGCTCTCATGTCTTTCGACCCAAAAGACCTCACCGGAAACATTGAAGGGCTCAGTGATTCAGAGCTGGAGGTTCTGCAAGACTGGGAATACAAATTCATGGAGAAGTACGTTAAGGTGGGGCAGATTGTCTCGACGAAAACAAAAAATGAAGGTGGAGAGAATGTACATCAAACTAACAATGGCGAAGCAAGTTCAGAACAATAAGAAGCCGAGGCCTGATCGGTTAAAACCTTTTTCGGAGTGCTGTAATTCTCAGGGGAACATGAGCTAACTGGAGTTGCGTATTGTTAGTAGAATTTGTTGTATAGGTTGAAGGCGTTAGAGATTAAAAATCATGTATGTGCATAATTTATTTCTTATTAGATGGATAAGTATCTTCCTTAGACGTTCAGTATTTACTTCTTTTTGAATGGCCTTTAAAGTACTTTAAAGTATTTTGAGAATGGAAGCTTCAGTTATCATTTCCCTTTTAAATTGTACTGTGAAGAAAATAACAAGTTTAAAAATTTTTCAGAGATTGATGCATATAAGTAATGGTTCTTGTCAATTGTCTAGACATTTGCAAAATTGTCTATTACGTTCTCTCTATCCGTTCTTTTTGTTTTTAATGAGTGGAATAAGTAGTTGTATACTTGTATTAAATAACAAAGAATAAAGGCAGTGCTTTCATTATTTATAATAATAAAAAGTAAAAATGAAATTGAGTGGTAGAAAGTTGAGATGGCAATTGCGCGGGGATTTCAAATTTCAGCTTTCGCCATTATTCTCACCTTCCTATTTTGTCTTTGTTCTCAATTTACTTTCATGTTTGAGTATGAAAATCATTATCAATCAAACTTTCCTTAATTAATTTCCATCCCCAATCCATTCCTGTACTTAGGATGAGATCTAACCTTATTCTCGTCCAAACACACTGGAGAATTGGGGATTCAAACATGAATTTTTTTTCTTGTTAAAAATATAAAATAATATATAAAATAATTGGGATAAATAGAAATGGGTGGAGATAGGGAGAATCTGATCCCCCAACCTATCTCCAAGTTTAAGTACAAAATTCATCCTCTCAAACTGGGGTCAAATAAGTACAGATGAGCTCGGGGCAGGTGGGTACTCAATTAGACCAACCTCATTGCTATCCCGGTAGAGGGTCTCAATTGGTTGTCATAAATTGTGTATTCGAGAAAGCAATTTGATTCCTATTTACTCATTCCATTTCTTTACTTGTCCAATTTTATTAATTTTCGTATTTGTTTTTACTTGTCACATTGCATATTATCTCCGGTCAGAAATATAAGGAGTTTTAGGGAGGTTGAGGATGGTAAAAAATATAAGGGTTTTACAGTTTTTAATTGACATTTATTATATTTTTTTCATATATACCCATATTTTTGTTCATTTATCACACTGTTATTTTCTATCTCTCCTTATTTAATAAGGGTATAAAAAGGTATTTTGACTCAATAATTGTCTTGTTTTTAATGCCCTTAATTCTTTTGTGCACAAGCCTAAAACTCCTTATATTTATGACCGGAAGTAGTAGTTCCAAGACAATATTTAATGAATTTTTTCTTATTATACCCTTCTATTAATAACAAATTCCAACTTCTTATTTTACTAACATGGAAATTAATATACAGAATAACGAGAAGAGAAAAAAGTTTGAAGAGCATCTTACGTGATGTCTAAAATATAACAAGTAAAAAAAATCAGAACGAGTATTAAAATTTTGGTGTTTGGAAGATTACTTATGATTTTGAAAAGGAATATGATTCCTTCCTTAAATTTCAAAAAGAAAAGGAAAATGGTTGTAGAATTCCAGGAAAAAGAATACTTATATAGAGGTGATATTCTGTTCACTTACCATAGGAATTTGAAATTACTATAAGCCTAAAATCTTGAAGGACTTAATTAAGAGGTAGAGTGATTTTAAACTGCTATTAGCCTAAAACATGTTTGTTCTTCTTCTTTGTTTAGTAAATCTTTGATTCCATTCCTTTTGTCTTTAATTTATAAAAGTTTGTTTTTTTTTATAGGTATGCAAAAATATTTAATATTAAATAGTACTAAAATAAATTTATTTAACTAATTAATATATTTTTTTAAAGTTTATATGGTATAAAATAGAATCCTAATTTTGAGTTAATCAAATTAATTAGATTTTAATTTCATTTATTAAAAATATAATTCAAACTTTATTAATGTAACATTAACTCTTTGTTCACATAAATATATTAAAAGGTATTTCAAATAATTTAATATACATATAAATTACTTACCTGATTATATTTTATCAAACTAAAAAAAAAAAGGATTCTTATTATTTTCCTACTAAATATTTTTTGTGACTTCCATTCCAAAAAACAAAAAGAAATTTAAATGGAATAACATTCTACATATTTAGATTTCCAATAATCACATTCTTACTTTTTAACTTTATTTTCCAATAAACCAACAAATCTCCGAGTACTGCGGTTGCGTAACTGTTTTGATCGGGGATTGGATTTATGCCATGCTGAGGAATGCAGAATACATAAAATTTGAAGGAAATGGTAGCAATGATCTCTTAAACAAGTTGGCCCAAACAGGATTTCAGAATATAAAAAGATCTCGAGCTATCAAAGTGTCATAATGTGAAGTATCTTGTGCCTTCTCATCTGGATCAACCCAATGGTCTCATATTCCCTATGGCGGAATCTCTACATCTGGAGAATTGTCTAACTTTGTAGGAGTTCTTTCAAGCCTCACCAATATCTGGGTCTTTTGGTGCACTAAAACAACTAAAGCTTCAAAAGTTATTTGGTCTCACTCATTTGTGAGCAAATCTTTGTCTTTTCAACTTGATATCACTGGATATAAGTGAATTTGAAAGTTTGCACTATGTATCCTCTCTTGACTACGGCTGAAAGTATGAGACGGCTTGAAAAACTTAAAAGTAAGAAATTGTCCAGTCATGGAAGGAAGAGGTCCTCAAAGTTGAAGGAAGGAAAGGTGAGATTACAATCTGAAAGTTTCCAGCAAGAAAAACATGATTGTGTTTTTGTCTCATTAAACATATTTGGTCTAGAAAACCTATACTAATTATAACTCATAAATATACATATCCACTTTTGCTCCAGTGGACATCCATCTGATGGATAGGCCAGTTTCGAGCAGTAGCAACACAAAGTATAGAGTGCGAACGGTGACCATTTTAGTCACTGGAGCAAAAGTGGATTCTTATGTAAATAGGATTACTAGGATTACTAATCCTAAACTATGTATCACCTCTGATACATAGTTTAGAATTAGTACTATGTATCAGAGGTGATACATAGTTTAGGATTAGTAATCCTATTTACATAAGAATCTTAACACAATCAGTGAGATCAAATTTCGTAAGCTATGTGAGCTGTGGCTTGGAAAATTGCCAAGCCTTCATGGTTTTTTCAAAAGAATTGATGCATTTGAGTTTCCTGTTCTACAAATCTTGAAAATTGAGCACCTGCCAAACATAAGAACTTTTGTTCCACAATGAGTATATTCTATAAAGAAAATGCAAAGGCAGTGTTGGTGAGCAATTTCTTTTCATCCAAGAGGTGTTTTTCTTTCTCTCTCTTAAGTAGCATCCCATAGTTGGTTGAAATATTCTTTCCACTCCTAGATAACTGCAATTTTGAGTTGCTCTTACATATATGTACATAGTTGATTGGACCTGATAATTTCAAAAAACCACTTTTTCATATCTCTTTAAGTATTTAGAAAGAAATTAGTATTCCGTAAAGAACTTTCCTTCCAGAAGATATTTGGCTTACAAATGAGTGAGCTTTACCCGTTTTACTTTCACATTTGGAACAACATGGTGTTATCTTTTAGAAGACATTTTATTAGATGAAAGGTGTTATAGTATTATGTTGGATTCATTTTTGAAATCAGAGGAACCTAATGAAACCAAAAATTGAAGTTCTTGAAAGCAAAGGCTCAACTTGGATTGGTTCTATGTTTAAGAAAATGGATATTTTTGCTTGGGAATCATTAAATTGTTTGTGAAAGATGTGTGTCCAAAGTGAAAAAAAGTGAAAATTTTAAAGCCAAGTTGAGCCTTAGTATTTGTCATCTAATACTTTGACCTGCAGGTTATGTGCACCAGCTTAAAGAAACTATACCTCTTTGAGCAAAATACTGCAACAGGACTGTTCAAGAAGAGAATTACAAATGGAAACTTGAGTGCAATTGAATTCTTGAGGATTGAATCTTGTCATCAATTGAAAGGCTTGTTTTCTCCTCATTCATGCAAATGTCTAATGAACCTGAATGTGCTTAGAGTGAAAGATTGCTCTAATTTACAAGAAGTTATTTCAAAAGAAGAAAATATTCGGCAAACGAAGGTGGATGAGATTAAATTCCCTTGATTAAGGAGATTGGAGCTCTTAGAGCTGGGAAGCATTGTAGCATTTTGCTGCTCAAATTTTGATCTTGTTTTCCCGTCCCTAGAACTGGTAAAGATGATTAACTGTCCCATGAATGGGGAGACATTCTCTGGAGGTTGCCTCAGTGTGCCAAACTTAACATTGGACTCTATCCTCGTGAACTGGCCTTTCTTCAGCAAAGAGGTGTATTATGCGTTTTAGATTCTGTGGAACAACCCCTAACTGCTCTAAATTATGATATTGATTCTATTAACTCTGGTATCAATTGCTTTCATTGAATCTTTATTCTTTAAAACTTGTTCAAGGACATATAACTCTTTGCTCTTTCCAGAATACATTTCTACTTTCAGAAACTTTACTTTGTGATGCAAGCAAGCCTGAAATACTTTGCAAAAAAAGAACATAAAGAGTAAATGTCTGCAACACAATTCTGCCAGAATTTAAATTTGCAATCTCAATTTAAGTAAAGATTTTTACCCTAATTACAACACGGAGACATTGAATAATTTTACATGCACCCAAACTTTTAGTGCATGTTAGACTAACTAATTAAAGCGTAATCAATTATAAGGGCATATTAGATTAAACCAGCTATACAACTCAGATAATCATTCTAGGTAGTAATAGTCGACCAACAACAATAGCTGTGTTCTTCATCATATTACACATACCATGTTCTTCACAAAGATCCATATTAACCTCAGATTTTAAGAAATCTTTTAATACTTTGAAAGAAACTTCCTTGAGATGCAACCAATTCACATCTGCATCCACATCTTTTAACTATCTAAAGTATATTAAAATTTAAGATCAGAGATAACACGGTTTACGCTAAAAGTGAACTTTTCCACTCTCTGTTTTTTTTTTTTTAAAATGTTGCAGCTCACAAGCACTAGCTTGAAGAGATTAACACTTGAACGGCTCAACTCTATGCCTGGAATATTTTGCAATGAAATTACAATTGGCAGCTTCAGTGGGCTTGAAATTTTGGAAATTGAATCTTTTCGTTCTTTAAGAAGCTTGTTTTCTCTCCTTCTGCATGTAGCGTTCTTGTAAATCTAAACAGGATGTCAGTTAGAAATTGCTCAATAATGCAACAAGTGATTGCTGAGGAAGAGAAAGTTGGCCAAGTAGGGATCAAGGAAGCTCTATTCTCTGCACTGAAGGAGTTAGTTCTCATAAAGCTGCCAAAAATTATTTGCTTCATTAAGCTTGAAATAAAATTTCCTGCCCTCGAGCGATTAACTATTGAAGAGTGCCATTTGATGGAGACATTTTCGTTCAGATCCCCAAATGATCATACATGAGGATCTGAGCATCCCAGTCAACCATTTTTCAACATAGAAGTAGAGAATTTTACTTCACATATTTGGCTGCTATCACATTTCTAATACTTGTTTCTTGCATAGTGTTCTATATAACATTGGAAAAGCAATTACTTTCTAAATTTGCTAATACTCTAGAAATTGCAATAGAAAAGAAATAGTGGAGATCTGTAACGATTGAATTCAATCGTTGTACTAGTTATTCTAGTGTTCTTGTGCATGAAGATAATCAATATGTTGGCTCTGTTCGACTCTGTTATGAATTTCTTAAACTAACTTACACTTTTTTCTGCACTGAAAAATATGTTTTCAAACTTAATTTAGAATCATAAGTGGAAAAATTTCTTGTTGCTTTGCAAGTTTTGCTCTCATGACCTTTCCGATTGTATTATTCTAGCCAGATACTATTTAATCCTTTTGGCTTGTATGCCATTGAATTCGACTTTAAGGGTTTTGTATACTACCAGTGGTTGTTCTTTTCCATTCTTTTGATAATGTTTTTTCACCAAAGATTTCAAAAACTACATTATTACTTCAGTTGGCCAATATTGAAGAACAATTCATATTCTTATTCTGCTGGTATCATGCAGCAGTCTAAGGAGACTTAAACTAAAACAAGCTTAAAACAGGTGCTGAAATATTTGGACATGGAATTCCAATTGGTAGATTCAGTGAGCTTGAATTCTTGGAAATTAGGTCTTGTAATCATTTGAGAAGCATATTTTCACCACCAATGTTCAACACTAGACTATCGGCTTACCGGCGGACCTTTCTTCACCAAAGAGGTACACACTTCTACTTCCTCTGGATAACATTAGACTGTGGCATCTATTAAGTACGTGCAATATACCAAGAAAAAACATATTAATTATTTGATTCATGACTGATCATAATTATAGGTCTTTGGGCATTAATCTTCCCAATATTTTCCCATTTTTCAGCCCACTTTTCTAAACCCAATGATGACCGTGGGCCTCAGCTGAAGAGTAGGTGATCTGTTTTGACTGGGTCAGAGATGCCGGGCCGGACCAACTCGGGCTGCAAGTTGTGACTCTACCTATTTGTTGCCTCCCCTCGGTTTCCACAAACAAGCTTCTTCTTCTTCTTTACTCCTCTCCGTCTCTGATTTTTTGGAAGTGCTGGCTCTGTCTCTACTTTCTCCCTTCTTCTTCGCGGTCTGTTGCGCCGCTGCTCCTCTCCGACCTTTGGTCTTTCTCTGCGACGCCACCTTGCTGTAAGCAGTTGTCTTTTGGTGGTCTTTTTTGACCATTGTTTCCAGTGAGCACTTGAGAGAGAGCCGAGAGGGTGTGAGAGAGGGAGACACTCGTGACTCTTGTTTTTAGAGGCCTCTTGGACTGAGGGTACCTGATCTGACCTTATTGTTACTGGCGCCTCGATGCACCGCTGCTCGGCGCTGCTGTGATCGAAGGCCGTTTCTCCAGCGGCGGAACCAACCCGCGGCGGTGGGTAAGAAATCTCCTTTTTCTTTTCGTGGTTTATATTTTTCAGACTAACCATTTTTGCAGGAAAATCTTCGGCACTAAAGGTCGGCATTTATCGATCAATACAAGGAGAAGAAAGAGGATTTTTATGTAATAAAGTTAGGTTATTTCTGCTGCTTATTCTATTTGGGTTCTGTAATAGTAAATAGAATTTTTGCAATAGTAATTAGTTTCCAACAAGTGATATCAGAGCCATGGTTCTCTCGTCGGTGCCAGCAACCTCGAAAGAATCTAGATCTGAGTGAACTGTTGAGTTCCTTAGAACTGGCCAGTGAAGTATTGCTAAACTTCTCCTATTTTTTTCTGATTATTATTGGTCTACTGTTCCTGTTTTTCTGCTTCGGCTTGCCGCCGGTTGTTTCTGTTTTTTGTTGCTTTGGTTTGCTGCCGATTTGTGATTACTATTACTGTGTTTTTCTCTGAGTTGCGTTACGGTTCAGATTTTTCTATTCACTTATTTTTTTTTGGTGTTATACCTGCTTCTGTTTTTTCGATACATCTGCTGCTATTGATTGTTGTTCTGGTTTTTTCCATTATGAGTTTCATCAGTTTTTTTTTTTTTACAAAACTATAAAACCCAAGCCTGACTTGAATCTGAGAGATTTCAAGTATTTGTGCCTTAGCGCATTTTTTTCCGTTTTTCAAATATTTATTTATTATTATTTTTGTTATTTTTCTATTTGTCTTTTTTTGCTCTTTCTGAGATATAGTACTGCTTCTGCCGTTTTTCTCATTTTTCAGTTATATACATTGTTGCTCTTTGTTGTACGTGTTTACTTGGGTTTCGTGCCTCACACGTTATTATGCCTTTTTTTTTTAAAAAACAACGAAGCAAACAATATCCAGCGCTGTTTTCCCTTAATATATATATATATTTCTTTTTACGAAAAAATCCGGGCATTTTTATTTTCAAAAAATTTTGAATTATTTCATTTTTTTAGCCACTTAATTACACTTCTTTTCCTTTAAAACATGTCAATTCCAAAAATTGAAACTGATAAGTTTGATGGAAAATATGATTTTGTAATGTGGCGGCAAAAAATGAAAGCAGTTTTGGTACAAAATAAAATTCACGCGCTATCTGTAGCCCCGAAGAGTATCCGGAATCTTGGAGGGGAGAAGTTCTTACGGAAAAACTAGGTGATGCGCACGGTTGCCTCACCTTGCATTTAACCGACAATGTTTTACGAGAAATCGACGAAAAAGATAATGCTTTTGAAATTTGGACTAAAGTGGAAAAGCTATATTGGGGAAAATCACTTTCGAATAAAATTTATTAAAAAGAGCAGCTTTTCGGTTTTAAAATGAGCGGGTCAAAAAAACTTTAAAAAAGTATGGATGATTTAAATAAAATCGTTTTGGAACTTGAAAAAGTTGGAGAAAAAATCTCTGATGAAAATATTGCAGTCATTTTATTAAATGCCTTACCTAATTCTTTCAACGATGTAAAATCTGCCATTAAATATGGCAGAGATGGTTTATCTCTTTCCGATTCTAAAAACTCTTTGAAATTGAAAGATTTGGATTTACAAAAAGAAAATAAATCACACGGTGAATACCTTTACGTGCGAGGGATAGTTGACCTGAGGGAACCTCTTAGTCACAGGTCTAAAAGTAAAGGGCGATCCAAATCTCGAGAAAAGAACAAAGTGAAATGTTTTTACTTTGGTAAAGAGGGTCATATGAAAAACAAGTGTTTTAAACGAATTAAAGATGAAAAACAACGTAAACATGGTAAAGGGATTAATAAAATTGACAAAGCTCACTTTTTTGATTCAGATGGTAATTCTATGTTTTCAAAGGTTTTGTGTGTTTCTCTTTCCCCTTCCTATTCTAAAGTTATTGATCATTGGGTTCTTAATTCTGATTGTACATTTCACATGACACCCAACAAACACTGATTTTCTGATTTCAAAACCTTAAATCAAGGAAACGCTTACACGGGAAACGATCAAGTTTGTGATGTTAAAGGCATTAGAAATATTTTCATTAAAATGCATGATGGTGTGACTAGGAAACTCATTGAGGTGAGATACGTGCCTGACCTTCGTCAGAATCTTATCTCTCTTGGTTATTTGGATTCTCTTGGTCTTTCTTTTAAATCCAAAAATTGTATTTTATGTATTTACATATTTTATACATCCTTATTGGTAAAACAGTTTGCAACTCCACTGCATTGATTTCAAAAACTGTTCCCGAAAAGACTATGTTGTGGCATCGTCGGATTGGCCACATTAGTGAAAAGAGACTTTATTATTTACAAAAACAAAATCTTTTATGTGGTGACAAAATTGATTCCTTGGATTTTTGTGACAATTGCGTTTTAGGAAAACAACACAAAATTAGTTTTTCAACTAGCACACACAAGTCTTCTGCTATACCTGATTACGTGCATTGTGATTTGTGGGGACCTGAAAAGGTTCCAACTTATGGTGGTAATGTTTATTTCTTGTCTATCATTGATGATTTTTCAAGGCATGTTTGGGTCTTTCTTTTAAAAACCAAAGGTCAAACTTTTGAAAAGTTTTGTGAATGGAAATATTTTGGCGAAAATCATTATAGAAATAAACTAAAAACTATCAGGACCGATGACGGTCTTGAGTTTTGTAACCGAAAGTTTGCTAATTTGTTTGCATCGCATGGCATCTTACATCATAGGACGGTTAGGTATAACCCCTAGTAGAACGGAGTAGATGAGAGGATGAACCGTACCATTATGGATAAGGTTAGATGTCTCCTTGTTTCTTCTGGTGTCCCAAAACCTTTCTGGGGGAAAGTTGTTAGTACGACTGTCTACCTCATTAATAGATCCCCTTCTACAGCTATATACTTTAGGACTTCTATAGAACTCTGGTTTGGTAAACCTCCTAACCTTTCTAACCTTAGAGTTTATTGGTGTGCGGCCTTTGCACATCAGAAGGAGGGTAAGCTAGACCCTAGGTCTAGAAAGTGAGTGTTTATAGGATATCCTAGTGGGGTGAAGGGTTATAGAGTGTGGTTAAAGGGTGAACTGGGAGTAAGGGTTGTTATCAGTAGGGATGTCATCTTCAACGAGTTAGAAATGTCCTGTTTTAAGGATAAATTGTCTCCGATAGTCCACCGAGTGTTCCCACACCTAGTAGTATTCTTGTGGAGCTGGAGGTCATCTCTGAATCCTCTTTAGGACCACCTTAAGAACCCGGAGCCAACAGAGATACCTGCACCATCCAGTAGCACACCTGATCCTCCTAGTATTCCTGAAACCCATGATCCTGTTTTAGAAGGTTTTGATGAGGAGGAAGTACACCCTGAGGCCTAAGCTCAAGCCCTTAGGGATTACCAGCTAGCGAGAGATAGGGTTAGAAGAGTGCCTAAGGAACATCCTTGGTATGGTTTTTCAACATAGTTTCATATGCTTTTGCTGTTGTATCTTATGTGGAAGAAAAAGAACCATTATGTTTTTCTGATGTTTTGAAAAGTCCTAATCGCTCTTTATGGTTACTTGCTATGGATGAGAAAATGCCTTCTTTAAATAAAAATAAAACTTGGATTCTTGTTCCAAAACCCTCAAAACAAAAGTTAGTTGATTGCAAATGGATTTTTAAAATAAAAGAGCCTGAGTCTTCTAATGAACCTCCAAGGTTCAAGGCCAGGCTCGTTGCAAAAGATTTTTCACAAGTTGAGGCCATTGATTTTAACGAAATCTTTTCTCCTGTCGTTAAATACAAAACGATTAGGATTATTCTTGCTCTTGTTGCTTTCTATGATTTTAATCTTGAACAACTTGATGTTAAAACTGCTTTCTTGCATTGTGATCTCGAAGAGACTATATATATGCGACAACCACCAGAAGACATGGCGTGTCTTTTGAAAAAGTCCCTATACGGACTTAAACAATTACCCAGACAATGGTACACAGGGACGGAACCAGAACAATATGATTGGGGGGGCTGGAGGAAAAAAAATTTTGCCAGAATTTCGTCTATAAAATGATACATTCTATGTACAAAAAACACTCAAACAATTCCAAATTTACATATAATATAGCAAAAGAATAGGTAATCGCCCATTACCAATGAGGAGTGATCACCCATCACTCACGGGATAAACATTACAAATTCTAATACTACATATAATAAAACAAAAGAATAGGTAATCGCCCATTACCAATGAGGAGTGATCACCCATCACTCACGAGGAATGATTACCCATCACTCACGGGATAAATACCTCTATCAAAGCTGAGAATCTTGATCAGAATCTTGAGATAACAAATAAGATAAACACGATCAGAAGACGAAATCTAATATGACCTGCAATTGATTTAGAACATTAGAAGATTAATATAAAAACAAATAACATTCATCCCAATGCAAAGAATGAAAAAGAAATGACTACTGAAAAATGATTTAAAATAGAGTTTTACATGTGAATGAAATGATTTAGATGGCAATTTTATTCTTCGAGTTTGCATATTTTGAAACCGCTGCAAGATGTCTTCATTTTCAATACTCTTAAAAATCTCTTGCTCCACATAGCAAACCAAACTTTCGTTGAGAAACTCATCTCCCATCCTATTGCGTAAATCATTCTTAATCGTTCTCATAGCAGAAAACGATCTTTCAACGGTCGCTGAAGCAACAGGCAAGACTAAAGCCAACTCAATTAGTCGATAAACTAAAGTAAAAAACTGGTGAATATTCGTCTCAACCATCTTCTTTGCGAGATCTCCAATGTCAGTAAGGCCAGAGAAAGCTGCCCCATCACTTGATCTCATGTAAGAGATATATGTATCAAGTTGTGCTTTAAGCTCAAACTTATCAGAGATAGAAAAATCATCTGAATAGAACTCAGATAGACGGAGTAACTGACCCCGATCAAAATGCACAAAGGAATCTCTGGGATCAAGGCATGATATGCAAATAAGTAGCTCTGAAGTTGACTCCGTAAAACGATCATCCATTTCTTTGACTATAAAATCAAGCACCTAACATTAAATAGAGAAAAGAACAGTTAGTAATTTATAATGTTACAAATAATTGAGCTATTAGGTAATAAGTTAAAAAAACATTGAAATTAATTACCTAAAAAAAGATGTCTCGACGAAAAAAATGGTATTAAGTCTTTGGCTGCCCATCCACACTCCTGTATAATCTAGCTCGGCCTGGTAAAGGATCTTGCATGTTCGGCACGAAAATATCATGTTTGACATAAAATGCAGTAACAACACCCAATAACTCCTCCCAATAATCATCATCATTTACGTACTTCTTCAAATCTTCCTTTCTTGTCTTAATCATCAGGATAGCGGTGACTATGTTTTGAGTCCTTTGTTGCAAGCACATTGACAATGTATTTGTTTTTGCCAATACATTTACCATTAATTGAGCAATGAATACAAATTCAAACTGCCACATTTTATCAATCAAACCTCGAGCAATGTCTCGACTATTGACTTCATCATCGTCTTCATATATAGTTTCAAGCACATGTGTCACTGCATCCCACATATGCAAAATCCGAGTTCTTGTTTTGAAGTGAGAGCCCCAACGAGTGTCACCTGGCCGAGCTAAACTTGTTTCCTGTTTTTTGCCCTTTCCTGTAGCAATTTCTCCACTTTCTAGACTTTTTACAAGATCATCATACTGCTTTTGTAGAAGAGCATCCTTTCTTTTACATGAAGCTCCAACAATGTTTACAATCTTAGCAAGGTACTCAAAAAAACTACACACGTGAGCATTTTTCTTTGAAGTAGCCACAAGCACTAATTGAAGTTGGTGAGCAAAGCAATGAATATAATATGCGTACTTATTTTCATCTGAAATTTTTTGTTTCAATCCATTAAGCTCGCCACGCATATTAGACACCCCATCATAACCTTGACCTCTGAGCTGTGAAATTGATAATCCATTTATTGCAAAGAAATCATCAATACTATTTTTCAAAGTCCGGGCGGAAGTGTTACTGACGTGTACCACTCCAAGAAAATGCTCGACCACTTCTCCATTATCATTAACAAATCTCAAAACTATAGACAATTGCTCCTTCACAGAGCTATCTCGAGCCTCATCAACTAAAAGAGAAAAAAACTTGTCACCAATCTCATTGATAATAGCTTGCCTCACTTCTGTTGCACAAGCAATAACAATTTCTTTTTGAATTTTAGGAGAAGTCAACTGATTATTTCCGGAGCATTCAAGTTCATGACCTTATTTACTTCTTCCGATTCCTCACAATACCATTTTGTTAATTCAAGAAAATTACCTCTTCGGATTGAATTTATGGACTCATCATTTCCACGGAAAGCTAAACCCCGACTTAATAAAAATCGAATAACTTTTACAACGATGAGTCGGGTCAGTGCACGGTAGTCAATCTCGGTTTGACTACTTTGTTTCGATAAAACGTATTCCACATTCTGTCTTTGATTTTTTAAACCCAACAACTGAATTACAGCACCAGAGTGAGGACTATTTGGAGCACCTTCATGGTTTCTAAATTTTTCTTTTGCACGTTTCCAATTTTTAAAACTAACTTCTGTAAATATATCATCACCATGTTTGTGATTTTGACCTTTACCAAACAAATAACAACAGAAACAAAATGCTGCATCTTTATGTACACTGTACTCTAACCAAGTAAAATCTTTAAACCATTGCTTCTGAAACGATCTTCTAATTTCACCAAAATCAGTTTGCGGAAATTTATGATTACATGGTTGAGTTGGCCCTTTAGCCACATAAAGTCTCCTTAATTCATCTCTAACTTCATAAGGATAACTATCAATTGGTTTACGCAATCTTGGATCACCAATAATTTCAAAATCCGAAAACTCTACCCGAGGCTTTTTCCCACGATCTTCAATATTAACATTTCCCTTATTAGCTGATTTTTCTTCAACCGGTTTAGGACCCTTCTTCCATTTTCCAATAAATTTCTCCATAGTAAAATCCTATATAATATTCAAATATTTTAAATTCACAATTCAACACATTTCATGTATAACATAATAATTAATTAGTCTATAAATTACATAATAATCATATTTTTACCAAACAAACCCTAGACAATTTTTTCACTATAAAATAACAACATAAAAATTTTAGCACTCAAAAATCTATTTACCAAAAAAAAAAAAATTTAGCACTCAAAATAAAAAATCATAGAAATGGAACTTTTTCTGAAAACTTACTTTTTTTTGTTCAAGATTGTTGTGAAGCTAAAACACTACTTGCTGCTGACCGTTTCTTCTTCCTGCCGCGTTGCTTTGCTTGCTGCTGCTGGTGTGGCGCCGTCGCTGCTGCGACTAGGGACGGAATCTTTAGAGCCGAGAGGTCTGTCTGTCGCCGCACGCAGAGGGAGGGAGGGGGAGCGGACAGCGGAGGGAGCGAGCGGGCGGGGGAGGGGGGTCTGGGCTAGGCTGCTGCTGCTGTGCCTGTGTGCGCGGCTGCGCCGGTGCGGTGCGGGAGCGGGAGTCGGGACGAGGAGATCGGAGACGGGGAGAGAGAAGAAGCAAAAAAATGAAATTGATTTGGGGCTTTTTGCTGGAGTAGCCGTTTTTTTTTTTTAATAAATCAGTCCTTACATTTTGTGGGGGCTAAACGGAAAAAAAAATTTTGAGGGGGCTTAAATGCAAAAAATATAAAATTTTTTTTTGAAAAAAAAAAATCCTGGGTGGGCTGGAGCCCGCCCTAGCCTGGGCGTAGTTCCGTCCCTGATGGTACAAGAGGTTTGATTCTTTTATGATAAAAGTTGGTTTTACAAAAAGCAACTATGAGAGTTGTCTCTATTTTTCTAGTAAGAATATGAATAGTGCTATTTACTTATTGCTTTATGTAGATGATGTGCTAATTGCTTGCAGACATAAAGCTAAGATCGATGATCTAAAATCTTTGTTAAAATCTGAATTCGATATGAAGGATCTAGGGATTGCATCCAGAATTCTTGGGATGAGTATTATTAGAGATAGAGTCGATCGTTTACTCTTTCTATCTCAAAATCCCTTTCTTCAGAAAATTTTATCCAAATTTTCCGTGCACCTATGTAAGCCCGTTATAACTCCATTTGCGAACCATTTCAAACTTTCTGACCAAATCTGTCCTAAAACCGAAAGTGAGAAAAGAGATGTGGCAAATATCCTTTACAGAATTGCCATAGGCTCAGTTATGTACTCAATGATATCTACCCGACCAGCATTGCTTTTTCTATGAGCCTTCTCAGCAGATTCATGTCTAACCGTGGGAAAGATCATTAGGCTGCTCTCAAGTGGCTTCTGCGTTACCTCAACGGAACCTTAGATAGAGGCTTATACTATCATAATTGGTCTGATATATTTGAACTAATTGTATATGTTAATTCTGATTTTGCAGGTGATAAAGATGGTAGAAAATCTACCTCATCCTATTTCTTTACCCTAGCGAGTAATTGCGTCTCGTGGAAATCTCAACTGCAGCCGGTAGTTGCCTTATCAACTACCGAGGCTGAATACATCGCTGTTACGGAAGCTATCAAAGAAGCCATCTGGCTTCAAGGGTTATTGAATAAATTACAAATTTTACATTCAAAAGCTATTATTTATACAAATAGTCAGAGTTGTTTACATTTATGCAAACATTCGGTCTATCACGAACAGATAAAACATATAGATGTCAAATATCACTTTATTAAGGAAAAAGTCTCTAGTGGTTTAGTTGACATGACAAGATTAGTACTGATAATAATCCTGCAGATTTTGGTACAAAAATTGTAGACACTGAAAATTTTATGTTTTACAGGGATTTACTTCACTTGGACGCGGTCTGACTCTTGTTGAGTTAAACAACGGTTGGAAAAATATTGTTCGAGGTGGAGATTGTAGGCCTTTGGGCCTTAGTCTTTCCAATATTTTCCCATTTTTCCAACCCACTTTTCTAAACCAATGATGACCATGGGTCTCAGCTGAAGAGCAGGTGATTTGTTTTGACTGTGTCAGGGATGCCGGGCCCTGCCGGGCCAGACCAACTCGGGCTGCTCGTTGTGACTCTACCGATTTATTGCCTCCCCTCGGTTTCCACAAACAATCTGACTCTTCTTCTTCTTCTTTACTCCTCCCCGTCTCTAATTTTTTGTGAGTGCCGTCTCTGTCTCTACTTTCTCCCTTCTTCTTCGCGGTCCGTTGTGCCGCTGCTCCTCTCCGACCTTCGGTCTTTCTCTACAATGCCGCCTTGCTATGAGCGGTTGTCTTTTGGGGGTCTTCTTTGACCATTGTTTCCGGTGAGCGCTTGAGAGAGAGCCGAGAGGGTGTGAGAGAGGGAGACACCTGTGACTCTTATTTTTCGAGGCCTCTTAGACTGAGAGTACCCGATCTGACCTTCTTGTTACTGGCGCGTCGATGCACCACTGCTCGGCTCTGCTGTGATCGAAGGCCATTTCTCCGCCGACGGAACTGACCCGCAGTAGTCGTAAAAAATCTCCTTTTTCTTTTTGTGTTTTATATTTTTCGGACTAACTATTTTTGCAGAAAAACCTTCGGCACTAAAGATCGGCATTTACCAATCAGTACAAGGAGAAGGAAGAGGATTTTTATGTAATATAGTAAGGTTATTTCCACTGCTTATTCTATTTGGGTTCTGTAATAGTAAATATAATTTTTGTAATAGTAATTAGTTTCCAACAATAATAATTTGAGATCTCTACTATTAGGATTCCTTCCACACGTAATGTGCCATAACAACTATCTAAACCTTGAAAAATACCCTGCTTGAGATGTTAAGAGAGATTTTCAATATTTGAAATGATGCAACCCTAGGCTAAAACAACACAATTTAGATACATTTTCATCGTTTCAACTTTGAAAATTGAAATGATGCAACTCAAAGTTGTGCCAACCTGTAAAACCTATTTTCGAATTGTTTCTTCTCTTTTTATGCTTGTCAAGGGAGTTGGGATTCGCAGTACAATATTTTCTCCAACTAGATCTTCATCTTATTTCACGGGGAATTTTTTATGTTTATTGCACATTATATGGGACAAATATAGTTTTAAGCGGAGTGAATTTGTAGACTAGTCTCGTTTTAGCATTTGCAACTTCTCTATTTATCATCAATAAAGAGCAGTCAATCTTGTCTCATTTCTTGTTGTTTACATATCACACCAATATGAGATACGTCATAGTCTATTCAGGCCAATACAATTTGATATTCTTTCTTTTATTTTTTATGAATAAAGCTTTTATGCTTTAGCTCTAACTGGTATTATTTGCTGCAGGTTGTTTGCAGTAGTCTAAAGGAGCTAAAACTTCACAACCTCAAGACAGCAGGAAGGAATATTCGGTCACGGAATACCAATTGGGAACTTCAGTTGACTTGAAGTTTTAGAAGTTGGCTCTTGTCCTAATTTGATAAGCTTGTTATCTCCTCCTATGTTTCAAGGCCTAATGAATCTCAACGTGCTAAAAGTAATAGATTGTTTTGTTTTACCAGAAGTGGTTTCGGAGGGCAAAGAAGAAGGAGTACCATCAAAGATTATGGAAAATTTGTTCCCTGAACTGCATACTTTGAAGCTAGTAAGACTACATGAGATGCATAGATTTGGTCAAATTACAAACTATGCTGAGCTTTCATCACTGAAAAGGGTAGTAGTTGAAGATTGTCCAAAGTTTGAAATGATGTGACCGTCGAATCACTAAAGTCTCATACCAGATTTCAGGTTATATAGCATATGGTTGATGTTGCATGTGTACAATGTATAAATCTCTAATGTTAGGAAATGATCTTCTCAACTATTTCACGAGGACAAAAATTGAGGCTTTTCAATCATTAGATTGGAAACTTATATAGTTTGCCAAAATTGAGGCTTTTCAATTACTTAAATTGTGAACTTTATTTTCTTCATCAATATTTGTGGTTCCCTTCATAATAGAAAATAATAAAATTTTAAGGAAAAATGATCATTTTATTTTGTGAAGTTTGTCAAGGGTAAAGTTTTCTACAATTAATATAGCTAAATTTATAAATCATTGTAAATTTATCATATATTTTGACTATTAATAAGTAAATTTTTCTTTTTAAAAAAATAATAAGTAATTTTTTCCATATTTTTTGTCTTTTATTTTATTTTTTTATTTTAAATCAGGAAAAGACCTGGTGGGCATCCACATTTTATTTTAAAAAAATGGGAACAATGCAAAGTGAAGTGCATAAAACTTATCCAAAAAACAAAACACACTGTGAAAAACCACGAAATACAAAAAAGACCTCAAGAAACAAAACATACGTTGGATAACCACTACATACAAAAAAGAGGGCTATGAAACCTAAAAATCCCATGAAAGCCTATGGAAATATGAGGTACCCCACTGGTTTAGGGTGCAAAGTCCTTGGATTAAAACAAGAGGCAAATTAGAGAAAGTCATAAAGGTACGTGAGGAGGATAGTTGGCAAAAGCATCCGTAGCCGCATTGGCTTCTCTAAAGACACCAAATGAATTATTTCCTAAAATATATGATCCAGCCTCAAGGTATGTGATTCCGACCTAAAATGTAATTTGTAATCCTAAGAGAGTCAATGTGAGCCAAGAAACGGGATAGACCTTTTTCTATGGCCATTCTGATTCCTTGAAGAACAGCTGCTGCCTCAGTAAGGCCATTGGTATCGTGAAAACCTAGAAAAGTAGAGAAAGCATAGATGAAATCACCTTGGCAAGTACGCAATAACCCTCTAGCAGCAATAGGGCCCGGATTCCCTTTGGAAGCGCCATCAACATTAAGAATGACTTTATGAGAATAATTGTAATCCTGCTAATGGAGAGGGGCATAACGGATGGGCAACGTGCACGGTAGGTGCGCATGGAAAAGGTGAACTTGCTTAGCATAGGATAGTTCTTGAGATAGTTGCATAAGTGATGGAAGATGGCAGTCTCGGTAGTATGTTTGCCTTCAAAATGAAAGGTACAATGAGCTTTCCAAAGGGACTAGCATACTATCATAGGGAGAAATTTAAAAAGAATGGTGTTTCTGTCTCGTCCAAGGAACCACCAATAACTGAGCAAATCCTGAGTATAGAGGAAAAATGACTATGAAATCCGAAAGAGCCCTAACAATTGAGCAACCAGTAAATGATGATGAGCACTATTAGTCAACCATAAACTTTGCGTTTGTGGATGAAATCCTCCGAGAAGAGTGAACAAACACAAAACAAAATTCTTTTTTTGTCAATTGACGATTCATTTTCTTTTTTTTTTTTGTCTTTCATTTCTACTGGAACCCTTGAATTAATTAGATACAAATTCCTAACAGTAAAAGGGCAGGTGAAAAAAATGTGATCCGTAGAATCATAGCCCTGTTTGCAATGGCAATGAGAGGCAAGTTAAAAACCAAGACTCTATCAAATGCTATCAACCACCAGAAAATTGTTAGTTAGCTTCAACATGAAGAGAGAAAACTTAGTAGGCAGAAGTGGGTCCCAAATCAGGCAACAAGAGAGTGAGGGAGCAGAAGAAGATTGGAAGATGATTATAGCCGTCTTGATGGAGAAATTCCCATCCGGCACCAACATCCACCTATATTCATCGGCACCTATCGATAAACAAAGAGGAAAAGTGAGAACAAAAGCTGACTAGATAGCAGGGAGAATAAAATTGATGAGAGAAGAGTTCCAGCAATCCTGAGATGTGGTATCTTTAATCCTCAAATGATTATCCTGCAAAGAGGACCCAAGAGCATGGTCAGCAAGCTTCCATGTGAATGTCGAGTCCTCCCACCAAAGGAAGAACAACCAGAAACGTATGGTTCAATATCTGAAAAACCTTAGATGGGGGTGAATAAGATCTTTTGGCTAATTTTCAAAAATCTTTTGTGTAATTAAAAAGATAAACCTCCAATTTTATTTGAGAAGGAATACTAAAACTCTTTTCAATAAAAATCCAAATCAAACAAAATATTACAGTCAAACAATCAAGTAAAAGCATAGAATAAAGATGCACAACAATTTATAGTGGTTCACTCTCCCAAAGAGCTACATCCACTACCTTAAGTCAACAACCAAGGATTTCCCAATATCCACTATAATCCAAGTCTACACCAATCACAAGTTTGAGGATCACCCACCAAGAATTTTGCAAGCAACCTCAATCCACAACACAAATACAATCAACACAAGTTTGAGGATCACCCAACAAGGGTTTTGCACATAACCTCAATACTCAACACAATATAAATCAAAGGATGATCCAAAGTGTTTTTCAACACATGAAGAGAGAAAACTTAGTAGGCAGAAGTGAGTCCCAAATCATGCAACAAGAGAAGGAGGGAGCAGAAGAAGATTGGCAGATGATTGTAGCCATCTTGATGGAGAAATTCCCATTCGGCACCAACATCCACCTATATTCATCGTCACCTATATATAAACAAAGAGGAAAAGTGAGAATAAAAGCTGACTAGGTAGCAGGGAGAATAAAACTGATGAGAGAAGAGTTCCAGCAATCCTGAGATGTGGTATCTTTAATCCTCAAATGATTATCTTGCAAAGGGGACCCATGAGCATGGTCAGCAAGCTTCCATGAATGTCCAATCCTCCCACCAAAGGAAGAACAACCAGAACGAGTACACATGCCAATGTGTGGTTCAATATCTGAAAAACCTTAGATGGGGTGAATAAGGTTTTTTGGGCTAATTTTTAAAAATCTTTTGTGTAATTAAAAAGGTAAACCTCCAATTTTGTTTGAGAAGGAATACTAAAACTCTTTTCAATTAAAATCCAAATCAAGCAAAATCTTACAGTTAAACAATCAAGTAAAAACATAGAATAAGATGCACAACAATTTATAGTGGTTCACTCTCCCAAAGAGCTACATCCACTACCTTGAGTCAACACCCAAGGATTTCCCAATATACACTATAATCCAAGTTTACACCAATCACAAGTTTGAGGATCACCCACCAAGAATTTTGCAAGCAACATCAATCCACAACACGAATATAATCAACACAAGTTTGAGGATCACCCAACAAGGGTTTTGCACATAACCTCAATACTCAACACAATATAAATTAGAGGATGACCCAAGGGGTTTTTCAACATTAATAAAAGAGAGATGAGTAAAGAATAATGTTACCAAATGAGCTTGAGAAGGAAAGATACAACTCAATTGAATGCTTCTACTAGCTCCTCTTTACTTCTTCTTTGATGGATGATCACAAATGAAGCTCAAGAAGATGATTTTGTGAGATGAAAATTATTTGAAGGAATTTACTTTTTGGCTCTTTAAAGTTCTTAAATAATCTCAATAAATATTTCACCAAACTTCTTCTCATATGCAGCTGATAAAAAAATCAATATATATAGGTAACAGAAGAAAGTAGCCATTACACTATATAACGGTAATATGTTTTCATAGTAAAAAGAAAAACCGGACGACCGGTTTCTAAAAATGGACGTCCGATTTCCTTATACAAGAAAATCGGACGAGCCCTTTTCTGAAATAGGACGATTGATATTGAAACAAGAAGATTCGGACGCATCCTACGAAAATTGGATGATCCCTCTTAAAAATTAGACGACCGATTTTTCTATAGAAAAATCGGAAGACCGAGTTTAAAATAGGACGTCTGATTTTTCTCCCTTGGAAAAAATCGGAGGACCTTTTTTTTTAGAAAGATTTAAAAGGTAGTTTTCCTTAAACAAAAAGAACTTTCCTTCATATTTCAAAACATTTCAAAAAGATGTATTCTTGATACTCTTTTAGAGATAAGAAAATTTTCGAATGCATAAAAAAAACTCTATCAAGAATACTTGGATTTTTCAAGAATAGTTTATAAAAATAAATTCATCCAAGGAGCTTCACACATGATCAACAATCAAAGATGAGAGTTAGGGAGTTTTACAAAGAAATACCTTAGCACATCCCTAACTTAGACATAAGTCTTCAAGGTCTCCAATGCCTTGATCTTGGAATGGTTTGATCTCTCCTTCTTCATTATGGTTTAATTGCCAAGATCTTTTACTTCTTATGTAGTGTAGCCTTGAGACTCCAAAAATGCTTCTTTTGTTCTATAGAGACTAAGCTATACTCATCACACAAACATATGTTAATCATAATAAAAAAACATATGCAATATTGCCCTTAGGGCTAACAATCTCCCCCTTTTTGATTATGACAAATACATATGCAAGAAGAACAAAAGAACGAGTATTAAAGTATGGTGATGCTTCAAGGAAATCATCAATATGAGCAAAGCATACCAAACACCTTAAGAGAGATAACTCTCCCTTAGAATATGAAAGCATGCCAAGGGTTTTAAAAATAGTTTAGAAAGGTAAGCTCCCCCTAAAAACATGCTTCACAACAAGAAGGGCATCACATAATCATCAAGGTAACTCCAAGACATATTACCCATAAGATATGTAGCCAAGCAAAAGAAAGTATGAAACTTAAAAGCAACAATAAGCATCTTGCAACACATAGCAAGATCTCGCCTTTTCGACAAGTAAGCAAAAGCATACCATAATCTAAACACATGAGGCAGATATACTTGCAACTATTTCTCCCCCTTAGTTCTTGCACATATTTCTCCCCCTTTTATCATAAATCAAAAAAATACTTAGGAAAGTTTTTAAGGGATCATAGAAAAGGAAACTACAACTGGACTGTCAACATTAAGGTAACATCATAAAGTCTATAAAAAACATGGCATCAAGATAACATAATACCAATTACAAAACTGTTTAATTTCTCATACCAAGATCTTGGAGCTTGTTTTAAACTATAGAGTGCTTTTGAAAGTTTGTAAACATAATTTGGAAAATTTTCATGCACAAAACTGGGAGGATGTTCAACATAAACTTCCTTCTCAATATCACCATTTAGAAAAGCACTCTTAATATCCATTTGAAAAAGCTTGAGTCCTTTTAAAACAAGTAAAATCTAAAAGCATCCTAATGGATTCAAGTCTAGCAACCGGAGCAAAAGTTTAATCAAAATCTATGCCCTCTTCTTGATTGAATCCTTGGGCAACAAGTGTAGCTTTGTTTCTAATAACTTCTTCGGAATGATTTAGTTTATTTCGAAAAAACCATTTTATGCCAATGGTGGGGTGATCACATGGTCTAGAGACTAAAGTCCAAACTTTGTTTCTTTCAAATTTATTTAATTCCTCTAGCATAGCAATAATCCAAAACTCATCACACAAAGCATCATCAATAAACTTAGGCTCAATTTGAGATAATAGGGCAAAGTTGTCAATAAAGTACCTTCTTGTTCTTACCCCTTGTGATACATCATCACTGATTTTATCCTTGGAGTGTCCCTTTGGATATATCACAACTTGAGGATGACTTTGAGCTTCTTGATCGTTTTCTTGTTTTATTCAATCTCTTCTTCCTCCATAGCATACTCTTCTATTGCTTGAGTGTACAAAGGTTGATAGCTTAAAGAGTTATCTATATCATCATCATTTCTCTTTTCAAAAATGTTAGTTTCATCAAAATTTACATGAATGGACTCTTCAACACGTAAAGTTTTTTTGTTGAAAATTCTATAAGCTTTCTTGTTTGAAGAGTAACTAAGAAAAATTCCCTCGACGGATTTTCTATCAAACATCCCAAGGTTGTCCTTGGTGTTTAAAATAAAGCATTTGCATCTAAAACTTTGAAATAGCCAATTGATAGGGTTTTGTTGAAAATGAGTTCAAAAAGAGTTTTCTTTTAAAAAATGGTCTCAAGAGAACACGATTCATAATGTAGCATGCGGTGTTAAAGGCCTCGGGCCAAAAATATTTAGGTAGGGAGTTTTCAGAAAGCATTGATCTTGCCATTTCTTGTAAAGTACGATTTTTCCTTTCCACAACACCATTTTGTTGTGGGGTTTTAGCGGCCGAAAAATTATGTGCTATGCCAAAATCATCACAAAGTTTTGTAAAATCTTGGTTGTTAAATTCTCTCCCATTATCACTTCTCATAGAGATCAATTTACAATCAAGGGAGGTTTGAACCTTTTTAAAAAGTTTGACAAATTCTTGAAATGCCTCATCTTTTTGGCTTAAGAATAAAGTCCAAGTACATCTTGAGAAATCATCCACTATAACAAAAGCATACCTCTTACCACCAAGACTAGTGGTCCTCATTGGTCCAAATAAATCCATGTGAATGAGTTCTAAAGGTTTTGAAGTAGAAATCATTTTCTTTGGTTTAAAAGATGTCTTAATTTATTTTCCAAATTGGCAAGCATCATCAAGGTTTAGTTTTCTCAAAGTGAAGTTTTGGAAAGCCTCTAACAAGTTCTTTTGAAAAAGGTTGGTTCAATGAATCCATACTAATATGACCAAGCCTTCTATGCCACAAAAATGTACCATCATCATGAACTAAGAGATACTTTAAGTTTTGGGAAATAAGATCTTCAAGATGAACGACATAGACATTTCCAACTCTTTTAGCAACAAAAATAGTTTTATTTTCATGCTTATCAATGATAGAAGAAGGATCACTTTCAAAAACAAACTTTTTTCCATTATCACATAATAGATTAATACTAAGCAAATTGAATTTTAAGCCACCAATTAAAAGAACATCCTTAATAAAAGAAGATGAACCATATCCAATGTTACCTATACCAATGATCCTTCCAAAAGTAAAAAAGCCACCTTTGGTTTCCTTTAGTTCATCCATGAGGGATGCATATCCGGTCATGTGTCTTAAGCATCCGCTATCCAAATACCACTTAGATGACCCTAACTTGTATTCCTACAAAAGAAGAAGTAGAAAATACTTTTGGTACCTATATCTTTTTGGGTCCATTAATGTTAGTTGGATTTTCTTTTATTTTCCAAATGATTTTTACTCCCTTTTCAATCTTCCTTTTTATAAAATATTTTGTGGCTTTATGACCACTCTTTTCACGAGAGGTGCAATAAAGGTGTGAGAGGGATGAGGAAGCCTTTACAAAACGTGTTTGTTTAGAAAAAATATTGGAATGATTATATTCAATACCATTTTTGTCAAAAGGTGATCTTTGAGAACCAAGAAGTTTTTCAAAGTTTTCTTTTCCTTTTGTGAACTTTCCAACACATATAGTGAGATCACTCACCTTTTTCTTCAAAACATCATAATCTACCATGCATTTTCAAGTGAGAGAACTTTTTCACAAAATTTCTTGTCTTAGCAAGTTTTTTAAAATTTTTGTTTGAACACTCTTTTTCATTTTTCAAGATTTCTGAAGACTCAAGGAGAGATTTATTTTCACAAATAAGTTTTGAGTTTTCATCAAGCAAAACTCGAGTTTTGTTTTTCAAGTCTTTGTTTCTTTTTGAAACCTTTTTGCATTCACCATACATTTCAATAAGCATAGTACTAGGATCATCATCACAAATATCATCAATGAGACTAGAAGAGTTAGAGGGTGAAGATTGTACCTCATTTTCCATTTCCATGAAGCATATGTTTGCCTTTTCATCACATTCACTTTCACTTGTATCTTGATCCCATGCACCAATAAGTCCCTTGCCTTTCTTCTTTTCTTTTAAGGCTTCAAGCTTGGATTCCAATGCTCCTTTTTCTTTTTCAATAGCCTTAGGACAACCGCCTACAAGGTGTTCCATACTATTGCATTCAAAGCATCTTGCTTTGAATAATGAAGAGTTTTGTCGTCCGTTCTTAAATAGAGGTTTCTTTCCCTTTTTGTTAAAACCTTTCTTATAGAATCTTTTGAATTTTCTCATAACCAAGGCTATATCTTCATCGTCATCATGATCATCTTCATCCTTGGAAGAACTAGCTTGTTCTTCTTCATTAACTTTGAGAGCTATACTTCTTTTTTCCTTTTCTTCTTCTTCCATTTCATTTAACCTTTTTAATTTCAATTTATAGGTGAGAAGAGAGCCTATGAGTTCTTCAATTGGGAGAGTTCTTAAATCCTTTGATTCTTCTATGGCAAGACATTTTGGTTGCCATGCCTTACGGAGTGCATCTAGAACTTTTCTATTTGCTTCTCCTCTTGAGTATTCCTTTCCATAATCCTTGAGTCCATTTGTGATGTTTGTAAATCTAGTGAACATTTCACTAATAATCTCATTTGGCTTCATCACAAAGAGCTCATAATCTCTTACTGACAAAGCCAACTTTGATTCTTTGACTTGGTTGGTTCCTTCATGAGTGACTTCCAATAGTTTCCACATGTCATGGGCCGAGTCACATCCACTTACTCGATTGTATTCATTAACATCTAATGCACAACTTAGGATGTTCATGGCTTGGTAGTTTAATGTCATTCTTATTGAATTATATTCATCAAACTCTTCTATTTTCTTGATTCTTCCATCCTTTTGAAGGATAAAAGGTCCTTTCTCTACAACACTCCAAAGATCAAAGTTAATAGAACGAATATATATTTTGATTCTAGATTTTCAAAAAGTATAATTTGTACCATTGAAAAGAGGATGTCTATTTGTAGAAGAGCCTTCTACATATGGTAAATTAGAAACATTAGCCATGGTAAAATAAAGATCTTTTGCTTCAAGGGTGTTAGACCTTTTTTAGAGAAGCCCTACTCTGATCCAATTGAAAAACCTTAGGGGGAAAGGGGGTGAATAAGATTTTTTTGGGCTAATTTTCAAAAATCTTTTGTGTAATTAGAAAGATAAACCTCCAAATTTGTTTGAGAAGGAATACTAAAACTCTTTTCAATAAAAATCCAAATCAAACAAAATCTTACAGTTAAACAATCAAGTAAAAACATAGAATAAAGATGTACAACAATTTATAGTGGTTCACTCTTCCAAAGAGCTACATCCACTACCTTGAGTCAACACCCAAGGATTTCCCAATATCCACTATAATCCAAGTTTACACCAATCACAAGTTTGAGGATCACCCACCAAGAATTTTGCAAGCAACCTCAATCCACAACACAAATACAATCAACACAAGTTTGAGGACACCCAACAAGGGTTTTGCACATAACCTCAATACTCAACACAACATAAATCAAAGGATGATCCAAGGAGTTTTTCAAAACAAACCTTTGATATTAATAAAAGAGAGATGAGTAAAGAACAATGTTACCAAATGAGCTTTAGAAGGAAAGATGCAACTCAATTGAATGCTTCTACAAGCTCCTCTTTACTTCTTCTTTGATGAATGATCACAAATGAAGCTCAAGAAGATGTTTTTGTGAGATGAAAATTGTTTGAAGGAATATACTTTTTTGCTCTTTAAAGTTCTTAAATAATCTCAATAAATATTTCACCAAACTTCTTCTCATATGCAACTGATCAAAAAATCAATATATATATATATAGGTAAGAGAAGAAAGTAGCCGTTATACTGTGTAACGGTAATATTTTTCACAGTAAAAAAGAAAACCGGACGACCGGTTTCCAAAAACGGATGTCCGATTTCCTTATACAAGAAAATCGGATGAGGCCTTTTCTGAAATAGGACGACCGATATTGAAACGTAAAGATTCGGATGCATCCTATAAAAATCCGATGATCCCTCTTAAAAATCGGATGAGCTTTAGAAAAATCGGATGACCGAGTTTAAAATAGGACGTCCGATTTTTCTCCCTTGAAAAAGATCGGATGACCAATTTTAAAATCAGATGATCAATTTTGAAAATCAGATGACCAGTTTTGAAAATCGGATGACCCTTTTTTTTTGGAAGGATTTAAAAGGCAGTTTTCCTTAAAAAAAAAAGAACTTTCCTTCATATTTCCAAACACTTCAAAAAGATATATTCTTGATACTCTTTTAGAGATAAGAAAACTTTCGAAGGCATCAAAAAACTCTATCAAGAATACTTCGATTTTTCAAGAATAGTTTATAAAAGGAAATTCATCCAAGAAGCTTCACACATGATCAACAATCAAAGATGAGAGTTGGGGAGTTTTTACAAAGAAATACATTAGCACATCCCTAACTAAGACATAAGTCTTTAAGGCCTTCAATGCCTTGATCTTGTAATGGTTTGATCTCTCCTTCTTCATTATGCTTTAATTGCCAAGATATTTTACTTCTTATATAGTGTAGCTTTGAGACTCCAAAAATACTTCTTTTATTCTATAGAGACTAAGCTATACTCATCACACATACATATATTAATCATAATAAAAAACAAATGGAATAATGCCTTTAGGACTAACAATGTCATCAAGAACCGACAACATACACCTCCAAGTATTATATTCAGAAAGGCGATGAATATATCGAGTAGAGAAGATTTGAAGAGGATCATCATACTTAGAGTGCATAAAATTGGAACAAAGTATTTTTGGTTCGAAAACTCCACCAAATTTTCCCGGCATAAGTAGATGAAAGATGGGAAAGAGAAGGAATATCAAGGCCATTATGAAGAACCCTCAAAAAGAACCCCAAAAGAAGTTTGCAAAAATAGCCCGTTGATCTCCATTAAAACTTGTTTAGGAAGATCAATCACTGCAATAAGATATATGAGAGTGGACTGCAGAACGTGTTTAATGAGAATAAGACGACCACTCGCAGAGAGCATCTTATTCTACCAGTTCGAGATTTTCAATTTAATCTTTTGAATCAAATCATGGAAATAGGAAATACTTTAACGGTGGATGTATATGAGGCAGCCAAGATAGGTGAAGGGAAAATCCTTCTGGCAAAAACCAGTTGAATGGCATTAACATAGAAAAAAGGCCTTTTCATATATTCTATCATATTTTCGACACAATATTTGATATTAAGTTTGAACTTCTTATAAGTAGTAGCCTTAAAAGTTCCTTAATTTTTCTCATATTGAAATAACAACAAATTTTCATTTCTGTCTATCCCAATTTTCATCACAAGAATTTGTTTAGTTGGAATCAAATCCTTCGTTGCAAAGAATTGTGCAATTTCTTTTTGAATATGTCAATTGTCCCAGTATCAAACTTATAGTATTAGACTATTGGAATACTTCTTAAGGTTTCGAATTTTAACAAAACACAATGTTCATTAATTTTGTCTATCATGATAGTTTAGTATGATCAAAATTAATGAACATTATTATTGTGTTGATGAATTAATGTTAAATTCGATAAGGACTTTGTACTTTAAAAGTGTCTTTTATAAAACGTTCAAATTTTGTCTATTTTAATAATATAGTATTATAAGTTATTACTATCAAGGTGTATAGCTCAAGTAAAATGAATTCTAACTTCATCTCTTCCTTTCATATGAAAAGTCGAAAAGGATTGAATTGGATTAGTATAAAGTATTTATATGATTACTAGCTCGATTTCTACGTATATAAAAGACTACTACTGGTTCTAAAAATTTGGATTATGGTCAAGGTACCGTTTCATACAGCAAGGTAATTGTTAATTAAGTTGAAGTTACTATTTAGTTTTACCGTCCATTATCTTTCTTTTGAAAAAAAAAAATTACTAGTATGATTTAATTATAAAAAATGATGATCTAGAATTGTGTGTAATATCATATGTAATATTTTCATTTTATAATAAATTTTTTCTTAAAATTTATTTTTTTCTCTTTAAAATTTATTTTTTAGTTATAAAATTTTATTAATAAATTATACTATATTCGTTTCATATTATATATTGTTTTAGGATATGACACAATAATTATAGAAATGATTATGTTATTTAAATTTTAAAAAAAATCAATTAAATTATCCTTTAACTGTTATTACTTAATTTATAAAAAAATATCTTTTAACAATTACTTGATTTACTAAAATGTTCTACTAAAATGTGATATTTTAAAATGGCAAATAATTGGAAAAATAGACACATAACCAGGCTAGTCCATCAGCTTTTTGTCATAGCTAGACATCATAAAATTGGCAGCACATTTTTAGGTATAACAATTTGACTACAATACTTATTTAATAAGCTATGTATGTGGCGGTATATTTGACTATCACGGATGCAGCAACTTTCCATATTTGGAAAATTAAATTGTCTCTTTCTAAACCAGTATCCAATTTCTACTTCTATAGTTCATCTGAATTACTCAAGCTAATTTTCCAAAAATAAAAAATAAAAATTAATTAAGATTTAATCATCAAACACTTGTCAATCAAAGCGTAATCTGAAACTTTTTTTTCATAGATATTTTTATCTAGTATACTAAATGAGAAAAGTTCCAAAATCGAGTGATATTAAATACAATTTAATACATAAATTTTTAATCTTATATTATATTTGTGAACATTGTGTCTTTCGATTATTTTTAAATCAGTCGAAAATTCTTGCACAGAAGAATTAAAAAAATAATGAAAGAAACACACAAGCACATTCTATAAATAGTAAAGATAAGATTTTGAAATTCTTGAAAGCATCCAAAACTCGCCACTCCAAAGTCCAAATTAAACTATACATTCTTTATCTGAAAGTGATGAAATTACCATTTCATCCTTCTCCTGTGCTATAAATAGTTCAAGGGGAAGCAACGTTCTATACATCCATCTTTCAATAAAACATTTGTGAGATTTTACTTATAAGAAACATGAAGTTGAATATTTGCATTTTCCTTGGCCTTCTCTTTGCACTTATTCTCGTCTCCTCAACCGTAGTTGCTGAGGCTGATAAAAACAGTTAGTATATTAGTATTACATTTTAATTAGTTTCCAATTCATTTTTTTTTTTTTTTTTAAAGATTTGGCCTATTCAGTTCTCAAATAATTTAGATTTCTCCATTTTAATTTTTTAATTTTTGTTAACTATTTTGATCCTCAAATAATTTACTTTTGTCCTTTTAGACAAATTTACCCGTCAAAGAATTTTAGATTTAAAAATCACAAGGATAATTTTCTAATTTCATATACATAATTATGAAGAAGGAGAAGAAAATGATGGGTATTTTAGGGTCAATTTAAAAAATATATATTATGTATTTGAAATTATAGAATTATACTTGTGATTTTTTGAGGAAAATATTTTGAATTTTACAAGGATAAATTTGTCAAAAAAAGAATGAAAATAAATTAGTTAGGAATCAAAACAGTTGAAATTAAGATTAAAATATTAAAATGAATAAAATTAAATTATTTAGGGTGTTAAATACGTCAATCTTCTTCTTTTTTTTTTTTTTTTCCTGAACATTTTATTTCATTCACAGATCAAGTACATGGAAATCTCTTTTTTTGACGTAAAATATTTGTTAATTAATTAGGTGAGGAAGTGAAAGAGAAAAAGGATGAGGCAGAAGCAGAGGGCAACGAGCCTGAGCAACATAAAGGAGGAGGCGGCTACCCTTGTCGTTATGGTTGCTGTGGAAAATGGGGACGTTATGGATGTTCAAGATGTTGCAAATCTGCTGGTATTAAATTTTTCTCAACATTTTTCATTTCTTGTTTCATAATTTTGATACTTCTTCTATATTACCTAATCAGAATATGAATCTCACTGTTGATTCTACGTCCAATTATGTATATAATTATATCAGACCCGCCCTAAATTCTTAAATTCTTAAGAACGGACGAATGTGATACTATTATACGAAATATGTAAAAGAAATTCAAATAAAATCCTATTAACATATACTTGTTACTTGGATTATATATACTTGTAATATTTTTCCTTTTTTTTTTGTTTCTATAATAAGCTTAAATTTTGATCCAAAGCTGTGTTCTGATTCAATGCATTATTATTTTTTGAGATCAGCTGATAATGAAGTGATGGAGGGCAATGAGCCTGAGCAACATAAAGGAGGAGGCGGCTACCCTTGTCGTTATGGTTGCTGTGGAAAATGGGGACGTTATGGATGTTCAAAATGTTGCAAATCTGCTGGTATATATTCATTCATTTCTAATGCTGCTCTAGTTATTAGTTAATAATTAGTTCTTAATGTAGGTCTTTTTCTTTATTTTCTTTAAATAACTTTTTTAAAAGTTTTTTTCCTATCAACCTACAAATGTACAAATAATAAAAAATTCTCGATTACTTATTACTCCGGTAAATTTTTTTCACTTGTGATGTTTTAATGAACTTAATTTTCTTAATATATCCTCCTATTGAAAAAGAATTTCAGTATTACTCACTCTTATAATTTAGAACTTGTAAAAATTATAATGAGGAGAGAGAAAAGTTTGAAGGGTTTTTATATACACATGAAAAAAATATAAAATTATATATTTCTTTATACAATGTAATGTCTAAAATATAACAAATAATAAAAAAGTGGAGGGAGGTATTACATTTATTTATACCTTCACAAAGTTATTCCATATTAATTGAAAAAGAACCCTATCCCTTGGTACGTGGAATCTAATTCTCATCTTCTTGGCTTATGATGATCAGCTGATGAAGTGACAAAGATTAAGGAGGCAGATTCCACCAAAGAGCCTCAGAAGGGTGGTCATTATAATTCCCATTGCCATTATGGCTGCTGCGATCGTGGAAAATTTGGATGCAAAAGATGCTGCAAATCTGGTAAGACCGAGATCATATAATTAATTACTCTTTTCACTGAAACATATAATGGGAACTTATACACAAGAAGTAATTAGGGCATTCAAAACAAGACAAATTTTAAAACGAGATATCCTTATCATTCTTAGTAGATAAAGAAATAGATAGATAAAAAAGAGTAAAATGAATGTTAAAGAGATAAGTAAAAGGAGAAAAATGTAATAAATACTAAAAATGTAAAATGAATTATAATTTTTATTATTCTTAAACATCTTAAAATCCTTTATATTTTTGATCGGCTGAGTAATATATATTAATGGTTCTATATATGTGGCATGTGCTGGATTTGACAAATTGCATTTTCTAATTTAATTAATTAATCTTTTTGCATGCAGAAAAGGAAAGCACTGAGGCAGCAGCAGGTGGAGGTGCATAAGTTCTTCAAGTATCTTAGTATGGTCTCCATGTACTCTCATATGTTCATATAGTTAAATAATATACATGGAGTCATGAAAGAGAAGTAATTGAGAATAATATTACATCATGTTGGACTATTACTTTCAACTCTAGGGTTAGATCCCTAAGTTGTTTAAGTGCTACAGTGGAGTCCAATGCACTGCAGTTTTATGTATGAATGAAGTGTACTCTTCATGAATTATATATAAAATATTTGCTTTTTTTAATACTCAAGTCTATAATTTTAATTTCACTTTTTAATTTTTTTTTTTTTTGAAATTGCAAGCTTTACATCTAATTAATCGTCTAGTTATGAGCAAGTGATAAACGATTCATTTCATTTTATCCACCTTAATTTTTTTCTTTTTTCTTTTTTTTTTTTGTAAATAATTTTATCCACTTTTGTTATTGGATAAAATATACATATTTAGATATTTAGATGTGCATGTTTCCTAATCTTCAAACAACATATCGGCATGAGAAATTCAAATTATTTTTTTTTTATTAGAACATAACATTTTAAAAATTCATAGGTACATTAACAATATTGAAAATATTCACGAGAAGACTTGGGTCCTATTTGGTTTGAGGATTTCAATAAGGAAAAGGAAAGTGTGAAAAATGAAAATAAAATCCTTAGAAAATGGAAAATTCACGTGTTGTTTGGTTAACTAAAGAAAGTACTAAGGAAAGTGATTTCCGTTGTTTGGTTTATAAGAATTTGATAGAGAAATGAAAAAAGAAAATTACCTAGTACTATTTTTTTTAAAACTAAAGCAAGAAGCATACACATTTTCTACAGACACGTGTAAGCAAACAAATTTTCTTATTATCATATACCTTCAAAGTGTAACACAATCAATATATTTTTTACATTTTTTTCTCAAGAAAACATATAAAATATTACTTTTCTTTCACAATCTACTTTTTTTTTGTCGTAGTTCTATTTTACTTCCATCAAAGACTTGTCCACTTTATAAGTTAAATCGAGTGATTACAATGAACCATTTCAATGTCGTAACCATAGAAAAGCCTTGCAAGAAAGAATTGAAGAGCCATATTTTGAAATAAAGAGATAATGGTACTCTTTTTTTTTCACAATTATTAGCAAAAACTTTCTTCAATTGCCCAGAATGCTCCAACAACGCTTACAATGGTAATTCATTCCTCCAACTTCTTCAATCTTCTCAAATAAAGAGTCCTTTGTAAAGTTTCAAATATTTTCACATTCTAGTGCAACAACTCTTGTATTAAAACCTTCCTTGAGATGCTTAATTTCCAACTAACCTAGCACACAAAGAAGTGGAAGATTAACTATGAATTCTTACTTGAAGAGATAATTTTTACAAGCTACTCTAGCATGGTTGACAGTAAAAAAAATAAGCTAGGCAATCGCTACAAATTATAAACAAGAAAGGCCGAAGTGATTTAATATTTGATTTCATACTAACACACTTCCCTGTACAATATGAGAGAGTAGTAAAGCCACAAGCACACAATCATATTCCTTTCAATGAAATAATCATCATATATTTTTAAGATCGCTCTACCTCTCAAGTTCTTTCGTTATCAATCTATTTATTAGGAATCAAATATGAGCAAGTATTTCAGTCTCAAACAAAGCTTGGCTCCCAAACTAGGCCTTCAATTATAGTTTACTAGATACGTTTTCTTATTATTTGATATGCACATATCAAAAGTTACACAAATGGATCTACTACCATGTCAAATGTTACTAAATTTGGATATAGGAAATAGAGCAATCTAGTAATTTGGAAACTGTTGAGAATGAAAATCTCACATCGCCTAATTAAAGAAAATAATTACTACTTATAAAGACTTGGGCAGTCCTCCCCTCTGGAGGTACCTTTTGGGGTGAGTTAGGTCCAAGCCCAAAAATTCTAACAGAAACGAAATCATTCGCCCTCTTTATCTTTCATACCTTCAAAATTTTCAAACCTCAGTAAGTTTCATATGAAAAAGAAACATCTAAACAATAAAAAGAATCAAGATTCATATACTATAACCTTGTCAACATAAATAATGTAATAAACTCATATACTTAGAGACATATAAACCTATTTGTGTGCTATGTAAACAATGCCCAAGAGCTTTTCTTTCTCTCATGAGTAAGGTTCTAAACAAAGTGCTGCAAATTAAAGCTAGATAAATAACATCTAAGTTCCTTTTCTTTTTTATGTTAAAATCTCCTCTACAGGAGATATCATGGATTTACGTTTTCTCCATGTATGCAAAAAAGATAGAAGTAAGTATACCAACTAAAAAAATAAGTATACGTAATTAGAAAAGCTGAGACCTCAGACCAAGAAAGCCATCAAAACAAATACTCCAAGTTTAAAAAAGGGATATGAAAGGAACAACCGTAAAGACATACTTGTATTGTATATATAAGCAAGATATCAAATATCAAGATCTCATTTCTTGTTAAGAGATATCTTACACAATCAAATGGTTAAACCAAATAATCTTCTAAAACAGTTTCAGCATTTTCCTAATTCCTTCATGCCAAAAGAGAGCGTCTAGTTTCCCCATAATTTCTTCATAGATAGCTTTATATCTATAATTACAAAATAAAAATAGGGTTCTTCTCAAATCAATAAAATTACATAAAACAAATTAAATTTAAAAAGTTCTTGCGGCCTAAAGGTTTCTTTAAAATTTTGGGTGAACAAGAATTACTCATTACCAACAAATAGAAAGTTAAAAGCATCAGAAGGATCACCCCCAACTATGGATTGGGCACGGTTGAATTCTTCATACTTTTCCAAAGCCAATTTTGCAGCCATACTTTTTGCTTCAAAATCGCCCAAGGCTGCCCCCTATCAAGCCAAATGGTACAACTACAACCATAGATTGTTTACTAAAGTTTTTCTTCCATAACAATGTAGGAATTCAAAACATATCTTTTGTTTCATAATATTAATAAGAAATCATTTCTACTTTTCACCTTTAATTCTATAATTTGTTCCTCCCCATCTAATTCAAACACTTAAATGTCAATTTTAAGTACATATTTTACAAATTACTTGAAACATAATGTCTCCAAAAATTCTTCAAAGGTAAGCAAAAAGACAGTTACTTAAACTGCTGAGAAGCTAAATGACAACAAACCATACCCAAAGAAAAAAAGTAGAAAACAAAAACCCAGGTGCGTATATACATCTCTGGAACAAGGGTAGCCAGTTAATGGTGGCAAAAATAATTTAGAAATAACAATAAATAAGGTGGTAACAGATGAAATTGAAAGTAGTAGTAGAAGATAATACACCTCTTTCCAATAGCATTTATCTTAAGAAGTATTATAGCATCTGAAATCTCCCAATTTGAAGAGTTTAAATCGAAATTGAAAATAAAGAGTTTAAATTAGAAATTGAAGATGATGGATGCCTGCCACTACAAATAATAGATTTGAGTTTGATAGTGAAGATGAAGAACATACAGATCCTTCGGTACCCTTATCGCTCGGTGTTTCGACGCCCTCGCCGCTCGGTGCTTCGTAACTTTTCTTTAGCATTTTCTTTTTCCTCACGATTTGGTGAGGAAACCTATCTCCACATCAGGCCATCTCATTTATTGAAGTTGGGCCAGCAAGCCCATTATTTGATGGAAGAGAATTTTTAGGAGTCAACCCTAACATCATCATTGAATTCGATGACCTCACATAGGTTAGAAGGTCAGGAAAGTTCACTCTTAAAAATTCCACATCGATTGGAAGAGCAAAGCTATTCATTTTGGTACATATAAAAATGTATTGTTTACATTTATGAGATAGGTGATAGAGTCGATTTTTAATACAAATAAACACCTTAAGTTTTAATTATTAGCCTTTGAAAATATTTTATTTATTTATTAGTCATAATTATTATATTTAATTTATTTTATTTATCTTTGTGCAGATTTCTAAAAAAAAAAAAGAAAGAATGGAAAATAAAGATTCCATATTAAATTTGGTAAAGGGAAACTGCAGTATTTGAATCCTTTAAGGATTAGGATTAGAACTTTAGTAGAATCCTTTAAGGATTAGGATTTTGCTTCTCTTTTGTCTATATATAGAAGAGCCACACAAGAGGAGAAAAAAAGAGAAGAGCTGCAGCGACTTTCAATTGGAGAAGAAGAAAGCCATGATCTACTTCAAGAAATTGGTTCCTTCTTTCCCTATCATTATGAATTAATTTATTTTTAGAATCTTGATGAAACCCTAGCCATGCAACTTTGGTTTATTTTATTTTTGGAGATTTATTATAATATTTATGTGATTGCATATTTTGGGATGATTATTGGTTTGATTCAATTAATTCTTTGTGATTGTTCTTCTAGAATAATTATTTGGGTTAATTGTTATTTTTGTCCATGCTTGATTCTTGTAGTCTTGAGTATGAGAGATATGTAATTTTTGCAAGTATATTGTGAGTTTTAGAATTGAATAGTTCATGCTAATTTTAGATGATTTATGTCATAGGAATGAATAAGTCATGCTAATGGTTAGATGGATTATGTCATGCATTTAAACACAATATATTTCTTTAGTGAATCAAAGCTTGTAGCCTAGATCACCACATAAAAGTTTAATCTTTTCTCCTAAATAAAATTAAATCATTGTTATATAGGTTAATGGTGGATTCAAGGTTCTAAATCATCTTCTTTGGTTAATCTCCTGTTAGTTTCAGTTTATTTATTTTATTCATTAGTTTTAATTAATTTAGGAATAATAATAAAATTTTGTTCTTCTTTTTATAAAAGTAATTTAGGAAGATTATAATTTTAGTAGTTAAGCCTTTCTCTGTGGTTCGATACCCTTATACTTCCGTATTACATTGATCTTGTGCACTTGCGAGTATTGGGTTTAAAACTTAGTTAGAAAATCCCGACCAATAGGTTGACTTTTACTGTACTATTACTCTGCCAAAATTACTCTCTGACTTAAACAGTGGAGGTAAAACACGGTAAATCCCGCTCTCTGTGTGTTGGTTTATTTCAGGATAAATTGGGAGCTACTATCAGGAGTACTTGTTGGTGATCAGGATTCATCAATTGGCGCCCACTGTGGTTACTTTTTTTTTGGAAGATAGCAGACCTTTTTTCTTTTTCCTGATGGCTTTTGAAGGTTTGTCCATGCATATTTATACATCATCAGAGAGTACCACTCCTGGTGTGGTTGGGGTTCCTGGTTCTACAATTTCCATTCTTGTAAATTTGCAAGGACTTTTGGGGCAACAAGCTTCTTCGTCAGGATTAGGTTCTACAAGTATTTCTTTCAACTAGATCAAGTGTCTCAACTTCAGTTGCTTTTAGCTTCTTTGCAAACAATGTTCATGCAGTCTTCCACTCCTGTTGCGACCACTCCATTTCTTCACCTTGCATCAAGATTTGTTTCTCAACCACATTTTACTACGCCTACTTTCCATCACCTACTGTTCCTCTTTTCATGCCAGGAGATCTTTCTTCACAACGATAGTCTGCCACTACTGCCACTATATATGATTTGGTTAATCAAGCCATTGAGTAGATGACGTCTACTGCTCCTACTCCTACAATAGAGCATAGTTGGAATTTTCTACAGAACAATCCTCTCATTGATGCTTATGCTACTGCACCTTAGCAACATTATTTTATTCATTTAAATTAGAGACTTATGATAGGTCTACAGAACCTGTGCAACATATGCGTCGATTCACTTCTTCTATGTATGTCTACAATGCTTCAGATATTGCGTGTTGTCGATTGCTTCCTAGTTCCTTAACAAGAAAGGCTCTTGCCTAGTATTCCTATCTTCCAGCTCGAAGCATTTCAAGCTTTAGTGATTTAGGAGAGAAATTTATCAAGCATTTCTTGGCTTATTTTACTCCTACATCTGATTTTTTGCTCAGTATTTGGCAAAAACTGCATGAGTCGTTCTCTGATTATACAACAAGGTTCAATCATGCAGCCCAGAAAGTTCCTGATCTTTTCGAGAAAGAGTTTATTTAGGCATATAGACATGGCTTATGCAATACTATATTTTCTCAAAAATTGGCTAATAAAGAACCTGTAGATGGCAATGCTTTGTTATCGCATATTAAAACTTTTACTCAAGGAGATGACTATGTTCGACGAAAGAGAAAGTTAGAGAATGAAAAGTCAAAGATGTTCAAATTCAAAAAAGGACTAGGCCAGGAGATGCTAAAGCAAAGGTGAGCGTTCAAGATCGTCTTGGTCCTTGTAACACAGATTCAAGTCGTTTTGATTATACCCCTCTGCATTTTCCTTGAACTGAGATCCTTTGTAAAGTTGAGTCCTTAGGTATTCTTCGGCCACTAGTCAAGATGATGTCTCCTCCTGACAAGTGAAATCGCGGCAAATTTTGTCAGTTTTCTCAGGATCACAAACATGATACGAAGCATTGTAATGAGCTCAAGAAAGAAATAAAAAGTGCAATCAAGTGAGGCCTGCTAAAGGAGTTCATTCACGACATCTCGTAGAAGCGTAAATATAGTGGAGAAACTTTCAGGAAACCATTCCCTTCACTTAAGGAAAAGAAGGCAACTAGGCTTGATTCTAGTTCTGGAAAGTTAAAATAATCAACGTAATTCAGGATGTTGCCCCTACTACATCCCGAAAGCTATCTAGGAAAGGACTACTTAATGATCCATTGGTGGTAACTATGCCAATTGATCATTGTCTGGTTGAACGTATTCTAGTTGATAGTGGCAGTTCTGCGAATATTCTCTTTAAGGATACGTTTTTGCAAATGGAAATCCCATGTTCTTGAGCAACACCATACATTGCACCCTTAGTGGGATTCACAAGAAAAACAATCCATTCTGAGGGAAAAATTCCTTTGCTTGTGAATGTGGGGAACACTGCATATATAGTAGAATTCTTCATTTTTTCTTCTCCATCCCCATATAACTGCATTCTGGGAAAATCAACACTCAATCAGTTAGGGACTAAGATAGATACTTGTGATTTATCTATGGAAGTTTCTGATAGAATTGAGATTTATGTCATCTATGGAGATCGTCAAATAGCTCAGGAATGTTATTTCACTATGTTAAACGAAGTTGAGATCAAGAAGGAAGACAAATAAGAAGAGATGAGGATCCCAAAGATGGAGCCAGAAGGGGAATATGGATTTTTTTGATTTAGATACTTCTTTTCCTGAAAGAACGATCAAGATAGGGAAAGATCTTTTTATTGATCTACGTATGAAGCTTGCTGAAGTTCTTATTGAGTTTAAGGACATATTTGCATGGAATTCAGATGACCTAGGAGGAATACACAAAGAGATTGCCAAAAACAAGTTAGGTATTCCTGATACAGCTAAACCAATTTTCCAGAAAAAAAAAAAGTGCATTTTTGCTAAAGCAAGGCAAGATTGTCACTAAAAAAGAAGTTCCAGAGTTATTGGCTGTAGGAATCGTTAAGGAAATTGATTTTCTTGAATGGTTGTCCAATCCAGTCGTTGTCTCTAAACCAAAAAGTGGTTGGTGCATGTGTATTGATTTCACATACTTGAATAAGGTCATTTTGAAGAAGCCTTATCTACTTCCTCGGATTGATCAGTTGGTAGAATCGATAGCTGGTCATAAATTGCTTTCATTCCTAGATGCTTTTAAAGGGTACCATCAAATTCCAATGGCAGAAGAGGATATGTCAAAAACTTTTTTTGTTACAAATATTGGAATTTATTACTACACAAGAATGCCTTTTGGGCTAAGGAATACAGGACAGATTTCTAGGAAGGGAAACAAAGCTTTCAAAGGGCTCATTAGAGTTATTATGGAAGTATATTTTCATTGTGAAGTCAAAGAAGAGGGATCTACTCCTAAAGACCTGAAGAAAGTCTTTGCAAGAGTAAGAGAGATAAGAATGAAGTTGAATCCTAAGAAATGTACCTTTGGAGTACTATCAAGAAAATGCTTGGGGTACCTGGTAAATAAGAGAGGCATTGAAGACAATCCTGCCAAAATAAAAGCTATACAAGATATGCCTCAACCAAGGAGCATTAAAGAGGTGTAGCAGTTAGCAGGACAGATAGCATCACTTGGTTGATTCTTATCCAGAGTAGGGGAAAAGGGGCTTCCATTCTATCACATCCTCCAGAAACCTGCTAATTGTGAATGGACAAAGGAGGCAAGCGTCGTTTTTTAGCAGCTAAAAGCTTACCTTTCATCTCCCACTTTACTTATAATCCCCCTATCAGAAGAGACATTATATTTGTACATGGTTGTTATAGTCAAAGTTGTAAGTTCTACACTTTGCGTTTCAAGAAATAATATAATGTCACCAATTTATTACGTGAGCCATGTTCTAAAAGGATCGGAGGAACGATACAGTCCATCTGAAATACATCTTCTTAATTCAGTTGTCACTGCCAGGAAATTAAAACCATACCTTCAAGCACACTCAATCAATATCCTCACCAATGTACCTTTGAGGCAGGTTTTACATAAACCAGACCTCTGAGGAGATCTTGCAAGTGGGCATTAGAGTTAAGTAAATATTACATTAGCTTTTTACCTAAGAAAACAATTCAAGGACAAGCACTTGTAGATTTCTTGGTAAAGTACACATTCCCAGAGTCTCCTGGTGACAATGACAAGTCACAAGATTCACATTTTTCATCTATAATATGGATCTTGAATGTGGATGGATCTGCTAGAATAGAACATTAAGATGCGACATTTGTCTTAGAATAACCCAAAGGGTACCAATTTACTTATGCCATGAAATTCTCTTTTCCCCTTAGCAACAATGAGGCCAAGTATGAAGCCCTCCCTCCTTACTGGGTTGAAAATGGCACAAAGTTTAAAGATAACTCATTTGGTGGTCAAAAGTGATTCTCAAGTAGTTATTGGTCAAGTAACGGGAACTTTTGAAGCCAAAGAGGACAATATGAAGAAGTATTTGGCCTTGATACAGAAGGCGATATCAGGATTTCAATCGATATGTTTTGAAAAAGTTCCAAGAAATCAGAACATATGAGCAGATACTCTAAGTTAAGTGCAGGTGAGCCAATGGAAGGAACCTGGATAGAGTCGTTGAAAGAAAAAAGCATCATTAGTGATGTATGCACAGTTATGGAGATAGATGATTGGAGAACACCTATCAGGAATTTCATTGTTCATGAACAACTTCTTGATAACCCCCAGGAGGCCAGAAAAGTGAGAACAACTGCATCAAGGTTTGTGTTTATCGATGACCAGCTCCATAGAACTATGGGTGATTGGCCTTTGCTTAAGTGTGTGACACCTAACGAAGGGAAATACGTACTACGAGAAATTCACGAAGGCATTTATGGATCACACATTGGCATAAATATCCTGGTTAAGAGAATCGTGAGATATGGGTATTATTAGCCAACAATAAAGACAGATGCTGAAAACATTGTTTGAGCATGCAAAGAATGCCAAATTCATGCTAATGAACATCATTTGCCTATGAATTTGTATCACATCTTTAGGACACCTATTCCTTTTGCTTAGCGGACCATAGACTTACTGGGACCTTTCCCTAAAACTATAGGAGGAAAAAACCACTTGGTAGTAGCAATTGATCATTTCACCAGGTTGATAGAAGTAAAGGCTCTTGCTAGTATTATTGCTTAGAAAGTAAATGATTTCTTTTATTAAGATGTCATATATCGATTTGGCATTCCGAAAATTCTCATCTCCGACAATGGCAAGCAATTTGATTCAGCAAAATTTAGAAGTTTTCGTGAGGAGTTAAGAATTAAAAAGAGATTTACATTCATAGGTTATCCTCAAGCTAATGGCACCACAGAAGTTGCTAACCGAACTATTTTGCAAGGGTTGAAAAGACAACTAGAATTGAGCAAAGGAAATTGGTTAGAAGACTTCCCATTGTTCTATGGTCTTACAGAACTACTCCTTCAAGGGCAACAGGAGAATCTTCTTTCAACAAATGCTTTGATACCAGTTGAGATGGGAGTTCAGTCTTAGCGAAGTGAAGTTTTGATGAACAAGTAAATGATCAGTAAATGGAAGAAAATTTGGTTTTGTTTGCGGAACTTCGTGCTCGGGAAGCTCAAAGAGATTCTCAGTACGAAAGGACCATTGCTAGATATCATAATGCAAGGGTGAAGCAATCAGAAATTCAAGAAAGTGATCTAGTACCTTGAAAAAATAAAGTGAGTCAAGTAGATCCAAACAAAAAGTTAGATCCTGATTGGGGGGGGGTCCATATCAGGTTACTAAGAATAATGGCAATGGAAGTTACAGACTTCAAGATGGAGAAGGAAAAATTTTGGCCAGAACGTGGAATGATATAAATCTCAAAAAGTTTTATCCTTGAACTTATGTATTTGTTCTCTAAAGATATTTTTTACCATGAGTATTTATTTGCAGAAATTCATTCAAATACTTAGATATTCTTGCCAGAATATATGTATAAAAAAAGGGATTTAAAAGTCCAGTACATCATAATAACAAATCAGGATACACCCTTGATTGTTCTTCGAAAAAAGAAGAAAGAAGAAACAAACAATGCAAACAATACAAAGGAAGTTATAACTTCCCACAAGGTCAACAAAAATGTTTCTTAATTCACACACTCATAATAAGTGTGGGAGGTTATAAGGAAAACCCCAAAACCAGATTCGACCACGATGCAGAAGTTCTGGTCTTTAAAAGGAACCATCCCCTCCTAATTTCTGCTTCTTGCTAGCCAAACTGCATCCCTCTGCCCTTTTTCTTTCCTCCGCCATCTTCTTCAGTATTTTCCTCATGGACGCTCTTATCTCTTGTTCCTCTTGTACCCGCTCATGAGCATATAAGATCACAGATAGGGAACAGTAACGAGTAAGAAGAAAGATGTGCTTGAAAAAATAGAGAGTTGGGCAGGTACATCGGCATGATGGGAAATAGTCTTATAGTGGCCACCTTCTATGCAAACGCTCTGGCAGAATTCATAGCCCTCTAGGCATATTTCCATTGTGTCCGACATAACATCAGATATATCTTGAGCAAAGTTGTAAAATAATAGAGAGAAACACATTTTCTATAAGCCATCCACTTATGCAGATTCACATGAATGTACGGCTTATTGTCATGGGTATGAAGCTCACAAAGAAAGGCCAACTCTATATTTGCAAATAGGAGCTTGGCTAAAGGTTTTAGAGGATATTTTTGAACCTCGGTCAAGTGTTTCAAAACTCTTTCTGAGAAAGCCATAAAGTTTGACTGCAAAGAAGGAAAAAAGGAAATGGTGAAGAATTATTTCACAAGTCTAGTGGTACTTATTAAGTAAAGATTAAACTTTCGGTCTTCCCAAAAGATAGCAATAATAACTTTCATGAGGAAGACAAAGCGGTATCTTATTATCATTCAGTATTACTTGGGGAAGAGCAAACACCGTATTTAAACGTGTAACTTCTCCACTCTCTTGCAACCATTTTATTAGAAATAAAAATGGAAAAATCCTTCATGGTTACCCTTATAAGTGTGAATGCAAATATGGGTTATGCACAAAACCTTATTTAGGGACACTTTATCCTTTATGGACCTAATCTTTTAATAATAAAGCCTAGTTAGTCCATAATCAAGTTCCATATTATTCATAATGCGCATTAAGTAAAATACCAGATACACTGGACAAAACATTTCGAAAAAGAGACAAGCCCTTTCTTCTTTCCAAATTGTACTATGACAAAATACAAAGGAACACAATTCCTTAATCTACTTCCTGCACAACTGGATCATTTACAAACTCTTTCCACTGCCATCAGGAATTTCTTTATTTTGCTCTCCAGTGACAGTCTTCTCATAAAGTAGCACTGCTCCCTATTCACCTCCCATACTTGGAGGGGCTTCTTCATTTGGATTTCCTGACCTTTCAGGATCTTTGCTACATGCTTCTAAAGTTATTTTAGGAATCTCTTCATGACAAGTAGAACTCCAAATATTCGTAAAAGGAGTATCAGGAAGGCTATTCTTTGAATGCTCCTCTACTATGCTATCTTCTTTGTTATTCCCCTGATAAGATTGCTAATCTTCTTTTCCCATGGTTGCCTCTATCACGAGCGGGGAGGAATCATTGATGCCCATCTTAGCACGCCTATCCCAAGGGAATTCTAGCACTTGGACCCTCATCATAATATCGCTTCACGATACCAGGAAATTTATAGTGAATGTCTTTTTGGAGTACATCTTGCCCAACTTCTATTATGGCAGCAGTTAGTTTAGGCAAGCTCAAAGTAAAAAACTAGTCCCTCTCTTAGTCTCCCTAACAAATTCCCTGATAATGCGTTCTTTAACCACATCTCGCAAACTCTTGTCACAATTTAGTAGAGGATATAACTATTCCTTCAAACTTATTATTTCATCATGCTTCATTTTTAGCTCTTTTTCTTGCATTGAATATTTCAATGCATCTACTCTTTTCTCATTTTCAATGGATTGAATTACTCTTTCCTTCGCAGCCAAGGCTTCAGCCAAATTGGCATTCACCCCCTTGACCTCCGTAAAGTCCTTCTTTAAGTCAGAATTCATGTTTTTTGAACATGCTACATCTTCCTTTAACCTTTCATTTTTCAGAGAACAAAGTCTCTAGCCTCCAAACAAGTTCTTTACGAGACTCTTGAATTAAGTCCAAACGTTTCGACATTTCCCTGTTTATATTCAAATTCTGCAGAAAGATAACAAACATATTAGTATAGCCATATATACTACTAGAAAATAGTGATTTACCGACCGAATCTACCGACCAATATATTTTTGATCGGTAACTTCTAAAGGTACCGACCGATTAGCAGCCGACAAGAGCCAGTCGACAACCGTGCTAGAATTATCGGTCGACTTTTTTATTTACCGACCGAATTTAATTTAGCGAAAGAATTTCTATTGGTAATCGGACGTTGTTAGTTACCGACCGATAGCTTCAATCGCACATCAGTCAGTAACTTAGTTTTTATTTTAAAAAAATAATTATAAAGTTACTGGTCGATTATTCGGTCGATAAATCAGTCGGCAAAGGGCGGGATTTCTGGGTTACCAGAGCCCTTTCCCCTTTCATTCTCATTCAATCTTCTCCCAAAACCCTTTCCTCACCAATTTTTCCCCTTAACCGCGACCCCCACCCTTGACAAGAGACGTTGTCTCTGCAGTCATCGACTGCCAGTGGGTTCTACTCTCTCTCTCTCTCTCTCTCTCTCTTGTTCTTTTCATGTCCTTCTTTTCTCTTCCCTTCTTATTCTTCTTCTTCTCATTGTCTCTCGTCTTAGCCATCCAAGTTTCGTCGTTGTTCCAAGATACGCGGTCGCTGCCACTGTCGTCAACCGTTAGGTATTTCTTTCTTTCTCTCCCTTCTATTCCCTTAAATATCTCTCTTCTCCTTCATTTTTTTTATAGCTTCTCTGTTCCTCCGGCAAAGGAGGGTTTCTGTCTACCACCACTGCTCACCATCGTCATCGCCCCACGCCGCTCAAGTAATGTGCATTTTTTGAATTGAATTATGGATTAGTTTTTCATGATTTCTTTCACTATATGATTTTTTTACTTTAATGTATATTATTGAATTTTAGTTATCAGACTAAGTGTGCATTTTCTGTTCTTGAAACTTCAAAAAAGAAAAAGTCATTTAATTTAGGTTAGTTCAGTAATAAAAAAATTGTGCAATTGAAAGGAAAAAAAACTGACTTCTAGATAGTCTAAAAATGAAGTTAAAAAACTAAGAATATTACTTTTAAAGTTAGTGGCATGCATGTGATATCATAGAACTATTATATTCTTTTTCCTCCAAAAAAAAAAAAGAATTATGATATTCTTAGTATTCAGTTATGAGAATCTAGAATCTAGAAGAAGCACTATGAATGCAGCAAAATTCTTGTCAACATTTGATTCAAATTGTAAATCTAATAGTGTTTAAAATTTTCACATAGGTTCGTCTTGACTAGAAGATACTAGAAGTTTTTGACATTGAACTTATGGAGGAACTTAGTTACAATACGTGATCAATATATGTATAAATAAACTTTTTAATACTAACCCTCACAAAGTTTAGGTATATTTATTTCTTTAAAAGTGTCCACTAATATTATCATTATGTAATATACAAATAAAAGTTAAAGGTATTTAAGTGATATTAATCTATTATATAGAAAATATATGTACTTTCTAAAAGAATAAAATATTTAAAGCAAAAGATCTTATTTATCATTGTTTAAAGCTAAAAGTTAAAAATAGTTTTTTTAATTAATGGAGAACAATAGGTTAAATACACTAGTATTTCTCTCTCTCTCTCTCTCTCTCTCTCTCTCTCTCTCTCTCTCTCTCTATTTTTTGGAGACAACTCTTGTTCACTTCTGTAGAATTTCTGTTCATTGGCAAACGTTTCTGTCCACTGCCACTGCTGCGTCTCGCTGTTGCCGCTCCATTGGTGTCGCTGTTTCTGATCTAGTTGCAACATCTGTCAGGTATGAAGAATTTTTAATTTCAGTTTCTTTTTTTAATTTCTTATATCTTCTTGTATTATGTTTAGTTTCAACTTTCTTAACTGAATTATCTTAGATTTGGGCTCATTATGTTTCATAATCATGAGTTCCATACCAAACTATCACACAATCCCCCATTTTGAACAAATGGATGACATGTCTTTGTTCCTGTGGTTTAGGCACATTGTTCCTCTAATTTTATTTTTGCTGAGTTTGTGCAGCACATTTTGTTTTGTTTTCTTTTCATTTTTTTCTTTTGTTCTGAAGTTAAATATTTCTTTATGGGGGAACCCTGACTCTTTTAATTTAAATATTAATTTACAGGGGAGCCCTAACTCTTTCATATTGTGAATTTGTGTTTGTTACGTGTTTGTATGGCTTGTGTACCTGGAAAACATCCATATTACCAGGGAAACTCTGTCGAAATTTTCCTAAACTTATAAAAAATTAATACTTTTATGTAGTTCAATCTAGGTAGATCAGTCTCTAGTTTTTCTTAAGAAATAGGTAAAGCAGTCTCTTCAATAATTATTTTAACAAACAAAAGTTCCAATGTTTGTTTTCAAACTTCCGTGTTTTGTAAACTTTCGTTGTTTCTTTGTTCGTTAAAAAAATTAAAATATGAAAACTTTTGTAAAGGACATGTCACGTAATGTGCAGTATGCCATCCTTGGGAGTTTCCTTCTTTCTTTTTCTTAGAAAAAATACAATAAGAACAATATTCGTGAATAATACTATCATCAACAATAATTCAATACAAATAATTTAATTTAGAAACTAAAGTTATAAAAGTTAAAAGAGAAATTCAATGCGTATAGTTCAATTTAAAAACTAAAATTATAAAAGTTAAAAAAGAAAGAGCATAAACCTTCTTGAACTAAGTAGGTTTATAACATAACCTCCCAACTTTTTAGTTGAGGTTGAGTACTTAACTCTTCCAAGCTTGGACAATCAATTGGAGCTTTCTAGTTAATGGAAAGGTTTTTAATTTGGATACTTTTTATGTTTCATTGTAATTTTCTTTCATGTACATACTCTTTTATTTTTTATAATCTATCATTTTAAAAGATTATTGAACATTAGGTGATCCTTTTTCAAATATGGGTTATATATTTTAAATAAATTGGATGATACTATCAATTAAATCCATAATTCTAAGAAAGAGCAATTTGTTAGTCTACTCCTCTGATGACCATTAAATTCAAATGAAAGAATAACCTTCAAATTAAAGAAATATGTTGTTATGACTTTTCATGAGTGGAGACATAAACAAGGTTTTATATAATTTGGTGAATCCTAATTAAATTGATGCAAATGTGAGCAAGTTAGAATGGAGCAACACTACTTTTTTTCTTATTTACTATTTTTTCTTGTACTGGTCTTTTTCGCAGATCTAGATGCAGTTATCCGCACCCCTTAGACGTTAAAAATTGGTTTAACTCTTGGGTTTATTTGTTTAGTTGCTGCTTTTTCATGAGAATGATGGAGATAAGCAATGCAGATAACCTCTTGGTTTTCATTATTTTCTAGGTATATGGATTAACATTGAAAAGCCATCTTTTAATAATGATTTTGTATTTTTGTTTTAGGCACATTTTGAAGACTTAGTGTGTACTTTTAATAGAGGTAAAACTCTTAATCTCTATGTTGTGGCATATTTAATCCTTAGAGTTTAGTTTTTAAAATGAATATTTTATTTCAATATAATGATTTGTGAAATTATAATAATGATTATTGATACTTACTTCTAAGTTTACATATTGCTTTACGGGGAAGTCCTGACTCTTTTAGTTTAAATATTGCTTTACATGGAAGCCCTGACTCTTTCATATTATGAGTTTGTGTTTGTTATCGTTTGTGTGGCCTATGTGCTTGGAAAACGTCCATATTACAGGGAAAACTCTGCCGAAATTTTCCTACACTTGCAAAAAACTAATACTTTTATGTAGTGCAGTTTAGGTAGAGCAGTCTCTTCAACAATTGTTTGAAATAAGTGTTTGAAATATTTACAAAAGTTTACAAACACGAAAGTATGAAGGGTATTTTTGGAATTATATGTTTATTTATATCAAAGTTTTAAAGTTAGGGGAAGTTTAAAGGGTTACTTGTCCAAAAATAAAATGTAAAACCTTAAAATAAAAAAAATAAAAAAATCTTAATTTGCAATGTATCAAAAGAGACTTCTTCTTTAGAAGTCAACTTAATACTCAAATGATTACATGTCCTAAACTCTTAAAAGAACAAACTCTTACACTCTAAATATTTCATAAATCACATATAAACACTTTAAATGTAAGGCTTAGTTAGTAATGAATTCTAACTTTAAATGAGTATATTTGTTTTGTGAAGTTATGGAGGAGGATCGTAGTTGGATGTATAGAAGAACTATGCCTAGAGTTATGGGGATTAGTAGTGAGTTTCAACTAGGTGTGAAGTGGTTCATAGTTTAAAATTAATACTCAAATCTGTTGATATACCGTTCTATGAAGGGTGCAAGAGTATTCACAGTTGTCCGCAATGGTGAGGTTGTTGAATATTAAATCAAACAACAACATGTTTAAAAAGTGTTCAAAATATTACAGTTGTTGAAGGATGTATTCCCCAAAGGCAATAAGGTGGTGGATGATTGGTACTAGATGAAGATGTTAGCATTTGGTTTGAATATGCCGGTAGTGAAGATTGATGTATGCTTTAATGGATGTATGATGTATCGGAAGGATGATGCTCAAGCACATTAGTGTAAGTTTTGTGGCCATGAACGTTACATGAGAAGAAAGGAAAATAAGAAGAAGAAGTCCAAAGACATTCCGTAAAAGATGTATTATTTTCCACTAACATCTAGGTTGTAGAGATTGTATGCTTCTCAAAGAATGGGCTGAGCATATGAGATGGCATTTAAAAAGCATTCTTGAATCGGATATGATGAGTCACCCTAGGGATAGAGAAGCTTGGAAGTATTTTGATAGTACTCATCCTGAGTTTGATTCAAAAGTAAGAAATGTAAGACTTGGACTTTGTACTAACAGTTTCTCACCTTTTAGGATGTCTGGAAAGCAGTATTCATCATGGCCAGTGATTGTTATAACCATACAACTTACCTCTTTGGATGTGCTTAAAAACTCTAGTGATGTTTCTGACACGTATTATTCCGGTCCCTCAAAATCCAAATTATAAGTTAGATGTTTACTTGAAACCGTTGATAGAATAACTGAACCAATTGTGGTTGCATGGGGTTAACACGTACGATATTTCGAAGAAACAAAACTTTAATATAAGGGTTGCCCTTCTATGGACTGTTAGTGACTTTCCTGCACATGGGATATTGTCTGGTTGGAGACTGATGGAGTATTGGCTTGTCCTTATTGCATGGATGAAACAAAATAATTTAGACTAAAAAGTGGGAAAAACCAATCTTGGTTTGATTGTCATCGCTGCTTTTTGGCTTCCGATCATCCATTTCGGAGAGATTCTAGGTGTTTTAAGAATGGCAGAGGAGAAGATCATTCTGAGCCGCTACCTCATCTTACAGGAGAGCAGTTGTGGGAAAGGGTTCAAGACATGCTAAAGCTTACAGAAACCAGAATTGAGATTGGAAAGGAAGATGGTAGAGGAGAATATCACAATTGGACAAGGCTTAATATCTTTTGGGATCTTCTATAGTGGCGTACTCATCTAGTTCGCCACAATCTTGGCGTTGAACATAATGAGAAGAATGTCTTTAATAATATTTTTAACACAGTTATGGATGTGAAAGGGAAGAGAAAGATAACGTGAAGTCTATGGAAGATGTTCAAAGATATTGTAATCGGCCCAAACTAAATATCAAAGGTTCTGTAAAACCGAAGGCATGTTACACTTTAACAAAAGTACAAAGGAAGGCCGTACTTGAGTGGGTGAAGGAATTTAAACTACCGGATGGATATGCATCTAACCTGGGTGGATGTGTTGATTTGAAGGGGTTGAGAATGTCCATAATGAAAAGTCATGATTGCCACGTGTTTATGGAGCGATTGATTCCTATTGCTCTCAAAGAGGTACTTCCAAACAAGGTATGGAGTGCCTTAGCAGAATTGAGTTTTGTTTTATAGAGACTTATGTTCTCCTTAATTAAGTGTGGCACACATGCATGAATTGGAGAATAATATTGCTATGTTGTTGTGCAAGTTAGAAAGGATTTTTCCTCCTTTGTTCTTCGATATAATGGAGCATTTAATGGTTCACTTGCCATATAAGACTAAAGTATATACTCCAGTTCAGTTTAGATGGATGTATCTATTCAAGAGGTACTTGAACCATCTGAAAAAGAAAATTAAGAATAAGGCTAGAAACGAGAGTTCGATATGCAATGCTTATTTGGTTGAAGAGGCTGCAACATTTTATAGCTACTACTTTGAACCTCATGTATCAACCAAGGCTAGAGATCCACCAAGATATGATGAAAATGATCAACCAAGGGATGGAGAATCGGATCTTTCAATTTACAATGGACAAGGAAGGGCATACAGTAAAACAACGACAAGATATTTGGATGATAAATAATATAAGGCAATAACGAACTACATCCTATTAAACTACGATGAAGTTGAACCGTGACTCTCGTAAGTTATTCTCATTACTTACTATATAAAATATTTATACTTGCCAATGATAACACGTGATTAATTATAAGTTAAATATATTAATTGTGACTATAGGAAGTACACAAAGGAATTGATGACATGTTTTCCAAGTTTAACAGAAAGTGACATACAGACGAGAATCAATGATGAGTTTTCAATGTGGTTTAGGGAAGAAGTGAGTTAAAAGTTTGATTAATTTTTATATTATAAGTTTACTAATGTATAAACTAAACAAATATTAATTCTTTTATTTAGATGGAAAAAGTCGTGAATACAAGCAACAACGAATGCCTTAAGTCCTTATCATGGGGTCTATTTAAACGTGTGAAATTGTGTCATGGATATTTTTTTAATGGTTTTAGGTTTCATACACATGAAAGAGGTTCTGGTAGTCTTACATATAACTGTGGTGTACAGATTAAAGGTGACTATCATGGGATTTTAAATAAGATAACTGAGGTTCGATATCCGAGAAGACCAAGTTAATCGATCTTTCTTTTTAAGTGTGATTGGTTTGATTCACATTTAAATCGAGGTCTCAAGATTCATGATAAATATAAACTTATGGAGGTGCATATTAAAAAGAAATATGCAGGAGGATATGATCCTTTCAATTTATCCCAACAAGCTGAACAAGTAACTTACGTCTCATACCCTACACCTAAATGGCACAAAAATGATTGGTGGGCTGTAATGAAATCAAGACCTCGTATTTTATATTACTTCTAGTAGACGTTCCATTTTAAGAAGAAGTTGATATTGTCGAGACTTCAAGGATAGATGTTAATGTTCAAGACATTGAAACTCTCGTTCATGAGTCAGACAAGTTAGAATCGATAGACATTCATGGGAGGAGCAGTATTATAGATGAAGATGAAAATAATGAAGATGAAGAAGAGGTCGAATGGGAGTCCGATAAAGAAGAGGAAGAGGAAGAGGAAGAGTTTAAATCGGAGTCCGATTTTGAAACGTAGAATGTTTAATTGGCAATTTGTTTAAGTAACTTGTTTGTTTCTTTAATTGGTAATTTATGTTTAAGTAACATTATTTCTAAATAACTTGTTTGTTGTTCTCTTAATTAATGTTTAAGTTATGTTTAAGTAACTATGTTTCTAAATAACTTGTTCGTTTCTTTTTGTCGTTATGTAACTTTAAATAACTTTCCTTTTACGTAACTTTCTAAAATTCTTTAATCTTTTATATTACAGATGGTATGTGGGAGTAAGAAGAGTGCTCACTTGGCAGTGACTTCTACTATGTCAGCTTCTACTTCGGTTAAGACGTCTACTACACCGGTTGAGACGGCTTCTCCTCCCAAGACATCTTTTTCTATGGCAGCAGCTTCTACACCTCCAGGGACGTCTTATCCTCTGGTAGCAGCTTCTACACCCCCAACGACCTTGACTCCATTTCTGTAGCTGCCATACTTGAGTCCGGCTCCCACGTCTACTCCTTCGGCTTCATCTAGTGCCGAGATGTCATCGATGCCTGCCCCTTCATCATCAGCACACCCACCGCACCTGCCCCTTCATCATCAGCACACGTTATGACACCTGCCTCTTCATTCGCCCCTTCACCTGCCCCTCTACCAAGGATGTTGTTGACTCTAGCATCCTTATCTTACCGATCGCTGACAAGTAAATATCGTAGCCAACCTTGAATTATTGATGTTTTACAAAATTGTTGTTTGTTACAGATGGAATTGTCGTTTGTTAAACTTGGAATATATGCTTGTTAGATATGGAATAACTTGTTCATTAAATTGGATATTAAATGAGTGTTATGACTATATTATTATATAATTGATTTTATTTGAATTGTTGTGTACTTGTTATTTTTTATACCTAGGAATTGTTAATTTTACAGGGGAAATTTTGTTTATTTTTTTTTAACTTAAACGTCACTATTTGTTTCTTAAACTCTTTATTATTCTTTAAGTAACATTAATTAGATTTAGTTAATTAAATGATTTGTATTTAAACATTTGCACAACTTCAACAAGCCATCGGACTGTTCAAAGGTGATTATTGAAATCATGAAGGCACACTTTGTGGAGGCACATCCAGGTTTTGGCAAGGTCCTAGATAGAATACAGAATATGTGGTATACAGAGTTCGAGGTAAGTGTTTATATAAAAGTAACTACATGAACTTTTAAATATATAAGCTAATATTGATTAACAAATTATGATTTGGTTGCAGAAAAGGTATCGATGAGACCTGATGCATGAGCATGCCATTTGGGACGCTTGGCAGAGACAGGTCTTATTACGATACAAGGACTTGATGTACAAGGTGCGAATCGACGGATATCATCCCAATTGGAAGACTACCGCATAGTACACGAGTCTTTGTGATGAATGGGCTCGGAGGCATACCAGAAGAGGCAGGAGGCAGCATAGCAGAACCGGTTGCAAGGGCATAATGGCCATGGGCTCGGCAAGTACTCCAGCGGGTCTAGGTCTTTCATTGAGTGGGTAAGTCAATTTCATTTCTATATTTAATTATTACAGTTTTTTAACTTAAAACCAGATTTTCTTATAACTTATAGTTTTTTTAATTACCTTTTTATTTGAAACTAATTTATGCTTGCAGGGAGAGAAGATGGTCGAGGCCTTCACACAGTCAGAACTGTATGTCCTACTACATCAGCAGAAAGGAAAGTAGGTCGACACACGATTTGACTAGTTTTGGGTGAAATAGCTTACTATGTTTACAGCAATTCTCATATTATCGTTTATTTCTCTATGTTTATTGTATATTGCTTACCAATACTTATTAATGTTTTTTTTTTTTGTATAGGCTAAATATCAGGAGATGAAGACGAATATGGAAAAACTTCATATTGAGACCGGCTCACCCATTTTGACTGAAGAGCAGTTGATGTTCGAGGTTGCCAGTGGAAGCAACAAGGACCATGTCTATGGTTTCGGCTCAAAGTCTACAGTTGTTACTGTGGAGCGTCGAGGAGGCAGTAGCAGCTCCATGTCTTCGGTTCCTTCGATATCTTTCACAGCAAGCCATAAGGCCTATATCGAGAGGGAGAGGAGGTTGTGGGGATACATGTAGCAGGCACAAGAGAGGTTCGCCAGCTTCATGACATCATTCGCATCTCAGTGAAGAGTGCAGCTGGATTCGGTACTCTCTTCCCTTCTTTCTCATTGTGAATGATGACGCCACATCTCAGCTACCGACTGGTCCTCCCTCCTCTAGTCCACCTCCAACTCCACTTCTACCAGTTTCTACCTAGACATTATGATATTTTTTTTATATATTTGACATTTGATATTATATTATGTATTTTTAAATTTTTTATATATTTGTATTTGATATATATGTATTCTACTAAAATCTAGTTGGTTGTATTATAGATGTTCTTGTTGATTTTATATGATTTGTGGCCGGTATTGGTTTTTAATTTCAAGTGGATAGTTATAATTATTAATAAAATATTTTTAAAAAATAAAAGTTACCGACCAATACCGAACAATATTCGGTCAGTAAGTATTTATTATTTTTATAAAAAAAAATAACTAACAGACTGAAAGATTCGGTCAGTAACTTAATATTTAATTTACGCTTTTTAATTGAGAAAAATAAAGTTACTGGCAAAATATTTAATCAGTAACTCCAGAAATTCAATCGGTAAAAGTTACCGACCGACGTTGTATTCCGTCACAGCCAGTAACTGACCAAAATATAGCGACTAACTATTTCAGTCGGTAACTTGCTTTTACCGACTGATTAGCAACCGTTTCGTCAATCGGTAAAAGCTTAAATTCTTGTAGTGATAGTTTTACTTGCAGAATAACTTGCCAAATAGGATCACCGCTCCCATCTTGAAAAGCTCATCCTAAGAACAGTGAGACATAAAATCTATATCAGTAGGCGGGTGAATTGTTCCAGCCACCTCTCTAGCAGTACCACCATGAATCAGTCTACTTTTGTTTTTCAACGACTATTTTGGAAAAAATGGCTCGTCTCCTTCTATAACAACCTTAACAGGATATTTGTTTAGGATACTCTCTATCCTATTTTCGGTATCAGGAAATTCTTCTGTAATTGGAGGTAAGATAGCAGTTTGGGAAGACACCTGGAGGTTCCGATATGCATTTCTCCTCTTCCTCTTCTGTAGAAAAGATTCTTCAGGAAGACTTTCAATTAAGGGACGATCGTCTGCACTCACATCCTCCTTCTTCTTTGTCATGATCTCTCTATTTTGATCACCTACCTTTCTCTATTTCTCTGCTGCACCTTTGTTACTTTTAGGTACCCCTGCATTACATAAACTATCAATTTACATGTCTATTTTCACAGTTACACTATCTTTTTCATTTATAATACTTCACAGTTCATACTCACCACTCATACCTCTTGCATTCTTTGCCACAAAGTTTACTTTATTTTTTCCAAAAGCTGCAATTGATGCTTGCCCTAGTTTAGCATAATCCCATATAGTCTCCAACGCACCAAGCCCTATATAGATATGCAATTGTTAACTTAAATTCAAAAACATTAACAAAATTCTTCAAAGAATACTATCTAAATCTAATTTAATCTCTCCAAATTAGGGTCTTGATCATCGTGGAAATCAGCGGCTTCCAACATAGACTCTAACAAGCTTTCTTGCAGTCTCATACCAAATGCATACTTCTTTAACATTTCCGTGCAGCAGCATACAAATTTCGCTCCCACTTTCACATCTTTGTTAGGAGGAGTTCGCTATTTATTCCGCTCATAGGTCATTGACGAGTCAACAACTTTGATATAGAAAAACCCCTGTTTCCATCCATGGATTGCTACTACTATTTTTTCAATGAAATTTTCGACTATTTTTTTTTTGGTTGCAAGTTATACAAGCCAGGACCATCTTTCAATGGTCTTATGTCAAAAAAATTCAGAAAAATATCGAAGTTTACGGGCATCCCAAAAGTTTCACAAATCAGGATAAAACATATAATTTTCCTTACAAAGTTTGGAGACAGCTATGCTAAAGCTATTTCCCAATATATCAGGATATCTCGAATCAAGGGATACAGAGGAAACCTAAGACCATCTTTCAGTTGGTCTCTGTACACCGTGATGTATCCTCTTAGGGGCAAGTGAGCACGGTCAACTCGGACGGGGGCAATTAGAGTACACACCAGAATAATTCTGTACTTACTGGCGATAGTGGGAAGTTGGCTATAACAAACATTAGAGGAGTACATCATGACACCATCTTCATAAAACTCAGGATTGTGGTATTAGTTTCATAGTCTACTAATCGCTTGAAGGGATGAACATGTCTAAACATTAATTAGAGAAGCTCATTGCGATTTATGAAAGGAAAAAGAATGGAAACTTCGCCTAACTTATATCTCTCACCACACAACTCATTTTCGGAATCAGAATTCAGATCGAATAACAAGTTTGGGATACTTACCAGAGTTTGAAGACTCAGTTTTTGGAGGAGCCATCTTTCTTCAAAATCAGGATTACGACAAATCACAGAGGATATTTGAAACAAAGTAAAATAGGATGTGGAGAAGAGGAAATGAAATCAAGTGTGTCAAAATGATCCAAAATCCTAGAAACAAGGGGTCTTTGTGGAAATATATAAGGAATAACAGGTAAAAGTATTACAAAAAAATTGGGAAACTTTTAAAGGGTCTTATGATGGGACCGGCCTATCTCATTTATTGAAGCTGGTTCAATAAGCCCGTTATTTAAGAGAAGAGACTTTTTAGGAGTCGACCCCGATTACATCATCATTGAACCCGATGACCTCATGTAGGTCAGAGGGTAAAAATCCCACATCGATTAGGAGAGCAAAGTTATTCATTCTGGTACACTATAAAAATGTATTGTTTATATTTATGAGATAGGTTAACTTTCATTGTAATATTACTCTGCCAAAATCATCCTCTAACTTAAACATCAGAGGTAAACGGGGTTATTTTCCTTACTATTTTCTATTACAACCAAATGGTGGAAAAGGTTTTCTAAGAAAAGTGTTTTTCTTTTCTTAACAAAATCCTTGAACCAAACAGACCCTTAAAAATCTGAGAAGGAATAAATGAAACTCGGATCTGAAAACCTCGAAAATAGATGTTGCCCTGAGTCTTAAATTTTTTTTTTTAAAAATAACACAACTTTTTTTTTTTAAAGGAGAAGCAAGGCAGTGAAGAAAAGTTTAATTGTTGTGGTTTGTAGGGTAAAAAAAATCACGAACAAAAAGAAATCATTAAAAAAAATATTCATTCAAGATTCGAACTCGGTCAAAGCCATTTGCTGATCTGACTACCTATGAGAAACGAAAAGACTAGGATTAGAAAGAAGCATAGATAGATCCAGGATGTGAAACTTTGGAAGCACGGCCCTGTTAAAGAAAAGAGATACTCCAAGATAAAACTAATTAATAAACTATTACAAAAATAATAATATTATGAGAAATAAGAAGTAGAGAAAGAATTTTGAGGCATGTATAATATTTTTTTTAAGGTGTTATTTGTCCCCATTATACAAAGTATTTGTTAAAGAGTTGAGACAAATTACCTATGGATACAACAAGAAAAACTGAGAAATGAGAGTGGTAAATATTCTAAATTCTCACAAGAATGATCAAAGAAATTAAAGTAAATTACTCATACAAGAAATATTATATTTTTACGGAAGCATTGATCATAACACTCCATAAATATTAGACATGACTCAATATTCTTAGTCATAACTTTTGTCAAATTACACCTTTCATTCAAAGAAAAATAACTTTTTCACAGAAAGCTATCTACATAATATTTAACAAAAGTTACAATCAGTTACAATCATAAGACTTCAAATATTCATGCATCTTGTATAATGCTATTAACAAACTATTTTCAACAATCCCCACTTAGTTTGTTATTCTAAACAAAAGTAATATACACACAATATCATGCTTAAAAGAAAGTATCGTTGGACTTAAACTTTTTTCTTAATGTTAGTGCTTCACTTAGACTAACCAAATTAAGGTTGTACATAGCATTAAACCATAATTTTCAAATTAATCTAGAAATGCTACACACATGATATTGAAATATAATGGTCGATTCACAAAATACTTTAGCACTATTATTGGCTATGCTCTATATCCTAATTCATGACCATTTACAAAAATAAGCCTCACTTTGATTGAAACAACATCATTCCTTATGATCATGTAGGTGAAAAACTTTCTAACTTTATCACCATGCACTAAGAAAGTAATTACTTTTCATTAAGAATATATTTATTCAAATATTCACCTTCTAAATTTTACACTAGCAGGGTATAAAAATACTAGTTCTCATAACCACTAATCAACTTGTTTTTACTCTTTAAACCTTTTTTTCTATTGGCAGTGCAAGAATAAATGTAGGGTTCCTATTTATAGTGATTTTAGATAAATGGTTTTAACCCCATTCCTAATGATGTTGAATTTACTAAGTCCATTGATAAAGGTTTAGTTAACGGATCTGCTAAATTTCTGTATGTTCTTACGAATAAAAAATCATAAATACCATCACATAACATTTGTTTAAGATACTCAGGTCTTAGACTTATATGTCTAGATTTATCATTATACACTTTGTTCAAGGCCCTAGACATAGTGGCTTGACTATCACAATATAAAGAAATCGGAGGCATAAGTTTGTGGCCACACACTTCAATATTATCAAGTAATAAATCCCTACACCACTCTGCCTCTTTACATGCAGTAGCCAAAGCTATAGATTCAGCTTCCATGGTGGAATGAGTAATTACGGTTTGCTTCTTTGAAGCCCATGAGATAGCACCACCACGTAAAGTCAATATCCACCCAATAGTGGAATTCTTATCATGCTCACACTAGTGAACTAACTAGCATTCGAGTAATCTTCAAGTATAGCTAGAAATCTATTACTCCCTCTGTTTCAAAATAAGTGTTATTTTAACTTGTGGCACAAATATTAAGGATTTTGAAATCAATAAAATATTTTACTTATATATCCCTCATAAATATAGAGAGAGAAACGTAAAGGAAGAGAGATGGGAGAAAGAAATAAGGAGAATGAGGATGATAAAATTAGAAAAAGTGCAATAAATGCTACTTGAAGTTGTAAAAAAGACACTTATTATGAAACAAAATAAAACTTCTTGAATGATACTTATTTTTAAACGGAGGGAGTATAATAGAGCCCTAAACTCTTGGTTCATTTAACATAATCTAGAATTCTTTCAATGGACTTCCATTGATCAATACTAGGATTCTTGGTATATCTAGCAAGTTTGCAAACAGCATATGAAATATCTGGTCTAGTACAATGCTTTGCATACATTATACTTCAAATTGCACTGGCATATTCAATTTGAGTAATCGGATTTCCCAACATTTTCATGAAGCTTTAAGCTAAATAAAAAAAAAGAACACACTTCTTTGATTTTTATATGTTGAAACTTATTCAATATCTTATCAATAAAGTGTGATGGACACAAAGCAAAACCCCCCTCTATGTTTCTCAACTTTGATACCTAAAATAATATCAAATTCTCCCATATCTTTCATTTTAAATCTTGAAGAAAGATACATTTTAGTATCTTCTACATCTTTCATAGTATTACTTGCAATTAGCATGTCATCTGCATAAAGCCAAATAATAACAACATACTCTTGAGTTTATTTGGAATAAATACATTTATCAACATTATTATATCTAAAACTACTTGAGAGTATAACTTGTTAAAACTTTTCATGTCATTGTTTTGACGCTTGATTCAAACCATATTAACTAGTTTGCATACATTATTTCATTTCCACACATTACAAACCCTTCAGATTTTTCCATATATACTTCTTCATCCAAATCAATGTTAAAAAAAGCTATCTTAAACGTCCATTTGATGTACAAAATAATTAGATAATGAAACTAGTGATAATAGCACTCTAATAGACGTAAGGCGAGCAACTGGTGCATCAGTATCAAAATAATCAATTCATTTTTTCTGTTTAAACCCTTTAGCAACTAAACTTGCTTTTTTAAGGTTAACAAAGATCCTTCGCTAGAATATTTTCTTCTAAATATCCACTTATAACCAATTAGTTTAGAACTATATAGTAAATCAGTTAGAACCCATGTATTATTAGGTAATAAATAATCTATTTCATCTTTTACTTCTTCTCCAAAATGCAACATCTCTTGATGTCATTGCCTCTCTAAAAGTCTTAGGGTCTTCTTCTACATTCAATAAGATAAGAATCTTATTATGTAGAGAATCTCTATCGCCTTCAATCAAGAGAACTAATGATTGAGAAGAAATAAAACCAAATGAGATATTTTTTTTTCTTTGTCTTTGACTCCTCCTGGGTTCAATAGGTGAATCATCAGCCATCCTCTTACAATTTTAAAACGAGTTCAGCATCTTGGATAAATTCTTTACTATTGGTAGAATATTACTAGTTGAATCTTTAAGAAACTTCTAAAAAAAACTGCACATCTCTTGATTCAACAATTATATTAGAATCAAGATCAAGTAGTCTATAGGCTTTAGAATTTAATTTAGCATAGCCTACAAACACATGTTTAAGTGCCCTCGGTCCTACTTTTGTCCTTTTGTTATCTGGAACCCTGTAATAAGTAATGCATCCCCAAACTCTAAGATAGCTTTGGTTTGGTTTTCGACTTTTCCATAATTCATATGGAGATACCCTTGTCTTAAGAGAAGTAATTTGATTATGCACGTGATAAACTGCCAATAAAGCTTCCCCCCACAATTTTTTTTGGTAATTTTGAACTTACCAGCGTAGAATTAACCATATCCACCAAAGTTCTATTTTTTTTTTTCTTTCAGCAAAACAATTTTGCTGTGGAGTATATGGTAAACTATTTTGTTCAAAAAAGTTTGAAAATTCATGAGAAAAGTGTATATTGCCTATATCACTTCTATATTTTTATTTTCTTATTTAATTGGTATTCAATAATAACTTGTAAGACTTGAACATGACAAAACACTATCTTTACTTTTCATAAGATAGACATGCACAAATCTTGAATAATCATCAACAAAAGTAATAAAGTACCTATTACCACCTCTTTTTAATAAACCATTTAATTCACATATATTAGAATGTATAAGCTCAAGTAAATTTGTATTTCGTTCAGCCTTAGAAAAGGTAACCTTGTCAGGTTAGCTTGAACACATACTTTACATTTCATTTCTTCTTTATCATTATAAATTATGCATCCATGTTTAGACATAAAATGTCATGCCCCAAAACCGAGGGACGTAACACGGCCTTTGATATGCACTTAAGTATCGTTAGTTTATATGTTAATTATGTCGTTTTGCGATATTTTTAGTATATAAAATGTATAACTTACTTCATTTTCCCTTTCTTTTGTGTTAGGTGCTTCCCAAAGAAGTGTTTGAAGAACATAAGTGACTACAAAATCAAAAAAGGCGAAAATGGAAAAAAAACAAAGAAGACGGAAGCTGCCAGCACTGAAGATAGCAACCTACTGTCGATGGTAGGCTACCCTATCTTCGACGGTAGGTCGATGGTACACACAAGAAGTCCAAACAGAAGCCTATCAATGACGGGAGGCTACCCCTATCGTCGACGGTAGGTCTTGAAGGTTTTTGAAGATTCTGGACAGAAACCTATTGCGGATCCTGACCGCAACACATAATGCATTTTTAGGGTCTTTTAATGTAATTTTCACCCCTCTTTGAGATTATTCTCAGTTTAAGGTTTAGAAAAGTTTATGGTAGAAAATATTAAAAAAATTCTCCTTTCATTCTTCTCTAAATTCAGTTTTAGTTAGCTAGATTCTTTGAATTAAACACTAAATTAGGTTGAAGATTGAAGATTGAAGACTTTCCAAGGATGCAACTTCGTGATTCTTCAGGTGAAATCGATGAGCTCGAGGAAGACAAAGTCGTGGAACTTCAATTAAATCATAAGCTTTTCTTTCTCTTGTTTAATTTAATGATTTCTAGTGATAGATTTGACTTTAGAATTATGAATAGTAGCTAATTTTGCTTGTTTAAAAGAGAGATGAACCCTAATTTGGATGACATTTATGCTTGAATTGATTTGAGTTTATGAAATTCATGTTTGATTTTAATAAGATTGTCGTTCTTTTATGCTTAATTGCTTGTGTGATTGTCGTGAGTTCACATTTATCCCAAAGTTTGTGAGAATTGAAAAAGGAACATTAACCTAGGACATCTAATTAAGCCTTAGAAGTAGGTAAGCACAAAGAGATGCGGGTTACGCTTTTAGGTTATTAATCACCTAGTCTTAATGCACTCATAAATGGTTAGAGTAAGAAGAGATTCTCATCTAAGAATTAGTGGGTAGGACGGTTTTCACCAAGAGATAGGGATTACCCAAGAATAGGTGAAACCCAATATTTCCTTTCAATAATCTTTTTCATATTCTTTTTACAAATCAAAGTAGCGCATATAGTTAGGGAGATTTCATCATTCAAACCCTTTTTTATAAATGTTTATTTTTAATCGAGTCTTTATTTATTTATTTTTATAGTTTAATTTAGTTTCGACTTTGTTTCTTTTGTTTTTTTAGAAAAATCTTTTCAACCCATTTTTAGAGATTAGACCTATCCCCAGAATTCAACAACCCGAGAGTTTCTCCTTATTGCTACGATAGGTGCACTTACCTGTTATGGTACTTTAGAGTAGTCATGTTTTAAAACAACAGTCGTGCCAAGGGTACAAGGCCTCTTATATCTTATAACAAAAAGGAAAAAACTCTATTTAAAAAAAAAACAAAACTTAGGATAAAAACATCTATAGAGAAAATAGCTCCCAATGCCCCTCAAGTATTTTTAATTTACCGCTCGTACCCAAAAAGTTTATTTTATCTTTTTTTTCTATCATAAAACTTCACTAGTAATTGATATTACCTCCGGTCGGGAATATAAATCCTTTTAGAACGTTTGAAAATGGTCAAAAATATAAATCCTTCTGCATTTTTCTATAACAATTTAATGTTTTTTCCATATGTACCTCTATTACTAATCTTAATTGGAGTGTTGGAATTAGCTAATATCTTGGACTTTTAAATATTGGACTCTTGAGATATGGGAGAGAGAAGGGTTGAGGGAAAAAAAAGGATAATTTAGATTTTTTATATTAAAAAATATCTTGATTCCAAAATATTAATATGTGTGCGTGAGTCCAAAAAGACATATTTCTAATGAGAGGTAGTATAATATAAGAAGTAAAAAGGATGTAGGCTAGTAAAGCTCAAAACATGTAAAAGATGGTATATAATGTTTCATACAAGAAAAATTATATATATACTATAAAATATTTTCTGTTTCTATATAGATTATCTTTATTTTTCTCTTTTTATATATGTAAATAATTTTTGCACCTCTAAAAATGTCCGTTGCCATAAACCACAGTAGAATCTGGCTAACCAACTCTCATGTGATCCCAATTTTAAGGGTAAATTTAAAATATCACTCCCTTCCCTCCGTTCCCAATGGCTCTTTCACTTTTATAATTGCCCAGACTACTAATTTCACTACATTTTCCTCCATTTCACTCCTTTGTTACTTTAACCACTACCACTTATCTACTAATACCTCTGATCTGAAATATAAGGGATTTTAAACTCATTTAAAATAGTTAAAAATATAAATAGTTTTACAACTTTCAATAAGCATTAATTTATTAAATTTTTTCTATCTTTATTATCTTTTTATTCATTTATTTCCCTTACTATTTATCTCTTTCCTCATTTATGAAGGGTTTTAAAAATGATATTGTAATTAAAAATTGTCTTGTTTTTTAAAACGTAATATGTGTGTAAAGGTTAAACCCTCTTATATTTATGAGCAGGGGTAGTACTATTCAATCATAATTTCAATCATTATTTTCAAATTAAAAAAAAATACAGGGTCGTTTTTGGAATTAACTCATATATAAAGGGCTGGAGCATAAAATGCGTTCAGCAGTTAAGACGTATTAAGTGCGTTCAAATTGTTGGTTTTTCCAGCGAAATCGGTCGGTAGCATTAAAGAACGCATTTTAGGATTCGTTCAGAGACCATTTGCGTAGCTGATAGAGAAGGCCAAAAATATATTCACTAATCACTACCCAGGCGCAAATTAGGGTTCGTCCTCATTTACTTCTCTATCTGTCTTCTAACGGATCAAACGACTCAAATAAAGCGCTTTCCCGCATCACCATTCTCCCGCGCCTTTCTTGACGAACGTTCAGGGGAAATTGACGAAGCTCCGATGCTCGATTTCGATTCTCTACAGGTATGCAGTCTGGTGACTTTGATGGTTGTTTGTTTTGTAACAAGTAAGGTTATGGACTAAATAGAATTGTTGCAAAATGACGAATTTTTTATATAGATGTGATATTTAGCTATAAACAGGGGTTTTGGATTCTGAATTTGATCGGTAGATGTATTTTTTGAGAATTGATGTACTAGCACCTATAATGCTGCCGACCTTTGCGTCTTCGTTAATTCAGGAAGCTGAAAAAAGTGTACTTATAATGTATGGAGCTAGACATTGTGGAGGGTAAGGGAGGAGAGAGGAGATCGCATAGAAGATTGTTTTTCGAGTTTAAAATATAGGGATAGCCGGCAGATTAGTAGGTTACGAGTTTCTGTTGTCTGATATGAAAAACAAGGTTATACTATGCTTCAGTAGTTATATGGTAAGACGAGCATGTGATTGAGTCAATTGGTTCACAAGGAGAGTCAAGAACATTAAAGCTGCACTACAAATTTGGCACATGAAATTGCTTGGGAACTATTCAAGGAGAAGATTTTCTTTTTTCCTGTTTCCAAACAAGTGGAAGAAAAAATGGGTTATAGTTATTGGAGAGATAAGATGGCTTGGGAAACATGAAATGCTGCTCAGCTAAGAGAAAAATTAGTTTACTTTGCTTAAACTTAAACTTGCTGAAGTAAAGAGAAGATTGCATTTGTTTTGCCCTAATATTTTACCCAAAGGTTCAGGATGTGTAAAGTTTGTCTTGTATATGTGATGCTGTCACCTTTTGTAATAACTGATAAATGCTTCTAGTTTTTATCAGCACAGCTGTCAAGTACAGATAAGAGTCTGGTTCATGAAGAGAAGATTCAGAATAAAAGAAAAGGGATTGCATTGCATATACATTTTAAAGCCATAGATTATTGGCAATTTCTCCACTAGAGGATAGAGGTTCCATGTTTCCTTATTTTGCTATTCCTAGGAAGTTATCCAATATTTCTTTAAAAAAAACAAGTGCAGTAAAATAGAATGGTTTTGGAACTTACAAGGTTGATCATAGAACCAAATCTATTGTCAGATATGCTGATCTGGAAGAAAAGTAGAACCTAATGTCTTGTCTTCTTTAAACAGAGGTCTTTTTTATTTTATTTATTTTTTAAATTTTATTGAGGAAAGGAAACACTTTCTTTAGGGAAAACCATGTGTTAATGCTGTGTACTCAGGAACCTAGTTAGAGTTCACTCTGAATGATATCAAGAAATGATTGCCACCTAACAGGGGAATTGGAAAGAATACCAAGTCTCTATATTCATTATTTTTCATATGTTTAAGATGAGAAGTTATTTTAGAAATTCTGTTGTGTGTGTAATTTTAATACATATAAGATATGAAGTCTTAATTGGAGACTGCTTCTGCTGGGCTGTGAATTGTTGGCCGAAGTTTGAATCAGCAACTTTATTGACAATAACACGTGATTTGTTTTGGGTGTTAGGTAATCATTTTTCTCAATTAAATTGGGTAAGTGTGCTTTTTCCATAACACAGATTTTCCTGGCTTTTGTGAAAGCTAAGTACGAATGGCATGGCTAAAATACTTTGTGAACCTTTTAATTTCCTCTTCTTCTTTCAAAGTTTTAGGATCAAATACTTATAAATAGTCCCTTTTGGTCTTTCCTCTTTTGTTGCTCTTTCCAGCTGCTCTTTTCCCAGGATGGATTCCAGACTGCAAGTGGTTTTGCATCATGTTGCATGAGCTGTTGAATATGCCATCATGTCAGAAGAGGTCGCTCAAATGATGGCAGTTTATGACGATCCATCAGATCAAAGATCTCTATCTTTTGAGGAAACCAGTAGTACAGAGGAATCACCAGATGAGACAAGACTGTCCTTAGAAACAACTGATGATTTGGTTCCTTATATTGGGCAAAGATTTGCCACCCATGATGCTGCTTATGAATTTTACAGTGATTTTGCGAAGCGTTGTGGGTTTTCAATCAGGCGTCATCGCACAGAGGGTAAAGATGGTGTTGGCAAAGGGCTTACCAGACGGTACTTTGTGTGCCATCGTGCAGGGAATACTCCTGTGAAAGCCACCAATGAGAATAAGCCTCAGAGAAACCGAAAGTCTTCAAGATGTGGATGTCAAGCTTATATGAGGATAAGCAAGACAACTGAATTGGGAGTACCTGAATGGCGTGTCACAGGTTTTGCAAACCACCATAATCATGAACTTTTGGAGCCAAACCAAGTACGTTTTCTTCCTGCGTACCGCACAATATCTGATGCAGACAAGAGCAGAATACTCATGTTTGCTAAAACAGGAATCTCGGTGCAACAGATGATGCGTCTTATGGAGCTTGAAAAAGGTGTGGAACCTGGTTATTTATCTTTCACAGAAAAAGATGTGAGGAATTTGCTTCAGTCATTCAAGAAAGTTGATCCAGAAGATGAAAGCATAGACTTACTGAGAATGTGCAGAAATATCAAGGATAAAGATCCCAACTTTAAATTTGAGTTTACCCTCGATTCCAACAATAGATTGGAGAATATTGCTTGGTCATATGCCTCATCAGTGCATTCATATGAAATTTTTGGTGATGCCGTAGTTTTTGATACAACTCATCGTTTAACTGTTTTTGACATGCCTCTTGGAATCTGGGTTGGAATGAACAACTATGGTATGCCATGCTTCTTCAGTTGTGTGCTTCTCCGCGAGGAAAGCTTGAGATCATATTCATGGGCTTTGAAGGTAATATTAAAACCACCCTTGCTGTTGTTTGGTTTAATTCTTTTGATCCATTTATTGTGGCCATGCTGTGCCGACTGTTTTCAATATTCTTTTTCAAAACTGTGCTAATGAATGAAGAATGGTACTCTATTCTGCTAATCTTTTCGTCCTCATATAATAAGTGTCAATGAGTTTAAGTGAAATAGGTTGAGATATTCTAAATTAATTTGCATATTTCTTCGTTATTCAACTTCTGTTGATGTCTGCTTTTGTTTTCTTTAATTGGAAAGGCATTCTTGGGTTTCATGAATGGGAAGGCTCCACAGACCATACTAACCGACCAAAACATGTGTCTCAAAGAGGCCATAGCAATGGAGATGCAGACTACTAAGCATGCACTTTGTATTTGGCTAATTGTGGCAAAGTTCCCTTCATGGTTTAATGCAGTCTTAGGAGAACGTTATAATGAGTGGAAGGCTGAGTTTTACCGTTTATATAATCTGGAGTCAGTTGAGGAATTTGAACTGGGTTGGAGAGACATGGTGAATTCCTTTGGGTTGCATACAAACAGGCATATTGCTAGTCTTTTTGCCTTGAGGTCTCTTTGGGCACTGTCATACTTGAGAAGCCAATTCTTTGCTGGAATGACTACAACTGCCCATTCGAAGTCAATAAATGCTTTTATACAACGGTTTTTGAGTGCTCAAACCCGGCTTACACATTTTGTGGAACAGGTCTGTTCTCTTATCTGATTTTTCTTGGACAAAACGAATTTAATCTGTAGGTTCTCCTCTTCTCAGATTGCTGTTTAACAAAATGAATTTTATTCAGTAGTGCTATTGGGCAAGTGTAGCACCTATACCTGATATGATCTGTCTTGTTGGTTTTGTTCCTCCTATGAAAATTGATAATTTCAATCTTTGTGCTCTTGAAATAGATCCTTTAAAGGGTTACTTTGTAGTTGAATTTCTGTTGGTTTTGGAAAATTGCTCACTTTCTATCTCCCGCCATCACAATTCACATATTTTTTGATGAATTTTTTTTATGAGTTTATGAAGATTCAGATCATCTCCTGCACTATTGGTGCCTTAAGATTCTTGAACTTGCTATTGTCTTTGTTTGGAGCATTGGGAATGCATTCTTTCAAAACTTTTCTTTCCCCCCGGTAAACAACATATAGAGGTGACATTTGCTTAACATGTTTCCTCACAGACAGTAAAAGAACTGAATAACATATCTCGCACTACTGACATCTTCCCATGATCAGGTGGCTGTCTCAGTGGATTTTAAGGACCAAGCAGGAGAACAGCAGACGATGCAACAGAATCTTCAAAACCTTTGCTTGAAAACAGGGGCTCCGATGGAATCCCATGCTGCCACAGTACTTACACCTTTTGCATTTTCCAAGCTCCAGGAACAGCTGGTTTTGGCTGCTCATTATGCATCATTTCAGACAGAAGACGGTTTCCTTGTGAGACACCACACTAAAGTTGAGGGAGGCCGAAAAGTTTACTGGATTCCAAGGGAAGGCATAATAAGTTGCAGTTGCCGTCTGTTTGAGTTCTCAGGTATCCTCTGTCGGCATGCACTTAGAGTTTTGTCCACCGGAAATTGCTTCCAAATTCCAGACAGATATCTTCCTCTCCGGTGGCGTCGAATTAGCACACCATCTACCAAACCCCCCTTGCTGACAACTCAGAATGATCATGCAGAAAAGATTCAGCTGCTGCAGAGCATGGTATCTAATCTAATAACAGAGTCAGCAAAATCACGAGAACGTCTTGATATTGCGACTGAGCAAGTCTCAATTCTTCTATCCCGCATAAAAGAGCACCCAGTTTGTTCACAAGGTATGAGAGAACTCTCTTCCATTCATCGGAACCATTAACCTTAACATATGTAATCATTTTTTTTTTTCAAGAAAGATTTTTGTTAGGAAGCAGATAGAAGCAAGTGCTTTATGGAAATGGCCAGCAATTTGGCCTCCACATTTTTTATTTTATTTTATTTTTCTGTACAAAGGTAGGATCTGTATACTAATTTTTTGTAAATTATGGGTAGCTTGTTAGCTGAATATCTTTTGCTTTGAGATTAGGTAATTCTGCTTGTTAAATGCAGCATTGTCTTTCCGAGACAATTTGAGCTTACGACTACAAGCTTGTTTTCCGTATTTGACTCACTTTCAATGTTCTCTCAGATTTGTCCAACGGTAAAAGTATCATATTTATTTTAATTTATTTTAAGTTACAAACTATTTTTCAAACAAAATATTTTCAAATTATATTTGTGCTTTTAGTTTTAAAAAAATGCTTTGAAAACTATTTTTAAAAAATTATTTTGGTAGTATTTTTAATACTTTTTTGTTTATTAATATCGATAAAAATATAAAATATTACATTTATTTTACAAATAACTTTTTCATAATACTTGTTTTTAGCAGTTATAAAGAAAGCTCCATTCATCCATGACTTTTTATGATGGAGACCATCTCAATAAGACCAATTTACAAGAGACCAATTTACACAGAGGTTCAATCAGGTTCAAGGTTAAAAAAGATTATAAAAACTCAATTAATTCATTTGACTATAGGAGTGGTTCAATGATAATGTTTAGGGCAAAAAAAGATGCAAGAAGTCGTTACTTATTTCATCTACAAGGCTCATATCAAAGAAAAGATCAAAGTTCAAGATTATAAATCTAAGCTTGTTAATTCTTTGGTGGTTATGGACCAAGAGTTACACACTTAATTAGAGTATTTTGAGCATTATTTTAGTCTAAAAAAGTTAGAAAATTCGTCCAAATTAAGTGAAATAAATTATCAGAAGTTCCTAATAAAATTACAACTTTCAAAGCTTGAAATTCAAAGGTTATTCAAAGCTGTTTTTGAGTGAATTTTGAAGATTAAACTGTATAAATGTATGAGGCTTCATGCTGTCATCTTTATACTGTTTTAAAGTTCTATGAGTCTAGTTTAATACGCAATAATCAATTCGTCATTTGGAGTTTTCTATAGGAAGATAAACTCAATTTACTAAAGTCGTGCATTGTTGTCTATAAAAACTTTGCCTAAGAAATAAGCATATTATTCAAGCATATTTGAAGTATTTCAAGACCTTTTTTTTGGTAGTTATACATCTCTTCACTTGTTATGATTTCCCATAAGTTTTCATTGGATTTTGTCCTTTTAGTCAAATTTAGGTTTTTTTTCTATAATTAACCTTTTTTCCTGAAAATGCTACTAAAGTGACTCCAAATTTTTTTTTATTTGGAATTTGACCATAACGCACAATGGTTGTGCGTTATTAATTAGGATAACGCACAACCATTATGCATTATCACTTAATTCAAGTTTTTCCTCCTTAATCCGCCGATGTTGGCTCAGGTTTTTTATTTTTTATTTTTTTTATGTTGATTAGAATTTTGAAAAACTTAAAACATGAATAACTCTGCGATCGGATGTCCGTTTAACGCATATGACCAGTCATTTTGATGGTCCTCGTAAAGATAAACGCAACGGCATCGTCGAAAAAGTGATTTGGACGTGTTTCGGGACAAAAAATTATTTCGTATAGTCGAAAACTTTGACGGGGCATAACTTTGTGCTCGGATATCCGATTGAGGCGATTCTTGTGGGCATTTCAAGTATTTTTTCGAGATCTACGCGTCGGAAACGGCCCTAGGCGGTTTCCACCAACCTTTCCCACAAAATTACGCCGCCAATTTGAAAATTAAACAAAGGAGCCATCTTCTTTTTGTTCTAATTAAAAATTCAAATGATTGAAGTTGGTAAATATTGGAATACGTAAGTATGTTATTATTAAATAAAATCTCATGCACCTATTAAATAAGATCCAATGGTAGTCTATAGTCTTCTATGTTATTTTTCATGAGGTTCAAATCCTGTTACAAGACTTTTTTTAAAAAAAATAAATGAATGGATAATGTGGCAGATAACGCACAATGAAGATGTGTTATCTGCCTCCTAAGATATGTTTAAGGAGGAAAACTTGAATTAAGTGATAGGATAACGCACAACCATTGTGTCTTATGGCCAAATTACAAATAAAAAAAAAATTAAGGCCACTTTACTATCTATAATAGCATTTAGTCTGGAGAGATGTTCTAAACTCTCTATAAATACTCTGAAAAATGCTCTTGTAAATTTTCAGATTTGAATATTTAAAATTTGGTTAATGTTTAAAATTTGAATATTTAAGATTTTATCTTTTTCTTGTTAGTTCTTTGTTAAACTTATTTGAGTGTCATTAAGTTAGATCCTCGTAATTCCACTTATCAATCAAGACCGGCTTCTCTTGGTTGTGGTGTGTTTAGCTTCCGTTCTTCATTTACTAAAAAGTGTCGTTTAAGGGTCTTAGATCTTATATCTAAAGCTTTTATTCCGTAGTTATTTGAAGGAATCTGTGTCATTCTATCTTCAAGGTTTTGATAAATATGAAATTATTAATATCTTACCTTCTTTTTTTATTTGTCACATTTTATTAGTTCTCGTATATTTTACTAGTTACATTGTGAAAACATTACAATATTAATTTATGTACTTGAACTTTGGTCAAAAAATTTCAAAGGTCATAACTTTTTATAATTATTAGAAAATTCGAACTCATTATAAAGTATTAAAAAATATAAATTAATCAATTCATGTTCCATTATAATACACGTATAAAAAAAATTCCATGATTCATAAAAATGAATGATAAGTCCTACCTTCATATGGTCATTTGGACGTTTTCATCCATATAAAACTTTTGCATCTTATTATTGCAGGGAGGAGTTAATAACATATGCAAATATTTTTGGAGGACAAGAAAAAAAAAAAAACTACTCACATCTACTATACTTCACAAAAATATTATAGCACTCCATATATACATTAGAGTAGCATCTGAAGCACAAGTTATAATTATAACTATAGTAGAATTCTTTAGAATACTTGGATTTTAGAATCGTATATAACTTCAATATATGATATTAGCTAATTAGGAAATTAGGTAACCAATCAATATCTGCCACTTGGCAAATTGAGAAGCCATTCATCTCAATCGTGTCCAGTTGGCAACACAATAGACTTTTGTCCCCACTTTAATAATAATAATAATAATAATAATAATAATAATAATAATAAAATGAAAATTTGAGAGGCACGAAGCTTGAGAATCTATCTTCCAATATAATGAAAAAGCTCTAAGTACTCTTTTGATTCTTCTTTCCAGTAAGTAGGCCCCCACGTGGGTGCCTATTGGGCGCCCCCCTTTTGGGGAAGCTCTCTCCCTTACAATTCTATCTTTCGGCCCGGAATGACTCCATATAATTGAGTCCTTAGGTTTCCGAAATAGTGTAAAAAGAAAAATGCCAAATAAATTCTTATAGTCGTACAGCCTTGTTGGGCATTTGGTAACCAGATCTCTAAAACAATAGTTTATCTGAATTGAATGGGTGCCATGACTTTCTCATTAATAAAGTAATAGACAATAGCTCCCCTTTCTTCTTTCTTTTCCGTTGTCGGTCCTCTTCCTTACCATCAGGCAAGGGTTAAGCTCATCGTGGGAATTTCATTCATTCAATGACCAAGTTCTTCCCATTTCCAAGAAGATCCCGGGCTCGATCTGGTTTAGTATCAAGGTGATTCTCTTTCTATTCCTATATATATGGGTCCGTGCAGCATTTCCACGATATCGTTATGATCAATTAATGGGACTTGGCCGGAAAGTATTCTTGCCGCCCACAATGCATCATCCAATATGAGGCTCCAATCCTTCCTGCTTGGTTTCACCCTCTTCTCCAAAATTGACTTCACCTCTCGATTAGACACTTCAGCCTGACCATTTCTCTACCGATGATAAATCAAAGAGACCTTGTGGGAGGCCAGTCACTGAACACTAAGCCAATTTCGATAAAGTGAAAAGTGAAATCGATTCGAAGTCTTTCGCTCCTCCGACCTTCAGTGCTGCCTTGCGAGGGATTGAAGGAAGCCAATAAATAGATAGGAAACCCGGCTTCCCACCACTTCAACTCCCAGACCCAGTAACGAAGAGGTTTGAGAAGATGAGGATAGAGGAGAGGAAGAGTCTTGAATAAATTTATTTATAATTACTCCTCCCATCCTTTCTTTTGGATCCATATTCCACTAACTAAGCCGACTAAACCTTTTCTTATGCTTTTATCTTTCTTCTGTATTGGAATTTGTACTGTTTTAAAGTACTTTTTGAAATTTGTAAGCATTAAAAATATTTCTCTCTTTTATCATTAGTTGTTCGTAACTAACAACTCTTGATGTCAAATAAAACAAGTAAAAAAACTAAAGTCAAGCAAACAACATGAGTACAGAGAAAGGGATAAAAAGAGACCTCAGTAATCATTGTAATCATGGCTTTGAAATTCTCCCAATACATTCTCTATGCTTGCCGATAATCGAACTTCTCTTTATAAACTCAAAAAATCATATTTCATCCTCAAGACACAAACACACGTAGGCCTCAGAAGTTAACCAGCACAAAGTCCCATGACGTGATTTTCTTATAAATTCACCGAGAGCTTCAAGAATATAAAAAAGAACTTGATCAAATCCTCCCTATCTGTTCTTTATTTTTCTTTACACACAGAGTTAGCTTCTACATCTTTTGCAGTAAAACAAAAGAAAGATGACAATTGCAACAGCTAATAGTCACCCTTGCTTTTGCTTTGGGGGATACAAGAGAATTTCCATACAAGAACAAAACGACCTCTCGATTTCCTTTACTTGATGTTTATAAAAAAATATTTGATTTTATGAAGTTTATAATAAGAGAATGGGTAAGATTCTGAATCAACTTTTCAAATCATGAAATTTATTTTAGAGTATTTAGTGAATTGTAATAAATCTTTCAACATTCAGATATTAAAACAAAAATAAATACCTCAGAAGAAATGTTCAACTAAAAAGGATGATAAACCTCCAAATTTATTCAATTATTTCTCTCAAGTTCCTCTTTCAAAATTATTTGGCTTTGGGAAGTTTATAATGCAATAAATTAATGACGTTAGATTTATAACACTATCAAAAGCTATTACTTTTAAATGTACTTTTATGAATGATGAAATTTGAAATGTACTTTTAAATGTAATTAAATGTACTTTTATATATAAATGTACTTTTATAACACTAGCAAAACATGAATTCTAAGAGAAAAAGTACGCTAAAAAGACACTATAAAATAAATTATTATAGAAATGTCATAAAAACTGTTGCAGAAAATTTGAGAAAAATTAATTTGATAAATTTCTTCTGTACATTAATCCACATTAAAGCGTAACTTTGAGACGCGATTTAGAAAAACCCTTCACCTGCCATTTGTTACTACCGTTGTGGCAAATATGTTTCACCATTATGCTACCACCACATCTACATTAACAGCCATTTTTTCCCTTCAAATGAAAGAAATAAAAATGCAGAAAGTTAAGAGAAAAAAAGCAAAATCAACATACTAATAAATAGAGCCTATATACATATATATATATATATATATACTGCCCCCATACTTCTGGTGCTAGAATATTTATGGTTTCCGAGATGAGCCAGAAGACAAAAGGTCTATTATGCCCATATGAAGTCTTGATCATTTTCATAAACAAAAAAGATCAAATCCTTCTATGATCTTTAGAAAGCCAACTTAACAGCATCACCTAATGGTATAGCCTGCTCTTGACTTTGATCTTCTTTCCAAACCTTGAATCTCAGTGCATAATTGGTAATCTCACTCCATCTCTTAAGCAATGACAGTTCATATTTGTCCTCTCTAGGGACGCCATCTGGGCCGGAGATAAGCCAGAGTTTGTTTTCTGTGTCCTCAAGTGTTGTTAGATCAACTGCAGCATTAGTCTGACTATCATTATCATCATCGCTACCCAAATCAATCACCTCATTTGCCGGAGGAGCATTTTGCTGCTTCTCATCATTTGGCTGATTATCATCATCATCATCATTGCTGTCCAATTCAATCACCTCATCGACCAAGGGCTTTTGGTTCTTGAACGTTACCTGTTTAGCATCATCGTTCTGATGGTTCACGCTCGTAGAACTGTCTGCATCGATTTGAGAAGTCACGTTATGTTGATCACCGGGAGAATGATTCTGGCGCAAGCTGGCAGAATGACTAAACTTATCAGCATGGATTTGGGAAGTCACATCATGTTGATCATTGGAAGCAAGATGAATCTGTGTGTGTTCTTCTCCAATAGACATCTCCGATTCATACATTTCGTCCAATGATGTAGCATAATGAGGCGACACTGGATCGGCCATTCTATCAACATTCTGGTTTCCCTCTTGAGCAAAAAGATCAGCACGATATTCCTCCTTTTCTTCACCTGTAACATGCATATGCTGAGAAAACTAACATCCTGAAAATGGGTTAGTTCCAAAAGTACACCCTTTAGATTGAGCTTTTGTCAATTGAGTACCAATTCTTGAAAATCCAACACCGTCAAATTTTCTAAAACCAAACCCATCTGAAACTCACCCCACAAACCAAAACACACAACCACATACAGAGACAAACAGAGAACGAAAAAGGAAAAGGAAAACACATTCTTTTTTGAATTCTTGTTTGGATCACTTTTTCTGATCCATTCTCTAAAAACTCCCATCTAAACCCCCCAAATCACCAAATTATTTGTAACTCCTTTATAACCCAACAATTACAAGTGATTTTTAGGTCTTGTTTCGATTAATTAAGAAGTTTCTTATGGGGGAGTTTAATAAACCTAGTTTTGTAGAAGGAAAGGTTTTGTCGCCTGTGATATGACTGTGAGTGGCGGCCGCAGTGGGCAAAGAAGAAATGGGGAAAGGAACAGAAGAAGATATAGGATGTGAGGAGAGAAAGAAAAAGAAAATAAATTTTTTTAGCTGCACATCTTAAAATACACTTTTACCATTTTGACATGTAAGCTAATGTACTTTCTAGTAAATACATTAGGTAGGTTGGCTCAATTTGGCACTTGATTGTCAATTGTATAAGAACAGATGGTCACTAGATTGGCAAAGTCCAAACAAAAGGGTATTATTCTGTAATTAACCCCCTGAAAAGAAAATTTCCAACAATAAAATGCAATAGAAGTAGAATGCAAAAGCACAGTTTGTAACTTGGCAATAAGAAAGCTTACTTCCAACAACTATGAGGATATTGAAGACTATTGCCAGAAAATGAACAGCGTACAGAAGTATTACAAGAATTTAGGAACACAACCGAAACTTGGAATCTACAATATCTGAAGTTAATTACCTAAGTTTGATGGCGGTGAGGGTTCAACCAGTTGTTGCTCATCCACAATATCTGCTACATCTGGAATCACTACGGGGTATTCTTCTAGTAATCTTGCCTGTTCTGAGGGTGTTTCCAGCAATTTTTTCCTCTCTAGGTACTCGTACAATGTACAAAATTGCAAGTTAAAGCACACTTTCATAAATGAACACAAGTGAATGCATGAGGGCAACCGGAGAGTCCTACTTTATAATTTTGGTAAAAGGAACAGTAACGATGATTGGATATGAAGTCAAAACAGAAAACTTTTCATTACCTATCTATTAAGCTCACAAAGATGGATCTCTTACAATTCGTTATAATAGTTAGCAGAAAAGTTCTCCTTTTAACTTTCTTATTAATAAATTTTATGCATCAAGCATATCATGATTTTACTATAACAAATGAGCTAGTCAAACCATGCTTAATTTGCAATAGCTCTAGTAGAAAAGGATATTCCCTTCTCCAGCCTTTCTCATTTGCACGGTCTATGCGAGAAGGCAGTGACTTCAGCTCTCTATCAATCCACTATTATCAATTGGAAACATGGGATGAGTATCTCACAGAAACAAGAATTATTGAAGTAATTTGTCCACATATGCAAGAAAGATAACAAGAAATGTTTGTTAAGAAAATGAAAATTATAAACAACCCTCAAAACAAATTTTTACTCTCCAATAACAGAACACACCCAATCTTGTACTTGATTAAGCTTATTTAGCCTAGTTTTGGGCCGAGTAAAAATATAAACTAATCAATGAAAACCCAGATCGGAGCAACTCATCACATTTTTTTCTCCCCATTTTGGAAGTTTGGGGACACAGACTTTCTCTCTTGAGAAACACAAACAATTGTGGGTGGGAAGGGGGGGCAAGAGAAGTCCTGGGACCTCTAGCCAAAAGTAATTATCTAATTTCATCTCTAGCGTCATAGAGGTTCATCCAAATTTGCTGATGGAACAAAACATGGGAGGCAGAATCTTGGTATGAATAGTGAAACTACTTTATATTTTTGACCTCTTTGCAGCATCAAACTTTCAAGAGTGGAGCAGAGTCATTAGCCATATTTGTCATGGATACAGTTAAATGGTAAATATTGTACCAGTTCTTCAATAAAAGTCACATAAATAGAAAAATGCACATTACTAAATCTCAAGCAGGAGATGAAAGACATACATGCTTTGTTATATCCACATGGAGACTATTCGCCTTCTCTTGAAGCACTACCTGTGAAATAAAAGACAAGGAATTGCAAACTTCAAATTAAATTCCAGAGAAGTATTGTCATTTGATGATAAAGATATTTACAAATCAATTGAGAATTGGAAGTCATACCATAATCAGTTAGTCGGATCTAAATTATTTGAGATTGTATTAAAGCACGAAAATAAGAGCAAACACCAACTTCAAATTATGAACTTGAGCCCAAATTTGGTTGGAGCGTAATGTGGAAGTAAAAGGTGTTGATAAGTAAATTAGGGCATAAATGAGACATCTGTCTTTTGTTAGGTCGTAAATGCGGGGTGAAAATAAAAGTGGTGGGGACGCTCTCCACTACACATTAACATTTCTCCGCCTCCCAAATTGGAGGGGTTAAGAACAGTGTTTTAAGAAAAGATAATGTGCATTGTTTGACAAGATTGACTCTTATCTTATAATCTAAATATTAATTAAAAGAGAAAAAATACGGATAAAAAAGTAAAGTCAGCAGTTTTCCTCTCTTCTCCAATCTTTCTGTCCCCCTCCTATTCTCCTCCAACCAAACAAGAATAAGGTAAAAGAAAATAGTTCCCTAAGTGAAGTACTTGTCCCCTTCCCCTTCCTCTTCCCCTCCCCTTTCACAAACCAAAATAAGGGTGAGAGGATCAAGAGGGTAAACATGGTTTCTTTATTCATTGGAAAATAAGAAGTCAAGAGATCTCATAATCATGATAAATTGGCTTGGTTTGAAATGCCATTTATTTTTCTGGGCAGATACGTGCTAATAGAAACATGACATAAAACACATCAACTTTTAACTGCTAAGACATGAAAGCTTCTGACCAGTGAAAATTCCTGGAAGATCAGTGAGGATACAATACTTAATTCGGAGGGACACGAAAAATGATCAGGAGGGAAAATGAACAACGACTGATATAAGAGCTAGGACAGTTTAGCCTCTTGTTTCAAGTGCTTGATGAAATGCAATCGGAAGGATGGCCATAAATGGGTATACAAGTTTGTTAGGGAGCACCGAAATATATACATTTAAAATCTTCTGCCACCTCATCTGTGGCAGTGAGGTTTTTGGAACTGAATCAGACTGAGCTGATTTCCTGTTCATGTTCCTATTGGTCAGATTGTTGAGTGCAGTTTGGTCTTAAAACACCAGTTGCAATAAGACTTTACCCTCAGACCACCTATTCCATTACCATGTTAGATTGCAGCCTTAACTAAAATCTTTAAGCAATCAATGAGGAGTGTAATTCACCAATTAAAACACTTCAACACCGTAGAACCAAAATGATAGTGAATGCTGCTAACATGAAATACATAACATCCGTGCTAAAGTGCAGATACATAGGATACTTACTACAGTTGGCTTCTGAACTAGGCCATCTTTCACATTTTGTTGCAGATCTTCACATTCTTCCTACAAAAGAAATAATATAAATGTATCAGAACACCTTTCAGTAAAGCAGGCAGGTCAGAAAAAACTATAAATTTGATGGGCAACTTTGATAGTGATTTGTTGCGTACGCACATGGAATCAAGTAATGATTAAAACAAGATGGAAGACTTTCAGATAAGCACAATCAACAATGAAGAATTAAGAATTGGTTGGAACTGCTAAGAGAAAAACTGCTGGTCTAAACAGGTTCAAAAGATATGGAGAAGTTTAAAAATAGTAAAAGAGAAAAAGAACATGAAAACAATTGCTAAAATCCAATTGGGTTACCTCTGAGAAGTCACCATCCGATAGCAAACTTATACTAATCTCTTTTGGTACCCTTGAAACGCAAAGGGTGATCTCTGTATTGTTCTCCCCAGTTACAAATTTCACAATGCCTGAGAAAATATATTACTCACGGGTAAGAGGCAAAATAAGCCAATTATTTATTGACGAGGATACAGCTATAAGGCAGATTTTGATGATGGCGGATTAACTCAAATCACATTATCATATTATTTGATATTCTTTCATTAACAACTTACCAGAGAATATTTTAGATGGATCTTAACAATTGAATTTGTGACAATGCTGAGCATATGGGCAGCCTCAAAACTGGAAATTTCAGAATAGCTAATTTTAACTCTACATAAAGGAGTAATTTACATGCTATTATACAACATCAAAGAATCATGTTATCTTGGTAACAATCCATTGATTCCAATCAAATACAGACAATAAAGTCAAAAGACTGTGAGATGCAGCTCTAAAATCTTATAGAGGACAACTGCACCAAAGCATTTAGTTGATGGGCTCAGTTTGGTTCATAATGTACTTTAATATTTTCCCCCCATCTCAACTTTATTCTTATTTCAGAGCTAGGTAGATCGTCTAAAAAATTCAATCAACATTCTCAATTAAATTTTGAGTGTAATAATGCTCAAGCACAAAATTGATTAGCTTATTCCAACCTAAGCTGCCCCCCCCAAAACCCAAACCCAATCCCCCTCCCACAAAAAAAAAAAAAATAAAAAAAATAACTTATTAGCTTTGCCTCCTGCTACAGTATTTGTCATAGTTTTCCAAATCTGGAAGATTATCATTTCGAAATTATATCCTTCCCGAAACTCAAATTCTTGCTATGCTAAGTTCCAAAACACATTGCACTGGAGAAATTAAATAACAACATATTCAGATGTACAAGTTTGATTAAATTGCTACAAGAAACTTACAAACATTAATCACATTATAAATCAGCCAACTTTAAAGAAAACCTTACAGCTGAGAGAAAGAAACAAGAGCAACAAAATTGTAAATCATAGACATGAAAAGTTGCCTAATATAACTTGAAATGGGCACGGATGAAAATTTTTGGTTCAGATGATGAACTTAATTCCTACCCAATCTAGACTGACCTGTGACTTTTACAAGCTGATGAGAATTTCTCTGGTGGTAATCATATGGATCTGACTTGACTCGAACAAAGCTTCCGATAACTTTTCTTTCAAATGATTCTCTTTGCTTCGATAATTCATACACTAAGCTCCTCCTCAAGTATACATGCTTGATATTTTCTGCAGTAAGTAATGCATAACAACTATGAGGCACAGTGTGAATTGGATCTTTTTTCGGGGATGCTCGCTCTGTTTTTGACACTTTCCTTGATTTGAAGGTCCCTGGAGGAGTTTCATCTTCATCTTCTGGTTCCTCCTTCTCTGATTCCTCTAAATTCTCAAGAAAGTGGTCTTCTAGAAGACCAAAGATTTTATTCTTGTTGACAGTTTTCTTCTGGAAAATAGATTGTAATTTTTCATCAAAGACAATCATTTTCTTCTTTTTGGGGTCATGCAGATTATTAGCAGTGATATATTTGCATATTATGAAGTACACATCATGTTGGGATAGTTTTTCACTAGTGTCTTTGCCAATTGATTTCAGAAATTCTCTGAGAGGTATTGAAGCCCAACCACAGAACTGCATTCTCTTTGATTTAACACAACGCATCACATGTAGCCCTTTCTTGAATCGTTTACTTTTTTGTTGTCGCTTGTAGCCTCTTACATTATCCTCGTCTTCATCAAAACTCATTTCCTCTTCTTCCTCATCCTCAGAATCATCTGCCTCAGAACCAGAAAGGATATTCTTGCCTGTATCTAGTCTATTTCTAGCAGCACGCAGGTTGTCAGAACTGAAGCCTTCACTCGCCTTAATGATCATGTAATACTCCATGAAAAGTCCTTCATAGGTGTCCCGATCTCTGAAGTCTACCTTCTCCTGTAAAGTGACCAACTTTCATCAAAACTCATTCCCAACCTTACTCTCTCCACTCCCAATCAGAAAATTAATCATAATGTTTGATCACTTAAGATGATGTTTGGACATAAAATGCAGTTTAAATTTTACATGCTAAGCACCAAAGCATGCATGTGGAAAAACGTCATTCACAGATAGGTATAGAATACAAGGAAATGTCTACAAAAACCTATAGAAGGTATTGCAGTAAACCCCACAAAAATGAACTTGTTAAACACTTCAGAACATGCAGAAGTACTTCACTAGAAAGAGATACATCCTAGCAAAGCATGCCAACTGGATTCTTTTCCACTCAAGCAAACACTCACTGACTTCTGCTTATCCAGCATAAAAGTTGTTGGAACGTGTTGGTTTCATAAGTATTGAAATTGTGAATAGTTGTTTCTACAGGATCCAGAGAGTACTTTGATGGTCCAAAGGACATAAGTGCTAAAATTCTAAGACAAATATACTGATCAATCGTAATGCAGAGCAAAAGCCTCCAGATATAGACTTGATGACCAAACTTTAACAAAGTTCAATGTCTTATCCACAAAAGATTCATCTTCCAAAGCTTTGGTGTGCTCCCAAAAGAAACTCTCATCAAAATGACCAGTTCTTCACAAGGTATAGTTATTTTAAAGCTCCTTAACTAAGTCCTTAGGATTATTTTCACCGAATTTCTATTTTCAGAAGTTTCATCACAAACATCCTACTCAAAGTTCCACAAACCATTTAAATCTTTCGCTACAGCTTCACATATACAGATAAATCTTTCCACTGCATATACATTCTCCCTTAAAAAAGAAACCACCTATTATGAACTGTGTGGTTAAGGATGGAAGACACTTCCTTGCAGGAAAGTGTCACTTCTGTAACAACCCATTACCAGCAGTTCTTAAATGGGCAGAAATTGCACTGATAGAAAAAAAATTAAATAGATTGTTAAAATAAAGCACTGTTTAAGTTGAAAATTTCTAATTTACATTATTAGAATTTAAATATTGTTTTTAAATTAATATATTGTTTTCTAAATTGTATGTTTTGGGGGAAGGTTTAAGTCCCTTGGATGAAATAATTATTTTGTTATTAATAAAAAACTTAAATGAAATTTAACTTCATCATAGTAATTTAAATTAATAAAAGAGTAAATAAAGTTGACCAATTTGAAAAACTATTAAATTAATTTATAAAAAACAAGTAAATTCTTTCTACATAACTCCTAACATAGCTACCCACCTACTCTTCTATCTCACACACCTAACATGCCAACTAACTCTTCTATCTCACATTCTCATTCTATAAATACCCCCAACTATTTCATTTCAATTCACACATCTTCGTTTTCTTCTGCCTGAAGCCCAGGCCGCTGTTCGCCATGCCTAACTTTTGGCAAGCTCAAATAATTCTCCAATACATAGATATCTAGATCCCATGAGTAAAGAGGCAAGCTATGAGTCCTAGAAAGTACTTCTGTGGATCTAAAACTGAAGACAAGCTATTGACAAAACGTGTTAGTTACAGGCACCTTTATTGCTGAAATAACATGAGAAGGATAGATTATTTACAAATTAACTAGGCCCTTAATAAATATAATGTTCTACTTAAGCTACAATATGAAAAGGAAGTTCTGCCTTAAATGGTAAAGCTGCCACATATACATACTATGGGCTCTCTTTACCGAGTTCTGATACAATTTTTTCTCTCACTAAAAGAATGATCTTAATCATTTAGGCAACATAATCATTCTACAACCAAATCAGTGAACCCCATTTAACAAGGTTCTGCACTAGGCGCCTCTTTTGGCTCGTATATGATGCCACATGAATATTAATCTATGGCTTTAAAATACCATGTTCCATCAATGTAAACCCTCACAACCCCCCCCCGCCCCCCCCACCCATATCAATAAATGTGGCCCAGTATTCCTCCATGAAGTTTTCTAGATTCAGATGATTAAAACTCATCGTGGCAATTAATGCCAACAGTAAAGTGCCACAAGAACTAAAAAGAATTGAGATGTCATTCAGAAGTTCAACCAAAAGAAGCCATTGGATATGCATTTTATCACTATTTGCTTGTTCATCTTACTTAATAACATTTCTGAATCCAAATCTACATTAATGCTCAATGCATTGTTTCATAAACTGCCAAAGGAAATTACGGTAATTGAAGGGTATATGCTTTTATCATCCAGAAAACTCGAGCGAAAATCAAATTCCTAAGAAAGCCATAATAAAAGCTATAACATGCATCTATGTTTGATAATCACAAGAGTAAGTCCACATGATTCATACCCCATCAGAGTCAGCATCCCGATGGTCTTCTACCAATAATGCAAGCTTTAAACAAAAACTGCAAAACCCATACTTCCCTTTAATATTCACTAGCTCTGCAATATGAGTGCAGTCCCAGCATGTCGCATTTGGGCAACAGTAACACTGAATTTGAGATGCTTTATGACAAACCATGCAGGTGTGCCAACCTGGAAAAAGAATAAAATAAAATTCAACATTACTTTGTATGTTGCAATACCATTTGCCACCAGATAAGGCAATGAGGAAAACAAGCATAAGGTAGCATGGTACGCAGGAAAATAAAGTTTGAAACACACTAAGATATAGATGCAATATGATGTCATTTAAATTCTCAAAATTTCAATTTGTATATGAGCCAGCTTTGAAAGAGTAGAGTTTTCTAAAGAGGAGGTGATAGAAATAAACAAAGAAGTTAAGGTTGAAGACGAAATCTGCAATCCTCGATAACATTTTAAGCCTAAAATCATGTAAGATTCGGAGATTGCTTTTAAACTTAAATCTAAATGTTGATATCCTTGTATATCTAGATTTCTAAATTCTGAAGATTTAATGATGTTAGCTGCAATGTTTAATGATTAAGCATATCCTTCTCTCCTTTTTTCTTCCCGTGGGTGCAGGCAGGGAAGGTTGGGCAGAGATGATAAGTCCACGGCTTGGCATCCGGAAATGTGAATGACAATCTCAACTTGCAAACTTGAGAAGTCAACTTATCTAAAGAATATCCTGTTTTAGACTCTAGGAATCTTTTAACAATTAGTATGAAAGCTGTTTACCCTTTTAGAATCTAGACAATGTATTTTGACACAATACAAATGCATAGGGAGACAATGAGGTTCTCCACAAAGACTGATATATCCTCATTTTGCAACAAATTAGTACCATTTTCCCCTTCTTCCGCCCCTAGTTTTACCACAATGACCATCTAAGAATAAGATAATTATTGACTAATGAGCTGCAAACTAGTTGACACTTTACTTGACATGTACACGTGGAATCCAATTCGAATATAGAAAAAGGAACTCTAACATGAGAAGAAGAAAAACAAAAACAGAGATCAAATCATTAAATAAATAAATAAGAAACACCTAAACAGAACAGAATGAATAAGTAAGTCCGAGAAGCTCACCACAAACCCATGTTTCCTTGCTTGATGAAAACGATTCATCCTTCTTAACACAGCCTAAATGATAAGATTTCAGACATTGTCTGGAAACAGAAAAACAGAGAAAATGCATTACCAAAAGAAGATGGCATGAAGATGCATATGCATGAAAGTCCATTTATTTGAATCACAGATGATCCAAATGACGGTTTCAATAGTACAAAAATAACCTCTTCTCTCTCTCTCTCTCTCTCTCTCTCTCTCTCTCTCTCTCTCCACACTTAAGAAGGAAACAATAAAGCATACACTTTTTAATAGAAAATAGAAAAATTGGTTCTTTGTCATCCTCAACAATGCTCACAGATATATTATATAGGAAAATGAATTCTAATACATTATATAAAGACCGTCCCCAACTTCTTGGACTTTACCGAAAAACAGAAAAGCCTGAGAGAAAGCCAAAGGATAATAAGAAAAACAAAAACTGCAACATAAAAATATTTTTTAAAAAACAGTCTCACTTGTAATCACATATCAAGAGCTTGCCACCATCTTTACAAATGAAACAATAATCTTCCGCAATCTCTTCCTTTGGCTTTTGTTTATTTTTCCTCTTCAATTTAGCCATCTAGCAGTCTCAAGTCAAACAAATTCCTGCACCACAAAATCCAAAAAGTTAAAAAGCTCTCTTTTTTTGTATTTTTTCCTCCATGAACATTTCACAAACCCATTTAAAGAAGAACCGGCTTTGATCATGAAAAATCATGAAAATCAGCAAGAGAATTGAGATAACTTGATCATCATCAAACGCATTTCAAAAACTGATATAGAGTTTCAACCCAAAATCAAGAAAAAAAAAAAGTTACCTTTTACACAGAAGAAACAACTACAACTGCCGCTCCGACATCAAAGCTTTCGACTTTTCCAAATTCTCACCAACTTCTTACACCACTAAACCCTAAATTCTTAATTTTCGGCCCACAACTGAAACCGTATTTTGACAAGTGCACAATCTCACTGAGCTGTCTATCAAATGATACGCCACAACCCACTATCACTTCTTTAGTTTTCTACGTCCAACGGTGATGATTTTGATTCGAAAGGTGCGATTAGTATGATTTTGGTTCTTTCCACATTAACTAATCCGGTCTAAACATATAATTTCATCCGACTCCTCGAAATCTTTTGAAGCACATAAGATTTTTTTTCTATGCTCTCGCTCAAATATGTTTAACTTTCTTCATTTTTTCATAATTATTATAAAAAAAATAAATAATAAGTCTGCTTACTATAAATTCAAAATTCAACCAATTGGTGATATGATTGTAGCCTATAATGATGTTACTTCCAATAGTTATATGGAAATTGTTCTTAACAATAATCTTGTATGTATTTGTCTTTTAAAACAAAATTTATTATATACATATATAAGTATTAATGACATGGCTATTTTTTCCTAGTGCATTATAATGTGGTTCCATGAATATTTTCAGATTCTCATCTTTTTACATGTATAATCAAGAATGGTTTGTGCTAAGGTTGATAAAGGACGTACCTCGTTTAAAACGTATGGGCAAAAAATTTTTTAAAAAATAGTTTCTCCCCAACTCATTTCTCTCTAAAACAGTTTCTCACCTCACTCTAAAAATTTTATGAATATTTTTTAAATTCTTAAAAAGACATAATTTTTTTTAAAAAATTAAAAATTTATATTTTTCTCAGCCAATCGAAATCATTAGGAATTTTGGCCTGGAGGACCGAAAATATGAATTTTCAAAAAAAAAATTTTAGGTCTTTTTAAAATTCAATTATTAAACTAAATTATTATTTAAGAATTAATTATTAGTTAACTTCTTCTAAAAAAATTATTAGTTAACTTTTCTAATTGTTCCAAACTAATTCAAACAGAAGGCGATATAAGGAACACATAAAACACTAATAACAATTATCAACATGTTAAAAATATTTAATTTATAATTATTAAACTCATTAACAAGTAACATTATTATATCAAACTAAAAATAATATGAATTACATTATTAAATTTAAACAATTAATTATCAACTAAATAAATTAAATGCTAATATAAATGCATGTACTAACATAAACAATTCACATTATGATATGAATGAACTAAAATGCTAACATAATTGGATAAACTATATTAGATTAAAAACAATTAATATAATGACATAAATAACATTAATAGTTATTTTAAAAAAAGGACTGGACATGTGGGGTGGATGAGCCGTAATTTGGGGAGAGTTTTGGCCATGAGGGAGTTTCGTCCAATCCGTTGCACTTTTTAATTTTCAAATCGATTAAATTCTAAATAAACGAATATATTATCATTTTTTTATAGTACAAAATTGTTAGTATATTTTAATTTTTTTTCATGCGTATCTTTTAGGGTTTATGGTTAGGTTTTATAATTTATGGTTTGGGATGTAGAGTTTAAGGTTAGGGTTTAGAGTTCATTAATTTCTAACCATATCTATTAGTATCGAATTTCTTTAAGAAATCAAAATTTACTTTATTTTTTTTAAACAATTAATATCTAATATTTTTAACAAACAAGTCATTATCAATTTAAGGTTACAGTTTAAGTTTAGATGTTATTGTTTTAACAGTAAACACTAAACCCTAACCCTAAATCGTTTAAGTTTAGATGTTACTGTTAGCCCTAAGGGCATTAATACTTATGTTTTGCTTATGATTAACATATGCTTGTGTGAGTATTTTAGCTAACCCTTCATAGAACAAAAGAAGTACCTGTGAAGTCTCAAAGTCTCAAGCAAAAGATCTTGTTGATGAGGGCAAAATAGAGAAGAAGAGATCAAGCCATGCCAAGATCAAATCATTGAAGACATTGAAGGCATTGTGTTGTTAGAATGAACTAGGTACTATCTTGTAAACTCCCTAGTCTTAGTCTTTGATTAATTGATCATACATGAAGCTCTTCTTATGTTTTTCTAAAATATAATCTTTTGTTAAAATCTAAGTATTCTTGACTGAAGATGTTTTGGAAAGTTTTCTTCTCTTTAAAATGATTGTCAAAGAATACATGCTTTTGAAACAAGGAAGAAAGTTTTTGTTTAAAAAGAAACTTGGCTGAGAAAAACATGAATTCGGCAGTCCGGTTTTAGAACCGGTCGTCCGTTTTTTCCAAAGTAAAAAATTCGGCGATCCGTTTTTAGAAAATCAAGTCCGAATCTTTCTGTTCAAAAACTCGGTCATCCGGGTTTTAAAACCGTGATCCGATTTTTCTATATATCAAAATTCGGCGATCCGTTTTCCAAGTCCGAATCTTTCTGTTTTTAAAAAACCGGCGAGTCCGTTTTCGAGAACCGGTCGTCCGGGTTTTTGTCATTCTTGTATAAATTTTACCGTTGCACAGAATGCATCTATCATTTCTGAAAAGCAACGGCTATTGTCTAAAGGCAACGGTCTTGTGCTTCAAAACTCTATATAAACACTTGATTTTCAGCCATAAAAGATACAAGTTTGGGAATTATTCATAGAGAACATTCTAAGAATTTTAAAGAGCTTCAAAAGTACATTTGATTACAAATTATTTTCAATCTCAAACAAAAATTCTTCTTGAGCTTCATTGTTGATCATCCATCAAAGAAGAAGAAAAGAGGTGCTTGTAGAAGTATTCCATTGAGTTGTATCTTCCTCTTCTCAAGCTTATTTGGTAATATTGTTCCTAACTCTTCCTATTTTTCATTGTGATCAAAGGTTTGTGGAAAACCCTTTGGTGATCCTTTGATAGACTTTTTGTATTGTTGTGTTTGAGGTTTTAGTGTAAAAGCCTTGAAGGGTGAACCTCATTGTGTGGTTGTGTAACCAACTTTTATTTTAGTGGATTTGTGAAATCCTTGGGTTGAGTCTCAAGGTAGTGGATGTAGCTCTTTGAGAGAGTGAACCACTATAAATTGTTGTGCTTGTTCCTTTTTGCCTATACTATAAGATTGTGTTGTGTGTGGATTCTTATTACAAAGAGTTTTAGAAATCTTTCACAAACAAATTGGAGGTTTATCTTTCTAATCACACAAAAGATTTTTTAAATTAGCCAAAAACCTTATTCACCCCCCCCCCTTCTAAGGTTTTTCAATTGGTATCAGAGCAGGGCTTCTTAAAAAGGACTCACACCCTTGAAGCAAAAGATCTTCACTTTTCTATGGCTAATAATTCTAGTTTACCATATGTAGAAGGCTCTTCTACAAATAGACCTCCTCTCTTTAATGGAACTAACTATACTTTTTGGAAGTCTCGAATTAAAATATATATATATATGTTCTATTAACTTTGACTTGTGGAGCATTGTAGAAAAAGGTCCTTACATTCCCAAAATAAATGGGGTAGCCAAGAAGATTGAAGAATTTGATGAATTCGACTCAAGGAAGATGACTCTAAACTTCCAAGCTATGAATATTCTAAGTTGTGCCTTAGATGCAAGCGAATACAATAGAGTGAGCGGATGCGATTCGGCTCATGAAATGTGGAAGTTACTTGAAGTCACTCACGAAGGAACAAATCAAGTAAAAGAATCAAAGTTGGCTATGTTGGTGAGAGACTATGAGCTATTCATGATGAGACAAAATGAAAGCATTAGTGACATGTTCACAAGGTTCACCAACATCACAAACGGCCTAAAGGCATATGGGAAAGAATACTCAAGAGGGGAAGCAAATAGAAAAATTCTTGATGCACTTCCAAAAGCTTGGCAACCAAAAACACTAGCTATTGAGGAATCAAAGGATTTGAGACTACTTCCTATTGAAGAACTCATAGGATCACTTCTTACCTATGAAATGAAAATAAAAAGATTGAATGAAATGGAAGATGAAGAAAAAGGAAGAAAAGGCATTGCACTCAAGGCAAATGAGGATGGTCAAACTTACTCATCAAACAATGAAGATGAGGTTGATGACGATGAGGAAATGGCATTGATAATGAGAAAATTCAAAAGATTCTACAAGAAAGGTTTCAACAATAGAGGGAAGAAACCTCCACTCAAAAAGGGAGGACAAAGCTCATCACTCTTCAAAGCTAGGTGCTTTGAATGCAATAGCACCGATCATTTAGTAGCCGATTGTCCCAAGGCCCTTGAAAAGGAAAAGGGAGCTTTAGAAGCCAAGCTTGAGGCATTGAAGAAGAAAAAGAAAGGCAAAGGTCTAATTGGAACTTGGGATCAAGACTCAAGTGAAAATGAAGAAGAGGAAAATGCCAACATATGCTTCATGGCACTAGAAAATGAGGTACAATCTTCACTTCCTAACTCTTCTAGTACTCTTGATGATGATTGTGATATTGATCCTAGCATAATGCTTATTGAAATGTATGATGAGTGCAAAAAGGTTACTAAACGAAACAAAGATTTAAAAAGCAAAACTCAATTTTTGTTGGATAAAATTCAAGACTCATTTGTGAAAATAAAGCCATTCTTGAATCCTTGGAAGTCTTGAAGAAAGAAAAAGAGAGCTCAAATGATGACTTTCAAAAACTTGTTTTAGAAAACAAAAACCTTTGTGAAAAGATTTCCTCTCTTGAAAAATGTTTGATTGATTATGATGTTTTAAAGAAAAAGGTGAGTGATCTCACTCTATGTGTTGAAAAATTCACAAAAGGAAAAGAAAACTTTGAAAAACTTCTTGGCTCTCAAAGATCTCCTTTTGATAAAAATGGCATTGGATATACTCATTCCAATATTTTCTCAAAACAAACACGGTTTGTAAAGGCTTCATCATCTCACTCACACCTTTGTTGCACCTATTGTGAAAAGAGTGGTCATAAAGCCACAAAGTGTTTTATAAAGAAAAAGGTTGAAAGAGGAGTGAAAAACCATTTGGAAAATTAAAGAAAATCAAACTAACGTCCATGGACCCAAAAAGATATGGGTACCAAAAATCATTTCTACTTCTTCTTTTGTAGGAACACAAATCAAGGCCATCTAAGTCGTACTTGGATAGCGGATGCTCAAGGCACATGACCGGGGACTCATCACTTATGAGCAATCTCAAAGAAACCGAAAGTGGATTTGTCACGTTTGGAGATAGGAACAAAGGAAAAATCATTGGTATAGGCAATATTGGTAACAATTCTTCCTCTCTTATTAAGGATGTTCTTCTAATTGATGGTCTTAAATTCAATTTGCTTAGTATTAGTCAATTATGTGATAGTGGAAAAAAAGTTGTTTTTGAAAGTGATTCTTCCTCTATCATTGATAAGCATGAAAACAAAACTATTTTTGTTGCTAAAAGAGTTGGAAACGTCTATGTCTTTCATCTTGAAGATTTTCTTTCCCAAAACTTGAAGTGTCTCTCGGTTCATGATAATGATGCATTTTTGTGGCATAGAAGACTTGGTCACGTTAGTATGGATTCATTAAATCAACTATCTTCAAAAGAACTTGTTAGAGGATTGCCAAAACTTCATTTTGAGAAAACTAAACTTTGTGATGCTTGTCAATTTGGAAAACAAATCAAGACCTCTTTTAAACCAAAGAAAATGATTTCAACCTCAAAACCTTTGGAACTTGTTCACATGGACTTATTTGGACCAATGAGGACCACTAGTCTCGGTGGTAAGAAGTATGCTTTTGTTATTGTTGATGATTTCTCTAGATTTACTTGGACGTTGTTTTTTAGTCAAAAAGATGAAGCTTTTCATGAGTTTGTTAAACTTTTTAAAAGAATTCAAACCTCCCTTGATTGTAAATTGATCTCTATGAGAAGTGATAATGGGAGAGAATTTAACAATCAAGATTTTACAAAACTTTGTGATGATTTTGGCATAACACAATTTTTTCGGTCGCTAAAACCCCACAACAAAATGGTGTTGTGGAGAGGAAAAATCGCACTTTACAAGAAATGGCAAGATCTATGCTTTGTGAAAACTCCCTTTCTAAATATTTTTGGGCCGAGGCCGTCAATACCGCATGCTACATTATGAATCGTGTTATCTTGAGACCTTCATTAAAGAAAACTCCCTTTGAACTCATTTTTTAATAAAAACCCCCTCAATTGGTTATTTTAAAGTTTTTTGGATGCAAATGCTTTATTTTAAACACCAAGGACAATCTTGGAAAGTTTGATCGAAAATCCGATGAGGGAATTTTTTCTTGGTTATTCTTCAAACAAAAAAGGCCTTTAGAGTTTTCAACAAAAGATCCTTGTGTGTTGAAGAGTCCATTCATGTTAATTTTGATGAAACTAACATTTTCGACAAGAAAGTTGATGATGATGATGACATAGATAACACTCACAGTAACCAACCATTGTACACTCAAGCAATGGAAGAGCATGCTATGGAGGAAGAAGAGATTGAGGAAAAACAAGGAAACGAACAAGAAACTCAAACTCTTCCTCAAGAGGTGATATATCCAAATGGACACTCCAAAGATGAAATTATTGGCGATGTATCTCAAGGGGTAAGAACAAGAAGGTATTTTATCGATAACTTTGCCCTATTATCACAAATTGAGCCTAAGTTTATTGAGGATGCTTTATGCGATGAGTTTTGGATTATTGCTATGCAAGAGGAATTAAATCAATTTGAAAGAAACAAAGTTTGGACTTTAGTCCCCAGACCACATAATCACCCCACAATTGGCACAAAATGGGTTTTTCGAAACAAACTAAATGAATCCGGAGAAGTCATTAGAAACAAAGCTAGACTTGTTGCCCAAGGATTCAATCAAGAAGAGGGCATAGACTTTGATCAAACCTTTGCTCCGGTTGCTAGACTTGAATCTATTAGGATGCTTTTAGCTTTTGCTTGTTTTAAAGGATTCAAACTCTTTCAAATGGATGTTAAAAGTGCCTTTCTAAATGGTGATATTGAGGAGGAAGTTTACGTTGAACAACCTCCCGGTTTTGTACATGAAAAATTTCCAAATTATGTTTTCAAACTCTCAAAAGCACTCTATGGTTTAAAACAAGCTCCAAGGGCTTGGTATGAAAAGTTGAGTGGTTTTCTTCTTTCAAATAACTTTTCAAGAGGTGTTGTGGACACCACTCTTTTTACAAAAACCTCTTGTAACAATGATCTTCTTCTTGTCCAAATATATGTTGATGACATCATTTTTGGTGCTACTAATATCTCTTTATGTGAAGAATTTGCCTCACTTATGCAAAGAGAATTTGAAATGAGCATGATGGGAGAATTGACATACTTTCTCGGCTTCCAAATCAAGCAAACAAAAGAAGGAATCTTCATCAATCAAGAGAAGTACACCAAAGAACTTCTCAAAAGATTTGAGATGAGCAATGCAAAAGGTATCGGTACCCCTATGAGCTCGTCATTAAAGCTTGACAAAGATGAAAAAGGTAAAACTGTTGATGAAAAGACATATAGAGGTATGATCGGTAGTTTACTTTATTTAACAGCTAGTAGGCCGGATATCATGTTTGCCGTATGTTTGTGTGCTAGATTCCAAGCTTGCCCCAAAGAATCTCATTTAATAGCTGTAAAACGTATTTTGAGATACTTAATTTCATCATATGATTATGGCTTGTGGTACTCTAAAAACTCCTATTTTGATCTTATTGCCTACACTGATGCGGACTACGCCGGATGTAAGGTAGAAAGGAAGAGTACAAGTGGAAATTGCCAATTCTTGGGAGGTTGCTTAGTATCTTGGTACAGCAAGAAACAATCGTGCGTGTCTCTATCAACCGCCGAAGCGGAATACATCGCAGCCGGTTGTTGTTGTGCTCAGGTACTTTGGGTGAAACATACTTTAATTGATTTTGGTGTTTCCTTTAAGTGCATACCTATCATGTGTGATAACACTAGTGCTATAAATATTTCCATAAATCCTGTGCAGCATTAAAAAACAAAACATATTGAAATCAAACATCACTTTATTAGAGATCATGTTGCTAAAGGTGATGTATCTTTAGAATATATTTGCACAGAAGATCAAATTGCCGATATTTTTATAAAACCTCTTTCAGAAGATCGTTTTTGCTATTTAAGAAAATTACTTGGTATAGAGAGATTTAATGAATAATGTGTGTTGCTTGTATTATTTGTTTTCCGTATTTTCTGCCTTGCTGATGTTTTAAAAAAATTCAGACGCCTCTTTTAAAATTAGGACGTCCGGTTTTAAAACCGGACTCATACTCCCCTTTCAAAAAAAAAAAAAATTCCAGAGATATTCGGACTCTCAAACCGGACGCCTACACCAAAAATTTGGATGTCCGAATTCTTGAAAATCCTGAAACCGGAAGACCGGTTTTAACAAACGGTCGACCGAATTCTTAAAATGAGGTCGGGACTGCGTTTTAAATTAGTCTTTTTTCTCACAACTCCTCACATTCTTCTCCAAACTCTCTCTCACTCTCTCGACCGAACACTCCCTACTCACAAGACCCATCCGTTTTCTTGTTCCAGTTTTCAATTTTCTTCTTATTTCTCTTCAAATTCATCTCCTGTCACAGCATAGAAGCTATTTTTTTCTCTGATTACTATCTACCAATCTCCAAAACTCTTCATCTCATCTCCAAACCTACCCTCGAAATTGTTCAAAAATGGTCAAAATAAAAAATGCCCAAGTTGGTTCAGGGCAAAATCTTGAAGAAGGAGGCACCAGTAGAGGAAAAGGGAAAGGAAAAAGGGTACCTTCTGGAACTGGGGCTGCTGCTAGGGTTTCCGGAGTTTCAGAAAGGTTTATCTCAGTAAAGGAAGCTGCTAGGTTCGAAGAGTGGACTAGGAATCGCCGAAAAATTGCTCCGGGTCATAGGGTGGACTTGGATGATATGCAAGGTATGGAGGTTATTCCTAATCTCTTTGAAATAATTGGTTGGATACCTCTGTTGATTGTTAATGAACTGTATTATGTGGACATGATATATGAATTTTATGCTAATCTCCACAAAGGTAGAATTGAAAAGGTGGATAACGTCTCACATCAATGGATAGTGACTAGAATTGGGGGAAGGGATATTGTATTTGATGATAGACTACTGAATGTTATTTTGGATACCCCTCAAGATGGTATAAGATTTTACACCAAAAACAAAAAATGCTATGATTCAAATTTATACAGTGAAAAACGTTTTGCAGAAATTTTCACTAAGGGAGAGATACTAAAAAGGCATGATGATAGAAATGTTAACAAATTAGATGCTTATGGGAGAGTGCTACATCACATGATATCTAACGTCATCATTCCAAATGTTGGGCATAAATCCTCTAGCACCAACATGCATGCATTTGTGATGCTAGCCTTGCATGAGAAAAGGAGAATGAATTTCGACTTTATGGCTATAGAACATATGCTAGCTGCACAATCTTCCCAAATGAAATGCTTGCCGTATGGTTGCTTTATCACTAAAATCCTCCAACACTTTGTGATAAATTTGGTTGGGATGGGTAATCACATTGGACCTGGCAAGATATACACTCAGCAAACCTTCAAAAGAATGGGGTTTGAAAAAGACGAAGCTGGGATATATATCCGAGGTGGACAAGGTGTTGATGACAGTGATGAGGAAGATGATGATGACGATCCACAGGACATGGATATAGAAGAAGAAGACAGTGATGAAGAAATAGAGGCGGAAATACAAAGAAGAGAAACGAGACAAAAGAAACGACAGGAACGAACAGAGGAAGGCTCATCTTCAGGAAGCATGAGTCAGCTTATGGATATGATCGTCTCTCTCCAAACATCAATGAACACCCGGTTTGATGCATTCGACGGTCGTTTTGAGGCTTTGGATGGGAAATTCTCCAATATTCAAGAAAGGATGGATGCTTTGGACCAAAAAATGACCGATATACAAGAACGGGTTAAGAGACTCGAGCAAGGAGGAGGAGATAGAGATGATTGAGATTTTTCTTATAAACCCTTCTTTCTCTTGTTTATTCCGTAACTTCTTTCAAACTCCTGTTTTCATTTTTAATGATATGGTTTTAAACTTGCTTATTTCTGTTCCTAATTTGCTTTTCTGTGGTATTCCTAATTCCTAAATAATCTGTTTGTTGCATTTTTTTAGGCCTTTCTTGTTATGGACTTCATGATGATACATTAATATTGAAAGTCCTACTACCACCTCTTCTATGATCCCTTGGTACTTCTCTCCTAAAAACTTTTTGATTTATGACAAAAGGGGGAAAAATAGTGCATGATGTAAGGGGGAGAAATCTTGTTAATATGTTGATTAGTTGATGATGATTATAAATTGCTGTTGATGTTTATGAGTTGTTTATGATTATTGATGCAAGGGGGAGTTATCTCTTTTTTTTGGTGATTGTTGAGCTTTGCTCTTTTTGATATTTTGATACATCACCATAGCTCTTTTGTTCTTCTTGCATATGTGTTTGTCATAATCAAAAAGGGGGAGATTGTTAGCCCTAAGGGCATTAATACTTATGTTTTGATTATGAATAACATATGCTTGTGTGAGTATTTTAGCTAACCCTTCATAGAACAAAAGAAGTACCTGTGAAGTTTCAAAGTCTCAAGCAAAAGATCTTGTTGATGAGGGCAAAATAGAGAAGAAGAGATCAAGCCATGCCAAGATCAAATCATTGAAGACATTGAAGGCATTGTGTTGTTAGAATGAACTAGGTACTATCTTGTAAACTCCCTAGTCTTAGTCTTTGATTAATTGATCATACATGAAGCTCTTCTTATATTTTTCTAAAATATAATCTTTTGTTAAAATCTAAGTATTCTTGACTGAAGATGTTTTGGAAAGTTTTTCTTCTCTTTAAAATGATTGTCAAAGAATACATGCTTTTGAAACAAGGAAGAAAGTTTTTGTTTAAAAAGAAACTTGGCTGAGAAAAACATGAATTCGGCAGTCCGGTTTTAGAACCGGTCGTCCGTTTTTTCCAAAGTAAAAATTCGGCAGTCCGTTTTTTAGAAAATCAAGTCCGAATCTTTCTGTTCAAAAACTCGGTCATCCGGTTTTAAAACCGGCAGTCCGATTTTTCTATATATCAAAATTCGGCAGTCCGTTTTCCAAGTCCGAATCTTTCTGTTTTAAAAAACCGGCAGTCCGTTTTCAGGAACCGGTCGTCCGGTTTTTGCTGTTACTGTACAAATTTTACCGTTGCACAGAATGCATCTATCATTTCTGAAAAGCAACGGCTATTGTCTAAAGGCAACGGTCTTGTGCTTCAAAACTCTATATAAACACTTGATTTTCAGCCATGAAAGATACAAGTTTGGGAATTATTCATAGAGAACATTCTAAGAATTTTAAAGAGCTTCAAAAGTACATTTGATTACAAATTATTTTCAATCTCAAACAAAAATTCTTCTTGAGCTTCATTGTTGATCATCCATCAAAGAAGAAGAAAAGAGGTGCTTGTAGAAGTATTCCATTGAGTTGTATCTTCCTCTTCTCAAGCTTATTTGGTAATATTGTTCCTAACTCTTCCTATTTTTCATTGGGATCAAAGGTTTGTGGAAAACCCTTTGGTGATCCTTTGATAGACTTTTTTGTATTGTTGTGTTTGAGGTTTTAGTGTAAAACCCTTGAAGGGTGAACCTCATTGTGTGGTTGTGTAACCAACTTTTATTTTAGTGGATTTGTGAAATCCTTGGGTTGAGTCTCAAGGTAGTGGATGTAGCTCTTTGAGAGAGTGAACCACTATAAATTGTTGTGCTTGTTCCTTTTTGCCTATACTATAAGATTGTGTTGTGTGTGGATTCTTATTAAAAAGAGTTTTAGAAATATTTCACAAACAAATTGGAAGTTTATCTTTCCAATCACACAAAAGATTTTTTAAATTAGCCAAAAACCTTATTCACCCTCCCCCCCCCCCTAAGGTTTTTCAGTTACTGTTTTTTTAGTAAACCTAACCCTAATAATTAATTCTTAAATAATAATTTAGTTTAATAATTGAAGTGTAATGTTTAAAAAAATTCCAAAAAAAATTGTTTTGGGGTTTAGTGTTTACTAATTTCTAACAATATCTAAAAATATCGTAATTTTAAGAAATCAAAATTTACTTTATTTATTTTTTAAACAATTCATTAATAATATCTAATTTCTTTAACAAAAAATTCATTATCAATTAGGGTTAAGGTTTAAGTTTAGATGTTATTGTTTTAGTAGTAAACGCTAAACCCTAACCCTAAATCCTTTAGTTTAGATATTACTGTTTTATAAGTAAACCCTAATCCTAAACCATAAATACTTTAGGAAATCCTTTAGCATTAGCTTTAGAGTTCATTAATTTTTCACAAGATCTAATAGTATCAAATTTTATTAAGAAATTAAAGTTTACTTTATTTATTCTTTAAGTAAGAATTAATTATTAGTATTAGGGTTTACTACTAAAATAGTAACATCTAAACTTAAAGAATTTAGGGTTTGGGTTGGGGTTTAGGGTTAGGGTTTAGCGTTTACTAATAAAACAATATCTAAACTTAAACTGTAATCCTAAATTGATAATGAATTATTTGTTAAAGAAATTAGATATTATTAATGAATCGTTTAAAAAATAAATAAAGTAAATTTTGATTTCTTAAAGAAATTCGATAATGTTAAAAATTAATGAACTCTAAATCCTAACCTTAACCCTATACCCTAAACCATAAATTCTAAAACCTAACCCTAAATCCTAAAAGATACATGTGAAAAACTAAAATATAATTAATTTCTAACAATATCCTACAGTAAATTTAGAAATACACAAACAAAATCAAATATAATTAATTTCTAACAATTTTGTACTATAAAAAAATGATAGTATACTCGTTTCCTAATAATTTATTGATTTAAAAATTAAAAAAAATGCAATTGATTGGACAAACTCCCTCATAGCTGAAACTTTCTCCAAGTTACAGCTCCTCCACCTCACATGTCCAATCATCCTTTTTTTAAAAAATAATTATTAATATTATTTATGTCATTATATTAATTATTTTTAATCTAATATATTTTATAAAATTATATTAGTATTTTAGTTCATTTCATATCATAATGTGAGGTATTTATTTTAATACATGTGCTTATGTTAGTGTTTAATTTCTTTAGTTGATAATTAATTATTTAAGTTTAATAATGTAATTCATATTATGTTTAGTTTGATATAATAATGTTACTGGTTAATGAGTTTAATTTATAAATTAATTAATTTTAACACGTCGATAATTATTATTAGTGTTTTATGAGTCCGTTATATCGCTTTGTGTTTGGATTAGTTTGGAATAATTAAAAAAATTAACTAATAATTTATTGGCTTAATGGTTTGTTTTCCCTATAAACATTTTTCAAAAGTGACTTAGGTCCTTAAACATTAATTTGTTATTTTTTGATACATTAAATATTTACGTTTGGCATCATAGGTACATCCATCCAATTCTATCGTTATCGCTTACTTTTAGCCATTAAGTGGAGGGCATTTTCCTCCAAAAAAAAAATATCCAACCGTCTCACTTAGATTATTTTGGAGCTAAAGAGAAAAAAAAACTTGAGGATAAAAATATAAATTTCCCCCTCTTTCTTCTTCCTCCTCTTCCTCCCTCTGTAAACTACCACCACCACCCTTTCCTCATCCTCTTCCCCCTCTCCCTCCCCCCTTTCTTCTTCAACTTCTTCTCTCCTAAAACTCCTTGGCAGAATTTTTCAAACAAATCATCCATAAAAATAGAGGATGGTGTTGGTGTTGTTATAAGAGAATAAAAGAACAACAAGGTTGGCTATGAAAAGAGGAGGGAAGAAAAGAAAAAATGTGAGAGAATGAGGGGAGTCGACAATGGGGGGAAGAGGAGGAGGAACGACAGCTGATAGTGAGCAGGAAGAAAGAAGAGTTAAGAAAAAAAAAGAACCACAAGTTTATCAACTTCTTCCTCTCTTTCAAGACCTAACTACCCATCTGCCGCCGCCACCTCCTCACTAACCACCATCAATTCTATTTTCTCAAAAGGCCTTTCAATTCACTTTATTTGATTTGAGTCTGCAATTTTTCCTTCCTGATTTTGACATCCTCCAAACCGTGAGGAGGGGAAGAAGAAAAAGGGGTGGGTGGTAGTGATGGTGGAAGAGGGAAGAGGGGAAGGGTAGTGGTAGAAGAAGGAAGATGAGAAAGAGGTGTTTTGCTATATTTGGCCACTTTTTAAAAAACAGACACTGAAGTAGCCATAAATATTTTTTTTGAACTTAATGGGGCCATAACGCACAAGTTGACTGCATTATCCCTAATCACTAATTAAATTACATGATTATGCGAGATTAATAAGGTGGCAGCGGACGTAGCAGGGCAGGTGCTGAGCTGGAGAATAATGCACACGATGTATACATTATCACCAAATTTGTTATTCTTACTGATAATGCACATGGTATGTGCGTTATCAATATCAATCGGATATTATACCCAAATCTTGGCCGTCGTCGTCTTCATTTCTTCTTCTCCAAAATCCGCCACTGCCGCTGCTTCTTCTGTTTTTCCTTCTCCACTGCAACTTCTTCTTTTTGCTTTCCTTCTCTTCTTCTATTCCTCTTCTCCTTCCTTCTCTTCTTCCGTTCCTCATCATTCTTGTTCTTCTTGCAGAGACAGTGCCGAGCAAACCTGTGGAGTACGAAGGTTGTTGGGTTTTGGGGTGGCAAACGGTAGAGGAAGCTCCACCGAATAACATTTGATTTCAATTTATTCTGACCTTCAGTAAACTTCTTATTATCTTTAATTGTTTTTAATTTTTTTACACTATGTATTGATTTCTAATATTGTTTATATGAAAACTGTTGTTTATTGTGATTTGTGAATGTTTTTGATGAATTTTATTTGGATTATTTCTCAATTTTTTGTAATTTATTTTTCTAGATGTGGGTTTTATGGTTATTTTCACGCTTGTTGTTATTGATAGATTTGTGCATATTTGATTAGTTTATTAAACTAGTTGTGTTTTTCTATTGGAAATGTGATTTGATGAAATTGATCACACTTAATTTTGCTCACAAATTTGCTATTAAGATTATATGAGTTATATAATTCATTTTGTTTTTGTCATAAACCGTAATTGTTTATTTTTTGTGAATATTTGTGAGCATTTATATTGTTCTATTAATTTTATGTAGATGTATATTTCAAGAAAACTGTTTTGTTTTGATTTTTTTGTTACAAAAAAAGAGAATATAATCTTCTCTAAAACCCTAGTATTGAAACTTTAAACCCTAAAACCCTAACATTGAAACCCTAAACCCTAAATCATAAACCTTAGAAAGTGTATAATAGTACTTTAAGTATTTTACTTTAAATTCTAAACCCGTAAAGATTTAAATTTAGAAAGTTTATAATACTCTACCTAAAACCCTAAAACCTTAACATTGAAACCCTTAACCCTAAAACCTTAAACCCTAAAACCCTAAACCATAAACCTTAGAAATTGTGTAATAGTATTTTACTTTAAATAGTTTACTTTAAATTCTAAACCTTGTGATACAATATAGACGGAAGAAGTCCCAGCACATGTGTATCCGGGTCCTATAGTCCCTAATGTATTGATGAGACAGCATGAGCATAGGTTGGGGTTGATATGGAGTGTGGATCATGAGACATGTATTACTAATATTTAGTGTAGACGTTTCAGTCGTAATCTATTTCAGGCTTACAATACGGCTCCCTGTAGATTGATTAATACTATGGATAGGACGGGGTTAGGGAAATTGTTTAGATGTGGCCACATAAGTCTTGACCACACATTTATTACTGCTTTAGTGGAGCAATAGAGGCCTGAGACCTACACATTCCACATGATTTGTGGTGAGGTGACAGTCACTTTATAGGATGTGCATGTCTTATAGGGTTTATGGATAGAGGGGTTGCCTGTTACAGGTCCTAATTGGAGTGTACATCATAAGCAGTATCGGATTGGTATGATTGAGAGACTTATTGGTATTAAGTTGTCTCTTACTCACTTTTCCATATAAAAGGTTAAGAAGGAACCTTTAGACGCTTGGAACTTGAGAGAGTTCACCGGATCAGAGAATGATGATGACCTTCTCATGCATGCTCGAGGTTTTATTTTCTTATTTCTTGGAGGTCATATACTCTTTGATATGTCTGGTAGCTTGATTCACGTACAGTACATCACAGTTGGGGGAATTATGTATTAGGGTTTTTGTATAGGTGCCTATGCAGGGCAGCTTTAGAGGTGCACGACAAATAAGGAGAGCCCTTGTGCTACTTCAGACTTGGGCCTGGTTGCGTATTCATGTTCTGCATCCTCAGTTAGATAGGTATGTAGAACTAGACCCTCGTGCTCCATTTGGTGCTATGTGGTGTATATCATTTGATCTCAACCAACTTCCGATGCATGTTCTGCTTACTTACAGAGATCAGTTAGATTTCATGCTATCGGATGAAGTTACACCAGCACAGTAGCTTGGTTTTGGACATCATGTTAGGAGTAAGACTACTAGATTTACTCCATCTGATTATCGTTAGGGTTTTAGGTTTGGATTATTATTTATGATACTTTGTTACATTTTGTATATTATTTCTTTACTCCATCTGATTATATTATTAAGGTTTACATTTTGTATATTATTTCTTTAAATTATTTCTTTTATATTAATTTACCATCAAATTATCTAACAACATTATGTGAACACTTTATTGGACAGATATGAAGGATTAAAGACAAACCCATATGATGCCTTTAATTGCATGAAATGACAACTCTTAATAATCGACGAATATGAATGCTTTTCTGATAAACCCATGTGACATCTTTAATCACAACTCTCAATGATGGACGGATATGAATACTTTTCCGATAACCCCTATGTGATGCCTTTAATCACATGCCACCTCTAACTCTCAATAGTGGAGGGATGATGATGCTTTATATGACTATATATATGGATTGCCTATCCACCCAATTCCTCATCCCACAACAAAATTGAAGCATTTTCCCTCTATTCTATTTCCGAAACTTTTAATACCTTTCCTTCATTTATTACAAACAATGAACATGGATACCACTCACCTTGTTAGAGTTGTATTGTTTTGGGATTCGAAGTATGCCAGAGATGCGTATGGTCCTTATTTTACTGGAGCAGCAAAGAAAACATAGACTTTTACCCAAATACTGACACATAATCAACTTGTTAGAAAAATGTTGAAACATCGAGGAATGGACCCAAATCAGTGGCATGTTCGAATGACAATAAGGGTGCCTTCATTCTATGAAGAGTATTAAATGTTTAATTTTACTTTGTATAGCATGACCAACGATGATGAGATGCGTTACATTTGGACTATTAGACCTAATATATCAAAGGAAGAGATTCACGTACTAGTTAAATTTGAACCGATCCAGTCATAGACATTTTCAAATGTCCAGTACACTCATGTATCAACAGATAAGAATCATTCAAACATTCATCAACAATAACACAAATGGTTTCTAATGAACCGTCAATGTTGTACCCAGACGTAGAGGAAGATGACAACGTTGATGCAGATTATGACATATCAAGTGCATCTAACGATGACAAGGATGATAATGATGAGGAAGACGACATTTGCACTCATGTAAACCCTCTATCTTCAACTATAATGAATCAATGGCAAAGTAGTTAATGGTTCAATAACACTTTGTATGATTATATATCATCTGGAGCATTTTTAGATATGGGCTCGGGAGAGAAGATAGATGTCCTCATCAAATCAGGTACTATCAGATTGCTGGATTGGAACGATGCAATGACTAATCTTCAATTAAGAATGAGGTTTGTTGACAAAATCCAAGAAATTGGTGCAGTTCAAAAGTGGTCTACTCAGATAGAACGAGAGTTTAGAGTTGTTAAAAGTAAGAGCGATCAATGGACAGCAAAATGTTATCATCACAGCGACTCTAATTATTGTTCATGGTATATCCGAATAAAGAAGAAAGCAACTCATGATCGTTGGAAAATAACCAGATTCACCAAGAAACACACATGCCTTGTTCAGGTTCATCAAAACAAGCATCAAATATGACTTCAAAAGTTATTTCAACACTAATATCGCATCTTTTTGTCAACGATCCCGAGATCCCTATCTCGATCAAAGCACCGGCCGACAATTGCAAGTACATGGGATGCGAATAACCATTTGTTCCCCCTCTCATTTGCAATCATTGATAAAGAGTCATCCGAAAGTTGGAATTGGTTCCTCAAACTTCTACGGCAACATGTTGTCAAGAATCGACATGTCTGTTTAATATCCGATTGCCACAAAGGGATTTTATCTCTATGCAAAATCAAGCTTTATGGAATCCTCTATTTGCAGTACATAGGTTTTGTCTATGCCACATTCGGACAAATTTCACCAAGACCTTTAAGAATAATGAATTAAAAAGTTTAATATCGCAGGCCGGAACCGAAGCTAAGCAATGAAAATTTGAACGTGTCATGAGTGAATTCAAAAAGAAATGTAGAAGCTTATATTTATTTAGAAAAAATAGACTTGGAGAAATGGACATTTCCTGCATGATGGTGCGCACAGGCACAGAGTGATGACAACCAACATTTTAGAAGCACTTAACAGCGTCTTGAAAAAAAGCTAAGGTCTTACCTTAAAGCCCTAGTTGAATTAATATTCAACAAACTTGTTAAGTACTTCAACCAACACCGTCAAGAGTCCAAAACTGTCTGCATCCATTTCCAACAAGAATTTTTGACAAGTTGTTTTGGATTGAATTGAAATCAAGAGACTACAAAATTACACTATATAACTCACAAGAAGGTATTTATATGGTTAAATCTCTAATATGGCTTGATGGTAGCGGCAACAACGTTTACACTTTAAAAATGAATGAAAAATCGTTCAGTTGTGGCAAATGGCAAGAATATACATTGCCTTGTTCTCATGGTCTTACAGTTTGTAAAGATAATGGTACAAGACCAGATGCTTATGTGACAGACATATATTTGCGAGAAACTTACAAACGAACATACAAATCTAATTTTTATCCAGTTCGGCAGGAGGGCCTATGGAGAGATGCTCCTTACAATTTAACATTCTATCATCCAAATATGAATACTCAACGAGATAGAAAACAAGGTACAAGGTTTCTAAGGGAAATGGATAATCGAAATCCGAATTCTTCTCCAAAGTATAGCAGATGCCGAATGCCAGAGCATAATAGAAAAAATTGTAATAACCCCAGTTCAGGCAATGTATAAGTTTCTCTTTTTCAAAGTGTTGTAATATTTTAGGGTTTCTATTAATGATATTTCTTCTTTGAATTTCTTCTAAGTACTTTTTTAGAAATCTTTTACTTAAATCGATTACAAATTATTATAGTAAAATTGACAACAAGTAACAAAAATATAAAATACTTTAAATTACTTCTTCGTACTTTTTTTTTTAATTTTCATTTTGAAAATGGTTATAATTATAATCATAAAATATACATCAAATGAAATAAATAAAAGAATACTATCTTTTTTTAAAAAATAATAATTATAAGTTTTTCAAAAAAAAATTATAAGTTATGCAAAAAATAAATAAATGATGTGGAAGATAACGCATACACTAGATGTGTTATCAACTAGAATAAAGCACTTCCGGTGTGCGTTATCAGCCACATCAGATAATTAGGGTGGAGATTTATGATTAAGTGATACACTATGTTCATTATGGCCAAAATCTGGTTTTTAAAAAATTGTGGCCACTTTAGAGGCTTTTTTTAAAAAACTGGCCAAATATAGCAAAGAACCGAAGGAAGAAGAAAGAAGGGAAGAGTGGTGGTGGTAGTTTACAATGGGAGGAAGGGGAGGTGATTGAGGAGGTGGGGGTGGTAACGACGGTGGTTAGCAAGGAGGTGATGGAGGAGGGAGGTGGCAGCATTGAAGGGGGAGGAGGAGTCGTTATACCATACACTCGATTACACCGTGCTAGGTGCAACCAATAACAAAATGATGACGTTTTATTAAAGGCGACAAATATCAAAACTTAATCTCACTACGCGCGACTGCACATCACGCGTCTTCTCCCAAGAACCCACAATTTCCCTTCCAAAACTATCGAGCTTCTAAAAATTAATCGTGCTTGCTCTTTTTGTGAGAGTTTAAGGCGATTTTCAATATTCCACAACGTATTTCTTCTTTATATTACAATTTCTTTGATCACTTCCATATCTTTCTAATTCTCGTCTATTTCACAACCAAAACGGGAGAAAAATGAATTCTTCAAGCTACAGTCTTTCTAGGAATTCTTCAAGCAGTTCTTCAAGCACTAATAGGTAATAACACTAGTTGCAAATTGTACATTAGATATTTTATGATATGTTTTTTTGTATTTTAAATATATAAAATTATGAAAACTGCTTTAATTACGAAATATTATTCTATAAAACTTTCAATTGCTAATTTTCACACTGAGAATGCCGAGTTTATTTGTGGAAATCCTAGTTTTAAAGCATGGAATATCTAGTTTTAGAACTGCGAATGCCTAGTTTTAACTCTAATAATGCCGAGTTTTATAGTTAATAATGCCTAGTTTTAAATATAGGAATGCGTAGTTTTATAGTTGATAATTCCTAGTTTTAAATATAGGATTGCCTAATTTTATAGTTAATAATGTCTAGTTTTAAATATAGGAATGCCTAATTTTCTAGTTAATAATGCCTAATTTTAAATATAGGAATGCCTAGTTTTATAGTCAATAATGCCTAGTCTTAAATATAAGAATGCCTAGTTTTAAATATTAGAATGCCTAATTTTAAATATAAGAATGACTAGTTTAAAACTGGAAATGCCTACTTATAAGAATACCTAGTTTTAAATATAAGAATGCCAAGTTTTAGAAATATGAATGCGTGTTTTTAACCGCTAAGAATGCCTAGTTTTAAAACTTTGCAATGCCAAACTTTAAAAACTGGTAATGTCTAGTTTTAATTATAGTAATGCAAATTTGTACAACTAACAAAATCCTATTTTTAAATTGAATAATGCCAAATTTTAAACCTAGGAATGCCTAATTTATAATTTAGGAATGCCTAGTTTTTACTTTAAGAATGTCTACTTTTACATCTTAAAATGGTTAGTTTTTAAGCTAGGAATGCATAGTTTTATAACTCATAATGCATAATTTTTAAATCTAATAATGTCAATATTTTAAACTGAGAATACCTATTTTTAAATTATAATAATGCCAAGTTTTAAAACTGAGAATGCCTAGTTTACATTTCAGAATGCCAAGTTTTACAACTAGGCACTTCAATTCATAAAACTTGGCACTCTTACTATTGAAACTAGGCACTTATGTGCATAAAATTTGGCATTGCTAATTCTAAAAGTAGGCATTTCTGTTCATAAAACTTGGTATTCAGTACATAAAACTTGGCATTGTTAGTTTTAAAAATTAGGCACTTCTACTTTTACAAATTGGGCACTCTTACTGTTAAAATTAGGTACTTCTGTTCATAAAACTTGAAACTCTTACTGTTAAAACTAGGCACTTCTGTGCATAAAACTTGGTATTGTTAATTTTAAAAGTAGACATTCGTGTTCATAAAACTTGGCACTATTGTACAGTATACTTGAGATTGTTAGTTTTAAAATTAGGCACTTCTGTTGATAGAAACTGGGCACTCTTACTGTTAAAACTAGGCACTTCGGTTCATAAAACTTGGCACTCTTACTTTTAAAACTAGGTACTTATGTGCATAAAAAAACTAGGCATTTCTAGTTTTAAAATTTTGCAAAGTCTAATTTCAAAATTGGAAATGCTTAGCTTTACATATAAAAATACAAAGTTTTAGAACTATGAATGCTTAATTTTTAAGAAGGGGCATGCCTGGTTTTTAAAACTTTGCAATGCCATAATTTAAAAACTGGAAATGCCTAGTTTAAAAACGCCAAGTTTTAAACCTTTTCTAAAACTTTACAATGACTAGTTTTAATGCTAAGAATGCCTAGTTTTGTAGATATGAATGCCTAATTTTAAAACTCATAATTGCTAGTTTTTAACTATTAACGCCTAACAGTGACAAAGGAGACAAAACAAGAAACAAGAATGAAGATTATGAGCCAGCTAATGATGACATATTTGCCACTTTAGTTAGAGGTAAATATACGAACAAACACAATACAATTGAATTCTTGCATTCTAATTTACATTGCTACTCACTTTTTATTTTAATTATTTATTTCAATGTTATATAATTCAGGTTAAGCCCCAAAAAACCACCGCAATCATAAAAAAATGAACCTGTCGACATAATAGGTAAGCTTAAAAGACTAAGACAAGCCGAAGAAGGAAATGTGACATTATCAAAACACCCAAGACAAATGCTAAAAAAGCAAGGCAATAAGGATGGGAAACAGTACCCAACACTGAATACAACATAACAACAACAGGTATCAATGCTGTTGTACAAAGTTTGATAGAGGGACAAAAAAATGGAGTGAGAGATATAGGTTTTGGATCATTACTCACTGTCCGTTTTATAAGGCTCCTTAAAAAACTTGCATTTTATCTTGTACAAAGATTTAATGTCCACGAGATGAGTATAAAGCTTGAGAATTCCACAATAAACATTGATGAGGCTAATGTAAGCTTGGTATTGGGAATACCATATAGAAAAATAGGGGTTAAGGAGTCTACCAAAAAAAGCATTGAAATAGAAGAGCACAAGGCCTTCATAAAAGAGGTGAAAGACAAATATACCAAGTTTCCCCCTCTAGTATCAACTGTACAAAAGAGTCTAATTGACAGCAAAGATGATGGAGAGTACTTCAAGAAGGAATTTGTCCTCTTTTGTATAACAAGTTTGATATATCAAACTTCATTGAAGACCCTGCGTACCAACCTCATAAGAACAACGACAAACTGCAATCAAATTTGCGACTACAACTGGTGCTAATATACACTTGCAATATTGATAGACAAATGCGAAACCTTCCACAAAAACCCCTCAACCAAGTGCTATTTTACTGGACCTATCACATTCTTAGTGGTAAGCATTTTATTCTAATGTCTTGTGTTGATAATTTAATAAACCATTGTGCAGCTCTTCTATCTTGATAGGATGAAGTACAAACATGGGGAGAAATGAGTGATCCAGTGATAAGTTGCATGGATGATGATACTATTTAGAAAAGGCAAAAGCAAGAGACAATAGCAGGATGTTTTAGGCTTGGAAGGGTGCTTGAACAAGTAAAGAAACAAATTAATCAAGAAGAGAGTTCACCAAACCCCTTAGAATTAGCTCTATTACCTCCATCACATCAAACCATTCATAGCGACAAAACAAAGGTACAACACAGAAAATTCTTTTTTTTCTTCTTAAAGCTGGGCACTCTTACTATTAGAACTAGGCACTTCTGTGCATAAAACTTGGCATTGTTAATTCTAAAAGTAGGCACTTCTATTCATAAAACTTGGTATTCTGTACATAAAACTTGGCATTATTAGTTTTAAAAATTAGGCACTTTTGCTTATACAAACTGGACACTCTTACTATTAAAACTAGGCACTTCTGTTCATAAAACTAGGCACTCTTACTGTTGAAACTAGACACTTTTGTACATAAAACTTGATATCGTTATTTCTAAAAGTAGGCCCTTCTATTCATAAAACTTGGCACTCTGTACATAAAACTTAGCATTGTTAGTTTTAAAAATTAGGCACTTCTACTTATACAAATTGGCATTCTTACTGTTAAAACTAGGCACTTCTGTTCATACAACTTCGCACTCATGTACATAAAACTCGACATTTTTAGTTTTAAAAACTTGGCACTCATGTACATAAAACTTGGCATTGTTAATTTCAAAAGTAGGCACTTCTCTTAAAAAATTAGGCACTTCCAATTATAAAAGTGGCGTTGTTATTGTTTAAACTAGGCACCATTATTTATAAAACTAGGCACTTCAAGTTAAAAGTAGTGATTGTTAGTGTTAAAACTAGGTACTGCTTGCTTAAAATAAATCTTTTGTATGTTACATACAATTGGCACTAACAGTTACATGTACTCTTTTATGAATGTCAGCTCTAATTGAAAAAGCAACAACAATAATGACTGTATTTGGTAACAATGTTGTCAACCTTTTTGAGACTTCTGAGGAGTTAAAAGCTGACAACATAGACATCACAAGCATATTCAAGAAGTTACGCTCTAGAATGCTTTCCATCTTACAAACAGAGAAAGAATTGCAAAGCTCACAAAATGCTATTGCTTCATCGTCTAGCCAACCCACTGATAGCCAAGTTGACAAATTCTTTGAAGGCCCAGAATTCTTAAATGCATATGAGGAATTTGAAAAAACATGCTGAGGGCAAAGAATTTAAGAGACAAAAAAATACCTCTTTTGATCTAGGGTTGGACGATGATACACAAACACAATGTGCCACTACTCCTACACAAAAAAAAAAAAAAAAAAAGACACGTTATATGCTGACTTGGAGACAGTGGACATTGTTGATATATAGTAGTAAACATTGTAAATCTTAGCACAACTATTGAAAAGGAGCAAATAGAAAAGCAACATAAACAAGAAGAAGACCAACAAAAAGAAAGTGAACAACAAGAAAAGGAACAAGAAGAAGAACAACAAGCCCAAAAAGAACAACAAGAAGAGGTCCGTGATGATGTTCAACAAGAAGAAGAGGTCGATGATGATGTTGACAAGTTTGTATACCAAACCCTAATATAAAAAAGAATAAAATACATGTTTAATACACCTATAATTAAAATTTCCCTCTCCCTTGCAGTGCCATTAAAGAGACCGATGGAGAATTCGATAAGGAAACAACTGTTGAACCAAGTCCACTATAAAGGATTAGGAAAGTTCCAAGTAATTTGAAGTCGCCTTTTTGGACAACACAACATAAAGATGAATTCCAATTGTCAACAAAAGAGATGATCATATCTAACTTTGTATTTCTGGATGAAATGCAAGAAAATAACATTTTAAGCAGGTACATATTTTCTTCTATAATTCATGTCATATCATATAATATGATTCCACTGCAAGTTACAAAACTGGGCATTCATTGTATCAAAACCAGGCACTTCAAGTTTTGGAACTAGGCACTTCAATAATTCCAGGTTATAGGATTCATAATGCCTAGTTTTAATGCTAGCAATGCCTAGTTTAAAAACTCAGAATGTCTAGTTCTAAAACTAGACATTTCTAGTTTTAAAATTTTGAAATGCCAAATTTTGAATATTTGGATTAACTAGTTTTAAAATTAATAATGTTAAGTTTTAGAAATATGAATCCCTAGCTTTAGAATTATGAATGCCTAGTTTTATAAGACAGAATGCCTAGTCTTAAAACTCTAAGCATCCTAAAATTGGAATACCAAAGTTTTAAAGCTAAGTTTTTAAACTTTGGAATGCCAAAGTTTAATAAACTGGGAATGCCTAGTTTAAAGCTAAAAATGCCTAGTTTTTTAAATGTCGGAATCACTAGTTTCAAAACTAGGCACTACTAATCCTAAAACTATGATTCTTAGTTATAAAACTAGGCACTGCTGGCTATAAAACTATGCACTCCTAGTTTTAAAACTAGGCACTCCAAGTATAAATTAGGCATCACCAATTTACTTTGTTTTGGTTATTAAACTTTATATATAACATAATGTATTTATTTATATTTATTTCTTTTCCCAGCGATGTCATATTCGAACACTCTTCACAAGATAGAATCTGCAGCATCTCAAGGGCAGATGCTAGGTCTATGATGAGTGATCAGTACATAGAACACACTCTTACTGAAGCTTGGGCAATGCATATGAATCAGGTTATAAAAAGACCCAAGCACAATAAGCCAAAAAGAATTATTTTCTCATCAAATGTGTTTGTATATTTCTTTACATTAATCATTTCCATGACAACAACCACCAAAACCTTTTCTTTTTTCTTTTTTTTCCTTACAACATGCTTTTACAATGCCTTATAGTAAGCCATTGGAAGAACAAGAACGATATCAAAACTTTATAGACAGACTCAATTTGGAGCTTAAAATTTTTGGAATTAGTGAGGATTATTGCCAAGATGCTGACCTTGTAAGTAATTTTAATAGTTACACAATGATTTCTTCATATATAACTTAATATTTTTATACTGATTTGAATTTTGTTCAAACTGTAGCTACTCTTCCCCGTAACACTTTCAGAATATTTCTACCTTGTTGTCTTAAACTCAATTGACACAAGCGTAGAAATAATTGACAACATACCACTAACCAAAGGAATAAAAGAAGCAAACAAGTACCCAAGCATCAGAATGTTCTTCATAAGTAATTATGCATAATAAACAACTATATACAATCATATTTTAACCAAAAAAAAAAAAAAAACTAACATATTTGCATTCTTGTGATTGACAGAAAAAGGCCATGAAACAATATTTATCAAAGCATGAGGGGTAATTTGCCAACACAAACATGTCATTAAATACAAAGCAGAGATGAGGTCAATGACATGGCAAAATAAAGACAACTTTGTAGACTGTGGCGTCTATTGCACGAGACACATGGAGATGTATAAGGGCCAACAAAGTTCAGCTTGAGATCCACTATTGACCCAATAAAAAAAAAAAGGCAAGCATCCTCTCAAGACTTAAACTGAAATATATGATACAATCATAATGTCTAACATGAATGATCAAAGGGAGAATGTACAAAAAGCAGCTACAAACTTTTACAAGAACCAAAATGCCTGAAAATACTTGTAGTTCTATGATATAGTGTTTGAAATGAAAATCAAATACATTTGTATTTGTCAATCTTTATACTGATTATGTTTTAAATATTTGTATTTGTGTTTAGAAAACTAGGCACTGTCAGATGTATAACTAGGCAATTCATATTGTTAAAAGTAGGCTATATAACTAGGCATTCTTATTGTTAAAGCTAGGCATTGTTAGGTAAAAAACTTAGCACTTGTAATTCTAAAACTAGGAACTATGAGTTAAGAAACTCGGCATTTCTAATCCTAAAACTAGGCACTTCTAATTACTAAGTGTAAAACTAGGTATTCTTATAATTAGAAAACCAAGCACTGTTAGATGTATAACTAGGCATTCCTATAGTTAAAACTAGGCATTTCTATTGTTAAAAGTAGGCTATATAACTAGGCATTCCTATTGTTAAAACTAGGAACTGTCAGTTAAAAACTAGGTATTGTTAGGTAAAAAATTCGGCACTTCTAATTCTAAAACTAGGCACTGTCAATTAAGAAACTCGGCACTTCTAATCCTAAAACTAGTCATTGTCAGTCCAAAAACTAGGCACTTCTATTTACTAAGTGTAAAACTAGGCATTCCTATATTTAGAAAACTAGGCACTGTCAAATGTATAAGTACGCATTCCTATAGTTAAATCTATGCATTCCTATTGTTAAAAGTAGGCTATATAACTAGGCATTCCTATTGTTAAAACTAGGCACTGTCATATATAAAAACTAGGCACTGTTAGTTATACAAACTAGGTACTCTTAATTATAAAAGTATCACACATATTTGAGAATGCCTACTTTTAAAGCTAAGAATGCCAAGTTTTATTGATAATGCCTAGTTCTAAAACTAGGCATTTCTAGTTTTAAAACTTTGGAGTGCCAAAGTTTGAAGACTGGGATTGCTTAGTTTTGGGTCTAACAATGCCAAGTTTTAGAGATATGAATGCCTAGTTCTAAAAATAGGCATTTTTAATAATAAAACTAGGAATGCCTAGTTTTAAAGCTAAGAATGCCAAGTTTTAGAACTGGAAATGCATAGTTTTGAACATAAGAATGCCAAGAGTGAAAACTATGAATGCATAGATTTTAAGCTACCAATTCCGAATTTTAAAAATAGGTACTGACACCCACAAAAGTAGGCACTCTCATGTCTAAAACTAAGCACTACTGCATGTTGAAATATAAATTACCTATTCCAATGAAACTCAAATTTAGAACTGCATCCGTGTTCTTCTTCAATACATGATTAAATAGCATGCTTCTTTGAATTTTCCCCAATATGTCAAATACACAAATGATGCCATGTACTTGGGAAAACTACACCAATAGCAGCAGACTGGTCGGTCATCAATGTAATAAGATGCTTATTTCCCATAGACTTCAAAAAGGTGCCATGTGAACAATGCTGTTTCTCATTCTTTAAGAATCCACAACCAAACATAACATTTTTACAATAGTTATCCATCCCTACAAACGGACCGCAGATCGTATCATATTTGTTCGTCCGTTATGTCGTATCATGCACTAAGAGATCACCAAAAAGATCATACTCATGCCTCATCCGACTATCCCTCCAAAAGAAACAACATAATAAGTAATCATTGTCAATCTCAAAATCAAAGTAGAAATCATCTTCAGTTTCTTTCCTCCGTTTAAAAATTTGTATAAGTGAAATCGCGTCCCCCCGTCTAAATTCTTTGATCGTAGAATATATTATACACATTCCTTGATGCAAATCCAACAAATGTTGAACCCCCAACTTGCTTCTTCAAAACCCTTAAAGCAGCAGCAACGGACACCCCATTATCCTTGAACTCTTGAAGATAACCAACATTATTCTTTGCAACTCGCCTCTGAGAATGCATATAGTGTCTCTGATTCAGATCACAAAAACCATGATTATGATTCACATCATGTCTGCTAACTGTCCAGACACCCTTATCATTCAACCAAAACTCAATCATCACCTTGCAACATGTACTAAAATAAACTTTAATATATGCCTTTTCCCCTTCCCCTATTAGACTTCATCCCTTATTTGTAGCAATAAAACTGCTTCAAGTATTTCGTCTTACATCCTACCTTGAACTTTTGATTTCTCTTGTGAACACTAAATCCCAACCCGAATGCATGATCATTGTACAATTTGAATGCATCTTCTTCGGATAAAATAACACTTCCAACCAACGAATCTTCAATTGATATTTCAATAACAACTGCATTCAGAACTAGGCACTTCTCTTAATAAAACTTGGCATTGTTAATGTTAAAAGTAGACACCTGTTCTATTTAAAACTCGGCACTGTGAGTTTGAAAATAAGGCACTGTTATATTTAAAAGTAGGCACTTCTATTTACAAAACTAGGCACTTCTCTTAATAAAACTTGGCATTGTTAATGTTAAAAGTAGGCACCGTTCTATTTAAAACTCGGCATTGTTAGTTTGAAAAGAAGGCACTGTTATATCTAAAAGTAGACACTTCTCTTAATAAAACTTGGCATTGTTAATGTTAAAAGTAGGCATTGTTCTATTTAAAACTCGGCATTATTAGTTTGAAAACAAGGCACTATTATATTTAAAAGTAGGCACTTCTCTTAATAAAACTTGGCATTGTTAACGTTAAAATTAGGCATTGTTCTATTTAAAACTTGGCATTGTTAGTTTGAAAACAAGGCACTGTTATATTTAAAAGTAGACACTTCTACTTACAAAAAATGTAAACATAAAACAAACTATTAAATCATCTAAATACACAAACAGAACTAGGCAATCACAATTCCAATGGTAAACACAGGCACTCATAGTTCAAAGCTAGGCACTCCTATTCATAAAACTAGGCACTCTAATGTATTAAAGTCGGCACTGTTAACTAGAATTGTATAAAAGTCGGCACTGTTAACTAGAATTTTTCAACTACATAATAATAAACTATAACGAAACCATTAGCAGCTTTACTATAATAAAACTTAGCATTGTTAATGTTAAAAGTAGGCAATGTTCTATTTAAAACTCAGCATTGTTAGTTTGAAAAGAAGGAACAGTTATATTTAAAAAGTAGGCACTTCTATTTACAAAAACTAGGCACTTCTCTTAATAAAACTTGGCATTGTTAATGTTAAAAGTAGGCACCATTCCATTTAAAACTCGGCATTGTTAGTTCTAAAAGAAGGCACTGTTATTTTTAAAAGTAGGCACTTCTATTTAGTTTGAAAAGAAGTCACTGTTATATTTAAAAGTAGGCACTTCTATTTATAAAACTAGACACTTCTCTTAATAAAACTTAGCATTATCAATGTTAAAAATAGGCACTGTTCTATTTAAAACTCGGCATTGTTAGTTTGAAAACAAGGCACTGTTATATTTAAAAGTAGGCACTTCTATTTACAAAACTAGGAACTTCTCTTACTAAAACTTAGCATTGTTAATGTTAAAAGTACGTACTATTCTATTTAAAACTCGACATTGTTAGTTTGAAAACAAAGCACTATTATATTTAAAAGTAAGCACTTCCATTCACAAAAATTAAAAATAAAACAAACTATTAAATCATCTAAATACACAAACAAAACTAGATACTTACAATTCCAATGGTAAATAAAACATATGCGCTCACAGTTCAAAACTAGGCACTCCTATTTATAAAACTTGACACTCTAATGTATAAAACTCAACACTATTAACTAGAATTGTTCCATTACATAATAATAAACTATAATGAAACCATTAGTAGCTTTATTATAGTTAAAAATAATGATTAAAACACAAAAATTTAAAAAATAAACCAAACTATAAAATCATCTGAATACACAAACAAAAATTAAAACTTTGAAATTTAACAGTTTATAATCATAGGCACTACTAGTTGAAAAACTTGGCACTCTTATTTGAAGAACTAGGCATTGTTAGATGAGAAAGTCGGCACACATACATTCAGACATATGCAAACACCGAATAACAAAACAAAAATCGAAAAACGACATTGTTACATGTAACTTCTTCTTCCAAGTATTCAAGAAGCATAAAATCAACACCAATGCTCTCGGAATGATTGATAACATTACAATTGAACTCTTCAAGATCACAATTCTCCATTGATTTCACGATATTGTAGACGATAATCGATGATCAAATGAATGAAATAAGAAATCATGAATTCTTGAAATATTTGTTTAGAGTAGAAGAACAAATCGCCCAAAGCAATTGTGAATTGAACAAAGAAGCAATCGTGAATTCATGAAAGACAATCTTGAGAGCAGAAGAAATCACGCAAAGCAAGGATGAAAAGATCTTATTTTCCCGAAATATTTGTTTCAATTGATTTCATCAAGCGCGTGAGTTTATAATAACTATAATCGACTATATACCAGCTTCAGAGTAGGCAACTTCATGAATTCCACCTACAGTTCTAAATGCCATTTCCATCATACCTTCGTGTATCATAGATGCAGCAAGACCATATGTAACTCCAGTCTATATTTCTCTTGACTGCGGACAAGACATGTCAGGTTCTCCATTAGGCAGTGTATACCATTCACCGAGCCCATCCTTCCATCCTTCACCTTTAAGACATTAAAATTATAAATCTTCTCAAGCAATGATTCTAACCTCTTTTATTTCATTCAAACATGTCTTTAGTAATGAGACCCTAGGATTTTTCTGATACAACAAAAGTAGCGCACTTAGAGACATGCACTACATTGGTTTCTTCAGCTGCAATACAAATGTGACTGAAGGTTAGCCATTGCCTTCCTACATTAAATGCAAAGAATTAATAACTATCTTTGCTAGAGCCATAGATAAGAAAATTTGAGTAAAAGAGGAGTCTGAGTAATAGGTAGCAAGTAAATTAGTTTAAGTTTTAGGAGCAAAATGCCTGAAAAAGAACATCATGAATATCTAGGTTGATAGACAATAAAACAAGGACAGTGAGAGGCAAATGCCTAACAATGATAGAGTTAAGGCAGGATGAACAGGATCAAGAAAAGCAACAGAATAAGATTGTGACATACTAAGTATGTGAAAATCTTGGGGGGGAGGGGGAGTGATTAAGGTTTTTGGCTAATTAAAAACTTTTGCACAGTTAAAAAAAATAGAACCTCTGATTTTATTTGAAGAAGAATTTAATAACTCCTTTTAATAAAATTCCTAACCAAACAAAATCTCTGTTATAAACAAGGATCAAACAATAAACATAGAGATAATGAGCAAAACACAAAAGAGAGAGAGACGAAGGATTTATAGTGGTTCACTCTCTCAATAGAACTACATTCACTACCTTGAAACTTAAGGATTTCACAAATTTCACTAGTCACAATCTCTTACAAAAAGCACCACAAATGAGGATCACCCTTCAAGGGTTTCGCACATGAACCTCAAAGATCGCAAATCAATACAAGATAACAAAATATCAATGGATCACCCAAAGGGTTTTTCACAAAACTTTTGATCATAATTTAAGATGAGAGAGTATAGATGGAACAATATTACCAAAGAATCTTGACAAGAAAATGATACGACTCTGTGAAATGCTTCTATAAGCTTCCTTGCCTCCTTCTTTGAAGAATGGTCAGTAAATGCAGCTCCAAGGAGTTTTTCTTTTTAATATGATAAATAAGATTGAAAATGTACTCTTTAATACTCTTAAAAGTGTTCTTAAAACTTCTTCAACTACTGCTTATTTATGGCTGATCGATATCCCTTTTATATGTGAAGGTAAAAAACTAGTCGTTACTGTCAGTAGCAACGGTCATTTTTCTTTTTTTATAATAAAAGCAGAAACCAGACGTCCGATTTTTTTGAAGAATAGAAAATCAGGTCACTGATTTTCTTGAAGAGTAAAAATAGGAAGACCGATTTTTTTCATGCTTAAAAAGCATAAACCAGACGACCGGTTTTAAAAAGTGGACGTCCGATTTTTTTGAAGAATAGAAAATCAGGTGACTGATTTTCTTGAAGAGTAAAAATAGGTAGACCGATTTTTTTCATGCTTAAAAAATTTTTGGACGTCCAATTTTAAAATTGGATGACCGATTTTTATGTAAGTCCAAAAATAGGACGTTTGAATGTCTAAAGGTTAAAAAATCAGATGACCGATTTTTCTTAAAGAAAAAATCGGATGACCGATTTTTATACTTAAATTTTTGAACAACCAGTTTTCCTATAAAATGCAGCTTTGTCAAGAGCACTTAGTTTTTTTAAGGATAATTTCTCCAAAGATGTTTCTTCTAAGGAGCTAACAAATTAATCAAAAATCAAAGAAACAAGTTAGGGAGTTTTACATGTATACTTTATAAAGCTATCCCTAACCATTCTTCTTGTCTTCAAGGTCTTTAACTTGATCACTTCATCTTCATAAAGTGTTCTAGTCTTGAGTGATCTTTTGCTTCTTTGTAGATTACCCTTGAGACTCCTTTTGTGCATATTTTGCTCTTCTTACAAAACTATTTCTATTTTCACAAAGCACAAGTTAATCATAAAAATATTAGAAATATGCGCTTAGGGCTTACAATCTCCCCATTTTTTATTATAACAAACAAATATGCAAGATGATGACTATGCGGAAATAGCTTAATGGTAGAGCATAGCCTTGCCAAGGCTGAGGTTGAGGGTTCGCTTCTTTAAGGCGTAGGGGAATGTAAGAGGGCCGACGTGTCCTTTATTGAACTCCTTCTCTCGGACTTGATATTCATCATTTTTGAAAGCGGGGGGAAGGGATCTCTTTTCTACAACGGAAAAAAAATGGACCGATTCATTTGAAAGAGCAAATTAAGCAAGAGTAGTGAAGGGGCATGCCTTCCGGATGCCCAACTCCTAGGTAAATTAAGGATAAAATGTTGGAACCTCATGCCAGCTTTATCTGATCAAGGGCCGGGGCACAGGGGTCTTGGTACTATCTAGGTGCGAAGAACCCCGGAAGCTTGGGCTTGCTTTGATGATAGGTAGGCTTGTTGTGGTCATTACGTGTCCAGAGCCCTTTTTTACATCTTCGAACTTCAAGGTAGTCTCTGCCATAGAACAAAAGAACATGGTTAAGCCAAGAGAATGCTTTAAAAGATCAACATTAAGAACTAAGCATAAAAAATACACGAGAGAGAGAAAAAACTCCCTCTTTTATTTTGAAAATAAGCCAATGTTTAAAAATAGTTAAAAAAAACTCAAAGCTCCCCCTTAAGGCATGCTTCACATGAAATATGGCACCAAAATATCATCAATAAAACTCAAGGCCATATAAGCAATAAGACATAATGATAAGCTTTGTATAACTCAAGGCATGTTGCCAACACAAAGTATCAAAACATTAAGGCAACACAACTCAAGTTATTAAGACAATATCAACAAAACAATATGTATCTCATATATTTCCCTCTTAATGCATAAACATAATGCCACCAACTTATTGCATCAACTTAATGCATCAACATAATGCTACCAACATAATGCATCTTATATTTTTCTCCCCCTTTTTTCATAACTCAAAAAGCATAAGGAATATAGGGGATCATTGAAAAAGATCAATGGAACTCTCATGATTAAGATATCATCATGAACTTCCAAAAATAAGCAAAGAAGACAAAATTTTCAAAACAGGACTTCATAAGCAATAAATCATATGTTCCAAAAAAGATAGTCAATAACCAAAAAGAAACAAAAGCTATGAAACTTAAGAAGTTAAATCATAAGGAATGAAATATAAGCCAGCTAGCTTGAAACTCCCTTTTTGTTTTTCTTTCTTCATTGCCTCATTTATCTTCTTCTCTTCCACTTGCGTCTAACCTCATCACTCTTTCTTGAATATTCAATATCTTTCCATCTAGGGCATCAAAACGGCTATTCGTTGAGGCTTGCATAGAGGCTATCATCTCCATAAGTTGAGACATACTCCCGAATGGTTGACCTTCTTCAATCCTTTCTTGCCTCTTCTTCTGTCTCATTTATCTTCTAAAAGTCTCCTCTTATTGTTCTTTTTCACTTTCCTCTTCATCCACGTTCATAGATTCTTGCCCCTCATTTTCTTTATCATCCTCATCACTCTCATCATTATCTTCTTGTCCTTCTCTCACTAACATACCTTCCTCATTTCTTGAAAACCCCATTTTTTTTAAGGTACGTTTGTTATAGATTTTTCCAATACCAATATGATCACCAACTCCAACCAAATTTAGCACAAAATATTGCTTTAGTGAGAAAATAACCATATGGAAAACATTTTGTAGAGGAGGTCTGAGTGGCTAGCATGTGTTCAATGGCCATAAATCCAAAATTATCCTTCTATGCTCATGTAATGCTAGCATAACAAAAGAGTGCATGTTTGTAATAGAAGACTTGTGACCAGTATTAGGAATGATTATATTGGAACATGTGGTGCAATAATCCTCCATATACATCAAGGTTATTAACATTTCTGTCATCATGGCTCTTTAGAACTTCTCCTTTAGTGAATAATTCTTCAAATCTTCTCTCACTATACAGATTGGTATCAAAGCATTTTTTGTTTTTTGGTATAGAATCTAATACCATTTTCAGGTATTCCTAGGATGATGTTTAGCATTCTATCATCAAAAGAAATATCTCTACTACCTACCCTAGAAGTAACCCATTAATAAGAAGTATTTCCTTACTTTTGAACTCTTCCTTTATGTAAAATAGCATAGAATTCATATACTATTTCAGGATAATAGAGTTCATTAACAGAAAATAAGGGTCCCCAACCAATATCTTCAAAAGGATTAGGGATAATCTCCATACCTTCCATATCAAATAGATCAACTCTGTGACCTGGAGCAATCTTTCTCCTTTTTCTTGTCCATTCTCCAAAGTTTGCAGCTTCTTTGACAGAGATGAACCTTTTTGGTAGCCTCACTTTAGTTGCCACTCTTTGCCTTTTCCTTTTCTAGTCTTTCCTCCTTCTTCATAATTTTCTTCCCTTCCAACATTTGCATTCTTCACTTTCACCATTTTTGAAGTAGGAGAGTGATGGGTTGTGATAGAGGGTTTTGAGAGAGAATAATCTTTGAGAGAGAGGAAAATCAAATTGATGGTGAGCAGATTGAGAGAAAGAGTCGATGGTGAGGGCGATCTTAGAGAGAGAGAGAGAGAGAGCGATCGGTTTTTGAGAATGATTGAGAAAAACAGATGATGAGGTTTTTAGAGAGAGTAGTGGATGGAGACTTTTTGGAGAGAGAGAGAGAGAGAGAGATTAAAACAAATGAGAGATGTTCTCCACTTTCTGATATATAAATCAGTTTCCATCGAAAAATAGAAAAACCGGTCGACCGATTTTACTATAACAAAAGAAATCAGACGTCCGAATTTTTTAGATGCGTCTGATTTTGTAGTTCGAAACTCTTGGCTTTTTTGTGAAGAAAAAATCTTGAAAATTTTTAAGGAAAAGCCGACATCCAGTTTTTCCAAGGCACGTCCAATTTTATGGTCCAAAAATCTCGGCTTAAGAAAAAATGAAGAAAAATGTGAAACTCAAAACAAACATTAGTCATGGAATTTTACCAATGCCAAGTAATTTCCTTAAATAACAAAAACATACATTAGTCATGGAATTTACCAATGCCAAGTAATTTCCATAAATAACAAAAACGATCTTCAGAAAGAGCTTTTGTAAAAATATCAACAATTTGATCTTCTGTGCAAATATAATCTAAAAATACATCTCCTTTTGCAACATGATCTCTTATAAAATACTGTTTGATTTCAATATGTTTAGTTTTTTAATGTTGTACAGGGATTACAGAAAGATTTATTGCACTTGTATTATCACATAAGATAGGTATGTTTTTAAAATCAAAACCAAAATTAAGTAAAGTATGCTTCATCCAAAGTACTTGATTATTCTCTTGTTTCTCCTCAATCTCTTCTTCCTCCTTTGCATGTTCCTCCACAGATTGAGTATGCAATGGTTGGTTGCTAAAGGAATTATCTATGTCATCATCATCTTTCTTTTCAAAAATTGTAGATTCATCAAAATTCACACGAATCGAATTTTCAACACATAAGGTTCTTTTCTTGTTTGAAGAGTAACCAAGAAAAATTCCCTCATTGTATTTTCTATCAAACTTTTCAAGATTGTCCTTGATGTTTAAAATAAAGCATTTACATCCAAAAACTTCGAAATAACCAATTGAGGGAGTTTTGTTAAAAATAAGTTCAAAAGGAGTTTTCTTCAAAAACGGTCTCAAGGGAACACAATTCTTTTCAAGCATTCGGAAAACAACAAACACTGGAGGCCTACTCAAAACTAAGAGGGGATGCCGCCTTACATAGCAAGCGGTGTTAACGGCCTCAGCCCAAAAATATTTTGGTAGGGAGTTTTCACAAAGAGTTGATCTTGCCATTTCTTATAAAGTGCGGTTTTTCCTCTCCACAACACCATTTTGTGGGGGGGGTTTTAGCGGCTGAAAAATTGTGTGTAATACTAAAATCATCACATAGTTTTGTAAAATCTTGATTGTTAAATTATCTCCCATTATCACTTCTCATAGAAATTAATTTACAATCAAGGAAGGTTTGGACACTTTTGAAAAGTTTGACAATTCTTGAAATGCCTCATCCTTTTGGCTTAAAAACAATGTCCTAGTGAATCTTGAAAAATCATCCACTATAACAAAAGTATACCTCTTACCACCAAAACTAGTGATCCTCATTGGTCCAAATAAATCCATGTGAATGAGTTCTAGAGGTTTTGAAGTAGAAATCATCTTCTTTGGCTTAAAAGAGGTCTTAACTTGTTTTCCAAATTGGCTAAAGTTTAGTTTTCTTAAAATGTAATTTTGGTAAGCCTCTAACAAGCTCTTATGAAGAAAGATGGTTAGTAAATTTAATATGGCCAAGCCTTCTATGCTACAAAAATGCATCATTATCATGAACCAAGAGACACTTTAAGTTTTGAGAAATAAGATCTTCAAGATGGAAAACATATACATGTCCAACTCTTTTTGTAACAAAAAATGTTTTGTTTTCACGCTTATCAATGATAGAAGAATAATCACTTTCAAAGACAACTTTACAACCATTATCACATAATTGAGTAATACTAAGAAAATTGAACTTTAATCCATCAATTAAGAGAACATGCTTAACTAAAGAAGAAAAACCGTTACCGATGTTACCTATACTAATGTTTTTTCCTTCCTTCTTATCTCCAAAGGTGACGAAGACACTTTCAATTTTCTTAAGCTCACTCATAAGAGATGTGTTGCCGGTCATGTGTCTTGAGCATCCACTATCCAAGTACCATTTAGTTGAGCTTGGTTTGTGTTCATAAAATAGAAGAAATAGAGATGACTTTTGGTACCCATATCCTTTTAGGTCCATGAATGTTAGTTGCTTTTTCTTTTACTTTCCAAATAGTTTTTACTCCCATTTCAATCTTTCTTTTTATAAAACATTTTGTGGCCTTATGACCATTCTTATTACAATATGTGCCATAGAGATATGAGAAGGATGAAGAAGCTTTTATAAAGCTTCTTTGGTTTGAAAAAGTAGTGGAGTAATTATATTCACTACCGTATTTGTCAAATGGTGGTCTTTGAGAACCAAGAAGTTTTTCAAAGTTTTCTTTTCCTTTTGTAAATTTTTCAATACACATGGTGAGATCACTCACCTTTTTCTTCAAATCATTGTAATCAACCATGCATTTCTCAAGAGAAATAATTTTTTCACAAAGATATTTGTTCTCTGTAACAAGTTTTTGAAATTCTATGTTTGAGAAATCCTTTTCATTTTTTAAAACTTCAAAAAATTCAAGAAGAGTTTTGTTTTCAAAAGGAAGTTTTGAGTTTTCCTTTAATAAATCATCAATCTTGTTTTTCAACTCTTTGTTTCTTTTAGAAATCTTTCTGAGTTCATCATATATTTCAATAAGCATAGAATTAGGATCATCATCATCATTATCATTATCAATAAGACTAGAGAAGTTAGAAGGTGAAGATTGTACCTCACTTTCTAATGCCATGAAGCACATGTTGGCTTTTTCTTCTCCTTAACTCTCACTTGAATCTTGATCCCAAGTTCCTATTAGGCCTTTGCCTTTCTTCTTCTTCTTCTTCTTTATTGGTAAAATCTTTGCTTTTAATGCTCATTTTTCCATTTCTATTGCTTTTGGGCAATCGGTTACAAAATGGTCAGTGCTATTGCATTCAAAATACCTAGCATTGAAGAGTGAGGAACTTTGTCCTCATTTCTTGAATGAGGTTTCTTCCCTCTTTTGTTGAAACCTTTCTTGTAAATTTTTTAAACTTTCTAACCACTAAAGCCGTATCTTCATCTTCATCATTCTCATCCTCATTGATGGATGAACTTGCTTGTTCTTCCTTATTTACTTTGAGCCACACCTTTTCTTCCATTGTCTTCTTCTTCCATTTCATTTAATCTCTTTATCTTCATCTCATAGGTGAGAAGGGATCCTATGAGCTCTTCAACCGGAAGAAGTCTCAAATCTTTGGATTCTTCTATGGCAAGAGTTTTTAGTTGCCATTAGGGCTGTAAACGGGTCCAGACCCTCAGGGTACCTCCAGACTCGGACCCGTACCCTTATAGTGAAACTTGGACCCAGACCCGGACCCATACCCTCCAGGGTATAAAATTCTGGACCCAGACCCGACCCTCCAGGGTCCAGGGTAGGGTACGGGTATACCCGTACCCGTATGACATTTTTCTATTTTATTTCCCTGTTAAACAAAAATATGTAAAACAATGTATAATTCAAAAAATAAAAATTTTAACATGATTAACATAATCTCCTTAACATTTCTTTCAACAAATAAAATCATTTAACATCTCTAATTCACATAATTAAAAGTTCAAATATGCACAAAATCGTCATAGTACATTAATCGAATAAAAATAAAAGAGGAGAGAGAGAGAGAGAGAGAGAGAGAGAGAGAGAGAGAGAGCTGAAATGAGAGGAGAGGCGAGGAGTGAGGTGAGGTGAGTAGTAGTCTGAGTAGTGTAGTGTGTCTGTGTAGTGTGTGACAGGCAGTGTGAGTGTGATGTGATGTGAGTGTAGTTGGTTGGTAGGTAGAGGTAGTAGGTTAGGGTTAAAAATAAGAGTAAAATAATATGTTAAAAAATTATAAATTATATATTAATATAATATAATATATAAAATATATTATTATTTTATTAATATGGGTATACGGGTCTGGGCATCACCATACCTTACCCAGACCCATATAGCAGTATAAATACAGGTGCGGGTATGGGTACGGGTCCGCGGGTATAAAATTTAAACCTTACCCGCTAAAAACGGGTATAGACCCGTGCGGGTACGGGTAAGACCCGCCCCGTTTACAGCCCTAGTTGCCATGCCTTTGGAAGTGCGTCATGCACTTTTCTATTTACTTCTCCCCTTGTATACTCTTTTCCATATGCCTTTAGTCTATTTGTGATGTTGGCGAATCTTGTGAACATATCACTAATGCTTTTATTTTGTTTCATCATGAATAATTCATAGTATTTCACCAACATGGCCAATTTTGATTCTTGTACTTGATTTGTGCCTTCATGAGTGAGTGAAGTCAACTACCATATTTCATGAGCCGAATCGCATCCCTTCACTCTCTTGTACTTATTTGCATCCAAAGCACAATTTAATATATTCATGGCTTGAAAATTGAGGGTCATCTTTCTTTAGTCAGATTCGTTAAATTCCTCAATCTTCTTGACTCTTCCATCCTTTTGGGAGACAAAATGTCCTTTTTCTACAATACTCCAAAAATCAAAGTTAATGTAGCAAATATATATTTTAATCCTCTGACTTCTAAAAAGAATAATTAGTGCAATTAAAAAATGGAGGTCTATTTGTAGAATAGCCTTCTACATAAGGTAAGTTTGAGATATTAGCCATTTTATAAAAGATCTTTTGCTTCTTAGGATGTTAAGCCTTTTAAAATAAGACCTCTTCTGATACCAATTGAAAAACCTTAGGGGGTGAGTAAGGTTTTTGGCTAATTAAAAACTTTTGCACCATTAAAAAGTAGAACCTCCGATTTTGTTTGAAGAAGAATTCAATAACTCTTTTTAATAAAATTTCTAACCAAACAAAATCTCTTTTATAAACAAGGATCAAGCAATAAACATAGAGATAATGAGCAAAACGTAAAAGAGAGAGACAAAGGATTTATAGTGGTTCACTCTCTCAATAGAGCTACATCCACTACCTTGAGAATTAACTCAAGGATTTCACAAATTTCACTAGTCACAAGCTTTTACAAAAAGCCACAAATAACGATCACTCTTCAGAGGTTTTACACATGAATCTCAAAGATCACAAATCAATACAAGAAAACAAAATATCAATGGATCACTCAAAGGGTTTTTCACAAAACCTTTGATCACAATTTAAGATGAGAGAGTAGAGATGGAACAATATTACCAAAGAAGCTTGGCAAGAGAATGATACAACTTTCTGAAATGCTTCTACAAGCTTCCTTTCCTCCTTTGAAGAATGATTAATAAATGCAGCTCCAAGAAGTTTTTCTTTATACTATGATAAATACAAATGAAAATGAACTCTTTAATGCTCTTAAAAGTGTTCTTAAAACTTCTTCAACCACTGCTCATTTATGGTTAATCAATAGCCCTTTTATATATGAAGGTAAAAAACTAGTCGTTAATGTCATCAGCAACAATCATTTTTTTTTTTTTACAATAAAAGCAGAAACCGGACAACCAGTTTTAAAAAGTGGACGTCCTATTTTCTTGAAAAACAAAAAATCAGATGATCGATTTTTTTGAAGAGTAAAAACTGGAAGACTGATTTTTTTCATGCTTAAGAAATTTTCGGATGTTCGATTTTTATGTAAGTGCAAAAATAGGACGTTCAATTTTCTAAAGGGTAAAAAATCGGATGACTGATTTTTTTACTTAAAAATTTCGGACAACCAATTTTCTTGTAAAACACAGATTTTCCTTCACTTTCAAAACATGTACTCTTGAAGTAACAACTTTAAAACACATAACGCTTTTAAATTATCAAAGCTTTATCAAGAGCACTTAGTTTTTTTAAGTAACAACTTTAAAACACATAACATCAAATTGTCAAAAGATGTTTCTTCTAAGGAGCTAACACAATTGATCAAAAGTTAAAGAAATAAGATGGGGAGTTTTACATAAATAAGTTATAAAGCTATTCCTGACCATTCTTCTTGTCTTCAAGATCTTTAACTTGATCACTTCAGCTTCATAAAGTCTTGTAGTCTTGTGTGATCTTTTGCTTCTTTGTAGATTACCCTTGAGACTCCTTTGTACATCTTTTGTTCTTCTTACAAAACTATTCCTATTTTCACAAAGCACAAATTAATCATAATAAAAACATTACAAATATGCCATTAGGGCTTACAGTATGACTATTAGTATGAGAGGAGGAGACAGAGTAGGAACAACTTGACAAGAATACATAAATGAGGATATATTGACACCGAATTTGTGAGGATAATGGCCCTAGATAGAGCTAAATTGAGAAAAAGATATCTTGCAGCTAATTCTTTAGGAAAAGTTCTTTTAAAAGGAAAAAAAGAGGGAAAGTTCATAGTTGAGTCGAAGTATGATACAACTATCTATAAGCTCATATTTCACACCATAATCATTGAATCTCAATGAATTTAAAAAGGCAAAACTTACTTGTGGTGCAAGGTTACTCCATGAACACCATCCTCCATCCTAGTTTAAGTCATGACAATTGAAGTCTAAGTTTAAATATCCTCAATACGGGAACAGATATCACAAAATTTATTAAACTAAAGTAATCCTAAATGTTACCAAATATCAACTGAGTTGATATTTATATTCTTACCTAAATTTTGCATTCTAGTAGCCACCAGATAAACCCACACATGCCACCGATAGAATTCTGCAACATATAAAGATGCATACCAATTATTCTTCTCACAAGTCCAACAAAAAAATTCAGTATATGAATTTCGTTTACTATATGGTTTAGATGATCAGACGATTAGAGCACTAACCAAACAAGAATAACAGGAAAAACAACTCAACCTACCACCCACGTAAATAGCAAAGTTACATATGTTGTTGTCTTTCCAAATTAGACACCTGAACAAAACAAAATTGAGCCCTTTAATAGTCATTTTTCACCTTCTAGTCAAAAGGAATTGAATGCTTTAAGGAACTCTTAACAACCGTATAAGTAAATGCTGCTGCAGGAAAGCTGCTCTCTCTGTAATTATGGGGAATAAAGGGGTATATTTGACGACAAACAATTTTAAGTGCAGGATTTGGTTTACCTACATTTAGTTAGCAAAGTTCGAGTGATAGGATAACTGATAATGCTGAAGATATCAAAGACATATGAAACCTAAGAACTCATCAGAAATTACCATTATAAACTATCCGAGCCCTTGGGTATAATGCATTGAACTGCACCCATCTAGGTTCCAATCCCAAGATCCTATCTCAGAAGCTAAACAAGTATCACTGTCAGTAATCAGGTGATTTCAATGAATTTTGTTTCCAATTATGTACTAGCAGTTGTTAACATTAGCCTCTTCATGGGAAAAATAATTACCTTTTAAGTTGAATCATTCTGAAATGCCTAATAATATAAACTAGTTGAAGTCTCATACTTATAGAAAACTATAGTTTGCTAAAACAGGTCTATCTACACAAGCCCCCAGAAATAGAAGATAGCGAAAAAATTCACCCCTGTAACTTCTTCCGATGCTTCCTTCACTGAAAGTTTTGTCTCATACATATCAAAATGCTACATTTTCATCCGTAGCATAGCTAAATCAAAAATATAATAAAGCATTCACTGAATTAGCCACTGAGCATTGCAAGGCAGTCGTTAGAAGCTAAAAAAATAAAGCAACATATTTGTTTTGAAACATAAACTAAATAAAACAAAACACACGGATGACAATCTTGAATCAAAAGAATGAATTCTATAGTCAATTTCAGGCAATGTGCAAAAATTTAAAATAACAAAAAATAAGAGTATGAGGAAAACCACCAAAAGAAAAATAAATTTTCTTGAGCATATAACAAGACATTACCAAATGCGCCTAAAGGAACACCATGGCATGTCGAGACAGGGTAAGCAAGGAAAGGGCTGACACAAACCCCTTGCAACATCATATACAGAAATAAGCATCATTTTCCTTTAAATATTTTGATGATGAACAGAACAGGTAAATTAGTTCTTTCTTTTTTATCTGGACTTTACCCTTCCTTCGGCCTTTTCTTCTTGCATATGTCTCCATAATCGATAACCTACTAGAACCCACAAAAAACCAGTAAAATCCATACTCATACAACAACATAATTTAAGGGAAAAAATTGTAATTCGTAGTTTGCCTGATCAAGTAAGGACCGAAAAATTCTTGCATTTCATGCAAAATGTACAATAATTTTGTCCATGGAACAATAAAAACAAGTTAAGGAATTTCAGTTAAAAAGGTCAATTCTTGAATGATATCCAAAAAAGAAAAAAAATAAAGTGGGGGAAGGAAGGGATAACCAATTGAAATTTCTCTTTCAAGGTGAGTTTAAACTCCGTAAGGATCTTCTTCATATCATTTATTATGCGCTGCCAAGTAAGAAACGAAGGTTTCGAAGAATCAACCTTCACCTAATAAGCAACAGCAACTAAGATAGCTCAGAGATAATCAATAGAATTGCAGCAAAACGGCCAAAAAATGAAATAACGGGGGCTTCGTGCGATTGGAGCATGTCTGAAGCCCGTACACGTAATTTTTGTGGCCTATAACCCAATTATTTTAAGCATACAGTAATATAAAAAAAGCAATTGGTAAAATTATTCTCATAACTATTTATATTACCTTAATTTTGTCGTCAACCGTTTCTTCAACTTTTTTTAGTCCTTAATATATTTTTAAAAAAAATTAATGATCCTCACCACCGCTTCTTTGGTGGAATTTGGCATATCTGATCACATGCACCTCATATGACATTGTTATGAAGGACAAAATTGTCAATTTATACACTGCCTCTTCTTCTCCATTTCCCTCTGGTGCTTCCCAGTATCTTACACCACTGTCATGACTCTCTCACATTACCATAGCCACCGTACCCACTTCTTTCACCATCTATTCCACTTTTTACAAATCAATATCCTCATTTTTAATTTTAATCCACATTACTGGGGTTTTGATTTGATTTCCTAATAATTACCAATTGAAAGTCATAGTTATGTATTTTGAAGGTATACTAACAGATTGAAATACAGGTCGAAGCGAATAGTTTAGGTGCGCTACCTGTTCAGTCTTTGTACCGGTGAGCTGATATGGAAGGGAATGTTCAAGTAAAGGAAACATCTGGACATCAAATTAAAGAACTCAAAATAGATAGAAGGAATAGCGAAAAGGACATACAACTCAGTAAAATCGAACTCACTATTGAAGGTGAAATAGCATATGATAATACTTCATATTCAAAGAAAGAGAAGAAAGGAAAGGTAGTTGGAAAAAAGGGGCTGATCAGCGGTTACATGTTTGAAAATGACAAGTTTGTGGTAAGTTTGAAGTACTTATTTAAATCAAGCGCTGTTACATTAATTTTTTTGTACTCCAAGTACGACTTATGTTTGAATTTCATAAACATTGTAATTATTAACAATATATCTAGTTTAATTAAGATTTCTTTCAACCAAATACTAAGCATGCTTTCTATTAAGTTGAAGTTTTTAGTTTAATGAAGCTTACTTAGATATGAAATAGAAGATATTACTTAGTTTCTATCTCTTGTTTTGTTTAGTTTATTTATGAGTTCTTTTGTGACTAGTAAAAATGCCGCATGTATGTTTCTTAAACCACATTGTATTTAAGGGACACAAAGGTGAAGTTGATCATATATTAATTATTAAATTGTTGTAACGAAGCTTAAATTTATCTAATATTCGAATAACATTGTAAACTAATTTCAGCCAAAGTACAGTAGTAGGTGCTCATATTATGGTGTGAAGGAGAAAACTGCATCGTCAAACAATGGCCAATGGGATGCCGTAAATAAGATGGATTTTGGGAATTTGATGAAGTTGGATGCTGTTAAACTACCCTTTGAGTTATTTTCATGGTTTGTTGATAAATATGACACATTTACAAATGAGCTTCACATTCATGGAAAAGTCCATGCACATAAATGAAAAAGTTATGCATGAAATTCTTGGGTTTCTGTTAGGAAACGGAAACCCACATACCCTAGTGGCCCATGATGGTATTGATATTAAATTTGAGTCTAGACTAAATATCCGTGTTATAGAAAAGATGATTAAAGTATCTAAACTTTGGAAATAGCCTATCAAGATTGCAATGCAATGAACTAGAGTTCAGAGTGAAGTCTTTATTAGTAATGGTGGGGAAGTTCTTATGCCCAACAATGAAGTACGGGGTAAGAAGGACTGGGTGCCTATACTTGCTAACTTGGACATTGTAAAAGCTTACAATTGATGTAAATGTATTGTGGATAAATTGAATTATGGGATTCAAAGGAGTAACGAGACTAAGCAGCCTAGTTCGTCCGGATGTATTCTTGTATTGGCAGTGAGTTTATTGATCAATAGTTTATCATATATGTTATTGGCAGTGAAATCGATTGCTATGCGTTCTATTCATCAAATTGTCGAATGGAACTAGATAAAAGTAAATGAAGGCACTTAGACAATTGAGATTATTTTGTGACGAGTGTGTAGAAGTGGTCGATGCCTTTGGTAAATCTAGTGGTGTTGGGAATTGATAAATTTTCAGCTACCACGTGCTCTAAACACCTGAAAGATAGATGGCAGTTAGAGACTGAGGGGAGTAACTTCCCAAAGGCTCTCCGATGCCTAAGTCAGCAACATTCTCAAGGAGATGTTGGCAAAGAAGTAAAGAGCATTTAATAGCTCGAATTTATATCAAGCATTAATGAAGAGAGAGAAGACATTTTTATGGGCGTTTGGTTGTACTTTTGGTTCCTTATGTTGTGGTTTGAGCCCAATTGATTTTGGGCCTGGTGACTCTTTGTCCTTGATTTTGGGTTCCTTGATGGATTAGTGATGGTGGATGGGATTTATTCCATCATCTGCCTTTCCTTTAAAATGTGCATCGCTAACGAAACGTGCCTTTTACTTCTGATGCAGCATTTGGCTTCTGGGAGACGCTTCCTATCTCATCGCTTTGTTTCTTGTGCCTCTTAAATTGTGCCAGTAAGAGGTCTATTTGGTTTCTTCTTCCTTTCATATTTTTGTGGTGTTGTATCTGTCATACTTAATTCTTGTTTTCTTTATTTTTCATTTATTTCTAGCGTATATTCTCGTATTACAGAGATGGCTTCTTCTGGCAGTCGTAATACCAGCTGTAACCCTTTCGAAGGAACCTCCATCCCTGCTACTCCTTCAGGTAATGTCCATGTATTTTTTGCTCTATTGGGGTATGAAGTATAAGCTTTATCCTATCAAGGTCATTTTCCCTCCTCTAGTGAGCCGTGGGTTTTTTATGACCACGTCCCTCCGAAAACGATAGCTGCTGTGTTCGGCAAATGGGCTGAACTAGAGGGCTTTGAAGGTTAGGCTACTAATTGCAGGAGTACAATGACGGATATAACCTTGGCGTGTTTACGAGAGAAGTATTCAATCCCTGATGAATATGTCCTTTTGCGTCCAGGCCCGAATGCGAGAGCATGTTCTCCTCTCCTGGGTGCTCCTCCAGTTTGAAATCTGGGATATTTCTCTTCCTCACCCTTTAGTTATCAAGGTTTTGAGGTTTTGGAATCTCCCTCTTGGCCAAGTCCATCCTCTATTCGCAAGACATCTTGTGGGCTTCATCATTATCTGTCGAGCACTCAGCATCCCTACGAATTTTGGTTTATTTTGAAAGTATCATACTGTTCATTATGGCAAAAGGGGTGGTACACGTGCACATCGTAGAAGCCCTTGGTCTATCGAAGCCTTCTAAGATAAAGGATTGGAAAGATCGGTTTTTCTTTGTAGGGGATCCTTATGCCTCATTAAGATTATCTTGGACTACCCGTAAGAGACTGCCTAGTCCCCCTGTGAAATTGGATGCCGAGTTGCAGCATTGTGGGGAGATAATTGACCGATATCTAGTCCAACTTCGAATTAGGGAGAGCTGGTCACGTGCTCTACTGGAAAGCTGTAGTTTTTACGAAGGAGTGTTCAATAGAGCTGTCTTACATTACTATCTGGAGAGTCTTCATCTGTTTTCTCGTGGTCCTTTCTGGATCATGTTTTATCTGTTTGTTTTCTAATGTTTTTGATGTGGTTTCTGTTTTTGCTTTTGTTTTGGTAGGGAATAAATATATGTTTTTTTGGTTGCTGCTACATTAGCTTCCAGGACGAGTGGCGTGCCAAAACCGTTAGTAGTGACTCGTTCTTGTGCGACAAGCGTTGCTGTCGGGGATGTACTAAAGCCAAAAAAAGGTGCTCGGGGCAGTGCTGCTGGTAAAGTTCTTGCTGAAGAGATAAGTCTTCCTGGTTGAAGAGGAAACGTGCAAGTGTGGCTGCACTAGGTATATTGTGTTGGAATGTCATTATTTTATTTATTTTCATTCCCTTCCATTCCTGAGTACTCGTCTTGAGATCTTAGGTAAACCTTTAAAGGGATTGCGAGAGCAGTTTCTTTGAGCGAGTGTGGGTTCTGATGATATTTGTGCTTTGTTAAGGGAAGACCCTTATGTGGGGGCATATGAGGAGTGGAGAAAGAGGTGGGGATCTCACCAATTCGCAGGGGGAGGCAATCTGGATCTGACCCAAACCTTGAACATATGCCTTCCCCGGTATCGGTGACGTCTCAATCTTCCAACCCCCATGTTACATTTAATACTCCGCGTCGCAAAGGGATACTTCATCAAATGCGTTAAAGAAATTTAGGGGCCAACTGTTATGTCGTTCATCAGATGGATAAAGGGAAATCTATCATTCTTCCCTTAAATGAGGGGCCTGCTTCTCAGGTTGATGACCCATTCTTGGATAAGTATCTTGTGCCATAATTGGAAATGGGTGGAGAAGAGACCTTGTTCTGGCCCAATTGGTATTTCAACATCAACAACTGCTCCATTGATCCAAGGGTTTATGCAGAGATGTTAGACCACATTATACTTCCTCGGGACATAATGATCGCATCCAAATTTCATCCCCAAAATTGATAAAATACTTTCTGACCGCATTGATGCATGTAAGGATATGTATATATATGTACTTTAATTTTTTAAGTTTTATTTCCCTGTTTCCTCTAACGCCTGTCGTTTGATAGACGATGGTATATAGCTGGGAACTCCTGTTTTGGTCACAAACAACGATGTTGGGTGCGTTGTTTGTTACCAACGAGAAGATCAAGAAGTTGGAAGGGGAGGTCCACGATTTGAAGTTGCTGAAGGGTGGAATTAATGAACTCCAAAAATGTGATGATGCGCGAACCCGATGCAAATCGCCAGCTTGTTTATTGACTGGAGGTGGAGCTAAAAAAGTCAAAATCTAACTACATATCGTTGGGCAAGCAGTGTCAGCTAGCTAAGTCAACCCGCGATGTAAAGGAGCATGAATTGGCCGATATAGCCCGCAAGGTAACTTCATTGGAGGTAGTTGTGGATGAGAAAGAGCAAGATCTGCAAAGCATTATTAGAACATGCTGGCTTGGAGCGGTTGCCCGGGGTGGTGATAAATAGGAAGGGTCATTTGAACACTCATCCTGTAAGGGATATATGTGAAAGGTTCGTACAGATTTTTACCCATATGCCAATCTTGTTTCACCGATGGATGTTAAGAGTGGTTTAAAAGGTCGTTCATGACCTTGTAGACGACATCCAAAAGGTGGCTCTGTAGTACCAGGTTGATGCGGACACTGCTCGGATAGTGTAAGCACCTGTGGCCGAGTGATCGAAATTTTATGGATAATCTTGAAGTTGAAGTGTTGTTTGTTAGCTCTGGGACTTCAACAGAGGTGTCTTGTTTGATGGAGGATTTTTTTCATCCGGGACGAAGTAGCATTTCTTCCTAAAGCTTCAATGCCTCTACTTCGGCGCCTCTCCTCGTGTCGAAACCAGTAGCACATTCCGTAGGTGCAAATGTAGATGCAAACAGTGTTGTTTGACTTTCAGGGGTTTTATTGATAGGCATAAATGATGATGGTCACCCCTGGAGTAATTTTGTATGAGGAATTCTTACTACGCTTTTCCCAAGAGGAAAATTCTTTCTTAGTAAACGTCCGTTTTCGTGACATGCTTTTTATTTATTGAAATTTCGTTTTGTCGCACGTATTTGCATGGCCAAAAAGAAAAACCACGTTACGTATGAGGAAAATGTATTGGTCTTCATTTCTGTTTTGGGTGCCCCCATACCGGGGCTTCCTCTGAAAAAATGCTTGGTCATCTTGTGATTGCGGGTATGGGGTTAGCATTATGTGTACAACCCATGTTTTGCATGTGCTCGCTTGACCCTAATTGTGGTAGTAGTATGAGTTTCACTTGGTGATGTGGGCTTATATCCCTTCAAATAGACGTCTTACAAGAGTTAAGTATTAGTGATGTTCTAAGTCATTTTTATTTAATGGTCCAGTGCCAGTGTACTTGGAAGGTTTGTCTTTTCATGATCTTTTTCTTCTTAAGTGCTTCATTCGTGATCTTCAAGGTATTTAGATCAGTTCAACATTAATTACCGAGCAACTAAACGTTGATCTTCACCTTTTTCTGTCTATAAATACTAGGAGGCAATGCGCATATTGTATACTTGAATTTAGAAATGAAGCCTTATAGGTTGAAATACTAAAAGTCCAAAGTATAGTATTTACCTTTGCGATGATGGTTTGTCCCTCCTTTTCCATATGGGGCCATTGGTCCTTTGGCAGTTGGTTTACGCTACCGTCTGGGGAGGTGCTTGACCATTAGGCCTCTACAGAATGGTTATCCAAAGAGGATCATCGTAAAATTTGGGTGCACATTTGAAATGTGTGACCAGGAGGGCCAAAATTTTGGGTGGTTGATTGAGGTGCTGAGGATGTATTTGAGCACAATAGATCGGCCTCTAGAGTTATTTTATTCTCCAAAATTCTTAGTACATTTTTCCCGGGTCGTTGTAAGGGAGCCGGTGGTGATGATTTATCACCTGTATATGCTATTTTTTGACATACGCGTATTTCTGCATTTTTTCCATACTGCCCGGGTGTTCCCTCAAGAGGTGGACTGTCACCTGGTGGCTCTGGATACTGAAACTGGGCTGCGATATCATGGTTTTGGGATTGTATATTCCACCCTTCAATTTGATGGTTACCATTGCCTGCCTTTCTCCGGGATATCGAGGATTTGGAAGAGTCATCAAATGAGGAAGACTGAAGGTGTGCGGGGATAATACCAATCCCTGCTGTTTTAAGATGGTTGTTTTTTCTCCCCCGCTTCTACTATTCTCTTTTTTTCTTTTTTTTTTTTTTTATGTGATGTAAAGGCATGATGCCTCATTTTTCTAAATCAATGAAATTACTTTCGGGTTTACAAATGTCTTAGTTTCAATACTTAGAAAGATAAGCAAACAATTTGATGATGACACAATAGGGGTCATATTTTTTAGGTAGGTGTCATTCCATGTTTTAGCTAACTCTCTTCCATCTACGTCTTCAAGGGTGTAAACTCCCATTTCCATAATCCTTAGTAACTTTACACGGTCCTTCCAAAATGCATCTAACTTACGTGAAGGCTCCTGCCTGCTAACTTCGTTTTTCCTTAAAACCAAGTCTCTTGCTTTTAGCTATGACGATCAAACTCGGGAGTTGTTATATCCGACTTCTGCTCGCTTGAAATGTTCGTCTTTTTTGGTAGCTTCATTACGGAAGTTTCTATAAGGAGAAAATTTTCTCGCAGGAGTTTTTGTGGATCAAAGTAGTCGTTTCGCGTGCTTAGGGAGCCAACCTCTGCTGGGATCAAGGCCTCTAGGCTAAAGCACAAGCTAAACTGTGACCTTGGTAGCTTTCCGCGAGGTGTTTCTGTAAGACCCTAGGACACTTGGCGGTTCTTCAATCCAATTAGCCTTTGAATTATTTAACCATTTTTAAGCCCTTGTAGTATTGTCCTATTAGAGACTTCTGCAAGTCCGTTTGTTTGCAAGTGTGTGACGGCCGCAAACTGTTTATCAATGCCTAACTATTCACAGAATTGTTTAAATGAAGTTGTGTCAAATTATTTTCCATTGTCAGTTATGAGTATTTTTGGTATTCCAAATCTGTAAATGACATCTTCCTAGAAGAAATCTTGGACTTTCTTGCAAGTGATTGAACTTAGGGCTCTTGCTTCTATCCATCGAGTAAAATAGTCAATTACGACAACGAGGTATTCTTTCCTCCCCGAGCCTTAGGGAAAGGACTCAAGAGATCCATACCCCATTTGCCAAATGGTATGGGCAAGGTAATGGAATGATATTCATTCTACGGGATGTGATAATTGTTGGAGTGAATTTGGCATTGATGGGAAGCCCGTACTATTTCCTTGGAGTTTTCCCTCATCGTTGGCCAATGATATGTGACATATTGCACTACATTTAATATGTTATTTTCATCGTTTTACAATATTTTTAATATATAAAATATATAATTTACATCGTATAACTCCATTCTTATCTTAGGTGCTTCCTAGTGAAGAAGATGAAAACTAAAAGCGAAAACGAGAGAAAACGGAGAAACCAGAAGTAGCCGGAACTAAGGAAGAAGACTTACCGCCGGCGGTAGGCTGACCTACCGCACGCGGTAAGTCCAAGTGCCAAAAGAAATTACAAGCAGAAGTCTAACACGGACAGTATACTAGAGGTCAGCAATGCAGTTAATGCGTTTTTGTGTATTATTTAAGCAGTTTTTCCCTCTTTTCTTTTCAGAATTTTAGTTTTAGAGAGGACGAATTAGGAGCAAACTTTGGCAAGAAAAATCTTCTTAATTCCTCTTCAAGTAGGTAGATTCTCTACAATTAACATTAAATTAAAGCTCTTGGAGAAAGATTGACGAGATTTTACGGAGCAATTTTGGGCTTTTATCAAGCGAATCAAGAGATGAGCTCGGGTAGTGTTTGGAACCTTGCATTCAACCATTCTTTAGCTTAAGCTTTCTTTTATTTTGTTAATTATGAATTCTGTTATTGAATTGAATATTTTTAGGATGTTTTCTAGGTAACTTTCCGTTGTTTGAATTTAGGGTTGAACCCTAGCTTTTGGATGGTATGAAATTTCATGAAGTTGATGTTTTGTTTATTTGTTGGTTGTTGTTCGATTATGTTTTGATGATAATTGATTTGTGTGGAATAAATTATTTCGCAAGATTGGTTGAAATTGGAGAAGGAAGATCAATCTAGGGCAACAAATTAAATAATAAAAGTTGGCAATTGAATAGAGATATTCATTGCACTTTTAGGTTATTAGATCACCTAAGTTTATTGCGTTCATAATTGGTTAGGGAGAGAAGAAATTCTCCTCTAAAAGTTAAGTGAGTGAAGTAGCCTTCACCTAAAGATAGGAATTGCTCAATTGTGTTGTAATAACCCAACCTTCAGTTTCAAACATCATTTTATTAGTTTTTTAATTGAATTAGTTGACAAAAGTTGGGGGGATTCCTTCATTCAAACTATTTTCCTAAAAATTCATACCTTTTACTTGTTGATTTCATTTCATTGTTTTTAGTACTTTTCCAAATAATTTTCAAAAAAAAAAAAAAAACCAATTTGTTAGACTAAAGATTATTTAAGATGTGAATATTTGAGCTTTTCCGTTCCCTAAGTTCGACAACTCGAGTGTATCTCTAATTCTACAATGATAGGTACACTTGTCTGTTGTATTCATTTTAGTTATATCCCATAATAAACATTATCTAGAAGTACCTATAGTGCATGATCTTTCGAATGAGTGCATTGGTGTTGATGTGGGTTCCACAGGTCCCTTTGTGCATTTATCTTAGAATGTAGTTACCTTATTCACGGGTGATACATTTGAGTAGCGGCCAAGTCCCCATTGTTTATTATAGTTGGTCACGGTGAACAACATAATCTGCCGTTGTGGTTCTGACTTTCCACGCTTGGTCGACCTCGTCTAGTGAGGGGACATTCAATGTATACTTTTTTATTGGGGTCATCCAATTATTTTCAGGGTTCACACATAGGATTTCTTTATCGATTCTCTTTCTGATTAAGGGTTCTAGCAATATTCTGGGGATCTTGTCCCCTAATAAGGCTTTGGACTGTTCATTTGCTTTCTGGTTATTTCTTCTACTAATTTTTTTGAATTGTGTGCATTTGAATCAAGAAATAAGTGTGTTTTCTAACCTGGATTTTTGTCATGGTGTCTTCTGTTGCTTCAAACATTGTAGTGATATGTCCGTAAATGATTTGTGAGTCCCTATGTATGATGAGTTAGTCCACGTTCATTACTGAAGCCATACAGAGGCCTGCGAAGAGCGCCTAGTATTCTGATTCGGTGTTGCTAACATGGAAATTGTATTTTAGAGCATATGCGAATTCCATCTCGATAGGGCTTTTTAATACAAACCCCTGCTCCTTGATGATCTGTCCCTGTGAACCCGTCAACGTATAAGCTCTATGCGACTCGGGGTTCGGTTTTTTCTTGTTGCTGATGGTTGGGTGTTTGAACGAGAGTGCGTATTCTATGATAAAATTAGTCCAGACTTGTGCTTATGTTGTCTTTCTTGGTTGAAAGTCGATGTGATACTCACTCAATTCGAGTACCATTTGGTCATGCGACCTGTTAAGTCCAGTTTGTGAAACATTTGCCAAAGTGGTGCATCTGTGAGAACGGTGACGGGATGTGCTTGAAAGTGTGTAGGGAGTTTTAGAGCCGATACTACTTAGCAAAATATGTCTTTCGAGCGTGGTATATCATGTTCAGCACCTGCCAGTACATGACTCACATAATAAACAAGTAACATTTTCTCCTTTCGCAAAGAGCATATTACAACACTAGCAACAGCTTCTGTAATGGCTAAATACATGAATAGGGTTTCCCCTTCTCTTGAAGGGACTAATAGGGGAGCTTGGCTAAGAGCAATCTTTAGTTTGTCAGAAGCCTTGTTACAGTCATCAGGCCAAACAAATGTGGTGTTTTCTTTCAAAAGTTTGTAGAGAGGTAGGCTCTTCTTCCCCATTTTTGACAACAACCTACCCAGGTAGGAAATGCATCCGGACAGCTTCTGTATGTCTTTTACATTCTTCGGAGTTTGCATTTCTTGGATGGCTCTGATCTTGGCAGGCTCAGCTTCTATCCCTTGTTTGGAAACGATGAAACCCAAACACTTACCAGATGGTACCATGACGACACATTTCTTGGGGTTTAGCCTCATTCCTACTGCTCGTATCCTTTAGAATGTTTCGATCATATCAATGGGGAGGTCACTGATTTTTTTGGACTTGAGAATGAGATCATCAATATAAACTCCCATGTTACTGTTGATCTGGGTGCCAAAGAGGTTGTTTACCATTTGTTGGAACTCTGCACCTACATTCGTGAGTCCCAAAGGCATTCGAGTGTAGCAAAAGATGCTTTCATTAGTGAGAAATGTAGTTTTTTCCATATCTTCAGTGGCCATTTGGATCTAATGCTATCCTTTGTCGGCATCCAGGAAGCAGAGGATTTCATGGCCCGCGACTAAATCAACGACTTGGACAATTCTGTGGTAAGGGGAAAGGCTTTTTCGGGATGGCCTTATTTAGGTCCATGTAATTAATGCACATTCGCCATTCCCCATTGTGCTTTAGGACCACAACTGGGTTTGCTAGCCATGTGGGACATTCAACCTATTCGATCATGCCTGCGTTTAGCAGTTCTTGTATATTTTTCTCTAAAAACTAGTTGTCGTTGTCAGGCGAATATTCTTTTCTTTTGAGTTACTGGTGGGGAATCAGGTGGGATGCCTAGATGGTGTTCCGCAACTTCATACGAGAAGCTGATGCTTTGACTAGTGAAGCCAACAAGGGGTGTTGTTCGTGGTTCGATTTCTATGGGCAAATGCACATATGGTCAAAGCTCTTTGAAAGGACGTTAGTCGCACTCCCCATGTCAACGAGGATTCGCTTGATGGTACAATGGCTAATGTCAAGAATGCCACTAGTGAGGCATTATCTTTTTCGCTCTTTTGCCTTTTCCAAGCTTTCTTGTCACTGCTAGTAGATATGACATTGATCACTTTTTGCTCCAGCACATTCGATTGTGATGGCTGGATAATTTTTTTTTGACGGTATTCCCTATGACCCTTTTTCCTATTTTTCTGTTGGCAATCTGCCCTTTGTGAGATGAAATCCTTTAGCAGTCCTTGGTGGATGGCATTTTCAATTTCTTTCTGTAATTTGATACATTGTTCCGTATCATGACTGTAGTCTCGATGGAAATCATAATATTTCGTGTTGCTTCGTCTCTCTGGTAGAGAGGTCATATCAGTGGGTTCTTTAAGGATCCATAGCGATTTGACGAGCTGTAACATTTCTGTGCGCGACCTTTTAAGAGGTGTATAGGTGTCAAGTTTGTTGGCTAGCCCATGGAGACGACCTTTTCATGGTCCCAGTTATACGGTTAAGATAGTTATTCCCGTACGGGTTGTCTCGGAGTAGCCGACTTTCAGGTTCAAGCTATGCCTAGAACGGACTACTTCTCAACTCGAAATTAGCTCTGGTCCTGTATACGATACAGTTTCTTACCATTTCCATCAGCCAACACATTATCATGCTATGCCACCTAGACAAATATTACTATTACTCTTTCTCTAAATACACACTTGTATTTTTATTTTTATTTTTTTTGGTACCTAGCAAAACAATTGTGATAAAATTGAATTCCTTCCACCCAAAGCCACCACTCTACTACATTAGCCTTAGTTCACAACCCATCGCATATATATATGTGTGTGTGTGTGTGTACCCTTAATTGAAGAAATTATACACATATATAACCTTAATTGAAGAACTTTTCTTGGCATTTCTTCTCTTAACTTCAGCGAACACACTTCTAGGTAAGGGCCTCTTTATTTTATTTTACTAGGTTTAGAAAAAATTTGGTTTAAGTTTCGAGTCCTAAGATAGAGCTTTTAGGGGATTAATTGGCTTAGAACTTTCATTTGATTAATGCTTGGGTACATTAGGGAAGGTTCCAGATACCATAATTCGAGTTATTTATGAGTTCTTTTTTCATTTTGAGATAAGAAGATGATGGATCTTAACTCTATAATTATTTATTAATTAAGGAAATGTGACTATCTTTTAATTGAATATATAAATTGGATTGAGCAATTGACGTGCGTATGTATAAATATTGATGTGTATTTGGAAAATAATGGATATTGTGTATTTGTTTTGATAAATTTGATGGCTTTTAGAAAAATGATATTTTTTGTTCGTTTTGAGATATCAAATATAATTGTTTTTTAGGCATTAAGCTTTTCATCATCTCTAAATTAGTAGTGGGGGAGACAATGTTCCACCTATATTTGAATTTCATGGGCAAGGAAAAAATGCCCACATATTTGTCTTGGCTTACCTAATGAGATGAACAGTCATGCGTGATATTATGTAATTGACCTATTATTGTCCTTTGTATTATCTTGAACTCAATGTTAATGTATGATTTGGTAAGACTTAATGATGAGAACAGTTTTGAAGAATGCATGATGCTCTGTTAAGATATATCTTGAAAATGAGTGTTTTGAGAATTCTCTTGAAAGTTAAAATTACTTTATGAACTTTTGAAAATTGTGGTTTTACCTCAAGAAACATTTTAGACTTTAAAGAAACCTCTTAAAGAACTTTTTATTTGATTAAGTAAGGATATTGATAAATGCATATTCAATCCTAGAGATTATGATTTTGTTCTCCATTTATTGAGTCTTCAACTCACTCTATTGCTTCTTATCCATTCAGGTTTATCCAAGAGCGAGAATGAGTTCTAGAATAGATCGAGTTCGAGATTGGGGGAATGTTTGGGTTCAATAGAGCTTCTAAACCAATGTTTATTTATTTTTTATGATTAATTTTTTTTAATCCACCATAGTTTCGAGCTTTGTGTCCTTGTAGGCACCGTATGTTCATCTTGAGTTTGGAAAAGCCTGGATCGGGAGCGTGACAATATCTCAATCTCAAAGGATATAAAAATATTATCAAGTATTCAAGAAGAGGAAAAGGATTTAGTTCTAAATTATAAGTACATATATCTTTGGCCTATGTTGCTATTATGAATAATTGCATTGTATTGACAAGTATTGTTTCTTAGTGAATTGTAGGCAACCATTGAATTGAACCTAGCAAACATTTCAGAGGTTTTCAAGGATAGGTTGATACAACAATTACGTACCACCAGACCGTCGCAGTACGATCCAGTGATCACGATGAAGTCACACAAAGCAGCTAGAATATGCATGAGAAGCCTTCCGCCTACATAATGGGTTAGCTCAGAGGTGAATGATCGTCATTAATTGTTATCTTACAATCTATTAAACAAAATTTATCTTGTTATACATTGATTTTTAAACCTAAGTCTAATTGATTGATGTTATGTTATACTCATATTTGTGAAGGTGATAAATTGTTATTCTATTATCCTAACAAATCAATCAAGGCTATAGCATCGGAAAAGTTTGATACTAGCCTACTTGCTTTCAAGTTAGCTTGTTTGCCTACATGTTTTTTGAAAATATATCACTGTAATTTTATCATTAATGATCAAACTATTTATTTTGCAGCACCAAATTACGGGTAAACTATATATTTTATCATTAATGTTTATGATTTCTTCCTAACGGAAAGTGGTTATGGCGGGTGATGAGGAATTTAATCTGTAAATGGATCAAATTCTACAAATCTTCAATCCCAGGGACCTTTCGCCTCCAAGAAGGACTTAATTAACTCTATCCTCAAGCAACCATAAATATACTAAATCTATGACCTCTTGAATTCTTGTATCTAATCTTTCCCCCACACTCTAATTCAATATTGGTATAGTAAACCCAACACCTAATTAGCTTGTGTAGAGAAGAATCAATTTAGACAAATACAATGATGTAGATATCTTAGAGAAGGAATTGTGATCAATTGAAGAAACCCTTGGATCTTCCCAATCCAAGTGTCTCAAGTAAAATCAATCTACGGATGATCAAACCCTAGATGAAGTTAGGAGAAACCCTCAAAGTTTAAGAGCCCTAAGAGTAAACTCATCAATTTCATATAATCACCAATTAGTCTTACTATTAAGTTATAATAGGGTATTTATAGAGTTTAGACTAAATCGTAATCTAAACATGGTCTTGGGTCAACCCAAGAAACATAAAGACTTAATTAAAAGTTGTAAATTGAATTAAAATTGCAATTCCCATCTTAAACAACGCATTGAACTAAAACAGCACCCTACTGTCGACAATAGGGTACCCTACCACCTAGGTCTTTAGCTCACCAACGCAATTTTAGACAGAAACCTACCGTGGATGGTAGGTACAGGCCTACCTGTTCTTCACTTCTCTTGGTTCCTTCTTCTTCCAACTTGTTCTACTGGTTGCTCCAAGTTTAGATAATGAACCATAAGCAACTTATGAGGATTTCCATCATCTTCAAAGCCTTCGTTCTTGAACTTTAGACTTCCTTCATAGTTTCTTCAATTACTATCATCAATCCATGAGCAACTTTATCATCTTTTTGCTTAATTCTCCTTGCTTTTTCTCTTGTAATTGGTCCTTGAAACTCTTCATCTCCTTGACCACCTCGATTCATATTAGTGGGGCTGTTAGAATTTGTGAGAAGGTAATTCATTTAAACCTTAATATGTACATGCTAAAAGTGTTATAGTTTTTCTTTACAAATATGCATATCTCTACATTGGGGGAAAGGTTCTTGGTTGTCCTTGACCTAATGAAGCATAAGGTCTATACTCTTGATTCCCAAAGGAGTCCTAGTCATCATGGACACATAGGGATGGCAATGAGGTAGGGTAGGAGTGGGGACCCCCTATCCCCACCTCATCGCTATCCCCGTCCATCACCATGTTTCGAGATGAAAATCATCTCCATCCCTAACCCAACTCCCTTAATCAATCCACATCCCTGTATGTGGGATGAAATTTGGCCCTATCCTCAACCTACCCAAGCAGAGAATTCGAGAACTAAGCAAGAAATCGAGCAAAATTTTTCAATAAGTCTATTTAACATACCATAGTACAATAATATATTGTGTACGTGTTGGTTATATATATTAACATATTTATGTATGTGATTACCAATATAAACATATGTGTTTATGCATATTAATATAAACATGCATAGATTAAATTGGAAAGAAACTAATTATATGATTTGGTATATTATATTATACCTAGAATAATTTGATTTATTTTTCTTTAAGAGAGAATGAGAGAATTATATTATATATTATACATTGTATTATATCATATATAGATATATAAAAAATATAATATATGTGTAATAATATATATATATATAGTGGGGACGGGTGGGTGGGGATGGACGAGGACATGTGGGGATGGGTAGAATCTCCTTGACCCATCCCCAAGGCTGGGGACAATATCATCCCCATTCCCACCCATATCCCCGGTCAAACGGGGGTCAACTTGCTCAAAATGGGTTAAGGGCGGGTGGGTACCTAGTCTGACCTGCCCAATTCCCATCCTTATGGACATTGTGGTTAATAATTTTAAACCTTTAACAATTTTGCTAAACACTAGTATTATTTAGTTTAGGTTTTGGGAAGTTAGAACATGCTAACTTTAACTTACAAATAATCACTTGTCTATTGGAGATGTAGTTTGTCGGATGATTGAAAGTTGGATACAGTAGCCGCTCGAAGCTTGATATTGACAAGTTCCCCATAAAGAACGTAATATGATGTCCTTGACAACCAAACAAGTAATATTTATCCTTGGATAGTTTAGAGTGATTTTAGGGGCGCCATTTTTGTTGTTGTAAACTATGTTTTTTTCCTTTACTTTTTCTTTGAGTTTTTTTTTTTTTTTTGGTTTTGTTGGGTTTATATTGTGTGCTATAGTGTGTGCTTGGTTGAGAAATAAGGAGAAGTGACTGATTGAGGTTTGTGTTGAGGAAGAGTCTTTATGGTTAGAGTTTTAAAACCGTTTTAAAATACCGTACCACGCGATAATGAGAGAGCTTTCTTCCCCCTTTTCTCACTTTCCACCTCTTGTAGTATTACAACATTATATTCATTGCTTTTTTTCTTTTTGTTTTTATTGTTTTAGTTTTCTTTTATTTATGATTTTGGTTGTTATTATTGTTTTGGACCCATACATTGAGGACAATGTGGTTTAAATTAAAAATATGAGGGGTTGTTTTAGCTTATCATTTTTCTTTTAGTTGCTTGTGTTTCTCTTGGATAAAACCTAAAAAATTAGACATTTTCCAAAAAACCCCAAAAATATTTATGTTTTTCTTTAAGTATTATAATCCCTTTTAGTGATTTTAGTTCATATACTTGAAAAATCCAAAAAAAAGAGTTGTGCTTTCAGTGAATTGAAATTGAAAATCCAAAACAATTGAAAAGTTAAAAACTCAAAATATCTTTCCTTGCTTTTTTTTCCTTGTTTTTAATTGAAATATTCAAAAAGATTTTTGTTTTTTTGCAGTTTATTTTCTTTCTTGTTATAAAAATAAAACCCAAAAGGATATTGGTTTTAAATCACCATATTAGAGCTTGAATAGACTTCACAATTCTCATGTGAAACTTGGAAGAGGCATGTTTACTTAGTTTATGTATGATACCTTACACTTGAGTGATCTTTTATGAGTTGGTGGTTTAAACTTTAAATGCACATGCAAGCGTCTTGGAGAAGATGAATGCCTTTTGAAATCTTAGAAATTAGCTTGATGATTTGCTTTTATATATGACTTAAGATTTTTGTCTTCTCACACCTTGAAGCAATGTTGTGTCTAGCTTAGGTTGATCCGGAAGATGATGGTCTTAGTTTTTCTTTGACCCGTTTGATCCTTTCTTGCCTACCCTCAATTGAGAGAGAGCTAATGAATAGTACCTGTTTTGAACGTATATTGTATAAGGATTTCAACCCTTCTCTTTGATTTTAAACTCACACGATACACTTATACCCTCAATTGAGAGAGCTAATGAATATATACCTTTAAGTTACTTTTGAGTGAGGTACATAGATAAGTATGGAGGAGAGAATGAAGAGGAGTAATGTATGAAAAGTGGTATTTTGGGAACTTTATGAAAGAGATATCAAATAAGGGCATGGAATGAAGTGAGAAAAATGAGAAATTTTTTATGTGAGAAGAAAATTTGTGAACTTCTCAATCATGTATTGTTGGAAAAAGAAAAAAAATGAGGATGAAAGAGAAAGAAAAAAATGATAAAAGAGAAAAAGTTGATGAAAAAGAAAGAAAAGAAGAGAAAGATTGAATTCATTGAGTAGAAACAGTTTCAAAAAATACCACCAATGTAACTTCTAAAAAGTAGCTTTTTTCAACTCATTTTAAGCACTCAAGATCATCTAGTATATCTTCTAGTACACTCTCTGGTACACTTCCTTTAGTAGTAACTTTTCTCTTAGGGTTTATTTTTAAAGTTTAGGGTTTATCTTTTATTTTGTAGGATTTTTATTAATAAAACTACTATAAAAGGAGTGTACTAGAGAGTGTACTAGAAGATGTATTTTAACCATCTTAGTCATATTTTAAGCTAAAAGAAAATATCATAAGTGATTGAGAACAGCTCTAAACTTATTGAGAACAACTCAAAAATAGATTATAACTTAAAATAAGCTAAAACAACTTATTTTAAGCAATAAGAATAGGGCCTTACTTTTCTTACAAATAGAAACTTCCTTGTACTTTTTACATGATTGAGAAGAGTTGTGAAGTGTTATTAGGTTGTGTTTGTTGAATTATAGTGTGAAAAAATGGAAGAGTTAAGTGTTTCGGGGTTAATGTAAAAGTGAGTGAAAGGTGACTTGAAGATTTTAGATTAGACGTCGATTTTATTTTCCTTTCGGTTGCGTTAGCTTCCTTTTCGTTACTTTTATTTTCCCATTCCCTTCTTTTGGCACCTACTTATGTCCTAAGCCTAACATTACAAGATTTAAAATCCTACCTAATCTGAAAATAACTTTAGTTTATATCAACTAGTGGAGAGTTTGTGGACAGGTTGAGTTTGCGGGCATTGCAAATAAAGTAAATCATCTTGTTAATAACTTTACATTCTCTTTGCATTTGTTGAAACTTGGCATGACTAGTCATACACATATACTATTGATTAATCTACTGAATCTTATCCTTCTAGCACTACTTTTTTAATAAATTCGATTCATATCTAGCAGTACCGTGGGGAAAAAGTATCATTTGACTATGGAAAGTGATAAGTTCATTTTATATATGTTTTATACATTGCTTATCTTTCAGTTTTCGAAATATTTTATAAATAAAATACTAGTTACCCTCAATTTCTTCTCTTATATCCCGTTGGAGTTTGGAATGAAAAAAAAAAATCAAAATGGAGACCTATAGAGCAAGAACGAACAAAAAAAATGAGAAGAAATGAAAAGCTGCCCAAAACAGTCTTTGCATGGCCGAGCAAAGCTACTTCCGGTGGTCTTTTACCTTATTAATGACCTTAATTAGAGAACTATCCTTATTGAAGATCGTAGAGGCATTCGTGAGATTTCCAAAAGGCTAAAATTTGTCTCAATCGGAGTTCATTTAGTCATCTAAAAGGTAGGTAAAAAAATCAGCTTTCTCACATGACGTTTTGGTTTGATACCTTTTGGTAAAACGATTATAACTCTCGAAATAGAAGTCCAATTGATTTGATGAAATATTTTTTGAAAACTTAAGAGCTTTATCTACAAATTATATGAAACTCCAAGACCTAAATCATCCATTAAAGTGCTAAACAATACTCATGAATCGAAAAGTGACACCACTATCTGGGCCCGGCTGCACACTTGAACAAAGGCACCGAATTGGATAGATGCCAGCCGCAGCCAACTAGGTCATGTTGAGGCCTAATTTTCTGCCCTTTTTTACTCTTTAAATAGACTTTTTCTTGTTTTATTTTGCTATCCCAACCTAGGGTTCTTCTAGGGTGACTTTGGGACAATTTCTTTCATGGAATCTCCTTAGGAAATATTACAATTTCCTTTCAATTTACAATTTAAGATTAGATTAATGGTTTTAAAGGAGATTCAATGAGTTGAATCAAGAGAATTTTGAAAATGAAGAACGGCGATTCGAGATGATCGTTTGGGCTAGTTTTGGAATTGTGAAGACTCTTCGATCAACTCCTAACCGTTCTTTCTCTCTTTACTTATGTATTTCATTTATTTCAATATAGTAAATTGGGATTATGAGTAGTTGGGTTTATTTTATGTTTGAATGGGTGTTGAACCCTAGATAACTTTAGTTTGATTTTTATGAATTCTATGGATTAAATTGTGGAAATGCAAGTTGATTGTTCTTTAATTGCTTTAATTGTGTCATCAATTTTACGAGTAATTGGTACATTCACATAAATTATTTGGATTGAGAAAGAAGGACATTTTAGGGCATTAATTGAATATTAGGAATCGGTAGTTAAGTAGAGATAATAACTACGATTTCTAGATCAGTAGAGCAATCTAATTCATTCTGGTGCCTTTAATAATTTATAATTAAGTTAGGAAGAGAAGATATTTTTCTCTAATTAATTAGGGGAATAGTAGATTTTTACCTAGAGATAGGTTAATCCTAACAAAGTGGGTGAGACCCAATCAACGATTCAACATTCTTCCAAAGTTTTATAAGTAATTAGCTAAAGGAAATTATGAGGATTCTTCCATTTAAGCGCACCTCCAAGAAACTTATCTGAATCGACGTTTGTATTAGATTGGATTATTAGTTTAGATTTTTCTTATAATTTTACAACTGTATAATTTAGCTATAAACTCTTTCTAAAATTTATTTATTTAATTAAAGAGTAGAGGATTAGTGATTACTAGTGTTTTTCGGCCCCGAGAGATCATGCACTTTTCTTGTTGTACTCAAACAATAGGTACACTTGTCTATTGTAGTAATTACTAGTTTAAGTACTCACACAACAGAAAGTACTTATACTAGTAGGGGCAAAAAAAGTATTTTTATTTCGCCTTTCCAATTTTACCAATATTGAGACAATTAATTGTCTCACCATTGAACCCATACATTTATTTCATCAAGAAGTTGGTGGAATAAAAGCAACCAGAGATGCTTCTCAAATTTTTTTTATAAATATATTTGACAGATATTCCTAACTAATTCGGATTTGGCCTACAAAGTGTTAATAGGATCTGAATTTTACTCGGAGATAAAATTCTAACTCTGAACCTTTCACAACCATATAAAGGAATTGAAGTTAAGAACTTTAACTTCTCAAAAATTCACCATCGGCTTACTCACCGCAAGAAGCTACCTTCCGTCTTCTCTAATTTTTTTTTTTTTTTTTTTTAAGTTCCAAATAGACAACGTAAATAAAATCTCAGAGCGGTCACCATGTCGTGCGTCTCTTTAGTTATGTCCTTCAATCTGGCTAAGATTAAGTGCTCAAAGAATTACTGCACCACCATAGTTAAGTATGCAATGATAACATATTCAATCGAAACAAACAATATAAATCATGTATACGCTTTAATAAATACATTAAATAAAACAAGGTACAATGTACTTTCCTTTTTCAAATTTCCAACACAACTTGATCATAAACCCCACCAGCATGAACCTGTTCTTGACAGGAAGAAACACTGAAAACGAATGTCTTTGGTACATTAATTGTATGGATATTTGCATTTTCGATCATGTTTATACTATTTTGAGTTTTTTTTTTTTTTTTTAAATTATTGGTCAGGTATACTATTTTGTGTTAATTCAACATTCTTTTACAAGTGTAATCAAAGATAATCTGTACAAGACTTCTGGAATCTTGTTCTTCTGCTAACTTTAAAATACGAGCAACTCTTTTGAAACCAGCATGTTCCTTTAAAAATGTGTCTTCTTTCATTTCTGGCTTTATAATTTCCTCTTTGGGAATCTTTGGCTCATGTGTTAATGCCCACTGAATCGCCCATATTGCCAATGGTCTCATGTAACCAAGTGATCTGTACTGCCCTTCCAAGTTCCAACCCTCCGGGTTCTGGAATGCATACCTGCAGAGAATCAACCAAGAAAAAGCCTTTATAAGGAAGGATCACAATCAAGCACGTTAAACTATATGTTAAAAGAACTCACTAGTTAAGGGATGGATCAAGCTTTAGAAATGAATAAACTAAGTTTACTATATTTTGTGCAGATTTTCCCCACTTACTAACTTGTAACAGCTTAAATAACAAGTCCAAACTATAATCAGGAACCGAAAGTCTGGAGAAAGTTTCATCTGCCAGTGATTCCAAAGTTGAAACGGTCAGGCTGGTGCATAGATTTTGTAGATTCTAAAGGAAAACTTTCAATCAGATATGAAAGATAAGAACCTAAAAGATCAAACTACTACTAGAAGTGAATCTCTAAAATCGTTTAGACAAAATTAACTTAATAGAAAAGCGAGGATGGCATAAGAAGACCGAGATAAGAGTAGGATTAATGTCATCCCCAACTTCAGAAAACGGTCACAAAGTATACGATTTCACAGCAAGGAAGCGATTCTGAAGGCTTAGTTTGATGATTTCATTTGAATTGTTCAGGAGAAGCTGCAACTCATATAATAAGATCGTCTAATCATTAATAGAAGGCAATTATCTTGTTTGTCCCAAGTGCATATTGACATAAGTTCGGTAATATAGAAATGAATGTCGTACTCGAAGGGATAGGAAAAACAAATTCCAAAAGGAAATAGATGTAACTGAGAAGAGTGATTTGCATGATTAACTGAAGAATAAGAATACAAAGTAAATTTAACATACCCAAAACCTCCTTTGGCCCAGCAAACTTCATGGCAGCCGCTTGCAGTTCTAAATCCCATCTCTACCAAGCCTTCATGTATCATACCTGCAGCAACAGCATACGTAATGCCACTCCATATTTCCCTTGATTGCATACAAGACATATCTGGTTCCCCATTTGGCAACATTCCATTAATAGCCCCCATCTTTCCGTCCTTTACCCTTAAGACATTGAAATTAAAGACCTTTTCTAAAGCTTTTTTTGCTTTTTCTTCATCAACAATTGGTAAAAGCCCACATGCTCTAGCATACCTGTCAAAGGTTCAGAAAGGATAAGTTAATCCTTCCATTGTTACAGTAAAGCATAGTATGCTCATTTTTCCTCCTGCTACTTGTATCTGTATGTGTATTCAAATATGAAATTTATTGAGTAAATGAAAACAGAAAACCTCGAAATAAGTAGCAATTTCACAAGCAAATATTTTTGTAAATTTTAATCTAGAGAACTTGTGATGGGTCACTACCTAGTTTAATCAACAACAAAAGTAGAACATAAAGCAAAAGCAAGTGCCTCTAATACCAGCAGATAAAAATTCTGACTAGATGGTAAAAGACCTCCAGATCTATATTCTTCTTCAGTTTAAAGTTACTCCCAAAAGTTATTTATGAATAGATGTAATTATTACGTTAACAAGTAAAAATATAGCTTCCTCTAAAAGGAAAAATATAGCTATTATATCTTATCTTACCATTGTCCAGCCAATTGATCAGCTTGAATGGATGTGCTTGAACTGCCACCGTTATTGTCATAGTTGAAGTAAGAACCATTCCATAGTTTCTCATATACCTTCTTTGCCTTCTGAAATTTGAACCAAAAATAGTCTTCAGAACCCTTGTCACCAACTTCACGAGCCAGAGCTGAAGCAGCCTGCAGGGCTGCTACCCAAAGCCCACCACAATAAGCACTCACACCTGACACGGACCATGTGTCATAAGTCTGATCCGGAAATCCTTCATTTTCTATCATCCCATCTCCATCCTCATCAAACTGGTCCATATATGCCATTGCAACATAAACAGAGGGCCAAACAGCTCGTGCAAATTGTTTGTCGCCAGTTGCAACCACATCACGATAAACTTGCAGAACAAATTTTGGATTCAAATCTTTCCATCTATCTGTATTGTGAAGATTGTAAAAATTTACTTCAAACCATGGATCGTTCATTCCAATATCATGAGGAACAGCACCAAGAACTTTCCTTGGAACCAATTTTCCGTCCTGCAAAAGCCGCATCTTACTTGGATCATGCATCATAACTGCAGCTGCGAAGTCTCTTTGTATGCTAAGTTCAAGCTTCGGGAACAGCATGGTTATAGCAAATGATGCATAGAAATGAACATCATACGTATTGCACATGTGATACTCAATCCCTTCGAGATAGAGGAACTGACCAATGTTCTCCTCTCCCTTTTGAAGCAGATTTGTTCCCAAGGCAGAATTCAGTGTTGCAGGTGAGTGAATCTCCTCAAGTATTGTGGTCATCCTTTCAAGGATGCCATTAGCAGTGTCACTTTGATGTGTTTGATTCAGGCCATTTTTTATATCCGAATAGGATCTCTCAAGAGAGAACTTTCTTTCACCAATGGTAGTTAAACTATGCACTGCAGGTGATCCATCTGGAAAGGATGAACTGAATAAGTCACATATCCACTGAGCATCAGACCTAGAAGACTTCTCTTCACATACGTACCTGTCCAAATTGACCCCCCTGAATTCAGGTAGTAGAGTTCATTGAACAGAGTAATTGGGTACCTGCCACGGAGACTCCGGAAGTTGAGAATTTTAACATTGTGTGACATTTATAGCCGGTGGAAAATGCAAGCTTACCATTCAGGAAACCTTTTGTCTTCAAGAATGGGCCTTTGCCATGCTTCTATTTGAGACTCCCAATCTCCATGCCCTAGAGTTTCATTATTGGACATAAGGGACTTTCTGAAATATATTTTAATCATACTGATGGGATAATAAGCACTCAAAATTGAATAGCGTTAGCTATGCTGGCTATAATGACTCTTGAGCATTAAGACAATAGAATACATAGGCTTTCAAGCCAATCCGAAATTTTACCAAGAATAGCATCATGTGCAATTGCAGAAGCTGCATTCCCAAGTGTACCATAGAATTTTGTATAACGCCTGTTCATAAACTTGAATAGTTCAGGAAAAAGAGAAGAAAGAAAGATATCCACATTTTTTGGAAAGATGACAAAAGCAACTGGCTACTGGCCTGTGATAAGTTCTTCCACCTAGAAAAGTCACTTCAGGGCAGGCCCATGCCAAGGAAAATGTAACAGTCTGTACTGAATCTGCTGGAATAGTCACAGATGCTGCAACTGCTGCCCCAATAACTGAACCCGTTTCAGAAGGCATCGACATTTCTCCAAAATTGAGGTGCTCAAAAGAACCATGCTATAAAAACAGTAGCAGTTTCAAGTCTATCAAGCATGGTCATGAATATAATCAAGGGATAAAACCAATGTCAAACAAGTTAAGAAAATAACCTTCAATTGTATTCATGCACTCGGAGAAATCTTTAAAACAATCACTGAATATCTAAACGAGCAAATTCTGCACAAGAAACAGCATATACTAACCTCTTTTATCTCATTCCACATATCTTTTGCTGTAATTCCTTGTGAGTTCCCAGACAGCACAAAACAAGGGCACTCAGAGACACGTACTGCATTTGTTTCTTCAGCTGCAATAGCAAATGTTACTGAAGGCAGACCGTTCGCCGTCCTGTATCACAAAAAATAAGCGATAGGATTGCAAGTATTGAACCTTAATAACCAAGTCCGATGTTTGACAAACTCACATGTGATGCAAGTGTACCCCATGTACGCCGTCCTCCATCCTTGTAAAAAATGAAATACAAAGTCAACATGACATGAAAAGCATGGAATACCCTTAAACTCCTTGCTAATAAACATAAAGCAATAACTAGATACTTGACCAAAATCTTACTTAAATTTTGAGTTGAAGTGTTGACCAGATAACCCAGAAACACCACCAACAGAATTCTGAAGCATATAAACAAGAAGAAATCTGTCAAATTCTAATCCACTCAAGGAGTCAAGTCATATAGAATCTTTCTATCTATGTAACATGCCTAAAATTAGGAAATTTTAAAGTCCAATTATGCAGAAAAAGTGAAAGACAAACCAGCTGAACTTACCGCCCATGTAAAGAGTAAAGTGACGTCTGCAGCCGTTTTTCCTGTATTAGACAACTGAACAAAAGAAATATGAAGCTTTCTATAGAGCAGCTATGAATTGGCTTCCCAAAACGAGGAAAAGGTCCCCGGTTCTTGCTATATTACCGTAAAAGTAAATGCTGCTGTTGGTAAGCTACTCTCCTTGTAATTATGTGGGATAAATGGTGAAATTTGACGACAAACTATTTTAAGATCAGGATCTGGTTCACCTGAATTTTAAGAATGAAGATCAATGTCATTAGACAGCTATATATGTTCAAATTCACCAGACTGCCAATTGATCAAAGGATTACCATCATACACGGTCCAAGACCTTGGGAATAATGCATGGTAAGTGGATCTGTTTCCTAGTAGATTCCAGTCCCAGGATCCTACGCCAGCATCTGAAGTATCCCTATCAATCCAAATTTCTTTAGCTATATATGTTGCATATTATTTTACACCAGTAGTACTAGTAGTACTGTAATAGATAAATAAAAAATAGTAATAATAATAATTGTTATTGCTAATAATAACAATAACAATATTATTTTATTACTATTATTATTATTGTTGTTGTTGTTGTTGTTGTTGTTGCTATTAATTATTTTATCTCGCTTATCTGTTTATTTATATCTAGCTTTTGTCAGTTATACACATTCAGTTTCTGATATGCTCATCAAGTCTCATGCCACAAAAAAATGAGAAGAGCAATAACACACTAAATAACTTCTCTAGTCTGAACACTCTTGGCAACACCAATTCATGAGATGCTTACTTTATATTTGGGCTTCCTTGGCATAGTACAGTGGAATGTTTTTCACCATTTGGACGTGAAACAAATACCTGAAATGAGATGAGATATTTTATTTCAGCGGAAGGGCATCACAATGAAGAAGACCAGGCTAAAAATAAAATATTCACATCACTTTTGCAAGTGAATCACTTCCTTTCCTTTTTATGATAAATCTGAAGTAAAACAATGAAAGAGGATCTGAGCAAGTGAATCCCCAGAAAAAGAAATTATAAAAACTAAAAAAGGAAACAATAACAACTATGTAAGAGCTGCATACCAATCCCTCATTAGTGTTTCACAGTTTTTTCATTTTGACTTACGGTCTTGTCATAACCTAAGAATATGTTATGTTTTACCAACCTATCCAAATTCATGTATACGGCATGTATTTGCTAATGTTAGTTGTTATACCTCTTAACCTCTGAAACATTTTCTTAACTGGGAAATATATTCTCTTCTAACATTAACCAGAAAAAAAGGAAACTCATTCCCAAAATTCTTCTATAAAAACCTTTCAATGCACAATGGCAGTAACTAGAATGAGTATTAGGGACAGTTATTCTATTTCTACATGACGATCTTGACATTGTTTCCAAGATCCTTAAGATGCACATGAGATTTTCACATCAGGATTAAAGAATAAGCCAAAGTGATAACCAGGTAAGCATTAACAGGATCAGTGAAACACAAGCATAGATCTGAAAGTAAGGCACCAAACTTACAGAGAACTGGTTTGCCAAAACTGGTTTATCTTCACATATTCTAGGAAATATTTGCCAGCGTAGAAATTCACCCTTGAAACTTCTTCCAATGCTTCCTGCACTGAAAGGCATATTTTGTTATCTGCATTGGTGCATGTGTGTCCCAAAATTATGTTGAAGAATATGATTGAACATCTTGTATATCAGGCAGCATTTGAAGACATCATTCCCCAAGTATGCAGTCGCATAATTTGAGCAAGAAGCCAACAAACAGGGAGAAAAGCAAAAATACTATAGCCTGGTGAGAAGAAAGTTAAAATAAGGGAAGAAAGAGAAGAAAGTTCAACTTATTTCCATTAAATTGTTTAAATGGTGTCAAGTGATATATGAAAATCCAAGAAGGGTGTGATCTTCTCACTCAATGTATCAGGTCGAGTCTCTGATAACTCTAGCTCATCTCATCTATAGATATGCCACAATAAAAACTATTTGGAGAAACCATTTATACAGAGAAGTCTCCTCGATAATTCCAGGAGATGTCCAAGTACAACCAATCTTGGACAAATATAACTGGTAGTTTCTTTTATCGTTTTCTTTTTGGAATAAGGGAACAAAATGCTAGTTGATAGTGTGAATGTTCAAAGGCACATACCCTATACCACCTAAAGGAACACCATGGCATGATGATACTGGGCGCTTTGTGAATGGATTCAGAAATGCCTGCAGGATGTTATCAGAAAATATAAAAGATCCTATTCATTGATTAACCAATCAAATAGTGTCTGAAATTATGTCAGAATGAAATTTACCCGTCCTCTGGCTTTTTCTTCCTGAAGAAGTCGCCAGAGCCGATATCCAATAGGAGCCTAAAAAGGACAAAAGGATAATGTACAGCGGAAAAGAAGAGTACAAATTCCATCTGAATCACAACCCAAAACAACCACTTATGATGTGAAATTGCTATGCAGTTTTCATCTTATGCATTTAATAACTAAAAGCTTATTTCTCAGATCAGAAAAAGTTAGGAATGATCAACTCTATTTGCTTGTAGGTTGTAAGGAAAAAAAGTAGTGTGCTTCAAGTCAAAAATTGCAAGGAAACTATAGATGACCAAAATTTGGCATCAGAGTAAAATCAACTTCAAAAAAGTTATACATAAGAAGACTCCTCACTGAAGGAGACATCAACAGAAACCCCTTCAACATATAAGCCTTTATATTTCAATTCACATTTTTCAACTTTTTCTTCAAAACTTAACCACATCAGCTTTCGAATTTTACATAGGTAATCACCAGGCACCTTTTAAGCCAACTGCATATAAAAGTTCAAAAAGAATTACCAGTTGAATTTTTTCTTTCAAACTCAAATCAAACTCTGAGAGGGGAATCTCCTTCTCGTCTAGCTTGCGTTGCCAAGTGAGAGATGCAGGTTTCTCAAGGTCAACCTTCACCTGAAAGTAAAAGAATTTAGCAAGATAAGTATATTAATGAAAACTTATAGGAAATCAGAAATTGGAAACGGCAGTTTGCAAGATCAAGGGTCATATTATAAAATAAACTGCCCACCCAACCTTATCTTTACGAGAATCATATGAGTCGCCTTCTCCATTATCAAGACCATCATGCAACATCCTTTCCTGCAGAAGAAAGAAAATTTGACTAGTCAGATCATCAGTTATGAACTTAAATCCAAAATGCAACTTTTATCAACATTGTTGAGTCGTTCAAAAGCAAAACTTCAATGATGCAGCAGTAATTGAGTGAACTAGTTACAACCATCTTTCGCGTTTGCCAAATCTCAAGAACCATCTTTCGCGTTTACCAAATCTGAAGAACTTGACAAAATTGATTATGCTTCTACAGTTCTACTATTACAGATGAATATCATAATTACTAAGAATGGTTTAGAAACAGACCCCACATTTTTCAGATGAAATTGCTACCTTTTGATGCAATAGCATTGAAGATTGCTTCAAACCACCAAAAAAAAAAAAAATTAAAAATTAAAGCTCAGAACCAAATATCTTCAATCTTCAGCAAGTATATGGCACAAGTTAACACAAAAAGGTAATGGGATCAATTCTGATACCAATGCAAAAGTTTACACCGATCAATAAACGTTCCCAAAGAATATCAAAGTAGAAAAAAAATTTTGGCTAATTAAAGAAAATAATTATTCCTTAAGATACTTGAGCTGGGCAGTTTTCTCCTTGAGGTACTTTTAAAGTGAGTTAAGTCCACTTTTAAAAAATTCTAATATGGTAAAGAGCCAATTGTTAGATTCTCGATGGGTGAGTAAGGCCTAAGCCTAAAATAATTCTAACAGAAACGCTCAATGAAAAATCACAAAACTATAATCCGGGACAGAAAAACCATTGAAGAAAAAAAAGGGAAAAAAAACTGCCAAAGACAGCAAAAGAATTGGAATGCGTGAGGGAGAGAAATACGATTGGATGAATACAAAATTTGCTAGGATTTCTAACCGGAGAAGAAATGGGGTGTCGAATTGAGAAGCTCTGAATCCGAGAGTTGAGGAAAGTGACGTTCTTCAACTGCGATTCTGTCAGAAATCTTAAAGGATCAAGCAAGCAACTGGACTTCAGGGAGTTGCAGAAAATAGCACGAGAAGAGCCCATCAAAACTTTGTTTAATTTTCTCAAAAGGTCCCTACACTTTTGGGTATTAGCATAATGGTTCATTTATTTTTTCACCAACCGCATAGAACGGTGGGACAAATAATAATTGCCAAAGGGCATCTTTCTTTTGAATAAGCTTTTGTCTTTTTGCTAGCAAAAAGCAATGGAATCCTAACACGCAAGATTCTGATTTCTTGCAATTGGCCAAAAAATGGTGGCTAAAGGAATAATTAGTTTGTGTATAACTTTTATTAAGTTCAAGTTTTGATACCGAAAGCAGAAATTACTTTCTCTATGAGATAATTTGTTAAATATAACGCCATATATGTGTCTTTTTTTAGTGTAATTTTGAGATTGTTTTTTAAATAAAGGGTTGTTACGAATAGCTTAAAACAACTCAATAATTATAACTATTACTATTTGTGTTCTAATTTCGCTTGAAATATTAATATATATTTACTAAAAATCTCAATTACAATTTTTTTTTAATACAAAATCAAGTTAGGCTTCTAAAGAATTTCATTCTTTTAATTAAAAATATAATATTGAATAATTCACTAAATATTTTTAAAGTTAATTTTATGATTCATAAAAGTAAATTTCATAAGTCACCTTTTTTATAGAGTATTAGAAATTTCATCTGGCATCATAAATTTGCAAATATTAAAAACATTTTAAACGCAATCCTTTTTCTACCATCAAAATTCAAATTCTTCTTAAAACATAATTCAAAAGAATAATTCAAAATAACTTTTAAAAGTAAATACCATATACAAATTGCTTATGACTTCATATTGAAGTAAGCTAAAATAAAATTACTCGCAACTATAAAATTACTCACAAACATGCAAACCAAGAGGGGCTCCTTTCTTGGCTATATTTTCACAATTGTATAGATTGCAGGCTGCAGCTGATCTCAAATGACAGAAGAATGTGATCTAATACTAAATTTTAAAAACTCTTAATCTTCTCCCATTAAATATTCCAAAGCATTAGAGATAGATATGATAAAAAAAAAAAAATTAATACCAAAATTCCTTGTTTTAGCAAAACCTGTAGCTGCCACCGTCCCAAAAAAAAAAGCTGCAATGCCTTTTTCGAAATTATATAAAAAAATTAAAAATCTTTCAAATTCCTTAGCTTCTGCTTCATATATTTTTATATACGTTAAGGAAGGGAGGAACTTACGATCCATCGTATGGTAAAGAGTGCTTCTAAACAACTAAACTACTACTTTATCACCGTGATTCTATATTATTTTAAAACATTCTATATATACTATTAAAGATACATATCAAAGTGATTCTTCAAAAATTAATACATTATATTTATTTTTTTTAAATTATGATTTTAGACTATAACTTTTAACTATACTTTATAAGTATTGTTAGTTATAGAGTATAGTTATAAAATATATTTGTAAATTTTATTATCATGTATAATATATTATACTTCATATACTTCATAATAATTTATTATTTATATTTATTTTATTAGTTAACGGAGCTCATTATTGAGAGTTCACGCATCCAATAACATTTTGAAACATGAGAAGATAAGAATTAATTATTTCTAATTGTGTCTAGGTGGTACTATTTTATGCTTCCTCCGCAACTTTTACATAAATATATATATATATGTATATATATTATATTATACAGATTTCAATAAGGTTGGTGACATTTCATGTACTTTTTTAGTTTTTCTTTCCTTTTTCTTGGTATTAGGGGAAGTGGTAAGAGTAAGAAGGAAATGCTAAGGGAAAGCTTGTAGTTGACAAATGAGACTGTTAAAAATGTTTTTTCTTTTGTGAAGGGTAATGTTAAAGGTTTAAAAATATAACCTTTGAATGGTAGTTTGGTAGTTGTTAAACAAAAAATGGTAGTTTAGTACTTAATTATTTAATTCTTTGGTTGTAAACATTACTAAATTTTAAAATGAAAAATTACAAAAAATGTATAGTACTGGTGTTTTGATATGAAGTCGAGATCGAGATTTTAAATATTTTTTATTTTAAAAAATGGGTATACTAAAATATTATATATATTGACGCAAAAGAAGAAATAAAAAGTTTAATACTAGGTGGTTGGAGCAGATTTTGCACTCCCTTAAATTGACACAACTAAACTTATTCCTTTAAAGGGATTTCTTCAATGCTTATTAGACAAAGTCAATTGACCCAAAAAAAAAAAAAAAAGAAAGTGGACAAAATCAATATATATACTATAGATTAAAATATTTATTATAAGAAGATTCTTTAATTCATAATAGTGGGAAATTAGTGGAATCTATCTTCAAATTAAAAATGAACTATTCTATTTAAAATAAACAAAAATATTCAATATCGACCAGAATGTTATAATAATACATTTAAAAAAAAAGCAGTTATAGTAATACCAAATTTTAGATCATAACAAATAATTCTCCTTTGAAATTAATATCAATTTAGAAAGGAAGGGAAAAATTAAGATATTTGTAATTTGTCTAAAATTAATCTTTTTTTTAGTTATTCATTTATATCAGTTTGCCTTAATATATCAAATGGACGATGTAGAAAAAAAAAAAAAAAAAACAAACAAACAAACAAACAAATGGACGAAACTTGACATTTGGCTTTCATCTAGAAATATTTTTCATGAATGGTGATAGTTAGGGTTATAAACGGGTCCCAACCTTCAGGGTATCCAAATCCAAACTCATACCTTTATAGTGAAACTTGGACTAATATTCGGACCCATACCCTCCAGGGTATAAAATTCTGGACCCAGACCCGACCCTCCAAGATCCAGGGTAGGGTCTGGATATACCCGTACTCGTATGACATTTTTCTATTTTATTTCCCTGTTAAACAAAAATATATAAAATAATGTATAATCCAAAAATAAAAATTTTAACATGATTAACATAATCTCCTTAACATTTCTTTCAACAAATAAAATCATTTAACATCTCTAATTCACATAATTAAAAGTTCAAATATACACAAAATTCACATAATTAATCTAATAAGAATAAAAGCTCTAGTTCAATAAAATATATTAATCAAAACATTTGGATTTTGGATACCGCTTGCTCCTATTTGTCTCATACAAAAGAAATATAAAAGTGAGTATATATTATAATTTTATAAGTGTATGTAAAATAGAGATAATTATGAAAATGTAGTTAAAGATAAAAAAACTCACATCAATTTTCCTCTGCAAATGCAACTGAAGGGATGGAAGAACTCTCAACAATATCATCGTTATCATACTCTAGAAACAAAATAGAAGTTAACCAATATAAGAGGGAGAAAAAAGAAATTAAAATAACAAAATAAAATACTTACTTTTATTTGGTGAAAGTTCAATCCAATCCACTGTAGTTACTAATGCCTCAACCATTTCGGGAAGCAATTATGCACGTGTCTCATTAACCACTCTTCCCCCAACACTAAATGCAGACTTCGATGCAACAGTAGTAGCCGGAAAAGCTAAAATATCACGTGCCATCTTTCCTATAATAGGATATTTTGGAGAGTTTTCTCTCCACCAATTCAAAATATTACACTTCTCATTTCTAGGAAATACAGGCTCTTCTAAATATTACTCTATTTCACTCTTTTTGGTACATATGAATAGTAGTTGACTTATTCGTCTTATACCATTCATCAAAAGCAGAATAATCATCTTCCGATATTCCTCCATCAAAAGCAAATTATTCATCAAAAGTTGTTAGGTAGAATTCTAGGCAGGCATTCTTTAGGTTTTCAACTGCACTATGGTTTTCAATATTATAAGCTCTGCCACTGTAAATAATAAACATAATAAATAATGTATGAATTATTTAAAACTTTTACAAGCAGAAGAAATCATGGAAAAAATTAGTTTAGAGTAAGATCTATTAATGAAGAAAAGCGTCTCAAATGAATAAATGAACATGTACAAAGAAGCCTTATATCATTCTTCCTCAAGAAAATATCGAATTTCCAGTTGATGTCTGCACCAATTCTAATTGAGATTCAAGTTTCACATGAACATCCAAGTAGTCTAAGACAGAATAAGAAACATCTAAGTGTACCGGCAGAATAAGAATTGATAAAGTAAAACAACTGGAGTACAAATACAATCCTACTAAAAGAGATGTAAGAAAATATTCAATCCTACAAAAACAAATACAATCCCAGTTTGAATCCCTGAACTAACAACAGTTTGAAATCTTTGTACACTACTCATATAACATAAATGAACCTGAACTAGCAAAAGATGGTTGCAGCAAAATTTCCTCAAAACTCAATCCAAGTTATTATCTGAGAAGATGGAAGAACAGAAACCGAGACGGCAACGCAGAGCAGCAAAACAGACGGCAGACAGAGCAACAAAATTGATGATATCAGAGTAGAAACAAGTCAGCTTTTTGAAACATACGGCGACGGCGGCGGCAGTGGCAGTAGAAGATGAACTGAAGAAGATGACATTGAGGGGAGAGAGTCTGAGCTGAAGATGACGGTGGTGCGCGGTGGGGACTGAGAGAGTGAAGCTGAGCTGAAGATGAATGTACACGGCGACGATGGCGATGGCAGCGATGGTAAAAGATGCTTTGAAGAAGATGACAGTGAGGGGAGAGAGTATGAGCTGAAGATGACGGCGGTACGCAGGACTGGGAGAGTGAAGCTGAGCTGAAGATGAGTGTACACGGCGACGATGGCGACGGCGGCATCGGCAATAGATGAAACTGAAGAAGAAAATGTTGTTGTGACTGTGAGGGAGAGAGAGAGAGAGAGAGAGAGAGAGAGAGAGAGAGAGAGAGAGGAGGAGGAGGAGGAGGAGGAGGAGTGAGGTGAGTCAGTGTAGAAGTGTAGTGTGTGTGATGTGAGTGTAGTTGGTAGATAGGGCTAAAGATAAGAGTAAAATAATATGTTAAAAAAATTATAAATTATAATATAATATAATATAATATAATATAATATAATATATATAATATAATAAATAAATAATATAATATAATATAATATCATCGTGTGGATAAAGTTTTAAAAACAAAAGAAAATATTGTTAAAGGTGTTTATAATACTACAGATCCGGAGATAACCGAATCAGAAATGAATTTTTCATTATGAGTTATACACAAAAAATTGATTTTAGACCTGGATCTGAAGCCAGGCAAAAAATTAAAAAAGAATTTGATTTACCAAGATGGGAACCATTTAGAAAGTGGTTTTTCTCTAATTTTGATGATACTTTGAAATATTATATTTCAGAAGAATTTTATAAATGTTTATCTATTCATCATATTTTATTTCCATTTGTCCCATGGTTCATGAATAAACATATTGAACCTTATATTTCTGTTTTAGAAAGAGATTATAAACTCTTGAATGGTAATATTCTGAAAGGAGTATGGCCTCCTCAACAACCTTTTCTTTTAGAAAAAGAAAATACTGTTGTTAGTTTTTCAGCATTTTCTAAATTATTTGAAAATGATACTTTACATATTACTGTTAAACAGATTAATAAACTTATAGAACAACAAAATTATACAAACATTTGTTTGACTGTTTTAGGAGAACAAATTCTCTCTCTTCATCGGAGAATTGATTTAATATTACGGAAGATTGATATATCTTCTTCGAATCTTCGTAACACAAGGTCGTCATATCTCGCTCCTCCCTGTGCAGCCTCCTCCCCGAAATTTATAATTATAAATTAAAAAAGATGTCAGATCTAGAGGAGATGCTAGATCAGAAATTTAAAAAATTAAATATCAATACTTTAGAAAATGAATTTTATGATAAATTATCACAAACAAAGGATTATAAGCCTGTTATTCAAGATGAACTTAATAAGTTGCATCGGGTTCTTTGATAGACCTACTCAACGAATTAATTATTATAGACGTCCCTCTCCAGTGAGATATTCTACATGAGGAACAAGAATATATTAATAATAACGAGTTATAATGGTAAAAGTATTTATGAATGGAATCTTGATGGTTATACTTGAAAAACGATTTATAATCTAACTCATAGAATGCTTATGTATGATACAGTCGATGAAAGCGATCGGTAATAGTGATAGTAATATTGAAAAGATGATAGTTGCAGGTTTTACTGGCCAACTTAAAGGTTGGTGGGATCATTATCTCTCTTTACAAGAAAAGGAAACCATTTATCATACTCTTAAACAGGAAGAGAATGGTAATACTAGTGAACAAGCCGTTTATACACTAATTGTTACTATATTAGAAAATTTCACCGGAAGAATTTCGGATGATAATGAAACTAATAGGACGTTATTACAAAATACTAGGTGTAAAACACTTACAGATTGGAGATGGTATAAAGACCAATTCCTTAATAGGGTTATGGAATTACCAGAGAGTAATCGCTCTCATTGGAAATCCAAATTTATTGATGGATTACCTCCACTATTTGCTGAAAGAGTAAGAAAAGCTCTTAGGAAAGATAAAATCTCAATTCCTTATGAAAGTTATACTTATGGCAGTCTCATAGCAACTTGCAGAACTGAAGGCCTAGCCTTATGTAATGAAATTAAGTTAAATTAACAGCTTAAAAGGCAAAGACTAACTGAAAGAACTCAGTTAGGGCAATTTTGTAGCCAATTTGGGTTGGATATTCAACCCCAAAGAAAACAAGTTCATAACTCTCATAAAAATGAATATTATCAGAAAAAGAAAAAGAAAAGATATTCTCAAGCTAAGCTTGAGAAAAAAGCTAAAAGAAAGTCTGATAGACTTGAAAGAAAGAAAGACAAAAGTAATATTGTCTGTTATAAGTGTAAACGTATAGGTCACTACGCTAATAAGTGTAGGATGAAACAAAAGATTAATAATCTTAATATTAGTGAAGAATTGAAAGATTCTTTAGAAAAGTTATTTTTAGATTCAGATGATTCGGAAGATATTACTTCTGCCTCAGAAATAGATCAAATCTCTGATTCTTCTGATGAAGAAAATATGTGTCCTTGTAAACAAGGAAGTAGTAATTCTGAAAAAGAAAATTCAGATGATGATTACTACAAATTGATATCTCAATTTAAAGATTCAGATATAAATGTTTTAACTCAGAATCATATTCTAGAATTTTGAAAATCCATTAAAGACCCAGAATTAAGGTCTAGAATTATAGAAAATCTAGATGATATTCCATCTAGCAGTACTCATAGTACTAAAAAAGAAGAGGAATTTATACCTAATAATCATCCTTATTCTATGACAGAAGTTTATAAACTTATGAAGCAAAGATATGAGGATTCTCATAAATCTCCTACTACATTAAATGATTTGTATGGAGAAATAAATAATCTTAAAGATGAAATCAAGATGTTAAAACAAATAAATAAACATCTTGATGTTAGAGTTTCTAATTTAGAAACTAAAAAAGATTATACCTTGGTTACACCAAATCTTTTTGACAATCTTAATAAGATTGGGGAAGCGCATTTTTTAACTACTCTTGATATGATTACATCATTTAAGTTTTATGTAAAAATTACTTTGCTTATAGCTAAGGATGAAATTAAAGAATTTATTGCACTTATTGATACAGGTGCTGACATTAGTGTTATACAAGAAGGATTGATTCCTACTAAATATTTTCAAAAAACTACTCATAGTTTGAGACATGCAGGTGGTGATCGTTTACAAATAAATTTCAAATTACCACAAGCATATATTTGTAATAATAAAGTTTGTATTCCTGAAAGCTTTTTATTAGCTAAGAATATAACTAACCAAGTTATACTTGGTACTCCTTTTATTAAAAAAATTTTTCCTATTACTTATATTGGACTGATCGTCTTACAGGTACTTTTGAAAATAAACCTGTTTCTTTTCAGTTTATAACTGAACCAAATACCAGATTTGTAAATGAAATTAGAGATTTCATTTTAAGAAAACAAAATCAAATTAATTTTATAAATTTTGAAATAAATTCTTTTACAATAGAAGAAGTTTTACAAAATCCTAAATTACAGGAAAAAATTAAAAAACTACAGCATCATATTTCTGTAGATATTTGTAATGATCATCCAAATGCTTTTTGGAATCGCAAAAAGCATGAAGTTAAACTTCCCTATATTGATGACTTTCATGAAAGTCAGATTCCTACAAAGGCAAGACCTTGCCAAATGAATTCTAAATATTTAGAATTATGTAAAGAAGAAATAGCTTCTTTATTAAATAAAAAATTGATAAAAGAGTCAAACTCACCCTGGTCATGTACAGGTTTCTATGTTAATAAAAATAGTGAAATAGAAAGAGGGGTACCACGATTGGTTATTAATTATAAACCTCTTAATAAGGTATTAAAATGGATTCGCCATCCTATTCCTAATAAAAAGGATTTATTAGACCGATTATATGAAGCTTTAATATTTTCTAAATTTGATTTAAAATCAGGATATTGGCAAATTCAAATAGCTGAAGAAGACCAATATAAAACCGCGTTTAATGTTCCTATAGGCCACTTTGAATGGAAAGTGATGCCTTTTGGTTTGAAAAATGCCCCTTCTGAATTTCAGAAGATTATGAATGATATATTCATACCCTACAGTGACTTTATACTAGTCTATATAGATGATATCTTAGTATTTTCTAAGAATGTTCAACAACATTTTGAACACTTAGAAATTTTTAAAAAATTGGTTATACAAAATGGTTTAGTTATATCAAAACCTAAAATGGTTTTATTTCAAACCACTATTCGATTTCTGGGTCATAACATTGAAAAGGGGAAAATAATTCCTATTAATAGAAGTATAGAGTTTGCTTCTAAATTTCCAGATAAAATACTGGATAAAACGCAATTGCAAAGATTTTTAGGCAGTTTAAATTATATTTCTCCTTATTATAAAAATCTAGCTTCAGATACAGCTATCTTATATGATAGGTTGAAGAAGAAGCCTAAACCATGGACTTCTCAGCATACTGAGACAGTCAAAAGGATTAAAGCAAGGGTTAAATCTTTGCCTTGTTTGGTTTTAGCCAACCCTACTTGGAACAAAATTATAGAAACAGATGCCTCTGATATTGGCTATGGAGGTATTTTAACCCAAATTTGTCCTGTTAATAACACACCACATTTAGTCAGATATTATTCTGGCAAATGGACTGATAGTCAGAGAAATTATGCAACAGTTGCTAAAGAAATCTTAGCAATTGTTAAAAGTATCTTAAAATTTCAAGATGATTTATATAATCAGAAATTTACTGTTATAACAGATTGCCAAGCGGCAAAATTTATGTTTAATAAAGACTTTAAGCATGATGTTTCTAAACAGATGTTCGCTAGATGGCAAGCTCATTTAGCCCCATTTGATTTCGATATTATTTATAAGAAAGGTGAAGATAATAATCTTCTTGATTTTCTAACACGTGAATATTTACAGCATGCAGGGCAGGGGCAATAATCCTTGCGGCAGAGGCCGAGGCAGAGGTCATACCTCTCAACCTAAAGAGAAGAATGTCATCATTCAGCATGGCAACAAGAAGTTAATAACTCAACATCTGACTCATATTCCAGAGAATGAAGCTTCGTTATATGAAGAGTTCAAAAGGCAGTATCTTGCTACTCAACAACAGAAGGAAGGTGAAACCTCTTCCTCATCCTATGCACAGGTGTTATCCGAAGAGGATTCTAAACCCTCTTATTATACCCATCCACATAAAGAAATGATATTTCTTTTAGAACCAAAAGATTAATAATCTTAATATTAGTGAAGAATTGAAAGATTCTTTAGAAAAGTTATTTTTAGATTCAGATGATTCGGTTATCTCCGGATTTGTAGTATTATAAACACCTTTAACAATATTTTCTTTTGTTTTTAAAACTTTATCCACATGATGATTATGCTCATCACGTTCACTAACTTGGGAAGTAGAAACCCTATAAGGAATATAATCCTTTTCCTCAAGAAGAGGTGAGATATAAGAACGTTCAGATCTGGTAGAATAAGTTCTTGGGATAATACCTGAACTAGATGGCTTATGATCCATGTGTATATACACAATTCCTTCTGGAGTTTGTTCAATATGATCAATGTTATGTTCAGACTTTGACTGGGTATAACCAGTTCTTTCCAATTTCCACTGGGGAGGCATAGGAATTTCATCCCATTTTATAATTCTTCTTGTTGAGATCTTAGATCTATTGAAATTTGTTTCTATTAAAACAGTTTCATTAATCTTTTTGTCCATTAATTTACAATTAAGATTTAATGTAAATAATGGTTTATAATAAATTCTATAACAAATACATATTAATTCTGACCCAACAATATAATTATAACCATGAGTCTTCACATTTAATGTTAAAGTGTCAAGTATATGGACATCACTTAGAGAAAGTGAAAGATTAGGATAAACATTTAAATAAACTGGTCCATGCGCCAGACTAGATTGGATCACACCTATAAGTGATTGTTTCCAATTTAGATTTCTTGCATCTCTTAGGCATGCAATAAAACTTTCAGGTAAACCCTCTAAGGTGAGAGGTTTAAATGCAATTTGCACTAATCCAATATGAATGAATTTATATAGATCTTTATATCTATGTATATCATTTAATGATGATAATAATTTTATCTTAGTTTCTTCATTATCTAAAGAAACTGATTCTTCAGTAGTTTTAACTACTTGTTTCAAACCCAATTTTTCAAAGGTTCCTAACTGATATACAGTTTTCAAATCAACCCTTGGAATTGTCCACTTATTAAGTGCTTCCAGGTTTTCAGGAATATCCATTTCTTGTTTAGAAACATTTTTAATGTTTCTCTTTTCTTTTAATAAATTCATTTGAATTTATATGAAAGTTTTCATGTTAAACTATGAATCACATATATCACAGAAATTACATGGCTCTGATACCATACGAGGTCCGAAGGGTAGCCATCCTATGTAAGAACTTCGAAGTAAGGTAGCAATTTTACATGAAATCTGGACCCATCAACCTAATTAGCAAAGAATAAAACCGGGATCAACGCCTTAATACGCCTTCACACAACGGCTTTCAACAGGCTAACCCTTATTCTGTTACTAATTATGGCCAGTTCCAAAGTTCATAACCCATCTGGAATCTTACATTAGACTTCTTAGCCATCCGGACAAAATACGGATCTTCACAATCTAATTATCATGATATATATGATACCATAGTTTAACATGAAAGGATTTAGCCTTTCATTAGGCTAATCATAAATGCAATAATATTAAATAATCAAAATAAAAGCAGAATATGAATAAGGAAAAGAGAAAAGAGATTACCAGGGATGAAATTCCTATGCCTCCCCAGTGAAAATTGGAAAGAACTGGTTATACCCAGTTAAAGTCTGAACATCACATTGATCATATTGAACAAACTCCAGAAGGAATTGTGTATATACACATGGATCATAAGCCATCTAGTTCAGGTATTATCCCAAGAACTTATTCTACCAGATCTGAACGTTCTTATATCTCACCTCTTCTTGAGGAAAAGGATTATATTCCTTATAGGGTTTCTACTTCCCAAGTTAGTGAACGTGATGAGCATAATCATCGTGTGGATAAAGTTTTAAAAACAAAAGAAAATATTGTTAAAGGTGTTTATAATACTACAGATCCGGAGATAACCGAATCAGAAATGAATTTTTCATTATGAGTTATACACAAAAAATTGATTTTAGACCTGGATCTGAAGCCAGGCAAGAAATTAAAAAAGAATTTGATTTACCAAGATGAGAACCATTTAGAAAGTGGTTTTTCTCTAATTTTGATGATACTTTGAAATATTATATTTCAGAAGAATTTTATAAATGTTTATCTATTCATCATATTTTATTTCCATTTGTCCCATGGTTCATGAATAAACATATTGAACCTTATATTTCTGTTTTAGAAAGAGATTATAAACTCTTGAATGGTAATATTCTGAAAGGAGTATGGCCTCCTCAACAACCTTTTCTTTTAGAAAAAGAAAATACTGTTGTTAGTTTTTCAGCATTTTCTAAATTATTTGAAAATGATACTTTACATATTACTGTTAAACAGATTAATAAACTTATAGAACAACAAAATTATACAAACATTTGTTTGACTGTTTTAGGAGAACAAATTCTCTCTCTTCATAAGAGAATTGATTTAATATTACAGAAGATTGATATATCTTCTTCTGAATCTTCAGAACACAAGGTCGTCATATCTGCTCCTCCTGTGCAGCCTCCTCCTGAAATTTATAATTATAAATTAAAAAAGATGTCAGATCTAGAGGAGATGCTAGATCAGAAATTTAAAAAATTAAATATCAATACTTTAGAAAATGAATTTTATGATAAATTATCACAAACAAAGGATTATAAGCCTGTTATTCAAGATGAACTTAATAAGTTGCATCAGTTTGCTGATAGACCTACTCAACGAATTAATTATTATAGACGTCCCTCTCCAGTAGATATTCTACATGAGGAACAAGAATATATTAATAATAACAGTTATAATGGTAAAAGTATTTATGAATGGAATCTTGATGGTTATACTGAAAAACAGATTTATGATCTAACTCATAGAATGCTTATGTATAGTACCGTCAGTAAACTGATCGGTAATAGTGATAGTAATATTGCAAAGATGATAGTTGCAGGTTTTACTGGCCAACTTAAAGGTTGGTGGGATCATTATCTCTCTTTACAAGAAAAGGAAACCATTTATCATACTCTTAAACAGGAAGAGAATGGTAATACTAGTGAACAAGCCGTTTATACACTAATTGTTACTATATTAGAACATTTCACCGGAAGAATTTCGGATGATAATGAAACTAATAGGACGTTATTACAAAATACTAGGTGTAAAACACTTACAGATTGGAGATGGTATAAAGACCAATTCCTTAATAGGGTTATGGAATTACCAGAGAGTAATAGCTCTCATTGGAAATCCAAATTTATTGATGGATTACCTCCACTATTTGCTGAAAGAGTAAGAAAAGCTCTTAGGAAAGATAAAATCTCTATTCCTTATGAAAGTTATACTTATGGCAGTCTCATAGCAACTTGCAGAACTGAAGGCCTAGCCTTATGTAATGAAATTAAGTTAAATTAACAGCTTAAAAGGCAAAGACTAACTGAAAGAACTCAGTTAGGGCAATTTTGTAGCCAATTTGGGTTGGATATTCAACCCCAAAGAAAACAAGTTCATAACTCTCATAAAAATGAATATTATCAGAAAAAGAAAAAGAAAAGATATTCTCAAGCTAAGCTTGAGAAAAAAGCTAAAAGAAAGTCTGATAGACTTGAAAGAAAGAAAGACAAAAGTAATATTGTCTGTTATAAGTGTAAACGTATAGGTCACTACGCTAATAAGTGTAGGATGAAACAAAAGATTAATAATCTTAATATTAGTGAAGAATTGAAAGATTCTTTAGAAAAGTTATTTTTAGATTCAGATGATTCGGAAGATATTACTTCTGCCTCAGAAATAGATCAAATCTCTGATTCTTCTGATGAAGAAAATATGTGTCCTTGTAAACAAGGAAGTAGTAATTCTGAAAAAGAAAATTCAGATGATGATTACTACAAATTGATATCTCAATTTAAAGATTCAGATATAAATATTCTAGAATTTTGAAAATCCATTAAAGACCCAGAATTAAGGTCTAGAATTATAGAAAATCTAGATGATATTCCATCTAGCAGTACTCATAGTACTAAAAAAGAAGAGGAATTTATACCTAATAATCATCCTTATTCTATGACAGAAGTTTATAAACTTATGAAGCAAAGATATGAGGATTCTCATAAATCTCCTACTACATTAAATGATTTGTATGGAGAAATAAATAATCTTAAAGATGAAATCAAGATGTTAAAACAAATAAATAAACATCTTGATGTTAGAGTTTCTAATTTAGAAACTAAAAAAGATTATACCTTGGTTACACCAAATCTTTTTGACAATCTTAATAAGATTGGGGAAGCGCATTTTTTAACTACTCTTGATATGATTACATCATTTAAGTTTTATGTAAAAATTACTTTGCTTATAGCTAAGGATGAAATTAAAGAATTTATTGCACTTATTGATACAGGTGCTGACATTAGTGTTATACAAGAAGGATTGATTCCTACTAAATATTTTCAAAAAACTACTCATAGTTTGAGACATGCAGGTGGTGATCGTTTACAAATAAATTTCAAATTACCACAAGCATATATTTGTAATAATAAAGTTTGTATTCCTGAAAGCTTTTTATTAGCTAAGAATATAACTAACCAAGTTATACTTGGTACTCCTTTTATTAAAAAAATTTTTCCTATTACTTATATTGGACTGATCGTCTTACAGGTACTTTTGAAAATAAACCTGTTTCTTTTCAGTTTATAACCCGAACCAAATACCGATTTGTAAATGAAATTAGAGATTTCATTTTAAGAAAACAAAATCAAATTAATTTTATAAATTTTGAAATAAATTCTTTTACAATAGAAGAAGTTTTACAAAATCCTAAATTACAGGAAAAAATTAAAAAACTACAGCATCATATTTCTGTAGATATTTGTAATGATCATCCAAATGCTTTTTGGAATCGCAAAAAGCATGAAGTTAAACTTCCCTATATTGATGACTTTCATGAAAGTCAGATTCCTACAAAGGCAAGACCTTGCCAAATGAATTCTAAATATTTAGAATTATGTAAAGAAGAAATAGCTTCTTTATTAAATAAAAAATTGATAAAAGAGTCAAACTCACCCTGGTCATGTACAGGTTTCTATGTTAATAAAAATAGTGAAATAGAAAGAGGGGTACCACGATTGGTTATTAATTATAAACCTCTTAATAAGGTATTAAAATGGATTCGCCATCCTATTCCTAATAAAAAGGATTTATTAGACCGATTATATGAAGCTTTAATATTTTCTAAATTTGATTTAAAATCAGGATATTGGCAAATTCAAATAGCTGAAGAAGACCAATATAAAATCGCGTTTAATGTTCCTATAGGCCACTTTGAATGGAAAGTGATGCCTTTTGGTTTGAAAAATGCCCCTTCTGAATTTCAGAAGATTATGAATGATATATTCATACCCTACAGTGACTTTATACTAGTCTATATAGATGATATCTTAGTATTTTCTAAGAATGTTCAACAACATTTTGAACACTTAGACATTTTTAAAAAATTGGTTATACAAAATGGTTTAGTTATATCAAAACCTAAAATGGTTTTATTTCAAACCACTATTCGATTTCTGGGTTATAACATTGAAAAGGGGAAAATAATTCCTATTAATAGAAGTATAGAGTTTGCTTCTAAATTTCCAGATGAAATACTGGATAAAACGCAATTGCAAAGATTTTTAGGCAGTTTAAATTATATTTCTCCTTATTATAAAAATCTAGCTTCAGATACAGCTATCTTATATGATAGGTTGAAGAAGAAGCCTAAACCATGGACTTCTCAGCATACTGAGACAGTCAAAAGGATTAAAGCAAGGGTTAAATCTTTGCCTTGTTTGGTTTTAGCCAACCCTACTTGGAACAAAATTATAGAAACAGATGCCTCTGATATTGGCTATGGAGGTATTTTAACCCAAATTTGTCCTGTTAATAACACACCACATTTAGTCAGATATTATTCTGGCAAATGGACTGATAGTCAGAGAAATTATGCAACAGTTGCTAAAGAAATCTTAGCAATTGTTAAAAGTATCTTAAAATTTCAAGATGATTTATATAATCAGAAATTTACTGTTATAACAGATTGCCAAGCGGCAAAATTTATGTTTAATAAAGACTTTAAGCATGATGTTTCTAAACAGATGTTTGCTAGATGGCAAGTTCATTTAGCCCCATTTGATTTCGATATTATTTATAAGAAAGGTGAAGATAATAATCTTCCTGATTTTCTAACACGTGAACATTTACAGCATGCAGGGCAGGGGCAATAATCCTCGCAGCAGAGGCCGAGGCAGAGGTCATACCTCTCAACCTAAAGAGAAGAATGTCATCATTCAGCATGGCAACAAGAAGTTAATAACTCAACATCTGACTCATATTCCAGAGAATGAAGCTTCGTTATATGAAGAGTTCAAAAGGCAGTATCTTGCTACTCAACAACAGAAGCAAGGTGAAACCTCTTCCTCATCCTATGCACAGGTGTTATCCGAAGAGGATTCTAAACCCTCTTATTATACCCACCCACATAAAGAAATGATATTTCTTTTAGAACCAAAAGATTTACAATGGAAAGAAAATCCATGGTTGTTGATGAACAGATATCTTGATGTGGCATCATATACAGCTAAATCATATAAACAAAGACAGTATTATGAGCAAATTCTGAAAGAATGCTCTTGTGAGATTACACGCTTTTATCCTGGCGGTATCAAAACAGGAAATATTTATAATTTTAGCAAAATCGTTATTAAAAAGATTTTAGCTATTGAAGAATGGGGGATTTCTCCTCTCAGAGAAAGGGAATTTATAATTCCTGGAACTAAAAATAGTCTTAAATATAATTATTGGGACAATGTGGATGCATTTCATAAAGCATTTCTATATGAAAATCCAACCAAGAAACATACTTGGTTAATAAAAATTTGTGGGAATGTTTATAACAATCCTCTACCTAGTTGGGTTTTGACATGGTGGAACACCTATGGGACATCGACCCAAATTCTTCCCTGAGCAGTTTAAAACTCTATATGGAGAATGGATTAATATTTCCCCCAAAGTCTCTGATTATATCAGTCTAGACTTAGCATCAGAAGAAATTGCTTCTTTGCTATTCTTTATAGAATTTTCTATTCCCTGGGTCTGGAAATGGACTCCAGAATTGGGTTATACCCAACAAAATATACCATGTATTCGTAGAGCTACTCAGAGTAGATTTTGGGATCGACTACTCAAATTTGATCCTGAAACAAAAGCCATTCATGGTCAAAATATTTTGGATGAAATCAAATACAAAGTTGCTATTTATAAACAAAAGCAAGCTTCTGGTGATGTGAAACAGACTAATCCGTTTAGTCAGTTAGCTTCAGTGCTCAAGCTACAAAAAGATGTGATACCTAAAGAAGATTTGATTAAATCTTATATGCAAGAACTCAAGAAGGAGCTTATTAAAAATCTACTCCCTGCAGACAAGACTGATATATCTATGGCTGGATCTTCTAACGAAGACTGTTTAGCAGGGGAGTCACAAGACCCTGAGGATGATATGCTAGAAGATGATCTTGATGAAGATAAGATTGACCATATGGTCAATGAAATTGAAGATGCGGCACGACAAGCACTAAAGTGACACCTGCCGACACCCATGTGCTGCAGTCCCATCAAATTTGTCGCTAGGGTCCGCGTAGGACCATTTCATAGAATAATAGACCTCAATTATATGTAATAGTAATAGATACTATTCGGATTTGAAATCCATTTGTAATAGAATAGAAAATTTGGTTGGCGTCCGTTCTCCTCCTTGTGTATAAAAGGAAGGGAAGTCTTCATAAGCGAGACAGACAACTAGATACTACTAGAGATTAGTACTACTCTCCCTCTCCCTCTCTCCTTGTAAATTTTTATCAATAAGAAGTTTGCAGTTTTCTTCTTCTTCCCTGGTAATCTCTTTTCTCTTTTCCTTATTCATATTCTGCTTTTATTTTGATTATTTAATATTATTGCATTTAGGATTAGCCTAATGAAAGGCTAAATCCTTTCACGTTAAACTATGGTATCGTATATATTATGATAATTAGATTGTGAAGATCCGTATTTTGTCCGGATGGCTAAAAAGTCTAATGTAAGATTCCAGATGGGTTATGAACTTTGGAACTGGCCTTAATTAGTAACAGAATAAGGGTTAGCCTGTTGAAAGCCGTTGTGTGAAGGCGTATTAAGGCGTTGATCCCGGTTTTATTCTTTGCTAATTAGGTTGACGGGTCCAAATTTCATGTAAAAGTTGTACCTTACTTCGAAGTTCTTACATAAGATGGCTACCCTTCGGACCTCATATGGTATCAGAGCCATGTAATTTCTGTGATATATGTGATTCATAGTTTAACATGAAAACTTTCATATAAATTCAAATGAATTTATTAAAAGAAAAGAGAAACATTAAAAATGTTTCTAAACAAGAAATGGATATTCCTGAAAACCTGGAAGCACTTAATAAGTGGACAATTCCAAGGGTTGATTTGAAAACTGTATATCAGTTAGGAACCTTTGAAAAATTGGGTTTGAAACAAGTAGTTAAAACTACTGAAGAATCAGTTTCTTTAGATAATGAAGAAACTAAGATAAAATTATTATCATCATTAAATGATATACATAGATATAAAGATCTATATAAATTCATTCATATTGGATTAGTGCAAATTGCATTTAAACCTCTCACCTTAGAGGGTTTACCTGAAAGTTTTATTGCATGCCTAAGAGATGCAAGAAATCTAAATTGGAAACAATCACTTATAGGTGTGATCCAATCTAGTCTGGCGCATGGACCAGTTTATTTCAATGTTTATCCTAATCTTTCACTTTCTCTAAGTGATGTCAATATACTTGACACTTTAACATTAAATGTGAAGACTCATGGTTATAATTATATTGCTGGGTCAGAATTAATATGTATTTGTTATAGAATTTATTATAAACCATTATTTACATTAAATCCTAATTGTAAATTAATGGACAAAAAGATTAATGAAACTGTTTTAATAGAAACAAATTTCAATAGATCTAAGATCTCAACAAGAAGAATTATAAAATGGGATGAAATTCCTATGCCTCCCCAGTAGAAATTGGAAAGAACTGGTTATACCCAGTCAAAGTCTGAACATACATTGATCATATTGAACAAACTCCAGAAGGAATTGTGTATATACACATGGATCATAAGCCATCTAGTTCAGGTATTATCCCAAGAACTTATTCTACCAGATCTGAACGTTCTTATATCTCACCTCTTCTTGAGGAAAAGGATTATATTCCTTATAGGGTTTCTACTTCCCAAGTTAGTGAACGTGATGAGCATAATCATCGTGTGGATAAAGTTTTAAAAACAAAAGAAAATATTGTTAAAGGTGTTTATAATACTACAGATCCGGAGATAACCGAATCAGAAATGAATTTTTCATTATGAGTTATACACAAAAAATTGATTTTAGACCTGGATCTGAAGCCAGGCAAGAAATTAAAAAAGAATTTGATTTACCAAGATGAGAACCATTTAGAAAGTGGTTTTTCTCTAATTTTGATGATACTTTGAAATATTATATTTCAGAAGAATTTTATAAATGTTTATCTATTCATCATATTTTATTTCCATTTGTCCCATGGTTCATGAATAAACATATTGAACCTTATATTTCTGTTTTAGAAAGAGATTATAAACTCTTGAATGGTAATATTCTGAAAGGAGTATGGCCTCCTCAACAACCTTTTCTTTTAGAAAAAGAAAATACTATTGTTAGTTTTTCAGCATTTTCTAAATTATTTGAAAATGATACTTTACATATTACTGTTAAACAGATTAATAAACTTATAGAACAACAAAATTATACAAACATTTGTTTGACTGTTTTAGGAGAACAAATTCTCTCTCTTCATAAGAGAATTGATTTAATATTACAGAAGATTGATATATCTTCTTCTGAATCTTCAGAACACAAGGTCGTCATATCTGCTCCTCCTGTGCAGCCTCCTCCTGAAATTTATAATTATAAATTAAAAAAGATGTCAGATCTAGAGGAGATGCTAGATCAGAAATTTAAAAAATTAAATATCAATACTTTAGAAAATGAATTTTATGATAAATTATCACAAACAAAGGATTATAAGCCTGTTATTCAAGATGAACTTAATAAGTTGCATCAGTTTGCTGATAGACCTACTCAACGAATTAATTATTATAGACGTCCCTCTCCAGTAGATATTCTACATGAGGAACAAGAATATATTAATAATAACAGTTATAATGGTAAAAGTATTTATGAATGGAATCTTGATGGTTATACTGAAAAACAGATTTATGATCTAACTCATAGAATGCTTATGTATAGTACCGTCAGTAAACTGATCGGTAATAGTGATAGTAATATTGCAAAGATGATAGTTGCAGGTTTTACTGGCCAACTTAAAGGTTGGTGGGATCATTATCTCTCTTTACAAGAAAAGGAAACCATTTATCATACTCTTAAACAGGAAGAGAATGGTAATACTAGTGAACAAGCCGTTTATACACTAATTGTTACTATATTAGAACATTTCACCGGAAGAATTTCGGATGATAATGAAACTAATAGGACGTTATTACAAAATACTAGGTGTAAAACACTTACAGATTGGAGATGGTATAAAGACCAATTCCTTAATAGGGTTATGGAATTACCAGAGAGTAATAGCTCTCATTGGAAATCCAAATTTATTGATGGATTACCTCCACTATTTGCTGAAAGAGTAAGAAAAGCTCTTAGGAAAGATAAAATCTCTATTCCTTATGAAAGTTATACTTATGGCAGTCTCATAGCAACTTGCAGAACTGAAGGCCTAGCCTTATGTAATGAAATTAAGTTAAATTAACAGCTTAAAAGGCAAAGACTAACTGAAAGAACTCAGTTAGGGCAATTTTGTAGCCAATTTGGGTTGGATATTCAACCCCAAAGAAAACAAGTTCATAACTCTCATAAAAATAAATATTATCAGAAAAAGAAAAAGAAAAGATATTCTCAAGCTAAGCTTGAGAAAAAAGCTAAAAGAAAGTCTGATAGACTTGAAAGAAAGAAAGACAAAAGTAATATTGTCTGTTATAAGTGTAAACGTATAGGTCACTACGCTAATAAGTGTAGGATGAAACATTGAAATAAACTGATCCATACGCCAGACTAGATTGGATCACACCTACAAGTGATTGTTTCCAATTTAGATTTCTTGCATCTCTTAGGCATGCAATAAAACTTTCAGGTAAACCCTCTAAGGTGAGAGGTTTAAATGCAATTTGCACTAATCTAATATGAATGAATTTATATAGATCTTTATATCTATGTATATCATTTAATGATAATAATTTTATCTCAGTTTCTTCATTATCTAAAGAAACTGATTCTTCAGTAGTTTTAACTACTTGTTTCAAACCCAATTTTTCAAAGGTTCCTAACTGATATACAGTTTTCAAATCAACCCTTGGAATTGTCCACTTATTAAGTGCTTCCAGGTTTTCAGGAATATCCATTTCTTGTTTAGAAACATTTTTAATGTTTCTCTTTTCTTTTAATAAATTCATTTGAATTTATATGAAAGTTTTCATGTTAAACTATGAATCACATATATCACAGAAATTACATGGCTCTGATACCATATGAGGTCCGAAAGGTAGCCATCTTATGTAAGAACTTCGAAGTAAGGTACAACTTTTACATGAAATCTGGTAGCAATTTTACATGAAATCTGGACCCGTCAACCTAATTAGCAAAGAATAAAACCGGGATCAACGCCTTAATACGCCTTCACACAACGGCTTTCAACAGGCTAACCCTTATTCTGTTACTAATTAAGGCCAGTTCCAAAGTTCATAACCCATCTGGAATCTTACATTAGACTTTTTAGCCATCCGGACAAAATACGGATCTTCACAATCTAATTATCATGATATATATGATACCATAGTTTAACATGAAAGGATTTAGCCTTTCATTAGGCTAATCCTAAATGCAATAATATTAAATAATCAAAATAAAAGCAGAATATGAATAAGGAAAAGAGAAAAGAGATTACCAGGGATGAAGAAGAAAACTGCAAACTTCTTATTGATAAAAATTTACAAGGAGAGAGGGAGAGGGAGAGTAGTACTAATCTCTAGTAGTATCTAGTTGTCTGTCTCGCTTATGAAGACTTCCCTTCCTTTTATAGACAAGGAGGAGAACGGACGCCAACCAAATTTTCTATTCTATTACAAATGGATTTCAAATCCGAATAGTATCTATTACTATTACATATAATTGAGGTCTATTATTCTATGAAATGGTCCTACGCGGACACTAGCGACAAATTTGATGGGACTGCAGCACATGGGTGTCGGCAGGTGTCACTTTAGTGCTTGTCGTGCCGCATCTTCAATTTCATTGACCATATGGTCAATCTTATCTTCATCAAGATCATCTTCTAGCATATCATCCTCAGGGTCTTGTGACTCCCCTGCTAAACAGTCTTCGTTAGAAGATCCAGCCATAGATATATCAGTCTTGTCTGCAGGGAGTAGATTTTTAATAAGCTCCTTCTTGAGTTCTTGCATATAAGATTTAATCAAATCTTCTTTAGGTATCACTTCTTTTTGTAGCTTGAGCATTGAAGCTAACTGACTAAACGGATTAGTCTGTTTCACATCACCAGAAGCTTGCTTTTGTTTATAAATAGCAACTTTGTATTTGATTTCATCCAAAATATTTTGACCATGAATGGCTTTTGTTTCAGGATCAAATTTGAGTAGTCGATCCCAAAATCTACTATGAGTAGCTCTACGAATACATGGTATATTTTGTTGGGTATAACCCAATTCTAGAGTCCATTTCCAGACCCAGGGAATAGAAAATTCTATAAAGAATAGCAAAGAAGCAATTTCTTCTGATGCTAAGTCTAGACTGATATAATCAGAGACTTTGGGGAAAATATTAATCCATTCTCCATATAGAGTTTTAAACTGCTCAGGAAGAATTTGGGCTGATGTCCCATAGGTGTTCCACCATGTCAAAACCCAACTAGGTAGAGGATTGTTATAAACATTCCCACAAATTTTTATTAACCAAGTATGTTTCTTGGTTGGATTTTCATATAGAAATGCTTTATGAAATGCATCCACATAGTCCCAATAATTATATTTAAGACTATTTTTAGTTCCAGGAATTATAAATTCCCTTTCTCTGAGAGGAGAAATCCCCCATTCTTCAATAGCTAAAATCTTTTTAATAACAATTTTGCTAAAATTATAAATATTTCCTGTTTTGATACCGCCAGGATAAAAGCGTGTAATCTCACAAGAGCATTCTTTCAGAATTTGCTCATAATACTGTCTTTGTTTATATGATGTAGCTGTATATGATGCCACATCAAGATATTTGTTCATCAACAACCATGGATTTTCTTTCCATTGTAAATCTTTTGGTTCTAAAAGAAATATCATTTCTTTATGTGGATGGGTATAATAAGAGGGTTTAGAATCCTCTTCGGATAACACCTGTGCATAGGATGAGGAAGAGGCTTCACCTTCCTTCTGTTGTTGAGTAGCAAGATATTGCCTTTTGAACTCTTCATATAACGAAGCTTCATTCTCTGGAATATGAGTCAGATGTTGAGTTATTAACTTCTTGTTGCCATGCTGAATGATGACATTCTTCTCTTTAGGTTGAGAGGTATGACCTCTGCCTCGGCCTCTGCCGCGAGGATTATTGCCCCTGCCCTGCATGCTGTAAATATTCACGTGTTAGAAAATCAGGAAGATTATTATCTTCACCTTTCTTATAAATAATATCGAAATCAAATGGGGCTAAATGAGCTTGACATCTAGCAAACATCTGTTTAGAAACATCATGCTTAAAGTCTTTATTAAACATAAATTTTGCCGCTTGGCAATCTGCTATAACAGTAAATTTCTGATTTTATAAATCATCTTGAAATTTTAAGATACTTTTAACAATTGCTAAGATTTCTTTAGCAACTGTTGCATAATTTCTCTGACTATCAGTCCATTTGCCAGAATAATATCTGACTAAATGTGGTGTGCTATTAACAGGACAAATTTGGGTTAAAATACCTCCATAGCCAATATCAGAGGCATCTGTTTCTATAATTTTGTTCCAAGTAGGGTTGGCTAAAACCAAACAAGGCAAAGATTTAACCCTTGCTTTAATCCTTTTGACTGTCTCAGTATGCTGAGAAGTCCATGGTTTAGGCTTCTTCTTCAACCTATCATATAAGATAGCTGTATCTGAAGCTAGATTTTTATAATAAGGCGAAATATAATTTAAACTGCCTAAAAATCTTTGCAATTGCGTTTTATCCACTATTTCATCTGGAAATTTAGAAGCAAACTCTATACTTCTATTAATAGGAATTATTTTCCCCTTTTCAATGTTATGACCCAGAAATCGAATAGTGGTTTGAAATAAAACCATTTTAGGTTTTGATATAACTAAACCATTTTGTATAACCAATTTTTTAAAAATGTCTAAGTGTTCAAAATGTTGTTGAACATTCTTAGAAAATACTAAGATATCATCTATATAGACTAGTATAAAGTCACTGTAGGGTATGAATATATCATTCATAATCTTCTGAAATTCAGAAGGGGCATTTTTCAAACCAAAAGGCATCACTTTCCATTCAAAGTGGCCTATAGGAACATTAAACGCGGTTTTATATTGGTCTTCTTCAGCTATTTGAATTTGCCAATATCCTGATTTTAAATCAAATTTAGAAAATATTAAAGCTTCATATAATCGGTCTAATAAATCCTTTTTATTAGGAATAGGATGGCGAATCCATTTTAATACCTTATTAAGAGGTTTATAATTAATAACCAATCGTGGTACCCCTCTTTCTATTTCACTATTTTTATTAACATAGAAACCTGTACATGACCAGGGTGAGTTTGACTCTTTTATCAATTTTTTTATTTAATAAAGAAGCTATTTCTTCTTTACATAATTCTAAATATTTAGAATTCATTTGGCAAGGTCTTGCCTTTGTAGGAATCTGACTTTCATGAAAGTCATCAATATAGGGAAGTTTAACTTCATGCTTTTTGCGATTCCAAAAAGCATTTGGATGATCATTACAAATATCTACAGAAATATGATGCTGTAGTTTTTTAATTTTTTCCTATAATTTAGGATTTTGTAAAACTTCTTCTATTGTAAAAGAATTTATTTCAAAATTTATAAAATTAATTTGATTATTTTTTCTTAAAATGAAATCTCTAATTTCATTTACAAATCAGTATTTGGTTCGGTTATAAAGCGAAAAGAAACGAGTTTATTTTCAAAAGTACCTGTAAGACGATCGGTTCCCAATATAAGTAATAGGGAAAAAAAATTTTTTAATAAAAAGAGTACCAAGTATAACTTGGTTAGTTATATTCTTAGCTAATAAAAAGCTTTCAGGAATACAAACTTTATTATTACAAATATATGCTTGTGGTAATTTGAAATTTATTTGTAAACGATCACCACCTGCATGTCTCAAACTATGAGTAGTTTTTTGAAAATATTTAGTAGGAATCAATCCTTCTTGTATAACACTAATGTCAGCACCTGTATCAATAAGTGCAATAAATTCTTTAATTTCATCCTTAGCTATAAGCAAAGTAATTTTTACATAAAACTTAAATGATGTAATCATATCAAGAGTAGTTAAAAAATGCGCTTCCCCAATCTTATTAAGATTGTCAAAAAGATTTGGTGTAACCAAGGTATAATCTTTTTTAGTTTCTAAATTAGAAACTCTAACATCAAGATGTTTATTTATTTGTTTTAACATCTTGATTTCATCTTTAAGATTATTTATTTCTCCATACAAATCATTTAATGTAGTAGGAGATTTATGAGAATCCTCATATCTTTGCTTCATAAGTTTATAAACTTCTGTCATAGAATAAGGATGATTATTAGGTATAAATTCCTCTTCTTTTTTAGTACTATGAGTACTGCTAGATGGAATATCATCTAGATTTTCTATAATTCTAGAGCTTAATTCTTGGTCTTTAATGGATTTTAAAAATTCTAGAATATGATTTTGAGTTAAAACATTTATATCTGAATCTTTAAATTGAGATATCAATTTGTAGTAATCATCATCTGAATTTTCTTTTTCAGAATTACTACTTCCTTGTTTACAAGGACACATATTTTCTTCATCAGAAGAATCAGAGATTTGATCTATTTCTGAGGCAGAAGTAATATCTTCCGAATCATCTGAATCTAAAAATAACTTTTCTAAAGAATCTTTCAATTCTTCACTAATATTAAGATTATTAATCTTTTGTTTCATCCTACACTTATTAGCGTAGTGACCTATACGTTTACACTTATAACAGACAATATTACTTTTGTCTTTCTTTCTTTCAAGTCTATCGGACTTTCTTTTAGCTTTTTTTCTCAAGCTTAGCTTGAGAATATCTTTTCTTTTTTCTTTTTCTGATAATATTCATTTTTATGAGAGTTATGAACTTGTTTTCTTTGGGGTTGAATATCCAACCCAAATTGGCTAAAAATTGCCCTAACTGAGTTCTTTCAGTTAGTCTTTGCCTTTTAAGCTGTTGATTTAACTTAATTTCATTACATAAGGCTAGGCCTTCAGTTCTGCAAGTTGCTATGAGACTGCTATAAGTATAACTTTCATAAGGAATAGAGATTTTATCTTTCCTAAGAGCTTTTCTTACTCTTTCAGCAAATAGTGGAGGTAATCCATCAATAAATTTGGATTTCCAATGAGAGCTATTACTCTCTGGTAATTCCATAACCCTATTAAGGAATTGGTCTTTATACCATCTCCAATCTGTAAGTGTTTTACGCCTAGTATTTTGTAATAACGTCCTATTAGTTTCATTATCATCCGAAATTCTTCCGGTGAAATGTTCTAATGTAGTAACAATTAGTGTATAAACGGCTTGTTCACTAGTATTACCATTCTCTTTCTGTTTAAGAGTATGATAAATGGTTTCCTTTTCTTGTAAAGAGAGATAATGATCCCACCAACCTTTAAGTTGGCCAATAAAACCTGCAACTATCATCTTTGCAATATTACTATCACTATTACCGATCAGTTTACTGATGGTACTATACATAAGCATTCTATGAGTTAGATCATAAATCTGTTTTTCAGTATAACCATCAAGATTCCATTCATAAATACTTTTACCATTATAACTGTTATTATTAATATATTCTTGTTCCTCATGTAGAATATCTACTGGAGAGGGACGTCTATAATAATTAATTCGTTGAGTAGGTCTATCAGCAAACTGATGCAACTTATTAAGTTCATCTTGAATAACAGGCTTATAATCCTTTGTTTGTGATAATTTATCATAAAATTCATTTTCTAAAGTATTGATATTTAATTTTTAAATTTCTGATCTAGCATCTCCTCTAGATCTGACATCTTTTTTAATTTATAATTATAAATTTCAGGAGGAGGCTGCACAGGAGGAGCAGATATGACGACCTTGTGTTCTGAAGATTCAGAAGAAGATATATCAATCTTCTGTAATATTAAATCAATTCTCTTATGAAGAGAGAGAATTTGTTCTCCTAAAACAGTCAAACAAATGTTTTTATAATTTTGTTGTTCTATAAGTTTATTAATCTGTTTAACAGTAATATGTAAAGTATCATTTTCAAATAATTTAGAAAATGCTGAAAAACTAACAACAGTATTTTCCTTTTCTAAAAGAAAAGGTTGTTGAGGAGGCCATACTCCTTTCAGAATATTACCATTCAAGAGTTTATAATCTCTTTCTAAAACAGAAATATAAGGTTCAATATGTTTATTCATGAACCATGGGACAAATGGAAATAAAATATCATGAATAGATAAACATTTATAAAATTCTTCTGAAATATAATATTTCAAAGTATCATCAAAATTAGAGAAAAAACCACTTTCTAAATGGTTCCCATCTTGGTAAATCAAATTCTTTTTTTAATTTTTTTGCACGGCTTCGGATCCGAGTCTAAAATCAATTTTTTGTGTATAACTCATAATGAAAAAATTCATTTCGATTCGGTTATCTCCGGATCCGTAGTATTATAATATAATATAATATAATATAATATAATATAATATAATATAATATAATATAATATAATATAATATATAATATATTATTATTTTGTTAATACGGGTATACGGGTCTGGGCATTACTATACTCTGCCTAGCCTATATAGCAGCATAATACGGGCACGAGTACGGGTACGGATTTTTGGGTATAAAATTTAAACCTTACCCGCTAAAAACGGATACAGACTCGCGCGGGTACGGGTAAGACTCGCCCCGTTTATAGCCCTAGTGATAGGGGTTTGAATCGCCTCGATTAGGGGAATTTTTGTAAAGTTGCAAATAAGTGAGATGTAAGACTACCTCACTATCCTTCACCAATTTCCGTTTATTTGATTTAAAAAGTTTGAAATTAAAATATATTGTAATAGGGATAATATGATGTGGGTTACTTTTTTAACTTTATAAGTAAAAGGACAATTTTATGTCATTTCAAAACTTTTATCATCCTTACGTCAATTCAACTTTATCTAACTAATGAGGTTTTTTATTATATTTGGTTACTTTTTAAAAAACAGTTATTAAAGTAGCCGTAACTTTATTTTTAATCTTAGTGTAGTCATAATGCATATGTTGTGTGCGTTGTCATCATGCATATGTTGTGTGTGTTATCTATAATGATAACGCACATAGCGTGTGCTTTATCGCTAATCACCATCTAAATATCATGATTATACAAGATCAATGATTTGGTTGTTGATGTGACAGTGCGGCTAGGATTTGAACTAGCTTGTATCTTGGTCAATTCGGGATTGGTATTCGTTAAATGAATCGTGAATCTGGATTGCTTGGGGAAGATAAAATTTAAACATAATTTCAATTACTTCATCACAGCTGTGGTATAGGTACATAGGAGGATAGTTATAGCCATTGTAGGAAAAGGAACATGTACCCATATCGTATTGAACTCTGGTTCGATCGTAATTCAAATTAACATAAATTTTGACAAGATGACAGAATTGCTTCATCACAGCTGTGGTATAGGTACATAGGAGGATAGTTATAGCCATTGTCGGAAAAGGAACATGTACCCATATCGTATTGAACTCTGGTTCGATCGTAATTCAAATCAACATAAATTTTGACAAGATGACAGAATTGAATAAATGGCATATCAAGGGATTGTAATATTGCAGGGAAGTTGATAATTAGTGTCTCATCAAAGGTGCTATGGCCAGGTGTTTTGTCAAAGATACAGTAGTACAACATTGTGTGGTTTCGAAGGTAGTCGGTAATCGGATGTCGGGCAAGTTGAATGAGAAGACTAACAGGCGGTGTTTCGAAAGAAGTGATTAATAAGTGTTTTTCGACAACGGGTTTGGGGAAATATTGAGTGGAGGTAGATGATGCATTGGAAGTTTGAGGTGATGAGGTTGGAATAGTTGGAGATTTTTGAAGTTTGAATGTAGGAGTTTCTGTGGCCATTGAATATGAGAGTGGTGGAAAATCGCGGAGTGCTTGAAATTGGTCTGTAGAAGGAATTGGAATAGTGGGTTTGATTTCATAATCGTTAGAACTTCGAATCTGTTGTCTTTGAGGTTTCTCTCTTTCTTTTAGCTTACTCATGATGAGGGGCTGTAAGAAATTCTCGAGTTAGGAAATCAGGTAGAGAATTGTTGGTGCCTTTAATGTATTCAATATCGAAATCAAAAGCAGATAAAATAGCTTGCCAGCAGGCAAAAATCTGTTTGGAAACGAGATTTTGAACATCTTTTTGTAAAATTTCTTTTGCGGATTTGCAATCAATACGTAAAAGGAAACGTTTGTTGTATAAATCGTCTTGAAATTTTGAAATACATAAAACGATACTTAAAATTTCTTTTTTGATAGTTGAATAATTTTTTTGTGGTCCGAGCCAAAGACCACTATGATATCTAACTAAATGTTCATGAGATGAATGATCGAGTCGTTGTTTTAAGATGCCACCATAACCTATATCTGATGCATCTGTCTCAACTATCATGAATGCATGTGGATGAGGAATGGACATACATGGTAAGGTTTTGGCCTTTTCTTTGAGCATGCGAACAATTTGAGTATGTGTGTGTGTCCATGCAGGTGGATGTTTTTGTAACCGTTGATATAAAGGAGCACAAATTTGATGTAATTTAGGAAAGAAATCAGAAAGATAATTTAAACATCCAAGAAATCTTTGTAATTGATTTGTTTCTTTAATTTCGTCAGGAAATTTGTCAGCAAATTCTAACGCACAATGAATAGGAGTAATAGTGCCTTTGTAAATATTGGGGCCAAGAAATCGAATATGCGTTTGGAATAATTTGATTTTGGGAGCTGAAACGACCAAACCATTTTGTTTGACTACATGAAGGAATTTGTGTAAATGTTTGAAGTGTTGATCTAAAGACTCAGAAAAAATCAAGACATCATCAATATAAACAATAATGAAGGTAGTATAAGGATTGAAAATATCATTCATAATATGTTGAAATTCAGAAGGTGCATTCTTGAGTCCGAAAGGCATAACGTTCCATTCGTAATGCCCAAAGGGAACTGTAAACGCAGTCTTGTATCGATCAGCTTCTGCAATTTGAATTTGCCAAAATCCAGATTTCATATCAAATTTTGAAAATACCTTTGCATTATATAAGCGTTTTAATAAATCCTTTTTGTTTGGAATAGGGTAGCGAATCCATTGGAGAACGTTGTTTAATGGTTTGTAATTGATGACTAACCTGGGAACACCGCGTTCCTTCTCGGCTTGATTCATGACGTAGAATGCAGCGCAACTCCAAGGCGATTTGGAGGGGCGAATTAATTTTTTTGCGAGTAAATCATGAACTTCTTTTTTGCACACTTCAAGCAGATCATGATTCATTTGAATGGGTCGTGCTTTTGTAGGAATATGCTTTTCTGAAAAATCTTTTTCATAAGGAAGGGAAACAATATGTTGTTTTCTGTCCCAAAAGGCATTTGGAATATCAGCACAAACTTCTTTGGTAATTAATGTTTGAAATTCTGAAATTTTGTTTTGAAGATGGGAATTGTGCAACTGTTCTTCAATTCGTTCATAAGAAAGATCTTCTTTTAAAAAATTAATTTTATTCTGAAATCGTTGAATAGTATTTATTTGTTTATAAATGGAATTTTCTTGTAACATGAGTAATTCCTTTTGTTTAACAGGATTTAAAAATTTAAAAATAACAGTATTACCCATGATTTTGGTTCCCAAACCATGGTGATTGACCCAAAAGGAATAAATTTGAGTAAGAAAAGGAGTACCCAAAATGATATCGGTATTTAAATCTTGGACGGCAATGAATTGGTGTTTAAAACAATAATTATCATTGCAAATTGAGGTTTTAACGAGTTTACCTTTAACTTGCAAAGGCATTCCATTGGCGGTGACTAATGATTCGTTTGTAGGGACGTAATACTTTGTAGGAATTAATCCATCACGGATGCAACTTTGATCAGCGCCACTATCAAGCATAGCTGTAAATGTAGCTTTGAAATTGCCTATGGAGATGATAACATATATATTCCATTTTTGAAATGTAATTTTATCAATGATGGAAATAAACTTGGAATCTTGCAGGTTATTACCTGGCATAGGAATTTCGGCAAGTGGAAAACTTGGAATAGATGAGTCGGGAAGCACTTCTTTTCCTTTGGAAGTCCGAGACTGTAGTACTGCAATTTGAGTGTCTAATTCCAAATTTTTAGTTTCTACGGAAAACATTCATTCTTTGAGTTCCTTTACCTGAGCTTTTAATGAACGAATCTCTGTTTGTAATTCGGTTGTACTATGTTGACGAATCTGAGGGTTCATATTTGGATAACGGTCAAACATCTTGGAAATACTGAAAGGTTCTATTAATCGGGCAGAACTGGATTCTTCACGAAGAATTAATGCTTTGAGTTTTTCAAGTTGTTTTTTCTGAGCTTCGGGGGGAAGGTCTTGAATGATATCAAAAATGAGTTCTTTTTGACCTTTGACGGAATTGTCTGAATGTCTGATCATATTAATAACTTTGCAAGCACAAGGAGAAGATGTATTACCGTCATCCGTACTGCTGAAATCTTGGAAATCTTCAGGTTGAGGATCGGAAGAGGAATCTCCTTGAACTAATGATATACTTAATTTCTCCTTTAATTCCTTGTCTAATTCTGGAAATTGATCAAGGATCTCATTAATCTTCTTGCTGCGGCATGCATTGGCTTTGTGACCGGGTGTCCCACATTTGTAGCAAATGATCCTTTGGTAACTAGGTTTCTTGGGTGGTTTGTAAAAATCGGGAGGAGATGGTTTGAAACGACGAGAATAGGAGCGTTGTCGTGAATACCGTGGAGGTTTTTGTAAAGACCTTCGTTGGAGTCTTTTGAGTTGAGCAGAAGGGGCTTTAATACCCGTGATCCCAAAAGCTTCGCAAAAGGAACCTAACTCGCGACGCTCACTACCATATTTGGCTTGAAATTTTAATTCTTGGCAAGCAGATAACGCTTCTTGTTTGATGAATGCAAAAAGTTGACCATAAGTCATAATATTGAAATCAATTTGATCTAAACCCATTTCTTTTTTAAGATTGGTAATAATACGTTGAGAAAATAAATTTGGTAATCCAGTAATAAATTTTTCTTTCCAAAAAGGGGCATTGCAATCAGGGCGTTTGAGGACATAGGTCAAAAACATATCTTTGTACCATCGAAAATCTGTCAAAGTAGGGCATCGTAAATTTGTTAGAAATACCTTGGCAGAAGATAATTCTTCTTTTGGGTTTCCAACAAAATGCATTGAAATGGTAACAAGTAAAAAATCACATGAATCATTTTGTAATGAAATATTACCGTGCTCATCTTCTGTTTCAATCGTATGGTCAAGAATGGCGAGTTTTTCGTCAATGGATAATGAATTATCCCACCAATATTTTAATTGACCGGTAAATCCCGCAATCAAAAATAGTGCGGCCTGTTTTTCTGGAATATTATGAACCTTATATGCAATCTTTGCCATGCCCATTTCTTGCAATGTATTGAGAATTTCGTATTCACTTTTGCCGTCAATATTCCAATTTGAAATAGAATTGTCGTCATAATGAGCGGTATGAAACTTGGCACGCTCTTCATATTGAAGATCAGGAGGAGTCGGTCGAGGATAATAATTCCTAGTCTCGGCTGTTTTCCATCGGGGATTTGAAAAAAGACGAAATTTGGAATGACGAATTTTGTTGATAGTAGTGGGTTCTATTTCATGAGGTTCTAAGAATGAATCTTCAACTTGGTGTATTTTTGAAATAAATTCATTGTCTGAAATACTATTGGCTTGACTGTCATTAGAACTTTCAGCTGCAGGTTCTTCTTGGTCGATGGTATTAATTTTTGAAGAACTGGGAAGATTGGAATTAATTTTTTCTAGGGTTTGAGATATCTTGTGTAGTAATGGAGAAGAAGGTGTATTCATAGATGAAGAGGTGGTGGGTCGCACAAGCTTTGCTTCTTGCTCTTTGGATAAGGTACTTGGTTGAAAATGAGGAGAGGAATAGCTTGCAGGAAATCGAGAATTATTCGTCTTAGGAATAGATTTGATTTCTGTAGATAAAGAATCAACTTGGTTAGCAATAGTATGTAAAATCTGGTTTGAATAGTTATTCGGCTGATAGATCTTTCGAATATCGTCCATCTTGACTGAATCATCAGTTTCTTTACCTTTTTTGAATGGGGAAGCAAGAATTTCGCCTTCTGGAGTGTCAATACGAAGCGATTGAAGCGGTGGATGGATTTGAGTGACAATAGTACCGTCAGGTAATTTCCTTTTTTTTGCCAAACTTGTATGCACATTGATATGTGATATTTTAAAAAACTCCGTTTCGTCAAAACCGAGTTTGATTAAGAAATATTCTAACCAACAGAAAAACTTAAAAGGAGTATTTAATCGATTAATATCAGAAATCCATTCTTGTTTGATTTTTTCTTGATAAAAAGAATCCAATTGAAAAAACCAATTTCGTTGTTGGTCATTTTCTGGATCAAAAATATCGTTTTCTAATGAATCAAAATCAATATTTGTAACTTTATGAATAACGTCGATCTCACCTTTCATTTGAGAAGCAGTTGGAGATAAGGGAGGAGACGTTGATACCTCGGGGATTGGAGCAGTATGATGTACATGAATGGAATTGGGGATTCGGAAAACACAATCCAGTCATAGTCCTTCGTCCTCGCAGGATTCGTCTACCGAACCTCCTGGTTCCGATCCTATCGGTGGACAGGATCCCTTTGATTTCCTATGAAAAAAAAAAAAGCGGTTTTACGCCACTATAAACTTGCATCAATGAGTGTTGGTAAAGTGCTTGGTTTAACTGGTAAGCCCATTGGTAAGCCCGTCGTTCAGAAAAGGTGTTCCCGGCACAGTGGTCCCACTGTTCCCATTCAGATTTGCAAATTTATGGCCCATATCCGCATTATGTACCATATAACGATTAAATACTTCTTTCAGTCAGTATATATACTTACAGTGCATTTTCAAGTCTGCCGACGCTACAAGACAAGAGCATTCATTCCGACAAGACAACATGGCGGGACCCACACGCTATTATTCAAAACCACGTGGAGGGACCCACGTCCACATGATTAAAGTGATCTCCATTATTGTACCTGCAGATTCCGATGAAATTCAAATTCAAATGAGATGCAAATTCAAATGAAGATTCAATTCAAATGTAAATTCATTTTCTTTCTATAAATAGCTAGGATCAAATGTAACCATCATAAGTCAGAAAAGCTTAGAAATATCAGAAGCCAAGCTTGCTTAGATTTTATCCTTCCTATCCTCTGTATTTGATCAACCTCTAATTCAAGTTTCAACAAATTATTTTCAAGTAAGCTCTAATTTCATCTCTATACTTTAAAAGTATTTAAGTATTTATTTATTATATCTTGATCTTGATTCTATCCTGGGTCTCTTTTGGCAGTTTGAATCCCTGAACTAACAACAGTTTGAAATCTTTGTACACTACTCATATAACATAAATGAACCTGAACTAGCAAAAGATGGTTGCAGCAAAATTTCCTCAAAACTCAATCCAAGTTATTATCTGAGAAGATGGAAGAACAGAAACCGAGACGGCAACGCAGAGCAGCAAAACAGACGGCAGACAGAGCAACAAAATAGATGATATCAGAGTAGAAACAAGTCAGCTTTTTGAAACATACGGCGGCGGCAGTGGCAGTAGAAGATGAACTGAAGAAGATGACATTAAGGGGAGAGAGTCTGAGCTGAAGATGACGGTGGTGTGCGGTGGAGACTGGGAGAGTGAAGCTGAGCTGAAGATGAGTGTACACGGCGACGATGGCGATGGCAGCGATGGTAAAAGATGCTTTGAAGAAGATGACAGTGAGGGGAGAGAGTATGAGTTGAAGATGACGGCGGTACGCGGGACTGGGAGAGTGAAGCTGAGCTGAAGATGAGTGTACACGGCGACGATGGCGACGGCGGCAGCGGCAATGTCGGCAATAGATGAAACTGAAGAAGAAAATGTTGCTGTGACTGTGAGGAGAGAGAGAGGGAGAGAGAGAGAGAGAGAGAGAGAGAGAGAGAGAGAGAGAGAGAGAGGGCGAGGAGGAGTGAGGTGAGTCAGTGTAGAAGTGTAGTGTGTGTGATGTGAGTGTAGTTGGTAGATAGGGCTAAAGATAAGAGTAAAATAATATGTTAAAAAAAATTATAAATTATAATATAATATAATATAATATAATATAATATAATATAATATAATATAATATATATTATATAAATAATATGATATATAATATATTATTATTTTATTAATACGGGTATACGGGTCTGGGCATTACTATACTCTGCCTAGCCTATATAGCAGTATAATACGGGCACGAGTACGGGTACGGATTTTTGGGTATAAAATTTAAACCTTGCCCGCTAAAAACGGATACAGACTCGCGCGGGTACGGGTAAGACTCGTCCCGTTTATAGCCCTAGTGATAGGGGTTCGAATCGCCTCGATTAGGGGAATTTTTGTAAAGTTGCAAATAAGTGAGATGTAAGACTACCTCACTATCCTTCACCAATTTCCGTTTATTTGATTTAAAAAGTTTGAAATTAAAATATATTGTAATAGGGATAATATGATGTGGGTTACTTTTTTAACTTTATAAGTAAAAGGACAATTTTATGTCATTTCAAAACTTTTATCATCCTTACGTCAATTCAACTTTATCTAACTAATGAGGTTTTTTATTATATTTGGTTACTTTTTAAAAAACAGTTATTAAAGTAGCCGTAACTTTATTTTTAATCTTAGTGTAGTCATAATGCATATGTTGTGTGCGTTGTCATCATGCATATGTTGTGTGCGTTATCTATAATGATAACGCACATAGCGTGTGCTTTATCGCTAATCACCATCTAAATATCATGATTATACAAGATCAATGATTTGGTTGTTGATGTGACAGTGCGGCTGGTAATGTAGAAAATAACGCATACACTGTATGTGTCATGAGAAAGGATAATGCACACTCTGTATGCATTATCAGTGAGAATAAAGCACACGCAAAATGCGTTATACTTATTGATCATGCAAATATTGTGTGCTTTATTTGAATCCATAATGTTTAAGGGTTTAACCCTCGTCGTCTTCTTCTTCCTTCTTATTCAAAAAACATCTGTTGCAAACCATTTTCTTCTTTCTCCTTCGCCTTAAACAGTTTTGAAAAACTTAGAGGGGGGATAAATAAAGTTTTTGGCTAATAAAACACTTTTTGAACAATTTTAAAAATAAAACCTACGCTTCTTTTTGAAGAAAAATTCCTAGTAAACAAAATCATTTTCAAAAACAAGGATTATATAGTAAGCATACAAAAGGAATATAAATCACAAAGAAGAGAGACAAGATATTTATAGTGGTTCACTTTCTCAAAGAGTTACATCCACTACTTTGAGACTTAACTCAAGGATTTCACAAATCCACTATTTTAAATAATTTACAAAAGCCACAATGAGGATCACATTCAAGGATTTTACACTAAAACCCCAAAGATTACACAACACACAAATACAACAAATTATTAAAGGATCACCCCAAAACTTTTGACCACAAAAGAAAATAGAAGATTAAGGAACAAAGTTACCAAATGAGCTTGAGAAGGGAAAGATACAACACAATAATTGTTTCTACAAGCTCCTCTTTTCTTCTTCTTTGATGGGTGATCAATAATAAAGCTCCAAGAAGATTTTTTCTTTTTGTTTTTGTGAGATAAAGATGTTTTAAAGAATGTACTTTAAATCTCTTTAAATGTTTTTAAATGTGCTCAAATTTGTTTTCAACTTCTTAGCTTTTAATGCTAATAAAAAAATCTCTGTTTATGTATGAAGGAAAAAACTAGCTGTTACTGTCTGTAACGGTTATATTTTTAACAGTAAAAATAAAAAACCGGACGTCCGATTTTCTTGTAAAAGGAAAATCGGATGAGCCCTTTTTAAAATAGGAAGATCGATTTTTATTTTACAAGAAAAAATTGGATGACCCTTTTTAAAAACGGACGATCGATTTTTTATTTCCCTTTGGAAAAATTGGATGACCGATTTTAAAATCAGATGTCCTTTTTTTGAATATGATAGAAAAATTTAACAACTGATTTTCCTTTAAAAAAAAATGTAGACTTTCCTTCACATTTCAAAACATGTATTCTTGATACTTGGTTTTCAAATATAGTTTGTAGAAAAATATTTCATCCAAGAAGCTAACATTGTTAATCAAAAATCAAAGATAAAAGTTAGGGAGTTTTACAAAATACCTTAGCATATACCTAACTAAACTTTGTCTTCAAGGCATGCATCTTGATTACTTCATCTTTATTGATTCTTGTTGACTTGAGTGATCTTTTGCTTCTATGTGGAACACCCTTGAGACTTTTCTTATGCAACTTTTTCTCTTTTATATAAAACTATATCTACTTATCACAAAGCATAGGTTAATCATAATCAAAATATTATAAAAGTGCCCTTAGGGCTTACAAGTTTCTTCTTCCTCCTTCTCTTCCTCTTCTCCTTCCTTCCTTCTCTTCTTCTCTCATTCTCTTCTTCTCCTTCTTGATGAAGCCATAGAGTACGAAGCTTTTCTTGAAGAAGCCATGGAGTACAAAGAACAACAGAGGAAGCTCCAACAAAGAACAACATTTTATTTCAATTTATTCCGATCTTCGACAAATTTCTTATTGTCAAGTTTTACTCTCTAATTGTTTTTAATTTTTTTGCACTTTGTGCTGATTTCTATTGTCTATATGAAATTTTTTTTACTGTGGTTGTGAATATTCTTGATAAATTTTATCTGGGTTATTTTACAATTTCTTGTAAATTCTTTTTCTAGAGGTGGGTTTTATGGTTACTTTCACTGCTTATTGTTCTTGACAGATTTCTGCATATTTGACCATTTTGTTAGACTAGTTGTATGTTTCTATTGGAAATGTGATATGATGAAATATTGTTTTTAATAATTTTTCTTATAATTTTTCTATTAAGATGATATGGGTTCTATAATTTATTTTGTTTTTCTCTTAAACCCAGATTACATGAACTATGTAATGAGAGAAAAAAAGAGAATATAACATTCTCTAGAACTATAAACCCTATACCCAACAATCCTAATCTAAAAAACTCTAACTGTAAACTTGATAAAGTGTGTAGTTAAAAAATTAAAAAAAAACAATTTGTATTACCAAAATCAAGAGCTTATGAGACAATAATTAGTTATAAGAGACAAAAAACTATATACATTTTCCTCTAAAATTGAATGTTTCTTTTTTATATTTTAATTTAGGAAAGTAACTATTATAACCCTCAAAAGTTATAATAAAATTGCTTTCGGGTGCGTAATGGTAAAAAAATATGAAGTATGTAATGATAAAAATTAAACCCTAAACCCTAAAACCCTAAACCCTAAAATCCTAAACCTAAAACCCCAAACCCTAATATTGAAACTCTAAACCCTAAAACCCTAAGCCCTAACCTAGAGACCCTAAATCCTAAAACCCTAATTTTGAAACCCCAAACCATAAACCTGAGAAAGTGTGTAATACTACAACCTAAACCCTAAAATTTATGAACTGTATAATGATAAAAAAATATTTTTACTTTAGATTCTAAACTCGTAAAGATTTAAATTTAGAAAGTGTATAATACTATACCTTATTTCTAAAATCTTGTGATGTAATGTAAACTCCAATTTCTCATCAAATAAAAACTTTCACAGCATTGTTCTTCTATTCCATTTCCGAAACTTTTAATACCTTTCCTTCATTCATTACAAACAATGAACATGGATGCAACTCACCGTGTTAGTGTTGTATTATTTTGGGATTCGGAGCATGCCAGAGATACGTTTGGTCCTTATTTCACTAGAGTAGCCAAAAAAAACATAGACTTTTACAAAAATGGTGACACATAATCAACTTGTTATAAAAAATTTTAAGCATTGAGGAATATATCCAAATCAATAACATGTTCGAATGACAATAAGGGTACCTTCATTTTATAAAGAGTAATCAAATATTTAATTATATTGTACAACATGAACAACGATGAAGAGATGCGTTACCTTTGGACTATTAGACCAGATATATCTAAGGCATTCATGTTCTAGTTGAATTTGAACCGATCCAGTCACAGACATTTTCAGATGTTTAGCACACTCATGTATCGATGCATGAGGATCATCCAAATGTTCATCAATATATCACGACAATAACACAGATGGCTTTCGATGAACCATCAATGTTGTATCCAGACGTAGAGGAAGATGATGAGGACGATGATGACGTTGATGCATATTATGACGTATCAAGTACCTCTGACGAAGAAAATTGTGAAAATGATGAGGAAGATGACATTAGCACTCCCCTAAACCCTCTATCTACAACTGCAGTGAATCAATGCAAAGTAGTCAATGGTTTAGTAACGCTTCGTATGATTATACATCATTTGGAGCCTTTCTAGATATGAGCTCGAGAGAGCATATATGTGATTTTTGCAAGTATATTGTGTGTTTTAGAATTGAATAGTTCATGCGAATTTTAGATGATTTATGTCAGAGAATTGAATAAGCCATGCTAATGGTTAGATGGGTTATGTCATGCATTTAAGCACAATATATTTCTTTAGTGAATCGAAGCTTGTAGCCTAGATCACTACATAAATGTCTAATGTTTTCTCCTAAATAAAATTAAATCATTGTTATATAGGTTAGTGGTAGATTCAAGGTTCTAAATCATCTCCTTGGTTAAGCTCTTATTATTTTTAATTTAGTTATTTTATTTATTAGTTTTACTTAATTCAGGAATAATTTTTAGATAATAAAATTTAATTCTTCTTTTTATAAAATTAATTTAGGAAGATAATAACTAAGTAGTTAAGCCTTTCTCTATAGTTCGATACTCTGATACTGTCCTATTACATTGATCTTATGCGCTTGCAAGTATTGAATTTAAAACTTTGAATTTTTTTGTTCTCTTAGTTATCTTCATCGTTTTTTTATTTATTTATTTTTATCTCACTTGATTGGTAGAAAGGTACAAGTATTTGTTTTGTAGGGTAATCAGACAACGTATCATTAACAAATAGGCTAAAGAGATAGTCCACTACTCTTCTGAACATGCACTAATATTACTTCTTCTACCAGGTTGTGTTACTCTTTTCTTTGTCTCTTCTCTACTCTTGGTACTCTTTTATCACATTGTGGACAACCTATGGTCTAGGTGGTGGTGGTGGTGGTGGTGGGAGTGGGGGGGAAGATTCTTTTGTTCTGGTGTTAGTTACTTTTTTTCATTTTTCTTGTTTAATTTTTGCTTTTTTTTATATTTTACATTTTTATTTTATTTATTTTTCTACATTATTTTGAAAAAAAATAAAAAATATGATTTCACTTAAAGAATGATTCTTTTTTAGTTCCTTTAAAAATGTCTTGAATAAGTTGAGAAAAATCCTTGTTTTCTTGTTTTCAATTATGGTGATGGACTTATGTTCTATATCTGTTATAACTTTTGCATAACTTACACTTGAGCACATGGGTTATGGTTCGTGTTTCTTAAATCATTTACATTATTTTTGAGTTGCATAAAGTTGATGAATCTCTTCCCTACATTTTAGAACTTACTTGAGTACCTCTTGAGGCGAAATAAAAAGGTTTTCTTTATTTGACTCAAAGACGACGGTCATAGGCCTTCTTTGAATCATTTGTATCTTTCGAGCTTACCAAATTTCATGATTTTTACTTTAGTACCCTTTTGAGCCTTAAATGTTATTTCTTTCTTTAAATTGCTTAAATATTAACCCTTAATCTTGTAGAGAGCTTAATGCAAACTTCTAACTTGTGCTTCCATGAGGGGTTATTGTTTTTGTATTATGGAAAGAGAATAAGTTATTTTGACAAAAGGGAGAAGAAAATATATATATATATATATGACTTGTTGTGCTGAAAAAGAAAAAATAATAAATGTATTGAGCTGAAAAAAAAGTAAGAAAATTTGATACATGATTGTTACAAGTCATAAGGTGCAAAGAAGAAAAAAATTCAAGAGGGCCGAATTTGTGAATGTAAGAAAAAAAAATGGTCTTAAATGACGAAATTTTTGAGAAAAAGAAGATGGTAGTTAGTGAATGTATTAATTGAAAGAAATGAGGGAGAAGAATCAAAGTTAGAAAGTTTGTCAAAATGTTAAAGTATCCATATTCTTTGTAAGCTCTCTTTTCTTTGATTTTGAATTCCTTACCTTCGTTTGATAACCAACACCCTAACCTTACATTACAAACTTTAAAGTCCTACCTGATCTGAGTTGAGCTTGAGAATCCTTGATTAGTGGGGAGCAGGTACAAAGAGTGAGCCTACGGAATGAACTCTTGTTGAGATTTGTCTTCTATGTGTAATTTGAAAATCTTGTTCAGCATTTATTTTTACACTTTCTTATGACCATAATTACACCTTACACAAGTCTTGCATTGGTTATGAGAGATAATTGAATGTTTGTTTGTTAACTTGAGTGTGAAAATAAGAGGAAGAGTACTTGTCTTGATAAGTTTGAGATCTTGATGAAGGGTACTTAATTTGGATTATTCTACATATTTTCTAAAGATTGTTGTTTATTTGACTTTTTAGGTACGTCGTCTGCAAATCCTCACGAGACCATACACGTCCACTAGGGGTAACTTAGGAGTTTAAAGGACTTGTTACACATGCTAAGTGCAATTATGAGTCCTACGAAAGTGGCTAGTTAGTTTTTCTTTTTGTTCTTTTATTTTTGCTTGAGGACTAGCAAAACTTAGGTATAGGGGAGTTGATAAAGTCCATTTTTGGAACAAATAAATGCCTTAAGTTTTAATTATTAGCTTTTAAAAATATTTATTAATCATAATTGTTATATTTAATTTACTTTATTTTTGTGCATAGAAAAAATTACAAATGGATCCAAAGGAGCATTGGGTTGCTGCAAAGAAAGAGAAGTGAAGAGCAGTCCACAAGCAAGCCCACAATTAAAAGAGTGGGCTGCCGCCAAGAACAACAAGAAAAAATGAAGAATAGGAAAAGGAAACCAGCAAGAAAGAAGAAAGAAGAAAAAGGAGAAGCGATTGGAAAGTAGAAGGAAAGTTGTGCAGCAGCTTTAAAAGGAGAGAAACGGCAGAAGAATGGCGGAGGAGCTCCGGGGGAGATAGCAGCAGCTGCGCAAGCTGCAGCAAGAACAAATACAGAAGTAGCTTCTGAGCTGTGCAAGAAGACAGAAGGAGAGCAATAGCCGCAAATTGGAAAAAGAAAGCAGTTGTAGAAACTGAAGCAGTTGCGTGGAACAAAAAAGAAGCAGCAGCAGAAAATGCAGCTGCTAAGTTGCAGAAGCAGAATAGAACGAAGATGCTGCAGAAAATGGACGAAGCAGAGCCAAATTCGGATGCTGAAGCATAGGAGAACTTGAAGCAGAATGTCTTCGAAGATTGCAGAACAGCTAGCCTTAAACTTCAATTAGGATTTTTACCAAGGACTTTTTTACCAATGTCTTCTCTTTTCTTGTGTTCCTCTATTTATAGAGGTTGAGGCTGAACAAAAAAATCTTGAACCAACAATCCTTTTCCAATTAGGATTTTTACCAAGGACTCTGTTTCCAAAAAGACTTCTTGTTTTAATTTCCTCAAAGTTCTACTTTACTTGGAATTTTTACCTTTCTTTATTCTTCAAAATCTCCTTAACTGGACTTCCATAACACAGCTCATGATCACAGATTCTTCAAGATTTACCATGTTTCCTAAAACGATGCCCATATACAGTGCCGCCGCTATGAACCTGTAGTTTTTGTGAACCTATGTGGCTACACTCAAGGTGTGTGACAGGTTTCTACAAACTCCCTCTTTGGCACTGTTTTAGATCAAACACCAATGAACTGCACAGATCTTCATGCTTCATAACAAACCTATATCATGCATATTAAACCAGAAGCATGAAACAGAAAAATCTAAGTAAAGTATTCAAGTCCTACAATAGTGGCACATAGACCAAAATAGATAGCTCTTAGGCTACCACACAAAGAAAACCAAAAATATCCCGAAACCAAAAATATCCAGGCCATTAAAAATAGAAATCAAATTCAAGGCCATAGTGTCAGGCAAGATAATTTTCATAAATAAAATCTGCAGCCTGATAATACTCCCCCTTTTGATCTAAAATAATGCCCAGGGAATTCTATCCTTGAGATTCTGCAATTCTTGCTGCATTTGAAGAACAGAGGTTATAATAGCTGAAAGTTGTTGATTTAGGAGGTCCAGACGGATGTTCACTTCTGAAAATTCAGCACTTGGACAGGAGGTGAGGGTGAGGCCATCTTGGTGCTAAGTGTGAGACGAGAGTGTTCATTAAGTTCTCACACTGCACATACCTGTCTAACATTTATTAGGATGTAAAATAAGAGCATTGTTAGACAGTCATCTAATATACTAGTTGATCACACAGATCCCTAATGCCTCTCTGATTTCTTCGAATCTCATAGCATCCATGGACTTAGTAAGGATATAAGCCAATTGTTTCTGTGTGTTCACATACTCTAAACTCACAATCTGTTGCTCGACCAATTCTCGAATAAAGTGATGTCTTATATCAATGTGCTTAGTCTTGCCGTGTTGCACAGGATTTTTCGTGATATTGATTACATAAGTGTTGTCGCAATACATGATTAGCTCCTTCTGTGTAATTCCATAGTCACATAGCATCTGTTTCATTCAAAAGAGTTGGGTACAACAGTTCCCTGCAGCGATGTACTCATGTTTTGTACTGGACAGTGAGATACAAATTTGTTTCTTACTATACAAAGAGACTAGATTGTTTCCAATATAGAATCACCCTCCTGAAGTACTTTTTCTATCATCGTAGTTTCCAGCCTGATTCGCATCACTGTAACCAACAAGATGAGTTGTGGTGTCCTTACTGTAAAACATCCCATACTCAACATTGCCATGCACATATCTCAAAATGTGTTTTACTGTTTTCTTGTGTGACTCCTTAGAATCTGCTTGATATCTTGCACACACTCCAATATTATATGATATATCGGGTCTACTGGCTGTTAAGTAGAGTAATCCATCGATCATGCTTCTATACTCATGCTAATTCACATGGTTCCTTTCTCATCCTTGTTTATCTTGAGTGTGGTATTTCCATTCTCCAAACCAAACTTCTTCACTAAATTCTTTGCATAGTTTGCTTAAGAGAGGAATGTCCATTCCTTCATCTATCTGACTTGCAAGTTAAGAAAGAATGTTAGTTCATCCACCAAACTCATCTCAAATTCAGTTTTCATGGATGTGATAAACTCCTCAGTGAGCTCCTTTGATGTGGATCCAAACACTATGTCATCAACGTATATTTACGCAATGAGTACATGTGCACTTCTTTTGATAAACATAGTTTTATCCACACTCCCTCTAATGCATCCTTTGTTGAGAAAATAATTTGTGAGCCTCTCATACCATGCTCTTGGAGCCTACTTTAATCCATAAAGAGCCTTTTCAGCTTGTAGACATGATCTAGATACTCTGGATTAACAAATCCTTTTGGTTGTTCAACAAATGCCTCTTCTTGTAATATTTGTTCAGGAAGGCACTTTTGACATCCATCTGCTGGAGTGTGAAGTTCTTGACACATGCAATGGAGACCAACATTCTTACAGATTCAAGTCATGTGACTAGGGCGAAAGTTTCATCAAAGTCCAGTCCCTCTACTTGAGTATACCCTTGTGCAACTAACCTTGCCTTATTGCGTGTAATGTCACCTTCCTCATCAGTTTTATTCTTGAATATCCACTTGGTATCGATCACATTCGCACCTTTCAGTCTTGTGACAAGTTCCCATATATCGTTTTTTCTCAAACTGTTACAACTCTTCTTGCATTGCTTCAATCCAGTATTCATCAATGAAAGCTTCTTTGACATTCTTGAGTTCAAGTGTGGAAGTGCGACATGCTATGCTGATCATTACAGCCATCTGATTGTAGTCTACTCCTTTCATGCTTCTAGCTCTTTGACCTTCTATGATTTCACCAATGATAGTATCTGTGGAGTGATCCTTTAGAAGTCTTATGTCCTTTCTTCTTGCTTTTTCATTATCTTAAGTGTGAATCATACTCCCATCAATTGGCAGGTTTAAAAAGTCTGCAACATAGCTTTGATCTTTTTGGATTGCTGTCACTCCTAGTGTGTTGTCTTTATCATCAACAGCCTAATCCTTGACACTTAGTCTCCTGGTATCATTATTCTCTACAGTTACATTCACTGATTCCATGACTACTCCTGTGCGTCTATTAAACACACAATATGTATGACTGTTTGAAGACTATCCCAGAAATATTCCCTCATCACTTCTAGCATTAAAGTTTCCTACGTGTTCTCAATCCTTTAGGATGTAGCATTTACTCCCAAACACATGCAGTAACTAAGCTCAGTTTTCCTGCCCTTCCAGATTTCATATGCTGTCTTGTTCATCAAGGGCCTTAGAAATACTCTGTTAATGATGTGAACTGCTGTATTAGCTGCTTCTGCCAACCAACTATGTGACAGTCACTTAGAATTAAGCACTACACGAATCATATCTTGAATTGTTCTGTTCTTTCTCTCAACCACACCATTTTGTTGTGGTGTTTTAGGTGTTGAGAACTCATGTCTTATGCCATGTGACTCACAGAACTCTAAAAACTGACTGTTATCAAACTCGTTGCCATGATCACTCCTTAGCCTTTTCAGAGTTATGTTCTTCTTTATCTGAATACTTAGACATATATTTTCAAATGCATGAAATGAATTTGATTATATTTGAGAAAGTTTATCTATGTGTATCTTGAGAAATCCTCGACACACACCAAGGCATACCTTTTTCCACCAGTACTTTATACCTATATGGGTCCAAAAGATCCAAGATATGTTTTGTGGTGATGTCTCTAACTTGAATGTGCTTGGCTCTGACTGGTTTACCGATTTGGCAATCTTCACAAAGTAACTTAAACTCTTTTTTAAATTGAGGAATTCCTTTGACAATTTGTTTGCTTCCAAGTATGTATAAGTGCTAATAGTTCACATGTCCTAGTGGCTTATGCCGTAGTTCAGCTTGTCCAATTTGTCGAGTCAGACATAATGGTCTTTCATAGCTTTCATCTGGTAGCAATTATCAGTTGTTCTTGACCCCACGATTATGCACTTCTTACTGATTGTCATCACATGGCATTATTTTTTGTCATCACACAGTATCCCATGATGATGATCATCATCATCAAAAAGCTTACTTATACTTATCATATTGGCTTTCATCCCTTCGATGTCTAGCACATTAGATAATTTCGGTATTCTAGCTACATTTAGAGTGGCTACACCGATGACTCTGTTCTTCACACCATCGCCAAATGCCACACTGTCTTTGTGACACACTACATAATCTACAAGATATGCTTTATTTCTAGTCATATATCGTGAACATCCACAGTCAAGATACCATACAACTCGAAAATTAGCCGACAGAGATAGATGAGCCACATTGTATCTCAACTCGTATTTTCTGATCCAAATCCATCGTATCTTGGCTTCTATCTTGTTCAAACTATCCTTATGCTACTTATCCGATCCATTAGCTTCTTTAGAGAAAGAGCAGTAAGCATTAGATAGAGTAGTGAAATTTGAAATCTTAATCTTAGAACCCCTTGGCTTTGGTCAAGGTATATATGTGTAGCTTTCTTTCTTGCTTCAGATTTCTAATTCCCCTGTAGCGTTGATACTGCACATGCCGATCATTTAGTAATTACACATAATTGGAGGCTTTCTCGATTTGTGTTTCTTGATCAAGTTTCTTTTCTCAGCTCGACTCAAGTTGTCTTTAACAAACACTCCTTCCAGCTTGCCAAACTTTGTGTAACTGCTCTCATGTCGTGTGACATACATCCCCGTTGTGCGATTGGGATTTGTACAGTGTAGCCAAGTCCTGATTTCATTCCGGATGATATTTCCATAGAGATTATTTCATCACGTTTAGCCTTTCCAGTGTTCAATCTTGCTATTTTTCCTTCGACCATATTTACTCTCTATTTCATCCTTGACGTGAGCCATTAGCTCATAATTTCTTTCTTCAAGAGCATCTTTTTGTTCCTGGATCTTGTTTAGGTTGTCCTTTAGATTTTGATATACCTCCACAAGTCCAACCTACTTGGTGTAGAGAAGGTTATACTTATCTTGTAGTTCCCCATAGGAGACTTTTTCATCACTACAAATGGAATCATCTTCACTATCATCTTGGTGATTATTGTGCATAGATATATCTTCCAAATCTCTTATCACATTAAATGCCAATGCCTATTAGAATCAGTGTCCTCTTCATCATCTTCAGAATCACTTTTCTCATCATCATGAGAATAGTACTCATGGATCTGTTCTTCTTCAATATGTTGGTACATTCTGCCTAGATGTGACAATATCCCTCACATTCTCTACACTGTATGCCTTTTCCCTTTTTACCAGTGTCAAGCTTCCTTTTCATACTTCTTCCTACAGACTTAAACTTATTAGGACTTTTTCTATCCTTGTTATCAGTCTTGAACCTCTCCTGGGTTTGTATGCTTTTCCAGTTCTTTCGAAGAAATTTTCCAAAGTCTCGAGTGAGCATCATAATCTCTTCTTCAGAATAAGGTGTGGCACTGGATGAGTTATGTTCAGCTTTTAGTACAATACCCTTACCTTTTGATTCAACATTAAGATTCATCTCATATGTCCTCAAGGATCAAAAGATCATTCAAAGGAAGCTTTGTTATATCATTTGCTTCTCCAATTACTTCAACCTTAGGACGAAATCGTGCAAGTAAGGATCTTAGTGCCTTTCGCACTAGCTTCTCTTCAGAGAATTCTTCTCCCAATTAATAGGTCTTATTTGCAATGTCTTTGAGTCAGCCACTAAATTTACCTATGGTTTCATCCTTTTGCATCCTTAATTCTTCAAACTGATTATTCAGCATCTATAATTTGGAAATCCGCACAGCATTTGTACCTTCATGAATGGTTTCCAAAGTTTTTCAAGCCTTCTTTGTAAATGTGCAAGTTGAGATCAGCATGAATTATTCTTCATCCAAAGACAAACATGGTGTTTAATTCCTTAGCATTAGCCTGAGCAGATTTCCTCTCAACATTCGGCCATTCAAGCTAGGCTTCACAACTACCTTAGTCAATTTAGTTGTGTCATCTTCTTCAGTCTTTGTAGGAGGCTTCCATTCAGTCTCAACAGCATCCCATACAGTTTTATCCAAGGACTAAAAGAAAATCTGTGTTTTCATATTCCAGGAAGCATAATTTGTACCTTCAATCAGAGGAGGTCCAGTAATATATCCACCTTCCTTGGTTGTCCTAATGACCTAAGTACTAACTTCCCATGATCTTCACCACCTAGATGACTAGCATAACAAATGGTGTTAAAGCTATTATACTAGTTGTAAGTTAGTACTTGGGCATTTTGTGCAGTGTGATTGATTTTGTTGTGTGCAGCATAGTGTGATAGATAATGTGAAAAGAAATAAACAACGCAAACACACAAGACACAGCAATTGGTAATGCCGTTCAGCCAAGCCTATGTCTGTGGGGCCATGCCCATAAAGAACTCCACTAAAACTATCAATATAGTATAAGAAAGCTTCTAGCGCTTTTACACATCTAGAGTTTCCCTAGTGGAATCAGTGCAAATTTCCTTTACACACTGCATAGTTGTATCCCTTCAACTCTTCAAGACTCCCTCTTGGTGTGTGGCTACATGGACTTGAACTTCCTTCAATCCTCAATACTGTTGAACTGCAACACAGCTAAAATCCCTTCAACTCTTCAAAGCTCCCCTTTGGTATGTGACTTCTTGATCTTGAATCTCTTCAACTCTTCAACTCTGTTGAACAGCAGCACAACTTCTATCCCTAGAAGTTATAGTCTCAAAACAAGAACTGCATTGAATTATGAATGATGAACAATAAGCATCAATAGAGAATCACAGCATTTGAAGTTTGTGACAGCACAAACTCAACCACCATGAACCGCCGTCTTCTTTTTTGCAGAATATCTTCGAAGAATTGCAGAACGGCTAGACTCAAACTTATGAATGATGAATAATAAGCATCAATAGAGAATCACAACATTTGAAGTTTGTGACAGCACAAACTCAACCACCATGAACCGTCGTCTTCTTTTTTGCAGAATGTCCTCGAAGAATTACAGAACGGCTAGCCTCAAACTTTAATTATGTTCCTCTATTTATAGATGCTGGGGCTAAACAAAAAGATCTTGAACCAACAATCCGTTTCCAATTAGGATTTTGACTAATGACTTTATTTCCAAAAAGACTTCTAGTTTTAATTCCCTCAAAGTCCTATTTTAGTTAGGATTTTGACCTTTCCTTAATATTCAAAATTTCCTTAACTGGACTTCCGTATCACAGCTCATAACTAGGGCTGTAAACGGGGTAGGTTTTACCCGTACCCGGCAGGTCTATACCTGTTTATAGGGGGTAAGATTAAAACTTTATGTATCCACGAACACGTACTCATACCCGTACCCATATAGATTCTATTGAATGGGTCTAGGCATGGTATGATGATACCCAGACCCTTATACCCGTTATAATAAAATAATATATATTTATATATTATATTATTTTTTATTAATAAATAATTTATACATTTATGATATTGAGTGGTTTTTCTTAGTTTAGAGAAGAGAAGCTAAATTTTCTTCATAGTTTAAAGAAGAGAAATTTTCTTCAAGATTTCTTAGGGCTTCATAGTTTAGATAAGAGAAATTCTCTTAGGGCCTCATAATTTTCTTAGGGCCTCATAGTTTAGAGAAGAAATTTCTTCAAGATTTCTTCTTCTTCGAGACATCAGTACAACTGTTTTCTCCATTAGATGCTTCTTGTAGACTTGTTTCTCTCTTTCAAAATTTTATACCAGTGGTTGTTTGTTCCAAAGGCGAATAACAGAAGCATGATTTTTTAAGGTTAGATTTTCTGAAAATTTTTCTATATATATTTTTGTTTAATAGGGAAAAAATAGAAAAATATCATACTGGTACGAGTATACCTAGACCCTGGAGGGTCGGGTCTGGATCCATAAATTTTATACCCAGAGGGTCTAGGTGTTTCATTATAAGGGTCTGGGTCTGAGAGTAGCCAAAGAGTCTGGACCCGTTTATACCCCTACTCATAATCACAAATCCTTTAAGATTTACCATGTTTCCTAAAACGATGTCAATACATAGTGCCGCTACAAACCTGTAGCTTTTGTGCCATCACATGATCAACCGGTGTGGCCACACTCAAGGTGTGTGAAAGGTTTCTACAAGCTCCTCCTTTGGAATTATTTTAGATCAAACACTAATGAGCTGCACAGATATCCATGCTTCATAAGAAACCCATATCACGCATATTAAACCATAAGCATGAAAAAGAAAATATAACTAAAGTATTCAAGTCCTATGATAGTGAATGCCTAATTTTATGAATGGAGAGTGCCTATTTTTATAGCTAAAGAGTACCTAGAGTATATAACATGCAAGATCAATCACTTTAAGCAGAGTGCCTAGTTTTATAATTGGGAGTGCTTAGTTTTATAGCTATGAGTGCCTAGTTTTATAGCTAGGAGTGTTTACTTTTATAAATGTGTGTGCCTACTCTTTTGAAACATGCAAATCAGTCACTTTAGGCAGTGAAAAGTTTTTTTATATATGACTGCCTAGTTTTATGAACTGAAAGTGCCTATTTTATGAACTAAGAGTGTCTATTTTTATAAGTAAGAGTGTCTATAATATATAACATGCAAGATCAATCACTTTAAATGGAGTTCCTAGTTTTATAACTGGAAGTTCTTAGTTTTATAACTAAGAGTGCCTACTCTTTTAGAACATACAAGATCAGTCACTTTAAGCAGTGGAAAGTTTTTTTATATGTGAGTACCTAGTTTTATGAACTGAGAGTGTCTATGTTATGAATTGAGAGTGCCTATTTTTATAGCTAAGAGTGCCTATAATATATAATATGCAAGATCAATCACTTTAAGCAAAGTGCCTAGTTTTATAACTAGGTGTGCCTAATTTTATAGCTAAGAACGCATACTTTTATAACTATGTGTGCGTGCCTTTTAGAATATGCAAGATTAGTCACTTTAAGCCGCGGAAAGTTTTTTTTATATGTGAATGCCTAATTTTAAGAACTGAGAGTGACTATTTTATAAACTGAGATTGCTTATTTTTATAGCTAAGAGTGTCTATAATATATAACATGCAAGATCAATCACTTTAAGTGGAGTGCCTAGTTTTATAACTGGAAGTGCCTAGTTTATAGTTAAAAGTATCTACTTTTATAACTGTGTGTGACTACTCTTTTAGAACAAAGAAGAGATCAAGCAGATTATATACCTTTGTATTATCATAATGGATATCTAGTGGTGGCAACAGAGCTAAGGCAAGTGGGTTTGATGGACATTCTTCATGAGCTTTTTGTTCCTCAACCTTCTGGCACCCAAGGACCCTTCCCCGTCCAAAACCTCCTGTTGCAATCTCATTTGTCTGCCTTTTCAAAATAGTAGCATCATCCCAGCAACTTATTACTGGGATTGCTCGCTTTTCTTCCAGCTTAAACTTTACCTTATCTAGGTAGAAGAGTTGCATTATGTAAATTTGTGGTGAGTTAGAAATGATATAATATTAAATCAACAATGGTTAATATATCATAATAAAACTTAATATTAAGAAAGTGATAGGTCTGGTGAAGTATGTCTTATTTGAAGGATTCTTTTGAAACGTCTCATACTTGTCTACCAATGTCTCAAGTGTGTATCTGTACCAATTGTAGTTTCGGATGTCATTACTGTCAAATAATGTCTTGAGCAGGTTGTGGCGTATTTTTTTTTTTTTATATAGTGTGATGGAGAATCGAAGGAATTCTCTTTTGAATTTGTCTCCCGCGTCTTGACTATCAATTAGTCTCTTCTGCATAGATGTCATAGACAGTGGGAAACTTGTATTTATCCTTCATCTCCTTTATGAATGCAATGTGTTTTGTTGTTTCCACAGCTTGCTTATTATTCTCATCCACTACTTTCTTCCTCTCGTGGAATTCTAAAGACCATATTTACATCCTCCTCATCAATGTACATTGTCTCATTCTCAAGTTTAATACTTGTACTTTGAATGATGAAATTTTTCAGAAGATACATTGCAAGTCTTTTTGGCAGCCTAGTGCAATTCAAGGATAGCAAGGATCTGAATCATATATCTCTTACAGCTGTTTTTTGCTCTTTAATAAGGCTTTTCATGATAGCATGTACTGCGGATAGTGTCATATTTGTTTTCAGCAATGGGAATTTCTTCTTATATGCATTGGCTTCTTCTTCATTATCTTATTCTTCTTCACGCAAGACGATTTCTTTTGCTGGTGGTTTTTTGTTCTTTTGTTGTCTTGGCTTTTTTTTTTTTTTTTGTTTTATCTTTTTTTCTTCCGGCCTTGGTCGTTTAAGCTTGTTTAATATGCCTACTGGATCGTTCTTTTGTGATGATATCTTATTCCTTAATTCTACCTTCTCTTTGGGGTTAACTTGTATTACAAAACAATGTAAAAAATGTAAAATATATAGGAGTGGATGTGAATGTACTGTTCTGTGCATATATTACCTCTTCACTGCATTTGCCAATGTCTCGTTGTCAGCGGGCACATCATGTCATCTATGTTTTGTTCTTTATTCTGAATTCTGCTCACTGTTAGGAGACATTTTTAAATTGTTAGTATACATAGAGGTGCATTCTTTTATATGTGAGAATACCTACTTTTATAAGTGAAACTGCCAACTTGTATAACTGAGGGTGCCTACTTTTATAACTAAAAGTTTCTACTTATATAATTATATGTGCCTACTTTTATAATTGAGAGTGCCTACTTTTATAACTGAAAGTGCCTACTTTTATAACTGAGAGTGCCTACTTCATAACTGAAAGTGCCTACTTTAATAACTGAGAGTGCCTACTCCTATAACCCTATGTGTGCCTACTTTTATAATTGAAAGTGTCTAGTTTTATAACTGGGAGTGCCTACTTTTATAACTGAAAGTGCCTACTCCTAAAATGGTGTGTGCCTACTTTAATAATTGAAAGTGCTAGTGCCTAGTTTTTATATTTAGAAGTACCTACTTTTATAAGTGAGAGTGCTACTCCTATAACCATGTGTGCCTACTTTTAAAACTGACACTGTCTACTTATATAACTATTAGTGCCTTCTTTTATAACTGAGAGTGCCTACTTCTATAACCATGTGTACCTACTTTTATAACTGAAAGTGCCTAGTTTTATAACTGAGAGTACCTACTTTATAACTAAAAGTGTCTACTCCTAAAACTGTGTATACCTACTTCCATAATTGAAAGTGCCTATTTTAATAACTGGAGGTGCCTACTCCTATAATCATGTATGTACCTACTTTCATAACTGAAAATGTCTATTTATATAGCCATGTGTGCCTTTTTAATAACTGCAAGTGTCTAGTTTTATATGTAGAAGTGCCTACTTTTATATATGAGAGTGCCTACTCCTATAACTGAAAGTGTCTAGTTTTATAACGGACTGTTTACTTTTATAACTGAAAGTACCTACTTTTATAACTAAGAATGTTAACTCTATAACTAAAAGTGTCTACTTATATAACCATTTGGGTTGTCCTTTATAACTGAGTGCCTAGTTTTTACATCTAAAAGTACCTACTTTTATAATTGAGAGTGTTATATCCTATAATCATGTGTGCTTAGTTTTATAACTGAGAGTTCCTACAATTATAACTCAAAGTGCCTAGTTTTATAAATGAGAGTGTGTAATTTATAACTGAAAGTGCCTACTCCTATAACTTATGTTATAAACTGAAAGTGCATTTTATATTAGAAGGAAAACATTTGAAATTCACAAATGAAAGTGCTATAACTAGTTGTGCCTAATATACCAATTGGAAGTGCCTGTTTGTACAAGGAGGAACAGTTATTGTGAAAGAGTATTAAAATTCCACACATACAAACATACAACAGTGAATTAATAATGATATTGTAAACAAAGTGATGGACTATAAAATACAAAAAAACATGTATCTTGAAGTTCAGAACACGAATAGGCACAAACAACACAAAATTATGATTTCAAATAGAAACATATGAATAAAAAAACTACTTTGGAGTAGTGTTTTTATGAAGTTGAATTTTACATGTTCTCGCCATTGCTGTTTCAAGAACGCATTTTTCGTGATATTTGTTCGTAGAGATGTACGAAATAAAGTAGAATCGAAGTGAAGAATAAAGAAAATCAAAGAAATTAGTTATTGAGATTTAAATTTTGGTAAAAAATGGACTGAAAATCGTCTTGCATGAGGGTTTTTGAAAGGAACGAAAGGTTTGGTAAAGATGGCTCAAATATTGTAGAGGCGGCAATGAGAGTGAGACTTGTTTATTAACCTATTTATGGCACTAAATAAAATCATAGTTTTGAAACTAGGCGTAATATGACAGAATAAACTTTCTATACCTCTTCCAAATTTAATAATATTATCAGAAATCAAACTTAATTTTTCCATCATATTATTTATTTCGATAAATTTAGTTTTGAAATGTCTTTCTAATTGCATAAAAGTAAAATTATTCATAAAAAATATATGAAACAAAATGTGAAATTTTTTACTGAATTTCAATTGAAACTTTGAAGGAATGCTTGACCTTTGTTCCATAATCTGATGTCTGGTTCAAGTTTTTTTGTTTTTTGTTTTCGTTTTCTAGTGGAAAAGGCAAACAACTTGAGCCGTTCGACAGGTTGCATTTTTGTCATTTTATTTATTTATTTATTTATTTTAATAAGGGTACATCTCAACATTTGAACTCAAAGGCAAGTTTAAGTCTTGCATTATCCAAGTTCCTTTTACGGATCTTGCATTATGCAAGTTTTCTCCTTTTATAACATACAATTGTTAAATTTTGTGTTGTTAAAACATTAGGTTAAATATGGATTAATTTTTTATTAAAATATGTTTCTTCAAAATTTAATAATTTTTCGTTTGATAAATCTTTATAAAGTTTATATTTTCTTTTATTAAAATTATACTTAATTAAATTAATATTTATATAATTTTCAATATAATAATGTGACACGTATGGAATAAAAAAGATTTTACACAATGATTATTAAAATTATTTGCTCAATCCTAACAATATCTTTTATTAATTACTATTTTATTTCTTAAAAGCTCAAAACCAAATAAATTAAGCTAACCAAAGCAAGTGGAAAAATTCTACTCTCATCCCATCACAATACTTGTGCTTAAAGAGCGTCTTATTACGCTATACTTTTACACCTTGAAATTATTTAAAATCATCTAATATATCTTTTTAATACATTTTTTTTATACACCTTTAAATTACTCAAAATCATTTAATACATACTTTTAATACACGTCTTTCCTTTAGTAAAATGTACTAAAACACTACTTTTAATACACTTCTTTCCTTTAGTAAAATGTACTAAACCACTACTAAACGATTCGAATAACCTTTAAAATGTACTAAAACACTATTAAAAAAAACTTTCAAAAAAAAAAAAAAAAAAAGGCATTAAGTTAAGGAATGATCATCTACAAGTCAGAGGAATCATCTCCAAAAAAATTGTGAAACCCTCTACCTGTCCAACAAGTATTCACGCGTTCCACGAAACAATATTTAAGCAACACAAATTCAGATCAATTTCAGCTGCTTCAGATACTGAATATTTCTGCAGTTTAGAATTTTTTTTATCCATCGGAACACACAGCAAAATGAGTTCAAAAAATCACTTGATCATAGAGATACAAAACTGCCTTGCCACATAAGGCAAGGCCTTAGCTCAACAAGAGAAAAACAATGTTAAAGACCCCTTCTCGGTCTTATTCAATGGTGGTTGATTACTGTTCTCGTGAAAAAGAATATCAAATTGTTACTAACAAAAATTCTTTTATCTGTCATTTAATTTTAGTGTCAATGCCCTAAGAAGGTAACACACTTCATGCAGTCGACTCCTTGAGGAAAGCAATGAGATCTGCCCGTTCTTGTGGCTTCTTCAATCCAGGGAAAACCATCTTGGTTCCAGGAATGTACTGCACAAACATAATTTTACTATTTAAAAAATACTCTAAGCAAATAGTAACAAAACAAGAAACTTTCCAGGAAAAACAAGATGATTCCATCCAGCATAGGTTTTGAGAAGTAATCTAGCAAGCAATCTCTAGAAGATCTTCCACACCATATTAAGGCACAACATCATTTGCTTGTGGGAATGGCAGGGATAACTCATAGCCAAAACATAAACATATAATCTGGCTTGAGCCATCTGTTATCAAGTTTCGGTTCAAATTATAAAGATTCTGGATTATTTCCTCACTTGGATAATATTATTCCACATCAACAACTTGATTAATACATTTATCATATATGTGGATCATGTCTCCACTAATAGAAAGAAAATATGAAGGCATAAATCACATTGCTGATATGTCTTAATATGGTCCAAAGGGTTTCACATCCCCAGTCATGAATAAGTTGCACACTAGAATTTTCCAGAATCTGAAGATAACTCTTCCACTTGGAGTTAAAGCTATGGTATGCAGAGGTTGTAATAAGATAAACCTAGATATGTCCACACCACCAAACAGAACATCTTATGTAGAATTTCTCTCAGTCTATGCTCTCTGTGCATGTAAAGCTGCTGAATTTTCATCGAACAACTACAATCAGGCTTCAATACTTTAGCTGACATTGATCAGCTTGGAGGAAACATCACAAGGAAAAGGTCTAAACAAATTTCTGGCTCACAATTGAACATGCCAGAGAATGCCATCATATAACTAAAAGAGAGTGCCTATCTACCAAAAGAAAGCTCCATAAAACTGCATGTGTCCCTAAAAATTTTCAAAAACAGTTATCTACAGTCTAAAAAGACTTTCAGGCATCTCCATGAGAGACAAACAACTTCATAAATTACATCAAGACAAGCACTAAAGAGTACAGCCATTCTTCTAATGAATCATATGAAACAAACCCTTCACAGTATATGATTCAGGACTCTTCACAAATTGCAAGATTTCACTAGCTTAGTAGGCCACAGCCACATCCAATAAAATAAATGAATATAAGGTATCAAAAAACACCATTCAAGACTACCCGAACATAAGAGTTTTGATTGAGCAGGATGGAGAAATTATGTCAATAGAAGAAAATATCACATTAAACTACACCAGAGAGTTCTATTGAAGGTGATATAAGAGCGCCACAACAAAAAATGCAATATTTCTAACCATGTATGCCATAGATAAGCCCAAAATTGACACGTACCTTCTTGGGGTTGAGCAAATAATCGTACAATGTATTCTCTCCCCATATGACAGCCATATTCTTGTTAGCAGCAGAGTAAGAATAACCAGGTGTTGTACCAGACTGCCTTCCGAAAAGGCCATTCAAATTAGGCCCTAGAAATTTCAAGAATGCAAAATAATTATAACAAGCATAGATAATAGTCAACAGCAAAAATAAAACCAGATAGAAACAAATAAATTTATTAAAACATGTATGAAGAGGCCAATATAAATGAGTGCCATTTTGGAAAGAGGGTAAAACTGCATAACCTGACTATGCAACAAAGAATTGGCGTCTTACAAGAAGGTTAAAAAGGGCACCCTCAAAACAACTGACATAATCTATAGCATACCACAGATTATGATTTAGAGGAACAACAATTTTAGGACACCCAAAGGTAATCTTAAAACATTTAAAAATACACGCCTGATTGATCCCACATTACATTTAGCAATCACACATAATAAAACAAAGCACATAGCCTAAACCTTTTTTTGGGGGGGAAAGCACATAGCCTAACCAGCATAACATCTCAACGTTCAAAGCCAAACAGATTATTCTAAAACAGCTGTCATGTTTTCTTCAAAGCCAAACAGATTATTCTAAAACAGCTGTCATGTTTTCTTCAGCTCAATTTCATAAGAAAGTTGTATGGTAATTAATCAGCAGTCAGCTGGTTTAAGGCTACGTCTAGCCTGTACCAGCTGTTTGTGAATGTATCACACATATTGACAGGTTCATAATTGAAGGATAGAACATACCCAGGCACTTATCCTGCAAGCTTCATGCTTAACAAGGAGGAAACCATTAGGGGGAATACACCTATCACCCATAACTCTTTAAAATGACAAGTACAATTCCTGGAACTTCCAGTCATCTGAGTCAATAAACCAATTTCTTCGTAGGAAAATCATAATTCTATAAATATACTCTACATCTAGTACCACTATGCACTTATCTTCATTTGATTAAACAACTTCCAGTATCCAAAAAAGTATCCATCCAGTTCTAAGGAAAGATCCAGGAGAACATTGCATGTGTAAAAATTATATTTATACCATATGAAGTCTTCTTCGTTAAAAAGAGCATTATAAACAAGCTCAACAAGATAGTTATAAGAAAATATTGGAATTAGTTACCATAAATTGAGAATTTTCGTTTTCTTAGCACTATGGAAAGGGGATGACGGATCCAGTCACCTAAACTCAGATTTAGACGGATGAAACAAATAGATCGCAGCCGATGCAAATAAGCGCAACAAATCAGACATCGTAAAAACATACCAGAAGAACATATCGAAGAAGGAAAAAACACAAAAACCGCAGTTGCGGCGTAGATTGGAAATTTTACCTTGCTTGTGACCAGCGCCTTTATCGACGGTGTGGCACTGAGCGCACTTTGTCTTGAAGATCTTTTCTCCGGCTTTTGGATCACCGGCCGGTGCTTGTTCGAAGGTTGCCATTTCGTCGAATCGATCAAAGGACTGCGTTAGAGCTTGAGGTTCCGCAAGAGAGATTGGAGAGTTCTCTTCCTAGGGCTTTCTCTTCGGCGTTTGTTCTTTTCTTCTTATATGTTGAAAAGTCACACCACCAATTTTCCTGGTAAACCAAGGAGAGCGTGCCATTGGGGCGGCGGCACGCGTCACGACAGTGTATTTTATGTGAATTGACAAGTACGCCCATGCTGTTTGGGGTCGATACTACTTCTGCTTGAAAATATGAAGTTTTTTACTTGGTCATTTAATTTAAGTATATTGAAAATAAAATAATTTTTAAGTTATAAGATTTTTTTTGTTTTTTATAAATAAAAAATAAATTAATATAAAGATGAGTGAGCATAAAAAATATTTAACAAATATTTATTAAAAGTTATAAAATTTTTATATTTTTGTCTATATTTAATGAAGAATTAAAACGCTTTACATTTTCAATTGAAAGTAGTAATTGATAGCGGCCTTTAGCTCAGTCACATGTTGCAACCACGGGTGAAGGGCATAATAGGACTCTCGTGGTAATTATGTTCGTGATTTTGGGCTTTCTTTTATTTTCCTCCTCGGGTCGGGTAGTGAGAGTTTTTCAATAGACACACATCTTTAAAGCCCAATTGGATTTAAAGTTTTCTTTTCTTTTTTTAATTTTCCTTTTTAACTTTCCATTCTCTCCCAAATAATTTATCTTTTACAAATTGGAAAAAAAATTTCATTTTCCCACAATTATGCCATTCTAGGTGCACCCTAATTCTTTTCCCTATTAAATAATAACGAGTTTAAAGTAAAAAAATTACAACTATTTCTCTTTAACTCCAATCCAAATGCATCTTTTTACCATCTTAACCTAAAAAAAAAAAAACCTATGTTAGAAAATTTGTTGGCAAATGTCTTGAATAAATAATAGAGAAAATGCAAAGTGGATAAGATAGAGAAATTGCGCACATATAGACAAGATAGAGACAAGAGAAAGTAGAAGAGAACTTTTATTTCTTTCTACGAGATGGGCTTACAATTGAAGTCCTACCGCCGCTTTATAGTGCTTAGAGGACATAAGAGATATAGATAAAATAGAGAGATAGATTCTATCATAACTAAGATGAGATTAAAACTTTATCATTTATCTCTTCATAAGATTTTATCTCCACAGAATATATCTTAAGGATATTTATATTTTCAGAATATCTATCTCTTCAAGAGATAAACTTTATCTTACATATTCTTTCAACTCTTATGGATATCCACATATATTATTCAATTTAATTCACAACACTCCCCTTTGTAAATCCATTACATTTAGAATATGTCTTTTTAAAACCTTATTAGATAAAAACTCAGTGGGAAAAACTCCAGAGAAGGAAAAAAGTACACTTCTATGTTAAACATTACTCCTCTTGATGAGATAATCTCTCGAGATTTATAACATGATGCATTCAAGAATGATCTCTCAAGTGTTATGTCTTAGTGGATAATCTTTGGATTATCACATGATCGAATTTCTTATACATCATTGCCGCATATCTTTCGAGCTCATGAAAACGTCTTTGTCGTATCTCCTTTAGTATATCCTTAAACTCTATAATCATCCAACAATATAATTAGAATTCACCTTAAATGATACAACATAAATATCTTGAATATAATAAGTTATTCATCTAGATCACACATATTTTAGTCCGCCATCATAATATAATTATTTATTCTATAATTATTTATTCTATAATTATTTATTCAACATAAGTTAAAGAAGTATCTGTTATATATATATTCACTATCATAGTGTATGTTAATGCATGGTGTGAGTTGTGTGCATCATAAAAAATCAATATATTATATATCCATCTCTTTTTTTGTACCCTAATATCCAAGAGTCATAGACTAATTCGGGGGGAATGGGAGGGCATAAGGCTCCAAAATAGCAACACAAGACTGACATGTGATATTAAACCGCTCTTTGGGTAATTCGAACTCAGAATTTCTCACTTGGCATGCTAGATGAAAGTATCTAAGCAAGGAGAGTCGCTCCATTGGACCACACACTTCTTGTCAATCTATATCCATCTCTACAGGAGTTGAATTGTTTCTCAATATTTGAGATAATCGTAAGGAGATATCAAACAATAAGTTAAATATATATTCCATAGTCATTAGCTAGAGAAGAATCATAATAACTATCTACTTGCATGAAACAAGTACAGTCATGTACTAATGTGCAAAATCATGGTGCTTCAAAATCAATTAGCTATTCAATATCCTTTATAAAATATCTTTATCAATATCTGATAACACAATAACTTGGAATAGTAATGATTTGTCATGTCCATGTAAAATATTTTCATTGTTCAATTTATGAATCAAGACAAAAACCTAATTTGAAAATCTTTGATCATACTTGCCTTTGTTTATTCCTCATAAATAAATTTGCTCATATAATCCTCCTCTTTTAGAGGATAATTATCTTTAAAATCAATTGTTAGGTCACGCTTCAGACGTGATTTAAATACATAATTTATATTTTACCCTTTTAGGACATCTACCTAAACAAAAGTATTTGTTAGAAACTCTCATAAACTTGACAAGAGTACATCAAGCATTTGATTTGCAATTTATTTACAAATGAACAATATTGTGAACTTCTAGTTCACTTATTCTTCTAGCTCAGTTCTTGCAGACTTTTTCCCCTAATGCGGGGCATACCAGTTCATCAAATAGTTAATCAATAAATTGCACAATAGAAATATCTCTTAACAAAGTAATATGTATGACAAGTATAATTAATCAAGACGAGTAAATGTTTCTTTACATATAAACATACTTGATCTTCTCATCATCATTTTTAATGATGATTCACTAAAACAGTTACATTATGTTTTTCTAGAATAATTACTTATATGCATCAGGCATATTAAGTCCATAAGAGACTTCATAGAAATATATTATCAAATGATAACATAGACAGATGCATATCAATTTTTCTCGTGCGCTGTTATGAAAAGTAATAATATTATCCACAAGAAATATTTCTTCGTAAATAATGTCTGACCTTTATGAAGAGCTTTAAGTCATAATCAATACTCATTTCTTAGTTCACATATCATAAACAATCCTTAATGGAATACACTTCCAATGTATAATTCCTTCTGGGAATTACATACATTTCATGTGTACTTGGTAATTATCCGAACTAGGTTACATATTTTTCATGTGAACTCTATATAATTTTGAGTTTGCATCTTTTATTTGAAATCCTCATTTTAATTTATCAAAATTATGCGCATTAATATAATAGATATGTTGTACTTTTTGTGATTCCCTTCATTTCAATCATGACTATTATGATGAGATCTCATAATATTACAGTACCTAAATTTCTTCTAGAAATAATATATTGGTCATATTTAAATAACTTTTTTAGAATTTTATTTCCTCGACTTTCAATATGAACCATCGAAATATTTGCTCATGTCATATGCGAGGTGTTCATATTCATGGAATCAACTTATCTTCCACATTTCAGTTGTGTCTCAAATACATCGATTGTGGTAGATTGCCCTTCAGGGATATTATGAGCATTATGGTTGGATGTTGATCAATAAATATACCTGGCTATACTCTTTTGAACTTCTAGTTCAAATCAGTATTGAGAAAACCTGACTGTTTTGGTTTTCTCAAAAAAACCAATAGGAAACTGAAATTTGGTCAAAAATCGATTGAACTAGCTGATCGGACCGGTCATTTGAACCGATTTTTGAATTTTTTTAATATTTTGTTTTTTTTCACTAAAAATTTTATTTTTTATATATTTTTTGAGTTAATAAGTTTATATATTCTTTAATTATATTTGGTGCTACTTGATGTTTAATATATATGTGGATGAATTATTAATATATATTTATAATTATTATATATTTATATTATTTTCCTATCCGACCACTAGTTTGACCTGTTGAACCAATAAACTAGTGAACCAATAGCTTGACCATTCGCTCTCTGATCTGGTTTTTTCAACATTGGTTCAAATCTCACATGAGACACAAACTACAAATATTTTCATCCGCTTACATATGCTCTCTTGTAATGTTGGGACATTCAAAATTAACAAATTATGAATATCTCCTTTGATATTCTTTGTCCAACATATATAAGTCCATCTATCTTTTGGTGGAGTAATGACATAAATAGTGCACTTTTAATTCACAGATCGGGAATACATAGTTTCTAACTACAAACTAATTATGAAAGTGAGTATATATAATAATTTATTAGCACCATATGAAACAAGTGTTACTACATATACCATACATTAAATCAATGCGTTTTTTTGTCTGCAAGATCATTTAGTGTATGAGCATATTCTGTAGGATATTCAATAGTAACTCAATGGACGTACATTATAACCAGTAGAATTAAGACAAGTTGTGTTTTTGGGAGAATTTAGAAAATGAGCCCATTATTAAGACATTGTAAATTATAAGTTACAAGTCAATGATATACACACCACTTCTTGTCAACGCATTGATTAGTATTTTTATATTCATCCCAAAGTAACACATTCAACCCTAAACTAGTACTGTGATATATATAAAATAATTGTATTGAAAATAAGAAGCACATGGAATTCATCGAATTAGGAAACTTCTAGTTCCATATTATTTCATGATTTCATAAATATCATTTGCATTTTAATGATCTGGGATGGTGCAACTGATCATGCCAATAAATTATTTAACTCAAGAAACTTATAGTTTATTGAACAATTGTTTCTTAATTTCATTTATTCGGTGAAATACAAATTAGAAGAAATAAATGGTAGTATATTTGTTTTATATGACAATTAAAATAATGCATTTTTCTTATCTAGTGCCTCAAGATGATAAAAAATATCACCATTTACCAGGTACAACAATAGCTGGTTCAGTTAATTCATAATATAACTTCTTAATATATTGGTACGCCCATGTATGAGTCGTAGCTTGCTCATTCCGCATGAACACAATAGCTATGATGAAATTCACACCCGTAAGAGTTATATTATGTGAAATTTCCCTTTTTAAGTTGCTAGATACATTTTTGCTTAAGTGTATCATTTACTTGTTGAAATTCACCACTTGTGCTGACCAATCACAGAAGAGTGCGAGACACCTTCTTATCTCTGTAGCATCCTCTTTGGTGGTTTTACAGAAAACCGTGAGATCATCAGCAAACATGAGGTGGGAGATCGACATGCTCCTCGACTCACTTTCACACTATAAATTCTTCCTTCTAATTCAGCTCTTACTTAGATCCTGGATATAACATCAAAACAAATTGTGAACAAGGCTAGAGACATAGTGTCACCTCGCCTTATTCCACGAATAGAAGAGGAATATCCAAAGGGTGAAACATTAATAAGAAATGAAAACAGGGGAGTAGTTCATAAGTCTATTTTTACCCTCTTAAGCTTTGTCATTTTTATCAGTTTTTGTGTTTAAGTGTTTATAAAATAGAAGTATTTGATCCCGTTTCTTCTTTTATTGATTATAGGTGCTTCGGATTAAGATATATTGAAAATAAATCAAAACGAAAGACTTTGGAGCGAAAATAAGGAAAATAGAGAAGGACATACAAAAAAAGAAGCAGCTAGAATATAACTACTATCCAGATCCGGATAGTACTCATCTAATTCAAGAAAGATTTCCAAAGACTCCGGATCCGTAAAGCTAGACTTTCTGAATCTGGAAAGTTGCGCAGATAGTCTTTTATGAAATTTTTAGAAGTTTTCTTTTCTACTTTGATGTTATTTCCCTTTTGTATTTTGATTCTAAACCTTCTTAGAAAGGATTTTGAGTAATTTTAGAGTACGACTTTTGGAGATTCTTCTCCTATATAAACCCCATTAAACACATTCATTCAATAGCTTATATTTTATTTTCAATTTTATATTCTGTAAGAAGACCCAATTCGAAAAATTTTCAGAGTTTATTCAAGTAAATTGGAAGAGGAGTTTGGACAATTGCTTCAATTTCTTCTCTTAAGCTCCCTAAAATTATTCTTTTTTATGAATTTGTCTATGAGTTTATATTTTAGAATAATGTTTAGAGACTAAATCATTTTGTGTTTGAATGGGGATGAACCGTAGAATTCTTAGTTGTGTTTTATATGAATTTTCTTGTTTTAATTATCAAATTTTTATATTTGTTTACTGACTTTTTCGAACATTGGTAATTTCGCAAGGTTAATTGGAATTGGAAAAAGGAAGGTTAACTTAGGGCTTAATTGAATAATAAGAATTGGTAATTAAATAGGGATACTAATTACGATTCTTAGATTATTAATTAATCACTATAATTTATGATTTGTTCATAATCGGATTAGGGTTAGAAGGAGTTATTTTCTAAACGGTTAAGTTGAATAAGAGGGTTTTCGCTTAGGAAAAGGGTGTATCCGATGTCTGAGTGAGATCCAACCAACAAGGTTCAATAATTAATTACGACGATTTTATAATTAAAATTAATTTAAGTTTCTAGGGAGATTCTACCATTTAAACTCTCTTTCCAAACTTTCTTTAAAAACCTTTAATTGTTTTCTTAGCTTAATTGTTTTTAAATTGTTTCTTTAGTTTATAAAAAAAATTTCAAACCTTTTAATTTAATTAACTAGTAGAGACGTAGTTAGTACTAGTGTTTTGCCGTCCCAAGAATTCGAAAATTTGGGACTTTCCTTGCCATATTATACCGATAGGTAAGCTTGCCTAAAAGTAGAATTTTGTTAGGATAGAAACCACGCATCATGTTTTTGGCGCCGTTATCGGAGACAGTAACACTAGAAATGCGATTCATTTGCTGATTTAATTGTTTGTGTTTTTATTTGTTTGTATTTCTCTATTGGATTGTGGATCTTGTTTGGATTCTTTGCTCTTCTATTTCTATTCTCTTAAATTCACCAATTTTGTGGTTGCTTCATTGTAGGTCCTTTTCAACTAGCCTATGCCCCATTGCCAACGGGTGAATTGATTAAATACGATCTAGAAATCAAGAAAATGCTGCGGAAAGTGTGTCATGCGATCAATTTCAATATGGCAGACAAAATGGCTTTGGTAGTTGTAGACAAGGTGAAAGATGAGGACCCAAGGGATCCACTACCTCCACCACCAACGGCAGAACGTACTATGGTAGACTATGCTAGGCTGTCCATCACTGGGACGAGGCTGAGTATAAATTACCGGTGGTGAACGCCAATAATTTTGAAATCAAACCCAATATTATGCAGATAGTACGAAATAATGTTCAATTTGATGGGCTACAAGACAAAGATCCCAACGCACGCATTGCCAATTTCTTGGAGGTATGTGATATTTTCTAGATCAATAGAGTATCAGAAGAAGCAATGAAACTTCGTCTATTCCCATTCTCCTTAAGGGATTAGGCAAAATTGTGGCTAAAATCATTATCTCTGGTTTCCATTACAACTTAGGAATCTTTGGCGGAGAAGTTCCTTGAAAGGTACTTTCTCCCGGGTCGTACTGCAAAATTGTCGAATAAAATCCGCTCATTCCAACAAGCTGATAGGGAAAGTCTTTATGAAGCTTGGGAAAGGTGGAAAGAATTGATAAGAAAGTGCCCACGTCATGGTTTGGATTTGGGAATCCAAATCCAATCTTTTATTAATGGTGTTAGCTTTGGAGCTAAACAATTCATAGACGCTTCCGCCGGTGGCTCTACCAATAGCAAAACACCTAATAAATATATGACTTGATTGAACAAATCGTAATAAATAGTTATACTTGGGGGGGAGGGGGGCCAAGACCAAGGGAAAAAACAGAGGGAGTACATAGCGTAGATGTGCTAACATTTTTGGAATCAAGGTTGGTCGCCATAACAAATAAAAAGTTCAAAAAATTAAATATGGCATCGATGGGCCCACAACAAGCAATGATTTACGATTCTGTAATTGAGGGCACCCTAATCATGAGTGCACAAGTATGGATGCTTCTGTGGCGCAAGTAGATTATATTCAAAGAAATAGGCAATGGAGTAATCCTTATTTCAATATCTATAACCTTGGACGGTGCAACCACTCGAATTTCTCTTGAAGCAATCAAGGGCAATAAAGATCTCAAAATCCTCGAGGATTTCAAAATCGCAGATCAACACAACAGTTGCCCTATAATGCACCTCCTCCGAATCAACCACCAAAGTCAAATCTCGAAGACATGCTCATTAAATTCATGAGTGCAACTGAGGCAAGAATGCAAAACCAAGATGCCTCTATTTGGAATTTGGAAACGTAGATCGGTCAAATCGCTAAGCTAGTATTTGAAAGACGTAAAGGAACTCTTTCGAGTAACACAGAGGTAAACCCAAGAGAACATGTAAATGTTATCTCGATAATTTACAATGAAGAAATTCCTAAAGAGGAGACAATGGTGGTGATTAAAGAAACAATCTCCAAGGAAGAAGAGATGACGGCACTTCATATTTAACATCCCAAGAAGACTAAGAAAAAGAGAATACTAAGGGCAAAAAATGAAGTACAGAAGCCCAAGATCCCTTATTTGGCGGCCCTTAATTGGGATAGAAGCAAAGACGAGATAAGCTAGCTTGTTGATATCTTTAAGTAATTAAAAATAAAGTTAACATTTGTGATTTGCTTCTACAAGTATCCAAATATGCAAAACATCTTAAGGAGATGCTTTCAGAGAAAAGAAGATTAGACAAAGTATTGACATACACTTTGGGTGAAGAATGTTTGGTAATACTAATTGAGAAGGAAAAGTTGCCACGAAAATTAAAAAGACGAAGGGAGTTTTTCTTCTCTTTGCATGATAGACAATTTTCCTAATGATAAGGCATTAGCCGACCTAGGGGCTAGTGCAAACTTTATACGTTATAGTATGTGTAGAAAGCTAGTTCTCGGAAACCTTAAACCTACTAGGATGTCAATAAATCTAGCAGATAAAAGTACTAGACATTCTAGAGGGGTTATCGAGGACGTTTTGATTAAAGTTAAAGACCTTGTTTTTCTTGTAAACTTTGTGATCTTCGACATAGAAGAGGATGTTGATTTCCCATTAATTTTAGGACAACAATTCTTATATACTTCAAAAGCTTTAATCGAGATGGATAAAGAAAAATTAAGCGTGAGAGTTGAAAAGAATGAATTAGTTTTTAAATTCCTGATAACTCCAACTCTCTTTTCTAATAATAACAAAACATTATTTCTTATAGATCATATTAATCATGATGTGTCTCATTTGATGCAGGAAAGAAAGTCTACCCAATACAAAAACTCTCAGAACTCAAAAGGCAAGTAGAAGAATATTTCTCCTAAACCAAAGAAGAAGGGCGTGATGACGTGGATACCAATTCAACGAAAGGGAAAAGGAAGGGCCAAAACATTACCGAATTCGCAAGATTTGGGAGTGGCAGTGACACCTAAGAGGGAGTATCAAAACTCTTTTGTATATTTGGACTTTTTAGTTGTAGCACGTTTAGTTTTTCTTTTGTTGTTTTGCCTTTTAATTTTTCATATTTGTTAAGGTTGTAAAAGTGAGCAAAAGAGTTATTTCCTAAAAATACGTTTAATAAATTTTTTATTCTATGTGCAGGTCAAAATATTGAAAAAGTTGGACGAAAAGGCCAAAAATTGGAATTTTCCAACACAAAACAGGGCTTTCCGAATTTGAAAAGAGGAGCACACTCTAGAAATTTTCAAGTCGAGACTATCAGGATCCGGATAGGAACTTTGAAACTTTTAGTGGCAAATTATAATTTTCAAAACTTTCGGGGATAAACTGAAATTTTTAAAAATCTACACTAAAATCCCAGATTTTGGCAGGAACAACAGTATGAAGAGTCTAAAAAAAAAAAATCCTTCATCTTTCCTTCTAAAGCTAATTTAAATACTTATCATTCAATCTAAATTTCAATTAAAAAAAATATGAGAATACCATTAATTATCATATAATCATTAAAAAACCAACATTCAATTAAACATTTACATGGCTCAATCATTATATGAATGATAGCAAATTTTTGGTTTCACATAACCCATAACTTCATCTGAACATATAAACTTCGTTTGAGCATAAAAATACATCGTCTGAACATATAAATACTTCGTCTGAACATACATCACATATAATCATGCTTTGGATGTCATTAAATCATGAAAACATCATAAACCATTCATAATTCATAAATTTTATCAATTTTAAACGTTATCAAAATCATTTATTTTCGTAAACTTGATCCTTAGAGAACGTAAGACATGCCTCAATGGTTGAAAATCAGTTGTTACTTACCTTAATCTGCCGAAAATTTGACTATGATTGGAAGTCCCAACTTCCCCTCTCCTTTGGCGGCTTCTCTGACATTTGAAACTACGTCAGTTTCAGAGAGAGTGTTAGGTAGGATCTTTTAATACTTAGGATTAACTAAGAGTTATTCTTACTGCACTTAAGTCCTCCAAACTTTCATAATTCTTTTTCCTAATAAACTTAATCTAAAATAAAATCATTTTATCATTAGGAACCAAGCTTTATATAGAAATTAACTATTATACCCCAAATAAAACTTAATTCACTAAAAAGGTAATTGGGATTTTACATTTTCCTTTTGTACTTTAATTTTATTTCCCTTTTGTATTTTAATTCTAAACCTTTTTATAAAGGGTTTAGAATAATTTTAGAGTACGATTTGGAGATTCTTTTCCTATATAAACCCCATTAAACATATTAATTCAATAGCTTAGGTTTTAGAGTTCTTTTTTTTTTTTTTCTTTTTTTTTGTGGTTGGGTAAGAGAAGCTTAGGTTTTAGTTTCAATTCTATATTTTGTAAGAATACCCAATTTGGAAAAATTTCGGAGTTTATTTAAGTAAATCAGAAGACGAGTTTAGACAATCACCAAGACCGTGAGCTTCAATTTCTTCTCCTAAGCTCCCTAAACTTTTATTATTATTATTATTAATTTGTCTATGAGTTTATATTTTAGAATAATGTTTAGCGACTAACTCGTTTTGTGTTTGAATGTGAATGAACCCTAAAATTGTTGGTTAATTTTTATATGTATTTCTTGTTTTAATTATATAATTCTTGTTTGGTTGTTATTCAATTGTTGTGTTTGTTTATCGATTTTTGCGAGATTGGTAATTTCACAAAGTTAATTGTAATTGAAAAAAGGAAGGTTAACCTAGAGCTTAATTGAATCATAGAAATTGGTAATTGAATATGAATACTAATTACTTTTCTTAGACAATTAATTAATCACTACTATAATCTATACTTCATTCATAATCGGGTTAAGGTTAGAAGGAATTCTTCTTTAAACGGATATTTAAGTGAGATCCAACCAACAGGGTTTGATAATTAATTACAATAATTTTATAATTAAAATTAATTTAAGGTTTTAAGGGGATTCTACCATTTAAACTCTCCTTTCCAAACTTGCTTTAAAAACCTTTAATTAGTTTCTTAGTTTAATTGTTTTTAAAGTGTTCTTTATTTTATAAAAATCTTTTCAAATCGATTTATTTAGTTAAACTATAGAGACATAGTTAGTACTAATGCTTGACTATCCGGAGACTTTCCTTGACATATTACATCGATAGGTACACTTGTAATTTTGTTATGATAGAAACCACACATCAACATTCACAAAGATTTTAAACAAGTCAATAACATGATCAGAAAAGTCATAATGCTTCACCACATGGAATAAAAAATTCCATTTCACCCCATCTTAGGCCTTAGCCATATCGATCTTGAGAATCATGTGACCTATCTTACCTTTCCCTCTATTGATATAATGCATACACTCATGGGAAATAGCTATATTATCACACATACCCCTCCCCAGAACAAAAGCAAATTGACAAATGGAAATGATTTGGTCAAAGAAGATTTTGAGCTGATTGGCAAGTATTTTGGTGATCACTTCGTAAATAACATTGCACAAGGCAATTGGTCCACTCTAGAAGCACTGTTACTTTTGGGTATGAAGGTCAAGAAAGTATGGAAACCATTCGGAATAATGCATGGTAGAAGAAGAATTCCACAACATGAATCACTTTTTGGTTAAGAGTAGACCAATAATTTTAAAAAACGAAGGATCTGATCCAGGACTCTTACCAGATATGAAGGAGGATAAAGTATCGTTGATAACTTGAGAAGAGGAATGTTACAGATTATAACATTATCTATATCTGTAAATACTAAGAATAACAAGATTTTGCAAATCAAAGGGGAAAATAGGGTTCATAGAGTAAACAAATCCACATGAAAAGACGGGAAACAAAAGCCTATCTCTAGTTTATCCAAGAGCCACTCATTTTCAAGAGACAAAAGATAACTAATGGCATTTGTAAGGTGAATGATAGTAGATAAGGGAAACAAGTGAGAATTAGCATCACCTTCTTCCATCCAACTATTTTTGGATCTTTACCACCAATTAATTTTTTTCCTTTTCAGAAGTTCATCAAGATCTCCTTATAGCTTATTCTCTTTGACAAGGATATCCTCAGTTTGAAGAAGATTTTGAATCTCTTCTATACTAGTTCTAAACTGACTAATATTCCTATGGACATGACCGGAAAAAGTTACTATTCTAGATTTTCAAAGTTTTTGGTTTCAAATAGGACAACAAAGAGGAGATAGGGGATCAGCAAGAGTAGGAGTATTCCAAGTAGTCTCAATGATATGAAAAAAAGACGTCCACATATCCTCGAAATGAAAGGGTTTAGGAAAAGAGGTGGAAAGGGGATTGGACTCAAGAAGAAGTGGTCTATTTTCAGAAGCAAGAGTAGTTAAGTGCTTGATATTAGCATGAGAAAATAGCACCTGTCAAGCAGCATTTACTACCCCTTTATTCAATCTAATTTAGGTGTTAGCTCTTGCATCTCTTATATTGTTCCAGGTGTAGCTTCCACCTTCAAAACCTAGGTCAAAAGACCTTCCTCATCAACAAAAATCCTCAGGCTCTGTCTACTCGAGGAGGCCAGATACCTACCTCCAAGTTTGTCCTACATATTTAAATAACTACTCAGTCTTAGTTTGGTTAGGAAGAAATTAGGAAGGGGAGTAGGAGGGAATGTAAATCAAGATATAAATATCATATTTACGTCGTTTGGTTACAACATAAAAGCGGAGGGGATGTAAATGAGGAGGGGGAGAGCTCTCCATTTACGTTAGCAAATTAGTCCCTCCCAAAACGGACGGATTGGGACATAAATAATGTTAAAAAGTCCATTTTATTCTCATACAAATTAGTTTATTACGAATTTATTTTAAATTAAACTCCTACTATATATATATATAACATTCATGACTTTATACAATAGATATAATAGTAAATTATATATAATAAAAACTATTTATATTCCACTTTTCATCCAACCAAACGGATTTACTTCCCTCCACCCTACCAAAAATTTTTTGTTTTTTTCTACAATTAGCCTTTTTTTTTTTAACAGACTACTAAAGTGGTCCCAATTTTTTTTTTATCTGTAATTTGGTCATAACGCATAATGGTTGTGCGTTATTAATTAGGATAACGCACAAATTGTGCGTTATCAATTAATTCAAGTTTTTATCCCTTAATCAACTGATGTGGTGATTAACATATAACGATCCACATCAGTTTTTTATTTTTTATTTTTTATGTTGATTAGAATTTTGAAAAACTTGAAACATGAATAACTCTGCGATTGAATGTCCGTTTAATGCATATAACCACTCGTTTCAATGGTTCTCGTAAAGATGAAAGCAACGACGTCGTCGAAAAAGTGATCCAGATGCGTTGCAAGACAAAAAAAATTGTTCCGTATAATCGAAAACTTTGACGGGGCATAACTTTGCGCTCGGACGTCCGATTGAGGCGATTCTTGTGGATATTTCGTCTATTTTTTCGAGATCAACGCATCAGAAATAGCTTTAGGCGGTTTTCACCAATCATTCCCACCAAAATCTCCTATTTTCCTTTTAATTTACGTTTTTCAATCATTCCCACAAAAATTCAAATGATTGAAGTTGGTAAATATTTAAATACGTAAGTAAGTTATTATTAAATAAAATCTCATGCACCTATTAAATAATAAATCTTCTATGTTATTTCACATGAGGTCAAGGGTTTAAATCTTGAAGTTGAGCTGATACACACCATAGAGTTGATTGAAAAAATTATTTACAAAAATAGAAAAGTAATATTGAGTTTTTTCAAATAGTCTCTGTGCTATACATCATTTCGAATGTAAATAAATTTTTTAAAATTATTTTCGTGTTGCTTTTTACAAATTAACATCAAATGTTTATTATTAAAATCATTATAAGATGTTATGGAAAGCAGGCATCCAAGTCCCCATTTTCTCTCTTTATTTCATATAATTCTCTCCGACTTATCTCTAAAAATCGAACACAAATTAATTATTTGAAATAATTTGGATAAATATGTAAACTAAAATGATTAAAAACATCAGTTTTGAGATTAAAAAATTACAAAACTTTTAAAAAATATATTGTAATGGATGAACCACCCGGTACCATTGCACACGATATAGAGCTATTCACCCATTCACTCGGTAATATTGAAATTCAAATAGTATGGGTGACCAATAGAACAACTTACACATGATGCTAGGTTGTCCACCAGATACTATATTTTTTTGAAAAAGAAATTTTACAAAAAAATTTTTAAAATTTTTTCATTTTTTAATATTTTTATCTCAAAATTATTATTTTCAATCTTTTATGTATATATTCTTATCTATATTATCTAAAAGGGAATTATCCATTTATATAGTTAAATTATACAATATTTTTAAATTCTATGTATAATCTCTTATTTTCACTTTTTATATACTTAAATTATTTCTATGTATTTAAAACTATCCTGGCACAGCCACATGCGGTTAGGGCTGTAAATAGGTCAAACCCTCAGGGTACCCACAGAGACCCGTACCCTTATAGTTAAATTTGGACCCACACCTGGAACCATACCCTCTAAGGTATAAAATTTTGGACTCAGACCCGACCATCCAGGGTAGGGTATGGGTACCCATACCCGTATGATATTTTTTTATTTTTTTACCTTGTTAAACAAAAATATATAAAACAATGTATAATCCTAAATTAAAAATTTTAACATGATTAACATAATCTCCTCAACATTTCTTTCAATAAAGACAATCATTTAACATATACATAAATGAATAGGGATATAGACCCCTTTAACTATATTAATTTCAGTCTGTAATCTAAATTCCTGGACAACCTATAAGCACAGAGTATATGTAATAATACGGTGTCGCCTAATAGATAAGTCAAATAGTAGCATATAAGATAGAGAACGAAAAAGAAAAATAAAGAAAAAGATTGTCATTTTTGTCATGATCCATATTTTCAGCAATTCTATGAAATAAAAAATAAGACAAAAATATTATTTTCATAAATTGCTTTTACACGGGATGAAAAAATATATTTTTATATTTAGTAAAAATAAATTATTTGTGAAATGACATTTGAAGTAAAGTTGAAAATAAATAAATAAATAATTTGAAAGAGGTTAGCTGGGTCAACTCCATCAAATAAAGAGATTCTATTTAAGACTAAAAAAGAAAAAAAAAGAGAAAATGACTGAAAATGAGGAAAAAAAGAGAAAATGACTGAAAATGAGAAAAAAAAAAAAAAAGATAAAAGGACTGAAAAGAAAATAATATAAAAGGAGAAAAGAAAAAGAAGGCTTCGCATTGCGCTGCCAAGCTAATATGAATTTAACCTCCCCTCCCTAACCACTCAGCCAGATCTATCTATACATATTTAATATCTTCCATCTAATATAATATATAATATATATTATTATTTTATCAATACGGTATATGGGTATACGAGTCTGGGCATCACCATACCTTGCCCAGACCCATATAGCAGTATAAATACGGGCATGGGTACAGGTCTGCAGGTATAAAATTTAAATTTTACCCGTTAAAAATAGGTACAGACCCGTGCAAATACAAGGAAGACCCGCCCCGTTTACAGCCCTACATGCGGTGGACGTCCAATAACTCACGACTCTCGTGTGACCACATTTTTTTAAGGTAATTTGGCAATTATTATTTTGCTTCCATACCCAAAGTGAATCTCACTTATAATGCCCTTAGAATCCCCAAATTCACTCAATTTCCTCCATTTGCTCCATTTCTTTTCTGCAATTTCCTCAATTTTGCTGAACAATGCCACTGCTTCCCTGCCGTTGTACTCGCATCACATCTCTGCAACTTCTCCGCCTCTTCTTCTGCTTCTTCCCGTTCCCGTTCTTCCATTCGTGCCTTTGTCCCTCCCCCCCTCCTTCCCTCACACCTCTGCGTCTCCCACTTCTTCTTCCCCCTTAAATTCCTTGAATGTCGTCGCACTTCTGCGTTGCTCCGCCTTCTTCTTCCTCCTCTCCTGCCCCGTCACACCTCAGCAGCAGGCTCATTGACACCTCTTCCTTCGATTCTCCACAAGTATGACCCCGTTCCTTCAGGTTACCAGCAGGTGGGAAACTCCAAACCAGCAAGGCGTTCAGCGGCAGTCTGGATTCTGATCAATAAATTTCTAATTCAAAGGTTGTTCCAGATTTCAAATTGCATGTTTTATTCAATTCCATTGGATTTAATTTGTGTTGAATTATTTTGGTTTATTGATATGAACCGAAATTGGGTTCAATTTAATTTACAAAGGGTGCATTTGCTGGGTTTGAGGTTTCCATACAAATGGATGTTTCTGCTGAGGAGGTGATCTTTTGGTGTATTAGGTATTGATCCCCAAAGAAGAGAAGAGCTTATTAAGATCTGATAATAGATCATTTCAGCGAAATAGCAGAGAAATGGAGGAAATAAAGGAAAGTGAGTGAATTTGGGGATTCTAGGCATGATAAGAGAGAGATTCACCTTTGGCTATGGAGGGATTGCCAATTTTACCCTTTAAAGATATTGTCATGTTGGTGCTACGTGAGTTTTTGACTAGATTCCTTTGCGTGTTGGGGGTACCGAATAGTTTTAAATAATTTCAGATGCACGAAAATACTGTAGGTATATAAAGATAATATGATTAAAAAAATAAAAAATAAAGATAGTATGTAAAATTCAAAATTATTGTACAATTTAGGTATATAAATGAACAGTTTTTCTATTTAAAAATACTTCAAATCATTATGTGTTAGATTCTTTAGGAAGAAGTTAGAGAATTGTTTAGATTCCAATTGAGAACAAGGTAGGGAATAGCCAACCCAAAGACAAAGGGAAACGGTCAGTGGGCAAAACGGAGACCCCAACTAATGGGAGAAGGAGGGGTCGGCCCCTCATATCTTGTAGTCATGAATATTGAATGGTGGAATGTGAGAGGGTTCTCAAATACCCTCAAACATAAGGAAGTGAACAGATTTTTGAAGGATAACAATATTGCGGTTTTTGCTCTCTTGGAGAAGAAATTGGAGGAAGGGAAATTGTTTGACATAGTAACTGCAAATTTAAAGATTGGAAGGTGAGTCATAACTTCCACTTATATGAAGGTGCAAGGTGTCTCTACGGAAATTCTTTGTGTTTTTTGTGTATGGATTGCACTTGGTGGTGAGTAGAAGACCGTTATGGCAATCTCTAGTATAGTTTAGATCAAATTTCAAACAACCATGGTTGGTCCTTGGTGACTTCAATAGTATCCTTAATGGAGATGAAAGACATGGTCAGTCTAGTGTATCCTCATATGAGGCTAGAGACTTTAAGAACAGCTATGTGGACTTGGGGCTGGTGGATGTTAACTCGAGGGACTCTTACTTTACTTGGACCAACAATAACACATAGTCCAAAATTGACAGAGCTATGTGTAATCAGGAGTGGCTTGCAGAGGGGTTCAATACAATGGCTAATTTCCTTCCTTCGGATTACTTTTCGGACCATTCTCTGTGTGTTAGGCCTCTTTAAAACAAACAGACAAACAAAGCAACGGTTTACGTTCTTTAACATGTGGGGTGATCATGAACGTTTCCTAAGTCTAGTGGAATGGTATTGGAGCATGGATATTCAAGGTACTAAGCAGTTTGTCATGTGCTGAAAACTGAAATTGTTGAAGAAACCCTTGAAGGAATTGAACAGGAAACATTTCATCCATATTTCATCTAAAGCCGAGGCAGCAAAGGAGGAACTGAAACAAGTGCAGATTGTTCTACATGATGCACCGGATGATCTAAACTTGAAAACTGCGGTGAGGAGTTTGCAATCAAGGGCAGTTTTCCCATGTGAATCGGAGAGGAAGTTTTTGGCGCAGAAGACAAAGTGTGATTTACTTATGCAAAGGGATAAGAGTACTAAGATATTCCATTCCTTGGTCAAGCGGAATGCTAAAACAAATTACATAGCTTCCCTAGTTAAGGAAGATGGTACAACCACTCTATTATTGCTCTCATTTCAAAGACGAAGCATGCTTCGGATGTTGGGGACTTTAGACCGATCTCATGTTGTAATATGTTCTGTAAAGTAATTACAAAGCTTCTGGCTTCGAGGCTTGGTGATGTCTTACCAAATCATTGATAAGGTTCAATCGGCCTTTGTGAAGGATAGAAGTATGGTAGAAAATATACATTTAGTCTAAGAAATGTTTAGAGGGTACGCAAGGAAAAAGACATCTCTAAAATGCACTTTAAAGATTGATATTCGTAAAGCCTATGATACTATTTCCTAGGATTTCTTGAACAAGATCCTACATGCTTTACAATTTCCAGTTGATTTTATTAAGTGGATTATGATGTGTATATCTACTCCATCCTACTCCCTCACGGTGAACGGTGAAGTGTTTGGGTTCTTCAAAGGCAAGAGGGGTTTGAGACAAAGTCATCCTATTTCTCCCTTCCTTTTTGTGATGTACACGGAATATTTATCTTGATGCTTGAATTGTGCCACAATGTAGAAGAATTTTTATTTTCACCCAGAGTGTGCAAAATTGAATATCTCTCATCTTATCTATGCCGATGATTTGATGATCTTTACAAGGGGAGATTACCTCTCGGTAAAAACTATTTGTGATGTGTTGACTGATTTTGGGGAAGCATCGAGTTTAAGGGAAAACCACCTCAAATCCAACATCTATCTTGCGGGCCTAGATGATTATGAGCGGAGAAGGATCATTGACTACACGGGGTTTACAGTTGGAGGTATGCCTTTTAGATACCTAGGTATCCCACTATCCGGAGTCCACTTGAAGGTTGCGGACTATGCACCGTTTCTATATAAAATTTCAAAAAGACTCTCCTCACTTGGGCAGGTTTGAACCTTTCCTATGCAAGAAGACTAGAAGTTATTTATTTCGGTTGTGCAAGGAATCCAATGTTTTTGGCTTAGAGTTTTACCTATATCGGCAGCTGTCCTTGATAGGGTGACATACTTATGTAGAAGATTTTTATGGGGAGGCAGTAATGCAAAGGTTTCATGGGCCACATTGTGTCTTGGCAAACAGCATGGAGGGTTGGGACTGAGAGACACTAGAAAATGGAATGATGCACTTCTTTCCAAAGCTCTTTGGAATATCCATGCCAAGAAGGATACACTTTGGTACAGGTGGATCCACCATTTCTACATTAAACAGGGAATAATTTAGGAGGGAGAGGCGAAGAAAGACACCCCACCACTTCTCAAGAGGTTGCTGGCCATCTGAGACAGCTTGGTTCAAACCGAGAGCTCTATTACAGGGGCAATTGAGAAGATATCAGCGTGATTTTGAGGAGGCAACTTTATAACATTCAAGGCTTATGAATATTTTGGACCGAAGGGGCAGAAGCATATCTGGAGCAGAATTATGTGGAACCTCTGTTTTCCACCCAAATTCTCTTTTATCTTGTGGCTAGCAGTCATGGGGAGACTATCGACGAATGATAGACTACTCTTCTTAGAATGGATAGGACTTGCATATTATGTAGCCAGCAGGAGGAGAACATTTCACATCTCTTATTTGCTTGTCCTTTTACTGCAGATATATGGAAGAGCATCAAAGAGTGGGCAGAACTTAGATATATGTCGACCATTCGAAGTAGCCTGAAATGACTTTTGAAGGAGAACTGTGGGACATCTTGGAAGTGCACATGGCGAAAGTTACGTTTTGCTGCAACCTTGTATTATTTATGGAAATGTAGAAATAGAGTTAATCTTATGACCAAGATAGAGATTACATTGTACACGAGATCAAAATACATGTATATAAGGTTATCTATACTTCGTATCCCCATATTTGACTTGAAGTTAGGGGTTCTTTCGTATTTTGCTGTTGGGAGCAGGTTGTGTGAATGTAAGGATGGTCACTGTAATGACTTGACTACCGCGGGTATGCTGCGAGTATTTGTATATTCTCTTTTTGATCTATAAACATATTTACATTTAGAATAAAAAAAAGTTAGAGAGAATTGTGAAATTGAGAAAAGTCAGAGTGAGAAATTTAGGAGTTGGATGGCTGCACCAGTAATTTGGTGGCTTCAAATGTAATATCATATATCTATGATATATTAAATGTTTCTCATATATATATATATATATATATATGAAATTCATAAATACTATAATATTTAATTTTTTTTAATAAGTTAGTGGCATTTGTTATATATATTTTAATATATTAAGGTTATTTATGAATCGAAAAAATAATCTATTTTATCCTCCATCTTTTTACGTTTCTCCAACTCAATCCTTGAACTTTAATTTTAGATTAAAGAATCCTTAATCTTTTCACATTTTGTTTACTCAATCCCTACCACCACTGACATGGTGAATTTCAATATGAATTCTGGCCTCAACAAGATCATCCAGGTTGAATGTCTCTTCATTAATAGCTACCAGGGCAAGCAAGCTTGAAGCCAATCAAAAATGCGAATTGGATAATAGCTTTTCTTATGACACATGATTGTTCTGTTCCAACAAAAAAGGTCATATGCCATCCTCAATTTTTTTACATTTCGCTTACTCAATTTTTGGTCTTTTTATGTTCCGCCTACTCAGTCCCTGACACGTGATTAATTTTTGTTGGACTCCGCCACGAAAGTGGTGGCAGGTAGGGTTGTAAACGGGTCCAGACCCTCAGGGTACCCCCAGACCCGAATCCGTACCCTTATAGTTAAACTTGGATCCATACCCGGACCCATAGACCCGACCCTCCAGGGTCCAGGGTGGGGTATGGGTATACCCATGCCCGTATGATATTTTTTTATTTTTTTCCCTGTTAAACAAAAATATATAAAACAATGTATAATCCTAAATTAAAAATTTTAACATGATTAACATAATCTCCTCAACATTTCTTTCAACAAATACAATCATTTAACATATACATAAATGAATAGGGATATAGACCCCTTTAACTATATTAATTTCAGTCTGTAATCTAAATTCCTGGACAACCTATGAGCAAAGAGTATATGTAATAATACGGTGTCGCCTAATAGATAAGTCAAATAGTAACATATAAGATAGAGAACGAAAAAGAAAAATAAAGAAAAAGATTGTCCTTTTTGTCATGATCCATATTTTCAGCAATTATATGAAATAAAAAATAATACAAAAATATTACTATCATAAATTACTTTTACACGGGATGAAAGAATATATTTTTATATTTAGTAAAAATAAATTATTTGTGAAATAACATTTGAAATAAAGTTGAAAATAAATAAATAATTTGAAAGAGGTTAGTTTGGCCAAATCCATCAAATAAAGAGATTCTATTTAAGACTGAAAAAGAGAAAAAAAAGATAAAAGGACTGAAAAGGAAGAAAAAAGAGAAAATGACTGAAAATGAGAAAAAAAAATAAAAGGACTGAAAAGAAAAAAGAAAAAGAAGGCTAGCAGCAGGATTCAAACCTACACTGCCAAGCTAATTTGAATTTAACCTCCTCTCCCTAACCGCTCGACCAGATCTCTAAATATATTTAAAATATTCCATCTAATATAATATATAATATATATTATTTTATTAATATAGGTATACGGGTCCGTGGGTATAAAATTTAAACCTTACCCGCTAAAAACGGGTACAGACCCGCGCGGGTACGGGTAAGACCCGCCCCGTTTACAGCCCTAGTGGCAGGGACCGAGTAGGCGAAACGTAAAAAGATTGAGGATTCTTAATTCCATACTTAAAGTTCAAGGGCTGAGTTGGAGAAATGTAAAAAAGTGGGGGTAAAATAGGCTATTTTCTATTATGAATATAATATTAAATTTTATTATTGTATATATTTTACAATATAATATATTATATTTCTTTTAATAAGAATCGATAATGTATAAATATCAAGCACAGGATCACAAAAGAATAGACATATATTTATGTATAATGATATGTATATTTATTAAAAGTTATTCATATTTGAATCACAAATATTACGATTGTTTTTTTATTAAGTTAGTGACATAAGTTATATCTATTTTACTGTATTATGATTAAATATTTTAATTTTATTATTATAGCATAAATAATTTATAAATATTCACTTGTGTCCAAGAATAAAGTCATAATTAGTAGATTAATTATTGTGAGATTAAATGAAAAATTAACTTTTTAAAAAGCTTTAATTCATTTTCACATAAAATGAAAAGTATCAGACTAAGACATTTTTTTATTTCAACCAATATAAAATTTTCATTCAGGATCATCTATAAATGAAGGTTATGAAGAAAATATATTAAAAGATGTATTATAAAAATTTATATTTTTATTTAGAGCGTATCATTTTACCTCTCGTAATAAAACGTATATTTTATTCTTGAGATATTAGCTTTATATAATTATAAACTATTTTTCTTTTTCTCTTAGTAACCATCAACTTTGATTTTATTTTTTTCACATAATGAACTATATAGCCAGGAAGTATTTTAAATAAATTATTATATTTGAAAAGTCAAAAGTAGTTTATAACTCTTAAGAGGAAAAAAAAATTCATGGCTTAAAAATCATATAAAATTTATGATTATAAAAAAAAGAATTTATGACTGACAAAAAGTGTTTTTCAATAGCACAATGCCCTCACTTAATGCCCTCACTTAAGATCCTATACCTAACATGGTAAGTAAAATTATTTAGGAATTTTGTACATTCCGATCCCTCCTACTCTCAGATATCAGATTACTAAAAAAAAAATTATAACTAAAAAAACAATAAAATCAAAGTTTATAACTATAAATAGAAGAATAAAAATAATTTATAATTATAAATGGCTAATACCTCCTCTACTTTTTATCATACTAATAATACTAGTCACCACTTTTTTCTTTTTCTTCAGTAAAAAGACATTTTATCATAAGAAATGATATTAGACAAGATATTATCCCATGCGTTGTTCGAGCATCAGATGCCAAGAACTTGCTCCCTCCCAACTTTTCTAAACAAACAAAAATGATAAGAAAAATAATGCACGCAATGCATGAATCAGAAACCAACAGTGACTCCTATTCGCCACAAATACCGATCAAGCAAGCTTTACTCAACCAATTTGAGACCACAAAATCATCATTACAACAGATCGGGCACAGAGAATATCATGGTTAACTGTTATACGCTTAGAATTTGAGCAAATACAGATCAGGAATTCACCCAGAAAAAGGAGGGTGGATAGCAAGCAGCCAGGCAAACCACTATATCTCAAATGCAAAATGAAAAATACCAAATATTTATTAGTTAACAAGGGAGAAAAAAGAAGGGAGAAAAAAAAAAAAAACTAAACTCTTTACAAACAGATGTTCTTCACCACAAAAATGAGTTTCACAAGTCTCTTTGCTTTCACATGTTAGGTTCTCCTCCATGGGTTTGTGCAGATGGGAGCATAGGCCAGCCAAGAAGTGAGGGGGAGCCAGGTGAGGTTGAATGCCGACTAGGAGAGAAGAGGCTTAGTTCCACATATGCCCCTGAAGTTTCATCTCTCTCCATCGCCCGGAAAGAAATGGACCCCCTCTTTGTTGAAGCTGCTGAGTTCCTTCCGGGACTACTTGCAATATCCTCACCATGAGGTCCTTGGTTAGCAATTAGTGAAACAGTATCATTATGTTCATCACTGACTCTTCCCCTCGCCTCTATATCTCTCTGAAGATTCCTCAATGCTAAAGAATCCGCAACTGGCAAATACACAAGCAAGCATATACCCGCCCCAACACAACACAAAAGGGAAAGAAATGCCAAAAATGAAAGAAATTCAAATAGCAAGCTTTCAGGCCTAAACCGAACAGATAGACCGAGAAGTAGAACCCTTAATGGAAGGAAACCAGAAACAGAGAAGATCAATGCATATACTCTCTTCTGCAAACATTTATTGATGACCAAATGCAGAATTTGCCTTCCAAGCAAGAACAGGTATGCAGTTAATATGGTAGCAAAAAGACCTAGGAGGAGAGTACTTAATAACGGATATGTGCAGAGAATGACATCATGATTGTCGCTTGGCTTAGTAGTTATCCTTGTGAAGTATGCCGGTAACTTATGATTCTCCTTGTAAAAATCTGGTCCAGCCAAGGTAACTACCAGCTGAAGAGCCACCATGGGAAGGCAAAAGAGAAGGACAAAACCAAGTGTCCGGCAATTCCATTTCCGACTTAATGTCCCAGACTTCTGCAACGACGCACGAAGAAGGAATATGAGTGTGAGGAATAGGCAAGGCTCTGCAAACCCAAGGTTTGAAACTATGTAACACTTGCAGACCCTTTCCTGCCATTGAGAGCTAAGAGCATTCAACAATCTGCCGTTACGTCTCAAGAGATTCAACCGAATAATCTCTCCAAAACCCCACCAAATTGCAAACAAGCTAAACGCAATTCGAGTAATCCAGGGGCCACCAAAGTAACCAAGTTGAGCAAATCTCTGATCGTGGACACGATTGTGGAAATAAAATGAATACAGGATGCAAAATAGCCCAAGAAAAACCAAGACAGCAACTAGACAAATTGTTACCACACCAAGTGCATCAGCAACAAAGCTCGTAACGTGCATTACCCAAAAAACAGATTCCACGCATGCTCTCTGCCAGCATGGATACAAAGAGATCCTCTAGTACATTTAAGATCCCTCCAAATGATTATGTAATAATCTAGCACAAATTCAGAATTCTCCAAAACTATCATATATGAGCATCCACATAGGAGATAAATCAGAGACTTCACAGTCAGAGATCAGATAGCACCCAAAATATGTTGCAGGCAACAAGTCCACTAAATAATACCAGTACCAGTTCTAAAAGACAACTTTTGCCGTTGTAATTAACCGGGAACCTTAGAATCGATGATAATCAGCTCTGTGAGAATGAAGCAAGGCAAACAACCTGCAGTATGAGGAGATCCAAGGAATTATTAGAGCGGTAAGCGGAAAAATCAGGCACTGACATACTTCAAAAAAGAGGTAAGAAAATTTCCAGCCCGAGTAGATTACCTTTATTTAAGTATACTTTATTTATATGCTATAACATACCTAACCTTTAACACCTGTTTCAAAACCCACCTTCTAATTTAAAGCAGAGGGGAGTGAAAAATTGGTTTTGAAACTCTGAGATGTTAAAGGGTTGGCATGCTATACAAAAGGGTACTTAAAGGTAATATCCCCTAAATATTTTTAAGTCCTTACAGATAATTTGGCTAATTTTATACTCATAAATGAAGGAATAGAACTATAGAGAAAATAAAGATACATAAAGTTGAAAGAAGATTAAAAACATAAGCCTAAAAGCAAAAGACAATGGTTCCTGATCTAGATTAAAATAATGGCCTTAGTTATTGATTATTCCCAAGAAAAAGATTGTAATCCAGACCTCACAAGTTCATATAACATCCCATTGCACCTGAATGTAAAATTGCATGCAACATACATGAATAACAATAGGCTGAAAAACAACACCATGCACAAAGTATCCAGCAGGGATGATAAAAGGAGACGTTAGAAAGCTCAAAAAGAAAAAGAATATGCCTAAATAAATTTTTGTTCTTAATGTTTGAGTGGTTGAAAATGATTAGGTATGAGGAATAACATCAATTGACCACAATTTTATCTTCAAAGGCAGCTCCACTGAACATGCCACAACAAAAGATAAATGAAACTAACCATTCTTTACAAGGAATTGACGAAAAACAACGATACGTGACAGTGCCTTATATAATCCAGTCAGGAGATTTTAAAGCTCGTTAACTACATTGAATGCAAAAAAGCTACTTTAAAATTAAGGTTTTTCTAAAAATGATTGGCATGCTTCGATCACCTAGCATATTGTGACGTCAGGCAGGTCACAAGTTCTATATAGATTATATTCTGACTTTTCTTTACGACCTTGGGACAATATAGACGACGATTTAGAACTGCATCCCATAATTAGTTGCACACAACTTTTGTGGGAATATCACGATGTGAGAAACTTTATCCCTCTTATATTCCCTCACATCTACAACACCAACAATAAATCACAAAATTGAACACTTCTTCAGCCACGTTAAATGGTCATACTCGAGAAACATGCACCGAATACAGGCATGCAGCAGGATGTCACGGACTTATAAAAATAGAAATTTCCCACTTTTAAGTAGCCTAGCAGTCCTTTAGGTATCCCTACCCCCATGCAACCATTCCCATCAAGAGATCCCTTTTTCCCAAAGCCTCACATCCCGAATGCCCACTTTTCTTTGCTTTGCCTAAGCCTCCATTTCCACCTCTGTTCATCTCCTCTACACATTAGGAACTCCCACCTCCATATAGCACTCATATTAACTGAGACCAACCTCAACCCGAGTATTGAACAATTACCTATAGCCGCAGATTCAAACACGAAGCCAACAGCGAACAGATATTCCAATGCATAATCATAAAAGGACACAACTATAAATGTGACATGCACGAAATCTACCAACAACAGCAAATTGACGAGCACAACAAAGACAATAAATTACAACAATCAACTTAAAGAACACCTGAAATCAGATATTAAAGCAAAATTAACCCAAAAAAAATGCTCCGCCAGAACACAACATCAGAAGAAAATTAATGCAGCAGGAAAACCAACAATACGGGAAAAAAAATCAAAAACATAAACCATTCCAAAAATGTGAACATGAAAATGAAATATACCCCGGAAAATTACAGCTCAATTGACCGAAGGAGATATCAGAAGAGAGCTTAGGAGTCGAAGAACCTCGATCCGTTAAACATAAACGCCCAATCTTCAGAGTCTATGGAGCAAATTGAAAAACCCTAGGAGAGAGAAAAGAGCAAGAGAAAACGAGAGATTTAGAGAGAGAAACACACAGTGAGGAGGGGAAGAAGGAGAAAGAGAATGTAAGGCAAGAGAGGACTTAGGCAAACCAGAGAGAGAGAGTGGGGAACTTTGTTGGTGACAGGCTGTCGCCAGCGAATAAACCAAACCCAGAAAGAGAGAAAAATCATTTTATTGCTACTGCTGCTTGTTTTGTATTTTTATTTTTCTATTTAAAATAAAAAATAGAAAAAAAATTATTGAGGGTAAAGACAGGCTGTAAACAGCTGGATATTCCGAGCCTGGAGGCTCGGGTGTGGCTGCGAGCCTTGTTGGCGATGTGGCCGTGGCGGCTTTTACGGTGAATGTTCTTGTCTTAGTTTTTTCTTTGGTTGAGTTTCACTTTCAACCCCTGAGCTTTTAGCTTCATGTCAACAATGCCCCCCTAGTTTAATTTCAAAAAACTCCCAAAGTTTTGGGTCAATATCAATTAAGTATCATGCCCTTAATTTTGACATTTGGGTACCCAAATCAAATTTTCATGTTCTAAATAACCTTGAAAGCTTTCATTTCTCGCATGTCAATTTTAAAAGCCTAAATGTAATGTTTTTACTTGTTTTTTAATGTTGGAGCTAAAAAACCTAAAATGTGTCATTGTTAATTTTCATATTTATAGATAAGAGGTATGTGGTCCAATGACAAGATCCCTTCAGTTAAGTATTGCCATCTGACATGCCAAATGAAAAGTCTTAAGTCGTAATTTAATGCTGCACTTGTGTTATTGTTTGGAAATCTTGTACCTTATAATCTCTTTCGAGTTACATAGTTAAAAAAAAAAAAAATTTATATTTATTATTAACATATAATCATTTTTCTCCAAAATAAATATGTTTTTAGAAATAGGCAAATATTAATTATTGAGTTGCATCCAAATTATTTAGACATAAACTTGAACTTTTTTATACTTAATTATAAAAGTTAAAAGATATAATATCTAATTAACTCTTATCCGAGGGAAATGTTTTTTAATCAACCCTCTATAAGGTTGCATTGACTTCAAATAATCATGGTCCAAAACATATCTTAAAATGGTCAATCAATTATCAACTTTTTTTTTTTTTTTCCAAACCTTGAAATGTAATATCTCAGTGGAACTTAGGGAAAAAAAAAAAAAAAAAGTAATATCTCAATTGACGACAATATTCATTTTTACAAGTTACACTTTATTCATAATTTTTTACTTGTATAAAAATAACACAGTATTAATTAGCCTTTTCTATTATACATTTTCATAAAGAATGAATTTAAATTATTCTTAATTCTTCTCGACTGAAATTTGTAAAAATATTAATAATTAAGAGATTAGTTTAATAGGCATTTTGATCCATATAAAAAAATATATCTAAAATTTATGCTCTCTTAAAAATTATGATATCTAAATAAAAAGATGAAATACCAACTTAATCGTTAATAAGTAATTAATTCAATCAAAATAAAATTTAAAAAAATAGAGATATTTTTTTTTTTTGTAAAAAGTCAATTTTATGTGAGAGAAATTATGGTTCAAAATTAAAAAAAAAAAAAGATTTTTTTCTTAAATTCAATCCATATGCATCCTAAGACTACATTTGTCATTATTCAATGGGAAAATAACTAGTGCCAGGAGGAAATAACAAAATATTTAACCAATTAATTGCCTTAGCTTGACTGGCAAAGCATTTCTCTGTCTCAAATTGGGGTTTTATTGAAAGAACTTGATTTTTAATATGAAATTCTCTCTCATTTCTTATTGCAAGTACCGTTGTTAGGGAAAGTGTACCTAGATATAATTTGGTTCACAAGATGAGAATGAGAAGGCAGGGACAGGAACTTGCCATATTTTTTAATTACTTTACTAGATATGAAAGGTATATTTATTATACTTCAACATAATTAATGTGTGCGGAATTAATAAAGACGATTTTTAGTACAAATAAACATATTAAGTTTTATTTGATAGTCATATAAGAATATTATTTATTCACTTATTATATCTTAATTTTTTAATTTGTTCCTTTGCAAGATATACAAGAAACATGAAGCGAGCTTCTTGGATGCATGAAAGGAAATTAAGTTAACATTAAAATTAAGTGAACGTTGAAATATATTATTTTTGGGTTAATTAATATTTTTTATCTATGCTTAATTCTTATAGTATTGAGTATGAGAGATATGTGATTTTTGCAAGTATATTGTCGGTTTTAGAATTGAATAGTTCATGCTAATTTTAAATGATTAATGTCATAAAATTGAATAAGTCATGCTAATGGTTAGGGTTATGTCATGCATTTAAGCACAATATATTTCTTTAGTAAATCGAAGATTGTAGCCTACATCACCATATAAAGGTCTAATATTTTCTCCTAAATAAAATTAAATCATTGTTATATAAGTTAGTGGTGAATTCAATGTTCTAAATCATCTCCTTGGTTAAGCTCTTGTTATTTTTAATTTAGTTATTTTATTTATTAGTTTACTTAATTTAGGAATAATTTTTAGATAATAGAATTTCACTATTCTTTTTATAAAATTATTTTAGGAAGATAATCATTTAAATAGTCAAGTCTTTCTCTGTGGTTTGATACCCTGATAATGTCATATTATATTGGTCTTGTGCACTTGCAAGTATTTGGTTTAAGGCTTAGTTAAAAAATCTCGACCAAGTTTTTGGCGTCGTTGCCATGGAGAAGTTAAATTGTGTTATTGTCTACCAAATCTGTTAGTATTTTATTTTATTTGTTTTCTTTTTTATTATTCTTGATAAAAAAGAGAAAAAAAAGTTTGATTGTTCTTTTAGTTGTCTTTACTGTTTTTTATAAGAATAAGTTGGTTTCTTTTTTTTTTGTTTTTTGTTTTTTTTAATTTTATTATTTTATTATAATATTCTTTCATTTAGTAATTTATTCTTCATTATTATTTATAGTATTTTTTTTTCTTGAATTTGTGTATTAATGCATGATCATCTTTCGCTCTCTCTTGATTTAAAAGAATTTGACTATGAGATAAAACGTACACTTAAGGCACTTATAATACAAAGAAAAATCACTAACACTTGTGATATTAAGATGGTTGAAAATCCATGAGCATTAAGGGAGTATTTTACTCCCAACACTTATAACTACCAATAGGTAATATACTACCTGAAATTGAAGCTAATCACTTCGAAATTAAAGCTTCTACTATTCAAATGTTACCATCTTTTTATGGGCTTGATTCCGAAAATTCTTATAAGCATATTGATGAGTTTTTAGAAATTTGCTCAACTTTTAAACTGCCCAATGTTACTGATGATGCTATTAGATTGCGCCTTTTTCCTTTTTCTCTGAAGATAAGACTAAACATTGTTTACATACACGTGAGAGAATAGGTACATGGGCTGAGATGTCTAAGGAATTTCTAAAAAAATATTTTCCTATGAGTAAACTTACAAGGTTAAAGAGAGAAATCACTACTTTTTCCCAACAAAATAATGAACAATTTCATGACAGGTAGGAGAGATTTAAAGAACTTCTTCATAGTTGCCCTCACCATGAAGTCCCTAAATCGCAACAAATACAAAGTTTTTATTCAAGACTAGATGAGAGAAATCGCAAAATGATTGATTCCTCTTGTGGTGGTACCTTTCTTCATAAAACTGCAGATGAGGATTTATTTGAAAATTTGAGTGATAATTCACAACAACACGCTACATCCTCATGTGTAGGCACATCTAGACAAATAGGAAATCGAGGAGGAATGTATAAAGTTTCTCAAAATGTTGATTTTTCTCTGAAAGTTGATGCATTATCTAAAAAGTTTGATCAATTGTTAGCTTTGGATACATTGCCTACTAATTCTCCTAACGTGCAAGGTGTTTGTGCAATTTTCTCTAGTCATTTTCATGTTATCTATGACTATTCTAGTACTTCACTATTTCTATAATTTGTTCAGGAACAAGTAAATGCGGCTCAAGGATTTCACAGACAGGACGACCCATATTCAAACACATACAATCCAGGCTGGAGAAATCGTCCTAGCTTCTCCAGGACGCAACAAGGAGAGGAAGGTCAATTAGGTCATCAACAATATCAACCGAACAAACAATTTGGTATGACTGCTCACCTTGGTTTTCAATCTCAAAGGTATGTATCTCCTCACCCCTCTCAAAGTGGAAACTCTATTTTTGAAGAAAAAGTCTTATCTGCTTTGAAAGGTTTGGAAGTTAGGACACAAATTTTAGACTCACACACTCAAATCTATTGCTAAGTTAGAAACTCAAATAGGGCAACTACCTAATAAAATAAGTAGAAGAGATAAGAGTAAGCTTCCTAGTCATCCAATAGAGAACCCTAGAGCTAATTATCATAGCAAGCTAAAGCTATAATTACTCTTAGAAATGGGAAGTTGGTAGATAATAAAATAGGAGAACCTATTAAAGATAGTGAGTTAAATGAAAACGAAACTGAAGGAATTAATAAGGAGATTAAAATAATAAAGAAGGTAGAAAAGGAACTAGCTTCTTCCTCTAATTCTAAGACTTTAGAACCTTCTCCCATGACTTCGTACAAGCAAAAGGTTCCATTTCCTCAAGCTTTATTACCATCTCCACATTTTAGAAAGGACAATAAAATGGAAGACGTATTAGAAACTTCCCAAGAAGTTAAAATCAATCTTCCACTTTTAGACGCCATTAAGCAAGTCCCAGCCCATGCAAAATTTCTTAAAGACATGTGCACTTTCAAAAGAAAATCTAAAAATAGTGTTTTTAAGAAAATCTTCTTAACTGAACAGGTGAGCTCCACTTTGCAACATAACACTCCACCTAAATAGAAAGACCCTGGTGTCCCTACTATTTCTTGTCTTATTGGTGAGCATAAAATAGATAGGGCACTCTTGGATTTAGGTTCTAGTGTTAATTTGATTTCCTTACACTGTCTACGAAGAGTTAGGATTAGGGGAGTTGCAACCAACTAATATGACCTTACAATTAGCTGATAGGTCTATCAAGGTACCTAAAGGGGAGAATAGATAATGTTCTAGTTTAGATTGATAAATGTGTCTTTCCTGTAGACTTTGTCGTCCTAGATATGGAACATGGTAGATCTTCTAAAATTATATCCCTGTTATTCTAAGCCGTCCTTTCCTGGCTACTGCAAATGCTACTATTAATTGTAGAACTAGGGTCATGGATGTCTCTATGAGGACTATAAGGATTAGATTGAATAATTTTAAAGCTTCTTCACAACCATTTGTGGAAGATGATTTTGATTGTTATTTGGTAGATATAATTGATGAATTAACTGAAGAAACTCTACCTTTAATATGTTCTAAAGAATCTACTTCCGTTGAAAATGAGAATACAATGTGCATTGAGGATGTAAATTCTATTATTACTTGTATTGCACCATTAGAAAACTCTTCATGGATTGTGAATCATGAGCGTTTGCAAAATCCCCTACTGTACCTTCTCTTGTCTGTCCACCCTAGCTTGAATTGAAAACCCTTCCTTCTAAACTTAAATATGTTTTCTTAGGTAAAAATGAAACTTTGTCTATCATAATTTCATCTGAGTTAAAATCTGACCAAGAAAGAGATTTTTAATTAAAGTTCTTTCTAATCATAAGGGGGTTATAGGGTGGTCCATAGTTGATTTAAAGGGGATAGATCCATCTGTATGCATGCATAGAATACATCTAACAGAAAATGCACAACCTTTTAGGGAATTACAAAGAAGGCTAAATCCTAACATGAGAGAAATAGTAAGAAAAGAGGTAGTTAAACTTTTAGATTCTGGTATATGTTATCCTATCTCTGATAGTCTATGTAGTCCTGTACAAGTTATACCAAAGAAGGCAGGAGTGACTGTAGTTGAGAATAGGGAAGGAGAGTTAGTTCCTACTAAAGAGGTTACTAGGTGGAGAATGTGTATTGACTATAGAAAACTAAATGCTGCAACTAGAAAAGACCATTTGCCTCTACTTTTTATTGATCAAATTTTTGAAAATTAGCTGCTCAAAATTTTTATTGCTTCTTAGATGGTTACTCAGGATACTACCAAATTCCAGTGTACCCCAAAGACCAAGAGAAAACTACTTTTACATGCCCTTTTGGTACTTTTGCTTTTCGTGGAATGCCTTTTGGATTACGTAATGGGCCTGCTACTTTTCAGAGATGTATGCTTGCGATCTTCTCTGATATGGTTGATAAGTTTCTTGAGGTTTTCACGGATGATTTTTCTGTTTTTGGACCTACTTTTGAAGAGTGCCTTAATAACTTGTTTGCTGTTTTAGAAAGATGTGAAGAAGTTAATTTAGTTTTAAGTTGGAAAAAGAGTTATTTCATGGTTATAAAAGGAATAGTTTTGGGATATAAAGTGTCTAAAGAAGGAATTGAAGTAGATAAAGCTAAAATTGATTTAATTGCTGGTCTTACTCCACCTAAATCTATCAAGCAAATTAGATCATTTTTGGGACATGCTGGATTTTATAGAAGGTTTATAAAAGACTTTAGCATGATTGCTAAACCTTTAACTAATCTCTTGAGCAAAGATGTTGCATTCAATTTTGATGAATCTTGCATGAAAGCTTTTGAAAAACTTCGTTCTCTTCTTATATCTGTAACTATTGTTCAGACTCTTGATTTTTCTGTAACCTTTGAAATCATGTGTGGTGCTTCTGATTTTACTGTGGGAGCCATTTTTGGGCAAAAGATTGACAAAGAAACCTCATGTCATTTACTATGCTAGTAGAATTCTTATTGATGCTCAAAGAAATTATACCACAACTGAAAAGAGTTATTAGTAGCTGTAGTTTTTGCACTTGAGAAATTTTGTTCTTATTTCTTATGTTCCAAAGTAATTTTTTTTTTTTTTCTGATCATTCTGCTTTAAAATACGTATTGTCTAAGAAAGAGACGAAGCCAAGATTGATTAGATGGATATTACTCTAACAAGAATTTGATATTGAATTTAGAGATAAGAAATGTTCAAAAAATTTAGTAGCTGATCATTTATCTTGACTTTGGAGTAATAATCATGATAAATCGGTTGCTTTGAAAGATACTTTTTCTGATGAGCAGTTATTTTCTTTATCACATTCTCCTATCACTTGGTTTGCACCTATTGTTAACTATCTCTCTGCAGGTGAAATTCCAACATATTGGAATAAACAAGATAGGGATAAATTCTTTTCAATGGTTAAGTATTATTATTGGGATGATCCCTATTTATATAAACATTGTCCTGATCAAGTAATTCGTAGATGCATACCTGAATGTGAGTTTCATAGTATTTTAACTTTTTGTCATTCATATGCATGTGGTGGACATTTTGGAGGTCGTAAAACTGCTACTAAAGTTCTTCAAAGTGGTTTTCATTAGCCTAGTTTATTCAAAGATGCTCATAATTTTTACTTGGCATGTGAAAGGTATCAACGTACTGGTTCTATTTCTAAACGTAATGTGATGCCTTTATAACCTATTTTGATTGTTGAGATTTGTTATGTTTGGGGAATTGATTTTATAGGTCCTTTTCCGTCTTCTTTTGGTTATCATTAAATTTTGCAGTAGTGGATTATGTGTCTAAATGGGTGGAAACTATAGCTACAAGAACAAATGATCATAAAGTAGTTGTTCAATTTGTTAAAGGTCATATTTTTCTGTAGATTTGGTACCCTAGAGCTATTATTAGTGATGGAGGAAGTCATTTTTGTAACCGTTCTTTTGAAGCACTTCTTAGGAAGTATTCTATAACTCATAAAGTGCTACTTCTTATCACCCCCATACAAGTGGTCAAATAGAAGTATCTAATCGAGAGATTAAATCCATTCTTGAGAAAACTGTTAGACCTGACAGGAAGGATTGGTCTCAAAGATTGAATTATGCACTTTGGGCTTATCCCACAACTTATAAGACCCCTATAGGAATGTCCCCTTTTAGACTCCTTTTTGGGAAATCTTGTCACTTGCAGTAAAATTAGAACATAGAGCTTATTGGGCTATTAAAGCTCTTAATTTTGATTTGAAGCAAGCTAGTTCTAATAGGTAATTACAGTTAAATGAACTTGATGAATTACGAAATGAGGCATATGAGAATGCTAAGATTTATACAGCTAAAACTAAAGCTTTTCATGATAAGATGATTTCTCGAAAATCATTTGAACCCAACCAAAAAGTTTGGCTTTTTAATTCTAAATTACGCCTCTTTCCTGGTAAGTTGAGATCTCATTGGGGTGGACCTTTTATGGTCAAACAAGTTTTTCACTCAAGTGCTATTCAGATTGAAGATCTTAGAAACAATCGAACCTTGATTGTTAATGGACAACGGTCGAAGCTTGCCATTACCAATGACATTGAAGAAGGAAAAATCGAGTCTGCTATGTTAGTAGATCCTACATATAAGGGCTAGTTGGTAGTAGAGTTTGGCTAAAGACTTTAAATTTAGCGCTTTTGGAGGCAACCCAAATTTTATTTTGTTTATTTATTTATTTTATTATTTGTTTTTATCTCACTTGATTGGTAGAAAGGTATGAAGTGCTTGTTTTGTAGGATAATCAGACAACATATCATGAAAGCAAAGATGGTCTACTACTCTTCTAAATATGCATTAATATTGCTTCTTCTACCATGTTGTGTTGCTTTTTTCTTTGTCTCTTCTCTTCTCTTGGTATTCTTCAATCACATTATGGACAATGTATGGTCTATGTGTGGGGGAGTAGATGATTTTATTCTGGTGTCAATTACTTTTTTATTTTATTTTTCTTGGTCTTTCTTGTGCAATTTTTGCTGAATTTTTTATTTTATTTTATTTTATTTTATTTTTCTACATTATTTCGAAAAAAAAAAACCAAAAATATGATTTCACTTAAAGAATGATTCTTTTTGAGTTCCTTTAAAAATGTCTTAAATAAGTTGAGAAAAGTACTTGTTTTCTTGTTTTTAATTAGGGTGATGGACTTATATTCTATATCTGTTATAACTTTTGCATGACTTACACTTGAGCACATGGGTTATTGTTAGTGTTTAATAAATCCTTTACATTATTTTTGAGTTGCATAAAGTTGATAAATCTCTTCTCTACATTCTAGAACTTACTTCAATACCTCTTAAGGCGAAATAGAAATGTTTTTCTTATTTGACTCAGAGACGATGATCATAGGCCTTCTTTGAATCGTTTGTGTCTTTCAAGCTAACCAAATTTCATGATTTTTAGCCTTAAATGTTATTTTCTTTCTTTAAAGTACTTAAATATAAACCCTTAATCCTGTAGAGAGCTTAATGCAAATTTCTAACTTGTGCTTCAATAATGTTTGTGTGTTATAGAAAGACAATAAGTTATTTTGACAAAAGGGAGAAAAAAATATATGACTTGTTATGCTGGAAAAAAAAAAAAAAACAAATGTATTGAGCTAAAAAAAAAAGAAAAAGAAAGAAAAGTTGATACATGATTTTTACAAGGCATAAGGTGCAAAGAAAAAAAAAAATTTAGAGGCCCGAATTTGTGAATGTGAGAAAAAGAATGGCCTTTAAAGAGAAAATTTTTGGACAAAAGATGGTAGTTGGTGAATATATTAATTGAAAAAAAAGGGCAGCAAAAACAAAGTTATAAAGTTTGTCGAAATTTTAAAGTATCCATATTTTTTGCAAGCTCTCTTTTCTTTAAATTTGAACTCCTTACCTTCGTTTGATGACCAACACCCTAACCTTATATTACAAGCTTTAAAGTCCTACATGATCTAAGTTAAGTTTGAGAATCCTCGATTAGTGGAGAGAAGGTACAAAGAGTGAGCTTATATAATGAACATTTGTTGAGATTTGTCTATTATGCGCAATTTGAAAATTTTGTTTACTATTTATTTTACACTCTCTGATGACCATGATCACACCTTACACAAGTCTTGCATTAGTTGTGGGAGATAATTGAATGTTTGTTTGTTAACTTGAGTTTAAAAATAAGAGGAAGAGTGTTTGTCTTGATAAGTTTGAGATATTGATGAAGGATATTTAATTTGGGATTATTCTATATCTTTTCTAAAGGTTGTTGTTTATTTGACTTTGTGTGTACTTTGTCTGCAGACCCTCACGAGACTATACTCGTCCACTAGGGGGAACTTAGGGGTTTAAAGGGCGTGTTGCAAATACTAAGTGCAATCGTGAGTCCTACGAAAGTTAGTTTTTCTTTTTATTCTTTATTTTTGCTTGAGGACTAGCAAGACTTAGGCGTGGGGGAGTTGATAAAGTCAATTTTTAGTACAAATAAACACCTTAAGTTTTATTTGGTAGTCATATAAGAATATTATTTCTTCACGTATTATATTTTAATTATTTAATTTGTTCCTTTGCAAGATATACAAGAAACATGAAGCGAGCTTCTTAGATGCATGAAAGGAAATCAAGTGAACGTTGAAATATATGATTTTCGTGAAAATAAAAATAAAAAGAAAGAGAGAAGCCCAAGAAATAGAGCCCACGATCAGAAAAAAAGAAGCAAGCCCAAAAAAACGGAAAAGTAGCCCACGACAACAAAAAGGAAAGAAAAAAGAACAAAAGGAGGAAAGAAGCAGCTGCACAGGGGAGTCACAATTAGAAATTGGAAAAGAAAAGCAGTTGCTTAGGGAAACCAGCCGCAAAAACAGAAGGAAAAGAAGTAGCTACTGGCAAAATTGAAAAAAGAGGGCAGTAGCAGCAATTTACAGAAAAATTGCAACAATAGAAAAATCGCAGCAGCGGCGAGGAAACGAGCAGCGGTAGTAGAAAAAATGAGAGTTGCGGGCGATTTTAATTGAAAAAAGCCATGATCTACTTCAAGAAATTGGTTCTTTCTTTCCCTTTAATTATGAACTAATTTCTTTTTAGAATCTTGATGAAACTCTAGCCATGTAACTTTCGTTTATTTTATTTGGGAGATTTATTACATCATTTATGTGATTACATTATCTTTGGATGTTTCTTGGTTTGATGCAATTAATTCTTTGTGATTGTTCTTGTAGAATAATTATTTGGGTTAATGGATATTTTTTATCCATACTTAATTTTTGTAGTCTTGAGTATGAGAGATATGTGATTTTCGCAAGTACATTGTCGGTTTTAGAATTGAATAGTTCATGCTAATTTTAGATGATTTATGCATAGAATTGAATAAGTCATGCTAATGGTTTTTAGGTTAATTGATATTTTTTATCCATGCTTAATTCTTGTAGTCTTGAGTATGAGAGATATGTGACTTTTGCAAGTATATTGTCGGTTTTAGAATTGAATAGTTCATTTATGCATAGAATTGAATAAGTCATGCTAATGTTTAGATGGGTTATGTCATGTATTTAAGCACAATATATTTCTTTAGTGAATCGAAGATTGTAGCTTAGATCACCACATGAAGGTCTAATCTTTTCTCCTAAATAAAATTAAATCATTGTTATATAGGTTAGTGGTGGATTCAATGTTCTAAATCATCTCCTTGGTTAAGCTCTTGTTATTTTTAATTTAGTTATTTTATTTATTAGTTTTACTTAATTTAAGAATAACTTTTAGATAATAGAATTTCACTCTTCTTTAATAAAATTAATTTAGGAAGATAATTATTTAAGTAATTTAGGAAGATAATTATTTAAATAGTCAAGTCTTTCTCTGTGGTTCGATACCCTGATACTGCCATATTACATTGATCTTGTGCACTGACAAGTATTTGGTTTAAGGCTTAGTTAGAAAAATCTCAACCAGAAATGACGATAAATAAAATTTACTTTTTTTCTAGAAAAAAATTTAATACTATTTGTTTGGCTGGTATAAAAAGTGAGAAATCATTATTATGTAACAAAAGGATGATGGATTTGTATTTTTACTATAATTTGTAATGGAGTTATTTTTAATGCGGAATAATGTTAAATCAAATCTATCCTTCATTTAAAAAGTAATATATGATATTTTCTCTAAACAATGCAATATAGAATATTAATTAAATATATATGATTTCCTAAAAAAATTAATATATATGATATTTAATTTTTATTCTCCTTTTTAGGAAAAAAAAAAGAAAAAATGTTTTGTTTTCCATAGAGGGATATGTTGATCCAAAGACCAAAAATCCTATCCAAGGTCTCATACAGCATGTGATCCATTTTGAAGTATTTTTTTTTGTAATCTGGTGGGTGTCAAGAAGCCCAATCCAAGAGGGACCTTTTTTTTTTTTCTAATATGGGTTCATAAAAAGCGAACCTAGCCCACGAATTGTCCGCTCCAGACGCGTTTAAATTAATTTGATATATATTTAAATAAAGAGAAATGGAATATTAGTCCCATAATTATTTTCTAATCTTACTTTAGTCCTTAATCTTTATTTTTAATTTTTAACCCTGGAATATTTATTTTTAAAAAATTATTGCCTCGCCATCAATTCTACAATAGAATCCAACAATAAAAAACATGTAAGTCTCACATGACTCATAAGTAAGGTTAAAAAAGATATTTCACTTACTCAACTCACTATCACTCTATTTAACAAAATAATAGGATTTAATTGAATATCTAAAATATTCTCGAAATTTATGAAAATTTTTCTCTAAATACCTGCAAAGTTTCCTCCAAATTTGGACAAAATTTCTCTAATTGAATATATGAAATATTCTTGGGATTTAAAATTGTTTTTCGTCCAAATTTAGAGAAAATTTTAAACAAACCCTAAGATATTTTAGATTTCAATTAAACCCCATTTTTGTTTAATAGAGTGATGTGTGAGTTGAGTAAGTGAAATGTCTTGTTAACCTTACTCATGATTTAAGTGAGAGTCACGTGTTTCTTATTGTCCGATCCGTTATAGAATTGATGCCAAAGACTAAAATCTTTTGAAAATAAATGTTCAGAGACTAAGAAAATGAAACAAATATTAAGTTCAGACTAAAAAAAATAGTTTAGGAACTACTATTGCCAATTTCTCTTAAATAAAAGATTATGTTATGAATTTGATGAATGCGACACATTGATTGTTTGGAATATTGAAATAATATAAAGTAAAATAATAATAAAGAGAATAGAGAATTGAGTAGAGAGAGAAAAATAACTCAGAAATAAAGACGGATTCATCTTATTAATGTCTTCTCATAAGGCCTATCTATAACCTCAAGATATAAGAGATTACAGAATTATAAAAGGATCTAACTAAATCAACAAGAATATCATGAATCTAACTAGGATTAATATTTGAGAGCTTAGTTCTCTTCAAGGAATTTATTTGGACATCCATCATGTATACATTAATTTCATAATGCTCCCCCTTGGATGTCTATAATATAAAGAATACGCCTCGCTAACACATTACTAGATAAAAAACTCTTGTGGAAGAAAAATGTCTAGTGAAGAAAAAAGAGTACACTATTCATTTATGTTTTATGTACTCCCCATGTTTAAAACATTATTAAATCAATACATTAATATGTCTTAATAAATAAATCTTCAAGATTACATATCACATTTAATTAAAATTATTGCATACCAATTTCACCTTACTAATAAAGAAATAATGGTGAAATTTATTAGTCATATTTCTCTACACATGTCCTCAAATTTCACAATCCAACAATGTAGTTGTAATTTTATCCTTAAATTATACCATAAATATCTCGAAATTAATTATTAATAATGATCACACGCATTCTCGGTAATCCATATAACAATTTAGAATTTTTACATAGTTGAAAGTGTAATTGCTTGATAATATCATAACCCTTTCTCATAACATGTTTGTTTGAGAATGTATCTTTCGTGGATCATATAAGTAAGAAACTCAATGTTTATCTATCTCTACAGGAGTTAAATTTTCTACATAATCCGAGATTAATTATTCTTAGAAAGTAGGACAATAATAATATTATTCCAAAAATCATATAGAGAGTAATTAGTGAACAAATTGTGTAGAGTTATGATACTTCAGGACCAATAAATATCCATTACATTCTATATATAGACATGTGATATTTACCAACATCTTATGATGACATAACTATTGGATAATAATGTGCAATAATATATCCATGTAAATCCTTTTATAAGTCAATAAACAAATTCATCTTCAAGATGTTCGATTTGTAAATCAAAACAAAAGAATTTGAAATAATTGATTTCAATACTTCTTGTATTTACTTGCCATTATAAACTTTTCACGAGGAATACTTCAAATTTTAATTATTTTCTCAAGAAAGTTTATAAATAAAAAGTCAATCACGTTTCAGACATGATTTAATATTTCTACTGGAACATCTATAGAAACCTCTACAAATCCAATTTTGTAACTCTCCTAGAGTTAAAAAAAATATTAAGTAAATTTGCAAATCTTTTACAAGTGAATAATATGTAGAACTTCTAGTTTACAAATACTTGCATATGGATCAAGATGCTTAAATGACATTTTATGATTCTAATTTTTTCCCTCTAATCTACAGAACTTTAAAAGTAGATGAAGAATCACAAGTGCAAGCATAACAAATTTTAAAAAAAGTTTCATGGAGATATTCGATCATTATATCTTTCTTTAAAATAAAAACCACTAAGACAATAATGATGTTATGTTATTCACGAACAATTCACTTACATGCTTCAAGCATGCGTATGGAGTCCTTCAAGGATTTTATATAAATTATTAGAGTTTAGTGCACTAATACCTAAACTCAATCCACTACTATGAATATTATTTCTTCGTAATCAATATTGTCAAGACTTTACGAAGAATCTTGTATCATAACTCATATAAGTTCTCACTTTGTTTATTAATTCTTATCCTTATGGGATTACACTTCATGTATATAATTCCTTTAGGGAATACATATACATTTCAAGTATACTTAATAATTTTCGGACTTTGCATATTATATCATGCGAACTTTATATTCTATTTGGCTAAATGTCTCTATAATATTTGAATCCGAGTTTGCAGACTTTAATTCAAGGTCCTCATTCTAATCATAACATGCACAAAATTATCGTTGACATTTTGTGCTATTATATGGTTCCATCTATTCATATCATGACATGATAAAATGAAATCTCATAATTATTATGATTTCAGGTATCTGAATTTCTTCTGGAAATAATAATCAAGTTATATCATAGAAAGTTCTGCTAAAATTTTCATCTCCTCAACTTAACCACATAGGACCATCTTAAATTAGTGCTCATTTACATATGCAAGGATTTTGTTGAAACCAATTTATTCTACCATATTTCTCATGTGTCTCAAATTATTAGTAGTAGACTGTCCTTCGGAGACATTAAATAATATAAGCATTCTATGTCAGATTTTCTTTTATCAATAAAGATGCCTGGCTATTCAGCTTTTGAACATCTTATTCAAATTATCTTTTATATAAGGATCAAAATGAGACACATAAGTTTGTTTTTATCTGACTATATAATTTCTTCTCTTTTCAATATCCATCTTAAATATATTGTGGTGTAATAATATATTTATATATCATATATAAATACTAGATGGAAAATTTTTAGTTCCTCATCGTGAACCAATTATAATGTGGAGAAACTAATCAAAATAATATGTTGGCAAATTATAAATAAGTACTACAAAATATACATCCATTAACTCAAGGCACTTATAATTTTATAAAACAATTTACTAGGTCTATGAACATGTTCTGCAAGAATGTTCAATATTATACAAATATTGTAACATCATCAATACCATTAGGACAAATTACGTTAATGGGAGAATCTTAAATATGAGCTCATGGTTAAAATTGCAAAGTTCAGCTTGCAAGTGAACAATATATATGTGACCATAGGTCGATGTGACTATATATATTCGCCCTAAACACATTCAACCCTACACAAATATTGATGGTTTATAAAATTATTTTGCCTTGACAATTAGTAGTACAAATAAACTTTTTTTTAATCAGGAATTTCTAGTTCCATAAAAATATTGTCACAAATTTCTATGACAATTCGTATTTTAATGATCCGGGATGGTCCAACCGGTCATGAAAAATTTTCTATGTGACCTCATAGGTCAATTTTTCTTCTAGAGTCTTTAAATAATTAGTCCTTCTATAACTTTCTATTAACTAACTCTATCCATCTTTCGTAAATAGGCTCTTCTAGAGCTTTAATTAAATATCTTCTGGAGATTTTAAAATGTTAGCTCTTCTAAAGTCTTTTATTGATTAGCTCTTGTGGAACTTTAATTTCAATTAATTAGCTCTTCTTTAGCCTTTTATTAATTAATTCTTGGGGAGCTTTAATTTCAATCTATTAGCTATTCTGGAGCTTTTTATTAATTAACTCTTCTGGAGTTTTAATTTATTCTACAATTCATTCTCCCAATATATATCTTTTTCGTTATTCTTGAATATTTAATAATTCAGGGGTATATATATAATATGTAAAAACTCATATAAAATCAAGAACAAAAGTAATTTCTTTCTTCTAATTATTTCAAGGACTTGGCAATATTAACAAGTCTATATATCAATAGACATGATTAATATATGAGATCAATAATAGTATAATATACTAGATATTTAAAATTTTATTTGACATCTACAGGTACGTAACAAACCGTCTTTTATATTGTATCAATGATTTTTATTTGGGATTATAAAATTCCTTTTCCTTTCTCATTATTATCACTTTTAGTGATAGTTTAAATATTATGTTCATGAGCCATAATAATTATAAATGATTATAAATAATTATAATCACAAATATAACATATTATAGAAATAAAATCTCTAATTGCATTCGCTTTAGGGAATGATATAAAATTATTAGGAATTTCACAATATTCCATCAACAATGACTCAATCCTTTATTTAGTCCCAAAAGGTGATTAATAACCTTGAGATTTTTTTCTCTTAATGTTGCTATTACAAGAGCATAATTGAAGTATGAGAAAGGGAATATATTTTATATTGAGAAAGAATTAGTCTAAATCAAATATAATATTGCATACGGATATATTTATCAAAATATTGTAGCCACAGATATACCCAATGATGATAATAAATACTGACATAATGACTATTTTCTGGTGATTGTGCATTCCTTTTAGATTTTGTCAAAATCTTTCTTAATAAATTATTTAGTCTTCAGGGCCTCATAAATTAATAAGGAAAGAAATCTTTATAATCGGGATTTCTCTTTAATTTTGTCTTTGGGACTCATTATATTAAGATGGATTTGTACAAGAATCCATAGTAAAATATTTGGTCTTCCCATAACATCAAGTTTCCTATTAATAAAGAAAGAAATCTTTATAATCGCGATTTCTCTTTTAATGTTGCCTTTATCACTCATTATATGAAGATAGATTTCAACAAGAATCTATAAATAAAATATTTGATCTTTCCATAATATTAAGTTATATATATTAAAAATAAACATGAATAAGGAAAAAGATTCAATTTTTCTTACCTCAAAAAGTTTTAAAAATATTTTTACCTCTAGGGCTATTGAAAAATCACTTTCAAAACACTAAATTCTTCATGGGTCCCGTAAAATCTACCAAATAGCGTTTGCCCAGTGGGCAGTAGTTCATATTGTTATGATCTTCTCACTATTTGCCTTGTCTCATAATTTGGTTACATGCATGACTTATTTAGCCTTTACTAAAATTCTTTAGAGATTCTATTATACACTAGCATGGTGGATTTGTGCTCATCATATAATCTTGCTCACCTATACAATCGTACTGATAAAGGCTGATTCATCTTATTAATGTCTTCTCATAAGACCTATTTATAGGCACAAGATCTAACTAAATCAATGAGATATCATGAATCCAACTAGAATTAATATTTTGAGAGTTTATTTCTCTTCAAGGAATGTATTTGGATATCCACCATTTATATATTAATTTTATAACAAAGTAGCTATGTGTACTCTTAAAATATTTTTAATTTTTTGTTTATAACTAAAATTTTTTATTTTTTATATGTTAAACTGTTCTTAACATTTCACGTATATTAATTCAATGATACATTTTTGTACATAGCTAACTGAGTTAGTTTTGGCATATGTGTTTGTGATAGATATTCTTAGTGATTAATATCTTAAGAAAATGACAAATTTGGACAAATTTATATTGAAGTTACGGTCATACAGTCCCATATGCTCTTACATGTTAGACTTAACCTTGTTTAGTGAGACATACTATTTTGTGGAATGCAATTTTAATTTATTTTCCATATGAAACCTTGTCGAAAAGGCAAAAGAATTTTTTTTTTTTGGAGTACAAGAAGTACCACATTATCGGTGGAGATTACATAATATCAAATAATTAAGCACAATCCTAGTTAGGGTAGAAATTAAACCTTACAAAAGGTAGAGAAGATCCTACATATTGTAAGAGTTGAACCCCCAACCTCTAGGTTTAACAAATATGAATATTTCAACTCCACCATAGTTCAACATTGGAGAAAACATGTACATATTTTATTTGAGAAGTTAGCTATATATACTTAAAATTTATTGTTACTTTTATGTTTATAACTATATTTTTTCCCTAAATTTCATACTCATAAATTATATATGATATGTCCGCGTGACAAATCATACCATATATGAAATTTTCCCGCGAAATTGAGCCGAAAACCGATGCATATGGAATAAGGCCTGTTTGATATATTAAGTTGCCTCTTAAAATTAATTAATTAAGTGTTTATTGAATTAACTGTCCTCGATAACTATTAAATACTTAATATTAAATGTGTTTCATAACAATTTTTGTAAATGATTAATTGTTTAAGATGTGATTAACTGTAGTTATAAATTCTAAGTGAAATTTTTTTGCTTAACTCTAAGTCTGAAATCTAAATATACATATTGTTTGGAAAATCATTACACTTTTTTTTATAAAATCACCCCTTATTAATTAATTCAACATTCATATTAGGGATGACAATGGTACGGTTTTCTTTTTTTCGATTCCGAACGGTAACCGTCCGGTTATATGACCGATTATATAACTGACGGTAATTCCGTTAGGGTTTGGTATTTACTAAGATCGACCGTTACCGAAACCGATAGGTTTTGGTAAAAGAGTTTACCAACGGAAAAAATCGATACCGATACAGAATGTTATATTTCATTATCTTTGTATTGTAATTAATTTTTATGTTTAATATGTTTTAAAATTCATGTATTTTCATTTTCATTGTTGATATTTTTGGTAGTTATTTGTGTACTCTCATTTAGATTTTTTTGTTTAAATAATTATATGTAATTTGTGAATTTTTTTGATTTTTTATGACATGCTTAGAATTTAATTTTGGTCTTAAAAATAAAAAATAAAAACTTTTAATTCTTTTTAATTGGTAACCGAATGGTTTCGGTATTGGTAAAAAAAAAAGTTACCAATTAATAAACAGTACGGAGTTGGTAATCGATCGAATAAATGGTAACGATAATAACTAATTGGTCAGTTATTGTACCACTGCTATTCCTAATTTAGAATCAGACTTCAGTTTCAGATTTAGTATTAAGACTTAAGATTCATAATTCAAAATTTAAACAATTCAAACTTCAGACTTCATTTTCAGTTTTATCAAACAAGGCCTAACTTGTAACATCAACAAGGTCATAAACAATTTATGGGTATGGAAGTTTGAAAAAGAAGTTTTTGGCTATAAGTTGAAAAGTAATAATATTTTTGGTGTATATATTGCCAATTTGAGTATAGAAACTGGCTATATATACCCAAAAACTATTATTATTTTTCAATTCATAATCAAAAACTTTTTTCTTTCATACCCATAAAATTTTTATAACTTTGTCATAATTTATACGATGTACGCCAGTTGCTCACTAAATTTAACCGAAAAATTTTACATGTGGTGTAGTTTATCATCCTGGTATGTTTTAAATAGTTTATAGATATGAAAGTTAGAAAAAAAATGCTTTCACTATGAAAAAAAAAAGTAACAATAGTTTTCTGGTATATATAGCCAATCTATCATCTTATTTTGATGTGAAATTCCAATGGTAAAGGTAGGGACGACAATGGGGACGGGTAGGGGTAGGGACCCCATCCCCTGGCCCATCCCCACCTCTCAACCTTGTCCCCATCCTCAACCTAACTTCCCCTAAGTAATCCCCATACCCAATCCATCCCCCGCCAAACCCACTAGGGAATTGGGGACCTAAGTGGGGAATTAGATGTATTATTTTAAATAACACTGTTAAACACAAAATGATAAATATGCATTCCACAAAATCAAATGAATTAAAACTTTAAATAATAATAAAAATAATAATCCTTTCAAAAAAATGTCTATACATGTGGATCAATAAAAAAACTCATAAGCTAGTGTTCAATAATTATTAACCTAAATAATTTATAACAAAAGTCCAATGATATAAGTTCAATAAAAGAATTACAAAAGTTAAATAACATAAGTGCAGTAATACGTGGAATAATAAGAGTGGATAATCTTTAGAGGCACAAGTGACAAGTTCATTGAAATTTCATTCATCAATCAATATCAATCGAACAAATCTTTTTTCTTTTTGGTATTTTGTTCAGTATTTTACTAAAAAATTATATATATGCATATATATAATCTTTTTTATTTTTAGTATTTTGTTCAGTGTTTTACTAAAAGAATTATATATATAAATAATAGGGATGGGGAGAACTTGATCCTCGCCCCCAACCCATCCCAAAGTTTGAGTACAAAATTCATTTACATCCTCACTTGGGTCTACAGTCGAATCATAGTCAAACGGGTACGATGTATTGGGCGAAAATGGGGCCCCAGTTGGACCTTCCCTATTGTCATCCCTAGGTAAAGGTGTTTGAGCTTGTGGTGAGCTGAGCACTTTTTTCAAATACGGCTGCATTAAGAGCCACTATCTTCCTCTTCCTCTTCCTCTTTCTTTCTCGCCATCCTCTACAACTTCAGTTCTAGTGTTTGATCTTCTCCACTTCCAACCAGATCTGAATCTGCGGCTTCAACTGGTGCTCTGATCTTGGCCGAATCTCTTCTTTATTTCTTTGTTTTTGTGTTCTTGCCTCTGATGGAAATAGCCCATCCGATTTCCTTTAATTAGGCTTATTGGGTTCAGCTCATATGCTCTGTAACCAAGAAGCATCACCACAAACTTAGTTAAAGACCCATTTCTCATATGTGGTCTCAATGGTTTGGGAAAGGTCCAAAGGAGCCAAGTAATCCACTTTCCTAAAATCCCACATCAGTTTACCTAAGAACCTTAGAGGATATTTACAAGTATAAGTAAGTTATTATTTACTCTGTGTATTCTATTCCACATTTTCCCTTTACCCTTACTCTGCCAAAATCATATATTTTGACTTAGGCATCGGAGTTCAAACGGTATTTAACCCCACTCCTTTATTTCTTTCCTATTTTACAGGTTTGTCTCGAGAGCCCGATGTCTCAAATCTTATCATTTAGCACCTACCGTGTTTTCTTCTATTTTTTTTTTTTTTTGTCTTAAAACCTACATCTTCAAAAGATGACTACTGACTATCCTTACCGAAAAAACCCCCAAGAAGATGAAACTTTCCCTCGACGATGCTATATGTAACGATAAAGACTATTACTATGTCTATTCCAATTCCCGTTTATAGGCAAATACTTTTTGGGCAATCTTTTCCTTTTGTTCTTTTATTGGGAATTGATACCTCAATAATATCCTTGCAACCTGATCAGATTACTCAATTGCAAACTTTACTTGCCTCTTTGCAAGCTATTTGGCACAAGCATCAATCCACTTTCTTCAAATGGTAGCAATATCAGCTCCCCGACCACAATTTACCATTGTCCTACTTTTCCACTAGCTACTATCTTTGCAAAAGTCACCTCTAGGAGAAGGTGTTCAACTAATGCTAAGGCTATCATACATGAAATGATTGATCATGATTTTGCTCAGACAACACCATCACCACGTGATGGTTAGTGGATGAGATTTTCTTCAAAATAATCCAATAATAGGGACCTATGCGTTGTACCTGTGCCTTGGTATTTCACTTATCTGAAGTAAGAAATATACAATGGATTTACAGATCCTATTCAGCATATAAGAAGATTCACATCCTCCATGTATGTTTATAATGCTTCTTACATAACTTGTTGCCTGATATTTCCAAGTTCTCTAACCAGGAAGGCACTAGCCGGGTATGCTCATCTATCACATAGAAGTATTTCAAGCTTTAAAGACTTAGGAGAGAATTTATCCAAAATTTTATCCCATAGTCTATTTTTACACCTTCCTCAGATTTTTTGCAAAGTTTGCGACCGAAACAAGTAGAAACTGTTAGAGACTTCACTACTTGATTTAATCAAGCTTTGTAGGAGATTCCCGATTTTTCAGAATGTGAATGCATTCAAGCTTACCCACATGGTCTAAGCAATGCTGTTTTTTCTAGAAAGTTAGCTCATAATGAATCACATAACGTGTCTAACTTGCTGATCAGAATGACAAGTTTATTTATGGCAATGATTACGTCAGGAGAAAAAGAGAGTTGGATAATGAAGTAAAAGAATATCACAACCCAAAGAAATCCAAACAAAGAGAACCTAAAGCAACACCCAAAATTCAAGATTAGCTTGGACCACAAAAACCAGACAGCTCCCAATATGAATATTCCCTATTAGGAATTCCTTGATCCGAAATTCTTCAACAGATTTATCACTAGGTATACTACAGCCACTAGTTAAAATGCCCTCTCCTCTAGACAAAAAGTAATTGTTCTAAATTTAGTCAATTTCATAAAGATCATGGCCATGATACTGAATAATATAATGAGTTAAAGAAAGAGATTGAAAACGCCATCAGAATAGGTCAATTTGAAAGAGTTCATTGATAAAGTTGCCTCAAGAATGGTATCAAAGTCAGATCAAAAAATTTCAACTGATGACAATAAATCCACCAAAAGTGATTCTTCATCTTCCAAAATGAAAATCATAGATATCATACAAGATGTTTGGTCCACCCATATCTCGTAAGTGATCAAGAGAAGATCATGGTAACGATCTTTTAGTTGTAACAATGCCAATTGATTAGTGCCTAATCAAAAGGATTCTTATTGACATTGCAGTTCAGCTAACATTCTATTCTAGGACACCTTTAAGCAAATGGGCATCCCGTGGAATCGTGTTATACCATATGCCACTCTCTTTGTTAGGTTTTCAGGCTAAACCATCAAATTGGTGGGGAAAATTTCCCTTCCCATTTCAATTGGCGACACAATACACATAGTTAAAGTCTTAATTCTTTGCTCCTTCTGCTTATAATTGCATTTTGCCGACCAATATTGAATCAGCTGCAAGCCAAAATCTCCACTTGTGATTTGGCCATGAAGATCCCAGATCAAAATTCTGCCAATAATATTACTTTGACATAGTGAAGGAAGTGGACAAAAAACAGAAAGATTTAGAAGATGAAGACAAAATGCCAAAACTAGAGCCTGGGGGGGATTACGAACTCTTTGTGCTAGATTCGTCTAAGCCTGATCAGACTATGAAGATTGAGAATGAAGTTCGCTAAAGCTCTTACGGAATTCAAAGACATATTTGTATGGTCTTCCTTAGACTTAGGATTTGTTCCTCGGGAAATTTCGAAACACGGGCTAGAAATATCTTAATACACAAAACCTATGTTTCAGAAGATTCGAGTTTTTGCACGGGCAAGACAAGAAGTAATTAGAAAAAAGGCTCAAGAACTTCTAAAAGAAGGCATCGTGAAGGCAATAGAATTTTTCGAATGGCTTTCTAACCTAGTAATGGTGGCCAAACCATGAGGAGCATGGTAAGTTTGCATTCACTCCACTAACCACAATAAAGCTATTCCAAAGAAACCATCCACTTCATATAATTGATCAATTGGTAGATTCAGTAGTTGGGCATGAATTGTTATCATTTTTGGATGCCTACAAAAGATATCATCAAATCTTGATGGCTGAAAATGACTCGAAAAAATAGATTTGTTACGGACGATGGTATTTATTGCTATACTAAATGTCATTTGGGTTGAAAAATGCTGGAACTGATTTTTAGAAACACTAAACCCTAAACCCTAAGCCCTAAGCCCTAGAAACCCTAAACCCAAAAATCTAAAATTTAAACCTTAAACCCTAAACCTTGAACCCTATAACCTTAAAACCCTAAATCCCATGTATGAACTCATCTTGATGGATGATTGAGCTCATTTCTTTCCCAATGATCTTCTCTCCTTACTTGAGGACTTGAGAGGAAACCCTTTTGGCAAACTTGACGATAAGCACCAAACTTCCAATAGAAAGCCTCCAATCTTTCCCTTAGGAAGAAATTAACAAGAGTTAGCAAACCCCCACTTATTCCTACCTAAAGAAGACCTAACAACTAGCAACATTAGCTAAAGAACTAACACCTCTAGAAGATTAGGAATTTTAAAGAGATGAGACAAAGATCTCTTGAAAATCCATTCAAGAATCTCTTGCTCAATCAATCAAAGAACTATTCTAGTTCATGGGAAGAAGAAGAAGCTAAAGAAAACCCTAGGAACCAAGCCTTAGTGGTTGCAAATTCTCTCATCATATTTCATTCCATGTTTAAAAATGAGCTGAAAAGGAGTATATATAGGCCCCGCCTTTGTGATTAATTCCAACCCTAGCTCCTAAACTAGCTGAGGAAAAGTTAATGCATCTTATACCACTTAATTACAAGTCAAGGTGCTAAGAAACTAAGTTAATAAGTCAAAATACTCTTTAAATAGCACAAAATGAGTCTCCCAGTAGAGACCTACAGTCGATGATAGGTCTACCTACCGTTGGCGGTAGGTGTCGTTCACTTGCCACCCCTTGAACAGAGACCTACCGACGACGGTAAGTCTAACCCTACCGTCAACGGTAGGGTGCCTTCTTGAAACTTCTTGGAACAAAGACCTACCGGTGACGGTAAGTCCAGCCCTACTGTCGATCGTTGACGGTAGGGTTGAGTCCAATTTCAGTTTGAGCCCCTTTTGTCTTCCACACATGCTTTTGATTCCCTCTTGTGCATCATGACCCTTAGGAGTATTTTGGTGCCTCATCATTCTACATCTTCTCCTTCCAATGAATTTCCACATACAACCTTGAAATTTCTTCTTGACCAAAACTATCATTTCATTGTTCTCCTCTTCTATCTTCCTTGCAATCGACCTTGTAACCAGTCCTTGGAAGATCTCTACGTTCTCATGCTCATCCCGGGTCATACCATACCCCATCTCTTTAAAAGGATTCGTCCTCGAATCTAATCTCTCAAATAACTACAAGAGGCGGGCAACATTGGAGTGGAAGTGTTAAAAGAAGTAATATATAAAAATGACCAAAGTACTCAAGAATTAGACAAGAAGGGAACACTAATGCATGAAGTTTATTAGCTAACCACTTCAATCCAAAATAAATCAATGCAATCAAATCTTCCTCGAAAGGTCTATAAACAAATGATGTATAAACAAAAAAAATTAATAAATAATGTTCTAAGGGTGAATTAAACCCAACCCGTTCAAACCTTACATGACTTATTTCAAAATGAGCACGTAGGAGAGAAAGGAATTCATATAGAGGCAACTCAGCAAAATCTTCTATGCTTAAAACTTCTTTGAATTGAAAATGAAATTACCAACTCAACTTTTCAAAAGAGTTGAAAGTAATGCACAAGAAGTGAATTAAGGAATGAACATGCCATGCACGAAGAATACTCTCAAAAGTTTCATTAAGGAATATAGAAATACTTTTCAAAAGAGAAAACTTCTTGTTAATATTTTAAAAAACTTTCCTAGATCTATATCTTTGGTTGAACAATGAAATTCAAAGCTCACATTTCATGGAATCTCTCATAGTAAAAGTAGAGAGTAAAAGATTTAAGATCCCACAAGATTAAACATTTTTATAGTTTAACAAAATTCAAGCAAAATATTGATTAACAAAGAGAGGAGGAAAACAAGGATCTATGTAATTTCCTTTTAGCACAAAGAAAGAATCACACGGAAAGGATATTTGCAAACGACGTTCTTTAAATTGAAGATGATAAAACAAGAATATTTCAAATTCTTGGTGTGGAGGAATTGCTTTTGAAATTCGGACAAACTCTTCTCCAGAAAGGCAAGGACAATTAAAACGTATTTTCCAAAAGAATTCCAAAGAAGGAGAAGAATACTCTTTATGCTTCAAAGATTTTACCACTTTACACTTGAGACGAGGAAATATAGTCACAAAGTTTTCAAGACCACAAAATTTCTACATACCTCCTGAAAGACCGTTTTCTCCGGAACTCTTTAAAAGATAAGTGATAAAACAAGTTACCACTAAAACAAGATGCAACAATAAGACACAAGTTCTTGTTTTGAACTAACAAGTCATTTAAAAAAACATCTTTCCAAAGAATCTCAACGAAAGAGATAATGTAGTCAAGATGTTTCCCAACAAATTCCTTCAAATTAGTTCAAATTCACAGTTTTCAAAGATAGTTTTCAAAAGACCACAAAGACGAACCTTTAACACTTTAAAAATACCTCCCCACTTGTTTTCACTTTCCAAAAGCACGATGGACTCCTTGAAATATAAATGAAAGAATTGAAAACCACAATTGTTTGTACTCAAAAAAGTTTTCAAAGATTCATCATCCTTCAAAAATTCATGGCTATTGCAAGGAAATTCAAAATTTTCATTCACATGGAGCAAAAATTGGTTTATAAGAGTAAAAGCTTCATGATTCCTCACCAAAGTATCAAGAAAAAAAAAGCTGACATGTCATTAGAGTAAGGGCTCCAGAGAAATTTATCTCTGTGAAAGAAGCAGAAAATTTTGAAGAATGGACAAGAAAGAGAAGGAAAATTGCTCCAGGTCATAGTGGATTGTGGAGATCATTCCAAATCTTTTCAATGGTATTGGTTGGGGATCCCTGCTCATTGTTAATGAATTGTTTTACCATGAGATGATTTATGAATTCTATGGTAACTTACATAAGGGTAGACTTCAAAAAGTTGGAAATATAACCCATCAATGGGTACTCTCTAGGATTAGTGGAAGAGACATTTCATTTGATGATAGATTGCTTAACACTATCTTAGAAACACCTGATGATGGCATAAGATTTTACACAAAGAATAAGAAGTGTTATGACCTTAACCTATATAGTGAAAGAGGATTTGAGGAGATATTCACAAAGGGAGAAGTACTTAAAAGGCATGATGATAGAAATGTGAATAAGCTTGATGCCTATGGTAGATTAGTCCATCATATGATCTCAAACATTATCGTCCCCATGTTGGTCATAAGTCATCCATCACAAACATGCATTCCTTTGTCATGCTAGCACTTCATGATAATAGAAGACTGAACTTTGGTTTTATGGCCATAGGACATATGCTAGCCACTCAATCATCTTCCACCAAATGTTTGCCATATGGTTGCTTCCTTATAAAGATCTTTCAATACTTTGTACTCAACTTGGTTGGAGTTGGTGATCCCATTAGAGCTAGAAAAATCTACAACAAGCATACATTCAAGAGAATGGGTTTCAAAAGAAATGAGGAAGGGATGTTAGTTAGAGGTGGACAAGATGAAAGCGATGAAGACAATGAAGATGATGAAAGCAATAATGGACAAGAAAAAATAAATGTTGAAGAGAAAAGTGAAATAGAATCGGAGGAAGAGACTTATAGAAGGGAAATAAGGCAAAAGAAAAGACAAGAAAGAGCTAAAGAAGGTTCATCATATGGAAGAATGACTGAAATCATGGATATGATAGTTTCCTTGCAAGCCTCTATGAACAGTAGGTTTGATGCATTAGATGGAAAGATATTTGACATCCAAGAGAGGGTAATGAGATTGGAACTAAGGGATAGAGATGAAGGCCATTGAACAAATAATAAAAAAGGGAGTGAAATACTTGTTTATGTTTTATGACTAAAACTCTTACTTTTTGCACCTCTTTTGTTTCTTTCGTTTTGAACTACATTTTCTTATGACTTTGATGCTTATAAAATTTCTTTTAAAACATTCTGTCTCCTTTGCTTAGTTTGAAACTCTATGATGAAATCTTAATGATGAGAGTTTCCTTGATCCTTGTTTCAATGATCCCTTATAGTCCTTGTGCTTTTTGATTTATGACAAAAGGGGGAGAAAATATAAGATTTACATTTAGATGCACATATATGAGATTATGTTTTGTTGATGAGATTATGCTTTGTTAATATGATTATGATGAGATTATGGTTTGTTGAAAATTTTTTGAGATGCATAAGATGCATATATGAGGTATAAGATGCACATATATAAGATGCACATACATGAGATGCGTATGCTTTGTTGAAAATTTCCTTGTAAACTTGAGTTATGTTGCCTTGATGTTTTAAATTGTGTTGGTAACATACTTGAGTTACATAAAGTGTTATGCATTATAAATTATTGCTTATATGGCCTTGAGTTCTCTTGATGATATTTTTTTTATGCCATATTTGTTGTGAAGCATGCTTTTAGGGGGAGCTTTAAATTTCTAAACCATTTTTCAAACCTTGGCTTGCTTTTAAAATGAAAGGGGGAGTTCTTTCTCTCCCATTTTTATGTTTGGCTCTAAATGTTGATCTTTTGAAGCATTCTTTTAGCTAAAACTTGTTCTTTTGTTCTATATAATCACTATCTTGCATCTTTGTTTGTCATAATAAAAAACGGGGAGATTGTAAGCCCTAAGGCACATTTATAATGTTTTGATTATGATTAAATTGTACTTTGTGTTAAGTAGAAATAGTTTTATATAGAAGAACAAAATATGCACAAGAGAAGTCTCAAGTGTAATCTACATAGAAGCAAAAGATCACTCAAGACAACAAGAGTTTATGAAGATGAAGTGATCAAGTTGAACACCTTGAAGACAAGAAGATTAGTTAGGGGTATCCTTAAGTTAACTTTGTAAAACTCCCTAACTCATCTCTTTGATTTTTGATCAAGTATGATAGCTCCTTGGAAGAAATATCTTTTACAAACTATACCTGAAAAACTAAGTATTCTTAATAAAGTTTTTGATATTTTTAAATGGATTACTTATTTTAAAGAGTATCAAGAATACATGTTTTGAAATATGAAAGAAAGTCCATATTTTTTGGAAGGAAAAACGGTTATCCAATTTTTCTATCATATTCAAAAAAGGGTATTCGACTTTAAAATCGGTCATCCGATTTTTTTAAGAGAATAAAAAATCGGTCGTCTTATTTTAAAATCAGTCGTCTGATTTTTTTTAAGGGAATAAAAGATCGGTCATCTTATTTTAAAATCGTTCGTCTGCTTTTAAAAAGGGTCATCCAATTTTTTAAGTAAATTAAAAATCGGTATTCCTATTTTAAAAATGGTCATCCGATCTTTTGTTTATAAGAAAATCGGACGTCTGATTTTGAAAACCGGTCGTCTCGTTTTCACTTTTACTATAAGAAAAATGATTGTTGTTTTTTTACAGTAACGACTAGTTTTTACCTTCACATATATGTATTTTGATCAGCCATAATTTTTTAAGAAGTTGAAAAAATGTATATTAAGAATTTGAAGAGCATTAAAAAGTACACGTTTAACCTCATTTATCTACAAAAAAGAAAATCTCCTTGAAGCTACTTTTTTTATCATCATTCATAGGAGAAAAAGGGAGAAGCATTTTGTATCATTTTCTTCTCAAGCTTATTTGGTAACATTGTTCCATCCTTTTTTATATTATCTTGCGATCAAAGGCTTTGTGAAAAACTCTTTGGTAATTCTTTGATAATCATTGAATTGTTGTGTTGTGTAATCTTTGAGGTTTGAGTGCAAAATCCTTAGAAGGGTGATCCTCATAGTGTTATTGTGTAAAAACTTGTGATTAGTGGATTTGTGAAATCCTTGAGTTGAGTCTCAAGATAGTGGATGTAGCTCTATTGAGAGGGTGAACCACTATAAATCCTTTGTCTCTTTTTTTTTGTGGCTTGTCTTTTACTTCTATTTTTATAGTTTAATTCTTGATTATAAAAGAGATTTCGTTTGGTTAGTATTTTTCTTGACAAAGGAGTTATTAAATTCTTCTTCAAATAAAATTGTAGGTTTATTTTAAAAATTGTTCAAAAAGTTTTTTAAATTAGCCAAAAACCTTATTCACCCCCTCCCTAAGGGTTTTCAGCATAGATAGAACAATCTTCTTGGATGCATGAATCATCAAGAGTTCTCTTCAAGATTGGATTGAATGCTTGCGACGCTATGTTCTCAATCAATGAAAATAGTAGTCGAGTAGGTACATTGTGAACATCTCCAACAAGTCGCGCTATTTTCTTGAAAGTGTATATCTTTTTGTTCTGAGATCTATCAAATGTGTTCTCTTTTTCCTTTATATCAACCTTCTTTTCTTTTTCAGGCAAATCTGCAATTTTTATAATGGACTTTTGTTCCACAAAAGAGGTGTTTGTAGAAAGAAAATTAGTAAAAGGAACATTATTAGATATCGATGGAGAAATAGAGTCAGAAAAAATAGAAACATAAAAAATATAAAGTGTACCAGCATCATAAAATAAGAACAAGAATTATGCAAATCAAGGCAGTAATTAGCCAACAACCTAAAACCAGTACCATCAGTAGTATCAATCTGATCAAAGAATGTAGGGGCCATTTGGTTAATGACTGCGGGATTAAATGACTGTGTAGGGTTCCTTAATAGAAATAGGACTAAAAGAGTTATGGGAATGATGGTCTGTAAAATAAAAGGTTGATGAATTTGAACCAAGGAGAAAGTAATGGACTAGGCTAAGGAGTAAGATGTAGCCCAATGCGGGCTGGAGAAGGAAAAGTATAGGTAAGGAGAGATAGGCCTTGGATTGGAGAAGATTTTAGCTTGAAAGATAGGCCCCATTTCTTCTTTTTTATTAAACTTGAACGGCCCAAATCCATTTTTTGGTTTAAAAAAAGAATGCACACATTAGTCCTGATATAATTAGTAGAGGAGAGAGGGGTCATCGTCCAATTAAAAAAGACAGGTGAGGACGGGGGCTAGTGATATAATAGATGGAGTTGTGGTTTAGCTATGCAGCAAGGAGGAAAATGAGGAAGATAGAGCAACTTCCGGCTCGCACAAATAGTCAGGAGAAAGGGGGAGGTCACAATCGTTTGCCGGCACATGCACGGCTTCAACGACAGCCCTAGAAGCTTCCAGCGGATACCTGTTAGCTTTAGCCAGTAATTGCTGATTGGTGCCAGCCAAGAAAACAGGAAGAGGATGCGAAAAAACTAGAGGAAGATGAGGGTAAAGGGCAAAATTTGGTGGACTGCTATTGGAGGAAGAGAGTTTAAGAGAGCTTTGTGGACAAAACTACTGCAACAACAGAAGAATTAGAGAGAGAAGCAACTCAGTTGGGTGAAAAGAGGGGATTGAACACTCAAGGATAGTCAGAGAAAAATTCAGCCACCAAGGACAAAAATATAACACAATTTACATCATATAGAAAATTAGAAATAAAAACCTGTAATTTTGGGGCAAAGGGATTAATTTAGGTCAGAAGCCCTGACTTATTAAACACATACTCAAAAAAATAAATTCAGTAATCTTCCAATTTATGTATTCACAATTAGAGCTATAGAGGACTGGTTGAGCAATAGTGAGAGGTAAGGATCCTTACCAAAAAAAAGGCTTATGTACACACTATATAATTCTTATCGTTAGAATTATATACGCTATAATTAAATATAATTAATATATATTAAAATTACTATGTACAGACTACATCCATCTTTGAGAACCGCCACCCACATCTCAATTATCATGTGGGAGCGGTTCACTGGCCCTTACCACTGTTGGTTTAAGGTCACGCCGGATGTCCGCCACATGTGTTGGGGAGAATTTCAGGTAAATTAATCTAATATTTTAGTTTTTTACTTTGTCTTAATTTTTTTTACAAGTTTTTAAAACTTATAATATTTTGAAATGCTTCTTTTTGAATCTTATACATGTTATGCTTATACTAGGAACATATTATTTTCTAATGTTTTCATATTTCATTGAAATTTCAGAAAAGATGCGTATGGGACCCGAGTTTTTTCATAACCAAGATGAGGTATGCATGGGAGGTCAAGATCGGCGATCGGATGAGAGATTTGTTTGGCGATGCTCAGGCGGCAAGGAAAAGGCTCGTTTGGATTCCTGAGATGTTCTGAGAGCAGATGATGAAGTATTAGGAGATTCCTGAGTACAAAGCATACTGTGAACGGAATAAAAGAAATGGGAATAAGTGCCGAGGGAGGGGGGGTCGGGATCGGAGAAGCACACATGTAGCTATATCCTTCATAGAACATCAGTTGAAGAGGGTAAGAATTGATGTTTGATTTCATTATTTTATTTCGTTACTTTATTATAATGTAATTAATAACTTAAATGTTTTTTGGCCTGACAGAAGGTCGAAGAGAAAGCTGCAGCCATGGGCGCTCCTTTGCCAGATGATCTCCAATTGATAGCTATTGTATCTACTGGATTGGACCGTGGCCAGTTATATGGAGCTAGTTTGGAGTCAGCTAATCTCAGAGCCGAGAACAGTCAGGTTGCAGTTGATTGCCACCTTGTTGTTTGGAAGCGGAGCAGAGAATCATGAGACGGGTTGAGGCTATTGTTTCCAGTGTATGCACTGCCTTCGACGAGCATATGAGGCGGTTTTCCAAGCAAAGCCACTTGCCATACACGCTGATGACACCGATGATGGACATTATTAGAGTTGCTATAGTTGGCGTTCCATCGACATCTTCATCAATGGCAGCAACTGCGGGGACTTCAGACGCGGTGAGGGTAGCTTCCTCTACTTTTTCTCCCCCCCCTCTATTGATGCCCCGGGCACCAACTCTATTGATCCTCCCCTCTCCCCTAGCCCTCTGGTGATATTAGGGGATCCCAAGATCTTTGATACGTGGACATTTTATGTTTTATGGATGTTTTAGTTTATGGATATATTATGGATTTGATGTTTATGAATTGTTACTGTTTATGGATGAATTTATGAGTATATACTGTTGTTATTGTTGGGTTTTTTTTGTATTTCAGAGAGTTTTGGGTCTTTTTTACCAATTATATTAAAAAAAAAAACTTACCGACGGTACATCCATAGCAAATAAAATTGCACAAAACTAGAAACTGATGGAAAGGGATGTCGGTAACCCTCGTCAGAATCACCAATGGAAAATACACACTCGGCAATCACTTCAGTATACCTCAGCGACGGAGGTAATACATTTTCGTACAAGCAGTCGGTATTAGTTTCCGATAGAACACCAGCGTCGGCTGCTGACAAACTATCGGGAAACTAAACACAGTTAGAAACGTCATCAGGAAATTTTGTATTAACGATTTTCCGTTGGTATATTCTGTTATCTACATGATTTGCCCGACGTTCTTCAGTCAGACTATCGTCGTTACTGAAGTTGTACTGACAGGATGCGGGGGGTTTTATTGTCGGTATTACCTTATCTTTTGTAGTGAGAGGGCAGGGGGAGGGGAGGGAGGGAAAATCCTACCATGGACAAGGACAGAGCACATGAGATAAGAAAGAGGAGGAGTTTAGGTGGTTTGTCAGAGAGAATTTAATGTGAGGGTCGTACATGTAAGCAATAAAAAGGTGGTCAGCTAGGAGAAGGGAATGAGAGGAAAGAGTCTCAAATAGAGGATTAGAGTACACAGTCATGGATGATAAATTATTCGAATTAAAATCACCATAAAGGATCACACCAGAATCATAAAAGCCTTGGAGGAAGTAGAGTTAGAATATGTTCCCTGCATTTTATGACTTGCTGGGGGAGGGCTTGGTTGCAGCATACCACGGAGCCCACCCTTGCATTCACAGTAAGTAATTTTGTGGCCTTGTCTGATGCATATTCAACTCTCTTGACAGGATAAGTGTCCGTCCAACTATAGATGGAATGAGGTGCAGCATGAGCCACTTTCATCTCATTGTTAACAGGTAACTGAGCTTTACCCTTATCTTTCAGTAGATTAGAAGTAATGGTTTGAGATTAATCAGTCAAGAACAAGTGAGCCCATGAATGGAATGGGGAACAGTAGGAATTCCTTGAGACCTAGTGTTGTTGAGAGATTTGTTACCAGAACCTTGAGATATTGAAGGTATTGATTTAGGGCTACTATTGTGATTCAGAAGGGTTGTGGTAGGAGTATTTACTTGCAGAGTTTTTGAACCACTGTCTACCAAGGATGGAGGGCCATCAAATACAGAAGAGACAAGCCTCTGATGAAAAAAGATATCAGTTGTGACCTGTCGGAAATTCCTAAACTCTCTGGGTAAGAAAAATTTTCTCTAGAAAGTCTTGTTCCATTTGGTGTATTCTTAAGGACATCAAAATGAGAGAAAATGTGCCCGATCAGCCCGTAAAAGTAGCATAATATAGGGAGCCTTTCATATTAAATAGAAGCATGCACTTTCTCAGTGCCCGGAATATTCACAAGAATGCATATACGAATAGGCTTTTTAACCCGAAGAAGGGCCCTGATTTGAAAAAACTAGCCCATACCTCGTCATTTACTACTACAAGTTTCAAGAGTACGGCTATCTTCCAATGTCAATGCCAATCGAAGACCAATCTACGGTGTGTAACACCAAAAGGGAAGCCCAGTAATGCAATAATAAAAGTGAGCAGAATAAGAAACCAAAGGTGGAGCTTTTGGTAACGGATTCCAGGGATGGATAATGAGAATTTTGTCGCTAAAATTCCATGGGACTCCTTTTAACACATAGTCACGGGTTTCAAAGGAGTGAAATATGAGATGGAAAACATTGTCTGGTAATGAATGCATTTTGAAAGATTCGGATATACAGTGCCAGGCCCTCGACATAGCTATGTGAAAACCAGCGGCATAGATCTCACCACCCCTGTAAACAACAACAAAAACACTGTTTTCGTTGTCTTCCAATCCACTGTCAACCTCAATTTGAGAGAGTCCAACACATTGAGCTTCATCCCCATTGAGGTGGAAAGTGTCCATGATATTCAAGATTTTGGTATCCATGTGGATGATTGAAATAGGAAGTTTGGAAGAAAATTATGTAATTTTGGTTAAACAGGAGAAAGAATGATAGGATGAAGATTGAAGAAGCCGATCAAATAGATTTAGAATTGAATTCAGCTGTAGAGATGAACTGTGAGTCTAAGACTAGAATGAACTAGGAGAAGAACTCTAGAGAGAAGAGAAGACTCATATTTTGAGAGAGGAATTAACAAGCTTATGAGTAATATATTAATGACCCATTTCTCTTAGTTAAAGACCTGTTTCTCATATGTTGTCTTAATAGTTTGGGAAAGGTTCAAAGAAGTCAAACAATCCACTTTCTTAAAATTCCACATCTATTTACACAAGAACTTTAGAGAATATTCAGAGTATAAGTTACTATATACTTTGTTTATTCTATTCCACAATTTACTTTACCCTTACTCTACAAAAATCATATTCTGACTTAGGCACCAAAGTTAAAACGGGATTCAACCTCACTCCTTTACGTATTTCCTATTTTGCAAGTTTGTCTCGAGAGCCCTCATTAACTTAGATCTCATCAGTCTCTTTAGTTTTATCACAAACCAAAATAATATTCTTTATCTCCCATTTTCCTTCAAGATCTAAAGCTTAGTAATTGATTTAATATCGATCTTAATCGGAATTATCACTCTTTTCGAAGTTTTTTATCAACTCGGACTTAACTTGGATCCCTTCTTATCATTCTTCATCATTTCAGAACTATTTTCAAGATTGTTGATATACCCATAATATTTTATATTGTTAACTTATAAGAAAGATGACGAATATGAACTTATGATTCTGCTTTCTAAAGATTGTGATGGAAGTAGTGAAAAAAAAAAATTGTTGCAAGTTTGTTTCTTTAGTAATGTTAGTAATAATTTATTTTACCCACTTATTAAGAAAAAGATTCGAGAATTGTTTTGATATTACTAGACCAACCTTTCTATCCATAAGTAATCTTTATTTAGAGAAAAAAAAATTCCAGTGGTAAATAAGTCAAATACAAAATACAAAATGATTTTACACGTAGGATATTTTCATGGGGTCCACTCGTGACAAATGATAATATCTCGCCACTTGGCAATAATGAGACGAGTTCCTCTCACTCTTTAGGCGTAAGGTTCTCGAGTGGTCCCCACTATTTATTCCTTCCTTCTTCCTCACGAGGCCTTCGTGCCAACCCCCCCACCCCCCCAACCCTTTACAGAAAAATATTGCAGAATTTCAGGAAATTTTTTCTCTCGAACTAAAAATTGAGAGAACAAAACTTGCATTTCCTGTCTGTCAAATTGTATTTTCCCTCGAATTTGGAATTGATTCAATTATTTATTTTTTACAATTTTAATTAAAATTTAAGATTATATTATCGTTAATTTCTCTCTAAAAAATTGGATGTCAGTGTTCACTCGCATTTCTAGGGTTCATTAGATCCGTAAATTTCTCTAACTCATCTCTTTCTGCTAACGGAAGCTCATTTCAAACGCCCATTTCCTAGAAATTTTTGGTAATTTTATGTATTTTATTTTTTTTCGTTTTTGCATTGTCGTCCATTCTGATTTTGAATAAAATTGCTGATTCGCTGGAGAAAATTCCGGAGGCAACCACATTTTCGACCATTTGAATTTCTGATTCTAGGGTCCTGTGTTTTTCTGGTTCTTCTCTCTCTAAGAATTTTTCCCCACGTTTAGTTTTTTGACAGTTACTGCTACAAGATTTTGTGATTTTGGCAATGCGGGTTGTTCTTCATTGGCAATTTCAGATTTGAGGATGCTGGGAATGCAAGGATTCATTTTTTATGACGAGATTTGCAATTTCTGAATTTGGATCAAGGATTATTTATTTCTTGTGAGTTTCGATTCTCGACCTTTTTTTTTTCCTGGGTACATTGCGTTTTACGATTTTGGAGATAAGAGGGTAATGATTTTGGAAGTACTTTGAGAAATTGGAGGTGGAGATTTGTATCATCTATGATCTGCATTTGCTATTAAAAGTTTCTTCTTGTCAATTTCTGTTTGGTAAATTAAGTAGTTTTGAAGGAAATTGTTAATGTGAAACATTTGTAATTGGTTGGAGTTTCTGCGGATTTTAGAGCAATGCTGATTAAATCATCACAGCTAGATGTCACAAGAATTGGGTCAGAATAACTTGACGATTTTTGTTTCAGAATTTAGTGGGGATTTTACAGTTTCCTGTTCTAAAACAGGAAACTGTAAATCTGAATTATCATGGGTTGTATTTGCTCTAAAGGAGTTCCTAGAATCAAGAAACATGGTAAAGAGAAAGAGTCCAAAAAATCATCATCAAAAAGATTTGTTGTGTCCTCTAAAAAGGAGGATGTTGTAGTGGAGGTTGACAATGGTGCAAATGATGCAACTACAAGGCTTATTTCGACAGAAAATGCTGAGAAAAGTGCAGGCTCGACCCCTCCTTCTGGAGATGAAGCAGAGAAGTCATCTATGGTCCTTGAGAAGTCCATGGATACCCAGATGTCAAAAGGGGCCACAGTGGGAGATGACATGGTTGGCGGACAACCCCAAATTTCTAGGGTATTTAATGTTCGAAATGGAGTTGATGGAGCTCAGGTTGTTGCTGGATGGCCATCGTGGTTGACTGCAGTGGCAGGGGAAGCCATCAAGGGGTGGGTGCCTCGGAAAGCTGACTCATTTGAAAAGTTGGATAAGGTATATGATCAATCTCTCATCCTTCCAATTTCCATAAGAAATATTAGTTTGCTATTGAAAACTATCTCCTGTTTCTGTTTTGGAATGACTCATCTAGATGTTTTACTTTCTTTGTTATTCTGCCATTAAGTTTCATGTATTCATGCAAATAATGAATTCAATTCTATATCTTTTCCATGTAGTGCAAGTCCTGCACTTGTCTGTTGACAAAATGCAGAGTATTTGAATTTCCCTCCTCTTTTTGACGAAATGAATCTTTCATCTTGCATTCTGACGTTTGGAATAACTACATTATGAAATGGAAGTGTTAACGATCTCTTTGTCCTTGTTTCCAGTCATATTTTGGTCTAGAATCCTGAAGTTACTGCCACAATAAGGTTCCTCCACTTTGACATACTGTATTGTGCTTCTCTAACAGTCACATTCGAGTGTCAGGTCTGAATTACTGTATTACTGGTGCCTTTACTGGGGACTGGAATAAGATACAATATTATAGGTGCAAGTCCTGAACTCTTGACTTGTGAAGTATGGATGCTTATAAAAGTGGGGCCTCCTGTGTTGGACCTTGTCTATGCTTTATAAAACTGACCTGTATAGCAAACCTATTTTGAGTTTCTGTTTGATATTCTCATCATCTTTTGTTTGTTTCAACTTAAATATGGATTATGCAGATTGGTCAAGGGACTTACAGCAGTGTATATAGGGCAAGAGACCTTGAATCTGGAAAAATTGTTGCATTAAAGAAGGTGCGGTTTGTCAATATGGATCCTGAGAGTGTTCGTTTTATGTCAAGGGAAATCCTTATCCTGCGTAGGCTGGATCATCCAAATGTCATGAAATTAGAAGGCCTTGTCACCTCCAGGGTGTCGTGCAATTTATATCTCGTATTTGATTACATGGAGCATGATCTTGCTGGCCTTGCAGCATCACCAAAGGTTAAATTTACAGAAGCACAGGTGCGTACTACTAATTTGCAGTTTTGATGGCAACCTGGTTTCTGTACTACTGAAAAGTATTCTGTACAAGTGTTTCCAAGGATCAATTTTAAGAAAAGTAGGCTCTCGTTCTTTAGACTTTATGCTAAACTTTATACTAAAAGTATTATAATCATTATATTAAAAAAAACAAACAGCTCTCATTCTCTAATAGTAATCTCTGCATTTATTCGATGGAGACAATTATCAGTTAATAAATTATAATCATGGAAGTCACTACAGTTCTTACTTGTCGTATTGCTGCCTCCCTATTATTCTGAATGAAGATCCCACAAAAGTGGTTGCAGATCATCGAGTTTCTAACTGCTGAGTTCAGTTTGCGCAAGAGGTCCTACAAATCTGTCTTCCAAACTGGTCTCTATGTTATGTAGCTTTGATAATCTTATGTGCTGCTAAACTTGGAGATTCCCATTTAAATGCAGAAGTATTTCCATTTAGAAGTTTCAAACTTCAATAAGAAATTTTTTAAAAATTTTGCATTTGATTTTATTATCTTATCCGTATCAAAAGCATGCAGAGAGTGCATGCAGAACCACTTTCAACTGAATCTGTTTAAATAGATCTACTGTACTTTCTCATGAAGGATTTACATCATTATCTTTCAGATAAAATGTTATATGCAGCAACTTCTTCGAGGACTTGAACACTGCCATAGCCGTGGGGTCCTACACCGTGACATCAAGGGTTCAAATCTATTAATTGACAACAATGGCACCCTCAAGATTGGTGATTTTGGTTTGGCAACATTTTTCCGTACAAATCAAAAGCAACCCCTGACAAGTCGTGTAGTTACCTTGTGGTATCGACCACCAGAGCTCTTGCTTGGTGCTACAGATTATGGAGCAGCTGTGGATTTGTGGAGTTCTGGTTGCATTCTTGCAGAACTTTTTGCTGGGAAACCCATAATGCCAGGAAGAACAGAGGTAATTTAAATCAAATTGTGAAACATTGAATAGGCAGGGGAATACAAGTTTGATTTGTTTGAAACAAGTTGGTTCTTTTTTTATTATTTTTTAAATTTTTATAAAAAAACCTATGAAACGGAAACGTTAACCAAATAATTGCCCTACTAATACATGATCCTTCAAGTGGTGTTCTTCTCTTGGATAAAAGGCTACACAGAAGTCCTTATTTATCTTTTAGCCAGAATCAAGTTGATGGCATCTTTTTTTTTTTTTTAATTTTTTATGGTTAAATAAAAGATAAGTTGATGGCATCGTTAGTGGTGTTTGGATGCTACCCGTATGGCAACAGTTAGACCACTATGTGTCATGTTAACAGTGTATTTCACCCCCATGATTTCTCATAGAGATGGCAATGTGGACCCCAACTTGTTCTTTAGAGTACTGAAACCTGAAGCAATTACCTAGACTTTTGATCATTTGAATATCTAACATCTTTTACTCTTTTGAGAGTTTGTGTCCGGGGAGGGTCAGAGGTTGATTTTAATCGTTGATGGAAGATCACAACTCCTTGATTTCTTGAATAACTTTTTTCAAACTCTCGATAGATTCTTGTTTTTTCTTTTCTTGATTTGGGTTTATCTGTAGTTCTCACCTGTCGACTACATTAGAATCTATCCCAATCATGGAATGGTGCTAGTGCCAAAGAAGTAAGTCGGTTAAGTAATTGGTGGGAATGAAAGGGTCATATTTTGAATTCTGTTAAGAGAACTGGTTGGAAAGAGTTACTAGAATTTAAACAATGGAGAAGAAGAAGTAAGTCGATTGTTGAAATCAAGTGGTGTGAGGATGTGTTCTTTCCTCCCGGAGAGATGGAACTCATTTTATCTTTTAGTGAGATTTTCTTGAAGTTTTCAGCAACTAACTTATACAGAACTTAGTGCTTTTCAGGAAGCATGACCTCATAATATCTTAGTATGGAATGATTGATCTGGTCTTCTGACCTTAATGAAGAGGCAGTGGATGAGGAGAAGTTGCTATGGATTTTGTGAATACGCATATCAGAGTAACTTGGTTAAGTGCAAATACATTATTATCCATTTGTATCGCAGTAGGTAGTTGTCCAATACAGTTTTCCTAATATGTAAGAATCATAACCCAATATATTTGACCATTTTAGTTCCTCAACAGGGAGAACAAATTATTGGGCTTTGGCTAGTATGATCAGATGGCATGTTATAAGTTAATATTCAACCCTTGCTTTGTTATGCAGGTGGAACAACTACATAAAATTTTTAAACTCTGCGGTTCTCCATCTGAAGCATATTGGAGAAAATCAAAGTTGCCACATGCAACTATTTTTAAACCGCAGCAACCTTACAAACGAACTGTGGCTGAGACATTCAAGGACTTCCCAGCATCGGCTTTGGCACTCTTGGATATTCTTCTTGCTTTTGAACCTGAGCGTCGGGGATCTACAACTTCAGTACTCCAAAACGAAGTAAAGAGCATATTCCTGTTTCTACCTTAACCATTTGGGTCCGATATTGCATGCCTTCGGAAGTTCTTATGTCTCTGCTTTCTTTTCTCCCATTATTCTAAATGTTTTTGCTTCTATTTTGAATTTACATGAATTGGTGAGGTGAAATATTTGACACTTTGAGTTGTGACATATCTAAATGTCTGTTGTTAATTGAAATACAAAAGCTGACTTGAAGACAAAATTTAATTGGTCTTTCTTGTAATGGCCTGTTTATTAACCTTAAAGTTGCTTGTTTTCCATCACGTTACCTGGTACTTATGTACTTTCTTTGGAGTTACCGAGTGAAGATATAATAAAGCAGTTATTGCTGTTTTAAGCATAGTAGATACTCCTATTATTATCGTTGTTATGATGATAATGGGCAAGTGCAATAACTTAGTTGGTGATATGTGAAAAAGTTCATAATGAGAAATAATGTGTCAGAAATTGTGGTTTAATTGCATGGTAATCTCAGAAAATAGTATTTTTTTATTCTTTTACATCAGTATTTTAAATGAATAATCTCATTCTGCTGTTTTGAGAGGTTATATGCTCACCCTAATTTGTTATTACAGTTCTTCACGACAAAGCCTCTTCCATGTGATCCATCAGTGTTGCCAAAGTATCCTCCAAGCAAGGAATTTGATGCCAAGATTCGGGATGAAGAAGCTAGAAGGCATGCATTTCTATCTTTTAATGGTTCTTCTATATGAGAGTTGCCTAGTTGATTATTTTGTCTCTTTATTTCACTTGCTAAGATAATTTAGTTGGCACGATTTGTAATGTGTTCCGCTCCCTGCAGCTTGTCATAGCATGAATAGACATGTCATTCATGTCTGAACTTGCATTTTGGGATGTCTTAGTGCTGGCATGGATAGTTTTCTTTCGTTATATTGTAGAGATTGTGAGATTGGGAATTCAATAATTTTGAATATCGTCCTGTTCTCGTTATCACGTTTTCCCACTGCTCATTATTAGAAATTTTCAACCATATGACAGGCAAAAAGCTGCAAGCGGTAAAGGACGTGGAACAGAATCTACTAGAAAAGTTTCCAAAGAATCAAAAGCTGTACCAGCACCTGATGCTAATGCTGAGCTCCCATCATCTATACAGGTATTTCCTAGTTGTTACACATACTTGCATGAATGTGTATACCTTTGGACTTCTTTGCGTAGATAGTCCTTGTACATGACTGAATGTGGCTAATTTTGCTTTCTGGCATTCAGAAATGGAAGGGGCTGTCAAATCCCAAAAGTAACAGTGAGCAGTTCAATCCTGAAGAAGAGGGTGGTTCTGGGTTCCCTATTGACCCTTCTGGGGGGTCTTTATTTAAAGGTCATTTGGCTCCAAATGGTACATCAAGAGGTTCAGTGAACATGCATGGAGCCGAAGGTGGGCCTCGCTTTAGTTCACAGGTATATTCCTCAGGGCATAGCGGTGCAGAGTTGAGAACACAAAGATCTTATAAACCACAAGCAGGAGCAGCACAGTTGTCTCGGTTCTCAAATTCAGTTGCAGTTCGTGGCAGCTCTCGTTTTGACCTCAGTAGAGATGACAGTGTCCACTCGCAGTGGCCAGAGGAGCGGTTAAATGGTAAATATAGCCGGCTGAATGAATCCGATTCATCCCATAGTTTGCTAGGTCTGCCAACCTCATCTTATAAGAAGGATCAAGCAGCAGAGTCACAGCAATACGTACTGGTAAGGGACTAAATCTAGTCTCTCCTCATTTTAAATCTGATGAACTTGCTTCCTATTCAAAAGAAAAATTGAAACAAACAATGAAGAGAAATTTCTATTCAACTACTTACTATAGTGGTTTTGTTTTTCCATACAGGGTTATACTCCAAAGACAACAAAGGTACACTATTCTGGACCTTTAATTCCTGCTGGTGGAAATATAGAGGAAATGCTGAAAGAACATGAGAAACAAATACAAGAGGCAGTGCGTAAAGCTCGTGTGGCCAAGGATAATAAGAATGCAACAGCTTATCACGGTAATGGACAAACAGAATCATTGCTACAATACTTAGGGACTCGGAGATGAACCTTTTGATAAAAATATATGCCACCTCTCGAGGAATGAAGAAGCATAAGATCAGGAATTTCGACAAGTTTATACTCTAAATGGTTACATCACTGCAAGAATTAAGGAAATATCATCGTGATGAGAGAGAGAGAGAGAGAGAGAGAGAGAGAGAGAGAGAGAGAGAGAGAGAGAAGTTTGTCGGAGATTCTTGGTCATGGCTGCATTTTGGTGTTCCCATCTTCGGAAAAATGGGAGCCAGTAGTGGCAAAGACGGTAATTTATTATGAGGCATATAGCAGAAGAATGGCTCTTGAAGAAGAAGAAGATGCTGGAGGGAGGGAGGAAGAAAGAAGATATTCTTGTACAGCTTTTACTAAAAAACAATCCATTTTTCCTTCCATCTGTTTATTATGTAAAGGCTAGGCCGATTCTTGCACATATGTATTATGTAGGACATAATTGTCCGATTTTGACTGTTTCAGGCCACTATGCAGCTGAGCAATAAAAGATAAAATTAATTGGCAGTTATAATATAAAAATACTACTAGTACTTAAATACAAAATTGACCAACAGGCAAGCAAATATTAACAGCTTGGTTGAAGCTGTTCTGTTTCACAGTGTAAGGTTAGAAGACATAGCTGTCGTGCTTTTTGCTGGGAGGCTCTCTCGAGTTCTTTACTTAGTTTATGGTCTCGTCACATTCCTGCTTGGGGTGCAGCACAATGATCTATGCACGATTCGATTCTCACTAGTTCACGCTACTAAATCATAAAAATAAATTTTTTGCATTTTCAAGAAAGTGTGTTTCCCATTTGATCAAACAACCTGTTTCCTTTTTGCTATTTCCTCACTTTTTCCCCCCTTTTACACTCAATGTGGACTAACATGTAACAACAACAAGATATAAACATCAAGAAGAAAGAAAATTTTGTTGTCATTCACGAATACCCAAAAAAATGAATCCAAAATTTAACCAAAAAAAAAAAAAAATCAATATATATGATCCCTCAAACAACAAAACAAGATCAAAATGTGCATGCATATCTTACAAAGGACAGAATTGTTGGTCCACATTACTCCTATGACTTGGGATCCTAAAATGTCTTAACCTCCCAACTTGTTTCTTCAAATAACCATCACAAAGAAAAGCCCTTGAAAATTTATCTTCAACTTCCCTATTAACATCATGTACAAAAACATGAGTTTCTCCTCCTTCCTCTTTATTCCTAGCCATCATTCCGGCAGTATATATCGCCGACATCCTCCCGGGGGCGTCTTCGTAGTAGCCAGTGGGAGCATCAACCATGATTAAGTCCCATTTAATCTCATAAACTTCATTAGGCAATCCTTTTAAAGCAAGTTGGCACATTGAATATCTAGGATCTAAAATGGATGTACATTCTGTCCCTTTACCTACTTCCATAAGATTATTAGCTTGATTGACTTTAGTATCATAAGTAACATGATATGATTCCAACATTGGAAATCTTGTCTTGATTTGTTCAATCCAAGATTCATCTTCTTCTAAGAATATTGTTCTTCCACCATAATTGAGTGAATTCCACATTAGACTATCATGGCCTAGCCCAAAAACCAAGAAATTGCAAGGAGATTTCTTTTCAAGAATCTTGGATGTTACTGAAATTTCTTTCAATGTTTGTTGTGGTGTGATTGTTGAACTTGTGTAATGAATCAAAGCATGTGCTAATGAAGATGGGATTTTATTGCAACCTTTTCCTAATTTTGATGATGAACAATAATCTGCATGATTTGGATTTTCTTCCTTCACTTGTTTTCTTGATGAATCTTGATCATCATTATTTGAAGAAGATGAAGAAAAAGAAAAAGTTGATCTTAGAACAAAGACAAGTAAAAAGGCCACACAAATTCCTACCATAAGAAGCTTTATGTTAAGGGAATTTTGTGTTTTAGGCCTCATTTCTTGGAGAGAAAAAACTTCAAGAACTGATGAATTTTGGATTCTCAAAGTTGAGAACTCATGATATATTTATATATATAGGAAGAGAAAAGTTGAAAGTTTTGAGGGATTTGATGCTTAGAAATGAAGCAAGTTAGAGTTGTTTCTTTGTCTAATTAGTATGCGGATGATGAAGAAGACAAAGGAACCACAAGTATTTTTGATGAAGCAAAATATTTGTTGTTGTTGGTAGATCTTTGTAACTGCAAGTTTGGTGGGACATTTTCCTAACAAAAAAAGTATGATCAAAGACACACTGCAAAATCTCTATTACTATGATTTTTTTTTTTTTTTTTAATCCCGATCTTGATATTTCATAGGTTTGTTTTGTATGCATGCAGAATAAGAATGGACTCTTAAGGCTTATCATATTGAGATTATTTTCTATTCGAGTTAGATAGAATCATAAAAGTAATAAAATTCTCTCGTGATAGACTAAAAATGTCAATGATACATGTCACTATATATGAGTTGTGCTAAAAAAATTTCCCGTTTTAGTATTGAAATTTGCTTTGCGAGGACTCTTTTTTTTCTCCCGTACGAGATATTCTGATGAGTCTCAATTTCAGAAGACTTATTTCAGAATACACCACATCTAGATTAATCCCAGCTCGCACTGAGTAAGCCTTTTACAGAGATAAATATTGGTTAAATCATTTCCAGGTCTTTGCGAAGACTCTTTCTGCGTGCAAAGACATTAAGTGCCAAATTATAAACTAGATTTGGGTAATATTCCATGTTCGATAGTTCTAGCAGTCATGTATGAGCAATGTTTGAGTCTCAATGTCATTTCTATGCTCGCAAATTTAGTAGCGCCATCACAATTTACTATTTCCTTTTTTTAAAATAAACATCTTTTTAACAATTTTATTTGTTTCATAATAAGTTTCTTTTTACAACTTTCAAAACTCATTTATTATACTTTTGCCAACTTTATGCTCCTCTCTCTCCTTATTTATATTTCCGATATCTCTTTCTTTATATTCTTTATATTTCTTTCTCTATATTTATAAAGAGTAAACAAGTCATATTTTTCCTTGATTTCAAGACCCTTAATATCTGTGCAAGAAGTTATAACAACACTTATTTTGAACGGAAGGAGTATTTGATCACCATCTTCAAGACTTCAATATGTTGACAAGGATGTTATGATTACGTGTAACTATAATCATTCTTTCATAGAGATTTATTCCATAAGAAAAAAAGTATTTGATATAGATAATAATTTTGAGAATGATTTATATGGATGAAGATTTAATTCAAGATTCAAATTTTATTTTGAAAAAAGTAAATTTATTTCTAATAAAAAGAATTGGCGGAAGCATTCAATTGCATTTTGGGCATTAAAACTTTTTGCTTGATATGTTGAGTTCTTAAATTTAGTACTAAAACATTTTTGTTGGGTATGCATCACACAAATATCTTATTAAAAGAAATAACACTAAGTCGATATCATCTCATGATCGCATGATCGACTCTCTTAATGCCAATAAGTCGACCGCATATTTTTCAAGTGTTGACTGAAGCAATTATAATATAAATTTCTTTACGTATTTAGTAATTTAGAAGAGTAAGTTACCATATTCAATTATTTTATCCCCTCAAAAAAAATATTCAATTATTATAAATGGAAACTTTTGTGGTTGAAATTTAAAGGTTAAATGTTGAAGGAACTCGAGTGAAAATTATCTTAATAGTGAAGGGCCAATTTGAAATTTCTTGCAAAAAGTAATGATCAAATCAAATGCTAAGGGCTGCTGCGGTACTGGGTTATGAATAGACAAAGTGGGGAAGCAATTCTTTCCCTTTCTTTTCAATTACTACTTTCTCTTTCCACACGGAGGACCAGCTAACAATCTCTCTCACGCACAAAACACACACCCCCAGCTTCAAACAAAGTCGCTCGAGACTAGAAAAGCACTTTTCAGCTTCTGGAGGGAGGAAAAGAGACAAGATGAGCAGCGAATAGTGAGATTTTATCATTTTTGTTCTTCGATTTTTAGTACTTCTCGGTTATAATTAATTTCAATTTTTTTTTTTTTTTGGCGTTGTTTATAGCGATTATTTGTTCAAGTTATTGTTAATCGGCGACTCTTCTGTCGGCAAATCTTGTCTGCTTCTCCGATTCGCTGTATGTTCACTTTATTCTCACTCATTTTACATGAATGAATGAAATTGGATAAGCAATTGATGAATGAATTCATGAAATGAGTGACGTTTGGGTAATTTCAGGATGACTCTTATGTGGATAGTTACATTAGCACTATTGGAGTGGATTTTGTAAGTTTTTCCTCTTTTTCTGTTTGCGTTGCATTTGCATGTGAAAATTTTATGTAGTTTTGTATGAATTTTTGCATAAATTGTGTCTAAGTTGCTTCTTGACTAGAAGTAGCTGACTTTGTAAAATTCTCTCAGAAAATTAGGACTGTTGAGCTGGATGGAAAGACAATCAAGCTACAAATTGTGAGTAATGAATTTCACTATTTCTTCTACATAAATGGTATCTAACGGCATTGATAGTATTTGCTACAGACTTTGGTATCCTGCTGTCTACTTTATCTACTGTTGTCTAGTTTATTTCTGTTATCATGATATAAACTCCTAGAGGCTGTGAACTTCAAATAATCTAAAAATAGTGTACTTAAGATTAAAATGGTTGGTGGAATATTTTCTTTGCCTTCTGATTGTTAAAGATTCTCTTCTGAAGTGAGCATAGATAGTAGAATAGGTTTTCATTTAGTTGAGCTGGTAGTTACACCAAAAGGGACATGAAAATAGGTTTGGCTAAGAGATACTTGCAGTGTCATGCATTACTTATTTGTGCTATGTACTGAAGGAGTTTAATCTTCTTTTCAGTTCGACATGTTCTACAACATAATATCTATTTTATTGCTTTTCAGTGGGACACTGCTGGCCAAGAGCGTTTTCGGACTATAACCAGCAGTTACTACCGAGGTGCTCATGGCATCATTGTAAGATTGACTTCTCCTTCCCCCCCGGAAATCTTCTGAGTTATGAATGAAAAATTTTTCCAGGCTACGAAATTGCAATATGCTTGGCCCTTGCTAATTAACAAGTTGGTTCCTGTTTTCATGTATTCATTTGTGTTGAAAATTTCACTTCTTGGTTTTTCAAAGTGGGGGAGATTCTGAAAACGTGGTTTTCTGTCCAGCTAAGCTAGCATATGCTTAGCTGATGTTTGGCATATTTTAAACCCTCCAATTATTAGGTAGTGGAAAGAATAAGAACTAGGGTTTTTATGGCTGATTATGTAGTTAGGTTATAATTTGGATAATAATTGGCATATTTTGGTGGATGAGGTGAGGATTTGAAAAGAATTATTGCTATGGTAAATGATAAACACAGTTGTGAGAATGTTTGAACTTATTCTTTATCATGTTCTACAGTGTTGGTATTAGTTTTGCTGATGATTGGTTTACAATTGAAATGAGTTTGCCAATTAATGAGATTAGCCTGCCCTTGTTCTTCTATGACCTTTTTGTAATGTCCAACATTTTCCCGTAAAAGGTATTCTCAACCAGAAGCAAGTCTTTTTTCTTTGTTTTATTGCTCATTTTCCACCATTGAATTCCATTGAAGTGCAAAACATGCATATATAAAGTGATGTTAATGTCCTATTATGCATGACTCTGCTATTGACCATATATTCATATTCCTCTAGAATAGAAGCACTAATAGCTTGAAGAAAAGAAACTCCTGACATTGTGTCTGATTCTTTTCCCTGAAATTAATTTGGGAATCATTTCATGAGAAATTAAGTTCCTAGAAGTCAGATTTCTGAACAATTCTAAATGATAATACTCTAGCTACCTAGTCTTTAGTTCTTATCATTCATACCTGAAGCTACCCCTAAGAATTTGTCTATTATACTATGTGGTCTACCTACATGAACTCAAAATAGCCAAGGAGTCCATATTGTGATTTATCTTTGTAGAAAATGGAAGAAATCAAGCTCTACAAATTCTAGTCTTGAGCAATACCACTAAAACTTGCAAGTTTCAAGAATGAGCAGAGTGAATCTTGTCCTCAGTATTTCTTTGTTTTCTAGTATCATTATATGTCCTTTTCAATAATTGTTTCTAGATGTTCTCACATTTGTTTAAATTGCTGTAGATCGTGTATGATGTAACTGAGATGGAGAGCTTCAATAATGTTAAGCAATGGCTGAATGAGATTGATAGATATGCCAATGATAGCGTATGCAAACTATTGGTGGGCAACAAATGTGATTTGGTGGAGAACAAAGTTGTGGACACTCAGACAGCGAAGGTAATCTCAGCTCTGTGGTCTGAGTTGTTTAATAATCACAATATAATTTCATTTGCATCCTTCCATTTGATTTTTGTTTATTGCACGCGCTGAGTACTTGACTTCAACCAGGATAGAAAATGAAACCATTTCAGCGTATTGTAGAAGTATCTAAAACTGCTAAATTGTGTTTTCCTGAAGGGGACCCTGTATGCTATGGCTTTCTTGAGTGGGCTGATTAATCTCATTTGCATTATGGAGTTAACTATTTGCACATGTTCTGGGATTAAATAGTCCTTGGGATTTACAAGTCCCGAAAGTTGTTTCACCTACTAATTTCCTTCTTGTTCAGTATTCTTCTGTTTTAGAAGTCTTTTTGGGATGCAACAGTAACCCTTGACTATAGTGGGGATTTTGGAATTCTGATGTCTGAGAAATCGAAGCAAGCTTGGAACTGTGCTGCTTTGATTTGGACATGGACAAGTTTGCAGGTCTTTCATTATTAAGATTATACAAATTGCTCATTAGAGGCCACCAGAATTTTTGGTCTTTTAGTTTTGTGGTTCTTCCTTTCTGAGCACTGTCATGGAATACTGTTCACGTGCTTGCAAAAATATATATCCATTTGTGACAACTATGTCCAGTGTCTTTGTTCACATGCTTGCAAAAATATTTATCCATTTCAGGACTTTTGCCATTTGCAGTAGACGTTTTTCCCAGGTGTGTACATTTTTGAAAAAAATTAATTTTTTTGGTTAAATTTGGCACAACAACTGGGTGGTGCACCTGGTACCCGTGCAGAAGTCCCCGGGCAGTGCACCCAGGTGTGTGCGATTTTTTTTTTCAGAATTTTAATTTTTTTTAATGTTTTTCATATCAAAATTAGTATTTCAATTGTTTATGTTTCTATTATTGTCCATGTTATCTAAAAGTACTTCAAATCATTTATTTGTGTTATATTTTTTAGAGAGAAGTTAGAGAGAATCGTGAGTTAGAGAGAGAAAGTGAAAGAGGAAAATGAGGTTCCCATTGGCTGCAGTATTAAAACATTGACTGCAAATAGCAGTCCCCCATTTCAGTGTCCTAGGAAAATATGGTTTCAAGATTCTTTCCTGAAAAAACTTTTTAGGTTCTGCATCGTATGGTATTCTGGTCTCACCTTACTTGAATAGTCTCCCAACATAGTCCATTTTTGCTGAGTACTGTCGCTTCTTCTGCAGCCTAGCTCTTAGTTGGATTGTTATGTAGGCAAACGTGTACGTTCTTATTATCCCATCTAACTTGAGTGCTGTACTCCGAGTGCATTGTAGGCATTTGCTGATGAGCTTGGGATCCCTTTTCTTGAGACCAGTGCAAAAGACTCCATTAACGTGGAGCAGGCTTTCTTAACAATGGCTGCGGAGATTAAGAAGAAGTAAGACAAATAATTGATGTCCTATTAGCGCCTTTTGTCTACTAATGCCAGAGATGGCAATATGGATTGAGTCTTTATTACGTCATCTGACACTGGAATTTTCTGCAGAATGGGTAACCAGCCATCTGCCACCAAGAAGGCAGGAAGCACGGTTCAGATTAAGGGCCAGCCGATAGAGCAGAAAAGCAACTGCTGCAGTTAATAACCATTAGATTAGTCCTGTATGAAGTTGGTAAAAGGATACAAGTGACAGTCTGGTTGACCCTATTATTATGTGGGAATCTGTGTTTTAAACATAAATGTCACCTGTATGTTGATTTAAGATTTGGAAGGTCTCATCTGTGTTGTTTCTGTTTCCTTTGCTTGCTCGTGTTCTTCACCATTTCTTTTCTGTTTTGTTCATCAGTTTTGGTTGAGACGGATTTGGTTCTTTTGCAGGGATCGGTAGGATATTGTATACGTGTGGTGCATTAATTTTTTGTTTCGATGCCTGAAATTAGGGCCGAGAAACGGGGCGGGTTTTACTACTTTGAGTCTATATCTATTTATAGTAGGTTAGGTTTAAAATTTATACTTGCAGACTTGAGCTCTACCCTTATAACTTCTGAGCAGAGTGATTATATTTTAATAAAATAATGATTATATTTTAATAAAATAATATGTTTATATATATTATATTATTTTTATATATTTTATGAAAACAATTTATTTCCTAACTAATGGCTTCTCTTGGATTGTCTGGTTTATTTCTTAATCTATTCATTTTCTTTCTTTTTTATCTATGATTAATGTTAGCAATTTATTTATTTTTTGTTCTCATTCTGATTTTAAATTTAGTTTCAAGAATTTGAATAGTTTAGATCCGTACAGTATAGTTAAAATCTTGTCTTTGTCATTGCACGGTTTATCAAAATGGAAACTTTTTTCAAAATTATTACATAATATATAACTAATTATTTATCATCTAATTAATACTGGATATAGATATATTCGAATTCTATCCAAGATTCTAGAAGGTCGGGTGTACATTTATAAATTTTATACTAAACGAGTTTGGATTCATATTTCATTAAAGGATTTAAGTTTGGTACAAAAAATATTGTAACCGTCTGAACTCATTTACTAGCTTACTTGAAACCTATCATATATAATTCTCTGTCGGAAAAATAGTCATTTAGCACTTAAATTTGGATAATTTTATCTTTTGGTATCAAATTTTTTTATTTGACCATTATGACATTATAGAAATTTATGTGCAGCCATTCCATTAAAACCCTTTTATCCGCACCACATTAAATACTCGAGGTTTTCAATCAATTAGTTGCACATAAATTTTGTTTTATCATAATATGGTCGAATAAAAAATTTTAGTGCAAGATCAGGAAGCTAATATTGGAAGTGCCCTTGATTTCCCTACTGGAAACAATGACCTTGGTAGAACTAGAAGCATAGACAGTGCCGCTTAGATGGTCCGTTTATGGCTCCAGTTGGTAGAAAAAATTACCTGCATGCATGTATTCTGCGGTAAAGAGGAAAGAAGTTGTCAATTCCACAGTAACGAAGAATAAAATTATAAATGACTATTAAATAATATAACTGGTTCAATGACATTATCATATAGAACCTCAAAAAAGACCCAAAAAAAGAATACAAATAAATATAAAATAAAACAAAAAGGCCAAACCAAAGAGAAAATGAAAGAAAGGTGACAGATAGAGAAGACAAGGAGCAATGCTGGATTTGGCAGGAAATCACGTGGTTAGAATAACTACTAGGATGATGAACAGCAAGGCTTCTTAATGTTGGTCTCCTGCGTCCCAACTACAAGGGTCTTCCCTTCTTTGATGCTAGCAGGTGCTGGCTCATCAGAAGAAAGTGATTTCTTGCTGATTATCCGATAAATCTCTCCGAGGATTGTTTGGAAAGCCTTCTCTACATTTGTTGCTTCTAAAGCAGATGTTTCGATGAAAGAAAGCCCTTCTTTCTCGGCAAAACCTTGAGCATCCTCTGTAGCAACTGCCCGGAGATGCTTCAAATCAGTCTTATTTCCAATGAGCATAATCACAATGTTTGCATCGGCATGGTCCCTCAGCTCCTTCAACCATCTGCTCACATTTTCAAATGTAGTTGGTTTTGTTACATCATACACCAGAAGTGCTCCAAGGGCACCTCTGTAATAGGCACTTGTTATGGCTCTGTATCTCTCCTGCCCAGCTGTGTCCCAAATTTGAGCTTTTATTGTCCTTCCCTCAACCTAAATGCATATCCACAGTAAGTACCGAGATATCGATGCAATAGGGTACATCGAATATAGAATACCAATGCAGGTTAAATGCAACTTGATAACAGGAGTATATCAAAATCTAAAACGCCACTGTCAAAATCTCTACTACGAACTTTGTTTCCTTTTCTAACCAGGATCCAAAGTAGTTAATTAAGAGAAGGTTCAGTAATAAAAGATATTCCATCTGCGATGAATGCTTTATTTAGATCCTGGTAATTAAGTCCAACCTTTCAAATTCAAATTTATACTTGAACATTGTTGCATCAAATTCAAAAACGCTCCAATCAGCTTAATTTCTCTAATTGAATGCCTTGATGCACTATGAGAGTAGAACAAATCAAACTATTAAAGCTCAAGAATATTAGAGATCAAAGATTCTGAACTGAACTTCTATAACTACACATCATATTATCGCACATTCATCCAAGATTTTAAGTACGCAGAAGATCTCTCTACCAGCAAGTTTCCAAGAATAGCAAAGAATCATAAAGCTTGATTCTTGCAACATCGCAAATTCCAAAAACAATGAGCTACATTGAAAAACACAGTTTATCACAATGATCAAGCTAGCAAACGTTAGGAAAGTACTTTCGAATTTTCTAAAGATTGTTCCAGATTTTGTGCATCTCTGCATCAGACACATTCCATGAGCTAAGATATTCGTGTCCATATAACTTGGTTACAGATCTACACCTTCTAAAACAGAAAATATAAAAATGAACGAGATCCTAAAGAACGTTAGCAAATCAAAAAAATAAGCAAAATTCAAATCGATTGATTCGAAAATGAAAAAGCATACAACCGAGATGTCGAACCATAACAAAGAAATTCACGCATAGAATTGCTTAAATATGCAACACATAGTAGTAGTGGTAGGTGAGGTAGACGTACTTGTAGAGTACGAGTAGCGAATTCGACGCCGATTGTGGATTTAGATTCCAAACAGAATTCATTTCTGGTGAATCGCGAAAGCAAATTAGATTTTCCGACTCCTGAATCTCCTATTAATACTACCTTGAATAGGTAATCGTACTCTTCGTCCGGTCTCCTCGCCATCTCTCCGCCCTTCGGAATCGGTCCTTCGTCTCTCTCTCTCTCTCTCTCTAGTAGGCTGAGTGTGTAGAAGCCCACTGCACAATGTATATGGATGATTGACGATGGTCGTTGATTCTGAAGACAATGGCGATGCGGAAAGGACTTTTTTTTGTATGACCAAAATGACCCTATTTTCTATCACTCGAAAGACAGATATACCCTTTGGTTTGTGATCTTGGGATTTGAGTTCGTAGGGGAATTTCTGTTCCAAAGTTCGTTTTTTCTTTAATTATTAAATGAGCCCTAATCTTTTGAAGTTTCTCAATTTCTGCTGTTATCTTTTGGAATATCCAAAATTTGAACTTCCAACACGGTTTTGAAGTTTCTCAATCTTCTCAAAATGGTCCCTACTAATTTTTTAAATTTTCACACTACGGTGGATTTTGAGCTTTTCAAATATATACCATCATATTTAGAGTTATTTATATTACACAAAATTGCAATGAAAAGGAAATACACCATCTTCTATGGCATTATTTTTCTCCAAAGGGAATTTCTTTTATTTTCGTGTGATGTAAACTAAAATTAAAACTATTACAACATAATAGTATAGAGTAATTAGTAAATTTACTCCAATAACTATTTATTTTATTTTAACTTGATTGTATATGTTTTATTTTACTCATTTTAATACAATCATTTATCACGCCTAAATTTGGACTTATATCTTTGATTTATTCATTTTATGTCGATAGCTATCTATTTATCTTTGATATATTTGGTTCAAAATACTATTTGATGAATCTCAAATTGATCCCTCAAAATATGAAAATGTTTCAATTAAGGACTTTGAGTTGTAAAGTTTTTTAAAAAATCCTCAAAAATAGAAAAACGTATCAATTAAGTTTCTCACTTCACTTATATGAGAATTTTCATTGTCAATCTCATTTGAAACATTAGAGCCAAAATGTAACCCTATATTTTTTAAAAGAAAAATTGCAAAATCATTGTCTACCTCTTAAACTAGGAATATATGTGGTACGGACATCCAGTCGATTAGTTATTATGGGATTCCATATGAATTATCAGACCCTCCACTAATTTCGAACCAATAATAAATTGGTAAAATACTTTGCTACTAATACCAAAATCATTGGTCCATCGATAACCGATTATCGACTCGAAGGTTCAAAAATAAAAAATTATATATATATTTTTTATAAAAGTCAAGTTGGTCCCTGAAAAATATGTCATTTTTTGTCAATTTACTATATCAATTTGTAAGGTACTATATAAACGATCCTTCAAATGAATAAAAAAGTTTTTGTGTGAACTATTTATTTGATACACATTTTACATTTTGAATTTTTTTAGATAATGTTTATAATTAAAGGTTCTCAATTGACACATTTTCATATTTTGATGGATCAATTTAAAATTTATCTAAGAATATTTTGATAAAAAAAAATATTAAATATAAATAGTTATCAGATTAAATAAGTAAATAAAATATATGACTAAGTTCGTACAGAAAAAATAATTATTCAACTAAAATAAGTAAAAAATATAAATGATTAAATAAAAACGAAGTAAATAATTATATGATCAAATGTATCGATTACTCGACATAATTTTATTTTACATTTAAGAATGAAATAAACATTTTGGGGCATCTTCCCTTTCATTTAGTTGTTAGCATCTTCTTTGAGGGATATCTAAAGATGTTGGTGGGGGAAAATTTGAGTACAAAGTACAAAAATACACTATCAACCTAATCGATGGAATAAGGCCCTCCAATTCCAATCAAACAATTTAATTTACGATAAAGAAAGGAAAAAAAAAAAAATCAATTTTGATTGAGATCCATCTTTTACACAATATGGGGTCGAAATCATAAGCTAGTAAAACACAATTCCCATGAATGCAATTTATTGAAACATTGGCGACTGCCCTTATTTCTTTTTCAAATGGTAGCGTATTTTTGCAGAAAGATCAAAACTAATAAAAGTGGAAAAATATATTTTAAAAATACTGAGAAAATTCTTCGATATTTTCCCTAGAGGAAGAAAAGCGGGTTGGGTTTTCTAAAGGAAGACACAGATTAAAATCGAAAAAAGGAAATTGCTTTTTTTTTTTTTTTTGGCGAGAGAAATTAGAGAGACAGAGATGGGGGAGATCTCAAGCCGGAGATCGCTGCGGTTCCTTCTGTTCTTCTCTTCAATTTCTCTGCAATTCGTTTCAGGTTTGTTTGCGAATGCGCATGATATTAAGAAATTTATGGTGCATTTTTTTTCCTCAGAGAAGAATGCTATATTTGGAATTATGAGATTGCGTGGATTGATTCTAATTTTTTCATTTGTTTTGATGATGATATGAGAATTTCCTAGCTCGGTTTGCAGATTTACTGTGCGGCCTTTTTTATATTTTATTTTTGTTTTTACTTCATTTCATTTTACCTGTCGTTTGTTTGTTTGTTTTTTTTTCCCGTTTTTGTTGCTAAGTTGATTATCTTTTCATTGAAATTCACAAACTTTGTCAATTGCATGCTGTGTTTGCTTTGCATTCTAGCCATTTAAGTATAAAATTTATTAGGATATAATTGTGTAAAAATATTTTACGGAATTTGTATACTTATTTAAATTTACTCAATAACGATGGCTCACGAGCTTGTAGTTGATAAAAAAATAAGATTCAACGTGGAACTCAAACATGTAAAATTTGAACTTGAGTTGAGCTAGAAAAAATGTAGGTCCTGATTTGAGGATTAGGAGTAATTTAGCTAATATTTTGAGATGATTTACTCAATCATCTATAACATTTTGTTGTGGGTTCTGATTTGAGCATTAGGAGTAATTTAGCTATGTGCTCTTAACATCATAAATTTGTGAAACTTGTAACATTTTTTAAAAAGATGTTTGGCTAACCTGTATGTAATTGGCAAGGACATGTAGTTTTTATCATCTTCCTATCACTAATTTCCTGACATGCTAATTTACTTGGTGCATCCAGAATATGGATTATTGAACTAAGGGGTTCCAGTACTTTCTAGAGAAGTTCCAAAGAATACTTAGTCAGACACTGGGAAATTGGTTAACCTTTTGACTGTTGGAATCACATAATTTGGTTCCAGCAAGATTACCGTATCCTTAATTGTGATGAATTTTGTAATAACAACTTTTAATGATTATATACCACCAACCATCGAAATTGTTGATCTCTAAAAGATCATCTCTCTTTGATTAATTAATTGGCCCCCTAGGTGCTTAACACTTTTTTCCTTTCAGGGTTTTCAGATGATTCTTCAAGTCCCAAAAATGGAACCAAGAGTGATGGTCATGCCTCTCCTCGTAGCAGCACTGGATACAAAGTACTTATAATATGCCTTGTTACGGTGGCAGTTGTTCTTCTATCAGTTTTTCTTTTCAAGTTTTGGCAAAAGAAGAAGCGTGAAGAGCAGTATGCTCGTCTGCTTAAGTTGTTTGAAGAGGACGATGAGCTTGAGCTTGAGCTTGGTCTCAGGGATTGAGTCTTTGTGCCATCTATGATAGTGTTGAATGTAATTGAGGTGAGGCTTCTCATGTATATCCTTGCTTCTGATTTCAAAGCATTGGCTAATTCATTTTCATGTTTGTTTTCAGAATTAAATTGGATCCCACATATTACTGATGCTTTCTAACACTACTAAAATTTAAATGTGTGAACTGCACTTATTTGTAATTACAATTAGGTGATGAGCTAATAACAAGAATAGTTCTTGAACATTGGAGTTCTGTAGGTTTAAACTCCAAATTCCATATCACATCCTTGAATATATTAATTAGTTAATATAGACTCACATGGAGGCCTTTGAGATCAAAACAAATAGTTGATACTTCATGAATTTTATATAGTTGCTTTTGAATCACTTTGAGTTCAGATGGTTAACTCTTTATCCGGAGATTCTAGGGAGTGGAATGTGAATGTGAAGAAGAACCAAGCAGCATAATGAGTTTGCATGTGGAGATGTGGTTTTACGAGAAAGAAGTGGAAAATAAAAAAAGAAGTTTGGAAAACAAGCTATACTACAAGAGTCTCACAGCTCTAGTTCAATGAAAGTAGTAATGGTCATTTTTTCTCGTCTTTGCATGAGTTCTGTTAGCAAACATGAAATATAAAATTATGCAATCTGTTGCTTTTTAGTCATAGCAGTGATCATCTGCATAATAATATTCAGCCAAAAAAAGAAAAAAAAGATCATCTGCATAATAGGTTACTACCGAAGATTTGTTTCCTATTGTGTTTTGAGTTTCCTTCTTCCCGCAATATTCTTCTCGTGTTCTATCAAGAGTGAATTATTGTTTTTTGAGTTGATGTGTACCTGCATGTGATTCAATAGTAGCCTCAAACCCTTGATAATATCTGATTTCAGGATTTTTCAGCTGTTATTATTTAACCATTCAAGGATCAAGGTCTATCATTGTTGTTTCATGGTAATGGATGAACTTTAGAGTTTTTTATGACAAGTTTTCAGTAATTGAGATCTAGGGAATAAACATCTTCTATTTGATATTTCATCTGTTCATGGACATAGGAATACCAAATCTATGTCATAATACAGAGGACATAGAGCTACTTCTAGCAGACCTGACTTTGGTTATAACCTGTTAAAGTGCATATCGAGTTTGGGTGGGGATGGCAAATAACTTGGGGCTCCAAAAAGATAAAGTAAAATGTTGTATGGGTTATTGTCACTCTTTCTAGGAGCACAATGAAACTATTTGTCTAAGCTCATATCGTGCTAATTCGTGACTTACTATTCTCTGCATACACTGAACTCAGGAGAATGTTAACACCAGTTTCTCACAAAAATGTTTCCTGTGCAGATTTACTTGAAAATGGTGGTTTCAGTATCCATCAGCCGATTTGGTTGTTTGTAAAAGAGTTCAGAATTTGGAGCTGGACGTTTTTAGTTTCTAGATTGTTTGTAGCATATGTATCAATATGGGGGGAGGATCAGAAATCTGGGGTTTATTCTTTTTGGCTAGTTAGCAATTTAATAGGTGGATATTTTTGATTATGTGAAAAGTTTCTCCACTTGAATTGCAGTTTTGTGTGCACTGAGATTTGTCATTCAGTTTAATTTTGTTTCAAAATTGTACAGATAGGAACTGCAAGAAGTGACTAAAAAGTTTGTTCTTATAATACCTTGAGTGGTTTTCATATTTAATTCCCATGCCCAATATATTTATGATTTTCGGATAAGGTCTCAACTCAGCATATAATTTTAATTTTTATAATCCTCAATTAATTTTTACGGATTTTATTTAAGAGTTCTTTTTTTAGTTTTACAGATCTTGTTAAATTCAGCGAATTACAAAGCGCTGAAGTCATAATACTTCAATTCAGGAGGGGAAAAAGAAATAAGTGTCGTACTTCTTCAAGTAAACCGGAGTTAAAAAGAAGACTTAAAAGCTCATCAATCTTCAACCTTTATTTTATCTCTTTCTGCTTAAATATGATAATCCCTTAAGGTATTTTATTTACTTTTACATTTATGAGATATGTTATATTATAAATTAACAATTCGATATTCAAGTGAGTTAAATATGCGAAAAAAACATCTTTGAATTGCCAAAGTTAGAAATCGTTTAGTATGAAATTGTTTAAACACTAAATATTTGCAAATACTTCACCAATTGAGACCAAATGGTAAGAAAGTGACTTTTAAAAGTGGGGCTGAGATAATTTAAAATATCTATTTTCCACTTGTGAAATGTATATTAAGTGGTGCATATTCTAACTCTTCAATGAATACAAAAATGTTTTTTTCTTAAATTGAATATATAAAATACAAAATATTCTGAATATAATAAGATTTAAAAGCGTGTAAATGTATATATGAGTTCATCCAAAATATCTAATTACCTGACCCCCTCCCCTCGTCCCCAAAAAAAATCATAAGAGTAGGCAAAAAAAAAAAAAGAGGTCCACTGATTTTCTTAATTTTTATTTAATTTTAATATTGATAAAAGTCCACTATTTAGTAGAAGTTTTCTGCTCTCTTCAGTCTCTTTCTTTCTCCCTTCCCCCCCACCAAGCACAGAGAGATAGGTCCCATAAGGGGGGAAGAAGACTTGCCCGCTTCGGCTCCACGGCTCTTTTCCCATTCACCGCCGACAGTTTTGCCTAAAAAAACCCGGTCCGCCGCCGCTTCCACTGCCCCCAGTAAGCCCCTCAAATCCATCGCTTTTTCTCTTTCTGTTTTGGTGTCTTTTCTTTTGTAAGTACTGTGTTCTTGTAGTAGTTGGCTTGTGATTTTTCTTGATCATGATTCAGAGTTGTTCAAGGTCTTTGATTGCAGCCGTTTCTGTTTTCTGGGTGTATGGAGAATAGAATCCCACCAGGAAGTTTCTTTCAGTTCTCTCCTACTGGAGTCCATGGCTCCTCACTTCAGAGGTCTACTTCCATTTCAGATCGTGAAAGGTCAGAACTTTTACTATTTTAATATTCTTCCGGTCTTTCTGGAAATGTATGTCTTTGTTATTTGTTTTTGGATTGAAAACCCATTATCTATAGTACTGCCTCTTTTGTTTGATCGTGATGTGGATCTCTGTTGTCTGAACATTTCATGGCTCTGTGATTTTAGTATCGTGTGTTATTATTTTATGTTTTTTGCAATTAATCTGATTTGGAGAGAGTGTGGAATGGAGAATTTGCTGTATGATTTCAGCGCTATTAGTTCCTCTGTTTTGTTTGCTCGCTGGTGCTTTAAATGCATAGGTATGCTTCAGACTTATAGGAACTATGTGCTGGCTTTGAGTTACATTGTTGATAGTTTAAGAATAGTAATGCAATGTAGTATTCGTTAATATTTAGTGGGAACTTTACGTTCTTGATATGATTGTTTACAAGTTCTTGTGAGCCCTTGTGAAGGATTAAGCAGGTATTTAGTAACACATGTAAGTTTTGTTAAGTTCTTTTCCCTCAAGACCTCATTTTGTTGGGAATCAAGAGATATGAAGGTTGATGCAGTTTCTGATTTATCATTCCAGGAGCTCGGTGTTGCTATTATTCTAGGCAGAAAGAATTTACCTAGAGAAGAGTTTCTACTATTCTGAACTATATTTCATGTGTTATTATGTGTTGTTGCTTCGGCAATTGTTCTTAATGGATTCTCGTGCTATTGTCCCAGTAACAATGGCTTCTGTTGTCGGTGGATCATTTATGCCAACGTTCTTACTAAGTTTATTTCATTTTACTATGATTAGGTTTGTTGTACTGATTCTAATAGTTTTTTGCTCCCAGATACTTGGCGGATCTTTTAGGAGAGAGACAAACTTTGGGGCCATTCATGCAAATTCTACCAGTTTGCAGTAGACTTCTTAATCAAGGTTGGCTATGCAAAATGTACTTGTAGTCACACGTTCATCAACTTGCTCATGTAACATTGATTTATAGTTTACTCTAACTCTTTACTAGTAATTGGATGTGAAGTAAGAATCCGAATGCACGTAAAGATGGACTGGGGGGAGGGCTTTGGGAATGATTTCTGTGGGATAGAGCTAGACCATTATACTTCTTGGGAAATCCCTTTTAAATGGTGACTTTGTGTTAAGAACTTTATAATATGATATGTGTGGCATAACCTTTTAGTTTAATGTTTGATGAGCAACGGTGTGCTGTTTTAATTCTATTCTAACTTTTAAATAATATGGGACTACTCTTTACTAGTTCACATTTTGCGCTGAAGTGATGGTAGAAAAGGCAATCAAGGAACCTTTTATACTGGCTTAAACAGTTTCTCTATTTCTTCATGACAATAAAATGCCTGGTTACTATTTACAATTTCTTTTTTCTCAAATTAGTCTTTCATAATACAAGTTTCAGCTATATGTTTATCTAGCACTATTTGGTTTGCAGGACAAACTGGTGTCTTTTTATGCTTTACTTCCATAAGGCCTTTATATGGACCTGAACTGTCACAAGATTTCAACACAAGACTGTCGTTCAGAGTGTTTCATTGTGCACAAACCAATTTTCTCTTGGTTCGTGATTTTCTGAAATTGAAATTTCTAATGATAGAAAAACATCTTCTACATGCCGAATGTCAGTTGGATTTGTTGAATCTGTCTGCATTTAGCTTCAAGTGTATACTCAAATTGCATGTTAGATCCTTGCAAACAGACCTCTGATTGGATACGTAAATATATGAGTTTGTGATTTTGCAATAAGTTATTTTTTTTGGTCTTGAACCTTTTTGCCTTTGTATTTTATCGTTGATGCCAATCTTTGGTGAGTTGCTGGTGACCTTGGCTATACAAACTTGACATACATCAACTCTTGCTGATAACATATGTTTTGCAGAAATCATGCGAGTCTCAGGTTTGATATCCAAACAAGTTTTGGATCGTGAATGGTTGGGGCATGAGCATCAATATAGGGCATTAGGTCAACAGCCTAATGGTGGACTGATGAATGTGGAGGGATGGAATGCAGTGGGTACAGAGGTATGGATGGTATCTCTTTCACAGAAATTGGTGAATCTTTATTTTTTCCATGTTGTTGTTCCATGAGGATGGTAAAATTTCAACATTTTGTAAATCCTTGCGAGTCCAAGTTTGTTCACTTAAAGCTCCAAGAAGTGTAATAATCTCCGGATAAAATGCAGCCAAACCATTTTTAGTATTTAGCACGTGCCCTTTTTTATAATTTCAAAACAAGATCAACTTACTAAGAAAGGAAACATGTTCTTCTGGGGTTGGAACAAAACAACATAATTTGGTGGAATGGGATTGAAGAGAAAAGAAGGAAACATAACAAGAGATTACAGAGAAATGGCCCCATTTTAATCCAGATTATCTTGTCCTTGTAGCTCATCTTTTATCTTGTTTACCGGCGTTAAATTTATAGTTTCAAAGAAGTCTTATTATTATTATCCCGGAAAGAACTAAAATTCTCATCTGCTTATATGAACCATATTTTGCATCCTTTCCACATTTAATGATGATAGTGTCTACTCTCTGGGTTAGCTGATCTAATCTTAGTCTCAAAAGCACAAGAAAGTATACCACGGTCAAACTTCTAATGTGCTGATAGTTGCATGCTGAATGAAGAGTTGTTCTCTCCCAACACCCCCCCCCCACACCTTTTCCCTCCTTTGAGGAAAGCTTGTTACCTTTTAAGATGTGTTGGAATGCAAATTTCATGGACATGAGTTTACTTGCTCCAGGATAACCGACTGCTACGGGAATTCGCTCCAATTCAACCTTCCTCTTTGGATTGGCATTTGACTTCAGGGACCCCAACCACTTCTACTGTGAAGAGAGTTATCAGATTGGATGTTCCTGTGGAGAAGTTTCCTAATGTTAGATGAGCTAAACTAGCACTCGATTTTTGTCCACTTGTTTATACTTGTTTCATTCAATAACTGCTTTTCTGTTGAATATTCAGTATAATTTTGTTGGCCGAATTCTGGGTCCCCGTGGAAACTCCCTGAAAAGGGTTGAAGCTATAACAGAATGTAGAATATATATAAGAGGCCGGGGCTCAGTGAAGGATTCTCTCAAGGTATAAATTCTGATTCAATTCTAAACTCCCATTTTCTGACTTTATACTGCTCTAGGATTCATCATAGGATATATAAGGAGGAAGCATACAATTTCCGAGTAATTCATGTTATTTTCTTATTTGGATAAAGCTTCCTTATGTAGAGGATGATTAAAAGAAAAGTAGCTAAACTACACGATCAGTCTTGCAATATCCCAGACCCAGAATACATATATTTTTTTTCGTGTATGAGTGAAGACATGGAAAATTTTCTACTATGAGTAGACTCTAGAATCATGTGAAAAAGTTTTAGCATGATCATCCAATGATTAGCTACAGAAATGCGAGAGTTTGGGGAGGAGGGCAGGGGGGACAAAGAGCTCAATTCACTCTAGGGTAATCCATGTAGCAGAATAGAAATTTGAAAGTAAAGGTTCAGCCATATGGAGGTCTTTCAACAAGTCTCTTTAAGTTTTTTCATTTTAATGGGCTAGTTGGTTTATGATAGTAATTGCTGTTAAATTCTTCGATAATTGTTTTATTCAAAAGGTACTTTTAAAATTTGGCTTTAAGATTAATTCATTGATGATTGTTTTATTCAAAAGTATTATTATCTTTGGCTATAAGATTTTGTGGACTCTTCTATTCAGTATCTGAATTTTATTATTTCCATCGGTAAGTAAATTAAATTGCATTAGCAAATGGTCAGTATCTCCTTGAAATAGTCAGGCATGTGAACAATTAAGCCTTTTCAGTTTCTAGGAAAGTTGAAGGAAGGATATTCAACCATTTATGCACTTTGTTGATCGCATTTGTTAGTTGCTTTTGAAAATGCCTGAATTCCTTTCTCATATTAGGTTTATTTTCTCCTCTAGGAAGATAAACTAAAGGATAAACCTGGATACGAACACCTTAATGAACCGCTTCACATCTTGGTCGAGGCTGAATTTCCTGAAGATGTCATTGACTCTCGAGTGGATCATGCAATTGCCATACTGGAAAAGCTTCTAAAACCTGTGGTATGTGTTCTCCATCAACTGTCTGTAGTGGTTTAATATCGATTTTTCCTTTTCGGATGCATGCTTTACTTTTTCTATATTTCACAGGATGAATCCATGGATCTCTATAAGAAAGAACAACTAAGAGAATTGGCTTTATTGAATGGTACATTGAGGGAAGAAAGTCCAAGCATGAGTCCAAGCATGTCTCCTTTTAATAGCACAGGAATGAAAAGGGCCAAAACTGGAAGATAAAAACATTTCTCAGTTGCTGGCATGAACGCATAGAGTTGCCAGGAAAAGTTCATGGATCGCTTACTTTTGGGTGGGGGGGGTTAGGGGTAAAGATGCTAATGAATTTAACAGGAATCTAATTAATTAGTTTCTGTAAAAATTTTATTTTTGGTAATTTTTAGAGTTCATTATTCTTTAAGATTTATTGTTTTTTTTTCAAGTATTTATTATTTGTCAATTAGATTAATAATTATATGCTATTTGCTACAATAGTAGTGGTTTGAGTTGAAGTAACGAATGATGAATCAATCAATTTCGATTGCAAATACCATGATTTTATTTTCTTTCCATTTGAATTTATTTAGTTGGTGTTAGATGCTAATTCCTTTTTATATTTTTGAGAAAATAGAGATAATGTTGAAATTAAAAGATGAAAAGCACAAAAGGTGGGAATGTCATAAAAGTAAGTTTGGTAAATTAGAATGATATGAAATGAAAATCTTAACTATATTAAATAATATATAATATGATCTAAGTATTCTTTTAGTATAAAATGTATAATCTATACTCTTAACACATTAAAATTAAAAAAAGAATTTAAATATTTATTGAAGGGTAAATATTTATATATAAGATTAAAAATAATCATAAAATAACTACTTTTAAATATCAAATAAAATAAAGTAAGATATATAAAAATTATTTGAGCGTAATATATGTAATATATTGACGGTATAATAATTTAATACTTTTAAAAATAATTTCCACTCATGAAAAAGTTTTTTAATTTGAATACCAAACATTGGAATAGAAAAAGAAATTGAAAAAGCCATTTCATTCCACCGTATCAAACATAGCGTAAGTGATTTAGCTGGATATGATTTAGTTTTAGAATTTAGAATTTTTTTCTTGTAATTCGTAAAACTTAGATTACGTGACAGAGAAGATTTTGGGTTTAGAATGGAAGAATGTATTGTATTTTTTTTTTTAAAAAAATATTTTAAAAAAGAGTTATTTTTATAATTATTTTAAATCATTTATATATAAAGACATTTTTGTCTGCGTTTTGAAGTATGTTAAAATTCGTAGAATATATTTTATGCTGAAAAGTGTTTAAGTTACTATACATATAATTTCATTCTATTTTGTTAAATTTTTTAAACAAAGAAAATAAATTAATCATAAAAAGAAGTTACTTGTTGGTCACATTGTAAGGATTATGATATTTTCTTGCTCCTAATAGAAGGTTTAATTCGATCCATTTGAATTCCCATGAATACCATATGAGTGGTGGATAAAAATAACATTTTGAAAAGAGTTAATATATACAAAGAAATAAGATTAAAAATAAGAATTCAAAAACAATTTGATGTGCCACCCAACAAAATATAGTTATGACAGACAAAAAACATAGGGATTAACACAAGAATAGATACAAACATTTGGGTTCTCGGGCTCTATATATATCATAATAGTATTCTTGAAACCAAGATCGTTGAAAGTCTTTGCCTACAGTGCACAATAAGATATAAAAGTTTAGTTTGAGTTTCTTCTTTTCATTCTTCACACTTTGTCTCAGTCCGGAGGAGAGAAATATCGCAATTAAAATTGTCATTTGGACAGTTCACTTACCAACAAAAGGATAACATAGATACACGAAGCCAAACTGTTCTAAGATGGATGGTATCACACCCATGTTGTACTTGTATTGACAAGATATTTAATTCATTCAAAACATAAAACTAGTTTATTACAGGTTTGTCATATCTTCCGGATAATATTTATAATTCACTAGGAGAAAACCGCTATGAATTTTACATCGAATGGAGAGAAGATATGAAAATAAGATAGATGCCTATGCTTGCCAATAATTGCTATAGCCCCAACGGGGCAAACAAATAAAATGAAGCCAAAGCCAAAAGAATGAAACACAAATGTGTAAGCGAATAAATTTCAAATTACAAGGCAACGAGTAATAGTAATTAGGAATGAGGTCTAGCTGCCCGCATAATTCTGGAGCTGCAGAGCTGGTACTAAGGACCAATGTTCAAATCTCGGCAACGGAAGTGGTTTCTTGTGCACACCAGTTTCCGGCCTCCAATCTTCAAGGATTTTGCCTTTTGATACCTAGAAATGAAGTATAGTAGCTCATTTGAAATTTATCTAGGCAAGCTTGGATTCAAACTGCACCAACCGATGAAAAACAGCAAGTGATAGTACCAAAAGCACTAAATCTGGACAAGAACCATTAAAACTTCCAAGTGCACCTCATTTTTTGCATTAAACTTCTCAATTCTCAAGGTTTGAATTAGGAAAGGGCTACAAAATTTGCATCTACAGACAACATTCTAAAAATCCTTGGAATATTCTCACTAGAAGAAGCTCACTAGTTTACATATTTTCATAGAAAAAACATAACTATGGGTAAGAGAAGGAGAAGAATTTAGGTAAATTATATCATGCATTCAGTTACACTTTGCATTATATAATCACTTGTTAAAATGACACTGTAAATTACAAACAAAATAAGATTTTTCCTCCTTGCTTTGCACTCTTTCTTCTCCTCTCATGATTGTCTTTTTCTTAGCTTCATCAATTCACTAGATTTCTTGTGATTTCCTGCTATTTTCATTCAATTTCTCCGATTTGTGTTTTATTCTTTTGGCTTTGGCTTCATTTTATATGTTTGCGCATTGGGCGATAGCAATTATTGACAAGCGTAGATATTGAAACAACAAACAAAGAAATCGGAGAATAAAAGAAAATGGAAGTTATGGAAGCTTGAAAATCGATTGAAAATCTCTCAAAACTGCAAGTTAAATGAATTTTTGAAAGGTGGATGGTTTTGGGAGAGAAATGCAGGTATTGTGAGGGAGACGCATGAGGTGCAATTGGACTGGAGTGAGAGTGGGTTTTGATTTTTGCCCACTTAAAAAATTTTAATAATATAAAATGTCGCTGAATACACCTAGAATAGGATATACGAGTACAAAATATAACGATTGAAGAATAAAAAAAAACGACGGAATAAAGTCACAACTTTTCAAGTAGGGCATTTGTCATCTCAATTCGATAAGGATCTGAATGGTCCATCTGTGTCAATAAGTTCAGTTCAGTAGCTGCTTCTGTACCATTCTACACCATTTTGAATACCTAAACAAAACAGAAAGGAAATCAAATCAAAGCCATTCAAGTAGTTTAGAGAAACTAAAACAGAAAGATACCAAAACTTAACATAACTTTTTGTAATAATCTCTACCAGTGACATGGTAACGGCCCATAACATCATTTTCTCTATGAACTCCTTCTGGCATCCTTCCAGTGCAAGAAATTCACTTTCTTCAAAAGCTTCTCTGCTCATGAAACTTTAGCTACCTCATCTCTAGAATTTGTATTCAAATATGTCCGTGCTATATTATATACACACATATAGAAGACAAACATTTATAAAATTAATGCTCAAAGATAATGATTACCAATTAATAATAAAAAAATGAATAAATATCATTATAAGATCAAAATAACATTTGCCCCTCAGTAGAAATGCAAAAACGCAGAGGTTGAAGAATAAGAAAATTACCAGAAAGTATCTATACCAAAATGACAATGGCCGCCCAAAGTAGAATTGCAGTGAATAAAATTTCTATCTTGAAGTCTTTAAGTGAACTAAAATATGAAAACAAACTATTTTACCCATTATTTACCTACAACACAACAGAATGGAAATAACTGAAAGCTTGAAAACTTCCAATTCTATCGTCAAAGTTGGGCTTACTGCTTACACAATATTTTTTCTTAATTTGCCATTGAGCTTTAAACATTTTTCACACAAATTTAAAATAAATGAAAGGAGCATTCAAAAAAATCCAGCAACTACCTGGAAAAAATGCTAGTATTTTTAGATGCAATTTTTTTAAAAAAAAAAAAAAAAAAATCTGAAGGCTTTAACAAAAAAGTCACTGCCTGCGCCAAACTCCTTCACTTCTGCTCAAGCTGAAACTGTTTCCTCTCCATTCTTCATCTTCATTTGTCACATTAAATCGATTCTACTTCATCCAAAGAAAAGAAGCACAAATTCGAAAATTTCCACATCAATTATGCATGCAGCCAGAAAAAGAAAAAACCTTCAATTTTCAAAGCACGCACCAAGGAATATTGGAAGTGGACATGTCTTATCTCGAAGGAAGCTTTACCTCGAGGTGGAGCCTGGAGGTGGTGCAGACAACGGTTCCGGCGGAGCTTCCGCTCCTTCCTCCGGTGACTAACTAACTTCCCTTCCTTTTGACTGCGAATCCTTTTTAACCTCACGAGAGAGGAGGAGAGCCAGGGTTTTACCTATATTACTTCCATTTATTTTACTTAAAGCATTTTAGCCCAAATTAAATCCCAAAAATAAATATTTCTTTTGAAACCCAAAAGTAGCTACTTGAGACAAGTAGGTTATTTCCATGTATTCTTTTGAGATTTTTCAGAAATTAAGTACTTATTTGAGACAAATGCAAATTTTTGAATTCCAAATTAAAATTTATCTTAAAATTAATTTTACTTTTTTTTAGTTTAATATTTTTATATTCTAAAATTATAACACGAAAATAAATTTTCATATATTTTTATTTTGAGGGAAAACTTGAACCACTCCCCTAGGTCAATTGCAGTTGGGTAAACTACCAGCATATTTCTAAATACTAAATATACAAACCCTTAGTTCTATTCAAAACCTGAAAAATACATATAAATATATATATATATATATGTATATATATAGATATGTATATACAGAGACGGAACTACAGGGGGGCTCGGGGCAATTTTATTTTTTAAAAAAACTTTTTAGAGTTTTTACATTCTAGCCCTCCCAGTTTTTTTTTTTAATTTAGCCCCCCCAAAACTTAGAGTCTGTTTTAATTATAAAAAAAAACCTGAAAGCCCTCGGTAGCAGTAGAAACCATCAGGTTTCTCTCTCTCTCTCTCTCTCTCTCTCTCTCTCTCTCTCTCTCTCTCTCTCTCTCTCTCTCTTCGATTCCCTCCTACCTCTCTGCGCAAACAATCGCTCCTCTTCTTCCTCGGTCCGAGCTCCGTGGCGCGCAGCGCAAGACGGCAGGTGGTGTCGACAACGAAGGAAACCTCGGCAACGGCAGAGCCGCTGACAGCAAGCTGCAGCAGAGCCAGCTATTAGGCAGATGGAGGGCGGCGAGCCGGCGGCTTCGCTTCCCTGATCTTCAAACTTTGAAGAAGAAAATGGTAAGTTTTCTAGATTAATCTATGTGGAAATATTTTTTATTTTTTATTTTGGTAAATAGATTTGTGTGCTAAAATTTTGATTTTGGTAGTGAAAAAATTTCTATGATTTTTTTGGTAAAAATATGATTATTATGTAATTTATGTTCTAATTAATTATTATGTTATAAATGAAATGTGTTGAATTGTGAATTTAAAATATTTGAATATTATATATGATTTTACTATGGAGAAATATTTTGGAAAGTGGAAGAAGGGTCCTAAACCGGTTGAAGAAAAATCATCTAATAAAGGAAATGTTAATAATGAAGATCGTGGGAAAAAGCCTCGAGTAGGGATAGGGTTTTCGGATTGTGAAATTTTTGGTGATCCAGGATTGCGTAAACCAATTGATAGTTATCCTTATGGAATTAGAGATGAATTAAGGAGACCGTATGTGGCTAAAGGCCCAACTCAACCATGTGATCATAAATTTTTCCGCAAACTGATTTTGTTGAAATTAGAAGATCATTTGGTTTGTTATATAGAGCAAGAGATTCTTATTAGTATTGAAAATGAAGACATCTTGCAACGGTTTCAGAATATGCAAACTCGAAGAATAAAATTGCCATCTTAATCATTTCGTTCACATGTAAAACTCAATTTTAGATCATTTTTCAGTAGTGATTTCTTTTTCATTCTTAATATTAGTATGAATATTATTTGTTTTCATATTAATCTTCTAATCGTTCTGAATCAATTGCAAGTCATATTGGATTTCGTCTTCTGATCGTACTCATTTATTATCTCAAGATTCTGATCAAGATTCTCAGTTTTAATGGAGGTATTCATCCCGTGAGTGATGGGTAATCATTCCTCATGAGTGATGGGTGATCACTCCTCATTGGTAATGGGCGATTACCTATTTTTTGCTATTTTATTTGTAAATTTAGAATTGTAATGCTTATCCCGTGAATAATGGGTAATCATTCCTCGTAAGTGATGGGTGATCACTCCTCATTGGTAATAGGCGATTATCTATTCTTTTGCTATATTATATATAAATTTGGAATTATTTGAATGTCTTTTGTACATGGAATGCATCTATTTTATAGACGAAATTGTTGCAAAATTTTTTTTTTCTCCAGCCCCCCAACCTTTTTGTTCTGATTCCATCCCTGTGTATTTATATCTATATGTATGTATGTATATATGTATATGTATTTATGTATTTATGTATATATATATACACACACACACCTGTCTATTGTTTTGGTTATCCGGTTATGGTTCCATTTCTAAACGACTCCAGTTCTCATAGTCAGGGACGGAACCATTGGGGGGATCAGGTGGGTTCGAGTCCCTCGGGGAAATTTTGAAAACTTTAGAATTTTTAGGTATTTTACTTTCAAGCCTCCTTTCTTCCTTCCCCCCCTCCCCCCCAAGCTTTTTTTTTCAATACAGCCCCCCCTTCCCAAAACTTAGGTGTTGACTTTCAAAAAAAGAAAAAGACTGAAAATTCCTTGCGCAGCGCAGCAACAAAAAACAGAAAAAAAAACACTCTATGTTCTCTCTCTCTCTCTCTCTCTCTCTCTCTCTCTTTGATTCCACAAGTCACGACCCTCTGTTTTCCTTCCTCCCTCCTTGGTCCTTCTCGACTCGGCGGCGCACAACAGTGGTCAGTCGGCGTCGGCGACCCGCGCGACAGACGACAGGCCACGGCGGCGACCAACAGGCAGCAGCAGACTTCCAAGTTCCAACTGTTCTTCAAACTTTGAAGAAGAAAAAAAGTAAGCTTTCTAAATAGATTATATAGATTAATATATGTAGAAAACATTTTTTATTTTTGATTTTGGTAAATAGATTTTTTACTGCTAAAGTTTTGATTTTGGTAGTAAAAAAATTTCTAGGGTTTTTTGGTAAAAATATGATTATTATGTAATTCATGTTCTAATTAATTATTATGTCATAAGTGAAATGTGTTGAATTGTGAATTTAAAATATTTGAATAACATAGCATTTTACTATGGAGAAATATTTTGGAAAGTGGAAGAAGGAATCTAAACCGGTTGAAGAAACATCATCTAATAAAGAAAATGTTAATAATGAAGATCGTGGGAAAAAGCCTCGGGCAGGGGTAGAGCTTTCGGATTGTTAAAGTAGTGATTTCTTTTTCATTGTTAAAGTATTTATATGAATGTTATTTGTTTTTATATTAATCTTCTAATCGTTCTAAATCAGTTGCAGGTCATAGTGGATTTCGTCTTCTGATCGTGCTCATCGGTTATCTCAAGATTTTGATCAAAATTCTCAGCTTTGATAGATGTATTTATCCCGTGAGTGATGGGTGATCACTCCTCATTGGTAATGGGCAATTACCTATTTTTTCCTATTTTATTTGTAAATTCAGAATTATAATGCTTATCCCGTAAGTGATGGGTGATCACTTCTCATTGGTAATGGGCGATTACCTATATTTTTGCTTTTTTTTTTTTTTGTAAATTTAGAATTGTTTGAATGGTTTTTCTTTGAATGCATCTATAAAATAGACGAAATTCTAGCAAAATTTTTATTATTCTTCAGCCCCCAACCTTTTTGTCTTGGTTCCGTCCCTAACGATGTTAGATATCGATTTGTAATGGATATCGAAAACTCTCACTCTTCCATCAGAGGCGTAAAAATAATAAATATGTACTATGTTAAACTTTTTTCAATTATAACTCAAGACTGTTATTCTAAGAGTGAAATAAGAAGGAGCCAGCCGTTCCTCAAAATAAATAAATACAAAAGAGCTAGAGGTTTTGGGACAACCATTTATTGGTTTGTTCGGGTGATCTTCCTTTCCAATGTTTTTTTTTCCCTTTTTTTATTTCTTGAGAATCTTCCTTTCTAATATGATAAACATTATGTTTATGCCTTGATCTTATATTGGTATGACCTACCATGTTTGTTGTTGCATTTCTTACACTTGTTTAGTTCTTCTACACTTTCATTTTTTTATCTTACTTTAAAGTAAAAAGAAAGATATTATAAGAAAATAGTTTTTTTTCTTGAAATAGAAACTTATTAGTCATAAATGACAAATATCTGTACAAAATACAAGCTTATATAGCACTTTCACCATTCTCTGTTAATCAAAACTTGCAATAGTTTATTAGTTATTATATTCTGTTATTCCTTAACTCTAGAAAGAATAATCTTTTGCTGCTTGTTGGTGATTCGGAACTACCTCATCTAAATAATGATACACAACATTTTGTCAAAATCAAATAGCACTAACAACTTCTCTACGAATATGAATTCGTTCTAAATTTTGGGCACCTTGCCCTAAATATCCCTAACAAGTTTCTTTCCACTCACTTCATTACACCTTTAATTTCCAAAACACATACCAGGCGCCATTATTTGAAGGCTTTTCATACTTTTTTCTCTCTCTTTTTTTTTTTTTATAAGAAAAAAGGAGTTATATATTGTTAAAATCTAAAGAAATAGGTACATGGGGAGAAATGTTAATTACTAGTCCATTCCTAAATAGTGTCAGAGACTAGTGCATCCTTAGCTAGAAGATGAACCGGACAATTGCCCGTCCTGCGTACATAAGGAAAAAAGGCTAAAGATACGCAACAATATTATTAAGAAAATTAAAAGCTAGACACCCAAGCTCTGAGAAATCTTCACTATGTGAAGAGAGGCTTCTGATAGTGATGAATGAATGACTTTCAATAATAATTCGTCCAGTAGACTAGGAGCCTGCAATATACTCTTCAATAATGCCTAATAGTTGGCCATAATCGACAAATAATTAAATGACGTGGGCGAGGGATGCATTTAGCCAACAGAAGAATCCCAAGATGGTCCTTAAAAATAATAATAATAATAATAATAATAATAATAATGTCAATATTGATCTTGTCTTCAGAGAAAGCCATCTCTATATTTACTTTAAGAATCTAAAGGTCAAGTAGCTTCTACAATCGGGGAGAGTTGTGAAGAGAGGTCACTAACAGCGGAGGAATAGAAATCCCCTGAAGTTTTAAAAACTCACCAGAGAAATACATGGCTTGGAAGGCAATTGCACTTGTAGTCATGATGGTACTTTCATGACGGAATATGTTCCTAGCAAACCATATCAACCAAGTACAAGTGGCAAAAATAGCTACATCTCATGGCGAATATTGAATAGAGATTGACTGCATGAGATCTCTGATGTTTAAGGCAGAATTCTGAATCCATTTTCTAACAAGTGACAAGTGTGTCCAAACTTCTTTTGCAAAAGTACAATTGAAGAGAGCATGTCATTCATCTTCAAACTGAAACCCACAGTGAATACAATTAGTGCCTTCATATAATCCCTTTTCATAAGATTTCTCCCTGTTGGGAGAATATTCAACATTGTTATTCATAGAAATAATCTGATTTTGGGTTGCACCAAAAGTTGGTGGGTATAGTTCCAGATTTTAGTGTCTTGATAGAGATTTAAAGGGCTTCAGCGGGAGTTGGGCTTTTGATAAACTTCATGCCAAACTTGTATCCATATTTTACAGTGTATATCCTATTTGAGGCATAGCTCCATATATATTTTGTCCTCGGGCTAGGAAGGATTAAGGGGGATTTGGAGGATGGCATCAGCCTCATGATATAAGAAAAGATAGCCGATCCTGTCCCCCCTCTAGCAGCATTGATTGAAATCAATAAAATCAGCCACATTCCTTTCCGAACCTCTAGAGAGGAAATAGGAAAATGAAGAACACCCATTTAGGGAAGGTATCCACTTGGAATCACCAATAATAGTTGAGAGACCATTACTCATTCAATATCGTAGGCCTAGGGAGAAAAGATTACTACCTTCTAAAAAGCTTCGCCAAAAAAAAAAAAAAAAGGGTCTATGGCTCAACGAAGTGCCCAGGAAATTTCCAAAAGGAAAGTACTTGGCCTGGAGACACTTAAAACTACCATAGAAGATGGAGATAAAAAAATTGCACTGACATTGTTTAGCAAGTAAAACAAAATTATACCCTTCAAAAGTCTCTAAAGACCATACCCCCTCCCAAACTTTTAGGCTTGCAAAGGTATTCCCAGGATCTCCAACAAAGCTTTTTTTTCCTTAACAAACTGAAATATTTCTTAGATTTGGCAATAAGACACGACAGTCCAAGATAGGTTCCATAACCATCCTAGATTGTAATTCCAAAGGATGTGCTATAGAATGTTATAGCGGCAAAGGAATAAGTTTGTAAGAAACAAGGCTGATTTTTTAAAGTTAATTTCATGTACAGAGATGGCGGAGAAGTCATGTAGGACATAATGAATAGCTTTTGCCTGATCCAGGATAGCTTTACAAAAAAATGATTCTACTTTAGCAAAGAAGAAGTGAGAAATAGAAGGGTAATTAGAATTAAAACGTAGACCAGAAAATAAAGATTGTCTCTCCGCGTAGCAGATCATGGAATCCTTCAGCACATATAATAAATAGATAGGGTGAAGAAAATTACCTTGGCGGATCTCTCTGGAAGGGGCAAAGCTAGGGATGGAAATACCATTAACAAGAACAAAAAAACACACAGAGCAGATGCATCTTATAGGAAGATAAGTGAGATTCTAAGGAAAATGCAAAGCAAGCATAATGGGTTCAAGGAAATTTCATTCAACTTTGTCAAAAGCCTTACTAAGGTCTAGCTTAAGAGCAAAAGGATTCGACTCATTAATATTTCAATTATTCATAGAGTAAAAGGCTTCAAAAGCAATTATGAAGCTATCAGTAATAAGCTTTTTTTGAACAAAGCATTTTAGCTATCATGAAGAATGGAAGACATGTGAGGTTTAAGCTTATTAACAATGGTTTTCTAAATAAGCTTATAAATAATATTGCAAAGGCCAATAGGTCTAAAGTCCTTGCCAGTTACCAGATGTTTAATCTTAGGGATCAAAGAGATTTTTTATCATTAAAAGAGGTTACATCACCTCTATGGTTCAAGATATCGAGGAATGTGTTGACTATCTTTGGTCCCTGAATACTCTAATATTTGTGTAGGAAACATGCTTGTACACTGTCTGGACCAGGCGCCTTTCTACCTTTTATGTGTTTTAGGGCTTGAGTAACTTCTTGTGGGGTAAAATATTTATCCAGAGATAGTACGTCTCCTTCAGATGAGACTTGATCAATAACACCTTCTTGCATCACAGAAGTAGAATGATTAGAGGAGTAGATCGATTGAAAATAGTGAAGAATAGTGTGTTCTATCCCAGAAGCATCCAAAATAATTGAACTATTTGGGTCAGTGATGGAATTTTTCTTGTCTTTGGGATGCTTTCCTATTAAAATAGTGTGTGCTCTTATCTCCCTCTGTGAACCAATCAGCTCTACACCTAGTTTTCCAATAATCTTCCTTAAGGGATAACCGACTTTCAAACTCTAACTCTAGATTTTCCTCTTCTATTTTTGACCAAGAAACTTGAGGGCGGATGCTATCAAGTTTTTGCTTAACCTATTTGATTTTGAGAGGCAGGTTACCATATTTATTCTTGCTCCAATCAAGGAGATGGTGTAGGATCGTCTCTAAATTTGATTTAATAGAGTCTGCATCGGGATAGAGATTCAGGATCCAAAGCTTTTCGAAAAAATCATGGCATTTTTCTTAATTCATCCAATGGGGCTCAAACATCTTAGGTCTTTGTTTTTTACTTGAAGAAGCATCAGAAATATGAGAAAGATAAATATAAAGTGCAAGGTGATCAAAATAGTTTACTGATGTTGACTTTATTACACAATCAGGGAATAATTGAGTACAGGCAACAGAGGCAAGCCCTCTATCTAGCCGAGCATGAATATGGTCATTTAAATATTTAATCCATTTCCAAGTAAATTTCGTGCCATCAAACCCAAGTAAAAAAGACCTGAACCCGAAATAGCATCACGGAAATTATCCATTTGCCAAATATTCCTTAATCTACTAGTTTTCTCATCCAGTGGAAGAATTTCATTGAAATGACCTGTAACAAGCCAATGGAGATCAAACAAGAAAATGTAAACGATGCAATAAATCCCAGGAAAAATACCTATGCTCAGTTTTGGGATTCCAACAAAAACCAGTGAAATGAAAATTAATTGAATTAATTAAAACAATAGAAACATCAATATGGCTAGGAGAGTAACTCAATAGCGAAACATAAGTATCATTATTCCATAAGAGTCCAAGACCCTCGGAGAGGCAAGTCCTGTCCACATAAAAACCATAATTAAATCCTAAGGATAATCTAATACTATCCATTTTATTTTTAAAACATTTAGTCTCAAATAAAAAAATAATAAAAGGGTTTGCAGCATGAACAAGACTACGAAGAGCTCTAATTGCTCAAGGGCTACCAAGCCCTCAGCAATTCTAACACAAGATAATCATTGCTCTTGGTGGGGCTGTACGATGGCTACCATCGCTGGTAGAGAAAGAGAATCAAATGCCTAGGGTTTTGACTATCACCGTCCTCAATGTAGGTATCATTCTGCACTCGCTTTAGGGATAAGCAACTTATATGGATTCAAAGCTTCCTACCACTATGGAATACGTGATTTCTAGGGAGTTTGAGATTGATCCTGATTGGCGCTCTAACTTTTTGAATGTGGACGCCTTCCTATTCCAACATTCCGTACTCACATCTATGTTCTCCTTGTTCGCACTAGAGTCTATATTGTCCTCTTTCCTTGCAAAATAATTGGGAACCTTTTTTTTTTCCCACAAAACAGGGATTAGCGGAAGAAACAAATCTAGGGAAAATACCATAAAAAATAGAAGGGGGAAGGGGATTAGAAAATAAGAAAGCATCAAAAGGAAATAAAAGGTACTTAGACGACAGATCAAAACAGCGAGCAAGAAGGGAATTAAAATCCATGCATGTGGGACGAGGTTTCTTAACATAAGTAGAAGAGGGTTCAACTTGTAAATTAGAATAGTCATTATGAATTAAAAGAGGGTTCGTCATTTGGTTTAGTAAGGCAATAGACTCAACCTAGGAGGATATGATGGGTAAAAGGGGGGAATGAGTTGATTATTATTGATGGGCTTGGACTAGTGAGGAGGTATGGTTTCGGGCTGGGAAGAAGTGGTGGGCTAAGACATAGAAAAGATAATGGCTGAAAGCTGAAGTGAGGTTTGGATTGGTAGGGAGAGTGGGCTCAGTCTTGGAGGGGGGAATGGGTTGGATCTTAGAAAAGTTAATGGGCTAATTAGGAGAGTTGGACTTAGATTGGAAAGAGATGGTGGGTTGGGTCTAATATGTCTACTTGTACCCTCTTAAGCATTATAGTTTTTATCGATTTTTATGCTTAATTATTAATAAAATGAACTTATTGATCCCATTTCTTCTCTTGTTGATTATAGGTGACTTCGAAATAAAGATATGTTGAAAACGAATTAAAACGAAAGACTTTGGAAAGGAAAACGAAGAAAAAAGAGAATGGATTAAATCGAAAATAGTTGGAATACAATTACTATCTGGATTCAGATAGTAGCTATCTGGTTGTGGATAGTACTCAGCCATTTCAAGTAATTACTCCAGAAGCTTTCTGCATTCGGAAAATTGGATTTTTCTGATCCGAAAGGTCACGACAGGGGTTGTTTTGCAATTTTTAGATCTTTTCCTTTGACTCTAATTTTATTTCCCTTTTGTTATTTGATTCTAAACCTTTCTTATAAGGGTTTAGAGATTATTATAGAGTAGTATTTGGAGATTTTTCTCCTATTTAAACCCCATTAGATACATTAATTTTAGTAGCTTAGGTCTTTCACTCACTTATTCATATTTTGTAAAAAAGATTAGAAGACCTAATTTGGGTGTAATTTCAGGAGTTTCTTCAAGAGATTCAGAAGACAAGCTTGGACAATCGTGAGGACTGTGGATCTTCAAATTCTTTTCCCAAGCTCCATAAACTTATCCTACTTTATAAATTCGTCTATGAGTTTATGTTTTAGAATTTTCTTTAGTGGCTAATTCTTATTGTGTTTGAATGGGGATGAACCCTAGAATTCTTGGTTTATGTTTTCTATGAATTTCTTGTTTTGATTATTTAATTCTTGTTTGGTTGTTATTCAATTGTTCTGATTGTTTATCGATTTTCCAGGAATTGGTAATTTCACAAGATTAATTGGAATTGACAAAAGAAGGATAATTTAGGGCATAAACTGAATAGTAGGAATTGGCAATCTAGTAGACATACTAATTACGATTCTTAGATCATTAATTAATTAATTACTATAATCTATATTCGTTTATAATCGGGTTAGGGTTAGAAGACATTCTTCTCTAAAAAGTTAAGTTGAATAGAAGGGTATTCGCCTAAACATAGGGTTTATCCGATTTTTGAGTGAGATCCAACCAACGAGTTTTATTAATTAATTACAATGATTTCTAAATAAAATTAACTTAGGGTTCTAGGGGATTCTACCATTTAAACACGTTTGTTCCAAATTTAGTTAAAACCTTTTTAATCGTTTTTATTAGTTGTTAATTGGTTCTTAGTTTTAAAAATATTTTCAAAAGTTTTATTTAATTAAATAGTCCAGAATATATAATTAATACTAATGTTTGGCCGTCCTGAGAGTTTGACAATCTGAGGACTTTCCTCACCTTATTATACCGATAGGTACGCTTGCCTAAAAGTGAAATTTTATTAGGATTAGAAACCACACAACAGGTTCTCCTTGGGATATCTTAGGGGAGGAAGGACCAGATATGAAAATTCTAAGGGGGAGAGACCATACTATAACTTCCTAAATGGGGGGAGGTATCAGGTAGGTCTAAATAGGGGAATTAGAGGATTGTTTTCTAACAGGACAGTGGATGAGGGAATAGGGGCAATGAGAATTTCTAGCAGGGAGAAGGAACAACAAGGCGGCGCTAGCGTCTTAGTTGAGGAGGGCACGTCAGAAGCTGGCAAGACACAGCCAAGGAAGAGGAACTTCCTTATGAGCAATAGTTAGTTCCATTTCAAAAATCCTAGAAGATTTGTAGGCTTTGCATCTCAAACAGTCCCATCAAGCTATGTTCAAATGAGTTATAAACGCAAAAAGAGCCAGATATATGGATATGGAAATATGAAATAAGACAAAAAAGCATAAAAAAACCTAAAAACTAAAATAATTCTCCCCCTTTTTGTCAGTCAGCAAATAGGGATATAGAGAAGTCCAAAGACAAAACAACCAACATGTCAACAAAACGAATTATCCGCGGGAAGCAAATAAAGCATAATAGAGAATTGTCTGAAGTATTCATGGCCCACAGACCCACGAAAGTAGTTAAATGTTCAAATAATATATCAAGGAAATGATAATAGATTACAGGTTAGGATTTGACGCAGTCAGATCAGCTGAGTCGAACGAACAACTATTCAGAGCACCTGATCTAGTAACAATGTATTGAGGAGTATTGTAAAGATTTTGATAAAAAAGTTCATGGGATATGGTACAAGTTCATGTCCTCAGTAGTCTCTTACATCTTTCTCTCGGTGTTTGGTACTTTGGATTTACCCATATCTTTTTCTTTGTTAGCTCCATTGCTTTCCTAAAAAAACTAGTGCTTGTTCTTCCTTTGGAATTTGGGGTACTTCGGTATTTTGACCATCCAAAACTTGTTTAGCTTCACTTGCTAATAGGACGAAAGCTACTACTTTGTCGACATTCAGCTTAATCTCCCCCTCAATTGTACTTTCCTCATCAATTTTTTCAACTCCCTCAATGTTGTCTTTCCCTTGTTCACCCTCAAAATTTTTCTGCTCTTCTTTTTCCACATCATTTTTTAATTCTTCCTCAATATTTTTCTGCTAATCTTATACATGTTCCTCTCCTTCTTCTTCTAAAGCTATCTCTTTTCATTTTTTTTCTTCTTCTCTCCTCATCATCAACTTTCTCTCCTTCAGCAAGATTCTCTTTTTCTTCAGCTACCTCAGCTTGATCAATATTTATATCACCATTTGCCTCATTTGAGGATTGCTCCCCTCCCTCATCACTTATAGGAGAGCGCTCATCATGTTGATCTAAGCTAGTGCTTATAGCTTTCTCGTTTTGACTCCTATTCACTTTTTCTTCAGAACCAATGTATTCAGCATCTCTTTCACTGTCTTCAATTAAAATAGTGACAGGATCCTTTGCACTTTTTCTTGCTCTCAATCTCATTCTTCTTGGTCCATTTTTAGCTTAAACAACAGCTTTTGGCTTTCCATTGTTGGCAGGATCCGATTTGAACTTGATTGTGTTTATCATAATCTTGCTCATCTCATCTTTAATTGACTTCTTAGATTCTTTTTTAGCGGGGACTTTCTCAGTTTATTTTTTGTCAGACTATTCAGCAGGTATCTCAAAATTATTCTTTTTAAGATCCTTTTACTTTTTCCCTTAGGTGCTAAGCTACCAGTCTTAGCTTTACCATTACCTACTAGTTCCGAGCTACCATAGGTAGCTTAGCTTTTCGGCTTTGCTTCAGCTTTTTGTTTTTCTTCCAATGCCATTTTTCTGGTAGACGCTTCATCAATCACATATTTTCCCCCATTTTAGAATGGAATGTCCTAATCATCATTATTTGTACTGGAATCTAACCCATTTCCAGAACCAACACTTTCTTCAGCCTTACCACTTCCTGATCTGTAGCCAATGTCGGGCGCTAGTTCACTGTCCATGGGAGGTGGCTCATCATAACTGTTTTTCTCTTACTCTTACTTGTTTCTCCTACGTCCTTTTTTTTTTTTTTTTTGGCAGCAATCTTTCCACAAACTGTTTTCCAATAATACTCTTTTCATGACATTCGCTTACAACTTCCTCAGACAATTCAATTTTTAGATGTTTAAACAATTTAGTAAGCAACATTCTATAGGGGATACTCTTGTTTCCCCTTCCCTGAATCATCCTTTGCATGATGATGTAGCACAGATTTACTTCCAACTTCTTTTTCAAAATCACGGAGATCTTGAGGTTCTTATTGTCTAAGATCTGCATTGTCTGATAGGACTCCTACACCATCATGGTAAAAATGTGTTCTTGTTCTCAATAGTTCCATCCACCCTTGTGCTTCAAAAAATTTGACATATCTTTCCTTTTTGTTCTCAAAGTAGTCCCAGTAAATAGGGCTAGAAGAAAGAACATGTATCTCTTTTAATGGCTTTTGAACTGATTCTATGCTCTTCTTAGGTTCTAGTGACCTTTTTAATTTTTTCTTTGAAGCTTCTGCTCCTTTTGAGTTTTTGGAGACAAATTCGTCTCCCTTTAGATTAACCAATATCTTTGCGTTGAAAGAATAAGAAGTAGAAGAAAATTCGAAAGGTTGAAGCTTTAGAGATTTAGAGATGAAATGAGCTTAAGAAAATTGGAGAAGGGTTTTAGAGAATAGTGAGGAAGAGTGAGTGAGTAAAGGTTGGATTTTAGAGGGAAAACCAAAAGTTTGGTTTTGATGATGGTTTGACGATTTCGAAGAGAGAGAAAGAGGGTTTAAAAATTAACAAAAGTTATTGGAAAGAGGTTTTGTTTTATTCCTTAGATTGAGGAGAGAGGATACGTAAAAATAGGAGAGAGCGAGGGTGATAAGCTTAAGGGTTTGAAAATTAATATGACTTATCACTTTCTTCATATATTAATTAAAAATAAAACAATCCAGTAAGATATGTTGTACAAAAATACTCCCTTTTTATAGATAATGACAAGTTGGCACAAAGAGTAAACTGAATATGTAAGATGATCAAAGGGAACAGAGGTCCGATGGCCAAAATTAGAGAATCTTCAAGAAAGTGATACACTTATACCCTTTGAAAATCGATCTTATGCTAAAGAAAATATTCAAAAAGAATCATATCGGTAACTGCCATTAGCACAGATAAGGAAGTAGTTTCGTAAAGGAGTTAGGTTAGGATGAGCCCTAGCTCCAAACGAATCTTACAAAAACTTTCTTCACACAGTAGCTTAGTAAAAATGTTAGTAAGCTGCTTTTCAGTAGGAACATAAATAAGTTCAATAGATCCAGCTTTAACAAGTTCTCAAATAAAAAGATGTCTTGCCTCAATATGCTTAGTTCGAGAGTGTTGAATAAGGTTTTTGGTTAGATTAATGGATTGTATTATCACAGAAAACATGAGTTTTCTTACTTATAATCCCAAAATCCTTGAGCTGATGTTTGAACCATAGAATTTGAGCATGTCAAAGATGTACTCAGCTTTTGTAATTGATAAGCTAACTGACAATTGCTTCTTGTTGTGCCAAGCTACTAGAGCATTTCTAAGGAATTGGCACGTTCAAAAGGTGCTTCTCCTATCCACTCTACTGCCAGCAAAGTCTGCATCGCTATACCCCATCAGCTCAAAACAAGTATCTCTGGGATACACAAGGTTAGCTCAGTAGTTCCTACTAGATATCTCAAACTTCTCTTCACAACAATTAAATGAGATCCTTTAGGGTTAGATTGAAATCTTGCACATAAGCAAACACTTAATAGAATATCCGCGCAGCTAGTTTTTAGATAAAAGAGAGATCGAATCCTACCTCGGTAATGTGTTTGATCTATACTTATACTTTTTTCATCTTTGTCCATCTTTATGCTTGTACTAATGGGAGTTTTGATAGGTTTAGCTTCACTCAGTTTGTACTTTTTAAGTAGCTCTCTGATGTACTTAGCTTGCCTGATTGCTACTCCAGACCTAATTTCTTTAATTTGTAGCCCTAGGAAGAAGGGTTGCTTGCCCATCATGCTCATTTCAAATTATCCCTACATTAGCTTACCCAACTCTCGGCTCATAGACTTATCATTAGCACAAAAAATAATGTCATCAACATAAATTTGAACAACAAGAATATCCATCAACTTTACCTCTTATAAAACCATTTTTAGGCAAAAAGGTACTCAACATTTCATACCAAGTATGGGGTGCTTGTTTAAGACCGTAAAGAGCATTGATTAGCTTGTAAACATAGTTAGATTTGTCAAAACTTTCAAAACCAGGTAGTTGTTCTGTAGGAAGAAATCAGACAAAAAACAACAGTTATAGTAGCGGAAATAAAGATCTTCTTCCACTAGGGATCTATACTAGTTTGAGCAATCAACTTTGTTTATATTTATACCTCTTCGAGATTGTACTACTACGGTGTTCGGTCGAATCACAAGCAGCACTTCTTACCACTTCCATCTCGATAGTATCCACTATCGTGATCGAACTGAACCAGAAAAGTTTTGGGTTTCAGTGCTAGCTAAAATGCCGAAGCTATGGTTTTATAGTTTTTCTGGAAGAATAAGACCAGAGATAAAGATGTTTAAGAAAGAACTGAAAACTATCAGCCTTTTCTTCTCGCTTTTAATCATTTTAATACAACCACAAATCCTGGATTCTCTGGAGAATCAAATCCGAGATTGAGTTTGATTTGGTAATCGAAAAACCTTGACTCTCTAGAGAATCAAATCCCAGATTTAGTCTGATTTTGGTTACAATTTAAATTTGAAATCAAATTGAGTTCAATTCCAAAATTAAATATGAATACTATTGAAATAAATAATAAGATTGGTGTAAACCAATCTACTTGTATTAATCAATTATGAACTAATATTACCCAATCGGTTAGCCAAATCAAATATTGGGCTCACAACTGTAAGCTTGATCAATAAACCCAAATAAAACTTTAAGTAATAGCCCAATGATCTTGGAGCGCGACCTAATAGGTTCTTTGCGAAATGGGTCGTGATACATTATCACAAATAATCAGCTCTGTCTAGCAACACATCATTATTTCCAAATTACAAGAATTTAATAATTCAAATTAATCATCCTACTGATCATGAACTTGATCCTTTTGTCTGTGATATCCAAATTGACTATAAGCCATGAAGCAAGTGTCATGCTTCAAATATTCAATCATATCATTTCTTGATTCGTGAGTAAACTAATTATAATGACATGGATATCCTAGTATCAATTCATTTTGTAAATGGCCATGTTTAGTCTTACTCCATCAAGGGGGCCTAGATTTTTAATCTTTTTTCTTCCTCTTCATTCCAATGACCATATAGAACTCTTCTAGGTAAGTTTTCTTTATATTTACTATTTTACACAGGTTTTCTTGGAATATTATAAGATGGAAATGCTTTAATGCTGTCTTGTTGCATGGTTTGACATACATGAACGTAAACTTGGAATATTTGTAAAACCCAGCCATGGAACACGGAACTAGGGTATGTAAAGAGGGGGTCAGCTGTCCCCTCATTTGCTAGAAAATGCCTATAAATTGGAGGAGTTGTGCTCACCGGAATGAATTGTAGAGAGGCGGCGCCACGACAGCAGAGGGGCAAGGGCAGAGGCGCGTGATAGTCGACAGAAGCAGAGTAGTGAGCATAGATCGGACCGAATGAAGAAGATTAAGTGAAGAAATTAGGTTTTTGGAATTTTTTTTTAAAATTTCATTAGATCAAAACGATGTCGTTATAGTTTTTTTTTGTTTTTATTTTAAACCCCATAAGTTAAGGGGCTGAATTGAAACAAACTAAAAGCTAAAGAAAAGAAATAAATCTATGTCCCCCAACCCCAAGACATTCTCCCTTTTTGTCCCCACCTCTTCCCAATCCCATCTCTTCTTCTCCCTCTCTCCTGCACCACCAGCCACCAACTAGCAGTAGCTCCCTCCAGCCTCCGGTCACCGCCCATTTGTCGCCTAGTCCCAGCAGCAGCAGCTGGCAGTTACCGCCGCTGGCCGCCTCTCTTCGTTCGGACTCCGGCGGTAATCTCTTTTTTTTTTTTTTTTTTAATTGTAATTTTGACATGAAATTTGATCTATGATTAGCTATTCCATATTTGTGATAGAAATTAGTTATAATTAATATTGTACATTTATTTGAAGTGATTTAGGGTTAAAAAAGTAAATGAATATATTTTTCTTTGATGTTTGATATTTGAGAAGGTTTAAACTTTTTTTATAATTTGATTTGAGGTGTTTGAAATCAATAGGAATTTTCTATTAAGAATTGGGGTATTGTGTACTTGTGATTTGTATAATTTGTTGTGATTTGAATATGTTTTTCCTTGATGTTTGATATTTTAGATGGTTTAAATTTTTTTATAATTTGATTTGAGGTGCTTGAAATCAATAGGCTTTTTCCATTGAGAATTGAGGTGTTGTGATTCGTTATAATTTGTTGTGATTTGAATATGTTTTTCCTTGATGCTTGATATTTGAGAAGGTTTAAACTTTTTTTTATAATTTGATTTAAGGTGTTGTGATTTGTTATAATTTGTTGTGATTTGAATATGTTTTTCCTTGATGCTTGATGTTCGAGAAAGTTTAAACTTTTTTTCTAATATTATTTGAGGTGCTTGTATAATTTGTTGTGATTATTATTTAGGTATTCACAATGTCTAAGCGGCCTATGGATAAATGTGTTATTAAATTAAACAAACCGAGTCCATCTACGTCAAATAACGTTGTTCATAATGTTAGAGAAGATGTCACTAGTAAAACACCCAGAATTATCGGATGATGACATTATTGGTGATTGCGTAAACTAATTAATATATATATATATATATATTTTTTTGCGGTTATTAGAGATGAAATGAGAAGACGGTACTTGGCCAAAGGTCTTTGTCAACCTCGTAACCATATATTCCCGCAAACTATGTTTAGTGCATGATAGAGTTGATTTTTAATACAATGAAACACCTTAAGTTTCAATTATTAGTTTTTAAAAATATTTTATTTATTAATCAGAATTGTTATATTTAATTTATTTTACTTATCTTTGTGCAGATTTCTAAAAAGGAATGGAAAATAAAGATTCCATATTAAATTTGGTAGGAAAGAAAGAGTGTGCATGGTCATTGGGGAAGAGAATATTAAAAAAATAATAATAAAACATATTACCTGCTGCAGTAGTTGAATCCTTTAAGGACTAGGAATTATAGTTGAATCCTTTAAGGATTAGGAATTTAGTTGAATCCTTTTAAGATCAGGAATTTGCTTTTCTTTTGTCTATGAGCCACACAAGAGGGGTGAACAACCCAAAAAAAAAAAAAGAAAAAAAAAAAAAAGAAGAAGAAGTCCTTGGCGCAAAATCAAGGAAGCGGCAGTAATCATTAAAGGAGAGAAGAAGCTATGATCTATTTCAAGAATTTGGTTCTTTCTTTCCTTTAATTATGAACTAAATTTTCTTGTTATAATCTTGATGAAACCCTAGCCATGTAACTTTGATTTATTTTATTTTGGGAGATTTATTATATTATTTATGTGATTACATATCTTGGGATGTTTCTTGGTTTGATGCAATTAATTCTTTGTGATTGTTCTTGTAGAATAATTATTTGGGTTAGTTGGTACTTTTATCCATGCTTAGTTCTTGAGTCTTGAGTATGAGAGATATGTAAGTTTTGCAAGTATATTGTGGGTTTTAGAATTAAATAGTTCATACTAATTTTAGATAGTTTATGTCATGGAATTGAATAAGTCGTGCTAATGGTTAGATGGTGGTTATGTCATGCATTTACGCACAAGATATTTCTTTAGTGAATCGAAGCTTGTAGCCTAGATCACCACATAAAGGTCTAATATTATCTCCTAAATAAAATTAAATCATTGTTATATAGGTTACTGCTGGATTCAAGGTTCTAAACCATCTTCTTCATTAAGCTCTTGCTAGTTTTTATTTAATTGATTTTATTTATTAGTTTTACTTAATTTAGGAATAATTTTTAGATAATAAAATTTTATTCTTATTTTTATAAAATTAATTTAGGAAGATAATAATTTAAGTAGTTAAGCCTTTCTCTGTGGTTCGATATCCTTATACTGCAAATTAGAAAAATCTTGACCAGTGGATCAGGTATGAGAAAGTTTAGTGAGGAATGGTTTGAGAAATATGAATGGCTAGAATATAGTGTACAAAAAGATGCTGCATTTTGTTTATGGTGTTACCTATTTAATAGTAGTAAGAAATCCAACAGAGATGATGCTTTCGTCACAGTTGGTTTTAAAAATTGGAAAAAAGGCATGGAACAAACATCAAGGAGAATTAACTGGTGCACACCATTATTCTACAATACATGTTTCAGCATATAAAAATCAAAGACAAAATGTAGATTATGTGTTATAAAAAAAGTAAGGCAATGGAGATGGATTACGGCGTTCGATTAACAGCGATTGTGGATGTGGTTCGATATCTTTGGAGCAGGATATGGCCTTTTGTGAAGATGATGAATCAGAGGATTCAGTGCACCAAGGTAATTTTCTTGCATTGATCAATTGGTATTGAAATCATTGTAAAGAAATAAATAAGGTAATGAACTCAAATGCTCCGGGAAACAACCAATTGACTTCTCCTAAAATTCAAAAGGAAATTCTTAATGCTTGTGCAACAAAGGTGAGAAATATTATTATCAATGAGATTGAAGATAAATTTTTTTCTCTTGTAGTTGATGAGGCTCGAGATAGTTCAATAAAAGAATAAATGTCTGTAGTTTGGAGATTTGTGAACGATCGGGAAAAAGTGATCGAGCGGTTTCTTGGAGTAGTCCATGTTAGTGACACTTCTGCAGTGTCTTTGAAAAATGCTATTGATGATTTCTTTGTAAAACATGGATTATCACTTTCAGGGCTTATAGGCCAAGATTATGACGAGGCTTCTAATATACATGACGACTTTAATGGTCTTGAAGCACTCATTTTAAATGAAAATAAGCATACATATTATATTCATTGTTTCGCTCACCGTCTTCAGTTTGTGGTTGTTGCTTCTTCAAAGTAAAATCTACTGGTACTTGACTTTTTTGAGAAGCTTATAATGATTGTGAATATTGTTGGAGTTTCATGTAAAGGAAAGGATATCATTCGGCAAAAACACCATGATGATCTTGTGAAACGTATAGATAGTGGTAAATTGTTACAGGAAAAGGCAAGAATAAAGAAACAAGTTTAGCTCGGCTAGGTGATACTCGTTGGGGTTCTCACTATAAGACAATAACCCATGTTTTAGATATGTGGGATGCAGCAATGGATGTTCTTGAATCTATAAATGAGGAGGGCACTGAACTAAGAAGTCAAAATAATGCTTCGAGCTTGATTAATAAAATGCTTAGTTTTAAGTTTGTGTTCATTGCTCATTTGATGGTGAAATTGTCGGGAAAAACAAGAGCACTGTCAGTGGCGTTGCAACAAAAGAATCAAAACATTGCCAATGCTATAGTGTTGACTAAAAGGAAGAAAGATGACTTGAAGAAATTCAGGGATGATGATGGTTGGGAGGATTTATTGGGAGTTGTAACCACTTTTTGTTAAAAAAAAAAAAAAAAACATTTATGTACCCAATATGGAAGATGCTATGCCATGTCGAGCTAGAGCTCAAAGACAAGTTGATGGCCAACAAAAGACTTATTTTCACCATTTCTGATGAGATATTCTTCTCCAAGTACTTGTCTAACTTGATTCTATATTAACAAATACTAAATCCTTTATCAATATTATATTCATTAATTTTTTCATAATTATGCTAAGTTATTGATCATATCATACAAGAAATGGATAATCGTTTTGCTGAGTCAAGTTCGGAGCTTCTAAAGTGCATAATATGCCTTGACCCAAAAGACTCGTTTGCTAGTTTTGATATTCAATGGTTACTATGTCTTCTTGAGTTTTATCCAGATGATTTTCATGATCAGCTTAAATTAACTGAAGAACTTAACCAGTACATTTCACTAGTCAAAACAAGTTAAGATGATTTTTTCTCCGGTCTTTAGAGTATTGGAGATCTTGCAAAGAGGATGGTTGAGAGGAAATGGACACACTACTTTGAAGTTAATGTATCGACTAATCAAGTTGGCATTAGTTTTGCCCGTTGCGATAGCTACAATTGAAATATCCTTCTTTGCGATGAAGTTTATCAAGAACGATTCGCGCAACAAAATTGGAGATGATTTTTTCACAGATACCTTGGTGTGTTACATTGAGATAGAGAATTTTCAAAAGATTGAAAATGAAGCTATTTTGCAGCGGTTTTAGAATATGAGTAGTCGAAGATTACAGTTGCCATCTATCAACAATACTCATTATAATTTTTTTTTATTAAAATAGTCTTTTCATATTGCTTGCATTACATGAAATCATTTCTTTTTTATTATTTACAAATTTCAAAATCATTTTTCTTTCTTTAAGTATATGAATAAATATTATTTGTTTTTATATTATTCTTCTGATCGTTATAAATTAATCAAACATATTTAATTTGCAGGCTGCAACTCATATTAGAGGTCGCCTTTTGATCGTGCTCAGTTATCTCAATAGTTTTTCTATTGGTAACTTTGACTTTCATTGAGGTATTTATTCCGTGAGTTATGGGTAATCATTCATCGTGAGTGATGGGTGATCATTCCTTGTTGGTAATGGGCAATTACCTATAGTTTTGCAATTTGTTTACAAATACGTATGATTAGTTAGAATATGGTGAAAATGATTGATATATATTTTTTTGGTTAAATTTAAAATTGTTTAAGCAGTCTTTATTCTTAAAAAGTGTCCATTATATAAATGAAATTCTAGCAAAATTTTTAGTGTCATTTCGCCCCCTTCCCCTTGCAAATTCTGGTTCCGTCCCTGTCTTTATTCTTAAAAAGTGTCCATTATATAAATGAAATTCTGGCAAAATTTTTAGTGTCATTTCGCCCCCTTCAAATTCTGGTTCCGTCCCTGGTAAAACCTGCATACACATGACTTAACTGGAGGGTGGAAATTTTGTTATTTTAAAACATTGACATGATTATGTTTGGACGGCCAAGTAGGTGACCTTTTGGGTTGCAAATGTGTATGAAAACCCCATCCAATCAGGATTGCACTATCATGGCTAGTCCTCTGTACTAGGGCCTCTTCTAATAACGTGGATGGTTACAAACTCTGAAGGTGGATCCACTTGAAAAGGGCGTAGTTAGGGCTGTAAACGGGTCTAGACCCTCAGAGTACTCCCAAACACTTATCCTTATAGTGAAACTTGGACCCAGACCCAGACTCATACTTTCCAAGTATAAAATTTCTGGACCTAGACTCGACCCTCCAGGGTCCAGGGTAGGGTCTGGGTATACCCGTATCCGTATGATTTTTTTTTAATTTTTTCCCCGTTAAACAAAAATATATAAAACAATGTATAATCCTAAACAATGTATAATCCCTCCAGGGTCTAGGTTAGGGTCTGGGTAGCTCCTGTGAACTATTGGGTGGTTGAGTTTGGCCCATTCAACCTTGGCATGTCTCCTTGTTCTTGCTAATGCCTTTAAGAGCGTATTCGGATTAACTTCTCCACAAACTCTTGTCTTCTACTTGAATCAATGTCCACAGAATACACACCTATTGCCATTACAACAAATTATCATTACTTTGAAGCAAATTCACAAATACCAAACAAAACCAAGAATTTGTCTAGAGAAGCCATAAGAGTACCAATTATGGAGCTTAGAACTTCCAGTACCTCCATCTTGGATGCTTGGCAATCCACATTCATACTCAATATACAAGTATGAATCATTCATATTGTAAAAACGAAAACAAAATAATCTTAGAATTTCTTTAAATTCCATAACGAAAAAATGAATCACCAATTAAATCAATGATTAAATATATAAAAAGTTAAAAGAAAAGCTTACTGCATCTGCATAGGGATCCATGGCTAGGGATGAAGATTTTGTTCTTGGAGGGAGAGAGTTGCTGCAAAAAGGGATCAAAGGCAACAGAAAAATATTGATACTGAATTTATAGACGATATTTTTCACAATCTGTTAGTTAATTTTGGTAACAAAATCAATCTATCATATCCATAATATAATATATATATATAAAAATAATATAATATATATAAATATATATTATTATTTTATTAATACTGGTATACAGGTCTTGGCATCATCATACCCTGCCCAGACCCATATAATAGAATAAATATGGGTACAGGTCCGCGGGTATAAAATTTAAACCTTACCCGATAAAAATGGGTATAGACTCGTGCGGGTATGGGTAAGACCCGCGTCGTTTACAATCCTAGGCGCAGTAATGGTACTGAATCTGACATCGCACCCTGCTCTGCAGTGGAACGGTCGCCTATAGGAGAGTTAGGAGGGCTTGAAACTAATGTTGGTCTTAGAGCGGACCTAGTAGATGCCCCAAGATCCGTAGTATGTTTATATGTAGTGAGGGCTGTAAACAGAACGGGTCTTACCCGTACAACGCGGGTCTATACCCGTTTATAGTGGGTAAGGTTAAAATTGTATACCCGCGGACCCGTACCTATACTTTTACCCTTATAGATTCTATTAAATGGGTTTGGGTAGGTACGATGATACCCAGACCCGTATACCCTCATACTCGTTATAATAAAATAATATGTATTTATATATATAATATTATTTTACATTTTTTTATTAATACATAATTTATATATTTATGATATTGAGTGGTTTATTTTCTTAGTATAGAGAAGAGAAGAGAAACTTTCTTCATAGTTTAGAGAAGAGAAATTTTCTTCAAGATTTCTTCTTCTTCTTCGAGACATCAGTACTACTATTTTCTCCATTGGATGTTTCTTGTGGACTTGTTTCTCTCACCCAAAATTTTATACCAGTGGTTGTTTGTTCTAAAGGTGAATAAGGCATGAGTTTTTAAGGTTATATATATCTACATTTTCAAAGTAATTGAGAAAATGTTTTGTTTCATAGGTATATATATCTACATTTTCAAAGTAATTGAGAAAATGTTTTGTTTTAGCATCGCATGAAATGTTTTACAAAAAGCATATCATTATTTTAGGAAAGCACGAAAGCACACCAATCACATGGATTCACTACACATTTTCGCTCACTTTTTTTTAAATTCCATGCTTTTCAGATTACCCAAGATACGGTTTCTAAAATATTTTTATGGTAGCTTTGTTATGAAAAGACATTTTGAAACTTATGTAATAGTTGCACTATCTATAAACAGAATTCTGCTGGTTACTGTGTATGTGTGTATGTGTGTGTGTGTGTGTAATATATCGGGCCAAATTAGAATTGGAACAGTCAAAACCAATCCAACGACTACGGTTTTCAAAGTTCCAGTTCTAGATACGGTTCCTACTTGAAACTGTAACCGTTTGTTAAATGAAGTAACTGGAACTATCGGTTCTTAACTGTCAGTTCTAAAGGTTTCAATTAAAAACAAATAACTAAAATCTAAATCTATATTTTTAACAGTCAGATTTATTTAGACATTAAAATTTAAGCTCACGCCTCATACATGTTAATTAATACTTTTAACACGTGTTTTTGGCAGTTTTACAATTCCAATTATTCGAATTCATGGTTCCTATTTGGCGATTTACATTTCTGATTTCATGATTTTATCATTCTAGTTTTCACGGTTTTGCAATTTTAGTTTTCCGATTTCAGGGCTTTGATTTGGCAGTTTTAAGGTTATAATTTCATGATTTTATAATTTTTATTTTCATGGTTTGGTAGTTTCAGTTTTCTATTTTACGGTTTCGATTTGGCGGTTTTTTTTTTCTTCTGATTTCACGGTCCCAATTTGGTGATTTTACAGTTTTAATTTCATGATTTTATAATTTTTGTTTTCACGGTTTGATGATTTTAGTTTTTACGATTTAACGGTTCTGTCTTATCGGTTTCTTTTTCCAATTTTTCCGATTCCAATGTTCTGATTATTCAATTTCACAGTTCTGGTTTAGTGGTTTTAGTTTTCCGATTTCGCAGTTTTGGTTTGGCAGTTTCTTTATTCTAGTTATTTTGGTTTCAAGGTTCTGATTATTCGATTTCATGGTTCTCATTTGGCGGTTTTACGGTTCCAATTTCATGATTTATAATTCCAATTTTTACAGTTTGGAGATTTTGGTTTTTCAAACTCACGGTTTCAGTTTGGCCGTTTCTTTATTCCGAGGTTTTCGATTTCACGATTTCAATTTGGCGGTTTTACAATTCTAATTTCATAATTTTATAATTCTAGTTTTCATGGTTTGACGCTTTTGGTTTTTCGATTTCATAGTTTCAATTTGGCAGTTTCTTTATTTCGGTTTTTTGATTTCACTGTTCAAATTTGGCGGTTTTGGATTTCCTATTTCACGATTCAATTTGGCGATTTTTTTATTCCAGTTTTTCTGATTTCACAATTTTAGTTTGAAGTTTTTATAGTTCTAATTTCAAGAATATATAATTTCAAAATTTTTTTTCAAGATTTGACGGTTCCGATTTTCTTATTTCACGATGTCGGTTTCTTGATTTCGGTTTTTCCCCTTTCACATTTCTAGTTTTACAATTATAATTTCATAATTTTACAATTGCAATTTTCACGACTTTGCGATTTTAGTTTTTGATTTCACAGTTGTAGTTTGGCAATTTTACAGTTCTAATTACATGATTTTATAATTGTGATTTTCATGGTTTTGCTACTTTCGTTTTTCGATTTCATGGATTTGGTTTGCAATTTCTTTATTTCAGTTTTCCAATTTCACGGTTTCAATTATTCGATTTCACGGTTTCAGCTTGGCGGTTTATGGTTCCGATTGTAGTATTTCGACTTTCACGTTTTAGGGTTTCAGGATTTTCTATTTCATGGTTCCAGTTTTATAGGGGGATTTGATTACTGACCTCCAAGAGGATACGTAGGCAACTCATTTGAGGCTTTTGAGGTTTTTGCAATTTCGATTCCTTGATTTAGCGATTATAATTTCATGATTTTTTTCGATTTCGAATTTGTAATTTATATGTCGGAATTTACATTTTTAAATCTAATTGTGGAGTTTTACAAAATAGGTAAGAACTGTGAAACCGGATCGAAAATTCCGTTTAACTGAGAAATCGTAACCATTTTAAAACCGTGATTTTTAAAGAATCATAAAAACCTTAAATGTGAGTAGTGGCAGAACCAGGACAAAAAGGTTGGGGGGCTCAGTGGCGGAACCGGGGGGCTCGGGTGGATTCGAGCCCCCCCCCGCCAGGAAAATTTAGAAACTTTAGAATTTTTTAGTTTTTATATTCAAGCCCCTCAGTTTTGTTTTTTTTCAATATAGCCCCAGAACTTTGGCTGGACTGCTGATCAAAAAAAATATTTTTCTTAAAACACTGCTCTCTGTCTCTCGTGCCCAACCCAGAAGGAAAATACCCCCCTCCCTCTCTCGACTCTCTGTCTTAGCACAACTTCTCTCTCTCTCTCTCTCTCTCTCTCTCTCTCTCTCTCTCTCTCGACTAACCTTCCTCTTCTCGGCGGCCGGCGGCGACCAGACGACAATGGCGTGTGCGACGGTGACGACGACTGGCGACTGCTCCTCTGCTGCTCTTTCTTACTACTGCTGCTGCGGCGCTCCTTTTCCGCCACTCTTCAGGCTTCAGTTGTTCTTCAAATTTGAAGAAAAAGGTAAGTTTTTAAATTAATCTATGTTGAAACATTATTTATTTCAAAGATTGTTTTATGAAATTTCTTGAATCCTGCTGGCTGCTACTGCTGTGATGTTCATGTTCTTCAAAAACTTTCTAGGTTTTTTAAAAATAAAAAAAATAATTATTATGTAATTTATGTTCTAATTAATGATTACGTCATAAGTGAAATGTGTTGAATTTAATTTAAAATATTTGAATATTTATTATATAGGATTTTACTATGGACAAATATTTTGAAAAGTGGAAGAAGGGTTCTAAACCGGTTGAAGAAACATCATCTAATAAAGGTAATGTTAATAATGAAGATCGTGGGAAAAAGCCTCGAATAGGACTAGAGTTTTCAGATTGTGAAATTATTGGTGATCCAAGATTCCGTAAACCAATTGATAGTTATCCTTATGAAATTAGAGATGAATTAAGGAGACGGTATGTGGCTAAAGACCCAACTCAACCATGTGATCATAAATTTCTGCAAACTGATTTTGGTGAAATTAGGAGATCGTTTCAAAAGATATGGTTTAAAGATTTCACTTAGTTAGAGTACAGTGTACATAAAATTTCCATCTTAATCATTCCCTTCAGTCTTCACATGTATAACTCTATTTTATATCATAGTTATTTCTTTTTCATTGTAAAAGTATTTATATGAATGTCATTTGTTTTTATATTAATCTTTTAATTGTTCTAAATTAATTGCAGCTCATATTAAATTTCATCTTCTTATCGTGATAATATGGATGCATGTTTTGTTCTAAATTAAATAAATGGGAAGGTATATCGAGAAAAGAAATAAAAAAGTATAATATTTTGATTTTTAATAGAGGTTTAACAAAAATTAATCTATTCATTTCGAAATTTGTGTGTTTTTAACTCTTTGCACAAATATTAAGGGGGTAAAATTAATCAAATTTTTGGTAAAATAAACCTTATATGCCCTTTATAAATTTGGATAGAGAGGAATATAAATAAAGAGAGATATAGAAATAAATAAGGATAGAAAAAATGATAAAATTAAAAAAATATAATAAATGATCTCTGTGTTATGAATTAAATAATATTTGTAGATATTTATAAGAGACCATAATATTTAATGTAAAGTTTATCTCTTGAATATAGAAGAGATAGATATTGTGAAGAGATATGTAATAGAATTTTAATTATATCTCAATTATGATATAATTTATCCTCATATTCCATATCTATCTCTTGTATTCCCTAAGCACTATAAATAAGACCCTTAGCCTTCAGTTGTAAATACACGTAGAGAAAAAACAATAAAAGTTTTTTACTTTTCTCTTTACACTATTCTGTTGTTTTTTCTTCTCTATATATTCTTCTTGTAATTCTTTATATTTCTCATTATATTCTCTCTTTATACTTCATATTTTATAACAATTACTCTATTGTGTAAACAACCCTGTGCCAACAAGTATCATAATACTTTGCAAGTTGTAAAATATACCTATTGTGAAATAAAATATACTTCCTCCATTGTATATCATCTGTCACGTAAAGACATGATACAAATATTTAGAAAATGATTACGTTATCTTAATTTAAAGTTAAATAGAACTTTTTTTAGGAATATGAATTTATTTGAATTGTTTTTAAATATTTATTATATTTTACCCAGTGGTAGAACCAGGACAACAAGGTGGGGGGCTGAAAGATAATAAAAATTTTGCTACAATTTTGTCTAGATGCATTCCAATTACAAAACTATTCAAACAATCCCAAATTTACAAATAAAATAGAAAAAAATAGGTAATCGCCCATTACCAATGAGGAGTGATCACCCATCACTCACGAGGAATTATTACTCATCACTCACGGGATAAGTATTACAATCTAAATTTACAAATAAAATAGCAAAAAATAGGTAATCGCCCATTACCAATGAGGAGTGATCACCCATCACTCATGAGGAATGATTACCCATCACTCACGAGATAAATACCTCTATCAAAGCTGAGAATCTTGATCAGAATCTTTAGATAACCGATGAGCACGATCAGAAATTGAAATCCAGTATGAGCTGCAATTACTTTAGAATGATTAAAAGATTAATATAAAAACAAATGACATTCATACAAATACTTTTCCAATGAAAAAGAAATAACTATTGAAAAATGATATGAAATAGAATTATACATGTGAAGACGGAAGGGAATGATTAAGAAGGAAATTTTATGTACCCTGTACTCTAACCAAGTAAAATCTTTAAACCATATCTTTTGAAACGATCTCCTAATTTCACCAAAATCAGTTTGCGAAAATTTATGATCACATGGTTGAGTTGGGTCTTTAGCCACATACCGTCTCCTTAATTCATCTCTAATTTCATAAAGATAACTATCAATTGGTATACACAATCTTGGATCACCAATAATTTCACAATCCGAAAACTCTACCCCTACTCGAGGCTTTTGCCCACGATCTTCATTATTAACATTTCCTTTATTTGATGACGTTTCTTCAACCGGTTTCGAACCCTTCTTTTACTTTTCAAAATATTTGTCCATAGTAAAATCCTATATAATAAATATTCAAATATTTTAAATTAAATTCAACACATTTCACTTATGACATAATAATTAATTAGAACATAAATTACATAATAATCATATTTTTTGAAAAAAACCTAGAAAGTTTTTGAAGAACATGAACATCACAGCAGTAGCAGCCAGTAGGATTCAAGAAATTTCATCAAACAATCTTTAAAATAAATAATGCTTCAACATAGATTAATTTAAAAGCTTACATTTTTCTTCAAATTTGAAGAACAGCTGAAGCCTAAACAATGGCAGAAAAGGAGCGTGCAGCAGTAGCAGCAGCAGCAAGAAGGAGCAGCAGAGGAGCAGTCGCCAGTCGTTGTCGTCACCGTCGTGCGTGTCATCACTATCTGTCGCCGCCGGCCACCGAATAGAGGAAGGTTAGTAGAGAGAGAGAGAGAGAGAGAGAGAGAGAGAGAGAGAGAGAGGGAGGAGGAGGAGGGAGGAGGAGGAGAAGGTTGTGGTAAGATAGAGAGTCAAGAGAGGGAGGGAGGTATTTTCTTTCTAGGTTGGGCGCGAGAGATAGAGAGCAGTGTTTTAAGAATTTTTTTTTAATCAGCAGTCCAGCCAAAGTTCTTGGGCTCTATTGAAAAAAACAAAATTGGAGGGTTTGAATGTAAACATTCAAAATTTTTAAAGTTTCTAAATTTTCCCGGAGGTTTGAGCCCACCCAAACCCCCCTGATTCTACCACTAATTGTACCATTGTCATAATATTAAAATAAAAAAGTATGTATGGACGATGACTGAGGGAGTAATTCCTTGAAAACGCTTATTATTAAATGGGGGAGTAACAATTAGTTTTATGAGTATAATATACTATTCGAGATAGTTTAAGAAGTGAGATCTGAATGAAACATATTTAGTACTACATTATAATTTGCAATATTTTGAACAAGTTTTGTTGAAAACTATTACTAGTAACTCAACTTAATTTTAGTTGCTACTTTGATAAATTATTATTATCATTTTTTTTGAAGGGCCAATAAATTATTCCTCAAGTTTAACGTTTTATGTCATTGAAGTACCTTTAACCGATTGATTTAAGAGAAAGTTTTAGTCCAAAAATACGAAGAAATTTTCCATGAATTTAGTCAAAATTAGTCTGGGGTTGACCATGCAAACTCCGGCAATTTTGATAAAATTCACCTGGAGCTGTTGTGAACTCCCATCCCAGTGAATTTTTTTAAAATTCTGGCGTTGTCAACCGTGGTGTTTTGCTGGGTCTACTATACTTATTAAAAATGCATGTTTGTTTTTTGAAGGAATTAAAAACGCATGTTACCATTATTAATGTTCTTTTTAATAGTATCTATAAAGTTTTTTTTTTTTAGGGGAATAGTATCAATCAAGTTTTGAAAATCACTTTTAATAGTTTTTCATGATCGTATCTTTAAAATTATTTAAACTAACACCCATTGTGATAAATATTCAAGAACGGTAAATGTTAAGATTTTGATTTAGTATATTTCTGATTCAATTTTATTAGCATGTGGAAGCTTATGAAATGAGCAAAGTTTTAATACTAGATTGGTTTTTTACAAGAACTACTCTTATTTTATTCATGAGTTGAAGGAGTTTGCACTTGCTATGTTTGATGCATAGGAATGAATGAAATGGAATGACTTTTCCAATTTTTCTTTCCATTCCAGTGTTATATTCAAATTAGAAGTAGGAATATTCCAGTACGGCATTAAACTTCTTTCGGTTTCTTTCCGTTTCATAGGTTTTAGTATGGATATTTCTAGTTCTAATTTAAATATCAAACACTGGAATATCCACACTAGGAAGAAGTTGGAAAAGTCTTTCCATACTAAAACCTATAGAAAGACATTTATAGGAAAAGTGAGAATACTTTCTTTTATTTTGTCTTTAAAAGAAGTTGTTCTTTTATTTTGTCTTTTAAGAGATGTTGTTTTATGACTATTTTTAATGTTATATATGAATATTTATTCTTCAATAAAATATTTAATGTTTTTATGTGTATCTTAAGTATTGAAAATGCATTTTATACTTGAAGGGTATTTAGATAATATTATATATAATTTCATTTTATTCCGATATAAAATATTAATTTTTTCAAATAAAAAGAAATGAATCATCATTCTATTCTACATTTTCCTTCTAAACTCTGAATTGAAAATGGGATTTCATTCTATTATGAATAACAAAAGATTCCAAATGATAAAAAATTCTATTTCACACGTACCAAACGTGATCTTAACTATGGGCTAATTACCCAATTAGAGGCATAAACCATTTTTTTTTTGGGTTGCTCCACAGTAGTAGCAGTTGGGTTTACGGATTTATGTGTTTTGAGTTCTCCACATTGTAGTTTTTCATAACGAGTGACTGGACGGACTATTTATTCGTTGACCCTGTGGACGTTGATCTTGTATTATTTTATTTATTTATTTTAGTTCTAACAATAAAAAAATACAATTTATATGTTAAAATAAGTAAAAATAAATTTTTTTATAAAAATATGAGTGATTTCTATTATATCACAAAACAAAATAACTTAAAGCAAGTTATTTAAGGGTTATAAACGGGTCCAGACCCTCAAGGTACTCCCAGACCCAAACCCGTACCTTTATAGTTAAACTTGGACTCAGACCCGGACCCATACCTTCTAGGGTATAAAATTTTAAACCCGGATTCGACCCTCCAGGGTCCAGGGTAGGAAATATTTTTTTATTTTTTTCCCTGTTAAACAAAATTATATAAAACAATGTATAATCCTAAATTAAAAATTTTAACATGATTAACATAATTTCCTCAACATTTTTTTCAACAAATACAATCATTTAACATATACATAAATGAATAGGATATAGACCCCTTTAACTATATTAATTTCAGTCTGTAATCCAAATTTCTGGACAACCTCTGAGTAAAGAGTATATGTAATAATACGGTCGTCGCCTAATAGATAAGTCAAATAGCAGCATATAAGATAGAGAACGAAAAAGAAAAATAAAGAAAAAGATTGTCCTTTTTGTCATGATCCATATTTTCAGCAATTCTATAAAATAAAAAATAAGGCAAAAATATTAGTATCATAAATTACTTTTACACGGGATGAAAAAATATATTTTTATATTTAGTAAAACTAAATTATTTGTGAAATGACATTTGAAATAAAGTTGAAAATAAATAAATAAATAATTTGAAAGAGGTTAGTTGGCCAAATGCATCAAATAAAGAGATTCTATTTAAGACTGAAAAGGAGAAAAAAAAAAAAAAGAGAAAATGACTGAAAATGAGAAAAAAAAAAAAGATAAAATGACTGAAAAGAAAAAGAAGAGAAAAGGAGAAAAAAAAAGTTGGCAACAGCATTTGAACCTGCGCTGCCAAGCTAAAATGATTTTATCTTCCCTTCTCTAACCACTCAATCAAACCTCCCTTTATATTTTTAATATCTTCTATCTAATATAATATATAATATATATTATTATTTTATTAATACGGGTATACGAGTCTGGGCATCACTATACCCTGTCCAGACTTATATGCAGTATAAATACGGGCACGGGTATAGGTACGGATCCACAAATATAAAATTTAAATCTTACTCGCTAAAAATGAGTACAGACCCGTCCAATTTATAGCTCTAACTGAGAAGCTCATATATAAAGTGGGATTGAGAAATAGTTAGATTCGCTAACCCAGGCACAAGAGGATAAAGAAAGAAACCCGAATGCGTTCTTGGTTGCCGCAAGATCGGTTTGACAAATTCCCCAATAGAGGATGTTGATTCGGACATCATTATCACCTGTTGCCTTGCAACAAGGCATCAATATTCATTAGAAAAATTAGGTAACTACGACAACAAGAAGATGGGTGTGATTTGATGGGTAACCCTCTTTTTAAAATCTTTTATTTTGTAGGCTAAATTCTTTTATTTTGTAGGCTAAATGAGAGATGTTGAGTTCAAATCATTTAGAAAATAGTTTAATACATATTAATTTATTATTAATTTTTGGGACCTAGCGTCCTTCAATCCTTCTGTATTAATCGATAATTCTCAAATACCGATTTATTAAAAACTAGATAACTACATAGTAAAACTAGCTAACTATTTTTGCTGCATAAATTTTATTTTTCTTATTATAGACATAATATTTTTTTAACCTTACCTTTATGTTAATTTCTATAAAATCTGCAGCAAAATTTAATATCTTTTTGTGGATTCCGCCGCAAGGTCAATAAATTGATATAACATCAATGAAAAAAAAAAAAAAGAATTATCCTTACAAAGAGATAATAACAAAGTTTTGGGGTTACGAATAGAAAAAAATGAAAATAGTTGAAAGCTAAAAACAGCCAATTTCTCTTAATATAATAGTGTAACCTTTTTATTTAACTTGAGAAATTTGTTATTCGTGGCTGCTACTTTTTGCAAAATCTGGTAGTTTCTCCTCGAATTCTATCATAGAAACAATACCTTAACATAAAGTGTTTATATCTAAAAAAAAGATAAAAAACAAAGTTTTAAATATAATTATAAAACGAAAAGGGAAAATAATTAAAGGCAATGAATATAGCTAAGTTTTCTATTACCTTTGATAAGAAATATGTCCTCGGAAGACAAGTTTTGAGAAAGCATAAGTATTTTATATGTGCTTGCTAAATAAGGAAAAAATAATTAAATAAATAATAAATAAATGGATAAAAATAGAAAAAAAATATAATAAATACTTAAAATTAGAGTATGATTTTAAGGTCATCTCTAATCATATACTCTAAAATACAATACAAATCACACTAAAATGTGATATTTATAGTATTTTTACTCTATTTATTCTATTCTTCACTCCAAAAGAAATATTCCATTTAATATTCTTTATCCTTCTATTTTTTATTATTATAATTATTTTTACATAATTAAAATACTTCATTTATAATAATGCATCTTATTAATATTTAAAAATAAATAACATAAATAATGAAAATTTAATTAAAGCATAATATATTATAAAATTTAAAATTTTAATATTTATAAGGATGATGACATCAATTTAATTAAATTAAGGATAAAATTTTAACTTACCTAAATAAATAAATCTTTAACCAAAAACAAAAAGAAAAAAATAAAAAACAAAGAGAAAAAAAAGTATAAAAAATGTAGTGAAACTACAATATCATGCTAAATTTGGTGACACCTACATTTGGCGTACCATAGCAATTGCCATTTTTGTGTTGGATTTGCATTGATGATTGGAGCTCCTTTTTACTGCATTTTGTTGTTTTGCAATTACCACTAAAGATTCTCTAACACAAGCAGGTTTAAGAAAAAATGTTCCTCATTACCAAAAATATTATAATTCATAGTTAATGTTAAGAACTCGTATTCGAATTCAGTGGATTAAGTTAGTGATCAGTTAGTCCTAAAGGATTTCTGAGAGACAAAGACAAGAGCTTGTATTACTAATTTTGAGCTTTTTCAATTACTCCAAAATGACCCATATTTTTCAGGGGGATGCAAGGATTCATTATAATCATTTTCTGAGCACTTTAGTGTCTTGATGAAGAGAATTAATGAAATTAATATTACCTTATGGAAAATTTGAAGGGAGAAAGAATTCCAGTTGTTCCATCTTTGACGGCCCATCCGTAAGCCTTCACGGGATGTTCATCTTCTGGTGATTTTCTGGCCATTTTTTAAGGAGATGTCGGGAAGGAGAAACAAGAGAAGCTGAGAGGAAAAGTCTGTGTGATGAGCTTCTCTTGAATACTAATAACGTCCCTGTGTATATATATATATATATATATATATATAATTATCTTCTCAAGTTTGTGTACAGTATTCTTTAATATTTTTTATTAATTATTATATTTTGAATCTGACACTATTTTAGAAATACAAAATTTTATATATTTCTTTAGTGTAAATTAGACCGTCTTTCAAAATTTTCTATTTACTCATATTATTATTTCTACTAGTTTCTATATTAGAAGAATTAAAAGAGGATAGAATTAATTATTAATGAAAATGTATAACAAAAAAGGTTCATTAATATTACTTATTTTCACAATACGATAAGTAAAAAAAATACATAAATTAATAGGATGTGATAAGTAAAAAAATAAAAAATTGATGAAGTACATTAATAGGATGTGATAAGTAAAAAAATAAAAAATTGATGAAGTACATTTCTAAAAAATAACCAAATGATGAATATTCTTCGAACTAAAAGCCAAAAGAAAGATTGGTGATAATGTGTTTTTTTCTGGGTTGGGCCCAATTAAAATTATTGGGTACTAAAGTGGCCCAAAATTTTTTTTTATCCGACTTTGGTCATAATGCACAATGATTCTACATTATCAGTAATGATAACACACAACCATGTGCGTTATCAGTTAATCACGATTGCTCCACTAATCAGGCTTATGTGGCTGATGACGCACAATGAGTATGCGTTATGATTAGGCGATAACGCATACTCGTTGTGCGTTATCAGCCACGTAATTATTTTTTTTTAATTTTTAAAAATTTTTTAGTATTTTTTAATTTAATTTACTTTTTTAATGAACAATTTTTTGTTTTTAATAAACTCTTTTTAGTATTTTGTTTAATGAATTGTTTTTTTAATGAAAATTTGTTTTGGAAAAACTTATAATTGTATAATTTTTTTTTAAAAAGACTGTATTTATTATATTTAACTTATTTTGTAATATTTATATCATTTTCTTGGAAAATATATTTACATTTTAACCATTTCATCGCAAGTTATTTGAAGAAGTAATACTAAAGAAACTGTAAAAATTTAGAACAATGATATAGTAATTAGAAGCAATTGAAAGAAAATTTTCATTAATAGAAACATGTTTTATTACAATTATTTCAAGAAAATGTAAAACTTATACATTGCTCGGTCCGGGGTTATTATAATTTTTCCTATTATGTCCCGGCATGCGACATCTACCACATCTTGGGGGAGAATCAGGATTTTTATAATCCATTTCCCCCTAAAATCGGTTGCCCTGTTTCCTACCCCGTTCCTTTTTAATGTTTGGAGGATAGAATGTCAAATTAAAAGGAACATCCCTCCAAAAGTTCTCACTCAAGATCGGATGAAAATTTGCTGGGTAAGTTCATCTGTACGTTTGTCGCGAATATATCTCCGGTACATAAGTATCTGTTCTTGACTCATTTTCTCTACACACTGCAAGAACATGAGAACAAGGCAATGTATATGTTTGCCATTTTCCGCAAGTACAAAATTTATTATTTAGCCGCAATGTATAGACTTTGTTGCCTGTACCAGAAACCCGGATTGGAGATCCGACCTTGTAGTTCTCGCCATGTATAGACAGATTTCTATATTGCAGGCCGGTGATTTCTATGGATGGAACACACTTCAAGGGACCATACAAGGGCGTGCTGTTAATTGCAAGTACGTGAGATGCAAATAATCACTTGTTCCCACTTGCTTTTGCAATTGTTGATAAGGAATCCTCCGAGAGTTGGAATCGGTTCCTTAAAAACTTGCGAGAATACGTAGTAAAAGATCGCCACGTATGCCTCATTTCTGAAGGCCACAAAGGTATTTTCTCTGCTATTCAAAGTCAACCTTTGTGGCAACCACCATTTGCAGTTCACAGGTTTTGCTTACGCCACATTCGAGCAAATTTCAACCAGACTTTTAAAAATACAAACCCTAAACCCTAATATCACTTTTTAAATGTAAAAAAACAATTACATACATAAAATTATCAAATTTGTACAAATTTATTAATAACTACAATTTTAAACATATATCCAAGCCCCACTTTAAAAAAAATGTAAAATTTTGGATTTTAATAATAGATTTTTAAGTTTTGTATTATTTAAATTTTAGAATTTTTAAGTTACAACAAAAAGTTTTAATACATCACCCTAATATCACTTTTTAAATTCAAAAATAATTATATACATAAAATTATCAAATTTGTACAAATTTATTAATAACAACCATTTTAAACATAAATCCAAAACCAAATTCCACAAAAAATAAATTAATTCAAATTAATAAATAAAATTCATAAAAAAGATTAACAAACAACAAATAACGAAATAATTACACTTAATAAATAATACACAAAAAAATTTTAAATCCCTAAAAACTTACTGAAAATTTAAAATGCAGCTTTAGTCTACCGTTTTCCACTCCAAATCTTTAATAACCTTCGTACTCCAAAGAAAGTCTCCAAGATTAACTAATTTTTAACTGTAAATTTCAAAATAAAATGCACATTTATTAGAAGAAGAGAAGTCAAAGGATAATAATACGAAGTAAAAAAAAATAAAAGGAAGAGTAAAATAATTTACCTAGCAGTTGGCGAAAGCGGCTGTAAAAAAATTTCTGAACGAGAAGGATGAAAAAAAGAAGAAGAATGAGATGGGGAAGACTGAAAAAATGAAGAAGAATGAAGGAGGAAAGAGAGAGAAGAGGTTGCTTGAAAAAAAGACAGTAGGAAGAAATAAGGGGGGAAGAATAAATAAGCTGGGAAAATAAAAGGGGAGGAAGGGGGCGGCGGCTCCTAGTTAGGGTTTTTTTTTTATAACATGATAACACACAGTCACTGTGCGTTATCAAGCTTAATAACGCATAATGGTTGTGTGTTATTACGCTTTGATAACGCACAGTCATTGTGCGTTATCTACAGGTCAGCGCCAGAAAGAATCCATGTCAGTTTTTATGCAATTAGCGTGGTGATTAGGGATAACGCACAACGATTGTGCGTTATCATCTGGGATAACGCACAATCGCTGTGCGTTATGGCCAGAGTCGGAGGGAAAAAAAATTGGGCTACTTCAGTACCCAATAATTTTAACTGGTCCCAATCCAGAAAAAAACCGTGCTAATGTGACATTTTAAGGCATCCAAATTATTTGTTTACATGTTTATTTATGTCTTGGGGGCAAACGAGTTCAACAAGTATGTGCTATTTGTTGGTTCTCATATTAAAAAAGAAAAAAATGTATATGATTTTGCTTTCTACCTGTTTGGTTATTTATTTATTCATTTTGGCAGTTTTTAGTCTGGTTAGACCTGAATTGAGAGAGAGAGAGAGAGAGAGAGAGAGAGAGAGAGAGAGAGAGAGAGAGAGAGAGAGAGAAATCAACCCAATTAGTTTTCAGAAAAAAAATCATCCTAATCAGTCCCTCCGGAAGCCAATGCAACTTTTCTTTGCCTTTTAACGAAAGTGTCCAAACCTTTACACCAGTTTCGACCTATTAACTTGTGTAACACATCTTTAAGAATCCCTTCTAAGATTTTGGTAAATGGTATTCGATCATTGCTCAGTAGGATCATCTTTCCATATCAAGGAGGCTTTCTTTCCGATCGGTATTGTGCTGATCATATCATCTTGGTAAAGGAAGCTAACGGACCGTATTCGACATAAGAAAGGTCAATTTGGTACTTTTTCGGTAAAAATTGATTTAGAAAAGGCATATGATAGATTAGAATGAAGCTTTATTTGGGATACTCTTTTATTTTTCTATTTTTCTATTCAGATCATTAACATCATCATGAGTTGCATTTCTAGCATGAGGATGGCTGTTCTATTTAGTGGAGCGCCAACAGACTTGTTTCTTTCTTCGAGAGGCATCCACCAAGAAGAGTCATTATCCCCTTGCATTTTCATTCTATGTATGGAGTATTTATCTCTCAGGGTACAGAACGCGGTTGAGAAAAAAATGGAAACCTTTATCTCTTGCTAGGATTGGTCCTACTCTATTTCTCTCACACACGCTTCGCCAACGATATCATGCTTTTTGGTGTAGCAAATGACGGTACTGTTCGGAAATGAAAACTGAGCTGGCATACCTGTGGGCAATCAGGGCAAAGCATTAATCCCTCTAAATCCAAAATTTTCACCTCACCAAATGTTTCACCCAAAAACTCAGTGGATTATTGACACTTGGGTATTAATAATACCTCTAACTTGGGAAAATACTTAGGCTTCCCTACCGCCCATGATAGGATGAAGAAGGCTGATTTTCTTTGTCTCTTAGAAAAAGTTCAAAAGAGTCTTGGAGGATGGAGGGCCAATCTTTTATCCCTTGCGGGAAGAGCAACAACTATCATCCAATCTTCTTCTCAACCCATTCTTACATGTTACAACCAATGCATGCCTTTACCCAAATCCATTTGCAAAACAATCGACCGTGAATATAAGAGATTCCTTTGGGGGAATATGAGAGACGAGTAAGATATGCCTTCTGGCTTGGGATAAGTTAGTCAAGTCTAAGTTGGGTATTTGAAACTCTTCACAAGAGATACTTAGATCAATTGGCCTCAGATAAGAAGAGAAATATTTCCATCAAGAGAGGCGGCAACTTAATCAATCATAAAACACAGAAGATAGGAAATGACCTCATTAATGCCCAAACTAGAGGGGGGACAGGATCCGCTATCTTTTCTTATATCATGAGGCTGATGCCATTCTCCAAATCCCCCTTAATCCTTCCTAGCTCGAGGACAAAATTATATGGAGCTATGCCTCAAATAGGATATACTCAGTAAAATCTGGATACAAGTTTGGCATGAAGTTTATCAAAAGCCCAACTCCTACTGAAGGCCCTTTTAATCTCTATCAAGACACTAAACTCTGGAACTATACCCAACAACTTTTTGGTGCAACCCAAAATCAGATTATTTCTATGAATAACAATGCTTAATATTCTCTCAATAGGGAGAAATCTTATGAAAAGGGATTATATGAAGGCACTAACTGTGTTCACTGTGGGTTTCAGTTTGAAGATGAATGACATGCTCTCTTTAATTGTACTTTCGACACACTTGTCACTTATTAGAAAATGGATTTAGACTTCTGCCTTGAACTTCAGAGATCTCATGCAGCCAATCTCTATTCAGTATTCGCCACGGGATGTAGCTATTTTTGCGACTTGTACTTGGTTGATATGGTTTGCTAGGAACATACTACGTCATGAAAGTACCATCATGACTACAAGGGCAATTGCCTTCCAAGCCATATATTTCTCTTACGAGTTTTTAAAACTTCAAGGGATTTCTATTCCTCCGTTGATAGTGACCTCTCTTCACAACTCTTCCCGATTGTAGAAGCCGCTTGACCTTTAGATTCTTAAAGTAAATATAGAGATGGCTTTCTCTGAAGACAAGATAAGCATTGACATTATTATTAAGGACCATCTTGGGATTCTTCTGTTGGCTAAATGTATCCCTCGCCCACGTCATTTTAATTATCTGTCGATTATGGCCAACTATTAGGCATTATTGAAGACTATATTGCAGGCTCCTAGTCTACTGGACTAATTATTATTGAAAGTCATTCATTCATCACTATCAGAAGCCTCTCTTCGCATAGTGAAGATTTCTCAGAGCTTGGATGTCTAGCTTTTAATTTTCTTAATAATATTGTTGCGTATCTTTAACCTTTTTTCCTTATGTACACAGGACAGGCAATTGTCCGGTTCATCTTCTAGCTAAGGATGCACTAGTCTCTGACATTATTTAGGAATGGACAAGTAATTAATATTTCTCCCCATGTACCTCACCTTATTTCTTCAGATTTTAATAATATATAACTCCTTTTTCCTTTAAAAAAAAAAAAAAAGAAAGAAAAGAGTATGAAAAGCCTTCAATTAATGGCGCCTGGTATGTGTTTTGGAAATTAAAGGTGTAATGCAGTGGCCCGCATGGGCGTAGTTCAGTTGCTTTTGGGTCTGCAGAGTTGGTACTAAGGTCCAAGGTTCAAATGCTAGCAGCGGCAGTGTGGGAATTTCAACCTCTCCAATATGGGGGTGGTTCCTTGTGCTCACCAGTACCTGGCCTCCAGTCTGCAAAGCCGCTGAGTCACCATGATTTACATCTTCCACCTGGGCGTCGGGCAGTCTGGTGGGGGCCCTGTGGGCGAGGGATTTCGCCTTTTGGTACTAAAGGTGTAATGAAGTGAATGGATGGAAACTTGTTAGAGACATTTAGGGCAAGCGCTTAGGATTTAGAATGAATTCATATTTGTAGAGAAGTTGTTAGTGCTATTTGATTTTGACAAAAATATTGCGTATCATGATTTAGACGATGTAGTTCCGAATCTCCAACAAGCAGCAAAAGATTATTCTTTCTAGAGTTAAGGAATAACAAAATATCATAACTAATAACTTATTGCAAGTTTCGATTAACAGAGAGTAGTGAAAGTACTATATAAGCTTGTATTTTGTACAGATATTTGTCATTTATGATTAATACAATTCTATTTCAAGTAAAAAAACTATTTTCTTCTAATACATTTCCTTTTACTTTAAAGTAAGACAAAAAAAAAAAAAAAATGAAAGTGTAGAAGAACTAAATAAATGTAAGAAATGCTACAACAAACATTGCAGGTCATACCAATATGAGATTAAGGCATAAACATAATGTTTATTATATTAGAAAGGAAGATTCTCAGGGGAAAAAAAAGGAAAAAAACAACATTGGAAAGGAAGATCACCAGAACAAAGGAATAATTCGTTGTCCCAAAACCTCTAACTCTTTAGTATTTATTTATTTTGAGGAACGGCTGGCTCCTTCCTATTTCACTCTCAGAGCAGCAGTCTTGAGTTATAATTGAAAAAAGTTTAACACAGTACATATTCATTGTTTTCACACCTCTGATGGAAGAGTGAGAGAGTTTTCGATATCAATTACAAATCGATATCTAACATCACCTTTGTCTAGACGTTCCATTGCAGTATTTATATAATCCATTTGGATAATCTCAACATTCGCAATTATATCATGTTTTGCTGCAAATTCAAGCATTTCTTGGATTTGCTTCACATTTCCAGCCGCACTTCCAATAATAGATTTTCCACCTATAAATACATTAACGTTATAGAAGAATATTGGCCAATATTAGAAAATTTTCATTTTTTCAATTCGAAAAGCACATGGAATTCAACATTGTTTTTCATTTGCCCAATATGAGAATGTGATTTAAAACTTAAGATTTGTACTTATTTTTGCTTACCAAATAATAATTGAATAGGTGGCACCTCAAGTAATTGAGATGGTGCCCCAATCAACACAAATTTCCCTTGACTTCCCAGTAGACTAAGTAATGGTGCAATGGCATGAACAACAGGCACTGTATAAAGAATTCCATCTAAAGTTCCCATGGCAGCCTACACAACAACCATACCATATCAAAAGTACAAAAGTTTCATTTTAGCATTCACCATTAGTATAAAAAAAAATAACCATTCAATTATCAATAAATCCAAAAATAAAATCTCAAATAAACTCTATCCGAATTCTATTCAAAACCGACTACCTTTAAGATTTTTAGTTAATCAGTATTATAACTGCATGATGTGAACAGGAATAGGTATATAGTTCTTTTATTAGAATAGTAGTTGTTACTATAAATTTTCAGAAAATAACAAGAAAATGACCAATATAATCTCTTAAATTAAGAGTCAATGGCACGTATAAAATTCTTAGGAATTTTGATAAGCTAGTAATATAGTTCTTATATATATATATATTGCTGCAACCCTAATTTTTTTATTGTTTATAGGCGTTATAAAACTGTACTCATTCATGTAAAAATTAGTATATTTTATTTTTTACCTAAAAATAATTAAAAAACTAAGTATTTAAATAAAAAAAATAATACTTATACATTATATGATACATTAAGCCTTTTGTATTTGGATTTTATATGGTTCTCTAGAGATAAATGTTTGGTTCAACCCCTGATTAGGAGGGTATTTGAATTTCCTGGTTGAAGTCTATCGAAAAAAGGGTGGATCATTTAGTATAAAACTACATTTTTATAATAATTTTATTAATATAAATTATCTTTAAAAATATTTATCAATATAAATCATATGAAATAAAATATAAACTTTAAAAGAAAGTTACTATTTAAAGAATGTACTAAAAGATCTTAAGTGTGAACATAGTGATAGTGAAGTTACTATCTCAGGTCAAAAATATAAATTCTTTAAAGACTGTTTATAAACATTAAGGGTCTTGAAAATAAAACAATTAAAGTAGGAGGCACTAACCTTCATTTGTTCCTCATGGTGGGTGAGGATGAAGGCATCAGCACCGAAACCATTTATAGCATCATGCTCCTTGCTAGGATTGGTACTAATAACAGTTACTTTGACGCCTAAAGCCTTAGCAAATTTAACAGCCAGATGACCTAATCCACCTAGACCGACGACTCCCACGTGTAATCCGGGCTTGTCGAGGCCATTATTTCTCAATGCACCGTACGTGGTAACCCCAGCACTAACCAAGGGAGCTCCGCCAGGCAGCGAAAGATTTTCAGGAAAACGAAAAACAAAGCGTTCATCTCTGACAGTCTCGTTGGAGAAACCACCGTAGCAAATAGTACCATCGTGGTATGGGGTGCCATAAGGGATGATCAGTTTCGGACAGAAATTCTCCACCTCATTCACACAACTCTTGCATTTGCCACAGCTACCCACATGCGGGGCTACTCCAACTTTTTCTCCAACTTTAACTTTTTTCACATTTTTCCCTATCTCGCTCACTATTCCCACGATCTCTCTACTGCTTAATTATATATATATATATATATATAAATCATCAAACTTTCACCAGAAATCATGATATTATGGATGCACGGATTGTTCTAAATTAAATAAATGGCAAGTTATATTGAGAAAGGAATGAAAAAAAGTATAATATTTTGATTTTTATAGAAGTTTAACAAAAATTAGTCCATTTATTTCGAAATTTGGGTGTTACTAACTCTTTGCACAAATATTAAGGGGGTAAAATTAACCAAATTTTTGGTACGATAAGCCTTATATGCCCTTTATAAATTTGGACATAGAGAAATATAAATAAAGAGAGATATAGAAATAAATAAGGATAGAGAAAACGATAAAATTAAAAATATATATAATAAATGATCTTTGTGTTATGACTTAAATAATATTTGTAGATATTTATAAGAGATAATAATATTTATATGAATATTTATATTTCAATCTTATATATGAATATTTATATTTCAATAAAAATATTTAATGTTTTTATGTATGTGTTAAGTAAAAATTCATTTTATACGTGAAGGACATTTAGATCATACTATATATAATTTCATTCTATTTCGTCACAAAATATTAATTTTTTTAAACAAAGAAAATGAATCATCATTTTATTCTAAATTTTCCTTCCAAATCTTGAATTAAAAAGAAAATTTTACTCTATTCGGAATGAAAAAGGATTGTAAATAATAAAATATTCTATTTCACATGTACCAACCATGCTCTTAAGGTAAACTTTTTATGGAATGAAAAACATATAAGGCTTGGCCCATTTATCAAATTATGGAGAGGAATAAACAATTCTTTTTTGGGTTGCTCCACAGTAGTGGTAGTTGGGTTTAGGGATTTATGTGTTTTTCTCCACGTTGAAGTTTTTTCATAAAGAGTGAGTGGACCTTTTATTCGTTGACCCCGTGGACGTTGGTCTTGTATTATTTTATTTATTTATTTTAGTTCTAACTAAAAAAAATATAATTTATATGTTAAAATAAGTAAAACTAATTTTTTTATAAAAATATGAGTGATTTCTGTTATATCACAGAAGAAAATAACTTAAAGCAAGTTATTTAAAGTAACTGAGGAGCTCATATATAAAGTGGGATTGAGAAATAGTTAGATTTACTAACCCAGGCACAAGAGGATAAGAAAGAAACCCGAATGCGTTCTTGGTTGCCGCAAGATCGGTACGACAAACTCCACAATAGAGGATCTTGATTCGAACATCATTATCACCTGTTGCCCTGCAACAAGGCATCAATATTCATTAGACAAATTAGCTAATAACCATAACTCATAACTAGAGGTGCGGACTCTGATACTGAATTAATTGATGATTCTTGAATACTGAATTATAAAAAACTAGTTAACTACAGTAGTGAAATTAGCTTACTATTTTTGCTTTTCGTTTTGTTGGTTATATTTTATTTTTCTTATTATAGACAATATTTTTTTAACCTTACCTTTATGTTAATTTATAAAATCTGCAGCAAAATTTAATATCTTTTTGTGGATTCCGCCACAAGCTCAATAAATTGATATAACATTAATGTAAAAGAAAAAAAGAATTATCCTTACAAAGAGATAATAACAAAGTTTAGGGGCTATAAATAGAAAAGATGAAAATAGTTGAAAGCTAAAAACAGCCAATTTCTCTTAATATAATAGTGTAACATTTTTATTTAACTTGAGGAATTTGTTATTCATGGCTGCTACTTTTTGCAAAATCTGGTAGTTTCTCCTCGAATTCTATCATCGAAACAATACCTTAACATAAAGCATTTATATCTAAAAAACGATAAAAAAAACAAAGTTTTAAATATGATTATAAAACGAAAAGGGAAAATAATTAAAGGCAATGAATATAGCTAAGTTTTCTACCACCTTTGATAAGAAATATGTCCTCACAAGACAAGTTTTGAGATAACATACGTATTTTATATGTGCTTGATAAATAAGGAGAAAATAATTAAAATAAATAATAAATACTTAAAATTAGAGTATGATTTTAAGGTCATCTCTAATCATATACTCTAAAATACAATACAAATCGCACTAAAATGTGATATTTACAGTATTTTTACTCTGTTTATTCTATTCTTCACTCCAAAAGAAATATTCCATTTAATATTCTTTATCCTTCTATTTTTTATTATAAAATACTTCATTTATAATAATGCATCTTATTAATATTTAAAAATAAATAACATAAATAATGAAAATTTAATTAAAGCATAATATATTATAAAATTTAAAATTTTAATATTTATAAGGATGATGACATCAATTTAATTAAATTAAGGATAAAATTTTAACTTACCTAAATAAATAAATCTTTAACCAAAAACAAAAAGAAAAAAATAAAAAACAAAGAGAAAAAAAAGTATAAAAAATGTAGTGAAACTACAATATCATGCTAAATTTGGTGACACCTACATTTGGCGTACCATAGCAATTGCCATTTTTGTGTTGGATTTGCATTGATGATTGGAGCTCCTTTTTACTGCATTTTGTTGTTTTGCAATTACCACTAAAGATTCTCTAACACAAGCAGGTTTAAGAAAAAATGTTCCTCATTACCAAAAATATTATAATTCATAGTTAATGTTAAGAACTCGTATTCGAATTCAGTGGATTAAGTTAGTGATCAGTTAGTCCTAAAGGATTTCTGAGAGACAAAGACAAGAGCTTGTATTACTAATTTTGAGCTTTTTCAATTACTCCAAAATGACCCATATTTTTCAGGGGGATGCAAGGATTCATTATAATCATTTTCTGAGCACTTTAGTGACTTGATGAAGAGAATTAATGAAATTAATATTACCTTATGGAAAATTTGAAGGGAGAAAGAATTCCAGTTGTTCCATCTTTGACGGCCCATCCGTAAGCCTTCACGGGATGTTCATCTTCTGGTGATTTTCTGGCCATTTTTTAAGGAGATGTCGGGAAGGAGAAACAAGAGAAGCTGAGAGGAAAAGTCTGTGTGATGAGCTTCTTGAATACTAATAACGTCCTACATATATAATTATGTTTTCTGGTCTGTGTACAGTATTCTTCAATGCGATCCAAATTATTTGTTTGTATATTTATTATGTCTTGGGCCCAAACGAGGTCAACAAGTGTGTTCAATGTGCTGGTTCTCATAAAAATAAAAAATAAAGGTATGGGTTTTTGTTTTCTACCTGTTTATTTATTTATTTATTTTTAAACAATAACCAAATAGTGAATATTCTTCAATGCGATCGAAATTATTTGTTTATATATTATTTATGTCTTGGGCCCAAACGAGGTGAGCAAGTGGGTGCTTATTTATGTCTTGGGCCCAAACGAGGTGAGCAAGTGTGTGCTATGTGCTGGTTCTGGTTTTTTCCTATAATTGGCGCTTTTTAATGTTGCTAAGGTGGTTACAAAATTTTTTTAGTCCTATTTTGGTCATAACGCACTTTGATTGTGCGTTATCTTTAATGATAACGCATCTTCATTGTGCGTTATCACTAATTCACACTAATTATTGGGGAAGTATTCTGTGTGGCAGATAACGCACATTGATTGTGCGTTATTTGCCACATCATCCTTTCTTTCATTTTTAAAATGAATGAACCTTGTAAGAAATTTGAACCCTCGACCTTATGAAAATAACATAGAAGACTTACCAATAGATCAACATAAAACCTTATTGCAATAGGTGCATGAAATTTTATTTAACAATAAAGTATTTACGTATTTCCCAACTTCAATCATTTAAATTTTATAATTAGAACAAAAAAAAGATTGCTCCTCTGTTTAATTTTCAAATTGGCGGCGTAATTTCCTTAGTTAATAAAAGAGAAAGTACTAGAAAATTACAAAAACGTAAATTAAAATGAAAATAGGACGTTTGTGTAGAAATGATCGATGGAAACTGCCTTATGGTAATTTCCATCGCGTAGATCTCGAAAAAATACACAAAATGCCCACAAGAATTGCCTCAATCGGACGTCTGAGCGTAAAGTTATGTCTCATCAAAGTTTTCAACTATATGGGACAATTTTTTTGCCTCGAAACGTGTCCGGATCATTTTTTAGGCGATTCTATTGCGTTCATCTTTACGAGAACCATTGAAACAAGTGGTTATATGCGTTAAACGGATATCCGATCGCAAAGTTATTCATGTTTCAAATTTTTCAAAATCTAATCAACATAAAAATAAAAAAAACTGATGTGGCTGATAATGCACAAACGTTATGCATTATCCGCCACATCGGCAGATTAAGAGAGAAAAACCAGAATTAAGTGATAACGCACAACCATTGTGCGTTATCCTAATAAATAATGCAAACCATTGTGTAGTATGGCCAAATTACGAATAAAAAAAATTTGTGGCCACTTTAGTAGTCTTTTCAGAAAAAAGACTAATAATAAAAAAAAACCCTCTAGTTCTCATAAAAATAAATAAATAAAAAATAAAGGTATGGGCTTTTGCTTTCTACCAGTTTATTTATTTATTTTTTTGGCAGTTTCAGTATGACTAGACCTGAATTGGAGGGAGAGAGAAAGAGAGAGGAGAGAAAAAAATCATCCCAATCAGTTTTTGGGAAAAATAGATCATCCTAATCAGTCCTTCTAGAAGCCAATGCAACATTTCTTTGCCTTATTAGGAAAGTGTCCAAACCAGAAACTTTACACCAGTTTTGACCTATTAGCTGGTGTAACACATCTTTAAAAATCCCTTTTAAGATTTTGGTAAATGGTATTCTACCATTGCTCAATATGATCATCGCTCCATGTCAAGGAAGCTTCTTCCCGATAGGTATTGTGCTGATCATATCATCCAGGTAAAGGAAGCTGTGGACCATATTCGATATAAGAAAGGTCAATTTGGTACTTTTTCGGTAAAAATCGATTTAGAAAAAGAATATAATAGATTAGAATGGAGCTTTATCTGAGATACTCTTTTGTTTTTCCATTTTCCTATTCAGATCATTAACATCATCAAGAGTTGCATTTCTGGCGTGAGGAAGGCTATTCTATTTAGTGGAATGCCAATAGATTGGTTTCTTCCTTCAAGAGGCATCCACCAAAGAGAGTCATTATCCCCTTGCATTTTCATTCTATGTATGGAGTATTTATCTCCTGGGATACAGAAGGGGATTGAAAAAAATAGAAGCCTTTATCTCTCTCTCACCCCCTCTTTGCCAACGATATCATGCTTTTTGGTGTAGCAGACAACGATACTGTTCAAAAATGAAGACTGTGCTGGCAGACCTATGGGCGATCAGGCCAAAGCATTAATCCCTCTAAATCCAAAATTTTCACCTCACCAAATGTTTCACTAGAAAAAACTCAGTGGATTACTGATACTTGGGTGTTATTAATACCTCTAACTTGGGAAAATATTTAGGCTTTTCCTACCGGCCATGATAGGATGAAGAAGGCTGATTTTCTTTATCACTTAGAAAAAGTTCAAAAGAGTCTTACAGGATGAAGGGCCAATCTTTTATCTCTTGCGGGAAGAGCAACTATCATCCAATCTTCTTCTCAACCCATTCTTACATATTACGGCCAATGCATGCCTCTACCCAAATCCATTTGCAAAACAATTGACCATGAATATAAGAGATTCCTTTGGGGGAATATAAGAGACCAGAGTAAGGTATACGTTCTGGATTGGGATAAGGTAGTCAAGTCTAAGTTGGGTATCTAAAAAGCTATTCATATTAATCTTGTCAGGCTTACCAAACTTAATTGGCACTTGATCCGAGTCCAAGAGCAAATGGTCTGAAACTCTTCCCAGAGATACTTAGATCAGTCGGCCTCAGATAAGAATAGAAATATTTCCATCAAGAGAGGCAGCAACTTAATCAATCATAAAGCATTGAAGGCAAAAAATGACCTCATTAATGCCCAAACTAGATGGATTCCTAGGGATGGAAATACCATTAGAACTTAGTTTGATAACTAGTTTGGTTTCGGGGCTCTCCGTAATAAAATTCACGACCCTCTTTGACTTGGGGAAGAGAGTATATTGTAGCTAAAATCTATAGTATTAATGAACTTGGAATCTTCATAAAATTTCGGCCCAACTTCTATTAGAAATCAGAAACATTGTTGCTCCATTCCGCAAGTAAATAATTAGGCTTCTCCGGACAAATTAATTTGCAAGGGGGCTATGAAGTGAAATTTCATGAGTAAAGGCATATCTGACTCTTACAAAAATCTTGGATGCGACTCTGACAACATAAGCAAATTGGAGCTGGATTTGGAAGACTCATTGCAACCAAAGGGTAAAACCGTTCTTATGGTTATGCCAGCATTACAAGTTACCCACTAAGGAGCTTCTAACCACTCGACACATCACTTGGGATGCAAATTGTCCCTACTGTAGTGCAGGTACGTGGAAGATGTGCAACATTTGCTACGAGACCGTGATTTCACAAAAAGCTCTGGCAAGATCTATAATTATATAGTTTATTCTCTTGATCTTATTTTTGCCCCCCTTTGAGAACTGGCTACGAAAGGGATGTTTAGATTATACTTTTCACAGAACCCTAGATATCCCATGAGGCACTCTTTAAAAAAACGATTAAAACAATAGATTAACACGTTCTTAAAGTTACTGTTCCTTTGCAATGGCGCCAAAAACTTCTCTGAGTTTAGACTACATTAGTTTTTGCTTGCTTTTATCTCGTGTCTTTCACCACTTTAATGTTGATTTTTCAAGTGAACTATGAGAAACAACCTCCAGTTCAGATGTCATCACCAAGAAAACCATAGAAGGAAGCCATTATTGGTGGAATAACGATGAAAGGAGGTGGCCATCAAAATCAACAACAAGGGAGTGATGAGCAGGCCCAATAAGCGGAAAAAGTGACTAAGAATGACAAGGAAGACGATTTCCAAGCCACCGTGATTGATCGATTGGAGCACCTTCAAATCTAGCAAGGAGATCCAAAATCAATTGCACCTCTACCAAGAGTATACCTAGAATTAACTTCGAAGTGTGGAGGAGATGATGCAGTGCCAGCATGACATGCTCAGCTATCTTTATCGGCGTTTCTCATCGAATGAGGGATCTAGTGGTGGCGGTGTTGCGCCATGAGGCAGTTTTCTTTTTCCTTTTCATATTTTCATGTTTATTTTTTTCACTTTCTCTCTTTTATTTTATTTTGCCTTTTTAGTTTTTAGGGATTACTTCCCATTATGGTTATATTTTTCTCAGGATTCCTTCCCGTGCATGTGATTAGTTTTATTCTTTTTCTCTATATTTACATAGTTTTCTTTTAGTCTTTTCATTTTTCTTGTCTATGTTTGGTTGTGGCCCCAACATTGAGGACAATGTAGTTTAAAGTATGGGGGATGTTTAGTTTAGGATTCTTAGTTCAGTTTTTCTCTTTAGCTTGAGTTTTTCATATAGATAAAAATCCAAAAACATTATAATTTTTTAAAAATTCTAAAAATATTGTTGTTTTATTTTTATGGCGATTAGTTTCCTTTGATAGTTTGTTTAAGTTAAAAATAAAAAAATATTTATTTTGTGTTTTTCTTGTTTAAAACTTTGAAGGAAAAAAAACCCAAATTTGTTGTCTTTAGTTTGTTATTTACCCTTTTACTTTCTCATAAAATCAAAAACCCGAAAAGATCTTTCATTTTTTAAAGTCAACGTTTGAGGCTTGTTGAATAGATTTTACTTTAGTCTTACGAAACTTTATTGAGGCTTGTTGTTTAGCTTTTGTGTGATATCAAGCACTTGTGTGAGCTTTTATATATTGATGGTTTATTTGCACATATAAGTGTCTTGTTATTGGATAAATGCTTTGTGAATTTTAGGATATTGGCTTAATAATTTGCTTATATGCATTCCTTGAGATTTACCTAGTCATGCCTTGAGGCATAGTTATGTCTAGCTTAGGTTGACCGCGGAAATGATAGTCTTAGGCCCTCTTTAAGTCGTTTGACCTTTCCTCCCTGCCCTTCAATGTTAAATCCCCCGTACCCTTTTTTAGCCTAATTATTGCATAAGGGTTTTAACCCTTCTTTTCTTTGTTTTTAAACTAACAGATATTTTAAACCCTCAATTGCGAGAGCTTATGAATCCTTGTATCTTTAAGTCACTTTTGAATGAGGTACATAGATAAGTGTGGGTAGAAAGTAGAGATGCGTATTTTATATAAAGGGGTATTTTGGGAAAGTTTGTGAGAAAGAAATCAAATGAAAGGCATGGAGTGAAATGAAAATTCTATGTTTTGATCGAAGCTTGTGATTCTCAAGCTTGTATTGTTGTTCCAAAAAAAATAGAGTGAGATAAGAAAAAGTAAATAGTTGAAATATCTTTGTATGAATTTCTCTCTTAGAAAAAAATAGTTATACACTTCTTCTTCTTCTTACCATAGAACTTTCTTATGCTTCATTTGGGATTGAGAATAGTTGAAAGTGTTAGGTTGGTTTGTATATTGTTGAAAATAGTGAATCAAATGAAAGGTAAAGTTTCCGGGAGGAAAGGGTAAAAGAGAGTGAAAAGGGCTTGAAGGTTTTAGATTAGACATCAATGTTGTTTTCCTTTCAGTTGCATTAAGCTCTCTTCTCTTTACTTTTTTTTTCTCTTCCCTTTGTTTGGTATCCTTGTATGTCCCTAGCCTCATATTTCAATCTTAAAAGTCCTACCTAATCTGGGGATGATTTTAGTTAGACCAACTAACTAATAGGTAGTGGAAAGTTTAGTCTAAGGGCATTGTTGTTGAAGTGAATTGTTTTATTAATTTCCTTATATTCCCTTTGCATATGTTGAAACTTGATAAGTAGTCACACACATATGTCATTAATTCAAAATCATTTACATGAGATGTTTGGTGGATCATTTAAGTTTCATAACTTGTACTTGGATGAGTTTTGTGTGATTCTTGTGAAGTTTAGATTTGCTCAATTGTGGTGGTATTGTTTTTCTTAAGCGTTTAAAAAGTTTGTTTTTACTTTGATTGTTTTTATGATTTTAAGTTTTTGTTGGAAAGTTGTGTTTATTCTTTATATCTTTGGGTTGTTGCTTTAGTTTGTGTTGCTTGAGGGCAAGCAACACTTAAATGTGGGGAAATTTGATCAGTCCATTTTATATATATTTTTACAGTGTTTAATACTCAGTTTTTGAAGATATTTTATTAGTAAAATGGTATATTTATCTTCTGTTTCTTCTTTTTTGTTTATAGGTATGTCCCAAATGAGCTAGAAGAAAGAATGAATTGAAATGGGAGCATATGGAGCAAGAACAAACGAAAAAAGAAAAGAGATGCAAGTATTTCAGCATGTGGCCGGACCCAGCCGAAGAAACAACTAGAATGGCTAAGTTTTTCGGGCCTAGCTATCCAAGTAGGGGGACTCGGTCGGTCGTACAACAGGGATAGAAACTGCAATTTTTCAGCCTTCTTTTAATAGTCTTTCATTGTAATTTAGACATATCTTCGGTTAGGGTTTTGAGGAGGCTTAGAGAGGCAATTTCAAAGAGAAAGAATCATTTCCTAAAACTCTCATTAATCTCCTTATATCATAGTTTAGCTTTGATTTTCAAGTTGCAATAGTTAAATGGAAGGTTTTCTTTGGAGCAATTTTGGGACTTTTCTGGCAATTTGAGATAAGAGTTCGGCCAACATTCCAACAAAATGGATTCTTCAATCTTACTTCCTAAGCTTCTAAACTTATCTTTTATTATGAATTCTCATATGGATTTTGTGATTATGATGTTGTTTTGTGATACCCCCAACCCAGCCACTAGGTCAACTGTGACTGAGTAGGGTATCTGCGGTCCTCTCAGCACTAAATTATAAGTCTAAAAAACAAGAGCATAACCCCCTGGGCAACACTTAGAAGTATATATACAATACGCAGCGAAAAACTAAGTAATCTGAACACTGATGGGGCGCTCAAAATATAGGGTTCAAGAAAACTTCTTATCTTTTGATAATTCCAATACAAAGATAGAAATACTTTACAAATGACTCAAGTACAAGAAAGAAAAATAGAAACACATGTCCTTCCAAAAAGACTCGAACCAAAAACTCCACGCCTAAAACTTCAGCAGCTTATTGTACCTCTGACCGTCCTGAGTTAATCTGAGAAGAAAACATGATATGGAAAAACGTGAGCACGAACGCACAGTGATTCCATGCGTGTGTGTGTGTGTATGTTGTAGTGATTTCTTTAAAACAATGGTGATGCAGTTTCATGAAAACAGTTCATGAAATGTTATAATAAAATATATTTACTTATTTATTTTTTTATTACTTTAACAACACTGATGCTTGATCCTACATGAGGGTTTCGAGCGCAGCTGGGAAGGCAGAGCGAATCAAGACAGATTAGCGCAACTTCTACACCCAAATTCAAAAGAACATGTAATGCAACAGTAGGGCTCCACGGACAAAGTCTGGATCCCATAACGAGGTCAATGGAACTAAGTTCCGGCATCTCGTAGTCAATACCAGCCAAACACCGTACGAGTGTTCGATTCCATAACAACCACTTACCCATATCACTGGCCAAACCAGGCTACAGATTCCTGGAGTACCTACCAAGACTGCCCTGAGACCAACCTTAGTTTCAAGCCCCTCCTAGCTCTCCCCAAGGCGGCCGTCCCACTACAGAGCATGATGTGATGTCCACGTAAATAATGATTGGGCCTTGCCCTCCAACTATTACGCCCCTCTTCAAGTGGATCCACCCTTAGAGTAAAAAACCCGTCCACGTTATCGAAAGAGGCCCTAGTACGGAGGACTAGCCACGTACAGTGCAATCCGCTAACGCGTCCGTTTACTTGATTTTCACCAAACTTTAACCCTGGTCGGAATTAGGTTTTCATATGTATTTACGAACTGAAAGGCCATTTGCCCGGCTGTCGGAATAGACTCAAGTCATAAACATTACAGAGTAGCAAAAATCCTCATCCGACAGTCACCACATGCTTATGCAAATTTCACAATTATGCGAATGCCAGATCTATATTCATGCATGTCAAAACATATAACTTTTTAAGCTAGAACATTTTCCAACATATATACATTTCTAGAAAAAAAAAATCTGTGTACAACCAAATTCTTTTTCACCACAGTAATAGTCTGTTTTAAAAGGAGAACACTTATATGGAGCAACGCTCCTATGCATTTTCTAAGGAACATGTAACACATTGTGGAGAACAACTCCAAAAACATGTTAAGTTATATCGTTCCAAAAGCAGTAAACATTTTGTGATAGGTTCGAAAAACATATTTATATGTCTTGTAATATTTGAAATAAAATAACAAAACGGAATTTGTGGACTCACCTGAATGCAGATCTGGTGCTAAGATCCTACAAAATAATAATAAAAAAATACTTAATACCTGGGTACCAATCAAATAGTCATATTCCCTAAATAATATTGAAATCCTACGAAATAAACTTAGGATGTATATATATACCTATATAACGATATATGTATACTTATAATAATTCTTTAAAAAGATCGAAAATCCTATATCCTTAAAAAAATATACTTTGCCAAGAAACCATAATTAGCTATATACTAAAACGCATTAAAAAAATATTTAAATCCTAAAAAAAAACACAAGCTCACACTATGTATATATATAAGCTTATACTATATATTTATAAGTTTATAATATATATCTATATGTATAATATAACTAACAAATAAAAAAAAAGAAGCCTCTAACTTTGATATACTATGGCTCCTCTCTTATTGCCAAACAAATCAAAAGAAAAAAAAACATGCTATCTATATATATATATATATATATAGTGGCTTGAGGCGGTTAGGAGGGAAAGAAAAGAAAACAGAGAAGGGAGAAATTGTGAGGCAGTTAAGGGGAAAGAAAAGAAAAAAGAAAAGGGAGAAATTGGTGGGGTGACGAGTGTGCCGTGAGGTGGCGGCAATTCTTCATGATTAAGTTTTTTTTTTAACCTTATATGAAAATGTCAAGTACGTAAATTTCTAAAATACACACACTAGGTATTAAAAACAAAATTCACTTAGAGGCATTTATAAACCTTAATAATAAAACTTCAATATGATAAAATTTTATTTTATTCCTGAGTATCCCCAAAATATCACTAAGTGTCAAAAATACTATATCCTACTATAGGTGCTTATAGAGTAGGGTGTTATATTCTATCCCCCTTAACAGAAATTTCGTCCTTGAAGTTTAATAGTCACATACCTGTAAGCTCTGGATACTTTTTCTTCAAGTATTCCTCAGTCTCCCAGGTTGCCTCTTCGATTCTATGATGTCTCCATACCACTTTTCACATTGGAATCTGTCTCCCGCGTAACTCTTTTACGCTTCATTCTATAATCTTAGTTGGTTTCTCTTCGTATGACAGATCGGCTCATAATTCCAATAGGTCATCATTGAGAACATGATCAGGTGCAGGGTGGTACTTCTTCAATTGTTATACATGAAACACGTCATGTATACCCATTAGCTCACTCGGTAAGGCTAGCCGATATGCCATTTCACCTACCCTGTCAATAATTTCAAACGGTCTAATATATCAAGGGCTTAACTTTCTTCCCCTTGGATATCTAAGCTTTCCGCGATGCGGTGTAAGTTTTAAGAAAACTCGATCTCCCACACTAAATTCCAGATCCCTCCTTCGATTATCGGCATAGCTCTTCTATCTACTTTTAGCTGTGTGGAGTTGTTTCCAACTCTTGCATCAAATTTCTTTGTCTCCAATGAGATCGAACTCCAATCTCATCCTAATATAGGGATATTCTACATCTCCTACCATATAATACTTCAAATAGTGCCATCCCCATCGAGGAGTGGTAGTTGTTATTATAAGCAAACTCAACGCAAGCTAGATTGTCAACCCACTCATTTCTAAAGCCTAAGGCGCAAGCTCTCAGCATATCCTCTAGGATTTGAATTGTTCTTTCAGACTGTCCATCAGTTTGGGGGTGTGATGTGGTGCTATAACTTAGATTAGTCCCCATAACTGCCTGGAACCTACACCAAAACTTTGAAGTAAACCTTGGGTCTCTGTTTGATACAATATCAACAGGCACCCCATGAAGTTGTACAATCTCTTCTACATAGATCTGCGCTAACTTGTCCAAGGGGTATGTCATAAGAATGGTAATAAAATGTGCCACTTTCGTTAATAGATCAATGTTCGCCTAGAAAACATCCTTATATCCTTTGGATCGGGATAATCTTATAACAAAATCCATTGTCACATGATCCCATTTCCATTCAAGAATAGGTAGCGATCGTAGTAATTCTGCTGATTTTTTATACTCTGCTTTAACCCTTTGGCACATAAGACAAGCTATCACATGTTTCACAATCTCTCTCTTCATTCCATTCCACCAAAAGTTTTACTTTAAATCTTTATACACATTATTCTTCATAGGGTGCATTAAATACTTACTTATGGGTGCTCCTTTTAGTCTTTTACTCTTAAGCACGGTTTTGTCAGGAATGTACAATCTATTATGAAAGCACAAGCTCCTATTAATTTCTAATGTCTGAAAATCTGTCAACTTCTTAGCCTCCACTCAGTTCTTAAACTCTTGGAATCTCATGCCATTCCTTTAGGCGCTTGTAATATCTTGTTGCAAGGTAGACGTTAAGGTGAGACTTGATATCTTTGCCTCCTTTCTACTTAAATCTACCACCACATTAACTTTTCCCATATGGTAGTTAATTTGGCGTCGGTATTCTTCCAGCAGCCCCATCCATTGACATTACCTTATATTTAAATTTTCTAGCAAAACGAGTACTATAAACTTTGATAATCAATAAAGATCTCATATTTTTCCCCATATACGTGAAGTCATCACTCCCTAGTCGTATTATAGTTACTAACTCCAAATCATGTGTTGGATAATTCAGCTCATAATCCTTCAATTTAATTGAAATATAAGCAACACCTATCTATCTTGCCTAAAAAATGCCTCTAGGCTTTCCCTTTATAGGGAAAATTCCTCACTTAAATTGGGTAATAGTGCAATTTGTGCCGAAATTAATCGATGCTTTACTTCTTGGAAATTTCTGTCACACTTCTTCACCAATAAACTTGATGGCTTTACTTGTAAGTTGTGCTAAAGGTCTAACGATTCTAAAAAGCCTATTATGAGTCTCCGATAATTCCCTTTCTTACCTAAGAAGATATGTACCTCTATTGGTATTTTGGGTTGCGTCCAATCGGTCACTGCTCTACGTTTACTGGGTCTACTGATACTCCTTCCTAAGGAATCACATGCCCTAAGAAAGTCACTTGTCGCCATCCAAATCTTACATTCACTAAACTGATGTACAACTTATGCTCCTGTAAGGTTTACAACACTCTTTTAAAGATGTTGTTCATGTGCTTCGAGGTTACATTAATACACAAGAATATCGTCAATGGAAATCACCACAAACTTATCCAAGTAAGGATAGAAAATCCTATGCATCAATTCCATGAATGTTGCGGGTGCATTTGTCGATCCAAATGGCATAACCACAAACTCATAATGCCCATATCGTATGTTGAAAGTCGTCATCAGAATACCTTTTTCTCTTATCCTGACTTAGTAGTACCCCTGTCCCTGGTCCATTTTAGAAAAACATCCCGCTCCTCGGGGTTGATCAAATAAATCATCAATAAGTGGAAGTGGGTACTTTTTTTAATTGTTATACTATTTAGTCATCTGTAGTCTACACACATCCTAAGCTCCCATATTTCTTCTTTACAAGCAAATCTGATGCACCCCAAGGACATGTACTTGGATGGATATATTCTTGTTGCAACAATTCTTGTAGTTGCTTTTTCAACTCTCTAAACTCTTCATGTGTTATCTGATATGGGAGTCGAGATATTGGTTTAGCATCAGGTACCAATCCATGCTGAAATCCACTTCTCGATCTAGGGCAGCATCGTTAACTCCTCAGAAAAACATCTACAAACTCCCTCACTACGGGTACTGTTTCTAATTCTACCTCTTCCGTAGGCTTGTTGAGTAGATATACTAGTTACCCTTGACATTCTTTCCATAGCAACTTTCTAGCTTTCACGTCAGACAAAAAGAGGTTCTCCCATTTCGTTCGCTTTCCTTGGAATACAAGGATTGACATACTCAGTCGACTAAACTTAACCAACTTTCGCCGACAGTCTACTTGGGCATAATGGTTAGCAACCAGCCCATCCCAAGTATCACGTCATAACCTTTAAATGGCAAGGCAATCAAGTCGCCGGATAAAATCACACTCTCGACATAAATGTCACAACCTGGGTACTTTACCTCAGTTATCTTACTCACACCCATAGGAGTGCGAGCCATCAACTGATAACGCACGACAACGGAAGGTACAAGAATATGTTTTATGAAATGCAAACTCCCAACGGAACGCGTAGCTCCAGCATCAATAAGTACTCTTGCTGGTTAAGAAAAGATTTTAATCGTACCTTCAACCACTTCTGCTTCAGTGTCTACAAGCAGTCCATCAAATACGTGGTTCAAAATATCGCTTCATCCTCTATTTTTTATTCTATCCTAGGCTCAACTCCTATTCTGGAGGTGTGGTCGTCAATTTCTTTTAAAGATCTCTAGTAATTCCCCTATCACTGATACAAATTCCAACTTCAACTTCTCGCCAGACTAGTTACACAAGTACATTAGACATCCTTAGCAATCTTCTATTGTGCGTTTCTAGTATTACTTTTGCTTATAGAGTGATTCTCTATTCTTACTTTTTTTTTTATTTTCTTAATTCTAAAGATTAGAAACATTGACTGATTAACTTAATCAAATTCCACTCAAAATGCATATATTCAAATGTCTAGTCAACCAATCCATTCTTACTGTCACACCCTATCCCTCAAATGATTGAAACAATTATTATCCTCTTGCACTTCCACTATCCTTTCCAAAACCATTTACTCAATGTTAAATACCTAAACCCTAACTTATAGGTTAAAACTTACACACAGAACACTGCACACCAGAACTGTACATCAATAAAGAGCGGAACATCCTCTAAATTAATAAAAATAGTTTTTGGTGCACGGGGTAGAGCATACATACAAAATAAGCCATTGATTTTCCATTCATAACATAATTTGCAATCAACACGATCCTAGGCTCTTCCAGGTTATATACAGGCGTTAAAGAATCACACTCAAAAGAGTAGATATATACTTAGTACACACTATATACAGTGTAAACTAAAGAATGCAAGTACACCAGCCCTGTTTAGGTATATCTTCTTCCTAAAGACTATGGTCTAACACTGAGCTTATCAAAAGTACTCTGGATGAAGTTCATGGCGAACACACGGAAAGATCCCAACAACTATATTAATCGTTTCCCCACTCTAATACTAGACTCCTGGTCTCTCATTCACAAGATATACTAATATTTCAAATCCTTAACTTCTAGCCTACCCACCCTCGTCAACACTTATTGTTCTCCTAATCAAGCTGAACTCATCATTAGCTCCATCCTAATAGGCTCACCTCCATCTTTACATTCACTGATCAGCACGTGAAGTAATACTTAATATATATTGAATACAGAACCAAGGACCGGAGAGTTCTTTTTATTGTGACAACAACAATAAAAATGTTGATTTTACAAGGTGCATAAAGTTTCTTGGTATCACTGAAGTAGGGATGACAGGAATCGGTATGGAATACATCTTGTACCTAATAAGAACTTCACACTCACTCTTTATACAGTTAATACACTGCAAGTCATTAGAGTTTTCCTCTAATACCTTATGTGCCACAAAATCCCTCAATCGAGCTACAAGTCTAAAAACCATAATCTCTTTTGATGGCTCAAATAATCTTAGTACTCTCTCACCTGAACCATCATCAATTCAAAAGTTTAATATATCTATACATCCTCTAATTGTGGTTATGGCAAAAGATATGATATCGTATACAAAAGAGCATTGTTCCCACAAAACTAATAACATGATGAGCAAAACAAAAGAGAAAAGGGAACTTAAAAGTGTTCAAGTAAAATAAAACTATGCCGCTGACTCCTAGTACTCGTCTAGGATCTACTAACTCTAATCATGAATCGAACCTAAAGCTCTGATACCACCTGTGATACCCCCAACCCTGCCACTATGTCAACTGTGGCTAAGTAAGATATCTGTGTACCTTTCGGCACTAAACTATGTCTAAAAAATAAAAGCATAACCCCCTAGGCAACACTTAGAAGTATATATACAATACGTAGCGAAAAACTAAGTAATCTAAACACTTATGGGGTGCTCAAAATATAGGGTTTAAGAAAACTTCTTATCTTTTGATAATTTCAATACAAAGATAGAAATACTTTACAAACGGCTCGAGTACAAGAAAGTAAAATAGAAACACATGTCCTTTCGGAGAGACTCGAACCAAAAACTCCATGCTTAAAACTTCAGCAACTTATTGTACCTCTGACCGTCCTGAGTTAATCTGAGAAGAAAACATGATATGGAAAAACGTGAGCGCGAACGCCTAGTGAGTCCACGTGTGTGTGTGTGTGCACTATAGTGATTTCTTTAAAACAATGGTTATGCAGTTTCATGAAAACAGTTCATGAAATGTTATAAGAAAATATATGTACTTATTTATTTTTTGTCACTTTAACAACACTGATGCTTGATCCTACATGAGGGTTTTGAGTGCAGCCGGGAAGTCTGAGCAAATCAAGACACATCAGCGCAGCTTCTACACACAAATTCAAAAGAACATGTAATGGAACAGTAGGTTCCACAGACAAAGTCCGGATCCCATAACGAGGTCATCAGAACCAAGTTCCGGCATCTTGTAGTCAATACCAGCCAAACACTATACGAGTGCTCGATTCCATAACAACTGCTTTCCCATATCACTGGCCAGTCCAGGCTACAGATTCATGGGGTACCTACCAGGACTGCCATGAGACCAACTTTAGTTTCAAGCCCTTCCTAGCTCTCCCCAAGGCTGCCGTCTCACTGCAGAGCATGATGCGATGTCCACGTAAATACTGATTGGGCCACGCCCTCTAGGTACTACACCCCTCTTCAAGTGGATCCATCCTTATATTCAAAAACCCGTCCACGTCATCGAAAGAGGCCCTAGTACGGGGGACTAGCTACATACAGTGTAATCCACTAACGCGTCCGTTCAATTGATTTTCACCAAACTTTAACCCTAGTCGGAATTAGGTTTTCATATGTATTTACAAATCGAAAGGCCATTTGCCCCGCCGTCGGAATAGAATCAAGTCAAACATTACAAAGTAGAAAAAATCCTCATCCGCTAGTCACCACATACTTATGCAAATTTCACATTTATGCCAATGCCAGATCTATATTCATGCATGTCAAAACATGTAACTTTTTAAGCTAAAACATTTTCCAACATATATACATTTTCAGAAAAAAAAATCTGTGTACAACCAAATTCTTTTTTACCATAATAATAGTCTATTTTAAAAGGAGAACACCTATATGGAGCAACGCTCCTATGCATTTTCTAAGGAACATATAACACATTGTGGAGAACATCTCCAAAAATATGCTGAGTTATATCGTTCCAAAAGCAGCAAATATTTTGTGACAGGTTTGGAAAACATTTTTTATATGTCTCGTAATATTTGAAATAACATAACAAAATGGAGTTTGTGGACTCACCTGGATGCAGATATGGTACTAAGATCCTACAAAATAATAATACAAAAATACTTAATACCTGGGTACCAATCAAATAGTCCTATTCCCTAAGTAATATCGAAATCCTATGAAATGAACTTAGGATGTATATATATACCTATATAACGATATATATATATATATTCCTATAATAATTCTTTAGAAAGATCGAAAATCATATACCCTTAAAAAAATATAATTTCCCAAGAAACCATAATTAGCTATATACTAAAACCCATTAAAAAATATTTAAATCCTAAAAAAAATACAAGCTCACACCATGTATATATAAGCTTATACTATATATTTATAAATTTATACCATATATCTATATGTATAATATAACTAACAAATAATTTAAAAAAAAAAAAAACCACTAACCTTGATATACTATGGCTCCTCTCTTGTTGCGAAACAAATCAAAAGAAAAAAAAATGCTATATATATATATATATATATAGTGACTTGAGGCGGTTAAGAGGGAAAGAAAAAACGACAGAAAAGGGAGAAATTGTGAGGCGGTTAAGGGGGAAAGAAAAGAAAAAAGAAAAGGGAGAAATTGGTGGGGTGACGGCTGTGCCGTGAGGTGGCGGCAATTCTTCATGATTAAGTTTTTTTTTTACCTTATATGAAAATGTTAAGTACTTAAATTTCTAAAATACACGCACTATGTATTAAAAACAAAATCCACTTACAGGCATTTATAAACCTTGATAATAAAACCTCAATATTATAAAATTTTATTGTTATTCTTGAGTATCCCCAAAATATCACTAAGTGTCAAAAACACTATATCCTACCAATATAGATCCCAACTCTATTGTCATAACTTGCGTAATTTTAAAGTCATGCTAGGTACTTACGGGGTAGGGCGTTACATGTTTAGTGACTAGGCTTCTTGTGTTCAAATGGGATTGAACCCTAGATGATTTTGGTTTGATTTCTTTGGATATTATGGATTAAATTGTTGAATTGAAAGTTGATTATTGTTCAATTGCATTATTTGTGTTGCTAATTTTACCGCAATTGGTACATTCACATAGGTTGTTTGGAATTGAGAAAGGAAAACAATCTAGAGCTATAATTGAACAATAGGAATTTGGTAGTTAATTAGAGATAATGGCTACAGTTTCTAGGTCATTAATAATCACTCTTATACTTTAATCATTCATAATTGAGTTAGAGAGAGAAGAGATTCTTTTATAATCAATTACGGGAGTAGTGGATTTTCACCTAGAGATAGGGTTAATCCTAATAAACGAGCGGATCCGATCAACAATTCAACTATTTTTTCAAAGTTTCCAATGAATTAGCTAAGGGATTTTAGGGGGATTCTACTATTTAAATACATTCTATCTAAAACTTGATTTCAATTAATTTTAGCTTGTTTTAAAGTGTTTTACTTTTCTTAGTTAAAAATTCTTTTCAACTCATTTTGTTTTGATTAAACCATAGAAAGACGGTCATTATTATTGCTTCTCTGTTTCCTAAGTTCGACAACCCGGCACTACATGAAAAAAACTCTTATTTAACGGAGGTTCTAACCTCTGGCAAAATTCTTTAATTTGCAGTGATTTTGCCAACCGCCAATAAATGATTCTATCATTTTTTTTACGCTAAATTCCACTAAATAACTTTACCTAACAAACCCTAAGGAACTCTCTCTCTCTCTCTCTCTCTCTCTCTCTCTCTCTCTCTCTCTCTCTCTCTCTCTCTCTCTCTCTCTCTCTCTCTCACACACACACACACACACACATAGCAGTCCCTTACCTCTTCACCTCACACACCGTTGCACGACACGCACATATACTCACACATTGCCACCACCAACACCCAGCCTCACTCCACCCACACTATACACTTGCACAGCCAGCTTAGACTCCGATGTGTACTTTATTTGACAGTCCAAAACCAAGCAGCGAGCAAGCTAACAAGAATAGAGTGAAAATATTAATCTCCAACTTAATCTCTTCGAGTTCAAAGTTCAAGCCCGAGTGCTTAGTCAGAGTATGAGGAAGCTTTGCGGCCGCCGCCTTCTCCGATATCCCCTGTTTAATTAGACCCGGAGACATATTCTTTAGGTGTACACTTGTATGAATTTAGATGGAGTTCTTCCAATCTTTCATTCATAAGATGGCTGCCATGGTTTTTCAGGCCATATTGATGAGCAAGTTCCTCTATATGTGCACTTCTTTGTTTTCCAATTCTTTTCATTGAACAAGAAAGGATTCTGAGTTTTTTTTTTTTTCTAAAAGAAAAATTAGATCCTAAGGTTGAATTTGATTGTTTATACTCAGTTTGTCTTGTATACAAAGACATACCAAGGGCGAAACCAGACGGCGACTCCTAGGGGGGCCAAATTTCAAATACAAAAAATCTTGTGTATCATTTAACTATAAATTAATATTTTTATATTTAATAACTTAATTTTTATTTGTTTGGAGGGGTCACAATACAAAAATATACTATTTTTTTTACCTAAAATGAACTTAATTTTATACCATATATAAAGCATAAAAAATTTGAGGGGGGCCGGTAATAGCTCCGCCCATGAGACATACGCAATCTTATGCATTTGTTTTGATTATTAGATTATTCAAATTTTGTATTGGCGTATTTTGTAGTTAGGCTTCTGAAGGCAAATTATACCATGCACTCGATTACACCTTGTATGGGGTAATCACTTATCAAAACAACGTCGTTTTGGTGTTATAAATTACAAACAAAATCATTATAGTTTCCAAACTCACGCACCTGATCAGATCAATTCAAATCAAATATTCCAAGAAAATCAATTCTTTTCCTCCTTACTTTGCACAATTTCTTCTCCTTTAACAATAGTCTTCTTCGTAGCCTCATTAATTTACCAGATTTCTTATGATTTCTTGTGATTTCCTGCTATTTTTATTCAATTGATCATCGATTATCGTCTACAACATTGTGAAATCAATGGATTATTGTGAAGAAACCAATATTTGTGTCGTTTGTTGATGTGGAGGAGTTCAATTGTTATGTTATCAATCATTCTTCTTGCATTGTTGAAGATTCTATACTTCTGGAATGTGTAGAATAAAAAGTTACAAGTTGTTAATTTTCGATTATTTTGTTGTTCGGTGTTTTTATGTATGTCTAAATGTATGTGTACCAAGTTTTTCAACTAACAATACCGAGTTCTTCAACTAAGAGTGCCTAATTTTTCAACTAGCAGTGCCTATGATTATGAACAATGGAACTTCAAACTTTTTATTTTTTTGTGTGTATTTAGATGATTTATTCCTTTGTTTTATTTTTAAATTTTTTTGCTTTCATCATAATTTTTAATTCTAATAAAATTGGTAATAGTTTCATTATAGTTTATTACGTAGTTGAACATCTGTAGTTAGCAGTGCCGACTTTTATACATTAGAGTGCCTATTTTTATGAATAGGAGTGCCTAATTTTTATTTTGAGAGTGCCTATGTTTATTACCATTGAAACTTTATATTTTCTGGTTTGTTGCTTTTCTTAGATACTTTTTGTTGGTTTTTATGTAATTATCGTGTGTTTTTTGTTTGAACTTATATATTTAGTAGTGCATACTTTGTAAGTAAGAGCGCGTACTTTCATAAGTAAGAGTGACTACTTTTATCCGTGACAATGCATAGTTTTTGAACTGACATTGCATATGTTTATATTATTGGAAACTTTATATTTTCTTTGTTGTTGATTTTTTTAGATGTTTTTTGTTGTATTTTGAACATATTCATTAAGTAGTGCATACTTTTATAAATAAGAGTACTTACGTTGATAAGTGAGAGTGCCTACTTTATAAGCAATTGAACATTTAACCTATCCTTGTTGTTTATTTATATGGTTTCTATTACATGTATTTACATATTTTACATGTTTTAATCTTTGTTTTTCTGTGTGAATGCAGTTGTTGTTGAAACATCAATTGAAGATTCGTTGGTTGGAAATGTTGTTTCATTCGAAGAAGATGCATTCAAATTGTACGATGATCATGCATTCAGGCTGGGGTTTAGTGTTTGCAAGAGAAATCAAAAGTTCAAGGCAGGATATAAATTTTAAAGGAATAATTCAATGTAAATTATAAAGTAAGAATTCAAGTGTATTTTGTTTGTTCTTATACTTATTTTGCAATTGCAATGGTCAATATATCTTCATCACTCGGGAATCATGTTTATGTTTTGTCATCGTTTTGTTCTTTTTGTCACTTTTAGACATTCAGGGTGTTAAAAGTAGGCGTTCTTCTTAGCTTTAAAACTAGGCATTCCCAATTTTAAACTTTGGTATTCCAAAGTTTTAAAACTAGAACTGCCTAGTTTTAGAACTAGGCATTCTCAGTTATAAAATTAGGTATTCTTAACTTAAAAATTAGGCATTCCAAAATTTCAAAACTAAGCATTCCTAGTTTTAAAAATTGGGCATTCCTAGTTTTAAAAATTGGCATTCCTAGTTCTAAAACTAGACATTGCTAGCTTTGAAACTCGGCATTTCTCAGTGTAAAAAGTAGGCATTCATAAGTTTCAAAACTAGAAATGCCTAGTTTTAGAACTTGGCATTCCTAACTTAAAAACTAAGCATTTCAAAATTTCAAAACTAGGTATTCCTAGTTTTAAAAATTGGGCATTTCAAGTTCTAAAATTAGGCATTTCTAGTTTTGAAACTTCCATTCTCAGTGTAAAAAGTAGGCATTTGTATGTTTTAAAACTAGAAATGCATTCTCAGTCATAAAACAAGGCATTCCTAACTTTAAAACCAGGCATTTCCAATTCTAAAATGAGGAATTCACAAATTTCAAAACTAGGAATTCCTAGTTTTAAAAATTGGGCATTCCTAGTTCTAAAATTAGGCATTGTTAACTTTGAAACTTAGCATTTTCAGTGTAAAAAGTAGGCATTTGTACATTTTAAAATTAAAAATTCCTAATTTTAGAACTAGACTTTCCTAACTTAAAAACTAGGCATTTCTAACTTAAAAACTAGGCATTCCTAATTCTAAAAGTAAGCATTCCCAAATTACAAAACTAGGCACTCCTAGTTTTAAAAATTGGGCATTCCTAGTTCTAAAACTAGGCATTGCTAGCTTTGAAACTCAACATTCTCAGTGAAAAAAGTAGGCATTTGTATGTTTTAAAGTTAGAAATTCCTAGTTTTAGAACTAGGCATTCCTAACTTAAAATCTAGCCAATTCTAACTTAAAAATTAGGGAATCCTAGTTCTAAAACTAAGCATTCCTAGCTTTGAAACTCGACATTCTCAGTGAAAAAGTAGGCATTCGTATATTTTAAAACTAGAAATGACTAGTTTTAGAACTAGGCATTCCTAATTTAAAAAATATGGATTTTGTAACTTAAATAACTAGGCATTCACAAAATTTCAAAACTGGGCATTCATAATTCTAAAATCAGGCATTGGTAGCTTTGAAACTCGGTATTTTCAGTGCAAAAACTAGGCATTCGTATGTTTTAAAGTTAGAAATGCCTAGTTTTAGAACTAGGCATTCCTAATTCTAAAACTAAGCATTTCTAAATTCAAAACTAGGCACTCTTAATTTTAAAAATTAGGTATTCCTAGTTCTAAAACTAGGCATTGCTAGCTTTGAAACTCGGCATTCTCAGTGAAAAATTAGGCATTCGTATGTTTTAAAACTAGAATTTTAAAAATTATCTATTTCTAACTTAAACTTAGGCATTATCAGTTATAAAACTAGGTATTCCTAAATTAAAAACTAGACATCCCCAAATTTCAGTTCGACACTCCTAGTTTTAAAATTAGGCATTGCTAGCTTTGAAATTCGGCATTCAGTATAAAAAGTAGGTATTCGTAAGTTTTAGAACTGGGCATTCCTAACTTAAAAACTAGGCATTTCTAACTTAAAGACTAGGCATTTCTAACTTAGAAACTAGACATTCCTAGTTCTAAAACTAGGCATTCCTAGTTTTAAAAACTATGCATTCCTAGTTGTAAAACTAGGAATTGCTAGCTTTGAAACTTGGCATTCTCAGTGAAAAAAGTAGGCATTTGTATTTTTTAAAACCTAATATTTCATAAGCCAAGCAAATTTCATAATTTTATATATTTAAAACACAGAAAATAGATCATAAAATACCTAATATATAGTTTGCAACACTAAAACACAAATATAAAGCATAAAAAAATGAAAATATACATATACGTGTATTCTTAGTTCTACATATAATATGAAAACTACTTTGTTGAACATTTTTTTTGTTGAAAATTACTATTTCATGTTTTTTGTTTTTTTCACATTTCTAGTTACGGAATTAAAGAAACTTATAAAGATATTAAAGCAACAAACAAAGAAATCAGAGAACAAAAGAAGATATAAGTTGTGAAAGCTTGAAAATCGCCTAAAAATCTCTCTAAAACTGCAAGTTGGATGAATTTTTGGAAAGTGGAGTGTTTTGGGAGAAAAAACATGGTTGTTGTGGGTGGAGACGGGTGAGATGCAATCGCTTGGGGTGAGAGTGGTTTTGATTTTTGCCCAGTTGGTGGGCTTTAGTATAACAGCAAGTTTTTGCATTGGTTACACCTTGCTAAGTGCAATTGAGTATAGGGTATAACAACCTGCTTCTAAATAATAGGATGTTTATATTGTGATATTTTTTTAATCCAAAATTTTCAATTTTGATTTGAAGGATTTTATTTTTTTCCTTTTTCTATTCCCTTTTATATTTTTTAGGGAGCTTCATCGAGAAAAGACAGCTTAAGTCAATGTATGCTCTCTCTCTCTCTCTCTCTCTCTCTCTCTCTCTCTCTCTCTCTCTCTCTCTCTCTCTCTCTCTAATGTTCTATTAGAGAAACTAAACTAATTTTCCATATTTAAAAAATTAGTTGTTGATTATTCTATCTTTCTGGTGGAGTTTGAAATTTATGCTCTGTTCTATTTCTCTAATCTCCATATAACCTATTTTCCAACCGTAACTTAGGCTCTGAAGTTGTTCAGGGGTTGCTTGGACCTAATTGTTCAACTGGACATAAATCTAAAAGGAATACTGAATGTGAATTTGAATGTTCTAATATATGTATACAACGCTTCTATATATGTGTTATTTCAGGATATATGGAGTACTTATAGTAAATGTTTTAACCTAAACTAAATAGTGTGTTAGATAAATAACCATGTAAAGCACCCCTCTTTAACAGTATAGTGAATGAGGATTTGCTATGTAGCATCTATTCCTAGAAGGATTTTATTTTGTAAAAGAAATTTGTAGTATTTGTCTATCTATCTACAGAGGACATTTTTAGACGACCAACAATTAAACTTTCTTACTTTCAGCTTCTTTGAGTTGGGTAACTAATAGCCTTTATTTCCAACAGATTTTCAAGTGTGTAAAATATGGCATCCTTCAGAAGTGGAAGAGACCATTATCTAAAGATTGTACTATATGTTTTAGCAGTAGCTTTGATGTGTATGGCTTTCTTTGTCATTTCCACAAACCAAACAAAAAGAATTGGTGGACCCTAATTTCTTTCAAATAACGTGCAAGATATTAATTAGACTAAGAACTGATTGATCTATAATGGCTATTTTAATACTTCACCAATATTTCTCAAGCATAGTCAAGTCAGGCCTTTAAGTATAAGTTGGCCCTCATATCTAATTCAACTTGCTTCAATGCAGCACGCGGCTATATATTACATATGTTTTCTGTAAACAATCGGTATACCTTACTATCTTTATAACCATCACCTTTTTTTACCCAACCTTCATAAAGAACCTTTCTAATCATCTCTATATTAAAAGCCATCTCAATTATCATGTCCATTTTGTTGAATCAACTTCATTTGTTTCCATTGTTTCTTGTTTTGGGTATTTTATGGATTAGCTCTATTTTATTCTCGACATTGAATTTGAAATTTGTGGCCACTAATTTTTGTTTCATGACTTTTGTTCTTTTGAATTGATGATCTTTTATTCCTTTGATGATATTGTTTGAAGGTCTATGATTAAACATAAGACTGCTGCAACGTATTCTAAGAAAGAGCCAACAAGAAAGAAGAATCCAGGAGTGCCTAAGCGTCCTCACAAGTAGAGCTGTAAATGGGTCCAGACCATTAGGGTACTCCAGACCTAGACGCATGCCCTTATAGTAAAATTTAGACCCAGACGCGACCCTCTAGAGTCCAGGGTAGGGTTTGGGTATATCCGTACTCGTATGATATTTTTCTATTTTTTTTCCTGTTAAACAAAAATATATAAAACAATGTATAAGGCTAAAATAAAAATTTTACCATGATTAATATAATCTCCTCAATATTTCTTTTAACAAATACAATCATTTAACATATATATATATATAAATGAATAGAAATATAGATCCCTTTAACTATATTAAATCAGTTTGTAATCCAAATTCCTGGACAACCTCTAAGCAAAGAGTATATGCAATAATACAGTGTCGGCTAATAGATAAGTGAAAGAGTAGCATAAATAGAGAACGACAAAGAGAAACAAAGAAAAAGATTGTCTTTTTTGTAACATAATCCATATTTCAGCAATAAAACAAAAAATAAAAAATAAGACAATAATATTACTATCATAAATTGCTTTACCGGGATGAAAGAATATATTTTTATATTTAGCAAAAATAAATTATTTGTGAAATGGCATTTGAAATAAAGTTGAAAATAAATAAATAATTTGAAATAGATTAGTTGGCCAAGCCCAAGTGCTTCAACTAAAGGAGGTTTTTTTCTACTATTAGCCTTTTTTTTTTTTTTTTTCTGAAAATGCGACTAAAGTGGCCCCAAATTTTTTTTATTCGTAATTTGGTCATAACGCACAATGGTTTGTGCGTTATTAACTAGGATAATGCACAATCATTGTGCGTTATCACTTAATTCAAGTTTTTACCCCTTAAACTGCCGATGTGGCGGATAACGCATAACGATTGTGCGTTATCAGCCACATCAGTTTTTTTATTTTTTATTTTTTTATGTTGATTAGAATTTTGGAAAACTTGAAACATGAATAACTCTGCGATCGGATGTCCGTTTAACGCATATGACCACTTGTTTCAATGGTTCTCGTAAAGATGAACGCAACGACATCGTCAAAAAAGTGATCTGGACGCGTTTTGAGGCAAACAAATTGTCCCATATAGTCGAAAACTTTGACGGGACATAACTTTGCGCTCGGATGTCCGATTGAGGCGACTCTTGTGGGCATTTCGTATATTTTTCGAGATCTACGCGTCGGAAATAGCTTTAGGCACTTTCCACAATCGTTCCCACAAAAACCTCCTATTTTCCTTTTAATTTACCTTTTTTGTAATTTTCTAATAATTTCTCTCTTATTAACTAAAAAATTACGGCACCAATTTGAAAATTGAACAGAAGAGCAGTCTTCTTTTTGCTCTAATGAAAAATTCAAATGATTGAAGTTGGTAAATGTTGGAATATGTAAGTATGTTATTATTAAATAAACTCTCATGCACTTATTGAGAAAGATCCAATGGTGGTTTATTGGTAAGTCAAAGAGTTCAAATCCTCTTACTAGACTTTTTAAAAAGGAAACAAGTTTTTTTCTTTTTTCCCTAATCTTTTGTGTTTGATTCAGAAGTTTTGGCATTTTTCATGGGAGAAAAGGTTATAGTACATAAAAAATTTTATGTAATTAACTGATTGCAAACTCTCTTTATTTTACATAGTGATTGATAGACGAGTTTCAACCGATTGGTCACACGTAAAATCTTTATGTAATATTGCTCAATTAAAAATATTTAGTACCAAACAATGAAATTAATTTGAGTTTAAGTACTAAATTGGCCGTTTTCCTTTTTTTCATCTTCTAATTAAAATAGAATAAAATATTCAAACATACATTATATCCCAATTTATAAACTTTGTTCTAGACAATGAATGTAAATTTTGAAAGTTTTCCTATCCTCTAATGGTTAGTTGATGTCTAATTTGTAGGTGTTCTTTAATTCGTGTATTACTGTGTACGTGGTTGACGTGTAAATCCTTGTGACAAACAATTAAAATCGACAAGGTATGTTGTTCATATGCCTAATCTCCCATGATCACTTGGGTATTTTCTTTCCCTCTTGTTTTCTCATATGTAAATGTTGAATTTGCATTTCTTACTATTTGATTTTTAGAGCACAAATATATAAATGATTTCTTGTGTTTTCTCCTCCATTTTGTCACTTTATCATCTGTAGTATGTCTTTCATTTGTTTCATTTCTAGGCCTCTGCACTTTGCTGTCATGCATGATTCCCTATACTTTCTGTTTTTGCAATTTCCTATTCCTATCTTCCATTATAGGGTTTGTCACTATACATTTATTATATAAAGATTGGACAATAGTTCTTGTATACTGATGAACTTTTCACCTCTAGCTGATATTTTAAAAAGAATTAAAAGAAAGAAAAACTTATCTTAGGTTCAGGATTTATGCATGTGCCTAAGGTTCTAATCTAAGATTTAGATAAAAAGTATTACTCTTACCTCATCATAGAAACATTATTCTCTGTATATATTGGCCATTTCACATTAATAATATTTACACGGCTGAAAACTGGTGGTTTACTGATTCATAAGTATCAAGGCCTTACAATCAAGGTTAGTTCGAAATTATATTTGGTGAGCATGTGAGCAAGCTACAAAGTACAAGCATAAAAGTTTCTTTCATCTGCCACTTATCTATAGTATCTCACATTTTTTATTTGGTCGACAAGAAAAGAAAAAAAGAAGAAACAAATATGATTACCAAAAGAAAAAAAAAGCAAGCTAGTAAGTACAAGAATACAAGTTTATTCCATCTGTCACTTATTTATAGCATCTCACTTTTTTATTTGGTCAGCAAGAGAAAGAAAAAAAAAAAAAGAAGAAACAGCTATGGTTACCAAAAGAAAGTAAGAAAAGAAACGAATTTAGCAGATTAAGTATGTGTATGGACAAGTTTTATTGGGATTTTGTAAGTGACTTTATGTGTCTATATCAGTTTTTTTTCTTAATATCTTTCTCTTTCTCTCAAATGTGTAATTTCCATGATGATTACCAATTTGAATTTTTTAGTTCTAAGATCTCTGGAATTTTGTACCTGGATATTAGAGCAAAGGTGCAAACATGGTGGAAGGTGACATTATCAAGAAACGAAGTGATCCATTGCTAGTTAAGTTGCAGCCCTACGTCTATGACTTTGGCTTAGACTAAGGCCTTATTTTGATTAGTTTTTAGTTTGTAAAAGTGATTTTGAGGGTTATGATCAAGAAAAAAATTGAATTGTAATGAGCTCTTAAGAAGCAGTCTACTATTCTAAAACACTTTTCATTGTACTTTTAATTGTTTGGTTTTAGCTTTAATTATTAGTATTACTAGTATGATAGTATGAAACTTTGGTCTTCGCCTTGAATCTGTATTTTGTGGATCACCTATTTGCATTTCTTGAACTTGTCTAATGTTGGAATCCAAATTCAAGACCATAGTTTGAGAAGTGTTCTTACTATTCACTATTTATTGTGAGGGCACTAAATCATATTCTTTTCCTGGGACTGAAATTTCTTATGCTCTTCAGAGCATCAGTATGTAGTTTGTTTCACTGCCACTTGGTTTTGCCTCTCCAATATATTGTTCCAGTCACTATACATGGCTAATTTCCACTAAATTGATTGGCTTGTCTCGTAGGCATATTTGGTGTGTTTCGAATTGGATTTAGTTTTGACTTTGTAAGTTTTGTTGATATAAATGTATTGAATATGTGAATTTCCTTTTGATACCTGCAAAACAATAATTTTTTTAAACAAATAAATAAATAATAGTAGAGGTTAAGAACGGTCGCAATATTTAAAAAAAAAAAAAAGAAAAAGTTTTACCGCTGCTAAATATAGCAGCGGTATGTCTAGCGGTTTTCAAAAAACAACCGGAATCGTTTATCGGCATTGCGATCTTCGTCTGTTTTTTAAACTGCCACAAATCTTTTTGCTGGGGTTCAAAAATGCAGCAAATTAAATTTTTTTTATAGTGCAGGAGGTTCTCTATTACTATATTGATAGCTTCACTTACGTATTATGTATTAATTTTAGAGTGGTCATGTTTTTAAAACAACGATGCCTATGGTTGTTAGATGTTGTGGAATAACAGAAATCATCACCTTCATAATCCCGGCAGGCCCTAATCTAGACCCTTCAAAGGATTCTATACATAGAGCTGTAGAATTTCATAATCTGGTGCCTAAACGCCTTAAAAAACAAAGCACTCCATTTGATATCCGACAGGGTGGTATAAACTTAATTCTGATGGTTCCTCTCTTAGAAATCCTAACATCTCTGGAGCAAGGGGTCTCATTCGAAATTCCCAAAGGGGAATGGGTGATCGGGTTTCAAGGATACTTGAGTGTTGCAACGAATACTGTGGCGGAACTTTAGGGTCTCCGGGATGGGCTTGTTCAAGCCAAAGCGCTTAATATATAGCTTGCCTTGAAATCGAACTAGATTCTCAAGTGGTAATTGTACTTGTTACTCTCAAGACTTACATACTTTCCTTCTTTTACTTGATGATTGCAGAGCCTTATTGAGGACATTCAGAGAGCATAGAGTCATGCATGCCTATTGAGAAGCAAATACTAGTGTAGATCTTTTGGCACTTAATTTAATCTATATCCCTTTTTCTATCAAAAAAATATATATTAAAATGTTAAACTTCAAATCTATGCACACTCTTAAAGAAAGGAATATGCTGGCCAATGCTCTAGCTAAGAAGACCAAGCAGATACAATAGAGGAGAAAAATCTATCATGAAGCCCAATAATTTTTCTCTAGACATATATATATGTATATACATATATGTATATGTATATATATATAAACAAACACACACACACATACATACATACTAGCAAAACAATCCATGCTGTGCACATGTTAATTTTGTAAATATGAATGAGAGTGATTGACAAATTTGGTCTAATAATTATTTCTTCCATCTTAACCTGGTCATATATCTATCATTTTACTTAATTTAGTCTAACAATTATTTATAGTGCCCGTACCTTGTTTACCCTTCTTCTTCTTCATGGCATGAATAACTTCCTGTGACAAGATCATATTATTAGCTACATGTCGCCCCAGAACAAATCCAGATTGTGTATCCCTACTAAGCTTAGATATCAATGGTTTGAGCCGATTTGCAATGACCTTAATGATCACATCCTTCGTAAGCACATTACAAAGAGTGATAGGGCGGAACTGTGAAACCAACTCTGGCACATCCTTTTAGGAATTAAGGAAATTTAAGTTCCATTAAGAATTGATGGAAAAAAGCTATCCCAAAATACTGCTGAATAAAGCCAATGAATGAAGGACCAATCAAATCCAAGTATTTTTTTATAAAACAAAGGAACCATCTGGCCCAGGGGCCTTATGAGAGCCCATTTGAAACACCACTTCCTTTATTTCACGTACTGAAACAGTGTGATTAAGTCACCACTGATCTGAATGAGAGAGTGTAGGCAATTTCCAGCTACTTGAGTCACAAGCAACATGCGGTTTAGATATGTATGTGTATAATTTGACAAAGAACTATCTTACTAGCACCTATAATTCCCTCTTGTCCTCAATCCCCTATTCATCAGGCATTCTAAGCATGGGAATTTGCCTCCTCTTTTTAAGAACTGCGGACATATAGAAAAATTGAGTATTTCGCTCCCCATCAACAAACCGTTTAGATTTCTAAAACATGAACAACTCTCTCCTTCTTTAGAATCTGCCCATATTGTTCTTCTGATTTATGCTCAAGCTTTGCCAAAAACCTCGACGGCCCACGTGCAAATACCCTTTGGAAATCAAGAAGCCAAGACAGGTGAGTCCTCTTGCATGTGAAATGTTGCAAAATTCCTCAAATTCCACAGCATGGCTGCATGGATAAGATCTTGGAGAAGTTGCATGAGATCCCTATCCTTATCTCTTCAATGTTGCTCAATGAGATTGCGGAATCGATTATCTCCAAACCAAGCAGCAATCATTTATAACTACCTTGGAGAGAAACAAGGTTGCATCACCGTCAAGTAGCACTGTCAAACGGGCCAAACCGGACTGGACCGAACCGGACTGCATCAAGCCCGCACTTAAATGGTTCAGTCAAGGAATAATTTTACGACGGGCCTAATTTTAAAAACCCATAACCATCCGCAGCCAACCCGCGGGTAAACGGGCCAGCCTACAGGCTTTGCCTAAAAAAAAATCAAAAACAAAAATGTTTAAATTTAGTCACCTAATCATTATATATTTATAACACCTAAATACAAAAAAAAAAAAAAAACCTAAATATTACTCCTGTAGGCCTTTTGGGCCAACTTCCTCCCAATATTTTCCTCCATTTTCCAGTCTAATTCTTTCTCTTTATAACCCAATGATGATGGCCCTCAACTGGAGAGTAGGTTTTTTTTTTTTTTTTGACCGGGTCAAGAGATGCCCAGGCCGGCCACCCAGGCTGCCGTTGGTGACTCTCTTTTTAATGCCATTGCCTCATCATTTCTTGGGCAGTCTCTCCTCCTCCCTTCTATTGACCGTCTCTTCATTTCTGTCTCTTTGAGTTCTACTTGAACTCTTTCAACTTCTTTTATTTTCTTCCTTGCGGCGCTGCTCTTCTCTCTCAGTCTGCCAGCTTTCTTTGTGACTCTGTCCCTTGTTGGTCTTCTTCTTTCACCATTGCATGTCCCTTGGTATGTTTAGAGAGAGAGTGAGCCGAGAGAAAGAGAGAGAAATAGAGAAGGGGTTTGCCGGTGACTCTTGTCACGGTTGAGGCTGATTCTGAGGGTGCCATTTTTTGATCTACCCGTCACTTACTCACGGCGCCTCGATGCAGCGCTGCCGCTGCTCAACGACCGTTTATCTGCCTGGTGACCGTTCATCTGCTCTGCTTCGGTCATCTTGTTTGGTTTGATTCCCGCCGACAGTTTCTACCGCGGCGGTGGTAAGTGATATTCTATATTATTTACTTTCTGTATTTTTGGTATTAACCATTTATTAATTTTTGTAGGTTGTTTCTTTGATTCTTGGATCGGACTGTTTTGTATGAAGAGAAATTCTTCTATAATAGATTATTTTTTCGTTGTGTTTTATTCATGTAATAGTAATTAGATTATCGTAATAGTAATTAGTTTTCTTCTACAAGTGGTATCAGAGCTGCGGTTCGGCTCATCAGCGCCGACAACCAGTCAACAATCTTTCGGATCTGAGGGAACTATTGAGTTCCTCATATCCGGCCAGTGAAGTCCTCTTCCTCCTCTTTTAATTCTTGCAGTTTTGTCTTTTTTTTTTTTTTTTTATTGCTTCTGTTCGGCTTGCCGCCGTGCCTTTTACTGTTTCTGAGATTCGGCTTGCCGCCGGTTTTTTTTTCTCTGTTTACTGTTTCTGTGATTCCGCTTGCCGGCGGTTTTTCGTCTCTATTTTATTTGTTGATACGGCTTGCTTCCGATTCTTACTATTACTGTGATTAGTAGATTGCCTTTCCTGTTTTTTTTCTGATTACTGTTATTACTGCCTCTGTTTATTTTTATTTTTTATTTTTGATTTTTCCTTCAGTTTTCAAAACGAAAACCCAAGCCTGGCTTGAATCCGTGAGATTTGAAGTATCTGTGACTTGGCGCGTTTTTCCTATATTTCAAAAGTTTTAATATACATATTTTATATACTTTCTGTTCTTGTCTTTTTCTGGTGTTTGGTGAAACTGTTGTTGTTTCAGCCGTTTATCTCGTTATTTCTGCTATACTGTTTATTTCTTGGGTTTTCTACTCTCTTTGTATTTCACTGTTTTGCTTAATCAAAACCCAACCTAATCAAACAAACTGAAACAAATAACGCCGTTTTTCCTTTCCTTGAAAGTTTTTCTCTCTGTTTTCCAAGAAAAATCGGAGCAGTTTTATTCAAAACTTTTTCAAATCTTTCATCTTTCCTAAGCCACCAAATTACACCTATTTGCCTTTAAAACATGTCAGTTCCAAAAATTGAAACCAATAAGTTTGATGGCAAATCTGACTTTGTAATGTGGCGAAGGAAAATGAAAGCAGTTTTGGTACAAAATAAAATTGCTCCCGCTATTTATAGCCCTGAAGAGTATCCGGAATCTTGGAAGGGTGAAGTTCTTAAGGAAAAACTAGGTGATGCTCATAGTTGCCTCACCTTGCATTTGACTGATAACGTTTTACGAGAAATTGATGAAAAAGATAACACTTTTGAAATTTGGACAAAATTGGAAAAACTATATTTGGGAAAATCTCTTTCTAATAAATTTTTTTTTAAAAGAGCAGCTTTTTTGTTTCAAAATGAGCGGGACAAAAACACTTTTTGAAAATATGGATGATTTAAATAAAATCATTTTGGAACTTCAAAATGTTGGAGAGAAAATCTCTGATGAAAATACTGCAGTTATTTTATTAAATGCCTTACCTGATTCTTTTAATGATGTCAAATCTGCTATTAAATATGGCAGAGAAGATTTGTCTCTTTCCGATGTCCAAAATGCTTTGAAATCTAAAGATTTGGATTTACAAAAAGAAAATAAATCTCATGGTGAAAATCCTTTTGTGCGAGGAAGAATTGGGAGAGAACCTCCTAGTCACCGTTTTAAAAGTAAGAGTCGCTCCAAATCACGAGAGAAAAGCAAAGTAAAATTTTTTTATTGTGGGAAAGAGGGCCATATGAAAAATAAGTGTTTTAAACGAATTAAAGATGAGAAACAACGTAAACATGGTAAAGAAGGTAATAAAGTCGACAAAACCCACGTTTTGATTCAGATGGTAACTCTATGTTTTCAGAGGTTTTGTGTGTTTCTCTTTCTCTTTCATGTACTGATGTTGTTAATCACTGGTGCTTGATTCTGGTTGTTCGTTTCACATGACACCCAACAAATACTGGTTTTCTGATTTCAAACCTTTAAACCAAGGAAAAGTTTTTATTGGTGATAATCAGGTTTGTGATATTAAAGGCATTGGTAATATCTTCATAAAAATGCATGATGGTATGACTAGAAAACTCACTGAGGTGATACGTGCCCGACTTACATCGGAATCTTATCTCTCTTAGTTATTTGGACTCCTTGGGTCTCTCTTTTAAATATAAAAATGGTATTTTACGTGTTTGCAAAGGAAACCTAGTCATGCTAAAAGGTTTTAAAAGGGAAACTTTATATATTCTTCTTGGTAAAATAGTTTTAACTCCACTACATTGATTTCAAAAACTGTCCCTGAGAAAACTATGTTGTGGCATCGGAGGATTGGCCACATTAGTGAAAAGGGGCTTTATCATTTACAAAAACAAAATCTTTATGCAGTGACAAAATTGATTCGTTGGATTTTTGTGATCACTGTGTTTTGGGAAAACAACATAAAATCAGTTTTTCAACCAGCACACACAAGTCTTCTGCACCTCTTGATTATGTGCATTGTGATCTGTGGGGACCTGAAAAGGTTCCAACTTATGGTGGTAACGTTTATTTCTTGTCTATTGTTGATGATTTTTCTAGGCATGTATGGGTTTTTCTTTTAAAAACCAAAGATCAAACGTTTGAAAAATTTTGTGAATGGAAATGTTTTGCCGAAAATCATTCTCGAAATAAACTAAAAACTATCAGGACCGATAACGGTCTTGAATTTTGTAATCGGAAGTTTTCTGATTTGTGTGCATCGCATGGCATTTTACACCATAGAACGGTTAGACATAACCCACAACAAAATGGAGTTGTCGAAAGGATGAACTGTACCATTATGGATAAAGTTTGATGTCTTCTAATTTCTTCTGGTGTTCCTAAACCTTTCTGGGGTGAAGCTGTTAGTACGCAGTATACCTTATCAATAGATCCCCTTCCACAGCTATAAACTTTAGGACTCCTATAAAACTCTGATGTAGTAAACCTCCCAATCTTTCTAATCTGAGAGTCTTTGGGTGTGCAGCCTTTGCTCATCAGAATTAGGGTAAACTAGATCCAAGGTCTAGAAAGGGAGTATTCATAGGATATCTCAGTGGGGTGAAGGGGTATAGAGTGTGGTTAAAGGGTGAACCAGGGGTGAGGGTTGTTATCAGGAGGGATGTCATCTTCAACGAGTTAGAGATGCCCTGTCTTAAGGATAAACACATCTCCAATAATCCTCCTAGCTTCCCACTCCTAGTAGCATTCCGGTGGAGGTAGAGACCATCTCTGAACCTTCCTTAGATCCACCCCAGGAACCTGAAACCAATCCTGAGTCTTCTGCTCCGTCCAGTAGCACTCCTGTTCTTCCTAGTATTCCTGGAACTCCTGATCCTATTCTAGATGCTTCTGATAAGGAGGAAGAACATCCTGAGGCTCAAGCCCAAGCTCTTAGGGATTATCAACTCGCTAGAGTTCGAGTCCATAGGGTACCCAAGGATCATCCTCGATATGGTTACTCCTACATTGTCTCATAAGCATTTGATGTTGCATCTTATGTGGAAGAAAAAGAACCTTTATGTTTTTCTGAGGTTTTTGGAAAGTTCCAATCGCGTTTTATGATTACATGTGTTAGTATATGCCCTAAGACCAATTGACTCACATTTATGATTTATGAAGCATGTGTTTTTGAATTGTATTTTATGCTCTTGGTCATCAAGTATGTGACTTGATAGTAAAACCCTTATACCTAATAAAATACTATTCTTATTTGTCCCTAGTTTATTACATCTTGTAAACTAGTGTGAAGTTGATTATGGTCAAGTTTTACTGATCATGAATATGAGACATAAAATCAATTCATAAATACATATTGAGAATATTGTATTGGACATGACCCAAAGTGAAGAAGAAATATTGTATGGGTTTAAGTTATAAACATTTCTTCTCAGTTTTATATTTGGTGTCCTTTGACCTAATGTTTCTAATGTTTCTTGCATGGGGAGAAAATATGTTTTGACATAGTCAAACATCACTTTCAATTAGGTGATTATTATGACTATTGGTTGGTTTATTTTCTTGTCATGGCTTGAATATTGGAGATAGTGAAAGGGATTTGTCCCTCTCTTTTTAGAGAGAGATATCCATGGGCCCTTGATAAGGAAGACTGGAAATATGCATGGACATGCTCAAATAAGTATTAATAAGGTGTTATTAATATTATTTGTTGGAACAGTCTGCCTGGTGATCAAGTAAATGGTTAATTAAGTTTTATAAGGATGACTTGGTCCATGCCTTATACTTAATTAGGATATCATGTGACAAAAGGACTAAATATTAAATCTGATGCTAGGTTATTATTGCTTTTACTTAACTTGGGTAAGCATAATGTCTTGCTAGAGGCCGCTTATGTTTTGTGAATAAATGTTTAGGATATTTTTCATTCACTGCCAACGTTAAGTGAACCTACAGGGTCACACGTATAGACGATCTTGTAAGCATAATGTCCACATTCAATGAATCTAGATTGTGTCCAGATTCTTTAAACGTGTACAAAAGGGGAATCAGCTTACATATTGTATTTTCTAGTAAGTTAATAAGTAATTAAGTTTATTTAATCGAATAAATGAAATTAATTACTTAATATTACTCATCCAACCGTTGGATAATTATAGGAATAGAGATTAAACTGTCATTAGACGACAGTTCGAGTTTTGATATTGACAGCTACAAAAGTTTATGTTAACCTTTTCTTGACACCGTCCTTTATCTGATTAAAGAAAAACAAAACCCTAAACCCTAGACTGGCGATATAGTATCTAGCCTCCTCTCTCCGAAATACGACCTTTTACCAGATAGTCAGGATCAGTTCTAAATAGGTTTTAGAACACAGAAGGGGCTAGCATCTCGATCGCTTGCAGAGGAGTTCGTCGCGTGGATACCAGTAGAGGGCGAAGCGTAACAGTAGCGCCTCCACGTCGAACAATCAAAACATTGAGGTCATTTCTATCCAATCGGTTTTTCTAGTATATACAGATCCAATTGGTGGATTTCCGTAGTTTTATTTTATTTTGTTTTTGCCTACGGTTTCCAACAACGTGCTATGGATGAAGAAATATCTTCTTTAAACAAAAACAAAACCTGGATTCTTGTTCCAAAACCCTCAAAACAAAAGCTAGTTGATTGCAAATGGATTTTCAAAATAAAAGAACCTGAGTCTTCTAACAAACCTCCAAGGTTCAAGGTCAGGCTTGTTGCAAAAGGTTTTTCACAAGTTGAGGGCATTGATTTTAACGAAAATTTTTCTCCTATTGTTAAATACAAAACAATCAGGATTATACTTGCTCTTGTTGCTTTTTATGATCTTAATCTTGAACAACTTGATGTAAAAACTGCTTTCACATGGTGATCTTGAGGAAACTATATATATGCGTCAACCACCAGGTTTTGAGGTAAAGGGTAAGGAACACATGACGTGTCTTTTGAAAAGTCATTATATGGGCTTACACAGTCTCCCAGGCAATGGTACAAGAGGTTTGATTCTTTCATGATAAAAATTGGCTTTTCAAAAAGAAACTATGATAGTTGTCTTTATTTTTCTGGTAATAATGTAGATTCTGCTATTTATTTGTTGCTATATGTGGATGCTATGCTAATCACTTGCAGACATAAAAGAAAAAATCGATGATCTGAAATCCTTGCTGAAATTTGCATTCGATATGAAGGATTTAAGGGTTGCATCCAAAATTCTTGGGATGAGTATTTCAAGAGATAGATCTGATTGTTCACTCTTTCTATCTCAAAAGTCTTTCCTTCAAAAAATTGTATCCAAATTTTCAATGCACCTATGTAAACCCGCCATAACTCCTCTTACGAGCCACTTTAAACTTTCCGACAAAACCTATCCTAAAATTGAAAGTGAGAAAAGAGATATGGCCAATATCCCTTACAGAATGGCCATAGGCTCAGTTATGTACTCAATGATATCTACCTGTCCAGACATTGCTTTCTCTATTAGTATTCTCAGCAGATTTATGTCAAATCCCAGAAGAGATCATTGGGCTGCTCTCAAGTGGCTTCTACGTTACCTGAATAGAACTTTAGATAGGGGTTTACACTATCATAATTGGTCTGATTTTGAATTAATTGGATTTGTTGATTCTGATTTTGCAGGTGATAAGGATGGTAGAAAATCTACCACGTCCTATTTCTTTACCCTAGCAGGTAATTGCATCTCATGGAAATCCCAACTGCAACAGGTAGTTGTCTTGTCAACTACTGAGGCTGAGTATATCGCAGCAACCGAAGCAATCAAATAAGCCATGTGGCTTCAGAGTTACTGAATGAATTAAATATTTTACATTCAAAAGTTATTATTTATATTGACAGTTAGAGTTGTTTATATTTGTGTAAAAATCCGGTCTATCACAAACAGACTAAACGTATAGATGTCAAATACCACTTTATTAGAGAAAAGGTCTCCAGTGGTTTAGTTGACATAGACAAGATTAGTAGTGATAATAATCTGCAGATTTTGCTACTAAAATTTTAAACACTAACAAGTTTATGTTTTGCAGGGACTTCCTTCACGTGGAAACAATTTGACTTAAATTGAGTCACCATAGGGATGGAAAATATTATTCGAGGTGGAGATTGTAGGCCTTTTGGGCCAACTTCCTCCCAATATTTTCTTCCATTTTCCAGCCCAATTCTTTCTTTTTATAACCCAATGATGATGGGCCTCAGCTAGAGAGTAGGTTTTTTTTTTTTTTTTTTTTTTGACTGGGTCAAGAGATGCCCGGGCCGGTCAGGACTGGCCACCCGGGCTGCCCGTTGGTGAATCTCTGTTTAATGCCCTTTCCTCCTTGTTTCTTGGGCAGTCTCTCCTCCTCTTTTCTCTTGACCGTCTCTTCATTTTTTGTCTCTTTGAGTTCTACTTGAACTCTTTCAACTTCCCCTGGTTTCTTCCTTGCGGTGCTGCCGCTGCTCTTCTCTCTCAGTCTGCCAGCATTCTTTGTGACTGTCCCTTGCCGGTCTTCTTCTTCACCATTGCATGTTCCTTGGTGTGTTTAGAGAGATAGTGAGCTGAGAGAAAGAGAGCGAAATAGAGAAGGGGTTTGCCGGTGACTCTTGTCGCGCCTGAGGCCGATTCTGAGGGTGCCATTTCCAATCTACCCGTCGCTTACTCACGGCACCTCGACGTGGTGCTGCCGCTGCTTGGCGATCGTTCATCTGCCCAGTGACCGTTCATCTGCTCTGCTTCGGTCATCTTTTTTGGTTTGATTCCCGCCGACAATTTCTACCGCGGCGGTGATAAGTGATATTCTATATTATTTACTTTCTGCATTTTTTGTACTAACCATTTATTAATTTTTGCAGGCTGTTTCTTTGATTCTTTGATTGGACTGTTTTGTGTAAAGAGAAGTTCTTCTATAATAGATTATTTTTCCACTGTGTTTTATTTTTTGGGCATGTAATAGTAATTAGTTTTCTTCTACAAGTCCAAAATCCAAATTTTACAAACCTAAATAAACTATAAACTTACAAACATATCTAATAACATTTGAATCCATTAAATGTAATTCATATCAAGTCATTCCCAAAACACAACTCGAAATAAATAAGTTAACAACAATCATCCAACTATCCAAGTCCAAGAATCATTCAAGAAGAAAAGAAATAACAACAATCATCCAAGAATAAACATTTCATAGGTCACAGCAACAAAATAGTATTTATTAGTCAACATCATCTTCGTCTTCAGAAACATTCAAAAAATTTGAATACGCTTTAGAGGAAAATTATTCCTTTAATCTCGATACCATGGTTTCTTCATCATCATTACCTATTAAAACACAAAGTAAATAAAATGGTTAGTAAATAATAATTGTTAATTAAATATAAATGAAGAAAATTTTTACTTACTCTCAATCTCAGTAGGAATGAAACCATAGAACTAGTTACGTGCACATATTAAACCTTGTACATGTTGGGAAGAAGACAACTCCTATACTTGTTAAGAACTCGAGCACTAGTACTAAATGTAAATTCTGAAGCCACGGTAGTAACTGGAATGCTCAAAATAACAGAAGCCATTAAAGCCAATTCAGAAAACTTATATGCATTATCTTTCTAAAATATCAAGACGTCTAAACTTGCAAAATGGATCCATTCATAATGTGGTTCCTCCAAGTAAATCTCCAATTGAGATTTCCCACTAGTTGTAACAACTTTCCTAGAAATTGACCTAACGTCCTAAGAAAATAAGTACACAAATAAAATAGTCAAAAATTAAGTGGCATATGTTTAGGAGATTATACTTAAAGTTGAAAGAATTTGTTAAAAAAATAAGAAACTTTACAACAATATCATTGGTATCTCCACTTCTTTATGACCTAGTAGCTTGAACTTGTGAGGAATTACTTGATGGTTTTGAATATTGTAAAAACAACATATGCAACTGCTTTTTGAGAAGATCCATCTTCTCATAAGAAGTACTTGGATCAAGTGCTTCATAACATACCTCTACCACTCTCAATTTCACTTGAGGATCAAGAACTGACCCAAGTGCAAGAATGACACTGTAGTCCTTCTAGTATTTGTCAAACTTAATCTTCATCAGAAATACCATGTCTGTTATGACATCATCTGAATGATCCATATATTTTACCAACATGGTTTCGATTTTCCAAACTTGCTTAAAATACAAGTTAGAAGTTGGATAAGAAGAACCAGAGATCAACTTAGTCATTTCATAAAAAGGACAAAGAAAATCACACATCTTTCGGGCCCTTGACCAATCTTCTTGCGAAGGACAAGACTTGTAATTCCTATCACTTAAAGCAAGACTAGAAAATGCAAGTCGATATTTTAAAGCACGTTCAAGCATTATATAAGTAGAATTCCATAGGGTAGATACATCCAATCTCAAATGAACCCTCATTTCTAGTCCCACTTGCTTAATACATTTTTCAAAAACTTTCATTATGCCCTCTGAGCCCTTAACATACTTGATACTTTCATTAATCCTAAGCAAAGCTCACTAGCTACTTTTAGACCTTCTTGTACAATCAAATTCAAGATGTGTATTGAGCAACGAATATGGAAAAATTCATCATTGCACAACAAACTATTTTGCGAACAAAGTTGTTCACGCAAAATATCTTGCTATTATCATTGGAAGAAGTATTATCCAAGGTTATAGAAAATATTTTCTTATCAATTCCCCACTCTCTTAACAAATCATAAATTTTTCTAGACAATTCATCCCCTGAATGTGAGGGTGGAAAATCAGGAAAAAAAAAAGAGTATGCAACTATTCATTTTCCATGTAGCATCAACAAAGTGAGAAGTCAGACAAATATAACCTTCAAATTTGCAAGCAGTCCAAACATCAGAAGTGAGATATATACGACTAGGAACATTAGTTAAAGTTTGTTTCAAGTAATTTTTCTTATTTGTATAAACTTTTCACACATTTGATGTAGTTGTGTTCCTTGAATTGTGCTTCACATCGAGATTGAGATAGGTGAAAATATTTTTAATCCCTTCATACTCAGCAAACAAGAAATGAAGGTCATGCTTTATGATTGCCGAAGCAATTTTTTCAAGGAGAACCTTTTGAGAAAATTTTCTTTTTCTTGCCTTCTCCATAGTGTTGTCTATAATCATATCACCCACATCCCGAAATTTAACCCTTATAGCAACACAATCATCTATATGATGCTTAAGGGTAGATGTCCTATATTTACTCCCTCCTGCTATATACACTTTCTTACAACTAAGACACTCAGCCCTCGGCTTACCATCTTTCTGACTTATGCTTCTAGCATATGTCCATACATCTGAACTTTTAGATTTTTTTGACCTTTTTTTTAAGATTGTGCAGTAATTAATTCATCATGTTCATCATCAACAATATTTTTATCCATTTTCTGCAGTATTTCAATTCACAATCACATTCACATAGCAAACACTACACAAGCACAATCACATAGATAGTAAACCAAACGCTACTGCTATAATGTTACTACTACACTAGAATGATCATTCCAAAATTCCAACTAAACGAAAAACTTAAATTAGCCTATATACGAAAAGGAAAAAGATAAAAGTGTAGGCAGACAAAAGAAATACAAATAGAGAAATTTAATTTTCTTATTCATCTTTTTTTGCTCTTATAAAATAGACCTATATATAGGCAAAGAAAATGAAGGGATAAACTGTTAGTAATAATGTTCATCTTTGAGTAGGAATGGCAGCAGGGCCAACATTTTCTGTACAAGTAATACTGTTACAAATAGAAGATTTGGGGTGATGTTACCGTTTATTTCCTGTTGGGAACATTTATAGATATAATTCAAATGGATTATAATATTTTCAAGTAAGGACAATTTAGTCAATTTAGTTTACTTCTTGTGGTTCCATTTTGGGCAACGGCAATTTTGAAGTACACAGAAAGAACCCTCTAATATTTGGCAAGAAATTCCCTGAAAATGAAGTGATGAAATGTAAGAGATACATCTAAATTACAGAAACCTCTCTGATGAAAACCCAAAATGTAAAGAAACAAAAGAATTTGTTCTGCAAATACAGAATAAGAATAGACTAGCTTATTTCTGCAGTAAATCAGTAATTCAGCATAATAATAAGTTAGTTGCAAAAGAAAAGTCAGTTAAAAGTTCGATAGCAAACCAAACACTACTGCTGAAATGATGTGTCTTGTGTTGGAAGTCAATTTGAGTTCATTCTGAATCTCAAAATAGATTTATTTTTGCTTGAACAACCTTCTTATTTCATAATGCATGTGCCTTCATGTAAAAGATTGCAAAAATTTGGATGCCAATGTCTCCTAATTGTCTTTAAATATTACTTGTAATGATACTCTAGAAAATTTTGAGTTTTTCTATTCAACAGATATAAGTTTGAAGTTTCTTGGCATTTACAAAAGTTGCACCATAAGAAGAACCATTGTTCGATTTTATGTTACCAGGAAGCGTTGTCTTTTATACAAGAGAAATGTTTCACCAGTCTGTTTGTTGGATTATGGTAGAATCTTTGGCTAGGAATCTTTGTTTCATGATATTTAAGCATTTAAAAGAGCTATGCCATGAACCCATATAAATTTCTTGTTGCAATGTGTGAAATATTTGCTATTACATTTCCTTATTCCAACAAAAACCTAAATTAGCTTATTATTCTAGCATTTCATCAACAAACAAACAAAATTATCTAAAACACTCAAAATGTCTACACCATTTCAAACAGTTCATAAACAATAAAAACTCAAATCAGAGCACACATTATTTCAATTCATTTAATAAAAAACAGGGGACAAACACAAACAAACTCAAAGAGAAACAAATTAAAAGAGAAAAATCCATCTCTAACTCTTATCGGAATCTGACTTGTCGACTACCAATGTTGTTGTCAAAATGCGCATATGGCCGGTGGCTAAAGAACTGGACGAGTGTTGGATGGTGGGGTGGCGGTTGATGATCGTCACTAATGAGTGGTGTGCCGCATGTGTGCTGCAGAGGCAGAGCACAGTGGTGCAGAGGTGTCGATGGTCATGGAGAATGGTGGCCGGTGGGTGGGTGTGGCGGTGTGAGGTGAGGTCTGGTCGTCTCGGTGTGGTGAGGATTGAAGAAGAAGGTGATTGGCTCTGGCTGGCTATTGCCTGTTGCAGTCTGTCAGAGAGAGAAAGATAAGAGAAGAAGAAGAAGTAAAGAACCAAAGAAGAGAATGATGAATGAGAGACAAGAGTTGTAGTTGCAGGGTTAAGAAAACAATTGTTTTCATTTAGGTCCTTAAGAAAATAAGTAATTTAAAATTAGGTCCTAAAATAATTAATATAAAATATGAGGTCCTTAAGAAAATAAGTAATTTAAATTAGGTCCTAAAATAATTAATATAAAATATGTTCTTACAATGGGTCAGCCGGCAAATCAGACCGGATCGGCCCATAAAAGCCCGCGTCAAAACCGTCCGGTCTAGCCCAATTTTGACGGGCCAAATTTTAAAAATCTATATTCGTCCGTTTTTTCAGACGGTCGAGGCTAGCCTACGGACCTGAGCCCATTTTAACAATGCTACCGCCAAGGCATTCATGCCAATCAACAAAGGACAATGATTACTATACACTCTAGGTAAATACCTAACCTTTGCATGGAAAATATTTGGAGCCAAGTCAAGTTACAAAATGCCAAATCCAATCTCTCCATGATAAGTTGGCCTCCAAACCTCTTATTCAACCAAGTGAATTTGTGTCCCGAGAAATCCAAGTCCACCAAATTGCAATTCTCCAGTATTCCAGAACCTAGTAGCCAATCTTCGATTAATACCACAACAGCCTTGTTTATCTGACGACGCATTCTGATCCCCAATAAAGAGCCGAAGAACATCCAAACAAGAGCCCAAATCATAAAAGCGCACGAGAATCCACCTTTGATGAGGCATATACTGCCGACAAAACCCAAGAAACATAATCACCATTCTTAATGACCATTGTAACCATTTATTCAAGCACACTCCACCAAATGCAAACAATCATCGTTCTAAAAAAGCCAAATACCTCCCTCTCCTCTCCCCCCCAAAATAACTATTAGCTTTCACCGCAACATAATTATTAAAATGGGTTTCTGAATGATATTTAGGGCCACACTACTATGAACCTTTGGTTTAAGAAGAATAAGAATTGAAGGACAACGTATACGTAATAAATCTATCAAAACTGAAAGGAAGTATTAGAAGCAGAACCTCGGCAAGTCCAGAAAGGACAATCCATGAGAAACTTAAGAAGAATTATGGATGTCATCTTCCATAAGATTGCCACTTCTAGGAGGTAATCACGAACAATTTGGATAGAAGGGAGTTCACCTTGAGCAACCATGACCTCAACAAGTCCACCAGCCCAGCTTTTTGCTGATGTACCATTTTTTTTTTTTAGGCTGCCTGTACTCGAGTTTAGGCCAGATCCTTAGAACTATTGCATGCGTGTGAGTTGTCTTTGGTGGTTTTGATGGCCGTCCAATTAAAGGCTTCATTCTAGCCCTTGTAGGTTTCCTTGTTATGCACTCCTCAATGTGAGACCCATGTGGTCTAACAACATTTTAGGCTTTAGACTGGACTACAGTAATAGCTATCACTTTAGATGCCACCTTGAACCCCTTCTTCACTCCACTAGCCTCCCCCACTTCATGGGCTAATCCACTTTCATTTAACTTAGTAGAAGGATTGGGTATTGATTGTATCTTGTCCTTTAACATGTCAAAAACCACATTTCCTTCATATTCGCCTTCTAATTAATCCAGTACCTCAAATCGAGATCCACTTGAAAGAAATTCCTTATTTGAATGCTGATCAGCCAATGATATGGTAGTTTCCTTAAATGCTTCAACCTTATTTTTAGAAACTCGTCATGTCTATTGTTGTTTCCTTTTAAATGCCGCATAATAAGAAGTTTGGGCACCTTGATCACACCATGATGAAGGTTGCTGATTCACCACAAAATTGGTCCAATGTACATGTCTTTTGGGAATTATATCCATGGCCCGAATTGACTCTCCTCCCCTCCAATCACTTGGGGCTATGCCACATACTTTGACGGTGACGGGTCCATGTTACCAGAAGACGGTACCACTTGATCCACCAATTTCATTTGGCCATGCTTCGGACAACTGCTATCACAATGCCTATATTCTCCACAATTAAAACAAAACCCTCATATTCCACTGCTTGAAATTGACTCGTGATCGATGTAAGTGGCCTTAACAGTTTACTATGGTCTATCACAACACAAACCCTAGCAAATTTACCTTTGGTGGTAGAGAGAGTTGTAGGATCTATTTTCACTGCAATCCCTACAAGATCTCCTATCCACATAAGAAAGTTATCCTGGAAGAACACAATAGGGAACTCTGGAAATCAGACCCAAACCAAAATAGAAGTAATTTTGTCATGTGATGGCCTGAAGTAAGGCTTCAACTTTGCCACTGTAAGATAATGAACCAACACCACCCATGGACCATCATTCAGAACATGATATAATCCTTCTTAGAGTGGAGACGAACTAAGTAATAGCCCCTTTCTAGGTCAATAAATTCTCACTCCTAATCTAACTTCCGCAGCTCTAAGATATGTTACATGAACAGCTTGCGGGATATGTTCCTCCCAAGGACTTTAATGATTAAAGCCTTCTGCCAAGGCCTCAAAAGGAGCCCATAATATACTAGATTAATTTTTATGCGCGACAACAAGCCATGAGAATTACCATCATCAAGTCCATGGTAGAATTTGTCAACTTTCATAACATCCTCAACTTCATCATCTCCTACCTAGAAAGATAGTAGTTTTCATAAGAGGGACAGACTCCTTGAATGTCTTCAGATTACCAAGCGATGGGAAAACCGGTAGGACAGAGGAACCAGTACTGCCTACAGAGAACGCGAGTGATGGTACCTTAACCAACTTCCCATTGGCAAGGCATTTGCATTCTTCACGCTCCGAGAAAGCAAACCTGCCTCCTCGGCAGCAATCTCTGATGGGCTAGAGAGAGACGAATTTTACACAGAATTGAATATGAATATTCACCAACACAAAACTGAATGGGTTTGTAGTAACGGACTCATAATTGTAAAAAAATAAGACCCATAGTTATAAAAACATGAACCATATGTTACAGAAAGTGGTCAATATGTTAACATATCATGAAAAACTTCTCAAATACATTGAATAAATATTAGAGCCAAAAAACATTAAAAAAAAAAAGTACCATAGACTATAATAATAAAACTCAATAAAAGTATCTATAAAAGTTGAATATGACACTAACAAAAAATTGAATGGACCTGTAGTTATAAAACCGTGGACCTGTAGGTATAAAAAAATGAGCTCGTAGTTATAAAAATATTGACCATATGTACAATGAAACCCAAAAGATGCAGCAACACAAATTTCAGGCACGTATATAACAAGCTTCATTCAGTTTTAGATGAAGATATAAAATGAAAATTGCTATAATTCCTTTATTAAGGATGAATTTTTGCTACTTCATAGTCAACTAGAAGGATTTTATTCAGTGTAGGAAGAAATCTGCCTTTATGCCTTGATGCTCAAGGTGATTTGGGTGAGTAAAATATTTAGCAACACTTTCCACATTACACTAATTGAGTAAATTGTATCCTTTATCTAACTGAATTGTATCACCGATTATGCAAGTTAAGTAAGAAGAAAGTACCACCAGATCATACTTTACAAGAGTCAAAATTAAAAATTTTCAAATTCTTACTCGTATCTAAAAATAACTCTATAATTTTCTTTGTTTTATTGCTTCCCAAATTTAATGCATTTTTTCTCTGTTTTCTCACACAGACATAAAGTATTTCCTCTGTGTTCCTTCCTTGTGTGGTGAAACAAAATGCTATTCAAACTTGATCGACTTTATCATTGAAATTACTTAATTACAGAAGCAAAGCTGTAATAGCCTCCTGATCAAGAAAGATCATGTGAAATTCATTCATAATTTACTTATCCATATCATAAACATGGAATTTGTTTCCCTAATTTCTACACAAGTTCCTCTAGCAAGTACAGGAATTCACAATCAAGATCATATTTGATTTTGCATTTATCAGGGCAGGGATTTCTCTAGAAAAGAAGAAGCATGTGGAGGTGGAGGGTTCAAATTCTAATTTTTATTAAAATTATATAGTTTTAATAATAGGGTGCACCATTCAAGATGCATTAGGGCATATGATATAAATTGTCGAGAGAGGAGAGGGATGGTTGGTCACGGTGATGGAAACGGAAATTTTTTTATTTTGATACTAAATCTTCTCCTTTGAAATCTTTTTTTCTTGAATTATATTACTTATAATTATGTAGTAACATAGCTTTATCCTAATTTCAAGTTTTTTTTACTGAATCTACAAATTTTCAAATTCTATCCCTTATTTTATTTTTTTTAAATAAATTCTATCTCTTATAACCACTATCTTAAGTAATTTTCTATTCAACTACTTCCCTTAACCAACTCACATAATTCTCGATCATATTTCACTACTTGCTTTAGCCACTATGTTTCTCTTTAAGCCTATCTGGAGTAGCTTTTTGTGCTTTTAGATTTCTTAATTAATTGCAAAAATATTAATTGGTTGAGAAAATTTTTATTTGAGATGTTAAGAAAATATTTACAATTTAATATTTTTAATTATAGATTCAAACTAAAATCAACATCCAATATATTCACATCTTTGCGATACAGTCACTTCATATATTTTCTTTTCTAACTTGAGGATAGACATCCAAATCTCATGATCAAGTTTGGATTCTTTTAATTTTAATTATCTTTTAGTTCAGTTTGAAACTTTATGCAATGTAGTTTATGTATATATATATATATATATACTTCTTTTTCTTGATCTATACAATACCTCTATGTGCAATGAATTCTCCGTTCATGCTTATATGACGTAGTTTCTGAATTTATTTTTCTGGATTGGTTTAAAGTTTCCTTGATAATGTATAGGTCATATTTAGTTCAAATACAATAATTAAATTGGCTGTGAAATGGAAGAACGATGCTCCGAATGAAAAGACTTTTTCAGGTTAATTTTGTCATTTTTTAATGTTAAAATTGTATTTATCTAAAGGTGGGCATTTTCCTTTTTTACAATATAAAAATTATTAATCTAAGCATGTGTAGCTCCTCTAGACTTTTTTTTTCGTAGTGGAGGTGTGGGGGTGATAGGGAATTTTTTTGGGTGGGGAGGGAGGGGGAAGGGGGAGTTTGGGGGAAAAAAGGTGTTTTTTGGGATGGGGGTGCAGGAGAAGAGGAATTTTTTTAAAAATTGTCTACCTCATTTAGTTTTTTAGTCTGCTCTTTAGATTTGGGGGGGGTTTAGAGGGGGGAGGGAGGAGAGTTGGAGGTTTGGACCTTGGGGTGTGAGGGGAAAAATGGTTGTTTTTGTAGGTGGGGGAAAGGTTGGGGATGTGGGAGAAAGAAGGATTTTTATTTTTGGGTGGGGAGGAAGGGCGGCACGATCGCACGAAGAGAGGGTGAAGAGAGGAGTTCAAAGAGGGAAATTAACTCCAAATTTTATTTTACTTTTTAGGAATAAGAAAATAGAAGTATTATGAATTCTTATATGGTTTTGCTTTAATGTTTAATTTTTTCCAGTTTAACCTTATATTTCTTTTATTTAATATTTTTTCCTTTTTTTATTTATATAGGTCTACACACACATATATATACATACATGCATATATATATAATGTGATGTGTTTGTGTATTAAATATTTTTAATAGTAAAATCTAATCATCAGAACTTATTGATTTCAATATCAACCATAACAGGAAAGTGAACCTATCAATGTAGTATTAAAGAATCTCTCAGGTTGATGAACTCAGGTAACGGAGAGGCTATAATAATGACCGTCTCTCTAAGGTTTAATCAAAATAAAATAGTTCGAAAGAATTTTTAAACTGTGACAAGTAAAATACTTTTAAAATAATTTAAAAGTAATTAAAATCAAGTTTTAGAAATAAGTATTTAAACAGTAGAATTCTCCTAGAATCATTGAAAAGCTAATTCATTGAAAAGTTTGGAAAAATAGTTGAATCGTTGATATGGTCTCACTCGTTGATTATGATTAACCCTATCTTAGGTGAAACCCACTATTCCCCTAATTGATTAGAGAAGAATCTCTTTTCTCCCTAACTCAATTATGCATGATCAAAGTATATGAGTGATTACTAATGACCTAGAAATCGTATCCACTATTTCTAATTAACTATCAAATTTCTGCTGTCCAATTACAGCCTGCATTATTTTTACTTTCTCAATTCTAAACAATCTATGCGAATGTGCCAATTACCGATAAACTTAGGAACACAAACAATGCAATTGAACAGCAATCAACTTCAATTCAACAATTCATTCCATAAAATCCAGTAAAAATAAAGCAAAGATCATGTAGGGTTCAACCCCATTGAAACACAAAAATAAACCCTAGCCCATAAACATCCTAAAAATTATAAAATCCATAGAGAATTCATAATAAACAAGAGTTTAGAAAACTTAGGAGTTTCAATTGAAGAATCCACGATCCGAAATGCTGCCCTAGCTCCTCTCTATTCGCCCAAAGAATCCCAAATTTGCTCCGAAGGAGCTCTTCAATTTAACTATCGAACCTTGAACTCTAAACTAATTATTAATCTAAGTTGATTAATGGAAATTTTAGAGAAGGATTTTTCCTAAAAAACCGCCTCTCTCTGCCCCCAAGAAACCCTATATGAAGATACTTTAAAATTACAACAAAAAAAAAAAGACTATTTAAAAAAGATACAGAAAGTTGCAGTTTCGCCCTTGGCTGCATGATCGGTCGGCCCCTTCCCCCTCCCCCTGCTTGGGCGACTGGATCTTGCGTTCTAGGTATTATTTCGGCGGGGTCCGGTTGATATTGTGGCTGGGTTCCCCTCACCTGCTAGATTTTATGTGCATCTTCTCTTTTTCCTTCGTTATTGCTCCCTATGCTCTCGTTTCACTTCATTCTTTCTTCTAACTCATTCGAGACATACTTATAAACAAAAGATAAGAAATGAAGAATATTACTAATAAAATAATTTAAAAATCGAAGATTAAACACATAAAAATATGTAAAAAGTGAACATATCATCAACCAACTTTATAAATTGTTAAAGATTAACAATCGGTAATATAGTCAGTCATGTAATTAAGTTGATGACTTATAGGAATTGGAAAAAATTATATACCGCAGACATCTTTAATAGTACATAAATATCAATATTTAAATTATTATTATTTAATTTCAATATTTAAATTATGATTAGGTTAAAGTCATTCATTAATCTTTTAAAATTAATTACTTCATACTTTTGTATTAAATAATGTCTATTATTATATCAATTTATTATTTACTACATAATGCACTAAATTAACCAAAACAATAATCTACCATCACCATTTCTTTTCTAAGTTATGAACTTAATAAATAAATTTAATCAACCTAAACATATAAATTGATTCAAAATATAACATAAATAATTGTAACACTTATACTAACAAAATAATTAATGCACATTTAAAGTCAAATTATTTACGTAAACATAATTTATAATCATATTAAACAAATCATTATAAAATAAATCATTTAAGCAACTAATTATATGTATTCTAAATAAACAAAAAATTAAATAACATGTCAAATAAACATGGAAATTAAACATTTGTAACCACTAAATTAAATAACATAAACAAATAAACGTAATTATAATGTTAAACATTTATCAACACAAAACGAAACAAATATTAAAAAACAAAAAAAAAAATTTGCTTGAGTTCACATTAATTTTGCCCAAGCTGGCGAAAAAAAGGCGCCGAATTTCGCCAACCTGGCGAAAAAGTCCTTAGAGTTTCGCTGGACCGAGCGGTCTTCACCAATCTGTTTTGCTGGACCGAGCGAAAGAGACCGAGAACTTCTGTTGGATCGGGCGAAGTTCTCTAGTCAATTTCTCCAGTTCGGGTGAAATTCAGCAAGAATCGACCAGATTTTTTTTTATCCGGTGCATATTTTTAAAATTTTAAGCCTATAACATTGTAAATAAATGAGTATAGATCGAGGTGCTAACATTTTTTTTATTTTTAACGGTCAGATCCTCCTACATCTGAGATTAAATCATTGACTTTTGAAGAAAAGAGATAGAATTTCTTGGTAGAGCAAGAAAGTTGATGAAATTTTTTGAATTTATTCGCACTATCCTTATAGATTATCGAGTTATATTTACTATCCCCTTCCCAATTCCTCAAAAAAAAAAAAAAAAAAAAAAAAAAAAAGCAAAAAAAACAAGAGAGAGAGAGAGAGAGAGAGAGAGAGAGAGAGAGAGAGAGAGAGATTGACGACCCAAACTATGCCTTTACAATATGGGCTTGATATATCAGAATCAAATGCCCCAACTGTATCCAATATATTATGTCTATCATTTCTAGTTCGGGCCTCTTTGGCATCATAGGCAAGCACAATCCGATTATCAGCCATCCTTTCATCGCTCGGCCCGTTCACTTTTTTTTTTCTTTTCTATTTTTAACACATTCTTTTTTTTTTTCCTTAAGAAAAAAACAAACTCTTTTTTTTTCTTTCTTTTTAAGAATGTGGGAGAAAGCAGAAAAGTTTCACACAAACCGTGACAATTATTCAATTGAGAAAATATTTGTTAATCGAACTAAAACATCTCATCTTATATATTTGTCAGTTTTTCTTTTTTTTTGGGTAATGTAATTTTCTTTTTTTTTTTTAATTATGGCCCTATTTTTCATTATTTGTATTTTTTTTAAGTAAATAAAAATAAATATTTATAAAATCTTTTAAATAAATTAATATAACAATTTTATTTTTAACAATATCAATAAGTATAAGTAATTCTAAAAAGTATACTAAGTCTACTAATTTTAAGTTGGGAAACATGCAAATATATATTTTTCACTGGTGAATAACATGTCCAAACTAATTGTTCAAATATAATTTTCAAACTTTATTTTTAAAGGTTAATTCCATTTTTCTCCTTGAGATTTGTTCAAATTACAATTTTATCCATCTATTTTATATAAATTACAATATATCTTTATCGTTTATATTTATTAATAACTTATTAATTCCTATTACTAATTTCAATAAAAAAAATTTATTAGAAAATAATGATAATTTTAAAATCTTCCTATAATATCATTTTGCAAATTTATTTCTTGTTTTTTATTATACATAAAGACAATAATACCCTTACTAAAAATTTTTAATTATTCTAATTTCCATAATGAAGGATATTATTATGTTAATATATGATAATAAATAAGAAGTACAGTTGCAAATTAATATCTTAAGAATATTTTAAAAACTTTTTACTACATAATCATTATTTTCTGATAAAAATTTGTCATGTAAATTAATAGTAGGGAGTAATAAGTTATAAAAATATAACGATAAAGATGTATTTGTAATTTATATAAAATAGAGAAATGAAATTGTAATTTGTACAAATTCCAAAAAGGAAAATGTAATTAACTCTATTTTTAATATACAAACAATACTGTACAATTGATTAACAAAGAAAAAGGTCGAATGAAAAATATAAATACATTTTTTAATTTGATAAATTACTACCATCTTAGTATAAAGAAGAACAAGTAAAACGTTTTTTTTTCCCTCTAAGGAAATCGATGTATTAGGTAAAACTCTTTTTCAAAAAATAGGAATATGATAAATTTATTCCTTTTTATCATACCGTAAAGAGATTTTTTTTACCATTTTATTATTATCTTATCATGAATCTTTAAACAATCAACTTTCTTTATTGTTGGTTTATAAATTGTAGAGCATCTTCCATCCATACTCTATAATTCGTATCATCGGAACATGGGTAATTTGGTAATAAATGATAAGCACATTTATTCTCCCGCTAAAATACTTTAATCGAATCCTTATCGAAATGACAAGCTCTTGGAGAAGAAGGTGTATAGGGATAAATATTGCTCCTTATAGGGCTACCACTACACCACCAGGGGATTAATCATACTCAATATTAATTATTGGAGAGAACAAATTTCAAGCCAACTGAAACATGTACCAAAGGATAATGGTCTCTGGACAAGCTACCTTTCTTCACCCCCTTCAAATTAATGGTTAACGTTGCAATTAGATTACCAACATTGTTTTGCCCAACCACCCTTGTTCTGCACCCCTAACTGCAAAGGCACCATTAATAGAGACTTTGCATTCCCTTGTTATTGGCAATTCCCATGTAGTTTCTGAACTATCAATGTTTCTTGCCCTATTGCCATTCGCTATTTTAGTCGTCTTGAATTCTTTTACGAAAGTCAAGACCAACTCAATCATTACTTCCTACGGTTGGTCACAATTAGATGACAATGGGGGCGGGTGGGGCAGAGGCACCATCCTCTGCCCCATACCCGTATCTCTACTTTGTTCCCATCCTAACCCATCCCTGTTATTGGCCATGAAGTTCATCCCCAACCCAACCTTCTTATTTTCAGCTTTATTCTCAACTCATCCTAGTCAAACCCAATGGAGAATTGGAGATTCAAATGGAGATTACATGTACTATTTTCAATGTTTAGAGACTAGAGTAGAGATTGACTGAATATGAAGTTTAGTTTAGTATTTTTTAAAATTTTTTTATCTCTTTTTTACTATTTAAATTAACATTTTACTTAAAATGTTTAAAATGGGGATGTGGTAAGTTGGGGATGGAGAGAATTTAATTCTCGTCCCCAACCCATCCCCAAGTTTGGGTACAAAATTTATTCCATTCCTTAACTTAGATCTCCAATCAAACACTAAGTTGGAAGCAGGTAAATATCCGGTTAGACCCACCCATTGCCATCTCTAATCACAATGTTAAAAAATCATAATATTATTGACCGACCAAATTTTTTAAATCAATTGATCAATTTGAATAAGAATAAAATTATCATTATAAGAAAAATATACTTTGTATATAAATGCGTTATACAAAAATTATATTTTTATCCTTATTTCATTTAATTAATTGAATCATCACTATTCCAATAGCATCAATCAAATTTGAAAAGTGACGAGAAAAACATTTTTTTCTTGATTTTTGGAAGGTAAAGTGCCAATAAATAACATTAATCCTTCCCTTGTAAAATACAGAAGTGAAATATACGGAGAGAATTACGTAGGAAAATACGAACAGAAGCAAGTATATAACCATTCTCCGACCATACACAGAGAGACACGAAAAAGAGGAAAAAGGAAGAAAAGGAAGAGGCAAAGAGCGTGACTTGACAATAAGATACTCCTCCTGGCTCCTGTGTTGTGTGTGTGAATACGTATAGGCATTTACAAAATCTTCTCTTTCATCACTCACTGAATATATAATCTCCGTTTGACATCTTCCCTTTATCTCTCTCTAAAATCTCTTCGACTTTCTCTCTCTAGTTTTTGTTTTCCCTTTTTATTCTTCTCATGCATGGCAAATTAGGATCGATTTTGATATTAGGGCATGCTAATTTTATCGATCGGTAGCAGAAATTTTGGTGATGAAGATGTGATTTCTTAGCTTTTTGGGGCTAATTTGTTGGAGTATTGGCTCAATTGCGAGTATTGGATTTTTTCGCTTAGGGTTTTGCGGAGGAACTGACTTTACGCATGAAGGGTCCATTAGATCGAACAAAGGTTGTGCTGCGGCACTTGCCGCCCACGCTTTCTCAGTCCTCGCTCATGGAGCAAGTCGATTCCCGTTTCGCCGGTCGTTATAACTGGGTGTCTTACCGCCCGGGCAAAACAAGGTTAGGGTTTACATTGTTTTCTTCTTTTTCTGTTTTGGGTCGTATATACACGGGTGCAGATAAAAGCATTTGACTTTCCCATCCTGCGTGCTCGATTTTTTGTTTCAAGGCATTTAACCTAACTACTCAATATTCTGCTTGTGGTTGGTCTTTTTCACTTATTATGTTGGGAATTTTGAAATTTTCTAGTTTGATTGTTGGGGTTGCGTTGTATGACAAATTAGCAAGAAACATATTCTGTTAAGGTTTGTTCAAAAGGGTTATCTGCAGTTCCCAAAGGAGTTTTAAGACACATTTAGCATGGGTAAATAGCAGGGTGGTGTTTGGGGGGGGGGGGAGGGAATGTGAAGGTTTCAGTAAATACTTTAGAGTAGTTGTTTCTCAGTTGGCACGCAAATGTTGCTCACTGACTGATATGTGGCAGAGGTAGCAAGAGAAGCCAAGAAAAGATATCTGTTCTTACATGAAAATGCCAAAGGATGGGGAGTGCTTGTGATGGCGACATTTGGCCTTTTATTTCTGTGAATATGCTTCATTCCTTTAATCACTAGCAGGAGTTACTCTGATAATGATAATGCCGTATCAGTTCGATTTATGCGCTCTTGGCGGTTTGTGAATAATTCTGTTAAATATCTAGCTTTTTCCCAAATCCCATAGTGGAAAGAATATCCGTTTGATTCTTCTAGGGGATAAGATTCCATGTTTTACTCTTCCTTTTTCCATTATAGCTTAACGGCAATAACCATGTGGTTAAACCGTAAACTAAATGCACAAAGATTGCCCGACTTTTGAGTCAAAAGGTTTACTTTTTTGTTGTCATGCGGCTACCTCTAAGAATAAACTTTTTCAGCGTGCCGCATCTGGAATTAAATTCCTTCTTGCTGTTTTCAAAATCAGAGTAACGGGTTATCCTGTGGAGCTTTACGTCTGGACGCCTGTCACTTTTCTAGTTAATTTTGATTAGTTTATGGATTCTGAAAATCTGGTTAGGAATTATGGGTTAGTCCCCTGGGTAACTTTAAGAGTGACAGTTGCCTTCTTCATCCCAAATAAATCTTCAGTAGTGTCTGGGATATAGTGAGAAATTCTTCTGGCATGTGTTCTTTATACTAAGATGGGAACTGGAAGACCATTCAAAATGTAATCAGACGATTTGCTAAACTTTACTTCGTAAGTGCAATTTTTATTTAGGCTTCAATCTTGAGAAACTTCTCATGACGATTATTGGGATTATTGTGTTATTGTTTACTCTTTGTTTAATGCATGGCTACTATTGAAACCATGTAGTTTTGAGTATCTCTCTTATCCGCTTCTTTTTGTGTTTAATTTTGCAGTCAGAAGCTTCAATCTTATTCAAGAGCTTATATTGATTTTAAGAGACCAGATGATGTTATTGAATTTGCAGAGTTCTTTGACGGACATGTGTTTGTTAATGAAAAGGGTAATGCTTTTGTATCTATAGAAACTCTTTGTTTGTTAGTATTAGTTAGTATGAAAACTATGATGGGGCATTGGTTCTTATTGTTATCATGTGCTTGATAAAATCTGAGAGCTGTTGGTATCATGGAATTCTCGACTATGTTTCTTTAAACTACTAGAATTTTCATTGTCAATTTGTTGAGACTCTATAATCTGCATCTCATGTTTCTTTCTCTCTTCCAATAACAGGTACTCAATTTAAAACATCTGTTGAGTATGCTCCTTCTCAACGTGTTCCAAAGCAATGGTCCAAAAAGGATGGACGAGAAGGAACTATTTTAAGAGGTACTTGATGTGTACTTGATATGCTGCTCGCTAGTGGCAAGTGTGCCAGTCATTTCCTTCTTTTGCCACCGCAATTAATATTTATGAACTTGTAGATCCTGAATATCTGGAGTTTCTTGAATTTCTTGCAAAGCCTGTTGAGAATCTTCCGAGTGCAGAGATTCAATTGGAGAGGAAGGAAGCAGAACGAGCAGGTCAGCAAATAAATTATTTGGATGGTTCCCTTTTTCCCCATAAAGTTGAAGAAAATGGCCAAATACATTTTGAAACGGAGATTTTCTCTTGAAAAAATATAATAGATGTTTATGCTTTGGGTGCTAGGTGCTGCAAAGGATCCTCCTATAGTCACTCCTTTGATGGACTATGTCCGTCAGAAAAGAGCGGCAAAAAGTGGTGGCCGGGTACACATTTTGATTTCTTTCAGCTGTAATTGGCTCCTTTTTCTGGTGAAATGCATGTTGCAGGGAACTTTACTGTTATAATTGCTTCTCTCTTATGTTTGTAACACTATTGGATCTGATTTATAGTTGGAAATTCCCATGATGCTTAGCCTTTATATATTTGAATTACATTTCATGTGGTTGTCTTTGTATTGAAATGATAAAAGTTGACTTATAATAATGAGGATTTCATATTAGTGAGGCATCATCCCAGAAAGTCTTGAGGCCGGTTCTCCATTGCTTTTGCTTTTTTTAAGCAGTTGAAAAAAAGTGCTTTTAAAAAAGTTGTTTTAAAAAAATTACTCTTAATATTTTTAATTTTAATACATCAATAAGTAGAGGCAGTTTAAAAAAGCATCCCTATGGTAGCTTCTCAAAAATAGCTTTTTCCAGCTTATTTAAGTTAAAAGCAGATATAATAAGCAATCGAGAACTGCCCAAAATAGCTTATAGCTTATTTTAAGCAATGGAGAATAGGGCCTTGGGAACTAGTTGAATCATGATCTTTGTCATGGTATTTTCCGTAGTTCCATATTGGAAGTCAGTATTTCAATCTTAGTCATATTACGATAAACACTTTGTAGTGTTGTCAAGATGCAAGAACAGCTGTAGTCCAGATGATAGCTGGATAATGTAGCTTCTTTGCAATGCTGATAGTAAGTTTGTGGTCAATTTCCTTGACTTTTCCCATTATGACATATAGCAGAGGTCTGTCTCTAATGGGAAATCGACCAAAAGGGTTAGTGGAGCTGCAACTGGAATTTCTAGCTCAAGTTCATCAAAACGAAGCTCTGACAAGAAGAAGGTTTCTGCCATGGTAATAATTCTTTCAATCTTTTGTATCCATGTTTGGATTTGCCAGACGAATTTTGTTTCTTCATGATGAGAATTTGTAGATTGAAATTTCTTATCTAATCTAAGTGGGATGCTTGGTCTCCCTCTTTATTTAGATCAATTTTATAATTATAGATCTGTAGTTATTTCAAGTATCACCCTTTGTAGTTGGTTACTTGCACTTGACTTAGTGAACTGCAGAATGAGCTGTTCATTGCTTTCTGCAGTGTTGTTTTAGTTTTGTAATCCTGGTTTTGGAGATCATATTCATGATATGCTGTTGGTACATGTCCTTTGACTCATTATCTAGTATTGCTTATTCTCCTTTGTGGTTAACAGTATGTACTAAGGGATAGTGCGAAGGTTACAAGCGGCAAAGACAGATCTACTTATGTTATGGTAACTAAACAAGATGATCAGCAGCTTTTGGATAAACCCAGGAATGATGGACTTGAAGAGGAAGGTGCAGTCTTCAATTCTTTGCTTTTTTCATATGAACATGAAACTAGCTAATTTTGGTTCATAGCTCCATATTTTATGCAAGATCCGTACGAGAAATCCCAATCTCTTATCTTTTGTTCTCTAGTTTTTGGAAGTCATGCATTCACCATGTTATTATTACTCTTCCCATAAGAGTTTTTGGGATTCATCCATAAAGTAGTAATCCTTTGAATTGAAAATGGACCTTCCCTGAAATTCTAATTCTTGATGAAATTTCTCAGTCTCACCATTTGCTTTCATTTTTATATTCTGGATACCTTCGTTTTAATATAGCTACTATTGATTTCAGGAGGCTCTTCAGCTACTGTCCCAGGGAAGAAGAAAATTTTACTTTTGAAAGGAAAGGAAAAGGAAATCCCTCATGTAAGTTAAATTTCTCGACTAGTAATAATGGGTGATGTTAAACACTGAAGAAGTGAAATTGGCTAGTGGAAGAATTGAATCCAAAAATATCTAGGCTGTAGACTATTAAAGTGGTCCGATGGGAAATTTAGAAGTAAAGAAGAAGACACAGAGCATGGAGGATAAACAATTAGCCTGTGTGAAATTCCAAGTTCTTGTTTATTAAATCTTGGATCTGAATGTAATTCAGAATTTGCTGAAATCTTCAAGTTGCTATATTGCTTTCCCTTTTGATGTTTCAACCCATACCACGTCTGACGGAGTGCTTTCCTTCTGGGAATAGTCAGTTCTACAACGTTAAAGTTAATGATCCTGCTTTCAACTTCTTTTGTAGATTTCTGCTATTCCATCAACCCAACAGAATGCAGCTTCTCCGGTTAAGAATTTTATTAGCTCGGGTAACGTCAAACAGAACCAGAGACGTGAAGGTAGTGGAAGGATCATCAGAAGTATACTACTTAACAAGGATAATAGGCAGAATCAGTCTTCTGTGAGTCTGTCTGAGCAGAGCCAGTCTTCAAATTTGGACAAGGACAAAAGACCTCCTCGGCCACCTAGCCTGCACTTGCTTCAGAAGGACACAAATGGAGCTCCAGATGACAGAACCCCTAATGATTTCCATGGTTTTCACACTGACAAACAGGAAAGGCGCCCAAAGAATAAGGAGAGACCTGACCGTGGAGTCTGGGCACCTCTTCGGCGTTCAGATAGTTCACATGCTAGTGATGAGTCTTTATCATCGTCTGCCTGTCAATCTGCATTGGATTCTGCTGAAGGTACCTATTTATGGAAAGTAATGATTTAGGATTTTTGGCGCTCTAGACCACAACTTTCTGGTGGAAATGAACTTCTAACTTGTTGGATGTGCATTAAAGTTTTTGGGTTTTGTCTCTTCAACAAGCTTAAGTTTTAGTTTTATGCCTCTTATTTCTAGGGAATCATGCTGAAACGAGGAGTGAAATAACCGGTGCGCGTGGTGAGTTCAAACATCGAGAAAGTGGACGTGGTAGTCATTCTTCTCTGGATAATGGTGAGTTTTACCCCCTAAAAGCTAAATGGTTATGAAAATATTTTCTTTTTTACCGAATACGCATTTAGAAATCTTTGACGCATGATTTACATTTAGATGTGTTTATGGGATGAATTTAGGTACTTATAAGCATGGAGCACGCCGCGGATCAGCACATATAAAGGATTCAGATGGTTCAGCTGAGGGGAAATCCTTAAGAAGAGGAGGTTCTTGCTATGGTTCCCATGAGGTATTAATTCTCTGGTTTTATGTGAATTTCAAGATTGCCGTCTCTATCTTGAACTGTTTATTTTTCTTCCCATGCATATTACTAATTGAATTGACCTTTACAATGATGTGATGCAGAAGCAAGTTTGGGTTCAAAAGTCAAGCTCGGGTTCGTAGTGTTTATTGTAAGGTAAGCTTGTATGTTGAATTCCAAGTTTTCCTCACAAATTCTTCAAAATTGTGCAAATAGTGAAATGCTTTTGAAGTCAAAGTTTCAAATCTTGATTAGAAGTGGCAGTGTAGTCTGATTGGGATATATAATCCTTCGAGGTTCTTTGTGGAGGAGGAATTTGTGTTTTCGGGGGGGTGGGGGGATGGAGTGTCTTGGACTTCACTTCTGGGAATTATTTTTTCTTTTTAAAACTTACTGGGACCGGTGCAAATATGGTCCCTGCTTATCCTGTCGTCTTCAACTCGATACATTTTCTATAATGGTCTTCTACTGGTGCTCTCCTTGAATGCTTCTGCAGTGATATGCTTGGTCATCTACCATGCTGAAGTATACTCCCTAGTTGCTGGAGCACTCTCTAAAAGATAAGGAGGGAAAAACAAAAGTGAACAAAGTTGCAGGAGCAAAGAAATGGCTTTTGTGAGAACGCCTTAGTGAAACTTGAGTTTACCCAATTGTTGCAGATAGCAGTGTCTTTATTGTTCGTTGCGATGAAGGAAATCTTGTCCTACATATTGAAGGCAGTCAAAGATTAGTAGGAGAAAAGAGGAAGAAAGATAGTGGCTGGCTATAATCCCCTTGTATCAATCAGCACAGTTTTTGTCCAGGTATTCCTTTGACAGGTTTAAATGCTCATTGGTGGAGCCAAGGGGGTAACCCACTCTCTGCTGTTGGCTCGGCGTAGTTATCGAGATAGTTAGCTCACAGTGGGTGGTTTCTTATCGCTGAACTGTAAATACAGATATGAAAATAGTGTGTTCTGCCTCCATTCCCATATATATGTGTTTGTCAAGTGTTCTGCCTTGCGGCATTGGTGAATATATACATATCTATGTGTCGATAGCCTGAAAAAGCAGTGCTCGGCTAATCAGCTGACCTGGTTGGTAGTTATAGCATTGTGGAAGAAGAAAGCTTTGAGTTGCTGTTCGGATTCAGACTAGGAATGATATATGTGTATTGTTGAGTTGTGATGACAACTTGTGTCTCTCTCCTCTAATGTAGTGGGAAAAATGGAATTTGGATTTGGGCAGATACTAATTTCAGATTATCCATCTAAAGTAGTTTTATATATATATATATATATATATATATATGTGAATGTGAATCTTTCTATTACGATGGCTCGTTTTCTTGTTTTTCTTCCTTCTTGCCTAAAATATAACGTATTTGCCCTTTGTGAAAAATACCTTTCATTTTTAAAATGTTGAGGGTTTTTTTTTTTTTTTTTTTTTTAAATCAAACCTACGATTTATTCAGATCATCAGAGGTACTCCGAAAATTCTAATGCACGAAAGGCCATTAATTTGTGTAAGTGGCAAGGGACCACATGTCCTATAACATAATTATTTATTTGTTGTTTTGGGGGAGGAATAACTATTTTGATCTTGTGTTACAAACAAACAAAATCAACTAGACGACATAGAAAGCACAAACTAAACAACAGTACCAGCCTATCCCAAACCGAGGTGCCTACACAGCGTAACAGTCCATTTCCTTAAAATTTATGTTTTAGAATTTATGTTTTATCTTCTATTTTATAGAATTTTTATATTAATAAAATTATTATAAAATGATGTATTAAAAGATATTTAGACGATTCTAACCGTATTACCATAAGCATCAAAGACAACAACAGCAACCATCAGAAATAATAATTCACTTATAAAAAATTTAAAATCTTTTTATAAAATATTTTTTAGTACATGTGATTTAATTTATTACCATGCATTATAATATTCTTCCTAAATATTTTGTTATAAATCTAGTTTTGATAATAAAGCATATTGTTGTTTTGATATTTTGTTATGAGTCTAATTTCGATTATAAAGGAAGGAAATAAATAGATTTGTAAATTAATAATTTTATAAAATTTTAAATTTTTTATTAGATAATTATTGTTTTTTAATTAAAATTTAGAGTAAAAATTTATTAGTAATCTATAAAGATTTATTTATAATATATCTAAAATAAGTAAAATTATAATTTAAAAAAACCTTAAAAGAAAGAAAAATTGCACGCAAGATAACCCCTACCATATTCTCTTTGATAACTCTCTTTAATAGTAATTTTTAATTTCTCAAGATGGGTGGTAAGGAAGCAACGGACAGCAGAGAGCTGACGTGGCATGTCCTAAACTGCATGTTCTCTTTTCTTCAGAAAGCCAAAGAATCCATTATTGAAGCGCTGTAAGTCTGAGAGTGAGTGAGTCCATCAGAGAATTTAGAAATGGTGGCGGCTATGATGGCAGCCAAGCTTCTTCTTCCTCAATTTCGCTTCCACTCATTCTCTCCCTTCTCCACTCTCACTCTCACTCTACGCCCTCCCTCCATCGGAAGAAGAAGATCCACCTTCTTGGCCCCAATTTCCAATTCCATTGACACCAACGTCTATCCTTCTTCCGCCGCCGTCGATTCCAGTCCCATCTCAGGTCCGCTCTCTCTCACCTCACTTGACCTGAAGAAGTTCAACTTCTTTGTATGTCGTCTAACTGTATATGAAATGTTTTAATTTGATTGCAGAATGATGTGCAGGCAAGGCAGAGGCAGATGTTGTCGTAATTGGAAGTGGAATTGGCGGATTGTGTTGTGGCGGACTTCTAGCTAGATATGAGCAAGATGTTCTAGTTTTGGAAAGCCATGATCTCCCTGGGGGAGCTGCTCATTCTTTTGAAATCAAAGGCTATAAGTTTGATTCTGGCCCATCTTTGTTTTCTGGTTTTCAATCTAGAGGTCCCCAAGCAAATCCTCTAGCACAAGTAAGTAATTCCTCTAGCACAAGTAAGTAATTCCTATTTAATTCCTTCTTTCACTCTATAGATTTATGTACTGGAAACACCCCTTTGAAATCGGGAAGTATTATTGTTCTTTTTTTTTTTTTTAACTGAAGGTGACAATGTTTTGTAGGTGCTAGATGCCTTAGGCGAAACAATTCCCTGTGCAAATTATGATTCATGGATGGTATACATACCAGAAGGCGAATTCTTGTCCCGCATTGGCCCAACTGAGTTCTTCAAGGTGAATTTATTGTTCCCCTCTGATCTGATCCCCGTCATGATGAACTGTATCTTCTTTCTTTTGACTTCTTCTCTAAGCGTTTATTTTGCGAGTACAAGCTTTAGTATACTACATGTATCCTATATCATAATTGTACCAGTACATTCTCCTAGTGTTGACAAATTTTTAGAAGTTTGATGAAGAATGAATTGAAAACAGGAAGACAACGAATTCAGTGTTTCTTTCTTGGTACACAAGCACATCTGGAGAATGCAAGAAACAATAAACATTGATTCATCTGCCTGCCGAAGAAAATTTTAAGATTGACTTTGGTCTGTTTGGTTGGAAAAAGTTATAATCTATACCATATACCTATGTTATCTATGACTGGAACTTTTCTTATTATAGCTCGGCAAGCCATAAATCAAGTCACGCTGAACATTGATAAAAATATGCTTCTCAAGCAGAGGGAAACAATTCATTATTTGTTAGGTCTTTAATTGTTGATTCACTTGGTGGACACATACTGCCTGTACAAAGGATGGAACTGCAAACTTGTAAAAGGGAAGAGCTGCTTGGCTGCTTAAGTGCATGGTGCATACTGTATAATATAATCTGATTATACGCTTGCTTGTTCAAATCTCTTGGTCAATCATTTCCACTTTCACATTCATTTTCTTGACAACTTGAACTCTTATCTTCTGGACGAAAGCTTACCATGTGTAAACTTACAGGACCTTGAGATGTACGCAGGTCCAGAGGCTGTGAAAGAATGGAGAATGCTTCTTGTAAGTGTGATAAATTCTTCTTCCCTGAATTAACCTATCAGAAAATGGCAGCCTGAATTTTAAAACAAGCTTGCTTGAAACTTCTTTAGCCACTTACTGTATTGTCCATACTTCTGAAATTTTACACTAAAGGTGCAATATATGATGTTCTTTACAGATTCTTTTGTTGGCTCTCTGTGGCTCAGACTATTTTGATGATTTTACAGGATGCAATACTCCCAATGTCTGCAGCAGCAATGGCTCTGCCTCCTTTGTCTATCCGAGGTGATCTAGGTGTTCTTTCAACAGCCGCGGTAAGATATGCTCCTTCTCTTCTGAAATCTTTTGCTCAGATGGGGCCCCAGGGAGCCTTTGGTGCTACCAAGCTTCTAAGACCTTTCTCAGAGATCCTCGACTCTTTGGGCCTAAGAGATCCTTTTGTCCGAAATTGGGTGGACCTTCTATCTTTTTTGCTTGCAGGCGTGAAATCTAATGGCGTACTTTCAGCAGAGATGGTAATTGTGTTTATATACTCATGTTTGGTATTTCTTAGTTTTACAGTTGTTTCTAAGACCTATTGTTAGCAATTCATCAAACGTTAATCTATCGTTTCTTCAGGTTTACATGTTTTCAGAATGGTACAAACCAGGTTGCACTCTAGAATATCCTCTTCATGGAAGTGGGGCAGTAATTGATGCTCTTGTCAGGGGACTAAAGAAGTTTGGTGGGCGGCTCACCCTAAAGAGTCATGTTGAAAGTATTGTTGTTGATCAAGGCCAAGCTATAGGTGTAAAGCTAAGAAATGGACAAGTGAGTAAATATTGGTTGATAAGTAAAGGTTTTGAAGCAGTTACATCCATCCTTGTGTTAATTTGGTTTCAGAAACTAAATTCCATAACATTCGTTGCAGTTCATACGTGCTAAAAAGGCAGTTGTAAGCAATGCATCCATGTGGGACACATTGAGATTATTGCCCCAGGAAGTCGTTCCAAGATCATACCAGGACCAAATCAAAACGACGCCACAATGTGAATCATTCATGCACCTACATCTTGGCTTTGATGCTCAGGTATGCAATTATAGGAACAAGTCTGTATGTTGTGGACGTTATGTGGATGATTGTACACCATACATTGTGAATATCTTAGAAATTGCTCCTTTCATTATTATGTGGCTGGTTTTTCATTTAGATATTCCTGAGACATGTATCTACTTCGTGCCCTCTGACAAATAAACAGTGTCTTGATTCTATAAGTCTCACTGTTTGTCTGTTTATTCCCATGCATCAAGTGATTCAATTATTCTACAAAATTATAGCATTGTAACTCCTAGATGAATTATACAATGCTGACACATCTAACAGCTTTGTCTTGTACTATTTGTTTTCTTCCCATCTCATCTTAATCCACTTAAGTAACAGTGGTTCTCTTTGATATACTAAATGAAATCTCTTCCATCTACTGCTTCTCTTTGTCATACTTTATTTTGTTTCGTAGGATGGCTACCCTCTTTCTTGTGTTACTAAGTTATGTCCGCACTCAACATCTGGTTTTCTTGCCTATGCATATGTTGTGCGGTTCAGTGTATGTGTTGATGCCGTGACATTGTAAAAGCGGAAAAAACAATTTGCTATTCCATTACAAACTCTTCTCTCGTTTCTCTTTTGCACGGTTGAAAGACGGACTGAGCTGTTATTAAATGCTAAATAAGTAATGTCAATGTTTGGAAATAAAACTTTTATTCAGTTTGACTGTCATGCTTTCCATATGTGTAATTCCTTCCTATTTGTTATTTGGATGTTTAGGATATACGTGAAGACCTGGGAATCCATCATATAGTTGTGAATGAATGGGAAAGAGGTGTGGATGCAGATCAAAATGTTGTTTTAATATCTGTACCTAGTGTGCTCAGTCCTGATCTTGCTCCCCCTGGAAAGCATGTCTTGCATGCCTATACACCAGGAACTGAGCCTTTTGGAATATGGGAAAGCCTTGATCGCCGAAGCACGGAGTACAAAGAACTCAAGGCAAAAAGATCTGAGGTATTTGTCATCTTCCACATATCACCATCTCTTCCTGTCATCAAGCATTTCTGAGTTCTGGGAAATTTAATTTTGCGAGTTTAGATGGTTCGTCTAGCAAAGCTACTTGCTTGATTAAACTTGTCCGGAATCTATGCTGTTCTTTTTTTCGGATATTCTTGTCTTATTCTTTTGAACTTTGACCTACACATTTTCCTTCCTTCATAACAGTGCCAGTAATTCTTCTGTTGGTCTTGTATGTCCTTGTACCATACATAGGTAATGTGGAAGGCTGTAGAGCGTGCACTTGGCCCAGGTTTCAGTCGTGAAAAATGCGAAGTAAAGTTGGTTGGAACACCATTAACACATCAAAGGTTCCTTCGGAGGCATAGGGGAACTTATGGACCTGCAATAGAAGCCGGGAAAGGCACTTTTCCAGGACATTCAACTCCAATCCCACAGCTCTATTGCTGTGGAGATTCTACTTTTCCGGGCATAGGTGTCCCTGCAGTTGCTGCTAGTGGTGCCATTGTTGCTAATTCACTTGTTTCTGTCTCTCAACACTCGCAACTTCTTGATGCTGTTGGAATATAATAACAAGTGCTATACTTAGAAATTCTTTTGATAATTAGAGAGGGATATATATGATACTATCTATCTGTAGTCATATATATGTTGGATTGATCATTGATCACCCTCCTATGTACATTTGTACAACATAAGTTCTATTTGGAAGCTTTATCTATACAATTTATATAACGCTTTACCTTGTAAGCACCTCTTGTATAGCTTTAAAAGTGTGGAAGTCAGAATCTAGAGTTTAGGGTTTATCGTAGTGGAATAAGATAAGTTCTTGTTAGTAGAGTTTATGAGTATTTTTAAGTGGATTAGTTTTAGTATGCTTAGCATATATATTTAGAGATTTATATATTTGACATTCTCATAAATAGTGGTGAATTTGTTAATAAGATATTGAGTTTAAAAAAAGAATATCCGTGAGGATTCAAACATAATTTTTTATGGAACAGTTAAATACTCTGGACATTGTTTTTTTTTTTTATAAACTTAGGATAACTATTATTAGTTTTGTTTCCATTTTTAATATTAATAGATTTGTTGTTAATGACCATTAGTGCTATATATGCTACACCTACACATGCACTACAATAAGGCCATAACATTTACGTAATCCCCAAGACATTCTTCACGTTTTTTTTCTATTATTAGTCCCATTTTTAAAAATAGCTATTAAAGTGGTCTATTTTTTTTTTTTTTAATTTTTACTCCTAAACGGGTCATACTGCATAATTGTTGTGCGTTATATTTAATGATAACACGCAACTGTTGTGCGTTATAGCCAATCAGCAGTTTAATCTACCCAATAATCTTTTTTACTGATGTGGCAAAAACGTGGCGGGGTTTGGTGTTGAGGTGAATAATAACGCATAGTGATTGTGCGTTTTTGTAAATAATAACGCACAACCATTGTGCGTTATTTTGAGGTATAACGCACAATGATTACGCGATATCATGTTATAAAGCCATCTGCCTTAGCCGCAGCCCATATTTCTCTTTCATTTTTTCTTCCCCAAATTTCTTTCTTTCTTTCTTCCTTTAGCTTCCGCCGCAGCAGTTCAACCATTTCTGCTGTCGCTGTTCCTCCTTCTTCTCCTCCTCCTTTTGTTCTCTTCCTCTTATTCTCTTCCTCTTCTTCTCTTTCCTTGTATTTGAATATTTACAATAAAAAATTTGAATCAGCGACATTTTCCTTGGAGTACGAAGATTTTTAGAGTTTTCGAGTGAAGAATGGTAGATAAAGCTCAACGGTGCGAAGGTTAATTTTCAAATTTTTGGTAAGTTTTTTTTCTATAAATGTTTTAAATTTTTGGTCTACTATGTGGTAATTTTTATTATCGTTTATTTGAGCTTATTTATTGTAGTTTGTGAATTATTTTTATGAATTTTATTTGGATTATTTTTTAATTTTTATTAATTTATTTTTGTAAATGTGGGTTTCAGATAATGTTTAAACTTGTTGTTATTGATAAATTTGTGCATATTTGATCATTTTATGTATCTAATTGTGTTTTGTATTGCAAATGTAATTTGATGAAATGGATGGATTATTTTGATGAATTTTTTTTGGATAATAGATAAATTTTTTTGTAGTTTACATTATAGTTACATAGTTTATGCAATGCTAGAAGAAATTCTTTATTTATTTTTTTTTTTTTGCATCATTCTCTTATCCGTATAAGTTTTTTATTAGAAAAGATGAGGATTTGGAAATTGGGTTTTTTCTCTTTCCTTGTTTTTCTTGCCGTTATAATTAGTAGAATTGAAGCTTGGAATTTTAGCATATTGTATGTTATTAATTGTATGTTATTAGCATTTAAGTTTATGAAGACTTTTATTTTAAGCAAAAAAAGAAAAATATAGACTAAACCCTAAAACCCTAATATTGAATTTACCAAATCGTAAAACTATAAAATCTAGCATTCATATCCTTAAAACCCTAATATCCTAATATTAAAATCCTAAAATGTAAATCATAAAAACCTTAAAAACCCTAAATTTGATATATTAAACATTAAACCGTAAAACTGTAAACTTTTTAAGACTAAAGCATAAAACCCCAAACCATGAACATTAGAAATTGTGTAATAGCTATTTACTTTAAAGATTCTACTTGAAGTTCTAAACCCGTGAAGATTTAAACTTTGAAAGTGTGATAATAATTCAGTATAACATTGGAATTCTAAAAACCCTAAAACCCTAAATATAATTTATTTAAAAATTTTTACTTTAAATTTTAAAACCGTAAAAATTAAAATTTAGATATGTACTATCACCGAAAACCCTAAAACTCTCAATCGTACCATATAAACCCTGAAAATCCTAAATTCCATGAGTAGGGTTTAGAATAATACTTTACTGTAAATATTCTAATTTTAATTCTTAACCCTTATTGATAAATTTAGAAAGTGTATAACTCAAACTCTAAATAATGTAGATGGAAGAAGTCCCAGCACATGTGCATCCGGGTCTAATAGTACCTGATGTATTGACAAGGTAGGATGAGCATAGGTCTAGGTTGATATAGAGTTGGGACCATGAGACGTGTATTACTGATCTTCAGTGTAGACGTTTCGATCTCAATCTATTTCAGGCTTACAGTACAGCTCCCCGTAGATTGGTTGATGTTATTGATAGTACATGTTTAGGGGGGGTTTTTAGATGTAGTTACATTGGTCTCAACCATGCACTTATTACCGCGTTAGTTGAGCGTTGGAGGCCTGAGACTCACACATTTCACATGACTTTTGGTGATGTCACAATCACTCTATAGGATGTGCACGTGTTATGGGGTTTACAAATAGAGGGGTTATCTGTTACAGGTCTCAGTTGGAGCGTTCATCAAAAGCAGTATTGGATTGAGATGATTGAGAGACTTATTGGGGTATTGTCCCTCCCTCACTTTTTTGGATACAAGGTTAAGAAAGAACCTTTAGACGCCTGGATCTTGAGAGAATTTATTGGCTCAGAGATCGATGATGACCTAATCTTGCGTGCCCGTGGATTTATTTTTTTACTTGTTGGAGTCATATACCCCTGATTTCTCGGGCAGTTTGGTTCACGTTCGCTACCTCAGTTTGTTGGAGGATTTCGAGTCCATCAGCACTTACAGTTGGGGTAGTTGTGTATTGGGTTTTTTATATAGAAATCTGTGCACGGCAGTTTTAGGGGGTGCACGACAGATAGAGGGTGCCCTAGTCATACTTCAGATTTGGGCTTGGTCGTGTATCCCTGTACTGCAGCCTCAGCCACTTCGGTATGTTCAGCAAGACCCTTTTGCTCCACTTGGTGCGATATGGTGCACATTGTTTGACTGCAGCCAACTGGCCACTTATGTATTTTTTCTTACTTACAGAGACCAGTTAGATTTCATGCCATCCGATCAGGTTTGGCTTTAAAATCCTTTGTATTAAGTGCTTAATAAATTTTTTAAATTATTTTTTAAATATTTTAATTTTCTGAACAGTTTGTATGGCTGTCATATCATGACCATAGTCTGGTTCTCTCTGACCTATGGTGAGTAGAGGTCCCACTCATATGTTACGAGATAGTAGAATATCACCATCCCAAGCGTGTGATGCGTCAGTTTGCACGTGATCAACCTATACCGGCTACATGTGATATTCGGCTTGATCTACATCGAATACAACTTAGAGGAAATAATCACACATACTGGGGGGGCGCAGCATGGTAGCCATATAGAGGTCTGACATCAGTAGAGGCAGCATATTAGAGATGGCCCTGTATTGGCAGTTGAGGATTTATCATCCCCAAGGACGATTACATTAGATGGTATCGGGATATCACGCGAGTCTGCATCGACAATCTAACAAATCGTGATACTCGTACGGTCGGACACCAGCCTGCTGGGGTCGACAGACGGATGATGGTACATTTTCTTTTTTCACTAGATTTTTTTTAGTTATATTGACTTATAATTGACACCCAACCATTCATTTCTCTAGACTTCTATGCTGCACGAGGTAGATGACATGGCTACAGGGGTGATACAGGGACCGTGTTATGAGTGAGATCCAAGATGGAAATGTGGATGCTTACATTTATTTTGTAAATATAGACTTAGAGAAATGGACATTGTTGCATGACGGCGTGCACAGACACTGAATCATGACAACTAATATTTCCAAAGCACTTAACAGTGGGTTGAAGAAAGCTAGGGTCTTTCATTTAAAAGCACTAGTTGAATTAATATTCAACAACCTTACCAGGCACTTTCACCAACACCATGAAGAGGCCCAAAATTGTGTGCATCCATTTCCAACCAGAATATTTGACAAGTTTCTGCAGATTGAATTAAAATCAAGAGAACACAAAGTTACAACTTACAATCCGCGATAAGAAATATACATGGTCAGATCTCCAATCTAGGTTGATGGTACCGGCAATATCGTCTATACATTACGTATGATTAAATTATGTAGTTACAGTAAATGGCAAACATATACATTGTATTGTTCTCATGCTCTCGTAGTTTGTAGAGAAAATGGTACGAGAGCATATACTTATGTGTCGGATATATATTCGCAAGAAATGTACAGAAGAACGTACCAATCGAATTTTCATTTGGTCTTGAATGAGAACTTTTGAAAATTTAACATTTCATCTTCCGAACATGAACAATTAACGGGGTCGGAAATAGGGCACAAGATTTCGGAAGGAAATGGATTATCGAAATCCGGATTCTCCCTCAAGATGTGGCAGATGTTTCATACGGGACATAATAGAAAAAAATTGTAATAACCCCAGTTCAAGCAATGTATAAGTTTGTTTTCTTAAAAGTGTTATAATATTTTAGGATTTCTATTAATGAAATTTTTCTTTGATGAAATTTTTCTTTGAATTTCTTCTACTTCTTCATTGCTCTAAATTTTGATAGTAAAATTTACAATACTTTAAATTACTTCTTCATATTTTTTTAAAATAGAATGGTGATAAGTTAAACATATATTTTTTAAACAGTTATAAATATTATCATGAAAAATACATCAAAATAAGTTAAATAAAATAATACAGTCTTTTTAAGAAAATTATAAAACTATAAGTTTGGGGGAAAAAAAAAGAACAAAGAAATTTTGAATTTTTGGAAACAAAATCTGATGTGGCTGATAACATATGCGTTATTGCTGATTAATAACGCATGACTGTTGTGTATTATCTGCCACATCGACGGATTAAGTGCGAAAGTTAGTATTAACTGATAACACACAACAGTTGTGTATTATACTTAATAATAACGCACAACTATTATGCGTTATGGCCCCTTCAGGGATAAAAAAAAGGCTGACTACTTTAGTAGCTATATTTTAAAACAATACTAATAATAGAAAAAGGAAAAAAAAAAACCCATTCTTCACCTCACAGCCACCTCCTCTTCCACCTGTCATTACCCCAACGCCACCTCCCTTCACCATCATCCTATTTCTCCTATAAATATGAAGAACTTAGCTCTTAGGCTTTCTTTTGCTATTCCCTCATTTTGGCTTCTCCCCTTGCGTGTGCTTAAGGAAGATTATAGGTGATTTTTTTTTTTTACTTAGATCCTAGTATGGTTACTTGTTCTTGTTCGTTTCCAATGTTTCTTGTTTCCACGAGAGTATATATAAGTATATAGTGGTGAATTCTTATGTTCTTTTCTTTGGCTTATTCCTTAGTTAATCCCTTAATTAATTGATTAGAGATAAGGGTTGATTATGCTTCTTAAGATGAAATTATGTAGGGTTTAATTGGTTTAAAATTTCATTTAATTAATTTTAGTGTTTTTGGTTTTCTTTGTTTATTTATCTCCAACTATTTAAAACAAAAATTCCTTAGTATTATCCTCAAAGATTTAATGATGTAAATGGATTTTAATGTATAGTTAGTTATGGGATTAATTTTTAATGTTTTATATTTTAAGCAATTTAGGTGCTTTGTGTAAGTGTACAAATTGAAGGTTCTTGAGATTATAAGATTTTGAGTTTTCTTTAAGAACTAGTATATGTGTATATGTATCCTAAGATCATAAGCAGATAATTATAATTATATTTGTTGGCGAATAAAAATGTTGTAATTTTTTAATTAAATATTTTTGTTACCCTATTTGTGGGATTATAACACCAGGTATGCACTGAGGAGTCCATAAAGCCTGCCTAAATATTTTGATGGTGTTACTAGTGTTGCTTGAAATGTCTACAATTTTCGATAGCTAAGATTTTTATAAAATGTCTACCGCTTATGGGGTGATATAATATTGTGTTATTTTAAATTGGAGATGTTCTCTACAACATGTTTAACTTGTGCCTTAAATATGCATAGGAGCAGTGTTCCTTATAGGTGTTTTTACTTTAAAAAGAATTGTCATAGTTTTAAAGAAGAGTTATTATTACAAGTTGAGAATGTTTTATTGTTGTCTAGTTGCATGGTTAGACCAAGTTTATGCAAACTTGACATATTTAAAAAACTTGCATATGCATGTCTTGACTGGCAGATGGGAATTTTGTCATCTTAAAAAAGTTATAACTTGAATTTATGTAAACGACCGAGTGAGTGGCTTGTTAGTTTGTAAATGGATATGAAAACCACATTCCGTTCGCGGACGAAGTTTTTGACATGATTATGTGTGTTTGGAAGCGTCATGGATTGCACTGTACGTGGCTAGTCTCCCGTATCAAGGCCTTTTCTGATGACATGAACGATTACAACTCTAAAGGATGGATCCACTTAAAAGGGGGTGTAATACCGTTGAGGGTTTGACCCAACCAGTATTGCACAGACATCGCATCATGCTCTGCGGTGGGATGACCGCCTAGTGGACAGTCAGGAGGGGCTCAAAACTAAGGTTGGTTTCAGGGCAGACCGGTAGGTGTCTCAGGATCCGTAGCCTGGTTTTGTGTACTTGGATAGTTTGGTTGTTATGGAAATTATGGTGTTTGGCTGGTTCTGACTTGAGATGCCGGAACTTGTTTCCTAGGACCTTGTATGTTCCGGATTTTGATCGTGGAGCCCAACTTTTTGCATCGTATGATTTTAGAACTCGGGTGTAGAAACTGCGCTGGTATGTCTTGATTCGCTTAGACTTCCCAATTGCGTTCGAATCCTTCATATAGGTTTATGTATGGGCACTTTTAAAGTAATAAGAAAATGTATTATTTTAATCTAGCATGAACTGTTTTATAAAATTGCATTATTATTTTTAGAAAAGCACGGAAGCACACACTCATGTAGACTCACTGCACGTTCTCGCTCACGTCTTTAAATGTCATATTTTCGAAATGAATTGAAGACGGGAACTGGAAACCGGAAAAACCCCATGCCCGGAGATATCCGCAGAATATGCACCTATTGCGGACGTAGTGGACATATTGCAGAGACGTGTTATCATAAATTAAGATCATGCTACATGTGTGGAAAACCTGGACATGAGGGAACAGTACCCTGAGATGCAGCAAGCACCTCCAGAGACTTATAAAAGAGCTAGACGACGCCTTGCTATGAGAGGAGCAGCAGAGCAGAAGAATGATAAGCCAAAGGTAAAGGAAAAAGTCTATGCATTGGATGGACAACATAGACACCGAAGCTGATATATTTGAAGGTAGCATTCAAATCTTTTCTTAACCAGCAAAAGTACTTGTTGATCATGGAGATACGTATTCTTTTGTTATGCATTATCAGTTGAAAGTTAGTACCCCTATAGGCATGAGTATAGTATCTGAGGTAAAGTACCCAGATTGTGACATCTATGTTGAGAACACCTGTATTGGAATGAGGTTGGAGTTTGATCTTATTGGAAGCAAAGGAACCTAATGTCAGAATTGGAAGAGATGTAGAAACAGGTTAAGATAATTCAAGATCGCCTTCAAACAGTTAAGGGTAGACAGAAGAGCTATGCTGACAATCGGAGGAGAGATTTAGAGTTTAATGTGTAAGATAAAGTTGTCCTGAAACTTACACCTCATGGTGGGATACCTAAGAGGAGGGAAGTTAAGTCCTAGATATGTTGGACCGTGAGAAATTATTAATAAAGTTGGTAAGGTTGTGTATCGGTTAGCTTTACCTAAGGAGCTGATGGTATGCATGACGTGTTTCATATATCCCAATAAAGAAGTACCATCTGGCGCCTGACCATGTTTTGAATGATGACACGTTGGAGTTAAAAGCAGATCTAACATATGAAGAAAAATCAACTAAGATTATGGAACGAAGCGTAAAGGAGTTAAGCAGAAGAAATATTCCAATGTGTAAAGTTGTATGAAGATATCATGGAATTGAAGAGGCGACTTGAGAGACTGAGGAGTATATGAAGAAGAAGTACCCGGAGCTTATGGGTATATGATTTTGAATTTCGAGAATGAATTTTTTTAAGGAGAGTAGAATATAATGTCCTACCCCGTAAGCACCTCTTGCACAACCCTAAAAGTGCAGAAGTTACAATCGTAGAGTTTGAGATTTAACGAAGTTGAATAAAGTGTTTGGAACATAACGATAATTTTGTAGATACTTAAGAAAAAGTAAATTTTATTAAGATAAATTCTTGTTAGTAGAGTTTATGAGTATCTTTAAGCGAATTATTTTTAGTATGTTTAGAATGCACATGTTTAAGATTTATATACTTGACATTCTTGTATAAGGTCTAAAGTGGTGAATTTGATAATCAGATACTAAATTTAATTTTTTTTTAAAAATACTATTAAGGCCTAAATATAATTTTTATGGGATAATGTAAATACTTAAAGACGTTTTTTTTTTTCTAAGCTTAGGATAACTGTTATTATAAGTTTCGTTTTCATTTTTAATATTAATATTATTATTGTTAGTGACCATTAGTGCTATATATACTACACCTACACATGCACTACAATAAGGCTACTAACATTTAGTACCCAAGACATTCTTCACCTTACTGCCACCTCCTCTTCCACCCGTCATTAACCCAATACCTCCTCCCTTCACCATCATCATATTTTCTCCTATAAATATGAGGAACTTAACTCTTAGGCTTTCTTTTTCTGTTTCCTCATTTTGGCTTCTCTCCTTGCATTAGCTTAAAGAAGATTATAGGTAAGTTTTTTTTTTTTTTTTTGGTTAGATCCTAGTATAGTTACTTGTTTTTTTCGTTTCCATTGTTTCTTGTTTCCACGAAAGTATATATAAGTATATATAGGTGTATCTTATGTTTTTTTTCTTTGACTTATTCCTTAGTTAATTATCTAAATTAGTACTAAAAAAGGCGAAATCCCTTGCTTACAGTGTCTCTATCAGACTACTCGACGTTCAGGTGGAGGATGTAAATTATGGTGACTCGGCGACTTTGCAGACTAGAGGCAAAGCACTGGTGCGCACATAGAACCACCCCCACATTGGAGAGGTTGAAATTCCTACACTACCGCTGCCAGGATTTGAACATTGGTCCTTGTTACCAACTCTGCAGTCCAAAACCAATTGAGGTACACCCATACGAGCAATTAATTCCTTTAATTGATTAGAGATATGTTTGATTATGTGTTCTTAAGATGAAATAATTTAGGATTTAATTAGTTTAGGATTTCATTTAGTTAATTTTCGTCTCTTTGGTCCTTTTCCTTTATTTATCTCTAATTATTTAAAATAATAAAAAAATTCTTTAGTGTTTTCCTCAAAGATTTAAATGATTTAAAAGGATTTTTTGTACATAATTAGTTGTGAGATTAATTCTTAATTTTTATATTTTAAGAATTTAGGCGCTTTGAGTAAATGCAAAAAGGTTCTTGAGATTATAAGATTTGGAGTCTTCTTTAGCTACTAGTATATGTGTATATGTATCCTAAGATCATAAGCAGATAATTATAATTATGTTTGTTAGCCAATAGAAATGTTGTGATTTTTTATTATGCATTTTTGTTACCATATTTGTAGGATTATAGAAAAGTCTATAGTTAGGTGAGTCTACAAATCCCACCTAAATATTTTAACAGTGTTACAGATGTTGCTTGAAATGTCTATAATTTTTAATAGATAAGATTTTTATAGAATATCTACTGCTTTTGGGGTGATATAATATTGTATTATTTTAAATTGGAGATGTTCTCGCGACATGTTTAAGTTGTGCCTTAGAAATGTATAAGAGGTGGTGCTCCGTATAGGTGTCTTTACTTTAAAAAGAATTGTCATGGTTTTAAAGAGGAGTTATTATTACAAATTGAGAATGTTTTAATGTTGTTTAGTTGCATGGTTAGACCAAATTAATGTAAACTTGACATATTTAAAAAACTTGCATACGCATGTCTTGACTGGCAGATGGGAATTTTGTCATCTTAAAAAGGTTATAACTTGAATTTATGTAAATGACCGAGTGAGTGGCTTTTTAGTTTGTAAATAGATATGAAAACCACATCCGTTCGTGGACGAAGTTTTTGACATGATTATTTATGTTTAGAAGCGTCACTTCGTACTAGGGCCTCTTCCGATGACGTGAATGATTACAACTCTGTGGGGTGGATCCACTTGAAAGTAGACGTACTGCCGCTGAGGGATTGACCCAACTAGTATTGCTTCGGACATCGCATCATGCTCTGCAATGAGACGGTCACCTAGTGGATAGTCAAGAAGGATTCGAAACGAAGGTTAGTCTCAGGGCGTATTTAGTAGGTGTCTAGGATCCGTAGCCTGATTTTATGTACTTGGAGAGTGCAATTGTTATGGAAATCGAGTGCTAGTATAGTGTTTAGCTGGTACTGACTCGAGATGCTAGAACTTATTTTCGATGACCTAGTTATGGGTCCTGGATTTTGTCCATGGAACCCAACTTTTTGCATGGCATGATTTTAGAACTCGGGTCTAGAAACTGCACTGATATGTCTAGATTCGTTCAGAATTCCCGATTACGTTCGAACCCTTCATGCAGGTTTATGTATCTGCACTTTTAAAGTAACCAAGAAAATGTTTTCTTTTAACATTGAATGAACTGTTTTATAAAATTGCATTATTATTTTTAGAAAAGCACGAGAGCACACACTCACGTGCACTCGCTGTGCATTCTCGCTCACGTCTTTAAATGTCATATTTTCCAAATGATTTGGGACAAGAGATGGCACAATAAGCTGTTAGAGTATTTTGCATGAGTTTTTGTGTATACTCGTTTTGAGAAAAATGATTGGTACTTTTATGCTCTATCAGTTTGAGATGTTATAAGAAGTTTTTCAGGTACTTATGTAATAGTCGCTTTATCTGTATTCATTTCTTCCCGCTACCTAGTATATTTATATGTTTCTAAGTGTTATTCAAGTTTACATTAGTTTAAATGTTTATAGTTTAGTGCCGAAAGGTATGCTGGTACCATTTTTAACCACAGTTAACCTAGCGCAGGGATTAAGAGTATCACAAATTAACTTCGGTGAACTCAATTTAAAAAATAAGAAGGAAAGTCTTGCTGGTGATATAATGAGGAGAGACAACACACTTGCTGGTAAGATGTGGTTTTTGTTTGTTACGGTTCTCTTATGTTATTGTATGAGTATGCATAATGTTTGCTTCATTTCTTTTTTCATTTACTTCAGGAGAGGAATGTGGCTTTAATATAACATCTCTAGTTGATGAGGGCATTTCTAATTCTGAGCTGACTCTGTTGACCTAGTTGAAGTAAATGGTGCATTTAGATTACATTTAAAAATGAAAGAACTTTTATTTTCTTTTACTTTCGATCTCACAGTGCTCACACAAATAAAAAAAATACTTTTTATGATAATCGAATAAAAAATCTAAACATTTTTCATTCTTAATTTGATTTCTTTATGAGTATGTTTGATGTGTGTCTGGACATACAATTCAAATAGAACATTCCAATTATTCAATATCTATAATTAACGTATCTGAATAAAAGATATATGTTACGAAATTAATGAATACATCCTCTAAAGAGAACTAAACTCTCAAACACTAATCTATATGGATTCATGAGATCTTCATTGATTTAGTTAGATCATTTTAGCATTTTGTAATCTCTTGTATCTGAGCCTATAAATAAGCCATTTGAGAATACATTAATAAGAATATTTACACTTGATTCTTGAGTTCTACTCTCTCTCTCTCTCTACTTTTATTTCTCTATATTTTTCTTCTTTATATTATATTATTATATCGAATAATTTATCGTATCGCAATCTTCAAATTCATTACACGTTATCAGCACGATTGCATGTAGGACATGATTGTTTGAAGAACGAGACTCTGAAGGTGATTTTTCAAAAGTCGATAAAACTAAAAAGATTCTTGAAACTTTTTTAGGTAAGAAAAATTAAATATTTTCTTTGTTTTACATTTATTTTTAATATATGACTTGATGTCATGGAAAGATCAAATAATTTACTATGGATTCGTGCAGAAAAACATCCTCATATAATAAGTCTTGAAGATAACATTAGAAGAGAAATCACGATTATAAAAATTTCTCCCTTCATTATTTTATGAGGCCCTTAAGGTTAAATAATTTATTAAGAAAGATTTTGATAAAATCACTAAAAGATGGTCATTATGCGAATATCATTGGGTATATCTATAGTTACACTATTTTGGTCAATCTATTAGTATGTAATATTATATTTGGACTAGATTATTTTTTTCAATTAAAATAATATAGAGATAATGTTCTGTTTTACATATCTTAAATATACTCCTGTATCTAAAATATTAATTATGTCTATTGAAATAATTAGAGGAAAGAAATTACTTTTTGTTTGTGATTTTATATGAGCTTTTGCATATTATATATGTCCCTTGATTTATTATATATTCAAGAATAACGAAAAATATATATTGGGAGAATGAATTGTAGTATAAATTAAAACCCCAAAAGAGTTAATTAATAGAAAGATTTAGAAGAGCTAATAAATTGAAATTAAAACTCCTCAAGACCGAATCAACAAAAGATTTCAGAAGAGCTAATATTTTAAAATCTCTATAAAAGCTAAATATCTAGAAGATATTTAATTGAGAAGACATATATAATATCTAGAAGAATCTATTTACTAAAGATTCAGAAGAGTTAATTAATAAAAAGTTCTAGAAGAACTAATTATTTAAAAACTCTGAAAAAGTAAACTGACTTAGGAGGTCGTATAATAATTATACTATGTTCTCATGACTTATAGAATAAATGTGACTTACATACACTACCATGTTTTTCCATCATAAATTGTAATTCACCAAAGTTGATGCAATTTAATGTATCATTGAGTAAACATGCAATTTACTTATTAAAAATATTAAATATTGATATGAGCGGTTATACCATCCCAAATCATTAAAATACGAACTATCATAAAGAATTTGTGACAATATTTTTATTAAACCGAAAGTTTCTGATCACAAATTTATTTATACTATTATTTTTTCAAAGTAAAGTAATTTTATGGATATCATTAATATATTAGGGTTGAGTATATTTTGGGATAAATATATTGTTAATACATCGACCCATGGTCACGATATATTGTTGACGTGCAAGCTGAACTTTGCAATTTTGATAATGAGCTCATATTTCAGATTCTCATTAACATAATTTTTCCTAATATTATTGATGACGTTGCACTATTTGTATAAATATTGAACGTTTCTGCAGAACATGTTCATAGACCTATTAAATAGTTTTACAAAATTATATATGTGCTTTGAAATTGATTGATGTATATTTTGTAGTAGTATTTATTCGTATTTTGCTAGGATATTGTTTTTGTTCATTATAATTGGTTCGATGGTAATGAACTAAAAATTTTTCCATCTAACATTTATATACGCGCTATACAAATATACTATTCCACCACAATGTATGGATATTGAAAAGAGGAGAAATTATGTAGACGGATAAAGAAAAAATCATGTGTCAATTTTGATCCTCATATAGAGATAATTTGAACTAGAAGTTCAAAAGATGAATAGCTAGGCATGTCTGACAAAGAAAAATCCGATAAAGAATGTTCTTGTTACTTAATGTCCTCGAAGGATAATCTATCACTACTTATGATTTTGAGACTCATTTAAATGTGATAGAATAATTGGTTCCAACATAATCCTCGCATATGTAATTGAGTAACTAATTAAGATGGTCATATGTGATTAAGCGGAAGAAATGAAAATTCAAGTAGAATTTTATAAATAGTTCCAGAAGAAATTCAGATACTTGAAAGTTGTGATAATTATGAGATATCATTGTATCATGTCATGATACAAATATATGGAACCACAAAATATCACAAAAGTCGACTATATTTATGCGCATGTGATATATTACAATGAGGATCTTGAATTACAGTCTGCATGCTTGAGATTCTATTATATTAGAGATATTTCGCCAAAATAGAATATAAAGTTCGCGTGAGAAAATATGAAAAGTCCGGACAATTATTAAGTATACTTGAAGTGTACATGTACAAAAGTTGATGATATTTATGCGCATGTGATATATTAGAATGAGGATCTTAAATTACAGTCTGCAGGCTCGAGATTCTAGTGTATTAAAGATATTCTAGTATATTAAGTATACTTGAAGGAATTAAACACCAGAAATGCAATCCTAGAAGGATTCGAGTTGATGTTTAGGATGCGAACTTGGTTTAAATTTTTGTCATAAGTTATAAGATTTTTCATAAAGTCCTGACAATATTGATACGAAGAAATAATATTTATTGTGGTTGATTGAGTTTAGGTATTAGCGCATTAAATTCTAAGATTCTATATAAAATCCTTGAAGGACTCGATAGGCATACTTGAAGCAGGTAAGTGAATTGTTTCTAAAGAATATAACATCATTATTATCTTAATGATTTTTATTTAAAAAAATATATAATGATCAAATATATCCATGAAACGTTTCTTAAAATTTGTTAGGCTTGTCACTTATGATTCTTCATCTATCTTTAATGTTTTACACATTATGGGGAGAAAATTAGATTCATAAAATGTCATTTAAATATCTTGATCCATATGCAAGTATTTATAAACTAGAAGTTTCACATATTATTTATTTGCAAAAGAATTACAGATTTACTAGATATTTTTGTTAACTTACAAAATTGAATTTGTAGATGCTTCTATACATATTTTAATATGACAAAATATAAATCTTATAACTAGCAATCTAAGTCCATGCTTGAAGCGTGATGACTTTTTTGTTATTGAGATTCTTGAAAGAAATAATTAAATACTTGAAGTATTCTTCCTTAAAAGTTTATGGTTGATATGAAAATACTTCATTTAGTATTTCAAAATTTTATCTTGATTACAAATTGAACATCCAAAAGATAAAAATCTCTATCTATTCATAAAAGTTTTACATGCATATATTATATTGTACATTATCATCTAATTGTCATTCAATTATAAAATGTTAGTAAATACCACTTGTTTATATATAAGAAGGTAACGATATTTATTGGTCCTAAAGTACCATAACTTTGTATAATTGGTGCATATTTTTTTTTATATGACTTTTAGAAAAATATTATTAGTCCTACAATATTTTTTAAAATAATTAATTTCGAATTATGGAGAAAATCTAACTCCTGATGAGATGGATAAAGCAAGAAGTTGCTTACTTATATGATGCGCAAAAGATATATTCTCAAACAAATAAATTAGGCATATGCAATATGATATATATTTATAGAGCAACCACTCATTCAATTATGTTGAAGTGCTAAATTGTTATGTGGATTGCTGATAATGCGTGTGATTATTATTGATAATTATTTCTGAGATATTTATATGGTATCCTAAAATGATGAAATTACAACCATATTGTTGAATTGTGAAATTTGGGATCATGATTAGAAAGATATGACAAAATAAAGTTCACAAAATTTCTATATAAGAAATGTGAAATTAATGTGTAATAATTTCAATCAAATGTGATACTTAATCCTGAAGATTTATTCACTAAGACATACTAATGTATCGGTTTAATAATGTTTTAAAGAGGGGAGTACATAAAATATAAATGAATAGTGTACTCTTTTTCTTTTCCTAGACGTTTTTCTCTCACAGGGTCTTTTGTCTAGTAAAATTTTAATGAGACACATTCTTAATATTATAGACATCCAAATACGTTCCTAAAGAGAAATAAACTCTCAAATATTCATCTATGTGGATTAATGAGATCCTCATTGAATTAATTAGTTTCTTTTAGGATTCTGTAATCTCTTGTATCTTGAACTATAAATAGAAGACATTAATAAGAAGATTTACACTTGATTATTAAGTTTTAGTTTCTCTTTCTTGTACTTTTATTTCTCTATATTCTTTCTCTTTATATTACATTATTATTTTGAACAGTTCGTCGTGTCGCGATAATCAAATTTATAACAATACCATGTATATATATATATATATATTTTAGATGTATATAATAATGTAACTGTAATAAATTTTATAAAATCTAAAATTTTATAAAAAATTGTTATATCATTGAATTTAATTTAAGGAAGTATAATAACTTTAACTTGAAAACGTTTCTTTCCTTAAACTACCAAGGAATTATTTATTTATTATTTATTTTGAATGGATAAGGAATTATTTTTGCCAATTACTTTATTCTGCCTTTCCCAAAAAAGAAAAAAAACTGTTTTAGAGTTGAAAATTATGCGAAGAGAACGGGAAGTAAGTTATAAATGGATACCGTACATCCTCTTCTGAATCCAAATCCTTTTGCTAAAATATATACCTAGTTCAGATTCATATATTCAAACTAGTAGGTAATGTACCTAGACCTTATCCTCTAAAATCTCGAATAGAGTTCAGTTATAACTATTTAAAATAGTTAGTTTTTATTTTTTCTTTTTTAAATAAACAAATATAAACAACGTTTTAAAATTCTTTTTTCTAGGAGAGCTTTAAAACAAAATTTGTATTACAATCAAATAGTCTCTTTAACATCTCTTAACAAATAAGATTTTTTAATATCTTTTTTTTTTTAAAACGTTCTAATTAAAATTATTAAAAGTGCAAGTATAAGTATTCTCCGATGCATTAATCAAATCAAAATATAACCCCTAATTCAACGCATTTATTAAAGTATATTTCCAAATACTTGCTCTGGCTCGTATCAAAGAAAAATGGTCTTGTCAAGAAAATAGAAATCATAAGTTATAAATATATTTGTAATTTTAGAAATAAATATCTAAATAGTAATAAAATAGCTCACGTCAATTTAAATATATAAAATAATTATAATTTAATAAATATATTATTATTTTATTTTAATATATAAATAAATATGAATATTTTTATGTTATTTAAATCACAAAATTTAGATTTGAATTTAAGTAAGACTTGACATGTTTACTATGCTAATAGAACAGTCATAGTGAAAAATTAAAAAAAACCCATAGAGATGGGCAAAAAAGTCTCACTTTTTCTGAAAAATGAGTACAAAAGTCAACAAAGTGGATCAAGTTGTATCGCCCGATAACAATATGGGCCCTAATTAGTAGAAACCCGGGTCCAACATACGTGGTCCTAAAGTATCGAATTAAGCCACGTGCCTTCAGCATGTGATACCTCATATTCGGCTAGGAAACCAAAGGGGGGCCACGTGACCTGAGAAAGTTTTAAAAAATTGTATAAAGCGACAAAAGAGAATAAAATTGTCTTTGTCATGGAGAAATAGTCGTTTTGAGTGTGGGTGTGACCTTATCTTTTTGTGGTCACAATACCAATGTTGCCCCCCACCTTATCTACAAATGCCTAGTTATTTGATTAATGCCTTATTATAGTATACTAATGATCATTCCAAAAATAGTTAATTTCCAAACTTGTAATTTTATTTGGATACAAAATTTGTTTTAAAATTAATTTATTACTTTCATAAATTATATTATTTTCAATAAGAAAAACAAATATTAAAATTTTTCAAATTTTATAGTATTGAATTTTGTTATTAAACATTATCGAAATGCATATACATAAATAGAATATCAATTTATGGCAAATTCTCCTTCAAAAAGAAATTTATGGCAAATTCTATTTTTAGAAATTCCTAGTTAATAAATATAAAGAGTTTTAAGCGTGTATAAAAATTAAAGCATTGAAAACAAGGAGATTATTAAGTCAAAATATCTTTTATATTCGTAAATTATACCGTAAACTCCGAATATACTATGTTAAGTATACTTTAGGGTAAAACAACGTCGTTCTATTTATATTTTTAAAAATTTAGAAATTAGTACGGTTTTTCAATTCACGTGCCTCTCTCGTTCTCTGATCATCTTAGTGCAGCATCTTCTCTTAATTTCTTCCTTTCTTCATTCATCCTCTTTCTTTACTAGAATTTCTAAGAGATCTATAATCAAATAATCGTTGCCTCTCTCTTTTTTTCGAAATAATGATTTTCCTGATTGTAATAGTGATATTCTAACGCAGTAGGTTCCAATGAAATAGTAATGTCTGTTTCCATCTTGTTTGATCAACAACATCTTTCTAGTTATTTATATATTTTTTTGTATATTATTTATTGAATTGTACAAAGTAAATTCATGGAGGAATGCAAAAAAATCATGATTAGAGAAGATGGGGAGGATTATTTTTTTTTTTCTTGTGTAATTGATATTTTTTCTGATTGTTAAAGTTATATATCACCAGCATTATGTATTTCAATTGTAATATAACTATAGTTACATATTTCAATTGTTAATGTTTTATAATAGCAGTAATAACTTTGTTTTCATATTATTTGATATTTTTTTATCTTATTCAGTGGATTTGTGTATAGAAAATTATGAGAAAATCATTATTTGGAGGAAAAAATGAGGAAGATTCGTTTTTTCTGTGCAATTGATAGAGTTTCTAGTTGTTAAAGTTATGCTGTGTTATATGTGAAAAACTCATGGAAACCCCGAGAGAACGTATAGATCATATATTTTATTTCCATGGAGTATTAACAAACAATTCATAAAATATTATTACAACAAAACAAACCTAGTATAAAACTCATAGAAACCCGTAGAGAAATGAATAGAACATCTATTATATTCCCATGTATTATATTTTAATAGAACATTAACACATAATCTATGAAACATCAATACTATGTCACAGGAGACACATAGTTTCATATTTCAATTTATAACGTTCTATGGAAATATAATTATAATTTTGCATTTTAATTGTTAATATTCTATGGAAACCCATAAATAACTCATGGAACATTTATTATATTCTCATGTATTATATTTTAATAGAACATTAACATATAATCCATGCAAATTCAGTACTATTTCTATGGAATATCAGTACCATGTTATCGGAGTTATGGAGTTCCATATTTCAATTTCTAATATTACATGGGAATATAATTATAGTTTCATATTTTAATTGCTAATGTTTTGTAATGGCAGTAGCAGTTTTTGTTTCACATAAATGATATTTTTCCTAATGAAATCGATATTTTCAATTGCTAATGTTCCATAAAAATGTAACTGTAGTTTCATATTTTAATTGCTAATATACCACCGGAATATAAGATGTAGTTTCATAATTACATAAGTAGCTGTGCATTAAATATTAAGTCGTGATGTATTTTGTATTCAGCATACCTAGGTGATAAAGTTATACGTTACTGGTTTCACCTAACATATAATAACGTACAACATCATTATAAGAAAGCAAACTTAGCACAAAACTCATAGAAACCTTCATATAATTGATGCAACATACGATATATTTTCATGCAACATTAACATATCACCCAAGGAACATTAATACATAACTTATAGAACATCTTGCGCGCGTGTGCGTGACTTGCTTTTGTTGCGTCTAGAATAATTTTTTCGCTTTTTTTATGTTTTAGGTGGGACAACGCCGTTTCTTCATTGGGATATAGTATGCAAGGAATATCTAAGGTTCATTATATAACTACTGCTTGTACTCTTAATAAATAAAGAGGTAAATAGAAAATAAAAGTGTAATAAATGAATAGTGAATGAATATAGATGAAGAAAATATAATAAATACTCACTGAAAAGTATAAAACCTTTTATAGTTTTTATCATTCTCAACTGCTTAAAATTTCTTATATTTTCAACTTCAAGCAGTAATTTGCTTTTATTCATACTCACCTTCTATTTCTTCAAATCTTTAAAAAAAACCCTCAACACAATTTTACTTTCTATTTTTTTTTTATCTTTATTACTTTTTTTAAAGTAATACCCTTCTCATGTTACGCCATCCATGTAGTGCTATCATTTGACAACCACTCTTTAAATTTTCTTATATCTATTTTTTCATTTCATTTTCATTCTCTATTGTCACTCACCTTATCCCATTTTTTATTTTTTATTTTTATAGTTACTTCTTTTTCTCTTGTGCCCTATTCTTTTTGCTCATAATTAAATGAACAAAGAGGAGAAATGAGAATGGGAAAGAAGAGCAATATTTGAAAGAGTATGAAATGAAAGCAAATTCTGAGTTTCAAAAAGTTGTACATTTGCCTATATTGACTTTCTTTGAAATATAAAATAATGGTTCTACCATCAATAATTTTCCTAACTTAAGTTTCTTTTTAGAATTAATCATTTGAAAAAAACATTTTTTGTTTGAACTTGCTTTGTGATAGTATATTAATATTCATAGAATGTAAAATCATTCAAAAACCCTAGTCTAGTTAAAATGTTTTTGAATTATTATCTTATCACAACACTAAAATGGAATACAGTGTTTCTGAATTACTATTTTTATCACAACATTGAAGTGTAATACGAAAAAATTTACATTTTCTTTTGAGGAAATTAAAGATCTACATTATTAAATAGCTAAAATAGCAAAAAAAGGAAGAAGTATCTAAGTGAGAAGTGGTGACAGTTTATCTTTTAAAACAATTTTCACTCCACCTATATATAAAGAAAATGCTCTCTGCCTCCTATTTTGTATATTTATATAAATATTTTACAGTAAAATCTGAAGTAAAAAAACCTAATTCATATGGTAATAGATTAGCGTAGAAATTCAATCATGTTAATGTCAAAGTTCAATTAATAATTTCCTTTAAAGAAATTCAATTAATAAAATTTTTTATACAAAACATTCTGTTATGAATTTGATTTATATCTCTATTTATAGATTATGTGTTTTGTATTAAGTCACATAATTATTCTTGTTATTCTTATCAGTAGAAAATAATATTACTTAACACAAAACACATTATTCATTGGTGTAGATACAAATTAGAAGCATAACAGAATTTTCTTTTTTATATATAATTTTTGTAGGTAATATTAATTTCTTTTTAAGGAGAAAACAAATTTTTTTTTTTTTTTTTGAATAATGGAAAGAAACATTTTACATCAGTTGGATGGGGACTTGCAAGGGAAAGATTGGAAAGGGTTAGAAGCCTTATCTCTAGATTGATGAAGAAATCCATCAATTATTTGAAATTGCAAACTTGTGGGCCTTTTGCTACTCATTAAGAATTATGTGTCTTTCTTTCATTATTTTGCTTTTAATACATATTGTATTATTTTCTAAATCTTACACATTTTCTAGTATTGACAAACAACATTATATTCATACAACTATTGACCATGTCATAGCTATGCAATCTCCACATAAAATTTTAGAAGGAAATTTTTATTATATAATCCCCATTAGTTAAGGTTCTAAATCTTCTAATATATAATTTTACACTTTATAATACATTTATAAAATTATTATGCATGTAGCAAAATTATTTTCAATTACCAATGCAAAATTATTATTTTCTTAAACAATTTACACTATAATTCAAGATTAATAAAGAAGCCAATGACTAGAACTATTAAAGAAGTTTTAACAAAATATGTGATGTGGGGGGGAGGGTGGTTTACCCGATTTATTTTAATTGTCATTTTAATTTATTCTATCAAAAATAAAGATTTTGAAATTAAAGAGGTATTTTATATCCTTTGTATTTGGTACACTTTATGAATATAAAAATAATGAAAGAAAATAAATAAGGAGATATAAGATAAAATTTAAAAATATATAATAAATACTTTTGAAAGTATGAAATAACATTTATTAACATAAATTATATTAAATTAAGTTTGCATCAAAAGAAGAGCACGGTAAGACGTACTTTTAATCAATTGAACTATTACCTTATTACATATTTTTAAATTAAATAAAGTGTATTTAAAATTTTTTTATACATACTTTCTTAATATAAAACCTTGAAAAAGTAATATTTATAATACTTATTTTCAAATGTGACAAATTACTAGTTTAAATAGTAAAAACGCTTCTAATGATGAGGTAGTTGTTATTGGATTCGAACTATATTTTAGTATGCTAATATATATAAAAAAGATTTATTGTCTAAGTTTTTAATGAAAACGGGGCAAGAGAAGGATTTCTGGAGAGAAAGAAGAAAAAGAAGTAAGAAAAGATGTGATTGGTTGGGTGTTGCAGTAGCCGGTGGGTGGGTGCGAGAAGTGCAGAAAGATGAGAAGCAGTAGATATGGAGGGAGGGTGGTGAAAAAATAAATGAAAAAGAAAGAAAGAAAGAAGTCTGTCGCTACTCGCTTGTCACTTGTCAGTGAAGACTGTCAGTACACAAGTTGTTATTTTATAGAGAGAGAAAAAGAAAATAAAAAATCAAACCTCTCTCTCTCTTCCTCTGTGTACACACATTACTAAATCTCTCTCTCTCTCAGAAAAACGTACAATTACGAGCTCTCAGCAATGGTGATTACGTAGTCGGTACTGCGATTAAAATACGCGAAAAAATTTGTGTGAGCCAAAAAGTAAGTAAACAAGTAATCAAATCAACAGTTCACGCTCTCTGACTTTGATCCACTCTTTTTTTTTTCCCTACTTTCTGTCTCTCTCTCTCTCTCTCTCTCTCTCTCACACACTCATTTACAGTATTTTTTTACTCTTCTTTTTGGTATTTATATTTTCTATGTTGTAGTTTAATTAGGTTAAAGTTGATTGGATTTTGACGAACGGAGGAAGCTCTCGGAAATGCGAGAAATCTGCTTCGAACTACCACTCAAATTAAGCCAGGTATTGTGATTTTTCAGCTTAATTCCTTTTGTTTGAACTGTGTTTTAGATATATGTTTTCCTTAGGTTGAATATTTGCTACTATTATTTGGATGAGTTTGATCAGTGCTTATTTTGCTGGAGTTTTCCGTATTGATTTTGTTCTTCGTTTTGATTTTAAGTTGCCTTTCGGGGGGAAAATGATATTGGTGAAGTTTTCGATTGTGATACTTGTTAACGTTGTTCGATCTGATCGGGAGGAAATTTTATGTTTTCTCGTGTACTTATATTGTTGAATAATAAACCTCAAATATTTTCTGCTGTGTGTTTGAATTGGATTGTGCAATTTGCTGAGCATTTATGATAGATGTCTATCATTGAAAGTATTTGTCTTTTGTTTATGACCGACGAACTAAGATTTGAAAAAAATAAAAATGTCTCGATGTTAGACCGTATGCATGTGTATCTTCGTTTTCTATCTATTTCTTTAAAAATATTGATCCAAAACCACGTTTTCAATGTTGACAAGGAATATAGATGACTTGGAATGTTGATGTATATTGATGGCTATATACCAGTTTATTGGATTTTCATGTTGTGTATACTGTTTTAACTGAATTTATGATCTCTGATTAATAAAGGTCATCTGGATTGATGCTTTTATTTGCCCTATCAAAGAAAATTTGATGGTTCTTACTCTCTCCTTCCAGCCACATAAACACTTTTCTTGCTTAACTGTTTTTGTTTGTCTTTTTTTTTCCTCTCCTTTCTTTGGTTCTTTTCTGCTTTAAACTTGCCAGTTTGTGATTTTATCTGATATAGCTTCTTGTTAAGAATATGTTGTATTCCAACACTTCATCATAGGCTTACATTCGTGAGTTTTCATTGAAAATGTTGGTCTTTTGCTACTCTCATTGTCTGTCTCTCCTTATAAGGTAGAGTTCTTGAATTGGATGGGATGCCGTATCAAGGAGAACTATGCGGAAAGTAGTGAATAGTAGTGCACGTGATTTTCATTCTGCTAACCTATGGCTTCTACTGGACTGGGGCATGGTGGGGTTGGAAGTTCTAGGAGTGCTAACGGCTTTAAAGGGTCATCTGGTTCTGTCGAATGGCTGGGAAGGGAGATGCTTGCAATGAGACTGAGGGATAGAGTTGACATTGAGGGAAATGAAGATGATAGGGTGAGCTTCTAAACATCTTTATTCTGAATCATTTTTTAAGATGGTTCTTGTATACTGCTGAACTTTTTCACATCTAGCTGATATCTTAAAAAGAATGTTATTGCTGTTCTACTTGGTAGAAAGAAGTAACAACTTATCTTCTTCCATAAATATATTAACAATGCAGGATAGCGAACCCGATATTATTGATGGTGTGGGTGCTGAAACAGGACATGTCATAAGAACAACTATCGGAGGTCGTGGTGGTCAACCAAAACAGGTCAGCAGAAGGCTAAGTGATATTAGACAATAATTTTTTATGCAATTTGTTATGCTTCTGAGCTGATAGTAAATATTTGAGTTCTGCTCTATCTGATGTTACTGGACTTCAACAGGTTGTCAGTTACATTGCAGAACATGTCATTGGAACTGGTTCTTTTGGCGTTGTTTTTCAAGTAGGTGCACATGTATTGCTTCACTGTATGTAGTTTTCATGCACTTTTACTTTCTGTGCTATATATTTACTGGCTCTGCTCTGATTACTTCTTGCAGGCGAAATGCAGAGAAACTGGGGAGATTGTTGCCATCAAAAAGGTTCTTCAGGACAAGCGTTACAAGAACAGGGAGTTGCAAATTATGCAGATGTTGGACCATCCTAATGTTGTTTCCCTTAAGCATTCTTTCTTTTCAACAACAGACAAAGAGGAGCTGTACCTGAATCTTGTCCTTGAGTTTGTGCCTGAAACTGTTAATCGTATTGCTAAACAGTACAATAGGATGAACCAGCGGATGCCGTTGATATATGTCAAACTTTACACATATCAGGCATGTAGCCATTTGCCACTAACTTTTGTAAATTTTCAGGGTAGCAATGTGTGGGCATCCTTTAAATTTTACTGAATACTGATTCGCTGTTTTCAGTTTTAGGAAGTTTCTGCTACATGTGCTTTCAAATTCCTCTTGTTCTGCAGATGTGTGCAAATAATTAATACTTTAATTTCCTCATTATATAATCCTCAATTAGAATCATTCTAGCCCTCTGATTTTATTTTTCATGATTCCTGCCAGTTGTTATCCATTAGCCATGTCTTTTTATTGTGTCATTTGCATGAGTCAAGAATTCTTATTCTATTTGCAGATATGTAGGGCACTGGCATATATTCATAACTGCATTGGAATTTGTCACCGTGATATCAAACCTCAGAATTTATTGGTAAGAATTACTTCTAATTCAATCATTAGTTTTTCTGTATTCTACTGGATGGAAGGATTTGACATTGTGCTATCATGTTCTGACGATGCCAAGTTTTTTCTTGAACATTGAATATCTGTAATAGTTGCCACAAACACTGGCTCTTAAACTAGAACCTAAATACGGTAATATATATACTCATCCACATATTTGTAACTATAAGAACTTACATGTATCTGGGATTGTGGGTCCTATTTTGAAATGACATTCTAGCATTTTCACTGAGTGGCAAAGACTCGATGGTCTTCAATAAAGCAGCATGGCAAATGGGTCAAGTATAAATCTTCCCGCATTATTGTTGTTTCTTAGTTATTTTCATGTCTGGCTATGACTTAGGTATTTCCTTTTTTATACACCTCTATCAAGGAAGTCCGGTGACTCTTAGCCTTAATGGTTTAGAAACATGGTATCTTTTAGTATATGTGATTTAGTGCTTACACATACTGAACAAACTTAGATACTGAATGATGATGTTCAATATTTGATGTGACAAACAACAGTTGGCTTTGACCAAACTTTGTAAAATGGCTAGATGTTTGCAGATAGAGCTTCAGTGATTAGGTTGTTTGCAGATGTTTGCATTGTTCTGCCTCTTTAGGTGTAATGATGCTATCAATCCCCTGAATCTAACTGACTTTGGTGCAATCTTGTGTCTCTGCCATCATGTTATTTCAGAAAATAAAAATCTTAACTTTTATTTTCAGGTGAACCCTCATACACATCAGCTAAAAATTTGCGATTTTGGTAGTGCGAAAGTTCTGGTAAGTTTCACATATACTAGCGGCTTATCTAGATAAAAGAAAGTGGCTTATATTAGTTTGGTTTCCTTAATGTTTTATAGGTCAAAGGAGAACCTAATGTATCATACATCTGTTCAAGATATTATCGTGCTCCCGAACTCATATTTGGTGCCACTGAATATACGACTGCAATTGACATTTGGTCTACAGGTTGTGTGATGGCGGAATTACTTCTTGGAAAGGTAGTAAAGTGTTCCAATTCATGCATGTCTTTTTCAAATTTACTACTGTGCAAAAATTGATTCTAAGTCACCTACCCTTTCTTCTTTTACAGCCTTTATTTCCTGGAGAGAGTGGGGTAGATCAATTAGTTGAAATTATAAAGGTACCATCTTTTCTCAGCCTTTATGACTTGTATAACTTTATTTGCTTCAAGTCAAATTGTTCTTTCTAGAATTAATCAAAATGAAATTGGAAGTGACTTTTCCAATGCGTTTCTAAAAAGTTATGCTCTTAAAAGGTTGCAGTTGTACATGAACTTCCAATTCCACAAAATTTCCCAGTTTTCTTGTTTCCGTATCTTTATTCGAATTGAAAGCAATTAGATGGGTGTGGTTAGCATGTTAACTATAAATTGTTTTCCATGTCATGAAGTTTATCGTGCAGCAGGCAGTAACATATCAAAACTGCTTAACATCATTTAATGTTTCATTGTCATATAGGTTTTGGGAACACCGACAAGAGAGGAAATAAAATGCATGAATCCCAACTATACAGAGTTTAAGTTCCCTCAGATAAAGCCTCATCCTTGGCACAAGGTTTGTGCAATATTCTTTGGGCTTTATCTTCATATATTATAGATGTACTTTATGTTGGGACTGTGCCAAATGGTAGATAAATCCCCCTGAAATACGTCTCGGACTATTTAATTGACAGTATATCTCGTTTCTCAGGTCTTCCAAAAATGTTTGCCACCAGAAGCAGTTGACTTGGTTTGTCGGTTTTTCCAGTACTCACCAAATTTGAGATGCACTGCTGTAAGTTCAACTTTACATGCAAACAATTGAATTGCATAGCTGGGCCTTTTGCTTATTCTTTTATGTTGTGGCATTACAGTTAGAAGCTTGTGTTCACCCCTTCTTTGATGAATTAAGAGACCCTAACACGAGACTTCCCAATGGACGCCCTCTTCCTCCGCTTTTTAATTTTAAGCCTCAAGGTATGCCAAGTCCGCAAGGAAGAGTATAATTGCCTCTTGTTTTTGGATTATTTATGTGATTGTAATGACATTCCATAAAATCATTGACTGTCACAAGTCAGGGTAGGGGATTCTTGGGCATATATTACAGCTCGTTGCAGGGAGTTTGAAATTTTCTCTTGATGGTAATTAGTAACAACATTATCATAATTACCTTTGCCTATGTAAATTTCCACTCGTGTGTTATTATAGTTGTTGAGGCATTTCCTCTTGATAATATGCAATATGAGATTTTTATAATCATAATAGTGTAAATAGAGGCAAGATGTATGCGGTCTTATCCTTTGGAAAGTGTCCCTCGCCATCTTCATTTTTAGTTTGGTCTGCCAAACCTTTTAAATTATCCCTATGTTGTTTATTATGCACCACTCTCTCACCTCATGACCAAAAAGGCAAAAAGTTTCATGTCCCAGATATGTATGTTGATTAGTAGATGGTTTCTACCAAATTTGAAATGGACTTGAAGGTAAAAATGGATTCTTCAGGAATCAGTTTTTTGAGTATATCAAGAGCCAACTTCAAAGGGCAGGCAAATGATAGATATAGTTCTCTACCTGTTAGTTAACAGTTTAATTATATCAGAAAATGGTGTATATCTGATGTTTATATAAGTAAGCAGAATAACGTAGCTTTGCCTGGTTTAATACTAACATTGACTGTAAAGTTGGTGGCCTTGAAAGTTTTCATTCCTTGAAAGAATGATCTGGTCGATTATGGTATCTCATTTGCTTAGGATATTGTTTGATTTCTTGGGACTTCTTATCATTTGTTATGCATATTAACATTTTCTACAAACTTGTTCTGGCAGAACTTGAGGGCGTCCCTCCTGAAACCATTCGCCGGCTTATACCAGAGCATGCTCGAAGGCAGAACTTATTCATGGCTTTGCACTCCTAGACTCAACTCTTATTACCCTATGCTTTCCACTGCCTGTGATGCCTTTATTTCTTTATTGTAACTTCTGTAAAATCTTGCAATCGCTATAAATTATGCATCACGTTTGTATAAAAACAAGAGAAAAAGAGTTACAATGAATTTCTCAGGAGAATCTGGGAGATGAGTGAAATATATTTGTGTAGGCTTTTCATTTTCCTGAGGATATTTATATATGGGTATCTCTATGGATAAATTCTAAAATACCAATGGTGGTATATTTGTGGATAAAAGAAACACGATTGCAATGGATGAGATCTGCCCACATAGCCCAATTGTTGTGGAAAGTTGTTTGAAGGAAAAATGATGGATATGTAAATGGTGTACAAGAATGGATTTCTAGGTGTACAACCGGTAATAATTGCTGGAAAAGATAAAAAAAATATAAAAAGGTGATAGCTATTAAATTTGGAAGTTGCACTAAAAGCAAAAATTGGGCAATTTCAATAATTATCACAAAAATGTATTATAAATGCAGAAAAAAGACAAAAAAACATATAAGACCTATTGAATGTGCGAATTGCATTAAAAACGGAAATTTTCAATTGCCCTAAAAAAATGGGAAGGCTAATTCATCTATAAATAAGTAGGATGTGCATTTGGTTTACATTTCGGTTTTCCGCCTAAAATTTTGATTTTTTATTTCAATTTTAATTCATTCTCGATTTCTATTTCGATTTTTATTTCGTTTTACGGTCAGAAATTTTGATTTTATTTTGGATTCAATTCAATTCGATTCAAACCGTGTTTTTAAACCTTTACTGGCATTGTTGACCTATAGCTTTATTGTTACCAGAAAACAGACAGCATTCATTCTTGTACTAAAGGTGAAGAGAAATTAAATTCCAAGCTTAACAAAATATAATAACATTAAATTCCAACAAACCAAAATAAAAAATACATAGAACTCTTGTTGATTGAACAAAAAGTTTTATACTTTCTGATGTTTACATGTCCAGAGGTCACAATGCACTATTAAATAATGGCATTTGCAGCATTCGCAATCCTCGATTATAGATCAACATGTTCTTTTCCATGAGGACCAGTTATTGTAGAACCTGTGAGTAGCAAACAAGAACAACAATTAAGAAATGAAGTGAAATAAGTAAAATCATTCAAAATATAAAAATTGAACCAGAAAAATATAGTGAAAATCTGAAATTTATCAATAGAGCAGCAATTACAGATCCTTGAGCATCTCTATAAACCATAATATTAGAACAATTCCCAAGAAGTTACAGAGAGATTGCAAAAATGTATTCTCTCAAAAAGTTGAGTTCTAACATTAGGATCATTAACTTCCACAAAGATAATATGTATACAAAATATTAGAGATATATGTGAAGAAATAACTTCCAAGAATGAAAGTAGATAGGATCAGATCTTTAACTACTACAAAACAAATCTTAGACTCCAAGCTTTGCAAATGTAAATCACATGCTCCAACCAATACTTAATGCTCAATTTTGCACTGTTCTCTGTGAGCTGTTGGAATGTAATAAAGAATAAGTAAACTTACATCAAAATCATAAGTGGCGCAAACTAGGGTTACTGCTGATTGGTGGTAGTGAGAGATGAGGATTTTCAGTTGGTAATGTTTGAAGAGAGTAGGCATTTCAGTTATTTGATTTTTTGGATTTTAAATTTTTAAAACCGAAATTAAACAGTGATAATAAAAGAAATCAAACAACCGAACCAAACAAGCCAAAGACCAAATAAATCAAATCAAATTATAAAAAAGGATTCGGTTCGATTCAGTTTTTGGTTTTAATCGAATTATGCACAGTCCTATAAATAAGGCAAGGTATGTGATAAGAATAGCAGTCATTTTATTTATTTTTTTTTAGGGAAGCATTTTATTTTTTAAATTAGGTTAAGGAAAAATTTTAATAATAGAGGTATGTAGTTTTAAATTAATTATTGAAGTGGTTATTTTAGTGAATTATTTTATTTTATTATATGATTGTAAATTATGTGAAGTAGTTTATAGAATATATATATATTTATTTAATAAATTTTTTCCTAATTATGAAGCGAATAAAAAATGTTAAATTTAATTTGTAAAATGTTTTTTCATTTTGAAAAAAAATGAAAAGTAAGTGAGCAAAACTTTAAAAAGCATTAGTAAATTCGTTTTAGAATAGATAGCACTAAAGGGGGAAAAGTTGATGGGAAATGTATTAGTGAAGGCACTATTAAATTTAGTTTGCGTTTTTTTTTCGTATAGTAATAAACTATAGGTAGAGAAAGTGCCTTATTGGCAAAAAAAGTTGTTAAACCACAGTAATGCAGAGGCTATATTAAAAAGGTATGATAACCATAAATTAAAAGTACTTTTTTGAGTATGAATCCATTTTATCCATTTAGTTATAGGTTTAAGCTTAGTGAAGGTACTATATTGTTTAGTAGAAAGAAATCTAAGTGTAAGTACACTAGAAGACAATGGAAATTATATGGGGAAAAAGTTGTCGGTTTAAGGTTTGAACGATTATTATAGTTTTTAGTATGAAATATGAAGTAGTAATAGCACTAGAAGACAACGAATACTAAATTGGAAAAAAGTACACCATTTTCATACGTACTTGTACTAGAACGAATAGTAGGCAACCAAACTTACTTGGTATGACTATTATAATTAGGCATATTAAATGTAAAATAAATTAAAGAATAACAATGTTTAGCGTTTAAAATGAAATTAATTGTAGTAATGTGTTAATGAAATTATGTTTTAATTATTTTAAAGTATAATTTATTAGGTCAAGCTCCCGTGATGGATAGACAAACATCGAAAGGAAAAAGGTTAATGTTTGACTTGAATAACGCTTGGAACAACAACAATTATGAAGAAAGTCTGGATGGTGTATGAGATAATTATGAGATATGCATAGGTCTAGAAGCGATAAATTATCCAATTGAAAAATGAATTCATCTCAAATATTGCGAATAATTGAGAAAAAAGTGTAGTTACTAGAGAAGGATGTAGTACGGGAATACAACTTGAAGGTCTTGGAATGGATGATATTTTAGAAAATGATGTGATGAAGATGACATTTGACTCTTTGGAAGAGGCAGCAACGTTTTATAAAGTGTATAGTAGGTGTGTTGGTTTTAGTGTAAGAAAAGGTGAAAAAAGATTGACAAGAAAGGGACAACTAGGTATCGAAAATGGCATTGTAATAAAGAAGAAACCCGTTCAAAAAATGGTTGGATAAGATTGGCAAATCAAGAGTACACAAAGCAGAAACAAGATTCAAATGTAAAGCATGGTGTAGAGTGAAATATGATATAAAATCAGGAAAGTACGTGGTTCGAGAATCTATTAAGGATCATGTCACCTTATGACTGATGAGGAGCATGTCCCTTTTTTGAGATTGCATAGAAATATTACTGACGGAGATGTAGCCCAAGCTAAAATATTGCATGGAATTGGAGTTAGGCAAGTCAAATAATGAAATTATTTGTATTGCAATCATGCGGATATAAAAATGTCAGATTCACTAGAAAATATCTTTATAATAAATTGTATGCCAAGAGGAGGAAAGATATGAAAGAAGGTGATGCCGAGAGTTCGATTGCATATCAATTAGCAAAGCAAGACGGAGATCCAATGTTTTATTTTAAGTACGACATTGATGATGAAAGACGATTGAAGGCATTACTATGGCCTGATTCACAATCTCGGGCTGACCACGAGAATTTTGGTGATGCTCTTGTGTTTGACTCGACTTATAGCACAAATGCTTACAAGAAGCCACTGGTTGTACTCACTGGAATAATCATTCCATGACATGCATTTTTTCGTGTGCTCTAATTTCGGACGAATTGGTAGAAACATACCAGTGGGTGTTGTCCACCTTTGTTGAAGCAATGATATTGAACAATAAGTTTCCATGCTCTGTGGTTACTTATGGAGATAGGTCAATGCGAAAGTCAATTAAGACTGTATTTCCTTTTGCTAATCATCGTATTTGTAGTTGACATTTGATGAGAAACGTTTCAAGCCATGCAGGTTGTCCATAATTTCAGAATAGTTTTATTAGGTGCATGAGAATGAAATGCAGAACATAGGAGTTTGATTTTAAGTGGGATAAACTTGTGAGGGACTATGGTTTGGAAAGGAATGTGTATGTTTCAAAATTGTATCGGAACAGAGCTGTTGGGCAAAATCATATTTTATGTGGTAGTTTTTTCGGCTGAGTTCGTGCAACTCAAAGATGTGAACAAATAAATGGATTCTTGAATAGTTTTTTGAATGAAAAACTCATACTATTTCAGTTTGTGAAATCGTTTGACAAAGCTTTTGAGTCATTGCAACATAGAAATGTTGATGCTGAAGCAATTACCCAAATCACATCAATGGTTCCTATGACAGAGATTGTTTCAATTCAAAAGCATGCTAGTAAAGTGTACACAAGAAATGTTTTCAGAATAGTTAGTAAACATATGCGAAGGCAAGGCCTTTATTACAAAGTGGATGCAGTACATGGCGAAGGTACGATTAAATACTTTCTGGAGAAATACAACAGACTTGAATTGACATGGACTGTAGACGTTAACAAGAGTTCTAGACTAATGGAATGCTCATGCTTGAAATTGGAATCAAAAGGATTTCCATACTATCACATTTTCCACTATGTTGTTCTCGAACATATGAAGAATATTCCCAAAAGTACGTATATACAAAAGGTGGATCAAAAAGCATGTGAGGCTACTCGAAATCCAAAAGTAGGTAATAATATTTTCGATTCAATGTCTGAAATGGCTAGGTACGGTGTGTTATCCAGTTTATGTGGGATGATGTGTTATATTGCTTCCAAAACTGCAGAGCACACAAAGTACTTGAAATAGGTAATCCAAAAGGAGACTCGATATTTGAAAGAAAATGATACTACGCAGTTGGATAAAGAAGATGTTCAGATAGATAACAATCATAATTCTTTTGTAATTGAAAAAGAAACCTGCTGGAGTGAAGGACCCTGTTGTTACAAGAGCTAAGGGAGATAAGTTTGAGTCGAATAATAAGAAGAAGAAAACTGTGAAATGGAGAAATTGTGAGTAATTATATCTTAATTAATTATAATTTTCAGAGATTATATTTTAATTATGTATAAATTTTAAATTATAGATTTAAAAAATATATAGAGTATTATTAGCACTTGCAACATTTAAAATTATTTAATAATAACTTTTTTTTTGTAAATTCACTATTCATAGGAAAATGGGTACACACAATCGGAAGACATGCAAAATGAAGGCCGATGAAGTTAGGGCCACACTCGAAGCAGTACAACAAAGGATATATGAGACAGTCCAATATGATGAAAGTCCAAATGTAGACATTAGGCTTTGGGCTTATGATTTCATGTATTGAAAAGCTCCAATTAAACAAGGGCTATTAGCTAGATTAGGTAAGCAAAATAAAAAAATAAAAAAAAAAAAGCCAAATTGGGTTTTTTCTACTGCAAGAGTCCATTTCGTAAAATTTAGTTAAAGAGTAAAATAAAAAAAACTGTTGGCCCTGAATAATGTTGACAACCATTTCCATTAACCTGATGTGTGGGTTATGCTGACATTAAGGGTTCATCTTTGGGGTTGGGATGCCGCCCAAATGAATCAAGTGAGGATTTGTTTGTATTTTTGTTTGAAAGCAAATAAGATCTTGTTGATCTTTATTCCCTACTACACTAATTTCATGGATGCGAGAATAGATGGAGATATGGTTGGACTCACTAATGCTAGATCTGGAATAGTTGGAAAGAAAGTTTCCCTTGTCACTGTGGGTTGAATTTTATGGTACCGTCCATAAAAAAACATTTATCCGCTTAGTCCTCTGATAAAAGATGAACAATCATACGTATCTAATGTCTATCTTAATGGGCGGGTAAGTAAATCGAGCATACATTGAACAGATTTATTAACTGCTCTTGAAATATTAAATTTTTTTGGGTTTCTAATTTTCAGTAATATTATCCCATATATTCTTGTGGGTCACCCTCCGACATAAGCAGTCGGTGGCATCGTATTTTGGAGGGAGTTCATGCGAAGATTTGTAAAGCAGGGTTTAGAAGATTTTTGGAGTGGATTCCCTTCACTAAGTGAGATCGAAAGCTAGCTTTCGCGTTAGCGGAGTGTTAGTGGGACACATCTGTAGGCCTTTTTGTGGTCCATGTTCTCCTAATATTTTTTTCCAGCCCAATGTTCTTCCCCTTACCCAATGATGATGGGCCTCAGCCTAGAGTAGGCATTTGACTGGGTCAAGAGATGCTCGGGCCGGTTCGGGCTGCCCGTTGGCGGCTCTTTGTTTTAACCCAGCTGCCTCCTCAATTCCAGTGCGCACATTCTCCCACTCCTTCTCTTGCCCGTCTCTTCATTCTGCCTCTCTGTCTCTTTGAGTCTCGTTGGAACTCTCTGGTTCTTCTGCCCTCTCCTCTTTGAGGCTCCGCCGCTGTTCCTTTCTTTGTGCCGACATTCTCTGTTATTCTGTCCCTTATCGGTCTTCTCTTTCACCTGTTTTGCTTGTCTGTTTGGTGTATTTAGAGAGTGAGCCGAGAGAAAAGAGAGAGAAATAGAGAAGGAGGTATTGCCGGTGACTCTTGTCACGGCTGAGGCCATTTCTGAGGGTATAACAACCCTTCGCTTACCCACGGCGCCTCGACGCGGCGTTGTCGCTGCTCGACGGCCGTTCGATTGCCTAGTGACTGTTCATTTGCTTTGTCTCGTCATCTCTTTGGTTTGGTTTCCGCCGTCGGTTTCTACCGCAGCGGTCATAAGTGAAACTTCCATTGTTACATTCTGTTTTTATTTATTACTAATAGTTTGTTAATTATTGCATAAATCTCTTTGTGAAGATTTAATCTTCTGTCTTCTTTTCTTCCGCTGTGTTTTTCTATTTATTTTTTAGGCGTGTAATAATAATTAGGCTTTTAAATTGTAATAGTAATTGGGTTCTTTCCTCAACAATTGGTATCAGAGCCTGGTTCGGCTCATCGGCGCCGGCATCCGTCAACAACCTTCGGATCTGATGAGTTCCTCAGATCCGGCCAGTGAAGTCCTCTTTTTCCCTCTTCGATCTTACAACTTTATTATTGTTATTATTTATTGCTTCTATTCGGCTTGCCGCCGTGCCTTTACTGTTTCAGAGTTTTTTTTTTTTGTTATCTTTCAGCTTGCTGCCGGTTTCTATATTTGTTTTTGGGTTTCGGCTTGCTGCCGGTTCTTCATCTCTATTTATTTGTTGATACAGCTTGCCTCCGATTCTTGCTATTACTGTGATTACTGGTTTTATTATCTTTTTTTTTTTTCTAATTACTGTTATTATTCTGCCTTTGTTTTTCCCTCAGTTTTTCCTTCAGTTTTTCAAAAACAAAAACTTAAGCCTGACTTGAATCCGTGAGATTTCAAGTATCTGTGACTTGGCGGCAAAAGTTTTTTTTTATATATATTTTATATATATTTGTTTTGTTGTCTTTTTCTGGTGTTTGGTGAAACTGTTTGTTTTAGCCTCTCTTTCTCGTTATATTGTTTGTTTTTGTGTTTAAGTTTTGTGCTCTCTTTGTTGCACTGTTTTGCTTAATCAAAACGAAACATAATCAAACAAACTAAAACAAACAACGCTGTTTTTCTTTTAACAGTTTTTTTTCTTAGTTTTTCGAGGAAACTTCGGACATTTTTATTCAAAACTTTTTTCAAATCTTTCATCTTTCCTAAGCCACCAAATTACACCTATTTGCCTTTAAAACATGTCAGTTCCAAAAATTGAAAGTGATAGGTTTGATGGCAAATCTGATTTTGTAATATGGCGGAGAAAAATGAAAGTAGTTTTGGTACAAAATAAAATTGCTCCCGCTATTGGTAGCCCTGAAGAGTATCCAGAATTTTGGAAGGGTGAAGTTCTTAAAAAAAAACTAGGTGATGCTCATAGTTGCCTCACCTTACATTTGCTGGTAAAGTTTTATGAGAAATGGATGAAAAAGACAACGCTTTTGAAATTTGAACAAAATTGGAAAAACTATATTTGGGAAAATCTCTTTTCTAATAAAATTTATTTAAAAGAACAGCTTTTCAGTTTCAAAATGAGCGGGACAAAATCACTTTCTAAAAATATAGATGATTTAAATAGAATCATTTTGGAACTTCAAAATGTTGGAGAGAAAATCTCTGATGAAAATATTGCTGTTATTTTACTAAATGCCTTACCTGATTCTTTTAATAATGTCAAATCTGCTATTAAATATGACAAAGATGATTTGTCACTTTCCGATGTCAAAAATGCTTTGAAATCAAAATATTTGGATTTACAAAAAGAAAATAAATCTCATGGTGAAAATCTTTTTGTACGAGGAAGGATTGACCGGAAAGAACCTCCTAGTCATCGTTTTAAAAGTAAGAGTCATTCCAAATCATGAGAGAAAAACAAAGTAAAATGTTTTTACTGTGGGAAAGAGGGTCATATGAAAAATAAGTGTTTTAAACGGATTAAACATGAGAAACAACGTAAACATGGTAAAGGAGGTAATAAAGTCGACAAAACCCACGTTTTTTAGCCAGATGGTAACTCTATGTTTTTTGAGGTTTTGTGTGTTTCTCTTTCTCCTTCATGTACTGATGTTGTTAATCATTGGGTGCTTGATTCTGGTTTCTCTTTTCACATGACACCTAACCAACACTGGTTTTCTGATTTCAAACCTTTAAACCAAGGAAAAGTTTTTATGGGTAATAATCAGGTTTGTGATATTAAAGGCATTGGTAATATCTTCATAAAAATTGCATGATGGTGTGACTAGAAAACTCACTGAGGTGAGATATGTGCCCGACTTACGTCGGAATCTTATCTCTCTTAGTTATTTGGACTCTTTGGGTCTCTCCTTTAAATCAAAAAATGGAATTTTACGTGTTTGCAAAGGAAACCTAGTCATGCTAAAAGGTTTTAAAAAGGAAACTTTCTACATTCTTCTTGGTAAAACAGTTTGCAACTCCACAGCATTGGTTTCAAAAACTGTCCCTGAGAAAACTATGATGTGGCATCGGAGGATCGACCACATTAGTGAAAATGGGCTTTATCATTTACAAAAACAAAATCTTTTATGTGGTGACAAAATTGATTCCTTGGATTTTTGTGATTGCTGTGTTTTGGGAAAATAACATAAAATCAGTTTTTCAACCAGCGCACACAAGTTTTCTGCACCTCTTGATTATGTGTATTGTGATCTGTGGGGACCTGAAAAGGTTCCAACTTACGGTGGTAACGTTTATTTCTTGTCTATTGTTGATGATTTTTCTAGGCATGTGTGGGTTTTTCTTTTAAAAACCAAATACCAAACGTTTGAAAAATTTTGTGAATGGAAACGTTTTGCTGAAAATCATTCTCGAAATAAACTAAAAACTGTCAGAACCGATAACGGTCTTGAATTTTGTAACCAGAATTTTTCTGACTTGTGTGCATCGCATGGCATTTTACACCATAGAACGATTAGACATAACCCACAACAAAACGGAGTTGCCGAAAGGATGAACCGTACCATTATGGATAAGGTTCGATGTCTTCTAGTTTCTTCTGGTGTTCCTAAACCTTTCTGGGGTGAAGCTGTTAGTACAGCAGTATACCTCATCAATATATCCACTTCGACAACTATAAACTTTAGGACTCCTAGAGAACTTTGGTGTGGTAAACCTCCTAATCTTTCAAATATGAGAGTCTTTGGGTGTGCGGCCTTTGCTCATCAGAAAGAAGGTAAACTAGATCCAAGGTCTAGAAAGGGACTGTTCATAGGATATCCTAGTGGGGTAAAGGGTTATAGAGTATGGTTAAAGGATGAACCAGGGTGAGGGTTGTTATCAGTAGGGATATCATCTTCAACGAGTTAGAGATGCCCTAGTATAAGGATAAACCTATCTTTGATAATCCTCCTGGTGTTCCCGCTCCTAGTAGCATTCCGGTGGAGGTGGAGACCATCTCTGAACCTTCCTTAGATTCTCCTCAGGAACCTGAAACCAATCCTGAGTCCTCTGCTCCTTCCAGTAGTACTCCTGTTCTTTCTAGTATTCCTGAAACCTCTGATCCTATTCTAGATGGTTCTGATGAGGAAGAAGAACATCCTGAGGCTCAAACCCAAGTACTTAGGGATTATCAACTCGCTAGAGATTGAGTTCGTATGGTGCCCAAAGATCATTCTCGGTATGGTTACTCCTACATTGTATCATATGCCTTTGCTGTTGCATCTTATGTGGAAGAAAAATAGCCTTTATGTTTTTCTGAGGTTTTAAAAAGTCCCAATCGCGTTTTTTGGTTACGTGCGATGGAAGAAGAAATGTTTTCTTTAAACAAAAAAAAAAAACCTGGATTCTTGTTCCAAAACCCTCAAAACAAAAACTAGTTGATTGCAAATGGATTTTAAAAATAAAAGAATTTGAGTCTTCTAACGAACCTCCAAGGTTCAAGGCCAGACTTGTTGCAAAAGGTTTTTCACAAATTGAGGGCATTGATTTCAACAAAATTTTTTCTCCTGTTGTTAAATACAAAACTATCAGGATTATTCTTGCTCTTGTTGCTTTTTATGATATTAATCTTGAACAACTTGATGAGAAAACTACTTTTTTACATGGGGATCTTGAAGAAACCATATATATGCATCAACCACTTGGTTTTGAGGTAAAGGGTAAGGAACAAATGACGTGTCTTTTAAAAAAATCTTTATATGGGCTTAAACTGTCTCCCAGGCAATGGTACAAGAGGTTTGATTCTTTCATGACAAAAATTGTTTTTCAAAGAGCAACTATGATAGTTGTCTTTATTTTTCTGGTAATAATGTGGATTCTGCTATTTATTTGTTGCTATATGTGGATGATATGTTAATCGCTTGCAGACACAAAGCAAAAATCGATGATCTAAAATCCTTGCTGAAATCTGAATTCGATATGAAGGATTGAGGGGTTGCATCCAAAATTCTTGGGATAAGTATTTCAAGAGATAGATCTGATTGTTCTCTCTTTCTATCTCAAAAGCCTTTCCTTCAGAAAATTGTATCCAAATTTTCAATGCACCTGTGTAAACCCGTCATAACTCCCCTTGCAAGCCACTTTAAACTTTCCTACAAAACTTGTCCTAAAACTGAAAGTAAGAAAAGAGATATGGCCAATATACCTTACAGAATGGCCATAGGCTCAGTTATGTACTCAATGATATCTACCTGTCCTGACATTGCTTTCTCTATAAGCCTTCTCAGCAGATTTATGTCAAATCCCGGAAGAGATCATTGGGCTGCCCTCAAGTGGCTTCTACGTTGCCTGAATGGAACTGTAGATCGGGGTTTACACTATCATATTGGTTTGATTTTGAATTAATTAGATTTGCTGATTTTGATTTTGCAGGTGATAAGGATGGTAGAAAATCTACCACTTCCTATTTCTTTACCTTAGCGGGTAATTGCATTTCATGGAAATCCCAACTACAGCCGGTAATGTCCTTGTCAACTACTGAGGCTGAGTATATTGCAGCAACGGAAGCAATCAAAGAAGCCATCTGGCTTCAAGGGTTATTGAGTGAATTAAATATTTTACATTCTAAAGTTATTATTTATACTGATAGTCAAAGTTGTTTACATTTGTGTAAAAATTCGGTCTATCACGAACGGACGAAACATATAGATGTCAAATACCACTTTATTAGAGAAAAGGTCTCTAGTGGTGCAGTTGATATAGACAAGATTAGTACTGATAATAATACTACAGATTTTGGTACTAAAATAGTGAACACTGAAAAATTTATGTTTATAGGGACTTTCTTCATGTGGAAACAATTTGACTCAAATTGAGTCATTTCATGGATGGAAAATATTGTTCGAGGTGGAGAGTGTAGGCCTTTTTGTGGCCCATGTTCTCCCAATATTTTTTTTCCAGCCCGATCTTCTTCTCCTTACCCAATGATGATGGGCCTCAGCCTAGAGTAGGCATTTGACAGGGTCAAGAGATGCCCGGGCCGGTCCGGGCTGCCCGTTGGCGGCTCCTCGTTTTAACCTAGCTGCCTCCTTGATTCCATTGCGCACACTTTCCCACTCCTTTTCTTGCCCGTCTCTTCATTCTGCCTCTCTGTCTCTTTGAGTCCCATTGGAACTATCTGGTTCTTCTACCCTCTCCTCTCTGCGGCTCCGCTGTTGCTCCTCTCTCTGTACTGACATTCTCTGTTATTCTGTCCCTTGTCGGTCTTCTCTTTCACTTATTTTGCTAGTCTGTTTGGTATATTTAGAGAGTGAGCTGAGAGAAAAGAGAGAGAAATAGAGAAGGAGGTATTGTCGATGACTCTTGTCACGGCTGAGGCCATTTCTGAGGGTGTAACGTCTTATCAACCCTTCACTTACCCACGGTGCCTCGACGTGGCGTTGCCGCTGCTCGGCGACCGTTCGATTGCCCATTGACTATTCCTTTGCTCTGTCTCGGTCATCTCTTTGGTTTGGTTTTCGCCGTCGATTTCTACCGCGGCGGTCATAAGTGAAACTTCCGTTGTTACATTCTGTTTTTCTCTATTACTAACAGTTTGTTAATTATTGCAGAAATCTCTTTGTGAAGATTTAATCTTCTGCCTTCTTTTCTTCCGCTGTGTTTTCTGTTTATTTTTTAGGCGTGTAATAGTAATTAGGCTTTTAAATTGTAATAGTAATTAGGTTCTTTCCTCAACAACAACTAATACCTTTTATATCCCATTTGGAGAAATGACACTTACTCCTTTGGACTTCACCTTAATAATAGGTATCAGGGCCGGTGGGAAACCTATTCCATGGGATACTAATATAGGTAGTCGAATGGATTATATTACGGAGATGTTGGGATTGACGCCAAACCTTGGGCTTGGAGGTTTTGTTATGCTTATTGAACTTGCTAAGAGATTTGAAAGAATGATGTTTTAGAGTCAGTTACGAAGGAGGTTGAAAGAATGAGTCGGTGTTTTTTCCCTTACTTGCTTGGTAGAACTTTGTTTTGTAACACAGGGGAAGTCGTTCACTTGTAGTGTCTCCCCTAGTTATATGTGTTCAGTTTCTCATCAAAAGACAAAAAGTATGGGCGGATTTAGTTTATATGGGAGGTTACAAATGTTATAAGCTATTTCTCTAATTAAAAATTTAACCATGGTTTTAGACATTTCTAAAATTTAAGTAATAATATATGCAGATTTGGGCATATGAGGTTCTTGGGATTCATCCATTCTGTCTTAAGGAAAGTGATGAATCTCACTTCTCACGAATGTATAGGTGGCGTTAAGATAATTGCAGCACTCGACTTTTCCACTAATCTCACAAAAATTTCAAATTTGTTATAGATTTGTTGAAACTCGAAAAGTTTAGAGTTAATAAGTATTTCTTTAAGTGTTTTAGATAATAGTGTTTACTGTTTCATGAAATACTTGATGAGATAACTAATAGGGGCTCGATATGTAAGGCTCACTGGCGTCCATGGGGTTCGATCGACTTTCCCCTAGAGTATAATGTAACTGTCATATTAATTCAACTAGATTGTTATTAGACGGACCAATGGGTAAATTTTTGTTCTTTGGAGATTGCGTTTCGAAACAGGTTCTCGTTGATGGAAAAGTATTTCAGCCTGGGCCACCTTCCGGTTACATGCAACGACTAGAAACCATGGATAAGGAAGAAGCAAGTATGTCCATTGATGGCATTGCGTGCAAGACTTTCTTTCCTGAGGTAGCAGAGTTCCAATCTTATGACGAGTTTGTTAGCAAGCAGCTGATGGGTCGCATGAATAAAACTAATGGCTTTCCTCAGTTCATCAAATTACAAATACTATGCTACTTTCTGAGTTAGTAAGAGCGGGGAAAGGGCAATCTCCTTTTTCCCCGCTTCATCTACTGTGGACCGTCTTACGAGGTTCAACCAGATGGAAGTACTAATACAAATCTGATTCTATGTGTTCAGTGTAGTTTATACACACTTATTCCACCGAGGATCAACTTTGTAACATTTGGTGTTTTATGTATATTTATTTTAACAAGACTTTCTTTCCATTTGATGATTAGTTTCGGCTTTTAGGTACTAAGCTATTGTTACGCCGATTTGTTCTGGCAAAGTATGGGACTGCGTCAATTGGTGTAAAAAATGAGTGATGAACTCTGACGTTTAAAAGAATTTTCCAGGTGTTTTGTTTGTAGAATTTAAGTCCCTTTTATTAAGGTAATTGACAATAGTTCATGGAATCATTAATCCTAATTATTTTGATTGTCCGGCTAAAAAAAAGAAGGTTGACATGCACCTTGTTAATGTTGCTAATGACTCTAATGAGTTCATGTATTAATCCTGTTTGCAATACCTCGTTTATTGAATATTTGTAATAAACATTCGCTGATGTTTAACTTCATCGATCACATAAGATTTGGTTTATATTTGTTTCCCATTGTTTATTTATTTAGTGAATATGTGTACTGGTAACGTTTACCTATTCAAATAAAATACTCTAATCATTGCACCATCTCCACACCAAAATTCCTAATGAATGCACGTTTTTTGAAATCATCCACATCCTTTTATTTAATTCGCTTGGTACAAAATGGTGATTTATTTAGAATGAAAATAGAATAACTATATTTTGCCCAAAATATAAAGCAATTAAAATTTTCTAGAGAAAAGATGAAAGAAACATGAATTGAAGTGTGAGATGTTGTAAATTCGACTAAAGACATGAAAAACCGTAGTTAAATTCATCATTTACTTCGATTTTTATTTCACTTTATTCATTTTATTTGTACAGTTTCTTCTAATATTCAATTTATGAACATAGGTGAGATTTAACAACATCTTAAATATTTCAAAAGTCACTTTTGGGAATCACCTCTTCTCTCACGAATTATTGTGTTTTTTCGATACCCAATACAAAAATCTCAAAATAAAAAATCTCATAAATAAAATCCAACGCAAACCATTTTTTGGTGGTTTCATAGCCAATGCAAATACTTAATTAAAATTAAAATATGTTTACTTTTTTACTTTGGTTCCTATTTCTTTTGTTATAAATAATGTATCTTTTTTGCATTCCGAGCAAATAAGTTTTTATTTTTTAATTCTTATTTCTAATTCAAATAGACGATAATTTATTTAAAATGAAAATTAAATGAAAACCCCAAAAATGATACTTCACATGCAAGATTCAGTGCATGGAATGTCACAATTAATTTTACATGGACCCACTTGCCCCTACGAAATGATATCTGCCGTTTTAGGTACCTCTTACGGCCACAGCTCAAAATAGGCCAAATCTTGTGCAAATTTCTGTATCAGTAAAAGAATTAACAGAGGATTTTTACATATTCATTAAAAACATTTTCTTGATGTGACTACTCACTCATCCATCCCCTAAAGGGTAAATTAGGTATATGATTTTCGTTTGGCTTTTAGATTATAAATAGAGGTATGTAGACTTTCGCACAATTAGAGTTGGACTTAATGACATCAATCGCCCAAATTCAATCGTGTGTATGCATCTCCAGTGTCCGATATGATGAATGAAGAATTATAAGCATCAACATTATCACTGCCTCTAAATCAGAAGGCTAGTTGTATTATTGAAAGTTAATGTACTTATTCCCGCCTAAATATTTTCACTTACGCTGGATTTAAAATTTCTAAAATTAAAATGAAATTAAGAATTTTTCATTACTTTATAATTATTATTATAGACCGCAAAAATGGATACCAATGTGTCCGCACCTTCATATTTTGGGATAAATCCAAAAAATTGCATTAACTTAAAGTTTTGCATAAATTAGATGCTGAGCTTTTAATTGTCACAATTAGGTACATCTCAAATTTTAATTAGGATAACTATGAGTTGGTTGATTTTGAAACAAATTTAAAGTTTGAAACTGTTATCAGTTACATACATAAATTTTATATGTTAATACTTGTACACTTAATTTATGGTTTGATTTATTTTTTTAATAATTGTATGAATTATTTGTGATATTCTTTTGTTTCTTATGAAATAATAATTATTTCCGAAAGAAAATTATTATACTATCATATTCAAATATTTCACTAATCATGAATATAATGTTATTAGCTAAATTGTTCTAAAAGAATATATAATTATCATTAATATTTTTCATTTGTAATATTCAAGGAAATTTATAAAATTTAATTATAGAATTTTTTAAGAACAATTTTTGTATATGTTTTATTTTTTACTTATTAGCTTTCAGTTTTTTAATTTAAGAAATGGCACACTAAAAATAATTATTAATTAGAATCGAACAACTGTTAAAAATATTGAATCAAACCATAAGTCAAGTAATCAAACCATACTTTATTTTTCTTCTTCGATCTCTACCTGACCTTCTTTTTCATGCTAAAAAAATGCCCAAATAATTTTTTTTAAACCATCACTTATCCATGCAAACCCACATCAAAGGTTAGAACTTTTGTTGTAAACAATGCCCAATCTCTTAAATTGGGAGCAAACACACCTCTCATTACAATACACTATTCAAAAGCTTTAGCAAATGAATCCATTCAGCCGCAGGACCCATTTCATTCATAACAATGAGAATATTATCACTACTCAGGCAAACTCTAGTCAGGTAGACGCTTTTATTGTTGGTTGGATTGTGGAGCATCTCCTTGTCTCTTCCTCCAGCTGATATCTTGAATATGGTGATTTGGTAGAAACATACACAGTATAATACGTGAGAGATTGGGATGCGAATGTAGCTAACTGTAGAGCCCAAATGATGGGCAATGTTATCAAAATTCCAAATATCAGAACTTTTAATTCCACGGGTGTAATTTTCTGAACTGCACTGGAATTGCCGTACCTATTTTTTGCACAAGAAGTGTTGCACTTGAATGCTGCATATCACCCATTAGCATGGTTTATAACAGGATCTACTCATGAACGAGATGTATTGGGCAGCTATCTCGGCCTATGTGGGTCCAATGCTTCATCTAGTGTCCAAGTGACTAAAAGGGACCCTACTAACACAACTTGGATATTCTGGAATGAGGAGAGTATGATAATTGGAAACCCATTGAGGTGAATTCACTACATTATATCATAACGACACATGGAGGCCTTTGCCTTATAGCAGTTTTTGTGTCTCGCAAATATGCTATTTATCGTTATCAGAATTCTACTACAACAACAGGTATGATGTCCCTTAATGTCGTGCGAACAATAGAAACTCCCTCAGAAGCCTCTCGTGTATCTCGTATTACGTCATCTAACAATACTTCTGTAGAAATCAACCGCACTATTGTAGTGGATATTGAAGATGACCCTCTTACTATAGTAGACACTTATTTGCAGACAATGAGCCAAATAATGAAAGTCGTCATAAAGCTAGCGAGAAAGGCGCTCCATCTAGTGAGAAGTGAAAAGGTGACGTTCTATTGGGATTGTTCGTGGCTATGATGCATATTATATTATTTGGTTTAGTGTTTCATTCCGTTTAATAAGTTATATTTATGTTCCCAAAACATATTTTGACTAAATTAATTATATTTTGAGAGCATCGGCCTAATGTCAGTGCTTATTAAGGGTTCAGTAAGCTATTAACTAGTTAGTTTAGGGGATCATAAAACACTTTGATTACATGTAATATCAGGTATATTGATTCTCTAGTAGCAACTTTTGTTGGATTTCAGGCATGTAATATCTGATGTTGGTTTTCTATTGATTTCTTTGCACTTATTCTGGGTTTTTTTTAATTTATGGGGTTTCGTACTTGTTCCAGATGGATTTAATCACCTTAAAAAGAATTAATCTTTTAAATAGCAATTCCAAAAAAAATAATATTTTCAATTACTGCGATAGAGATGTTTTTGTTTCATTATTTTTTAATTAAATTCCATCAACATATAAATTAAATAAAGTAAGGAATATTTTATACACAAAGTTCAGAAATTGGAATAGTTTTTGAGAAAAGAACAAAAGGCAATTAATCTTCGGTTTCAAAGTGTTTTAGTAGTAAAATGGCATATTTATCCTCTGTTTCTTCTTTTTTGTTTATAAGTATATCCCAGATGAGTTAGAATAAAAGATAAAGTGAAATGGGAGCATAAGGAGCAAGAACGGACGAGAAATGAGAAGAAATGCACAAAATTCATCAGGCGGGGGGGGGGGGGCTCAGCCGCCCAACAATCAAAATGGCTAAGTGTACCGAGACCCAGCTCGACTTAGTCCTCCAAGCGGGGGGACCCAGTAGATCGCGCAGTAGGGGCTATTTTGTAATTTTTTGACTTCTTTTTAATTAGTCTTTCAATGTAATTTTAATCTATCTTTGTCTAAGGTTTCTTGGAGGCTGAGAGAGGCGATTTTTGAGAGAAAATCTTTCCCTAAAACTCACATTAATCGACTTAGATCAATAATTATTTTAGAATTTCAAGTTTTCATAGTTATATTGAAAGAGTTTCTTCGGAACAAATTCGGAATTCTTTGGGTGAATCGAGATAGAGCTGGGGCAACATTCCAGATTCTGCAATTGAAATTCCTAAGCCTTCTAAACTCTTGTTTATTATAAATTTGTTTGTGAAATTTATGAAATTTATGATCTTTAGTGGCTAGGTTTCTTTATGTTTAAATGTGGTTGAACCCTAGATGATCTTAGTTTTGTTTCATTAGATTTCATGGAATAAATTGTTGAAGTAAATGTTGATTATTGTTCAATTGCATTAATTGTGTTGCTAATTTTATAGATAATTAGCACTTTCACATAGATTGTTCGGAATTGATAAAAGAAGAGCAATCTAGGGCTATAATTGAACAATAAGAATTTGGTAGTTAATTAGAGATAATGACTATTGTTTCTAGGTTATTAATAATAACTCCTATACTTTAATCATTCATAATTATGTTAGGGAGAGGAGAGTCTTCTCTAATCAATTAGGGGAATAGTGGGTTTTTACCTAGAGATAGGGTTAATCCTAATTAACGAGTGAGACACAATCAAGGATTTAATTATTTTTCCGAATTTTTCAATGAATTAGCTAAAGGATCGAGGCGGATTCCACCTTTTAAACACATTCTTTTTAAAACTTGATTTCAATTATTTTTAGTTTGTTTTTTGAGTATTTTACTTTACTCAGTTTAAGAATTCTTTCCTACTATTTTATTTTGATTAAACCTTAGAGAGATAATCATTACTATAGCGTCTTGGTTCCCTAAGTTCGACAACCTAAGAGATTCTCTAGTACTATATTGATAGGTTCACTTACCTGCTATATGTAGTTCTAGAGCAGTCCAATTTTAAAACATCAAGTTTTTGGCGCCTTTGCCGGGGAATGGTAACTTTAAAGACGCCTATAATCTATTGCTTTAATCACTTTAGTTTCTTGTTTTTGTTTTTTTAAATTTTTGTTCTTGTTTTGTTCTTGATTTATTAGTACTTTATTCGTGGCTATTTCTTGAAAGTTTTATTTTTGCTATTCTTGGATTGATTTGTATTATTGTCTGTTTCAAGTTTTGTTGAATTAGTTTATACCCCCTACCAACCGGGGTGAATTAGTTCCATACAACCCAGAAATCGAGCATACGCTGCAGAGTGCTCGTCGCGCCCTTTGATTCGAAATTACAAGAAACGAGATCATCCCGGTTGACAAAAGGAAGGAAGCGCAATAGGATCCACCACATATCCTTCCTATTAACCTACCTCTACCACCAATGGTAAAAAGGACGATAACAGACTATGTCTGCCCATCCATTACTGGGGCACAATCAAGCATAGCTAGACTACAAGTGCAAGCCCACAACTTTGAGATTAAGCCAAATGTGATAAAGATGGTGTAGAACAACATCCAATTCGACAAGCTCCAGGAAGAAGATCTAAATGTGCACATTGCCAACTTTTTGGAGGTGCACGACACATTTAAAATTAATGGATTCTCGGACGACACCATCCCTTTTCGCCTTTTCCCATTCTCTTTGAGGGGAAAAGGCAAAATCTTGGTTGAAATCACTTCCTTTAGGCTCAATTACATCATAGGATTCTTTAGCTGAGAAGTTCTTAGGCAGATACTTCCCCTGTGGTTGCACTGCTAAGTTAAGAAACTAGATATTATCATTTCAATACATTGATGGGGAAAGTTTATATGATGCCTGGGAGCGATAAAAGGAGTTTCTTAGAAAATGTCCTCATCATGGCCTCGACTTTAGGATTCAGATTCAGACGTTCTATAATGGAGTTTCTTTTGGGACCAGAAACCTAATTGATGCTTCTGCTGGAGAGTCTATAGACAACAAGACTCCTCAACAAGTGTACTATCTGATAGAGCAAATAGCAATGAATAGTTACACTTGATAAGGATAAAGAGCAAAGCTTAAGTCTGCTGGGGTCCACAGTGTACTTTATTGCTATGGAGGCCAGTCTAGCAGCAATGATTGAGCAGAAGATGGAGAATATGAATTTTGCACCTTCAGATGTAAATCCCCAACAAATCATGTTTTGTGACATTTGCAATGGAGGGCATTCGAACCATGAGTACTCTAGTATGTGTACTCCAATGGAGCAAGTCAATTTCATTCAAGGGAATCAGCTGGGAAATATCCCTATTTAACACTTACAATCCTGGTTGGAGGAATCACCCTAATTTTTCATGGGATAATCAAGGTCAACAACGTACACAACAACCTCCAAGATTTCAAAATAGAGGTCCTACTCAGCCCTTGCCATACGAAGAGCCCCCTTAAAATCTTCCACTACTAGAGACCAATTTAAAAGATTTGATGGTCAAATTCATGAGTGCAACAAATACCAAAATCAACAGTATAGAAGCTGCTCAAAGAAATCAAGAGACATCTATTCGCAATGTAAAGAAGCAAATCAGACAATTGGTTAAATTGGTATCAGAGAGAACTCTTGAAACTCTCCTGAACAATACTTAAGTTAATCCGAAAGAGCAAGTCAATGCTATCTCGGTGGAATTTATAAAGAGTTTCCCAAGGAAAAGAAGGTGATGGTTGTCCAAGAGAAGAATTGTGATGAAAGGGCTACAGAAGAGCTGAATAAGAAGCTGATTGTTAAAGTTTATAAACTAAAAATCCCTTATCTGGAGGATCTTATTCATGACCGAAGCAAAGTCAAGATGAGGAAGTTTGTAGAGATTTTGAAACAATTAAAAATTAACTTACCTCTCTATGATTTACTTTTGCAGGTGCCCAAATATGCGAAGTAATTGAAGGAGATGCTTTCGAGGAAAAAGAGGTTGGACAAAGCATCTACATTCACATTGGGTGAGGAATGCTCGGCAATCTTGATAAATAAGGAAAAGCTGCCACAAAAATTAAACGATCCAGGGAGTTTTTCTTTCCCTTGTATAATATGTAGTTTTTCTATTGATAGAGCTTTAGCTGATCTAGGAGCTAGCATAAACATTATTTCTTTATAATATATGTAAAAAGCTAGGCCTAGGAGAACCTAAACCCACTAGGATGACCATAACTTTGGTTGATAAGAGTATTAGACATCCTAGAAAGGTTGTAGAAGATGTATTGGTAAAGGTCAAGGACCTTGACTTTCCCGTTGACTTTGTTGTTCTTGATATGCAAGAGGATGTAGACTTTCTTTTGATCTTAAGAAGTCCATTTATACACTTCTAGATCTTTAATAGACATGGACAAAGGGAAATTATGTTTGAGAGTTAGAGAGGATGAAGTTGATTTTAAATTTCCTATTACTCCTACTCCTTCATCACATTGTATTGACACTTTGTTTTGTATAGATCACACTAATCTTGAAGTGTGTTATCCCTTGTGGGCAACAAGTTTCCACCTCCCCAAAGCTTCTAAGGAATTAAAGAAGGTGGAGAAGTCAATATCTCCTCATTTGGCAAAGAAGAGTTTGAAAAAGTGGGTGCAAAAACAACGAAAGAAACGGGGAAGAGCCAAAACGAATTCGGATTTTAAAGACCCGAGAGGTGCTTTCGGCACCTAAAAGGGAGTATTTCTTACTTCTCTTGTGAAATATGTTGTACGTGCATGTAATGAGTTTGATTTATCCATTTTAAGTTTTGCATGTTTCGGTTTTTGAGTTTGGTTAGCATTTTTCACTTTGGGTCCATTAGTTTTTTGTTTTGCTTAAGGTTTAAGGTGGAATTGGAAGGTTTTTGTGCAATTTTTTTGGCCTAAATATGTTTTAGATTATCTATGCAAGTTGCACGAGAAAAAACGGCAGCAAACGTGGTTTTTAAGACCCGGTTAGACTCGGCCACTCAGGTGGGGGTACCTGGCCGAACCATATTTTGCCCCACAGAATATTTTTCCAGAAAGATACCGGCGCGATAAGTAGGGGCTACCGTCGCGCTGTAGGTCTTGTTCAAATAAATTTCTAAATCCTTAATTTTCCCTTCTCTTCTTCTTCCTTCAATGTTTCCCCAGCCACCTCTTGACTGCAATCTCCTCTCAACTCCTTCAGCCACCATACCATCACATCCTCTACCTTCTCTGCCCACTATACCCCTGCCTCTAATGCCACCACTGCTTCTCTTTTCTTCTCTCTCTCTCTCTCTCTCTCTCTACTGCCCTCTGTACTATTCCTATTTCCCCCTTCCGTTCCCTTCTCGTTTTTTTTTTTTTGTTTCCACCCTTATCTGTTTTTCCAGCCACCTCCATGCAACGACCACTCTTACTGCCCACAGCCATCGTACCACCAATAGTGCACTTTGGCCTTTGCAGTACCGAGTAACAATAGTGGCATCACCGCCCTTCTATCCTTACTGCGTAGCAAGGAAAAATGACAACAGCAACATTGCAAATCCATAATTTAACTGAGTTTTCTTTTTTCCTAATGCCTCTTTTTTCTTAGTGTTTAAAGTTGTTGATATTGCTATTTTCTTTTATTCAATCATTATCTGCTAAGTCCTATTGTGAAAAAAAAAATGAATATCTCTTGGCTGAGTTATTATTTTTTTGCTATTAAGTTCTGTTGTTGCATAGTTGTGTTGGAAATTTTCTCTCAATTTGTTCACACAGGAGATGTTTAATATTTTTCTGTTTGATTTATATATAGTCTGATGTATGTTATTTTTTTGGTTTACGTATATTTTTTTAGATTAAAAGCCACTAGTCGTGTTTTTTTCAGTGTTTGGGCCGTCTAGAGTAATTCTTTGAGCTCATTTTTGTTATATATTTTGTTTTTCGTCTCATAACGTGTTAGTTAATTTTTTCTTTGTCGCTATTTTATGTGTTTATGGTCACCTTTGTGTGTTCATTTTGAGTTGTGGCGTTGGAACATTGTCGAGTTGGGAGCTCTTCTTTGTTTTTGGTGTTTTTTGTCTTTTCCCTTAATTCCTTTGTGTTGGTGCTTGTTGTCTTTCTTGCGGGTTTTCTTGTATTGAGATATTGTGGTAAGTCATCCTTTTTACTTCCTTAGAATCATGCCTCCCCGTAATTCCACCGCCTCTAATAAAAGAAGTAGGACAATTGTCGGTCAATCGAATAATGAACCTATTCTTCCTTTACCCTATAGAATATCCGATGAGACCAATAGAATGTGGTATAATGCCAAGCTTAGAAATAGACTTATGGTTGAGTGCACAGTCCATATTCTTTTATAAAGTCATGTAGGTATTTTAAAGCACTTTAGGGCTATGAGATGGGACTCGTTAGTTATAATGACAGGGGATTATTACTCTAATCTCGTTTGGGAGTTCTATGCCAATATCTTCTTTAAATCCGACCCGTATAAAACCAACATCACTACTTATGTAAAAGAAGTTTGGAATCACCTTGACCAGGCCATCTTCGCACAAATTCTAGGTATACCTGATGAGGAACACTTGATTTTTCTATGAGCGTGCCTCCATGAGCATTTTTGCGGACCCATTTTAGGTCTATTCTGAGGCAGTATCCAAGTTTGGTGTTCAGGCCCAGGCTGTAGGAAATAAGGTTGTTAAATCTAATAGTTTAGAGGGAACTTGGAAGGTCGCCTCCCTTTCCATAGGCACAAACATTGCACATCGTTCTCCTAACTAAATTAATGATTTGAGGATGATCGATGTTTATATTATGGATAAGATGAGGAGTCATTCTCCCTCTTCTATCTCCTCTCTACTCATCTTCTTTCTACGTGATATAGCTTGTAGCCCTATGCCTATAAGGGTTATTTGTTTTCCCTTTCTTTTGTCTCTTATTTTCACCATTTTCTTGTTGATTTTTCAGGTGAATTACGAGAAACCACTGCTGCTTCGGACATAATCAAAGAGGCCACCATAAAACGAAGCCATTACTGATGGATGAAAATGAAAAGAGGTGGAGCTTGGCTGTTCAACAAGGGGGTGATGAGCAGGCCCAAGAAGCGGAAGACCACTATGATTGATCGGTTGGAGCACCTCCAAATTCGGCAAGAAGATATCTAGCATCAATCCCACATCTACCAAGAGAATACTCAGAACCAACTTCAAAGTGTGGAGGAGATGATGCAGCGCCAACACGAGATGCTCAGCTACCTTTATCGGTACTTCTTATCGGATGCGGGATCGAGTAGTGGTGGTGCAGCGCCATGAGGAAGTTTTTTTTGTTCATTTTGACTTTTATTTTTGGTTTTTAGTTTATTTTATTTTCTTTTAGTCTATTTAGTTTTTGGGACTACTTCCCTTATTTTACTGTCTTTGTTTATTTCTTTATCTTTTTTTACGTCTTGTTTATCATTTCGTGTTGGGATTGCTTCTTATGTATGCTTGAATTTTTAGTTTTTGAGATTGCTTATGTATGCTTGTTTTTCTTTCTGGGATTGCTTCCCGGGCATGTGTTCTGTTTTATTTATTTTCTCTTTTAGTCTTTATATTTCTTTAATTTGGTTTTGGCCCCCTCATTGAGGACAATGAGTATAAAGTGTGGGGGGATATTTACTTTAAGTCCTGTTTAAGTTGTTGAGCTTTTCTTATAAATAAAAAACTCAAAACATTAAAAATCATGAAAAATCCCAAAAATTTGTTGTTTTTATATTTAAGGTTTTTAGTTTCCTTTGATAGTTCTAATTCAACTTAAAAATCCAAAAAAAATCAAATATTTTCGAAAATTCCAAAAATTATTAATTTTGTGTTTTTCCTTTTGTTTAAAACTTTTAAAAAACCCAAAAATATTTTTATCTTTAGTTTGTAGTTTACTGTTTTAGTTTTTCATAAAATTAAAAATCCAAAAATATTTTTCTTTTTCTTTTAAGTCACCAATTTAGAACTTGTAGATTTTTTACTTTTATCACATGAAACTTTGACGAGTCTTGTGGCTTAGCTTGTGTGATATCAAGAACTTGTGTGAACTTTTATGAATTGACGGTTCTTTTCACACATACGAGTGTCTTGTTAGTAACTAAATGGTGTTGTGAATTTTAATAATTTGCTTATATGCATGCCCTGAGATTTACCATGTCACGCCTTAAGGCAAAGTTGTGTCTAGCTTAGGTGACCCCAGAAATAATGGTCTTAGGTCTTTTTTGGTCCGTTTGAGCCTTTCTTGCCTACCCTTTAATGTTAAATCCCTCGTACCTTTCTTGAGCCTAAATTTTGTAAGGGTTTTAACACTTCTTTTCTTTGCTTTTAAACTCACGCAATTTTTTAAACCTCAATGACGAGAGCTAATAAATTCTTGTATCTTTAGGTCACTTTTGAGTGAGGCACATAGATAAGTGTGAGGGAGAAAATGGAGATGAGTATTGTTATGTAAAGGGGTATTTGGGAAAGTTTGTGAGAAAGAAATCGAATGAAGGGGTTGGAGTGAATTGAAAAGTCTATGTGTTGATCGGAAGCTTGTGTTATTGTTTTGGTGAAAAAAGAAAGAAAAATTGAGGAAGAAAAAGAAAAAAATGAGAAAAGAAGATTGGAAAAAAAAAAAACAGAGAAAGAAAAGAAAAAAGTAAATAGTCAAAAATATCTTTGTATGAGTTTCTCTTTTGAGAAAAAAAATAGCTATACACTTCTTATTACAATAGAACTTCCTTATACTTCATTTGGAATTGAGAATAGTTGAAACTGCTAGTTGGGGTTGTGTTTTTAAAAATAGTGAATCAAATGAGAGGTAACGTGATCCGGGAGTAAAGGGTAAAAGAGAGTAAAAAGCGACTTGAAGGTTTTAGATTAGACGTCGATTTTGTTTTCTTCTCAGTTGCGTTAAGCTCTCTTCTCTTTGTTTTTCCTTTCCCCTTCCTTTGATATCTTTTTATGTCCCTAACCTAAACATTCAAAGAACATTTATACTAAAAGTATGTACAAAACTATGAATACTAAAATCATTTACAAAAGTTATGTATAAATATATACAAAGTTATATACTAATATATATATATATATATATACATAAGGCTTTATATACTAAAATTATTTTTATAAAATTCCCATATATACTAAAAATATATATACCAACTATATATACTAAAATCATTCACAACAATTATGTACGCCACAAATATATATAAACTATATATACAAAAATTATGTATAAAAAAATGCAATAAAATTATTTGCCAAAAATTGTGCATACTAAAGTCATTTTAGATAAGAGAATCATGCCGAGGAAATTAAATAAATAAGTTTATATAAAATTAAATAAGAGAATCCAAAACAAAAATTAACTAAATTTTAACCAAATTATACCCTAAATACCTCAACTCAAAAATCTAATAGCAAACTCTACAACCATCATCAAAGAGGAAAACAATAATTTAAAGCATAACTAACCAAATAAATGGATAAATAAAGCTAACTCCAACTTCTAGTTTAAAAAAAAAATAAAACTTATAATATATATATATATATAAATAGGTAGATATATAATAACTAGTAAACATTAAAGCCTTCATAATACCACACCATACCAAAACTACACCAAATTCTAAAATTTCTAAAAGAGAAAAAATGAACAAATCAAAACTAACAAAACAAAAAAAAAAAAAAAGAAAAGAAAAAACACTTACCTGATGTTGGAAGCCGAGAAGAGGGTAGGAGGAAAAAAATTTTCAGCAATTTTTCCCCTCCTCATTTCATATATATATATATATATATGTGTGTGTGTGTGTGTGTGTGTGTGTGTGTGTGTGTATGTATTAACTCTTTCTCATGCATGCAAGATGCCAAGTGGCGCCCTTCTCAAGACAAGTGGCAATTATTTTTTTATTTTTTTTAAACTAATCATAACATCTCTAATACATATATATATATATATAAAATAATATTAATAGTATTAATAATAATAAAAGATAATATCCTTCCATAAAAAGAAAACACCAGTTTAAACCTTAAACGAGACTACTGAGTATTTTTAATTGCTAAAAAGTGCACACCATAAATTCTTAGATTTTACTACGTTAGACCTAACTTCTATGTTCACGACAATTGTCCACTCAAGGTCGCCCCAGATGCCTACCGGTGGGGCGTTACATTCTTCCCTCCTAAGAAAAATTTCATCCTCGAAATTTAATAGTCATATACCTACAAGTTATGGATACTTCTTCTTTAGATATTCCTCAGTCTCACAGGTTGCCTCCTCAATTCCATGATGTGTCCACACAACTTCACACATTAGAATCTGTCTCCCGCGTAACTTTTTTGTTCTTCGTTCTATAATTTATGCTAGTTTTTCTTCGTATGACAGATTACCTCGTACTCCAATTGGTCATTATTAAGAACATGATCCGGCGCAGAATGATATTTCTTTAATTGTGATACATGAAACATATCATGTATACCCATCAGCTCACTCAGTAAGGATAACTGATATGCCATTTTACCAACCCTGTTAATAATTTCAAACGGTCTGACATATCGGGGGCTTAACTTTCCTCCCCTTGGACATCTAAGCTTTCCGTGATGTGGCGTAAGTTTTATGAAAACTCGATCTCCCATACTAAACTTCAGGTCCCTTCTTCGATTATCGGCATAACTCTTCTGTCTACTTTTAGATGTCCGAAGCCGATCTTGAATTATCCTAACTTATTTCTGCATCTCTTCCAACTCTGGCATCAAGTTCCTTTGTTTCCAATAAGATCGAACTCCAACCTCATCCAAATACAGGGGTGTTCTGCATTTCTTACCATATAATGCTTCAAATGGTACCATTCTTATCGAAGAGTGGTAGTTGTTAATATAAGCAGACTCAGCATAAGCAAGATTGTCAACCCACTTGTTCCCAAAATCTAAGGCGTAAGCTCTCAGCTTATCCTCTATAGTTTGAATTGTTCTCTCGGACTGTTCATCGATTTGGGGGTGTGGTGTGGTACTATAACTTAGGTTGGTCCCCATAGCTGTCTGGAACTTGGGCCAAAACCTTGAGGTAAACCTTGGGTCTTTAGCTGATACAATATCAATCGGCACCCCATGAAGTCGGACAATCTCATCCACATAAATCTGCACTAACTTGTCCAAAGTGTATGTCATGTTAATGGCAATAAAATGAGCCACTTTCGTTAAACGATCAACGATTACCCAGATAGTCTCCCTATATCCCTTGGTCCGGGGCAATCCTGTGACAAAGTCCATTGTTACATGATCCCACTTCCATTCGAGAACAGGTAGCGGTTGTAGTAGTCCTGCTGATTTTTTATGTTCCACCTTAACCATTTCACATGTAAGACAAGTTGCTACATACTCCGCAATCTCTCACTTCATTCAGTTCTACCAAAGCTTTTGCTTTAAATCTTTGTACATCTTATTCTCTCCAAGATGCATTAAATACTTACTTCTGTGGGCTTCCTTTGGAATCTTATGCTTAAGTTCAGTGTCATTAGGTAAACAACCAATTCCGAAAGTGCAGGCTCCCATTAGCTTCTAATGCTCGAAAATCTTCCAATTCTTTAGCTTCCACACGGCTTTTAAACTCCTAGAACTCCTTATTGTTCTTTTGGACGCTTTTAATATCCTGGTGTAAGGTGGATGTTAGGCAAAGACCTGATATCTTCGCTTTTCTACTCAATGCATCTGCCACCACATTCGCCTTTCCTGGATGGTATTTAATTGTGCATCAATATTCTTCTTGCAGTTCCACCCATTGACGTTGTCTCATGTTCAAGTCCTTTTGAGAAAACAGATACTTTAAGCTCTTATGGTCAGTGAATGTCTCATACTTGGCTCTATATAGGTAGTGTCGCCACTTCTTAAGTGCAAACATGACGGCTGCTAACTCTAAATCGTTTGTTGGATAATTTTGTCCATGATTTTTCAACTTCCTCGAAATATAAGCAACAACCTTCCTGTCTTGCATCAACACAACTCCTAGACCTTCCCCTGAAGCATCTGTATAAAATGAAAATTCCTTGTTCGGATCGGGTAATGTTAACATTGGTATCGAAGTCATTCGATTCTTCAATTCTTGGAAACTCCTCTCACACTTCTCTGTCCATTCAAACCTGGTTACTTTTCCGGTTAATTGTGTTAGAGGTCCAACAATCCTAGAAAAGTCCTTTATGAATCTCAGGAAGTATCCCGCCATACCTAAGAAACTACGTACTTCGGTTGGTGTTTTAGGTTGTGCCCAATGGGTCACTGCTTCTACTTTTGCCGGATCTATCGATATCCCTTCCTCGGTGATAAAATGCCCCAAGAAAGTTACTTGACCCATCCAAAACTCGCATTTACTAAACTTGGCATACAGTTTATTCTCCTGTAGAGTTTGCAACACCTTTCGAATATGTTGTTCATGAGCTTTAGGGTTGGGTGAATAAACAAGTATGTTATCTATAAAAATCACCACAAACTTATCCAGGTAATGACTAAAGACTCTATGTATCAAGTCCATAAATGTCGCAGGTACATTAGTCAATCCAAATGGCATAACCAGGTACATTAGTCAATCCAAATGGCATAACCACAAATTCATAATGCCTATATCGTGTGTTGAAAGCTGTCATCGAAATATCCTTTTCTCTTATCCTAACTTGATAATACCCCTATCTTAGGTCTAATTTGGAAAAGCATCCCGCTCCTCGGAGTTGGTCAAATAACTCCTCAATGAGGGGTAGTGGGTATTTGTTCTTGGCTGTGACTCTATTCAATCCTTTGTAATCTATACACATCTTGAGGTTTCCATCCTTCTTCTTTACCTTCGTCTTCTTACTCACGCCTATAGGAGTGCTAACTATAAACTGATAACGTACGACAAAAGAAGGTATAAGAATATGTTTTATGAAAAGAAAACTCCCAAAAGAACGCGTAGCTCTTTGATTAATAAATACTCTTGCTGGTTAAGAATAGATTTCAATCGTACCTTCAACTCTTTCTGCTTCGGTGTCTCCGGGCAGTCCATCCAATACGTGGTTCGAAACATCGGCTCATCCTCTATTTTTTATTCTATCCTAGGCTCAACTTCCTATTCCGGAGGTGAGGTCGTCAGTTTCTTTTAAAGATATCTGATAACTCCCTTATCACTGATACAAGTTACAACTTCAACTTCTCGTCAGACTAGTTACACGAGTAGATATCCTTAGTAGTCTTCTATCGTGAGTTTCCAATATTACTCTTGCGTATAAAGTGATTCTCTAAAGATTAGAAACTCTAAAGGTTAGAAACATTAACTGATTAAACTTAACTAAATTCCACCCATAATATGTATATTTCGATGTCTAGTCAACCAATCCATTCTTACTATCACACCCTTTCCCTTAAATGATTGAAACAATTATTATCCCCCTTGCACTTCCACCGCTCTTTCCTAAAGCATCTGTTTAATGTTAAATACCTAAACCTTATCTTATAGGTTAAAACCTACATACAGAACACCACACACTAGAACTATAGATCATATAAAGAGTGGAACATCCTATAATTTAATAACAATAGTTTTTGGTGCACGGGGTAGAGCATACATACAAAATATGCCATTGATGTACCACACCTAACATAATTTGCGATCAACACAATCCTAGGCTATTCCAGATTATATACAGCCACTAAAGAATCACATTCACAAAAATAGATTTATATTTAATACATATGCACAGTATAAACTAAAGAATCCTAGAAAAATGCAAGTACACCAGCCCAGTTTAGGTATATCTTCTTCCTAGAGACTATGGTCTAATACTGAGCTTATCAAAAGTATTCTAGATGAAACTCATAGCGGAAACACAGAAAGATCTCAACAACTATATCAATGGTTTCCCACTCTCATATTAGATTGCCGATCTCCCACTCACAAGATATACTAATATTTCAAATCCTAAGAAACTTTGCTTCTAGTTTACCCTCGTCATCCCTTATTGTTTTCCTTATCAGGCTAAACGTATCATTATCTCCATCCTAATAGGCTCACCTCCATCTTTACATTCACCGATCGGCAGTGTGAAGTAATGCCTACACAATATGTATCGAATACAAGACTAAGGATCGGAGTACTCTTTCTGTTGTGACAACAGCAATAAAAATGTTGACTTTACAAAGTGCATGAAGTTCTTTGGTATCATTGAAGTAGGGATGACAAAAATCGACACGAATTACATCTTATACCTAATAAGAATTTTACACTCACTCCTTGTGCAGTTAATACACCGCAAGTCATTAGAGTTTTTCCCTAATACCTTATGTCCCATGAAATCCCTCAATCGAGCTACAAGTCTCAGACCAAATAACCTCTTTTGATGACTCAAATAATCTTAGTACTCTCTCACCTAAACCATTATCATCTCAAAAACTTAATGTATTTATTTGTCCTCTCATTGTGGTTATGACAAAAGATATGACATCGTATACAAAGGAGCATTGTTCCCACAAGATTAATAACACGATGAGTAAAACGAAAGAGAAAAGGGAACTTAAAAGTCTTCGAGCAAAATAAAGCTATGCAGTTGGCCCCCTGGTACTCGTCTAGAATCTACTGGCTCCATCCACAAATCGAACCTAGGGCTCTGATGCCACCTGCGATATCCCCAACCATACCATTAGGTCAATTGCGGCTGAGTAGGGTATTCGCATGCCTCTCGGCACTAAACTATAAGTCTCAAAACAAGAGCATAACCCCCCGAGCAACTTTTAGAAGAATATTATACAACACACAACAGAAAACTCAATAGACCGAATACTAATAGAGAGCTCAAGATACAAGGTTCAAGAAAAATTCTTTTGATCATTCCAATACAAAGGTAAAAATATTTTACAAATGGCTCGAGCACAAGAAAACAAAACAGAATCACATGTCCTTCCGGAGAGACTCGAACCAAAAACTCCACGTCTAAAACTTCAGCGGCTTATTGTGCTTCTAACCGTCCTGAGTTAATCTGAGGAGAAAACATGATATAGAAAAACGTGAGCGGGAAAGCTCAGTGAGTCCACGTGTGTGTGTGCGTTAGTGGTTTTTTTAAAACAATGATAATGTAATTTCACGAAAAACAGTTCATGCAATATTTTAAGAAAATATTTTTTCTTTTCTTACTTTAACAATGCTGATGTCTGAACCTACATGAGGGTTTCGAGCACAACTGGGAAATTTGAGCGAATCAAGACACATCATCACAGCCTCTACGCCCAAATCCAAAAGAACATGTAATACAACAGTCGGGCTCCACGGACAAAGTTTGGATCCCATAGCATAACGAGACCATCGGAACCTAGTTCTGGCATCTCGTACTCAATACCAGCCGAACATCATACGAGTACTCAATTACCAAATAACTGCACTCACCATATTACTGGTCAAAACAAGCTACAGATTCCTGTGCCACCTACCAAGTCTGCCATGGGACCAACGTTAATTTCAAGCCCCTCCTGGCTCTCCACAAAATAGTTGACCCCACTGCAGAGCATGATGCGATGTCCACATAGACTGATTGGGCCACACCCTCAGCGGCTTATGCCCCTCTTCAAGTGGATCCACTCTCTCGAGTCTAAAACGCCCACACCATTGAAAGAGGCCCTCGAACGGGGGACTAGCCACGTACAGTGCAATCCTCTGACGCTTTCGAACACATGATCATAACTAGAGCTATAACCTTGGTCGGAATGAGGTTTTCATATGTGTTTATAAACCGAAAGGCCATTTGGCTAGCCATCGGAATAGAAACAGGTCATAAATATTTTTAGCAAAAATCCCCATCCGCCAGTCACCATATACTTATGCAAATTTCACAATTATGCCAATGTCAGATCTATATCCATGCATGTCAAAACATGTAACTTTCCAAGGCTAGAGCATTTTCCAGCTTATGTAGATTTATAAATGTGTCAGGTCTACATTCATGAATGTCGAATCATATAACTTTTCAAAACCAAAGCATTTTCCAACTCATAAATATTTTCAGAAAACCCATGTATATACTATTTCTCTTTCACAACAATAATAAAGTGTTTTAACAAGAAAACACCTTTGTGAAGCATCGCTCCTATGCATCTCTAATGAACATGTAACACATTGTGGAGAACATCTCCAAAAACATGACAAGTTATATCGTTCAAAAAACGATAAATATTTTGTGACAGGTTTAGAAAACAAATTTACATAGCCCATAATATTTGAAATAACATACTATAACGGGGTTTGTGGACTCACCTGGATGCAGAGCTGATACTATGATCCTACAAACAGGATACAAGCAGAACACTTAATTATAAATCTCAATATTTCTATTTGTCATCGAAAATAAATACAAAGAAAAACATATCCCCTTCTGAACCTGGGATATTTCTACGCATATACTAATCCAAAAAGCCTAAACTTCTTAACCATATATACTACAAATAGTACAAACCCACTAGTGATACTAAAACTATATATGCTATCACCATATACAAAAACTATAAATATATATACTAAGACCAGTCATAAAAGTTAAGTATACTAGAGTTATATGTATATATAAAACCATAAATGCTAAAATCATTTTCGAAAATCATTTATATTAAAAATAAGTGCAAAACTATGAATACTAAAATCATTTACAAAAATTATGTATAAATATATACAAAGTTATAAACTAATATATATAAGACTTTATATACTAACATTATTTATAAAATTCCCATATATACTAAAAAAATATATATACCAACTATATATACTAAAATCATTCACAACAATTATGTATATCACAAATATATATATATATATAAACTATATATATACAAAATTTATGTATTAAAAAATTGCACTAAAATCATTTGTAAAAAATTATGTATACTAAAATCATTTTAGATAAGAGAATTATACAAAGAAAATTAAATAAATAAGTTTATATAAAATTAAATTAGAGAATCCAAAACAAAAATTAATTAAATTTTAACCAAATTATACCCTAAATACCTCATCTCAAGAATCTAATATCAAACTCTACAACCCATCCTCAAAGAGGAAAAAAATAATTTAAAGTATAACCAACCAAATAAATGGATAAATAAAGCTAAATCTAACTTCTAGCTTAAAAAAAATAAAACCTATAATATATATATATATATCGGTATATATATACTAACTAGTAAACATTAAAGCCTTCATAATACTACACCATACCAAAACTACACAAATTCTAAAATGTCTAAAAGAGAAAAAAATGAACAAATCAAAACTAACAAAACAAAAAAAGAAACGAAAAAAAAAATCCACTTACCTAATGCTGCAAGCCGAGAGAAGGGGAAGAGGAAAAAAACTTAAGCAATTTCCCCCCTCCTCATTTCATATATATAATATATATATATAACTATTTCTCATGCATGCAAGACACGAAGTGGCGCCCTTCTCAAGACAAGTGGCAATTATTTTTTTATTTTTATTTTTTTAATCTAATCATAACATTTCTAATATATATGTATATAATAATAATATTATTAATAATATTAATAATAATAAAAGATAATATCCTTCCATAAAAAGAAAACACTACTTTAAACCTTAAACGAGACTACCGAGTATTTTAAATTGCTAAAAGCACACACTATAAATTCTTAGATTTTACTACATTAGACTCAACTTCTATATTCACGACAATCGCCCTCTCAAGGTCGCCCGAGATGCCTACCGGTGGGGCGTTACAAAAATCTTGTGCAATTGGAATTTTACTTCTTAAGTTTTAATTTGAAATTAGTATTGGAATTGAGACGTATTTCAGTTTTTTTTTTTTTTTTTTTGGTTTTCAATTTTTGAAAACTTCAAACTGAAACCAAATTAAATATTATATAAATTTTAAAAATCGAATTGAATTGAACTGAAAAATCAAAAAATCAAACCAAAATATAAATTTAGTTTAATTCAATTCAATATTCGATTTAAACCAAATAATATGGGAATGATATAGAGCAGGCAAACAACAACTAATCTGTTAAAAACTTGTAAAAACTAATATAAAATCACAAACAAAAAGTAATTTCTTTCCTCTAATTATTTTAAAGAATAGGCTACATTAACAAGTCTATATGTCAATAGACATGATTAATATATGAGATCAATGATAGCATAACATTGGGAGCATAAAAAAACTCCAATATGTTATCTTTCTTTTCTAATCGATACATACCAGATATAAATTTCGTTTAACGTACTATAGGTACGCTACAAACTCTAATCAATGATATTTCTATGAAATTATAGATTCTCTTTTTCTTTCTCATTATTATCAGTTTGCTGATAATTTAAATATTATGTTCATGAGTTATAATAAATATTAGTATGATTATAAGAAATTATGATCACGAGTATAATATATCAAATATAATATAATTTTTAATCAGATTCACGGCAGGGAATGACATATAATTGGTAGGAGTTTCACAATATCCTTCTATCTATAATGACTCATTCTTTTATGAAGAATCAAAGTAATCAATATAACCTTGAATTCTTTTCTCTCAAATTGCTACTGCAGAACAGAAGCACAATTGAGTTATGATTTTCTTTCAATATTGCTACTACGGAAGCATAATTGAGTTATGAGAAAGGGAATATATTTTTTGTATTATTTTAATTAAGAAAGAATAATATAGATCAAATATAACATTGCATATGGATATAATGATTAAAATATTGTAACCACAAATATGTCCAATAATGATAATGGATATTGGCATAAGTTGTGACTTCCTTTTAAATTTTGTCAAAATCTTTCTTAATAAATTATTTAGTCTTCAAGGCCTTATAAATTAATGAGGAAATAAATATTTACAATCATGTTTTGTTTTCATGTTGTTTTCAGGACTCATTATATGAAGATGGATTTCCACAAGAATCCATAATAAAGTATTTGATCTTTTCATGAAATCAAGTCATAAATTAAAAAGGAAACATAAGACAGAAAATATTCGATTTTTCTTACCTCAAGAAATTTCAAGAATATCTTTACCTTTAGTAAATTTAGAAAATCAGCTTCAGAGTCTTGTTCTTCAAACAATTATGTCGTCCATACATTCGTGCTAATAACGTGTCATAAATTTAATGATTGCGACACATGATTTACTTGGACTAATAATACAAATATAAAATAAGAGTAGAAGAACAAAGAAAATGAGAGAGAGAGAGAGAGAGAGAGAGAGAGAGAGAGAGAGAGAGAGTAGATACGGATATTTAGAAATCAATCATCTTATTTATGTATTTCATAATGTGGACATAATCATTAGGTAGTCAGAGCCTAATTAGAATTAGACTTTGAGAGTTATAGTTCTTTTCAAAGAATGTATTTGGATATCTACTATGCATTCATTAGTTTCATAATAATCCGCTAGCTATTATTTTTCTTTCTTTTTTTTTCGTTTTTGCTAAAGAGCTAGATATTATCTATGTTGAAATCAGAAATTGGATGGAAGTCATCACAGAAACATAGCCAAAAAAAAAAGTGCTAGTTTTGGAGTTCTGTTTTAAAGAAATTTTTTTAAGAATATTAATTGAATATTCTCTTATTCTATTATCAATATATATATACACATCTATTACTATATATATCGATCTACACATTTTCTTCTCTCTCCTCCCCTTAACCTTTCCACTCTCCATCTTCAATTTCCAAAATTTTAGATTTTTTTTATTAGTTTAATCTATATACTTACTATATTTGACTAGCAAATTCTTTCTCTCTCCTTTTCCTAAGCTTTCCATCTATCAATCCTAAAATTCTTAGATTTTTCTTTTTTTTTATTATCTAAAAACCTGTTCATCAGATAAGAGCCAATCTCTTTTTACTTTCAAATTTTAACCTCCTCCTCGTCTCCAAGTCCTCCATGTTTTTATTCCAACACTCCTCACAATAGTTCCCTTTCTCTTCTCCCATTACTTCCTAATCATGTCTCTCTATCCTATTCTACAATTCACACTACTCAATATTCAAAGAAAAAAAATTTAATTTCACTGTATAATTTCGTGATCAAGAACCTCCATATCTAAGAGTATCAGTGTTATGATAAGGTCATTTCATATTCCTTTTTCCCTTTTGTAAGAGGCAGTATTGTCTTCTTTGAGTTTTAACTTCCTTTTTTTAATTAATTCACATCCCTAAGATAGTTATAATGTTGATTCATTTAAGCATATCTTCGTGAATAGACAGAGGCACATTCCATGATTTGGAATTCTGCTCGAGTGAAACTTGCTTTCGATTTCTGTTCATCAAACCACATTCAGGTGCAAATTCATATTGTTGGGAAGAGCCTAAGCTCTGATACCACTGATAAGAATAGTTGCTCTGTTGATCAGCCCTGTTACATTAACATAAAACCTCTACAGAAATCTATTACAAGAGCAAAAGAGCAGAAGAAAAAGAAATTACTAATCTATTACAAAAATCGGATGATGGAATCAGATAACAACTCTTAATCAAAGCTCTTGAAAATTGGATGAGAAGTCTGAAAAACAGACTTCTGTTTCTTCTTTAAATACCTGCAAAATAGAAAAACAAAACAGGATGAGCTTGGCAAAAATCGGATTTTTGCCAACGAGACAAAACCGGACGTCCAGTTATGAAAAACGGATGCCAACACAGAAGAAAACGTATGCCAACACGGAAAAAAACGGACGATCGATTTCTGTGAAAGAAAGAAACAAAGATATTCGGACGATCAAAATGGATGAGAAGGAGAAAAACGGACGACCGGCTTTTCTCTGTATGTCAGAATCTCGATCAAACCCTCAGCAATGGATGAGACTCACAAAACAACAATCTAATCTCTCACTTTCAGTTCTCTCCTTCACAAACTACCCAAGCTCATGGTCAACTAGAAATTGTGACTAACAGAGGTAATAACAGTAGAATTCATAGAGAACAAATAGAAACTAGAATCTACAGAGAAGAAGAGAGAAAAGAAGAAGGCTTCACACAGAATAAATAGTCACGTCTCATCTGTCAGCAACAAGAAAGGATAAGAGTATTTATAGTGATTCTATGATAGACTTATTCAAACAACAGAACAGTCATCTGGAAGGATTGTTCAATAACAGAACATCCTGTTACCTGGAAGGCCTCTTCAAAGAAGCAACAGTCAAGTCACCTGGGAAGATTCAAGGAGATTGGGTTGTTTACCAGCCTGGCCCACCCGGCACCTTGAATTAGACATACACTTATCCTATTTGGATTGTGAGGCTCAGTCCAACTCTTCACAGGGATTAAAGAATGTGGGCTTAGAAGAGAAAATGTGCAAACACTGGCCTAATTGGTCTACACATATAACTTATTTTTGGTTTTTTTGGGACTGTATTTTTTTTTTATTTATAATTTCATTAGGTTTTGTGTCGAAACTTGAAATTGGAATTGAGAAAAAATAGGAAAAAATAGACAGTGAACTCATATGTTATTCATTCGAAATTATCAGTTATCATTGTTGTTAAAGAAAAATAATTCAAATGATATTACAAGACTAAATTTTGTTGGGACTCCCACAGTTAAGTAATTTCTTCTGCATTACCTTGTAAATTCCTTTTGAATGTTGACATGACGAGATCTTACCAAAGGTTTTATCAATTTCTATGTGGATAGCAACCCAAAATTTTTCTTCTTCATCTAAATGTGACTCCAAAATTCCACATAAAAGATCAAACTCTAGGGCTCTCTTGTAGAATCACCACACTTCGCTTCTTTCTCTGAAACAAAATCTTCAAAATCACTTTCTGAGTAATTGATGCTACGCGATTAGTAGAAAAAGCTTAAGAAACAATAATTGAGAAATTGAGAAATTTTATTCCTCAGTATTATGATCATATATATATATATATATATGCAGTGCATGAAACATAAACTTATAAGAAAGAAAACTAATTACACTCGAAATATTTTATTCTATATGGCTAGGAAACAAAATCTAGTAAGTCAATTGACATTACAATAAAATATATGATAATGATATGGACATGTGAGGATTAGGAGGATTCCAATTCCAAAACAATCTCTAACTCTTAACACTCAGAAATATTTTTGTTCTAATTGATAATTTATGCAAGCATATGGAAAATTTTTCTAGATTAATCGAAAAGCATAGCACATGCCATTTTGAATATAAATAGCTTCAAACTTTTGCACCAATTTTGCCAAGTTCACCTAGGACTAATAAGGAGTGTTTATTGGCTATTTAAAATATAAATATATGCATAAGGTGTATTTGTTCCTGATTTTTTTTTTTAAAAAAACACTATAAATAAAGATTTTACAATGTTTATGAGTGAGAATTTTGTAATCCTTGGAGAAAAAGTATTTTTATCCAAAGAAAAGAAGTTCTTGATGATTGGGAATTTATTTCTCTATTAGATGTAACAATTCAAAATAAAAGCTTAATTTATTTGAGATTCGTTTTTATTTTTTCTATAGAAGTATTTAAATTTTTTTTTATAAAAATTTAATCATACAAATATATTTAAATTTTACCTTTATTTTGAAATAACAACAATAACTTTATTTTTTTTAACAAAAATGTCCAGTGCATGGTTCGAAATTTTTTTAAGGTACGAATTTTTTAAGTTATGGACGAACCGAAAGATATAAATATAACATTTTAATATATTCTTTTGATTTATTTTTTAAATATTGACTCCATGCTCCGTGCATAGCAAGGTAGTTTTACTAGTGTATATATATATTCTCCTATTCATTTGATAAAACATTTATATTATGATTCACCTTTATTTCATGTATCAAACTGATGATGGGGTAAAACTTGTGCAACTCCAATCCAAATGTACATGATAATAAAATTAATTTATTGTAAATGTATAATTTTTAAAACTTGTGATTTAAATTTTTATATTAAATTCACCTCTAATTTTTATAAATTTTTTCTTAATTTATTTCACCCTCCCAACTTTTTCATCTTTATTATATTTTACACAAACTTAACCTATATATTTTTATATCATTTTATTTCTGTGGTTATACTAAACTTATGGGAAATAATTATGCTGAAATTACCTCTTCTCCATATTATTCATTACAATTGCATCCGCTCCTTTTTATTGTATTTTTATTATTCTCTTAAATCTGGGTCTTCTCTCTCTCTCTCTCTCTCTCTCTCTCTCTCTCTCTCTCTCTCTCTCTCTCTCTCATCCTATATCCTCTCTTCTTGTTATTTAATTTGAGCAAAAGATGACTGAGGAGTGAAAAAAGAGAAGAAACAGTGATAGAGTGGGGAAATGGTTAATAAGCAGTGCTAATGAAAAAAGAAAATAAATGTAATTTAAGAAAAATAAATAAATAGTTTAGTGGTTATTGAGTCACAACATTAAATAGTAGCCATAGAAATAAAGTAGAAAAATATATGGGTTGATTCGTGTGAAATACAAGGTTTTTTTCTTACTTAGGTCCAGTTTTTTGAAATGGGTACTAAAGAAACCCATTTTTTTAATTCTAGAAGAGGCCATAACGCACAATGGTTGTGTGTTATCTATGATGTCGATTTTTCAACTAATTAGCCGATGTGGCTGATAACGCACAACGATTGTGCGTTATGATTAGGCAATAATGCACACTCATTGTGCGTTATCAGCCACGTAATTTTTAATATTTTTTTATTTTTTTATTTTTTTGAATGAATTTTTTTTAATGAAAATTTCTTTTGGGAAAACTTATAATTGTATAATTTTTTTAAAAAGACTGTATTTATTATATTTAACTTATGTATTTATGATGATAATATATATATCTTTTTCTTAGAAAATATATTTAACTTTTAACCATTTCATCTCAAGTTATTTGAAGAAGTAATACTAAAGATATTGTAAAAATTTAGAGCAATGATGTTGTAATTAGAAGAAATTGAAAGAAAAATTTCATTAATAGAAACATGTTTTATTACAGCAACTTCAAGAAAATGTCAAACTTATACATTGCTTGGTCTGAGGTTATTACAATTTTTTCTATTATGTCCCGGCATGCGACATCTGCCACATCTTGGGGGAGAATCCAGATTTCTATAATCCATTTCCCACTAAAATCGCTTGCCCTGTTTCCTACTCCGTTCATTTTTTATGTTTGGAGGATAAAATGTTAAACTAAAAGGAACATCCCTCCAAAAGTTCTCACTCAAGACTGGATGAAAATTCGCTTAGTAAGTTCTTCTGTACATTTGTCACGAATATATCTTCGGTACATAAGTATCTGTTCTTGACCCATTTTCTCTACACACTGCAAGAACAGGAGAACAAGGCAATGTATATGTTTGCCATTTTCCGCAACTACAGAATTTATTATTTATCCGCAATGTATAGACATTGTTGCCGTACCAGAAACCCGGATTGGAGATTTGACCATGTATATTCCTTCTCGCAGGTTATAAGTTGTAACTTTGTGTCTCTTGATTTCATTTCAATCCGCAAGAACTTGTCAAAAATTCGTGTTGGAAATGGATGCACACAATTTTCAGTCTCTTCCCGGTGTTGGTGAAAGTACTTAACTAGCTTGTTGAATATTAGTTCAACCAAGGCTTTTAAAAGTAGAACCCTAGATTTCTTCAACACACTGTTAAGTGCTTCAGAAATATAGGTTGTCATGATACCGTGTCTGTGACCACCATCATGCAACAGTGTCCATTTCTCTGGGTCCAACTTCATCAAGTAAATGTAAGCATCAACATTTCTTTCTTGAATTTCTTTCATTACACGGTTAAATTTCCATTGTTTGGATTCTATTTCGTCCTGCCACATCAAGCTTTTTAATTCTGTGTTCTTGAAGGTCTTGTTGAAATTTGCTCGAATGTGGCGTAAACAAAACCGGTGAACTGCAAATGATGGTTGCCACAGAGGTTGACTTTGAATAGCAGAGAAAATATCTTTGTGGCGATCAGAAATGAGGCATACATGGCGATCTTTGACAATGTACGCAAGTTTTTAAGGAACCAATTCTAACTCTCAGAGGATTCCTTATCAACAATTACAAAAGAAAGTGGGAACAAGTGATTATTTGCATCCCACGTACTTGCAATTAACAGCACACCCTTGTATGGTCCCCTTAAGTGTGTTCCATCCATAGAAATCACCGGCCGGCAATATAGAAATCCATCTATACATGGCGAGAAACACCAAAAAATAAATTTGAAAACATAATTAGGGGGACTGCTTGTTCTGTGATGCAAAAATTCATATACAGTCCCCGGATTTAAATCCTGTACAGCTTGTAAGTATTTAGGTAAAATATTGAAGGTTATATCCCAGCTACCAAAAACCCTCTCGATGGCAAATTTTCGAGCATACCATGCCCGCTTGTAAGTACAGCCCGTTTGAAACAATACCTGCACTTCTTGAATGATGTTCGACACAGGTATCTCAGGGTCGTTGGCAACTAGGTGTGATATAACATTAATATAAATTTTGAAGATAAGTTTTTGTACTTGTTTTGTTCAATTTGTACAAGGCATGTGTGTTTTTTTACGAATCTGGTTATTTCCCATCGACCGTGCGTGGCTTTCTTTTTTATATGGATGTACCATGAACAGTAATTATTATCACTGTGATGGTAACATCTTGAAGTCCATGTGTCAATCTTACTTTTCAAAACTCGGTATTCATGTCCCACACTGATAGACCATTTACGAACCACACTTATTGCCTGCACTTTGTCAACGAATCTTATGCCTAACTGTATGTCAGTTACAGAGTCGTTCCAATCAAGTAATCGGACGGTACCAAATTCTACAAGGTCATCTATAGGAGATCCCAAGCCCATATTTAGGATGCTTCAGAATGAGTGTGGTCATACCTAGCGCTGCTGAACCATTGGCTGCTCTCTCATTGTGGCACTATGTTTTTCGGTTACCGGGTTGATAGGATTTACAGGGTTCTGGGGAGTTTGGAACTCTCCTTCTTCTAGGTCATTGTCATCATCCGATTCAGATTTACTAGAAACGACATTATCTCCATCCGATCTGTCAATCTCATCGTCATCGTTATTAACGGTACTGTACAACATAGACGGTTCATCATAAACCATCTGTGTTAGCGCTGTAATATGTTCCGGCAAAGTTGTTGTATTTTTGTCATGTGGAATTGGAATATTTTGTTGCTAGATATGCTCGAATTCAACAAGAATATGAATCCCTTCCTTCGCTAGGTGGGGTGGAATAGTCCATAGATAATGCATTTCTTCGTCGTTATTCATGCTATATAAAGTAAAGTAAAACATACGATGCACTTCGTAGTATGAAGGCACCCTCATTGTCATTCGTACATTCCAGAGATTGGGATTCATATCTCGGTATTTCAATATTTTCTTTAGTATTTCGTCATGTGAAATCATTCGGTTCGTTGGCAATGTCCAACTTTTACGCACTACTCCAGTAAAATAGGGACCATATGCATCCCTAGCAATTTCAGAATCCCAAAATAGCATCACTCTAACAAGGTTCATTGCTTCCATTTTAAAATGACTTAACTGTAAATGTTTAGGGAGGATGAAATATGAAGAAGTTAAGAACTTTGTGAATTGAAAAAGAATGTATGGATTGTTAATGGAGAGAAGTTGGATATGTTGTAAGTGTTTTGTAGATAGAGAGCAGAATGAATGAATGTATTTATAAAGTAATTGGATTAGTGAAAACCTTTGAATGGCTGATGCGGGAATTATTGTACTGGGATGAGTGAAAAGTAATGGAATGAGTGAATCATTATCCTGGGAGGAGCTGGGATGGGTGAATTATTGTCCTGGGATGAGTGAATTATTGTCCTGGACGAAGTGACAATTGAAGATAACGCACAACTGTTGCGCGTCATCTTCAAGGATAACGCACAACAGTTGTGTGTTATCTTCTTTTTTTTTTTTTTTCAGTAAACTTTTTTTTTGTTATGTTCGGTAATTTTTTTTTTTGTTCTCCACTGTAAATTTTTTTTTCTATTTCATATTTTCCTGGTTTTTATTTTTTCCTTTTTCAAATCAATTAAAAGATTTGTTAAAATGTAAAATGTGAATTTTCCGGCTTTTACCTAAAACAAAATAATCAATAATTAAGATACGTAAAACAAATAAATCAATAATATAAACATGAACTGAATACTTTATATAGAAATTTAATTTACATATAATTGGGAATGAAAACTAGAAAATACTAATTATAACTACAGCCAGTCGGATGGCGTGAACCTCGCTGTCTTCTTACAAACACGATGCCCGAATCCGTAATGATGTACACCATCTATGTCATCCGTCCACTCCTCTTCATCAGATGAAAATGCCTACGATATAGGCTGATGCGGTATAGATGAACCAGCTGTGCCCGGAGGAGGGGTGCACGAAACCCGAAAAACCCAAAAGATGTAGAATATGGTGATTGAAATGAGGCAAATCCTAAACCGGGAGGGGGAGGCATCTGCGATGTCCCTGATCCACTAGGAAGTGACGGGGAAGCTGGCGTCAAACCCAAACTGAAAGAAGGTATATCTAAGCTCGCGCTGTCAATTGGGCAATAGTTAGTTGTCCAGCTCCAGATCCCTCACCCCTCTCCACCTCTGCATGCCCGAGGTCGACATGTTCGTGCATGTCTAGAAAAGGCGGTACAAGAGGACGTCTACCGCCTGCTCCATGACCAGGCTGTCTGCGAGCGCCCCTCTTAACTCCACGAGCACCCCGGTCCGGTACGTGCTTCTGAGGACGGTGACGAGACAGTTGTACAGGAAACGTCAGTTGGATATCGTGCTGTGATGGAGTACAGCCCAAAGTACCGCCGATAGAGACCATGCACCTCTGAATAATCGTCTGCACTTTCTTCGCGAACACAGCCATCTGTGAAGGATCAGTAGGTGGTTCCTGTATCACCACTGAAGCCATATCATCCACCTTCTGTAACATGGAAGTCTAAACAAAAATAAATAAATAAATAAATACATGAGAATATTTTTTTTAAAAAAAAAGCAAAATGTATTTGTAGAACGTACCATCATCCGTCTGTCCACCCTGGCAGGCTGATATCTATGTGAACGGGTATCACGGTTAACTGGATTGCCGATATAAACCCGTGTGATACCCCGATACCATCTGATATACTCGTCACTAGGGTATGATAACACCTCAACAGCTAGGGCAGGGCCATCCTTAACGCGAAGTCGCCACTGTAGTAAGGCCTCTACATGGCTAGCATGTTGTGTCCCCCAGTAAGTGTTGTCATTCCCCTTAAGCTGGATCCGGTGTAGGTCCAGACGAGTATCACATGCATCTGGAACCATCTGAGCCCGTGCAAACTAGCACATCACATGCCCGGGATAGTGCTACTCCACTATCTCATAACCGATAAGTGGGACCGCTGCCTGCCACAGGTCAGATGGAACCAGAGCACGGTCAAGATAAAGGAGTCATATAAACTGTCAAGTCAAAATTCAAAATCAATAAAAATTTAAGTGCATAAAAAATCTCAATTAATTACAAATAATACAAAATATTATAAAGCGAACCTGATCAGATGACATGAAATCTAACTGGTCCCTGTATGTCACGAGAGTGTGCGTAGGCAGTTGACTACAGTCAAAGGATATGCACCATATAGCGCCAAGAGGAGCAAGAGGGTCGGCCTAAACATCCGTAATCAGCTGAGGCTGCAATGCAGGTATACGTGACCACGCCCAAATCTATAGTAAGACTAAGGCTCCCCCTATCTGTTGTGCACCCCCAAAGCTGTCGTGCACAACTGCCTATACAAAAATCCAAGTACGCAGTTACCCCAGCTATATGTCTGATAGCATTAATATCTTCTAATAAACTGAGGTAACGCACATGAACCAAATTCCCAGAGAAGTCGGAAAGCATATGTCTGCCAATGAGTAAGAAAATAAATCTACGAACGCGTAGGATTAGATCCTCATCAGTCTCTGAACCGGTAAACGCTCTCAGGATCCATGCTTCCAAAGGTTCCTTCTTGACCGTGTATCCGGAAAAGTGGCTGAGGGACAATCGCACACCAAGAAGTCCCTCGATAAGCTCAATCCAGTACTGTTTAGGGTTTACACTCCAGCTAGGGTTGGTAACGGCCAAACCCTCTATCCTTAAACCCCACAGTGCATTTACATCTTGCAGGGTTATTGAGACTTCACCACAGGTCAAGTGAAATGTGTGAGTCTCCAGTCTCCACCGCTCTACTAACGCAGTAATAAGTGCGTGATCTAGCCCAACATAACTACATCTAAACACCCCCCCTTTCCCCCAAACCAGTTTTGTCAATAAGCTCCACCAACCTACTGGGAGCCGTACTATAGCACTGGAATAGGTTGCGCCCGAAACGCCTACACTACAGATCAGTAAAACACGTTTCGTGGTCCACACTCCAAATCAAACCAGATCGGTGCTCGTGTTGTCTCGATAAAACATCAAGGACTATGGGACCCAGATATACGTGGGCTGGGACTTCTTCCATCTACATTATTTATAGTTTGAGTTACGGTCAATATCTATATATTAAAAGTAAAAATTTTTATATAAATTCTAATAGCAAACTCTTTAAGGTGTGTTCTTTATGGTACACTTCATTTTAGGGTTTTAGGGTTTGTATGATTTATAGCATATCAAATTTAGTGTTTTGAGGGTTTTTAATATTTTATAATTTATAGTTATTATCAAGAATATTAAGATTTAAGTGTTATTACGGTTTACGGCTAGAAAGTTTATAGTTTCACGTTTTAATGTTTAAATTATTAACATTTTAGAGTTTTTAGGGTTTGCGGTTAGAATTAGAGTTTTACGATTTAATGTTTAAAATATCATTTTTAGGGTTTACGGTTAGAAAGTTTACAGTTTTACGATTTAATGTTTAAAATATTCAGATTTTAGTTTTTTTTAGGGTTTACTATTACAAAGTTTACAGTTTTATGGTTTAATGTTTAAAATATTAAGATTTTAAGACAAGAGGGATTACTGTTACAAAGTTTACAGTTTCAGGGTTTAATATTTAAAATATGAATTTTAAGGTTCTTGGAGTTTATTGGGGTTTACTGTTACAGAGTTTCTAGTTTTATTTTTTAATATTTCAAAAATCAATTTTATGGGTTTTTAAGGTTTTTATAATATACCCTATAGGATTTTAATATTATGATTTGGGCTTTTTCAGGTTTACTGTTAAAAAGTTTATAATTTTACAGTTTAATGTTTGATGTAAAATTTTGGATTCTATTAATAGATTTTTAAGTTTTCTATTATTTAAAGTTTAGAATTTTTAAGTTTTTTAAGGTCACTTATAGTATATTTTATAAATAAGTATTTTACTACTTCGTAAATTCACTATTAGGGTTTTAGAGTTTAAATAAAAGTATTAATTACTAAACTCTAAATTTCCAAGTTTCGATTCTACTATTTACAAAAAAAAACAAAAACAAAAACAAAAAAAACAACATAAGAGAAAAAAAATCCAAATTACAGGTTTCCATCTTTTCTACTCAAAAATTTATATGAAATGTGCAAAATAATTATCTAAATAATTAAAACAAATTCAAATAATCATAAAGTAAAGTAAAAAATTAAACGCTAAGATCACTTTTGCAATACAAAAAGTAATTATATACATAAAATTATCAAATTTGCACAAATTTATTAATAACAACAATTTTAAACATAAATCCAAACCCGCCACTTTCACAAAAAAATGAATTAACACAAATTAACAAATAAAATTCATAAAATGATTAACAAACAACAAATAACAAACCCAAACACACAATAATTAAAATTAATAAATAATACACCAATTAATTTAAATAACTATAAACTTACCGAAAATTAAAAATGCAGCTCTAGTCTACCATTTTCCACTCTAAATCTTTAATAATCATCGTACTCTAAATAAAGTCTCGCAGAGTCAAACTTGAACTTCAAATATTAACTAAATTTTAGCTGTAAATTTCGAAATTAAATACAAAAGTATTAGAAGAAAAGAAGTCAAAGTATAAGAAGAAGGAAGAAAATAAATGGAAGAGGAAAAGAACTTACCAAGCGGCAGCGGCGACAGATGAGGCTGAAAATTTTCAGGGAGGAAATTAGAAAGAAGAAAGAAGGAAATAAGAAGAAATAAGGAGGCTGAAGAAAGAGAAAAACCAGGGAAAGCAAAAATATTGAGCGGAAGAAATAGATAAAGTAGAAATTTTGAGAGAAGAAATAAGGAAGAGAAGAAGAAAGGAGGATGAAATAAGAAGAAAAAGAAGAAGGAAGGCGGAAATAAGAGAGAATAAATAAGGAGGAAGAAGAAAGGAGGCAGCTAGGGTTTATAATGTGATAACACAGTCATTGTGCGTTTTCGCTCATAATAACGCACAATGGACGCTTGTTATCATGAATGATAATGCACAATGACTGTGCGTTATCGCCACATCAGCGCTAGCTCAATGCCACGTCCATTTTTAACGCATTAAGCGCGGCTTAAGCAGCGTGATTAGGGATAAGCACAACTATTATGCGTTATCACCTGAGATAATGCACAATGACTGTGCGTTATGGTCTGTTCCAGATTAAAAAAAACTAGGCTTCTTTAGTACCCATTTAAAAAAATTGGGCTCAAGTAAGAAAAAAATCGAAATATAATGAAGAATGATGAAAAAGTTAGAGAGTAAAATATATTAAAAAAATTAAAAAGATTAGAAAAATCGGGATGAACTTGATATGAAAATGAAATAATGAGTTTTAAAAATGATTTATTTACTCCAAATTGATCACTAATTGACAATTAGAAAAGAATAGTCTCTTAATTGACAATTATTTAAATTTAAGGGTACTTATTCAGTATTTAAACCTTTTATACTGACATGTCATCTTAGTTTTTAAAAATTATGAAAGTAAGTTTATAATTCTTAAAATACCCTTTAATAGAGAAAAAAATTTTAGAAATATAAGTTCGAATTATTAATAAAGATTCTTAAAGTTTTTATCTCTATTAAAGAGTATTTCAAAAATTATATAGTACGTATTTTCATCATTTTTAATAATAGAAAAAAGAATTGGGAGTTATTAAAAAAAAAGTTCATGATCTTAGTTAACCAAATCTTTAAAGTAGTTTCTTTGAATTTTAACTTTTTTTTTTATAATGAATGATATTCTAATTATATTTTACTACGAATTATTTAAATTGTTAAAGCATAAATGGTAGTACATTATTTATAATTAAATATTTAGCAAAAAAATTATTTATGATTAAAATAAAAAGAAATTTTAACTTTTTTATTAAAAATAGTTTTTAACTAAAAATTTTGAAGTAAAATAAATTTTGACTAGGACTAGAGAATTTATCATATTTTTCCTTTTGTTTCACTTTTTATTTATTTATTTATTTGATGAACTGTTAGGACTCATGATGACCGGGACTTTATTACATAATGGGAAAAACCTAAAAACTCAGCGGGTCTCGAACTCGATATACGTTACCCTTTCTCAGTTTCTTCTCCCACTTAGTCTTCCCTCTCCTTCTCCTCTTCTGCCCAGCCCTTTCTTCTCATTTTCTCTTTCTTTTAATCTTCCTCTTTGTTTCTCCCCCATTCTTTGAGAACTTATAGAAACATCTTATGGCTTGCATTAGTTCTTACAATAGTGGAATTTCTACTAAGTTTCTGGGCAGCAGTTATAATCATTCATCCAAATTGTTTTCTCCCAACTTCACCTGTTCGTTTAACTTAGGACCCTTAAATTGGAATTGCTTAAATCTTCGCGTTTATGGCCAACAGGGCCGGCGGTTGAACGGTCACTTTCAATCATTCAGCTCTGTTGTCAAATGTATTTCTTCGAAAAACGGCTCCCCTTCAGGTAACAATATAGAAAGTCTTTATCTTGGAACTCAACTTGGCTCTAGTTTAGCCAACTGCGTTTTTAGATAATCTGGGATGAGGATTTTACATTTTACTACTGAATGAATTGGGATGAGATTGATGTTGAAGTTTTGAAATTCTGTGTATTGTTTGTGGTCTTTTTTTCTTTCCTTTGTTTTCTCCTGGTTTAGTTTTTAAGCTATGGGCATGAATTAGTGACTACCAAGTAAAAAAGATCGCTTTTTTAACTGAGTGGAGGGACATAAGATGCAAATTCCTGAACAATGAATTGGGTTTTCTAAATAGGTTACTCTTGTTCTTGAATATTAAGTGATATTTATTTTTGAAATGCTGACTATTCGGATTTGCTTGGGATAATCGTACAGCTTTCTTGATGGTTCGATATGGTTAGTTTGGATGGATTCAGGAAATTGTTTGAGTTTTCTGTTGATTCGCTATATTGTATGGTCACTGTAATTTTTTTTTGAAAATATATCAAGTTTTTGCCTAATCCATTTTGCTCTTACTAACATTCGAGAATTTTTGTGGCTATATTCACAATTGGATATCAATAGTTTTGGAGTTTGGACCAGAAAAGTGAGTTATGAGTTAAAATTTCTCTTATAATAATATAGGTCGTGAAATTGAGAATTTGGGAAAAATTAGACTCCGGCAATGATAAGACCTTGGTGTAATATTTAAATGTTTATAAGAACCTGAAGTAATGGAAGTTGCATATCCTATGTGATTATTTTGTTTTGTGGTTTTAAAAGATTGTCTTATAAGATCGGTTGGCTGCTGATTCAACTTGTTAATTTCTGCCATCGATTGCTGACCGGGTCTACACTTTTGGAATGTTTTGGCAGAGGAAAGGGTTGTAGTGCTGGTTATTGGAGGAGGAGGAAGAGAACATGCTCTTTGTTATGCATTGAAACGATCTCCCTCTTGTGATGCGGTCTTTTGTGCCCCTGGCAATGCTGGAATCTCTAACTCAGCTGACGCAACCTGTATTCCTAAGTCTGATCTTAATATTGAAGATAGTTCGTCAGTGATCTCCTTTTGTCGTAAATGGGGGGTTGGACTAGTTGTCATTGGTCCAGAGGCTCCTCTTGTTGCAGGTCTTGCAAATGATCTTGTTAAGGCTGGAATACCAACTTTTGGCCCTTCTTCAGAGGCTGCTGCTTTAGAAGGCTCCAAGAACTTCATGAAAAGCATTTGTGACAAATATGGGATTCCCACAGCAAAGGTTTGCCTTCTCCTCTTTGTCTCTAATATGATATAGAGATTTGTATCAGATGTACTATTCCAACTGTCATGCTTTTTTACATTGTCATCTTAATTTGGTGCAGTATGGAACATTTACAGATTCACATACTGCGAAAGACTATATTAAAGAACAAGGTGCCCCCATTGTTATCAAAGCTGATGGATTAGCTGCTGGAAAAGGTGTTATTGTTGCCATGACACTTGAGGAGGCATACAATGCTGTCGATTCAATGCTTGTAAAAGGGGATTTTGGTTCTGCTGGTGGTCGTGTTGTTGTTGAGGAATATTTGGAAGGAGAGGAAGCATCATTTTTTGCACTTGTAGATGGAGAAAATGCCATTCCCCTAGAATCTGCACAGGACCATAAACGAGTAGGGGAAGGTGATACTGGGCCGAATACTGGTGGAATGGGAGCGTACTCTCCGGCACCTGTCTTGACAGAGAAACTCCAATCTCTGGTTATGGAATCTATAATTCTTCCTACCGTAAAAGGTATGGCTAAAGAAGGTTGCAAGTTTGTTGGGGTCTTATATGCTGGACTTATGATCGAGAAGAAGTCTGGTTTGCCTAAGCTAATTGAGTACAATGTGCGGTTTGGAGATCCAGAATGCCAGGTAAGTTGTCCTTTTCGCTATAAAACATGCACGGTATATGGTAATCTCTATAAACTACCACTTAGAATTATCAGAATAGTTCTTAGAGTTGTTATGTCATCATGAAGAAAGAATTGCGTATATGTGCAGTTACTTTTTGAATGAATTAGTGTGTCTTTTCAATGTTCATAAATCATAACTTTTGATGTTTTCTTATTCTGCTGCATACACTTGTTAGAGATATCCTAGATTTTGCTGGTTTTCTTTAATAAAATATTGTAGTTTGTCATTATGTATTCTTTTGTCGGTGGTTTCTAGTATATATTGCAAACTAAATTGTCCATTGTCGTCTATGGTATTGCTGTTTACTTTCTTGCTGACTAATGATTGTGGTCTTAGATGGCATCTGTAGAAAAAGTGAATACCTTGGGATCCTTGAATTTCTAAGTGGTTTTGGAGAATAAATAAGCATGTTGTTTTCACTATTGGGGATTTTAGTCAAATTTAGTGTTACTTCCCAATTTGTAGAGCCTCGGTTGACATAACTTTGCAGTTTGATAATTTGTCTCATTCACTCATGTTTGGTGTGCTGCAGGTACTAATGATGCGCTTGGAGTCTGATTTAGCACAAGTCCTCCTTGCAGCTTGCAAGGGAAAGCTTAGAGGGATATCTCTAGAATGGTCCCCTGGTTCAGCAATGGTAGTGGTGATGGCTAGTAAGGGTTACCCTGGAAGCTACATAACAGGTTCAGAGATACACAACCTGGATGAAGCAGAGGAAGTTGCACCCGGCGTTAAAGTATTCCATGCTGGAACAGCTATTGATGAAAAGACCGGAAATTTCGTAGCAAAAGGAGGGCGTGTTCTCGGAGTTACTGCCAAGGGAAAGGATCTTGAAGAGGCTCGAGATAGAGCATATGAAGCGGTCAACCAAATCAGATGGGACGGAGGTTTCTTCAGGAGAGATATAGGATGGAGAGCATTGCCACACAAAACAATATGCTAGAAAAAGGTTCAAACTTGAGTTATATGGCTGATTAGTTTAAACTACTAGAAAAAAGAAAATGACCAAAGAATAAAAAGCTCTAATTGGTTTTTTCTGTATAGGCAGAATTGCTTGAAATCTTTGGTGTAAGTTAACCTGCTGGCTGCCTGCCTTAAGGGGAAAAAAGAAAGAAAAAAGAGAAAAAGAAAGAGAAAGTAGTAATTGTGAAAAGAAGCAGCAGCAGCCATTGAGAGAGAATTAGCAAATTTTTGGAGTAATAATAACATGGTGGTACATTGTTTTTTGATGTAGTTTGATGAATATGGAATATGGGATGCTATGATATGTCCAGAAAAGGTTTCTAATTAGCAGGTGCAAGTTTTCCTGATTTGTTGCTTCACTGTGATTCTCTGTTTTCCTTTTATATATTATTATTATTATTATTATTATTATTATTATTATTATTATTATTATTATTATTGTCAATTCTTTTTGTTGAATTCTCCACTGCCGCAAGAGTTGTCTCAACTTTGGGTGTTACAATATATTATCCTTCATTCCCGGGGAAAAAATAATGTCTTTCATGAAAATTAGATCAATAACAAAAATTTTAGCAAGGATAATATTAGCAAATACTAAGAATTAACATGAAAATAATATTTTAAGAATCTTTAAATTTTTTACTATAAAATTGATTGATTAGTTATAAGAATAATTTTGAAAGGAAAATATAATTTGCTTAAATTGAAATATCTTTTAAACAATTGATATATTCACGATTATTATATTAAATTCGAAAATAAATCTTTTATAATTCTTATGTTAACTTTATTAAATATCTCCTCTTATATCTTCTATCAAAATCAAAATTCATCCCCAATCTATCGCCCATGTGATGTCACCAAATTGGACCACATTCAAATTAATAAAGTGTCAATTAAGTATTTTTCTCATTGTCATATTCTTACATACAAATGCTGATCAATAGCAGAGATCGATAAAGGCAATTCAAAAATTTATAAGAATAATTCAAAAAATTTTCAAATTTTCTCTTCCTCTTTCTCTCTTTAAAGAATTTCTCTCTAACTTCTCTCTACCCCAAAACTTCAATATTTTACATTTAACACATTTTGGAGGTACATATGAATTACTTTGAAGATTTTTTACAAGAAAATATCGATTTTGAGGTAAGGAAAGTTTCAATTTTTTTTGTCATTTAAGTGATTTTCGCTCAAATGGGCGAAACCCATCTGGACTAAAGTTTATAGGGAGCTTATCACTAGACTAACATCAAATTTTATACTAATAAGTGCATGAAATTTTATACTTATTTACATATTTAAAAAAAATATTTGAACTGATTTTCGCCCAAATGGACGAAAATATCCTATAATTTTCACCCATCTGGGTGAAAGTTCACACAAACTTTTCATATCTACCTCCAAAATGTATTAAATGTGAAAGATTGAAGTTTTAAGATAGAGAGGAGTTAGAGAGAAATTCTTTAGAGAGAGAAAGAGGGAGGAAAAATTAAAATTTTTTCGAGTTGTCATTATTGACCCATCAGCAAAAATAAAGTACTGCTCAGTCCTACGCAGCTTTTTTTTTTCGATGAATCGTTCCCATGCAGCTTTATCACAATGATTACTTCAAAATTCTTACATGTTTAACAAGAAAAAGATCAAACTTTTTTTATCAATTTTCTATCCGTGGGTGCGTGGTGTAGATTAGTAAAAAGATTCAATTTTTATCAATTTTCTTGATGGCAAAAGGTAAAATCTTTCATCTCAAATTTGTTTTTTTTCTCAATTTTTCTGTCCATGTGCGTGTTGGTGAGAAGAAAAGAGCAAACTTAGAAAATAAACCCAAGAAATAACTTTCGCTAAGGTTTTGCAATTTATTGAATGACCGGAAGTGACATGAGTAGCCGTTGCCGGGAGAGAAACGAGAGAAGAAGAAGAGTGTGTCCATCGTTTAGATAATGAGAAAGGTAAGGCGTGAATTTTGGTTTTAAGAAGAGAATAGATGGTGCTATTAAGTAAGTGTACTGTGGGAATCATGGAAGATTCTTCCCTAAATTTAAAATAAGGCCCTGGATATATCAATAGCTTATTACGGGACTATATGGAAGTAATGTTCGTTAGATATCTTCTATCTCTTTTATAATTGTCTAAAATTTCCCAAAAACAAAAACTCAATTCATATATAGAATACTAGGTGGAACATTCCATACTAACGTTTAAATTGATCTTAAGTTGATTGAACGTTAAATATGTATTAGATGATAAGAGTTATTATTCAAAGTAAATTCATGGTTAGCAAAGAAAGATCATTTGATAACTCACTCATTTGATATTCAAATTGAGTTTGAACATAAAATTATTTTTATTTATTTATCAAGTAACACGAACAAGTTTGAAATTGGAGTTACAAACATTATACATAAACTATTATTTATATTTTTAAATAATATTACGGAAACTTTATTTTATATTATATATTTATACTATAAAATCAAATTATATTTTTCAAAAGGAACTAGACATAAAATTACATTTTTTAAGAGTAAAATAGGAGTGTGGAAAGAAAATAATAAAATAAAGAAGGAGAAATAAATAGCCACAAAAAATATTATCATTGAATAATAAAAATGAGTTGGTGTAGAAAGAAAGTCTGTGTGTATATATATCTATATATATATATATATAAGTTGGGTAGAGGCTTATTATGTTGACACCTAAATAATTTTGAAAAGAATAACTCATCAAGCAGCAAAATGTCAAAATTTGATTGGATATCTTTATTATACATAAGCCCCCCAAATGAGCTAATTATACTAAAATTTTATATTATTTTGAAATATAAAATATCTAAAGAAATTATTTATTATGAAATTTAAAATGTCAGAAGAATTCTTCTAAAGAACTATAGTTTATAATTATGATTCTACTCTAACAATATGTTTTGTAAATTGAAATCATATGCAATGGAATCTTTTACCATTCGCAATTTTTTCTCATCCAAAATGGAATATAATCCTCTTTCCATTTCACTATTTGGAATCAAAAGATAGAATGAAATGATGATTCCTTTTTTTATTTTGAAAAAAATATTATTTTATGTCAAAATAAAATGAAATTATATATAATATGACCAAAATTCCCTTCTAATATAAAATGAATTTTTTTATACCTAACACACAGGTTGAAAGTAGTAAAAAATAAACTTCTTTTAAAGAAAAAAAATACAATATATAAAATTAATTGAACATAATATATGTCATATATTGTGGTACAATAATCTAATATTTTTAAAAATGATTCTTACTTCTCTCGGGAGGGCTTTTCATAAATTTTAGTGTTGAAAAGTCTTTCTACCTTCTTCTTGAAATGAGTTTTCCAACGGAAAGACTATTACTATTTTTAATTTGAATACTAAACACTGGAATAAAAAGCAAAATTAGAAAATTCATTTCTTTCTATCTCATTCCCAGACATATATAGAGCACTTCAAAAGCTTTAGAAGCCATTAAAAAAAAAAAAAAACCATTAAGTATGGAGAAGATAGAGAGCTTAAGAAGAGGAAAACAATAAAGAAGATGAAAAGTTAAAAAAAAAATTAAAATAATGTTTATTTAAGAGTAATTTTTTTTTTTTGAAACCACCCATAATTTCATTAATAAAAGATGTAAAGTCTTCTGTATAATTGAGTACTATAAAATGAAGAGGTATATTTGATCCAAACTTCAAAGTTTGACATAGTCAAAATAAATTTAAAATAGACTAAAACTTTGTTAGTAACTTCCTTATACTAGCAGGCACATTCAAAAAGAAATTTAAAATTAAACTGAAACTAAAAAATTCAACAAAACTATAGAACAACTGAATAAACTAAAAAAACACTGCTTGATTTTGGGAAACCAAATGCAAACACTGACATCACTTGTATGCCCGGCAGAAGCTTCACTTTGATAAAGAAGATTTAGTAGCAGCAAAATTAAGCAATGAAACCGAAATCCTTCCACCACCATCCTATTTTCGGAGGAAGAGCAGTTGGAGAACGCCAAAGACAGCCAAAAAACTCCACACCAGAAGACATGCAACACAGAACCATACTTTCTTTCCAAAAATCTCCATCCAAACTTGGTTAGTGAACAAATGCGGCATCACACTACTACCAAACCAAATTTGGGCAGAAAAAAAGAACCAGATTACATAGATAAATGGGATGCTCATTGAGTAGATAATGCACAAAGAAAGACAAACCAAAAGACACCATCACAAACCACCACCACTTAAAACTTTTTTGCCGCCTTAAACCACCCCTTGCAGATCTATAATTTTGGCCCAAACAAAACTACTGAAAAGAGGAAAAACAAGAGAACGCATAAAGTAAAGGAGATCTCCGACCAAAATCCGAGCTCCGGCCAAAGCTGGAGCCAGATTTGGCAGAAAAGACAATTTGATGGAGCTTTTGAAGGCTAAAGAGAAGGCTGAGAGAAAGAATAAAGAGAGAAGAGAGGAAGAAATAAGTTTGAAATAAGTTTTTAAGGTTGTGTTTGATATCATAGAATTGGGGACTTAGATTCCAATTCTAATTCTTTTGTTTGGTTGAACTATTAATTTTGGAATTAAAATTGAATTCCAATTTCGATTCTACAAAATTCAATTCCAAATCAAAGCCTAAAAATTACAATTTCAATTCTACAAGATTTTTATTTTCATTACTTCCATTATTAATTATATAATCTTATATTCATATATTTCCATACGCTCACGCACATTATCTCTCGAAAGACATGATACTTTCTCTCTATCTAAAATTCATGGCTCTTTCTCTCTTTAGAATTCACGGTACTTTCTCTCTAAAATTTACGATCATTTTTCTCTCTAAAAATTCACGACATTTTCTCTCTTTAGAAATCACAATATTTTCTCTCTCCTAAAATCACGACACTTTCTCTATCTAAAATTCACGACACTTTCTCTCTCTAAAATTCACGATATTTTCTCTTTCTAAAAATCACGACACTTGTTCTATCTAAACATCACGACACTTTCTCTATCTAAAAATCACGCACTTTCTCTAAAATTTTACGACGTTTTCTCTATTTAAAAATCACGACACTTTCTCTCTTTAGAATTTACACTTACTTTCTCTCTCTAAAATTCACGCTACTTTCTCTATCTGAAATTTAGACTCACTTTCTCTCTCTAAAAATCATACACACATGCTCTCACTCTTATACATATATACATTTTTAGTAAATATATTTACATTCTGAATTTTAGTTTTATAATTTTTTTTTTACTTCTAAACAAAAGAATTAAAATTAGAAAATAAATTTTACAACAATTCTATTATTTTATAAAAAAAATTAAAATTACAATTTTTAAAATTTTATAGAATTCCGATTTTAGTTCCAATTCAATTTTTAGGAACCAAACGCAATCTAAGTGTAATTCAGATGACCATAAATACCAACCAATTTCTAAGCTAAGTACATTCCTAGAAGGTTAGAGATTCAATTAATATGGATCTATGTTTGGATGGCACGCAAATAACGGTTTTTTTCTGGGTTGGTCCCAGAAAAAATTTTGGGTACTAAAGTGGCCAAAAATTTTTTTTTTTGTCCGACTCTGGCCATAACGCACAGCGATTGTGCGTTATCCCAAATGATAACGCACAATCGTTGTGCGTTATCCCTAATCACGCGCCACTAATTACGTAAAAAACTGACGTGGATCCTATCTGGTGCTGACCTGTGGATAACGCACAATGACGGTGCGTTATCAAGCTTAATAACGCACAGCCATTATGTGTTATTAAACTTGATAATGCACAGTAACTGTACGTTATCACCTTATAAAAAAACCCTAGCCCCAGCCGCCGCCCCCTTCCTCCCCTTTTATTTTTTTCCACCCTATTTATGCTTCCCCCCTTCTTCCCCCTTATTTCTTCTTATTGTCTTTTTTTTCCAGCAACCTTTCTCTCTCTTTTCTCCTTCATTCTTCTTCATTTTTCAGCCTCTCCATCTCATTCTTTTCCCTTTTTCATCCTTCTTCAAAAATTTTTTTGCAGCCGCCTCCGCCAACTACTAAGTAAATTATTTTACTCTTTCTTTTATTTTTTACTTCTTATTATTATGCTTTGACTTCTCTTCTTCTAATAAATGTGTATTTTATTTTGAAATTTACAGTTAAAAATTAGTTAATCTTCGATACTTTCTTTGGAGTACGAAGGTTATTAAAGATTTGGAGTGGAAAAAGATAGACTAGAGCTGCATTTTAAATTGTCGGTAAGGTTTTAGTTATTTTAAATTTTTTTTGCGTATTATTTATTAAGTGTAATTGTTTCATTATTTGTTGTTGTTATTCTTTTTTATGAATTTTATTTATTAATTTGAATTAATTTATTTTCTGTGGAATTGGATTTTGGATTTATGTTTAAAATGGTTGTTATGAATAAATTTGTACAAATTTGATAATTTTATGTATACAATTATTTTTTAATTTAAAAAGTGATATTAGGGTGATGTATTATTTTCATGAATTTATTTGGATAATTATGTTTAATTTCTTACCTTACTTTATGATTATTAGAAATATTTTTTTAATTATTTAGAAAATTATTTTGCATATTTCATATAAATTATTGAGTAGAAAATATGGGAATCTGTAATTCGATATTTAAAATTTTTTTTTAAAAAGTAGAAAATATGAAAACTTTTTGTTGTAACTTAAAAATTCTAAAATTTAAATAATACAAAACTTAAAAATGTATTATTAAAATCCAAAATTTTACATTATTATTATTTTTTTTTGTGAAAGTGGGGTTTGGATTTATATTTAAAATTGTACTTATTAATAAATTTTGTACAAATTTGATAATTTTATATATGTAATTGTTTTTTGCATTTAAAAAGTGATATTAGGGTTTAGGATTTTTTTAATGAATTTATTTGGATAATTAGGTTTAATTTCTTACTTTATGATTATTAAAAAATATTTTTAATTATTTAGATAATTAATTTGCATGTTAGAAAATATGGGAACTTGTAATTCGGTATTTTTATTTTTTTTAAACAGTAGAAAATATGAAAACTTTTTGTTGTAACTTTAAAATTCTAAAATTTAAATAATACAAAACTTAAAAATGTATTATTAAAATCCAAAATTTTACATTATTATTATTTTTTTGTAAAAGTGGGGTTTGAATTTATGTTTAAAATTGTAGTTATTAATAAATTTGTACAAATTTGACAATTTTATGTATGTAATTTTTTTTTACATTTAAAAAGTGATATTTAGGGTTTAGAATTTTTTCATGAATTTATTTGGATAATTAGGTTTAATTTCTTACTTTATGATTATTAGAAAATATTTTTAATTATTTACATAATTAATTTGCATGTTAGAAAATATGGGAACCTGTAATTCGGTATTTTTAAATTTTTTTTAAACAGTAGAAAATATGGAATTTTTTTTTTTTTTTGTAACCTAAAAATTGTAAAATTTAAATAATAGAAAACTTAAAAATCTATTATTATTATTAAAATCCAAAATTTTACATTAATTTTTGTGAAAGTGGGGTTTGGATTTATGTTTAAAATTGTAGTTAGTAATAAATTTTGACAAATTTGATAATGTTATGTATATAAATTTTTTTTTGCATTTAAAAAATGATATTATGGTTTAGGGTTTTATTTTCAGGAATTTATTTGGATACTTCGGTTTAATTTCTTACCTTGCTTTGTGATTATTTGAAAATATTTTTAATTATTTAGATAATTATTTTGCATGTTAGAAAATATAGAAACCTGTAATTCGGTAATTTTAACTTCTTTTTTTTTTAACAGTAGATCCGATACTTGGAAATTAATAGTTTATGAATTAATACTTTGATTTAAACTCTAAAACCGTTAGAGTGAAATCTTAATATTTTAGACAATATAAAATGAAACTGTAAACTTTTTAATGGCAAACCCTTAAAAAAACAAAATTCTGAATATTTTAAACATTTATTCGATAAAACATGTAAAGTACGTAATAGTAAACTTTAAAAACTTTAAAATCTTATTTGTTTAAACATCCCTAAATTTTGCATCCCTGTTAACACTAAAAATGATATTTGGAAACATTAAAACGTAAAACTATAAACTTTATAACCGTTAAACCTAATAACAGTTAAATCTTAATATTCTTGATGATTAACTATAAATTATAAAACATTAAAAACTCTGAAAACCCTAAAAACCCTATATTTGATATGCGAAAATCATTCAAACCTAAAACCTTAAAATGTAGTGTACCATAAAGAACACACCTTAAAGAGTTTGGAATTAGAATTTATTTAAAAAATTTTAATTACAACATATAGATATTGACAGTATCTGAAACTATAATTAATGTAGATGGAAGAAGTGCCAGCACACGTGCATCCGGGGCCCATTGTCTCTGATGTCTTATGCAGACAGCACGAGCACAGATCCGGTTTGATATGGAGTGGGGATCACGAGACGTGTTATACTGACCTTCAGTGTAGGCGTTTTGGGCGCAACCTATTCCAGTGCTACAATACGACTCTCCGTAGATTGGTTGAGATTATTGATAGAACCGGGTTGGGGGGAGTCTTTAGGTGTGGTTACATTGGGTTGGACCACGCACTTATTACATCATTGGATGAGCGGTGGAGACCGGAGACTCACACATTTCACCTGACGTGTAGTGAAGTGTCAATAACACTGCAGGATGTACAGGCACTGTGGGGTTTAGGGATAGACGGTATGGCCGTTACCGGCCCTAGCTGGAGTGTAAACCCGAAACAGTACTGGATAGATCTTATTGAGAGACTACTGAAGATAACGCACAACCATCATGCGTTATCTTCAAGGATAACGCACAACGGTTGTGCGTTATCCATGGTCATGACGCACAACCACTGTGCGTTATCTTCAATAATCCAACTCTTCCAAGGACAATGATTTCATCTTCAACAGTAAGAACAGTAACTCAAAGGACAATAATTTCATCTTCAACAGTAACTCAAAGGACAATAATTTCATGCTTCCCGTGAACCCAGCTGATGGAAGAACAATAATTCATCCAACCAATTATTTGTCTCTCATCCCATTACAACTTACTCTCCGCCTTCAGTGATATTGAAAGTCTATAAATACATACATTCATTCATTATTCTCTACATCTTCAAAACAGCCTTAACAATCCACTCATTTTTTTTTCAATTCCCGAAGTTCCTAGCATCTTCAATTTGCATCCCCCTAAACACTTACAGTTGAATCATTTTGAAATGGAAGCAATCAACCCTGTTAGAGTAATGTTATTTTGGGATTCTGAAATTGCAAGGGATGCATACGGTCCCTATTTTACTGGAACAGTTCGAAAAAGTTGGACATTGCCAACGAATCGAATTATATAATATACAGAACTGGTAAGGAAAATATTGAAATATTGAGATATGGATCCCAATCTCTGGAATGTTCGAATGACGATGAGGGTGCTTTCGTACTACGAGGTGCAATGTATGTTTTACTTTAATTTATATAGCATGAACAATGATGAAGAAATGCGGTATTTATGGATTATTCCGGCCGACCTATCGAAGGAAGAGATTCATATTCTTGTTGAATTCGAGCTTATCGAACAACAAAATATTCCAAGTACACACGACAGAAATACAACAACTTTGCCCGAACATATTACGGTCGTAATACAGATGGTTTCTGATGAACCGTCTATGTTGTACAGTACCGTGAACAATGATGACGATGAGGTTGACGGGTCAGACGGAGATGATGCCGTTTCTAGTCAATCTGAATCGGATGATGACAATGACCCGAAAGGAGAGTTTCATCCTTCCCTAAATTCTGAAAATCTTGTCAACCCGGTCACCGAAAACATAGTGCAACAATGGGAGGGCAGCCAATAGTTCAGCAACGCTAGGTATGACTACACACATTCTGGAGCATTCCTAGATATGGACTCGGGTTCTCCTATAGATGACATTATGGAATCTGGTACCGTCCGATTACTCGATTGGAACGACTCCATCACTGACATACAGTTATGCATGAGATTCGTTGACAAAGTGCAAGCAATAAGTGCGGTTCGTAAGTACTCTATCAGTGTGGGGTGTGAGTACCGAGTTTTGAAAAGTAAGATTGATACATGGACCGCAAGATGTTACCATCACAGTGACGATAATTACTGTTCATGATATATCCGTATAAAAAAGAAAGCCACGCACAATTAGTGGGAAATAACCAAATTCGTCAAGGAACACACGTGCCTTGTACAGATTGAACAAACCAAACACAGAAACTTGTCTTCAAAATGTATATAAATGTCTATATCACACCTAGTTGTCAACGATCCTGAGATACCTATTTCAACATCATTCAAGAAGTGAAAGTATTGTTTCAAATTGGCTGTACTTACAAGCGGGCATGGTATGCTCGAAAATTTGCCATTGAGAGGGTTTTTGGTAGCTGGGATACAATCTTTAGTATTCTACCTAAATACTTATAAGCTGTACAGGATATAAACTCGAGGACTGTATACGTATTTTTGCATTACAGAACAAGCAATCCCCCTGATTATGTTTTCAAATTTGTTTTCTGGTGTTTCTCGCCATGTATAGACGGATTTCCATATTGCCGGCCGGTAATTTCTGTGGATGGAACATACTTAAGGAGACCATACAAGGGCGTGCTGTTAATTGCAAGTACGTGGGATGCAAATAATCACTTGTTCCCACTTACTTTTGCAATTGTTGATAAGGAATCCTCCGAGAGTTGGAATTGGTTCCTTAAAAACTTGCGAGAATACGTAGTTAAAGATCGCCACGTATGTCTCATTTCTGATCGCCACAAAGGTATTTTCTCTGCTATTCAAAGTCAACCTTTGTGGCAACCACAATTTGCAGTTCACCGGTTTTGCTCACGCCACATTTGAGCAAATTTCAACAAGACTTTTAAAAATACAAACCTTAAAAAGATTGATGTGGCAGGCCGGAACAGAAACAAAACAATGGAAGTTTGACCGTGTAATTAAAAAGATTTAAGAAAGAAATGTTGATACTTACATTTACTTGATGAAGTTGGACCCAGAGAAGTGGACACTATTGCATGATGGCGGTCACAGACACGGTATCATGACAACCAACATTTCTGAAGCACTTAACTGTGTGTAGAAGAAAGCTAGGGTTCTACCTTTAAAAGCCCTGGTTGAACTAATATTCAACAAACTGGTTAAGTACTTTCACCAACACCATGAAGAGGCTGAAAATTGTGTGCATCCATTTCCAACTCGAATTTTTGACAAGTTCTTGCGGATTGAGATGAAATCAAGAGAGGAAACAGGGCAAGCGATTTAAGGGGGAAATGGATTATAGAAATCTGGATTCTCCCCCAAGATGTGGTAGATGTCGCATGCCAGGACATAATAGGAAAAATTGTAATAACCCTGGACCGAGCAATGTATAAGTTTGACATTTTCTTGAAATAGTTGAAATAAAACATGTTTATATTATTGAAAATTTTCTTTCAATTTTTTCTAATTACTACATCATTGCTCTAAATTTTTACAGTTTCTTTAGTATTACTTCTTCAAATAACTTGCGATGAAATGGTTAAAATGTAAATATATTTTCCAAGAAAATGATATAAATCTTACAAAATAAGTTAAAAATAATAAATACAGTCTTTTTAAAAAAAATTATAGAATTATAAGTTTTCCCAAAATAAATTTTCATTAAAAAAAACAATTCATTAAATAAAATACTAAAAAAAATTTACACAATTATAAGTTTTCCCAAAATAAATTTTGATTAAAAATAAAAAAAATGTTCATTAAAAAAATAAAAAATTTTAAAAAATTTAAAAAAATTAAAAAAAATTAGAAAAAAATAAAAAAAATAATTACGTGACTGATAACGCACAACGAGTATGCGTTATAGCCTAATCATAACGCACACCCATTGTGCGTTATCAGCCACATAAGACTGATTAGCGGAGGGAGCTGAATTAACTGATAACACAATGGTTGTGCTTTATCATTATAGATAACGCACAACCATTGTGCGTTATGTCCAGAGTCGGAGAAAAAAAAATTTGGGCCACTTTAGTACCCAATAATTTTAACTGGGCCCAACCCAGAAAAAAAATCAGCAAATGACACCACAGTGAATGCACCCAAATCACAGGTTCATTGTATTTATCACAGTGGAAATTAAATGAACAGGAGTGAGTTTCTTATTTTACGCATTTTGATGCCCACTGTAAAGCAATGAAAGAAATGGATGGATGCAGATGCTTGGTAATATTTTGCATCTCTACTCACTCATTAGCTTGAGTGGTTTCTTGATTAGTCTTCTAATACAAAAATAAGCTTTAAAATTTTTGCTGCCAAAAGTGGAGATAGGAAGTAGGTTTTTTTTTTTTTTTTGGCTAGGCCCAGTTTTGATTATTGGGTACTAAAGTGGTCCAAAATTTTTTTTCCAACTCTGGCCATAACGCACAATGGTTGTGCGTTATCCACAACCATTGTGCATTATCAGTTAATTAAGCTTCCTCCACTAATCAGCCTATGTGGTTGATAACGCACAATGGGTGTGCTTTATGATCAGTGCAATTACGCATACTCATTGTGCGTTTTCAGTCACGTAATTTTTTTATTTTTTTAAATTTTTTAATTTTTTTAAAATTTTTTTTAATGAATTTTTTTTTTTGTTTTTAATGAAAATTTCTTTTGGGAAATTATTTTTAATGAATTGTTTTTTTAATGAAAATTTGTTTTGGGAAAACTAATAATTGTATAATTTTTTAAAAAAGACTATATATTATATTTAACTTATTTTGTACTATTTATATCGTTTTATTGGAAAATATATTTATATTTTAACCATTTCATCGCAAATTAATTGAAAAAGTAATGCGTTAGAAATTATAAAAATTTAGAGCAATGATGTAGTAATTAGAATAAATGAAAAGAAAATTTCATTAATAGAAACATGTTTTATTACAACTATTTCAAGAAAATGTCAAACTTATATATTGCTCAGTCCGGAGTTATTACAATTTTTCCTATTATGTCCCGGCATGCGACATCCGCTACATCTTGGGAGAGAATCCGGATTTCTATAATCCATTTCCCTCTGAAATCGCTTGTGCTGTTTCCTATCCCGTTCCTTTTTCATGTTTGGGGGGTAAAATGTTAAATTAAAAAGAACATCCTTCCAAAATTTCTCACTCAAGACCGGATGAAAATTTGCTTGGTAAGTTCTTCAGTACGTTTGTCGCGAATATATCTCCGGCACAAAAGTATCTGTTCTTGACCCGTTTTCTCTACACACTGCAAGAACATGAGAACAAGGCAATGTAAATGTTTTCCATTTTCCGCAACTGCATGATTTATTATTTAGCCGCAATGTATAGACGTTGTTTCCTATACCAGAAACCAGGATTGGAGATCTGACCATGTATATCCCTTCTCGCGGATTGTAAGTTGTAACTTTTTGTTATCTTGATTTCATTTTAATTCGCAAGAACTTGTCAAAAATTCGAGTTGGAAATGGATGCACACAATTTTCAGTCTCTTCACGGTGTTGGTGAAAGTACTTAACTAGTATGTTGAATATTAGTTTAACCAGGGCTTTTAAAGGTAGAACCCTAGCTTTTTTCAACACACTGTTAAGTGCTTCAAAAATGTTGGTTGTCAGGATACCGTGTCTATGACCGCCATCATGCAATAGTCTCCACTTCTCTGGGTCCAACTTTATCCAGTAAATGTAAATATCAAGAATTCTTTCTTGAATCTCTATAATTACACGGTCAAATTTCCATTTTTTTTTCTATTCCGACCTGCTGCATCAAGCTTTTGAGGTTTGTATTTTAAAAGTGTTGTTGAAATTTGCTCGAACATGGTGTAAGCAAAACCGGTGAAATGCAAATGGTGGTTGCCACAAAGGTTGACTTTGAATAGTAGGGAAAATACCTTTTTGGCGATCAGAAATGAAGCGTATGTGGCAATCTTTGACTATGTATTCTCGCAAGTTTTTAAGAAACCAATTCCAACTCTCGGAGGATCCCTTATCAACAATTGCAAAAGTAAGTGGGAACAAGTGATTATTTGCATCTCATGTACTTGCAATTAACAGCACGCCTTTGTATGGTCCCCTTAAGTGTGTTCCGTCCACAGAAATCACCGGCCAGCAATATTCAAATCCGCCTATGCATAGCGAGAAACACCAGAAAATAAATTTGAAAACATAATTAGGGGGACTGCTTGTTCTGTGATGCAAAAATTCGTATACAGTCCCCGGGTTTAAAACCTGTACAGCTTGTAAGTATTTAGGTAAAATACTGAGGGTTGTATCCCAGCTACCAAAAACCCTCTCGATGGCAAATTTTCGAGCATACCATGCCCACTTGTAAGTACAACCAGTTTGAAACAATACCTGCACTCTTTGAATGATGTTCGGAATAGGTATCTCAGGATCATTGGCAACTAGGTATGATATAGACATTGATATAAATTTTGAAGACAAGTTTCTGTGTTTGTTTTGTTGAATCTGTACAAGGCATGTGTGTTCTTTGACGAATCTGGTTATTTCCCACCAATTGTGCATGGCTTTCTTTTTTATACGGATGTAGCATGAACAGTAATTATCTTTACTATATGGTACCATCTTGCGGTCCATGTATCAATCTTACTTTTCAAAACTTGGTACTCACGCCTCACACTGATAGAGTACTTACGAACCGCACTTACTGCCTGCACTTTGTCAACGAATCTCATGCCTAACTATATGTTAGTCATGGAGTCGTTCCAATCGAGTAATCGGACGGTTCCAGATTCTACAAGGTCATCTATGGGAGAACCCGAGCCCATATCTAGGAATACTCCATAATGTGTGTAGTCCTACCTAGCGTTGCTGAACCATTGGCTGCTCTCCCATTGTTGCACTATATTTTCGGTGACCGGGTTGTCAGGATTTTCAAGATTCAGGGGAGTTTGAAACTCTCCTTCTTCCGGGTCATTATCATCCGATTCAGATTGACTAGAAACAGCATCATCTCCGTCCGACCCGTCAACCTCATCGTCATCATTATTTACGGTACTGTACAACATAGACGGTTCATCAGAAACCATCTGTGTTACAGCCGTAATATGTTCGGGCAAAGTTGTTGTATTTGTGTCGTGTGTACTTGGAATATTTTGTTATTGGATAGGGTCGAATTCAACAAGAATATAAATCCCTTCCTTCGATAGGTCGGCTGGAATAGTCCATAAATACCGCATTTCTTCATTGTTGTTCATGCTATATAAATTAAAGTAAAACATACAATGCACCTCGTAGTACGAAGGCACCCTCATCGTCATTCGAACATTCTAGAGATTGCGATCCATATCTCGGTATTTCAATATTTTCCTTACCAGTTCTGTATGTGATCTAATTTGGTTCATTGGCGATGTCCAAGTTTTTCGAACTGTTCCAGTAAAATAGGGACCGTATGCATCCCTTGCAATTTCAGAATCCTAAAATAGCATTACTCTAATAGGGTTGATTGATTCCATTTCAAGTGTTTAGGGAGGATGAAAAATGAAGATGGTAGGAAATTCGGGAATTGAAAAAAGAATGAGTAGATTATTAAGGGTGTATTGAAGATGTAGAGAATAATGAATGAATTTATGTATTTATGGACTTTCAATATCACTGAAGGCAAAGAAAAGTTGTAATGGGATGAGGGAAAAATAATTGGTGGGTTGAAGATGGGTTCACCGGAAGCTCTGTTGAAGATGAAATTATTGTCCTTTGAAGCTTTGTTGGAGATCAAATTATTGTCCTTGGAAGTTCTTTTTGATGAAATTATTGTCCTTGGAAGAGCTTGTGTGAGTGAATTATTGTACGGGAGAGGTGACAATTGAAGATAACGCACAGTTATTGTGCGTCATCTTCAGGGATAACGCACAACAGGCAGGCGTTATCCTTGAAGATAACGCATGATGGTTGTGCCTTATCTCCCACGTGCGTTATCTGCAGCATTTTTTTTTCACAGCAAACTTCTTTTATTTTACACATTTGCCCGATTTTTTTTACTTTTTTTTCAGTATACTTTTTTCTCGCACAACATTTACCCCTTTTTTTTGTTTTTACATTTTTTATTTTTTTCCAGCAAACTTTTTTCTTTTAAATTTCTTAAAATTCTTAGTATTAATTTTTCCCCCAATTATATTTTCCTTTTTTTAAACCACATCAAACTTTTGATTTACGATTTTTCAAATCAAATTGAAAATGTTATGTTTAAACTGGGGCATTTGAAACAAAATAAGAATATATTTAAGATACCTAAAATAAAAAAATCAATAATATAAACATTGGCTGAGTACTTTATATAGAAATTTAAATTACATATAACTGGCAAACAAAACTAGAATATAATAATTACAGCTAAGGCCAGTCGGATGGTGTGAATTGCACAGTCTTTTTACCAACACGGTGCCCGAAGCCGAGATGCTGAACACCGTTCATGTCATCATCTCGCTCCTTTTCGTCAGACGAAGATGCCTACGATATAGGCTGATGCGGCGTAGATGAACCAGCTGTGCCCAGAGGAGGGGGTGCCCTAAACCCGGAAAACTCCAGAATATGGTGATTGAAATGATGCAAATCCTAAACCAGGCGCGGGAGGCATCTGCGACGTCCCGGATCCACTAGGAAGTGATTGGGAAGTTAGCGTCAAATCCAAACTAAAAGAAGGCATATATAGGTTTAGGCTGTCAAATGGGTCACCGAACGATTGACCACTACCAGATCCCTCACCCCTCTCAATCACTGCATGGCCAGGGTCGACATGTTCGTGCCTTTCTGGAGCAGGAGGTACAGGAGGGCGTCCATCTCCTGCTCCACGCGTAGGATGTCTCCGAGCACCCGTTTTAACTCCACGATCACCTCGGTCAGGTACGTGCTCCCGTGGACGGCGACGCGATGGCTGCACAGGGAACGTCTGCTGGATATCGTGCTGCGAAGTAGTGCATCCCAAAGTACCCTCGATGGAGACCATACAACTCCGGATAATCGCTGTACTTTCTTTGCAAACAGGGCCATTTGTGAAGGAAATGAAGGTGGTTCCTGAATCACCACTGGAGCCATATCATCCACCTCCTGCAACATAGAAGTATAAAAAAAAGGAATTTAAAAAATTAAATAAATAAATTAATTAATTAAAGCGTTAGAAATCAATAAACATAACTGAAATGCATAAGAAAACCCTTAAAAAATTGATATATTTATTTGGAAAACTTACCATCATCCGTCTGTCCACACCGGCAGGCTGATATCCATGCGAACGGGTATTACAGTTAACAAGATTGCCGATGTAAACCCGTGTGATACCCGTATACCATCTGATGTACTCATCACTGGGGTATGACAACGCCTCAGCAGAGCATCCCTAACACGAAGTCGCCATTGGTACCATGCGTCGAGGTGGATAACATGTTGTGTCCCCCAATATATGTGATCATTCCCTCTCAACTGGATCCGGTGCATGTCCAGACGAGTATCACATGCCTCTGGAACCATCTGAGCCCGTGCAATCTGGCGCATCACCCACCCGGGATAGTGGTACTCCACTATCTCGTAACAGATGAGCGTGACCTCTGCCCGCCACAAGTCCGATAGAACCAGAGTGTGCGTAGGCAGCTAACTATAGTCAAATGATGTGCACCATACTGCGCCAACAGAAGCAAAAGGGTCGGTCTGATGTAGGTATACGCGACCACGCCCAAATTTGTACTAAGACTAAGGCACCCCTAGTCTGTCGTGTACCCCCCAATGCTGCCGTGCACAACTGCCTATACAAAAACCAAAGAACGCAGCTACCTCAGCTATATGTCTTGATAGCATCAATATCCTCTAATAAACTGAGGTAGCGCACATGAACCAAATTCCCGGAGAAGTCGGGAAGCATGTGTCTGCCAATGAGTATGAAAATAAATCCACGAGCACGCAGGATGAGATCATTATCGGTCTCTGAACCGGTAAACACTCTTAGGATCCATGCTTCCAATGGTTCCTTCTTCACCTTGTATCCGGAAAAGTGGCTGAGAGACAACCGCACACCTAGAAGTTTCTTGATAAGATCGATCCAGTACTGTTTCGGGTTTACACTCCAGCTAGGGCCGGTAACGGCCATACTGTCTATCCCTAAACCCCATAGTGCCTGTACATCCTGCAGTGTTATTGACTCTTCACCACACGTCAGGTGAAATGTGTGAGTCTCTGGTCTCCACCGCTCTACCAATGATGTAATAAGTGCGTGGTCCAACCTAATGTAACCACATCTAAAGACTCCCCGTAACTCGGTTCTGTCAATAATCTCCACCAATCTACGGGGAGCCGTACTGTAGCACTGGAATAGGTTCCGCCCAAAATGCCTACACTAAAGATCAGTATAACATGTCTCGTGATCCCCACTTCAGATCAAACCGGATCTATGCTCGTGCTGTCTTGATAAGACATCAGGGACAATGGGCCCCGGATGCACGTGTGCTGGCACTTCTTCCATTTACATTTATTATAGTTTCATATACAGTCAATACTATATGTTAAAATTAACAAAATTTTAAATAAATTCTAATTCCAAACTCCTTAAAGTGTGTTCTTTATGGTACACTGCATTTTAGGTTTTAGGTTTGAATGTTTTTTAGCATATCAAATTTAGTGTTTTTAGGGTTTTCATGATTTTTAATGTTTTATAATTTATAGTTAATCATCAAGAATATTAAGATTTAACTGTTATTACGTTTAACGGTTATAAAGTTTATAGTTTTACTGGAGCAAAATTTATGGATGTACGGTTTAATGTTTAAAAAAATAAGATTTTAAATTTTTTAATGGTTACTGTTACGTAGTTTACAGTTTTACGAATTAATCCCTAAAATATTCAAATTTTCTTTTTTTTTTTTAAGGGTTTGCTGTTACAAAGTTTACAGTTTCATGGTTTAGTGTTTAAAATATTAAGATTTTAACGCAAGAGGGATTACTGTTACAACGTTCACAATTTCACGGTTAAATGTTCAAAATACCAATTTTAAGGTTCTTCGGGTTTATTAGGGTTTACTGCTACAAAGTTTCTAGTCTTATTTTTTAATGTTTCAAAAATCAATTTTAAGGGTTTTTAGAGTTTTTCTAATGTATCCTATAGAATTTTAATATTATGACTTTGGTTTCTTAAGGTTTACTTTTAAAAAGTTTATAATTTTACGGTTTAATGTTTGATGTAAATTTTTGGATTTTGATAATAGATTTTTTCGTTTTATACTATTTAAAGTTTAGAATTTTTAAGTTTTTTAAGTTACTTATAATATATTTTATAGGTAAGAATTTTACTACTTCATAAATTCACTATTACGGTTTTACAGCTTAAATAAAAGTATTAATTACTAAACTATAAATTTTCCAAGTACCTGTTATACTATTTATAAAAAAATAAAAATTAAACATATGATAAAAATACTAAATTACAGGTTCTTATATTTTCTACTCGAAAATTTATACGGAATGTACAAAATAATTATCTAAGTAATTAAAAAAATTTTCAAATAATCATAAACTAAGGTAAAAAATTCAACCCTAATTATCCAAATAAATAAATTCATGAAAATAATTCATCACACTAATATCACTTTTTAAATGAAAAAAACAATTATGAACATGAAATTATCAAATTTGTGCAAATTTATTATTTACAACAATTTCAAACATATGCGTTATTGAGCTTGATAACGCACAGTCATTGTGCATTATCACCACGTCAGCGCCATATAGGATCCACGTTAGTTTTTCACGCAATTAGCGCGACTGAACGCGGCTTAAGTCGCATGATTAGGGATAACGCACAATGGCTGTGTATTATAGCCAGAATCAGATTAAAAAAATTTTTGAGCCTTTTTAGTACCAATTTTTTATTTCTGGGCCCAACCCAAAAAAAAACCATGGGAAGTATTTCATTTTGTGCTACCTTCCGAGATCAAGAAGCAAATTAGGTTTTCTTTTGCATATTTTGTACCAGCCCTTGAATTTTTCAGTTTTAATAATTTAGTGGATAGCAAAAGCAACAATATATACTAAGTCCATACTTGATGTTCTCCGAGCTTGCTTGAGTAGCACTACTACAATTCTTAACGGGAATGAGAATAAGGTTGTTTTTTCCCCAATCATATTGAATACTAATTTCTTTATCATTTGAATGTTCATATTTATTTGATTCTGAAAAGCTCAATTTGATGAACTACAATGTTAATTAGTTCATGATAAAATTATTTAATTTCTTTAGTGTTCGAAACTCAAATTATCATTTTATATTTAATTTTATGCATCGTTTGATTTGATTATGAGAATTACTTTTGTAAATTATTTTTGTTCCAGGCATTCGTTTTGCAGGTTTTTTTTTCTATTATTAGCTTTTTTTTTTTTTGAAAAGGCTACTAAAGTGGCCATAAAATTTTTTTTCATTCGTAATTTAGCCATAACGCACAATGGTTGTGCGTTATTAATTAGGATAACGCGCAATGGTTGTGCGTTATCATTTAATTCAAGTTTTTCTCCCTTAATCCGCCGATGTAGCGGATAACGCATAACGTTTGTGCATTATCAGCCACATCAGTTTTTTAATTTTTTTTATATTGATTAGAATTTTAGAAAATTTGAAACATGAATAACTCGGCTATCGGATGTCCGTTTAATTCATATATCATTCGTTTCAATGGTTCTCGTAAAGATAAACACAACGGCATCATCGAAAAACGTGATCCGGACGCGTTTCGGGGCAAAAAAATTGTCTTGTTTATTCGAAAAATTTGACGGGGCATAACTTTGCGCTCGGACGTCCGATTGAGTCGATTCTTGTGGGCATTTCGGGGCATAACTCTGAAGGTGGTTTCCACCAACCGTTCCCACAAAAACCTCCTATTTCGTTTTAATTTACGTTTTTGGAATTTTCTAATACTTTCTCTCTTATTAACTAAAATATTACAATACCAATTTAAAAATTAAAGAGATGAGCAGTCTTCTTTTTGCACTAATTAAAAATTCAAATGCTTGAAGTTGGTAAATATTAGAATACGTAAATACTTTATTATTAATTAAAATCTCATGCACCTATTAAATAAGATTCTGATGGTCTATTGACAAGTTTTGTATATTATTCTTTATGATGTCAAGGGTTCAAATCCTGTTACAAGACTTCTTTAAAAAAAAATTGCATTAGCTCAACTGAGTCTTCTATCCTATATTAGACATGGACAAGAAAATTGTATTTGTATAATTATTACTTTTTTAGTAATAATTAAGGAAAAATAGAGATTTTTGCTGGTGCAAGTGGAAATTAGTAGGCCCCTTATTTTTTTTATTGTCTTAATTGGAACCTCCAAATTTTGTATTTGCAAAACTTACGATATCAAATTTTTAATTAATTTAAATGCTATACAGTGATATCTTTGATAGCCCATGTTCTATAATTTCAATCAATTACAACACAATAAGTAGAAATATTCTGAGTGAAACGCCAGTACAAAGGCTAGTCATGGAAGTTTGAAGGGAGTAAAAGACAATTAAATATAAAATTAATTTTTTTAGAATAAGGAATGTAAAGAAAATAATAAAATAGAAAGGAATGAAAATGTAATCAAGGCAAAAATGGAAAAAAAATAAAGAAAAGAAAAAGAGAAGAGTGAACCAAAGTCACTATACGTTGCCATTCATGCTCATATATATACAAGATGGACACTCTGCATCAAGGTACGGAGAGGTGCTTGAATTAATATTAAAAGATTTGAACCAATATGAAATTGATATACTTCAATTTCATTTTTAAAATAAAACTTTCAAATTAATTCTTAAATGGTAAAAAATTTTATTCAAAGTAAATGACTGTAAACAAAGTTCATTTGACTTCATTCTTCTGATATTCGAGTCATGTTTAAAACATAAAATATAATTCATTTATAATCGAACAAACATGCTATATTGCAAAAATTACTATTGTCAGATAATAAAAATGAGTAGAGGTGTGGAAAGAAAATAATAAAACATAGAAAAGGAGCAAAAGACAATCAAATGCAAAAGTATAACAAAGTACTATTATTATAAAATAAAAAAAAAATGTGTGTAAAATGAAGAAAATAATAAAAATAATGAAGGAGCAACACCTACACTATAAATTTTTTTATTTTAAAAAAAAAAACTATTATATGAAGAATCAAATTTATTGTTCATACGTATTCGAAACACTAATCAAACAAACTTGAATAGTGTTCGAGTACACAATTTAAACTTGAAAATTTGATGTTCTCGATAAGAAACGGTATCAAAAAGTAGTCGAATATTTAAATTTACCTTTTTACTTTTCATCTTGTTTGATCCAAAGTAATTTCGAGGCTTTCAAACGCATTCAAGCAATTGGTATTCGATTGAAACATAGAAAGCATAGATTCGCGTCGCCTACTTGCTGAAAGCAAAAATGGAATGGCCGATCATTCATTGTATGACGTTTTTAAGACCTCACTAATCAGCCTTACACTTTTGAGTTCATAATGAATGAAATGAACACCCGGATGAAGAGAAAATCTCCCCTCCCTTTTTTACTAAACCATGGGGAGCCTCGAGTAGTTTACCGGAATTGATCATATATGAATAAAAAGTATTATTATTAGATAATAAAAAATAGCGTCTCGCAATCCTCATCCATGATGATATCCGTACCTCTTCTATCGATAAGCCATACCGCCATCATTTCTCTTACAAATAAAAGTATAAACCCCTCCGTCTCACCTTCTTTCTTTCAGCTTGAGTCCCCTTTTAAACCCCTCTCTTCCCCAAATGATTTCCGTCTCCCCAAACCCATTCTACTCCTTCTCCTAAACATACCTCGGCTTCCATTCCATCACCAAAGGCACCCAATGGATAGGCGTTGGAGACAGACTCTAGCAACCTCTCAACAAAAGAGGTTCCACTACCCCCAAAATCGACGCTAGCAATATCACAAGGAACCCCTTCATTCTCAAAATCACCAGACACCCAACTCACACCATCACCAAAATCGTCCCCACCAATACAATTTCTAAACAACGGACTTTCAAACAACTCTTTTACCCTTGGCCCACCCCCAAGAGGGCCCCACACAGAGGATGTTTACAATCCCCCAACATCTTGGTTGGAATGGGGGCTCCACGAACATTACCTAGCTATGAATGTGGAGGTGAACAATCAAACAATGTCCATCTGAATAAACGACCCTCAATTCATTGCGAACCTTCTCGCGGAGGATATATGGTTAAGCATGGAAGCCCTCAATGCACATGACTGGTTCATACAACCAACACCTTTTCAAAACCAATGGTAGATTATGGAAGATCTCATAACCCCATGGAGTATCCCAAATCCTTATCTTCATCCTCATGCCTACCCAATGGAGATGCCTCTCTTCCCCCACTCAACTCAGAACCATCTCTTTCACAACCACCAAACTATCCCTGATCAAACCACTGCTCCAAACACTGCTCTGACCCTCTCACTTTACCAAACACTGCTCAGATCTCTCCCCACCCTTCCAAACATTGCACTGACCCCCTCTCCTCTCCCCCCCCTCCCCCCAAATGCACATCCCTCATCAAATCCACCTTCCAACATTTCTTCAGAACCAGAAACATCACTTCTCTCTCCAAACCTCCTAGAAGAGGAGGAAGACCTTATGGACCCTATTTTCGAGTTTGAAAGCATCCGAGAAAATCCCTTGGACCGCATCATAAAACACCTAAAAAGAAAGTGCATCCTATTCTCCTTCCACCCAAGTGTAACAAAGTTCTCTTTTGCTGCCCGAATCATCTCTCCAATGATGAACAACATATCCTATGCAACGATTCTAGTCCCAGCATGCAACAGGACATGCCACTTCGAATAAGATGATCCAAGCTCTGTCACTGGAAGAACCACTCTACCAACCACACCAATGATAATACTGCTATGGAATTGTAGGGAAGCAGGCAACTCTGAATTCAAACTCTCTCTCAGAGACATGATCTACTCATAAAAATGATTATACTCACTGAAACAAAATTATAAGAAGCAGCAGTTGAAAGCTTAATGGTTGAACTGGATTTTACAGACTTCACTGCTGTATCAGTTGAAGGTTTCTTTAGAAGAATCATAATGTTCTGGAACCCAAACCTAGAAGCTAGAATTATTTGCAAAACAGAGCAAGAAATTCAGTTATCTTTTAAGGTAAGTCCATCTTCCCCCTTCTTTTTACTCTCTACTATTTATTCTATCCCTATAACTAACAAGAAAATTTCCTTAGAGATAGCATTAAAACTATTGCAGATTTTTTAAAGGACCTTGGTTACATTCTGTTGACTTTAATGAGGTCTCACAAGCTCATGAGAAATTAGGAGACAGGCCTGTAAATAGCACTAGAATCTTGGCTTTTGATGACTGTCTCAACCATTGTAATATGGTTGACTTGTGCTTTAAAGGATATCGGTTTACATAGAGTAACAACAGGAAAACTAGAAATTCTCTTATTATGGAAAGACTTGATCATTTCCTTGCTAACCCATACACCTGTTTCCTGATACTTACGTTACCCACCTGCCCAGAATAACATCTGACCATCTCCCCATTTTACACACCTCTTCCCCCCTACACAGACAACTCCCCTTCTACTTCGAAACTATGTGGCTTTTGCACCCCGTATTTCCCTACTCGTGAGAAGCCACTAGAATACCCATATACCAAACTTCACATCTATTGATAACTGCCAAAAAGCCCTCCTCACTTGGAATAAAGATACCACCGGAAATATTTTTTATAAGAAGGTAAATTGGTTACATGTCTTGCGGGTATCCAACGAGCTCCTTATCATTCTTTTAATCCTTACCTTGTTAATCTTTACTATTCCCTGCGACAAGCATACATTGCAGTTCTTAAAGATGAACATGAACTCTGGAAATTAAAATCACGAGTATAGTGGCTATAGGATGGTGATGTGAACCATAAATTCTTTCATCTAACCACTATAAATAGGCGCCGAAAAATAAAATCCCCCTGCTAAGATATCAAATCATAATTGGTTCTCGGATCCCACAGGTACAGAATTCAACATCATTAACCATTTTTCCAAATGCTTCATTACAAAACACACCTCATCAAATATTGAATTTAGCCTCCCATATTTTCAAGGAATTCCTAACATTGATTACAACCAACTGTCCCAACCCATAACCTCTGTAGACATCATTAGTGCTATAAATCTTTCAAACCTCTTAAATCGCCCAGGCCAGACAGTCTGTACCCTCTCGTCTTCTAAAAGCATTGGACTCAAGTCAAAAATACTATTGAAAAACTTATCCTAGAAGCCTTTAACTCGGGTCACATTCTAGCTGCCCTTAATCAAACCTACATTACCCTAATCCCAAAAATCAAAACTCCTGAAAGTATATCCCAATTTAGACCTATCAGTCTGTGTAACACCATTTATAAAACCATTACAAAAATTTTGGTCAGTACACTGCACCAATTCTGAGCCATTTCATTAGCCCATTCCAAGCTAGTTTTCTTAAGGGAAGAAGAGCCTCTAATAACACAATTATTATTAAGGAAATTTTACACCATTTCAAACCCAAAAAGGGTAAGCAAGGCTATATGGCTATTAATTAGATCTTGAGAAAGTGTTTGATAAAATCGAATAGTCTTTTACTTATCAAATGTTAGTCTATTTTAATTTTCCCTTGTCGATTACTAAGCTTATTATGGCTTGCATCACTAGCTCCTCACTGTCTATTCTTATAAATGGTTCCCTACAAAGTTCTTCAACCTCTCGTGAGGAATCTATCAAGGAGACCTCCTTTCCCCTTATATTTTCATCATTTGGATAGAATACTTATATATAAGTATTCAGTCTGCGGTCTCGAGTAAGACTTGGTGACCTTGCTATATCTAAAAAAAAATCCCATTTCGCATCTCATGTATGTGGACGATATCACCGTATTTGCCGAAGCAAATTCTAAGAACATCGAAACCATAACAACTATATTGGACTCTTTTAGCACTGTATCCGAACTGAAAATAAACTTTTCCAAATCCAAAATTGTTTTCTTCCCAAGCACTAGCTCCAAGACCATGGATTATATATGCTCCTACCTTAACATTAGAAAGTCGTTTGATTTCAAAAGATATTTAGGTTTTCCTCTATCTTCTAAAAGGAAAAATCACAACTCCTTCCAATTTATTATTGACAAAATGCATGCACATTTGAATAATTGGAAGACAAAATTTCTTTCACATTTTGGTAGATGCACCCTTATTAAATCTACTCTCACCTCTATAGCTACTCATGTCATGCAAGTTGCACAGCTCCCGGTTAAGACCTTAAATCTCATTGACAAAATCTATCGAAACTTCCTGTAGGGCTCTTCTGATGAAAAAAGAAAATTACACCTGGTTTCTTGGGACAAAGTTTGCCTTCCTCTAAAGCAAGGTGGACTACAAATACGTAAAGCAAAAGACCTAAATGATGCATTTTTTCCCAACCTTGCTTGGAGATGTTTTCACTCCCAACCTATATGGCTTTGGGCCTCAGCACTGCGTCAAAAATATTTGACCAATTTTCCATTAAGCCTAAACACTATAATTGCCAAACCAACTCATTCACATTCCTCGAAAGCCATTGTACATAGCTGGAACATTTGTAACAAACGTATTAAATGGAATATTGGGCTTGGTACATCCATATCTGTTTGGTATGATAATTGGGCTCCTCTAAGTGTATTAAGAGAGCTCATTTATGGGCCTCTTACTCGAGAGGAGGAATCTTTAAAGGTTGTAGATGTATTCCTGTATGGCTCATGGGATTTTCATAAATTATCTTTCCACCTTCCTCACAATTTACGGGCGACAATCATTACTACAATTACCAAAGTTGCCCTCATTTTACTGACCAATATTTCTGGAATAAAAAACACATAGGAAAATTCTCTGTTAAATCGGTTTACACCTAGATACAGTCAACACACTATCATGAGACTCCCCTAAGCATTAACCAATCTTGTGTTTGGAAGATTCCTACACTAAACAAAATCAAGTTCTTCCTCTGGTAGTGTATTCAAGATAGACTTCCACACTAATGGTTCTCAGGAGACTGATCTTCACTAATTGTCCTGCATAGAAAGAAAATGATGACCGGAGAGGGGCTTTACTCCCATTTCACCACCGATGCTTAATTCAGATTCACGCTCACAAAGATAACAACGAAAGAGAGAGAGAGAGAGAGAGAGAGAGAGAGAGAGAGAGAGAGAGAGAGAGAGTAGTGCGAGAATAATAATATCCTTATGGCTCAAGGAAAGTTCCCATGATATCATCATGGAGATCTTTTGATAATGATCCAAGGGGCAAATCAAAGATATGCCCAGATAGGTTGAGAGAACATGTGCCTAAGCATGTGGGCCAAGAAAAATTCTTAATATAAAAGAGTACTGGGCCAGTTGGGTTGAGCCCAAATGGAATAGCCCAATGGGCTATCCCCATCATAAGCCCCCTAAAATAAGTCATAAATGGGTTATGATTATTTGATTTTGAATCATCACCTTCATTTGGGCGAACCAGAATCTAACGCTCTCCGAGAAGAAATCTCATTGGCACCGGTTTAGGTACCATCGTTTCAATCGATATACAAAGCTTCCAATTTTCAGTTTTGACTCACAATTTCCATTTCCCCTTGCAGATTTGTTTTTGTGTTCCATAGCTTTATACTTTGTTCAGCACAATGTCGGCCTTTAGGACAAACACCTCAAAAGCAGCTTCGAAGAAACGTTTGAAGGCTAACTCTTCTAAACAAGGTAGTTCTTTTTGTTTTGAAGTTAGAATTATCCATCCCAAAGATAATCTTCGTTTGGGTGGTTTCATGTATTCCGTCGGGGATTAGTTCTATTTAGTTTCCTGATGTGAATGACGTCGAATCTATGGATCATATAAGAAAACATTTTCGAGCTGCAAAAATACTTCATTCTTACGACCCTAATGATGAAGAACATGTTTGTGAACTGGCAGTTGTCAAACATCTCCTGAAGTTCACTATAATCAACTTGGGGCCATAATGAAGGAGTTTGTGATACCCAATGATTTCAGGATGAGTGCACTATGTACCGAGACAAGGGCCCATGTATCCCAGAGAGGATGGACGGCAATCTAATAGGACCAGCTAAAGCCGGGTTAAGGTTTTCCCTGCATAACATGTGTTTGGATATAATGAGTTACTGGGGAGTGGATATAGGTCAAATTGTCCCTAATGGGATAAGGACTATCTTGGCCTTTATTGTGATGTGTAAGTGTGTTGGTGTTCCTACCAGCTTGGAGTTGTTCTCAAGGTTTTTTTATATAAAACCAGTTAGAGATGGACTCGAGTGGCACACATTTCAGAGGAAAAGTAGTGCGATAGAGCTTGTGAAGAAATTACCGCAATCTATACATGGATAGAAGAGACAATGGTTTTTTATTGCTAGAGATGGTCCTGAAAGACCTTGGAATAGGATGAAGAAAATCTTAAATCTGCCTATTAACTCTAAACATCCTTATATAGAAGAATGTGTGAAAATTATCCAAGGATATGGCTTTGGGATACTCTTGGGAGAAGGGAATTAGGATGAAGAACTAATGAAGGCTGCTGGGTTTTATGACCGAAAGAATGCAACCTTCATGAACTGAGTTAGTATTAGGATTGGATACTAACTAAGCAATAATTATTACAATTTAACTAATTATTGGATGTTATATCTAGTTGAATTTGATTTGTTGATGCTATAATTTTGATAGGAAGACTGGTGTTGCGCAACATAGCTGAAGCTGCAGCAAAATTGAAAATGCCACTTCGAGAGCTGGCTTGGAGGATGACGGTAAGAATATTTGTCGGGTTGTAATATATATGTGTATATGTGTTTAATATACTGACAAAAATTGTTATATTCTAAAGTAGGAGAACTTCTTTCTATTGCCCTGTTGGATCAGAGGCAGGAAAAAAGAAGGAAAAGAAAAGCAAATGTCACAAATGTGGCTGTCAAGAATGTGATCCCATAAATAAATTTGATTAAATGGAGATGGTGGAAACTCCGCCCCCGAAGAGACAAAGGAGAAGTGATTCAAGAAAGAAGAAAAGGATTATGCCCTTGATTCCGGAAGATCAAGGGATACCGGTGATTGAGGTTGTTGAAACTCCAGAGGTCGGGAGAAATGAAGAAGGCCCCTTAGAGCCTGTAGGAGGAGAGGAAAAAACTTTGGAGAGTTGTCTAATTCACTTCCCGATATGGATCGTCAGTGTTAAAAGGAAGAGTTCCAATCAGGAAAAAAAGACTTTCTGTAGGGAATCATTACTGCTCTGTTCGGTACGAGGGCATCGCTAGGCATGATTCCTGAAGATATGGTAAAAGAGCTTTATGAATAGTGTGCGAGTAAGTTGAATTTATGATATGTTGAATAACTTTTGACTTGGAGAATGTGGTGTATAACATATATATTGTCACAGAATTTCAACATTTTGAATCAAGTTGCGCAACGTGTGAACACAACTGGGTTGTGGAGAAGCGAATGGCTAACACTTATAAGAAGAATCTGGAGCAAAGCAATCGTGAACAGGAAATTGCGATTGACCGGGTAAAAGTATTAGAGAGAAAAGTGTATGAACTGGAAGGGGCAAACTTGATGCTGATGGAAACTAATATTACTTTATCAGAAATAAAATAAATGAAAAATTCATTGATAAGTATATCGTCAAAAGTGGGGAGTTGTAGATCCTACATGAGGCATTGGTATAGACACAGCAAGAAGTGGTAAACATAAGGAAGCATTAGCTCGAAAGAACCAGGAAATTGAAGAAGTGACTTCAAAACTTACTGACTTGGTAGATGGCGAAGGCAATTTGCTTCCCAGTGTGAGGGAAAATTGTGAAAGAATTTTGTGAATCATCTGTTGGTGGGAGTTGGTTTTATTCATTAGCTATACCGATGGTAAGCTATGCCTTGACGGAGCTAGTTAATGCTTTCTTTATACCGATTCCACCGCTACCAGGAAAAGCCCGTTTAAGCTATCTTATAGGCGGATAGCGACAGAGAACTCGTTAGTCAAAGCGGACTTTTGACCAAACAAGGTGAGCGCCTATGAGGCGGAAGTCTCACGTACGATTCTCTGAGAAGGGAGTGGCTAACATAAGAAAAGATGGGGTGGCAGGTGGCAATTCAGCGGAGGTGTAAGCCTCGAAAGCCTTTTTCGGTGGGATTGGATTTCCACTCATAAAGAAGGAAGGCAAGAATTCTTACTAATAATAAGAAAGGGAATCAACCAACCACCAAATCTGTAGCCCAGGCGACTCCCAACAGCTAAGCCAAAAAGTCATTTTTAATCCGAACAACCCTACTACTGCTGTGCAGCCTTTCCTCGGGTTCGGAATACACCAAAATGCAAGTGCTGCACCAAACACTGGTAGCTCGTCACTCTTTTCTTTCTGTTGTTATCTGCAAGGACAATCCCGGTGTGGAGATGTCTTCTATTGTAAATATGTACTAAAATAAAGAGGCCAAATACCCTGAATTGCCATGGGAAGTTAATAAGGAGACAGAAATGGAGGGGTCTACGGTGTATTCAGATGATGAATCAGTTAATGGAGACCAAGAATAAAATAAGGGCTCGATTACGGATAATCAGAATATTCTAGGTAGGGAATCAATTGAAGACCCTAAAACGAGAGAAAATGATCAAGTGCTTGATGATCGACCTAGTAGTACGCTAGAGAAGATTCCTGGGGAACCTGAGAAAAGGCAAGATAAAGGTGTGAAGGAGGGTCAATCAGGAACCAACCTCCCCAATACCCCATCTATGACCGCTCGTGGCTCTAAAGACTATGTTGGTAGGTTTATGTTGGACGTGTCAGGAAGTGATCAGGTCCTAATATGGGTTTATCCGAAGGTGGTGGCAATGGACGTCGAGTTAAAACTTTTGGGGTAGTGGTCATACTGGGGCAAGTGCTAGGGCGCTTTGCCCACTTGGAGGAGGTTACTTTTCCACACGATTTACAAAAGGATTCTTGGTAAATAAAAATAAGGAGTAAGTAAATTTGTTCCCCGATAGGTTATAGTTTGACTTTTGATTAGGGTGAAGTCATAGCCACCCTAACTTTGAACCTTGTCACAGTTCTGTAGGCCTTTTGTTTTTATAACAATGTAATAAATATATCGGGGTTGTTGGTCCCGTTAAGGAATGTATCTTGTTTTTGTAATGCACTTTTTCAATTTACCGTAGTTAGCTAGTATAACCGTGGTAAACTTAAATGTGGTAAAAGGTGAAAAGATGCAGTGAAAAGATAAATTTTGACGTTTCGGTGTAAGAAGCATTTAATAAAAACTCTGAGGTTTCAGTGTTAGGCTCTCGTTTGAGTTTCTAATGATAATGATAATTATAGCCATAAAAAGGGAAGTAAAAAAAAGGTACGTACCTATATGTGCCCTTCTAGTTCCTTTTGGAACGACTTTGTTATATAAAGGATTGTAGGTGTTACTTTCTTATGAAGCATTTGCAGAAGTTCTGAGTGATCCTCTTCAATCCTTTATGTCTCTTTTGTTAAGAGAAACAGAATGAGTCACCACTTCACGGCCATGGACGGGACTGAATCCCTTGTGTAAAACCTTTGGCCCTATATTTTTGGAACTTATTTCCAGAATTATGCATCTATCGTACCCATTTCCAATAAAAACAAGAGTATATGAATGTTCCTCTAATAGCCGTTTTGAAGAATCATAGACATTACTCCTTTGAGTGTTTTGTGTCGATGGTGAAGGTGTAGATGGGACTCCAAGGAGAAGCTGTGGAGTTAGAGTTGGATGTGTATGAATACTGGTCAATTTAAAGAAACAGTGAGGGCCACTTTGGCACTATAGGATGCCATCAATCTTTTACAGCACCATTTTTAAGAGCCATTTGTATTCATGCACAGGTAAGTTTGCTCTAGTGATCTCATTCATGAGGAAGAACAGACCAGGAAGAGGAAGAGATTGGAAGCGTTTCCGGAGTAATGATGATTATATTTAAATTTTTGTAAAAAGCGAGCCCTCTGCCGGGTCGGGGCATTTTGTGGTTTACAGTCCCTAACCATGGAGTCGCAGAACTTTTGTTTTGTTCATCAATCGGGCTGGTCTCCCGATAGATAGATCAAATGACAATGGCCTTTTTACACTTGTTTCAGGAAGTGGGTTTTTTTTTTTTTTTTTTTTTTGTAATAGCTAAAGTGGCCGATAGGCTGTTATGAATATATAGAATATCTTTCGTTTATTTATGAATCTTTTCTCAAGCTTGTTTATCTTACATTTTGGATGTCGTGCCTGTTGTTCAAACACTTCAATGCAATGTAAACTCAAAGAATCATGAAGGTCTGAATGAATATGGTGATAACGGGTTTTTTTTCTATTTGAAATGGTTTGGTAATAATGTTATGAGGTAAAGAAAATTGGATGTGAAAAGGGGTTTGAAGTTTTGTTTGAACTTTAGACAATCTCCACATGAAAGATATGCAATTTTTCTATAGTCTGGATTATATGATGTTACCGGGAAAAAAGTATTGATAAGCATGTATGATGACTAAAGTAGCTACTTGAAAATTTTAAGGATAGATTCGTACCAGATTTAATACGTTGTGTACATAAGATTGTAACAAAAGAATCATGTAGAAAATAGATTGTGTATTTGATACTTGGAATATAATCAAATACAACTCAATGTTATATGAAATAACATCTAAGGAGAAAATTTCCTAAGGTTTAGGTTGTTCCATATCCTTGCTAGAATTTTACCTTCAAGATCTTGCAGTTTGTAACTCCTGTTGGCATTGTCTTTAATTTCCCGGTATGGTACTTCCCAGGTGGGATCTAGCTTTCTTTTGGGGTCTACTCTGTTGACTTCATTCTTTCTTAAAACTAAGTCACCCTCCTTGATATTGGATGCCTTAACTTTGGTATTGTAATAACGGGCAGCTTGCCTTTTGTAATGAGCATCCCATTTGGCTACTTGTTCCTTGATTTCATCAATGAGAACCAAGTTTTCATGCATAAGTTGATTATTCTGATCTGTATTCAATGCATCATTCCGAAGGGACTTGCTTCTAATCTCTGTCGGGATCATTATGTCTAGCCTAAAACAAAGATTAAAAGGTGTTTCCTCTATAGCTCTTTTTGGTGTACTTCTGTAGGACCATAAGACGTTCGGCAATTTATCCAACTATTTTCCTTTCAACTTATCGATTCTCTTCTTAAGTCCTTGTAGAATTGTATGATTGGTGACCTCGGTTGCTCTGTTTGTTTGAGGATATCCCACGGAAGTAAATCTCTGTTCAATACAAAGTCCTTCACAGAAATCACGAAATTCCTTGGAGTCAAATTGTTTCTCATTATCTGAAATTAGGATTTTTGGGATGCCGAACCGGTAGATCGCATCTTCGTAGAAGAATTCCTTACCTTTCTTATTGTGATTGTTGCCAAGGCTTTCACTTTAGTCCATCTAGTGAAATAGTCTATTACAACAACAAGATGATGTTTTCCACTGGTTGCTTTAGGGAATGGTCCTAGAAGATCAACCTCCACTGAGCGAAAGGTATTAGGGTATCAAAAGTATGGTACTCCGGCATTAGGATGTGGTGTTCATTGGCATGGATCTGGCATTTGGTACATGCCTTTACCAAATCCACTGAGTCCTCTTTCATGGTGGGCCAATAATGTCCATGTCGTGTCACTTTTGTCACCAAAGCTCGCGATCCAATGTGAGAACCACAAATGCCTTCATGTATCTGGAAGTAAGACATATCTGCCATCTTCCTCACTAACATACTTGAGGAAAGGCCAATTGCCCATCGTCTTGTATAACTGATCATCAACTAGTACATAACGAGCAGAAGTTGTTCGTACATTTCGAGCGTGTGTCGGTTCATCTGGTAATTTTTCATATAGAATGTGAAAACCCTTAGAGGGGGGTGAATAAGGTTTTTGACTAATTTAAAAAAAAAAACTTTTACACAAATAAAATATAGAACCTCCGATTTTGTTTAAAGAAGAATTTCATAACTCTTTTTCATAAAATTCCTAACAAAAAAAATATCCTTTATAAAGAATGATCAAACAATAAACATAGAGATAACAAGCAACATAATAACACAAAAAGAGAGAGAGAGACAAAGGATTTATAGTAGTTCACTCTCTCAATAGAGCTACGTCCACTACCTTGAGACTTAACTCAAGGATTTCACAAATTCCACTAGTCACAAGTTTTTACAAAACGCCATAATGAGAATCACCCTTCAAGGGGTTTTGCATATAAACTCAAAGATCACAAAACAGTGCAAGATAACAAAATATCAAAGGATCACCCAAAGAGTTTTAAAAAAACCTTTGATCACAATATAAGATGAGAGAGTAGAGATGCAACAATATTACCAAAGAAGCTTGAAATGAATAGAATACAACTCTATGAACTGAATCTACAAGCTTCCTTTTTTCCTCTTTGAAGAATGATCAAACAATATAGCTCCAAGAAGTTTTTCTTCTGAATTTGATAGAAATTAGAAAATGTACTCTTTAAAGCTCTTAAATGTGTTCAGTAAAACATCTTCAACAACTACACATTTGTGGCTGATCAATAGCCCTTTTATATATGAAGGTAAAAAGCTAGTCAATACTGTCAGCAGCAACGATCATTTTTTGACAGTAAGAACAGAAACTGGATGACCGATTTTGAAAGTGGACATCCGATTTTCTTAAAGAACAGAAAATTGGATGACCGATTTTCTCAATGAACAAAAATAGGAAGACTGATTTTTTTGTATGCTTAAAAGTTTTCAGACGTCCGATTTAAAAATCGGATAACCGATTTTTATGAGAGTCCAAAATTAGGACGTCCGATTTTATAAAGAATAGAAAATCGAATGATCGGTTTTCTTGAACAAAAATTGGATGAGCGACTTTTATGCTTGAAAAACTTCAGATGACCGGTTTTCCTTTTTCTAGAATTTGTGAAAAGTTGTAAAACATAGATTTTCCTTCATTTATATTCTTGATGCAAAAGTTTAAAAAATATAACAACTTTAAATCCTCAAAGCTTTATCAAGGACACTTAGTTTTTCAAAAATAATTTCTCAAAAATGATTCTTCTAAGGAGCTGAGATAAATGATCAAAAATCAAAGAAACAAGTTAGGGAGTTTTACATATATACCTTATAAAGCTATCCTTAACCATTCTTCTTGTCTTCAAGGTCTTTTACTTGATTACTTCATCTTCATAAAGTCTTGTAATCTTAAGTGATCTTTTGCTTCTTTGTAGATCATCCTTGAGACTCATTTTGTGCATCTTTTGTTCACCTTACAAAACTACTTCCATTATTACAAAGCACAAGTTAATCATAATGAAAATACTTAAACAAATATCCTCTTAGGGCTTATAATCTCCCCCTTTTTGATTATGACAAACAAAAATGCAAGATGATAACCATATAGAACAAAAGAATATAGTTAAGCAAAGAGAATGCTTCAAAGATCAACATTAAGAACTAAGCACTCCAAAAGATGATCTATAGAATTGGGTCATTACGTTTATTAGAAGTGGACAATAGAGTGGTACACCTAACAATTGCAATTCGACATAAATTTCCTGGTATTTCATCAAATCCTGTGATGAAGAAATTCTACCAGTTAGGTCGGCTAGAGCGAAGTATGCTCCTAGGTTAGGAAAGCTACGCCTAGCACGAAAGGTTGCTTTACTAAGGCAAGAAGGAACGGATTGAGAGGGAAAGAAGTCCCCTTTTTATTTTGAAAACAAGCCAAATATTGAGAAATTTGATATGGAGTCAAATTGACCATCGTGGAACCAGTATTATGGGGCATGAAAGAAGTCAATCCACCACCCCTGTTTACGGGACGGATGTAGTTGTTGTTGTTGTTTGCAGGATAGGTGATCTTTACTAATTGTCCTGCACAGTGAGAAAGGATTTCACCTCCAATGCTTAAGTTAAATCCACTCTCACAAAGATAACAACGGAAGAGTAGAGAGAGAGAGAGAGAGAGAGAGAGAGAGAGAGAGAGAGAGAGAGAGAGAGAGAGAGAGAGAGTAATGAGAGAATAATAATTTGTACAATTGTACCTTTCATATCTAAGGTGAATATCCTTATGGCTCAAGGAAAGTTCCCATGATATCATCGTGGAGACCTTGTGATAATGATCCAAGAGGCAAATATGGAATTATGCCCAGATAGATTGAGAAAACATGTGCCTAAGTATGTAGGTCAAGACATATTCTTAAAATAAAATAGTATTGGGCTAAGTGGGTTGAGCTCAAATGGAATAGCTTGATGAGTTGTCCCCATCACACACAATTCTCTTCTTCACAAAAGGAAAATTATTCCTTCTAATCAATGTGCCCATTGCCAAGATATTGAAGATACAAATCATATCTTTCGCACTTGTCCAAAAGCACAAACCTTTTGGCTTGATGTACAGGCCATCCTCTCTTTTTTCCCTATCAGCAATCTTTCACATGCCCTCCCCTTCTCCAATTGGCTTTACACCAGTTGCGCCACTCGCATCAACTCATATACTAATATTCCACGGCCTACAACATTTTCTTTTGCATGTTGGCATCTTTGTCTAAGCAGAAATGAGTCTACTTTCGGTCCAATCAGAACCCAAGTAGTTCCCCTAAATTCAAAATTGCTTTACATAAAGTTGTCAAAAATTCACTTGAACCTTTTTCTCTCCCAGCTTTCCTCCAAAAATATCATCTTAAAATGGCCGCCTTCCCAATTGGACTTCGTCAAGCAAAATGTGGACTAGCATGTTCCCTAAATATTATAAAATTAGAGATTAACCTTGACTCATAAGTTGTCATAAATCTTATGAACGCAAATCAAAATTTGCAGTTTGCTAACATTTTATGTGACTGCAGATCCCTCATATCACAGCTAGAGATGTGGAGCATTTCGGGAGACCAATCATGTGGATGGCACACTTGCAAAGAAGCGAAGCGGGCAACCTGCATGACATTTATATTTTCTCTACCCCTCTTTTTTTGTACTCTTTTTTGCTTAGAGATAAGTTGGGACCCTGTTATACCCGAACTATTTCTGCTATTATGTAATTTTAATTTTCTATTTTTATTTTGCTTATGTTTCCCTATCGGTTGTTTTGTACTGAACCTTTTTTAATTTTAATATATTACCTTATTTTACCAAAAACGAAGATAATACAAAACTAGTAGAGGTGTAAAAGAGATAATAAAAATAGGGAGGGAGAAAAAGATAGTAAAGCATAAATTTCATTTTTTTAGAGGGTGTAAGAAGAAATAATGAAATTGGGAGAAAGCAAAAAAAAAATAAAAAAGAGCAAAAAAAATTACAAAAATATGAATTCATATTTTTACCATTTTACCCTTGAATCAAAGTTCCTATTTGGTGTCTTGTGGTCTTATATATATATATATATATATATATATATAGATTATTAGATAATAAAAAATTAGTAGAAGTGTTAAGAAGATAATAAAAATAGGGAGGGAGAAAAATATAACAAAACATAAATTACATTTTTTTAGGGTGCAAAAAGAAAATAATAAAATTAGGAAGAAGCGAAAAAGAAAAAAAAGAGGAAGGAGCAAAAGTTATAAAATATAAAATTACATTTTTATCCATTTTACTCTTGAATCAAAGTTTCTATTTGGTGTCTTGTGGTCTTATATGTATATGTAGGCTTTTTTCTGGGCTAGGCCCAGTTTTCATTATTGGGTAGTAAAGTGGCCCGAAAATTTTTTTTTCCGACTCAGGCTATAACGCACAATGAATGTGCATTATCAAAGATGATAACGCACAATCGTTGTGCGTTATCCCTAATACGCGGCCTAACCCGCGTTCAGCCGCTAATTGCGTTTTTTAACGACATGGATCCTATCTGGCACTGACGTGGCGATAACGACAATGACTGTGCGTTATCAAGCTTAATAAAGCACAACCATTATGCGTTATTAAGTCTGATAACGCACAGTGACTATGCGTTATCACCTTATAAAAAAAACCCTAGCCGCCCCTCTTTCCTCCCTTTTATTTTTTCAACCTATTTATTCTTCTCCATTATTTCTTCTTATCTTTTTTTTATCAGTCTTCTCCCTTCTTCTTGTTCCTTATTTTCAGCCTTCTCCATTCTCTCTCTTTCCTCCCTCATTCTTCTTATTTTTTTCAGCCTTCTCCATCTCATTCTTCTTCCTTTTTTCAACCTTCTCCATCTCATTCTTCTTCTTTTTTTTTTGTAGCCTCCTCCGCCAGTGCTCGGTAAGTTATTTTACTCTTCCTTTTATTCTCTTACTTCTTATTATTATGGTTTGACTTCTCTTCTTCTAATAATTGTGTATTTTATTTCTAAATTTACAGTTAAAAATTAGTTAATCTGCGAGACTTTCTTTGGAGTACGAAGGTTATTACAAATTTGGAGTGGAAAATGGTATCCTAGAGTTGCATTTTAATTTTTCGGTAAGTTTTTAGTTATTTAATATTTTTTTGTGTATTATTTATTAAGTTTAATTATTGTGTGTTTGAGTTTGTTATTTGTTGTTTGTTAATCATTTTTATGAATTTTATTTGTTAATTTGAATTATTATTTTTTTTTTGTGAAATTGAGTTTTGGATTTATGTTTAAAATTGTTGTTATTAATAAATTTGTACAAATTTGATAATTTTATGTATATAATTTTTTTTTTTTTTTGCATTTAAAAAGTGATATTAGGGTGATGTATTATTTTCATGAATTTATTTGGATAATTAGGTTTAATTTCTTACTTTACTTTATGATAATATGGAATTTTTTTTAATTATTTAGATAATTATTCTGCATATTAGAAAATATAGGAACCTGTAATTCGGTATTTTTAACATTTTTTTTTGTAAACAGTAGAACTGATGCTTGGAAATTAATAGTTTAGGAATTAATACTTTTATTTAAACTCTAAAACCGTAATAATGAATTTACGAAGTAGTAAAATACTTACTTATAAAATATACAATAAGTAACCTTGAAAAACTTAAAAATTATAAAATTTAAATATTACAAAACTTAAAAATCTATTATTAAAATCCAAAATTTTACATTCATTTTTTTTTTTTTTTTGGTGAAAGTGGGGTTTAGGGTTTATGTTTTAAATTGTTATTAACAAATTTGCACAAACTTGATAATTTAATGTTTATAATTGTTTTTTATCATATGTTTTTTTTTTTTTTTTTTGTAAATAGTATAACCGGTACTTGGAAATTTATAGTTTAGTAATTAATACTTTTATTTAAACTCTAAAACCATAATAGTGAATTTATGAAGTAGTAAAATGCTTACCTATAAAATATACTATAAGTAACCTTAAAAAACTTAAAAATTCTAAACCTTAAATACAAAACAACGTAAAAATCTATTATCAAAATCCAAAAATTTACATCAAACAATAAACCGTAAAACTATAAATTTTTTAATAGTAAACCTTAAAAAACCAAAATCATAATATTAAAACTCTACAAGGTACATTATAAAAACTTTAAAAACCCTTAAAATTGATTTTTGAAACATTAAAAAATAAGAGTAGAAACCCTGTCACAGTAAACCGTAATAAATACGAAGAACCTTAAAATTGATATTTTGAACATTAAACCGTGAAACTGTCAACGTTGTAACAGTAATCCCTTTTGCATTAAAGTCTTAAATTTTAAACACTAAACCATAAAACTGTAAACTTTTTAACAGTAAACTCTTAAAAAAAACGAAAATCATTCACCAACACCGTGAAGAGGCTGAAAATTGTGTGCATCTATTTCCAACTCGAATTTTTGACAAGTTCTTGCGGATTGAAATGAAATTAAGAGAACACAAAATTACAACTTATAATCCGCGAGAAGGAATATACATGGTCAGATCTCCAATCCGGGTTTCTGGTACGGGCAACAACGTCTATACATTGCGGCTAAATAATAAATCATGTAGTTGTGGAAATGGCAAATGTATACATTGCCTTGTTCTCATATTCTTGCAGTGTGTAGAGAAAATGGGTCAAGAACAGATACTTATGTGCCGGAGATATATTCGCGAGAAACGTACAGAAGAACTTACCAAGCGAATTTTCATCCGGTCTTGAGTGAGAACTTTTGGAGGGATGTTCCTTTTAATTTAACTTTCTATCCTCCAAACATGAAAAAGGAACGGGGTAGGAAATAGGGTAAGCGATTTCATGAGGAAATGGATTATAGAAATCCGGATTCTCCCCCAAGTTGTGGAATATGTCACATGCTGGGACATAATAGGAAAAATTGTAATAACCCCGGATCGAGCAATGTATAAGTTTGACATTTTCTTGAAATAGTTGTAATAAAACATGTTTCTATTAGTGAAAATTTCCTTTCGACTTCTTCTAATTACTACATCATTGCTCTAAATTTTTACACTTTCTTTAGTATTACTTCTTCAAATAACTTGCGATGAAATGGTTAAAATATAAATATATTTCCAATAAAACGATATAAATATTACAAAATAAGTTAAATATAATAAATACAATATTTTTAAAAAAATTATACAATTACAAGTTTTTCCAAAACAAATTTTCATTTAAAAAAAATAATTCATTAAACAAAATACTAAAAAAAAATTTATACAATTATAAGTTTTCCCAAAAGAATTAAAAACAAATGAAAAATATTAAAAATTTTTAAAAAATAAAAATAAAAAATTACGTGGCTGATAACGCATAACGAGTATGCGTTATTGTACAGATCATAACACTCATTGTGTGTTATCCGCCACGTACGCTAATTAGGGGAAGAAGCGTAATTTAGGGTTGTGCGTTATCATTATAGATAACGCACAACTATTGTGCGTTATGACCGGAGTCAGAAAAAAAATTTGGGCCACTTTATTATACAATAATGAAAACTAGGCCCAATCTAGAAAAAAATGGTATGTGTAGATATAGATTTAGCCAAATATATATATATATATATAGAATTCTTTGTACTTTTTTTGATAAAAAAATTATTTGTATTGTACTTGAATTGAATTTTAGTTTCAAAAAGTATTTTATCTTGGATTCTAAGAAAATTAAAAATGTAAAACTAAAATGACAAAAACATTTTGATTTTATCTTTTTGATAATTTAATAGAATTTTGATTGGGCTTTTACAATCCACCAAGTATGACCCTTTCTTGTTTTCTTTTTTTTTTTTTTCCCCCAATATGGGTTTATATATTTAATCATAGATCTTTCTAGAAGATCCGATGAAGGAGCTACCAAACCAGACCCTCTCCTCCAGCCCCTGATAAACCCCCTTATCTTCTCCTTCACCTCAAACCTCATTCCTCTCCACATTTCTTTCTCCCCACTTTCTTCCTTCTCTAGGGTTAGGGTTTACATTTCTCCTTCCTTGCCTCCAGAACCCTTCCCTCAATCTCTACCTACACCTTCCTGTACTTATTTAGGGTTTAATCTGATATTATGGCATCTTCAACGGCTCAAATTCACGCTCTTGGAGCTAACACTCCTTTTACGTCCGCAAACCAAACCCTAAATAAATCCGCCAAAACTGTCTTCTTTGGTCAGGCTCTCAACGGTCGTAAGGCTGCATCTTTTGGGTTAAAGCTAAAGAATGCTAAACATGGAAGCTCCCGCAGATACTCATCCACAACTCCTACGCCGTTGCGGGTTGTGGCCGAGAAGGTTGTGGGAATTGACCTGGGGACGACGAATTCAGCTGTGGCGGCCATGGAGGGAGGGAAACCTACCATAGTTACTAACGCTGAGGGCCAACGGACTACTCCTTCTGTGGTGGCTTACACCAAGAATGGGGACAGGTTGGTCGGGCAGATTGCCAAGCGCCAGGCTGTGGTAAATCCCGAAAACACGTTCTTCTCCGTCAAGAGATTTATTGGAAGGAAAATGTCGGAGGTGGATGAGGAATCCAAGCAGGTCTCTTACCAGGTGGTGAGGGATGAGAATGGAAATGTGAAGCTTGAGTGCCCTGCCATCAACAAAAAGTTTGCTGCAGAAGAAATTTCTGCACAGGTATACCGCCTGGTCCATATGTTTTTTATAGAGTGTGAACTACTGTTATATTTTGCACTTGGAAGCTTTTTGGTGCTTTGTGGTTTATGCTTTATAATGAAGTGGGATAATAGCTGTTTTGATAACCATTTGCCTTTCGTGTAGAGTTTTGAAATAAAGTTTGTTATTGTGGTACCATTTTTGTATATTGATGAGTCACTGAAGTGAAGTTCAGTAATTTTTTGAGTAAAAGGTTAGGTAATGGGAATAACATAATTGTTCAACATAATATGGTTGGAGGATGATTAGTAGGGAGCTATATTACATGAGCATTTGGACTTCTTCGTGCGGCAATTATGCAATTGAGTTCTGTTAATACTTCCTTGGCTGTTACATTACGGCTAATTATTTTAAGCTATTTTATATAGGTCTTGAGAAAGCTCGTGGATGATGCATCGAAGTTTTTGAACGATAAGGTCACCAAAGCTGTTGTCACAGTTCCAGCTTACTTCAATGATTCTCAGAGGACAGCGACAAAGGACGCTGGCCGTATTGCTGGTTTAGAGGTTCTCCGCATAATAAATGAACCTACTGCTGCCTCGTTGGCCTATGGTTTTGAAAAGAAAAACAATGAAACTATTTTGGTTTTTGATCTTGGTGGTGGTACATTTGATGTCTCAGGTATTGTTTGTGGTCTCAATGCCATCTTCTCTTGCCATTGACTTATCCAATGTGGTTGCTATTAAAATTTAAAGTTTTAATTATTAACTTTTTTTTATGGATTCTTCTCTTCCTTTAACATCTGGGAACTTCTAATTCTGCCTTCTTGTGTTCTAAGCTCTACATGCATCAGCTAAGTGGTGATTATTCATCATTTTCCTCGTTATCATCTCGCTTTTTCTTTCTCAGCTTCACATGGTTGTTGATCCTACCGTATGATAATTTACAATGAAATAACTTGATAACTCATTCTGTTATGAGGTTTTATCACTATGCATTTCGAGTCACTTGGTAGACAAGATTCCCAAGACTTGTGGACTTTGATTCCTTTTCTTTTCCGCATCATCCAGTTTCTCCTTTTTGGTTGGCACAAATGTAGGAGAGCTTACATTAGGACAGATATAAAAATCCCTCCTATGTATGACAGAAAAGATCGGACAAAAAATTCAGACTTTTGAGCTGCTCTTGCATGGCTAGGTCATATTGTAAAGTAGTGGAACCAACTAGGAAAAAGTTCATATTTTTCGATTTCATTTGGTCATTGTCTTTCTATTTCATTTTAAGATTTCAGTGTGTGTTTTAATCCTTCACGGCATTGTTTGCAGTTCTTGAAGTTGGGGATGGTGTGTTTGAGGTTCTTTCTACTTCTGGAGATACACATCTTGGTGGGGATGACTTTGATAAGGTATGTCATTTCTTCGTGTTCACGTCTAGTATTGCCTTCTTAGGGATCAAATGTTAGTTTGCACTCTGAGTATCTTGTCAGTTGTCATTCCTGCAGATATGTAATCTTTCCTGTTATATTCTGATGATTGTACACTTCACAAAAAAAAATTTATGCAGAGAATTGTTGATTGGCTAGCCGCAGATTTCAAGAAGAATGAAGGTATAGATCTCCTGAAGGATAAACAAGCTCTTCAGCGTCTGACTGAAACAGCAGAGAAAGCTAAAATGGAACTGTCATCTTTGACACAGACAAATATTAGGTCCTTATTCTTTTCTCCTTAAGTCTGCATGTGGAATCTCTGCTTTATATTCTTCTCTTGTCAGATTTTAAGAACTGCATTGACTTTTTCTTCCCTTTCCAGTTTGCCTTTCATAACAGCCACAGCAGAAGGTCCGAAACACATAGAAACAACTTTGACAAGGGCTAAGTTTGAGGAACTTTGCTCAGATTTGCTTGATAGGTGAAGGACTTAGACACGCTACTTTCAATGCAATTAATACTCCCTGCATATAACTTAACCTATGATGTCAATCAAGTATATGCTTCTGAACTAGTTTTACTTTTTATTAAATAGGCTGAAGACACCCGTTCAAAATTCACTGAGGGATGCAAAACTCTCTTTTAGTGACATAGATGAGGTAATCCTTGTTGGTGGTTCAACGCGTATTCCTGCGGTGCAGGAACTTGTCAAGAAAATGACTGGAAAGGATCCTAATGTCACAGTGAATCCTGATGAAGTTGTTGCCCTTGGAGCTGCAGTTCAGGTGAGGGTATATGATCTTACAATTTCATTCAACCAACCCTACCCCTCTCTTTTTTAACAGAAAATTGCTGCAACTGGATTGTTTTGAGCCTTATTTGTTTGGTATGTTTAGGCTGGTGTTTTAGCTGGAGATGTCAGTGACATTGTGCTTCTGGATGTCACACCATTGTCCTTGGGGCTGGAAACTCTCGGTGGTGTCATGACAAAGATCATTCCAAGAAATACGACCCTGCCCACTTCAAAGTCAGAGGTTTTCTCAACAGCTGCTGATGGCCAGACCAGTGTGGAAATTAATGTCCTTCAAGGTGAAAGAGAGTTTGTCAAGGACAACAAATCTTTAGGTAGCTTCCGGCTGGATGGGATACCACCTGCCCCACGAGGGGTTCCTCAAATTGAAGTCAAATTTGACATTGATGCAAATGGCATCCTCTCCGTCACTGCCATTGATAAGGGAACTGGAAAGAAGCAAGATATCACCATAACCGGTGCAAGTACATTGCCTGGCGACGAGGTATTTTCCTTTCATTGTAAATTTAAGATACATTTATTAATTGGTGGGGAAGGGGAAGGACATTACTGTGAATCCATCTGGTACTCTATGGGGCTGAGTTTTGCTTGTTGCAATGTATCTAATTCAGGTGGAGAGAATGGTTAATGAAGCTGAAAAGTTTGCCAAGGAAGATAAAGAGAAGAGAGATGCCATAGACACAAAGAATCAAGCAGACTCGATTGTTTACCAGACTGAGAAGCAGCTCAAGGAATTTGGTGACAAGGTACCTGCAGGGGTGAAAGAGACAGTTGAGGCAAAACTTGGAGAGCTTAAGGATGCGATTTCTGGGGGCTCAACCCAGGCCATAAAGGATGCTATGGCTGCCCTTAACCAGGAAGTTATGAAACTCGGAAGTTCAGTCTATGGCAAGCCTGGTGAGACACCTGATGCTGCCGCTGGTCAAGCCCCGGGAAGTGATTCTGGACCTTCAGGCAATAAGGGACCTGAAGGACCTGAAGGAGATGTCATCGATGCGGATTTCACTGACAGTAAATGAAGGGACTGGACATGCGAACTTGAGCTCATATCCCGCTCTTGGGCCCCTTTCCTTTAGACCCCTTTCTTTCTGTGCCCAAAATGTGTATAAAAGAATGATTTTGTCGGAACAGATGTCGGTGCGAGGAAACATTTACTATAATTTGGGAGCCCAAGAAAGAATCTAGGACAAAATACAGAGGTTATTTAAGGGCATTAAAAACAGGATAGATTTTTTGTTTATACTGAATCACGAGGATTCTGTACCATGTTGATGTAGGTTTTTACGTTACCTATTGAGAATGCTAAAAGAATCTATAAGGAAATTTTGTTGTGTACCACCCGTTTGAAGTTGTGAAAAATTGTGTTTTGCCTGGATGTGAAAATTTTTGTTTTCAAATAGAAGTGTATTGTATATTACGTGGGAAAAATTTACTGTACAATGATGCTCTTCACTTCTATATAACGCAAGTAATACATATTACATACAAATGCCAGTTGGTGTATGCCAAGGAAGATGGACCTCCTCTCCCCTTTTCGAGCCATTTAGGTGTTTTAACTGTCTCCTGATATTGCAGTATCCCATGGCTTCATGGCATTGTGGCTATTTGCCGCTCTGGGACTCAAAGAAAGAGGACTAGGAGGAAGGCTGCATCCTTTCTCGGTACGTCGTTCCATCCAAGCACCACTATATTCATCATAATGCATACATTTGTTACAGCTTCCATTTCCCCCTCTTGAATGCTGCTTCATGCATAAGTAGGGATGAGCAGCATGGGGAGGAAAGGGCTGAAGTTGATCAATTTGGTATCTTGATCCTTCAACTCTTCCCACAGATTTAACAGAAACGAGCCTTTCAGTTCCAAGCCTTTCAAATGATGATGGTGGTTTTCCCCCTTGCTGCTGCTGCTGCTGGTAAGGAGATTGTTGTTGTTGCTGCCTGGAATTCTGATAACAACTAGAATAAGAAACTGGCTGAAAACAGGTGCCATTGAGGTTATAAACGCTAGGTGAACTCTGTACTCTATACATATGACCCCTGTGGATATGATAGTTGTTTGGCATCAATTCATGAGTTTGGAGATCTGTATAGCTGCCTTCCGGGGATCGAGGACTCGGCGAAGGAGTGTCCGACGGTGATAAGCCGAAAGAAGGCTGCCGGGTTATATGGAGAACCGGCCTTTGCTTGGTTCCTGCCGGTGGTGGCGCACGGACGAATCCATTGACGGCATCAATGTAACGCTGCTCTAGACCATGAATTTCCATATGATTTTCTAATACAACAGGTTTCGATGGGAACAGAAAAGATCTGAGCCTCGGTGCCCCTGCATTTTCGTTCCGGTCGTATTCATCAATCATATGGCGAAGATCTTCATCGGATTTTACGGAAACCAGAGCATCGAGATCCTCAGGGGCTAATTGATATTTCAACACCATTTCTCCCTCAATGAGGTACGTCAGTTTTCTCATAAGTTCTGTAAAATTCCTCAAATTTATCAGTCTGGTATAGAATCATTAGAAATCAAAATTTCACATTGAAAATGAAAAAGGAAGAACCAACATAAGATTAAAAATTTACATATATACATTTGCGATGAAAAATTAAAATTAAAAACCTGCGAATTTGATATCGCGAGGGACGGAGATGATACGAGTTTCTCCACCGACGTATTTAAGAAGGCCGTCGAGGGGACGGGGAAGAATTTTGCCGCCATGGCTACACAAAAACTTGACCTTGTCCTTAGGGGATCCAGGGGTAGAGCATGGTGCAGAACCAGTACTGCTCATCGTGCTGTAATCCATAATCAAACCTTCCGTTGACATACTTTTTGAAAATATTATGAATATAAACACCAGAAGATATATAGCCAGGATTATTATTATTATTATTATTATTATTATTATTATTATTATTATTATTATTATTTACAAGTTATTATTTATTTACAAATTCAGGGAAAAAAAAAAAAAGAAGAAGAAGAAGAAAGAAAGAAACAAATGGGGGGAAAGGGGGGAAGGAGGGAGAGAAAGGAGAGAATTTCAGTGCATGTATATATATACACAAAATGTACAGAAGAATGTTCTAGGGAAAGAAGAATAAAGGACAAGATCACATGGAATGAAAGAATGTGGTTTATTTAAAAAAGATGAATTTTTGTTGATTGATGGTCTCTATATACACAATTTGTTTTTGGTTATTGTTTTTTATGTTTTGCTTGTATGTATATATATATATATATATACATACATAAGAATCTGGTATTGGATAAGATTTGTACTTTTATTTTTTGTTTTTGTTGTTGATTATTATAGTAACTTATCATAATTTTACATTTGACGTGGTTTGAGTAGGTTAAATAATGGTTATATCGGAACACGTAAATACTTACATATATAATAAGATAAAATAAAAATCTCGACAAGAGATAAATATTAGAATATGAAAGTAAAATAGAATTATATTTGTTCATTTCATGTGTAACATATCTTTTCTAATACTTTTGATTATATTTTTTATATATAATTTATTTATTAATTAACATTTATTAAATATTGATAAACTAGGAAAAAAATTTTTAATTTTAAAGGAAAAAGTATTATAAAAATATATTATCATTTGTCAGTAAGTAATTAGATGTTGTAACTAGTTTGCAATCCACTGCATTGCAGAAAAATTTTTCCACTCTAAAAACATATTTTGTGATAATGAGAATTATTTTTATTTAAAAAATTAATTATGTATATCAAAAGTATATAATATGTATATATATATATATAGCAAGATATGATATTATATACTCCTACTTTTGTAAATAAAACATATAGTTCTATTAAAAAATTTTGAAGATATTTCTTTTTTTATTCTAAATATAAAATAAAATCTTCAATATAAACTTTTGGAGATTTATGAAAATATTATAACATTATTATAAAGTTATATTAAAACCATTACAATAGAAGATAGCGATTGTCTAATGCGTGCATTTGAGGTACATGTTAATATGGATAATTTTTCAATTTAAATTTCATTAGGGGAACAATTTCTGTTAAGTTTTTAGATTTGACTATTATATTTAGCATTGTTTATTAATATATCATTGTTTAACATGTGCCATAATAACGTGTTGGACAGGCCTACAAAGTATAACACAATTTTAGAAAAATATAAAATGCAAATAACTCAAGAAGTTCATAAAAGAATAACTTGAAAAATAATCTATTTCCTTTAGCACGAGAAGCTTACTCAATTACGAAAATATTGTGTAAATTATTATTGTGAAATGACTTAAAATGGACTTATTTTTCTTATATCTCTCTTAAAAGTAATTTGATAAAAAAAATTGGATTAAATTTCTCTTTTATTTAAAAATTTTAAAGTAAGATACATAAATAAATTTATATAGTTAGGAGCCATCGTTATATAACGTAAAAATATAATAAAAATATAAAATGCTTTCTGAAAGGTGAGCAGAAATAAAAATGTAAGAAACGAATAGCAAAAATATATTCTAATATTTGTCAACGAATATTAGATTCTTAGAATATGTTGTTTTAGTTCTTGGCAAATGTGTATAACTTCTTTGAGTAAAAATTTTAGAAAATACATTACTAAAATGTGTTTTTCATGAAATTAATTGACAAAAAAGCATGAATATAAATCTTTCTATAAAAAGAAAAAAAGTAATACCAGAAAAGAATTTGTATAACATTCTCTAAAAAAGAAAATAGTGAAATAAAATATTAAACCATAATGAGTTCTTTAAAATAAAATTAATATGAAAAACTCATTACCATAAGGAGTTGTTCAAAACAAAACAAAACAAAACAAATTAGTAGGGGCAAATTTCAAACCCTTAGACAAGTACTAATCAAAGCCAAAGGTCCATATAATCTAAGTGTGTTGGGCTAATTTGAGGAGTCAATTGAGAGTTGATTTGGAGTTTGAAATGACGGGACTTTGTTTTGTTTTTAATCCTAATGAAATAGAAGTCCGGAGGTAAGATATTATTAGTACGAGAGTTTCAAACTTGAGTTCCGTTGCAGTGGATTGGATTCATCATCAGCAACTTCAAGATTGAGCACTGTCTGTGTGTGCATGGAAGACTACTTTAAACTAGTAATTAAATTACAAGTGAAATATCACTTACTTACATGCCATTTTTTAGAATATAAGCCGAGGCCTCATCATTAATCTTAGCAGGAGAGATAAAAACAATCCAAAACTGTTAGCCGTTAGTTCTTTACTGTTGACCAGTTTGACATTGTTTCATCTTTGCTGTCAGTTTTTTTTTTTTTTTTTAATCTCAACCTTAACTTTTTATTTCTCCTATAAATACACCCTAATCCAATTCATTTTTCTCACCAACAATTATCAATTCTAATATTTTATCTTCGCTTAAACTCTCTCATATCTCTCTCCACTCTCACCACAGTAGCAATTATTTATTTTTGATAATATTTTGAAGACTTGTTCCAATTTCGATCTCACAAGAAGGAATCGAAGAACGAAGAAGTGCCGAGCAAAAATATCAAACTTCTCAATTCTTCTTCGAACTTCTGGCTTCAAATTAATTTTTTTTCTCAACTTCTCAATTTACTTTATTTATTATAATTTGTTTTATAATATTTATTTGTTTGTTTACGTTAATTATTATAATTTCTTTGTTTAATTTTTAATACTTATTTGTTTACTTTATTATTATTATTATAGATCCTTCAGGATCAAGAATTACATAATCTCACATGGTAGATTTTGAACAAAATAAAGAATCTACTAGTATGTTTCCCCCTTCCGAAAATAGACTTACTAACTAGTACTAAAAAAGGAACCTCTTGAGTTTGGAATGTTTTTGAAAAAATAGGTTTCCAAGCTAGATGTAAACTTTGTAAACAAGAATTCCAATATAAAATTGGTAATGGCACGGGAATACTAACAAGACATATAAATAAACACCACCTTAGTGAAATGGTAGACTTAACTAGACAAGTTCAAATAGTTATTAAAATGTAACAGAATAGTTATTAATTAGAATATTATTATTTGTAATTACTTTTGGGAGGTGTAAGCCTTAAGTCCCCCTCCTATGTAATTTTTTTTGTTCTCAATAAAACCGGTAGAACTCCATGCCAAACTCTCAACAACTTCAAGGTGGCTTTCTTAAATTATTTTTTCATAAACTTAAAATTTTCTACACTTAATAAAAAAACTTAACGGTTCTAAACTTAATAAAAAAAACTTTGTTTCTACACTGAAGTACTTAATAAAAAAAACTTTAAGTTCCTACACTTAAGTACTTCATGTTCAATATAAAAAAATAGAACAAAAAAAAAAAAAAAGTCCAACCCGCCCAGCCCAGCTCGCTTAGTCTGGTCCAGGGATGTAGGCCGTGGCGGACTAACATTTTCCAACCTACAGTGCATCCCAGACTGGCTCACTGGCCAACATGGGCTGGCCCAGATTCATTTGGACCAGCCCACTGGCCATCCCTAGGCCAATAATATCCCATTCTTTTTATGCCAAAGTAAAGCTTTAACCTAGATTGATGAGCTCCACAAATTCCAGAATGTGCTTCTTCCAATGCTTGCGTAGTTTCTTCATCTCCTAAGCATCATAAAGGAACACCTTCGAACGATTTCCAATAAAGTATATGCTTGTAGTAAACAAATCTTGGAGAACGTCTTCGCATATCACTCTTTTTTCCGCGGCTCTTCAAGTAAAACACCATAGCATAAGTAATTAATTATTGACTTATGCCAATCTTCTCTTCTATTTTCAGTAACAAAAATAGCATGAGTCTCAGGTTCTTCTTGTTGTTTTGTTTCATCATCATCATCTTCAAATGGCGGCGGAATTACTCACTTTTGACAAATAGATATTTGTATTTCTGGACTTGAGAAACACAAGGTAGATTCGAGCTTTGCCAATGCATCTGCTTGTTTATTTCCATTTCTCAGGTCATGATCTAGCTCCACATCTCTTAAATAGCCCATCATTAATTTGGCATAATTACAATAGTCAAGGTGAATAAATATGGCAAGATATCACCCTCAGATATGATAAACACTACTTCTGCACCAGCTCCATCTCGATGTGTAGCACCATAAAAATACATCTTCCATGGAGGTAAGATTTTAACTAAAAGCACATCTTCATCAGGTAAGTCATCAATCAACTCTTATTCCGTTGGTATAGGGTGTTCACTTAAGAAATCAGCTAACACTTGTCCTTTTATAGCTTTTTGAGAAACGTACACAATTTCAAATTGTTGGAGTTGTAGATGCCAAATTGCTTGTCAATCAGACAAGACAGACTTGGTCATTAAATACTTGATTGGATTTTCCATGGAGATGAGACGCACCGTCTAAGCTTGAAAGTAATGCTTCAACTTTGGATTGCAAAAATTAGAGCCAAGCATAGCTTTTCATTCGGCGAATACTTAACTTCATTGGGAGTCATTATCCTGCTCAGATAATATAAAGTAGTTTCCTACCTTTTTTATTTTCTTGAGCAAGTAAAGCTCCCACAGAACATTCTTGTGCAACAATGTACAAAAGTAAAGGCTTTCCATGTATAGGTGCAAATAAAATTGGAGCTCTCATAAGGTAAGCCTTAATACTTTTTAATGCATTGCTACATGCATCAACCCATTTGAAAGCCACTCTTTTTCTCATCAAATGGGTGAAGGGTTGACATCTTCCTGCAAGATTTGAAATGAAACGTTGCAGTTGAGATAATCTTCCTCATAGACTTCTCACCTCATTTACAGTACGAGGCTCTGGCATATTTACTATGGCATCAATTTTAGCTTGATCAATTTCAATGCCGCATTTATGCACAATGAATCCTAGGAATTTTTCTGAGATGACTCCAAATGCACATTGCAGAGGATTTATCTTTAGTTGACAGCGACGAAGCCGTTCAAAAAATTTCCTCAAATAATCCAAATGGTCTTATTTTCTTCATGATTTTACCACCAAAACATCAACATAGCATTCTACAATTTTGTGGAGCATACCATCATGAATCTTTGCATTGCTCTTTCATATGTCGCACCTGCATTTTTCAAACTAAATGGCATTACTTTATAACATTAAAACCTTTAGGTGTGTGGAAGGCTGTCAACTTCATCCTTTGGAGCATGTGTATTTGATTATAGCCAGAAGATCCATCTATGAAACTCAAAGTTTCATGACCAGTAACAACATCAATCATGTTTCAGTAATTGAGAGAGGAAAGTCATCCATTAGGCATGCATTATTTAGGTCTCGAAAGTCAACACAAACTCGCAGTTGCCCATTTTTCTTGCGCGCAAGCACAATGCTAGATATCCACGTTGGATATTTAACCTCACGAATAAACCCAGCCTCAATTAATTTGTTACCCTCATTTTCAATTTGAGGAATCAATTCAGGATGAAAACGCCTTTGGGCCTACTTTATTGGCTGAACACTTCTTTTTACACCCAAGGGATAGACAACCACTTTTGGATCTAATCCTAGCATTTCTTTGTATGTCCAAGCAAATACATCCTTGAATTCACATAGAAGATTAATGTAAGATTCCTCCTTTTTCGCCGATAAAAGCGAACTTATGCACATTGGGCGTTTATCATCATCATTACCCAAGTTAACTTCTTTCAACTCATGTACAGTGCTTTCAAAGCCTTCTTCATATTCAGGAGGGGTATTTTCTTTTTCACACTTTTCTAGATCAACAATGCTGATATGATTAGAAGTGAAAACTTCTTCGTCATCCTCTTCATTTCTCTTCTTGCAAGATTAGTCATTGAATTATCCATACCAAACCGAACAACACTTCGGATTCATCCATTTCTTATTCAAATGTTTTCCATAGTAAAATTTGCATCTTTTGAATGTAGCTAGCTCTGATCGATCTTTCAATTTCTCTACCAAATGTAATAGTTTCTCAAGGAATAGGTCGAGGAATGGCATTTTGTGAAAAGGTAACGAAGTTAGATGACTCTATACTTTCTTCATCTTTTTCCTTTGGCGTTGTGTCCACAATAGTGTGTAATTTGGCTTTCAACACACTATCGTAATTCATAAGAAGTGTAGTTTTCCTCCTCATTCTAGAAGGAATTATGTTGAGGCAGTTGTTTGCACCATCATCCAAACATGGCGTCATTCCAATCCTTTTCTTCAATGAGGATTTATTGAAAAAATCCATGTTTTTTGAAAGATGGATTTCTTGTTGTCTTGATTGCCTTTGCCCCAAACACTCAAATACCGACCCACGAGGATTTTTATTCCCTAGTCGGTAAAAGATAGACCTTAGGTTCACCTTTGAATCTTCATTTTCCACAGAGACATAATGATTGTTTGCCCTTTTTATTTTGATTCGCACAAGAGAAGATGGTTTATATCCCAACCTGACACACAAACTTTGCACAGAATGTCCATTTTCTTTCAACGTTATCTGAGTTTCATTCAAGCCATGCACTTTTGAACCAATTACTTTAGGAATGAGCTTACCTAAAGTATTCGAGCTTTGAGGATCATATCCAGCTTTCACTCGAAGTATGGGGTCAAATATTTCTTTAGTTCTTTTGTGTGCCATGTTCCACCTTTGGTCCTTGTTTAGGAAGTACAAATCTTTTCAAGACAGGCTTGATTGGCTTGACTGCTTCAATCTTAGACAATGGAACAATACGGTTCTTCAACTCGTCCGCTTCAACTAAGGCGAATTGACATTTTTTCCTCATTGGTCTTGGGATGTATCGCAAAGAGAGAATCATTTTGCAATGATTTAACTGTCTTTTCTTTGTCTTCACTTGTAGCTTTATTTCATGAAGTGTCTTTTGAACTTTGAGTTTCCAAGTTTGATGACACTTGCTTTCTTGCAAAGGTTACACTTTTACTTTGCAAATACAATTTAGCATGTGCAATGTGGGTATCTGCTTCAGTAAAAGGCTTTTCATCAGCAACAACCCTTCTTACGACTCCATTGCTAGAAATACATGAAGCATTGATGAAGTGTAGATGGTACAACTCCATTATCATGAAGCCACGACCTCTCCAGAAGAATATTGTATGAACGTTTAGCATCAATAACATGCAAAAAGAGATTGGACTTCATTTCATCAATCATCAAGTCCAAACAAATTGTGCCAAGTGCTCTTTGCCCCCTTGATTGAAACCTTGCATCATGAGGTAGCTTTGTGACATTTTTCAGTAGTAATTTCTAACTCTTTCAGCATTCTCATAAGAAGAATGTTGACAGCAGAACCTCCATCCAACAATGTTCTATTCACCTTCTTTTTACGTGCGTGGCCAGACACAAACAAAGGTCTATTGTGAGGCTTTGAACCTAGCAATAGGTCGCCATCACTGAATGTAATTGTGGCCATACATTATGTAAACTTTTGTGCAACCACATTATTTTCATGCTTGTCATATAGTATAGGAGATTTGCTTGAAGAAGAATCTTCCTCTTTACAGTAGATAGTAAAGCAAGATACAATCTCAGATTCATTTAACAATACTTTCGAAAAGAATTCTCCCAAGATAATTGGTTGCCGATTGTTGAAATGAGTACCATCTTTTAGCTCAGCTCTTTTGAGATTAGCAAATTTATTTTGAGCCACTTTTTTTTACCAATATATTTTGTTTATTTGGCTTACCGCTTGCTCGCTTTGATTTGCCACCTTTTTTACGTTTCACAACTATCCATCCTTCTGAATCATAGTCAACTCCACTATCAACCATAGACATGGTTGAAAATTCTCAAGAGATTGTTGAAAAATGCCTTCCACTTTGTTTTTTTAGGAAGGAATTTGTTGAACTCTTGATATCAATTCTTAAGGGATCAAACTGCCCAAACTTAATCATCACAAACTGAGGGACAAGATTAGATTAATTCAACATTTTCGGCAACAGAGATCCATGTCTTATTCTTGTTTGGTTTGTAGACACTTTATCTTTTCTTCCAACAAACTTTTCCTTTACGTGCCAACTCCAAGAATTTTTTCCTTGAAGATGAAGAACTTTTCAATAAGATGACCAAGAAGATGATGATACTTGCAATAGTTTGGATCCTTAGTATGTCCCGCCTCTTCTAGATGCTTCATCTTTGGTAGCTCAACTATTCCTGCCTTCAACATTTCATCAAACATTTCTAGAACATCAGAATCTAGAAAAAGATACACTTTACCTTGCATTTCCTTCAAGCTTACTTTCTTCTTTCCATCATCTTGAAAGGTATCTACTTTCTTCGTGAGCTTTTCACTCACATTTGTAGAGAACTTAATAGGTGATACAATCGTTGAATTGGATTCCTTAGCTACCAAAGAATATTTGTTGACTTTCTTGATGTCTTGCTTCTCCTTATTACATGGCTTTGAAACTGGAATACCTTAGTATCCATGTGCTTTGATACTTAACTCCATATCATGCGCAGAGTGACCAATTCTTCAAAGGTCCTTGGCTGAATTCCTTTGAGCATGTATTGGAGACCCCAATTCATACCCTGAATACACATCTCAATTGCAGATCTTTCACAGAGTCTATCTCTACAATCCAAACTTAAGCTTCTCCAACGATTAATGTAATCAATCATAGATTCGCTTTCTATTATTTTGTATGGCTCAGTTCTAGCGTACCTATAATTCAACGAGTGCTCTAGAGCAATTCAGAAATTTAATTTCAAGTTACTCCTAGCTATCAATGGATCTTGGTGCAAGATTGATGTAACAGTCAAATGCATTCCCTTTGAGAGAACGAACGAATTGCTTGACCAGGAGATCACCATCAATTCCTGCATCGTTACAAGTTTCAACAAAATATGCAACATGCTGCTTAGGATTTTCTTTGTTATCGAACTGTTGCATCTGGGGAGCTTAAAATCCTGTCGGCATTTTGAGGTTATCAATCCTTTTAGTGTCTTATCATATGCAGAGGAAGACTTACTAGTTCCCTCATATTTATCTTTGATTTTCCCCATGATGAAGTCCTTTAGTTGATCTATCGGAATGACCCATCAGAGGAGACTTGGATATTGTGAGCCTCCTTTGCTGATCCAGAACCTTCTCAATTACAATTTGTTGTTTAGAAACCTTAGTAGATCCTGAATTATTTGAGTCTTCAGGTTGTTTTGGAGTAGCTTGGCTCATTTCTCCAGAATTTTCAAATTAATTCAACAGTTGTGCAAATGTCATATTCTGTTGCTGACAATGTTTTGCAAGCCCTTCCACCAACTTCGTCAGATTTGCTAATTGCTCTTCAACTGATGAAACATCTGCCATCATGACAGGCATAACTGAAGAAGTTGTAGATGAAGCCTCACAGTAGGATATGCTTGACTTCAAAACCTGCAGAACAAACAAAGTAAAGCCATCATTAATGTTCTCTTCCTCATGTCTTGAAGCAGAATCCACATCCTAGAGCAACAGATTTTTGTTTATCACAGCTTGGACATCTTCTTCTGCTTCCAGGAAAGAAGTGATCATAAAGACTAGATTTGTGTATTTGAGAATAGGGCTATCAACAGAGTATTCCTGCGGATCTTTTTTCTGCAAGAGCTCTTAGTATTCTTCTTGTGATTAGACTAGTATAGCTAACTCTTGCAGTGAGCTCGGTTTTCATCCTAGCTGATGAAGCCTTAGAAGAAGTAGCCTTTGAGATGGTGCTGGTTGAAGCCATTGATGATGTTTGTTGTACTTAAAGAGAAGAGATGATTGGCAAAGATCGTTCCACTGGGCGTGCCACAAAATTTTTTATAAAGAATTCTTGCCTGCAAAATATTAAAGCAACCAAAAGAAAACTAGTAACAAATAATATTTATAAAATTTAAAAGTGATTACAGTCTTTGAAAAATTCTTGTCGAAAGAATAAAGTCCGTTAATTCTTCTCTTTTGATTTGTTCCAAGGGCTTCGCAGCTTAATGATGGAGTTGTCGATGAACTTCCTTTTTACTTGTCGAAGAAGAACTTGAAGAACTTCTAGCCTTGAAATTGAAGGCTAGTCTTGACTTGAGACTTTGGAAATGGAGAATGCGTTAAAGTTTCAACACTCCTACTTGATGGTTTTCTTGTTTGTTTTTCTCTTAGGCTTGGTCTTCTTTTATAGGCACAACTTGTGAGGGAGAATATCTGATTTTGAAATTTGAATATTTATTTCTAATATTTAATAAATAAATATTTATGAATTATAATTTCTTGATTGGCCAAGTTCTATGCAATGAATAATGTGGCACAATTTGATTTTCTAGACCACTTCTTGAATTTTCATTGGACGGAGTTTCAAATATTGCACTTGTCTAATTTTGATTTGTTGAAAAATATTTGAAAATTAAAATGTAATTCAAGTAAAACTTGGAGATTTAGTTTGTAAAATTTTATATTCTTATTGTATTGATGAGTATTAATTAGATGTAACTTACTAGATGTAGGAACTAGTAAGGATATTTTCTTTTATGAAGGTTAAATGTGAATATCACAACTAAAAAAATAAAACTGAAAAAAAAGTCCAAGCACACCTTAATTCTATATGTCCATGGACTAAGTGATATCCTTTTTCTCATTCTCTATGCAATAACACAAATAATCATTTGAGAAAATTCAAAAATATAAACAAAATATTGGGGTGTATTTGAATACCTTCTTATCCAAACGAATTTATAGTTTTTTCTAAAAAAAAAAGGTGCTAATTACATTTTTCTTCTTGAGGCTTGTCTAAATTATAATTTCATCATTATATTTTGTATAAACTACAAATACATTTTTATCATTTATATTTTCATAATTAATTAATCTCTATTACTAATTTAAAAAATTTATCAGAAAAAAATCATTATGCGTTAAAAATTTTAAAATCTTCCTAAAATATCATTTGTGAGTTTACTTCTTGTTTAATATCATATATTGAGACAATAATATCCTTCACATAGAAATTAGACTGAAAAAAAATTTTTAGCAAGGGTACTATGAATTTTTATATATGGTAGTAAATAAGAATTAGACACATGAAATGATTTTTTATGAAAACTTTAAACTTTTTGCTATCAAATTGTTATTTTTTGAAAATTTTTTTATACTGAAATTAATTGTAGAGATTTATTAGTTATGAATATGTAAACGATAAGAATGTATTTGCAATATATATAAAATAGAGGGATGAAATAGTAATTTGAACAAACCTCGAGGGGAAAATATAATTAACCCAAAAAATTAACTTCCACGAGAAAAGGAAAAAAGTCATGATTTATTTAGATTGGTTTTTATTTTGAAAAGATGAACTTTTTTTTAGATTTCATGAAAATTATATTGTTATTGAAAAATATGTGAAACTCATAAATTTGATTGGATTTTTTTTTTTAATACAAGAGGTGCCACAGTTGGTGGAAATTACATCATAATTAGATCTCTCCTTCTCAACATGTGTTTCAAAACTCTTTCAAATTTTAGCTTGTGGAAGCTCCTTTACTCTTGAAAGTTCGTCAACCATTGATGGTGTCAAGGGTTCTACCTTTGCAACTCCTTGAGATTGCATGAAAATCTGTGTATCCTCACACCTTTTAGCTTTCATGAAGCTCTTTTGCTTTTTTCATGTTTAAACATTCTTATCCTTTCTTTCAACTTATTTTGCTCTTCATAAACTTGGTGTGGTTCCAAAGGATTAAGAGTGAATCTCTTACCATCCTTGGTAAAGTTGAAAGCATTCTTGTTCCTATTGTATATAGTTTTCCTATCATATAGCCATGGACTTCCAAATTACAAATGACCTACTTGCATGGATACTACATCACATAACACATCATCTTTGTAAGATCACATAGAAATAGACACCCACACTTGCTTGTAAACTTTTTCTCAATACAATCATTTGGCCAATGGCGTATTAAGGACTAGGATGTTCAAGAAGTGGCAAATTCAACTTTTCAACAAGGTAAGTACTAGCCACAAGATTAGCAAGAAACGTATGCATCTTCAAAATACCATCAAATACAGGCATTCTATCCCTAGGTTAGATGACTTGCTTGATGAGTTGCATGGTTCTAAAAACTTTTCAAAGATAGATTTAAAATCGGGGTATCAATAAATTCGCATGAAAGAAGGGGATGAATAGAAAATGGCTTTTGAAACTAATTTTGGCCTTTATGAATGGTTGGTCATGCCTTTTGGTTTAACTAATGCACTTAGCACATTCATGAGACTCATGCATCATGTTTTGGGGAATTTCATTGGAAAATTTATTGTGCTTCGTTGGAAAATTTATTGTGATTTATAGCAAAACTTATGAAGATCATTTGCATCATCTTAAACAAGTTTTGTTTGTTTTGAGAAGTGAGAAATTATATGCTAACCTTGGAAAATGTGAGTTTTGTTTGTAAAAGGTTACTTTCCTAGGTTATATGGTAAGTTCTCAAGATCTTCAAATGGATGAAGACAAGGTAAAAGCAATCAAGGATTAGCCTACTCCCAAGAGTGCATCCAAAGTGAGAAGCTTCCGCGGTCTAGCAAGCTTTTATAGGGGATTCATCAAGGACTTTAGCACCATTACTACTCCCTTGACTAATGTAATCATGAAGAAGACCGGATTCAAATGGGAGGAAAAACAAGAAAAGGCTTTGAAATTGTTGAAAGAAAGGTTGAGCAGTGCTCCTCTATTAGCGCTACCAAATTTTGAGAAAATGTTTGAAATAAAGTATGACGCCTCAGGGGTTGATATTAGAGGATTATTGATGCAAGATGAGAGGCTTTTGGTTTATTTTCTTGAAAAGTTGACCAGAGTCGCATTGAATTATGCTACTTATGATAGTGAGTTCTATGTATTGGTGAGAACATTGAAGCATTAGCAACATTATTTGTGGTCTAAAGAGTTTGTAGTCCACACTGACCATGAGTTATTGAAGTTTCTCAAAGGACAACAAAAGCTCAACCAAAGGCATGCAATATGGAGGGAATTTATATAGACATTCCATATGTTATTCGGTACAAGAAAGGTAAAGAAAATGTTGTAGCAAATGCTTTGTCAAGAAGGTACACCTTAATCTCTACTTTACAAGCTCAATTACTTGGTTTTTAACTGCTTAAAGAGTTATATGCTTGTTGGACATAACGAAAAGTACCTTATACATGATGTTTCCTTTACCATGAAGGTAAATTGTACGTTCCTTCTTTTTCCTTTAGATTGTTTCTAGTTAAGGAAGCTTATTGTGGTGGTTTGATTGGTCATTTTGGTATTTTCAAAACTTATAACATTTTGCATGAGTATCTCTTTTGGCCTCGTATGAAAAGAGATGTAGAGAGGTTTATTGATAATTGTTTAGATTGTAAAATGGCTAAATATACATCTTTGCCACATAGACTTTATACTCCTTTGAATGTACCTAGAGAACATTGGGAAGACATTTCTATGGATTTTATTCTTGGACTACCTAGATCCCCCAAAGGCAAGGGTTCTATATTTGTTATGGTAGATCAATTTTCTAAAATGGCTCATTTCATACCTTGTAAGAAGATCAATGATGCTAGTCATACTGCAAATTTGTTCTTTACTTAGGTGGTGCGATTCCATGGTATACCTAGAACTATCATTTCGAATCGTGATACTAAGTTTCTTAGTCATTTTTTGCGTGTTTTGTAGGAGAAACTTGGAACTAACTTGTTATATTCTACAACTTTCCATCCACAAATCGATGGACAAACGGAGGTGGTAAATAGAACCATTGGTCAAATTCTTAGGGCCATTATTAAGAAGAATTTGCACTAATGGAAAGCTTGTTTACCTCATATTGAGTTTGTTTACAATAGAGCTCGTCACTCTACAACTTCTTACCCTCCTTTTGTAGTTGTCTATGGGTTTATCCTCTAACTCCTTTTGATTTGGTTCTTTTACCTATAAATCATACTTTGAGCTTGGATGGGAAGAAAAAGGCTGAGTTTGTGAAAACTATTCACTCCAAAAGTTCTTGAAGCTATTGAGACTACCAACAAGAAACTTGATGCTAAAAGGAATTTGGAAAGGAAACATGTAGTCTTTGAACCCAGGGATTGGGTTTGGGTTTATCTTCGAAAAGAACGTTTTCCTTTTCAAAGGAAAAGAAAGTTAGATAGCCGTGGTGATGGTCTTTTTTAAGTTCTTGAATGGGTTAATGATAATGCCTATAAGATTGATCTCCCTGGTGATTATAATGTTAGTACTACCTTTAATGTTTTTTATTTATTTTTATTTAATGTAGGTCAAGATTCTAGGATTAATCTTTTCAAAGGAGGGGTGGATGATATAAATTGAGATAGTCAAGGAGATGAAAAGCTTCAACAACTAATCACAAGAGTATGAGCAAGGAGAATTAAGGAGAAGGATGATAAAGTTTCCCACGGATTGATGATAACAATTGAAGAAACTATGAAGAAAGGCCTAAAGTTCAAGAATGAAGGCTCGGAAGATGATGAAAATCCTTCTAAGTTGTTTTGGTTCAATGCCTAAACTTGGAGCAACCAATGGAGAAAATTGGAAGAGGAAGAAATCAAGGAGAGACCTTATACTTACCGTCCAGGGTAGGTTTTTGTCCAAAATGGAGTTGAAGAGCTGAAGACCTACCGCAAGTGGTAGGGTGCTGTTTAAATGTAATGCGTTGTTTTAGGTGGGAATTTCTATTTTAATTCACTTTATAACTTTTAATTAAGTCCCTAATGGGTCATGGGCCCAAGATTTTAGATTAGGGTTTAGCCTAAATTCTATAAATACCCTATTATAGCTTATATGAAATTTAAGAGTTTTCTCTTAGGGTTCTTAAGTTTTGAGACTTTCTGCTTGAACTTCATCTAGGGTTTGATTATTCCTTAGATTGATTTTTACTTGAATACTTGGATTGGGTTAACCCAATGTTTCTTAATTTGATCACAATTCCTAATTCTATGATGATCATATTCTTGTGATTTGTTCTAGAGCTTATATGTCTTCTTCAATTGATTTAATTGGGTAGTGGATAACCAGCCACATTGTTTGATTAGTAATTGAGGGAAAGATCCTCTTCATATGCATTTAATTCATAGTTTGGGTTGAATTATAGGTGAGTATTGTTGAAGAAGATCATGTTCTATTGAAGACAAGGTCCTTGGGAGATGGATACGAAGATTTGGTTTCATTGAAGATCCTAAATCATATCATTATAGCACTAGAAAAAGAAGATAAATGATCATGCAAAAGTCAAAACCCCTCACCTTCCAGTTGGAAGGCCTCAGCTCTTACCACTAGGACAAGGCCTCATGGGGATTGGATTTAAATTTGAAAAAAGTAAATTTTTTTTACTTGGAATGCGTAAAAAATAAATTATTTGTGAGAGAAATTGTCGGATGAGAAAAACTAAAAGAGTTTTAATTTTTATTTTCAATCCAAATGAACCATAAACATCAATAAGAAAAAACTCACACTTTTTCCAAATGAGCTGCCCATCCCCAATAAATAAATAATATATATGTATGTATATATATATATATATATATGAATATATATATATATATGAATAATCAATGCCATTTAATATCCAATATTGGAAGGCTCATTACTTCAACTAGTCCCTATGTTCCTCGAACGGATCTCTTAGTTATTGAGAAGGTTGCCCAAAAAGCGGTTTATAAAGTGTACCTAGTAAAACTTACAAGTAAACCAGATATAGAGATGGCTACTAAGGTTGTTATTCCATTCTTAATAATTTCAAGACCCCAATGCATCTATGATATGATCGTTTATTTAAAATGGAATGGTATAGAAAGTCAACATATCTCAATAGAGTACAATAGGATTTATGACTACACAAACTATTTAGTATGGTCTAGATCTAGTCTAGGACAAACTGTTGTAGGGGATTTATTAAAACCATGAAATTCAGAATATGGTAAAGTAGCTTCTGGGTGGGGAAGAACTCCTTTGATGGGTGTCACATGGGCCTTGTTTGATGTATTTCTTTCTATTATTTTGGAGATTTATAATTCTTCCGTTTTATTGGATGGAATTTCAGTGAATTAGATTTTGAAAAGCCGCAAAGTTATACAAAATGAGTCATTTTGAGCTCGGATTTTGAGCTTTGGTATTCGATCATGCAAATTTTTTTGTTTCTGTATTTCTGAAATATAAGTGTGTGACTTATTCTAATTGATTGTATTGATAGTATTGCGAGTGGGTCTGTCATCTTGATAGAGATGGCTCTACTTCGTCGGATATTTTTTCTAGTATCTGGAACATGAAATATGTGATATAGATTAAGAAATATTTGAACTATGATTCATACTTTATGTTCTGACCTCGTATCTGGATTCCAAAAAAATATAAAGAATTAGAATTTCAAATTTCAATTTTGACCAAAAGAAAAATGTTTCTTTGAATTTTATGGTTACAAAGGTTCTTACTTGGGGAATTTTATGTTTTTTTTCTTGAATCATCATGGTTCTAGTATGATTTCAAAGTTTTAATCAATTCGTAGGGTTTGTAACAAGAGAATTCCTATCAATACAATAAGAAATAATAAAAGCCATATTATAGACAAAAACAAATAATAAGAATGAGCCAACTTGAGGTTTTGGTATTATCACCACAAACAAAAAAGAATTTTGGAATTTTCTTCTTTCATACCTTAACCGAAGATTGAATCAAATATTCAAAATCAAAACATTTCAAACTTTGCATTACATATCCATTGTAATTAGTATTTGGGTGTTTTTGCTTGAGCTGTACGAGATGAAAGTCTCATATACGCTGGTTCTCAGAGGGGGAGTTCCACCTATCTCATTAAAGTCTATGATTGTTCGAAGAACGTCTCCAGATACAAGCGATTACGGATTATATAACCAATAAATACGTTCCTCCCCACGTCAATATATTTTATTGTTTAGGGGGCATTACGCTTGTTTTTTAGTACAAGTAGTTGTGTGGGATTCGCTCTGACTTTTTACTACCGTCCAACTGTTACAGAAGCTTTTGCTTTTGTTCAATACATAATGAATGAAGCTAACTTTGGTTGGTTAGTCCGATGAGTTCATAGATAGTTGCCAAGTATAATGGTCGTAATGATGATCTACATGTCTTTCGTGTGTATCTTACCAGTAGATTTCAAAAATCTCAGGTTACAAGTGTGGTTCTAGCTGTATTGAACGCATATTTTGGCGTAACTTGTTATTATTTATCCTGAGACCAAATTGGTTATTGGGCAGTGAAAATTGTAACAGGTGTACTTTGAACCTATTCATGTAATAGGAACCCCCCTTGATAGAATTGTTGCGTGGACGTAATAGTGTGGGAGAATCCATTTTGACTCGTTTTTATAGTTTACACACTTTTGTCTTGCCCCTCTTACTGTCGTATTTTTGTTAGAGCACTTTTCAATGACATGTAAACATGGTATTTCTTGTCCTTTATAGAGAAGATATTTCATCGATATTTGGAATCAATCATTTATCACTTAGAGGAGGAATAATAGAATTTCATTGCTATAAATATGGATTATTAAAAACAATAAGACATGTATTTGGATATTTTCCCTTTAATTATCCCTGTCAAATGAATAATATTAGGTAGTTGAAGGGAATTCTCTGAAGAGAAAACGGATTATGAGAGTGTATGACTTGAACTATTGATTAGCCTGTATAGCTATATGCCTGCCATGTTGGGGAAGAAGGTTGTGGGAGTGACACCTATACATTATAAGAAAGAATGTCTCAATATCTTTCCAAACGTCAAAATTTAATTTCATGAGTAAGATTTCATTAGCTAATAAAATAAATATAAGTAATAAATTATTATGAATACGGTATTATATAACACTAAAGTTTATAACTATAATTTAAAATATAGGTAATAACTATGGCATATAACTATAATTGAAATATAATTTATAATTATAATATTTAACTATATTTTAAAACTATAGTTTATAACCATAGTACAAAACTATAGTGTAAAACTATAGTTAAAACATAATTTATAACTATAGGGTATAAATTAACTATGCATTAAAAAACCATAATATATAACTAAAGTTTATAACTATTGTTAAAGGTATAGTTTAAAAGTTTAATATATAGCTCTAGTTAACATATAGTATATGGTACGAATCTCCAATGGCTTGAACAAGATCCAATTTCTCTCCTAAGATGTAGCTCTCTACAAGAGGCCCTTTGAACTCTTGTATTGAAGAATTCGAAATTCCAAGAACCAAAACAAGAAAATAAACAAAGAAAGATAAATAGAAAAACTTCCTCTTGAGGGAGAATCAATAAAGCTTAAAGAGACTTCACCTATTCTCCACGCACAAGGAAGACCTAAACTCCTAGCAACAATAGCTATACAAAAGCTAGCACCTCAAGGAAGAGAAGGATTTGGAAATAGAACAAGAACTCTTGAATTGAATTCAAGAATCACTTGCCTAGAATGGTACAATAGATAGAAATTCCTAATTTATAAGGAAGTTGGAGAAACCTCAAGAGCCTTAGGTTCTTCACTCAAGTTTTCATTCAATATATTCAATATTGTGTTCAAAGGCTGAAAAATGCATATATATAGTGTTCCACATCATTAACTCACAACCCTAATTGTTAATCTAGTTTAAGATAAGTAAATGGGCTCTTAGGTCACTTACTTACAAGTCAAAAGAAGCTTAAAAGTTAATTGGATGAGTCAAGGGAGTTAAAACTCTCAAAATTCTCAAATACCCGGTAGGCCTCGCTCTACCGTGCATGATAGGTCAACTCTTTAACCAAATCTTGATCCAGAACTCTGTCGATAATGGTAAGGTAGACCTACCGTCGGCAGTAGGTCTTTTGCTATATTCTCCTCTGCAAACAATACCTTACTGTAGAAGGTAGGGTGTATCCTACCGCCTACGTTAAGGTCAAGGCCTTCTTTCTTCTTTGATTTTGAGGCATCCAGTTCTTCCAAGCTTGAGCCTTTGGCTTCCTTCACTTGCAACTTGGAAAATAAGAGTGTCATGTTTCCTCTAAAAGCTCTTTGTTCTCCTATCACTTGCCAAGCCAAGTCTTGGATCACCTTTTCAAATATGGCTATCTTTCCCCGGTGCTCCTCCTCCATTCTTCTAGGCATTGCTCTTGTGACCGGTCCTTGCAACAACTCTACGATCTCTTGTTCATCTCGGGTAATACTATTCGCCCCTCCTTTGAAAGGTGATGTACCTAAAATGGGATTTTCTAATCACTACAATGCACGGCAAGTGGACCTAACATTACAGATGTGAGTTCAACCCGAATGTCTAATCTCTCGAGGACTGTAAAGGTGAAAGTACTAATCGTGTCTCTGATGTGTAGTCTATTAAAAATATAGTCATTGAAAATAAAATAGCAAAAACTCAAAATAATTAAACAACTAAGAAAGAAACAAAAACTTAAGATTTTAAAAATTAATAAAGCAAGAGTTTGGATTGTGGAATCCCCGTAATCCTTGTTACTAATTCAATTGGAAAAAATTTTATGAAAATAATGTTGAATTAATTAAGTTGGGTCATCACTCAAATTGGGCAATCTCTATCTCTAGGCGAAAGTTACCCTACTTACTAACCCTTACAGGAAAATTTATTTTCTCCCTAACAAATTATAAGCTCAATAAAATTAGTTGATTTAAAAGGATCTAAAAGTGCAATATCATACCTCTAGTCAATTGCCCTAACTAACCCTCAATTGATTGCTCTAGATTGTTTTCCTTTTTCAATTCCAAAAAATCCTGAGATTAATCTAGTCTCGCGACAATTAAATTGTAAACAAGCACAATTATAAGACAACTTAAATCAAAGCAAACATCAAATTCAAGAATTTAAACAAAGAATGTCATAATCAAGAATTAGGGTTCAACCCCCATCCAAACAATAAAAACTACTCTCTATTCATTATATAAAAACTAAAATTCAACATAAAAATTCAATAACAATAAAGGAAAAAGAAAGCTTAGGATTGAAATCGAAGTCGCAATTGAAATCCCGAACGTCTTCCAAACTTGGCTTTCGAGTTGCCAATTGAAGATTGAAATCTTGAAATCGGTTCTTCAATTCTTGAAATCCAAGAGATAAATTTGCATAAATCTAATGAGTGTTTAACTAATTGAATGTATAAAAGTCGAAATTTTAAGAATCGTCTAATCTAATCTACGCCTAACTATACTAACCCTAATTAATCCTAATCTATCTACTGTTCTCTATATAAATCTATATCTTACAAATAGCTGCAGAAAAACCCCTTCTATAGAGGTGAAAATTACAAGAAAATAGAGTTTAAATTGGATTAAACCACCCTCTAACTACCTTTCACTCGGGACTTACCGTCGACGGTAGGTTGAGCCCTACTGTTCGCGTAGGGTTCTATCCTGCCAACCGTTGTGTGCCAAGGACCTACCGCCAACGGTAGGTTAGCCTACCTCGTGCGGTAAGTCTGCCTTGTCGCTGCTGACTGCTCCATTTTTGACATTTTTGCTTTGTTTTTGCCCATTTTCATTTTCTTTCATCGTTTTCTCTTCCAGAGGGTACCTAATACAAGAATAAGGAATATTAAGCTAAAATATATACTTTTGCATATTAAAAATACAAAAAATGATGAAAATTAATGTATAAAAAATGTAGACAATTAGGCACATATCAAAAGAAGTTGTCCTCGAATCTGCATCTATATCAAAAAGAGATTAAGTCAGAAATATTGAAGGCATCACTAATGTTATACTTACCGTGAAGATCAATCTTGTATACATTGTCGGTGATCTTTTCTAGGACTTGAAATGGTCCATCACGTCTAACATCAAGCTTTCCCTTGCGGAGGTTGGGAAATCGTTCTTTCCTTAAATGTACCCAAACTCAGTCTTCGGGTTCAAACCTTTTTGCATCCTTTATTCTTCTTAGAAGCCACCATTTTATTCTTCTTTTCAATGAGCTCACGGACCTTGGCATGAACAGATCTAACAAATTCGGTCTTTCTTTTACCATCTAAACTTGATTAATGGCCAATTGGAAATGAAATCAAATCCAAAGGAGTTAGTGGATTAAAACCATAGACAGCTTCAAATGGATAAAATGTAGTAGTAGAATGACAAGCCTTATTATAAGTAAATCCAATGAAAGGAAAACATTCTTCCCACTCGCTAATATGCTTTTTAAGAATAGGCCTAAGAAGCTGGCCGATAGTTTTATTAACAGCCTCGATTTGACCATCCATTTGAGGATGACAAGAATTGGACTAAAATAAGTTAGTCCCAAGTTTCTTCCATAACCCTTTTAAAAAATGACTAAAAAACTTGGTTTCCCAGCTAGAAAATATAGTTCTAGGCATACGATGCAATCGCACAACCTCTTTAAAGAATAAGCTAGCAATATGAGATACTTCATCTATTTTTCTACAAGCAATGAAATGAGACATTTTAGAAAAAGGATCTACAATGACAAAGATAGAATCCTTTCCTAAAGGAGTCCTAGTGAGTGCTAAAATGAAATCCATGGAAACATCCTCCTAAGGTACATTGGCAACCGGTAAAGGTGTGTACAAGCCATGAGGTAAAGAAGAAGATTTAGCACACTTATAATCCAAGCAATTACCCATAAACCTTTCAACATCCCTTTTCATCTTAGGCCAAAAGAATTGCTCATGCAAGATATCATAAGTTTTTGCTATGCCAAAATGCCCTATAAGACCACCCTCATGACTTCCTTAACTAGTAAATGCCTAGTGGACCCACAAGGAATGCAAAGTTTTCCTTCTCTAAAAAGAAAGCCATCTTTCACATAAAACTTATCATAAGGGGTAATTAAACATGCATCAAAAATACCTCCAAAATCATCATCACTAGCATATAAATCTTTGAGCATTTCAAGTCCAAGCAAATGAGAATGTAATAAAGCAAAGAGTGTATACCTTCTTGAGAGGGTGTCAACTATGACATTCTCTTTTCCCTTCTTGTAGTGGATGACGTAGGGGAACGTCTCAATGAACTCTATCCACCGAGCATGTATTTTGTTGAGCTTTTGTTGACCCTTCAAGTACTTCAAGGATTCATGATCGGTATGGATGACAAATTTCTTGGCCACAAGTAATATTGCCAATGCTTCAATATACCAAGGCATAGAATTCCTTGTCATATGTTGCATAGTTCAAAGTAGCTCCCGATAATTTTTCACTAAAGTAGGCAATGGGTTTCTTCTCATGCATTAGAACTCCTCTAGTTCCTACTCCCGACGTAGTATCACTCGATCTTAAACATTTTTCCAAAATTAGTCAACATGAAAAGTGGAGCATTGCACAACTTTTCTTTCAAACTTTGAAGGCTTCCTCTTGAGCTTTCCCCCAAGTAAATCCATTAGTCTTCTTAATAACCTTAGTAAGAGAACTAGCAATGGAGCTATAATCCTTGGCAAACCTCCGGTAGAAACTAGCCACTCCATGGAAACTTCTAACTTCAGTGATATTCTCGGGGGTTGGCCAATCCTCTATCGCCTCACCTTGTCAAGATCCACTTGCAATCCTTCAGAAGTAACAACATAAAAAAGATAAGTTATCTTTTCCAAGTAACATTCACGTTTTCCGAAGTTGGCATATAATTTCCTTTCCAAGCACAAAACAAACTTATCTAATGTAATGCAAATGATCCTCATATGTCTTGCAAATGATCCATTAATCTCATAAATGTGATAGGTGCATTGGTGAGACCAAAAGACATGACAAGCTATTCATAAATACCAAACTTGGTTTTAAAAGCAGTTTTCCATTCATCTCCTTCTTTCATTCGAATTTGGTGATAATCTGCTTTCAAATCAATTTTAGAGAAAATCATAGATCCATGCAATTCATCAAGCAAATCATCTAGTGTAGGAATAGGATGATACTTAATGGTAATATTATTAATAGCTCTACAATCAACACACATATGCCAACTACCATCCTTTTAGGGACTAGAAGTATCGGTACCGTACATGGACTAAGACTTTCTCGGATGTGCCCCTTAGCAAAAAGCTCCTCCACTTGTGGTTGAAGTTCCTTATTCTCCTCGAGTGAGCTCCTTTAGGGGGCTCAATTTGGCAACACGGCTCCGGCAACAAAAGTCGATTTGATGCTCTATGCCTCTCAAGAGTGGCAATTCTCTGGGCTTCTCTTCTCGGAAGACATCCTCGAACTCCTTGGAAATACCTACAATTGCTTGAGACAAAAGAAGAAATAATTTCATTAGAAGACAAATAAGCTCCTTTGTACATAAGGAGTAAGACAGTTTCTTTAGCTTCTATCGCCTCACAAATCTCACTCTTCTTGGCAAAGAAACTCATTCTAGTCTCTCCCTTACCCTCGTTTATTACCACTCCTTTATTCTTTTTTCTCTTTTGATTTTCCTTTATCTGTCTCTCTTGGATCTCTCATTCCTTTTCTTTTTATTCTACTTTCTTACCCTCTTTTATATTCTTCTATTTCTCTTCTAACTCTTTTTCTTTCATTTTCAATTGATCTTGATACACTTGGAATGGAGTGAAGGGTTTGAGACAAATCTTGACCTCATCCTTCCCAAAAGAATAGGTGTTCTTGTATCCGTGATAGATGGCCTTCCTGTCAAATTGCTATAGCCTTCCAAACAAGAGATGACTGGCTTGCATGGGCACAAATAAACTCATCCTTGTATCTCCTAATAGCAAAGGACACCAACACTTGCCTTGTCACCCTCACCTCTCCACTTTCATTTAGCCATTGCAATCAATAAGGTTTAGGATGCTTAGTGGTTGGAAACTTCAATTTTTCCAGCAAATAGGTACTTCCCACATTGGTACAACACCCACTATCAATGATGACATGGCAAGCCTTGTTGTCTATGTTACATCTCGTGTGAAAAATATTCTCTTTTTGTTGGCTTGACCTGTCTTCAAAAGCTTGAGCACTAAGGCTCTCAAAACCACCAAGACCTCCCTTTCATATGGAGACTTCTCACGGACTCTGATTTTCCTACCCATCTTCACCTTCATCTTCAGATATGACCTCTTAGGCCTAATGATCATGACTTTCTTAGTTGGGCAATTAGTGGAGTAGTGTCCATATCCCTTACACTTAAAGCATTAGATGTCTCTAGCTCTACTAGGTGCCCTTCCACCTTGCTCTTGTCCTTGTTCTCTTCTTTCTCCTTAGACCCTTCATTGAAAGCTAATTTAGGAGTTTCATCTCTTCTCAAAGGATTAGGCTTGAAGGTAGTGGTCACCGTCTTAGAATTGGTGAAACGATTTTTGTAAGGTATCTTGCTCTTCAATTGTTTCTCTATCTTCATGGTCTTGTGAACCATCTTTTCCAACTCCACATAAGCTTGAAGCTCCAAAGTGTGAGCTATGTTCCAATTCAAGCTGCTCATGAATCTAACCGTTGTATCCTCCCTATCTTCAACAATGTTGGTCTTTATCACGGCTACCTCCATTTTCTTGTAGTAATCTTCTACATTCTTGCTACCTTGCCAAAGGTTTTGAAGCTTGTTGTAGAGATCTTTATGGTAGTAAGGAGGTACACTCTTTTCCTTATCAAGGTCTTCAATTCCTCCCATTTCTCGACTTGCCTTCTAAGTTCCTCCTTCAATTAGTCACTAATTGATCTCACCATATGACGGCATAGTCGGTAAATTCTACCACTGCTGGCCTCAACTTTGTAAACTCTGAATAGTTGTGACAATCAAAGATTCTCCCATTCAAGATATGCCTCCGGATCACTCTGTCCTTAGAATGAAAGGATTTTCAATTTAATCTTTCTAAATTCCTCTCCTCATAGTAACCCTCTTTATACTGATCTAGATCTCGTTTATATCTCTCTTGTCCCCTATAATATCTTTCTTGATCCCTTGGTGTTCTCACAAACTTCCTCTCAAATACCCTACCCATGCTGCTTCTATTTCTTCCTCCTCTAGCTCCAAATCTTCTCCCACCTTGGGTTCCCAAATGTTGGAAACTTTCTTGACGGTCTGGGAAAGGTCATCCCTAACTCCATAATTGACATGACGAGAGTTGTCTTTTTCTCTCATCGTCTGTCTCAGGGTAAGGTTGTTGAGGTTGTGGAATCCCCTTCTTTGGCCCAATATTGATTCTTGTCTATCCATCTAGACGGATAGTGCTCCAATATTCCTTTCAATATTTCCCATTTGTTGTTGTAAGGATCTCAAAGTGCCAACAACTTCGTGCATAAGTGGGTCACTAGGTCCTTCGTTGCTGTTTCAATTTTTCTCTTCTTCACGTGACATCTTGAGAATTGATTAAAGAAGGTAACTACAAAATAAGAAACAAGTAATAGAAAATAAGGAACTCGCCTCTCCCTAAGTGTTTCACTCAAAAAGAAAAAAGTAACTCTCAACCCTCATGTTTACTGTCACTCTCTACGACTTCTATAATGATAGTCTTCCCCTCTTACTTTTCTATTCCTCACCCACTAGAGTTTCTTACTGATTCCTAGAACTTCAATTTATAAGAAAATTCCCCAAAACAAATCAAGTAAACAATTCTCAATGGATAAGAAAACGAGGTTAAAGAGACATTTTATCAAACACGTAGAACGCCGGAGAGTGCCAAAGATAAATTCAAGAGTGTGAGTCAAATAATAAGTCCAATTCCAACCAAGAGATAAGCAAAAAACTTAATAATATGTCCAAAAAAGAAGTTTCAAATTCAAAACAAAGACAATTGACTCACAAAATTAAAGATATGTAGATTACTAAGAACAATTTTAAGAAAACAGAGCATAAGATCATGCTGTAGTAATTTCATCATAACTCAGTCAATTCTCAACCAAATCATTCCAAAATTGTTGCAAAAGTTTCAAAATCGAATAAGCTTTCAAACAGAACTAATTTTATGTAATTCGCATTTCATTTTCTATACTTTTGAAGTCATTCTTTGCAAATCACTTTTCCTGTGCGAAAATTTTCCAGAACACCATGCCTTTTTCAAATACTATCAATGGCTTTGTCTTAATCAAAATTCAACAAATAAACACAAAACTTCACCTCAAAGAGAGCTTTGCTCTGTACCGAATAGTATGAATCTCCAATGGCTTGAATGAGATCCAATTTTACTCCCAAGATGCAACTCTCTACAAGAGGCCCTTTGAACTTGTATTGAAGAATTCGATATTCCAAGAACCAAAATAGGAAAATAAATAAAAAAAAAAGATAAAGAAAAAAACTTCCTATCTTGAGGAAAAATCAACAAACCCTAAAGAGATTTCACCTATTCTCCACACACAAGGAAGACCTAAACTCTTAGCAACACTAGCTTACAAAAGCTAGCACCTCAAGTAAGAGAAGGATTTGGGAATAGAACAAGAACTCTTGAATTGAATTCAAGAATTACTTGCCTAGAATTTTACAACGGATAGAAATCCCTAATTTACAAGGAAATTGGAGAAACCTCAAGAACCTTAGGTTTTTCACTCAAGTTTTCATTCAATATATTCAATGTTGTGTTCAAAGGCTAATATATATATATATGTATATATAGTGTTCTACATCATTAACTCTCAATCCCAATTGTTAATCTCGTTTAGATAAATAGATGGGCTCTTAAGCTACTTAATTACAAATCGAAAGAAGCTTAGCAATTAAGTAGATGAGTCAAGGGAGTTAAAACTCTCAAAGTTCTCAGCTACTTGAGACCTACCGTCGACAGTAGGCCTCGCCCTACCGTGCACGGTAGGTCATCCCCTCAACCAAATCTTGATCCAAAACCCTACCGACGACTGTAGGGTAGACCTATCATCGTCGGTAGGTCTTGTGCCATTTTCTCCTTTGCAAACAGTACCCTACCATGGACGGTAGGGTATATCCTACCGCCTGTAGTAAGGTCCTAGCTTCATTCTTTATTTTGAAGCATCCAATTCTTCCAAGCTTGACCTTTTGGCTTCCTCCACTTGCAACTTGGAAAATAAGAGTGTCTTCTTTCCTCTAAAAGCTCCTTCTTGTTCTCCTATCACTTGTCAAGCCAAGTCTTGGATCATCTTTTCAAATATGGCTATCTTTCATTAGTTCTACTCCATTCTTCTAGCCACGGACTCTTGTGACCGATCTTTACAACAACTCTACGATCTCTTGTTCATCCCTAGTCACACCAGTATATAGCAATAGAGTAATACTATCTTTATAATTAAGGATCCCTTACATATATCGGGTACATGGATACCCTTTCAAGTTGAGAAGAAAGTTAAAATCTAAACACGTTTAAAAATTTATAACTGAAGTTGAGAAGAAAGTTATTTGAAATTTGAATTAAGTAAATTGGAGGGAAACTATATTTAATATTTTATTTGATTTGATTTAAATTTTTAATAATTCTCCACCTTTAAAAAATTGACATGTGCCAATTATTCTCTGTAATGTAATGTAAAGTAAATAAAGTCAAAGTAGAAAAAAATTTATAATTGTAGTGCATAAATTAACTATGCATAAAAGAAGTTATGGTATATAACTAAAGTTTATAACTATTGTTAAAAGTATAGTTTACAAGTTTAGTATATAACTATAGTTAACGTATAGTATATAACAATAGTGTAATACTATCTTCATAACTTAAGAGCCTGTACATTTATTGAATACACCCTTTCAAACTAAAAGTTTCTCAAGTTTAGAAGAAAGTTATTTAAAATTTGAATTAACTAAATTGGAGGGAAACCATATTTAATTTTTTTATTTGATTTAATTTCAATTTTTAATCATTTTCCAAATGAAAATTTTTTTTCCTCAAAAGGATGTCCAAATGAAATTCTATCTTGGATTAAAAAATCTTGGGTTGAGGGTTATCCAAATGTACCCTATCATCTCTTAGCTTCAAGGATCTTGTTTGTTCGGTATTGACAAATTCAAGTAAGGAAGAGGCGGCCATATTTACTACTATAGTGTAGCTCATCTGGTTTGCTAGGAATAACTACAAGCATGAAGGGTTTTGTTCGAATAAATATGTAGTTGCCATGCAAGCCTTAAATATGGTTGAGGTTCTTGAGTTTGACAAAAAATGTTATATGTTCTTCTATTGCTCTTCCTCACTTCCTCAGGAGCCTACGAGCTTCTAACAGTTTAGTTGCCCACTCTCTCTTCCTTATCACTCCACTTGTCTTCCCACCATAGTTTTTTTTAACTTCAGCGTGACAATCAACTGCTTCCTCAGCCCACGGTCTGGCCCATCTTACTTGGTCCCCCTTCCTCGCTCGCTTGCAGAACAAATGGCTTCCCCTTGTGTCTGGAGTTCTAAAGGTAAATATGGATGTAGCATTCAGAAATGGTGAGCTTAGCATTGGCATGATTATTCGAAACCATCTAGGCATTTCTCTCTTGGCCAGATCTATTCCACGCCTTGATAATTATGTGATTGATTATGGAGAATTACTAGGCATCAGTAAGGGCTATATTGTTGGTCATGATTTTGGTGGGAAGTCGCTATTTGAAGGTGATTCACTCCTAGCTGTAAGGAGCCTAATACGTAGTTCTGAGGATTTATTTGAACTTAGGGCTATTTGCTAGGTTCCTGGGCAATTTAGATGGACACTGTATTAGTTTTTTTCATGTTAAAAGGGCAGAAAATATCATTATCCATCTTTTAGCTAGGATTGCTCTTGATTCTAATGTTTCCCAGAAATGGTTCAAAAACATTCCCATGATATATAGCCCTTGATATTCTTTTTTATCTAAATAAAATATAACCTATTTTTTTCTAAAATAAAAACTTTAGAGACTATGTGATTCTGTTCTGAGCGACAACTCGAATTCAAATATCTCTTTAATATATATATATAGTGTTTTGGAATGCTACGTGGAAAATGAAAAGTTTTCAAGTTTAGAATTTTTAATGGATAATGATGGACTGTTCCATTTTCTGAGAAGTTCCTAATGAATATATCCAACCTCAATTATAGTAGTTATGGGGATAATAGGAGGGAATTACTATACCACGAGTTTCTATGGGAATCCGAGGACTGCAAGAAGGGAGAATCGCAGCAACTTCTCCGGAGACTCGGCCATAGAAGGAATTTATCATGGATTTGTGGGAAATATCAATGAGATCCTCTCTTTTTATATAAGAAGAAAGGAATGAAGGATTGGAGTGCTTTGCAAATGCAAAGTTTTAGAGATGCTTTGGAGGAGGCAGGACGGAAGAATGCGGGATTTAAAGGACAGGTGTTTACATAGTATAACAGACGAGAAGGAGAGGTGGCGGTATGGGAAAGATCGGTTGATGGCTAATGAAGAATGGAGAGAGAATTTCCTACACGTTGAGGTCATCCATGGGAATCCCTTCTATTCTGGTGACATTCCGTATCTCTACACCTTGGTGGCACACAATAGCGAATTAAATGGAAACGGAGGACCAAAACCCATTTTATTTCGAAACGTTTTGGATGCATGACGAGGAGTGTAGAGATAAAGTGGTTGCTGCTTGGCCACTGCATTGCATGAAGGTAACAGTTTTGATGGAACCAGAAATAAACTACAATTTGTGGCACATAATCTGAAGGAGTGGAGCAAGGAAAAATATGACTTACTAGAATGTCAAAATGAATGATTTGAAGAAGGAGACTAGTGCACTACAGGAAGAGGGAAAGAGAGGATTGGAGCTTAAATTAGCAAAGCATAATTTGGAGATTCTACAACAAAAAGAGGAAGAGTTTTGGAGGATTCGATCTAGATCTAATTGGTTGGCCTATGGGGAAAAAATACTAAGTATTTCCTCGCGATGCTATCCAAAGAAGAGCAAAAACTCACATTGAGGGCCTAGTTAATAATCAAGGAGTTCATGAAGAGGATCCAGACGAGGTGGACGAAACAGCAATGGATTATTTCTTTGAATTATTCACGGCTATTCACCCACAGATGGAATATGAGGATATTTTTTAGGGGGCAAGCTTCATGGCATTGACCCCGGACCAATAGCCACGGATATCCTTGCCTTTTGTAGAGGAAGAAGTTAGCAATGCCTTGTTCATGATGCACCATTCAAACGCCACGGGACCAGATGGATTTCATGCGATATTTTACCAGTGTTACTGGAGTATTATTAGTAAGGATATTATTACTTTGGCTCTTAAATTTTTAAATGATGGAAGCACTATGGAGGATATTAGTAAAATTTATATTGTGATCCGAAGGTGAAAAATGCTAATAAAATGATGGATTTTAGGCCCATAAGTTTATGTAATGTCTTTTATAAAATTATTGCAAAGACTCTTCCTAATAGATTGAAAGGTGTGTTGCCCTCTATATTGATGAATTCCAAAGGGGTTTTGTGCCCAACCAACTTATTATTGATAATGTGCTTATTGCCTTTGAATCGTTCAAGTGGCTCTAGAAGGGTTAGTAGTAGAGGAGAGAAGCTCATGGCGGCGAAATTGGATATGAGCAAGGCGTGTAATAGAGTGGAGTGGGATTTTCTAAAATGGATGCTGAACAAGCTCAGTGGAAGGAACAATTATTATCATAAGCGAGCAAGGAAGTGCTAATTAAATCAGTAGTTGAGGCCATTCCGACTTGCAATGTTTACTTCTATCTAAAGGGATATGTGAGGAGATTAGGAGCTTAGTTCACAGTTTTTGGTGGAGAGGGCATGATCAGAACCACATAATATGTTGGAGGAAATGGTCTTTCATGTGCAAACCGAATGAAGAAGGTGGAATGGGATTTAGAGTCTTGGAGGCCTTTAATTTCACTCTTCCGGCGAAACAAGGATAGAGGTTGGTACAACAACCTTTCTCACTGGTTGCTGGAGTGTTGAAGGCAAAGTACCACCCAAGTGGGAATTTCCTAGAAGCAAAAGTGGGTATTAGAATTTCCTACACTTGGAGGGGTATTATGGAGGCCAAAGAACCGCTGAAACAGGGACTTAGATGGAGGGTAGATGCTGGGGAAAATGTGATGTTCTTCAAAGACCCCTGGTTGCAAGTGCCTTATGGTTTCAAGGTTTTAACCAAAAATCCTTTTCTCACGCATAGCTTGAGAGTGAGGGATTTGATAGATCAGGAAACCAGAAGAGATGCTGAGGCCTGAAGCAAGGTCGGACAAGTTGGTTTGGCACTATGAAAAGAGTGGAATCTTTTATGTGAGATCGGCGTATCACATGGGCATGAACTATATGGAACGAGATTCGAAGCAAGGTGCTATTACATCTTCTTCCAAGGGGGCACAGGCGGGAAGTTGGAAGCTTCTTTGGAGGTGTACAGTTCCTCCTATGGTTCGACTGAGGGCATGGAAAATCTGGCATGACATAGTACCCACGAAAATAAATCTAAAGAAGGGAATTGGCTTGGAAGACATATCATGCCCTCACTGCTCAGCTAGGGAAGAAGATAGTGCCCATGGTTTCTTTTTCTGCCCAGCAGCTTAGAGAACATGACAAGCGTGGGGAAGGAGCATTAAGGGGATATTGAGAGGAGCTAATTCTTGTGAGGAGGTTCTAATCAATATTCTAAATGCACGGCAGGAGTTTAGGGAGAGGGATATGGCTAAATTCCTGATCAAATTTAGTCTCAATGGACCTTTAAGCTCCTAATTATATTATGTCTTGATCATCGAGTCTGATTGCAAATTGATGGTGGAGAAAATCAATTTGGGCACAAATAATTACTCTCAATTGGGGGATTTTTTTTGTCTGTTTTGCCCAAGGAATTGGGTAGGAATGACATATTTAAACTAAAATATATTAATAGAAACTGTAATATCCCTACACACCTCTTAGCTAACTGAGCCTTTAATTTGGTTAGAAGAAGTCCCATACTTAGTACACTCAACCCTCTTGGATGATTTTTCTTCTAGTTAATAAAAGTCACTTTTTTCCTTTTAAAAGAGAAAAATAGTTAAGGTTTCATTTATCAAAGAAAAAAATAAGATGACGTTTTTAAGTGAATCAGTCATTTCTACAAATATTTAGCAATTCTACATTACTTTCTTATCTTGTAAGCCTTCATCTTCACAATTTAGAATTTGCATCTGTATCAAAGATATAAATTTATCATATTATTTTCCTTTATCGTTTATTTTGATAGGAAGAATGTGTAAACTCTGCAATAAATTACTTTTATCATCGAGCAGTAGGAGGCTACACTGCTCTATCCTTTCTAATGGTTAGGTTTTTTGGCAAATATTATTTGTTCCTAATTTCATAAACAATTCCATCAAGGACTCAAAAAGTCTTAAACTTACATTAAAAAATTATTGAAATGACACAGTGAGTTTGATGAAAAGTCATAACATTAAAAAGTCATAAACAATACTGTTGCTTTGGATATTTAAAGAGTTAATTATAACAATTATTTTTTTAATTGAAAGATAAAAGCTCGAATGTTATTAAAATTTTGTAACAAACGGATATGTGAATTTCGATTTGAGATAATTCATAATATTTAATTATTTATTTAAAGTTATGAATTATTTTAAGGAGTTATCTCCAATACAATTAACTGATTGAGAACATAATATCCCTTAAAAAAATATAAATATATATATATATATATATTATATATCTAGCTGCCCTTCCCTTAAAGAGAAGCAAAAAAAAAAGCCTTTTTATATGGATTTGGGCCTCGGTAATGTTTGTGAATTAGGAGCTGGGCTCACCCAAAATAACTGGATCACTTCAAATAGTTCCTTGTAATTGGGCCTTCAATTTCTTTTTCTTTTTTGAACTCACGAATTATATTGGGTTGGGCTTCAAATGAATATCATTCATACGTATACTCGTAGTAGACGTTGTTTTGACTAGTATTTATGTCGTCCACTCCCACGTCACTTGTGTATATCACCTTCAGATTCGCAAACTCAGCAGCGTTTTTGATTGGCCCGTCGTTAAGGCATGGTTGACCACCTGTCATTCCATCAAAATTTCCCGTGAAGTCTTCTTTGTTATCGATTTTGGACTTCGTTGCTTCACTCCAATCTCTTTCAGATCAGTTTATTAATTCATAAATAAACAAACAAAAAAAAAAAAAAAAAAAAGAAACTCCAATTTTTATTTGAACAATTTTCCAGTCAAAAGATTGCTCTCTTCTTGCAAGGTTCTCTTCAATCTCTAGATCTGAGCTGACTCCAATTACACTGACAATCTAGGGTTTTCAACTCCTTATTCCAAGAAATTCGCATTGGATTTTCGATTTTGAAGTCCGTACTAAGTGGAAAGAGCTCGCAGTTTGCTCTGCACGCTTTGTGAATTTTTTGTTTATGCCATATTTCTAGGGTTTTGTGGTTGAATTTCTGTATGAAATTTTGTTTGGGAGGAAGTGAAGGAGTTTCTTGTCTATGGTGAATAGTGTTGTTTTAAAATTGAGCTAAAAGAAGCTGAAATTACTCCGATACCAGCTGACTTTTGAGCAAGCGTTGAAAATTCACCAATTTGCTTGTAAGGATTGTTCTTCTGAGATTGATGATTTCGAACTGAAGGCTTTTCAAGATCTCGATTTTGGATTCTCCTCTCCTGCACAGCTCAGCTGGAGGCGCCTGTTGGAAATATCAAAGATTCTGACATTGTTGTACATTTCAATTTTTCCATAAATGTATTGAATTGTGCTGGAAATTGGAAGAACTGAGATGAACTTAAGCTATATGTGTTGGTTTGTGATCCACTTGTTTTGAAGAATAGTTATGTTTTAAAGAATGGCACTAAAGCTTTCAGCTTCAGAAGCTGCCAAAGTTGCGATTCAATCAATTGGACGGGGATACGATGTCTCTTTAGATTTGAGGCTGAAATATTGTAAAGGAGATTCTCGTTTGATTGAGATTGATGAGGATCAAGGTCGAGATATTGTTCTTCCCGGTGGAATTTCTATTTCAGGGGTATCAAAATCGATCAAATGTGACAAAGGAGAACGAACTCGTTTTCGGTCTGACGTTATACCTTTTCAGCAAGTAAAGTTCCTTCTTACATGGATTGCATAGTAAAATGTCCTTCCTTTTTATATTTCTTGTCATTCATTTCACAAGTCCAAATACTTTCAGAATTTAGTATATGTGCATTTGCATTGTTGTGTAGCTTCTGAGAACAGTTACTATGTATGTTTTGGGAAAAGAGGAAGCTGTTCACAGCATGTAATTCATGACAAATTGGGTCAATGATTTTGTTTTCATGCTCAAACTGTTGACCTTGTTATGAACATCAACCATTTATCTTTTTCTCGTAGGTGATCAATTGCAGGTTAATTGCATGATATGTTTCTATGTAGTTTTATGGGATTAAGGATGAACTTTGAGGAAACTCAGATGCAAGCTTTATTTGTTCTAGTTTATGGGCCTTGTCTATAGCTGTTCTGTTAATTGAGGAAGGGGGCGGATGAAGAATATAAAGGTGGAAATGATTCATGAATCTAGTGATTCCTGCATGACCACTACTCTATCACGAACTAAGCATGCTTATTATGTTGGGTGTCATGCTGAGTGTTGCCATTTCTTTTTATCTTGCCATGTGATTGGATTTTGGCGAAATAACAGCTCCTTGCTTTTATTGCATATTTGTCCCCCAGATGTCTGAACAATTCAACCAGGAGCTATCACTTACTGGGAAAATCCCTTGTGGACTCTTCAATGCTATGTTTGAGTTCTCAGGCTGCTGGCAGAAAGACGCAGCCTACACAAAGACTCTCGCTTTCGATGGAATGTTCATCACACTATACACAGTAGCTCTAGAAAAATCTCAGATGGTGCTGTGTGATTATGTGAAAAAAGAAGTTCCATCAACATGGGAACCTGCTGCATTGGCAAGGTATCAAACTTCCACCGTTTTTGACTTTTTGTTTCACCCTTCGACAGTACTGTGTTACTTTTTACCAGTTTTTTCATAACTTAAGCTGAGCCTTCCAAGGCTTCCTCTCTTTAGTCTGCTAGAATTTTTGCTGCTGAAGTGCGACCTTTGCAATTAAATCTTCTTCCACACCATCTGAATTGAGCAGTTACTGCAAGATGATGCTGGGAGAATGTACTCAATATGAGTCCTTCAGTCAGAAACTGAATTTAGGACTTCTTGCTAAAACTAGCCAATCTTTAAGCTTTGCTTTAATGCACAATTATTACAAAGACAAGATCCACTGCTGGTTTGGGTCATGTAAAGAGGGGGGGTGTGCGGGTATATTTTGTAAATGGTGTTTACCTTGTCTTAGTGTCTTCTTATCTCTCATGAGATGGAGGGTACCACTAAAGGACTATGAGTATTGATGATATGTTGATATTTGCTGTTCTTTTTTCTTTTTTCCTTCAGGTTCATTGAAAAGTACGGTACTCATATTATTGTTGGTGTGAAGATGGGTGGGAAGGATGTAATATATGTGAAACAGCAGCATTCATCATCACTTCAACCTGCTGATGTCCAAAAACGGCTAAAGGCAATGGCAGATAGGAGGTTCTTGGATGCAAGTGGAGAACATGGAATGGATTCGGTACAAAGATACCACAATGATAAGGTCTAAATTTGTCTGATTTCTTGCGTGTATTGGATCACCAAGGGATCAGAAAATATCAAAGCTTTAAATTGCCCCATTTCTCTAGATACTATACTTGCAAACTTGCAAAAAGCTGTGATGCAAGATATTAATTTTAATTTTGACTTGTCTCTAGTTCTCTTATATTATCCTTCTTTCAGTTTGAAATCAGGGAGTCAAGGTTGAGGTTTGCAGATGGTGGGACATCAAGTTCTTACTCACACAAGGAGGTATATCTTACAGATATTGGTGTCTTGAATCTGTCCAATTGTTTTCATTCAAAATCGAAAGAATGGACTCTCTTGTTTCAAATGCTTAACATAAATGCAGGATGTAATTAGTATTTGCAAGAGAAGAGGTGGAAGTGATAACCGAAACATTAGCCATAATGAATGGTTACAAACTGTACAGTTGGAGCCTGATGTGATCTCAATGTCCTTCATCCCAATAACCTCATTACTGAATGGAATCTCTGGAAGTGGATTTCTGAGCCATGCCATTAATCTGTACCTACGCTGTGAGTAAGATCTAGCTTCTCTGTAACACATGTTCAACTATTACCAAAAAATGACCTATCTGTCTCATCAATTATTTGATAATCCCCCTTTTCTCTACAGTAGGAAGACGGAAATGGAATAACATCCATTTTTCTGCTATTTGTGGGACTGAACTCCTGAATAGTTAGTGGGTTGGTGGTTGACCTGAATCAGTCTAAGATATGGAACAAAATAAAGACAGCCCACCCTTTCCCAAATTTAAAATTTTTTCCTTTTTCTGCTTCAGATAAACCACCAATTGAAGAGCTTCATCAATTTTTGGAATTTCAGTTGCCACGGCAGTGGGCACCTGTGTTTAGTGATCTTCCCCTGGGTCCACAGAGGAGACAGCAGAGTACAACATCCTTGCAATTTAGTTTAATGGGTCCCAAGCTTTATGTGAACACCACTCCGGTAAAGCTCTTTGCTGGATCAATTTTATTTTTGTTCTATTGTGTCTTGGTAGCTGATCTTTTGCCTGCTAGGATTCATATCTTATTTTAACTCATGAGTTGCAGCATACCAACATGAAGCTGAGTGACTTGTTCTTTTAGTACCAGACAACCATAGAGGCCTTTGGTGAAGGAATATATGTTTACTTTTCCCCTTGCAATTCCTACCTAGCTCCCCCCATCTCGTTAAAAAGAGGAGAGAAAAAGAAGTTTGATCATCACAAGATAAAGCAGAAAATTGCAGATTAATGACCCGTGTGCACAAGCGTACTTTGTAATCTTTTGTCGAACAGATGATTGACCCATAAGTTTGTTCCATCTCCACATCCTTTGAAAATTTTCTTGTCTGCAGTTTGACATGGGCTTTATTCAAGGTCTAAATTTATGAGGGAGAAAAATAAAATTGTTTTTTAGTTATAGATGGTCTTGGGCTATGGCCATGGTGCTTAGACTTGACAACTTTACCTTGTCTAGAACCTATATCAGCTTTTAGGTCTCAAAAGCTTTCAAACAGTAGCGTGTGAATGAGTTTTGAAGAAAGTAACAGGAAAAGACTAATTGTATTGTTTGACACTATTGGGCTTGCTTGCAACTGCATTGATTTTGCGTTTCTGAATGTTCACCATAGATGATAGATCAGTATTTTTGAACATTATGTAGGAGTTGTTCTCCAATCCCAAAATCTCCACGATAACTCTCCTCAGAAGAGAAAAGAAAAGGTTACTGCTTTGAAGTGCACTAACAAGTGAAATTTGGTATAAGCAGGAGCAAACCTTTTTTTTCTTCAACTGAATACAGACATTTCCCTCAACATATCTGTTTTCCCCCCTTAGTTTTTGAAAAACAATCCTAGGAAATTCTTGAAACCGCCGGGAGTTTTCTGTTGATTTTTTGTTTCCTTTTTAAGTGAGTGATTGCACCAGGGGTTTTAAGCATATCTCCTGGGGAATGAGAAGGCACTCTGTTAGAATTGTTTTTTAAATTTAATTAGCATTTACCATTTATTTAGTCTTAGATAGGCTTATTTGATTTTTCTTTATTTAACATTTTTAATAGATTAGATATTTATTACAGTTTTTTATTAGGATTTATTAAACTTGTATGGGCTGTGAGTAATGTGCCTTCTTCCATGCTTTGAACAACATTTTTATGATAAATGTTTAAACTATCCCATTTGAATATTTTATTAGAATATTTGGAAGAGATTTAACTTGCATCTTGGTCTACATTCTTGTTATACTAATTGGAAAATGGATTATTCAGGTTGATGTCGGCAAAAGGCCTGTCACTGGACTTCGATTGTATCTTGAAGGTAAAAGGAGCAATCGTTTGGCAATCCACTTACAGCACCTCTCTTCACTCCCTAAAATCTTCCAACTTATGGATGACCCCGCTGGGAATTTCCGGCAGGATTCTTATGACCGTAAATACTATGAGAAAGTCCAATGGAAGAACTTCTCACATGTATGTACTGCTCCAGTTGAAGCCGATGAGGATCTTTCTATTGTAACTGGAGGACAATTGCAGGTTGGGGATTATGGATTCAAAAAGGTTCTCTTTCTACGTCTTCGCTTCTCAACTGTACAGGGAGCCACTGCAGTGAAGAACCCAGAATGGGATGGATCTCCAGGATTGGCCCGCAAATCTGGACTTATATCAACTTTGATAAGCCATCACTTTACATCTGTTCAAAAGCCACCTCCACAGCCAGCTGAGGTGAATATAAACTCTGCTATTTACCCCGGGGGCCCTCCGGTTCCCGTCCAAGCACCTAAACTGCTAAAATTTGTTGACACTACAGAGATGACGAGAGGGCCACAAGAACCACCTGGTTATTGGGTTGTTTCAGGTGCAAGACTAATGGTTGAGAAGGGAAGAATCTCACTCAGGGTTAAGTATTCTTTACTGACTGTTATTCAACCTGATGATGATTTTTTGATATAAAAGCAGTCCAGCCAGGCTTTAAGGATGTAAAGGTTATTTGGCTATAACCGATGCAGCAATTTTCGTTCTTCAAAATTGAAGCAAAAAGGTGGTTTCAACTATGAATTCCCAGATTGGCTGCATGACTATTTTGAAAACGAAATGCCAGTTTGTACAGTGTTTTTTTGCAAAAAGAATTGAGAGGGAGAGAGTGTGATGAATTTGTTGCAATTGACTTAGTGATAGAGCTGTTTCTTCCATTTTGGTTTTCTCTCCTATGTTGTAGCATTTTCTGTTGAATGTAGATCTCATATGTTGGGTGCAAATGTAAACATGAATTGATTCACCTCCATGTCTTTTCTTTCAAGAAGACACCTCTGGTCTATATAAAATTTCTATTGAAGTCCCAATTCTGAAATGCAATTCCATTAGAATGAAGTTATTCTCGCAGCGTCTCACATGAGATAAGTTAGAGATGTACGATAACTTGAGATATCCATTTTATATAGTGAGAACAGTGGAGAAGATTATAAGTAGTACTGTCAAATTTATGAATCGCTCTTCTAAGTAATTCTTTTTTCCATCTAGAATGGAATTACTCTCTACCTATTCCACATGAGATAAATGAGGAATATATGTTCCAGAATTTGCGTTTCCAGGCTCATATGCATTTCTAGGCTCATATTTTCCATTTTTAGTATATGATGATGACGATGATGGAAACAAGTACCAAAAAGAAATGCTCAGGAGGTGATGCCAAATACAATGATGATTATGATTACTTAATATTGACTATGTAAAAGTAGATACAAGAATTGATAGATGTTTAAAGGTTCCTCCTAACCCCTATTAGGCTAAGCCAAAATATGTTGATGGGGAGGCCAGCATACCCCTTCCCTGGGACAAGGAAGAGGAGCAGGTTGTGCTATGAAGGTTGGATACTGCTGTCCTGGCATTAAAACAGAGAAATCTGCTGAATATGTTGTAGATACCTGCAATTAGTCAAAAGATTCAAGTCATTAGTGTCGTGTTCTCAATTACTTAAAATAAACTAAATTGTTTTTGAACCATTCTTGGATTGCTTATTACATATGAACTTTAAACTTTAGGAAAAAAAAAAAAGATGATATTCCGAAGATTTTTTTAGAAACTTACTGGTGAGCGTGAATCCCTGCTGAACTTGTGTAGTTGTGTGGATTCCGAGTTCCTATTATTATTATTAGCATTATTTGAAGTTGAAGAATAAGATTCAGTTGGCTTGAAAAGATGCTCAAAGATAGCCATGATGAGAAACATTGATATCAAGATAGCAGTAGCAACAAATCCAAAAGAAATGGCATTCATAGATGTTCCGAAGTTCTTCCATGGACCAACACCGTCGTCTCGATTAATTTCTGATTGGGAAGGAGGACTAGGATCTCTACTTGTATATATGTTCCATTGATTTGATCTTTCTGCAGAAAATGTGCTCATCTCTGATCTCTTCTTATCATCACCTAATCAAAGATTACCAAAATATTTTACTCAGAATTTTTAGGTGCTCGCAGAAGTAGTAGGGAAACACAAAATGCACTACTTCTCCTTTGGGAGATTATTGTATTTCTAAATTCAGAAAGGATTCAAGATTGACAAGGATAAACAAGAAAACGAAGAATCAAAAGATAATGAATACCAAGAAAATGTTGTTGAAAAACAAACCCTCTGTGAAGCACTTGTTTTGTTGCATTAAACTGAGAGATGGAACTGCTGAAATTAGAATTGAAAACCAACAAAGGGTTTTTTTTTTCTTTTTTTTGGTTTTGGTTTATCCTGTGAAGTAGGAGCTGTTGGAGCTTTATGATATGTTACTTGTCATGGATAGAAAGAGAAGACAACCTTACATTATATTCCAAAGAATGTAGTTGAACAAAGCAAGCTTCTTTATACCTCAAACTAGAAAATGTAAAGACAAAGTAATATGCATTATGATAATACTTTAGTTGTTGGTACACTTTTTTGTGCTTTTAAAATGTTGATCATCTTTATGCTTAACTTAATGAAGACTATACCCCTCCCCTCCCCTCCCCTGTCTTTATAAGAAAACTTCAAGAAATAATTTTTTTTTTTTTTTTTAAAAACCTTTTGATTTGAAGAAAAAAAAAAAAAAAAGTGAGTTAGAATGTGGCAAATTAGGCTGGCAAATACAAAATAGTAGTAAGATAGGCAAGTTGAAAACTAATGGGACAACAAGAGAAGATGGATTCAATCATGGAAAGTAGGCAACAACATATCCACAAAAAATCTCCCCACTAAAAATGCAAAGGCTGCCAAATTGCAAACAAAATTAAAATATAAATTATTAAGGCTGCAATGGCAGCAGCAAGTAGCTTTTCTATAATAAGATGCACTAATTTTCTGAGCAGGCAGGTGTACTGTGTAATGTAGTGTGGTATCAAATCATACTCAAACAAATGCCCAAAACCAACAAGGGAGAGAGAGAGAGAGAGAGAGAGAGAGAGAGAGAGAGAGAGAGAGAGAGAGAGAGTGAGAGAATAAATGTTGGATAGCAATTACAGCTATGAAAATCCCTGAAAAAAACAATGATTCAAGTGAAGAAAGAAAGAAAGAAAAAGCCTAGAAAGAACTTGATTTAGACAGTTCTACATTTATTCCTCAATTTTTCTCTAGAAATCCAACTACTACTACTACTTTTGTCAGAAGCACTAAGCCCAGTTTGATTGGTGAAAACAGAAAATTCGTAGAAATGTGATTATTTAAATTTTAAATTTATAAAATTACATTTAAATGTATTACTTTACTTTGTTTGAAGTAAAATATTAATAATTCCTTTTAAATATTTAGTTTAATAAAATGCAAATAAATAATGAATTTATATTTATATTAATTTAGCCGAAATAACCCTAGTACATTATCTAACTCAAAATTTAATATTGCTATTTTTAATTACATAAATATCTCATATAAATTGATATTTTTATAATTATTCTTAACAAAGATTATACAATTTACATATATTTTTAAGAAAAACCAAAATAAAACTACAAATTTTATAATAAAAAACACTTTATTCTTAAACGAAAAACCTTAATTCTATTTTTGTACATCATTGTTCGTTAATTTGATATCCAATTCATCTACCTTTAAAAAAAGTCCATCTAATATAATAATAAAATATTTTTGTGTGAACTCTATATATATATATATATATATATGAATGGGAGAGAGAACCCAATTTTATAAATTAATTTAGAGAAGATTTAATATTTTTATCCAATAAAATACCAACAAAAAGTAGGAAAAAGATGTCGTAAGTATGAGAGAAATAAATAAATAAGAATAAAGAAAATGATAAATTATAAATATGTAAAAGAAAAATCTTACATATCTTTTTGTATTCATTTTAAAAATTATTATTATTATGTTAGAATAAATGAATCACATACTACTTCCGAGTAAGATTCACAATACTATAATTCTTTATTTATTTTCCCACTTCCAAGGAATCTGATCTCTTTTCCAAACCATAAGTTATAAACCAAACATTAAAATTTAAAATTTTAAAAAACGGGCAAGTGAGTCACGTGCGTTCAAGTCAAAGCTCACCTTTTTTTTGTCTGGGTGGAAACTGGCGGGCAGGGCTCTACCTCGGGCCATCGACATCATACGCTCTATTGAAAACATTGAAATTTAAAATTTAAAAAAGTGATTACTTTATCTATTCAATTTTCTGGTTAATCAAACAAAGCCTAATGGAATTGTTAAAAAATTTTCAACAAAAATTACTTGAAATTCTCTAGTTTAAATATTTGTAAAGAAATATTTATAGAGAGCAAGGACGGAAACAAAAGAGAGAGTTCAACATTTGTAAAAATATTTTTTTAGGGTTTTAGACATTTTTTTTTTTTTTTCACGCCGGTTAATATTTTGAAAATTTTGTTTTATTTAAAATATGGTTGGCTTAAAGTTAAAGTTGTATTGTATGAAGAAGGAGCGAGGGAGGGAGGGAAGGAGGGAGAGAGGAACATTTCTTTATCTTCGGCGCACTGAAGTGATATATATAAATATTGCTTTTTCAACAACACAATCAAAATGTCATTGAAACAAACATTACAAAACCAATCTAAACTGACTCCAAATATGATTTCAATAATTAATCCCCATTCCCATGTGATGTGCTAACAACAGTAATCAAAACCCCAACAATCATAGGATTATTTCATCTAATAATAATGGCACCCAAAATACACAAAAATTTCAATGTCCAATGTTGAATTTCCATCTAAGAAAGAGCAAAGGGAAAGGCAAAGGAGGCCCTAGCTTTGTCCTCCCTCCATGTTACCAATTTCAAGTTGTTTTTGACTTATTCTTTCAATTGTCTAAAAAGTTTAATGTATTGGAGTCACCTCAAGTAAAAAGATTTTTTCTATAAGACAACTTCTTAAGTGAAGGAGAAGGGACCCATGATATGAAAGAACAACAAAAGCAAAAATTTTGAAGAAAAAAAGATTGAGTCATAATCTTCTTTTTCTTATCTTTGATCTTCTTTTCTTCTTTGTTTCTTATCTTTTCAGCAAGTCTTGCCAAGAAAAGCATGCTTTATTAACTTTCTTAGCATGTTTTCCAAAAAATTCTAAACAAGTCTTTTAACTGCTAATTATGTATCTTTGTAATTTAACCCTTTTGACTATAAAAAAATATTGATGTTTTTGAACATGATAATTATTCAATAAATAAATAGGCTATAGATTTTGTTTTTGCTACTTTTAGGCTTTGCTTGCCAGTCATCTATTTCTTTCCATGTTCTGCTTCATTAACCATATGGAATCCATGATTTTTCATGATCACAATATTTATTAACCTCGAATTTAAAATAAAAGTCTAAATGAAAACGAAACATTTTTCTTTTATACTTTTATACTCTTAAAACTCATTGTTGCACTCACGATCTAACTATTTACTTTCTTATTCTCAAAATGAAATCTAAGTCGAAATATGCATCGTAGTAACAATAAGAATATTGTTTTGTAGTGAAAGTTTATTAAAGGAAGAAAGCTGGAAAGGGTGAAGCAGCAAGATTATATAATACTTGAAGAGAAAGGGTAGGGATGGGGTTGGGGTACTTGAATAATAAGTAACACCTTAAAGGTATCAATAGTAATAGCAGTATTATACTTGAATACCAAGGCTGTCTGCGAGAGAGAGAGAGAGAGAGAGAGAGAGAGAGAATGAATGATGAATAAAGAAAGCAAAAGAAGAAGAATGAACGAGAGAGAGAGAGATGTGTGAAAATACCAGTGCCAGTTCCATAGGAGGCTGTTGTATTATTAGGGCCAGATAGATTTGATGAAAATTTTGAGGTTTTGGATTCAAGATTTTGGTAAAAACCAAAGTGGCCAGTTAGAAGTGTCTTATATTCAATTAATCGAGTATCACTCAAATCTTTTAATACACTATTTAGTAAACTTTCTTATCATTTATTTTTATAAAATTTATATTAATAAAATTATATTAAAATATGTGTATTAAAGTCTAGCCATGCCATGGATCATATATCCAAGGCAAGGCAATGTGGGCAGGAGACCGAAGGGAGACAAATTATGTTAATTTGTTTATAATATAAGATTGAAGGAAGAAGCAGAGCAGCAGCGAGTCAAATATTGTGGTCCATGCATTCACGTGCGTCTTCTTTGTAAGAGATTTCCTTCCAATATGTGTTTCCTTGTGCCATGCTTCCCATAAATCTTCTTCTTAGTATAATATATATCTATATGAATCGCATGCTTTCTTTCAGTTTTCTTCTTCCTTCTTTATATTTGTCATCCTCCCCTTTTCTTTTACTCTTTGTTCCAAAATTGTACATCAAAATCAAATGATTTTTATGATTTTTTTCTGCTCAAAACAATAAAGAGAATTAAATGCTCTGTTTTTTTTTTTCAATTTTATCCTTCATTGAACTATCATATTTGGCTCAACGTTATTTCATAAACATTTCCAGTCAAGTATATAGGAGGATCCAGATACAATACATGTAACATGTTCCCACTCTCCATATCATATTCGAATGGGCAGAGGACTCATCAAGGATACCTTTATGAATCAATTTCAAAATGCAAACAGGGGAGTAGCTGCTAACAATTAATTTCAAGCATCTCTAGGCAGTATTTTTGTATGGTCTTGACCCTTGGTACCAATTGTACATGTTTATTTCTAAATGAAATGATGATAAACAAAAAGAGAAATCATTTTCTCTTAGTAATGAGAATAAACAGAACAAGAAGAATCTCATCTTCCAATCAAAAAATGGCTTCTACTCAATAACAATAATACGTAATAAAAAAAAGAAAAATAACAATTTCATAAGGCAAATGGCTCAAAATACAATTATTCCCAACCGGATGTACTAAGAAAGAACTAGCATAAGAACAAAATTTCTCAATAATAATCCCAAACAAGATTCTTCTAAAGTTAAATGACAAGGAATTTTGCAAGAACAAATTTCTGATCAAATTAAACCTTGAGGCGTCCGTAGAACTTGGCCTTCTCTTCGGTTGTCTGGAAGCGACCATGGCCAAATTTGGAGGAGGTATCAATGAACTTGAGTTTGATCTCCTCCAAGGCAACCCTGGATGTCTGGTTAAGCAGTGACTGCCTCAAAGTGACTACACGCTTCTTTGGACCCACACAGCAACCCTTTATTAAAAGATAATCATCTTTCACCACACCATAGTGTGGGAAACCCCCCATCGGAGTGATGTCCTTCTCAGTCCTACAATGTTCAGAAAAAATTCATCACTAATCAATATACAAGGAAAAACAGAACCAAAGGCGAGTCTAAATCAGAGGCATTTAGCAGCAACATATTATCTGGACATGTCACTCAGCTTAATCTTTTACACTTGTTTCCTAAAACATTCAAAAATCTAAATCCTTACTTTAGAGAATGCACATGCACATGAAATTTACCGGAAAAAATAACGTGGGAAAGGTTCATCTGGGTTAGAAATCCATTAGAAAGTCAAACATCACTGAGTCCCAGATTGACCTCCGCAAAACATTCTATGTAAGGGATTCATACAATGAAAGAAAATTGTCTAACCTGTCAAATTCAGTAATAGCATTATGTGACTCCTGACCAGCCTTCCCCAATTTGTATACTTTCTTATTCAACTCAGTGCGGTGATGGTAACCATTCTGCCCAGCCCTTGCAACTGTAAAGGATACCCTAGCAGGATGCCAGGCACCAATACAAGCCACCTTTCGAAGACCACGATGGGTTTTGCGGGGGAGACGAGTGACACCCCAGCGAGTCACTACACCCTCATACCCCTTACCTTTGGTCACCCCAATAATATCAATCATCTCATCTTTCTGGAAAACAGCATCAACAGGAATCTGCTTTTCAAAGAAGCTGTACGCGTAATCAACCTTCTTGGCTATATCTCCACCATTAACCTGAATCTCCATCAGGTGAGACTTCTTCTGCTTAAGACCTTTCATCTTTCGGATCTGGAAAGCGAATGATTTATCCCATCATTAAATCTAAAGCAGACAGAATAGTTAAAGAGAATAAAAGTCGGGAATACATGCTCTTTAAGAAAAAAAAATACCACAAGAAAGAGTCACAAAATGCATCATGCATACCTGAGTATGTGCCAATACCCGAATGATAGTGCAGTACTTTTTCATCTTCTCTAATTGAGCATGAATGTCCTTTTTTCCTTCTTCAGATTCATATTTCTTTGAGTACTTGGTAAAAGCCTTCTTCTTAGACTTGCACCAGTTCTTATAGAATCTCCTTCTCACCTCCTCACTTAGATGTTGAGCCCATACAGTGCTCAAACAACGGAGGCCACGAGGTGTCTTGACATAGCCAACCACACCAACCACCACCATTGGTGGTGTTTCTATTATAGTAACTGCTTCACATGTCTCCTTTTTATGGAGCTCTGAACAAGGCAGACAAAAGGAAAACATGTAAGAGACAATGCTACTACTGAAATTAAAACCATTCCTTGAGCATAGCAGGAGGCAAATATGTAAACGGTAGACAAACAAAGGAAAACACCCACATCTACAAAATATTTTAAGAGTAAATGATGAGGAAAATTCATTTCAGAGCATTCTCATCTGAGCATAAGAGATAAATGGTGATCATTAATCTTTCCTACATCCATCAATAGCTTTCCACAACTTACACATGATTTTACATATAATTCCAAAGGAGGAAATCAAGCAGCATATACGACGAATAATATTATGGTTGAGATCGTGTATAGTAATTGAACAAGTGTAACTCACTGGACCCAGGTTTCTCCACTTCTCGGACAATGTGAGTCATCCCAGCCTTGTATCCAAGAAAAGCAGTCAACCTACAAGGTTTTGATGGATCATCTCTAGGGAAGGCCTTAACTGCATAAACAAGATTTTAAGACATCAACAACCAAGTACTTTCATATATTTCCAGAAAATCTTAAGAAGTGGACAACAAATTCCAAGAATTAGTAAATGGAACCTGTGAAATGAGATAAACTCAAGATACAAATAGGTACTTCAGACCAACTAACTGGATGCATGAAATCCAAATTCCCCAAACTGGAGTATGCTACCATGACTTCTCCTAATGAGAGGCAAGATTATGTATAATAAGAGACAAAGGTAGGCTAATCTATGTGATTCCCTAGTGAAATTGGTGGAATATAGTCCAAATCTCCATAACAGCACAAGATGAGCAACATCAGGACCAACAAATTCCTATATCTTCCTAGGACAAGGGCAAGACAGACAAGCTACCACAATAACAAACAAGGCACAAAAAGAGCTGAAACGTAATGACAGACTAACAAGCATTGATCAAATTTGAAACAAATATAATCACATGCCCATATACAAAAGTACTACCTGAACTACAATATACATGGAAACAAACAATTATTGATCAACAGATAAAACAACCCTTTGCTGTCAACTATGGCTGCAAGGGGGCAACTAATCCCATCTTAGATGAGATTATTCAGAACACTTAATGGGATAATTTGGTTGATAGGCAATAGAAAAATAAAGCAAATAAGAGACAAGCCTAGAAGCCTCGCAATATATAACCAAGACAAAAACAAAATACGAATCCAAAGAAAAACTGAAAACCTTTTCCTCTGTGACGTGAAGCTCGTTTCCTTGGAAGAAATCCCAAAGACCCATGTCTTGGGTGCTCAAACTTGCGGTGCGACATGCTTTCTTACGTTTCTGCAAAACTACACAACCTTAATGGACTTCTCCACAAACTTTGAAGGTTAACATCCAAACTCTCAAACTGATGGACAATTTAAGGACCTTTATCTAGATCCATGTGCAATAAAAAGATGGTCAATTTAAATTTGCACACAATAAAACTGTCTGCATGTAACATATAGTGATTGTGGTGTGTTTCAAGTTCCTAAGGGTCAACTCAGATTGGTTTCAGTTTGAGGAAGTGTATTTTTCTTGGAATTTGTAAAAGGGTAACTTGTTTCTGAGGAGAGATGTAGCTCAAAAAGTAATAACCTAAAAAGATTCTCATTTTAAAACCAATCCAGGTAGATGCTTACTACTCCAGTAAAATATTCCCACTAACATCTTACCACCATCCAGCAGCCAGAAGTTCAAAATCAAAATCCAACCTCATTACTGTGGTAGCAAATGGAGAGTAGCCATCTGTTGTCTTTAAAAAAGCATTTATTTTAAGAAATGCAAAGGTAAAAAAAGAGACTTGTATTAAGACAAACCGAGTAGACGACGTGCCATAACCAGCAACATGCGACTTATATTCCCAATGACAGCAAATGAATTGAAATGCTCCCTAACCAAAGGCCTATGGCACCAAGAATAGGTTTGCCAATTCTCGGGCTCATTGGTATTTCCTCCCGAATACCTCAAAAATAGCTTTTGGGGAATTCGCGAAAGAGCCCTTTCGAGACTCCAGCCTTGATTATTCAACAAAGGGAGTTCATTTAACTCAATGCACAGAAAATGGAAATGTCAAAACATGTTTGCTGGTCCACGGATCATCATCCCCTAATAAATGTTTTTAATTACATAAACGATTTGAACACGAGATGTTAATCAATCATCTACTTTGTATATCCAGTCAAAACATTATCTCAAATCTAATAAATTACAGATTCATACTGTAATTCCATGAAAAAATTAACATAATAAATGAAGAGTCGAAAAGTTAAACACATCCAACAAAAAATGTAAACAGGTTGAATTAGCAAAACTTTCTAAGATTCAGTATCTACAATTTCTTCTTAATTTATTATTTCTGGATTTCCTGAACGATCAAAGACAACAGAAATTAGCTCATTTGCATAAAATTCATGGTAAAAATTGAACAATATTACCTCGTAGTAGATAAGGATGAGAAAGATGGAAGCGCCGGAAATGTGTCACTGTATGAGAAGACTATATGAATGAAACCCTCCTTTACTTGTCTTTATAAAAGATATTTTACGGTTGTGATTATATCATATCGCAGGCTCCTGATGATAACCGTTGGATTAGATCCTGGTACCCTATTATAATATATATTTTTCTAGGGTTTTTTACTTGATACATTGAGTGGGTTTTGGGTGGGTAATAATGACCCAATAGGTTTTATTGTCGATTAGAGCAATAAATACCCATTTGGTAAGAAAGAAATAGTAGCAATTTTGGGCAAAGGCCCATCTGTCTAAACCACCAAACATGGGTTTGGCCATAAACAAGATGCAAAAACTAAAGGCCCAAATATCTAGTATTTACTCTCTCTCTCTCTCTCTCTCTCTCTCTCTCTCTCTCTCTCCCTCTCTCATTTAGTATTGTCCAAGGTTTTGCATTATAATTTTGAAATAAAAAGGCAAAAATTAGTATCATACCTAATTCTGATAAGTTTTAAATTTCAACAGCTCACTAGCACAAATCTTAAAAAATCCATGAATTTTTTTTTTTTGCTCTCAAAAAAGAAAAAAAAAAAAAAAAAGATGACAAAACTATGGTGAATGCCCATCTCTACTGCTTGTACTAGCAAACTTGTGAACCCTAAATTTGAAGTTTAATTTACATGGAATTAATTGAATAATGAATTGAATACCCTAAACTCCATCCATACAATTCTTAATTTGCAAAATATTAACCAAAAAAAAGTAGTTTAAAAAGATTCCCTCACAAAGACACAGAGACACAGCAACCCCACTACTACTAATAATAAAACTTTGAAAGAGGAATTGAGTAGTCGTACAACTTCCTATCTTAGCTTTTTGTATTTCATATTTTTCACATAATTTGTATAGAGCCCTACAACTAAAAGCAGATCCCAATTGGGGAATATTATATTATGCTCATCAATATATTCTTTGCTTTGGTCTGAGGGGAAATGAGAACTCAATGTTTCCCACGACTATTAATAAAAACTTTTTAAAGTGTATATATACATATATTTATTTGTTGAAAAGAGACAAACCCCATTTGAATATGACTTGGATTTCCACCGAATGCCACTCTCATCTCACGCAAAACCCACAATCCCAAGGGTCAACACCATTATCTCAAAGCCCCCCCAAATATAATACTCTCTCCTCTGTCCCATAGATACTTGTTTATGAATCGATATGGTATTAGATTTGTCATGTTCATCAGATTCAAAAAAAGTTCTAACCACGAAAATAGAGGAGTTATTATTAATTTATTTTATTTCTTGTTTTATATATTAAACCTACTTAACTTATTTAATTGTGATTTATTTCTATTATCATGAATTATTATTTTTATGTGTAATGCTTTTTTTAAAAATGAAATACTACTTAGAATGTGTATATATATAAAATGCAAATGTGCTCTGTTTTTTAGGGAATTGTTCCTCAGCACATTCTGAGGTTGGATGAAAATGACTTCTCTTTTAGACTATGCATTTTGCTTTGCAAGAATTAAGAAATGGCATTTTTATAATTATATGAAACAGGTCAAATGGTGCATTCACACGTCACAAAATTCGAGTCAAAATCCACTTGAGATAATGCTTTCTTGATTTTGGATACAATTTTTTAAATCAAGAATATTCGTTGTTTATTTTTTTTATAATATATAGTACTTAATCCTAATAAGTGATTTGTTATCCCTTATTTTAATGCATGTGATAATAAGATATAAAGTAAAAATAAATGTAAAACCTTATAGAATGCATATATTATAATAATTTGATAAAATTGATTTTAAAACTAAACATAAATTATTTCTAACGTTATACAAATAAATATATATGTATATTTGATGTAAGATTTTGTTAGTTGTTTGGTTGAGGACAAGTCTCAAAAGCTGAAAAACATGAAAAGGTAAACCTTTCTTACATCCAAAAAAGAAGTGACATTATTATTGCAAAATTACAAAAATTTGTGAGTTTAATAATCATAAAGGAATGCAGACAAAGATTTAGCAGATTTGGAGGTTTTTCAGCCACTTTGCTAGAGTTTCTTGTACTAAAAAGGATCATGTATACGTTCTGTAATATATATATATATATTTTTTTTTAATAATAATTTTTTTAATTTTTATATTTTAAAATTTAAAATTTTTATTAAAAAATTCACATCGACTAATGAAAGAATAATTAAATTATTTATACGTTTTGAGAATTCTTTCTTCTTAAAATACCTTTTAGAATGTATTTGACTTAATATAATATTTTAATATGATATTAGAACTTAGATGAAGAGACAACACACAGATAATATCCTGCAAAATTCTACGTCAATTAATTAAAAAGTATCTCAAACTTTAATAACTCGAATCAGAAATATAAAGAAACATAAATTTGATCTTCTTCAAGCATTTGCTTGAAGAGAAAAGTTACCGAGCAAAAATACACTAAAAAGAAAAATATATATAAAGGTGGATTGGATTTTAATTAAAAAATAAAATAAAATGTTGTTACTAAGTATGAATAGAAAATAAATGATTTGTCAAAGATAATATGAAAGTGAAAAGAGGAAAAGTAAAATAGTTTTAATTTTTTTCCAACTTGAATGCGTTAGTTACTAAACAAAATAATGAAAAAAGAAAAATAAATAAAATTGTTGAAAAATCTTGCTAGGTTTTCAGTGAAAACTAGCTTGCGTAAGCTGGAAATGGACAAGAAGAAGAAAAATAAAGTAGACAGGGGAAGATTTGTGGGACCCCTCCTTTTCCTAAAGGAGCTCAAACCCCAAAGCCGGCCGGAAGATATAGATAAAATCGCACTCAGTAGATTTGCAAATTGCATGCAGATCCCATCCACAAACAAAACAAAACAACCTTTGCTTTTATGTCCTCCAAAAGCGTCTTAATTAATAATGGCCACATAGATTTTTTCACTTTTAATAAATCACACAGCCATGCATATCCCCCTTCTATTTTCTCTTTCTCCGCCAATTTCGGCTTCAATAAATAAATATATATATTATCACATTATAAAAGAGGTAAAAGATTAAATTTTCATTCGATAATAATTTACTCAATTGGACTCTATATTGCAACTTGGGTCGGTACAGATTGATCTCAACAATTAATAAAGATATTAAGTGTTCTGGTTAAAAAAGAAAAATATACTTCTGATAAAAAAAATATAAGTTCTTTTGAATAGGTAGTGATTGTTAGCCCTAAGGCCATTATTACATATGATTTTGATTATAATTCATATATGTTTGTGTGAGTATTAAGCATAGTTTTCATAGAATAAAAGAACCATATTTGAAATCTCAAGGCTACACTCTTAGAAGCAAAAGATTTTGGTGATCAAGGCAAAATGAAGGAGAAAAAATCAAGTCATTGAAGACCTTGAAGATTTGTGTCTTAGTTAGGGATGTGCTAAGGTATCTCTTTTGAATGTGCTAAGGTATCTCTTTGTAAAACTCTCTAACTCTCATATTTGATTGTTGATCATGTATGAAGCTCTTTGCATAAATATCTTTATATAAACTCTCATTGAAATTCAAGTATTCTTGATAGAATTTTTTATGCCTTTGAAAGTTTTCCTATCTCTAAAAGAGTATTAAGAATACATGTTTTTGAAATGGGAAGGAAAGCTCTTTTCCGTAAAATCCTTTTCAAAAACCGGTTGTCCGGTTTTTCCAGTTTTAAAAAAATCAGTCATTCGATTTTTGTGAGAAGCGTCCGAATCTTTCTGTTTTAAAGTCGGACTTCCGCTTTTAGAAACCATTCATCCGGTTTTCCTTTTTACTTTGAAAAATATTACCATTACACAGTGCAACGATTACCTTCTCTCTCCTTCCTATATATATATATATATATATTGATTTTTTGATCACCTGCAAATATATGAAGTTTGGTGAAATATTTATTGGGATAATTTAAGAACCTTTAAATAGCTTTAAAGTACATTTTCTTTAAAACACCTTTTCATCTCAAAAATACATCTTCTTGAGCTTCATTATTGATCATCATCAAAGAAGACGTGAAGAGGAGCTTGTAGAGGTATTGCATTGAGTTGTATTCTCTCTTCTCAAGCTCGTTTGGTAACATTATTCTTAACTCATCTATCTTTTATTAACATCAAAGGTTTGTGTTGAAAAACCTCTTGGGTTACCCTTTGATTGTATTTGTGTTGGTGATTGAGGTTGCTTGCAAAACTCTTGGTGAGTGATCCTCAAAATTGTGATTGTTGTATACCTTTTATTATACTGGATCTGAAAAATCCTTGGGTGTTGCCTCAAAGTAGTGGATGTAACTCTTTTGAGAGAGTGAACTACTATAAATTATTGTGCCACTTCATTCTATGTTTTTGCTTAATTATCATGACTATAAGATTTCTTTTGGTTGAGAATTTTATTAAAAAGTATTTTAGAATTCTTTCTCAAACAAAATTGGAGGTTTATCTTTTAATTATACAAAAGAGTTTTCAAAAATTAGCCAAAAACCTTATTCACCCCCTTCCCCTCTAAGGTTTTTCAGTGATGGTATATTAAAAATATAAAAATAATATAATATATAAATATATATTATTTTATTATAGCGGGTATATGGGTCTAGGTATCATCATACCCTGCCCAAACCCATTTAATAGAACCTATACAGGTACGGGTACGGGTACGCAGGTATAAAATTTTAACCTTACCCGCTATAAACGGGTACAGACTCGCGCGAGTATGGGTAAGACCTACCCATTTACAGCCCTAATAAATAAATTAAAAAGAGGGTAGGATAAGAAAATCGACAATAAATACACATTGAAATGTATAAAAGGACTTATAATTTTGACCATCAAATTTAGGCCTAAAAGGACTCATATTTCCGAACTGAGGTAGTATTACCTCTAATAAAAAATATAAGGGGTTTTAGACCTATTGAGGATGGTTGATAATATAAGGGTTTTTAAACATCAAATAATGCATGTACATAAACATAAAATAATGCATGCATGCTTTCACTCCTCTGTGTTGATAATATCCTGTCCAAAATATGTTGTTAACAAACACATGAACCCAAAAATCCCTCTTATTGTATAATTTTCTCAACCATTGATTGGATTTTAATCTATACTTACAAATTGATTCCAATTAGCCTCAAACATTGGTTTTGATAAGCTGTCATAAACAAAGGTTTCAAACTCATTCTTTGCTTTGTCATAATCTCTTAAACCTTTAAACTTCTCAAGAATTTTGCAAGGTATATGCCAAATTCAATACCTCCTAGTTGTATCTGGCATTACCTCATAATTGCATTTTCAATGCTCTCCCACTGATTAGACATTATAGCATTTGAAGGTTCACTACCCCTTGTAGTAAGCCGAGTACTAAAAAACCATTTGTATATCTCAATGGTTTCATGAGATATAAGTGCTGCCTAAACAATATGGAATGTCCATGATGATTAACACCAACAATACTAACAAAAGGCAATTTGTATCTATTAACTAAGTATGTGGTAATCAACATTCACCACATCCTTGAACTCTTCATAGGCTACTATACTTCTTGGATGCACCCAAAAAATATTTTCTAATCTGCCTTCTTCATCAGTTTCAATCACATAGAAAAAATCGCGATTTTTTTGCCTCCATTCTTAAGAACATCTTATTTATACAGTTGGCATCTTCAATACCAATGTAAAATTTTCTCACACTTTCAACAATCTTTTGAAAGATAATCCAATTTATCAGGTCATCCAACTTGCACCTCCAAAGCTCTTCCACTCTTGTTTGGTCTTATCCCAGCCATATCATTTGCTTCCAATTTCCTTTTGACATTCGAATGTATCATTTTATGAGCTAGCTTAAACCTTGACATAGAAGGATCCAATTCATGATTGTGTTGTTCGTCAATCTTAGACACCTCCTACATGGAATTATCTCTCAAAATTGCACTTAAACGAACTAGCCAATCTATCATTTTTGAATACTTATTACCAATTGATTTTCTCCTTTTATCACAAGCTATGGTTTGATATTTTCTAAATGAACCACCATCCCTTCAGAACCAAATTTCTTCCTTAACCTAAATCCCCTCCTTTTTGCACACTTCAAATATAAATCAAACAACTCATCAATATCGTCATAGAGCAAACCTACCTTCGGTTCTTCTACTTGTTGTGGCTGAACTTCAACATCCCTCATCTCAAATTGCTCTTCATCCTCCTCTGTTCCGTTACTATCAAACATCTCATACTCTCCTTAACTACATTGTTGTTCATTCTGTCATCTTCCTCCCTAAACATAGATTTTGTTTCTGATTCATAAACAACACAATTTTGGAATCATTTTTCAGTTGCTGCTTCAATGGCCTCAATGAAACAGTTTCAACTTGAATTAGTTGCCTGCTTCAGTTGCTTTTGCAGTCTTGGCTAGAAAGTCTTGAATCAAATTATTCCTTTGCTTTAAATAAATGTTGCAATGGCTGCTTCAATGGTTGTTTGAATGCTTAAATGGCTACTTAAATGACTGCTAGAACTATTCAATGAAACTGTTTCAAGTTCAATACTTTGCTGGTGATTTTTTGCAGTCTCCTTTCACGCTTACTTGTAATAGAGTAGAGTTCTCTAAACAAAACTCGTTAAATTAAAACTCTTTAAATTGATGATTCCAATTAATACTTGTCTGAAATGTAGCCAACAAATGCTTCAATTTTGGAAAAAAAAAACCCCATCATTCATAGCATTATTAACTCTAGTTTAATACTAGTCGTTGAGATGGAAATGAAGGGAAATGGAGGGAAATGGGTTAGAGCCATTTTACTTTCCCTCCAAATTAGTAGAGGGATAGTTATGTCATTTTATTTTTTTTTAATCCTATTGAGCTGGGTATACTTGATCCACCTAGCACTACTCTTAAATATATAGGAATATTCTTGGGAAAAAAAGTTCATAAAAAAAAATCGCTTTGTAATATGAAACTCCAAATATAAAAATTTAATCTTATATTATGAAAGGGAGATAGCATTCAATTTTTTTATAACTCGAATTAAATTTAAATTCTTTCAATTTGAATAATATAGTAGAAAAAACAAAATTTTGTTATAAAGTTGATTCTATAGACATAATACAAGCTAATACAAGCAAAGAGGTCCACCAACTCACCTCGTATGGGCCGTTTTGTGGATATGGGAGCTACTTTAGGTAAGGTTACCAAAGGGTCGGGGAAGTTGGTCATTAGCAAAGTCTTTTTGTGGCACTTTAAAAACCATACTATAGCCAAAGAAGAAATGAAAGTGGCAGAGCACTTGTTATTTGGAAACTCTCTTCTTTTCGTCTCATGCATTTTGCCTGCAATTTACCCTTTTACTGTTAAAATATTAGTGCTATCCAGCCAAAGATTAAAAAAAAAAAAAAAAATTTGGAGCAAATTACATTCATGACCTCCCTCTTTAATTAATAACTCATATTAGTATAAATTAATAATATACATGCTATTTAATTTTGTCTCACAATTTAATTTCAAGAAGTTTCGAGTTTAAACAGAATTAAAAGAAACTAGAGAAGATTAATTTGTCTGTTGAGGTCATATGATAAAATAGGGGGATATCAATCGATGAAAGTAATTGGAAACAAGGGTGAGATAAGATCATGAAGTTAACTTTCTTTTTTTAAATATCAAAGGTGTTATATTTATATTATAATGAGAATAAATTAATTAAGCATAAATAGAATAGAAGTCCTCAATCTTCTAGTTAGCAGGGACAAAACCTCACAAACATCATGAAGTTAGTTAAGGAAAACTATTTTAGAAAATATGTTGAAATTTGAAAAATACTCAACAAAATTACTAGCCCTAAATTGGACAAAATAAAAGATTTTGGACTCAAATTTTGCACTCTTTTAAGTTTTCACATTGTAAAGCACGGCCAAAGCAAGATGGTTTGTTACATTTTCTATCATCCTCCATGTTATTTTCTTTTATGATATATATCTTTTTTAAAATTTATCTTTTGTTTTGGTAAAATTTTTTTAAAATATATTTTTATAAATAAAATATATCAAATTAAAGATATGAGAGACTATAATATATAGTTAATGGGAGAAAGGATCGGAAAAAATAAAACATACTCATCAATGATGAAATTTTAATTATCCTTCATGAGTTGCTTATAGGGTCCTAAAATATATTTATTATAATCCTAATAATTAAATTAACACAAACTATTAGTATATAAGCAGTTTGTAATTGTACTTGGTATTTAAAGGTGAAATTCCTCGTTCACGGAGTCCTTATCAGACTGTCGATGTTAAGGTGGAAGATGTAAATCATGGTGACTCAGCGGCTATGCAGATTGAAAGCCAAACACTGGTGTGCACAAAGAATCACCCTACGTTAGAGATTAGAGATGTTGAAATTCTCATAGTGTTGCTATCCCAGTTGATAATTGTACTTGATAATAATGATGATGGTGGATACCTGCCCCTGCCGGAGAAGAGCTTTTGAAACTTGTTTCAATTCATGATTAAATTAAATGGCTGCCTCTCCTCTCTTTTAAAAGATTCACTCCAAACTTTTCTACAATTCTTTTCTTTTTTTTTTTTTTTTTTTGCAAATGTAACTTTTATAATTTCTCTCATGAACGTTGAAGCATCTAATCAACACCTCATATCATATTCCTTCCTTCCACTTTGTTTGAACGCGTGTCCTTATTAATTATAGTTGTTCTTCATCAAATCTTTAATTACTTGTTGTTACCAAATTTTTAATTACTACTCGTGCTCAATAATGCCTTAACAATTATAGAGAGCATCCCCAATTAGAACCAATCTTTGGACATCATCTTAAATTTAAAAGGAGATATTTGTCTTTAATTGTTAAAATAAGTTAAAATTCCCTTAATAAAAATGAGTGAAAATTCTTAAACGTAGGAATCATGTTGAATGAGCTTCGTACCCAAGTCGTCTTGTACGAGGGAAGATGATAGTAAGGACAATTGATACATTTCATGTTATTTCATATTCGAACTTTTATATTTTATTAAAGAATATATCAGATCAATTGAACAAACATCACAAGAATATATAGCTCTAGCAAGAAAGGATACAAAGAGGAAAGATAGTTTAGAATTGTGGCAACTAGAGAGATGTATGATTTTGCTGTTTGATAAAAGAAGTCCCAAATGCAAAATAATAATAATGTATGCTTCTTTTCTCTAGTCTTGAAGAACAATACCAAAATATTGTTCATCCCAACAACAAAGTGCACCATTTCATTTGTATTCATAAAGAAAATAATTGATGGTTCAGTTGGCCTTTTCATGTGTCTGCCAGCATCTGATCTCACCTGTAATCCAGACCACGACTATACATTGCTGCTATTCATCTACTAGTGTATAGTTTTCACATCAAAGTTTGTTCTCAAGTTCTGAATTCAATTCACTCTATAAACTTCTTTCCCCTACCCTTACCTACTTTATTCATCTTCAATTATTTGACACAAGCAATGTGAAATTGGTGCCACCGCCATGCCCTAAAATGTCCATCATAATATGTTTGAATAATGGAGTTTGATTTTTTATATATTTATTTTGAGTTTCGTAAAAGTTTGAATTATTTTGTTTTTAAAATAGAAAAGATATGAGAATAAGAGTGAAAAAATATATATTTAAAGACACTTAAAAAAAATTGAATTATTTGTACTTAAACCTTTTAAGACACTATAAGTACAACACATAATCAATTTGTCAACAATAATGGTTTACTGGGAGACTCGTACGTCCTTATAGTCGACTATATTTGTTTATGTTGACAGAATCAACTGACAAATTACTAGTAACTAGGCTTAATTTAAATTAGAGTTAATTTTAATTTTGATCAATTTTTAGTTTTGAGTGACAAGAGTTTCTGTAAGACAGTTTATTTATGATGATAATTAAGAACGTCACTCAAATACGGATAACATTGTAAAGTTATTTTTTAATTTCCTCTAGCTACTTGTAGGTATCAAAGCTTAACCGGAAAATTAACACAAACGTTAGGTAATTTAGGAAGCATCACATTTTTGGCAAGCTTGAAAGGGAATTAATTATGAAGAAGATCTCTCTCTCGCTATATGTACGTACTTGTGGTTGATGGAATATGTATATTAAGTTCATATATAAGGTCTCTTCTTGGATTTTAGTCCAATAAGTGAATCCTTAACTGTATACAAGATAGTGCAAATTTAATTACAAGGGGCACCCTCTGATTCTGCCCCAACATATGTAAGCCAAGGCAGAAGAAAATGACCCTTCAAAAGTGTAGTCTTCCCTACTCAGTTAGAAAGACAAGGACTCCACAAAAGATCACACTCACTGCTGCAATATATTGAAGTATACCTTTGCTTATGAGAGTTTCTTGAACATGAATGGAGGGATCCTCAGCCACCAACCCACTATTTTCAATATACAAAAAAATAAAAACAGCCAACCCTTTAAGAGAGAGAAAGATATGTATTGGAAGTTCACATAAATACTAACAACAGCTCTTTCTCCCATGCATGAGAATAGGGTCCAATGACCTTTTTCCTTTTTTTTTTTCTCATACAAAATATCACTGACGTTTGCAAATTCCAATTCTTTCTTACTTTGGAGTGTTGTATGAGAATTTTATTTTTTTTTAATCTTATCTTATTTAAATAAAAATTAGTTTAAGTGTGATACGTTTAATAAGACACTTTTTTATGTATATGAATTCGTTAACTAAAAAAAAAATGATAGTATATGAAAAAATTAAACTCACGATTTTACATTATCATTAGTAATTTGTGCAACAACCATTGAGTGGAGTAGCAGATGGATTTTCCTATTTGAAGAAGATCGGAATGTGATTGTGTTTGTTCAAGTTAAATACAAACAAGAGCACTCCTTTCCATGTGAAGTGAAGGATCAAAATCATGGATTTTCTTTTCTTTTCCTTTTCTTTGATGAAGTGGGAAGATGAAAAGCAACTAAGTATTCCCCCCCCCCTCTCTCTCTCTCTCTGCTTTTACTTTTCAGCCCTCTCTTTAAGACTATTCCATCTTCTAATAAAGCTCTCTCAACGCTCTCAAATTACACATTACATTACATAGAAACATGGAATTTTGGTCCCAAACCTGTAGGGCAAGGGAAAATGGAATAAAGCAGAGAGAGAGAGAAGCAGGGAAAAGCTTTTCTTTTCCTTTCTTTTCCCTGCCGCTGCTGGTTCCTTCTTCCATGGCCATACTGCATAATTATATACAGATCATTCCCTCAAAAAACATTGTAATGATATAATAATAATCATCATCTTTTACTTCTTACATTTGATCCACCACTGTCATTGCAGTCATATGTCCCCCTTAAACTCTTCTCACTGACACATTAATTAGCAGAATTTTTTAACCTTATTATAAGGAAATGTTAGAAAATTATGCATGTTTTTGCATCAAAGTACACAATTCCTCCGGTCTTAAAATCCTGCCTAATCTCTATCCCATCAAGTGTCATACATGTGCCATGCAAATAATTTGGTTGTTTATTATGCCTTATCTTATAGTCTGATTAGTAAATTATTACACAAAACGAAATTCATGTAGGACGTACTTTTATATAGTAATAATGTATCCCTTCCTACTTCGTGTTGTTTATATCAGAATTTTATATAAATCTTAAATTAAAATATTCCACTTAAAGCGCGAGGAGAAAATCTGATGTTAAATCCTCGTCATTCTATGTTGTAAATATGGCACTGGATCATTAAACTAATAACCTTCCGGATTTAGTGTGAGTTTTCTTTGAACATTAGGGCAAAAGGGACAGAAGAAAAGGGCAAATTCATTCATGTATGGCTAAATAAAACAGTAAATGAATGTTCTTCAAGGGCCAGCCTGGTTGATATGATGATGATCATCATATATATCACTCACTTTCTTTATGTCCTTTTCAAAGACATTTTTTGAGTCAAAAGACACAATATAGCTTTGTAATAGTGCTATCCATTGATTACTAAAGCCCCCACTTTAATTTCTTCCTTCTTATATTCAATCTAATAATTTCTATGAAATATCAAAACCCACTGTTTCTATATATTTTGAAGAAAAAAAAAAGTGAAATTGCATCATCACTTGTTTATAGTGAGGACTTTGCCTTTAGATAAAGGTAAAGGGCAGTTTTGTCATATGAATAAAGAGAGAATCAACTTTATCTTTCCCTCTATCTCTATCTTAAAACTTTAAATTTCTGTTAAACAAAAACCCTTTTTTTCATTCCTTCTTTCGTTGGCTTTTGCTCAAGAAGTTGTTCCAAGTTTATATAAGCCATTTTTGATCATCTTAAAATCTCTTGTTTGTAAGAGAAAAGGGGGAAAAAAAGGGGAAAAAGGGGAGGCTTAGCTTCTTCCTTGAATTTGAAGACTCCTTTTTGTTTTTCAAGATGTTTGATTCTTCTTCAACTTTTCTTTTCTTTTCTGAAAAAATTATCGGTTACCATCTTCTTAAAATCCTTTGTTTCTCAACTCACTTTCCATAGAAATTTTCTCCAGAAAAAAAATGGTTCCGTTTCTTGTATTCTTGGCATTCTTCTTCTCCATTGTGGCTTCTTTTTCTTCTTCTCTTGTAACAGATTTTCATGCCTTAGTTTCTCTTAAACAAGGCTTTGATTCTTCTTCTTCTTCTTCTTCTAATCCCAGTACCATTATTGGTTCTTGGAATTCTTCTGAATCCCTTTGTTCTTCTTGGGTTGGAATCAAATGCTTCAATGGAAGAGTTGTTTCTTTAAACTTATCAAACATGAATCTTTATGGCTCTGTTTCCCCTGAAGTTTCAAGACTTGAAGAACTGGTGGAGCTTAAGCTTGATGGAAACAACTTCACAGGAGAAATCAAGATTGAAAACTTGAGAAATCTGAGATCTCTTAACTTATCAAGCAATCAATTTAGTGGTGGCCTTGATTGGAACTACTCAAGCCTTCCTAATTTAGAAGTTTTTGATGCTTATGATAACAATTTCACGGATTTTCTTCCTCTGGGGTTGCAAAGTTTGAAGAAACTGAGGCATTTAGACTTGGGTGGGAACTATTTTCAGGGAAAAATCCCAGAAAGTTTTGGGAATTTGATTGGATTGGAATATTTGTCACTTGCAGGAAACAATCTCATTGGAAGAATTCCAAGTGAATTGGGGAATCTTACTAATTTGAAAGAACTCTATTTGGGGTATTACAATTCATTTCAAAATGGTATTCCAAAAGAGTTTGGAAATCTTGAAAATTTAGTCCATCTTGATCTTTCAAATTGTGAATTGGAGGGTTCCATTCCATTGGAGATGGGGAACTTGAAGAAACTTGAGACTTTGTTCTTGGATATCAATGGCCTTTCTGGTTCAATACCAAAACAATTAGGCAATCTTACCAGCATGGTGAATCTTGATCTTTCTGCCAATTCACTCACTGGAGAAATCCCATATGAGCTTATAAATCTCCGCAAAATTCGCCTTTTCAACTTGTTTATGAACAGATTACATGGCTCAATACCAGATTTTGTTGCAGATTATCCCAATATGGAAGTTCTTTATCTCTGGCAAAACAACTTCACCGGCATTATACCCATGAATCTTGGCAAGAACCAGAAGCTGCAGGAGCTAGATTTGTCTTCAAATAAACTAACTGGTACAATCCCTCCAAACTTGTGTGCTTCAAAACAGCTTAGAATCTTGATTCTACTCAAAAACTTTCTGTTTGGTTCAATTCCTGAGGATTTAGGCACTTGTTCAACCCTTGTTAGAGTAAGATTAGGCCAAAATTACTTGAATGGTAGCATCCCAAATGGTTTTATTTACTTGCCAGAACTGAATCTTCTGGAGATACATAACAATATGTTGTCTGGAACCTTATCTGAAAAACAAAATCATTCTTCTTCAAATTCAACCAAATTAGCCCAGTTGAACCTTTCCAACAACAAACTTTCTGGGCCATTGCCTTTTTCTATTGCCACTTTTTCTTTTCTCCAAATCCTTTTGTTAAGTGGGAATCAATTCTCTGGTCGAATTCCTCCTTCTATAGGTGAGCTTGGAGAAGTAGTGAAGATAGACCTCAGTGAGAACCAAATTTCAGGCGAAATTCCGCCTGAAATTGGGAATTGTTTGCATCTAACCTATCTAGACTTGAGCCAGAACAACATTTCTGGTTCAATTCCAACACAAATTTCCACCATTAGGATATTGAATTACTTGAATTTATCAAGAAACCATTTGAATGAAACAATCCCAAAATCCATTGGTTCAATGAGAAGTCTAACAACAGCTGATTTTTCATTCAATGATCTTTCTGGAAAGTTACCTGAATCAGGCCAATTTGCATTCTTCAATGCTTCTTCTTTCGCTGGAAATCCTCAACTCTGTGGATCTTTACTAAACAATCCCTGCAATAATGTTACTCTAGTAGTAACCAGCCCACAAGGAAAATCCCGTGGCGAATTCAAGCTAATTTTCGCCCTCGGCTTATTAATCTGCTCCCTAGTCTTTGCAATTGCAGCTATAATCAAGGCCAAATCATTCAAGAAAAATGGTTCAAGTTCATGGAAAATGACAGCTTTCCAAAAGCTGGAATTCACCGTGTCGGACGTTCTTGAATGTGTAAAAGATGGGAATGTAATAGGCAGAGGAGGAGCAGGGATTGTGTACCATGGAAAAATGCCGAATGGGGTGGAAATTGCAGTGAAAAAACTCTTCAGTTTCAGCAGTAACAGCCATGACCATGGTTTCAGAGCCGAAATTCGAACATTAGGCAATATTAGGCATAGAAACATAGTAAGATTACTAGCATTTTGCACAAATAAGGAAACAAATCTACTTGTTTATGAATACATGAGAAATGGAAGTTTAGGAGAAGCATTACATGGTAAGAAGAAAGGGGGATTTTCATTCTTGGGATGGAATTTGAGATACAAAATTGGGATTGAATCAGCAAAAGGGCTTTGTTATCTTCATCATGATTGTTCACCTTTGATTGTTCATAGAGATGTGAAATCGAACAATATATTGTTGAATTCTGGATTTGAAGCTCATGTTGCTGATTTTGGATTGGCTAAATTCTTGGTGGATAGTGGTGCTTCTGAATGTATGTCTGCCATTGCTGGTTCCTATGGTTATATTGCTCCAGGTACGTACTTTCCTTCCTTCACCCATAGTTGTACCTGCTATACTTGTCAAATTTTTAGGGTTCCTTTCTTCACATACTTTCGTTCAAATTAGCTCACTCACAAGGCAGTGACCAGTAGAACCACTCCTCATTATGCCGGTTCTATTTGGTTCGAGTCAAATCTTCGACCTCGAGTGAACTGACTCGTTAAACAGTTTAATTGAGTTCGAACATCTAATTCGTTACCTCCTCAAACCAATGCATGTATATATATTATTTTTAATAATATATATAAAATATTTTTTTAAAAAAATAATATACATAAAAATTGAATTCAAACTCGAACTTACTGTAAATAGTTGAACTCAAGCTAATTAAGAAAGTATCGAATTAAACTTTACTTTACAACCCTATTAAAAATACTCTTAAATTATATATCATAAGACTCCTCTCTACTTGGACTCAAATGGGAAATAAGAAAAATAGAATTCTTCGATAAATATACGTATATTCTTAAGATTTAATCTCAATATCTCTTATTAAGTTAGGAAGAGCCTCAATAATCTTACATGTATGTATTTATTTAAAAGCAACTAATTAATTAGCTGAGCTAGTAATACGGTTATTTTTTTCTAAAAGAAAATTTGGGACTAATGGGGAGATGAGGCGAGGCTGAGGCGTTTAGGGAGTGATGAGAGAATTTTTTGGGTAATCGGAGGGAGGCAGGGAGGGAGGAAGGAAGGGATTGTGGGGCCCTCTGGGGTTGGGATAGTATAAATCAGCTGGTCAATCTGACACTTTTGATTCTGACAAAAAAGAGATCAAACGGACAGCAGCGTTTATATTGTATTTCGTGAAAGCTAACCGACACCACATTATTTTACCCCTAAACTTAAACCAACCCATTTCCATTCCCATCCCCATCCCCATCCCCATCCCCATCCATCTTCTACAAACAAAGATACGCCCTTCCTTTTACTTGGATTGCAGTATATTTTAATTTTTTTTATTAATTTTGGATTCATTTTTTAATAAATAATTTTTCTTTTAAAAAATTTAAAATAAACTTAGCCTTAATTTTTTTAAATAGAATTTATAAATTACTCCATTTAATTTTTCTGTCATATAATATTAAGTTAGCTAATTGAATAGAGTATGATTTTGAAATTTTCGTCTTAAATTTTATAAAATTAAAATTATTTGAGAGAAGAGATGCGATCTGTTCTTACTTGAAAGTATGAGTTTATTTAAATTATATCTAAATATTTATAGGTTGTACTGTTAAAATTAAAGTAAAGAATAATACATGATACCAGGAATTTCGTCTTTTACTAATAAAAAGAGTACATGATATGATATGAGGAACATTATTATTTAACATTTCCTTAATTTAGTAAGTCAACAGATATTTTAGAACAAAAAATTATATAAATTGAAACGACTGATATATATTTAACATTGGGAGAAAACAAATTGTGGAGATAGTTAACTATAGAAGCTGAGAAAATATTTTATTGAATGTTGTTCTAAACTAATATAATTGAAAACATGATATATTTTCTGAGGATATGTTGATATATTTTTATTTATTTACAGAGTATGCATATACTTTAAGAGTGGATGAAAAAAGCGATGTATACAGTTTTGGAATTGTACTGCTAGAACTGATAACTGGTCGTCGGCCGTTGGGGGATTTCGGAGAAGGTGTAGACATAGTTCAATGGGCAAAAAGGACAACAAATTGCAGGAGAGAAGAAGTGACAAAAATTCTGGATCCAAGACTAACAGTGGTGCCTAAAGATGAAGCTATGCATTTATTCTTCATAGCAATGCTTTGTATTCAAGAAAATAGTGTTGAAAGGCCAACTATGAGAGAAGTAGTTCAAATGCTTTCAGAATTTCCTCGCCATTCTTCTCCTTCTTCTTCTTCCTCTATCAAGACTTAATTTCAGGAACATCTTTAGTTTGAGGATTCTTTTTTTTTTTGCTTTCTTTAACATGGCTTGATTTTGTCTAAAAGCTTTGTTCATCGATCATTGTAATTTTTTTAATTTTTTCTTTTTTTGGTAGAAGTTAGTGGGGGATCTGGTGTTTAAATAGTAGTGGGAAAATAATTATTTCGGGGTTAGTTTAGGTAGTATTTTTTTCCACTGAAAAAAAAAAAAAGAGAGATTGCAATACTAAATGTGGTTGCAATTAATTACCTCCTTGTATCAAAATATATATATATATATACACATATTTTAGTCTTCTTCTAGTGAGGCTGAATTTTGTTCCTTATATTATTTATTACAAGTTTAAAGACTCAATCATTGCCATAATATTTTGGTGAAGAAAATAATAGAAAATTAAAAAAAAAAAAAAAAAAAGGAATTAACTTTAAAATATTTCTTACCATCCAACATTTAAAAAAAATGAAATATAAGATATCGATCGTTTCATTTCATTATAAAAAAAAATCATTTTATAAACAGTATATACCGAACGGAAATAAAGCCGTCAGACAATTCACATTTTCAGCCAAAAAATTAGAGGAAAAACCATACCTAAAATTGATGACAAATTACCGACAGAAGGCATCGTTTGTAATAAAGTATACTGACGGGATTAAGAAAAGCATGAAAGTCGTTGGCAAGTGAATAAAAGTTCCGACTGTCTTACCTACGTGTGTCTCCAACTCGTCAAGATATAATTTATGTTACCGACGAAATACTAATGCTTTTTTCGGAAGTAAACGTTTCTGACGGAACGAACCCTCAGTATTCTGTCGGTAATAACTTCAGAGATTCAGAAAACTAGGCAAACCCTTATTTCTTTTTCCAAATTTCTTTCAAACACCTCTCTCTCTCTCTCTCTCTCTCGACTCATAGACGACTATTACCATCATTGATGACCATACTTAGGCACCCTTATTACTGCCGCCATTGACCAGCAGGTAGTCTCTTTCTCTCTGTTTCTCTCTATCTCTTTCTCTCTCTGTGTCTCTCTATAAATTCATCATCATCATCTTCTTCTTCTTCTCTCAATCTCTCACTCTCTCTGTTGTTTTTGCAGCTTGGTTCGGAGGAGGAGCTTGCGCCATAGCTGGTTGCTGAAATTAAATTCAGATGAGGTGTTTTCTTTATTCTTTTTTTCAGCTCCAAGTAGGAAGAAATGAGAATAGAAATTATCATTTATTTTATTATGTTTTTGTTCTTGTGAGCATTTTTTGTTTGAATCGTTTAAAATTTTTTATTTTGACTTTGAAGGGTATAGAGTTTTCTAGTTCGCTTGTCAGTTGAATGACTTCCAATAAATGTATTATTCAAGAATATTCTGGTTTGTCTAATTTTTCATTTGATTTATGTGCTGAAATAATTTTCAAGTTGGTCAACTGCATCAACCTTAGGAATCATTGCATATTCAAGCCTTTTTGTTCTTATTAAGTCTATTGATTGAGTGTTAGCTTGCTCGCTCTTCCTTGTATTCAATTGTTTTGTTCTTTTGATGGTGATATATGTTGTAGAACACTTACCAAGCAATTTTTTTTCTTAGGATCTTATGTGGCTTTTGGTAGATAGCTTCTAAGTCTTTTTGATTATTAGGCTTACATTTGAAATATTGAAATGCAATGATGTTGAAGTGTTTGAAGTATATTAGACTTGCGTTCTATTCTCATCATACTTTTTTGTTTAGATACTCTTTTTATGTTTGAAGTATATTTATATATTGAAATACTTTCAAGACTTCAAACAATGCTTCTTTCTCAACTATGTCCAAGACCAAAGGTAGCTAAATTCATTGAATGACGCCCAATCCTTATAATCATAATCTTGAATTGTTTAGTTGGAAATAATTAAATGGATATTTGATTATTTTGAGAATCATAATTAATGTTACTCTAAATGAAAGTATGTTATTGAGGCTTATATTTAGCAACTTCCATAATTAGATAGTTAGCAGCTTCTATATTTAGCTCATTCTCTTATTTAGATATTTCTATATGCAGAAATCCTAAATCTTATAGGATATTTACTTTCCTAATTGTTTAGGAAAGTAACCACTATATAATGTAATTCCTTCAAGATAATAAATGAGGAAAATTTAGATTGTTTTCCCCACTGGAAACTTTCATGGTATCAGAGCCAGCCTTGTCTAAGTTCTCAAAATGAGTTACGACAAGGAAGATGCTGGCAATGTTGAAAACAACATGATAGAAGAAAACCATGTTCATAAAATAAAAAAAGATGCCTACTTTGTGGCATCCTCTGATGGACTCGGGTTGATCATAACGACAGTCCAATTAAAGGAAAACGACAAAGACAACAACTATGCCGAATGGCAAAAGCCATACGCTTGGCTTTATGATCAAAGAAAAAATTGGGATTTATAGATGGAATAATTCCTATACCAGAACATGACCTGGACAGAGAGGAAGAATGGTGGGAAATAAATACGTTAGTGAATTCATGGATTTTAAACACTATCGAGCCTTCTCTCCGTTCTTCCATAAACTACTCTGAATGAGCTGATGAATTATGGACAGATTTGAAGGAAAGATTTTTAATAGGGAACGGGCCCCGAAAATATGAGTTGAGAACTGCATTAGCAAATTGTAAACAAGGAGGAGACTCTGTACAAACGTATTATTCACGTTTGAAAAAATTGTGGGATGAATTAGACAACTATACTCAACTCCCATCTTCTTCAGACACAAATTTATTAACAGTTGTTATAAATGAAAGAGAGGAAGAAAGAATTTTTCAATTTTTAATGGGACTAAAATGGTGCAATTTATGAAACTGTTCCTTCTCATCTGATTCAACAGGAACCCATACAAAAAATGAGAACAGTTCTTGCCCAAATTTGCAAAGAAGAACAATACAAAAACATGGCCCGAATGGAACACAGCGGCGGCGACGTCGCAGCCTTCGCCGTCGCCAAAACAGGACGCACTGCGGCGCCACCACGACCACCGCCATCATCTTCTTCTTCCTCACGGATGGTCTGCAGCCACTGTCATCGGGTAGGACATGATGTTTCTGGCTGTTTTCTTCTCATAGGATTTCCTGAATGGTGGCCCAGCTCTGGAGCAGGAAGAGCTGGTAGATCTATTGCTTCCCTCGGCGGCGAACGGAGAGGTGACGCAGCAGGCAGGAGTTTGCATGGTAGAGGAAGTGCGGGTTGTGGACGGCGTCTCTCTGTCGGACCGACTAGCGCTGGACATAAATCGGCACCAGCAGGCGACGACCGGGGATGGGTGTACGCAGTGAACGGTGGGACTTCTTTCTCTTCCAAAAATGGCAGCAACCAAATTGGTTCACCTTCCACAAATGGCAGCAACCAAATTGGCTCACCTTCCACAAATGGCAGCCATTGTTTTGGAAACTTTCCAAATTTGGATTCCAACCAATGGTCAAAATTATTGACCTTGCTCAATAATCCCACTCCCAGACAAACTGATACACTTTCTGGTATGAAAATTTTATGAATTTTAGATTCGGGCTGTTCTCATCACATGACTGGTAGGAAAGATTTTTTTTAAAATTTAAATACCATACATCCATATACAATTAGCCTGCCAAATGGTGTTAAAGCACTGGCTCTACAAGGAGGAAAGATTTCCTTAAACCCGAAACTAACATTACAGAGTGAGTTTTTAATTCATGAGCTCAAGTGTAATCTAATTTCTTTAGCACAACTAACACGAGATTTGAAGTGTTTTATCACCATCTCTGATGAATTTTGTGTGATACGGGACCGTACCTCGATGAGGCCGATTGGAATGGGTGAGCAGAGGAATGGGATATACTTCTATCGACCTTTGTCGTTGCCGGATTTGTTCGCTTTCTCTAGTATTACTTTTGATTCAAGTACTTTATGGCATTTCCGACTTGGACATCCTTCGGATTGTGTCGTAGAAAATTTTTTAGGCCTTTCTAAGAAAACTACAACTCCTACTACTCCTTGCAATATTTGTTTACGTGCCAAAAAAATACATGATTATTTTCCTTTAAGTCTTAATAAAGCATCTACCATTTTTTATTTGATTCACTGTGATTTGTGGGGGCCTTACAAAACCACATCCACTGTTGGTGCTTCCTATCTCCTTACTATCCTTGATGATTATCCAGAGCAGTGTGGATTTATTTAATTGCCGAGAAAAGTCATGTAGCAAATATTTTAAAAGACTACTTTGCCATGGTCAAAACACAGTTTCACAAAACTGTAAAAATAGTTCGCACTGATAATGGCACGGAATTTCTCTGCTTAAAATCATATTTTTCCACACATGGAATGATCCATCAAACTACTATTGCTGGCACGCCTCAACAAAATGGTCGAGTAGAGCGCAAGCATCGTCATATTCTTAATGTTGCTCGGGCTTTGCGGTTCCAAGCTCATTTACCCATAAAGTTTTGGGGGGAGTGCGTCTTAACTGCAGGATATCTTATTAATCGTACCCCCTCTTCTTTGTTACAAGGGAAGACGCTTTATGAAATGTTATATAATGAGAAGCCATCTTATTCTCATATTAAAAGTTTCGGGTGCTTTGCTTATGTCCATGATCATGATCTACCCAAAGATAAATTTCGTGCTCGTAGTCGCGTTTGTGTTTTTCTCGGCTATCTCTACAACAAGAAAGGTTGGCGATTTTATGATTTACAAAGCAAGAAATTTATTCTATCCAGAGATGTGGTTTTTTATGAAACCAAGTTTCCTTATAAAGAATATTCAGATACTGCTACAACACTTCCCGAATTTTCTCATTCTTACAACTTTGGGGCATAACCTTTGAGTTATTTGCACAACAATCCACCTCCACAAAATCCAACTCAAACTGATCCCGCTACAGGACCAACCCCAGCCACTGAAACCTATACCCACATACAAACCCACCGCCTAGACACAGCCCCAGCAACGGGCCCCTCTTCAGCCGCACCTTGTAGCCCAGAAAAGGGCCCAGACGCTGGCCCAACCGCTATAGCAACTCCTGCCGCGGACCAGCCCACTGGCCCATCCTCCTCGGACGACCCAGCCTCCCTTAACCCACATACACTTCCAGCACCAAGTCCAACTCCACCCACCATGCCTTTTGCTCCCCTTGGCACTAGAAAAAGTACACGTCTTAAGACGATTCCGGCACGGCTTCAAGACTTCAACTGTCATGCAGCTTGGATGTCTACTATATCCCCGTCTTTTGCTCCATCTTCCTCCACAGCTTTCTCAGGTAAGTCCCGTTATCCTCTTACAAATTTCATAAATTATGATAAATTCTCTGCTCCTTATCGGCACTTTCTAGCATCTGTTACTACGGAACCGGAACCCACCAAATATTCTGAAGCTGTGTCTAATCCTAAATGGCGTGCCACCATGTAAGAAGAAATTAATGCCTTGGTACAAAATGACACATGGTCTTTGACCACTTTGCCTCCAGGTAAACGTGCACTAGGCAGCAAATGGGTTTTCCGCATCAAATATAAAGTATATGGTACAATTGAGCGGTATAAAGCTCGGTTTTGGTCATTTTGGGAAACACCCAGGCCGAAAGCATTGACTTTACAGAGACCTTTGCTCCCGTTGCTAAGATGGTTACTGTTCGTACTCTCCTGTCCGTGGCCGCCTCCCGAAATTGGCCGATACATCAGGTGGATGTCCATAATGCTTTTCTCCACAGTGATTTGCAAGAGGAAGTATATATGCGGTCCCCCCTGGATTTCGTCCTCCTCACCCTGGCCAGGTTTGCAAACCCTAGAAATCTTTGTATGGTCTCCGTCAAGCACCCTGGTGTTAGTTTTCAAAGTTCACCAACGCTCTCCATAATTGTGGATTTGCTCAGTCCTATGCCGATTATTCTTTTTTTACTTACTCACGGAATGATGTCTTTTTATGCGTCCCTATCCATGTGGACGATTTATTAATTACTGGGAATTCTCTTACCTCCTTCACTAAGTTCAAAGCCTCCTTGAGTGCTTGCTTCCATATGAAGGACTTGGGTCCCCTTAAATATTTCTTAGGTATCGAAATTGCAAGAAATCCTTCGGGTTTATTTTTGTGCCAACGCAAGTACACCTTGGAAATTCTCTTAGAAACCGGTTTATTGGGAGCCAAACCGGCCTCTACTCCTATTGAACCGAATCATTAATTGGCCAAGGTAACTGGTCCTTCCTTCGATCAGCCAGAACGCTATCGCCGTCTCATCGGCAAGTTGATCTACCTCACTCTTACTCGTCCTGAGCTCACTTACGCTGTTCACAAACTTGCTCAGTTCATGCACACTCCCCGCTGTGCTCATTGGGATGCTGCTATTCGTGTTGTTCGATATCTCAAAGGCAGTCCAGGTCGGGGCATACTTCTTCAGTCTAAGTCTCCTTTGTACTTAACCGCATATTGTGATTCAGATTGGGCTACGTGTCCTATTACTCGCCGTTCTGTTACAGGATATTTTATCTCTCTCGGTGGATCGCCCATATCTTGGAAAACGAAGAAACAACACACGGTTTTTCGTTCTTCTGCCGAGGCTGAATATCGCTCTATGGCTAAAACTTTGTGTGAGTTAAAATGGATATCTCGCCTCCTTAAAAATATTCAAGTTCCCATCACTCGCCCCATTCAACTACATTGTGATAATCAGGCCGCTCTTCACATCGCGGCCAAACCCGTCTTCCACGAACGGACTAAGCATATTGAAATTGATTGCTATTTTATCCGGGATGCTTTCCAAGCTGCTTTTATTTCTCCCTCCTACATTCGAATCGATCTTCAGCCTGCTGATATTCTCACAAAGGCTCTTCATCCTACTCAGTTTCATCATTTAGCGTGCAAGTTGGGCATTACCGACCTTCATGCTCCAACTTGAGGGGGAGTATTGAGGCTTATATTTAGCAGCTTCCATAATTAGATAGTTAGCAGCTTCTATATTTAGCTCATTCTCTTATTTAGATATTTCTATATGCAGAAATCCTAAATCTTATAGGATATTTACTTTCCTAATTGTTTAGGAAAGTAACCCACTATATAATGTAATTCCTTGAAGCTAGTAAATGAGGAAAATTTAGATTGTTTTCGCCACTGGAAACTTTCATATGTTCAATTCTATTCTTCTTTAGTTAAGGAGGATACAACATTCTAAGGATCTCTTTAAGTGATTTTCTTCTTTGACTCTCTTAATTCATTTATTTCTTAATATTCTATTGAAATTCACTCTAATTTGGTCAAATTATTCCAAAGAAACTTGTGTAAACTACACCATGTGTAAGTACTTGAAAGGTTCTTTAAGAACTCTTCTTTGATGTTAAAGATTGGTCTTCCAAACTTTTATGAAAAAAAGATTTTCTTTCTATCTTTTAAGTTTTTCAATTATTTTTTATACAGCAAGAAAGTTGTTATAAATTCAATCCAAAATGTGTAAAAGTTGTACTTGGATTCTTTAAGACTTAGAAAAGATACTTTGTGATTTCATGATCTATTTCTTGTGTACTCAATTTAATATTTTATGTTATCTATATCATTTCACTTCAGTTGAAGAGTCATAATCTAGTGAAGAAGAAGAGTTTTTATGCTATCTTCCCTTTTCTTTTAGTTTCATGTATTAATGGAAGAGCATGTCTAATCGTAACCTTTACATGTTCAAAGTCTATATTAATCATATTACAAAAGGCATCTTCTATTTAGTTGAAAGTCCATTCCATCTCTTTCCTTTTCAATAATACAGAACACCAAATATAGCTAAAAATACCATTTGACATTCTCAATATGAAAAAGTGTGCATGTTTTTTACTTTTATTTTTTTAATAAATCAGCATGAAAAATTATTGTACCAATTCAATTGTTGTTGAATTTTGGTATAAGTTTATTTACATGGCTGATTATTATCTCATGAAATGCATAATCATCACCTTTCATATAGCTGATTTTAGGGTTTAGGTTTAGGGTTTTAAGGCTTAGGGATTAAGACTTAGGGTTTTAGGGTTAATGTTTAGGGTTTAGGGATTACAAATATTAAAGTTAAATGGAAATTCAAATATTCTATAGTTATATACTTTAGTCATAAACTATATTTTAAATATAGTTATATACTAGAGTTTTAAATATAGTTATATAATATAAATATAAACTACATATATTATAAAATGTACTTTTTTTAGTGATTCAAAATGTGAAAAGCCTTTTAGCTATGAAACTTGTAGGAAAAAATGATGGTAACAAATTAGTTCCTTCTTAAAAAAATGAATAATGTGCATTTTGTCTTCTGACTATTTGAATTAGGTTTTCTATTCAAAGAATCCACAGAGATTGTAAACAAGTGCAGATTTAAGTTTAACTACTTAAGTTATTCTATTATTATACTTTCAATTACGACTTCAGCTTAAGTAATTTAAGTTTAAGTTTAAAATTTAATATTAGTGTCTTTTGATTCGTATAGTTTTTTCATGAGGATTTTGGTGACATACTTTGCATTATACATACGATAGAGGTATGTGTTTAATTAGTTTAATTTTGTATTTTACGAAGAGCCCTGGCTCTTTAAAGTTTTATGGGAGAGCCCTGACTCTTTAAAGTATGTTTTACGGGGAAGCTCTGACTCTTTAGGTTGTATATATAGTTTTACTAAGAAGCTCTAACTCTTTAAGTTATATATATAGTTTTATAGAGGAGGTCTGACTCTTTGAATTTGTGTGAAACTGTGATAGTGTTTGTTTGGATGACTTGTGTGCTTGGAAAATGTTTATAATATAGTAAAAACTCAGCCAAAAATTTTCTAATCTTATAAATAACTTATATTTTTAATTAATGACTTAATAATAAATGATGAAATTATAAGACTTTATAATTCTTGTTTCTTAAATTACAAACTTAAATAACAATAGACGTAATGCCTTAAGTTATTATGCATGCTAAGTTTTATAAGATTTTGAAGTATGTCTAAATTTTTAAACTTCATAATTGTAATTTAGGAGTTATGAAAATAACAATTCATTCTGCAGTGGGGTTCTTAGGAGCTATGGAAAATATACCAAATCGTAGTTGGATGTATAGAGAAGGAGGGCTCGAGGTTAAGGTCTTATAAGTCAATTCATAACGGGTAGATTATTTTATTCGTCAGTATCTTGAATTCAATAATGGAAGTAAAAATTCATTGAGATGTCCGTGTTCAAAGTGTAAAAATAAGAAGATTATACATTCCAAGGTTTGTGAGGGAACAACTTCTAAGTGGGGTTTTATGCCTTGTTATCATAATTGGACAACTCATAGTGAAATCCTCTGACAACATGATGAGGAACGTATTCTTGCGAAACCTGCTGCTTCACTCCGATCTCATATAAGGATTTAGAAAGTTCACGGTCATTGCTGACTAAAAACAACTTATTATACTGTGAGATGATATTTGATGCAGCCGATCCGAGTATTTTACCTTAAGAAGAAACCATCCTGAAGAACAACCTAATCCTGAGGCGAAAAAGTTTTTTGACATGTTAAAAGCGGTGGAGACACTGTTAGTTAATAGGGATGACAGACATTCAGTGTTATCTACGACTGCTTAATTGTTGTACAATAAGTCTAAGAACCAATGGACTTAAAAGTCGTACGATGATGTTTATGCATTCGTAAAAAAATATTTGCTAACGGCAATCATAGTCGAAGATTGGCACACGACGCTGAAATTAATATCCGGCTTAGGATTGCCCATGCAAATTATTGCTGTTTGTTCCAATGGCTGTATGCTTTATTGAAAGGAGGACTCCGAGAGAACATATGTAAGTTTTGTGGTAGTCAATAGTTCAAGATATATAGGAAGAAAAGATGGAAGAAGAGGAAATTGGAGCCAAAGTGACCGGTGAAGACGATGTTTTACTTTCCGTTAACTCCTAGATTACAAAGATTGTATGCATAAAAAAGAACTGACGAGCATATGAGATGGCATGCTGAAAGTTCATAGGAGCTGGATGTGATGAGTTATCCAAGAGATGGTGAAGCTTGGAAGCATTTTGATAGGATTTACTCTGATTTTTCTGCAGAAATAAGGAAAGTGAGACTTGGCCTTTGTACAAATGGGTTTTTACCTTTTGGAATGACGAAAAAGACATAATCTTCGTAGCCAGTAATAGTAATACCGTCTAACTTGCCCCTTTGGATGTGTATGAAAAAGGAGGTAACGTCCTCGAAGGTTCTCATTCCGGGTCCGAAAAATCCAAAAAACAACTTAGTTGTTTATTTGCAACCGTTGATAGAAGAATTAAATCAGTTGCGGGATGTTGGGACCCTTACTTATTTATGATATATCAAAGAAATAGATTTCTAAATGTGGGCCTCACTTATTTGGACAGTTAGTGACTTTCTGGCATACGGTATGTTGAGCAATTGGAGTACAGCAGGGGCATTCGCTTGTCCATATTGTATGGAACAAACACAGTTCTTTCGTTTGCTAAATGGTGGAAAATAATCTTGGTTCGATTTCCATTGACGTTTCTTGCAACCAGATCATCAATTCATATGAGATTCGAGGTCTTTCAAGAGAGGTAAAGGTGAGGACCACTCGTCGCCTCCACCGCAAATTTCGGGAGAAAGTATATGGGAAAGGGTTCAGGACTTTTCAAAAATCACCATAACAGGAAATAAATTGGGCAAGGAAGATGGTAAGGGAAAGGATCACAATTGGATAAGGAGTATATTTTGGGATCTTCCTTATTGGTGTACCCTCTTAGTCTGTCATAACATTGACATGATGCACAATGAGAAGAATGTGTTTGAGAATGTATTCAATACTGTCATAGATGTAAAAGGAAAGTCTAAGGATAATATCAAGGCTAGACAAGACCTATGTTTGTATTGTAACCGACCAAACTTATTGATGAAAGAGAGTGGCGGGAGTAAGTTTTTGAAGTCCACAGTGTGTTACACCTTGACTAAAGAACAAAAAAATGGTGCTTGATTTGGTTAAAGAGTTACAACAGCTAGATGAATATACATCTAACTTGGCCCGGTGTGTTGATTATAAAGAAATAAAGATGACCAGTATGAAAAACCATGATTGTCATGTGTTCATGGAACGACTGATACCCATCGCCTTTAGAGAGCTCCTTCCCCTGAAGATATGGAGTTGCTTGGCCGAGTTGAGTCTATTCTACCAAGACTTGTGCGCGCCGAAGATAAGTCCGTCACATATGCATGAATTAGAAGAAAGCATTCCCATTTGATTTCCAAGTTAGAACACATCTTCCCTCCCAATTTTTTTGATGCCATGGAGTATTTAATGATTTATTTGCCGTTTGAGGCGAAGATATGCAGTTCTGTCCAATATAGATGGATGTACCCATTTCAGAGGTAACATACATAACCATTCATTCATAATTCAATTTAGTTATTAGATTAATTAAATTATATAACACATTCATTCATAATTTGAATTAACATTAGGTATTTGCACCATATAAAGAAGATAATAAAAAATAAGGCAAGAGTCGAGAGATCAATATACAATGCTTACTTAATTGAGGAGGCCACGATATTCTTCAGTTACTATTTTGAAGAAAGTGTACCCACACTCCATAAAAGAGAGAGACGAAATGGTGATGTCGGGAATCCTCTTCATGTGGGTGAGGTTTTATTAGTATGTAATCAACAAGGAAGAAAGTTAGGTCAAATGAAAAAAAGATACTTGGCGAAACGAGAATTCAAAGCAGTGTGAACTATATCCTCCTTAATTGCGAGGAAGTGGAACCTTACCTTCAATAAGTTAACCGACGTTCATCACTTAATACACGTTCAATATACATATATAGATTTAAAGCTTTCTATTTAATAAAATGCATGAAATACGAATTGGAATTGAGAAATATCAGTTCGAATATAACAGAGAAGGAAATTTAAGAGAAAATAAGAGAGGGATTTGCAAAGTGGTTAGAAATGAAGTAAGTTATCTTTATGAAATTATTTAAATTTAAATCCCAATTTCATTAACAAATTTAATTACCAAAAGTATTTTGGTGTATACAGATGCACGATCCCACCAAACAGTATACTCCTAAAGAATCTAGCTTGGGGTCTTAATAAAAAAGTGAAGACATATACCGGTTACATTGTCAATGGGTTTCGGCTTCACACAAGAGATAAGGGTGAGGAGGGAGAAACTTGTAATGACGGCGTTTGTGTGAAACCGAAGTATTACGGTGTTTTAAGAGAGTAATTGGCTTCACACAAAAAATGTGGGTGTCCATTTAAATTAAAGGAGAACAAATGACTACAAGTGAGAATTGGCAATTGTTCGTACACAACGGGAGGCACAACCATAAAATAGCTATTTACAATCATGGTCATCATCAGGCTGTGTATGGGATCCGGCCTAGTCCATGACCAAGATAAAGATGGCACGAAGTCAAAGGTGAAAGACTGATTACAAGATTTGTTGGGCGATGTTCGAGGAAAGAGCAAGAGGCTACCGTGGATTGATAAGAGCTACTAGGCCAAGATTATGAATCACTGGAATACCATTGTGTATAAAGCCCAGTCCGAAAGGAATAAGAGGAATTGGACTTAAGAATAGGGAGGATGGGAAACCGAGAAGCACATGGGTGGTTCCATCTCATTCGTGAAGACAATTGTGCAATGAGCAAGAAGTTTATTTAATATTAAATTCCTCTTATTAATTAAATTAACTTAGAAAAAAATGTTAATCCTTTTATTTTTGTTTTGCAGCATAAGTATTTGAATAAGAGGTTCTCTCGGAGTAAGTACTTGGAGTAGTTTCAAAAAAATCAGGAAAGGGAGTACGGAGATTTCCGCTCGGGAGAATTCTCGATAAGTTTAGTATCGATTATAACTTTAGTTTATATAATGTTTTATAACAAAAATTCAAATTCAACTAACATTTTATATTGTAGGAGAAATTTTATGAGGTTCGAAGAAAGGCCGAGGAAGATGCTAAGGCGTTGTGTACTTGCTATGCTCGATGATCTCCGAGTTGATGGCTATTGTAGGTGGTGGGGACGAGCTACGGCCGTTTGTATGGAGTTGGTTCGGAGGCAGCTCACCTCATAGCCGAGAGCAGCCCAAGCCGCAGCTTGCATTGGTGTCGTGTTGCTTGGATCACGAGTAGAGGCTTATGCGAAGGGAGGAGGATCGTCGTTTCCCGAGTATCTCGCTATCTTCGGCGAGCACATGAGGTGGCTATTCAAGCATAACCATTTGGCGTACATCCCATTCCCGCCGATGATGCCCCTCATCGAAATGTGATGAGTGTTAATCCTTCCACATCTTCTTCGATCGCAGCAGCAACAGGGGGGACCTCCGAGGTGTCAATCGGAGATCTATTACTTCCCTCTTCTATTCATGCTCCCGGACCCACCTCTCCTTTACCTGACCCACGGATGGTGCTTCCCCATCCTCTAGATATGCTATATAGACATCCCGATTATATATACACTTTGATGGATATTTATATTTTTAACGTTTAATGGATGTTTATGTTTATAACTTCTTATGGATGTTTGTGATTGGTTTATGGATTATATATTTAGTTTATTTGTTTTTTATCTTCTACATATGTTTCACATTTAGTTTATGTATAGTTTATATTCGTCGTTTGTTGGGTTTTTTTTGCGTTTCGTGGGAGTTTTGGTTCGTTTGTAAACAATATATATAAAAAAAAAGTATTACTGAAGAATCCACCAGAATTTTTTTTTTTTTACATTTTAGTACCGACCAAAATTTCATCGGTGGAACTTACCGCGGCAAATGCATGTTGTCTTTAAGTCCATCAATGAGTGTTACCGACGACCAGAAATCCGTCGGTAATGCCGTTGGCGTTTGTTACCGATGAGACGCTTTCGTCGGTAACAAAATAAATAATAGAAACAAAAAAGCCGTCGGTAAGTCGGTCGGAAACCATGCTTACCGATGACAAGCCGACAGTAGCTGTTTTCGTCTATACAACGTTGGTAGCAAGATTACACCGACGGGCTACTGACAGTATTGGCCGTCGGTATTTGATTCCATTTTTGTAGTGTTTTTTTTAAAGGAAAAATTATTTCATTAGATGTTAAGAAAATTTATGTGAAGATTAAAAAATGATATGTCAATTTGTTTCACTCAGGATGGTCTAATACGTTTTCTAGTACACTATCGAGTACACTTCCTTTATTTGTAATTTTCATTTAGGTTTATCTTTTTAGAGTTTATAGTTTATCTTTTATTCTATAGGATTTATATTAAAAACTATTATAAAAGGTGTGTATTAGAGATTGTACTAAAACATGTACTAGACAATCTCGATCGTAATTATTTCATTCAAATTTGTTGCTAAAAAAAGAAAAAACTGTCCGTAATTATACTCATAATGACAAAATTACAAATTAAGAAAAAATAAAAAATAAAAACTTGCTCAATATGAAAAGACCCCGTCTTCTCTAGTCCTCTCCTAACCCTCCTCCAAAAAAAGAAAAAACAAAAAAAGGTAATATTATTCAAAAATGGTTAGTTTTAAACACCCCTATACTTTTAGTCAATTGTTAATTAAGTACCTAAATTTTAAATTTTGACAATTAAATACCTAAATTAGAAGTCCGCCAACAAAATAAACTTTTAATTGTGACAATCAAACATCCAATTTAGGGTTCAAACACTATTTTAGTTGGCGAAACCCTAATTTGGGCTCGGTTATCAAAATTAAATGTTCATGTATTCAATTAATGATTTACTATAACGTTGCGTTTGGTTCCTAAAATTGGATTGAGATTGTGTCTGGTGCCATGGAATTAGGAGCTTAGAATTATAATTGGAATTCCAATTCCAATTCTTTTATTTGGTTGAACCATTAATTATAGGATTAGAATTGAATATCAATTCCAATTCTACAAAATCCGCGAATTCCAATTCCAAATCAAAACCGAAGAATCACAATTCCAATTCTATAATATTTTCTTATTCATCACTTCCATTATTAATTATACAATTTTATATTCATATTTTTTTACACACACTTTCTCTCACTAAAATACTTTCTCTATCTAAAATTCACAACACTTTCTCTCTCTAGAATTGATGACACTTTCTCTCTCTAAAAATCACGACACTTTCTCTCTAGAATTCACGACATTTTCTCTCTCTAGAATTCACGATACTTTCTCTCTCTAAAAAGTTGCAACACTTTCTCTCTCTCTAAAATTTACTATACTTTTTCTATCTAGAATTCACACTCACTTTCTCTCTCTAGAATTCACGCCACTTTCTCTCTCTAGAATTCAGACTCACTTTCTCCCTCTAAAAATCATACACACACGATCTCGCTCTTATACATATATATATATATATTTTTTGAATTCTAATTCTATAATTTTTTTGGACTTCCCACCAAAGGAATTAGAATTAGAAAATGAATTACACAACAATTCTATAGTGTTACCAAACAAAGGAATTAGAATTACAATTCTTTCCAATACAATTCTAGGAACCAAACACAACGTCAAATTACAATTCTTAGAATTCTAGAATTCTAAGAATTGTAATTTGACGTTGTGTTTGGTTCCTAGAATTGTATTGGAATTAGAATTCTATAGAATTCTAAGAATTGTAATTCCAATTCCTTTGCTCAGTAAAAGTATAGAATGATTGTGGAACTCATTTTCTAATTCTAATTCCTTTGTTTGGAAGTCCCAAAAAAAGTTATAGAATTAGAATTCAAAATGTAAGTATATATTTATTCAAAATGTATATATGTATAAGAGTGGGAGCGTGTGTATATAATTTTAGAGAGAGAAAGTGAGTGTGAATTTAGAGAGAGAAAGTATAGTGAATTTTAGAGAGAGGAAGTATCGTGAATTTTAGAAAGAGAACGTGTCGTAAATTTTTTAGAGAGAGAAAGTATCGTAGTTTATAGAGAGAAAGTGTCGTGAATTTTTAAAGAGAGAAAGTGTCATGAATTTTCGAGAAAGAAAGTGTCATGAGTTTCGGATAAAAAAGTATCATGAATTCTAGAGAGAGAAAGTGTCGTGATTTTTAGAGAGAGAAAATGTCGTGGATTTTAGTGAGAAAAAGTGTCGTGAATTTTAGAGAGAGAAAGTGTCGTGAATTTTAGTGAGAGAAAGGGTCGTAAGTCTTAGAGAGAGAAAGTGACGTGAATTGTAGATAGAGAAAGTGTTGCGATTTTAGAGAGAAAAAACGTCGCAATTCTTAGTGAGAGAAAGTTGTGAATTTTTAGAGAAAGAGTGTGCGTGAATTTTTAGAGAGAGAAAGTATCGTGAACTTTAGAAAAAGAAAGTGTCTTGAATTTTAGAAAAAGAAGGTATCATGAATTCTAGAGAGAGAATGTGTCCCGAATGTTTAGAGAGAGAAAGTGTGCGTGAATTTTTAGATAGAGAAAGTGTCTTGAATTTTAGAGAGAGAAGGTATCGTGAACTCTAAAGAGGGAAAGTGTGCATGAATTTTAATATAGAGAAAGTTTCATGATCTTTAGAAAGAGAAAGTGTCTAAATTTTTAGAGAGAGAAGTATCGTGAATTCTAGAGAGAGAAAGTCTCGTGATTTTTAAAGAGAGAAAGTGTCGTAAATTTTAATGAGAGAAATGTGCATGAGTATTTGACAAAATATAAATATAATATTGTATAATAATGAAAGTGATGAAGATGAAATCTTGAAAATTAGAATTTTAATTATTAGGTTTTGATTCGTGATTTGAATTGGTGAATTTTATAATATTAGAATTAGAATCCATAATTAATAGTTCAACCAAATAAAAGAATTAGAATTAAACTTTCAATTCTAATTTAAAAGTTCCAATTTTGTGACCCCAATATAACCTCAAATAGTTAAAAAATAAAAAAAAAAAATTGCTCAATATTTAGAAAACTCTCATCTCCTCCAATTCCTTCTCCTACCCCCAAGAATCGCTTATAGTAGTTGACCCTTCCCCTCCCCTCACTTCCCCCAATCCCAAAAGAGAACCATATCAAGAAATTAAGAATACCCTTATCCCTGCCCGCATGGGCGTATCTCAGTTAGTTCTGGGAGTGCAAAGTTGGTACCAAGGACCAATGTTCAAATCTTGACAGTGGTAGTGTGCGAATTTCAACATCTCTAATATGGGGTGGTTCTTTGTGCGCACCAGTGCCTGGCTTCCAGTCTACATCCTTCACCTAGGCGTCGGGCAATTTGGTGGGGACCTTGTGGATGAGAAATTTCTCCTTTTGGTACCAAGAATACCCTTATCCCCTCTCTTCCATTTTTGTCAAAATTTTCAAAATTGTTGTCCGGTTTAGGATGTCAATGGCTTGGCCAAGGTCGAAGTGCATTTGCAAATGACCCACTTTTGCATTGTTTATGCGGTGTGACGTTGACCCCTAAAGAAACCAAATTTCAATATAAAAATATGATATATCAGTTAATTATAAATTAATAATTTTTTATATTTGATAACATAATATTATTTATTTATTTAATTAACAGTCATGAGAGATAAATGTATTAATTTATGCACAAAATGAATATATAATTTTACACCACATATAAAGTATAAAATTTTTTTAAGAAGGGTCAAACCGTCCCGAGTTCCTTCATTATCCCGCCACTATTAGACAACATAAGTCGAAAAATTTTAGAATCCTATATCTCAAAAAAACCAATTTAATTAATGAAAGTTTCCATTTTTTAATATGATTCAATAATTCTTTACCTAATTCTTTTTTTAAAAAAAATAATATGTAATTAGCCTTATAATAATTGAATTACTAAAATGAGTCCATCCCCTCTTCTCAGTCCTCCTCTCTCCTCCCTCCTCCCACCTGACAAAAGAAAAAAGAATTGCTTCTCCATATGGGGTTAATAAATACAACTCGGGAATCTATAAGGATAACTCGAAAAAATATAATTTTAAACATTTCACTTTCTATCTCTACAAAATTTTTCTCTAACCTCTCTCTAAAAAAACAAAAACTTTCAACATTAAACCAAACTTAGAAGAACATATGGATCCATTTGAAGATTGTTTGCAAGAAAATTTTGGTTTTGAGGTAAGAAAATCGATCAAAATTTTTTTTTTAAGATTCTGGAGCACTTTCGCCCAGACGAAAAATCCAAGGAACCTTCACCCATCTTGGCAAAACTGCACTAACACCTTCACCCAGATTGGCGAAAGTTACTTGCTTTTTTCACCCGTCTGGGCAAAAGTGCTCCAAAATTTAAAAAAAATTTTTTTTTTTTGTGTTTAGGATCTTCAAATTTTTTTTTTTACATTGCTAATATTTTTTTTACATTAACAAGGTAATGAAGATCTAAATGTGTTTGAAGAATTTTTAGAACCGGAATAATATATTGATTATGGACATTTATTCACAACAGACCGAATTTTAATTCTAAAGATGAGTTGGAGGACCGGGCAAAATAAATTGCAATGAAAGCTAACACATATTTGATCATCAATCGGTATCAGAAATCAAGAACATCTGGCCGTTGACCGTATGTTACATTGGCTTACGAGTGCGGAGGTGCAGTTAGAAAAAAGACGAAACCGATAGTTGACGATGAAGAAGAAGAAGTTCCAATCAAAAGGTAGGGACCTTAAGGGATCAAAAAATGTGGGTGTCCATTTAAATTAAAGGAGAACAAATGACTACAAGTGAGAATTGGCAATTGTTCGTACACAACGGGAGGCACAACCATAAAATAGCTATTTACAATCATGGTCATCATCAGGCTGTGTATGGGATCCGGCCTAGTCCATGACCAAGATAAAGATGGCACGAAGTCAAAGGTGAAAGACTGATTACAAGATTTGTTGGGCGATGTTCGAGGAAAGAGCAAGAGGCTACCGTGGATTGATAAGAGCTACTAGGCCAAGATTATGAATCACTGGAATACCATTGTGTATAAAGCCCAGTCCGAAAGGAATAAGAGGAATTGGACTTAAGAACAGGGAGGATGGGAAACCGAGAAGCACATGGGTGGTTCCATCTCATTCGTGAAGACAATTGTGCAATGAGCAAGAAGTTTATTTAATATTAAATTTCTCTTATTAATTAAATTAACTTAGAAAAAAATGTTAATCCTTTTATTTTTGTTTTGCAGCAAAAGTATTTGAATAAGAGGTTCTCTCGGAGTAAGTACTTGGAGTAGTTTCAAAAAAATCAGGAAAGGGAGTACGGAGATTTCCGCTCGGGAGAATTCTCGATAAGTTTAGTATCGATTATAACTTTAGTTTATATAATGTTTTATAACAAAAATTCAAATTCAACTAACATTTTATATTGTAGGAGAAATTTTATGAGGTTCGAAGAAAGGCCGAGGAAGATGCTAAGGCGTTGTGTACTGCTATGCTCGATGATCTCCAGTTGATGGCTATTGTAGGTGGTGGGACGAGCTACGGCCGTTTGTATGGAGTTGGTTCGGAGGCAGCTCACCTCATAGCCGAGAGCAGCCAAGCCGCAGTTGCATTGGTGTCGTGTTGCTTGGATCACGAGTAGAGGCTTATGCGAAGGGAGGAGGATGCTGTTTCCAGAGTATCTGCTATCTTCGGCGAGCACATGAGGTGGCTATTCAAGCATAACCATTTGGCGTACATCCCATTCCCGCCGATGATGCCCCTCATCAGAAATGTGATGAGTGTTAATCCTTCCACATCTTCTTCGATCGCAGCAGACGAATGAGGGGGACCTCCGAGGTGTCAATCGGAGATCTATTACTTCCCTCTTCTATTCATGCTCCCGGACCCACCTCTCCTTTACCTGACCCACGGATGGTGCTTCCCCATCCTCTAGATATGCTATATAGACATCCCGATTATATATACACTTTGATGGATATTTATATTTTTAACGTTTAATGGATGTTTATGTTTATAACTTCTTATGGATGTTTGTGATTGGTTTATGGATTATATATTTAGTTTATTTGTTTTTTATCTTCTACATATGTTTCACATTTAGTTTATGTATAGTTTATATTGCTGCTGTTGGGTTTTTTGCGTTTCAGGGAGTTTTGGTTCGTTTGTAAACAATATATATAAAAAAAAAGTATTACTGAAGAATCCACCAGAATTTTTTTTTTTTTACATTTTAGTACCGACCGAAATTTCATCGGTGGAACTTACCGCGGCAAATGCATGTTGTCTTTAAGTCCATCAATGAGTGTTACCGACGACCAGAAATCCGTCGGTAATGCCGTTGGCGTTTGTTACCGATGAGACGCTTTCGTCGGTAACAAAATAAATAATAGAAACAAAAAAGCCGTCGGTAAGTCGGTCGGAAACCGTGCTTACCGATGACAAGCCGACAGTAGCTGTTTTCGTCTATACAACGTTGGTAGCAAGATTACACCGACGGGCTACTGACAGTATTGGCCGTCGGTATTTGATTCCATTTTTGTAGTGTTTTTTTTAAAGGAAAAATTATTTCATTAGATGTTAAGAAAATTTATGTGAAGATTAAAAAATGATATGTCAATTTGTTTCACTCAGGATGGTCTAATACGTTTTCTAGTACACTATCGAGTACACTTCCTTTATTTGTAATTTTCATTTAGGTTTATCTTTTAGAGTTTATAGTTTATCTTTTATTCTATAGGATTTATATTAAAAACTATTATAAAAGGTGTGTATTAGAGATTGTACTAAAACATGTACTAGACAATCTCGACTGTAATTATTTCATTCAAATTTGTTGCTAAAAAAAGAAAAAACTGTCCGTAATTATACTCATAATGACAAAATTACAAATTAAGAAAAAATAAAAAATAAAAACTTACTCAATATGAAAAGACCCCGTCTTCTCTAGTCCTCTCCTAACCCTCCTCCAAAAAAAGAAAAAACAAAAAAAGGTAATATTATTCAAAAATGGTTAGTTTTAAACACCCCTATACTTTTAGTCAATTGTTAATTAAGTACCTAAATTTTAAATTTTGACAATTAAATACCTAAATTAGAAGTCCGCCAACAAAATAAACTTTTAATTGTGACAATCAAACATCCAATTTAGGGTTCAAACACTATTTTAGTTGGCGAAACCCTAATTTGGGCTCGGTTATCAAAATTAAATGTTCATGTATTCAATTAATGATTTACTATAACGTTGCGTTTGGTTCCTAAAATTGGATTGAGATTGTGTCTGGTGCCATGGAATTAGGAGCTTAGAATTATAATTGGAATTCCAATTCCAATTCTTTTATTTGGTTGAACCATTAATTATAGGATTAGAATTGAATATCAATTCCAATTCTACAAAATCCGCGAATTCCAATTCCAAATCAAAACCGAAGAATCACAATTCCAATTCTATAATATTTTCTTATTCATCACTTCCATTACTAATTATACAATTTTATATTCTTATTTTTTTACACACACTTTCTCTCACTAAAATACTTTCTCTATCTAAAATTCACAACACTTTCTCTCTCTAGAATTGATGACACTTTCTCTCTCTAAAAATCACGACACTTTCTCTCTAGAATTCACGACATTTTCTCTCTCTAGAATTCACGATACTTTCTCTCTCTAAAAAGTTGCAACACTTTCTCTCTCTCTAAAATTTACTATACTTTTTCTATCTAGAATTCACACTCACTTTCTCTCTCTAGAATTCACGCCACTTTCTCTCTCTAGAATTCAGACTCACTTTCTCCCTCTAAAAATCATACACACACGATCTCGCTCTTATACATATATATATATATATTTTTTGAATTCTAATTCTATAATTTTTTTGGACTTCCCACCAAAGGAATTAGAATTAGAAAATGAATTACACAACAATTCTATAGTGTTACCAAACAAAGGAATTAGAATTACAATTCTTTCCAATACAATTCTAGGAACCAAACACAACGTCAAATTACAATTCTTAGAATTCTAGAATTCTAAGAATTGTAATTTGACGTTGTGTTTGGTTCCTAGAATTGTATTGGAATTAGAATTCTATAGAATTCTAAGAATTGTAATTCCAATTCCTTTGCTCAGTAAAAGTATAGAATGATTGTGGAACTCATTTTCTAATTCTAATTCCTTTGTTTGGAAGTCCAAAAAAAGTTATAGAATTAGAATTCAAAATGTAAGTATATATTTATTCAAAATGTATATATGTATAAGAGTGGGAGCGTGTGTATATAATTTTAGAGAGAGAAAGTGAGTGTGAATTTAGAGAGAGAAAGTATAGTGAATTTTAGAGAGAGGAAGTATCGTGAATTTTAGAAAGAGAACGTGTCGTAAATTTTTAGAGAGAGAAAGTATCGTAGTTTATAGAGAGAAAGTGTCGTGAATTTTTAAAGAGAGAAAGTGTCATGAATTTTCGAGAAAGAAAGTGTCATGAGTTTCGGATAAAAAAGTATCATGAATTCTAGAGAGAGAAAGTGTCGTGATTTTTAGAGAGAGAAAATGTCGTGGATTTTAGTGAGAAAAAGTGTCGTGAATTTTAGAGAGAGAAAGTGTCGTGAATTTTAGTGAGAGAAAGGGTCGTAAGTCTTAGAGAGAGAAAGTGACGTGAATTGTAGATAGAGAAAGTGTTGCGATTTTAGAGAGAAAAAACGTCGCAATTCTTAGTGCGAGAAAGTTGTGAATTTTTAGAGAAAGAGTGTGCGTGAATTTTTAGAGAGAGAAAGTATCGTGAACTTTAGAAAAAGAAAGTGTATTGAATTTTAGAAAAAGAAGGTATCATGAATTCTAGAGAGAGAATGTGTCCCGAATGTTTAGAGAGAGAAAGTGTGCGTGAATTTTTAGATAGAGAAAGTGTCTTGAATTTTAGAGAGAGAAGGTATCGTGAACTCTAAAGAGGGAAAGTGTGCATGAATTTTTATATAGAGAAAGTTTCATGATCTTTAGAAAGAGAAAGTGTCTAAATTTTTAGAGAGAGAAGTATCGTGAATTCTAGAGAGAGAAAGTCTCGTGATTTTTAAAGAGAGAAAGTGTCGTAAATTTTAATGAGAGAAATGTGCATGAGTATTTGAAAAAATATAAATATAATATTGTATAATAATGAAAGTGATGAAGATGAAATCTTGAAAATTAGAATTTTAATTATTAGGTTTTGATTCGTGATTTGAATTGGTGAATTTTATAATATTAGAATTAGAATCCATAATTAATAGTTCAACCAAATAAAAGAATTAGAATTAAACTTTCAATTCTAATTTAAAAGTTCCAATTTTGTGACCCCAATATAACCTCAAATAGTTAAAAAATAAAAATAAAAAATTGCTCAATATTTAGAAAACTCTCATCTCCTCCAATTCCTTCTCCTACCCCCAAGAATCGCTTATAGTAGTTGACCCTTCCCCTCCCCTCACTTCCCCCAATCCCAAAAGAGAACCATATCAAGAAATTAAGAATACCCTTATCCCTGCCCGCATGGGCGTATCTCAGTTAGTTCTGGGAGTGCAAAGTTGGTACCAAGGACCAATGTTCAAATCTTGACAGTGGTAGTGTGCGAATTTCAACATCTCTAATATGGGGTGGTTCTTTGTGCGCACCAGTGCCTGGCTTCCAGTCTACATCCTTCACCTAGGCGTCGGGCAATTTGGTGGGGACCTTGTGGATGAGAAATTTCTCCTTTTGGTACCAAGAATACCCTTATCCCCTCTCTTCCATTTTTGTCAAAATTTTCAAAATTGTTGTCCGGTTTAGGATGTCAATGGCTTGGCCAAGGTCGAAGTGCATTTGCAAATGACCCACTTTTGCATTGTTTATGCGGTGTGACGTTGACCCCTAAAGAAACCAAATTTCAATATAAAAATATGATATATCAGTAAATTATAAATTAATAATTTTTTATATTTGATAACATAATATTATTTATTTATTTAATTAACAGTCATGAGAGATAAATGTATTAATTTATGCACAAAATGAATATATAATTTTACACCACATATAAAATATAAAATTTTTTAAAGAAGGGTCAAACCGTCCCGAGTTCCTTCATTATCCCGCCACTATTAGACAACATAAGTCGAAAAATTTTAGAATCCTATATCTCAAAAAAACCAATTTAATTAATGAAAGTTTCCATTTTTTAATATGATTCAATAATTCTTTACCTAATTCTTTTTTTAAAAAAAATAATATGTAATTAGCCTTATAATAATTGAATTACTAAAATGAGTCCATCCCCTCTTCTCAGTCCTCCTCTCTCCTCCCTCCTCCCACCTGACAAAAGAAAAAAGAATTGCTTCTCCATATGGGGTTAATAAATACAACTCGGGAATCTATAAGGATAACTCGAAAAAATATCATTTTAAACATTTCACTTTCTATCTCTACAAAATTTTTCTCTAACCTCTCTCTAAAAAAACAACAACTTTCAACATTAAACCAAACTTAGAAGAACATATGGATCCATTTGAAGATTGTTTGCAAGAAAATTTTGGTTTTGAGGTAAGAAAATCGATCAAAAATTTTTTTTTTTTTAAGATTCTGGAGCACTTTCGCCCAGACGAAAAATCCAAGGAACCTTCACCCATCTTGGCAAAACTGCACTAACACCTTCACCCAGATTGGCGAAAGTTACTTGCTTTTTTCACCCGTCTGGGCAAAAGTGCTCCAAAATTTAAAAAAAAAATTTTTTTTTTGTGTTTAGGATCTTCAAATTTTTTTTTACATTGCTAATATTTTTTTTACATTAACAAGGTAATGAAGATCTAAATGTGTTTGAAGAATTTTTAGAACCGGAATAATATATTGATTATGGACATTTATTCACAACAGACCGAATTTTAATTCTAAAGATGAGTTGGAGGACCGGGCAAAATAAATTGCAATGAAAGCTAACACATATTTGATCATCAATCGGTATCAGAAATCAAGAACATCTGGCCGTTGACCGTATGTTACATTGGCTTACGAGTGCGGAGGTGCAGTTAGAAAAAAGACGAAACCGATAGTTGACGATGAAGAAGAAGAAGTTCCAATCAAAAGGTAGGGATCTTAAGGGATCAAAAAATGTGGGTGTCCATTTAAATTAAAGGAGAACAAATGACTACAAGTGAGAATTGGCAATTGTTCGTACACAACGGGAGGCACAACCATAAAATAGCTATTTACAATCATGGTCATCATCAGGCTGTGTATGGGATCCGGCCTAGTCCATGACCAAGATAAAGATGGCACGAAGTCAAAGGTGAAAGACTGATTACAAGATTTGTTGGGCGATGTTCGAGGAAAGAGCAAGAGGCTACCGTGGATTGATAAGAGCTACTAGGCCAAGATTATGAATCACTGGAATACCATTGTGTATAAAGCCCAGTCCGAAAGGAATAAGAGGAATTGGACTTAAGAACAGGGAGGATGGGAAACCGAGAAGCACATGGGTGGTTCCATCTCATTCGTGAAGACAATTGTGCAATGAGCAAGAAGTTTATTTAATATTAAATTCCTCTTATTAATTAAATTAACTTAGAAAAAAATGTTAATCCTTTTATTTTTGTTTTGCAGCAAAAGTATTTGAATAAGAGGTTCTCTCGGAGTAAGTACTTGGAGTAGTTTCAAAAAAATCAGGAAAGGGAGTACGGAGATTTCCGCTCGGGAGAATTCTCGATAAGTTTAGTATCGATTATAACTTTAGTTTATATAATGTTTTATAACAAAAATTCAAATTCAACTAACATTTTATATTGTAGGAGAAATTTTATGAGGTTCGAAGAAAGGCCGAGGAAGATGCTAAGGCGTTGTGTACTGCTATGCTCGATGATCTCCAGTTGATGGCTATTGTAGGTGGTGGGACGAGCTACGGCCGTTTGTATGGAGTTGGTTCGGAGGCAGCTCACCTCATAGCCGAGAGCAGCCAAGCCGCAGTTGCATTGGTGTCGTGTTGCTTGGATCACGAGTAGAGGCTTATGCGAAGGGAGGAGGATGCTGTTTCCAGAGTATCTGCTATCTTCGGCGAGCACATGAGGTGGCTATTCAAGCATAACCATTTGGCGTACATCCCATTCCCGCCGATGATGCCCCTCATCAGAAATGTGATGAGTGTTAATCCTTCCACATCTTCTTCGACTGCAGCAGCAACAGGGGGGACCTCCGAGGTGTCAATCGGAGATCTATTACTTCCCTCTTCTATTCATGCTCCCGGACCCACCTCTCCTTTACCTGACCCACGGATGGTGCTTCCCCATCCTCTAGATATGCTATATAGACATCCCGATTATATATACACTTTGATGGATATTTATATTTTTAACGTTTAATGGATGTTTATGTTTATAACTTCTTATGGATGTTTGTGATTGGTTTATGGATTATATATTTAGTTTATTTGTTTTTTATCTTCTACATATGTTTCACATTTAGTTTATGTATAGTTTATATTGCTGCTGTTGGGTTTTTTGCGTTTCAGGGAGTTTTGGTTCGTTTGTAAACAATATATATAAAAAAAAAGTATTACTGAAGAATCCACCAGAATTTTTTTTTTTTTACATTTTAGTACCGACCGAAATTTCATCGGTGGAACTTACCGCGGCAAATGCATGTTGTCTTTAAGTCCATCAATCGAGTGTTACCGACGACCGTAAATCCGTCGGTAATGCCGTTGGCGTTTGTTACCGATGAGACGCTTTCGTCGGTAACAAAATAAATAATAGAAACAAAAAAGCCGTCGGTAAGTCGGTCGGAAACCGTGCTTACCGATGACAAGCCGACGATGAGTTGCTTTTCGTCTATACAACGTTGGTAGCAAGATTACACCGACTGCTCATCGATGATTGGCCGTCGGTATTTGATTCCATTTTTTGTAGTGTTTTTTTTAAAGGAAAAAATTATTTCATTAGATGTTAAGAAAATTTATGTGAAGATTAAAAAAATGATATGTCAATTTGTTTCACTCAGGGATGGTCTAATACGTTTTCTAGTACACTATCGAGTACACTTCCTTTATTTGTAATTTTCATTTAGGTTTATCTTTTAGAGTTTATAGTTTATCTTTTATTCTATAGGATTTATATTAAAAACTATTATAAAAGGTGTGTATTAGAGATTGTACTAAAACATGTACTAGACAATCTCGATCGTAATTATTTCATTCAAATTTGTTGCTAAAAAAAAGAAAAAAAAGCTGTCCGTAATTATACTCATAATGACAAAATTACAAATTAAGAAAAAAATAAAAAAATAAAAACTTACTCAATATGAAAAGACCCCCGTCTTCTCTAGTCCTCTCCTAACCCTCCTCCAAAAAAAAGAAAAAAAACAAAAAAAAGGTAATATTATTCAAAAATGGTTAGTTTTAAACACCCCCTATACTTTTAGTCAATTGTTAATTAAGTACCTAAATTTTAAATTTTGACAATTAAATACCTAAATTAGAAGTCCGCCAACAAAATAAACTTTTAATTGTGACAATCAAACATCCAATTTAGGGTTCAAACACTATTTTAGTTGGCGAAACCCTAATTTGGGCTCGGTTATCAAAATTAAATGTTCATGTATTCAATTAATGATTTACTATAACGTTGCGTTTGGTTCCTAAAATTGGATTGAGATTGTGTCTGGTGCCATGGAATTAGGAGCTTAGAATTATAATTGGAATTCCAATTCCAATTCTTTTATTTGGTTGAACCATTAATTATAGGATTAGAATTGAATATCAATTCCAATTCTACAAAATCCGCGAATTCCAATTCCAAATCAAAACCGAAGAATCACAATTCCAATTCTATAATATTTTCTTATTCATCACTTCCATTACTAATTATACAATTTTATATTCATATTTTTTTTACACACACTTTCTCTCACTAAAATACTTTCTCTATCTAAAATTCACAACACTTTCTCTCTCTAGAATTGATGACACTTTCTCTCTCTAAAAATCACGACACTTTCTCTCTAGAATTCACGACATTTTCTCTCTCTAGAATTCACGATACTTTCTCTCTCTAAAAAGTTGCAACACTTTCTCTCTCTCTAAAATTTACTATACTTTTTCTATCTAGAATTCACACTCACTTTCTCTCTCTAGAATTCACGCCACTTTCTCTCTCTAGAATTCAGACTCACTTTCTCCCTCTAAAAATCATACACACACGATCTCGCTCTTATACATATATATATATATTTTGAATTCTAATTCTATAATTTTTTTGGACTTCCCACCAAAGGAATTAGAATTAGAAAATGAATTACACAACAATTCTATAGTGTTACCAAACAAAGGAATTAGAATTACAATTCTTTTCCAATACAATTCTAGGAACCAAACACAACGTCAAATTACAATTCTTAGAATTCTAGAATTCTAAGAATTGTAATTTGACGTTGTGTTTGGTTCCTAGAATTGTATTGGAATTAGAATTCTATAGAATTCTAAGAATTGTAATTCCAATTCCTTTGCTCAGTAAAAGTATAGAATGATTGTGGAACTCATTTTCTAATTCTAATTCCTTTGTTTGGAAGTCCAAAAAAAGTTATAGAATTAGAATTCAAAATGTAAGTATATATTTATTCAAAATGTATATATGTATAAGAGTGGGAGCGTGTGTATATAATTTTAGAGAGAGAAAGTGAGTGTGAATTTAGAGAGAGAAAGTATAGTGAATTTTAGAGAGAGGAAGTATCGTGAATTTTAGAAAGAGAACGTGTCGTAAATTTTTAGAGAGAGAAAGTATCGTAGTTTATAGAGAGAAAGTGTCGTGAATTTTTAAAGAGAGAAAGTGTCATGAATTTTCGAGAAAGAAAGTGTCATGAGTTTCGGATAAAAAAGTATCATGAATTCTAGAGAGAGAAAGTGTCGTGATTTTTAGAGAGAAAAAATGTCGTGGATTTTAGTGAGAAAAAGTGTCGTGAATTTTAGAGAGAGAAAGTGTCGTGAATTTTAGTGAGAGAAAGGGTCGTAAGTCTTAGAGAGAGAAAGTGTCGTGAATTGTAGATAGAGAAAGTGTTGCGATTTTAGAGAGAAAAAACGTTGCGATTCTTAGTGAGAGAAAGTTGTGAATTTTTAGAGAAAGAGTGTGCGTGAATTTTTAGAGAGAGAAAGTATCGTGAACTTTAGAAAAAGAAAGTGTCTTGAATTTTAGAAAAAGAAGGTATCATGAATTCTAGAGAGAGAATGTGTCCCGAATGTTTAGAGAGAGAAAGTGTGCGTGAATTTTTAGATAGAGAAAGTGTCTTGAATTTTAGAGAGAGAAGGTATCGTGAACTCTAAAGAGGGAAAGTGTGCATGAATTTTAATATAGAGAAAGTTTCATGATCTTTAGAAAGAGAAAGTGTCTAAATTTTTAGAGAGAGAAGTATCGTGAATTCTAGAGAGAGAAAGTCTCGTGATTTTTAAAGAGAGAAAGTGTCGTAAATTTTAATGAGAGAAATGTGCATGAGTATTTGAAAAAATATAAATATAATATTGTATAATAATGAAAGTGATGAAGATGAAATCTTGAAAATTAGAATTTTAATTATTAGGTTTTGATTCGTGATTTGAATTGGTGAATTTTATAATATTAGAATTAGAATCCATAATTAATAGTTCAACCAAATAAAAGAATTAGAATTAAACTTTCAATTCTAATTTAAAAGTTCCAATTTTGTGACCCCAATATAACCTCAAATAGTTAAAAAATAAAAATAAAAAATTGCTCAATATTTAGAAAACTCTCATCTCCTCCAATTCCTTCTCCTACCCCCAAGAATCGCTTATAGTAGTTGACCCTTCCCCTCCCCTCACTTCCCCCAATCCCAAAAGAGAACCATATCAAGAAATTAAGAATACCCTTATCCCTGCCCGCATGGGCGTATCTCAGTTAGTTCTGGGAGTGCAAAGTTGGTACCAAGGACCAATGTTCAAATCTTGACAGTGGTAGTGTGCGAATTTCAACATCTCTAATATGGGGTGGTTCTTTGTGCGCACTGAGTGCTCGGCTTCCAGTCTACATCCTTCACCTAGGCGTCGGGCAATTTGGTGGGGACCTTGTGGATGAGAAATTTCTCCTTTTGGTACCAAGAATACCCTTATCCCCTCTCTTCCATTTTTGTCAAAATTTTCAAAATTGTTGTCCGGTTTAGGATGTCAATGGCTTGGCCAAGGTCGAAGTGCATTTGCAAATGACCCACTTTTGCATTGTTTATGCGGTGTGACGTTGACCCCTAAAGAAACCAAATTTCAATATAAAAATATGATATATCAGTTAATTATAAATTAATAATTTTTTATATTTGATAACATAATATTATTTATTTATTTAATTAACAGTCATGAGAGATAAATGTATTAATTTATGCACAAAATGAATATATAATTTTACACCACATATAAAGTATAAAATTTTTTTAAGAAGGGTCAAACCGTCCCGAGTTCCTTCATTATCCCGCCACTATTAGACAACATAAGTCGAAAAATTTTAGAATCCTATATCTCAAAAAAACCAATTTAATTAATGAAAGTTTCCATTTTTTAATATGATTCAATAATTCTTTACCTAATTCTTTTTTTTAAAAAATAATATGTAATTAGCCTTATAATATGTAATTGGCCGTTGACCGTATGTTACATTGGCTTACGAGTGCGGAGGTGCAGTTAGAAAAAAGACGAAACCGATAGTTAACGATGAAGAAGAAGAAGTTCCAATCAAAAGGTAGGGACCTTAAGGGACCAAAAAATGTGGGTGTCCATTTAAATTAAAGGAGAACAAATGACTACAAGTGAGAATTGGCAATTGTTCGTACACAACGGGAGGCACAACCATAAAATAGCTATTTACAATCATGGTCATCATCAGGCTGCCAGACTTATGCAACAAACTGAGCAGTTCAGGAAGAGTCATGTACCGCCTCGTAATATCCTACGATTTTTTCGTGAACAAAACGTTGGTTGTGCAGTTAGGTATGTTAGAAGGGAATTATTTTTAATAGTTTATTAAAATATTTTAGATTTGTATTTCTTCTATTAATATAGCGAATTTTATGATATATGTAGTGCACAAAAAATATACAATGTTGTTGCAAAGATTAAGAAGAATAGGATGAAGGGACGAAACACAGTAGAGGAAGTTATTTGCTTAAGTGCAGAACGGGGTTTAGGGTTTAGGGTATCTTCAAGACCCGTCATATAAGTAGATGGATTTCTACAAGGATCCATTATAAAAGTTTTGATCTTTTCCACAATATCGAAGTTATATATAATTATAATTAAACATAATAATTAAGAAAATATTTGAATTTTTCTTGCCTAAAAATACTTGAATTTTATCTCTAGAGACTTTTTGGAATCACCTTCAGAATTGTGCTTGGCATCCTTTGTTTAAGAGCTGCCAAAGGTGGAAGCTTCAACTTTATATGCTTATCGACACTTTCCTGAATAGAGAGCAGGCGAATCACTACTCAAGTATTTAGCTCTGCCATTGTTTCTATCTAGACCAATTTTTTTCAACCTTTTTCCCCTTCTGTCTAGATGATTTTCAAGATCAAGAATGCAGCTCAACAGTCAATTCACTATCGAAAAACTGCTCATCAGAATATGAAGCGACCATCTCTTTTGCAAGAGCAAGTTGATTGATCATGTTGAATAGGATACTTCACATTCCAAGAGAAAGTAGTTTGAATAACATGGAAGGAAAAGAGCATTGTTTTCCACTACCAATGCATGGACAACCAAGAGTTGATATAATTCTTTCACACTATTTTGTCGTTATGTGAATGAGCCCACTTCTTGTCATAATGATCCTACTTTTTATCCACGACTTATGTCACGGCTAAACAATATAATTACGAGTTATAAAAGTTTTCAGTGAGAAAACTTGTAAGTCGTAGTTATCTTGCTTCAGCCGTCAATGGTATATACATACAATAACCACTAACTAATAAGGTATACAAGAGATAAAGTAAATCCCTAAAAAAAATCTCAGTACTCCCCTCAAGTTGGAGCATGTAGGTTATAAATGTCTCACTTACGAGAGAGAAACTAAAATAGGAGATGGTCGTTAAGCCTTTGTAAATATATCAGCAGTTGCAGGGCACTATAGATGTACTGAGGAGTAAGATAACGAGCCTAAAATGTATCACAAACAAAATGACAATCAATCTCAATGCGTTTCGTCCATTTGTGAAAAATAGGATTGGCAGCAATGTGAATCGCAGCATGATTTGTCACAATAGAGTGGAATAGACTTTTGAATAGGAACATGAAAATCCTAAAGTAGTCGAAATCACCACTTAAGCTTACAAAGGACGACAGCCATAGAAGGGTATTCGGCTTCGACAGAAGACCGGGAGACAGTGTGTTGCTTCTTTGTTTTCCAAGAATGAGGAGAGCAGCCAAGAGACAAAGTAACCAATGACAAACAGGCGAGTGATCGGGCAACTAGTCCAATCGAATTCGCAATATGTAGTCAAAGTAATAGAAGAATCAGCACGAAGTAGAAAACGTTGACCAAGACTACCTTTAAGAAAATGGACCACATAGAGAGCAATATCCCAATGAGTTTGTCTAGGAGAATGCATAAACTGAGCGAGGACATGAACAACATAAGTAAGATCGGGCCGAGTAATAGTTAAGTAAATTAACTTGCCAATCAAACGACGATATTAGTTTAGATTTACATAGAAGTTTTATGTGGATTGAGCCAATTTATGATTGGGTTCTATAGGAGCAGAAACTGGTTTAGAACCCAAAAGACTAGCATCAGAAATAATTTCCAAAGCATATTGACACTGACAAAGATAGAATCTGGACGATTTTCAAGCAACCTCTATAACCTAGAAAATGTTTGAGAAACCCAAGTCCTTCATGTGAAACTAGGAACTCAAGTACACTTTAAATTTGGCAATGGAAGCGACATTATTGCCTGAAATAAGAAGATTGATAAGTCTATTTTTACCCCCTTAAGCGTTGATGTTTTTATCGGTTTTGTGCTTAAATGTTTATAAAATACAGGTTATTGATCTGTTTCTTCTCTTATTGTTGTAAGTACTTTCAGAATGAAGATATGTGAAAAAGAGCAATAATGAAGGACTTTGAAGCGAAAATGAAGCGAAAAATGAGAAGAAATAACAAGTTGTCCAAAAATAGGGTCTATAGCTGAGTCCATACAGAGTTCGATGGATTTTTGACCTCTTTAATGACCTTAAGTATGCTTTGTAGAGATTTTAGAGGACTTCATGAGGTTTCTAGAAAGCTAAATTTTGTCTTAATCGGAGTTCATTTGGTCATTCAAAGTATCGTGCAAAGATTCGCTTTCTCAGATGGCGTTCCAGTTTGACACATTTCGGTAAGATGATCATAACTAGAAATATATAACTCCAATAGATATTATTCAAGATGTTTCGAAAATCAAAGAGAATTATCTACAAATATATGAAGACTCTAGGACCTGAATATTCTATTAAAGGGTTCAAAAATACTCAAGAACTGCAACATGTGTACTTGATCTGAAAAACAGAAGAAATGAAGAAATTTTTTGGCAGAGACTATCCAGATCCAGATAGTCCCACTATCCTGATACAGATAGTTGTGCAAGGGGTTGATTTGCAATGTTTTGTAACTTTTCCTTTTCGCACTTTGATTCATTTCCTTTTTGTAATTTAATTCCAAACTTTTTTAGAAAGGGATTAGAGTAATTTTAGAGTAGGATTTGTAGATTTTTCTCCTATATAAACCCCTTTAAACACATTAATTCATGAGTTAGGGTTTTAGATTCAATTCCATATTTTGTAAGAAGTCTTTGAAGATCCGAATTTGGGGAGTTCTTTGGGCGAGAGATGAGCTCTAACGTTCACCAGAACTGCGGAATCTTCCAGACTTCCCCTAAACTCTTTCCATTTCATAAAATTTTCTATGAGCTTGTGTTTTAGAATTATGTTTAGCGGCTGATTTTATTTGTGTTTAAATAGGGATGAACCCTAGAATTCTTGGTAAATGTTTTATATGAATTTCTTGTTTTATTTATTTAATTCTTGTTTGGTTGTTATTCAATTGTGGTGTTTGTTTATCGATTTTCTAGAGATTGATAATTTCACAATGTTAATTGGACTCTGACCAAGGAAGATTAATCTAGGGCATTAATTGAATAATAGGAATTGGTAATTGAGTAGGAATACTTGTTACAGTTGTTAGATCACTAAAAATCACTATAATCCATAATTCGTTCATAATCGAATTAGGGTTAGAAGAGATTCTTCTCTAAACAGTTAAATTGGATAGGAGGGGATTATCCGATTGTTGAGTGAGATCCAACTAACAAGTTTTAATAATTAATTATAATGATTTCTAATTAAAATTAACGTAAGGTTCTAAGGGGATTCTACCATTTAAACAGTCTTTTCCAAACTTACTTTAAAAAACTTTAATTGTTTTCTTAGTTGTTTATTGTCTTTTAATTATTTCTTAGTTTAAATATCTTTTCAAACTATTTTATTTGATTAAACAGTAGAGACATAGTTAGTACTAGTGCTTGGTTGTCCTAAGAGTTCGACAATTTGGGGACTTTCCTTGTTATATTACATCGATAAGTACACTCACCTAAAAGTGAAATCTTAATAGGATTAGTAACCATACATCAAAGATCGTACACATAAATAAGAATACAAAGAAAATTACCACTTTTTGCATAAGTAAATAGAAAATAATCGGCGTATGACTGAGTGAAATCGAACTTAAGAAGAGAGGAAGTAAGCTTAGAGAACCAGTAATGTGGTGCTTGATGAAGACCATATAAGGACTTATCTAGACGACATACTTGATGAGAACTAGAAGCTCGGAAGATAGACAGAAGATGCATGTAAACCTCCTCATGTAAGTAGACATGCAAGAAGGCATTATGAACCTGTATTTGATGGATCTCTCAATTATGAGAGGTAGCAACAGACAAAAATGTTTCGACGGTCAAACGGGCCGAACGGGCCTTGTAGCATTCAATGGAACCATTGGCTTTGTATTTAATACGATAAATCCACTTGCTTCCAAGTGTGCGTTTACCAAAGGGAAGAGAAGTTGAAGTCTTGATACCATTTTTTTCAAGAACGTCAATTCCTATTGCATAGTCAGATGTTATTCGGGAATAGAGGCAGCGGCGGAATAAGAAGTGGGTACAGATGGAGATATACTTTTAGAGGTTTAGAGGACGAGATAGAACTACAAATAAAGTATGTTAATATGCTAGACTTTGTCAGGAACGCGTGCTACGCCGTAATTTCAGAACAACATCCGATTGAGGAGCCGACGACAAAGTAGATAGATCAGAGGGAGCGACCGATGTGGCAGACAAATGCAAAGGAGAACCACTGGGCTATTGATGCATGGGAGACAAGGCCACGCCAATGGTCTGCATAAAAGAATCAACATCATGGGGCTGCATGGCAGATGGGCCAGACGAGCTATTGGGCGGTAGAACGAATGGGCCAGATTTAGTGATGGTTGGCCCAATGTTGGCCAATGAAGCTGGGCAACCCAAAAAAACTTCCCCTGTCCGAAGTGGGCCTAGACCGGGCAATCCCTTTGGTGGGTCTAGGCCGAGAGTCACAATACGATACACCAAAATTATAAGACAATGGAATATGTGAGGAAACAACAGTATCCTTCTTGGAAGAAAAACGGAAATTCAGATTGCAAAAAACAACGCCTTTAGAAAACAAGAAAGCATTATTCTTCAAATCAAAAAATTTTCAACCCTTTTCTCCATACGGATAACCAAGAAAAATACATTTGCGGATCCCAAGAATGAAACTTATCTTTACGAAGAGCATTATCATTTATATAGGCTAAGCATCTAAAACTTCTAATATGAGAATACGAGGGAAACTTGTCATATGACACCTCAAATGGTGTTTTGTCCTTGAGCACAAAAGAAGGGGTTATAAGGTATTCAGCATTAAGAACACATTTTCCCCAAAAACAAATGGGAAGATTAGCTTAAGAGAATAAAATACTTAAAATGTGACAATGCTTTTGGTCTTAAAAGTTTCTAGTGGAGAAAACAATCTAATGTTTTCTATCTCATTATCTTGAAATAATTATATTATATAGTTGTTTACAAATCCTAAATAAATCATAACTAGGACACAATTAGGAAAATAATATACTACAAAGTTTAGGATTTATGTATATAGAAATGTCTAAATAAGAGAAATGTCTAAATATGGAAGCTTCTAAATATAAGCCTCAATACTCCCCCTCAAATTAGAGCATGGAGATCGAAAATGCCCAACTTGCAAGCTAAATAATGAAAATGAGTAGGATGAAGTGCTTTAGTAAGGAGATCTGCAGGCTAGAACTCACTGCGAATGTAGGAGGGAGAAAGAAAACTAGCCTGGAATGCATCCCGGACAAAATGACAATCAATTTCAATGTGCTTGGTCCGTTCATAAAAAACAGGATTAGCCGCAATGTGAAGTGCAGCTTGATAATCGCAGTGCAGCGGGATAGGTCGAGTGCAAGGAACTTGAAGAGCTCGAAGAAAACTAGATAACCATTTAACTTACACAAAGTCATAGCCATAGCACGATATTCAGCTTCATCTAAAGAACGAGAAACAATATGTTGTTTCTTTATTTTCCAAGAAATAGGAGATCCACCAAGGGAAATAAAATAGCCAGTGACAGAGCGGCGAGCAATTGGACAGGTAGTCCAATTAGAGTCACAATATGCAATCAATAAAAGAGAAGAGTCAGACTGAAGAAGAATGCCACGACCATGACTTCCCTTAAAATACTGAACCATCTGGAGAGCAGTATCCCAATGGGCACAACGGAGGGCGTACATAAACTGAGCGAGAGCATGAACAGCATAAGCAAGCTCAGGCCAAGTGAGAATAAGATAGATCAATTTACCAATGAGTCGGCGATAGCGATCTAGTTGATCAAAATAAGGGCTGGAATCCTTGGCCAATTGATGATTGGGTTCAATAAGAGTAGAGGCCGGTCTGGCCCCTAACAGAGAGAATTTTCAAAGCGTACTTGCCTTGGCACAAAAATAACCCTAAAGATTTCTGGCAATTTCAATGCCCAAAAAATATTTGAGAGAACCTAAGTTCTTCATGTGAAAGCAGGCACTCAAAAATACTTTAAACTTAGTGATGGAGGTTAGAGAATTTCCAATAATCAATAAATCGTCCACATATATAAGCACACTCAGAAAAATATTGTTGCGGAAGTAAGTGAACAAAGAGTAATCCGCATAGGACTGAGAGAAATCACATTTACGAAGAGCGGTAGTGAGCTCGAAAAACCAACACCAGGGGGGCTTGGCGAAGACCGTATAGAGACTTCCTCAGGCGCCAGACTTGTCTATGGAGAGAAGGACGAAAACAGAGGGGGGACGCATATAGACCTCCTCTTTTAGATCGCCATGGAGAAAGGCATTATGCACATCCATCTGATGTATAGGCCAGTTTCAAGCTGCAGCAACGGAAAGTAAGGTGCGAACAGTGACCATTTTAGCAACAGGGGCAAAAGTTTCTGTGAAATTAACCCCGACCGTTTGTGTGTTGCCTAGAATTACCAAGCGAGCCCTATATAGATCAGCACCCATTTACTTCCAAGAGCACGTTTGCCAAGAAGTAAGGATGTGAGAGTCCATCTGTCATTCTATACTAAGGCTTCAATTTCTTTTTTGCATTGCAGTGCGCCGTTGAGGGTTAGAAACGACTTCAAAGTACCTGGTGGGTTCTCAGCCTGATGCAACATAGGCTAAAAACGCCTATGTGAGGAAGAAAATTTGCCATATTTTACAAAGTCTATAATAGGATAAAGGGACTTATCTAAGAGGTCCGAGGAGTGAGAAAGAGCGGAAGAATAGGATATAGCATTACAATCAAAATCTTGGAGTCGAGCAGGAAGAGTTTTAAGTTGAGTGCTTCTTTGAGGACTAATTTCGGTAGGAAGCAGGGGGACCACGGAGGGTGGCGTACTAATTGGGCCGTGAGACTGGTCAGCAAGGTTGTGGGGCACTAGGCCAGAATGATAAGCATTTAGGGAGCTGGGCCTCAGGGTGAGAGGGCTTCTTAGTGAATGTAGCATTGCAGGTGGTGGGCTATTTGGTGAGGCTGGGCCACAGATGGAAACGACTGGGTCAGGATCAAGTGGGCCGCTTAAGGAAGCATCAGAGCCTCGGGAAAAAGCTGGGCCGGGAAGGATTGTGCTTTGAAGGGGCTGGACCGTGAGAAGGGACTGGGCCGCAGGGGGAATCTGGGCCGCGTGAAGGACTATGCATGGAAGGGGCTGGACCGTGCACGTTTGGGCCACCATTTGAAGGTTCTGGTCCACGAGAAAGAGCTGGGCCGCGGGTAGAATCTGGGGGCTTTTGGAGAATGGGAACTGGGCCTCTTCATGTGGATTGAATTGGGAGCTGTGGTCATGGGCTGCCCCAAGTGAAAATGGACTCCCCCTGTCATGGTTAAACTGGTCCGTTGAGCCCAAAATTCGTTCTCCAAAATTATAAAATTGGGCAAGATTAGGAAGGGATGCCAAAGTACACGTATGTTCTTGAAATGTAAAGATCACGTCTCGGGACAAAATAAATTTCTTATTTTGCAATTCATAAAATTTCCAACCTTTCTTACTGAATGGATAGCCAATGAAAATACAAACTCGACTGCGGGCACGGAATTTATCTTTGGGGAAATCATTATCATGCACATAAGCTAAACACCCGAAACATTTAATGTGAGAATATGTTTGCTTTGTCCCATGTAGCAATCCATAAGGTGTTTTGCCATTTAATAATGAAGAGGGGGTGCAATTGATAATATATCCAGCCGTCAAAACAGATTTCCCCCAAAACTTGGTAGGTAAGTGAGATTGAAAATACAAAGCTCGAGCGACATTCAGAATATGACGATGTTTATGTTCCACTCGGTCATTCAATTGAGGGGTGCCGACAATAGTAGTTTGATGCAACATGCCATGAGTTGAAAAATATGATTTTAGGCAAATAAATTCGGTTCCATTGTTACTTGGGACCACTTTGACGGTTTTGTTAAATTGTGTTCTGATCATGGCAAAGTAGTCTTTTAAAACAGAGGCAACCTCGCTTTTCTCAGTGACTAAATATATCCATACTGCCATAGAGTAGTCATTCAGTATAGTAAGGAAATAGGAAGCACCAATGGTGGAAACAATTTTGTATCGGCCTCATAAATCACAATGAATTAAATAAAAAACTGCAGAAGCTTTATATATACTTAAAGGAAAACAGCCACGAGTTTGCTTGGCACGTAAACATATATTGCAAGAACCAATCCTAGTCCTAGACTTTTTAGCAAGTCCCAAAAATTGTTCACCGCAAAATCTGAAGGATGGCCCAGCCATACATGCCATAAAGTACTTGAGTCCAAAACAGTACTAGAAAAAGCAAATAAGGAAGATGACGACAAAGGTTCGTAGAAATACATCCCATTCTGCTGCTCATCCACTCCAATCGGCCTCATCGAGGTACGGTCATGTATCACGAATCATCAGACGGGGTGATAAAACACTTTGAGTCACATCCCAATTTAGCTAAGGAAATTAAATTACATTTAAGCTCAGGAATAAAAAAATATACTAAGCAGTTTGAGTTTTTAGGATTTAAAAAAAAAAACATTCCTTCATGTAGAGCAATCGTTTTATCACCCATTCGATAAAACAATAGTATAAGGATAGATCGGATTTAAATTTGTTAAAAATTCCTTCCTACCAGTCATGTGATGAGAGCACCCTGAATCCAGAATCCACAAATTTTCTATACCAGATAGTTTATCGGATTGACTGGAATTGAGTTATTTAAAAGGGTCAATAATTTTGACCATTGGTCACTAATCAAATTAGGGAATGCAGCTTTGGAATTGGAGTTATTTCTCCCAGCTGCCGTACCAATTCTGCCAATCGTCGCTTCGTGGGCCTCGGAGTCGCCTGTCCGATGCTGGCGTCTGGTGTTCGCTTGGCCAGATCTACCTTGAGTGAAGCTCACCTTGGCTCTGGTGCTGCTTTCTCCCTGTGCCAACTGCTCCTCCGCGGCTACTGCGATCGTTTTGAGCTGTGCGGTTGCTATCGTGGTTCTTGTCGATGCTGGAGATGTTAGTTCAAGGCCACCATTCCGGGTAGACTATGAGCTGGAAGCACCCACTGATATGGTCGCCGATGTGTGCAAACCGGCAGGGAGAGTAAAGCCGGCGGTAGCTTTGTTTAACTACAGTAAAGGCGACTCGCCTTCTGTTTTCTTCCATTCTTGCAAGATTTTTGTGCCATTCCTCTTTACTAATTTGGGCAAGCATTGTTCTCACCTTTGGCATTGGGTCTTGTTGAATTAGATGGGAGTGTATAGTGCCATAAATTGCACTATTTAATCTCATTAAAAATTGAAAACTTTTTTTTCTTTTTCCCTCTCATTTGTAATAGCAGTCGAGAGTTCTGTTCGGTTGTAGATGGGAGTTGAGAGTAATTATCTAATTCATCCCATAATTTTTTCAAACGTGAATAATACACGTTTATCGAGTCTCCTCCTTGTTTACAATTTGCTGATGCCGCTTCTAACTAATATGTTTTTGGTTCATTTCCAACCGAGAACCTTTCTTTTGAGTCTGTACATAATTCATCGGCTCTCTTGGAGTAATTTATAGAGGATCGGAGAGAAGGCTCAATAGTATTGAGAATCCATGAATTTACCAAAGTGTTAATTTCCCACTACTCTTCCTCTTTGTCTAGATCATTTTCTGGAATGGAAATTGTTCCATCTACAAATCCCAATTTTTTCTTTGAACTCAAGGCCAAGCACATAGCTTTTGCCACTCTGCATAATTATTGTCTTTATCATTCTCTTTTAATTGGACTGTCGTTATGATCAGCTCGGGACTATCTAAAGATGCTAAATAGTAGGCATCTTTCTTTATTCTATGAACATGGCTTTCTACTACGACGTTGTCAATGTTGCCAGTATCTTCCTTATCGTGACTCATTATAAGAATTTAGACAAGGCTGAATCTGATACCATGAAAATTTTCAGTGGGAAAAACAATCTAATGTTTTCTATCTCGTTATCTTGAAATAATTACATTATATAGTTATTTACAAATCCTAAATAAATCTAACTAGGAAACAATTAGGAAAATAATATACTACAAGGTTTAGGATTTATGTATATAGAAATGTTTAAAATGAGAGAAATATCTAAATATGGAAGTTCCTAATATAAGCGTCAATAGTTCTCCGTTACCATTTTATTGAGGAGTGTGAACCATTATAGTTTGATGAATAATGTCATTATCCAAAAAATATGATACTAAACATGTAAACTCAGTCGCATTATCCATATGAACAGTTTTTACTTTCTTATGACATTGTGTATTAAACATAGCAAAACTGAATTGCCACTTTATCTATTGGCTCAAAGAAATATACCACATAATATGATAATACTGTCATCAAATCGATAAGCTATACACGCATGCAAAGAAGTTGTAGGTATCAATCTATAAAAATATATCCAATGCCGAAATAAACCTTTGCGTTCTTTCACCAATTGTGCAACAGAGACCAAATTACATTTAAGGTATGAAATAAAAAGCACATGATTAATATTTAAATTTGGACTTAAAGCAACACAGCCTTCTTCAACTCCAGTAGCATGGCTACCATTAGAAAGGCCAATAGAATAAGGAAAGTAGACTTAAAAAATTCCTTATCCTTGTCATAAGATAGGAACAACATGTGTCAAGAATCCATGAATGATACAGCTTACCAGAGAGAGTATCAGTGGGTGGAGACGTTGGATTTGGAGAATTCAACAAATTGCTCCATTAATCTTCTGTAAGGCTTGGAAGACCTAACTGACCAATAGTTGGTATCTGCGTTGAGGCGGAGGAGCCGCTGCAACTCCAGCAGTGTCGGGAACATGGAAAATGACAGCATGACTAGCCCAGCCCGCAGACGATAGCGTTCTGCCCAGACTTCCACCGCCGGCCACTATTCAGCATACAACCACTGCTCTGCGCGTGGCCTCTACCAAGAGTGGATCGCCCTCTACCATGACTACTAGAATTTGTTCCTTTTTCCGGCCATCACTCGAGAAATCTGTGGAGATGAAAACAAGAATTAACCTCATGTCCCAGTTTATTGTAGTGGGACCACTTGATTAAACCAGTTCGGACGGCGGCGAAAGCAACCCCTTCTCCACGATTATCTGAAAAATTTGCAACACTTTTTGTGTTGTTCCTCTGTTGTGATCATAGCATATGCCCTCTTAATAGATGGAAGAGGATCTATTTGCAAAATACTAGATCTTACAGTGCTAAATGTATCATCTAGTCCAAGCAAAAATTGATACACCTTAATTTCCTCATTTTTGTTTAAGAAGCTCAGTTTTTCATACTGCATTTACAAGCGGTAATTGTTCATAATTAGCTAACTCGTCCCACAACATCTTTAATTTTGCATAATAGGTAGAAACAGTCATGCCTGCCTGTATAATTAGACTAAACTCCTATAATTTCATTTTGTCCCAGAACCATTCTTTTTAAAAAAAGCTCACGTTTTGAGTATGTAATTCTAGACTTCACGGTTGGCTTAATTGTATTTAAGATCCAGGAGCCAGCTATAGTACTAACAATCCACCATTCTTCTTCCATGGCATCATCATTTTCTATTTTAGGAATTAATCCATCCACAACCCTAATTTCTTCTTAGGGCGCAAGCCCAACCTCATGACTTTTATCTATTCCGAGTAATTGTTTTTCTTAAATTGACATGTGGTGATAATTAAATCTGAATTATCAGAAGATGCAAGATAATATGCATCTTTTCTTGAGCTTCATGTTCATGGGTCGTTGTCTCTGCGCTATCTTCAGTTTTATCATCACCAATCAGTCTTTTACATGATAAAAAGATGAGTATGATACCACAAAAATATTTAGTGGGAAAACTTGTAATTGGTCGTTATCTATAGGTCAGTCACGAAACTATGAAGTAGGAGAAAAGATAAACACTAACTAATAAGATATATATAAAAGATACAATAAATCCTTAAAGTATCTCAATAAGTTATGTCACAAGTAAATATTAATGTCGTGATAACGAGGGTGCAGCCTATAGCAAAACACTTCTTCCTTAGGTATTTACACTTGACTTGTCAAAGAAAGCACAATAACATATGATATTGCAATTGATTGGATTGGTAATGTAGGAAGTTAAAAAAACTAATAATACAAATTTGGTAGAATGTCACATATTTATAGATATTCATTAACAAGTTTGATGGGAAACCATGAGTCACGACTATTAAGTTTGAAACCACGTATGTAGCTATTCACCAAGCGGTAGTTTCAAACATATGTTTGTAACTATTCACTAAGATTTAATTTGGAACAAAATTTATAACTATTTACCAAAAATTACAATATTTTTCAAAATTATATTTTGCCTCATAAACTAAATATTTCAACAATATTGAAGGGGAAAACCTCATAAACTAAATATTTCAACAATATGGAAGGGGGTCTTTCGGACCTATATAACTCTCCTTATGGTGGTAATGTATGATTTGTTCCCGACAAAAAAAAAAAAAAAAAAGAAAATTCTAGGGCCTCATCTTAAAATGTTTTAGGCGTGAATATAATATATCTTATTAATAAAATGTTATACATGGTTTAAAATGTTTTAAAATCTAAGTTCGTGAAAAAAGTCTCATCATATGCACTTTTATCATTTAATATAAAACAATAAAGTGTGTGTAAGGAAAATTTTGAAAACATATTTTAGTATGAAGTATTATTCCATTTAGGGTTAGGTATAAAAAAACTACATGAATTATAATAGTTTTTGTCAATTGAATACTCGAATTTTTTAATTTGCTAACTATATAACTCATAATTTTTAATTAGTAAGAAAATTGTCCATTTATATATTTAAACTATATAATATTTTCAATTTTTATACAATTTTTTTATTTTTTATTTTTTATATACCCAAACTATTTTCGTGTATTTAAAATTATCCAAACACAACATTTCGTGGGAAATCTAGCCAAAACCACATGAACCATGTGGGGGGCTGAATTCCGCCGCAAAACATAGTGTCGGTATAGTTTTAGATGCACGAAAAAAGTTTGAGTATGTAAAAAGTGAAAAATAAAAAAAGGTATAAAAATAAAAATATTGTATAATTTAAATAAATAAATGGACAATTTCCCTTTATAAAAACACCTTGAAGTTATTTTTCAGTCAAATAAATATATGTTATATTTATGTAATTCAATATCTAATTTGTTGTGTCTATTTAAAAATATTACACATTAAAATAGCATGTCTACAAGTTAAATTTTTGCATTTGTATTTAAATTAAACTTGCAAACTATTGAAATTAACGGTTATTCTAATGGGTTAAAAAATGTTATGTTTTTTTTAAAAAAACCCTTATATATAGTTTTTATATTTGTTTTTATAAAAACCTAATTGTGAAGTTATTACTCGATAAATAAAAAATGTATAAATACGTTGGAATTGATGCTTGTTAGACATATAATTAAAATAGGATTACTATTAATCCTAAACTGTGTATAATTACGTTTCCTAGTTGAAATTAGTTAGGTTTTCTGCTTATAATCTGCTTAGGATTTGTCACATGGACAATCTATATATTGTACACTATTTTCACATTAATGAGACAGAAAACACAAGATTGTTTTCCCCACTGGAAACTTTCATGGTATCAGAGCCAATTGTCCGAAATTTCTCACAATGAGTAACGACAATATTGGCAATGTTGATAATGACATGGTGGAAGAAAGCCATGCTCACAAAATAAAGAAAGATGCTTATTATGTAGCATCCACCGATGGACCAGGATTGATTCTAACAACGGTCCAGTTAAAAGAGACAGAAAAAGATAATCATTATGCAGAATGGGCAAGAGCCATGCGCATGGCCTTGAGATCGCAGAAGAAGTTGGGATTCATTGACAGAATAATTCCAATTCCTGAAGGTAATCCAGATAGAGAAGAAGAATGGTGGGAAATCAATAATCTTGTAAACTCTTGGATTCTCAATACTATTGAACCCTCTCTCCGATCCACCATATATCACTCTGAGAGAGCTGATGAATTATGGATAGACTTGAAGGAACGATTTCTAGTTGGCACCGGCCAGCGAATATATGAATTAAAAGCCGCATTGGCAAATTGTAAACAAAGCGGTGATTCAGTACACATGTATTTTTCACGTCTGAAAAAGTTATGGGATGAACTAGAAAACTACACCCAACTCCCGTCTAGCACAGACACAGAACTGTTGACCTTTATCATAAAAGAAAGAGAAAACGAGAAGGTCTTAAAATTTTTAATGGGATTAAATAGTGCAATTTATGGCATTGTCCGTTCCCATATGATCCAACAAGAACCTATACCCAAGTTATGTACAGTTCTTGTTCAAATTTGCAAAGAAGAACAGCACAAAAATTCAACACGAATAGAAGACTATTCTGGAGACGGCGCTGCCTTCACCGCCACCGGAGCCACCGCCGCTGGAAGAGACCGCCGAAATTTTTCTTCAAAATTTCACTGTACCTACTGCAAACGAGCTGGCCACGACGTCACCGGATGCTTCCAGCTTGTGGGTTATCGGGAGTGGTGGCCACGGAATTCACCCCAGCCCGTCGCCGGCCGCGGCTTCTCACCGGCAAACAACAGCAAAGTCTGGCGCGGCGGCAGATCTGGGCGAGGCGGCAGACAGCACCCGCAGACGCTAAGACCGTGCGCAATGGATGGAGGGCGATCGTTAGAGGCGTGGGCGAATTCCGCCTCAGTCCGGCAAGCACGGTCGGTGGCAGAAAGTTTCAGCAGAGGAGATCTGCGCGCTGGAAAAGAAGATGGTCGCGGGCTAGGCGGGCCGATCTACAGTGACGGGCTGAGCGGCGGGCCGAGCTCAAGCAGCAAGGGGCCGGGCCCCTTCCCAGCTTTGATAGTTGACCAGTGGTCAAAACTGTTGACTGAATTAAAAAATTCAAATAATACGCAACCTGAAAGTTATCTGGTATGGAAAATTTATGGATTTTAGATTTAGGATGTTCTAATCATATGACTGGTAGGAAATTTTTCTTACACAATATACATCCTATCTGTTCGCACATTATTGGATTACCTAACGGTGCCAAAACTTTTGCTGTGCAAGAAGGAATGGTCTCTTTAAGTCCTACATTAAAACTCTACCAAGTATTGCTAATTCCTGAACTCACATGCAATTTAATTTCTTTGTATCAATTGGCACGAGACTTGCAATGTTTTATCACTCTCTCTGACAAATTTTGTTTTATACAGGACCGTATCTCGATGAGGCCGATTGTAGTGGGTGAGCAGAGGAATAGGATTTTCTTCTACAAACCTATGGAATTGAAGGAATTATACGCCTTTTCTAGCACGGTCCTTGACTCAAGCACATTATGGCATATACGATTGGGACATCCTTCAGATTGTGTCGTGACTAATTTTTTGGGTAATTCTAAAGACTCTACAACTGGAAGATCTCCTTGTAATATTTGTCTACGTGCCAAACAAAGTTGTGATTGTTTTCCTCTTAGCATCAATAAAGCATCTACAATATTTGACCTAATTCATTGTGATCTATGGGGCCCATATAAATCCAAATCAACTATAGGTGCTTCATATTTTCTTACTATCTTAGATGATTATTCTATGGCTATTTGGATATATCTACTGTCAGAGAAAAGTGAAGTTGCATCTATTCTTAAAGATTACCTTACCATGATCAAAACACAATTTCACAAAACTGTCAAGACAATCCGTAGCGATAATACGACAGAATTTGCACCCCTAAAGTCGTATCTTGCTAACCATGGCATAATCTACCAAACTACTATTGCTGGCACACCACAACAAAATGGAATGGTTGAACGCAAGCATAGACATATTTTAAATGTAGCTCGGGCATTACGATTTCAAGCAAATTTGCCTATAAAACTTTGGGGAGAATGCATTTTGACGGCCGGGTATCTCATTAATCGAACTCCCTCAAAATTGTTACAAGGTAAGACTCCTTATGAGTTGTTATACGAAAAGAAACCACCATATTCTCACATCAAGAGTTTTAGGTGCTTAGCTTATGTTCATGACCAACGATACCCCAAAAGATAAATTTCGCGCCCGCAACAGACCGTGTGTTTTCCTTGGCTACCCTCTTCATAAGAAAGGATGGAGATTTTATGACTTGCAAACAGAAAAATTCCTTGTGTCCCAAGATGTGATTTTTGATGAAACAAGATTTCCATTCCACGAAAAATCAGATACTTCAATAATTTCTACAGACTTCACACAATTTTATAATTTTGGAGAACAAGCTTTGGGCTCCAAGCAACATAGTATGCAAGATAGGGGGAGTTTAGCACATAACACACCTAGCCCAGATCAAATAAATCCTATCCACAGCCCACCTACAAACCCAGATCCACCAACCCCTCCCCGCAGCCCACTAACCCACAACCCAGATCCAATATTCCCTCCCCACAGCCCACCTGCAAACCTAGCCAACTCCAAAGGCCCACACGTAACCCCTTCTCGCGGCCCCTCTACGTACAGCCAACCTCCACTTTCCAGCATTGGCCCATACCTCTCTTTCGGCCCACCAAATACACATTCCCGCAGCCCAGTTCAGCGAAGCCCACCACCAACCTCTCCCGCAGTCCCACTCCACACTAGCCCAAGTAGAAACTCCTGCGGCAAGCAGCAATCTTCAGCAACCAAACCCAGTAGCAATCCACATCAGCCTCCTTGCGACAAAACAAACATTGAGCCAAATTACGGCCCACTTCAGGAAGATATTCCTGCCAGATTGATGCAAGACAATCCGCCAACTAATGCACCCAGACGAAGCACTCGAATTAAACATATTCCGACTCGGCTCCAAGATTATGATTGCAATGTCATATGGAAGTCCTCTATATCCCATTCCTCCTCTGCTCTCTTACCCTCTTCGGACCTCTCAGGTACATCCCTTTATCCTATAACAAAATTTGTGGACTATAGCAAATTTTCTAATTCACACAGGCAATTTTTAGCATTTGTAGCAACGGAATCCGAGCCCACCACTTATTTTGAAGCAGTTTCTAATCCTCTCTAGCGCACCGCTATGCGCCAAGAGATTGATGCACTTGAACAAAATGGTACATGGTCTTTAACTTCCTTGCCTCCTGGAAAACGTGCTCTGGGGAGTAAATGGATCTACCGTATTAAGCACAAAGCAGATGGCACCATCGAGCGATATAATGCCCGTTTGGTAATTTTGGGAAATACACAAATGACAGGTATTGATTTCACAGACACCTTTGCTCCCGTTGCTAAAATGGTCACCGTTCGCACTCTACTTTCCGTTGCCACTGATCGCAACTGGCCTATCCATCAAATGGATGTCCACAATGCGTTTCTCTATGGAGATTTACAAGAAGAAGTATATATGCGACCACCTCCAGGTTTTCGTACCTGTTTCAAAGGACAAGTCTGTCGTTTGAAGAAATCTTTATACGGTCTTCGCCAAGCCCCTTGATGTTGGTTTTCAAAACTAACTACCACTCTCCGTATGTATGGTTTCTCACAGTCTTATGCAGATTACTCTCTCTTCACATATTCTCGAGGGAATATTTATCTATGTGTTCTTATTTATGTGGATGATTTACTCATTACTAGAAATTCCCTATCCAAACTTGAGAAATTCAAAGCTTCATTACATAAGTGCTTTCACATGAAGGATTTGGGATCGCTCAAATATTTTTTGGGCATAGAAATTGTGAGAAACTCCACAGGATTATTTTTATGCCAAAGAAAATACACATTGGAAATTCTCTCTGAACTGGTTTATTAGGTGCCAAGCCGGCATCTACTCCTGTGGAACCTAATCATCAGCTGGCGAAAGCATCTGGATCATTGTTTGATAACCCAAATCGCTACCATAGACTCATAGGCAAGCTGATATATCTCACACTCACTCGGCCTGAACTCGCATATGCTGTACATACACTTGCTCAATTTATGCACGCCCCTCGTCATGCTCATTGGGATGCTGCTATCCGAGTTGTCTGTTATCTGAAAGGGAGTCCTGGACGTGGAATTTTTCTTTCCTCTAACTCTCCTCTTTCGTTGACTGCATATTGTGACTCCGATTGGGCCACCTGCTCGATAACTCGACGATCTCTCACTGGTTATTTTATCTCTCTTGGTGGGTCTCCTATTTCCTGGAAGACAAAGAAACAACATACTGTTTCTCGTTCATGTGCCGAAGCTGAATATCGTTCTATGGCTATGACTTATGTGAACTAAAATAGTTATCTATTACGGGATTTTCATGTCCCTGTCACTCGCCCAATTCCATTATATTGTGATAACCAGACTGCTCTTCATATCGCCGAAAATCCTGTTTTCCATTAACGCACTAAACACATTGAAATAGATTGTCATTTTGTTCGTGATGCTTTCCAATAAGGTTTTATCTTTCCCGCATATATTCGCAGTGAAGAACAGCCTGCAGATATTCTCACTAAAGCTCTTCATCCGACATATTTTCATCGATTAGCTTCCAAGTTGGGCATTTCTGACCTTCATGCTCCAACTTGAGGGGGAGTGTTAGACATATAATTAAAATAGGATTACTATTAATCCTAAACTGTGTATAATTATGTTTTCTAGTTGTAATTAGTTAGGTTTTCTACTTATAATTTGATTAGGATTTGTCACATGGACAATCTATATATTGTACACTATTTTCACATTAATGAGACAGAAAACACAAGATTGTTTTCCCCACTGAAAACTTTCAATGCTCAAAATATATTTTTTAATTATCCTCCTTAAAACAATTAATTTCAGAAAGCTCGTTTAAGAAACAAATTTTCCTTCAATTACACAAATATAGGAAACTATTAATTTGTAATAAATTTCACTTTTTTAAAAATATCAATTTCACTTTGAAACCAATTTGATAAAGGCTAAAGTTAATAATTACAAACTAATTAGAAGTATTTATTATTCAATGCTTGCATACATACGTATCATAATGGCATCTATATTTAATGTATTACGTGTCAAAATAGTGTGTTTTGAGTTAATATGCATACTATCAAAACTGCTTTGAATTGAAATAGTGGTCCTAATTTCTGTATTTCAAACCCAAGAATCAATGTCTGTAAATGTTATGTTTTGGCTAAAAACTATGGTAGTACATCTTACCTGCCCAATTATTTTTTTTTTCTCAAACAAAAATACAAAGAATTTATAATGACAAAACACCAACCGCTGAAAATACTAACAACCTTGACTTTTGTTGACTTTGAAAGATTTTTTAACTATATTTTTTGGTTAGTTATAAATATTGCACTTTACTTCCAAAGTTAGAAAAATAGATAGTTTATTCCTAAAATATGTAAAATGCCTAAAATATTATTTCAAGTAACTTATAGTTTGTTGCAAAATAAGCCCTCAAATTTGATATAAAATTATTTTAGTTCATAACCTAATTTATAGTTATAGTTTATTACAAAATATTTTCATACAATTTGTGATAATATCTTTTTAATCTATATTTTTTAAAGAATAATTATTTCAAGAAAATTAACAAGGTAATTTTTAAATTTAATTCAATAAAATATTAGAAAGTAAAGAACTAAAATAATGGACAAAGATTTTAATTTTTTTCTTTACAGTAAATACTATTAATTTATTACAAATAAATTAGTTACAAATTCTAACCGTTTATTTATTTTTATAAAATAAAATACTTTTGTTTGAAATTAATAATTATTTTAAAGAATATAAACTAAAAAAATATTCTTACAAAATACTCATATAAAGTTTGTAATAAAGATCTTTTTAGTCTATATTATTTCAAGATTGATTATTTAACTAAAAAAAATTGACTATTTAAGGGGGAAAAATAAGGCAACTTTAAATTATTAGTATTTACTATAAAAAAAAAATTAGATTTTCGTATTTATTTTAATATTTTACTTTAAAATATTTTATGTTTTCAATTAATTAAATTTAAAATAGCCATACTAATTTTCCTTAAATAATCAAAATTTTAAGTTAATAATCCTTAAAAAAATATAGACTACAAAAACATTATTAGAAATTTTACGTAAGTAGTTTATAATAAATTATAATTATAAATTAAGATATGAACTAATAATTTTATATTCAACTTTAAATTATTTTGTAACAAATCACAACGTACATAAAAAAGATAGTTTTTGAACATTTATATATTTTATGGGCTAAATTATTTATTGTTTAACTTTAGGATGAAGTGTTTTCAACCGTCCCAGCATTAGGTATTTTAAGATCCATTTGTTTTGAAATATAAATGAAAAAAGTAAAAATTTTGAACTCAAAATGCTGTAAAAAAAATAGATTATGAGATAAAAAATACACTAAAAATAAACAAATAAAAAAAATAAATGAAGTTTAAATTAAAAATCTAATCCAAATGGACTCTTTTCCTCCATTAGGAGGGAAATTTCAGAAAGTACAGTAATGCAACAAGTCATAATCCTTCTGTCATTGACTCAAAACCCCTATACATACAATCAACGGCTCTCATTACATCCTCCACACTAAGAAACCAACGCCAATCGTCCGATCTACGGAGACCAAGGGTTAGTCCCAATACTCTCTTCACACTTTGCACGCCTCCCTCCCTTCTTATACTCCTCATTTCGCCTCTTCGCTTTTCCCTCTCTATTTTCTCCCTCTTGGGAAACCGCTTTCAATCTATCTGAAGCGGTTTTCCGCCACCGTTAAACCTTAAGAATCCTGCCGGATCGGAGTCGGAGGTGTTATCCCGTTCCGTTCTGCGTCTTTTTTGGGGTTTTCTTCGTTTAATTCTTTGGATTTGCCCCTGTTAGTAGGTTAGTTCTTGTACTACTTTTGAACTCTGATTCGTGCTTGCCCGTCCTTTTGTTTTTCCCTATGGAGGGAAATCTTTCTTTTTATTTTTTTTTCAAAAGTTTTCATGAATTCGGTATGTGGTGATTTGTAACGAGTTCAATCTTTTGGTGGGAGGAATTGATTTTTTCGATAACATTTGTTTCTAGCAGAGTGTTGGGTTTCTGTTTTTTTTTCTTTGGTTTCTGATTGGCTGGAAAAGATGGTCAAGAAAAGATAAATCTTTTTTATGTTCCTGACTGGAATTTCTTTTGATTGGCGAAAGGGATTGAGGAAAGGAAGAAATCAGATATTTGTTTTTAAGAAAATATTTCCCAGATGTTTTGCTTGGTGGTTTTGTTTACATTCATTTCTTTTTCAAGTGGGGGGAAAATATCTGTCCAAGAAAACATTTTTCTGGGCTTAACCGGAATTTTGGCTGCTTTCTGATAGTTATGCATTCATGGAGGAGTATGTGTAAGGGGTTGTCTTTTTCAGGGTTTGATTGACTTAGGCACGTTGAATAAATGATGACAGAAAAAAGATTCTCTTTCTGTGTTTCTAAGGGGGGAATAGAACCATCTTTTGAATTGGAGTTGCTAATGCACTTTACTTTGTTGGGCATAGAACTTTGATTAAGAAACGCTTTATTAATGCTTTTTCATCCGCTGTCTTTTAACTCAAAATTGTTCGTTTTGTCACTCAGAACATAACATTGAAGGCTTTACGATGGCTGGGGAGAAGATTATACAAAATGGTATCGTTGGATATTCTTTTGCTTAATGTGTGCGCTAGTTTCTCATGTGTAAACAATGCCTGGCTATTTGCTTTTATTTCGGCTAATTCTGGATGTTTTACTTTGCTGAAATTTGTTTGACAAATCTTGGGTTCTTTCTTTTTCTGCCATTTTATTTACCCTGCCTATGCTGTTGTGAGCACAAAGAATCTTCTCAACTCTTGATTGTTGGGGAACCATCTCTCCTATTGCTTTTACGGTTTTGTGCTGGTGTAACCAAAACAACTTGATACACATTTTTTGTTGGACATTTGGTTCATGTGTTTCTTTTCACATTTCATCTGTGTGCGCCATCCAATGGATGCATGAGGCTTAAAGATGTTTTCAGTAGTTGCACTTAGTTCTTGGTTTACGAAGATTGTTATGTATGTGCCTTCTGCTGCTACTGGATGTGTTTTTCTGTTATGGATGCTTTAATGATTTAAGCAGGCTTATTTGATTGTCTTGGGCTTTCAGTAAGGGGCTAATTTTTTGAGCTAACACTCGCAAGTATTAATGTTTGCCAGCTGAACCAGTTGCTCAAGGACTGAAGTCAGGTCATTTGACCAAACCTTCTGAGAAGGATATGGTATGTTCTTCTGAAATTGATATGCCAAAGTTTCATACAGTTTAGATTTATGTTAAGCTCCAAATGCTTATGGGTAGTTCTATTTTCCAAGGAATCTATTCTTTGATTGATGCAACTTTTTTGGGTATTTCCAAGTAAAGAGTTCATAAATCATAACGGCAGTTGAACTTACAGCTAGTTTTTTGTTGCAGTTGAAGAAAAAACGTTTGTACAAAAGCATAAATGTAAAGTGCGAGTCAAGTCTTATTTGTTTAGTTTTTCTTATGCAAAACTTTACTTATGCTGAATAGACTGAGTATTCTGGGATCAGCTAATACACAGAATATTTGGCATCTGATGTTCTTTTTTCTGCTCTTACATTGGATGTTTGCTTCTTTATTTGATGTCTTAGGCTTTGAAGAAAGATGGAGTAGTGGGTGATTCAGTGTCTCCCGTGTCTTCCCTGGGGGTTGCCTCATCTGGCATTAAAGGTGATGTTGATCAAGTGTCGATCGCAGACCAAGGCATTTACTATCACCCAGCTAGCTGTTATAACTATTACTATCCAGGTTAGATTTTGATTGTCTTGATATTGAATATGTAGTTTTTTCTTGTTAATTGTTGTTTCCTGTACCAAATTAGTTTTCCTTTGGTGTGGTTGAAACATCTGTCTGTTCTATAACGTCAGTGACTGAAGCAATTGTGTAAAAATAATACATTTTATTGGACAATTGAGTTTCACATTTCTATTGCATTCATGGATTTCTTGGTATGTAACTTGTATGCTTCTCATAGATTCGACACATTGAAAGGTTTTGAATTCATCAGGACCCAATTTCTTCTAAGATTAGTTGCCACCATGCACATTTACGTAAACATGGGCAGTGAGGGGAAGGTTATTGGAGAAGCTCCTCTGCGGAGGGGGTGGGGGGGGGGGGGTGTTGTTTTCTGTGTATTTGGTGTCTGTGGACAATAATCAGAGTAAAAGAGTGTTCATTTAATCCGAGTTCTGTTCTCTTTGGTTTTTTTTTCAGGGTACAATGGAGCCTTTACTCAACTGGATGATCAGAGTTATCTTAGTGCTGGAAGTGGTTCATACACAGTATGTTTTAACCTTGATTCCTTATCTTTTGTTTCATTCTTGTGACAATAGCCTAACATACGTTTTTTCCTTCTCTAAATGAATCCAGTCAGACAACAGTTCACTTTTATATTACGTGCCGGGCTATAATCCTTATGCAACTGGATTTATGGGTGTTGATGGAGAGCAGTCTTATTTGTCATCTGGATACCTTCAACAGCCTATCTCATATGGGCCAGAAGCCTTGCCACCACATTCGTGGGATCCTAAGAGTGCTGGAGATGTCACCAATAAGTTTATCAATAAATCTGAGAACCTGAAACCTGTGGTTAGTCGAAATGGTTCTGTGAAGTCAAATGGTTTTAACTCTTCAAAAACCAACAACCCTTCAGTAACCAAAGGTTCGAATGTGCCTTTGAATTCCAAAACAAGACCGTCTACAGTGCCCTCTAATTTCAACAAGTCATTTCATCAGGTTCAACCTCTCAAACCACTGAACAAGGTAAGGTTTGCTGATTTTTCTTTTCATCAGTCTTGAAGAAAAAGAAAAACTTACTATAATGTCATCATTTACTAATGATAATTCTTGATAGGGCATGTGTATTGGTAATGTTGGTTAAAGTTTCATAATCACCATTGGTGATTTATTTACTCTTAATTGGTGAATATATGGGTGATTTATCAAGTGCTTTTTGGGCTATCCCTTGGTGCTGCAACCTTTTAGCATTGCCACCTGTATGCCATATGTTGAAAGAAGCAGTCTTCTAGTTATTTCTTGAATCAAACTTGAAGCTAAAAGATAGTTTTGTTTAGGTGGTTTGAAGGCTCATGAACTCCCAGAACATGAGTGTTCTTTTTGTTGGATTGTTAAAACTTGTGATTTGTACTTATTGCAGTTGTCTTCTGGTTTCCCTACTGAGAGCATCAATGGTTTCTATCCTAATGGAAACTTCTCAACATTTGGTAACCAAAATCAAGGTGTTTTTATGCACTATGGTTCATTGAACTACCTACCAAATGGTAGGCTGTGGAATGGCAACCAAAAATTCAAGACAAGACAAAATTTCAGGCGAGAGGGAGAGATTGAAGAGTTAACTCGTGGCCCTAGGTCCAACATTCGGAATGATTCCTCGAAATTGTCTGGTGAACCTGAACAACCCGAACAGATCATTCAGAAGGATAAATATAACCTGGATGATTTTCAGGCTGAGTATGAGAATGCAAAATTTTATGTGATCAAGTCATACAGTGAAGATGATGTTCACAAGTGTGTGAAATATGATGTTTGGTCTAGTACACCAAATGGTAATAAGAAACTAGATGCTGCTTTTCGGGATGCAGAGGCTAAAGCAATTGAAACAGGCTCCAAGTATCCAGTGTTCCTATTCTTTTCAGTGAGTCCTGTTTGACTTATCAAGGATTCTGGATCCATACAAGCCCCATCTCCCCTGGCAAAAGAAAACACAGACACACATCATTAGTCACTTCCTGATTGCTTGTGTTGATTTTTTCAGGTAAATGGTAGTGGGCAGTTTATAGGTGTAGCCGAGATGATCGGACAGGTGGATTTTAAAAAAGATATGGACTTTTGGCAGCTGGACAAGTGGAGTGGATTTTTCCCAGTGAAGTGGCATATAGTTAAAGATCTTCCTAACAATCTGTTGCGACACATTATTCTTGAAAACAATGAAAACAGGCCGGTAACATATAGCAGGGACACTCAGGAGGTATATGCTTTTTCAAATACTTGGTTTCATTTCATTTTGAGGGCAATATATTAAATTCTGTTTTTATCATTTTCATTTGCAGATAGGTCTGAAGCAAGGTTTAGAAATGCTAAAAATTTTCAAGAGTTTCTCAGCCAAGACATCATTACTGGATGATCTCAACTTCTACGAAAATCGTGAGAAGTTGCTGAAAGCCAACAGAAGTAAACAATTTTCTCAGATTGATGCTCTTGAGCACGATCAAGTTAAGGTGAGTAGTCCTTTGTGTGTGATTGGTTGGAGCTTTAAGATTCTCTGGATGGTTCTCACTTTTTGATGTGAATAATCTGTGTGGTTAAGTGGTTCTGGCATTGTTACTGATAACTTTATGATTGCTGTTGTATTTAGGCTGATCATAGTAGTAGTAAGATTTACTTAGCTTTCCATTGGTTTAGGTGGTGCAGAAGGGTCTTGAAGCAGCAGGTGATAAGAAGACGGAAGAAGGGCAAAACACCGACGTTCCCTCGCTTGTTGCTCTGACAAACAACCTATCACTCAATCCTCAGCCGCTGAAGACCAATGCATGAATTGGTTTTTAGTACCTGCAAAGAGGCAAAGGATACTTTGATATAGAACAGAGGAATATTTTGGTTTTAGCTTATTATAGGGAATATTTTGGTGTTTTTTTTTTCCTTGACAAAGGGGGGAGATATCAATCTCTTTTGGTTGTTTTTTTGAATCATTTGAATGAATGTTTGGTTAACAGATCTGTTATTCCGTTGTTTTTGGCTCAGCTTTTGTTCTTCAATTTGTCATTGCTTTTTGTTTTAGCTCATTTAAAACGGACCTAACTGACCTACTTTGCTTGGGTTTTAAAATGTAGGGAAAAGTTTGGCCCTTGAGCAAATTTTTAAAAAACTTCATCGATCCAGACCAGAGCCTAGTTCAGTTATCTTTTTATGCTTCTTTCCAAGTTCTTGTCTCCAACAAGATATTGCATAATCAGAGTATAATTAGTTGACAAATGAATGGTAAAGGTTATTATCAAAGCACTACTGATCTATGTGATAAGTTTCAAGAAAGCTAAAAATAGAATCAAATACCACCAACTTGTATCGCTAAAAAGCATAAACAACTATATAAGAATAAAAGCATTAACCAGCTCCTACTAGACTGAAAAACTCCATTCATTGCCTTGTCCTTTGATCCATCCGATACTGACCAATTTCATTACCCTCAAAATTGTTCTCCCGTGAATGATACAGTTGTGGCGGCAGCGGTGGAGGCAGAGGATGAGCATTAGACCTCACCGGACACCTAACATGTGGCGGCTGCACGGCTGTGGGAGCGTAATATCGAGTCAAAGGCCTCGGGTTAGTATAAATCGGATTGTTATACACCATATTATCAACCACTCCTGTTGCTGTTGATTCGAAGAAAACTTGGCGTTTGAATGCAGATCTCTGGACGTTACAGCCATTAGCGCCACCAAATTGCAGCTGATTATGGTGGTTGTCGTTTTCGTTCATCAGTAGCATCATCATTGAATTTTGATTGATTGAGTGCATCTGATATTGTTCTTGATCCATTGTTGGATAATGAATTGGAACATGAATTTCTGTTGGATTCACTCCAGAAATTGCTTGTTGTTGTTGTTGTGGATTCATAAAATCCAATTCTAAGCCTCTTTGAATGAAACCGGGATTGAAATTAGGGTTAGGTTTCGAAATCATCGTCAAATCCTGTTCATGTGATCCTTCACTGAAATACTGATTTTGCTGTTCGGTGTTTCCTTTGATTAATTCAATCCTATTCTTCACAACTTCAATTTTATGACTCAATCCACCAGCCAAACTTCTCAATTGCATCTCGGAGAAAAGGTTCAAGAAATCAATCCAAGTAGGGAACTTCGATTCCATGTTTTTCTTCCTCAACTTTTCTAATTCATCTTCCATTCTTCTCTTCCGATCACTGAAGAAATCACCCAAACCATAAACTCTGCAACTTCCACTGTCCTTGCACTTACTTCTGTATATTTCAATCAGCTGCCGTACTTGTTCATGATTCTCCGGCCAGACCTCCGGTTCAACTCCGGCAATGGCTTCTTGCTTGGGACCGTAGATGATCATACAAGCACTAACATCACACAGAGTTGTGAACTCGTGAATCTTCCTCAATAGTCCCTCTTTTCTCTTCTTAAAGGTAGTGTTTCTTGATTTTTCCTTTCTAATTAGTTCCATGTTTAACTTACCCCTTCCCATTTCTGTATTCATAATTTTTCAACAAATCCATCAGCACAAACAAAAAGGATTATGAAGTAATTGTATATAAAAATTCTTAGATGCAGATGAACTGAAGTGTTATTTATGCCGAGGACATCATTAATGAAACAATTCATGAATAAGTTATATAGTAGAAGATATGAAGGGAAAACTCATTTACAAAAATTCTAACCATAAATAAACATAAAAGCCAAAGAGAAAGTTTACCTAGAAAGAGCTGTGATAATTGAAGAAATTACCTTTGGCACTTTCTTCTTTCTTGAGGCAAATTCAGAGAAAGAAAAAGGGCTTTTCTTTCTTACCTTTATACAAGGAGAGAAAGAGATCAGTTGAATTTGCAAGAAGGGTGTGTGTATGTGTCTGTTTATGATGGTTAAATTGATTGATTGATTTGATTACATTAATTTTATTATTTGAGATCCCAAAAATATTTACCTTCCATAGTTTGTATTGATCAACCACTAGAAAAGGAAAGTGGAATATCTTCATTATCTTCCTAATAAACATTAGGTAATCTCCATATATTAGTCTCAAGAAAGCCCAAGAGAAGCAAATTTTAGCCGAGATTTATATGATTCAACACTTAGGTACGCTTTTGCAATTATCTTATTAATAATTCTGCCAAAAAAGAAAAAAAATCTTATTAATGAGGTTGTTATTGGATCTTCATTGTTGGAGGTTTTTTTAAATGTTTGAAAAAAATAATTTTCAAATAACTTTTTTTAGTCCACGAGGCTTTATTTGAGTGGCTAAAAAAGTTTAACTATAAAATTAAAATTCAAAAAGTAAATGCAATAAAAGTAATTCAAAATATGAAAACTATTTAAAATTTTAAATTAACTTAGTTTTAGCAATTAAAAAATAAAACATAAATATCAAAAGATACACACAAGCATTTTTATCTTTATTTTTTGTGAAATTTGTGTTAAAACTGAATTTACCGATACTAAAAGTTGAGATCATTGATGTTAGTGCTAATATCATTTTCATCAAATATGACATCTCTTACATTCTCAAAAATAAAAAATTAATTTAGAAAAGGTGTGTTAGGATTTTCATATGTTAATTACATTTTTTTCTATTGAGGTTTGTCTAAATTATAATTTCACCCCTCAATTTTGTATATATTACAAGTAAATCTTTATCGTTTATATTTTCATAACTTATTAATCGTTACTACTGATTTCAATGAAAATTTTTATTAGAAAATAGTGATTATGTGGTAAAAAAATTAAAATCTTTCTACAACATCATTTTGCAAATTTACTTATTGTTTATTCTCATATATAAAGACAATTCGTTTACTAAAATTTTTTAATTAGTCTAATTTCATAATGAATGATATTATTATCTTAATATATAATAATAAATAAGAAGTAAATTTACAAATTAATATTTTAAGAAGATTTTAAACTTTCTATCATATAATCATTGTTTTCTGATAAAATTTTATCATTGAAATTAGTTGTAGGGACTAATAAATTATAAAAGTATAAATGATAAGGAAGTATTTATAATTTATACAAACTAAAAGAATAAAATTGTAATTTAGACAAACTTTAAGAGGAAAATATAATTAATCTTTAAAAAATGTAGTAAGAGATGCATTAGAGGGTAGTTAATATGTTAATGCTATTACTCAGCAAAAAAAAGAAAAGAATATGCTAATGGTATTACTAATTATAGGATTAACTGCAAAATACATTTTAAGTGAAGGTTAAAGAATTTTATTCTGATATTAAAATAGATCTTAAAATATGTAAAATGTCCAACAAATTATAATTTATATGAAAAGATATTTCGAATATTTTATATATTTTAAGAGACGAACGGTCTATTTTTAATTCTAGGGATAAATTACTTTTAAGCCTTGGAATTTTGTAATTAATTATATTTCCAACTATAATCTTTAGTTGTTACTTGCGGCTAATTTTTAGGCATTAACGCACCTGAACGCATTATAGTCCCCTAAAATGTTTGGCAGAACCCGCAGCCGAGTGAATGATTCAAATAACGCTGCCTAGCATTATAGCATATCAAGAATTCAGGGTCAGAACGAAGGGCAAACTAGGTCAAAAGAAAACCCCAAAAGCCCTCGTTCGTCTTTCAACGGCCATCTCGATAGTTGAAACTGAGCTAAGCTAAGGAGTAGGAAACTCTAAACTAACCGTCATCGATGACTAGCGGTCACTCGCTGCATTCCGACGCCGACACTTCCAAGCAGTCGCTTGATAAGCCGCCCCAAGACAATTCCTCCGAACGGCCTAAAAAGATCGCCCGGGTAGAGCTAGAGGACCCCATTGAAGAAGACGACGAAGACGAAGAAGAACAGAATCAACAAAAAGAGTCAGTTTTTAGTGAAATGAAAATGAATACGAACCCTAGAATTCAACGCTACTTGATTGCAATTGAGTACATAGGAACACGTTTCTCCGGAGCTCAACAGCAATCCAATGCTCGAACAGTTGTCGGCGTGCTTCAGGTGAAATTTCTAACTTACTTCAATAAATTTGGAGAATTTAGAGCTCTCATAATGTTGGATTTTTTGGTTTTTATTAGTTGGCTCGGTATTCTTGTTAAGTCATTGGTTGCTGTGCCTTCGCAGGATGCTTTTCATAAGTTCATTGGACAGCCAGTTTCAATCTTTTGCTCCAGTCGAACTGTGAGTATTTGCCTTTTCCAAATAGTTTGTTTTTCGCTCTTTTGTTAGCTAGATGCTTCTGCAGGTTTTCCTCACAAAACTTGTCGTTTCTTGTGATCCTATGCATGCATTTGCAAAACGTTGTGAAGAAACAATGAGCTATTCTTTTGCTTTTCAGCTATATGGACTCACTTTGGTTAAGGGAAAATAGATTCTTCATTTAAATTAGCACTTGATAAACTAGTGATTGGAACTTAAAAATGTTTTAGGGTATGTAAAATGGGAAGCACTGTGAGGAACATTTTGCCTGAATCCTGTTAGACTGAATTTTTCCACTGTCTTCTTTGCTTTTCTAAGTGAGGAACTTCCCACCTCATATATTTTACACCAATATGTTCATGTGGGGGTGGGATAAACAAATTTTCTTGCTGTTGGTTCTTGAAATTAGAATCTATTTCGAAAGATTATTTTTTTGGGGCAAAAGATACAACACACTTTGATTGCATAAACTGTAAATGAAAAATCCTCCTAGAATGAATGTTGTTGGCCCATTATGGAGGATTGAGGTTTATGAATATGCTCTCGAAAGGACTAAGCATTTCATGTCTCCTTTCATTTTTTTTAATGTAAATTATCTATAAATTAATATATATTTACAATGTTTACCTTCTTGGCTGTTATAGTACTGCACTTCAATCTCTGATTTTTTTTTAATAAGAATAACCAATTTGTCTTTCTCGAATCTGAGATGAATATTGCAAGGTTTTATTTCTTATGAGTTACATACTTTTAAATAATGTTAGGATGCAGGAGTTCATGCTTTATCAAATGTCTGCCATGTAGATGTTGAAAGAATAAGCAAAAGAAAACCTGGTGAACTGGTGATATATCCTTTTCCTTTGACGTTATTTACACTTTCCATATTTTTGTTCATTGGATTTTTCAAAATTTCTGTATAAGTTTCAGTCAATCAGTTTTATCTTCTCTTAGAGATTGGTTCTTTCTCGTTGTTTTGGAGTTCGTTGTCGGAGTTCATTCTATAAATATCAAACATGTTGGTTGTGTGTGTTTATGTGTGGTTTTTGCCCCTTTCCCGCATTAAGTCATTCGTTGAGAAAATTGCATCTTACCACCTGGAGGAAGGAATTCTGCTCTTGGTCTTCTATTGTTCTCAGGAGCTGAAAGCTTAATATATTTTTTTGTCATGTTGTTTATGCAATTTAGCTAGAATTGAACTTTTTTATCCATGGGAAACTGTTCTTTTATTGTCACTAACTTTTATTTTCCATTTACTTTGGGTGCAAGTTCTTTGGTTATATTCATATGAACAATATGATAGCAATGACCAACGGACCGCTAAACATTCTTACCCTAGGTAGAGTGTGTCTTTCTGGCATATTGTATTTAGATGACCACCTTGCTGCTCTATTGTAATTAAACTGCTTCCAATTTTCCCAATATTGAGCAATGAGCTGTGTTCTGATTAGGGCACTGTCATAAGTCACCTTTTCAGTTCATTATGGGGAACAAAACAAGTGGGTGTTCAGATAGTGCACTAGGATGCTCAGTACTATCAAGAGATCAACTATCAATGAGTGTGTGTTTTTTAATTCACGGGAACATTTTGGTCTAAACAGATAGGCATGTAGCTGTTTTGTCATTTTTTCTTTTGCATATTGGGAATTTAGCTTGCTTAACTAGATGACTGGAGAATTTGTTGAAGATTGTGTAGAAAATTGGCCTGTGGTTTGTGCATGTTTAATTGCTTGAAGGCTCATTTATCATGGTTTTGCTTGCATATGTACAGTTACCTCCTCATGAACCTGCGGTGGTTAAAAGAGCTGTCAACCATTTCTTACAGGTAGGTTTGTTATGTTTGATAGGTTCATTTTATTTTGCAAATTGTCCCCTATACTGTTCCACGAGTTCTTTATCTCTAATTTGGCATTGGAGAGACATTTTTCCATTCTGACTTGTGATATTCATTTCATGTTCCATGCTCAGAGACTGCAATATGATCCTTGTGATGGTATATAATCTATTTTTCAGTTATCTTTTTAATCTCTTTCTAGATTTTTATTCATTTCATGTTCTATGTTCAGAGACTGCAATATGATCATTCTGATGGTACATAATCTATTTTTCAGTTATCTTTTTCTTCTCTTTCTAGGATTTTTACTATAAATAAGCATCTGTCTGTAAGTGGTGGGGTCAGTGAAATGTCTTCCATAGCTGTGTGCTGTAGATGCTAATTAGCTTTGGGAAAGTGTCGACAAAAGGAGAATTTCAAGGTTTTCACATGATTCTTTGAATTGCGGTTGAAGTGAAATATTTTGTAAAGAAAATCAGTTTAAGAAAATCCCAAGTTTTTGCTGAAGTTTAAGAAAATCAGTTTTTCCTAAGGCTTAAGCTTTTTAATGTAAGAGGAAACCATCAAATTTTTTTCATTTGTAGTTGTCGTAAAAAGCATGCCTGTCCGTGAATATGTTTATTTTTCTTTGGTTTTATAAGCTGTTAACTATATAGAATGCCCAAATAAGTAATCTCCGATCTACCTGAAATGGATGGAACTTCTACTGTGCTTCTTTAACAATGCACCTAGGTGTCAAGCGTTTTGATTGTCTTTGCAAACGCCTTAGCATGTCCAACAGTTCTTGAAGTTTGTCAGGAATGGAGATTCATTAATGGTATAAAAAATTTCAAGTTGTTAAATTTGAGATTGCATGTAAGCCTTTGCATAATCTCACACTGCCTCTGTTGCATTAGCTTTTACAACATCTTATGTGATGCTAATGCTGAGGTACTTCTCATTCTGGTTTGTTGCAGAAGAATGAGGGAGATATAATGGTTATTGATGTTCGGTGTGTTCCATCAGACTTTCACTCTAGATACAAGGCTCGAGAACGGACGTAGGTATCAACAAACAGAAACTTCCCACACTGCATGTCAGAGTTCTGTTTTAATTTGTTTCTGATGTAATCAAATAAGTGTTATAAGTTTTTTATCTGGTAAGATAATGCATATTCCAGCTAACCTGGAAATGGGAAACTTTCTTTTTGAAGAAAAGAAGCTAAAATTAGTTCTCCTGTTAATTTTTTACATTGGTATGATGCATAATTTTTCTGTTACTTTCTATAGAAATTCCTGGAGGATGAATGCCTTTGCTCTTGATAATTTGGAACTTGCAGGTACTTCTACCGCCTGCTGTCTGGTCCAGAACCCTTGTCCACATTTGATAAAGACAGAGCTTGGCATGTGTCTGAAGAGCTGGATCTTCTAGCCATGCAGGTTCGGGTTCTCGTTTCAAAGATTGTTTCTTCGTGATGCTGCTTATTGGCTGAAGTTATTTTCATCTAAATGCAGAAGGCATGTAAAGTTCTTGTTGGACGTCACGATTTCAGTTCTTTCAGGGCTGCTGCGTGTCAGGTTTGTCATTTGCCTTGTAGAGAACTTGCATTAACAATGTTGCCCTCTGCATCAATTTTTTATGCATGCTATTCCAGTCCCATATTGATTTTTTTTTCCTCTTTTCGCGGTTAGAAGTAGATTAAGCAAAAGATTATCTATTGCAATTCATTTCCATTGGTCAGTTACTGCCCGAGATTACATGAAAAATCATAGAATCAACATTATTTGCTGTAAAATTAAGGAAAAAGGATAAGGCCTTTCTAGTTCGATCACTAGTTATTTGCTGTTCCACTGATTTTTTCCATATACCAAGGTTTCTTTTGAAGTTTTTGACATTTTTCTTTCCCTTGGGAGGTTTTAAAAGTCAAATGTATATGAAACTTTAGCATATGCATGGCAATCCTTAGCTGAAAGTCTTTGCATTCACCTTGTTTTCTTGACAATTGCAATTCTTAATGTTTAACAGGCAAAGTCTCCTATCAGAACATTAGATGAATTGAATGTTACTGAGGTTGTTTCATCTCTATATTTCCCCTCTGTTGTAGAGAGGGAAAGGAGCAATTTTGTGGCAGAGTGTTCTTCTTTAGGCGTAGTCAACTCAGAAACAAAGCTTTCACATGTCTCTGCGATTGCTGATCAAGTAAATGATAAAGATTCCTGGGGTGAGCCTAGTCCAGTATTTGGCATGAGAAAACAACATCGCTGCTTTGTTGTAACTGCACGGGCACGTTCTTTCCTATACCACCAGGTTGGTATCAGTAGAGTGCTGTATAGGGTTCATCTTTCCTTTTTAGTGCGTTCAACATTTACTCTGGTTAATTTTAGCACTGAAAATATATATCTAGTTTCTGGCTTTGCTGTTACTACTCCTGGTTGTTGCTAGTTATTAGGCCCTGGCTAATGATTTCTCTAATTTAATTATGAATTTAACGGTTTGACTTTGGAGATTTCTTGCTAGTTTAGCCTGTCAAACATTTCAGGGATCAGGTTTCCTTTTAACTTGAAGTAATTCACAACTATTTTTTCCTCTCTCGCTTTTCTTTTTAAAACCATCTCCTCTTCCTTCATCTCCCAAGTTCGTTATCCTTCCAGTGATAAAATATTTAAGTTCCAAAAGCTCTCCATGGCTGGGGAAAATGAAAAAGGTCGGGCTGAGAAAGTTGACGTGCATATAAATAACTTATGCTTGTGACATTTTATTTGGTTTGTTGAGCATGTCCAAGAATCTTGAAGAAGTAGGAAAGTAAGAAAGTGAGTCTTGCTAGAGTTGTCATGTGCATAGGCATTAAATCATTGATCTGATTTGTAGGTTTGTTTACGTTAGAATGCAACTGTCTTTAAGTGAGTAACCCTTATAATTTTTCCACTTGTTTATCCATTTTGAAGAGCAAACCTTTTTTGAACAGGTTAGATTGTTGGTTGGCGTTCTGAAATCTGTTGGCACTGGAGAACTAAAGGTTCCTGATGGTAATTATTTTGTACTTGGAACTCCTCAATCTTTAGTTGTGTATTTGTCACTTGAATTTGAACTTTTTACTCTTTTTGCTTCATTGTAGTTGAAGGTATTCTGAAAGCTAAGACAGTTAGTGCTGCGAGTCCAATGGCGCCAGCTTGTGGTCTGTACCTTGGACATGTTAAATATGATCTGCCTTCAAAAACATGAATTAGACTGCAGTCATCATTTGTATCATGCATTCTTCCATGCCTTAAGGCATCAAGCTTGTGCTTTCCGCATGTAGTTTCTAATTTGTAATTCGTGTCTGGTGGAGTTCTTCTACTGAGCTGGGAATACTGGTGGATAAACCTTAGAAAAAAGGAAAAAGATTTCATATAACTGCCGTACTTGTTCATGATTCTCCGGCCAGACCTCCGGTTCAACTCTCGCAATGGCTTCTTGCTTGGGACCATAGATGATCATACAAGCACTAACATCACAGAGTTGTGAACTCGTGAATCTTCCTCAATAAGTCCCTCTTTTCTCTTCTTGAAGGTAGTGTTTCTTGATTTTTCCTTCCTAATTAGTTCCATGTTTAGTTTTATTCATAATTTTTCAACAAATCCATCAGCACAAGCAACAAAAAGAAAAGGAAGAATTATGAATAATCCAAGAATTTCTCTGATTTTTCATGCAGTAATTGTATATTTTCTTTTTATGGGAAAGAAGTAATTGTATATATAATTCTTAGATGCAGTACATCATTAATGAAACAATTCTTGAATAATTTATATAGTAGAAGATATGAACGGAAAACTCATTTACAAATATTCTAACTGTAATTAAACATAAAAGCAAAAAAGAAAGTTTACCTAGAAAGAGCTGTGATAATTGAAGAAAGTATCTTTCTTGAGGCAAATTCAGAGAAAGAAAAAGGGCTTTTCTTTTTTACCTTTATACAAAGAGAGAGCGATTAGCTGAGATTGCAAGGTGTGTGTCTGTTTATGATGGTTAAATTGATCGTAGTTAGACCTTGTACTCGAGTGCACTACCTTGTACTCGAGTGCAAGTGCACTCGGGTAAAGAAACGGCACCGTTCTATTAAAATATCAAAAAAGACGAAAAAGTATTCCAGTTGTAATAAAAGTAAGTGTGTTTATTAAGATTTCGTGAGTTATGTGTTAATATTTTGTGGAAATATTTATATGGAAATATTTATAGAAGTTTCATGAAAATATAATATGCATGTTCTATGAGTTTTTCTTATTTGTTCTTCTTAGATTCTAATTTTTTTTTATGAAACATGCATTGTATTTCCATGGGAATATAATATTTTGTTGTGATGAGGCTTAATAGAAAAAATAATGAATATTGATGTTCTATGATTTATGCGTTAATGTTCTATAAGAATATAATGCATGTTCCATGGATTTGTGCAAATACTTTATAAAATAGTATTGGTGTTCAATGAGTTATCTGCAATTTTGTGCTAGGTTTGTTATGTAGTAATGATGTTCTATGTATTATGTGTTAGATGAAAATAGTTACATATAACATTATTGCCTACATATGTTAAAAATAAAATACACCATGATTTAATATTTCATATGGATACTTATTTAATCATAGGAACTATAGTTATATTCCTATGGAACATATATATATATATATATATTAAAACAAAGTCATATTGAGTGCCATAAGAGTGTTACGTGCACCTTATCCTTTTTTTAATAGTAATAACTATCTTTATCCTCCTAAGCAAATTATTGGCAAATTAACTTTTTTGAAAATGAATAATAACAAACTTTAAACTTTAATTTTTTATAATTTAAATCTAATTCGGAAATATGAATGTATAACGCGAAAAGAATTATTATTTTTCTTACTCATTCTCTCTTTACACATTTTTCTCTAACTTCCCTCTACTTCTTCTCCATTCTAAACTTAAAATCTTTAACATTGAATTTGAATTGGAGGTAGATATAGATCATTATGAAGAATTTGTAGAAGAAAATATCAATTCAGATGTAAGAAAAGTTGAAATAAATTTTTTTTTCAAAACTGAGCTCTGATTGCCCGAACGAGCGACCCGGACAGGTGCGGATTGCCCATATGGGTGACCAGCACATGTTCGGGTTGCCAGCCCGGGCGATCGGCTAACGTCCGGGTCGCTGGTCTGGGCAACCTAAGTCTTTTTTTTTTAGGAAGAAAGAATTTTTGTACGTATTTGGAAAACTTAAAACATGAATAACTCTGCGATCAGAGGTCCGTCTTATGCGTATGACCACTCGTTTTGATGGTTCTCGTAAAGATAAATGCAACGGCATCGTCGAAAAGTAGTCCGGATGTGTTTCGAGGCCAAAAATTGATAAAAAATTAAAACTTTATCAAGAGCACGTAGTTTTTCAAGGATAATTTCTCAAACACATGTTTCTTATAATGAACTAACATAATTGATAAAAAATCAAAGAAACGAATTAGGGAGTTTTACGTAAATACCTTATAAAGCTATCCATAACCATTCTTCTTGTTTTCAAGGTCTTTTAACTTGATCACTCCATTCCATTTATAAAGTCTTGTAGTCTCTTATAGTCTTGAGTGATCTTTTGCTTCTTTATAAATTATCCTTGAGACTCCTTTTGTGCATCTTTTATTATTCTTACAAAACGATTTCTATTATCACAAAGCACAAGTTAATCATAACCAAAGCATTACAAATATGCCCTTACGGCTTACAAAAATTTTATTGGCTGATGATTTGATAATCTTACCAGAAGCAAGTTATTTTAATAAAAAAATTATTTAAAATAAACTAAATTCGAAAACTTTAAGTTACAAAAAATTTAATTTACAGTAGAAAAGCTATAATATTTTTTAAAATATATTAAAATAATAAATCCAAAAAAAATTTAATTTAAAAAAGATATAATATTGAATTTGATATACATGATAATTAAAGAGTTTAATTTTGTAATGATAATTCAAGAGTTTTAATTTGATAATAAAACTTTATTTGCTGATTTTTTGAGAATCTCGCAACAAGCAAATTAATCTAATAAAAAAAAATTCGAAAGCTTTAATTTTTGAAAAATTTAATCCCCACCGAAAAATTACAAATAATTTTTTAAATGTTTTAAAGAATAAATTCTAAATATTTGCAAAAAAAAATATAATATATATATATATATATAAAAACAAAGCCATACTGAGTGCCATACGAGTGTCATGTGGCATTAATGTTGTGATAGGAACAAATTATTGACAAGATTAATTTTTTAAAAAAATTAGATAATAACAAACTTTAAACTTTTTTTTTTTATAATTTAAAATTTCGAATAATTATCTAATCACTAATACTAATAATAATTGATAATATAAATATTTTTAAAATTTATAATATATATATATTAAAATCAAGCCATAATAGTGCTAAGAGTACCACGTGGCACCCTTCCATATGTTCTCCTAAAGCAAAAAACAATAATATAAGAGGTGATAATAATAAATTTAAACAAAATAATATAAGGGATAATAATAAATAAAATACATAATTTTTTTTTGAAAAATGAGGAGAATTCTTTTCTAATTTTTTAAATCTTTATCAAATCTTTATTTAAAGCAATCAAATCTTCATTGACTAACACTCAAATACGTTTAAATCTTTATCTAGATTGAAACTTAATTAGGTATCTTGCTGTCTTTATAAATATACAACATCCCCACCGAACTCAATTACAATTTCGTAAAAATAGAAGAAATATCATTTGTTTTAATAAATTTTCTTTCGCTTTTTGGAGCTGCCACTATTGAAGATATATATTTTATTGTATTTTCTTCCGTATTGTTATGGATTCGGTTATCCGAGCTCCAGTTGCCCTCCAAAATTGTGCACCAATCATATTAAGGTTTTATTTTCTTTTCATAATTAGTTAATGTTCGGCTTTTTCTTGAATCCATGATTCCTATATTTATTTTTATTAACTTTGGCTATTACTTATGTTTTTTTATTTTTTATTACTGCATTTAGTCATTTATTCTTTTGGTGGATTTAGCATCTAATATAGAAGTGACCCCTAACATAGAACCAAAGCACACAAATGACTTATTTGAGCATGAGGGGTGTGAATCATTTCCTCTTGAGGTGTCTTTTGCGATGAGTTAGACCCAAAACTCTATTAAACCACAATTTCTTAGAAGAAAAATATCTAAAGAACAATGTTGGTGATTGCATTGGCTCTGAGTGATAATTTCATCGAACTAAGGAGTTTATGAACTAAAAAAATAAGAATATTGATTATATGCACTTTTGATAGAATTTCAATGATTAAATTTCATTATCTTTTATAGATTTTATCCTAAACCTTAACTAATTAACCTCATCTCTCAAACAATGACCATTTTAGTTTATAATAAGAAAATTTTTTGCTATTTTAAAAAAAATGATGGGATTTTAAAAATTTGTTATTGAGGATATGTATATTTACACATTTGAATCACAAATAATATGATAATTTAGTTTTTTTCATAAGTTAGTGGCACATGTTAGGATGGCTACGTTAAAATTAAATAAAATAATATTAGTCAAATATATATGTATATTATATACATGAAAGCAAAAGCCATAATAATTTGCCACTTGGCATCCGGTCAACGCCAAATGGAGGTCTTCTTGTTTTTGGTTCCCATGCAAAATAAGAAAAAAAGAAATAATATAAAATAAATTATTTTACCCGTTTGTGATAAAAAAGATAAATACTTATACAAAAGTTTTTAAAAAAAATTTAAATAATAAGATATAAACATACATGAGTTTCTGATAAGCAATCTTTGCAAATATCCCAGCCGATTCATGTTTTCAAAATATCTAATAACCTTTTATTTTCAAAATTTATATTTGTTACCTTTTCAAAATAATTATATTTATCCCCATCATATACAAATTTGACTTCCTATCTCCTATCTCTGTATGTATTTTAATAAAAATTAAAAGATAATCTATTATAATTTGAAGCTAACTCCATTGATTCAAAATTTTAAATATGTTGAAACCGCAGTATTTGTCATTTAGTACAACTCTATCCCTATTTTCCATCTCCATCACATTAATTTTCACTTCTTATTTAAGTCTATATTGTTAACATAACAAAGCCAATTTCTATAAAAATTCTGAAGGTTCACCACCAAATTTATTCGGATGAAAGTGCATTTGATACCCTCTTCCTCTTCATTGACACCCAGGTACGTTTCTTATTACCTCTCATGTTTATGATTTTTTTTTTTTTTTTTTTTTTTGAGAATCTCGTGGTTATAATTGATGTTGACAAGAGATCTCTCCTCTCTTGCATAATGAAGGTTTACCTTTTGATAAGGTAACAAATCTCCTTTAGTTCCTTTTTGCTTTCCAAGAATTTTATGAGAAATAATTCACCGGATGATCTCTTATTATAACTTCATGTTGCTTCCAATAATTTTCATCAAGAAATCTTATGAGGACATGTTTAGTATTAGTTTATGAATGCAAACTCACTTGTTTACTGTTCTTTTTCTTTCGCCCATGATGATGGGAAATTTTTTCATTTCGAATAGTTATTCTTAATTACACTTTTGGAAGTTCATCATGTTTATTCTTTATGAGGTTAGTTTTTTTTACCCAATGCAAACTCTTTTATTATTCATTTATTCCCCATTGATCATTATAATATGGATGGCATATTATTTCTGACAATGTCCCTTTTATCGCCACTTTTGAAAGATCATCCGAGATTGATTCTTTTGTTTTTGTGTTATATATATATATATATATATATGTGTGTGTGTGTGCACATATCATGAGAATAAGGGTTGTAGATGACATAAAAAAGTGTTGCATCCTATAATGAGATATTCCATGGGGTTGGGAGGAAGCAATTATCTAGTTAAATTCTTGCATCGATTTGATGAAGAAATTATTTCATATACTAATTGTTTGTAGCATTAGAAAGAAAGTCTGTAACTTTTTTTTCTTTAGAATCTCTACCATATAATTTTGTATTTTTTTTTATAAAATAGTAGATAAAAATTTTATAAGAGTTGGTTCAAAGTTCAATTTATCCATTTTTACTTGTTTATCCTATTAGTTTCTCTTCTTCACCTTCTTAATCTCCTTTGAAATTTGGAGATCATGAGTTATAACCCAAATATAATATTATTTTGAATGAATAAATAATATTTCAATATGATCAGAAGCTTCGTAAGATAGTAATTAATTGTCATCCTAATAGTTACTCATTTCTATTAATGGGTGTGAAACTATTATGGTATCAATAATGTTCCTCGACCAAAAGATTGGTAGGTGTGTAATACATTGAAGTAATTTGATTATTTAATAAATGTAAGGACAAAAAATGTGGAGCTTTTAAAACTTGCATGTGAGCTAAATTCTAGCCAAACAGATAAATATTTTTTTGTTATTTTTTCTGGATAAATATTGTATATATCTTTTAATAGACTTAATATTTTTTTTGATGTTGTCATTATGTCAATTTATTAAAAAAATCCTATTATGAATTAGGTCCATGTTGTCAAGTCACATGATCCAATGAGTTTTTGTAGTTATATTAATAAAAAAAAATATATAATGTGACTCCTTAATTAAGTTTAAAAAATTTGTCATTCATGATCTTCAACTGTTTTCGACTTTAATTTTTAAACATAAACATTAATTTTCTTTTGTTCTTGCAGGATCTTTTTTTACCTTTCCTATATGTCAAATTTGAATACACAACAAAATCACTCCATTTTTCCCTGAATTTTGCTACGAGATCCACACATTGAAAATTTTTCCATGTCTAGAAAATAAAAATAACAAATTTATGAAAACAGTGTATATATATTGAAATATAAAAACAATTAATAAATGACACCATATATATCTATGTTTATTAAATGTCAAGAGAAGAACATGAAACTATTAAGTATATGTCATATTCACACGAATATATATATATATATGTATAAATTAGTAAAAGATTTCATATCCATTTTGTTGCTTTTTTTTACTTTATTTGAAAGTAAGCTTTTATTTCTATTTTTTCTTACATTCTTTTCCCTTCAAGTAATATTAGGGACTTTATCAAGAGAAGAATATAATATTTTTTTAGGGTTTATATTTTATTTGATAAGTTTTAGTAATAAAATGTAATGGGTTATTTCCAAAAAAATGCCCCTTATTTTTAGTCAATTGAGTATCTGAAAATTTTAATTTTGATAATCAAGTACCGGAATTAAGGTTCTATAAACAAAATAATGGTTGATTTGGGTACTTGATCGTTAAAATTAAACATTTGTCAACCGTTATTTTCTTATGGAATCCTAATTTGGATACTTGATAATCAAACTAAAAGTTTAATTACTCAATTGACAATTGACTAAAATACAAGGGAATTTTTAGAATGAATCCAAATAAAATACTTTATTATGAATGTTACATCATCTAGGATGGTCTGTCACATCCCCTTTACCATCTCTTTATCTCATTTCTTTAATTAGTAATGAGATAGAAAAGTGACCGAGGATCATGTTACATGCATGAAAGGTTTGTACTTTTGTCTTCGTTTCTTTTATATTCAATTTTCTCTTTTTTTTTTTTAAATGAAAGTCTTTTCTCTTAAGAACTTAATTAAACTTTTTCTTTTACATTAATTATATTCAATTTTCCCTATCTCTAGTTTTGTGTTAAAAAAACCAAAAAACCTCTTTATTCGATAAACTCATAAAACCCAGAACTGGAAATGAGAAAATCACTCAAATACCCATAAACAATTTACACTTTTTCTTTTTTATCCATAAACAATTATTCGTTTAATTTTTATCTAAATATAATTTTACTTTTTTTCTACCCATAAACAATTATTTGTTTAATTTCTACCCAGATACAATTTTTGATTTATTGATAATACCAAATTATGATTGCTGTTGTGGTTTTGTTAATTGTATATTATCAACAACTCGAAAATAATATTTGGGTAGAAATTAAACAAATAATTATTTATGGGTAAAAAGAGAAAAGTAAAATTGTATCTGGTAAAAATGAAATAAATAACTATTTATGGGTAAAAAGAGAAAAGTATAATTGTTTATGAGTATTTTGGGTGAATATCTCAACTGCAAAGTTTAAAATTATAATGATGTATTGCTTTTTTAGTACAATGATGTACTTAATAGTTTAGTAGAATTTATATTTTCTAACACAAATTTTATTATAATGTAACTCGAAATTTTGATTACTTTCATAATCGTTCTTCCCTATTAAACAAAAATGCCTAATAATATATAAATTTTAATGTGAGTTCATTTAAAACTCTAAAGAGAGATACAATATAAATAAACAGGTAAACAACGAATATTTGAAGTTGAGAAGGTAATGTTTTATGTAAGATGTAATTAGATAAAGGAAATCACATATGTGATTTATGTGACAAAGTGGCCTTGTATGGTACTTGACAATAGCACTTTTCTTGTTTTTGTTTCTAAACCATAATGTAAAATATGCATTGAAAAGAACAAATATTGGAGCATGAGAATATCGCATAAAATATATTAAAATAATATGTTTATATACTTTTGCATAATTATATATATTTAATAAAAGTATATCAAGTTTGGTTTTTAATAAATTAATGACATGTATAATATGTTTTTTGCAATATTACAACTATTTACGAATACAATGTCTAAATTTTATTATTAATATAGAATATAAATATACACCCGTGCTTCAAATATGGGGTCATAACTAGTTAACAATTTTGAAATATAAAACTCTAGAATATAATTTTAACAAAAAAAAAATCAATCAGAGGAAAGTATAATTCTTGCCCCTCATCTTCTCTAATTAAGCATGCCTTATTTATTAATAATAATATGCTACAAAATTATTGAAATTCTTTCAACAGAATAATATATAAATTGAAATAAGAGAAGAGACTAGAGAAATATGAAGGGAAAATTATTATTACGATTTATTTACCCTTACAAAGCACCTCTAAAACTCTATTTATAGGCCTAAGGATGTAGGAGGCAAGGGGATAAAGGTAGGTTGATTCTATCCTTTGACATAAATAGGATAGGATAAAACTAGTGATTGTCATTTCTCTGGCTTTTAGCCCTATTTGAGCTATTTTTCAAGAAATGCCACTAAAGTGGCCAATTTTTTTTAATGTCTGGTGTGGCCATAACGCTGTGTACGTTATCTTAAGTGATAACGCACATGTTGTGTGCGTTATACGTAATCCAAAATTAAATACCTCGTTAAATCCTGATTAATGATATGACATCAATTTAGTGGGTGATGTGGCAAAAATCTGGTGATGGTTTGCATATGTGGCTGATAACACATGTATCGTATGCGTTATCATTATGATAACACACTAGCATTATTGTGACGATAACACATACAACACATGCATTATCAGTCCCCGCAGCAACAAAAACAAAAACCCTCCCCATGTCATCTTCTTTCTTCTTTCTCCTTCACAAATCTTCCTTCTCTTCTCACTCTTCTTCTTCACAAAGCTTCCTTCTCTTCTCTTCTTCTCTTCAACTGCTTCTTTTTTTTCCTTATTTTTTTTCGTTCTTGAATTTCTTCAACCAGAAAAATTAAAATTCCTTCATCGATCTTCAATTTCCAGTGAGAAAGGTAAGTAATCTTCAGTTGAATTTCAGTTTTTTAAACTTTGATTTGAGTAATTTGTGTTGCTTCTTCAAACCCTTTCTTTGTTTGCAAGGGAAATTGGATTTTCATTTAAGCGACAGCGTTATTGCCGGCAGTGGTGAGCAAAGAGAGATGGCAAAAGGAATGGGCTCAGGGCCTACTAGTATTATTTAATAAGACATGGAACTTGGGGCGCTCGGTAGCGATTTAACTTGGACAAGCATCGAGTTAACATTTTCCCAATGGAAGGGGCTTTGAAGCTGTAGCTAGCTAGACTAATGGAGCAGATAGCCTCTGGGGGATTGATGCTAGTAGTCTGTTCTGTACTTTATATACAAAATGCAATTGGTTGGCAATGAATGCAAACGAAATGGTCAGTTCGAACAAGCGTCTAACCGGTTAGACAAGGAAAAACCATTAGCTAAGATCATCACAATTAAGGGAGTGACCAGACTACCAGCCCGAAAAGTCAGGGAAGGACCCTTTCACTCTACTCTATGTTATTCTATACGCCATCGATGGAAGCCTCCCCTACCCTGTTCAGTACTTTCTTCATCATCCACTGATGAACCCTTTGATCGAACCTTCCTTCCTGAAGTGGTGGGGATTGTCTTCTTTGATTGGATCGCCCGAGGGTTTCCTCTATCAATGGGAGTGATCCCAGAGGGAGAAGAGTCATAATAAGAATATAGAGCAGTATCAGCCTAGCCTAGAGTGGGGGAACCGTAGTCAGCTTGTTAGTTAGCCTATCCTTTTTATGTTCTCTTTTCTTTCTTGACTTTCAAAGTGAAGTGAGCTTTTTAGGGAGGAATGTTCTCTTACTCAGAGAATGCCGCCACTGGAATAGTAGAAGAAGAAAGGGCTCCTTATGCCGGGAAGCGCAATTGAATGCGAGATCTATCCCCTTTTGAGGGTTGGCCCAAGATCACTCACACAGAAGCAGTCGGTAATGAAACAGAGGACCACTTTTGGTGGAGGCAGATAGGCCCAGCGTAAACGTTTGCTGCTCTTGCTTTAAAGGATGCCAACTATTCTAATGGGCTCGTTAAAGGTATTCCACTCGTCTTTATGCTCGCTTCATTTCATTTTGCTCGTTTCACCACTTTCCTATTATTTGAATTAGAAAAAGAAGCCACTTCTCTTACCATTTCATGTAGCTCCGGAGCCAAGGCAATCAATCAATAGATGACATGAAAAAAGAAAGAAAAAGTAACAACGAAAGCTCCTAAAAGGTGCCTTTTCCAGCGGAACAGCCAGGACTCTATTTCCCTAGATGATTCCTCTAGTATGACCACTTTTTGAAATTAGGAGGGAAGTGGGGTAAAGGGCCTCTACTACTATACTGGAAGGATTCCTCTTTGGCTGATAGGTACTGTAACTGGTATTACTGTGATCGGTTCAAATAGGTCTTTTCTTTTACGGTTCATACTCGGGATTTTTTGTGGCGGGAGTTTCGACAACGAGGTACTTATATATAATATACATTTTTTTTTTATTTTAGAAGAGTTATTTTTTTTTAATAAATTGTAAGTAGAAAAAAATAGTTTGTTAGTTTGATAGATTAATTTCATCATTTGATCATACAAGTTTTTTTTTCCAGTTATTATGGCTTTTGTTCAAGAATATAAATGCAAATAAAGTGCTGCATATTTCATGGATTTGAATGGAAAATTTTGGTTACAATATTATGATCATGTTCTTTGTTGTTGAACATAAGTTACTTTTAGTTTATTTTAAAAATAAAAGGGCTACTTATGAGAGTATAATGGGGTATTTTTTAAAATTAGTGATATTAAAATGAAAAAAATTCTATGAAACCGTGATAGGTGAATTTTGGGGTAATTTTGAATTTATTACTCATAATTGTATAGAAGTTTTGTTTGTATTTTATTGTTTCTTGTTTGTTGTTGTGAGCATTTATATTGTTATGGTAATTCTATATAAATATATGTTCCAAGAGAACTATTTTGTTTTAGTTTTTTGGTAAAGAAGAAAGGAAAATATAACCATCTCTAAAAGTATAAAACCTAAACCCAAAAATCCTAAAACCCTAATATAATCTCAAAAACTCTAAACCCTAAACTTGGTAAAGTATGTAATAATAAAAAAAATAAAATTTTTTATTACCAAATTATAGCATTTTTTCTAAAGTTGAATGTTCATTATAATGTTTTAATGTAGAAAAATGACTATTATAGCCCTCAAAAGTTATAATAAAATCACTTTACTATCATATATTGAATAAAAACATCACGCACAAACTATATTGGTCCTAAAATTTATAAAGTTTAATAATAAAAAAAGTTTTACTTTAAATTCTAAAAACCTAAACCCTAAACCTTAGATAGTGTGTAATACTATATCTTAATCCTAAAACCTTAAACCCTAACACCCTAAACCCTAAAATTTTTGAAGTGTGTAATGATAAAAGATATTTTACTTTAAATTCTAAAATCATAAACCCTAAAATTTAGAAAGTGTATAATACTATACCTTAATCCTAAAACCTTAAACCCTAAAACCTTAAAACCCTAAACCGCAAGCCCTAAAAATTTTAAATTGTGATAGCAAAAAATATTTTGGTTACCCTTATTTCTAAAAGCCTAAACCATGAACCCTACAATTTAGAAAGTGTAAATAGAAAAATCTCGAAGCGTATCTTGCACTAATTGTGGCCATCAGATTATTGCCTCTTTCTCTTGTTTGTTGCCTTTAATGTTTTCTTCTTTTAATTTTGAAATCATTACTTTTTATTTATTTATTTATGTTTTTCATTAGGTAGCTGATGGTTCAAGCGCACCAAATTTAAATACAACCTTGAATGGCTATAATGTCTCTCGTGAGGCACATGCAACTGCAGAAGATCTGGTATTTATGAAACAAAATACTTACAGAATTTACATATTGGTGCTAGTATTATGATTTTGATCTTCTAAGTTAATATTTAATTGGTGGTTGTTTACAGCTTTGTTCTTTGAGTTCTAATAGCAATGTTAGTGGTGCTAATATTCTGATTTTGATCTTTTGAATAATATTATTTTGGTGATTCTTTACAGTTTTGTTATTTGAGTTCTTATAAGCTAATTTTCATGGCTAAAAATTAGGGCATTGTGATTCTTGAATGTTTTGTCGTCATAGATTCTTTTGTCTCTATTATGCACTTAGATAAACTTTTTATATATGTTTGGGAGGATGAGGATGGATGGAACCATGGCATATTAATTAATGTCTAGATGTCAAAAGACTGAGGTTGATGTCTCTTTGAATATGGTATTGAATTTTAGCAAATATTCATAGTGTCTTAATAGAAACTAAATCTCTTGTTTATCAGTTTTGTGCAGAGATGATTCCTACCTGCTTTAACTTGTGTGATTTCGTAGAGAACTTTCAGACTTGGTAATTGATATGCAACTGGCTTTTCTTGAATTTCTTACTTGGTCATCTCATTCTTAAACCCTTATGTGTATTGTTTTTTGAGGGAGCACAATTGAATTAGATATTGTTCGTTTGTTAAAGCATATTGTGATGCTATTGCTATATTTTGGCTTGCTTTATTGGTTACATATTTCACATTCAACAAACCTCCGACTTTTAATTTGTTGCTAGAAGACTTGAATATGCATGTAACTGTTTCATTCATGATATTAGTATATTGATTGTTTCATGCGTGTAATTGTTTCATTCATGTTCTTGGTCTAATAACAACTGCATTACATGTGGTTTTCAATTTGTCGTATTTATATCTTGTGGTGTTTTGGTTCTCAGTTGATCGTGTTTATATCTTATGGTGTTTGGTTTTTCCTTATGATTATTTATTTTGGGTTATTTATTTTTACCTTTAATTACAAACAAAGGATGAAATTATGCATTTCAGTTTTTTTGTTTTGTTTTGCTGGATGAAGAAGATGATATGTAGTACTGCTTGGTTTGAGGATTTTGATTTATTATATAAACAGTTTGGATTGTTTCATTTATGGAATGTTATGATACTAAACAAATATGAGTATTTTGTTTGTGGTATCTAGTAGGTACTTCTTTTTATTTTCGAACTATATGTATTGGCAATTCTCCTAAATTATGTATTTTCAGATCTTGAGACTTTTTGAAAGACTTTTATTGTTTTAGCTATTTACGAATTTTTAAATTGATGCTATTTGGAATTTTCTACATTAGGGACAGTTCAGGTTATGTCATATATATATATATATATATTACATGGACAAGGATAATAAAATAGAATATATATTACATGGACAGGGATAATAAAATAGAATATTCTAATTAATCCAACGATTCCAATACTTTTGCTAAAAGTTTTTTACACAATGGAACATTCCCTACGGTTCCAAAACTGTTGCCAAAAGTTTTTTAAACAACATAACATTCCCCACGTTTCCAAAACTGTTGCATCAAGAAAAATGCATATGTTTTCAAAACCAAACAACTAGATATAAAACGATGGTTAAAATTTAAGAGCTCCAAAAATTATAAAATGTTGTAAATGAGTATTCTTCACAGCCTAAATCCTTTTTGGGACAACCATGGGAAAAAGTTTTGTGGATTTTTCACAGTTTATCACTCATGGTTTTGAAACCGTGGCAAAGCTGTGGCTAATACTTTTGCCCATGGTAAAAAAATTGTAGTAAAGTATTCCCAACGCTCATATCGCCAACGCCCCAAAAACCGTGGCTAAATTGTGGAGAATGACTATTGCCCACAGTTTTGGTACAATTAACCACAATTTTACTAGTGTTGGGAAATTTTTTTTTCTTTTTTTTTTGGTAGTGTGCATTTTGTCAAGATTTAAAAGGGTTAATCCAAAAAACATCTATGTACTTTAGTCAATTTTCAATTGAGTATTTGAAATTTTGATTTTGACAATCAAGTACACACATTACAGTAAATAAACTTTTAAGTTTAACAAACAAATATCTAAATTAGGGTTCAATCGTTATTTTTGTTGGAGGAACCTTAACTTAGATACTTGATTGTCAAAATTAAAAGTTTAAATACTCAATTGATAATTAACTAAATGTACATGAGTGTTTTTTAAATTAACCTAATTTAAAAACCAAAAGAGTTTTATTGTTTGGTTTTGGATCCCACATTTTCTCTCATAATCAATTTATCTTTTACGAACTCGAGTAAAAACAATCAAATTTTTTTTTTTAAAACTTAAATTCAATCCAAATGCACTTTAAGTATCCTTCGAATTTTTTTCCTGGATAGAAGCCTTAGAAATAGGTTTTTGTCTCAATTACGTACTAGTGACTTTTTTTTTTTGAATGATGGTGTCATCTTATAGGGACCAAAACCCAAAATAAATAAAAGACTTTTGAGAGAAATTGGGCCAAAACAAAATTCCAAGACCCGATTTTTGATCTCATTTTTTTACACGGTGTCCGAGGTTTCTTGACTAATTCAGAAGAGATCTACGTGGCATAAGACTAATTGCATTACATGGCTGAAAATGCATAATACAACTGCTCCCAAAATGATTCGAACTCAAAACTTTTCACTTGATAAGTCAGATGAAGGTACCTAAGTGAAGGGTACTTTGCCATCAGGCTGCCCCTTATTGTCAGTAGTTGATCTATATCAACCACTTACAACAAAATCCAAAGAGCTTAAAGTTTTTTTTTTTTTTTTTTTTAAACAACAAAAGAGTATAAACTAATAAATAGAAAGATCATTCGATATATTTTGTAAGTTTTATTGGAAAAGTTCATGAATAAATTTTATGGTAAAGTCCAAAAAACTGTTTGAATTATATAGGGATTGGTAATTAGACGCTTGAACTTTTAATGATAATAATTAGACACTAAATTTTTAATTAGGACAGTTAGAAATTAGTTAATATAGAAACACTCATAAAGTTTGAAAAACTTATCGATTATTTAGGTAATTGATTACTTGAAATATGATTTTATGCAACTTTTTTGACGTTTGTGGAAATTACTTTAATACCTTTTAGTTCTTAGGACATAAAAAATATATTTAAAAAAAATATTAAGAGATCATATCTAAGAACAAAATATTACAATTCAAAGATAAATTGGTCTTTAAGATTGCTATAGTAAGTTTTTATATATATAAAAAAAAATCTTTAAAGAAAAACTAGGTTTTAAGAAAATAAAGAGGCCAAGAGACACGCAGGAAGAGAGAGAAATTTCTAAAATTTTTAAAGCTTTTTAAAATATTAAAATGAGAAATCTTTCAAAGATGGGTAAATAGAACTTAAAGCGTCACATTTTCTCTATTTTAACACAAAAATTTTAAAACTATCACTTTTGACACGAAACTTGAAAATGTTATTCAGCTTGACACTTTCATCCAATTTCACTGTTAAATACTAAGGGACCAATAATAATTTTGTCAAAATAAAATAGGAGAATTATTTATGGTTCTTTCATGTGTTTTCCTTTTCTCCTTCACTATTTCACGTTTAAATCAAACCCTAATATCCCACTATCTTTCGGTAAATTATACCACGCACTCAGTTATACCTTGCATGGTGTAATCACTTATTAAAACAATGTCGTTTTGTAGTTATACTTCATTACAGTAGTTTCAAACTCACGCGCATGATCAGATCAATTCAAACAAATCTTTTAGAAAAATAAGATCTTTTCCTCCTTGCTTTGCGTGATTTCTTTTGCTCTCACGATTGTCTTCATCAATTCACTATTTTTTTTTTTTTTTTTGTGATTTTCTACTTTTTACATTCAATGGATAATCGATTATCGTCTGCAATATTGTGAAATCAATGGAGAATTATGAAGAAACTAAGATTATGTCATTTGCTGATGTTGAGGAGTTCAATCATTCTTCATGCATTGATGATTCTATGCTTCTGGAATGCTTGGAAGAAGAAGTTAAGGGTAAGAAATTGTTGATTTTCGATTTTTTTTTGTTCGATGTTTATATATGTCTGAGAGTATATGTGCCGACTTTCTAAACTAACAATGTTGAGTTCTTCAACTAAGAGTGGCTGGTTTTTCAACTAGGAGTGCCTATTATTATGAACAATAAAATTTCAAAGTTGTTATTTTTGTTTGTGTATTTAGATGATTTATTAGTTTATTTTATTTTTAAATTTTTGTGTTTGAGTCATTATTATTAATTATAATAAAGCTGGTTATGGTAGTTGAATATTTGTAGTTAACAGTGCCGACTTTTATACATTAGAGTACCTAGTTTTATGAATAGGAGTGTCTAGTTTTTGAACTGTGAGTGCCTATATTCATTACCATTGGAAACTTTATATTTTCTCGTTTGTTGCTTTTCTGAGATCCTTTTTTTGTTGGTTTTTATGTAATTATTTTGTATCTTTTGGTTTGAACTTAGTTATTTAGCAGTACATACTTTATAAGTGGGAGTGCTTACTTTCATAAGTAATAGTGCCTACTTTTATAAGTGACAATGCTTAGTTTTAAATTGATAGTTCATATGTTTATTACTATTGAAAACTTTATATTTTCTTGGTTGTTGATTTTTTTAGATGCTTTTTGTTATGTTTTGAACATATTTATTTAGTAGTGCATACTTTTTATAGGTGAGAGTACCTACTTCCATAGGTGTGAGTGCCTACGTTTATTGCTGACAATGCCTACTTGTTTCTGTTGCATGTATTTGCATATTTTATGTGCCTAGTTGTTTATGATATTAACAATGCCAAGTTTTATAGCTAGAAGTGCTAGTTTTATAAATAGAATTGCCTACTTTTAAATCTAACGGTGGCTACGTTTAATACTAACAATGCCAAAGTTTTAAAACTAATACTGTCTACTTTTAACATTAACAATGCCAAGTTTTATAACTAGAAGTGCCTACTTTTAAATCTCACAGTGCCTACTTTTAACACTATCAATGCCAAGTTTTAAAACTAACAGTGCCTATTTTTAACATTAACAATGGCAAGTTTTATAACTAGAAGTGGCTAGTTTTGTAAATAGAAGTGTCTACTTTTAAATCTAACAGTGCCTACTTTTAACATTAACAATGCCAAGTTTTATAACTAGAAGTGCCTACTTTTAAAACTAAAAGTACCTATTTTTAAGTGCAATTGTTGTTGAAACATCAATTGAAGATTCGTTGGTTGGAAGTGCTGTTTCATCCGAAGAAGATGCATTCAAATTGTACAATGATCATGCATTCAGGTTGGGGTTTAGTGTCCTCATAGGAAATCAAAAGTTCAAGGCAGAATGTAAGATGAAGTACTTGAAGCAGTTTTATTGCTACAAACAAGGGATGAAGTCTGAGAAAGGGAAGGGGAAAAGGCATATACTAAAGTTAATTTTCATACGGTCTATGACACATTGATTGAATTTCAGTTGAATGATGAGAGTGGCTGGACAGTTAGCAGACATGATGTGAGTCATAATTATGGTTTTCGTGATGTGAATCAGAGGCACTTTATGTGTTCTCAAAGGCGAGTTACAAAGAATAATGCTAGTTATCTTCAAGAGTTGCTGACTAGTGGGGTGTCCATTGCTGCCGGGTTAAGAGTTTTGAAGAAGCAGGTTGGAGGTTCGCCGTTTGTTGGCTTTATGTCAAAAGATACATATAATATTCTAAGATCAAAGAATTTGGATGGGGATGATGCGAATTCACTTATACAGATATTTAGATGGAGGAAAGAAAATGAAGATGATTTCTACTTTGATTTTGAGGTTGATAGTGATTGCTCGTTATGTTGTTTGTTTTGGAGGGATGGTCGGATGAGGCATGAGTATGATCTTTTTGGTGATTTGTTGGTGCATGATACGACATATCGTACAAACAAATATGAGATGATTTGCTGCCCGATTGTAGGATGGATAATCACTGTAGGAACGATATGTTTGGTTGTGGATTCTTGAAGAGTGAGAAAACAACATCATTCATATGGTTGTTCAACACCTTCTTGAAGTCTATGGGAAATAAACATCCTATTATATTGGTGATTGACCAGTCTACTGCTATGGCTGCTGCTATTGGTGTAGTTTTCCCAAGTACGCGGCATTGTTTATGTATTTGGCATATTGGGGAAAAATTAAGAAGCATATTATTGGGTTAAGGTCCAAAAAAGACTTCGTTAAGCTGTTTAATCATGTATTGAAGGACACAGATACGGTTTCTGAATCTGAGTTTCACTGGAAGAGGTAAGTTATGTTTCAGTATGCAGTAGTGCTTAGTTTTACACATGAGAGTGCCTACTTTTGTGTGTCAATGCCTACTTTTATATGTGTGAGTGTATACTCTTATAAGGGTTGTGACTGTTAGGCATTCATGGTGTTAAACGTAGGCATTCTCAGTTATAAAACTAGGCATTCCCAGTTTTATAACTAAAAATGCCTATTTTTAGAACTAGGCATTCTGAGCTTTAAAACTAGGTATTCCTAGCTTTAAAACTAGGCATTCCTAGTTCTAAAACTAGGCATTCTTAGCTTTAAAACTAGGCAATCCCAATTTTCAAACTTTGGCATTCAAAAGTTTTAAAACTAGGCATTTTAGCTTAAAAACTAGGGATTCCTAGTTCTAAAACTAGGCATTCCCAAAGTTCTTTTTTTTAATCTAAATGTAAATGTAGTATAGATCAAGGAGGTTTATGTACAAATATTCACAGGCATACCCACGTCAATCCACACGGAGCAAAGTAATCATAAGATACATAACACGCCCGGTATACCCATGGTGATCAAAATTGACCAAAATGCATCATAAGATCAAGTAAAAAATACGAGGATATGAGGCATAGACAACTTTGTGTACCTATATTTTGATATTGTTTACAATATACATATAATCAGGATCATAAATCTAAAAAATGCCTTTGTTACTACATTGCCAAAGATAGTACAAAGTGGCAGCAAAACAAAGCTTCCTCCAATTGCACTTCCATATAGATCCATGCTTTCTTTCAAAAGCCATTTAAGTCTCATTTAAATAGTAGACATGCTCTTCCTAAGTCCAGACCACTCTCTAATATGTCTCCAAACCTCTTCAGCAGAGGGACAGCCAAAGAGCATGTGTGAGAGAGTCTCTTCCATCTGGTTGCAAAGCTTGCAAGTCTAATTAACCTACAAGAAAAAGAGTCTATTCATCGTAGAAAGTCGTCCCATAACAGCAAGCCAAAGTATAAAAGAAAACTTTGGTGGGATAATAGAATTCCAAATAACTCTATGCCAGATCTTCCTCTGTCCCATTGGCCTAAAGAAATCATAAGCAATTGATGTGTGTAAAAGAATCTCCAAGATGCCAAGAAGATAGGCGACCAATGGCATTTAGAATGGATCCCTCAGCTTCAATTATCTTATCCCTGATAGAGATGATACACTTGACAAGAGATGGGAAATCCTTCTTCACCTGCACGTCCCACACCGAACCTGATTTCACGTAGATATGATGAATCCACCCACACAATAGAGTGTCCTTTTTTTCATGGACATTCTATAGTGTTTTAGTGAGAAAAGCATCATTCCAACTCCTAGTGTCCCTTAAACCAAGACCCCCATGCTCCTTACTCAGACACATAGTCTTCCAAGCAACACGAGCATAGTTTCCACCCCATAAGAATCGACGACATAAAGATGTGAGTCTATCAAGAACCGTCATAGAAATAGGTAGAATACCTAGCCAGAAGCTCTCAATACCTTGTATCACAAAACGAATAACCTCCAATTTGCCAGCATAAGAAATATTAATTCTTGACCAACCAAGTAGAGTCTTGGAGACTTGATCAATCAAAGGGGCATAATCAGAAACTTTTAAACAAACCCCTGCCAAAGGTATCCCCAAATATCGAAAAGGCATAGCACTGACAGAAAAACTAGTCAAAATAGTAATAAGGTCTCTCTCCTCCTCATCCATGCCTGCAAGAAATACATTAGACTTCATAGGATTCGCCTTCAATCCTGAAACACCACCAAAGGCCTTTAGAGCCTCACATAAAACTTGGATAGATAAATAATCTCCTCAAGCAAAAATCATCAAATCATCGGCATAAGCAAGGTGACTAATCCTTAGTTTCTCACATTTAGGTGGAAATTAAAGTTGTCATGCAAAGTAGCTCGATTTAAACTCCTTGAAAGGTATTTCATGCAAATAACAAAAAGGAAAGGAGAAATAGGGCCTCCTTGCCTCAAACTACGCCCTCATTTGAAAAAACCAACAATATCACCATTAATGCTAAGGGAATAAGGAGTAGAAACACAAACCATTACCCACTTTATGAACCTCTCTGGAAAATCCAAAGCATAAATAGTTTTCTCCAAGAAATCCCAAGAAATTGTGTCATAGGCTTTCCTAATATCAAACTTGAGAGTACACTTAGGAGAAGTACCCTTTCTAGCATCCCCTCTCATGATCTCGTGTTAGATGAATGTTTTCTATCATACTTCTTCCGTCCACAAAAGCTGACTGAGCTCGGTCAATAATGCCAGGCAATATATCTCTACGTCACCCCCAAAAGCTTGGTGATGACTTTGTAAAACACATTACAACAAGAAATTGGCCTAAAATCACCCACCCTCGAAGCATTCTCATTCTTTGGAACAGGAGAGATAAAGGCATGGTTGGTTTGTTTAAGAAGGTGACCAGAATTAAAGAACTCCAAAACAGCACCACAGAAACTATCTCCCACCACATTGCAAGGTGTTTGAAAAAACATGAAGTATAGCCATCCGGACCTAGTGACTTATCCTCACCAATATAAAAAAGAGCTGCTTTAATCTCCTCATTAGAAAACCCCCGAAAAAGAGACTCAGCCTGCAAGGGAGAAACTTTGGGGCCAAAATCCATCACAGTTGCATCAAAATCATCCACATCTTCTCTAGTTCCAATCAATTTAGAATAATAAACAAGAAACTCATAATGAATCTCATCCATTGAAGAAGTAATAGAACCATCTTCTCTAGTTAAAGAAGATACGAGTCTCCTTTTAGCATTTCTTTTAACTAAAGAATAAAAAAGTTTAGAGCACTTGTCACCTTGAAGAAGAAAGTTACACTTAGCCTTCTGGGCATAGAATTTCCTTTCCGCCTCACAAAGTCTTGTTGTTTTCTGTTGCAAATCCCGAACCACCTCCTTAAGAGTGGTATCCTGAGGATTATCATGCAAAGAAGACTATGCCACATTTAGCTTCTCCCTTGCCAGATCCGCTTTGGTAGAAATGTGACCAAAGTGTTTCTTGTTAAGGGCCTTGAGAGGATTTTTTAGAAGCTTTAATTTCCTGCACAAAGCAAACTGTTTTGTTCCCACATTAGGCTCATCCTAGCCTGTCTCCACTAACTGCAAAAAGTCTTCATGCGTACACCACATATTAAAGAACATGAAATAGTTTTTAGGACCTCTGGGAAACTCAAAAACAACACATGGAGGGTGATCGAAAAGACAATCCATGGAAGAAACCTGGCATTCGCTTGCAAACTACTGTCAAACCAAGACTGATTACACATAGCACGATCAGTCTTAGACCAAACGGTATTATTTTTCCCAAGTGTAGTGGTAGCCGGTATATTTAAGATCAACAAGCCCCAAATCCACACAACAATGCAGAAAGTATCTAATAGGAAGAAACATGAGTATTACCATTTCTATCACTACCACTGAGGACATTATTAAAATCTCCAAGCACCAACCGAGGAATATGCACACTATTCCCAAACTAAGTAGAGAATTCCATAAAGGCCTATGAGCCACCACAGAATGCAAACTATACACAAAAGAAACAAGAAAGTTCTTAGAGGTTACTTTACAAGTAATCAAAACATACATTACTTGTATATTAACATCTAAAACATCAAAAGACACCAATAGAGGATTCCGAAGAATAAGAATACGCCCCCCTTCATGCAAATTGAAATTATGGGAACCTTCCAATCCTTGAACTTCCATCTCATAACATCTAAAAGTTTATTCTCATCTAACTTAGCCTCAAGAAAAGCAAACACAAAAAGATTATGTTGTTTGAGAAAATCTTTCACACCATTATGCTTGATGGCCTTAGAAAACCCTCTAATATTCCTCCAACCAATATTCATGGTTCAGAAATTGAAGGGGGGTGCCCCTTCTTTTTGTCATACATACACGCTTGAGATACTATCCCATTCCCCTTAGCCCTAGGCTGCTTGGCCACAAAGGCCCCCACCTTAGTAGGAGTTATACTCTTTATATATCCCCTATCTGCACGAAGAGATTCATGGTGCCTTACAATCGGAGTCGTCAGAGCTGGTAAAACTGCTTGCTTCTGACCAGTTTTTACCGGCTGAAAATTCTGTACTTTTCGTGCAGAATCAGCTCCAATCTGTACCTGATCCAGGGTATTTTGCTGCTGCTGATCATTTCCTGCAACCAAGCCATCAGTATCTGCCAGTTTTTGGGCCTGAATCAGGCCAGAAACCTGCCTCTCTACTCCAGAAATCTGCCCCACCGAAGACAGTCCAGTTTGCTCCTGTGTTGAACCAGTATTTCTTTCCTGATTCAGACCACAAACCAGCCCCTGTTCTTGCTGACTAAGACCAGTATTTTCACCTCTATTCTGCTGATTCAGACCCATATTCTGTCCCCCAAGTTGCTCAGTAGTCTGTCCATCAAATCTGCACCTGATTCAGGCCAGAAATTTGATTTTTCTGGTTCTGATTCAGTGCTGAAAAACCAGGTTGATGCAGACCAGATATGAACCCAAGTTCCTGCCCAGAAAGCTGATCCTCTGAATCAGAAAAAACCTTAGTGATAGCAGTTTTTGAGACATCTGGTTGTGCCCCTCACTCCCTGCAACCAGAACAGAAGAATCCTCCACATCCTGTGCCTGAATCAGGCCAGAAAGTCCCCCACTGTCCCAGCATATTGCTGAATTGAAGACTACCCACTATGCCCCTGCTTCAGACCAGATTGCTGCCCCTGATTTAGGGTTGATTCCTGCATCTGTTTCAGCTGATTCAGACCCTGTTGTAGTTGATTTAGACCCTGTTTTTCACTCCTAATCTGCCCAGAAAATCTGCTCCTGAATTTGACCAGAGACAACCCCTTGCTGCATCTCCCCCATTCTTGTTACTGTTCCAGCAGTGGCACCATGTTCATCCCCCTGCATCATGCCTGCAGAATGCCCAGCAGTACCTGGCCTGAAATCATCACCTTTAGACTGCTGCAGTGGTACTGATTTCATCCCAGATTGCCTTGAGTGTTAGCAGCTTGGTTGTCCACATTCCTCTTACAAAATTCATTTGAATGGCCAAGTACCTTATATTTGGGGACATTTTCAAAAATCACAGCTTGCTTCCTTATAATACCATTTGGAAGTTTAATAGTAACCTCCGTTAGCAAGTCTTTGGCTAGATCCACTCAATAAGGACTCGAGCAAAGGAAATACGATTCTTGCTTTTTCCCGTCACGGCATGAGTGTGAAGCGGGGTACCAATCTTTGAGCAAATCTTAGCAAGGACATTGGCGTTCCAAATATCACATGGGAGTCCCGGAAGATAGACCCACACTGGAAGGGTGCTCATGGATGCACTTCCAAAGTCGAAGAGAGAAGTCATAGGTTTTATCACAATGGCCTTTTAAAAATCAAGTACGGTCCTTTATCAAGCACTTTTTGTCTATCCTTCTCACTATCAAATGGAAAGACCAACCAACCAAAATTGTGAACTTTGAAAGTACCATGAACTTTCCAAGAGTTGGTTAGTTTGTTGATTGCATCAAAACCCGGAAATCCATCAACTACAAAAGCAACAAGTGCATAACCCCATGTCTCAATCACATCGTCAACTTCATCCAACTCCACTTCAATAATATCATATTGCTCCATAATTTTGTAAAGCTGAATACCCTTAGAAGGGTTCCTGTTATCCGCAAAAAGGGATGCAAATGTCTTCTGTGGTTGGTTCTCCTCAATACCATTCACAGAATCCTCCTTGGGCTTGGAGGGGGGTGTCCTCCATTCCCAAAGTTCTCGGAAACGATGATCAAGTTTCAGCTACAACAAAGGGCTCAGCAATTTCATCATCCACCTCCTCAAGTTCACAAAGTTTTTAAAATTAGAAATGCCTAGTTTTAGAATTAGGTATTATCAGTTTTAAAACTTGGCATTCTTAGCTTTAAAACTAAGCATCTCAAATGGTGTATATTCTTATTCTTCATTCTTTTTGCTCAAATATATGTGCATACTTAGAGTACCTAGTTTGTATAACTAGCGATGCCTACTTTCATATATGACGGTGTCTAGTTTTATATATGACAGTGTCTAGCTTTATATATGACAGTGCCTAGTTTAACACAAGTATATTTGCATTCATTTTCTTATATGAAATTGATATGTTAATACTTTTGATTTTGCAGTTTGATGGATAAGTTTGGTTGTCACAATGACAGTTGGTTGAATAGGTTGTATAATTTGAAGAGAAGTGGTGCCAGGCTTTTAGTAAAGATTTCTTTTCTGGGAATGTTCCATCATCTCAAAAGAGTGAAGCAACTAACCATGCTATTCCTAGGAGGCTTTCAAAAATAACTACGTCGTGTGATTTTTATCGGATATTTGATTAAGTTGTTCTAAATGGAGGAGCAATGCAAATATGGAAGATTTTCGTTGTACGGAAGGGTACGTTGAGATGATCGTCACTGAATCAAAATTGCTGAAGCATGCTAAGTATATACTATTGGGGCATACATGCTTTTTGAAGAACAGTTTATGAAATTTTCGGAGTACTACCAAGGGCTTGTAGTATGTAATAAGGGCGAGTATGTATACGAGGTTTGGCATCCTGATATAACTGCCTTTAGACATACAGTTGTCTATAATGAGAGCACCTTAAACATTTCATGCACATGTAAGATGTTTAATGAAGTTGGGATTCTTTGCTCTCATTGCTTGCGCATCTTCAATATTCTTTGTGTTTAGGCTATTCCAGATAAGTATATTTTGAAGAGATTGAAAAAGGATATTGATTTAAGTTTGGGCAATAGCAGTGTTGGTGAAAGTTAGCAAGAAGGATATTGTTGGTTATAGGCGATCTATGCCTCACCTAGGTTGCTCTAAAATCCTATCCCAGCATTTGATCCGCAATTGCATATCATTGGACATGGAATTGATAGGGAACTATAGGCAAGTGTTGCTTGGAGGAGAGAAATGTTAAGGAAGCTTTTAGATTTGATTTCCGCTAGCGAATTGAACATAAATACTCGGGAATGCGTAGAAGAAGAGTTTAGGATGATGAAGAACAAGATCACTTCTAAAGTTGGATTATTATGTCAATAATTTAGAGAATGAAGTTGGTTCTTCAAACATTAAAGATCTAATGGGAAGGCGAGTAAAAGGAGAACATAATATAAAAGACCATTATCAAGATAAAGTGCAATCAAGTAAGGGGTAAGAGAAAGAGTGCTTTGACGCATGCTTCAAAAATTAAAATAGTTGTTCAATTGTCTATGAACAATGAAGTTTTGGGGAGATATTTGAATTTTACAAATAGTGAATGTGAAATTAGTTTAGGAACATCAAACTATGGCAATATAGAACCTTTAAATGGTTTGTAGCAATTCATAAATTTTATGTAGAATTAATAGTTTCATTACTTTATGCCTTTTAATTAAATTCTATTATTTAATTTTGTGGGGTTTGATGTTATTTGTATGACAAATGTTTATAGAAATATGTGTGCCTACTTTTATAGTTATAAATGCAGACTTTTATAAATGATAGTGCATAGTTTTTGAATTGACAGTGCCTAGGTTTAAAACTAGAAGTACCTAGTTTTAAAGATATGCATGCCTAGTTTTATTGTTTGGATTTAGGAATGCATTTTTTACAGTTAGGAATGACAATTTTAGAATTAGAAGTACCTAGGTTTAGAGGGAACAGTGCCTAGTTTTTAAACTGACAGTACCTAGTTTTATAAGTCAGAGTGCCTAGTTTTATGAAGTAGACTTCTAGTGTTATATTGAAAGTGCCTACTTTATGGTTTAACATGAGTAAATTCATGATAATCATGATAGTATTCCAACTCTGCCACTACGTCAACTGCGGCTGAGTAGGATATCTGCGTGCCTCTCGGCACTAAACTACAAGTCTAAAAACAAGAGCATAACCTCCTGGAGAAATATATATATACAATACGCAGCGGAAAACTAAACAATCTGAACACTAAAATGGAGCTCAAAATATAGGGTTCGAGAAAACTTCCTATCGTATGGTAATTCAAATACAATTATAGGAATACTATACAAACAACTCGAGTACAAGAGAGCAACACAGAAACATATGTCCTTCCGGAGAGACTCGAACCAAAATTTCATGCCTAAAACTTCAGCGATTTATTGTATCCCTGACCGTCCTGAGTTAATCTGAGAAGAAAACATGATATGGAAAAACGTGAGCGCGAACGCTCAGTGAGTCCACGTGTGTGTGCACCGTAGTGATTTCTTTAAAACAATAATGATGTAGTTTCACAAAGCAGTTCATGCAATATTATAAGAAAACATTCCCTTTTAATGTTTTAACAAAACTGATACTTGAACCTACATGAAGGTTTCAAGTGCAGCTGGAAAGTCTGAGCGAATCAAGACACATCACTGCAGCTTCTACGCCCCGAATTGAAAAGAACATGTTATGCAACAGTAGGGTTCTACGGACAAAGTCCATATTCCTAAAACGAGACCATCAGAACCAAGTTCTGGCATCTCGTACTCAATACTAGCCAAACACCATATGAGCGCTCGATTAGAAACAACCGCACTCCCCTATCACTGGTAAAAACAGGCTACAGACTCCTGGGGCACCTACCAGATCTCCCCTGGTGCCAACCTCAGTTTCGAGCCCCTCCTGACACTCCACTAGGCGACCGTCCCACCGTAGAGCATGATGCGATGTCCACGTAAATACCGATTGGGCCACGCCCTCAAGGTATTACACCCCTCTTCAAGTGGATCCACCCTCAGAGTCAAGAACCCGTCCACGTCATCGGAAGAGGCCCTAGTACGGGGGACTAGCCACGTACAGTGCAATCCGCTAACGCGTCCGTTCACTTGATTTTCAACAAACTTTAACCCTGGTCGGAATAAGGTTTTCATATGTATTTACAAACCGAAGAGCCATTTGCCCCGCCGCCGGAACAGATTCAAGTCATAAACATTACAGGGTAGTAAAAAAATTCTCATCCGCCAGTCACCACATGCTTATACAAATTTCATAATTATGCCAATGCCAAATTTATATTCATGCTTGTCGAAACACGTAACTTCTCAAGCTAAAATATTTTCCAACATATAAATATTTTCATAAAAACCTGCGTACGACAAACTTCTTATTCACCACCGTAATAATTTGTTTTAAAAGAAACACCTATATGGAGCACCGCTCCTATGCATTTTTCTAGGAAACACGTAACACATTGTGGAGAACATCTCCAAAAACACGCTGAGAGATATCATTCGAAAAATAGCAATATTTTGTGATGGTTCGGAAAAAAAACATTTTTATACGTCTCGTAATCTATGAAATAACATAATAAAAATGGAGTTTGTGGACTCACCTGCATGCAGATCTGGTGCTAAGATCCTACAAATATAGTAATAGGAAAATACTTAATATTTAGATACCAACCAAATAACCCTATTCCCTAAATATAGAGATCCAACGAAATCGCTTAAGATATATATATATATATATATATGTACTTATAATATTTCTTTAAAAAGATCAAAAATCCTATAACCTAAAAAAAATCATTTCTCAAAAAACCATAATTAATTATATACTAAAATCCATTTAAAATATTTGAATCCTAAAAAAAATCACAAACTTAAACTATATGTATATATATACCATCTAGCTAAAAAAAAAATGAAGACTAACCTTGATTTTTTTTAAGCTTACTATGGCTGCCCAAACCAGTAAACTAAACAAGATTAAAAAAGAAAAAAAAAAGGCTTATGATATATATATATATATAGGTGTTAGGCGGTTCCCAACCCAAAAGAAAAAAAAAAAACAAAAAAGAGGAAAAGAGAAAAAGACAACAAGGTGGTGGCGGTGGAGTGCAAAAGCAAAAGGAGAAAATGATGCCACGTGCAAAGTTGAGGTGGCCGAGATTCTTAATTGGTAATTTTTTTTTTTAAGAAAACTTATATAGAAATATCAAGTACTTAAATTTCTAAAATACACATGGTAGGCATTCTAAAAAAAATTCTCACTTAAAGAAACTTATAAACCCCACTAAAAAACTTAATATAATAAACTTTTACTCTAAATCCTAAATATCTCCAAAATACCACTAAGTGCCAAAAACATTATACTCCACTAGGTCAGGTCTCAAACCCTACTTTAATATCGCCTGCAATTTTATTTTCTTTTAGAGTCATGCTAGGCACTTACTAGGTGGGGCGTTACATATAACACTAGGAATGTTTAGTTATATAGACTTTTTACAAGTAAGATTGCTTACTTTATGTTGAAGAAAAAAATACTTCTAATTACTATTACAAAATACTAATTACTATTACACAACCACAAATCAGTGAAAGAATAAAAAGAAAAATACAGAAGATTCAATCTTCAAGAACAGTAACAGTAAATATATATATATATATATCAAAGGCAATTTGCAAAATTAACACCAGGTAAAATATCAAAATGAACAAAGAGATGTCCACTTACCATCGCCGCAGTGAAACCGGCAGCAGAAAAATCAAAGAGATGACCGAAGAGGTGAAACCGAACGGTCCCCAGAAATGCAAACGGTCGCCGAGCAGCGGCAACGCCGCGTCGAGGCGCCGAAGGTTAGCAAGGGAATGATCGGGTATTATACCCTCAGGAATGGCCTCAGCCGTGACGGAAGTCACCAGCAATCCTCTTTCTCTATTTCTCTCTCTTTTCTTTTTCTCACGGCTCATTCTCTAAGCACACCAACAAACAATCAAAGGTGACAAAGAAGACCGGCGAATAACAGATGCACATAAAACACCGATACAGAGAGAGGGGAGCAGCGGGGGCGCCGCAAAAAGGAGAAACAACCAAAGAGTCCAAAGGAACTCGAAAGACAGAGGAGAGAATGAAGAGAAGGTCCAGAGGAGGAGAGGGAGAGCCTGCCCAGAAATCGAGGAGGCAGGAGAATAAAATGAGGGGGCATGCGCGGGTCACCAACGAACGGCCCGGGTGGCCAACCCAAACCGGCCCGGACATCCCTTGACCCAGTCAAAAGCCTACTCCAGGCTGAGGCTCATCATCATTAGGTTTAAGGGGAAGTAAAATTGGGCTGGAAAAGAAGAAAATATTGGGAGAACATGGGCTTGAAGAGCCTACACTTTATTAAGTACTTTTTCATTCATTATTCTTGATTTTCAAGTTTGATTAGTTTAACATGTCTTTCAAATTCATGATAAATTTCTTAGTGTTGCATGATAGAAGATTTAAAACATAAGTGTAGTACAAAGATTGAAAAATATATTTGAACTGAAAGTGCCTAGTTTTAAAGATATGGATGCCTAGTGTTAGCATTTGGAATGCCTTGTTTTAGAATTTGAAATGCCTTGTTTTACAGTTAGGAATTAGAAGTGCCTAGTTTTTTAACTAACAGTGCCTAGTTTTAGAATGAAAAGTGCCTAGTTTCTAATTGACAGTGTCTAATTTTGTAAGTGAGAGTACCTAGTTTTATGAAGTGGACTTCTTAGTGTTAGAACTAAAGGTGCCTACTTTCATGGTTTATTCTTTTAACATGTGTAAATTCATTATAATCCTTATAATATTTCATGATGAAACTAGGAATGGCTAGTTTAAGACTAGGAATACCTAGTTATATAACTGACAGTACCTAGTTTTATAACTACAAATACAAAGATTTAAAAAATAATTAGTACAAAGATTGAAAATTGTATTTGATTTTCATTTCAAACTATGCATTGTACAACTACAAATATTTCATAGATGTTGGTTCTTGTAGAAGGTTGTTGCTGCATTTTGTACATTCTCCCTTTGATCATTTATTTTGGACATGATGACTGTGTACATATATTTTACTCTAAGTATTGATAGGATATTTGGGTCTTTTTTTATTTGGCTAGAAATGGATCCCAAGTTGAATTTCGTTGCCCTTTATAAATCTCCATGTGTCTCATGCAATAGACGTCACAATCTATAAGGTTGTCTCTAATTTGCCAAGTCATCATCCTCACCTCTGCTTTGTATCTCATAACATTTTTGTGCTTGACGAATGACCCCTCATGCCTTGACTAATATTGTTTCATGGCCTTTTTTTTTTTTGTCAATCATAAGGATGCATGTATGTTAGTTTTTTTGTTAAAAGATGATTGTATATAATTATTTATTATGCATAATGACTTACAAAGAATATTGTGAAGCATGGGTACTTGTTTGTTACTGTTATCCCCTTTGGCAGTGGCCTGTTATTAATTATTTCTACGCTTGTGTCAATTGAGTTAGGACAACAAGGTAGAAGTGTTTTGAAAGTACCATGGGGAAGAGTAGCTATAGTTTGCACAAAACTCAAATCAGTATAAAAATACCAAGTTATGTAGTAAGAAATCATAGTGTAATTATTAGATTACTTACAAGTTCAGCATCTTGGCAATAATCATCGCTAAATCCAGAAATTTTAAGCTCCAAGTTGATTATGTTTATAAATTTTTCTTATCGTATGTCTTCTTCCAGTAATTTACCATTTCTTCCAGCCAAAGGCATTGTAACAGCCTGGTGTAAGGAAAAAAAAAAGGAATTTGGGTGTTGTTGTGAAGGAAAGATATTAGAGTGTATAAGATTAATGTAATGAAACTTACGAAGACATTTGAAGAGAAAATAATTCTCCTGGGCTTGTTATGATTGGGTCTTTTTATGATCTGGCTCAGATGCATTGCCCACGCTTCAAGAAGATTGTATTATATATATTGATCGCTCATATTGACCTTGCATCTGACCTTGGGAAGTGCAGATTGTATCATGTGATGTGTGTTCGAATATGATGTCACTGGGAAAAGAATAGGAAAAGAAATAAATATAAATAAATAGATTATAAGATATATAAAGTTTAATAACCAAAATAAAATAAATTGTTATGCCTAATTTTATACTTGGAGTGCCTAGTGTCAAAACTAGGAGTGCCTAGTTTCATAACTAAGAGCGCCCATTTTTATAATTAAGAAGCCTAGTTTTATGACTAGGACTACTGAATTTTGAAACTAGTCATTCCCAAATTTCAAAAAAACTAAGCATTCCTGGTCTTAAAAACTAGGCATTCTGAGTTTTAAAACTAGGCATTCCCAGTTTCCAAACTTTGGAATTCTAAGTTTTAAAACTAGAAATGGCTAGTTTTTAAGACTAGGCATTCCTATTTCTAAAACTTGACATTCTTAGCTTTAAAACTAGGTAATCAAGTTTTCAAACTTTGGCATTTCCAAGTTTTAAAACTAGAAATATCTAGTTTTAGAACTAGGCATTCTGAGTTTTAAAACTATGCATTCCTAACTTAAAAACTAAGTATTTCTAGTTCTAAAACTTGGTGTTGTTGAAGTGCCGAGTTTGAAAACTTGGAGCACCTAGTTTTGGAATAAGGAATTCTAGTTTTGTGACTTGCAATGAAAGCATATTATATGATATGACACGAAATATACAAGAAAATATATACCTGTTCAAAATATTATGTTCTTGCATTTCATTAAGAAATGCAAAGTCAGTTAGGAGCATCTCTTTTGTGAATAGCTTAAATTCATCTTTATGTTGCTCTGTCCAAAAAGGCGGCTTCAAATTACTGGTAATCTTGTGTAGTAGACTTAGTTCAACTATTGTTTTCTCATTAAATTCCCCATCAGTCTCTATACTGGCACGCAGGGGGAAGAGAAAGTAGGCATTCTAGTTTTTCAAACTTTGGCATTCTGAGTTTTAAAATTTTGCATTCCTAACTTAAAAAGTAGGCATTCTTAGTTTTAAAACTAGGCATTCCCAATTTTTAAACTTTGGCATTGCAAAGTTTTAAGTTTTAAAACTTAGCATTCTTAGTTTTAAAATTAGGTATTCCCAGTTTATAGACTTTGGCATTGCAAACTTTTAAAACTAGGCATTCTTCTTTCTAAAACTAGGCATTCCCAAATGTCAGGGCTACACATTCCTAATCTTAAAAACTAGGCATTCCTAGTTCTAAAACTTGGTATTCTTAGCTTTAAAACTAGGCATTTTCAGTTTTAAAACTTGGTATTATTAGCTTTAAAACTAGGCATTCCTAGTTTTTAAACTTTGGCATTGCAAAGTTTTAAAATTAGGCATTCTTAATTCTAAAACTAGGCATTCTCAAATTTTAAAACTAGGCCTTCCCAGTCTTAAAACCTAGGCATTCCTAGTTCTAAAACTTGGCATTCTTAGCTTTAAAACTGGGCATTCTCAGTTTTAAAACTTGGCATTCCCAGCCTTAAAAACTAGGCCTTCCTAGTTCTAAAACTTGGCATTCGTAGCTTTAAAATTAGGCATTCTCAGTTTTAAAACTTGGCATTATTAGCTTTAAACTAGGCATTCTCAATTTTTAAACTTTGGCATTCCAAAGTTTTTAAACTACGTATTCCTAGTTCTAAGACTAGGCATTCCTAACTTAAAAATTAGGGATTCCTACTTTAAAAACTATCCATTTCTAGCTTTAAAACTAGGCATTTTTAGTTTTCAAACTTTGGCATTCCAAGGTTTTAAAACCAGAAACTAGATATTCTAAGCTTTAAAACTAGGCATTCCTATCTTAAAAACTAGGCATTCATAGTTCTAAATCTTTGCATTCTTAACTTTAGAACTAGGCATTCCTAGTTCTAAAACTAGGCATTCCTAGTTCTAAAACTAGGCATTCCCAAAGTTTTAAAACTTGAAATGCCTAGTTTTAGAATTAGGCATTCTCAGTTTTAAAACTAGGCATTCCAAGCTTTAAAATTAGGCATTTCTAGATTAAAAAAACTGGCATTCCTAGTCCTGAAACTCGGCATTCTCAGTGTAAAAAATAGGTATTTGTAATTTTTAAAAACTAATATTTCATAATTCAAGCAATTTTCATAATTTTATATATTTCTTGATGTTAGCGCAACATCTTTCTCTTAACTTAAGGCGCTCGTTATCTTTCAGGAGTATATTTATGCACTTGTTTATGACCATAGTTTTAACCAAGCTATTTTGTTGGAAAATTCGAGTTATGAGAATAAATACAGTTTCCTTATTGTGAAACAATTAATTACTCGCATGTATCAACAGAAATCATTTTCTTATTTCTGCTAATGATTCTAACCAAAATCGATTTTGAAACACAAAAAACATATCATAAAGTATCTAATATATGGTTTACAATACCCAAACCGAAATATAAAGCATAAAAAAAATGATAATATACATGTAATCTATTTTGTTGAACTTTTTTGTGGTGAAAACTACAATTTCATGTTGTTTTTTAAGTGTTATTATATGTTAGTGCTTGAAGAATTGCTCGAAGAACTCCTTGAAGGACTATATCTTAGAGAACTCATTTTTTCACATTTTTTATTGCGAAATTGAAGAGAATTATAAAGGTATTGAAGCAACAATCAACGAAATCATAATATAGAATAAAGAAGTTGTGGAAACTTGAAAATCGCCTGAAAATCTCACAAAAACCGCAAGCAGGATTAATTTTTAGAAGGTGGATGGTTTTGGGAGGAAAACGTGGGTATTGTGGGGAGAGATACATGAGGTGCAGTCGTATGGGATAAGAGTGAGTTTTGATATTTGCCCAATTTGCGGGCTTTAGTAAAACAATTTCATTTTTGCACTGGCTACACCTAGCATGGTGTAACTAAGTGCATAGTATAACGACTGATATCTTTCTCCTTCTTTAGTTCCTCCTGGATAGGTTTCATCCCTCTAAAACTCTAGCATTTTCGTTTTCTTCTAGGAAAATATTCTTACATTTAATCATTCCTATGTAGGTTGCAAGTAACATATAAGTTTTATCTAGATTCGTTTAGTTCTTTTGATTCTCGCTTTGAGTCGAATGGTGTTATCATATCCGGTTCCTTCAGGGATGGACAATAAGAATCACCTATCCCAAAAAAAAAATACTTGGTTTCTAATATCATTTCTGACTGTAGGCCTTTTATTAGCTTAGTCTTGAAAGAGCTCCTATTTCACATATTTTTTTTTCAAACGAGGTCCTCTCTTTCTTGTTCTCCTTATTTCCCTAGCATTTTCCTTTTTTCCTCAGTGTACTCGTGTCTCCCTCATTCAACGACAAATTAGGCATAAAATTGCAGCAAGAGATTGAGAAAAGATAGGAGAAAAAGATGGGCATTTATGTTCATTAAAGATGGATAAGTGGCTTCAATGTGAGTTATGTCTAATGGGGAAGAGGACCAAACGGCCATTCTACCAAAAGGGACTAAAAGCCAAGGAAATACTTGACCAAAACCATACCGACGTATGTGGTCAAATAAGTACACTAGCTAGAGATGAATACGAGTATTTCATCACTTTTACCGAAGACTATTCTCATTACGGTTACTTCTACTTGATAAGGCGCAAATCTGATTTTTTTGAGAAATTTAATGTAATACCCCAACTCTGCCACTAGGTCAACTGCGGCTGAGTAGCATATCTACGTGCCTCTCGGCATTAAACTACAAGTATAAAAACAAAAGAATAACCCCCTGGGAAACACTTAGAAGTATATATATACAATACGCAGTGGAAAACTAAACAATCTGAACACTAAAAAGGAGCTCTAAATATAGGGTTCAAGAAAACTTCTTATCCTATGGTAATTTCGATACAAAGATAGAAATACTATACAAACGGCTCGAGTACAAGAGAGCAACACAAAAACATATGTCCTTCCGGAGAGACTCGAACCAAAATTCCACCCCTAAAACTTCAGCAGTTTATTGTATCTCTGACCGTTCTGAGTTAATCTGAGAAGAAAACATGATATGGAAAAACGTGAGCGCGAACGCTCAGTGAGTCCATGTGTGTGTGCTGTAGTGATTTCTTTAAAATAATGATAATGCAGTTTTACAAAGCATTTCATGCAATATTATAAGAAAACATTCTCTTTTAATGTTTTAACAGAACTGATTCTTAAACCTACATGAGGGTTTCGAGCGTAGTTGGGAAGTCTGAGCGAATCAAGACAGATCAGCGCAGCTTCTACGCCCCAAATTTAAAAGAATATGTAATGCAACAGTGGGGCTCCACGGATAAAGTCCGGATCTCCAAAACGAGGCCATCGAAACCAAGTTCCGGCATCTCATAGTCAATACCAGCCAAACACCATACGAGCGCTCGATTACAAACAACTGTACTCCCATATCACTGGTTAAAACATGCTAAAGACTCCTGGGGCACCTACCAGGTCTGCCCTGGGGCCAACCTCAGTTTCGAGCCCCTCCTGACTCTCCACTAGGCGACAGTCCCACCGCAGAGCATGATGCGATGTCCATGTAAATACTGATTGGGCCACGCCCTCCAGGTACTACGCCCATTTTTAAGTGGATCCACCTTCAGAGTCAAAAACTCGTCCACGTCATCGGAAAGCCCTAGTACGGGGTAGGGCGTTACATTTTACCCTCCTTAAAAGAAATTTCGTCCTCGAAATTTAATTGTCACATTCCCATAACTTCTGAATACTTCTTCTTCTTCGGATATTCCTTAGTCTCCCAGGTTGCCTATTGAATTCCATGATGCCTCCAGACAACCTTATATATTGGAATCTGTCCCCCGCGTAACTCTTTTATGCTTCGCTTTACAATCTCAACTGGTTTTTCTTCGTATGATAGGTCGGTTCGTAACTCCAATTTGTTATCGTTAAGAATATGATCAGGTACATGATAGTACTTCTTCAATTATGATACATAATACGTCATGTATACCCCATCAGTTCACTTGGCAAGGCTAGCCGATGCGCCACTTTACCTATCAATAACTTCAAACGGTCCCATATATCAAGAGCTTGATTTTCCTTTCTTCTGATATCTAAACTTTTTGTGATAAGGCGTAAGTTTTAAGAAAACTAGAGTTCCCATACTAAACTCCAGATTTTTCCTTCGGTTATCAGTATAGCTCTTTTGTATACTTTTAGTTGTTCGAAGTCAATTTTGAGTTATCTTAACTTATTTCTACATTTCCTCCAACTGGCATCAAGTCTCTTTGTCTCCAATGGGATCGAACTCCAACTTCATCCCAGTACAAGAGTGTTCTGGATCTCCTACCATATAATGCTTCAAATGGTGTTATTCCTATCGTAGAGTGGTAGCTATTATTATAAGCAAACTCAGTACAAGCAAGATTGTCAACCCACTTATTCCCAAAGTCCAAGGCGCAAGCTCTTAGCATATCCTCTAGGGTTTGAATTGTCCTTTCAGACTATCCATCGGTTTGGGGGTGTGCTGTGGCGCTATAACTTAGGTTGGTTCCCATATCTGCCTGAAACTTGGGCCAAAACCTTAAGGTAAATCTTGGGTGTCTATCTGATACAATATCAACGGGTACCCCATGAAGTCGTATAATCTCATCCACATAAATCTACGCCAACTTATCCGAAGGGTATGTCATATTAATGGCAATAAAATGAACCACTTTTGTTAAGAGATCAACGATCACCCAAATAGCATCCTTATAACTCTTGGTCCGGGACATTCCTGTGACAAAGTCCATTGTCACATGATCGCATTTCCATTCATGAACAGGTAGCGGTTATAGTAGTCCTACTAACTTTTGGCGTTCCGCCTTAACCCTTTGACATGTAGACAGGCTGCTACATACTCTGCAATCTCTCTCTTCATTCTATTCCACCAAAAGTTTTGCTTTAAATCTTTATAATTCTTATTCTCTCCAGGGTGCATTGAATACTTACTTCTGTGCGCTTCTTCTAGTATTTTACACTTACGCTCAGTATAATCAGGAATGTACAACCAATTATGTAAGTACCAGCTCCTATCGATTTCTAATGTCCAATAATCTGTCTACTTCTTAGCTTCCGCTCGGTTCTTAAATTCCAGGAATTTCATGCTATTCTTTTGGGTCCTTGTAATATCTTGTTGCAAGATAGAGGTGACGGTGAGACTTGATATCTTTGCCTCCTTTCTATTTAAATTCACCATCACATTAACTTTTTCTATATAGTAGTTAATTTGGCATCAGTATTTTTCCGTAGCCCCATCCATAGACATTGCCTTACATTAAATCTTCTAGGAAAACGAGCACTATAACTTTTATGATCAATAAAAATCTCATATTTTCCCCACATAAGTGAAATCACCACTTCCTAGTCGCACTATAGTTATTAGCCCCAAATCTTTTGTTGGATAGTTCCTCTCATGATCCTTCAATATAATTCAAATATAATCAACAACCTATCTATCTTGCATCAAAACTGTCTCTAGGCCTTCCCTTTATAGGGAATACTCCTCACTTGGATTGGGTAGTAGCACAACTCGTGCTGAAGTTAGTCAATGCTTTACTTCTTAGAAACTTCTCTCACACTTCTCCATCCATTTAAACTCGATGGCTTTACTTATAAGTTGTGCTAAAAAGGTCTAACGATTCTAAAAGAAATTTGTTATGAATCTCGATAATACCCTTTCTTACCTAAGAAGATATGTAACTCTATTGATATTTTTCTAGGATTCTGTCTGCTCCAGCTTTGCTGGGTCTACTAATACTCCTTCCAGAGTAATCACATGCCCTAAGGGAGTCACTTGTCGCCATTCAAAATCTACATTCACTAAACTTGATGTACAGATTATGCTTCTATAGGGTTTACAACATTCTTTAAAGATGTCCTTCCAGAGTAATCACATGCCCTAAGGGAGTCACTTGTCGCCATTCAAAATCTACATTCACTAAACTTGATGTACAGCTTATGCTTCTATAGGGTTTACAACATTCTTTAAAGATGTTCATGTACTTCGAGGTTAGGTTAATACATATGAATATCAGCAATGGAAATCACTACAAACTTATCTGAGTAAAGACAGAAAATCCTATGCATTAATTACATGAATGTCGCAGGTGCACTTGTCAATCCAAATGGCATAAGACAGACTTATGATGCCTATATCGGGTGTTGGGAAATGTCATGGGAATATCTCTTTCTTTTGTTCGTATCAGATAGTATCCTTATCTTACATCTAATTTGGAATGGCATCCTACTCCTCAAAGTGATCAAATAGCTTATCAATAAGTAGAAGTGGGTACTTGTTTTTAATTACCATATTATTTAATCATCTGTAGTCTATACACATAGGCCTAAGGTCCCATATTTCTTCTTTACAAGCAAACCTAATGCATCCCAAGGAGATGTACTTGGATGAATATATTCTTGTTGCAACAATTCTTTCAGTTGCTCTTTCAACTTTCTCAACTCTTCTTGTACCATCCGCTATGGGGGTTCGAGATATTGGTTTAGCACCGGTTACCAACTCTATGCTGAACTCCACTTCTCGATCTGGGGCAACATCAATAACTCCTCGGAAAAAAAAAACATCTATAAACTCCTTCACAACGGGTACTGTCTATAATTTTACTTCTTCCTTAGGCTTGTTGAGTAAATATGCCAGGTACCCTTGACATCCTTTCCGTAACAACTTCCTAGCTTTCATGCCAGACAAAAAGGGATTTTTTCTCGTTTCGTTCGCTTCCCTTGGAATACAAGGATTGACATACTCGGTCGGCTAAACTTAACCAATTTCCGTTGATAGTCTACTTGAGCGTAATGTTTAGACAACTGTCCATCCCAAGAGTCATGTCATAACCCTCAAATGATTGAAATAATTATCATCCCCTTGCACTTCTACCGTCCTTTCCAGAAGCATCTACCCGATGTTGGAATCCGTAGGTAAAAACAAAGTAAAATAAAACTACGGAAATCCACCAACAGGATCTGCACATACTAGAAAAACCGATTGGATAGAAATTACCTCAATGTTTTTATTGTTCGTTGTGGAGGCGCTGCTTTGTACGCTTCGCCCTCTACTAGTATCCACACGACGAACTCCTCTACAAGCGATCGGGATGCTAGCCCCTTCTGTGTTCTGAAAACTGTTCAGAATTGATCCTGACTATCTGGTAATCGGTCGTATTTCAGAGAGAGGAGGCGAGATACTATATCGCCGTACTAGGGTTTAGGGTTTTGTTTTTCTTTATTCAGATAAAGGACGGCCACCAAGAAAAGGTTAACATAACATTTTATAGCTGTCAATATCAAAACCCTAATTGTCATCTAATGACAGTTTAATCTCGTCCATCTATTCCTATAATCATCCAACGGTTGGATGAGTAATATTAAGTAATTAATTTCATTTATTTTATTAAATAAAATTAATTACTTATTAACCTACCAGAAAATACAATATGGAATCTGATTCCCCTTTTGTATACGTTCAACGAATCTGGACACAATCTAGATACATTGAACGTGGACATTATGCTCACAAGATCGTCTATGCGTGTGACCCTGTAGGTTCACTTAACGTTGGCAGTGAATGAAAAATGTCCTAGACATTTATTCACAAAACATAAGCGGCCTCTAGCAAGACATTATGCTTACCCAAGTTAAGTAAATGTAATAATAACCTAGCATCAGATTTAATATTTAGTCCTTTTGTCACACGATATCCTAATTAAGTATAAGGCATAGATCAAGTCATCCTTATAAAACTTAATTAACCATTTACTTGATCACCAGGCAGACTGTTCCAACAAATAATATTAATAACACCTTATTAATACTTATTTGAGCATGGCCATGCATATTTTCCAGTCTTCCTTATCAAGGGGCCCATGGATATCTCTCTCTAAAAAGAGAGGGACAAATCCCTTTCACTATCTCCAATATTCAAGCCATGACGAGAAAATAAGCCAACCAATAATCATAATGATCACCTAATTAAAAGTGATGTTTGACTATGTCAAAACATATTTTTCTCCCCATGCAAGAAACATTAGAAACATTAGGTTGAAGGACACCAAATATAAAACTGAGAAGAAATACTTATAACTTAAACCCATGCAATATTTCTTCTTCACTTTGGGTCATGTCCAATACAATATTCTCAATATGTATTTATGAATTGATTTTATATCTCATATTCATGATCAGTAAAACTTGACAATGAATCAACTTCACACTAGTTTACAAGATGTAATATACTAGGGACAAATAAGAATAGTATTTTATTAGCCATAAGGGTTTTACTATCAAGTCACATACTTGATGCCCAAGAGCATAAAATACAATTCAAAAATACATGCTTCATAAATCATAAATGTGAGTCAATTGGTCTTAGGGCATATACTAACATACAAGGATTGACATACTCGGTCGGCTAAACTTAACCAATTTCCGTTGATAGTCTACTTGAGCGTAATGTTTAGACAACTGTCCATCCCAAGCGTCATGTCATAACCCTCAAATGATTGAAATAATTATTATCCCCTTGCACTTCTACCGTCCTTTCCAGAAGCATCTACCCGATGTTAAATACTTAAACCTTAGCTTGTAGGTTAAAACTTACATACAAAACACCGCACACTAGAACTATATATCAAATAAAGAGTGGAAATCCTCTCTATTAATGAAAATAGTCGTTGGTGCACAGGATAGAGCATATATACAAAATCTGCCATTAATGTACCATACATAACATAATTTGCGATCACACGGTCCTAAGCTCTTCCAGATTATATACAGCTACTAAAGAATCACACTCACAAAACCAGGTTTATACTTAACACATATGTATAGTGTAAACTAAAGAATGCGAGTACACCAACCCAGTTTAGGTATATCTTCTTCCTAAAGACTATGGTCTAACACTGAGCTTATCAAAAGCACTCTGGATGTAATTCATATCAAACACATAGAAAGATCTCAACAACCATATCAATTATTCTCGCTCTCATATTAGACTACCAATCTCCCATTCACAAGATATACCAATATTTTAAATCTTAAGAAACTTAACTTCTAGTCTACCCATCCTCGTCATCAGTTATTGTTCTCACCTATATCTTTACATTCACATCGGCAACGTGAAGCAATACTTAATATATATTGAATACAGAACCAAAGACCGGAGAGCTCTTTTTGTTGTGACAACAATAATGAAAGTGTCCATTTTACAAGGTACATGGAGTTCTTTGGTATCACTGAAGTAGGGATGACAGAAATCGATACAAATTACATTTTGTACCTAATAAGAACTTCACACTCACTCTTTGTGCAGTTTATAAACTGCAAGTTATAAGAGTTTTCCCCTAATACCTTATGTCCCACGAAATCCCTTAATCGAGCTACAAGTCTAAGAGCAAGTAACCTCTTTTGATGACTCAAATAATCTTAGTCCTCTGTCACCTGAACCATCATCAATTCAAAAGCTTAATGTATCTATATGTCCTCTCATTGTGGTTATGACCAAAGATATAGCATAGTATACAAAGGAACACTGTTCCCACAAGTTTAGTAACATGATGAGAAAAACGAAAGAGACAAGGGAACTTAAAAGTCTTTGAGTAAAATAAAGCTATGCGTTTGGCACCTAGTACTCGTATAGAATCTACTAACTCTAACCACAAATCGAACCTAGAGCTCTGATACCACCTGTAATACCCCAACTCTGCCACTAGGTCAACTGCAGCTGAGTAGGATATCTGCGTGCCTCTCGGCACAAAACTACAAGTCTAAAAACAAAAGCATAACCCCATGGGCAACACTTAGAAGTATATATATACAATAAGTAGTGGAAAACTAAACAATTTGAACACTAAAAAGGAGCTCAAAATATAGGGTTCAAGAAAACTTCTTATCCTATGGTAATTCCGATACAAAGATAGAAATACTATACAAATAGCTCGAGTACAAGAGAGCAACACAAAAACATGTCCTTCCGAAGAGACTCGAACCAAAATTCCACGCCTAAAACTTCAGCGATTTATTGTATGTCTGACCGTCCTAAGTTAATCTGAGAAGAAAACATGATATGGAAAAACGCGAGCGCGAACGCTCAGTGAGTCCACGTGTGTGCGCTGTAGTGATTTCTTTAAAATAACGATGATGCAGTTTTACAAAGCAGTTCATGCAATATTATAAGAAAACATTCTCTTTTAATGTTTTAACAAAACTGATGCTTGAACCTACTTGAAGGTTTCGAGCGCAGCTGGGAAGTCTGAGCGAATCAAGACACATTAGCGCAGCTTCTATGCCCCAATTTAAAAGAACATGTAATGCAACAATGGGGCTCCACGGACAAAGTCCGGATCTCGAAAATGAGGCCATCGGAACCAAGTTCCGGCATCTCGTATTCAATACCAGTCAAACACCATACGAGCGCTCGATGACAAACAACCGCACTCCCATATCACTGGTCAAAACAGGCTACAGACTCTTGGGGCACCTACAAGGTCTGCCCTGGGGCCAACCTCAGTTTCAAGCCCCTTTTGACTCTCCACTAGGGGACTATCCTACCGCAGAGCATGATGCGATGTCCACATAAATACCGATAAGGCCACGCCCTCCAGGTATTACACCCCTCTTTAAGTGGATCCACCTTCAGAGTCAAAAACCTGTCCACATCATCGGAAGAGACCCTAGTACGGGGGACTAGCCACGTACAGTGCAATCTGCTAACGCGTCCGTTCACTTGATTTTCACCAAACTTTAACCTTGGTCGAAATGAGGTTTTCATATGTACTTACAATTCGAAAGGCCACTTGCCCGACCATAATAACATATTCAAGTCATAAACATTTCAGAGCACCAAAAATCCTCATCCGCCAGTCATCACATGCTTATGCAAATTTCACAATTATGCCAATGCCACACCTATATTCATGCAGGTTGAAACATGTAACTTTTCAGGACCAAAGCATTCTTCAGCTTATGCAGATTTTACAAACATGCCATGTTTATATTCATGCATGCCAAATCATATAACTTTTCAAAAATAAAGTATTTTCCAACTTATAAATATTTTCGGAAAATCCGTGTACAAACTAGTTCTTTTTCACAATAATAATAATAATAATAATCTGTTTTAAAAAGACAACACCTCTATGGAGCACCGCTCCTATGCATTTCTAATGAACATGTAACACATCGTGGAGAACATCTCCAATTAAGAAAAACATTGCACGTTATACCGTTTCAAAAATAGTAGATATTTTATGATAAGTTTAGAAACCATATTTGTATATCCCATAATTTTTGAAATAACATAATAAAACGGAGTTTGTGGGCTCACCTGGATGTAGATCTGGTGCTAAGATCCTAAAAAATAATTATATAAAAATACTTAATATCTGGGTACCGATCAAATAGTCATATTCCCTAAATAATATCGAAATCCTACGAAATGAACTTTATGATGTATATATATACCTATATAATGATATATATACTTATTATAATTATTTAAAAGATCGAAAATCCTATATTCTTAAAAAAAACATACTCTCCCAAGAAATCATAATTAATTATATATTATATACTAAAAATTCCATTTAAAATATTTAAATCCTAAAATAAATCAACCTAAACTATATATATATATATATATATGCTTATACTATATATTTATAAATATAATACAACTAACAAAATAAAATAACAAGTATAATAGTATAAAGTATAACTAGTATAAAGTATAACTATCAAAATAAAATAAATATAATATAACTAAAATAAATATAATATAACTATAATAATCTATGCTTATCCTACATATTTAAACAACATACACTAACCTTTCATGGCTGCCTCAAACTTAAGGAAAAAAAAGGAAAAGAAACAAAAACTCCCAATGTATTATATATATATATATATATATGGCTGCAGAGGAACTCAAGGAAAGAAAAAAAAAACCAATGATATGTATATATACAAGGATAATGACGGTTAGGGGCTGAAAAGAAAGAAAAGAAAAGGGAAATGGTGGTGGTGGCGGTTGTACCGTTGAGGTGGCGGTAATCTTAGTAGTTAAGTTTTTTTTTTTTTTTTTTGAAACTTTATATAAGAATGTCAAATATTTAAATTTCTAAAATACATTTACTATGTATTAAAAACGAAATCCACTTAAAGACATTTATAAACCTTAATAATAAAACCTCAATATAATAAAAATTTTATTCTTATTCCTAAGTATCTCCAAAATACCACTAAGTGTCAAAAATATTATATTCCACAAATATAGATTCAAACTCTATTTTCATAATGTACGTAATTTTAGAATGATGTTAGGTACTTACGGGATAAGAAATTATATTTAAAGAATTTAAGGATAAAATAGAGCGTGAAATAGGTAGACTAATCAAAACAATGGCATCTCATGGTTGAGAGTAGTAAGTTTAAAGATACTTGGTATATCAGGGTATAGTACATCAGCTTACTGGATTGTACTCTCCAACAAAATGGTGTTCCTGTTAGAAAGAATAGGACTTTTGTTAGAGATGGTAAGAAGTATGATGGCACATCCTTCACTGTCAGTTTTCTTTTGGAGTTACATTCTAAATTTAACCCCTCCCATTGTTAGTACCTCTAGCTCCCTATGAGATGTGGATTTGACAGTCTAAATCACTTCAGAATATGAGGATATTCTGCATATTTTTTTCTGAAAAGTTCTAGTAACTTCTTAATATTTTATTGAAATATATATAGTGAACAGAATCTATGTTACACATGCAAATAAAATCGATAATATTTTGTGTGTTATTTGTAGAGTAAATAATAGTTCTACCGACTAAGATGTATTTATATATTTATGTAAATTTTTTTCAAATAAAAATATATGAGCTACATAATTTAATATATATTAATTATCTATCTAATTAAAATATATATCAACATTCAATTTTTAAATGAAAACTTCAATAGATTAAAAATATTAAATTTTTGTAATATCATATTAGAATTTAAGCGTTTCTAAAAATTTTCTCCCTCTATAGTCACGACACTTTTTTTTTTTAAATATATTGAACTCTCTAAAATTCATAACACTTTCATAAAGCCATCTTGAAACCTACAAACCAAATAATTAGCATTTTCCTTATCCAACCAAACAACATATGAATTTTAATTTTCTAAGATTTTGATTTTCCTTCTATCTCATTTCCTTTTCCACACCAAAATCCTTAAACCAAAGGGCCTTCACATTTATCGTTATAGATCTCTTTTAGAGTTTAAAGTTTTTTAAATTTTATTTTGGAAATTTTGTTAACAAAAGTGTTATAATATAAATATTACAGAGAAGGATATATAAAATCTGAACATTTACAGCATGGAAAGAGCCCTGTAGATTTCCAGTAGAGCGAGCAAAGGTTGGTACATTTTGAGTTTGTCTTGTGAGATAGAAGCGGCGCGAAGAAATGAAAAAGAAGACCTTAACAGATACAGAATGGAGGGGAGACTCATATATGCATTCAACACTAACAAAACTCCTGATTATTAGATATATAGACAGACACACATTGAAAACAGATCAAACCTAACTGAGATAATAGCTTGTAATAGCTAACACTAGCTAGACTACTTTTTCATAAAGCTTGTAATAGCAGCGTCAAGAAGTGAACTTTTTCGAGGTGCATCTTCATCATGCTTAACAAGGGAATGAGGTCCACTCCAAACAGATTTATGCTTGTCATCAAAAAGGGTTCCACATATTTCAAAAAGCATAGATTTTTCCAAATACTGAAGCCTCTCCAACATTTTGGCCCTCTGGCTCTTGTCCATCAATTCCTGTAAAAAAAAATGATACCGTACCACGAGTCAAGGTAATTTTACATATTGAGCACAGAGGAAAATCACCCCAACACACTAGTTATGATCTTCACACACTAGTTTGTTTACAGATATATCTCCATTAACAAGGTTGCTGATTTCTTAGCCAAAACAGTAAAGAAGATTTTTAAAAATTTCTTTTTCATTTTTTTTACTGAGAGAGAGAGAGAGAGAGAGAGAGAGAGAGAGAGAGAGCAAGCGTAATTTATCAACTTTCATTACCTTAGCCTTCCGCTGCTCAATTGCCACAGCATCATCCTCATGTTGTGAAGATGTTTCCTCCCTCTGGGTTTTGTTTGAGACACCATTAGCTGGTTCCAAATTTGGTGGCTGATGTCTTTTGTGCTGATCCTGAGATCTCTGGCCTAACTGTGAATGCTCAGATATTTCAACCTCTTCTTTTTCTTGGTCTGTCATCTCAGTTTCATTCTCATCCTTGGCCCTCTCCTGTGATCGTCGTGAAATGTTATCTTCCGACCTTATCCCTCCTCCTCTCTCTTCAAGGTCAGCACCTCCATCATGTTCCATCGAATTGTCCATATTTGATGAAGTATACTCACCACCAGGACTCTCCACAGGAGAAGTTTCCTTCACAAGAGAAGGTAAGAGGATATAATTATTGAAGAAGTTTTGCCTAGGGCATGGAATAAACGGGGATCAATCATTTAAAAATAAGCATCATCTGCATTGAAACATCACGTACAGGCAGATGAACCAAGCAAAGAGTGATAAATCACTGCAAATCTCATCATGCCACAAAAGATTTAGGGTTAGTTTAAATAATTTTATTAAGATCCAGATGATGTAGGAAGGTCTTTTCATGGAGATCTCAAGTCGAGACATACAAAAGCATGCAGGAGAGGCTCCTAAAGGTTCTTCAATTTGAACTTATTGTTCATATACATCAAACAGATTCAAAGGGTCTCATTGAGTAAGTGAATGACACTAAAATAATTCACCTCAGCCCTAAAGTCTCAAACAAATATGACTCATACTACTAGTAGTCTAGTCCAGGGGATGCGTCATAATTTCAATAGCAGCAAATTAACCTTAAGTAACAAAATTACCTCTGCCCTGCCCTCTTCATCTACATAATCATCACTAGCTTCATTTGGATCTTCCAACATTCGAGCACTTTCCTCACGTTCCTGTCTGCGCCGCATCATAACACAAATTGCACATAGACATCCGTCCTTGTGTTTTTTCAGACTGGAAATGTTCAGAAAAATTAAAGATAACAGAACTTACATCTCGAAACAAACTACCAATAGCAGCAACTATCAGAGATAACTAAAATGGTGAGGGGAAAAAAACTTCTGAATCAAGAAGAAAACGTAGTAATAATTCCTGCTTCAACAAATAAATTGAACCAACATTCTCCTTTACTTTCTTGAAAGAATTGAGTGCTTTTTTTCCTTCACAGAGTTGAAATGATCAAGAACAAGTTTGTTAAGTTTATTTGTGAGCTCCAGAAACACGAAAATAACAATGTCTACGTAAAATAAACCTGCAACATACCCATGGCGCTTCTTGTTTACTTGGTTTAAGGGACCACCTTTTGCAGGCATCTTTCCAGGGGTGGAAGAAGTACTCTCTTTCGTTTGACTGGTATCAACACCTACAGAGAAGAGGAACAGAAAGCACTTAGCTACTAGAATGAAATAAGTAAAACATATTAACAAACTGATTCACAGCACAGTTGCAAAAACTACTTTTAAAAATAAAATGACCAGTCTGAAATTTCCTTGCAAAATTAAAAAATCTACTAGAGTGCAAAACATGTAGAGACACGTAGAGGTCTATAACCATATCATTTGATCCATGCAAAGACCAGATAGACTATCACAATACTAGAAAAGCAAGGGCCCATCATATATCAAAAAGTTAAAACAAGTGGAACATAGTAGGTTTCCATTCACATGACCGACGGTTTATATTAAGACTTCTCCAATGTTAGCAGGATATCCCAAATCCCAAATTTTTGGGATTATAGATAAGAGATAATCAAAAAACAAGGACAAAATGTAGGTTAAAAATGTAAGCCTATGGGAACACACAAATTAGTAAGGTCACAAAGAAAAAAGTTACCATTAGTTCCCTCAAGATGATCACTGTACAAACCAGCAGCTGTCCAGTATTTTGTGAAGTTTTTCTTCACTCGCTTCATGAGCTCCAAAATGTAATCACCTTTATTATTGTATTTGTAGCAGTTACCCCATATATATTGCACATCTTTGTACACATCCTTGGAATTCATGTACTTATTACCACTTTCAAGATTACTGCATATGGTACCAAAGTCCATAGGCGTATCAATGACATCAAAATAATCCTGGATAGAGGCCCACGTACCAGAAAGTTTACATCAGTTAAATGATTCAGGAACTGAACAGCAGGACACAGCAATCATAATTGAAATATGTCGGTCCAAACATACAACAAATGTATTCTCCAACCTACTTCAGTCATAAGCATCCAGTTAAGCTTGTAAATGAAAGAAATATGCTATTAATCTAGGATACTCACCGGTATTCCAAGAGCAACAGGATTCACCGGAACATTGAAGGGCTCAGCAGCATCCATCTTCATGACTTTTCTTATTACCTATGGCATTGAGAGAACAAGAAAATGCTAAGGCATGCCCGTTTTGATAATGTCTATAAAACCAGCAATGTAGATGGTACACGAGATATTTTCAAAACTACCTCCAAAGCAGCATCTAATTCCTGCTTGTCAAATCGATTATCTATCTTAAATATTTCCGGTTCTCTCAGCTTTGCACTCTCTCCTTTCATGAGTTCTGCATTGCTACAAGGACTTATACTTGAACTAAAGCCCCTGGATGTCTTTATTCTTATGGCCCCAGATACCTTAGATGGATTCCCAGAAATACCAGTGTTAGTTTCCGACAAAGAGTTTCCACTGTCTTCCATTTTCTCGTTAATGGATGCCTGCTTTTCTAACTCCACCTGCTGACTACTTTTATCAGTATCACTGTGTGTAGGTTTGTCTGAGGAAGTGAGCTGAGAGTCTAATGTTTTTGACGTCTTGATCTTCACTTTAACACGCCTTCCGTAAACAAATTTTCCAGCTTTTTCATTATTTTGTCCACCAGAACTAACTGTTGCAGGTGGTTCTACCGGAACGCTTGCTACTGGAGATTGAGACTCAGCTTCGACTCCAGAGTCAGATTCCTCATTTTCAGATTGATCCAAACCGGAATTCTCTTCTGTATTTTGGGTAACAGCATTTTCTGTGACATCATTTGTTTCAACTATCAGGTGTTTTTTTGCTTTGCTTTTGCTGCTCTTACGCTTGCGCTTCATTTTCCACTTATGAAGTAATTTCACTGATAATTTCCTCCTGCTTGCTATTTCACACAGCAGCAACCAGGTGCCTGCTCAGTTTGAAACTCACACCAGTTATCTCCACTAGCACAAAATCAGCATAAGCTAGAGAATCAAACAACAGGATAAACAAAATAAACTAGCTGGAGATGCAAAGTCCAAGTTGCACAAGATTCATAAGTTATGCAGTTGTAAAGCACCAGTTTTACAGCAGCCCTGAAAAGATAATAGACCATGACTGCATGAAGAAGACAAAAACTACAACGATGGCAATAGCATCAAAAGTGCATACTAGAGAACAAAGAGGTCTCCGATTTTCAGTTTCATTACGTCAAAAGTGAACTATGAACGACACTTCTCCCAAACATAAACAGAAAAGGGGGAGATTTTGGGGAAAAAGATACCGACAGGCCTTAAAGTTACGAACATGTAATACAAAGATGGCCTGACGATATAAATATATAATAATTATTTCACAAGTTATGCGGTTGTAAAGCACCAGTTTGACAGCAGCCCTGAAAAGATAATGGAACATGACTGCATGAAGACAAAACTATAACGATGGTGATAGCATTAAAAGTGCATACTAGAGAACAAAGAGGTCTCCAATTTTCAGTTTCACTACAACAAAAGTGAACTATGAATGACACTTCTCCCGAACAGAAACAGAAAAGGGGGAGATTTTGGGGAAAAATATACCGATAGGCCTTAAAGTAACGAACATGTAATCCAAAGATGGCTTGACGTCATAGATATATAATAATTATAAATATATATATATAATTTAACCAAACATTAAACTTTTGGAGTAAACACAACTTTATTATATAATCAAATCAAAAGGAGCCCAATTCAGCCAAGCACAAGAAAACCAGCCCAATTCAGTCAAGATTCAGCAAAAGAAAAAAAAAAAAAAAAAAAGAACCTATCAGTAAAGGAAATAAACAGAACAGAAAAATATCACTATCAATATAAACTTTTTTTTTTGTTGGTTCAATAGGGATCTTGTATTAAAATGCCTCAATATACAAAAAGCCCTCAGGGCAGCATATACATCCAAAGATTGCTCTATCCATCCTCATCCAACAAAACGTGTCTATTAGTTACCCTATGCTGAGTTAGAAGATAGAAGTAGTTGCCAAACAGTTATCAAACTACTCTGTACAAAAGTATGAGTAGAGTCTAGTGAGGAATTCTGCCCATAACTCCTCTTCAAATATGCATCAATATAAACTTTCAAACAATATAAACTTTGAAACAAAAATATAACCTCCACCATAAGCCACTTTAAATACATGGAAACATACTTGCCAAAAACCTCTCACAAACAATAATTTGATACAATTAGCAACTTTAGAAGCTAAAGAAACTAAGAAACTAGAAAACCATAAATTAGCAACAATAATTTCCACGAGAACAGAAAAAAACAAAAAAACAAAAAGATTCAACAATTTAAAAGATGCAAAAAAAATTCTTATCTTCCAACTTTTTCATAGCCCAGATTGCCACAGAGCCTCCATTTCTCAAGTTTCACTTGATATCAAGCATGTCTTACAGTAGATATTTAACTTCTAAGACCTACCACTTTTAACTAGGACTAAAAAACTTTCTAAGAAACGCCAAACAAAAATTCAAAATTGGAGAGTTAATGCTGAACAGATACCATAATCCATCTGAAGAAAACTCTTGAAAAAAATACCCATTGTTGTTAAAGCAGATTGTAGCACAGAGTTCATTAGACAAACCTGCAATTAGCAACAAAAGAAAAAAAATAAAAGTTCGACAGGCTGTGCGGCTGCTTTGCACCACGTCACGCCGCCGCCGGCTAGGCAAAACTGAGGAAAGGCCACGACGCACGTGAGGGAAGGCGGCGAACCGGCCGATAGTGGGGGAGGAGCGGCAGAGAGACGGCAGAATAGAGGGCGGCAGAAAGTAGAAACGGTAGGGCAAGATTTTTCCAATTGATTTTGGGATTGGGGGTTGTCTGACTGAAAACGAAAGAGAGGGGGAGGATTTTAGAATTTTTTGGGGAAACAAAAGATTAAAGGTTAAAAAGTTAAAATGTTCTATAAATTATGTGCCAAAAAATAAAATTTAAGTAAAAAAATTTATTTTCACTAAATTATTTTTTCTCTTTAACTTTTTTCATTCTAAAACTTTAAACGAGGATCTACTTAAATCAAGCCGTTAAAAATTTTTAAAAAAATTTTAATATATAATTTTATATTTATTTGTATTTTAATTAATATAAAAAAATTTAAAAAATGCACTTAAATAAAAAATATTGATCCTGAAGTTGAGAATGAGTAATTGGCAGCAGTACCATGCACTAGTATCTGCTCTTTAGTCCTTGCGCCACTTGATGGCACTACCAACCAACTGATGATTTTTTTTCTTTTTCAGAAACAAAAATAGCAGTAATTTTGTTTTTTTTATTATTAATATTATTTATATTATTAATTAATTATTTTTCATATATTTTATATAATTATGTTACTGTTTTAATTAATTTATTTTATTATATTATCAACTAAACGAATTAAACACTACTATATATACACATTAAATATGAAATTAATTAAAAAAATTAACATAATGATATAAAATAATTAAAATGAATGCTAAATAAAATTTAAAAAATATAACAAAAATTCAAAAAACATCATTTGTACACTTGAGTCATGTCTTGGCGCGAGTAGATGTATCTTCGTGCCAAGCTTTGGCGCGACTCTCTGATTGTCTGCGCCAAGACTTGCTACGGGAATATCCCTACTAGCACTAGAGCATAACTCAAGTGTGCATATAGTATATTTTTTAAATATTAGTGTGTTTTTTTATAATTTTTATTTGAAAAGTAATCTTATCATGTAAATAATATTCGATATTTATTTTTAGCTTCAAACTTCAAATTTTGAAAAAATTCACCATATTTTTTTAGAGAGAAAGTGACAAAAAAATATGTATAGAGGAAGAGAAAGTGTATTTTGAGGAAAAAAAATATTTAAACTTTTTTCGTGTATAAATTTTATATTTTAAAGCGTAATAAATTAGTAATCAAAATTAAGACATCATATATAAATAAAAAATATATAAATTAAAAAGAAAACAATTCCAAAACGACCCGGAAACAACGGATTTTACTGCTTTCTGGTGGAATCCATCAATTAGAGCGATTCACTATTATAACAAATTTTCAGAATGAATTAGATAGAATAAATTCAACTTGTCAACATAGAAAAATTGATGGGAAGACCACCAACTCAATATATATTCTCTTATAACACTGTAATAAGTCAAGTTATCATAATAACATGGTTCCATGAATTAAAGCAAGCCAGCATTAAACTAAAAGGCCTATTTTGCAGAACTTGTAATCAATAATCCTTCCTTCCTTAGATTAGTTTATTTATACTAGTTGGTGTTTCATTTCATGGTTGACTGACTTATCTTCTGAGATGTTAGTTTGCTTCCTACTACTACACTTTTCTGCATCTTCTTCTCTTCCCTTGCCTTAGTTGCATACAAATGTAACTTACAGAAGAAATGTTCATTACATGAATTTTAGAAGATTAGATTACTCTTCTTACACGAAACTCCCCCCCCCCAACCCCAACTTATTAATAAGAAAGAAAAATCCCTATAATAATCGCATTGAGAGGGAAGGCTCTTGCCTAAAATGAAGGAAACCCATGAGGGGAAAACCTAAAAAGAATACAATTAATCCCCAAAAATTCCTTTTCAATTCGAAAAGATAGCAAATATTTCCAACAGTACAAGAACATCTGCTCTTCCTACAAACACTACAAAGACTTCCCCACCATAACAATTAACTCAATTTTCCATCATATGAAGAAGGGAATACTCAGAAAAAGCAAGGACGCTAAGCAAACTATCATAATCTGAACTGAAAGAGCTGTTGATTCAAGCCGTATCACACACATACAAAGACGGAAAATCTGCAGCGCAAGAAAGACACTGGAATACAACGAGAGTTGATTACCTCAACACAACTTTTTGGGTGAAATTTTGAGCCCAGAATCCAAAATTTTGAAATCGAAAGCTTGGTTTAGTCTGAAATTTTTACCACAAGTAGTTAATTAACAGTTGGAGAACGAATGAAAATTGTAATTGCGCGGGAGGAGACTACTGGAAGATGCAAAATATTTTTGTGTTTACTTAATTGGCATTTTGCTTTATTAGGGATATGCCGCCAATGCAGTCATTCGTTTAAGGTGGGAGGGTCCTTACGTTTTCTTTAAAATTTAAAAAAAAAAAAAAATCAAAAAAAGAGAAAGAGCCGCCCGCAGTAGTAGTTTAGCTATTTACCGATTACCCCTCTTATTAAAGGAGAAAATAATGACCCATGAAAGATTGAAAGTTTTTATACAATTTTTACGTTTCTTTTTTGCAGCTGATTTATCCAGGGCATTGATTTTAACTTTAGGGACGTTTTTTTTTTTTTAAATTCCCATATTACCCTCATCCCAGTAAATATTCTTCCCAAGTTATAAATCTTAGTAGTTATGGATGTCCTTACAGTTTTAAAACCATGAAACTCCCATTTAATTACCCTTCCCTTAATGCTTATTTATTTAGTAATTTATTGTAACCTTATCTTATTTACGTTTCATAGATGTCTTTGGCGCTATATATAGAGACATCGGAATAAGAGAAGTACAACACACCAAGAAGAAAAGAAAAGTTATAAATTATATGTTCTACTTTGCATTCTTTCTATTCTTTCTTTATATTCTCTAGTTTAGTGTTTCATTATTATATTAGATATTGAAAGTTTCCAGTGGGGAAAACACTCTTATGTTTTCTGTTTTATTAATGTGAGAATAGTGTACAATTTATAGATTGCCAAGTGACAAATCCTAAGTAGATTAGAAGTAGAAGTCCTAACTAAATACAACTACGAAACACAATTATATACAGTTTAGGATTAATAGTAATCCTATTTTAAATATATGTCTAACACTCCCCCTCAAGTTGGAGCATGAAGGTCAGAAATGCCCAACTTGGAAGCTAATTGATGAAAATGTGTCGGATGAAGGGCTTTAGTGAGAATATCTGCAGGTTGCTCTTCACTTCGAATATATACAGAAAAGATAAAACCGTCTTGAAAAGCATCACGAACAAAATGACAATCTATTTCAATGTGTTTAGTGCGTTCATGGAAAACAGGATTTTCAGCGATATGAAGAGCAAGCCTGGTTATCACAATGCAATGGAATGGGGCGAGTGACAGGGACATGAAGATCCCGCAGGAGAATAGATAACCATTTAAGTTCACATAAAGTCATAGTCATAAAGCGATATTCAGCTTCAGCAAATGAACGAGAAACAGTATGTTTTTTCTTTGTCTTCCAAGAAATATGGGACCCACCAAGAGAGATAAAATAACTAGTGAGAGATCGTCGAGTTATCGGGCAGGTGGCCCAATCGGAGTCACAATATGCAGTTAACGAAAGAGGAGAGTTAGAGGAAAGAAAAATGCCACGTCCAGGGCTCCTTTTCAGATAACGGACAACGCGGATAGCAGCATCCCAATGAGCATGACGAGGGGCGTGCATAAATTGAGCAAGTGTATGTACAGCATATGCGAGTTCGGGCCGAGTGAGTGTGAGATATATTAGCTTGCCTATGAGTCTGCGGTAGCGATCTGGGTTATCAAACAATGATCCAGATGCTTTTGCCAGCTGATGATTAGGTTCTACAGGAGTAGATGCCTGCTTGGCACCTAATAAACCCATTTCAGAGAGAATTTCCAATGTGTATTTTCTTTGGCATAAAAATAATCCCGTGGAGTTTCTCGCAATTTCTATGCCAAAAAAATATTTGAGCGATCCCAAATCCTTCATGTGAAAGCACTTATGTAATGAAGCTTTGAATTTTTCAAGTGTGGATAGGGAATTTCCAATAATGAGTAAATCATTCACATAAATAAGAACACATAGATAAATATTCCCTCGAGAATATGTGAAAAGAGAGTAATCTGCATAAGACTGAGAAAAACCATACCTACGGAGAGCGGTGGTGAGTTTTGAAAACCAACATCGAGGGGCAAACCATATAAAGATTTCTTTAAACGACAGACTTGTCCTTTGTAACAGGTACGAAATCCTGGAGGTGGTCGCATATATACTTCTTCTTGTAAATCTCCATGCAGAAATGCGTTGTGAACGTCCATTTGATGGATAGGCCAGTTGCGAGCAGTGGCAACGAAAAGGAGAGTACGAACCGTGACCATTTTAGCAACGGGAGCAAAGGTGTCTGTGAAATCAATACCTGTCATTTGTGTATTTCACAAAATTACCAAACGGGCTTTATATCGCTCGATAGTGCCATCTGCTTTGTACTTAATTTGGTAGACCCATTTACTCCCCAGTGCATGTTTTCCAAGAGGCAAGGAGGTTAAAGTCCATGTACCATTTTGTTCAAGAGCATCAATCTCTTGGTGCATAGCGGTGCTCCAGTGAGGATTAGAAACTGCCTCAGAATAAGTGGTAGGCTCGGATTCTATTGCTACAGATGCTAAAAATTGCCTGTGTGTATTAGAAAATTTACTATAGTCCACAAATTTTGTTATAGGATAAGGGACGTACCTGAGAAGTCCGAAGAGGGTGAGAGAGCAGAGGAGGAATGGGATATAGATGACTTCCATATGGCATTGCAATCATAATCTTGGAGCCGAGTCGGAATATGTTTAATTCGAGTGCTTCGTCTAGGGGCATTAGTTGGCGGATTGTCTTGCGGCAATCTGGCAGGAGTATCATCCTGAAGTGGGCTATAAGTTGGCTCAATGTTTGGTTTGTCGCAAGGAGGCGCATGTGGATTGCTAATTGGGTTAGTTTGGAGTGGGCTGCGGGAGAGGTTGGTGGTGGGCTTTGGGAAGGGAATAGTGGAGCTAGGCTGTGGGTTAGTGAGCTGCGGGAAGGGGTTGGTGGATCTGGGTTTGCAGGTGGGTTGTGGGTAGGATTTATTTGATCTGGGCTAGGTGCGTTATGTGCTAAACTTCCCATACTATGTTGCTTGGAGCCCAAAACTTGTTCTCCAAAGTTGTAAAATTGTGTAAAATCTGTAGAAATTGAAGTACCTGATTTTTCGTGGAATGGAAATCTTGTTTCATCAAAAATCACATCTCGGGACACAAGGAATTTTTCTGTTTGAAGGTCATAAAATCTCCATCCTTTCTTATGAAGAGGGTAGCCAAGAAAGACACACGGTCTGCTGCGGGCTCGAAATTTATCTTTTGGGGTATCGTGGTTATGAACATAAGCTAAGCACCCAAAAGTCTTAATGTGAGAGTAGGATGGTTTCGTTTCGTATAGCAACTCATAAGGAGTCTTACCTTGTAACAATTTTGAAGGAGTTCGATTAATGAGATACCCAGCCGTCAAAATGCATTCTCCCCAAAACTTTATAGGTAAATTTGCTTGAAATCGTAATGCCCGAGCTACATTTAAGATATGTCGATGCTTGCGTTCAACTCTTCCATTTTGTTGTGGTGTGCCATCAATAGTAGTTTGGTGGATTATGCCATGGTTAGCGAGATACGATTTTAGGGGTGCAAATTCTGTCCCATTATCGCTACGGATTGTCTTGACAGTTTTGTGAAATTGGGTTTTGATCATGGTAAGGTAATCTTGAAGAATGGAGGCAACCTCACTTTTCTCTGATAGTAGATATATCCAAATAGCCCTAGAATAATCATCTAAGATGGTAAGAAAATATGAAGCACCTATAGTGGATTTGGATTTATATGGGCCCCATAGATCGCAATGAATTAGGTCAAAAATTATAGATGCTTTATTGATGCTAAGAGGAAAACAATCACGAGTTTGTTTGGCACGTAGACAAATATTATAAGGTGATCTTCCAGTTGTAGAGTCTTTAGAATTACCCAAAAAATTATTAACGACACAATCTGAAGGATGTCCCAACCGTATATGCCATAATGTGCTTGAATCAAGGACTGTGCTAGAAAGGTGTATAATTCCTTCAATTCCATAGGTTTGTAGAAGAAAATCCCATTCCTCTGCTCACCCACTCCAATCGGCCTCATCGAGATACGGTCCTGTATAAAATAAAATTTGTCAGAGAGTGTGATAAAGCATTGCAAGTCTCTTGCCAATTGAGACAAAGAAATTAAATTGCATGTGAGTTCAGGAATTAGCAACACTCGGTGGAGTTTTAATGTAGGACTTAAAGAGACCATTCCTTCGTGCACAGCAAAAGTTTTGGCACCGTTAGGTAATCCAATAATATGCGGACAGATAGGATGTATATTTTGTAAAAAAAATCTCCTACCAGTCATATGGTTAGAACATCCTGAATCTAAAATTCAAAAATTTTCCATACCAGATAACTTTTCAGATTAGGTATTATTTGAAGTTTGGAGGGCGGTCAACAGTCAATGCTGGTAAGGGGCCCGGGCCCGGCCCGGCACTGCCCGGCTCGTTTCTGCTGGAGCTCGGCCCGATGTCCGGCTCGTCACTGTAGATCGGCCCACCCGTCCCATGTTCATCTTCTTCTCCAGCGCGCCGGTGTCTGCTGAAATTCTCCGTCGCTGTTCGTGTCGCCGTTCGTGCAGAATAAGCCCACGCCTCTGATGGTCTTCCTCCATCGGTGGCGCGAGGTCTTGGCATCGTCGGTGGCTGTCTGCCGCCTCGCCAAGACCCAGATCTGCCGCCTCGCCAGTTGCTGTTATTCGCCGGTGAGAAGCCGCGGCCGGCGAGCTTTGGAGAGTTCCGAGGCCACCAATCCGGATAACCAACAAGCTGGAACCATCCGGTGACATCGTGGCCTGCTCGTTTGCAGTAGGAGCAATAATTTGGGGCAGAAAAATTTCTGCGATTTTTTTCGGAAGCGGCGGCTCCTGCGGCTCTGGTGGCGGCGAAGGGGGCGCCATCTCCAGAATAGTCTTCTTTTCGTGTTGAATTTTTGTGCTGTTCTTCTTTGCAAATTTGAGCAAGAACGGTACGTAATTTAGGTATAGGTTCTTGTTGGATCATATGGGAACGAACAGTGCCATAAATTGCACTATTTAATCCCATTAAAAATTGGAAAACCTTCTCGTTTTCTCTTTCTTGTATGATAAAGGTCAACAGATCTGTGTCTGTGCTGTACGGAAGTTGAGTATAGTTTTCTAGTTCGTCCCATAACTTTTTTAGACGTGAAAAATACACGTGTACTGAATCACCGCCTTGCTTACAATTTGCCAATGCTGCTTTTAATTCATATATTCGCGGGCCGGTGCCAACTAGAAATCGTTCCTTCAAGTCTATCCATAATTCATCAGCTCTCTCAGAATGATATATGGTGGATCGGAGAGAGGGTTCGATAGTGTTGAGAATCCAAGAGTTTACAAGATTATTGATCTCCCACCATTCTTCTTCTTTATCTGGATCACCTTCAGGAATTGGAATTATTCCATCAATGAATCCCAATTTCTTCTTCGATCTCAAGGCCATGCGCATGGCTCTTGTCCATTCTGCATAATTATTATTTGTTTGTCTCTTTCAACTGGATCGTTGTTAGAATCAATCTAGGTCCATCGGTGGATGCTACATAATAAGCATCTTTCTTTATTCTGTGAACATGGCTTTCTTCCACCATGTCATTATCAACATTGCCAATATTATCGTTACTCATTTTGAGAAATTTCAGACAATTGGCTCTGATACCATGAAAGTTTCCAGTGGGGAAAACAATCTTATGTTTTCTGTCTTATTAATGTGAGAATAGTGTACAATTATAGATTGTCCAAGTTACAAATCCTAAGCAGATTAGAAGTAGAAGTCCTAACTAAATACAACTAGGAAACACAATTATACACAGTTTAGGATTAATAGTAATCCTATTTTAAATATATGTCTAACAGATATCGAATTTAAAACACATTATTATTAAATATCGAATTTACAACACATTATCAATATGAGTCTCTAACTTTACCTAATTCAAAAAATTTAGAAGCATTTGTTTTATCCGATAAAATCCTTATAAGGATTAACTCAGTAGTGCATTTACTAGTTTGGAGGTTTGAAGATTTATGTAAGTTTTATTTTAATGGCTAATCTTGCTAAACTTGAATTTGTTGCGCATAATATTTCTAGAAAAAATTATCTATCATAGACGCTTGATGCTGAAATCCATTTAGATGCAATGGATCTTAGAGACACCATTAAATAAAATAGCACAGCATCAAATCAAGATCGTACCAAGGCTATGATACTTCTCCCCCATAATCTCCACAAAGATTTGAAGGCAGAATGTCTTACTGTGAAAGATCTAATTATTTTGTGGAATAACTTAAAAGAAATATATGACCACTTAAAGATGGTTGTTCTTCTAAAGGCACAATATGATTGGCTACATTTGTGACTCCAGGATTTTAAAACTATTAGTGAGTATAATTCAGCCATGTTTAGAATTACTTCACAGCTGAAATTATGTAGAGAAAATGTAACTAATGCTCATATGCTACAAAAAAACATTCTCCACATTTCACACTACTTTTGATTTAATTTCATATCTTCTAGTGACTGAACAAAATAATGAGTTACTAATGAGAAATCATGAGACTAGACTACTGGCTCTACTCCATTCTCTGGAGCAAATGCAACAAGTGCTTTTACGTGGATGAGGTCGTGGTCGTAGTCGAGGCCATAGTCGCGAATGCAATCGAGGTAGACATTTTCCCTATTCTCATGTCAATGAAGAAAATTCTGCAAAATCTAAAAAGAATGAGAAAAGAAATGGGAAAGAGATAGATCCATCAGACCGTGAAGATACATGTTATCGATGTAGAATGAATGGATATTGGTCACGTACATGTCGTACAACCAAGCATCTTGTCGATCTCTATCAGTCATCACCAAAGAAAAAGAAAAATAATGCTGAAGTAAATTTTGCTTCTCAACAAAATACTACTAGAATAATGATAATGATGATGTTTCCGTTAATGTGACTCATTTGGGATGTGGCTAATTTTCTTTGAGCATTCAAGGGCAAAGAATTGGACAAGTCCAGAGGACTTGACGTTTTATTTTTATGTTTAAGTTCAGATAAACTTTATTTGAATTTTGATAATTTTTATTATAAATAATAATTGAAGATCTTTATGATAAATATTAGTATTTCTTTTCTTATTATCTTACTTTAAAATTCTAAATTTATTTATATATTTTGTTTGAAGGTAATATAGCTCTTATTCTCTATCATAGATTAAAAAATGAATGTGTAGATATTTATTGATAGTGGAACCACACACACTATACTTAGGCATAAAAAGTACTTTCTAAATTAAATAAGGGAGAGATAGATGTTCATACCATAAATCATAGTGCAAAACTAATTGAAGGCTCCGGAAGAACTAACATATTATTACCTGAATGAATTATGTTGGTCATTCATAATGCATTATTCTTCACAAAGTCTCAGAGAAATCTATTAAGTTTTAAAGATATCCGCCAAAATGGATATCATATTGAGACAATGAATGACACGAGTTCAGAATATATGTGCATTACTGTAATAATTTCAGATAAAAAATATGTATTTGAGAAACTACCATCTTTTTCGTCTGACCTATACTATGCTAAAATTACCGTAATTGAAATGCATCATTTGGTAAACCAGAAGTTTACTGATCTAGATAAGTTTATAAGTTGGTATGATCGATTTGGGTCATCTGGGATCCATAATGATGCGCTAGAATAATTTAAAATACACATGGCCATAAGTGGAAAGGATATAAGACATTAAATCTAGAGGAATTCACGTGCTGCTTATTCTCAGGGGAAGTTGATAATTAAACCAGTACAAACAAAAGTAGGAGCTGAATCTCCTATATTTTTTTAACGGGTTCATGGTGATATATGTGGACCTATTCATCTACCATGTGGACCATTTAGATATTTTATAGTCCTAGTTGACGCATCGACACGATGGTCACATATATTTTTGTTATCAACTCGCAACGTAGCGTTCAAGATTTCTTGCTCAAAATAATTCGATTACGTGTACAGTTTCCAGACTATCCCATTAAAAAAATTCGTTTAGACAATACTGGTGAATATTCTTCTCATATCTTTAATGCTTATTGCACATCGATTGGTATAAATATTGAACATCTTGTAGCTCATGTTCATACACAGAATAAGCTAGTTGAGTCATTAATTAAATGACTGCACTTAATTGCTAGACCTTTACTTATTAGAACAAAACTCCCACATCTGCGTGAGGATATACTATATTACATGCAACAACACTTATACGTATAAGACCAATGAGTTATCATAAATACTCTCTATTATAATATGCTTTTGGTTCTGAGCTAAATGTATCACATTTGAGAATTTTTGGGTGTGCACTATATGTTCTTATTGCTCCAAATCAAAGCATCAAGATGGGTCGTCAAAGAAGATTGAGGATATATGTGGAATATGATTCTCCTTCCATCTTCAGGTGTCTGGAGCCATTAACAAGTGATGTCTTTACTGTAAGATTTGTTGATTGTCATTTTGATAAAACAGTGTTCCCCACATTAGGGGAGAACATCGACAATAGAAGAAAGACATTACATGGAAAACATCATTAAGTCATCTAGAGCCATGCACAGGTTCTAGTGAATTGAAAGTTCAAAAGATAATTCATTTGCAAGGAATTGCAAATCAGTTGCTAATGCATTTGCAGACTCTACAAGAGTAATAAAATCTCATCTTCCAATGTAGATGCTCATATTCGAATAGATGTCCCAGCAGGACAAAATGTAAGCTCTATAACTAATGATTCTAAAGCACACCTGAAGCTTAGCTGACCTCTTGGTTTCAAGGATAAAAATCCTCGAAAGGAAAAGAGGTTGAATGATCAAAATGATCCTCTAGAAGACTTAGAGAAAATCAGCCAAGAGAATGGTAATAAAAGTGTTCAGATTTTAGAAGATAATAAAAACATGCATAAATTTTGTTGCTATTGGTGAAAGTTGTAATCGAATGGATAAGATTCCTAATAATGTCTTGACATATAATGTATCACTTAATGTTTTAAGTGATAATTTAGACCTTGAACCAAGATCAGTTGAAGAATGTCAGCATAGATAAGATTGATTAAAATGGAAAGATATGATTCAGTCAGAGTTGGACTCACTAAACAAACGTGAAGTTTTTGGACGTCCAAACACCAAATAATGTAAAACCAGTTGGCTATAAATGGTACTTGTGAGAAAATGAAATGAATAAAATGAAGTCGTGATGTATAAAGTACAACTTGTAGCACAAGAATTATCTCAAATGCCGAGTGTTGATTATGAGAAGACATATTTTCCTGTAATTGATAGAATCACTTTTCGATATCTTGTGAGCTTAGCAGTAAATGAAGAACTTGATATGTGCCTTTTAGACGTTGTTACTACATATTTGTATGGGGCTTGATAGTGACATTTATATGAAAGTCCCTAAAGGATTTTACATGCCTAAAGTATGTACATCAAGCACCCATAAAAATTATTTGATCAATTTATGTAAATCCTTGTATGGTTAAAGTAATCTAGAAGAATATGGTATAATTGTCTCATGAAAGTTGGATGCAAGCTACATATAAAAATGATCATATTTGTCTATGTATTTTTATTAAGAAATCTGAATTATGATTTGTTATAGTTTCGATATATGTTGATGATATTGATCTTATTGGAACTTCTGAATAGTTCTGAAAGCAAGAGATTACTTGAAACAAGAATTTGAGATTAACGATTTTGGAAGAATAAAGTTTTGTCTTGATTTACAAATTGAACATCTACAAGATAGAAACCCTTATTCATCAATGAACGTATACTGATAAAGTACTTAAAAGATTTTACACGGACAAAACACATTCTTTAAGTACTACAATGGTCGTTCAATTTTTAGACGTTGCTAGAGATCCATTTCGACCACGGGAGGAGGATGAAGAATTTCTTGATCCTGAAGTACCTTATCTTATGCAATTGGTACACTAATATATCTTGCAAATAATACACGTCCTGATATATCATTTGCAATAAATTTATTGTTCAGATTATTATGGAGGAATGACTGACTATACTACGGTGGCCTATGGTGGCAAAGCGTCTACGACGTTTATTCCGTCCATAATTTCACCATTTTCAGATTCAATATATTTTTACTGTTAATTACTAAAAGACAAGGGTTATTTTAGTCAAAATACAATTGTATACTTATTAATATATATAGACATTATGTATACATTTTTCTTTTCTCCGCAAAGTTAGTATTATCAAATTGAGATGAAGGCCGGTTGGTTGGTTGGGTGAAAAAGTTGTAGAAGATGGCACTTGCCCCATCTCTTTTAATGTAACATCACAATTTTTACTTCTTTATTTATAGAAAAAATAATACCGTTTAAATTAACCTTCTCCAACCATAAAACAATGGAAAGCTGGAGGGTGTGGTGGTTAAATACTTTCTCCTTGTGTTTTGCCAAATTAGTTATAAATAATCATGAATAATTTTTAATTAATATTTTTTAATTATGATCATAAATTTTTGTTGTATTTACAAATGTTGATTTTATCTTTTTCAATGAACTATTTTTGTGTTTTTCTGAAAGTAGTCATCAAATATTTTTGACCTCTTGCAGCCATAAAGTATTTTTAATAAATTGCTATATCTGAAATGTCAAAAATAATTCATGATTAGAAAAAGATAAAATAAAAAGAATCAATATTAAATTAATTAATAGGCCCAATCAAGGGCTTGTTGAGTTAACTAATAGACATTAATATTGATCCCCACCCAATCCAACCCAACCCAACCCAACCCAACAAACATTTGTGGATTGTCTGTCAGATTTCAAAATGGCGTGATATGCATGCATCCTAAACTCACATGATTTATGTCAGAAACACGAGTGAAAGTCAGAATAAGTCTGGCAAGTTTATTACAGTCGTTCGTTACATATACACAGTGTAACTTATGAAGAAGAAGCTGCTGCATAAGGTTACAATCAAGTATTACACAATATTTGAGGTAAAGTTGAAGGTTTTGTAGGAAGGAAAAGTAGCGCAGTTAAACAACTCCCCAGCGGATTATTTATGAAAAATAAAACTGATCTCTTGAAAGTCACAAAAAAAGCACCTAAATAGACCACCCAACCCAAAACAAGTATGACAACAAAAGGCTACATTCTACTCTACTCCCTTGTATTTACATCTACATCTTCCACAGGGGCGTTCGCCCTGCCATACTCATCACTATTATCTACTACCACTGCCAAAACTTGTAGATGAAGGCCATAATACATTAACAAGGTGCTATGAGAGAATGAATGCTTTAAATTAACATCAATTTGCCTGAACTTTTCCTCTCCTACTCGACCGTCTTAATGGAGCAGAATTCCCTTGCTTCAGTAGTAAAGCCTCAGAACTGGCAGTGTCATTAGGAACAACCTATCATGAAAGTATGTATTTAATTACACCCAAAGAAAGGAACTATAACCCCTTTTTTTTTTTTGCCTCAAAAGTGAAAATCATTGTGTAAAAGGCCTCAGTACCGCACAAGTTTGAACAATTCAGAGATAGCTTGTGAAATTACCTGATTAGGAACATTCTCTTCAGGTAAGCTTTTATGCATGGATGACATCATAGACATCATTGTAGCCATTTGTGCTACCATTTGGGCACAGGTCTGCTCCATGGCCGCCAATCTCTCTTTCATCTCTTGTACCTCAGAGTTTGCCTCGGATACCATTTTTATCGCCTCAGCATGGGTTGGTTTTGTTCCTTCATACTCAGAAGGTAAGGGACCTAATCCAGAACAGCGAACATGACCACGTTTATCTCGACCAACAATTTCAGAGAAGACATCATCAGGAGCAGTTGTATCTTTTGAGGTGTCTTGTTGCTGCCTTGCAATTTCACGTAGCTGTGTCTGCAATGAAATCCAGTTGTTTAAAGAATTAGAACGTGGAAACCCGCACAATAAGATACAGCTCTATATATCCCGGAATATAAAATGGAAGGTCAATTTCCATAGTTTCAGACTAGGCATACAATCACAGCAGATGATGCTTCATTTACAGGCCTCCCATCTTTACGTGTGCGAGTCAATATAAATAGCTCTGTCCGAGATGGGACTTTTCCGTCAGCCCTCTTTATCCGCTGTTTCATTACAAAAATTTTTAATTAATTGCAGGGAGGTGCTCTTATTGAAAAGAGACAGAAAGAGAAAAAGTGAAACACCAGTCAGAACTAATGCAGTTTATATATGAAATACAAGGTTACCTCCTCTTCACGGATTCGTGCAAAGCTTTTAGTTCCTGTGGCATGCCGAAATTTCAGCTGTGCACGATTTGCCCTATTTGTTGCACTGCGTTTCTAGTACACCAAACAAGATATCATATGTTCCAGAATGCTAAAAAAGTGCTTGCATAAAGAATTAAACCTTGCGGATTTAGTAATTTCCTCAATTTCGAAAGCAACGACATGAGGATTATGCTAGGGAGATACCTCTGCCTCCTCGGAACTCCAATGTGAAACCAGGTATGCCCATTGATCTGGAAGGACCCTCTCATCACAGTCTGCTAACCTCTCTTCATCAGTTGCATGAATGACGTAATGTGCAGTCTTCAACTTAGCTTTCCAGTCCTTCCATTTTTTGCCAAGAGATTTGAGGACCCAAGTTTTACTTGATGGGACAATTTCAAATTTTTTCTGTCATCATATAGATATGAAATAAGTTTTGAGCAAAGAAGGGAAAAAATAACCAAACAAATCCTAGTACCTGAACTTCCTCCCACATTTTCTCCTTGTTTGTTTCTGGCAAAGCCCTCCAGTCAGTATATGTAAGAGGTGCCAGATTCCCATCCCTTGCCAGAATCCCTAGATAACTGATAAATTTGTGGGCTTCAGGGCCAACTGGTTCTCCAAGCTCATTGGTGGTGATTGATATCTGTGTTCCTTCTCTCGACAGGCTAACGCACCGTGTGGGTCCTCGACCTCGAGTCTTCCTCACCAAGCCAGTAGAGTCTAATTGAAGCAGATAACAAGTTAATCAGAAAACAAACAAACAATTGAAGAAAATTGAAACAGAAATATGGTCAGCATGTTACCGCCATTTTGATGATTAACCTCAGGCCCAGCAGCAGAAGGTTCTGGTGGTGGGCTTGAGCTTGGTTGAGAAAGGTGAATGTTTCCTTTTGGCTCATCCGGGCTGTGGTTAGATGATGGTGACTCTGATTCGCCCAGGCCCATGTGACACTCCAGCTCATGGCTACCATCATCAGTAACTGGTTCAACAGAAGATTCAACCCTGCATTTTGTGTGTCTAACAGTAGACTCTGTAGGATGTGCCATATAACAATGTCCTTAACAAAAGAAACATTATTCAGATGTTGTGTTGTAAATAAATGAAGTACACATACCAAACAAAAAAACAAAGAAATATGGTCTCAAATCTTCTGTATTTGTAGACTATATGTGATTTGAAGATAGATAATTAATATAAATTCCAGGTTTGAAGAAAGGCTTTGATGATAAATCCAAAAAATTATTTGCATAACCCATTGACAGAAGCCAAATTGCAATTAGAAGAAAAGAAAAACTATTAATCAGCATACATAATGCATGTATCAATAGATGTTTGCTTGACGTAAAATGATGACATTATGCAAATCACACCTGCAACACCAATATTTGTCCCGTCGAGTGGTAGCATATTTTCTTGTACACCTGAGCCTGGATGGCATTGGCAGAAATGTTGCCGAGGCTGACATGAGTGGTTATGGATCATTGAGGATGACTGTAATTGACTTCGATCCATCCGAACTTGTTTCTGGTGAATGTGTTTGCTCATAACTGAAGGCATTGTATGATCAAACCTGCATTTAGAAGATCTCAAGCTAGATGCCAAAGGTGGGTCCACATGCGAGTGTCCTTGCAAAAGAACAGAAATGTACCGCTGTAAGCATGATAAGGACGGTTGTGTGTCCAAACTAAATCTTCTGCATTCTGTAAGCTATTTTTTTTTTACTAGGTAAGCTCTAAAGGCATAAGGTTGTATAAGAATAATGATACTCCAAGATCATAGACATGCTTAAGAATTGAATCTTTACCCAATAACGATAGACGTGGAGAAGGGAATATTTATACCTCTAACATTACTACGAAATATGGCATGCAGTTAACGATGATACAAAGCTTTTTTTCCCTACATGGTACTCATTCCACGGAATATGTATTACAACTTTCTAAGAACTTCGAGCATAAGAAGCAAGAAGGAAAGAAAAAGCTATCATCAAGAAGTCAATACTCCAGCATGAAAGTGAACGCAAACCACACAACATGTTCAGTGATTAAGCTAAAAGATTGTTGGACGCAATGGAACTAAGATGTGTACTACCTGCACTCTGGGTACATGTGACATCTAGCTCGGTACCCCTGAAATTGCTCGTGTTTGAGTAGCACTGATGAGATATCTGGTGAGGTTGACATTTTTCAGCACACATCGACAAATGCTGATACCTATGATTATGACATGCGCACATCTGATGCTGTTTTTGGTGGTTGGTATTGACAGATATTGGACCAGAAGCACAAGCATGCTCGCAATTGTTGCATGTTGAGGAAGAGAGTCCCTGAACTGGTGGTGAGTGACAATGTCCTAAACAAGAAATAATCTAAAACTCAGTCTTTTAAGCTGAAGCAGGTTGTGCTAAAAAAATATTCTTTTTTCATCTCATCAAAGGCAGGTGACATCCTAGGCAAAAAGCAAATTATCTACCCTTTAAACCTAATTCAATTATTTGGATATGATCTAATAAATTAATGTATCACAGAGCTCAAAAGTGTTCAAATATCCACTTTAGTAAGAAATCCTAATATGGAGAAAAAAAGTAAACATTGATAAATGATTAGATTCTTCATGGTCATTGTGAATTTTGGATTTGAAGGGAATAAACTTCTGAAGCAGAGTCCAGAATTCATTATCATTTCATTTATGTTGGTCCATAGCAGTCAGTTACAAGTATCCCTAGTAGAGTATAGCATAGAAATACAACATATTTAACAAGTACTACCTCAAATATCAAGTGCTTTATAATGATCAGAGGTAAATGCCACCTAAAACAAGAGTGCCAACCCACAACCCAACAAATACAAGCAGATAAGGAACGAACTATAACTTGCTTCTCACCTGTGCCCAAACAACAAGCACAAAATAAAGAAAAGTCCAAAAGAATAAAATTTATCAGGGAAAAAAAGCAACAGTAATGGATACTTCCACTGGTAAGATCCAAAGGATTCAAGAAAGCACACATATCAAAGAACCAAAGACCGGAAAACACAAGCCTCACTGCAGACGGCAGAAAAATACCATCAGCAGCAGTATGTCTGAAATTTTGGGGCTGGGAAGACTGCAACTCTCTGTAGTTCAACTGTCTCTGGCACTGAGAAAATACCTGCTGGGGCTGATTTAAATGGCTACAGCAAGATGAATGGTGTTTTTTCTGCATCGGGCATAGACCTGTTAAATCTGGCTCTCCCTGGAAGTGGGAGTCATTGATCAAGGAATCAGCTGCGCAGGCATGCCCATGTTTTCTGTGTGGCACGGGATCCTCGGTTCTTTCAAGATGCACTGCATGGAATAAAATACCTAATTATTGACAGGTAACAACATGTAGCAGAGACTAAAATAAGTTAGATTTTACTGGTGAAATTCATTGATGGGCCAGTTCGTAAGACATTTTGCCTGTCCCATACATCAGAAGTTGTACCATATGGATGAGTAAAGAAAAACGCCTAAAAACACTACAACAATAACTAAAACCCCCATTTTTTATTATATTTAACATTGATTTAACATCAGCTGGAAGAAATTTTAAAATATTTTCCATATCCGATAGGAACAGAAATTGAAACGACTAAGAGGATTAATAAAGTAACCTAGAAGCATCCCATGTTTTCTCACTACAACTACCTAAAACATGTTCCTTCAGAAAAAGGATGAAGTTATAGATCCCATCAAAGAATATTGCCGACACTTTGTGCTCAGCATCATTTAACATCAATACAAAGAATTCCAGTGCTGACCAAAAAAGCCAATATCCTCTTTCAGCGGAAAACAAGGGGACCTATCAATGGTCAGTGATTTTGGACATGTAAAGAAAATTATCAACCGCAGGTGGAAATTGTATAAAAGTAACCCAAACTCTGGCTCACCGTTATTAGTTTCTGGTTGTTCCCTGTATAAACCAGCTGCATTCCAGTGCTTCATAAAGTTATTCTTCACCCGCTTCATGAGCTCCACAACGTAACTATTGTTCTTGTTGTACTTGCAACAATTGTTCCAAATTAACTCCACATCCTTATACACGTCCTTTGAGTCTTTGTACTTTCTGCCTAATTTTATGGTGCTGCATATGGTACCAAAGTCCATAGGTGTATCAATTACATCAAAGTAATCCTGCAAAGAGCTCCCACAAAAGAGAATATAAGCCAAAGAACAAATGAAGGATGATGATGGTGATTTCAGAACTAACAGAACAAGATCCGTATCTTAACACAGTAAAAAGTTAGAAAGAAACTAAATATCAAAAGGATGATAGTAAGAAGTATTAGATTTTTTCTTTCTCAGGAGAGACCAAAAAATAAATAAATAAACAAATAAATAAAAGACCATCACAGCATCAAGCAAAACATGCAAGCTTAAATGAGAAGAGAGCACTGTCATAAAGAAGAAGGCATAAACTGGTCATAATCCTCAAAAATATAAAGAAAATGTAAGAGAGAAGCTTTTGCATGTAAATCTAGTTGGATCAGAGCATACAGGAATTCCCAATGCCACAGGATCCACGGGAACATTGAATGGCTTAGCTGCATCCGTTTTCATAATCTTCTTAATCACCTGAAAATGAATGGAATCTGTTACCAAATTTTGAAGGAAATATAAACATATTATGAAAAGCTATTAGAAATTATCACTTGGGAATTTGCATAAACCATATAAAAGAAAAATATCTGTGCAGAACATACAGACAAGGCAGCATTCAGCTCTTTCTCATTGTATTGAGAATCCTGTTGAGATAGAATTGGTTCCTTTGTACTGTACAATGGTAAATTGTTAGGGCATAGGTTTGCATTTGAAGAACCAACATCTTTTGACAACTTAGCTCCAAAGCTCATGACATTCTTTAGTAGATTATTTTCATGCATTTGATTGCCACCATTTGTCTGCTCAACAAAGAGAGGATTTTGTAAAGCAGCATTCTGACATCTCAACGCAGAATCTCCACCTGTTGTCTCAACATCAATCGTAGAATCAAATCCCTTAGTTACACTATTGCCCAAATCAGTGTGATCCTCAGCATTCGCAGAGACAGAATTCAATGTCTTGTTATGACCCACTGTCTCGAGATTTTTGGGGTTGCGCATACTACACCCACGCTTACGTTTCATTTCTCCTTTATTTTACACCCACAATCTTGAACAGCAAGAGGCTTCCTGAAGCCAAGAAGAATAACGAAACAAATTGAGACTTATCTAGCAGAAACTCATTCAACCGTGATTCCATAAAGTAGGGAAATTATAATCAGCATAAAATTCTAGGCAGTGAAAAGAAGACTGAGTAAATTGTTTCTGAGTTCAAGTACAAGCTGAAAATGTTGTCCAATTTATTCAACAAAAAGCAACGGATCTTCTTTTTCAGAATGGTTCAACTACAGAGCCCAGTGCACTTCTCATTGCAACCCTCTTCTTTAGGGTGTTCAGACAGTAGTTAATACTCATGCCAAAAACACATAATACATAATGTAAGAAATCAACCGAAATGAATTCCCTGAGCACCAATTTCCTGTAAAATTAAAGCTAATTAAAAAAAAAAACAACAACAACAACAGATACGAGCTAAAAGTTCAGTCTTAAAGTATAAACAAAAAGAATAAATATCAAGAACCCTGAGCCCGCATGCAGAAACCCAAAATGAACAAACCACCCAGTAAATAATTAAACAAACATTACACCAAAAACCAAAAGAGCAACTGGACGAAAAAATAAAAAAGAAAAGAATCATTCGCATGTCAGCAGATTTTACTTAAGTAAGAGATCCTCACCCTCGATCGATCAATTGAAATGAAAAGAAACTGCAAAAAGAAAGATCAATCCGCACACATTGAAGAAAGTAATAAAAGAGAATTACAATGAGAACAAAAAAAATCAAGGAATTGTAAGAAACGGCAGATTGATTAATTAAAGGGGGGGAAATTGCTACCTTTTCTGCAAGTATTGAGAGGAGGAGAGTTACATGTAACAACAGTCAGTATAGGTTTTGCGCAATTTCACTTAAAAAGAGTAATGGAGATGGCGTGGATTTTCTTTCCCTTTTTTTTTCCTATTAAAGAAATTAGTCAGACTAATATTGAATTGAGGCCCAAGGGAAAATCTACGCTCTTCTAGCCTTTAAGTCCGGACCAATCTTATTGGGCCCCTTTTTCAGTCTGCACTCTAGTAGCACCATTTTCGTTCCTTTTTCTTTTTTCTAAAGGACTTTTTTTTTCTTTTTAATTTTGAAAGGTGAATCTAATAGTACTATTTTTTTACAGTTCGGTATATCGTAACATTTTTAATTTTATATATTTTATGAATAAAATTTATCAAATAAAAGATACATTTTAAAAATATATATATTTAAAAAATATGTATCATAAAAAAAATATTATAGGAGATATTAGAACGAAATGTTACAAGAGGATCCGTGTGGAATTAGAACCCAGATTCTCAAACCTAGTAAGCATTATAGCTTGCCACAATCTAGTAGCATTATCACGAGGGATTTTTTTTTTCTTTTTATTTTTTTCTCCCAAAAGAAAGGGTTAAAAACATTTCAATGATCAATCTGACTTCTTTTATTTTTTCCTTTTCCTTTTCTTTTTCTTTAAATTAAGAGTTATATTATATTAAGAATTAATTACAAAATACCCATGTGAAAGTGAAAGGCTAAATGTATTTTACCCTCAAACTTGATAAATATGTAGTTTATCCCTTAAAGTCAATTAATTTATTAAAAATATATAAAATATCCTTCATGTAAGTTATGATTCATTACAAAATAACCTCTAAAGTTTGATATAAAAATATTTTAGTCTACATCCTAATTTATAATTATAATTTATTATAAAATACTTCCATAAATTTTGTAATAATATCTTTTTTAGTCTATATTATTGAAAGATTAATTAGTTAACTCAAAAAAATATATTTTATTTTTTAAAAAGTAGTTAAACGGTTAGGATTTTTTATTAACTTATTGTAATAACTACCAAAAATTAATATTATTTTCTTTAAACAAAAAATTTAGATTTTCTTCTATTATTTTAATACTTTGCTTAAATATATTAGTTACAAGAAATTATTATAAATCCTAACATGTTCATGGATTTATTAAAAATTTTAAGATAAAGATTTAAAGTTGAAAAATATTTTATCTATAAACGAATATTTTATTTTTCATTTAATTAAATTTAAAACATGCATGCTATTTTTCTTTAAATGATCAATCCATAAAGCGTATACACTAAAAAGATATTATTACAAAGTATAAAGAAGTATTTTGTAATGAATTATAAATATAAATTATATTTTGGACTAAAATGAATTTATATTGAATTTTAGGGGTTGTTTAGCAACAAATCATAACATACATTGAGGATATTTTAGGTATTTTAAATAAATAAATTAATTTTAAAAGGTAAACTGCCTATTTATTGAATTTTGAGGTAAAATATATTTAGTTCCTCACCTTAGATGGGTATATGTAACTAACCCTTATATTAATGTATATAATGTTTAAACCCTAAGCATGTGGTAGTAAAGGCAACTTTTTTGGGGTTCAACTCCTTTTATAAGATTTATTCTCTTTTAATGTAAAATTATAATTAGGCTTAATTTGAGTGATGAATTTCAAACCTCTTTCATTAATTAGTATTCAAATTTACAAAAAGTGAAAGCATGGTGAAAAACACAATTCTATTTTTTTTCATTGCCTAACATATATATATATATATATATATATTATCAAACTATAAATCTTAAGTAAATTTATACACACAAAAAAATATATTTAAATCACATTACATCTAAACTAGTCTTTATTTTCGACATACTTTGATGTGGCATCTTCATAGCAATCCTTTCCGCTTTCTTGAAGAATTAATTATCTTCGTTTTTGCCTTTTTTCGCTAAATTAAACCATAGTTGAACAATCGTACATTGCCTTCTTATTTCTCTAAGCACAACATTAAAGGGGAAAAAAGAAACAGAAACTAAATGTTTAAAGAGAAAAAAAAAATGCATTTTATTATTATTGTGTATAATCCAGTCAATTTGAGCATATTCTTGTAAATAAAAAAGGAAAGAAGATGGTTTATATATACAAAATTGATAAATAACTTCAAGGCGAGTCAAATTCCACGTGATTATTTTGAAATAATTTCCCACATAAATTATTCCCTAATAAACAATAATCCATTATTAAGAATCTTGGCCCCTTTAAAAAAAAAGATGGTCATTGATGCATAATTTACAGATAGGAAACACTTCATTTGATTCTAATTATAATGAGGCCAAGCCAACAATAATAGAATATAATTAGCCGACCTCTTTACTAATGCTTTATATGAAGTCGCTTGAGTTTACATGTTGATCATTTTCTAATGCAACCATTAATTACGTTTTTTTTTTTTAATATAGAAAAATGCAATTTGGTGGGGGGGAACTGGATTGAATTATTCAACTCTTTTTTTTTTGGTAAAGTCTCAATTCAAATAATTGTTCTTCATTACAGGCTGCTGTAATTCAAGAATAAGATGATAATTCAAATAAGATCAAATTATATTTGACTATTATTATATCCCTTTGTTACATTTTTTTACTAGGTAATTTCTTTTTTTTTCCTCTTAAAAGAGAAACAATTTTATTAAAACTATCAAATGTAAAAAAATTATATGTATGGAGGATTCACTCCCAAGTTCCAAGATGTCAAAATAAGGTCCGGAGGATTAATTTCTTTGTTACACTATTAGATTATAATTAGATTGATGATAATCACTGGCCATTGAATATATATAATGGAAAAACAATTACAATATGCAAAATTTTTTATAATTTTTAAAGTAAAATATTGAATTTAAAATAAATAATTTATTTAATAATATTTAAGGATATATACTCTGAATAATTCGGACTCAGTTCTTATTATTTACTTACAGTGTTATTAGAAGAAGTAAAGCTTTCAATCTCCAAGAGCAATTGTATCAAACCACTGGATTATACTTACAAAACTTTTACGAGAGAATTACTTCCGTATTGAAAAGGCATTCTAAATCTTCTTTGAAAAAGCATTTTGTTAGTGCGAAGTTTATTTGAATTAGAAATAAAAATAAAAAATAAAAAATTTTTATTTGAAATACGTAAAAGATAAATTGTTTGTAAAAGAATAAGTAAAGTTAAAATTTTACTTTTAAAATTTAATCCAAATGCAACATAGACAAACAATCGAAAAAACAAATCTATGCCAAAATATTCAGCCTAATATTGTTTAAGTGCCTTGTTTACCCCAAAAAAAAAAAAAAAAAAAAAATACTGCATTAAAACAAACAAGGCTCTATTTACTTCTCCAGCCATAAAAACACAAAAATGATAACATCAAAAGACTCCTTCCACTAAACCAAATAAAATAAAGCCAATTGACTTTCTATTTTTTATATATTTTTTTTCATTTTCTTGATTGTTTGGACACGCAAATTTGACTTAAAAGATAGTAAAAAAACTATACACGAAAGGCCAAGTCCGTGTGTTATACATAAGTTATTATGTTATTCATTGTTTATATATTTTTAATTAATTAAAAATAAATATTCATAAAAAATTTTAAAAATATAATAAATAATTTTAAAATAATTAAAAAATAACTTATAATCTAATAGCTTATAACTTAAAAAATTATTTTTAATTAATAAAGAATGGATCTATGACAAATAAAAATTAAAGCTTACGAAAACTCATTTAGAACACAAAATAATATAATACTGCCTTTGTCTTTGTATCATCAACAACCACCATCTCCTTTGTTTATCATTCGTTACAAATTATTCTTCCTTTTCTCCAGAGTTGAGTTGAAGATCAACCACAACCACAACCACAATCGCCATCAAAATTTCAGATTCTTTACACCAAGGCTTAAATCTTGAACCTTAATTAGAAAAACAAGAACAAAAATGTCTATTAGGCCAAGAACAACAACATCATCCAGCTCCAGCTCCAAGGAATTAACATCGGTTTCTAATTCTATTGATGCTCCTCCGCCCGATTCTCCCAATATTCCTCCTCCTGATCATCAACTGCCTCCATCAACCACCTCCTTCTACAGGCGCGCACTCGACAGCACCGCCAATTTAGCCAACCTCCTTCCCACCGGTACTCTATTAGCCTTCCAATTACTCACCCCAATTTTCACCAATAACGGCTCCTGCCAAGTCATAACGCGCCAAATGACTTCTATCCTCCTCCATATCCTCGCCATTTCCTGCTTTCTCGCTTCTTTCACTGATAGCTTCCGAGCATCGGATGGTCAAGTCTATTACGGATTTGCGACGCCAAACGGATTATGGATTTTCGATAAACCAGCTGCGGCGGCGTCAGGAATTCCTTCAGATCTGAGCAAGTATAGATTAAGTTTCGTTGATTTTGTTCATTCCGTTCTATCGGTACTTGTGTTCTTTGCAGTTGCGTTTAGGGATAAAAATGTAATTACTTGCTTTTATCCGACGCCAAACCAAGAAACTAAACAGGTTTTAGATATAGTTCCCATCGGAGTTGGATTAATGTGCAGTTTGTTGTTCGTCATATTCCCTACCAGACGACACGGTATTGGTTATCCTGTAACATCTGGCCGCCCTTCATCTACTTACAAGTAGTTACTTACTTGTACTAAAAGACGAAATTTATCGACATCAACATCCAAATACAATACTTGTATTGTAGAATTGTAGTAGTAGTAGTAGTTGTAGTTTATTTAATCGATTGTTGTTGTTTGGCAGTTTGAACTTGAAATGGTGGTGGTGCATGATGATGCATCTTCTCCTCCTATAGCCAGCTCTCAACTACTTGCCACATTGTAAACTATATAATGTTATTGTTTTTTTTCTCAATAATATTAATTGCTTTTTTAACTACTTGATAATATTAATTAATAGTTATAGTGATTGTCAAGGTGGGAACGGGTCTTTCAATTCAAGCCTAGTAGGATCCATGGTTGCCAAAGCCTTATAGTTTTAAAACTCTCCCCTAAGCAGAGGACTTATGAGTGGCTGATCCCATTTCGCATGCTCCAAGACGATGGAACACCCAGGTTCTTCAATACTACTTCCTATCACATCATGTAGAGCTCATTCAAGGAATTCCGTTATGTTAAATGTCAGGTCCTGATATTTGGATCTGGCACTTTACTGACTTTCGTATATTTACGGTCTCATAAGCAAATAGAGTGGCCATGGACACGCTCGACCGATCAGAGCCAACCTAACTACCATCCACTTCAATGGAAGGAACTTTGGGATCTTCAAGTTCCACCTAGGGTAAAGTACTGCCTCTCGCATTGGTATAATTGGGTTATGTTGCGTACTTCACAAACATGTAATTAAGTCTCTTCTAAAAGCACAGTTCCCGTGTGGTCACACGGCCCTGGAAATGACTTTTCATTACTATTCTCTTGCTCCTAAAGTCTGGAAGATTATTGGAGTCGACATTCGTTGGGCGTGAGGCAATGCTTCAACCCGCTTGGATGTTTGGACATCTTTGTCACCAATAAAGAAAAGTTTATCCCAATTTCCTTCCAAAATAGCTATAATTTGGTGGCAACTTTGGATATCCCACAATAATCTAATCTTTCAACACTGACATGATACGCCAGATGAGGTAGTGAATTCGATCTTCAAAAGTACTTCAAGAATTTAACTCGCCTGAGTTGCAACATTACTTCAAAAAAAGCCAGCATATCTCCATTCCAACGTTACTATACATACACATTTAAGGTGGCAACTTCCCCCAATTGGACAGATAAATATCAATATAGACGTTTTAGTACGGTTAGATAGCAGTGGCGTAGGAGGGTGGTACGCGTGACGGCCGAGTCTTGCAAGCCCTTGTTCATTGCCTCTCTAAATGTGCTCCAATAATGGCTATGGAAGCACAGATAACTTCTAGAAGACATCCAATTGGCACAACAACAAGGTATGCAACCATTAACTATGGAAACTAACAATGAAGAGGTGTGCCGCCAAGTGAACTCATCCGAAGCTGACTTTTTTTCCTCCGCAGGTGACTTTATTCGGCTCATTAGGTCTGCAATTTCTAATGTAGTAGCCGTTAGACATATGTAAATAGGAAAACCAATCTTGTAGCTCATAGCTTGGCAAATATGGGCACTATGTCATCACCCTGTTATCTTTTATTTCAGGATGTTCCCCATCAGCTAATCCCCATTGTACTCTCTCTAAATATCAATGCAGAATTTTCAAAACAAAGAAAACAATTATAGTGATTGTCATGAGTGAAGTTACATTAGGGCATGAAGATCATTACCCCTCCAAATTTTTTTAATCTTTTATATGCAGTATGATATCGTGTTCATTTCTTGTAAAAATTAGTATATTTTAATATTTTAACCTTCAAATCAATCAAAATTAAGTTATTAAATACATATTGATAATAATAATAATTCAAAGTTAAAAAATACATTAAATTTTGTATTGAATTTTAATTCCTTAGAGGTCAATGTCTAGTTTCATCTCGAAAAATTGTACTATTTTTTAATACAATTTTGAGTGTCATATTTAGAAAGATTATATTATAATGAAGAGAAATTCGCTATAAATACCCTAAAACATTTTATGCTTAAATGTTTTATTTTAGCTCTTCATGCTCTTAAATATTTTATATTTTTTTCTTTATACCTTAAATATTTTATTTTAACCCTTTATACCCTCAAATATTTTCAATTTGCGTATTGTTATAATTATGGTGAAAAACGATGGAATCTGGTGAAAGGTGAGTAAAAATGTCTGAGGGCATGCAAGTGGTGAGGCATGCTCACTGCTATCGAATTCTGCTGGATTTTACTATAATTATAATAAAGTTCGGAAAATATATGAGGGCATAAAAGACAAAATAAGACATCAAATTGACATTTTTTAATGTGACAATTTTGTAGTGTGCTTGGGAGTGGAGCGTGTTGACCATCATTGAATTCTACGGTTCTTCACCATAGTTATAATAATACACAAATTAAAAAATATTTAAGGATATAAAGAGTTACAATAAAACATTTAAAGTATAAAAAGAAAAATATAAGATATTTCAGAATATAAAGAACTAAAATAAAATATTCAAAGTATAAAAAGAACAAAAATAAAAAGTTTTAAGACATTTATGGTTAATTTCTCAATAATGAACATAAATTATATAATTTTCAACAAAAAGTTTCTGCAAGTGTTCTCCATACACAAAGCTCAATCCCCACAAAGAGAACATCAAACCCTTTTTTTCTTGGTGTTTGTTACTTGAATGGATAAAACAGATTTTCTTTTCTTTTTTTTTTTTTTTTTCCCCCTGTTGTCTTCCTTAATCGTCAAGGAAAAGTAATGTAATGTTAAGAAACTGGACGTCAAAGATTTCAAGGACGAGAAGACACGAAAATGAAAACGGGACGCACACTACCTGACATAGGTTTTGATTAACAAAATGCAAAGCGTGTAAGAAAGAATTGAAAAATCATACATGAGAGATGATGATTGACTTGGCTTGGCTGGTTGGCTCCTCAAATGCAAAACCCCACAAGAAAACATGAAGAATGAAGAGCTCCTCCTAAAATAACCTAACCTAGCAAGTATATAAAGACGATCTCAGATCACCCGCACATCTCAAATCCACACATTTTAACCTCCAGAAATGAGCAACCATTTTCCAACTGTTCTAAACATTCAATGAAGAAGCCCATATGCAATCTGCAGTCAAAAATTATCATCAACAACGCCCCTACCTACTTCACAAATAACTAACATCTATAACATGTAGGCAGGAACAAAACTAATACTAAATGATTAATGCAGGGCTACTGAATATGGAGGAGAAAGTGCCAGCCAGTATCATTGAGAAATAAACACATGAATTCAAACAACTGCAAAAGTGTTTGAAAATCTCTAAGCAGCAATCCCACCCTCAGGATAAAGTACAGATTCTTCAAAAAGAATACATAATAAATCCATCCGAAACTTTTATGATTGTTGATCGGTCCCTGATTGTGGTTTCTGCTGATTCTCAGGTTGCTCACCACTAGAGCTTGGGGGAGGCACACTAGCCTGGTAAGGAGGATGTTGCCTATCCATTCCTTGCGCTGTGTTCTGTTGATATGCTGATTGTTCTCCACCGCCACTGGGTGGTGGAGGCATTCTATGCTGATAAGGAGGGTATTGCTGATTTGGTCCTGGTGGTGGTCTTTGCGGATACAATGGTTGCTCGCTAATGGAGGGTGGTGGAGCCATTGAAGACTGGTAAGGAGGGTATTGTTGATAAGGTGGTGGTCCTGGTGGAGGTGGCATATATCCATATGGTGGTGGATAATACGACTGATAGAATTGGCCTTGGGGTGGTCGCATAGGTGGGGGGTATGGAAAATGCTGCCCTTGTTGCTGTTTTTCTGAACCACTTCTGTCTTCACTTGTACCTGAGGACCCACTTGAAGATCCCTCTTGTGATGGCACAAGAGCCCCCATTCTTTGAGGATCCATTGACGGATAGTATGTTCTCTCCTGCTGAGGAATTGGAGGAGGAATATTGAAGTAGGGCATTGCAGGGGGTTGGTCCTGTGTGCCAGGTGGATGAAGAGGCTGATTGTGCTGCTGTGATATCACAGCCCTTGGGAGCAATCCACTATGAGCAACTGCAGCCTGCTGCCTTGCTTCGTCAGAAGCATCCGACTCAGGCTTTGGAGCTTGTGGCCTCCCCCAGAGCAGCTTCAGCCGAAGGCCCTTTATTACCAGTTTGTTGGCAAGTTCTTCCGCAGCTTTCTCTGCACCTTCTCTTGTTGTGTAAGTAACAAAAGCACAGGCACGCTGAAGGACCATCTTTACGGACTCTATTTCTCCGTGTGCATAAAATTGATCTCTCAGATCTTGTTCTGTGATTCTTGCATCAAGACCACCTACATACAGAGTTCTAATGCTCTCATCTTCAGGGGGCTCAAGAGAAGGCATTTCCCCTGCCTTGTTGAGTAGCTTCATTGCCACCGGATCATTAACTCTGCAGGCGAAGTCATATGATCAGTGAAGTTCCATATGTAAATATTATACTTAAAAACACCCATAAATTGTCAATGTTTGTTTGACACTTCTACAGCAAATTAAGTTTAATCAAATGAGCTATCTAAGAAACTACAGCTGAGTTGTGTGTTTCAAGGTAATGTGAAACAAGTCAATCCTGTAGTATAAGCTAATTCCTGCAAGTAATACAAAATTGATGACAAACAACACCATATTTCAAAAATATTAAAGGTAGCATTTCTTTTTCAAAAAGAAATACTATATGATTGCAAGTTCAATTAAGATAATAAATTACAGTAGTACCAATTGCATAGCCATACCCTGAAAGGTTAAAGGGAAAAGCATACATGAGAAACACCAGTATTATGCAGTAGGACTATAAGCATCATACAAAGTCAAACAAAGAGCTGTGGTAGGAGCAGTAGATTCTTCAGTCAATAACCACAAATTAAGCACAAGAAGAAAATAACAAATAAATATTTTTTATGAATACCGATATCAGCACCCACATAGAGTATCTATATTATAGTACTGCGTCGAAACCATGATAATTAAATTAAGCAAATGGTAATTTCTCATACCCATAGTAACGATCTTTGATATTTTGCTGGGATAACTCTCCTGTAACTGGCATCTCATGCCTATAAGGGCATTCAAGACCCCTTGTACACTGCCCACGGACATAAAAACTGCAAACATGTGCACGATTCCTCTTGTAGTATGGAGTGGTCCTTTGGAGCTTTAGAATAGTGTCACTTGGGCGCACTTTCCCAAATGAAGATTCATAATCTATTCCAGCTCTTGTCTGCAAAAGACAAAAGTTCACAAGATTCAAGTGAAAATGAAAATAACAGACATACTTTACAGCTTTTCATCTGTGAAACCACCCCAACCAAAAACTTTTAGACGAATAAAGGTTTTTCACTATCACTAGGAATGAAAAGTTCATTATACCACTGATACACAAAAAGGACAACCAAAAGCATAGTATCATGGTAAGTCATGCAGCTCAAAAACTTATAGTTTTCACTGAGAACATAAACCTCATTGTCTAGAAAGATTCAGCAAACCTTACAAAGTTAGCCCAACAGATGCACCATATCTAGACTAAGCAATAAGATAAATTGATTGGATGTAAACTGACCCCAAAAAAAAAAAGAATTAAATAATATGAAGTACTTAAAACTCATGTCCAAAAGAACAGAGAGACTCAAACAGAACTGAACTATAAGCTTATAAGAAATTTGCAGAATTGAGTTGGTATGAAAATGCATTCTTGTTTTATTGCATTTTAAATATTAGTTTACAAACCAAGTTGAAAAATACTTACCCTGCGATCATGCTCCTCTGCGAAGTATTCTCTATTCACGTCACTCTTTGGAATGGCATCATTTGAGTTGATATGAAGAGCAGTGTCTCGAACCTGAACTGGCAATCCATATTCAAGATCCAGAAGGCAAACTTGACAAACGTTTTTCAGCTTACTGCAAGTCTGGCAAATCTCAGTTTTCTTATATCTTGCATCACGACCGGGTCTCCACCTGAAAACTGTGAAGGGCCGTGTGCAAATCTTGCACTCCTTATCATAATCAGCTTTTGTCTGCATAAAGCCATGAAATTTTAAAAACAATTAGAATTTAGCTACACAGCTTATATTTTGAAAAATGACCAGAAACTGGATTATTAGAAATCTAATCTGAAGCAAAGGACTTGAGATGCCAAATGAACCTCAAGTACAATTTTCACACGCAAACTAAATCAAAGCTACCAACATACAATAGCACACAGGAGAGCTTTAGAAAGAGGGGTAGCTAAAAGAGCGAGAATCTAAAGAGAACAAATATATGAAATAAGATTCACAGGACACAAGACTGCCTTAGATCACATACGCTACCTGGAAAGAAACACACTAAACAAGGATGACAGAAACTGAAGGAACCCGTTGGAACTTACTCAGATTGTAAACCAAATGCAATGACACCCACGTATGTTTTCATCGGAAGACGAAAGGAACAAAAAGAGCAGAATCTTGATCTGTTTCAAAGGATTTTACAACTAGAATCAAGCATCCAAGTGTTTCTTCTACTAAAGCTCCTAGGTTAGAACAAACTAGTACATCTTAATTATTCTTCTTTTTGAGTAGCCAATAAAACCCAATGAAGTCCTAAAGAGAGCCTAGTCAATGAGTCAATGTGACAAATCCGGTAACCTTATAAATTGAAGACATTAGGAACAACAAAGAAAGAGTATGCACCCCATTTAGAATAACAACAAAATAATAACACTCAATTCAAATGGGTGAATTATCCCTCACAACCAACAAAAGACATCAAAAGGAAATTCGCGGTTAATCATATGACAATCAACTCATCAGGAAGACTTAAATGACTGATTCTTATGGCACAAGAGCGAGAGATGAAGGTAACACACAAACCTCCTCAAATCACATCCAGAACAAACAAAATATCAGATTTTGAGCTGGACTAAGTTCAACCAAAACCTTACAATACAAAATTTCTTCGAAAAACAAAGAATTAATAAAAAAAGGAACTTACCATCCGAACGTACGGATTGTCTCCAAGACATGACTCGCATATGATTGGAAAGTCCGACCGTTCCCATCCATCTGCTTCGACATCTCTCAATAGCCTGTGCGCCATTCTTGATACAGCCTGAAAATCGCAACAACAAACTATAAACACTGGACGATAACTAGAAATCTGCTCCAAACAAACCTAAACCCTAGAAACAAAAATTCTGCCAAAAAAAAATATGAAGCGAAACGGAGATATACAGTAAATCAAGATGCTGATTGATTTCCACGGATTATCACGCCGCCTTAAGTATATCTAAGATGAGGGTATAAATAAGAGCGCTCTTCGTGACTGCTAAGCTGATGCCGCCCTCGGTCGAGAGAGGCCCGAAGCTGCGGCGGAGGAGCGAAGTGAGACAATTGGGAAGAGAGAGAAAGAAAAAAGATTTTTTCCCCCTTTTTTCTTATTATCTTTCTTTTAATTTATTTTAGGGTTAATTCCAAATATATATAATTTTAATCAATTTTCAATTAATACTTAAACTTTGATTTGATACTCAAATATTCAAATTGAGATAAAAAATATATATAGTAATCATAATTTAGATATTTAATTTTAAAATTTAAAAATTTAAATATTCAATTAATAATGAACTAAATTACTAATGGACTAAAAGTGAAAGGGCGTTTCTGAAAATAAACCCTTTTTTTCTTTGTGCTTTCCGGCGTCGTTTCATTATGTGGGAGACTGGTAAGTTTTAATGATGCGCCCAATTTAAGAACGCATGATCGTGCTTTTTCAATCACAATCATCAAATGTCTCTCTCAGATTCATCACAGATTCCCAATCATCAGTGTTTAAAAAAAAAATCCAAGAAAATCCACACACGTATTTGCCTGTAGAAATTAAGAAAGACTACAAATTTGATTACATCCATCCACTGAAATCTTGGAATATCAATGTCGATCTCGCTCTGCTTCACCCCATTCATTTCGCAATCTCAAACCCATCAAAAAGTTCCGATTTTTAGGCCTATCAAGCCTATAATTCTCACGAAACCAACTATTTCAAGTCAAAGTATTTTGCCCAGAATTAAATGCGTTAATCGTGAAACTTCTGATAATTTGTCTTTGAGTTTGAGTCCTGCAAAACCCAGATGGGAAAATCTCTTGTCTGCTGCAGCTAGTCTTTATCCTATCTATGTGACTGTTGGAGGAATTATTGCCTGCTTGGAACCATCTACTTTTGCTTGGTTTGTGGATAGAGGGCCTGCTTCTTACAGCTTCTCACTTGGCTTTATTATGTTGGCAATGGGTCTTACTTTGGAGCTTAAAGACTTGATCAATTTGTTCATGCAGAGACCCCTTTCTGTGAGTTGATGAATTGCTTCAAAATTTCAATTTTGCAGTCCCCTTTGATGTTTTACTTGATATGGGAATGCATTGTGCTCTTCTTGATAAGGCAGCTTCTATTATATTTTTGGACCAATTATTCCAGTGGTTATATTAATTTGCTCTGCTTTCTGTTTCAATTTGGAGTACTTATTCGCTTGAACATATAATTTGGATTTTTTTTTTTTTTTCAATTGGTGCCAAATATTACACTCCAGCAAGCACTTCTCATGTTTTTGTTTTCCCACATTAATAAAAATTTCTTTGATCATTTCAGATACTCTTTGGATGTGCAGCTCAGTATACTATCATGCCAGCCTTTGGATACATGATTAGCAAGTCTTTGGTGCTTCCACCATCTATCTCAGTCGGTTTAATATTACTTTCTTGTTGCCCTGGAGGCACGGCGTCCAATGTGGTGAGCCTGATCGTTTTCTATATTCCTTACTTTTCATTTCTTACTATTGATTCTTTGTTTTAAGATGCTTTTCATGCGCATATTGCAAACTACTTTTTTAGGATGAATTGAAGAGTGGAATTGATTTAAAACTCTGCTATATTAAGTGAAAGAAGCTTTTAGGTTAGCCTATCCAAGGAATGTTATTTGATTACTTCGGACTTTTGATCTCCTGAGGAAGTTTCAAATTCTGATGCATAAAAGAAGACCTATTACACTGTGTAAATTTAGTGTCTCAAAGTTATTAGTACTTCTTATTGACCAATTTCATGAGAGTTCAAGCATTTTAATACCATGGTGCAATTAACCTTGTACTGTCGTATTCGTCAGAAAGCTTCAGTTCTGTAGGGCTAGTGTAATGCATGATTCTGCAAGCTCGTGAACAAGATTGTAGAGACCTTTATTTCTTTCCAAACCACGCAAGTAAAACTTTAGATATATCACTGATTGGAACTATCAAGAATTCCATGCTCTAGGGGACTTGTGAGAAGTTTGATAAAAAAAAAATGTTGGTTTCAAGGATTTACCCCTTTTAGTTATCTGCAAACATGAATCAGATTACTGGATCTTATTTCTTTATGTCATGTGGATGTTCAAAGCTTCGGATTAGTATATGAGTTTCTTCACGTCCACTTTTTCTCCCCATTCACTCCTACTCGATCTAGTAGTGTTTCAGGTGACTTTAATTGCTCGAGGAGATGTACCTTTATCTATAGTGATGACCGTGTGTACAACTTTGGGAGCAGTGATTCTTACCCCCCTATTGACCAAGTTTCTGGCAGGAACTTATGTTCCTGTCGATGCCGTTAAACTTTCTATTAGCACACTGCAGGTAACTTGGTGTTACTTATTACCCAATGTCTTAGTATTGTTGTTGACATGGTTATTCAATTTTTTGATTTTGGGTTCACTAATTTCATTCCTTGGTTTTTAGGTGGTTGTTGCTCCAATCCTGCTGGGTTCTTCATTGCAGAGCACTTTTCCTGGAGCCGTGAAATCTGTGACGCCTTTTGCGCCACTGCTCGCTGTCTTAGCGTCGTCACTACTTGCTTGCAGGTTTAACTTTTTGTTACATTTATGTTTCTGATATCTTCTTTCTTCCTTTTTCTGAAACATCTCTAGCAAGTAGCTGCTGTGTTCCTTTTATGCATTAATATTTAGTCCAATTCATGTTTTTCTTTCATTTCTCAGTGTATTTTCGGAGAATGTAGCTCGTTTAAAGTCTTCGTTAGTTGGTGTATCATTGCTGTCTGATCTGCCTCCGCTTGGTCGTGCTCAAGCATTATTCTCAAGTGAATTGGGGGTAGTAATACTTTCAGTATTGTTGCTACATTTTGCCGGTTTCTTTGTGGGGTAAGAGTTTACTTTCTTTTTTTATAATTCTGGTCTTGAATTTTTTCCCTTCATATAAAATCTTACTCTCCAGTGACGTAGTAAATTAGAGTTTCCATGTATCTTGCTTGCATGGATATATATGATTTTTCTTCTTTGTCTGCAGCATGCCTATTTATTCTTGCATCTTTCTTTCTATTAAAGGGTAAGCTTTCAGCCTAACAAATGAGTTTCTGAGTTTCCTTGGGATATGACATATGCTCTTAAAGCCTTTTTTTGCCCCCATAGAATATTTTCACTTGAATCTAGATGTAGGTAGACCTTAATTACAACTTTAACTCCATAAAATTTTTCCTTGAACTTTCACTTGAATCTGATACCGTATTCTTCTGATGGCAGACGTCTTTTAGCATTCAAGGCCATCCAATTTTAAGTCTTATGACCTGTTCGAACTAATTTTAACAAAAATGAGACTATGAGTTTGGACTATTTGAGATTTTCCTTGTTTATACCACAGTTGATGTTGGGCAGTTCTGAGAATCAATCGTGTCTTTTTTCAGTGCAATTTTTGACATTTTAAGGTTGGCAACTTTTTGCCATTTGAGTCTAATAGGTGAGAAGTCTGTCTGTAGGTATCTATCAGCAGCTTTTGGTGGATTTGGAGAACCACAGCGGCGTGCAATATCAATCGAGGTATAATATTATTTCGGATGCTTTTCTCTAGTCAATTCTTGATTATTTTGATGAGCCTTGATAGGTCCTGAAGTTTTAAAAGGTTGGGAACTAAAATCCCGTGTTGTGTTTGTGGTAGGTTGGAATGCAAAATTCGTCACTGGGGGTGGTGTTAGCTACCTCCCATTTTGCTTCACCGGCAATAGCTCTACCTGCAGCAATGTCAGCAGTAATAATGAATATAACGGGCAGCAGTTTGGGTTTCTTTTGGAGATATATTGACCCTTGTTCCAATTCAAAGAATGTTCCCAAGGATGTCTAAAATGGCTCTTCTTTTCTGTGAATACTTCAATTTTCATCTCTATTCCTTTTTCACAGTGGCCAAACCTGCATTACAAGGTAAGTAACAAGTACTTAAGAATAGGTTTTTTTTTTGAATAATAATTTCTTCAACCTGGAAAGCAGATGATATCTGATTTACGGAATGTTCCTATTTGAATTGTATTTCATTCCAAAAAAAAAAATCAGATATTCCCAAATTCAAGACAAAATTCCAAAAACTTCAATTTACTTTGATATGTTGGAATATACAAATAGTAATTACAAAGCTGTAAGTGAAAGATGACAGCAATTGGGTTTGGCAAATTAATTTTGAAATGGAACATGAGAAACACATGGGCCGGCAGCTTTGGTGAAATTTTGATACATAGTGTGTCAGTGTATGATAATGTTATAAAGGATTATCATAGGAATTTCTGATGGACAAATAAGATATGACGAGGAGAAAAAGATTGATTTTATATGATAATAAAATATTATCCAAATTGTCAGATAGACAGTATCAATGCATATTTTGTTAATATATGATCAATGAAGATGGTAGTGACAATGGCAGGATATAAAAGTTATAATGAAAATGTTGAATTGATTCAAGCCAATCCTTTTTTTTTTTTTTAATATTGTGAAAATTGAATTGGACTGTTCTTAGTTGTTGAAGTTTTTTTTTCCCCTAATTGTTTTTAAAATGAATAACATTAATAAAAAGTTGAAATTTGGTGTGGGGATCAGTTGCTCAACAGTAGAATTATTCTTTATATACTCTACCTGATATATATATATATATATATAAAAGATGATAACTTTTTTCCCATTATTTAAACACTAAAGCAATTAATGGTCTTAAAAAGACATTAAAAAGCAGCTAATTATTTGAAATGATAGGGAGGAAAAAAAAGTGAGGAATTTGAAGTTTTTTGTCATTTAGGGACGTAGTTTCCAATGTAAAATGCATTAAAGAAAAAAAAAACACATTTGATCACATGTAGATATATATAACAGATTGAGTGAGGTCTTCCAAGAGTTGTATATCTCTTTTGAGCTTGAAATTAAATTAAATGGCTTGCAATTCGACTGTGGAAAAGAATCAAAATTTTACCAGTTCAAAAGATGTAGAGAAAAATATCAATGATCAGGATTACATTTGGAGCTGCCGTTGGGAAAATTACCGGCATGAAGGTCCAAGTAATTTGAAGCAGAAGATGAAAGGCACATTTCAAAGCACAGAATTGATGGATCAGAAGAACATTTTCAGAAATTACAAACGGAAAAGAAAAGATGAATCCAGATCGTCGTCGTCGTCGACGTCTAAGTTCATCAGGACTAATAGTCCATCTATTCCTTTGATTCCTCCTCGAGCTTCTGCTTCTACCGGCGGTTTCCGACGTGTTTCTTTTCTGGAGCGAGCTCTATTCCCTGGGGTCAAGTAACTAAGCCTCTCTCTCTCTCTCTCTCTCTCTCTCGTTACAAGCGTTTTATCCAGAGTAAAAATGTTTGTAAACGATCCAGAGTAAAAAAAAGTCAATTCAAATAGACCATTAGATGATGCCTGCCAATGACTTGTAAGAGTGTTTTTTCTGAAATCAATGTAATGTCAAATTAAATGCAGCGTTGATGCAGTGCTTCCGGCTCCGACGCCGACTGAGGAGTCTAAAACAGCGCCACTGACCATCTTTTATGCCGGAGTTATCAATGTATATGACGATGTTCCGCTTGATAAGGTGAGTATACTGTTTATGCTTCATGCACCTACACTTCTATTCTAACCTTATTCAACTTTTTTTCATCTATTTTGTGTAACTTTTATTGATTATTATTGGCCAGATAATAGTCTTTTATTTTTATTAATTGTCATATACATTACGTTATCTAAAGAAATATTTAAAAATATGAGATGTTTTTTCTTTTGTAAACTAAAATGCAAATAAATCCCGTTTGAGTCTAAGAGGGGAGAGTGAATTTCACTTTACAAAAATTAATCATTAAAAACTTCAAAAACAATTTTAAGTTACTAGCTCAAGTGTAGAAAATAACTCGATAAATGAAAAAGAATGATACTCTAAAATCAAATCACACTAATAATAAGTTGCATCAACTATCTTATAGAAATGCAAGATTATTGAAGATAAAGCATAAAAGGAATTGGAAAAACAAGTTTTCCTACTTGGACTTGCAAACAAAGAATCGGAGATGAAGAAGATTACGACTCAACGCAAGAACTTTTCTCCATACTCGAAATTATCTATCACAAGACCTTTAATTCTCTTAAATCAGTTTCTGAAATATTTCTTTAGTAGCCTAAAGACCTGTTTATTGCATGGGTAATACTTTGTTAGGAAAAAATAAATATTTATTATTATTTAGAATAAAAATGCAATTAACTTCTTTTTTGTAATTTGCCCATAATTAGTATGGAAAATAAGTATAAAAAACGAATATTAAGAGAAAAATATAAAGATCATAATTTTTTTGGCTCATACTCTTAGAAATTCAGTAAAATTTTGCAACAAATATCCCTTCGCAACATACCTTCGCCCTTAACCCCTTCCAAAAAAAAAGAAAAAAAAAAAAAAAACTTCTTCCCTTACTTCCAACTAGATTTCTTTTTCTAACCTTAAAAATTAAACAAAAATTCATAACTAATATCCTTATTTTCCTATGACCCACCCTCTTCCCTCCCCTTCCGCATCCCAAGGAAACCGCACTTCACATCCCTTCCCCAGCCCCCTTCACTCTCCCCTTCTACCAAAAGAAAATCTACTTTTCCTCGCCTAAACAAAAATTTGTAGCTAATATTTCTTTCCTCCCATGACCAACCATCTTCCCCCACGCCATCCCGTACCTTCCCTCCCCTCAAAAAAAAAAAAAAAAAGAATATTCTTCATATTTTTATTGGCTATTAATGAAAGCTAATAAAAAATGCAAAAATAGTACAATGCAATATCAAATTTATCGTTAATAAATCGTTCATAAGGGAATCGAAAGTGTGGAATACTTGGCTTGAATTTCCATTCACCAAGCTATTATGTCACCTACGAGCTTTAATTGTAATTGTTCCCATGAACCTCCATATTATAACCTTTCCAATACCTAACCAAAAGATATGCATGTGAAATCTTTCTATAAGCTTTCAACAAATTAATAAGAAAAAAATAAAGTTTACCTTAAAAAAAAGAAAAAATAAATTATTTTACTTAGAAGAAGTAAGAGGGTCGGAGTAAAAAAGGAAAACAAACCATATGTGGTAACGCTCTGGTTTTTCTTAAAATGGCCCTTTTTCTTTAAAAGAAGACTTAAAATAACCATATGTCCACCTTTGTTTAATTACAATTTTATCTTGTGCCTTCCTTTCAATTTTACCTTTTTTTATATTTATTTTAGATGTCATATTTCTTTTATTTTTTTAAACGACCATTCATTTTGTTTACTGAAATTGTTCTTTTATTTAATTAAAGGAAGAATATTACTACATATTACTTTTATTTTACGTATTTTTAAAAATTCAGGATTAGAAATAATTAATTAATATGTAAATATTCAACATTCAAAAAAACAAAAGAATTCAACAATTAAAAATAAAAATCTCATCAACTTCATTAATAATTAAAAAAACCGTCTTTTATTTAGAAGGTTATGAAAATATAAATTATTTGTATTTTTTAATATATGTATCATTTTGTATGGTGAAAATTTTCATTTTAGAAGATCAAAAGGTTGAAAACTAAATATTAAAAGATTATTTTAATTTTTTTAAAAATTAATTCCTTATGTATTATTAATACTGTTAGTTAAATTTAAATATTGTTTCAAATTATATTACAAATGCTAAGTATAGATGAAACTTTAAAATGATTATAAAGCTTTTTCAATTGAATTTAAAAAATACATTGTGATTTATTTTATTTTAAAATTATAAATAAAAACATTATTTAAAGATGAGGATTCAGGACTCTATTACAAATTGTAAATTAAGACAAATTTAATTCGAATATGATACAGATTTAGTACTTTTACCTTTGAAATTTAAATAGACTCGATTCTATGCCTTAGTTTGGTTTGGATGAAAATAAGGAAGGGAACAGGTAGGGATGCAATCATGACATAGATATCTTATTTACGTTATTTGGTTGTAACATAAAAGTAAAAGGGAGGTAAATGATGAGGGGAACTCTCCCCCTCTACATCAACAAATTAACCATTCTCGAAAAACTGACGTATTAAGTTAGGACGTAAATAATATTAAAAAATTAGTTTTATTATCTTAAAAATTAATTTATTATAAATTTACCCATATATATAACATTCTACATCCCCCTCCCCCCTCTGTAAAACAAATTAAGACTAAAAGACATTACTTTTAATTTGTAAAATAAATGACATTTTGAATTTTAATGGTTCAATTCTTGAATTTATAAATTATTTTTTAATTTTAATTTCTTAAATATAAATAGAATAAAAATATTATAAGAATTAATATTTTTTTCGAATTAAATAAAAGAAGGATTTGATAAAATAAAGAATTAATTATTTCTTTAAAAAATTATAAAGAAGAAAAAAAATATGAAAAAAAGGTATGACAACTAGTAACAGTAAAAAAAATTAAATAAAAGTAATAGATTAGCTAGGGAACTGCCAGTCCTAACTTGATCTAAGAAACACTATAAAAACCTCAATAAAAAGCATCAGACTGCTATATCTGAGCTTGCCAGAAACTCTCATCTCTTTTCACCCGAATCAAATAAGGAAAAAGAAGTTCAATAGGATAGTTTAGAATAAAGTAGAGATAATCAAAGGACTCATAGACCCATCAAAACAAAAGCAATATTGTTCTAAAAATAGCCCACACTACACTGGCCAACAAGCATCTTAGACACATGTCAAGCTAATTTTTTTAGAAGGAGGACTGTTGTTGGCATCATAAGTCCTCCTAGTCTTGACAATATTTTCCTCATCAACAGAAGGAGGACCTCCTGGAACTGGACTCCAACTCCATTCCTAACTAGATAGATGTAGGTTTGTGTGATCGTTTAAAGAAGAATAGAAGAAAGTAAGATATTCATTAGTATGATAAAACAAATATGAGGGGTTATATCCGAACGACTCAGAGATACAAGGATTGATATTAAAATCATTTATCTTAGGAGGAGATTGATCAACTTTAGGAACAAAAACTGTCTCTTTCACTATGCCTTTTTAGACCCACTCACTCTCTTATTTCTTTTCTCAACAACAGCTTTCACTCAATCTAATTTGTTCTTTCTCTTTTTCTTTTTTACTTTCTTTTCCTTTATGTTTTTCATTTTCCTTCTTCTTTGATCAGATTTCTTCACTTTCACATTCTCCCTCAAAATTTTGTTCATCACACCTTTCATCATTTTCCTCTTCTTTCTTTGCATTTTCATTCTCAGTCTCTTTTTCATTTTCACTCTTCCTTTTGCTTTCTTCCTCACTTTCTTGTTCACTTTATTTTTCACCAGATCCTTCCACAGAAACATTCTTTTCTTCCAGAACTTTCTCAACTTTCCTTTTTACTCCCTCTTCTTTTTTCTCTTCTCTCACAGTCAATCTTCTCTCAACAAATTAAATTCTCATCAAGAATCCCTCTTTCACACACTCTAGTGTAGACTTCAGTACTCAAATCAACTCCTAGATATCTAAACAAACTCAGTTAAAACCATCTATAAGGTAAAGCCTTTGGACCTCCTTTCTTCACAATTGCTTTCATGTTCTCTAACATTAATAAACATGGATTGAGATCTTCACCTTTCTTGGATGTGCCAGATGATACATAGCTCCATTGCATTGACATATTGATAACTCTCTTTTTTTTTTTGTGGAGAAATGTAGTTTACTATCATCTTGCACAGTAGTCTGCTCTGCAGTTCATCTGATAAGATACAACCTTGTCTTTTTCTTTGATTTTAGGGATCCCCAACACTTCTTTTTGAAAACTCTTTCACTGTTACCTTTCACTTTAGCAACATCAATCTTCTTAGCAATATTTAAGCATTGATTTGGTATTCTATAAGCTTCACTCAGAATATCCAAATTTATGCCATACTCACAGTTCTTCCACTTCTCAATAACAGCTTCATCTCCTACTTTCTTTATAGTGCTGTAAAACTCCCTCAGAAGCTCACTGTATTCCACTTGTTTAATCCTTAGAAAACCCGTCCAGCCTTGTATATCAGACCATCCTTTGTATGGTTGATATTTTGCATAAAAAAAATTCCAATCAATAGCTCTTGACTTCATTATCGTATTTCCCAGTCTACCATTTTCAGAAGAAACCCTCACCTTTTTCACTTCCTCAGCCTTCGACTTCTTTCCGTCATGGTTTTCCTTTTCTTCTCTGAATTTTGGACAACTTTTTTAGGCAATGTTTTTTTCCTCTTGGGAGCCATTTTGTAGAAAACCGAAGAAAGATGAACAAAGAAGTTTCAAGCAGAGAGTTTCCAAGAAAAGTGCTTGAATGTGAGAGGTATCCCTTAACAGAGAGAAGTAGTGTTTCAATTAAACCTCACTTGGGAGATAAAGTGGAAGTTTTCATTTTCAAGAAAGACTCAACTTTTCAGAAGAAATAGGGTTTTGAAAGGACAATTGAGTCTGAGGAGATATAAAGAGATAAGGACAGATAATGATTTAAGTTTCAAAGAAAGAGTAGTAATACTTCTGAACATGTGCCCATATAAATTGCATTTTTTATTTACCAATTCCAATAGTCTCATCTCGTTACGGGTGTTTTTCTAGCAACTCGGGCTCTCCCTTCACCACCCATAGGGATATTCCACTGGATTCATAACTATTCCTCGGAGACATAAATGCGCAGGAAAAAAGGAGTGGGCATGGGAATTTTAAGTTATAAAACTTGAGTTATAAGACTTAAGTTATAAATGCCAAGAAATGCAGTTTCTTGCAATAGATAATGGCAGATCCAGATAGTAAAAGGGCTGCACAAACTATGACAAAGATAAGTATAAAAAGAAAGAGACTAAGCTGAAAACAACACTTAATGCATAAATATTTTACTTAATGCTAAGGAAATATTAACTTAGACAAGACTAGACACGGCACAATTATTCATAAAGCAATAAAGAAAGCAAAAAGCTAAAGACTAGTTAACCAAGCTCAAAATGAATTTTAGAAGAAACTTTCTCATCTGTACCTTTCTCCACATTTTCTCTGATAAAGTGATATCTAATTTTAGTATGCTTCTTTTTGAAATGTTGCACTAGATTTTATGTTAAGTTAATTGCACTTGTATTATCACAGTAAATAGGAGTCTTAGTGTAGCTTAACCCAAAATGCACCGGTTGATGCTTTATCCAAAGCACTTAAGCTAAACAACTTCCAATTGATATATACTCTGCCTCTACTATTGATAGGCTAATTGATGCATGTTTCTATAGCAATAAGATATAGAGTACATCCTATAGAGATAACATCGACTACTATTACTATGAAGAAATTGATCATATGCATTTCCAATGCTTAATGATGAGAGATGATTTAAAAGCATTGAGAGAACAAAAGAATGCAAGGACAGCATACAAGACTCCTCTGCGAATGTGGTCAGTTATGATGATGATTTGCTGATGATGAGATGCTTAGATGATGAGGTTGAGGAAAATTAGTTAAACAATTGGGTAGTTAATTATGCATCTGACTTTCATATTTGCAAAGATCAAGACATGTTTGATGATTTGCAATTCAGAAACTTTGGCTTTATTATTGTGGGAAACAACCGAAGATGAAGGTTGAAGGCGTTGGGCGAGTTCGCCTAAAGCTCCACGAATGATAAAATTAAAATACTTCCTGATGTAAGGTATGTTCCTGATTCAAGAGTTAACATAATTTCATTGATGGAGTTAACATCAAAAGGTTATAAGTATGTTGGAATTGGGATGTTCTGCAAAGTATTCAAAGGAGGTTGTCTGGTTATGAGAAGGCAGAAGAATATTTACCATCTTGATGGTCATTCCTTGAAGAAAAATCTTGAAGGAAGTAAAGCTGGAGAAGGAACAGAGAAGAAGACCGTAAAGACTAAGAAGAGAGTTAGGTTTTCTGATTTTGTTGTAATTCAGGAAATTGGGAAAACGAGGTTTGTTTGGTTTATTTTCCCAAAACATTAGACTTAGGATTTCTTGATCCCACGTTGGAAGATTAGGAAATAAGGAGGGGAAAACACGTATAAATAGGTTTCATAGTTTAGGTCTTTTGTACTAATTCTCTAGGCCTAGTCAATGGGTGTTTTGGGTTATGAGATATTTTGAGAGGGTTTTGCAATTTTGTTCTGTGCAAAAATTACATAGTGGAGATTTACCTTTTAGGTCATGGACGTTTTTGTTGAAAGACTAAACCACGTTAAATTATTGATGTTGTATTGTTTTATCTCTTTTCTCTCTATACATATTGCGTGTGCTTTCGGTGTACGTTCCCCAACGTATTTCTCAACAAGAACTTTATATTCAAGAAACAGTTTTTCAAAAGCATCATTAATTCTTTATAACAAGAGTTACAAAAAATAACTACCTCAGTTGTTGTCTTGTCAGCTTTGGTTTCTTCAACTTCTATCATACACATCAAAGCCTTTCCATACGTTTCTTTAGTCTCTTGACTCTTATCTTCTTCCTTGTCACTTGAGCTAATTTTAGAACTACTTCATGATCTAACCATCATTGCTTTGTCTTTCTTCTGTTTTCTTCAACTTAGGATATTAGTTCTTATATGTCCTGGTCCTCGATACTCATATCACACAATCTCTGTTCCTTCCATTTTCTTAGGTTCATCTTTAGCCTGAGTACCCTTCTTGTACTGCTTGAAAATTTTATAAAATCTCCTCATGTTTTTGGCAATAAGATTCAGCTCCTTCTCAATGTTAGTCTTTCTTTCTTCATCAACTTTTAAAGTAATGTTCTTCTTCTTCTCTTACGAAGTGGTTTTTCCTATGTCAATCATCCATCTCATGTGACAACAAAGAACTAATCAAATCATCATAAGGGAACTTTGTCAAATCTTTGTATTACTTAGAACAATGACTTTTGTTTCGCATATCTCTTGATAGTGATCTTAGAATATTTTTTTTTACCATTTCCTCTCCAGTGATATCCTTTCCAAGAGCCTTCAATTGATTTACAATATTTGTAAACCTGTTGTTCATTTCAGAAATATTTTAGTCAGATTTCATTTGAAGCAATTCATAATCACGATACAAAAAATTAATTCTAGTCTCTCTCACTTAACTAATTCTTTGACAAGGGACTTCCAATTTTAGCCAGACTTCTCTATGTGATTTGCTGGTTGACGCCTTATTGTATTCATTCACTTCAAGTGAGCAATGAAGGATTTCAGTGCTTTGGTACTTAGAGACCACTTTTTCCAATCATTTTCATCAAATTTATCTTCACCTTGGACAACTTCGATATTGTTTTCAAATTTTTTTGGAACATATGAACCATTTTTTATGACCTCTAACATTCAATGTCAATTGACTGAATGAAGATTTTTATTCTCGTCTTCCAATAAGAATAGTTAGTTCCATTAAACAATGGTGGTCGAGTGATCAATTGCCCCTCAGTTAAACTAGTTGAGCTAGTCATGGATCATCTCTTGAGTTGTTAAACTCTTATCCTTAAGAGAGACTGCTCTGATACCAAATGTAGGTCCTGTTTTGAGTCTAAAGGGGGGCAGGAGGGAGGGGGGTAGAGGGGAGGGGAAGTGAATTGGACTTAATAAAAATTAATCGTTAAAATATTTACAAAAAACTTTCAAGTAATTTGCTAAACTGTAGAAAGTAGCTCGATAAACAAAACAGAATCAGTTTATCTTATGAGCCATTAACTTAACTCTAAGACCAAATCACAACAATAAGTTGCATCAACCATTTTAAAGCTGAGCAAGATTACTGAAGATAAAGCATAAAAGAAAGACATAGGAGAGATTTTTATACTAGTTCGATTAAATGCATATAAATCCACTTTCACTCAAGTACACCATCTTAAGGATTCCACTAGAAACAGATATCATTCAAGGTGATATTAACTTTTACACTATTGATTTTACCTAGGCCAACTAACTAACAACTAGTTTTAAACTTAGATCTAGCAACTAATAGGTTCCCTATTACAAGAGAAGCTAGTCCGTAAGATTGAAACTTGCAAACCAAGCAAAGTTTTTTTAACTAGAACTTGCAAACAAAAAACAGAAGAAAAGAAGATAAACGTCCAATACAAGAACTCTTCTACACACTCAAACTATATATTGCAAAACCATTCATCCTCTCAAATAAGTTTATGACATATTTCTCTATATGATGATGATGCACTCTTCTCTCCCATGGCTTTTTTAAACCTAGTGAATATTTCTCTCCCAAGTGCCCACCTTCTACTCCTTGAATTCTTCCTTATAATACTTATGTGAAATAATTGCCACCTCATTATTCACATATTTTTTGCCTACATGCTGGTAGATGATAGGAACCTTTCTCTCTCTTATAGTCTCTCCAGCTCTTTTTTTGTAAAATGAAAAACAACTTTAGATGAGTCATATTCTATCTAACCAAAAGAGGAATAAGTTAAAAAAAAAAAAAAAAAAAGGATCAATAGACCACAAAGGAATGTGTAAGGATGAGTGATTCTTATAAATAAAGAAACAAGGTTGGTCCACTCTAGCTATTACACGTGTAAAGTGATAATCAAATGTAGTTATCAAGAATATTCTTGGTCCCTATAACTCTTCACATGATAAATACCCTTTTTGCTCATCTTATTAGCTTGAGTCTCGTATGTACACTTTAACTCAATCTTTCTCTGTCTTAATAAAACAAATTGAATTAAAGCACACATAACTCATTTTGTTAATCATTAAAACATAAGAAATATATTGACCCAAGAGCCAACACTGTCCTTCAAACTATCTCTCTCCTTTATTATTATTTGTACAAGTTTCCATTTGAGAAAAGTTGAAAGATATTGAAATTTATTTTAAATAGGAGGGTATAATGGGAAAATTTTTAATAAATTTTGCATTGTTTTTACAATTGAATGACTAAAAAAACATAGGAATTGATAGAATGTGACAAATAAAAAAATAAGAGTGATAGAAGCACTTTTTAAAAGTCGGAGGTTTGAGTTTGAATCATGTCCCTCCTCTTTTCAAATGTGTGACAGAGAGAAAATGATTAATATTAGGTTGGTTGTGATTGGATATGATTTGTTTTGAGATTTTTTTTTTTTAAATTTCGTAAAATTAAATTGTTTTGTGAACTAGTGATACATATTTTAATTTTTCTTTTTGTTGGTCACATAGGGAAAGCAGTGAAAAATCTAATTAATATTTTTTCTTTATACCCTCCCATAAAAATAAATATCAATACTTTTTAATTCCCTTACTATTGAAACTTGTAGAAGTAATAATGAGAAGATAAATTGATTGGACATTCTAGTTCATATGAGAAAAAAAAATTAAAATTTTGTGTATTTCTTAAAGAGTATTGTAAACTGCAATGATTTAAATTTGACAAGTTAAAACACAGGAAATAGTAATAAAAATATTATAAAGAAGTATTGCATAAAAATTAGGAAGATTGTCTTATTTGGATCATTTAAATTATTTCATTTTGGTCCCTCTTTCTTACTTTGTACTGATTTAATCAGTCAATAATTTACTTTAATATTCTTTGGACAAAATTTATCCATGTCAAATATTGACAATTTTTCTTCAGAAAATTACCTAGGTAAAATTAAGAATTCAATGATAATATAAAAAAAATTTAAAAGAAAAAAACCTTGAGACTGAGACGCTTGGGATTATTTGTAAAAAAGGTAAAACACTTGAAGATAAAGAAAGATAGCGCATTGACCCCTCAATGAGTTTGATGTTTTGGTTTTGTTTTGTTGAAACAGGCACATGCTATTATGCTTATGGCAACTCAAAGTTGTTTATCACCTTCACCTCCCATCATCTTTAAACATTTAACTAAATCAGATGATGATGTAGTAAAATCAGAATCACCTTCTTCACTTTGCAGCTGGATTAATCAACAAGGTAAAAAGAAAATTCCATTACAATTAACATAATTATAATTTGAAAATGATCATCAAACATATAGCTACTACTACTACTACTACTCATCATCATCATCATCATTCTAATCAATTGGGAAATTTTTCCTTCCCTTTTAATAGATCTTCCAATTTCAAGACGACAATCCCTTCGAAGTTTTCTTGATAAACGCCGAAACAGGTTTAACCCCATTAATTAATTATGTATAATACTTACATTGTTTATCATATGGTATCATAATTTTATTAGTAATTATGTATTAATTTTTGCTAATCTTAAAATTCTCTTCCCTTTTCTCTTTTTAAATTTTTAATTGCAGGATAATCAGCAAGTACCCTTATGAAGGTCTCAAAATGACAGATAAACAAGAAATGCAGGATAAAAGTTTTTCTAGTATAGTTTAGCTTGGAGATTTTAGGAGGCCTGGTATTTAAATTTTTACTACAATACTGTTTTTTGAAAAAAATAAAATAAAAAATTACACTTGTACGAGTTAACTTTTCAACCATTTGAGAGCTATGTGCTTATTTATGTTTTCTAACAGCCCTTTTATCTCTTCAGTAAAAACTTTCTACTTTCAAAAGACAGATCATATTTTCTGTCACATTATTATAGTAGTTTGGGAATTGTGATTAGTGTGATTTAGAATACTCTCTGCCCTGTGCCTGTTTGATTGATAAGGAAAGTGGTTGGGATCGTTTAATATATATTCTAAGTATACTTTTTAGTACATATCTAGCACTTTCTAGTACCTGATTGTATTTTATTAAACTAAATATTTGAAAAGAATTCTAGATAAAATTTCCTTCTTAACATTTTGGTACATCCTAAACAAAGTAAAGGAATGTGCATATATTTACATTCTTTGGATTTAGATTCCAAGTAATCATATCCCTATTTCAACTTTCCTTTCCTGTCAATTAAGCGGAGCATGTAATCTATATATTTAATGAGTATACTACAGAAGAACCCGAGTATTGCACCTTAATTCTGTATACTTAAATTCTTAACATGGTATCAAAGCCACATTAAAGAAAATGACCGAGACCAAAATGCCCGATCACGTCATCGACGATGATACAGTAAAAAATTAGAATCACACAGCCAAGCCTGCCTCCTTTTATCTAATGAGTGATTTGTTCCATATTCACTCATGTTCTGTTACATCCAGGAAACTTCTGAATCACATTAAACTGACAGAAGTTAGTTAAGAACAATGGAGCGCGGCGTTCATTACAACCATGGAAAGTAAAGGAAAAAAAAGTTTTCAGTCCGCACACTGAAACACCCCGATATTAATTCTACGGAGTTTAAAAATTGGAAAAAACGAACTCTTAGATTGTTTCATGGATCTTCATGACCATAGATCCAAGCCTTATCTCTAAAGTTTCTCGCAAAGCAAATGCGAAGCACCTTTAGGACGTACTAAAAATAAGGTTCTTTGCAAGTAATCGACCTCGTATACATGAGATTTAACAATCTCTTTCAAATTGTAGACAACGGGGAGCAACAGTCAATTTAGAAAAGTTGCCTGAAGGTATGCTTAAATAGAAGAATCCCCCAAATTTCCTTTAGCTAATTACTTGAAAAACGTTGAATTGTTGATTGGGTCTCACTCGATAATTAGGATTAACCCTATCTCTAGGCGAAAACTCATTATTCCCCTAATTGATTAGAGAATAATCTCTTCTCTTCCTAACTCAATTATGAATGATTAAAGGTGAAGGAGTGAATTAGATTTCTCTAATGGACGACCTATAAGCCGTAATATTATCTCTAATCAATTTCCAATTTCTAATATTCAATTAATGCCCTAGAGTGTTTTCCTTTCTCAATTCAAATAATCTATGTGAAAGTACTAATTACGTATAAAATTGATAACACAATCAAGGAAATTATATAACAATCAACTTGCAATTCAACAATTTACTCTATAGAATCCATAAAAATCAAACCAAAGTTATCTAGGATTCAACTCCATTCAAATGCAAAACAAACCTAGTTACTCATACTCCCAATGACTCTAGTAAAATCAACAAAAAACCATATGTAAAAGAGAGTAAGAAAGCTTAGGAGTTGATCGAAGAGTCTTCATGATTCTAAAACTAGCCCAAATAATCCTATAGAATTGCTGATCTTCGTCTTCGAAATTTGTACCAATTGAACTCATTTAATCTCCTTCAAACCCTTAATCTAATCTTTGAATCATAAATTGAAAGTGAATTTTAGTCTTTCTTAAGGAGATTCCATGGACAAAATCGCTCTAAAAGTCACCTTACAAGAACCCTAGGTCGGAATACCAAAAACAAACACGAAAATGTCTATTTAAAGAGTTTAAATGAAATAGGATTTTGCTGTTGTATAACTTACTGCATCAGGGTAGCTACTACTTGCCAGGTTGGGCAAACAACTGCCTAGAAAATCCTAGAGTTCTGTTGGGACTTGCCCGTCTAGGTAAGTGGTTTCATTTCTTAAGTCTTTTTGAGCATCTTAATGGACGATTCAGGTTTCGATGTGTCATATGACTTGTAGATAAAGCTCTTAGATTTCTAAAAAATCTAGAATCAGATCCATTGGAGATATACATCCTTAGTTATGATTATTTTATCGAAAGGTGTCAAACTGCAATGTCATGTGAGAAAGCAGATTTTTGCACTACCCTTTGGATGATCAAATGAACTCCGATTGAAACAAACTTTATCTTTCTAAAAACTTATGACGTCCTACACACTATTTAAGGAGGAACGTTTTCAATTAATGTCATGACAAAGGTCAAAAAGCCATGGGAAGCTCAGCCATGGGAAGACTGTTTTGGGCAGCTTGACACTTCTTGTCCTTTTTCGTCCATTCTTGCTTCGTAGGTTACTTTTTTTATTTGTTTTCACTCTAAACTCTAACAGGATGTACCTATAACAAGAAGTCTGGGGATTTTTGTGAGAAAATTCTAAAAGAAACAATGGTGTCAAGTGCCCTGTGTTAAGTCGTTGCTGCTCACCTAATACCATGTTATTTCATTATATCATTGTAATAGATGGTGGGGTTAGGATTACCTTGTTTCTAAACACTTTTGTATTGCTGCTGAGGGTTTACCTTGTTTCTAAGCACTTTTGTATCGCTGTTGGGGGTTTACCTTGTTTCTGAACACTTTTGTATTGCTGTTGAGGGTCTTAGACTTAGTGCATCTAGTCTAACACACAAAGTTGTTGTTCCAGTGAACCTGTGTTAGTTGTTGGAGTTAGGTTATTTACTAGATAAAATTGTACAACTATTTCTTTGAATTCTCCTGATTTAGTGACTTGGGTCAATGATCTGTGTTCCTATTGTCTTCTTTTACACTATATTTTTGGCATGATTTTATAATCTGACACAACACAAGCCAAATTTTCGAAAAGTTGTCTTAAGGTTAATAACACCTGTTCAATCTTACAAGTGGTATCGGAGCCTAGTCGCCCTTGAAGGTTTAGGGGTTTTTAGCAACACAAGATCTTGTTAAAAATGTTGCCAAGTGACTTAACATGTGTGCAATCAGAAAAGGAGATCACAACAATAACAAGTTCGACAAAGGAGAAAATCGTAATATCAACAGACCTGGCTTAATAAAGAAAATAGTTAGTGGTGACAATACGAAGAAAATCAGATGCTTTGAATATGGAGGATGTGGACATGTTCGATCATAATGGACTAACTTGTTAAGAAATAAAAAAATCCAACACTGTAACTTAGAGTGATGATAACGATAGGGACACTCAACATGAAAATGGAAAGAAACATTCAAACAAGCTAAGTTATAAATTCTCAGCCCATGTTAGTTCTGATAGCTTAACCAATAGTAATTGTGCAGAATTTGACCATGAAGAAGTCACCTTTGAGAAACTTCAAAAAGATTATCTATTCCTATCCGTTAAATGGCTTGAAATCGTTAAGAAATACTCTAAAGTGAAAGTTGAGAATAGGAGATTGTTAGAGGAAAATATAGTTCATGTCAAAGTCTTGAACAGAAACTTCAATAGTTAACTATTCAGCATGAACAAACTGTTGAAAAGTTAAAGAAAGCTGAGGGATACTTTGAGAAGTTGAACAAAGGCAAAATGACATTTGATGAAATCCTCAAAACTAGAAAAGCTTATGGAGATCACACTGATGTTGGCTACATTGAATCATCAGTCAAAGCTACTCAATAACATCAAGTTGTCTAACGAAATGAAGTGGGGATATAAAAGCAAAATGGACAAATGCAGAGAAGAAGGGTTTCTTCAGGAGGATGAAACCAAGAAAGCTACCTCTAACATGCAATTATTGCAATATTTCTGGGCATGTTTGGAGATGGTGTTTCAAAAGAATCAAAGATCTTCAACAAGGTAAAATTATTACTAAACATGGTCTTGTTGATGACAGAAAGTTGGACAGGTTCGGACAAGTTTGGGTTATTCAAGAAAGATTTCAAAAGCTTTGCATCTATCATTGAAGACAAGTACACCATGCCTGAGGCACCTTGGGAGTGGTTGTTTACAACATATGATAGGCAATAGAGAAGTTCTCACATAACATCAATCATGTAATGAAGGTACAATTACCTTTGGTGATGATGTTAAAAGGAGTATTTTTGGAATAAGTAATGTCTAAAGGGAAGAAGGTTTTTGCCTTTGCACAGTATGATGTGATTCTGAAAACCTCAACACAACACCATACATATTTTTGTTTTTTTCATTTATTTCTTTCAACAACAACACAAAAACGTTAGTGAATTTATGATTTGAAAAAAAAAAAGATATGAAGAGTCCTATATAAAGTGGAAGCCTCACATGATGATAATTGAAGAGTTTGTATTTCAAAGGGATTAATAACCAACTCTTATCAAGGACTGTTAGTATATGCCCTATGACCAATTGACTCACATTTATGATTTATGAAGCATGTATTTTTTGAATTGTATTTTATGCTCTTGGTCATCAAGTATGTGACTTGATAGTAAAACCCTTATAGCTAATATTACATCTTGTAAACTAGTGTGAAGTTGATTGATGGTCAAGTTTTACTGATCATGAATATGAGATATAAAATCAATTCCTAAATACATATTGAGAATATTGTATTGGACATGACCCAAAGTGAAGAAGAAATATTGCATGGGTTTAAGTTATAAGTATTTCTTCACAGTTTTATATTTGGTGTCCTTTGACCTAATGTTTCTTGCATGGGGAGAAAATATGTTTTGACATAGTCAAACATCACTTTTAATTAGGTGATCATTATGACTATTGGTTGACTTATTTTCTCGTCATGGCTTGAATATTGGAGATAGTGAAAGGGATTTGTCCCTCTCTTTTAGAGAGAGATATCCATGGGCCCCTTGATAAGGAAGACTGGAAAATATGCATGGCCATGCTCAAATAAGTATTAATAAGGTGTTATTAATAGTATTTGTTGGAACAGTCTGCCTGGTGATCAAGTAAATGGTTAATTAAGTTTTATAAGGATGACTTGATCCATGCCTTATACTTAATTAGGATATCGTGTGACAAAACGACTCAATATTAAATCTGATGCTAGGTTATTATTACATTTACTTAACTTGGGTAAGCATAATGTCTTGCTAGAGGCCGCTTATGTTTTGTGAATAAATGTCTAGGACATTTTTCATTCATCGCCAACGTTAAGTGAACCTACGAGGTCACACGCATAGACGATCTTGTGAGCATAATGTCCACGTTCAATGAATCTAGATTGTGTCCGATTCGTTGAACGTATACAAAAAGGGGAATTAGATTCCATATTGTATTTTTCACGGTAAGTTAATAAGTAATTAATTTTATTTAATCGAATAAATGAAATTAATTACTTAATATGACTCATCCAACCGTTGGATGATTATAGGAATAGACGGACGAGATTAAACTGTCATTAGATGACAGTTAGGGTTTCGATATTGACAGCTATAAAAGGTTATGTTAACCTTTTCTTAGTGGCCGTTCTTTATCTGATTAAAGAAAAACAAAACCCTAAACCCTGGAATGGCGATATAGTATCTAGCCTCCTCTCTCTGAAATACGACTGATTACTAGATAGTCAGGATCAGTTCTGAACAGCTTTCAGAACACAGAAGGGGCTAGCATCCCGATCGCTTGCAGAGGAGTTCATCGCGTGGATACCAGTAGAGGGCGATGCGTACAAAGCAGCGCCTCCACAACAAACAATCAAAACATTGAGGCAATTTCTATCCAATCGGTTTTTCTAGTATATGCAGATCCTGTTGGTGGATTTCCGTAGTTTTATTTTACTTTGTTTTTGCCTACGGATTCCAACAAGGACTTCCTAGCAGAGTGATATTCTATCTCCCTATTGAAGCTGAAGTCTGTATCTCTTCTATTGCTTAAAGTCTTAGGACTCTCAAACTCCCCTCCTGGCTACTTTCTATTTGAAAGAAAACCTGTTTGGTTGTTCAAGTGAGCAGCTAGTTAACCACTATTGAATAGCAGGAAATTGACTTAAAAAAAGGAAAAACTCATTAGTCAATCCCGACCTTATCTCCTTGACCTTCTAAGTAAAGGGGCCGGTTAGCAAATCGCCTGACATTGAGTCAAGAACTTGAGAAAGGGTTCAGTTGCCTCTTCTACAAATGCTTTCATAAAGATTGGTTTTTGTCCTACCTTTCCGTCTGTCAAAGCTGTTCAAACGCTCTTCCCCGAAACTTTTAGGTGCTTCATCCGGATATGAAAACATTCCCCGCCTTGACAAGTAGGAAACATATTATCGTTGTTTTATCTATTTGGATTCTCACTTTTTCTATAGAGTTTTGAAAAGTTCTCTTTTTTAGTAGCTTCAAGCTTAAACATGATGAAATCCACTCGAACTTTTCCTGTTGAACATGTCAAAGAAGTGCATGTTAATGCAGTGCTGACAGGAGCCAACAACGACATTGACAACTGTTGAATTGAAGAAAATTACTCAAACACAAGAGGTAGCTTCACCAAAAACCACCGAGAGGTTTTATTGGAGATACACAGCCTTATCGAGGTTTTTTAGAACAATATATGTTAAAGGATCTCGATGTTGAATGCATGCAACAAATGGACATAACATGGTGATATGAATATTGGCCTACATGAACCATAAAAAAGAAGGAGCATTTGAAACAAGGGGAGAAAAGTTGCTTATGTTGAACATTAATCTGGTAAACTGGTTTTGACTCCGTTTATGATTGAATTTGCTTATGTTGAATATGTTGATACATTTGTTATTGAGAAAATTTAGTTTGTTATCAACAACTCTTTTTGATGAGTTTCTTGTTGTCGTTGAATCCATGAGTGTTAGGAAGTACTTTGAATAACTTAAACACGTGCGGAATTACTATTTGTTGGGATAGTTGTGTCAATCTTTATGAAAGCATTATTGGTTCAATGTCGAGTTACTTTGAACATACATAAGTGAAGTTGTTGAGGCTAACTTGAAAGTTGGGTGAAGGAAAATGTTGACGTGAATGTTGTGAATGTTTGGATTCTATTTGAAGAATGTTGCATTTCCTATGATGTTAGATGTTATCTCTATCAAATGTCTAGGTTGTGTTGAAGGATAAGAATACTTTGTAGCACTTTCTGGTTATTTGGTGAAGTATTCAAGTTTTTGACTGAGTCATGTGAAGTTTCAGAAGATAGAGGTTAAATTGAAGTTCTTATGTGCTCTTGGAATGACTGTTGGTAATTTTGGTTCTATTCATTTAACACGGCATAGTCATTCTACTTGGATGTTATATGGGTTATTATGAAGATAAATTGTAATGGAATTTAACTTTGATATTCTTGAAATCAAGTATCATTGTCTTTTTAAAGTTGGAGAAAGTTGAGTGAAGTACAAATTAAGAATGCTCTCAATTGATTTTGTCATTTGTTTGATCCAAAAAGGGAGAGAATGGAGATAGGGGAATCATTTGCTGATACTGATGTTAAGAGGGAACCGACATGATGCTAAGGTGATGTTGTGTTAAGGGGGAGCCAATATAAATTTTTGTTTCCGCTACTGAATGATTGGTTTTCTTGGATTTCTTGGTTTTTCTGTTTTGATTCTTATTTGCTGATTCAAAATAGTATGTTGTTGGTTTGGACATTTTGTGTTATCAAGATGTTTGACATAGCCTCTTTTATGTTAATCTCTTGCGCCCTTACCATTTGCTTTACTTCAGAGACTATATGTTGTTTTTGTCTGGCTATTTTGTGATGTTATGTCAGACATGATTTAACTGAAATGAACTTTGCCCTTGCTGAAATTTTGAGGACTCTTTTGAACCAAACAATGCCAAAGTGGGAGATTGTTAGAAAAATTTGTTTCCTAATTATGTTAGAAGTGTATTGGCATAGTTTGAATATGTAATAGCAAATTTCTATTTGATTAAGGAGTTCTATCTCCATATCTTTCCAATATATCATAGAAGAATTGAAGATTACTTAGAAGACTGGAAGATAAGTCAGAAATCTTGGAGATAATATTGAAGAGTAGAGTATGGATTGAAGTAGTTGATCTCTTGTAGAAGATCTATTCTCCTGATAGTACAATTGTTTATTTTTATTCTCCTGATTTAGTGAATTGGGTCAGTTATCATGGCCCCCAGATGTAGGCATTGTTGGCCGAATTGCGTTAGCAACTTTCTGTGTTCCTGTTTTCTTCGTTTATACTGCGTTATTGACACAACTTTATCATTTAACACAACACAAACCCAAATTTTGAAAAGTTGTCTTAAGGTTTCTAACACTTGTTAAAGCTGTGTTAGCCTGTTTTCAACTTTACAAAGGAGTTAGGAGAATGTTGGAGTGAAGTTCATGTTAATATCCCAATGAAGCGAGATGAGAGACTTGTAATGTCTTATCTACAATTTAAAACCATTAGAGATGTCATTGGAGTAAGAGTTTATAGACCTAATTTCTTGGTATATTTACTAATATTGACATCTTTGAAATAGTTTTAACATATTCTTCTTGTTGAGTTATGCTTAATCATTTTCTTTGAAGGAGGCCATGTTTGGACAATATTTTGTCAGGTTTCATTTAAATATATAATCTGTTAGTTTGGTTATTTGAATTTTAAAGTTTTATTTTTAGCTTTGAAGTGTTGGGGATTCATGATTTACATGTTAGATTACTTTGAAAGATAGTTTTTATCTATTACGTTATTTACTTTAAACAATGTGATATTTAATTTGGTAACATTTGTTCACCTTTGGTCGTAGTGTGGATTAAGTATCATTAAGGATTTACACTAACGCGATATTGGATGTTATGGTTGTAATTTTCTCTTTCAATGCTGCACTATGTTCATGTTGCAAAGAATATATGATAATATACTTGGGCATGTGATGCTATAGCTTTATTTATTATATAATATAAATTGTGTGTTCTAATATGATCAAATGAATGAATGTGCATATAAAAATGTAATAGAATAGAACATTAATAATCTTAATATAATAATTATAGGATTAATAATATTATGTACTATTTTAATAAGAGCTTAATGCAACACCTTCAATTATAAACAATCATTCTGAGATAACATAAGTAAATTGTGCAAATCAGTTTCTTTAGTAAAACTTGGAATTGATATGAAGTGATATTTGATATATTAAAGTTATAACTAACAACTATCTATATTGTTATAACAAGAGTCTTCAAGCGACATTTCCAAGTTTAATCAGTAAGTCTATTTTATAAGATAGAAATATAGCAAGAAAGAAATTAATATTGCAACAATTTTAAATGAACTAAGCTATATTTAAATAAGTATTTTAATATATTTATAAAATCATTAGAGGTATTATCGATTGTTGTAAAAAGTAGTATGATGTAACACTTTCAATTATTATGTAAAGTCACTTTTTTCGTTTCACTTATAGTTGTTGCAAAAAATTTTAGTGACTTTCACGTATAAGATACTTATTGAAGTTATTGCTAACAAAAAAAAAAAAAAAAACGATTGCAATAGAACATTTACAAGTTTATCAAAAAGCCATATTTCGTGTATTTGTGTGTGTGTGTGTGTATATATATGCATTCATTACATAGGGCATTGTCACTGAATGCTTTGGGCATCAGAGGCTGGATACACTAAAGGCAACCTTGCCCTGTTTTCTGAAATTACAATTTTCTTCTTTTTTTGTTTTAACTTGATATTTTGATCCCTAAATGATGTAATTAAAATGTTTTCAGGTGCTTTAATCTTGGGTTAGTTGGGCTAGATAAAAAATTGTATATATACCCCAATTATAGGAAAAACACATTAAAATATTTTAGTTTGAAAATACATTAGAGGTTGAAGATAGGTTTCTCCCTTGTTCTTCTAAGAGGTTAGTCTATCTTGAATATTGTCTCTAAACTATTGGATAATCCATTCAACTTATATAGGGTTCTACTTCCTTGCTAGCTTAGGATTTTATTTTGAGTTTTTCTTATGCCTTCAATTTCTTGTTTTAGGCTTCAAGTTCCATAATTGTTCTTTGGTTCTTGAACTAACTTTTGAGAAAGGAATTAGTTATTACTCAATGGTTCTTGTTGCTTTATTTACTCAAGGGTTGTTGGGTGTAGTTAGTCGAATTGTTCTTTTTTCTAAAGTTTAATTTCCAAGCTCTACTTTTGGTCTATTGTTTCTACTTTCTCCTTCAACTTTTGTGTTGCTTGAGTCATTCCTATGAAATTGGTATCAGAGCCACCTACTCCATTTTGATTTTTTTAAGAGTTCGATTTCAAAGTTTGAAGCTTAAGAAATGGGGAACAGAGCATTTGAATTTCAACTCCAAAAATGTTCAAATTTTATGTGTTCTTGTGAGTTTAATCTTCAATTTTGTTCATTTTGGACTCGTGTGTTTTCTAAAAAAAATCCTACTTGTTCTTGAATTTTTTACCTTTTAATTCTTGTCTTGAGTGATTCTTATCATGCGCATACATGAGGCATGAGATTCCCTTAGCAATTTGAACCCATTAGGAGCATTTCAACGTATTCTATTAATTATTTCAATGTATTCTCATTTACACTACTTTATTCCATTAATTATTTCCAACACTTTTCTTTTAATGGGTAATTGTTTCTAACACTTAATTTGCACTAAAAATTGTGGAAAAAATGAATTGAACATATTGCTAATGAATGTATAACATATCCAAAAAGTCAAATATGTCCCTACAACTATAAAATATTTTATAGTCAAAATATGGTAAAAAGGGTTTCGGAAAAAGTTTCAAAATTATACTGAAGAATAGAGTTAAAGGTCATGACTCTTAAGATAATTTCAATACCTCAATTCACAAGCAAAGATGATCCAAGATAATTTCAGTACCATCAATTCAGCAGCAAAGATGATTAATTCAAACTTTTCCTAACTATGCATTCACACAAATGAGGGTCATGGATAATGAAATGACCCTTTCCAGGCAATTCATGATACTTAATCCAGGGTAACTCTTTTGCAAGAAATCGGCTCAGCTCTACTGGGGTGATCTTGTCATCGGTACCTTGCCAAAAGTGAACTGTACCCTCATTGTTTTGGAAGGGATTTTTTATATCAAGTGGACTACGTTCCCATTTTCCATAAGCAGCCAACATGTCTTGATGCATACTATAATATATACCCTGCTGCTTTGCCTTTTCCTACAAGAATTCATGAACACATGACACTTTAAAATTGATCTCATAAAACTTGTAAAAGAAATGACAAGTCCATAGTGATATCTGTAGGGGCGGTTCAATGTTTACAGGTGTAAAGAAAGTTATGAAATTGAGATCCTTTGAAAATTAGAATACAAAGAAAAGTATTTATGTGAAATTTATGTTTCTAACTTTCTTTGTTTCGAGTTCCTTAATGAAATTCTTATAATTATTTTTATGAAAGTAGTCCTTTTTAATTGTGTACTATAATAAAATATTAACATTCTTGTATAAAATAGGGCCTAAAAATAAAGGTTAAATTAGTAGGTTTATGCTTGAACGGTCCCTAAATATCTGTCAACCAAAAAAATTAGTAATTAGAACAAAAGTTTCATGATTAATTTACCATTAGAGGTATAATGTTGGGGCTCAAGTGGACTTTCTTCACAAGTTCTAAATCGTCGTCTGTCAAAGGAAGATCATTTGCATTCGTTTTAAACATGATATTTTGAGTCATAAACCAGTAGAGCAACCATGGAGCATAGTATGAAATTCTGGCAACCCATTGATTCTCTCGAGATTGCTTCCTAAAACACATATTAAGAAGGTCTGATGGAAAACCAGACCAGTAGTAGTTGTAGAATGCACATACAAACGTTGCACCTGAGAGCCTGAAACCATATACATATTGGGAATGAGTGCAAAAAAATATATACAAAATTTAGAGAGAAATAGGCATAAAAATAACAACGCTAATGTTTAACACAATAGTTGCGTCATGATCTCAGCTATATCATGACCTCCTATAGAAAACTTTCACTATGTAATTTTTAAATGATAAAATTACAATAATTATTCTTACGTAAAATTTCTCACAACTTGAAACTCCAATCAATTCGACTTAGAATGTTAATATAAAGAACACTTAAATTAGGAGAATCTATTTACATATGTCTCATTCCTTACCTATTATCAAATCTTCCAATGTGGGATTAAGAAACTTTTTAAGAAAATATTAATAGATTCATATTTGGGAACAAATCCTTGAGGCAAATATAGGTGCATCATATCTATACGAACTTAAATATACCAACATACTTATTTGCTATGTAAGCTTAAAATTTAGATGATATTATAGTTTGAATAGTGAAGCGTCAAACTTCTTAATGCCAACCATCTTAAGTCACATAAATTTTTCTTAATGAAAGTCCAAATTTTATCTTAAACAAATCCTAATACAATTAAAGGTTTTCAATCTCAATAATTGTAACAAGAAAATATGTAAAAAAGAAAAAAGCAAAAATATATACTTAATATATAGTTAGTATGTACCTGTGTGGTAAATACATGAGGCAGCCCCAAACAACATATACTCCCATAGAGATACCCATGATATGGAAACGAGATCCCAATTGCAAATAGTCAGCTAGTTCTTCTACATCTTCCGCTTCACTCTTTGGTCCACGTTTTTTAGATGGATCACTTTCTCCATAACCTGGTCGATCATAGATCACGAAACATGCATCAAGCTCTTCAAGAAGTTCCTGCAATTATTCAAAGTGGCATGAGAAATATAATTTGAAGGAGGTTTGTTTTATTAGGATTTTCTCATGTGTTCCTATTTTCAATTTAATTAGGATTGAGCACGACTTCTAAATGAGATCATACATTAGTTCCACATTATTTTGTTGAAGAAATTACTCTTATACTTCAAGCTATATAAGAAGGTTGTGTGGAGACTCTCAGTGTATGAGAAATATTTGGATTTTAGTCATTATCTAAATTTTGTGCTTTAAATAGCTAACTTAAGTTAATTTTAGAGTGGTTGTTTGTAGCGGTGGTTATAGTTGTAGTTGGAATTCGGGCTTTGTGAGTTTTAGAGAGTTTTCTCTATAATAGAATTCCTTATTGAGCGAGGAAATTTGTATATCCTTCGCACGTGTGGACATAACCCATGTAATTTCAGTGTGAGGTTTTATATGGGACGGTTAGTATTAACTAGTTTCAAGCATGATATCATGACACTGAGAAGTTTCATGTAATAGAGGAGGAGAAGGTACACAAAGTAATTGCCCATAACTACTCTAAGGTTGAAATTGAAAATTATGTGCTTGAAGAAAACTATCACCAATAACTTGAATATTCCCAATGGATAACTCCATATTTGGAATTCTGTGGGGTCATAGAGCAAAACAAAAGGTGGTTGTGTTTTAAGAATACAAGTCAATCTGGGGGTATGCTTTTAATTGTCTTGTATTCCTAATATGAATTTGAGTAGGATTAACTAGGTTCTAAAAGTAGTGTAATTAAATCACACATTGCCTTTTTAAAGAACCTACTCTTGTAGTGCTACTTTTTTGTTTATTTTCACTTTATCAAATTTTACCATGACCTGTATATTTTTGCTTGGTATATTGTAAAACCATGAAATATTTAACGAGCTTTTTTCCAATCATATTGTCATTCTATAAAACATAAATTTCAACCGCTCTAAATTTTTCTAATTTAGAAACTTATAGAAGTAATAAAGATATTAGAGATTAACTTACATATTATCCTATTCCATATAAGAAAATACTAAAATGTTGTACTTTCTCAAAGAGTGTGATGTTTGAAATGGGACAAGTAACAAAAATATCGGAGGGAGTATAAGCTATATTAGGAGCTTGTGTTGTTGTGTGAGATATATCTGGTCTTTAGCCATTGTTTAAATCCTAGGCTTTAGTCAAACTAAGTTAGTTTTGCAAAAATAGTTACAGTTCAATTCGAACATTGTGAGTTTGAGAGAGTTCTATAATGTAATTCTATATAGTGAGTGGTATGTAGCTTGTTAATTAATCGAATCACATAAATTTATGTCTTTCTATTTATTATTTCCATATTATTATTTATGCTATCTTGTTTATTTACTTTAGGTCCAATATTTTAAAAAAACAAAAGGACTTTTCTTTTGTCTAACCAAAACGATGACAAATTTTCATAACAATTTACCTGTGAGTAAAGGAAAACCATATCTTTACCATCACGAAAACCATGACAGACCACAACTTTGTGCTTTGCCTTCTCTAGTGGTGCACCTCTAATCACATAAGCCATGTATCTGCCGTCCCTTAGCCTAATTCTAGGCGAAGTCACCAAAGGGCCACCCAGTGAACCACAGATCTTCGACTGGGGAGGTTTTAGAAATGCGTAAACAAAGCCCACTATGATGACCACCAATGCCATTGCTATTTCTATAAACATTGCTGCTGCAACCTTTTGCAGAAAAAAATAATTGGTCAAAGCAACATAAGATCATGCCAAAAAGGGGAAAAAAAACTACTTGGGCACACCACACACTCAAATATTTCAACGTAAACTAAAATAAATATAATGAAAATAAAATACATCAAACTAAATTCAATAAAGTGTGAGTTTGAATTACATCTACTTTTTTGGAAGTATTATAAGAAAAACTAATTATATAATCAGAACTAGAAAGATTACTATATATCTCTGCCAAGTGCACAACTTAAAAGGATAATGTTTCAAAGTGGATCAACTCTGTATACTTAAAACTTATTACATCGATTATGGTCGAATTTGACCGCAATCATTAAAGTATATTTTTATTATTAAAAAAATACAAACATAGAAAATCATAGAAAGAAAACAAAAACAACAAACGTGTATAAAAGCAATCAAATTTCAAGCATATCATTAAAAACTTTGGACTAAAACATCTATTATTTAAAAACTTAAAATCGAAAATGATTGTTTCAAATTAAAATATAAAATCCTTGTAAAAGAGATAGATTGATCGCTACATCGTATATGAAAATTTAATGGATTCATCAAGAGGTTAAATGTGGAAAAACAAAAAAAAAAAATTAGCATGAATCACTCTAGAGCAGGATATACGCCGACAACTTCAATCTTCACAGAGAGAGAATAAATTACCTTGGATCACTCTAGAGCAGGATGTGCCCCCACCAACTTCAATCTTCAAGGAGAGAGAGAGAGAGAGAGAGAGAGAGAGAGAGAGAGAGAGAGAGAGAGAGAAGAAATTACCTTAGATTACTCTAGAGCAAGATGTGTCCCCACCAACTTCAATCTTCAAGGAGAGAGAGAGAGAGAGAGAGAGAGGTGGTGCATCTCTTCAATCCTTTATATGTTTTTAGAAAAAAATTATTTTGCCACATATGGAACTTGATACGTTTCACATTTTGTAATTTATTATTTAATTTCACGTGTCGAATATGCATCCATCTCATTTCCTTATTGAGCAATATTTGTTCAATTTGTACTTTGATTCATCATTTTGGAAAACATTTGTTTGTTTCTTTTTTTCATTTATAAAAAGGTATATTATTTCTAAATAATTATATAAAAAAAATTGAAAGGTAGTTTTTTTTATTCTTTTAAAACTAGAAATTTTATGTAACAGCAACTCATCAATTCTCTTTGAGTCAAAGAAAGTTAGCGAGCTTAGGCCAATAGTGATATACCAAGTTTTTAGCACAACAGCCGAGATAGTAAATGCTGTCAAGAAGAAATGGGGAAAGCAAGTAATACCGGACTTCACCTCGCTATACTATTTAAAAAAATAAATCATTAAAATATAAAAAAATAATCATTTAAATTAATTAAAATGTGTTGGTGGATGGCAAGTAGCCATCAACTCAAATATAAACATCTCCAATACAACGGTAAACAACGCTAGTGAAGAATATTTTGTTGGTTTTCAAAATATTTTGGGGCTCCTCTCGGTAGAGAAATCAATGGAAGTGAAAAAGTTTTTAGGCATTATCAAGCAATAGGAAGAGTGGAAAATTATGAGGTAATATTTATTTTTTTGACAGAAATTTGAATAATTATATAAATACACGTACATAGATACATATATATATGTGTGTGTATATATACATATATTTACCTGTATGTATGTATATATATGTATATATATACATATATACATATATATAAATATATATACATATATATCTATATAGGCTGTGCAGATTCAATCTAGTTTCCTTTCCACTTCCCAAGGATCAAGAGCAAATGAATGCACATTCCCTTTCTATCAAGCAAAGCTATACTTCTAGCTTCTCGGTAACTAAGAAATACAAATTCTTTAGTTCAAATTTTTATGGTAAGAAAAAAGATAGAATTCCTAATTATTCATGCCTTAATCAAGTCCTACATACTCTGCTCATTGTAATCTCATATATCCGACTATTCTACGTGAGAATTCTGATTATACATATAAGTATATATATGTATGTGTGTGTGTATATATACACACACACATATATGTATGTATATATATTCATGTACATACATATATATACATATATATACACATGTATGTATATATATTTATATTCTTAAATGTAATGAAATGACCACATACATTGTAACGCCCCACTCGGTAAGCACCTCAGGCGATTTTTAGAGGGCGTTTGATGTTAACTTAGTGGTCAGGATCTAACATAGAAAAACCTAAGAATTTGTGGAACGTACTTTTTAGCAGTTTGGAGTACTCGGTAGTCTTATATAGGGTTAAAGTGATATTTTCTTTTTAAGGAAAAATACTAATTTTTATTAATATTATTATTAGATTTTATGGTGGGTTTTTTTAAAAAAAAAAAAAAAATTACTTGATACTTGCTGGAAGCCAAGAGGAGGGGGAGAAGAAAAATCTTCAGCAACTCTCTTCCCTCCTCAACACCCATATATAGGCACTCCAAGATGCATGCAGGATGCCAAGTGGCACTTCATGCTTGACAAGTGGCCAAAATTTATTTATTAATTTTTTTTAAAAAACCCACCATAAAATCTAATAATAATAATTTATAATAATAATAATAAAATTAATAAAAATTAGTATTTTTCCATAAAAAGAAAATACCACTTTAACCCTATATAAGACTACCAAGTATTCCAAACCGCTAAAAAGTACGTACCACAAATTCTTAGGTTTTACTATGTTAGACCCTAACTAGTAGGTTAACAACAAACACCCTATAAAAATCGCCCAAGGTGCTTACTGAGCGGGGCGTTATATTCTTCTTTCCTAAGAACAATTTCGTCCTCGAAAATAGTCAGTTCTTTCGGGCGAGAAGCAGGCCGGGCCCTACAGGCGACTTGCATGTGTTAAGCATATAGCTAGCGTTCCTTCGTTCCTCCCTCCCTCCCCCCCTAGCCCGTGCCAGGAATCTCAGTTATGCAAGGCTCCGTGTTATATAAGCCCCACGGGCAAAAAGTTTAAAAGTCTTTGCAAGTATTATTGAAGTGCACTTTCCACTTAGAAGTCTGGATACTTCTTCTTCAGATATTCATCAGTCTCCAGGTTGCCTCCTCAAGTCCATGATGCCTCCATACAACTTTACACATTAGAATCTGTCTCCCACGTAACTCTTTTACGCTTCATTTTATAATCTCTGCCGGTTTTTCTTTGTAGGACAGATTGGCACGTAACTCCAGTTGGTCATTATTGAGCACATGATCCGGTGTAGGATGATATTTCTTCAATTGTGATACATGAAACATGTCATGTATACCCATCAATTCACTCGGTAAGACTAACCGATATGCCACTTTACCAACCTTGTTAATAATCTCAAACGGTCCGACATATCAGGGGCTTAACTTTCCTCTCCTTGGACATCTAGGCTTTCCGCAATGTGGCATGAGTTTCAAGAAAACTCGATCTCCCACACTAAACTCCAGGTCCCTTTTTCGATTATTGGTATAGCTCTTCTGTCTACTTTTGGCTGCCCAAAGCCGATCTCGTATTATCCTAACTTGTTTCTGCATTTCCTCCAACTCTGGCATTAGGTTCTTTTGTTTCCAATGAGATCGAACTCCAACTTCATCCCAGTACAAGGGTGTTCTGCATTTCTTACCATACAATGCTTCAAACGGTGTCATTCCTATTGAAGAGTGGTAGCTATTATTATAAGTAAACTCAGCACAAGCAAGATTGTCAATCCATCTGTTCCCAAAATCTAAGGCGCAAGCTCTCAACATATCCTCTAGAGTTTGAATTGTTCTCTCGGTTTCTCCATCGGTTTGGGGGTGTGTTGTAGTACTGAAACTAAAGTTGGTCCCCAAAGCTGCCTGGAATTCGGGCCAAAACCTTGAGGTAAACCTTGGGTCTCTATTTGACATAATATCAACGGGTACTCCATGAAGTTGCACAATCTCGTCTACATAAATCTGCGCCAACTTGTCCAAAGGGTAGGTCATACTAATGGTGATAAAATGAGCCACTTTCGTTAAACGATCAACGATTACCTAGATAGCATCCTTATATCCCCTAGTTCGGGGCAAGCCTGTGACAAAATCTATTGTTACATGATCCCATTTCCATTCAGGAACAGGTAGCTGTTGTAGTAGTCCTGCTGACTTTTGATGCTCCGCCGTAACTCTTTGACATGTAAGACAGGCTGCTACATGCTCTGCAATCTCTCTCTTTATTCCATTCTACCAAAACATTTTCTTTAAGTCTTTGTACATCTTATTCTCTCCAGGATGCATTGAATACTTACTTCTATGGGCTTCCTCTAGAATCTTATGCTTAAGTTCAGTGTCATTGGGTACACACAACCGATTTCGAAAGTACAAGCTCCCATCAGCTTCTAATATTCGAAAATCTTCCAATTTCTTAGCTTTCACACGACCTTTAAACTCCTGGAACTCCTTATTATTCTCTTTGGCACTTCTAATATCTTGTTGTAAGGTAGAGGTTAATCTAAGACTTGATATCTTTACTTTTCTACTCAATGCATCCGTCATCACATTCGCCTTTCCTGGATGATAGTTAATCGGGCATCGATACTCCTCCAGTAATTCCATCCATTGACGTTGTCTTATGTTCAAGTCCTTTTGAGAAAACAGGTATTTTAAACTTTTATGACCAGTGAAGATCTCATATTTGGCTCTATATAGGTAGTGTCGCCACTTCTTAAGCGCAAACACGATGGCCGCTAACTCTAAATCATGTGTGGGATAATTCCCTTCATGATCCTTCAACTTCTTTTAAATATAAGTGACAACCTTCCTGTCTTGCATCAACACAACTCCTAGACCTTCTCCTGAAGCATCGGTGTACAATGAAAATTCCTTGTTCAGATCGGGCAAGGTTAACATTGGTGCCAAAGTCAGTCGATTCTTCAATTCTTGAAAACTCCTCTCACACTTCTTCGTCTATTCAAACTTGGTTGCTTTTCTGGTTAATTATGTTAAAGGTCCAGCAATCCTAGAAAAGTTCTTTATGAATCTCCGGTAGTATCCTGCCATGCCCAAGAAACTACGTACTTTGGTTGGTGTTTTGGGCTGCGCCCAATGAGTTGTCGCTTCTACTTTTGCCAGATCCACCGAAACCCCTTCCTGGGTGATAACATGTCCTAAGAAAGTTACTTGACTCATCCAAAATTCGCATTTATTGAACTTGGCATATAGCTTATGCTCTCGCAGGGTTTGCAACACTTTTTGAAGATGTTGTTCATGAGCTTCAGAGTTTGGTGAATAAACAAGAATTTCGTCTATGAAAATTACCACAAACTTATCCAAGTAAGGACTAAAGACTCTATGCATCAAGTCCATGAAATTCGCAGGTGCATTAGTCAATCCAAACGGCATAACCACAAACTCATAATGCCCATATCGTGTGTTGAAAGTCGTTATCAAGATATCCTTCTCTCTTATCCTGACTTGGTAATACCCTTATCTTAGGTCCAATTTAGAAAAGCATCCCGCTCCTCGGAGTTGATCAAATAACTCATCAATGAGGAGTAGTGGGTATTTATTCTTGACGGTCACACTATTCAATCCTCTGTAATCAATACACATCCTGAGGGTTCCATCCTTCTTCTGTACAAACAAAACTGGCGCAACCCAAGGAGATGTACTTGGACAGATGTATCCTTGCTGTAACAGTTCTTGTAATTTCTTTTTCAATTCCTTCAACTCTTCTTGCGCCATCCGGTATGGAGTTCGAGATATTGGTTTAACATCAGGTACTAACAATATGCTAAACTCCACTTCTCGTTCTGGGGGTAGCATCGCTAACTCTTCAGGAAATACATCCCCAAACTCCCTCACTGTAAGTACTGTTTCTAATCTCACCTCTTCTTAGGCTCATTTTGTAGATATGCTAAGTACCTTGACAACCTTTCTATAGCAACCTCCTGGCTTTTATGCCTGACAAAAAGGGATTTTCTTATTTCGTCCGCTTCCCTTGGAATAACAGGATTGACATACCTGGTCTACTAAACTTAACCAACTTCCGTCGACAGTCTACTTGAGCGTAATGCCTAGCCAACCAGTCCATCCCAAGTGTCACGTCATAACCCTCAAAGGATAAGGTAATTAAATCACGGGCTAAAACCATACTTTCGACCCAGTTGTCACAACCTAGGTACTTTACCTTAGCCATCCTACTTACGCCCATAGGAGTGCTAACTAACAACTGATAATGCATGTTAACAGAGGGAATAGGAATGTGTTTTATGAAATGCAAACTCACAAAAGAATGTGTAGCTCCAGGATCAATGAGTGTTCTTGCTGGTTGAGAAAAGATTGGTATCATACCTTTAACTACGTCCACTTCGGTGTTCACGGGTAATCCATCCAACGCATAAACTTTCGCTTTCACTTTTGGCTTATTGCTTCTTCCTTCTGTGGCTCCTCTTATAACCGAGGGTCGGCCTGGTCTTTTGGACGTCTTCGGAGGTACTTGTTGTATCCCAGGGCACTGGTCCTTGGTATGTCCTGGTTTCCCATACTGGAAACATAACCTTAACTTTCGATAACACGTGTCTGCCATATGTCCACTTCATCCACAATATGTACATACTTTATGGACTCCTCCAGGGGTTAAGGTTCGCCGGCCTCTATTCCCAATCCTTTGTTCACCACGAGGTCTCTTAAAATCTCTAGATTTCCAAGGTCCTTGTACAGGACGTTTATAGGGGGTAGCAGCTGAGCCAATAGCTGCTTTCCTCTGCGTAACCGCTTGATCCGCCATTTCCGTCCTTGTGACAGCTTTAACTGCTGTCGCAAATCCCATTGGTGGTAAGGGTGCCAATGCCCACTGTAGTTCTGCCCTTAATCTTTTCACAAACTGCCGCGTCTTATTCTCACCCGTATCTATCAATCTTAAGCAGTATTTAGCCAACCTATTAAACTTTGCCGTATACTGGGCAACTGTCAGGTTACTCTGTCTCAATTGCTGGAACTCATCCTCTTGCTGCTCACGAACCCATCGAGGTATGTATTCCCTTTTGAACTCTTCTTGAAAATCAATCCAGGTCCATGGTTGGTTCTTGAGTGCCCGAGCTTCGGAAGCTCTAAGCCACCAATCCTTTGCCATTCCACGGAGTCTAAAAGCTATGAATGATATTCTCAGGGCATCCTCATACCTAAGGCTGTCATAAATATCATTTAGTTGTTCAAGAAATAGTTCGCTTTGGTTTCTTGCTCAGCTTCTCCATAGAACTCTTGTGGTCGAAACCTCAAAAATCGTTCTAGTGCTTCATCTATCCCAATGGCAGGTACTCGCTCATTTCTCCTTGTAGCCATTGAAGTTTCTAACAACTCTGTCATTCTAATCATGAAATTTTCCATTACTGTATACGTAGCTCGCTCTGGACGAAGTGTGTTTTCTCCAGTGGGTTCAGGCTGTCTGCTTTGAGAATTCTCGGACACAGCCTTGTCCGCATAGTTGGAAGGTCGTGAATCTGACATATTTCTAAACACCAGAAGTTTCATCAGTTATAAGTTTGCAGCTACTCTATAACAAGTGAATGTATAAACTCATCACAAGCACCAACATTAACACGTTCATATAAACATAAAGATATATATATATATATATATAGATCTCAAAATTAGGATTTCCAGTACAAGTGGTGTCACAAACAAATCATCCTGGTCCAATCATTCCAAAAATATGTGACCGTGTTACTATACATATCCAAAAACCCGGGGACCTCCCATCCACTATCCTAAGGCTACTATATCAAGCCTCAATCAATCACCACTTATACCTATCCAAATAACTAATACACAAAAATCCCTACACCTTATCCTAAGCCTACTCCGCCTAAGGGTGTCGGCTACTAGAACCTCCTGGTCGGGACTCCAGCTCGGCGCGGGCACTGTCCACTGAATCCCTTATAGTACCAAGGAACTGGGCGATAAACCGCCTAAGCCAGTCTCGCTCGCCAGTCAGCTCTTGAATTTCCCTCTCTATGGCCGCGAGCACCTCCCGCACCTGAACTAGCTCCGCCTCTAGAATAGGGGTTCTTGATGCCGCCTGTCGGTGTGCCTGGCGAAACAGGGCATCTAGCCTAGAAATATCCTCTCTCAGCTCGGCGATCTGCTGTCCGGCAGCCTCCACCTGCTGCCCGCTCCATAAATAATAGCCACAAATAGGTGATAACAGTACCAAGGATCCATCCGCTGCGAGGGTGTCCATACCCTCAACATCAATCGATGCTGGTGCCGCTCCCTCCTGCTCAGGTAGCATCCCTACATCAGACTCAGCCTTGCTGGGGTCTTCTTCGATCGACACCCCAGGCTTCACTCCCTGCACCGTCGGTCCCTCTATGGTCTTGCTGTCTGATAGGTCAATAATGGGGATCGGCTCTCTTTCCGGTACAATCTCCCTAAGGGAGTATGATGATAAGGGGGTCGTCCCACTGGACCCGCTCACAAGTACAATCTCCTGATATATCCATCTACGGGTATGATGTGCCATCTAGTACCTACAAAACAGAATCTTAGGATCAGTACTAACAAACAAATCGAATGATTGACATCAAGGTTAAACAGTTAACTCCTATAGCTTGTCTAAAATCCAACAGTTCAAACCTAGGAATGAACCTAGATGCTCTGATACCACCTATGATATCCCCAACCCTGCCACTAGGTCAACTACGGCTGAGTAGGGTATCTGCGTGCCTCTCGGCACTAGACTATAAATCCCAAAAATGAGAGCCCAATCCCGGGGCAACACTAGAAGTATATACACAAAATATGCAGCAGAAAAACTTAAATAAACTTGTTACCACCAGTTCGTTCCAAACACAAGAACTATTGCAATACAAAATAAAAGTCTTATACCAACAAAACCTTATGATAATATAAACAGAAGAACTTTACACCTGGCCCGAGTCTAAGAAAAACAAAACATAATACGTGACAACCAAAGCATAAACATGTCCTTCTAGAGAGATATGGTCCAAGATTCCATGCCCAAAACTTCAGCGACTTATCGTGCCTCTGTCTATCCTGAGTTGATTTGATGAGAAAACATGAAATGGAAAACGTGAGCACGAAGCTCAGTGAGTCCGCGTGCGTGTGTGCGTCTCAGTGATTTCTTTGAAATAATGATAATGCAATTTCACGAAACCATTTTATGCAATATTCTAAGAAAACTTTTTATTTTAACAATAATGATACTTAAACCAGAATAAGGGTTTCGAGCGCAGTTGGGAAGTCTGAGCGAATCAAGACACATCAACGCAGCTTCTACACCCGAATGCAAAGAAACATGCAATGTTACAATCAAGCTCAATGGATAAGGTCCGGATCCCAAAACGAGGTCGTCGGAAATAATTCCGGCCTCTCGTAGTCAATATCAGCCAACACTATATGAGCGCTCGATTACCGAATAACCGCTCTCACAAACTAGTCAAAACATCAGGCTACAGAATCCTGGGGCACCTACCAGATCTGCCCTGGAACCAACCTCGGTGTCGAGCCCCTCCTGACTCTTCACTAGGCGGTCGAACCCCACCGCAGAGCATGATGCAGTGTCCACGTAGACCGATTGGGCCACACCCTCCGCGGTCTATGCCCCTCTTCAAGTGGATCCACTCTCCCGAGTCTGAATCATCCACGCCAGCGGAAGAGGCCCTCGTACGGGGGACTAGCTGTGATGCCCCCAACCCTGCCACTAGGTCAACTGCGGCTGAGTAGGGCATCTGCGTGCCTCTCGGCACTAAATTATAAGCTCCACAATAAAACAAAACCCTAGTACAACACTAATAGGTATATACACAAAGTACGCGGAATACTTAAGTAAATTAGATACTACTGGTGCGCTCAAAACACAGGATCCTAAAAAAAAAAAACTTCTCATTTTCGTTTTATTATAAACACAAAAGTATCTTACATCAACAACTTACATAACAACATAAAAAGAAACTCTACAGACGATTCGAGTCTAAAAAGATAAAACATAAATATATGCCCTTCTGGGGAGATTTGATCCAAAAACTCCTAGCCTAAAACTTTAGCGGCTTGTTGGGCCCCTAACCGTTCCGAGCTAATCTGAGAAGAAAACATGATATGGAAAAATGTAAGCGCGAACGCTCAGTGAGTCCACGTGCGTGTGTGCGGCAGTGATTTCTTTAAAACCATGACGATGCCATTTCACAAAATAGTTCATGCGATGTTATAAGAAATGTATTTCTTTTACTATTTTAACAAAACTGATGCTTGAACTTACATGAGGGTTTCGAGCGCAGCTGGGAAGTCTGAGCGAATCAAGACACATCAACGCAGCATCTACGCCCCAAATTTAAAAGAACATGTAATGCAACAGTGGGGCTCCACAGACAAAGTCCGGATCCCCAAAACGAGGCCATCGGAACCAAGTTCCGGCATCTCGTAGTCAATACCCGCCAAACAACATACGAGCGCTCGATTACAAACAACCGCACTCCCATATCACTGGTCAAAACAGGCTACAGACTCCTGGGGCACCTACCAGGTCTGCCCTAGGACCAACCTCGGTGTCGAGCCCCTCCTCTCCACTAGGCGGTTGAACCCCACCGAAGAGCATGATGCGGTGTCCACGTAGACCGATTGGCCCACACCTTTCGCGGCCTACGCCCCTCTTAAAGTGGATCCACCCTCAGAGTCAAAACTCGTCCACGTCATCGGAAGAGGCCCTAATACGAGGGACTAGCCACATACAGTACAATCCGCTAACGCGTCCGTTCACTTGATTTTCAACAAACTTTAACCCTGGTCGGAATGAAGTTTTCATATGTATTTACAAATCAAAGGGTCATTTGCCCGGCCATAATAACAGATTCAAGTCATAAACATTTCAGAGCACAAAAAAAATCCTCATCCGCCAGTCATCACATGCTTATGCAATTTCACAATTATGCCAATACCAGATCTATATTCATGCATATCAAAATACGTAACTTTTCAAGTTAGAACATTTTCCAATATATAAATATTTCTGAAAAACCTGCGTACAACAAACTTCTTATGCACCACCGTAATAGTCTGTTTTAAAAGAAACACCTATATGGAGCACTGCTCTATGCATTTTTCTAGGAAACACGTAACACATTAGGGAGAACATCTCCAAAAATACGCTGAGAAATATCGTTCCAAAAATAGCAATATTTTGTAAAGGTTAAAAAAAAAAAAAAAAGGGATTGCTAGCATATATTGCTATTTTTTTTTAACCTTTACAAAATATTGCTATTTTTGGAACAATATTTCTCAGCGTGTTTTTGGAGATGTTCTCCCTAATGTGTTACGTGTTTCCTAGAAAAATACAAGGAGCGGTGCTCCATATAGGTGTTTATTTTAAAACAGACTATTACGGTGGTGCATAAGATGTTTGTTGTACGCAGGTTTTTCAGAAATATTTATATATTGGAAAATGTTCTAACTTGAAAAGTTACGTATTTTGATATGCATGAATATAGATCTGGCATTGGCATAATTGTGAAATTGCATAAGCATGTGATGACTGGCGGATGAGGATTTTTTTTTTGTGCTCTGAAATGTTTATGACTTGAATATGTTATTATGGCCGGGCAAATGACCCTTTGATTTGTAAATACATATGAAAACCTCATTCCGACCAGGATTAAAGTTTGTTGAAAATCAAGTGAACTGACGCGTTAGCAGATTGTACTGTACGTGGCTAGTCCCCCGTATTAGGGCCTCTTCCGATGACATGGACGGGTTTTTGACTCTGAGGGTGGATCCACTTTAAGAGGGGTGTAGATCGCGGAGGGTGTGGCCCAATCGGTCTACGTGGACACCGCATCATGCTCTGCGGTGGGGTTGACAGCCTAGTGGAGAGTCAGGAGGGGCTCGACACCGAGGTTGGTCCCAGGGCAGACCTGGTAGGTGCCCTAAGAGTCTGTAGCCTGTTTTGACCAGTGATATGGGAGTGCGGTTGTTTGTAATCGAGCGCTCGTATGTTGTTTGGCGGGTATTGACTACGAGATGCCGGAACTTGGTTCCGATGGCCTCGTTTTGGGGATCCGGACTTTGTCTATAGAGCCCCACTGTTGCATTACATGTTCTTTTAAATTTGGGGCGTAGATGCTACGCTGATGTGTCTTGATTCACTCAGACTTCCCAGCTGCGCTCGAAACCCTCATGTAAGTTCAAGCATCAGTTTTGTTAAAATAGTAAAAGAAATACTTTTCTTATAACATCGCATGAACTGTTTTGTGAAATGGCATCGTCATGGTTTCAAAGAAATCACTACCGTACACACACACGTGGACTCACTGAGCGTTCGCGCTTATGTTTTTCCATATCATGTTTTCTTCTCAGATTAGCTCGGAACGGTCAGGGGCCCAGCAAGCCGCTAAAGTTTTAGGTTAGGAGTTTTTGGATCAAATCTCCCCAGAAGGGCATATATTTATGTTTTATCTTTTTAGACTCGAATCGTCTGTAGAGTTTCTTTTTATGTTGTTATGTAAGTTGTTGATGTAAGATACTTTTGTGTTTATAATAAAACGAAAATGAGAAGTTTTTTTTTTTAGGATCCTGTGTTTTGAGCGCACCAGTAGTATCTAATTTACTTAAGTATTCCGCGTACTTTGTGTATATACCTGTTAGTGTTGTACTAGGGTTTTGTTTTATTGTGGAGCTTATAATTTAGTGCCGAGAGGCACGAAGATGCCCTACTCAGCCGCAGTTGACCTAGTGGCAGGGTTGGGGGCATCACACTAGCCACGTACAGTACAATCCTCTGATGCTTCCGACCATCTCAACATAATCTAGAACTGTAACTCTAGTTGGAGTGGGATTTTCTCATGTGTTTACAAAAAGAAAGGTCGCTTGATCAGCCATCAAGACAAAATTAGGTCATGAATACTTAATAAAAATCCCCATCCACCAGTTTACCCCATGTTTATGCGAAATTCACATAAATATGCCAGATGTATACTCATGCATATCAAAACAGTGTAGCTTTTCTAACTAGAACATTTTTCCAACATATATAAATTTTCCTAGAAAACGTTTATACAGTCAAATCCTGCTTCACAATAATTATAAACCATTTTAAAAAAAAACCACACCTATATGGAGCACGGCTCCTATGCATTGCCTAAGAAAACGGGTAACACATTGTGGAGAACATCTCCGAAAAACATGCTAAATTGTACATGATGAACGTAGTAAATATTTTCTAACAGATTCAGGAAACACGCCTTACAAGGCTCGTAATATTTACAAATATTAGAAAACAGGGTTTTGTGGACTCACCTGGATGCGGCTATGAGCCAATATCCCTACAAACATGATACCGACAAACACTTAATTACAAATCCAAACGTTTCTATTCGTCTCCAAAAATAAAATATGATAACTTCTTACGAATCTCGGATATAACTACACATATACTAATCTAAAGAGCCTATACTTCTTAACCCATCCATACTAAAATCATATAAACCTACTAGTGATACAAAATATATATATTCATATACAAAAATTAGGTGTATATATATATATCAAGATTAGTCACGCAAGTCAAGTGTACCAAAAGTATGCATACAAACCATAAGTGTTAAAATCATTTTCAAGGGTCATTTATAAAAGTACATATCAAATTTATGAATGCCAAAAGTAGTTACAAAAGTTATATATAAAAATATATAAAGTTATGTACTAAAATATATAGATAAACAAGACTTTATTCACTAAAATTATTTATATAAAAAGAAAATCACATATATACTAAAAATATATATATACACATATTTACCAACTATATATATTAAAATTATTTGCAATGATTATACATACCACAAATATGTATATATGTATAAATTTATATATTAAAATTCATTTACAACAATTATACATATATATATATATATATTAAGACTTTGTATCCTACAATTAGGTATAAATCCCCATGCATGCAAATATATAGATATTTATACTAATATCAAACCTAACTCCATACATAGATATATAACACCTCAAATATATTTATATATATACAAACTTCACGTGAGGGAAAATATATACAAATATATCAATATTTGAAATATGTACCTATAAATATGCATGCTAAGACCATGCATGTAAATATATATATATATATATATACAAAGGTTATATACTAAAATTGTACATATAAACATATATTTAAGATATATAAATACTAAAACTAGACATGCAAAAATATATACTACATATATATTTGAAAATATAAATAATTACGTGTACTAAAATATATATGTATATATATAAAAGAAAATACTTTAAAATCATTTACAAAAAATTTAGGTATATATATAAATCATTTTAGATAAGAGAATTATACCAAGAAAAATTAAATAATTAAATTTATATAAGATTAAATAAGGAAAATCAACACAAAAATTAAATAAATTTAAACCAAATTATACCCTAAATACCTTATCTTAACAATAAAAAATCAAACCCTGTTCTTCATCAAATAACCAAAAATAAATCCAAGAGGCCAAGAAAAAAAAACAATAATTTAATTATTTATGTATATGTGCATGGGTGTGTGCAGGTGTCGGTATTGGCACTAAAGCAATACAAACTCAATCCCAGAAACAAAAGGAAGACACTCCGTTTCAGTTGCTCTTCATCATGCATGCAGGAGAAGCAAAGAAAGAAAGGAAGAAAGAAAAGAAAAGAAAAAGAAAATTTTATGAAAAAATGTTTACTAAATATGTAGAGTATATTTAGAATATTTAGTAATTTTTTTTATATTTTGAGAAAATGGAAATATTTAGGTGTTTTTAAGCTGTGAAAGTGAAATAACATAGGAGAAAAGGAATTTAGAAAAAAAATAGTGACATAAAAAGAAAAAAATATATAAAAATAATGAAGAAAAGGTAACATATTGTAAGAAATATTTTAGAAAAAAAATATATATGTATATATGGATGCTCGGAATATTTCGTAAGAATATTTTTGAAAACATATATATATATATATATGGATGGCCTAGTTTTCCTTTCTAATTTATTTAATGTACTATTTCGAAATAAACTGATAGTTTAGTGAAGACATATACTAAAATAAATGTAATGAAATTTAGTACAGTAGAAACAACAAGAAAATATATAAATCAAAAAATTTATATATGGTAATAACACTTAAAAAAGCTTTAAATAAATACAAATAGGGTATAAACAGGAACAATACATAATTTACGACTGATACCATCACCTTAAATAATTCTTTTGTATTTTCTGAGTAAGATTGTTTAAAAAATTACAAATATGTAAGGAAAAGAAGTGTTAAAAAAATTAATATTTTTTTAATAATGTCTTCTTAGATAAAGTGAAGAAAAAAAGTCTTATGAGGTATATATCAAGTACTAATTCTAAAAGGATTGGAACTCATATAAAAATATTTTCTTAACGTTTTGTTTGAATTAGATGATGAATGGGTTATGTTTAGTTTCCAATATACGATATTAAAGTGATTTGAACTATTGTTTGTAGATATTTGAGTTTAAAGGGTGTTGGTGAAAAAAGAAAATGAATATTTCGGGCAGTAGTAACTATTTGAACTTTATTAGTAAAAAAAAGACTATTTAAAGCTTGAATATAACGAGGATGTGGCTACACAGGAACGGACCTAGTTAGGGGCTCGGGTGGGCTCGAGCCCCCAGGCGAATTTTTTATTTTTTTAAAAAATTTTTTTATGTTTTTTACATTTAATCCCCCCAATTTTTTTTTCAATTTAGCCCCCACAAAATGTAGGGACTGATTTATTAAAAAAAAAAAAAAAAAAAAGCCCTCAGCTGCGCCAGCAGAAACAAAACAACATAAACAAACAATTTCAATTTTCTTCTTCTCTCTCCCCGATCTCCCGCACCACCACAGCCCTACCCTACCCCCCGCTCCCCCTCCGCGACAGACAGAGAACAAAAACCTTCTTCTCTTCCTCCCTCCTTCCTTGTCGGACTCCGAGCGCTCGGCGGTGTGGTGGTGGCGCAAGAAGCAGACAGCGGCGCAGCTCAGGCTCTGCGGGTATCTCGACTGCGTGTGTGTTGTTGACGGACGACGGCGGCGGACTGAGACAGAGAGAGAGGACAGCACAGCAGCGTCGGCGCCAGCAGCAACTTGCAATCGGCGGCGCGGCGGCAGGAAGAAGACACGGTAGAAACAGTGACATCTTGAACAAAAAAAAAAAAGGGTAAGTTTTCAGAAATATTTTTATTTCTATGATTTTTTATTTTGAGTGCTAAAATTTTTATGTTGTTAGTGAAAAAATTTCTAGGGTTTTTTTTGGTAAAAATATGATTATTATGTAATTTATAGACTAATTGATTATTATGTTATAAATGAAATGTGTTGAATTGTGAATTTAAAATATTTGAATATTATATAGGATTTTACTATGGAGAAATATATTGGAAAATGGAAGAAGGGTCCTAAACAGGTTGAAGAAAAATCAGCTAATAAAGGAAATGTTAATAATGAAGATCGTGGAAAAAAGCCTCGGGTAGGGGTAGAGTTTTCGGATTTTGAAATTATTGGTGATCCAGGATTGCGTAAACCAAATGATAGTTATCCTTATGAAATTAGAGATGAATTAAGGAGACGGTATGTGGCTAAAGGGCCAACTCAACCATGTGATCATAAATTTCCGCAAATTGATTTTGGTGAAATTAGAAGATCGTTTCAGAAGATATGGTTTAAAGATTTTACTTGGTTAGAGTACAGTGTACATAAAGATGCAGCATTTTGTTTCTGTTGTTATTTGTTTGCTAAAGGTCAAAAGCACAAACATGGTGATGATATGTTTACAGAAGTTGGTTTTAAAAATTGGAAACGTGCTAAAAAAAAATTTAGAAACCATGAAGGTGGTCCAAACAGTCCTCACTCTGGTGCTATGATTCAGTTGTTGGGTTTCAAAAATCAAAGACATAATGTGGAATACATTTTAGCGAAACAAAGTAGTCAAACTGAGATTGACTACACGTGCACTGACCGACTCATCGTTGTAAAAAGTTATTCGATTTTTATTAAGTCAGGGTTTAGCTTTCCGTGGAAATGATGAGTCGATAAATTCAATCCGACGAGGTAATTTTCTTGAATTAACAAAATGGTATTGTGAGGAATCAGAAGAAGTAAATCAGGTCATGAACTTGAATGCTCCGGGAAATAATCAGTTGACTTCTCCTAAAATTCAAAAAGAAATTGTTAATGCTTGTGCAACAGAAGTGAGACAAGCTATTATCAATGAGATTGGTGACAAGTTTTTTTCTCTTTTGGTTGATGAGGCTCGAGATAGCTCTGTGAAGGAGCAATTGTCTATAGTTTTGAGATTTGTTAATGATAATGGAGAAGTGGTCGAACGTTTTCTTGGAGTAGTACACGTGAGTGACACTTCTGCACAGACGTTGAAAAATAGTATTGATGATTTCTTTGCAATAAATGGATTATCAATTTCACAGCTCAGAGGTCAAGGTTATGATGGGGCGTCTAATATGCGTGGCGAGCTTAATGGATTGAAACAAAAAATTTTAGATGAAAATAAGTACGCATATTATATTCATTGCTTTGCTCACCAACTTCAATTAGTGCTTGTGGCTACTTCAAAGAAAAATGCTCACGTGTGTAGTTTTTTTGAGTACCTTGCTAAGATTGTAAACATTGTTGGAGCTTCATGTAAAAGAAAGGATGCTCTTCTGCAAAAGCAGTATGATGATCTTGTAAAATGTCTAGAAAGTGGAGAAATTGCTACAAGAAAGGGCAAAAATCAGGGAAACAAGTTTAGCTCGGCCGAGTGACACTCGTTGGGGCTCTCACTTCAAAACAATAACTCGGATTTTGCATATGTGGGATGCAGTGACACATGTGCTTGAAACTATATATGAAGACGATGATGAGGTCAATAGTCGAGGCATTGCCCGAGGTTTGATTGATAAAATGTGGCAGTTTGAATTTGTATTCATTGCTCAATTAATGGTAAATGTATTGGCAAAAACAAATACATTGTCAATGTGCTTGCAACAAAGGACTCAAAACATAGTCACTCATTTGTCCCGGGATGATTCGGACAATAAAGGAAGATTTGAAGAAGTACGAAATGATGATGATTATTGGGAGGAGTTATTGGGTGTTGTTACTGCATTTTGTGTCAAACATGATATTTTCGTGCCGAACATGCAAGATCCTTTACCAGGTCGAGCTAGATTATACAGGAGTGTGGATGGGTAGCCAAAGACTTAATACCATTTTTTTCGTCGAGACATTTTTTTTGAGGTAATTAATTTCATTGTTTTTTTAACTTATTACCTAATACTCAATTATTTGTAATATTATAAATTATTAACTGTTCTTTTCTCTATTTAATGTTAGGTACTTGATTTTATAGTTAAAGAAATGGATGATCGTTTTACGGAGTCAACTTCAGAGCTATTTATTTGCATATCATGCCTTGATCCCAGAGATTCCTTTGTGCATTTTGATCGGGGTCAGTTACTCCGTCTATTTGAGTTCTATTCAGATGATTTTTCTATCGCTGATAAGTTTGAGCTTAAAGCACAACTTGATACATATATCTCTTACATGAGATCAAGTGATGGGCAGCTTTCTCTGGCTTTACTGACATTGGAGATCTCGCAAAGAAGATGGTTTAGACGAATACTCACAAGTTTTTATTTTAGTTTATCGACTAATTGAGTTGGCTTTAGTCTTGCCTGTTGCTTCAGCGACCGTTGAAAGATCATTTTCTGCTATGAGAACGATTAAGAATGATTTACGCAATAGGATGGGAGATGAGTTTCTCAACGACAGTTTGGTTTGCTATGTGGAGCAAGAGATTTTTAAGAGTATTGAAAATAAAGACATCTTGCAGCGGTTTCAAAATATGCAAACTCGAAGAATAAAATTGCCATCTTAATCATTTCATTCACATGTAAAACTCTATTTTAAATCATTTTTCAGTAGTCATTTCTTTTTCATTCTTTGCATTGGGATGAATGTTATTTGTTTTTATATTAATCTTCTAATGTTCTAAATCAATTGCAGGTCATATTGGATTTCGTCTTCTGATCGAAGAATAAAATTGCCATCTTAATCATTTCATTTACATGTAAAACTCTATTTTAAATCATTTTTCAGTAGTAATTTCTTTTTCATTCTTTGCATTGGGATGAATGTTATTTGTTTTTATATTAATCTTCTAATGTTCTAAATCAATTGCAAGTCATATTGGATTTCGTCTTCTGATCGTGTTTATCTCATCTGTTATCTCAAGATTCTGATCAAGATTCTCAGCTTTGATATAGGTATTTATCCCGTGAGTGATGGGTAATCATTCCTCGTGAATGATGGGTGATCATTCCTCATTGGTAATGGACGATTACCTATTCTTTTGCTATATTATATGTAAATTTAGAATTTGTAATGTTTATTCCGTGAGTGATGGGTGATCACTCCTCATTGGTAATGGGCGATTACCTATTCTTTTGCTATATTATATGTAAATTTGGAATTGTTTGAGTGTCTTTTGTACATGGAATGCATGATTTTATAGACGAAATTCTGGCAAAATTTTTTTTTTCCTCCAGCCCCCAATCATATTATTTTGGTTCCGTCCCTATGGCTACATACGAAATTGTAAGGGATTTAGATGAAGAAGAACATACAGAGGAATACTTTCGAAATTGAAGAGAAAAATTCAAATGATAAAAAAGGTAAGGATTGATGATTTATTTGAATTTTTGTGCAGATGCTCGAGCAAAGCATGATGGTTGGTGGATCCTTGGACTTTTTCGCCGTTAGAGAAAATAGTGATCAAGCCTCCTTTTTTGTTTTTTAATTTTTCTTCCATCTTTATAAGCTACCCATTGGAAAATGATACTCCAGGGGCTAAGACTCCTAAACTTATTTGTAATTCTGTTTTTTAATATTAAGTATTTCCAGTTTCGACCAAAAAAATTAATATTCTTAATAAAAGATTGTAGACATTTTTGAAAAAATATAAAATAATTAAGGGTCAGCTTTGATTGGGTTTTTTTTAAGAAATGTTAATATGGCAAACTAAAACTAAAAAGTGTTTTATTTGAATTTGATTTTGTAGTTTATTTTAAGTTTTCTCTTTAATTGGACAAGAAAGCTGTTTTCTATTTGTTGTCTTGATTGTTGAATGGAAAAAGATAAATTGTTTCAGTTTATGCTAGTGAGTGTTTTATATTGAGTGTTATTACAGTTCATTCATTAGTCAAGTATATCCCTATTATAGACATCTAGTAGATATTATATTCGATTAACAAATTAATGTTATTCGCATATGAACTTGTGCGAAAATCATAAAAAAAAAAAAAAAAGATTCATGCTATCCAATGATATACGATCAAACACAAAAATTACATTATATAAGGATTCAACAGTAAAATTCATACATACATAACCATAAAACACAACAATTTCACAAACAGAAATGAAAATTTTTAACACAATCAATAGTCGAGGTACATACAATTTTTTTTTCTTTTTCTTTCGAACAAGACATTGCCATGTTAATTCTTTTTTTCCCCGATGTTTGGACATACGTTTGGGCTCAACAAGATATTATTTTAAGTCGCAAATTTTGGTTTAAAAGTCTTGTCCAAGTGGACTTTTTTAAAAAATGAAGTTAGTTTGGACTTTGTTTTTAAAAAAAAAAAAAAAAATTCAATCCAAGCTGACCTTAAGAGACAAAAATTGTCTCTATAGTTAGAGAAATAATTAATAATAGAAAATGATGTAGTTTAATACATACTACATCGGTGTATGAGTAGGAAAATAAACCGACTCTATAATAAAATTTTCTGAATCATAAATAATGAAAAGAAAATTTTATTTTACTTTTTCAGAGACAGAAAAGAAAAAAAAGTCTTTTTTTATGAATGAAAAAAAAGGAAAAAAAAAAAAGGATCTTTCACGTTTTAATCTTTTTGCCTTTTCCATAAAAATTCGTTCACTTGGATCTAATCTTTTCCTTGCTTTTTCCCTTTACTTCAAACCTTACATTTTGTCTTTGTTTTCTTTGTCACTTCACAAACCAAAAGTTGCAAATAATTTAGCAAAAGAGGAATCTTTTTCTTGTCATTTTCCTGGGTAAAAGAATAAATATGGGCACAATTTTTTAAAAAAGAGGACAATATCTAAAATTTCCCTTTCATTAGCCACGTTGGTTTCCTTAAATGGATCTCTTTCGGCACACTTGTAGATATCATAACTTGTGGGCTCTCTTATATCCTATGCATAATAGAATTTTTCAAAAGTAACTCAATTGTAAATAAATAAAAGTATTATTTCAATTTATGTAATAAATTGAGTTTATTTGTACAAGATTTTGACTAAAACTCAATGCCAATTTTCACTTCATATTCCGTACTTATTTTTACAAAATTCCAAAGAAAATCTCAAATTCAAATAGTATATAAATAAATTTTTATTTTTTTTATATCTTCTTATGCTATTGTATTATTATTCTGTCTATGTCAATGGTCACTCCTTCATTCTTCATGACAAATTATGATAAAAATTAGTAAATTAAGTTTTACCATCTCTTACCAAATATCTTCATTCCTTCTATTTTTCTTTAATTACGTAGTGTTTCTAATCATATTAAAATATGAGAAATGATAAAATAACAAACATAAAGATATAAAACTAACGTGATAAATAACATTGTAAAAGTAAAATTTAACGGTAAGAAAAGATAAAGTGATATACATAAACACATAAAATCTTTTACTAAAAATAAGAGTATAAAAAGATGAAAAATAGGATTGTGAATTGAAATAAAGTATCCTCAGATAATATTAAAATTAGACTCAATTAAGATAGTAATTTCATTTAAAAGTTTGTATATTTTTAATTTAATTTCGTAAAAATTAAGTTCACTGTGTAAAAGAAAAAAGGATCCCAATTAAAAGATGGAAAAAATTCCGAACTTTTCCCATAATTGTGAAAGCGCTTCTGATCCGCCGTGTACTGCCTTAAAAACCCCCGTCCCTCTCACACGCTTTTATGTCATTTATACCTTTTTTAACTGAGCTGAGAAAAGAGGAAAAAACACCAAGTAAACTGACCTCTGTTAACGGCTTTCAACGCCTTCTCTCCCTCTCTTCACTTTTTTTTCTCTCTCCCTCTCTCTGCACACTTCTCTGTCCTCCCATGGCTGCTTCAGCTTAATCAGTAACATATACACATACAAAGGCAATCTCTTTCTCTCTCTCTGTCTTTCCCGTACACTTCCATTCACTTTCTCTCTCTACATATATCGAAACCGACAGATTTATACCGATACCGATAGATATATATATATATATATATATAGTTACAGGCAGAGTTGGTGGAGGATGCCGATGGACCATGGAGAATCGAGCTCAATTTCATACCCTACTTCTAATCAAAGCCCTAAGAAGCCTGAGAGACCGCCAGTTCTCAAGAGATCGAAGACAATTGCTGACGAAACTAGGACGGGACACTTCCCAGGTCCACTTTTCCCCGCCGTCCGCCGTGTATCGACTTCTCCTCCATCCTCGCATCGCGCTTCCGAATCTTCTACCTCCACTTCGAATTCGGTCGGTTCCGGTAGTGCCAGCTCTGATTACAGTAGCTTTAGTTTTGCGGAACGCGACTATGTTTATCCGTCGTTTCTCGGGCCTTATACTACGAGAAGCCGAGTTAGTATAAAGTCTAATCCGAATTTACAGAAGAATGAGGAGTTATTGGGGCAGCTGCCAGCTCGTGCAGCGCCGGAGCTATCGAATTTGAGTGTTGATTTTGGTCATACTGTAGAATCGGCTCGGAAGTTAGATGATCCACCTCCTCCTCCCCTGTCTAAGACCGAGCTGAAGCCCAAAGCTAGGCTGAAAGCTGAGAAGGAATTGAATCCCTTGCCAATTCAACTCTCGGCGGCATTGTCAGCTCACAATCCTAGTTCTTCGGCTATCTTTAGTCCTCGGAGAACTACTGGACAGAGAAGTTCTTGGAATCTTAATCTGGTTGGTTTGGTTGCTTCATTAAGTTATTTTTTGGATTCACTGTGCTATACATATTCACTTACTCTAGACAAGCCTGCTAGCTATTTTTTTTTGCCTTGAGGAATTACTAATTATTTTTTTATTTTATGTGTATGCAGCTCATGTTTATTTGTATATTATCTGTATCGTATGCAACTTTCTTGCATAGCAAACTTGCTAAGCTTCAGGTATGTGATACCCATAAAATTACCAGCATTGTAAATCAGCTTCATTTAGTTAGCTTTTGAATCTTTTTTCTTTTTCTGGTTAAAATTTCTTATGTGGAGGATCATTTGGTTGCAGGAAGAGAATGTTAGCCTTCATAGATTATGTAGCTCTAGAGATGCTGTTGGCAAAGACAGCTTTGAAGTTTTGGAGTTAGACAATGGATTTTCATTTTCCTACTTCGGCAATCTTGATAGTAGAAGAGTTGCCTTGTGTACAGTTGTATTTACTCTCGTTACACCATTTGTGTTGTACAAATACCTAGATTATGCTCCACAAATACAGAAACTTTCTAAGAGAACAAAAGATAGCAAAGAGGAGGTTCCCTTGAAGAAGAGAATTGCTTATATGGTGGATGTTTGTTTCTCTGTTTACCCTTATGCTAAGTTGCTTGCGCTCCTCTTTGCCACGCTATTTCTTATTGGATTTGGAGGTGTGGCATTGTATGCTGTCAGTGATGGCAGCTTGACTGAAGCTCTTTGGCTTTCTTGGACCTTCGTTGCAGATTCAGGAAATCATGCTGATACTGTTGGTACTGGGCCAAGGATAGTTTCCGTTTCTATCAGTTCAGGAGGCATGCTCATATTTGCCATGATGCTAGGACTTGTGTCAGATGCTATTTCGGAAAAGGTAGATTCACTACGAAAAGGCAAAAGTGAGGTTATTGAAAGCAACCATATACTCATTCTTGGATGGAGTGACAAATTGGTAATTCCTTGAGTATAGCACTTGGGATTTTGTTTTGGATGATAGTTCATTCATCTTCTTTTCACTTTTGGTTTGATATATCATGTCACATTTCAGATATTTAGTTTAAGAGGTTGCTAATGTTATTAGTACAAGCAAGTTTAGAGTGGTTTCTGTTTGCTTAAGGTATTAATAATTCTTAAAACATGAAGATGGTAACTCTGGCAAACAAAGCATAATTCTTTGGAGGAAGCAATTTATTTGGAGACATTAATGGTCGGTTCAAACTGTATGCTTTTTGTAAAACGCATCTCCTTAATCAGAATCAAACTAAACATGACTATTTGATGCTGTTCCCATGCGCGTATGCAGAGATGTAACTATGTTCTAGATGCACGATACTCTATTTCTGGCATCATAGTTAATGAGAACAATTTTGGTTTTCCTTTGGCTTGTAATCTGACTTCAGTTTAATTGCTAAGAAACTACTCCCTGTTTGGAAAGTTTTGAGGTTTAAGTACCTTACTGTTACCTATTCATGCTCTGGAAAGACATGCAAAGATTCTCTTTCACTAGGATCTTCACATGTGGTAATGTATGTTTGATAATAGTGTCTTGCTCTCTCACATCACTACTTGCAGAACTTAAAACTGATTATTGATTGCAGGGTTCTCTTCTGAAGCAACTAGCAATAGCAAATAAGAGCATTGGCGGAGGTGTTGTTGTTGTACTTGCTGAAAGAGACAAGGAGGAAATGGAGATGGACATAGCAAAGCTTGAATTTGACTTCATGGGAACATCAGTTATTTGCAGAAGCGGCAGTCCTCTTATACTAGCAGACTTAAAAAAGGTAGTTTTCTCATCTTCCTTGAATTCCTTAAACCTCTATTCTGCGGGTGTAGATTAACATCAGTGATTAGCTCATTGTTGTATGCCTTTGTTTTCTTGGATTCCCTTTTGCTCTTTCGAAATTATGGTCCTCACAACTTTTTCTTTTCTTTTTTCTTTAATTTATATATTTTTTGGGGGGATGGGGGCTTGCTAAGTTATGTGTTTACTTTTACTAAAGAATGATCTCATTCTCTTTTTCCTGACTATTGCTGAGTGGTGCACATTATCATTTGAATTTTTTATTTTCCTCTAATCAGGTTTCAGTTTCAAAGGCACGCGCCATAATCGTCTTAGCATCTGATGAAAATGCTGATCAGGTATTCTTGCACTCATACCTGCACGTTTATATTCTATTCAAGAAGCGTCTAATTGTTTACTCTTTAATTTGTTCAAATATGTATTTTTTTCAGAGCGATGCACGTGCTTTAAGAGTTGTTCTTAGCCTTACTGGAGTCAAAGAGGGTTTGACGGGTCATGTTGTAGTAGAGATGAGTGATCTTGACAATGAACCCTTAGTAAAGCTTGTTGGAGGGGAAATGATTGAAACTGTTGTTGCACATGATGTGATTGGACGGCTGATGATACAATGTGCTCTCCAACCGGGGCTTGCTCAGGTATCTGATACTAATTCCAGCATTACATTTTCTTTTTCTCTTTTGCATTGTTTAACTAGTTTGGATGTGAAGACAAGCCAGATATTTCCTGGCTTATCTTTGAAACCCTTGTGTATTTCCTTGTTGTCCCTCTATCTTCATTTTTCTTGCAACTATTATCTAGAACGTCATGATTGGTTTTGACATTTGTGGACTGATTTATACTTCTATTTTCTTATCTTAATTCTAATACGATAGATATGGGAAGATATATTGGGGTTTGAAAATGCTGAGTTTTATATCAAAAGGTGGCCTCAGCTGGGTGGTTTGCGTTTTGAGGATGTGCTTATATCATTCCCTGATGCAATACCCTGTGGAGTAAAGGTTGCTTCAGATGGGGGGAAGATAATCATCAACCCAGATGATAAATATATCTTAAAAGAAGGTGATGAAATTCTTGTCATAGCTGAGGATGATGACACCTATGCTCCAGGTCCTTTACCAGAGGTCACTACTTCCTTCCCTTGTTACACTTTCCAACAGATGGCTACTGAAAATTATTGCAGCCTTTTTTCCTTTTTCACTTGGGGCATTAATGCTGAGTGAAATCTCTTACTCTTTTATTTTCCTATGGCATATCTCTATATACCCTGTAACTGGGCAGAATGGACTCTGAACCTGGAAAGAGTATTTATATTGTAGTTGGTTGAATTTGCTCACTCTTCCTGGAGCTGGGGAGGAAGAGGCACTTTCAAACAGTTTCGCAATGCAAAATGATACTAAAACTGCTCTAATTTTTCAAACTTAAGGAAATGATGTTATGTGATTGCTTTTCCCAAATAATGAGCACGGTATACTGTTTCTTACTAAATCATTATCTTTTCCGGGAAGAGTTGAATGCTGTGAATTCTGTGTTCTGTCTTTCCTGTATATTCTTTTCGACAGCACCCAGGAAAAAAAAAATATTTTCGACAGCTGGATTATTTATTTTCATGTTAAAATTTTGTTGCAGGTACAAGGGGGTGTTTGTCCTAGGACTGTTGATCCTCCAAAATATCCCGAAAGGATCTTATTTTGTGGCTGGCGGCGTGACATCGATGATATGATTATGGTAACTATCCGGACTTTGTACACTGGGGTCCTCATATGTCCAACTTCTGCTTTTCTGCTCCACGGCATCTTATTTTTTCTATTTGTTGTTGCGACATGATTTAGAGTTCTCTGAGGAGTAACACTCTGAGAAGATCTTAGTTGCCCGAGTACATCTTGGTCTTTATTTATCCATTCTGCTAAATAAAGAGAAAATCAGTTGGATGATTACTGGGCCAACATGCTAAACAATTGATGGTACATACCATGATTTAGTAATTAAATCCTTGGGAACTCTTCGCCAAGCAGGGGGTTTGACTGTAGAGCAGCCAGACTAGTAGTGCACCATAAAAACAGACATGAATATTGGTTGGCCATAGACAAGATAATAATAAGTACATGTTTGAATCAACATGTCCGCATCATTCTTTGGATCAAAACTGAAAGTAGGAAGGATAGGGTTAGTTGTTTAGTTATTTGTGTCATATAGGCCATGGTAGCTTATTTTGTCTGGCAAGACCAAGCTTGTGGTTTACTTATATGCAAGTATAAGTTTTCAAGTTTGTGGCTTGCCTACTGCTTTGTCTCCCCAGAAAGTATTGTCTCTAACTTTCGAAAATACTTATTACATTAATGTGGTTGATGTGTTGTCTGCTAATGAATTTTGTAGGTGCTGGAGGCATTTCTGGCTCCGGGTTCTGAATTATGGATGTTTAATGAAGTTCCAGAAAAGGATAGGGAGAGAAAGTTGACAGATGGTGGTCTTGATATTTCAGGATTAGAGAACATAAAGCTAGTTCATCGTGAAGGGAATGCTGTCATAAGACGTCATTTAGAAAATCTTCCTTTGGAGACATTTGATTCTGTAAGTCAGATGTATGACCATAGTATCATATGGATTTGTCTTCGGCCAAAAATCATATGGATTTGTCATTCTCTGGACATAAACAGATTTCTTGAAAACGGTTATTGCTCACAATTCATACATGTTGGCTGATTACTAACTCTAAGAGAACAGATATTAATTCTTGCAGATGAATCTGTCGAAGACTCTATTGTTCACTCAGATTCACGATCACTTGCCACCCTCCTTCTTATTCGGGATATCCAGGTAGTTCTTTGCTACCCCTGCTCGATCTTTTTTTCTACTTTTTTTTGGTGGGGTTTGGGGCTGCTGAAAGGGTTTGGTATATTTCAAAATCACTTCTTCATATGTTAGTTCCACTGCTATGTTTCAATTTAGGGTAAATATGTGTGTGCACATGAATGTATACACAATGTATGTTATAGAGAACATGAGTTCTGAGCTGAAACTGTTGCTGCCTTTGATACTTTTTCCAGTCAAAGCGTCTTCCGTATAAAGATGCAAAAGCGCTTCCTTTACGCCATCCTGGGTTCTCCCAAAGTTCATGGATCCATGAAATGCAGCAAGCTTCAAATAAATCGATAATTATAAGTGAGATATTGGATTCTAGGACAAGGAACCTTGTATCAGTTTCCAGAATAAGTGACTATGTGTTATCAAATGAGCTGGTGAGCATGGCACTAGCAATGGTAGCAGAGGACAAGCAAATCAACCGTGTATTAGAGGAGCTCTTTGCAGAAGAGGTATACCTACAACATTTCTTTTTGTCATTAAGCTTTGACTCATTCTGAGCTTCACTGCAGTACCATTTTGTCAAACATTATAATGTCATCATAGGATTTTCTTCCCATTTGGTTTATCTTTGTTGCTTGTCAATGAAACATGAATTACCATTTGTTTTCTGGGGAGGTAAAAATTCAAAGAAAAGCACACTGGTCAAACAATTTAACTACCCTTAGAAGTTCTGTTAAATTGCCCCTTTGGCCCTCATGGCATCTCTCCTTGTGCTGGGGATTACTTTCAATTATAGGGCTCCAAGACCGAGTTTGCAAAATCATCCAATTGCCATTCTGAAATGAAACATAGTGGCAGCTAGCAGCTGTTGCAATTTTATAAACGAACCTTCTGATACATGCATATCTCTTTTTCACTTTCTCCTCCAACTATATTTCTCATTCTACAAGTTCCAGATAAGACCTTGTGTTAGTTTACTTAGCAATCTTGAACTTAGTGCAGCTCCATTTATGTTCCCTTTATATGGGTTGAAGCTAGGTGAGGTGCTGTTTCTATTACTAGTTATTAAGTATGGGAGTGATAGGGTGAGAAGCCTGAGCTGCCAAAGACTACCATAACAATTTTAACTAAGAAAAAAGATCAATCTTGAAGCTATCTTACCTGCTGGGGGTACCTTTCTTAGTATGGCAGGAAACATCATCCCCCAGCAGATGCAAGTACCTCGTGTGCCTCCAAGTGGGCCTGAAATCTGGGTTGCCTACTCTCCAAGTCATTGGCATGTTTCTGTCAATGCAAAGTTTTAGTGAGCAATAATGAACCAATATCTGGTTAAGAAATTAACATCTATCTTTTTCTGCAGGGGAATGAGATGTGCATTAAACCAGCAGAATTCTATCTTTATGACCAGGAAGAACTATGCTTCTATGAGATAATGATTAGAGGGCGTCAAAGACATGAAATAGTGATTGGTTATCGCCTTGCAACAGAAGATTGTGCTGTTATAAACCCTGAAAACAAGTCAAAACCACGCAAGTGGTCCACTGAGGATGTTTTTGTTGTCATCTCTTTGGGAGAATGATAAAATAAACGAACTTTGCAGCAATGTACACTATTCTGACTTATGGCTTAGGTTCAATATTAAAGAAATTGCAGTTATTTCCCGTACGTTCCAGCTGATCATGACAGTGAACAGCCGGACAAGAATGTTTATACTAACATAATGGAGAATCTTGCAAATTTTGATGGCTCGGGGACCATAATCTTTTCCCAACAGGTTGCAGGAGACAAGGAGATGAAGAGGTGGGATAAACGGGGGTAGAAATGAAGCAACCGGGGATAATTGGAGCTGCATCACAGGTATCAGATGTTATAAACCACATTGGTTGCTTTCTTTGTGTAAATGTTAGAGAGGTAGCTAAAACTTGAAATTTTGATATACCAGGGATGCTATTCTGGAATTCAAGCAACCTTTGTAAAGAAAAAGATGGGACTGAAGGAAGTCCCAATTTGTCATTTCTTGATTTGTACGCCTAATGTTTTTTTGCATAGAAAGCTGAGACCTGGAAATTGACCTATTCCAATTCCGTAAGGTTGATTGCAATGCTTTTATATCTCTTCCTGCATCTGTTTAAAGAAAAATTATTTGAAGCCACTGTTTGTCTCATCTATAATATTGCTTAAGATACAGTGTAGATTAACATTGGTAATGCCCAGAGGCTACTCTGGTTCTTCTGCTGGGGTGAAGCTTTTCTTTATTAATGTATATATTTTTTTGGGTCAAATTTTCTTTAGAGTAATTGGCAAATTTGGTTCTATGATTATTTATTTCGTCTTAATTTCGTCAGATATTTATTATTTTACTCATGTTAGTCCAATAGCTATTTATTCTTTGTGCATTTGGTCTTATATCTTTTATTTACTCATTTTTAGTTCAGTAACTATTTATCTTTGATATTTTTAGTACAAAATATTTTGGGATAAATTTCAAATTGATCCCTCAAAATATGGAAACGTTTTGATTGAGGATCTTGAATCGTAAAATTGTATTAAAAAAATCCTTCAAAATATAAAGGAAAACGTATCAGTCAAGTCATTTCCTCATTTTTGTAAAGTAATCAGTAATTGTTTTCTTTATGTTGAAGGATTTTTCAAATTGCTTTATGATTTGAAATAGTCAATTGACACAAGTGAATTTATCAAAAAATAATTAATTTTTATTTTGCATTAGATTGGGTGTCGATAACTAGCAAAAAAATTTATCTCTATCGATAATTATCAATTCGAAGAAATCGGTAAGCAGACTATTAGTTTGTATCTAATTCAACAATAACTAATTGGTCGGGTAATTATACTGTTGCTATTTTTTATTTCAGAAGTTGAAAACAATGGATTTGTAATTTTTTTATTTAGGGTTATATGTTGGCTCCAAGTGATCCAAATGAGATTGGTTATTTGGAGAGTGGCTATTTAATTCTTCATAGAAGTGGGGTAAGAGAATTGATTGATACGTTTCTTACATTTTGAATTATTTCTTTTTGTTTTATTTTTTTTAGAGAATTTTAAAATTCGATGTCCTTAATTGCCATTTTTTATATTTTGAGGGACCAATGTAAAATTTATCCAAAAATATCTTGGATAAAAAATATCAAGGACAATCAGTTACTTGACAAAAATAAATAAATAAAAAATATAAGACGAATTGTGTGCACAGAATAAACAATTATTTAAAATAAATAAAATAAAAAATATAGAAGAAAATTAAAACGGAATAAATAGTTATACGGTAAAGATTGTCCCCTCGAATTCGAGGCGATTAATTTCTCTCCGGAAATAATTAATCGTCAAAAAGATGATACCGCCCCTCGCGCAAATGGGAGGGAAGTTAGCTTCCTTTCTCTCTCTTATTCATTCTGTCACTTTATGTAAGAGAACATTGATTGAACTTTTTTGTCCGATAAAATAAGAGTATAAAAGGAACGAAGACTACGATGATTTTGCAAATCATAACTTAAAAAAACAAATTAGATTCCGGTATTCTCCCATCAAATACTCAGTTCTAGCTTGAGAACAAATTATGATGGACGGAAATCACATTTCCGAATTAGGAGGTGAGCTGATGTTGAATGATGGTAGGCGAGCTAAGAGAAGAAAGCGATAATGCTGAAGAACTCCAAGAACTAAGAGGCCGAAAAACAGAGCAAGTAATATCTATAAGAATTGGTAAATACTTCAACAACATTGACGAGTTTTTTTATTCATATGAGGTATATGTAAAAAGTAAGGGTTTTAGAGTTACTAAAAAATCTGATTCGAAAGAAGTGGTCCTTTAAGAAAATATCAAACTATTAGTTGTCATAGATGTAGAAAAACTAGCACTTACAAGCGGTCAAAGAAGATAGAATGCCCTGCTCGTATTCGTGCAATTTTGAGAGATAATGGAACGTGGCAAGTCTCAAAGGTTGTAGAATAACACAATCACGAATTACACACGTCTATGTCAAGGTTTATGCTTCCTCATAAGTTCTAATATGAAGAGGAAACTGGGATGCACGACGCTGCTGGACTAAGAGTGTGAGAATGTTAGAGGTACAAGTTGGAGGACCAGACAAATTAGGATGTCTACCTAGAGATTGCAGAAACTATATCCAGAAGGTTACGATGTCGAACATTGGAGTTGGGGATGCTGATTACATAAATAGAATGTTCATTAGAATGCATAAAAAAAATAGTGATTTCTTCCATTTGATTCGCATAGATGGAGGTAGGTTAGATAGTATTTTTTGGGTGCACCCTCGAAGTAAAGTAGCTTATGAATAGTTCAATGATGTGGTCTGTGTTGATTCAACGTATCTTGTTAACAGATACAAGATGCCATTTGCGACTATTGTTGGAGTCAACCATCATGGAAAATCCACATTATTTGGTTTAGCACTTCTATCTCACGAGGACACAGAGACATATATTTGGGTTTTCAGTGCCTACTTGCAGCAATGAGGTGTCAAGCGCCTACTACAATATGACCGATCAATGTGAGAGTATGGGAAATGCAATTAAGGAAGTTATGCTAATAACAATTATGCAATACTGCATTTGGCATATAAATGTGCAAGCTCTCATATAAATTTAAGGGTTTAATGGAGCAGTTTCGCGAGGCAAGAAATGAGTTCATATCTCTTGTTTATGACAATTTGACGAAATCAATGTTTGAGAATAACTGGAATAAGTTTGTTGCTAAGTACGTACTTGAAACAACTCAGTGGTTGATTAAGCTATACATCAAGAGAGAACACTAGGTTCTCGAGTACTTGAATCACATGTTTCGGGCAGGGATATTGTCAATTCAGAGAAGTGAAAGTATGCACTCCTTTTCTGATAGATATCTCCGTTAAACTAGCACCCTAAACAGTTTGTAGAGCAATATGAGATTGCAATCAGGCATAAGGTGGAGAAAGAAGTGTATGCTGATATACAAATCGAGCAACATTTTTGTCAGAGCGATCACCTTCTTTAATTGGGAGAAGTAGTTCTGAGATGCATACACTAACGAGCTGTTTGAAAATTTTCAAGTTCAAATTAAGAAGACGTTGTACTGTAATGAATTGGTCGTAGATGATAATGAGGAGATTGGATTTGAGGAGAACCTGGTCGAAGAAGAGTTTGAGAAGTTCAAGATATTGGAGACTGCTTTGGTGAATAACTTGTTTGTGCAGGAATTTGTTACACCGTTTTGTATATGGAGGAGGGATGTATTTTGAAGTGCAATTGTAGACTGTTTGAGTACAGTGGATTGTTTTGTGCTCACTATTAAAGGTTGCTTCAATTAAGAGAGTGAACAGATTTCTGGAAAGATATGTACTTCGAAAATGGAGGAAAATGTACACCATAGGAACTTGAGGATTTTCTTCGATGAAGGATATCCCCACATGACCGATGACTTTGAGAAGATCAAAGATGTCGTGAAAGTTTTTAATGAAACTGTAGACTTAGCAATCCAACCCCTGCGAGATTGGCGAGACTAAAACAGGCTATTGAAAGCACCAGAGAGGAGTTATTAAATTGAAATGCACTTACCGCACGGACAACAGTGGTCTTCGATTGGCAGTTCCTCGGGGTAGGGAGGAAAAGGAAATTCGAGATCCTCAAGTAGTCATCTCTCGGGGAAGACCTTGAGAAAATCGTTTAAGGTCTAACAATGAAGTTGGTGTTCGCAGAAATACTGGGAGGCCAGCTCCTACTGTGAATACTAATTCTGAGCGACGGAAGACATGATAATGAATTCTAGCAGGAGTTCTAGGCGCATCAGAAGAGGTGGCGAGCAGGTATATTTTGATCATTTATAATGTTTTCTTTCAGATTTATTACTATCACAAGCTAACTCGAGTTGTATTGTATGCACGTATCAGGTTTCTAACATTGAAGTTCAAGTTCCAGTTCCTTCTCGTACTACTCTAAGGATGCAACTGGAATTTGAAGTGGAAAATGAAGTGACTGTTGATTTGAGTTTAGGACTGTGAGTTGTACTAAATTCAAAACTCATATTGTAACAATATATTATGAATAGATACTTTATGATAGTTCATTGAATGGATATATTTGATAGGTAGAGTTAATAAATTATAAACCGACACCAAGGTGGACGAGCTGTATGACTATTTTTTCGACCAAAATGATGTCTGAGTTGTATGTCTCTTTTCACTCTGGCCGAGATGAGATCAAATGGAGTTACTAAATTATAAATCATCACTTGTTTTTTTTTTTGGAATTATAAATCATCACTTGTTATATTAATAATACCATGCTTGCGTTCCATAATTTAGATGTGAAAATTAACATCTGGAGACCCAACTGACCGACTTATATGAGTCCTTTCCAAGGCACTGAATTCGCCTAGCTGTATTACTCTTTTTACGGTAAAATGAATGTCCTTCAATGGATTTACGTACTTATAGTTGTTATATTTAGGGGAAAAACGCACTTATACTTGTTATATTATCAATACCATGCTTACTTTCTGTAACTTAGATATGAACATTAACATTTGGGGACCTAGTTGACCGACCTACTTGTATGGCTGTTTTTTTCTCTCGGGCCAAGCTGCCCAAGGTGTATGACTATTTTTTTCGTGCAAAACCAATGTCCGAGTTGTATGGCTCTTTTCCATCTGGACGAGTTGTACTTATATTGAGTTACACTCTTATACTTGTTACATTATCAATACCATGCTTGCTTTCTGTAACTTGGATCTGAACATTAATTTTTGGGGACCAAGCTTGCCTAGCTGTGTGACCGAGTTGTATGGCTATGTTCCTCTGACTGAGCTGGCCTTATATAGCTCTTTTCCTGGTAGATAATTTCCTTATATCTCCCCTTCCCCAATTTTCTTTTGATTTGGCTAACTCCAAATTGAGTGGTTCACCGAAGTAGTATTCTATAACTATTACTCTTTCCATGCATATTACTTCTGGCCGACCCGAGTTTTAGGCAAATGAAATCAATAGTTTACAGAATAAAAATCAACATTAAAAGTACGAATGACTGAATATAAATTCGAAAGTACATTAACCATCCGGAACACAAAGTATTTTAAAAAATACGATGAAGAGATATACTAAACACATAGAAATCGATATCATCCATTTATTTTGTTGGTGGTGTCCAATGTTCTGCAAGCATAAATCTAGATGGAAATCCATGTGTTTGATAATGTCTTCAATATCATTCTTCATTCTTTTGTGGTTGGCCTTAATTTTAGGAATTTCTCCTTCCATTTGAACAAGCTTAAGTTGATTATGAACCATATTTAAAGGATTACTATCAACAACCGTGCAGGCCTCATCTAGGCACTTGAAAAACCCACATAATCTCTCAGATCCCTATGAGAAAGGAGATTACAAGTAACTGAGTTACATTTCTATAGTTATGATTAAGGTAAAAGACATAAATTTAACCGTCTCTGCACCTTGAAATTGCTACATCCAATGAACTTTTTTGAAGTCAATATTGGAGTTGATATTGGAAACCTACATCAATATTTCATGGAGAAAGAGACTGTGAGTTCAGATGCAGAGTTGCTGTAGATGAAGATGAGCTTTGGGAATCTTTGATCATGGCCATTTTTTTTTTTGGGATGGAGTTGATAGAATATTCGGACAAGAACGGAGAAGTGTCAAGGGGAGCAAAGTAGAGTTGAAGTTAATGAAGCTGATTTGATACGGTAACAGTTGGATAACTATAGTTTAGGTTTAAGTTAAGCATAGTTCAGGTTTTTTTGTAACAATAGTTAGGGTTAGGGTTTAATTAATTACTCAAGTAAAAAAAAAAAAAAAAAGGATGATGAACATAGTCACTCACAATCCTACCTTATAAATAAATTAAAATTATAATATGATCAATGATATTTATAATAACTCTATATATAATACATGTATATATCGTATAATATCTTATTTCAGTTAAATTTATATTTCATAATATTTGACTAATATAAAACACGATATGTTTTAATTCGTAATGAGATTTTACTTATTTGAATAAAAGTGTTCCTAATTATTAACATAAAATACACGTATAATCTTTTACTTCATAATTACAACTTAGTATTATGAATGTCATTACCGCGTCTAATGATGTTTATATTATTAATATTTATATATAATATATATTAAATGAGTTATTAAAAAAATAATGAATCATATTTACTATTATTTATATTGATAATAACTTACTTTTGTTTTAAAAAAATTATTATTTTATGTCTGATATAATAATATGATTATATTATTCACAAAAATAAATTGTTTATCATCTAACACTATAGATTGCACATCTAACATTATAATTTTAATGACTTAAATAATTTCTATATTTTATCAAATAACTTACTTTTATTTTAAAAAGCTTATTTTTTTACGTCATTTGATATAATAATATGATTATATTACTCAAAAAAATAAACTGCTAAACGTTTAGAAACTAAAATTTCTACTATTTTCTATTTATTGAACATCTAGCACGATAATTTCATTGACTTGAATAATTTCTATATTTTATCAAATAAATTACTTTTCCTATAAAAAAAACTTATTATTTTACGTCATTTGATATAATAATATGATTATATTATTCACAAAAATAAATTGTTTATCATCTAGAAACTAGAATTTCTACTATTTTCTATACATTGCACTTCTAGCACTATAATTTCAATGACTTGAATAATTACTATATTTTATCAAATAACATCTTTTGTTTTAAAAAACTTATTATTTCACATCATTGATATATTAATATGATTTTATTATTCACAAAAAACAAATTGTTTTTCATCTAAAAACGAGAATTTCTACTATTTTTTATATATTGCACTTCTATCACTATAATTTTAGTGACTTGAATAATTTCTATATTTTATCAAATAAATTACTTTTGTTTTAAAAAAGATATTTTACGTCATTTGATATAATAATATGATTATATTATTCACAAAAATAAATTGTTTCTCATCTAGAAACTAGAATTTCTACTATCTAGCACTATAATTTCAATGATTTGAATAATTTCTACATTTTATCAAATCACTTACTTTCGATTTAAAAAAAACATACTATTTTATTTCATTTGATATAATAATATGATTTTATTATTCACAAAATAAATTATTTTTCGTCTAGAAACTAGACTGTCTACTATTTTTTATATATTGCTCTTCTAGCACTATAATTTCAATGACTTGAATAATTTATATATTTTACCAAATAACATATTTTTATTTTAAAAAGCTTATTATTTAAAATAATTTGATATAATAATATGATTAAATTATTCACAAAAATAAATTGTTTATCCTCTAGCACTATATATTGCAATTCTAGCACAATAATTTCAATGACTTGAATAATTTCTATATTTTATCAAATAACTTTTATTTTTTTAAAAAAACTTATTATTTTACGTCAATTAATATAATAATATGATTTTATTATTCACTAAAATAAACTATTTATCGTCTAGAAACTATAGTTTTTACTATTTTCTATATTGCACTTTTAGCACTATAATTTCAAGGACTTGAATAATTTCTACATTTTATCAAATAACTTACTTTTATTTTAAAAAACTTATTATTTTATGTTATTTGATATAATAGTATGATTATGTTATTCACAAAAATAAATGGTTTATCGTCTAGAAACTAGAATTTCTACTATTTTTTATATATTGCACTTCTAGTACTATAATTTCAATGACTTGAATAATTTTTATATTTTATTAAATAACTTACTTTTGTTTTAAAAAACATATTATTTTATGTCAATTAATATAATAATATGATTTTATTATTCATGAAAATAAATTATTTATCCTCCATAAACTAGAATTTCTACTATTTTCTATATATTGCAGTTCTAGCACTATAATTCCAGTGACTTGAATAATTCATATATTTTATCGATAACATACTTTTGTTTTAAGAAACTTATTATTTTACGTCATTTGATATATAATAATATGATTATATTATTCACAAAAATAAATTTTCTACCGTTTAGAAATTAGATATAGCAGTTCTAGCACTATAATTTCAATGACTTAAATAATTTCTATATTTTATCAAATAAATTACTTTTGTTTTAAAAAATTATTATTTTACGTCATTTGATATAATAATATAATTATATCATTCACCAAAAGAAATTGTTTATCGTTCTGAAACTAGAATTTCTACTATTTTCTATATATTGCACTTCTAGCACTATAATTTGAAAGACTTGAATAATTTCTATTTTTATCAGATAACATACTTTTGTTTTAAAAAACTTATTATTTTACGTCATTTGATATAATAATATGATTTTATTATTCACAAAATAAATTTTTTCGTTTAGACACTAGAATTTCTACTAGTTTTTATATATTGCACTTCTAGCATTATACTTTCAATGACTTGAATAATTTCTATATTTTATCAAATAACATACTTTTTTATTAAAAAACTTACTATTTTACTTCATTTGATATAATAATATGATCATATTATTCACAAAATTAAATTTTTAACATTTAGAAACTAGAATTTCTATTATTTTCTATATATTGAACTTTTGGCACTATAATTTCAATGACTTGAATAATTTCTATATTTGATCAAATAAATTACTTTTTTTTTTTTACAAAACTTATTATTCAATAAAATAAATTGCTTATCGTCTGGAAACTAGAATTTGCACTATTTTCTATATATTGAACTTCTAGCATTATAATTTCAATGACTTGAATAATTTCTATATTTTATCAAATAGCTTACTTTTGATTTAAGAAACTTATTATTTTATGTTATTTGATATAATAATATGATTCTATTATTCAGAAAAGTAAATTGTTTATCGTTTATAAACTAGAATTTCTACTATTTTCTATATATTGCACTTCTAGCACTATAATTTCAATGACTTGAAAATTTTCTATATTTTATCAAATAAATTTCTTTTGTTTTAAAAGACTTACTATTTTACATCATTTGATATAATAATATGATTTTATTTTTCACAAAAAACAATTTTTTTCGTCTAAAAACTAGAATTTTTGCTATTTTCTTTGTATTGCACTACTAGCAGTATAATTTCAATGACTTGAATAATTTCTATATTTTATCAAATAAATTACTTTGTCTTAAAAAACTTGTTATTTTACGTAATTTGATATAGTAATATGATTATATTATTCACAAAAATAAATTATTTATCGTCTAGAAACTAGAATTTCTACTATTTTATATATATATATATTGTACTTCTAGCACTATATTTTCAATGGTTTGAATAATTTCTATATTTTATCAAATAACATACCTTTTTAAAAAAAAATTATTATTTTACGTCATTTGATATAATAATATGATTATATTATTCATGAAAATAAATTTTTTAACGTTTTAGAAACTAGAATTTCTACTATTTTCTATATATTGTACTTCTAGCACTATAATTTCAATGACTTGAATAATTTTTATATTTTATCAAATAAATTACTTTATTTTTATATTATTATATTTTATTTTACGTCATTTGATATAATAATATGATTATATTATTCACAAAAATAAATTGTTTATCGTCTAGAAATTATAATTTCTACTATTTTCTATATATTGCACTTCTAGTACTATAATTTCAATGTCTTGAATAATTTCTATGTTTTATTAAATAACTTACTTTTGTTTTAAAAACTTATTTTTTTACGTAATTTTATATAATACTATGATTTTATTTTTCACAAAAAGAAATTTTTTTTTGTCTAGAAATTAGAAGTTTTACTATTTTCTATATATTTCACTTCTAGCACTATAATTTCAATGACTTGAATAATTTCTCTATTTTATCAACTAAATTACTTTTGTTTAAAGAAAAATTATTTTATGTCATTTGATATAATAGTATGATTATATTATTCACAAAAATAAATTGTTTATCGTCTAGAAACTAGAATTTCTGTTATTTTCTATATATTGCACTTCTAGCTATAATTTTAATGACTTGAATATCCTCGTTATGAATACCTAAACCTTTTGGCAACCAACTAATATATGTTTTTTTGATTCGAAGAAATTGGTTACCGAATGGTTTCGATAACCAACCGATATATATTTGCCGATTCGAAGAAATTGGTTACCGAATGTTTTCAATATTCATCTAAAATTTTAATTTTTACTATTTTCTATATATTGGACTTCTAGCACTATAATTTCAATGACTGAAATAATTTATAAATTTTATGAAATAACTATATGAGTTGTTATTACTTGATATAATTATGGTAATATTTTTTAATTATTTTTTTCCTCGAGATTTTTTTAAGTCACGAATTAAAATTAATAATTAACTTTATAATATATCATTTTTTAAGTTTGGACTTTGTGATATATTATAATGTTAATTATTAATTATAATTTATGAAAGACTACTTCTAATTAGTATTTCCCTCCCAATTTTTTTCACCAAAATATTTCCCTCCCAATTTTTCCACTAAAATATTTCCCTCCAAAATCTTTCCCTATAAAAAACATTTTAGGGTTTAGGGTTAACTTGACACTATCCACTTCTTAAATGAATTGTAAATAAAAAAATCTTAATTTTTATTTTGATTTAAAATTTAATGAATAAAAATATTTTATGGGTTGTCTTGGAAGTAAATATCTACTTATAACTCTACTGTTAACAAAAAAAAAAAAAAAACTAAATAAACATTTTAGGGTTTCCGCGTACCTAATAATAATTTTATGGTTAACTTTGCACTAAATATCTAAATTATTAAAAAAAAACCTATTCACTTAAATTAACATTCTAGTGTGATGTAAAATATATAGGAGTGAAAAATATTATATCTAAGTTGATTAAATTGGCCTAAATTTCGTTAACAAAATTCTAAACTAAATAGTAAACCCTAAGTTGGCCCTAATTAAAAGGTGATATACATTTTTGTATTTTTGTACTTGAATACTTTGAGTGTTATGGTAATTAATGATCCCATCAATTATCTGAGTTATTTGAGCTAAAAATGAAAACAAACAAACAGCTGAGTAGTATTAAAACATACGAAACAAACAAAAGCATATGACAAAAGAAGGTCTTTCATTCATAAACGAAAGCACAAAATGCAACTGAGTAGTATTTAACTATGGATCTGCACAAAATATGGTCCAGTACTATTTAAACGTGGATCTAAAATCCCTATTTAAAATAAATGAAAATTACGTGAAAACAAAAAGGAAAAAAAAGGAAGGAAGAAGAAGAAAACATAAGAAACTAAGTCGGCATCTTCAGCAAAAAGTTTAAGGGCTCCCAAAAGATTTGCTGGAGGTTATTGGATGTATAACTGGTGAAAGAACTCTCCTCCTCTTTTAGGGGGTCTCCCTAACCCCATTGTCTATGTCATTTAAAATGCTAATTGAAGCATCCATCTCGAGCTCCTCGAGGAGGAGCTTCTCAATTGTTGATAATCCGTATTCACGAACCATCCTTTCGAGCACGATCCGGAGCTCATTCTTTGTCTGGAAGTAATTGTCTTTTGAGTCCCTGTACATTCTTTGCCCGATATCTGGCGAAGCGGTCATGGGTAAGAAGGCGAACTAATAGTTAGCCTCTGAGATTGGCAATTTCTCGCCAACGGTAGGGGAGACACTAGTGATGGTTCCAGTACCATTTTTAGAGTGAGTGGATAAGATAGAGAAATTTGAGTTGGAGTTGGGTTGGAGTGTGTTATCTGGTTCAACTTTTGAGTCTCTTTATAGGCGGAAAATAGGACAGAACTCTCTCTCTCTCTCTCTCTCTCTCTCTCTCTCTCTTCCCATCAGATGTGATATCCATCACACTTTCTGGGCACTGTAAACAGGTGTAGCCATGTCAGTATATCACTTAGCCGTCACTTCAAGTTTAACATCTATTCTCAACTTTTTTTAGTTCTCTTTTTTGTTTCATCTATTATCTAGAATACATATTCATAACGGAACGAGTTCTAAAGTACAATTTGCGTATAAATTACATAAGAGATATTTAGCAATAGAAACAAAACAAAAAAGACTAGTTTCATTTGATGTACAAAAAGTGAAAACATCGCACACTGAGCTGAGGCTGGAGCGAGCTGGTCATATGCCAAATAGGTTTACTCCTTGGTAGGAGGGTTGGATATTTTTGAATTATGCTCGAACAACTTTTGAGAGGGATTTAGTGATTCTGCTTGCTCGCCCACATTAGATGAAGTGTACACGATTACAACATCACCTAAGACATCACACGCTTCATACATTTCTTGAGCCGCTTCTTTATCATCGATCAAACGAGATTCCCCGATGCTCAAATCTTCAAACAAATCTCATACAGCTGTGTCTTCTGAGCAACACAGGCACATATATTTGTAAGATCTCTTACACGAGATGAACATTTCAATGATGCTTTGGCTGTTTTCAATTCCTTAACAAGCGTCATAAAGGGTATTAAACCCTTTCAATCAAACAAAAATGTACCAAATAGTTATATTAAACAAAATTTCATAAGAGGGTAAAGATTCAAAAGTGAAATCCACATAAATACATTTAACCCAACAATAAAAAAAGGGGGAAGAGATCCCCGCACCGCCGAGCTTGGTCTCTAAATCGGGAGATTAGGAAATAGGAAAAAGAAAGAAGGAGGTAAATCCCTATGAGTTGTGTAAGGATAAATCTCTTTGGTGCTTCCATCTTCCAAATTGAAAATTCCACATTCATGATTAACTCCAGAGCATTCTCACTCTTCATAAAGTGTAAAGATTCAGAAGTGAATTTTTTAATTAACCTTTCTATCAAGGAAAAAGATACGAAAGTGAAATTTTAATTCATTTATTGAACAAGAAGAGAAGAGATATCGAGTTAAAAGAGAAAGTGATTGAGCTGCATAATAATGAGATGAGCTATATCGCCAACAAAAAACAAACATAACATTCCCAGCATTGCCGAGCTCGGTCTGCACTTCGCGACATTAAGAAGGAAGATAAGAAGGAGCTGATCACCAAGAAGTTACGAAAAGATAAATCTCTTTAATACTTTCGTCTTCCAATTGGAAAATTCCAAAGTCGCACTCAGCTCCATTGTTGTAGTACTCATCATATTCACAAGCCCATTTTTTTTTCCAAAAATCATCAGAAAAATATATGGAATTCTTCTTCAATCCTCTTCTTTCTCCAACACTGCCCTCTGCAATATTAAATGAATTCATTTTTTACTACAAACAGAGCTACATTGCGTAGACTTTCCATAGGAACCCATCTTTCAGAATCAACATCCAACTTATAAACATAAAACCTTTTTGTCCGATAAAAGTGGACAGTGTTGGAACTCCATAGTGCTAGGTTCAAGAGAACTTCCCCTTAGAGAACAATTTCAAACCATCTCACAATAAGTAGTAGACTTTGATTGGACTATGAAATATAGAATTGCTGGACTTTGTTCAGCTCTTCACATTCTGGCATATCTCTGGAAAAGGGCACCTTCGTCTCTATAGTTTTTTGGGGGATAGAATTGCTGAAATTCAAGAGTGTCCAATTGGCTTTTCTTAGACAATGGTAAGTAGGAATCTATGCTTGCACTGCACATAATGAAGTCACATTATTTTTCTTCTCCAAGAAAAGTCCATTCAAAGTCTCCATTCTGGACAAAAGCCAATTCCCTCTAAGTCCATACTTAACTAGAACTTCGTATTTGATGTTGCTACTTATGGGATCATCATGGCCCATACGACTTCCTTTCCCACAAATGTTTCTGGAAATTGATAGTAGAAGGCAGATGAATTTGGATATCGATCAGTGAATTAAACAACGATAATAAATCTGAATATAATAGATGCATTAGAAGCTATCCACTCTGACATGATACAACCATGTCATTTTTAATTTGCCTCTTCGTCATTAATAGATTTAATGATGGATGTTTTTGACCAATCCTAACCACATAATCAACTCCAATGCTTCCCTCTTCCTCTTCTTCGGGGTCATAGTCTTCATCTTTGGGTAGCAACAAAAGTGGTAATTTCGCCACCAAAGCTCTCAACAAAGAAGAGATTTCAGCCTTTGGTAAATTGCACCAAGGACTACAAACAAATTTGAAGTGAATTGTGTCTGGAATGGTGAGACCGTTGAAGATATTCGACAGAGGATCATAATCCAAACTAGGCCAATTTCGATTGTCCATCTTGGATCTGGCATAGTTTTGCAAAAGATTCTGAAAGATAGTTTATTAAGAGAGTTTCAGATGCATTATGTACTTAAAGAAAGAAGAGAAGATTTCGGAAGCACCAAAAGTTTCAGATGTATGATGAATTTATGCGATGTTCATACTAATTTCTAATTAGTAGATGATTAGGTGGCAAATACACCTATTATTAGCTCGCCCTCTTTTTCTGTAAGAGTAAATCGAGCTCGCGTGTCACAATTATTTGTTTTTGGAGATTGCTTTCTTTCTATTGTGTGTATATCGAGACCCGTTTTATGGAAAATCCTGACCAGAACATTTCCCGTTGCTTTCATATGATGGAAGAATGAGATAGTAAATAGCCATACAGCTTGGCAATTACGCCATCTCATTACTTTCGTTTATCTCGTCTATCTTCATAGTTCCATGATCATTGATTCCGTTTAATAAAATTTCATTTAAGATACGTCGAATTAGTATTCAGATAGTTACTTAAGTTCATTCAATTATATGAATTTGTTTTAATTTGCATGATCTCGCTATTTGATAATTAGTCAATACTTGATTATTGGGAAAAAAAAAAAAAAAACTTACAGGGCCAACTCACATACATGATTCTGTAGCAAATTATAATTTCTTGTTTCTTGGATAAATTCCTTAATTTTAATTTTTTTCTTATCAAACGAGAACAAAAGCTAAGCACATATTCGTACATAACTAAGATGATATCTTCCTCTGTTTATCTTTGGCTCTGCTAGTTTCTCCATCGTCATTCCCATCCCTCTTACATTTCTGTCCGAGCCTATCAGCGACTCCACTGCCATCATCCTCACCATCGTCATCGCCATTATCTGCTTGAACTAAATGCTCTCTTTTCTCAAGAAGAGAATTCCAAAACACGGTGATATTGTAGTTGAAATTTGAGGGTCCGTATGGTTTGAGAACAACGTAATCACCATGTTGTACCATATTTTGCTCCAAGAATTTCTGCTAGTTGTCAACGAAAAAGTGGTCATTGTTCTTTCTCTGCAAACCAACTGACAAATGTTTCCTAGCTGCATTTGTCAATGTTATGCTTGTAGGAAAATTGCACGATCTTCCTATTACATAAGAAGACGAAATCTCCTGGGAAAATCATTTAAGAAAGACTTATTTTATGAAGAACAACGAAGATCAGAGTAAAGTTAAAAACAGAAACAATCAGAAACAATTAGCTTACCACGTAGATTTGTTCGTAATCAATTTTTATTTTCATCATGAATTTGTAATCCACCTTCTCGTTCTTAGACATGTTCTCCGCAAAATAAAAAATTCTAATTCAAAAAAAAATCAAAGGTGAATAAGTAGTTCTTTCAAATAAGTTAGTATAATTATCTAAAATTGCTTCACACATTTTTATAGCACGATGATGATATACAAATTGGAACGTTGTGGCTGTTTCGTTCACGAATTAGGAAAGTTGCAACTTATTGAAATCGAAACGTCATATTAAAATTTCTTCATTGAACCCGAAGCGTCATTTTTATAGCCAATACCTTTTTTAATACGAATTCACCATAGTAGACCACGAGCTGCATAAGGGAGCTCAGCAATAGTAACAGAGTTTGAAGATGAAAATGCCAAGTTTGAATAGAAGACTTAAGTATTCATAAACGATTGAATAAAAGATTAACATTATTAAATTTCAGGTTTGCCTTGAAATTTAATATAATATTCATCCAATTTTTATAATATTCATTCAAAAGCTTTGTTTGAATATGTAACAATAGACCTCTAATATGTCATTCTAATAAGACATTTTTTTTATTCAAGAACCGAGCTCGCCATGTGTATTTGATTAACAATTGAAATTGAATAGCCAGCAATGAACCTAAGCAAGCTCACCTTTACTAGTCACTGTTCATCATGAACGGTCAAAAATTGTTTTTACAGAGACGTTTAATTTGATCTCAGTTAATCCGCATTTTCATGATAAAATAAAATTTAATATAAAACTAATCTCCGCATAATGCATATATAAAGAGACCCCAGGGTTCGAACTTCAAAAGACTCCTTACAATAAAACTTGGGATAAACTACTCGTAAACCTAGGTTAAACATCAACCACCCATGGCCTCTTCGTCTCTAGCAGCTTCAACCAATGAATAGAATGATACGAGGCCATTAATCCATGTCGAAGGCAATAGAGCTATGTTGAGTCCCACAAGTGTTGACGGTGATGATGCCAGTCGGGAAAAGTTCGATCTGTTTCTGAACAACCCAATTGGAGTTTGGATGTTTTCCCAACAAAATTTCGTAGCTAGCCACATCATAATGCAGAATGTGGCGAGTGGATGGTCAGGGTTGAGAAAACATTTTGGCCAAGCATGACGTGATTGGAGAATTTATGACCTTCTTCTCTCCACAAAGGAGCATCTCGACATGGACAAATCACTGCTTGCTGCCGTAATGCCTTTCTGGAACCCTAAGGTTACTGCGTTTATCTTTCTCTTTGGTATCATCTTGCCAACTATATATGACCTGTCAGTAATGTTCGGTTTTCATGCTGCCTATCCAGAACTTTCTTCGAACTCACCCAAATCCCCAACCCATTCAGATTTTAACGTAGGAAACCTAATTCATTAGTGAGTACAAGGGGGAGAAAGGACCTGAAATAAATGAAACTGAGCACAAGGCTTTCCTGATCGCGTGGATGAGCGAGTACATAGCTCGCACAACCTTGACACAAATGGTACTTGTGTATTATTGCTATGTACACAAGATAATGAACGGGCAGACTGGTGGTCTGGCTTCTTTGACACTTTCTATGATGTACCAGTCATTGTTTGACATTTACAAAGATATGAAATCAACTCGAATGGGCATAAAGTAAGAGGCCCTATCTAGATCATTCAATTGTGCTCGTACAAATACCTCTCTAAGTTAATAAATGTCCGTATTCCTGACAATGTAGCAACGCAATATGAAGGCCATCTTCCATGCTTTATTCTTCGAGAAGCATCCAAGTATTCTCATTCGAGCAAATTGGATATCTTCAAAAAACCCTACAGTACGACATATCGACTAGCACATATGCTGGCTCCTTTTTCGAACAAAACTAGCTACTTGAGTGGTTAATTGACAAATCCTCAGTTAGGTACAACTATGGAAAGTTGGGCGACACCTGGGGCCAGTTTGTAGTTTCACGAGATATCTTGAATGGGACTAGGCCATCTGTACATTTTTTCAAGCCCTCGTGCAAACTATACAACCCGTAATGCTTTGCTTGGTAGTTTGGACTCACACAGGATGTTCCTGGCAATCTGGTTCTGGGTGACTTAGAATCTCGGGAAGAGATATGTAGAATCGAACTCTTAGAAAAAAAGGTGAGGAAGGATAATAAAAAGATTGATAAGTTTAACTTTATTGAGTTCACCTCCTCGGAATCTACTATAGAACACTATTTGAGATGGTGGGAAAGGATTTCCTCTAGGTACTTTTTATTTTCTATTGAAGATGTCGAGTCAAGGGCAAAGAGACTATTCCAACAAGTGAAAGAGAATCAAGGAGAGGTGGAAGAGGAGTCGACTGCAGTAGAACAATTGGAATCATCCAGACAGATTTCGAGTTCAAGAAAACGAACTGTGAAACCCATTACTGGTGGTAAACGATTTCTTTACATTTTCCTAACACCCAATTTATCTTGGTATAGCTATTTATATTTGTTTCTTTTGTTCTTTAAGATATTCTTCAAAATAAAGATGATATACCAACACAAAAAAAGGCTACTTAATGTTTGTAGCTATGTATTTTTTTCTAATGTCTATTACTGACGTCTTCCTCATTTAGTAGAAGAAACCCATGAATACCGAACTTACTAACAAGAACTCTCCGTCCACAAACAAAGTGACAACTCTACCAACTAATGTTGAAACTCCCGACAATACATCCCCTCCAACTATAGTAAGAGTTTCCCATGTTCACGTTCCGAAACCAGCTTCGAATCCATTCGAGTACATTGAGAATTTAATGATGGTTTAAGTAGATGAGACATTAGAAAATATTGTTGAGCCGCCAGACCAGCTGGATATGTTCAATAAATACTTTGGATCTAGGGACTTTCCAATTACCGAAGCGGAATAGGGGAAGCTTGGTGACACGGCTAAGGCTTTGATGCTTGTAACAAATGAATTTGTGACTCCTGAACATTGGGAGATATGCCAAAAAATTATAAAGAAACTTTTCCTGATGATTTACGGTTATTGCACATTTTGAAGTATTTTGGATAAGATGTCAGAGAATGTCGGGTTATAGATGAAGTGACAAAAACGTACAATGAACAAGTGCATTCCTTCGATGACTTCAAGAACGAACACCTAGTGCAGAAGGAAAATTTTGAAAGACAGAACCGTCAGATAAAGGAAATTAGAGATGAAATCGAGAGGCACCATAAGGAGTTGAAAATTGCTAAATCATCGGCTAAGAATAGTAGAGTTCGTTTACGTGAGATTAATGATAAAGCTTCTCGAGTTGCTGAGAAGACCAACGAGGTTAGGACTCGTTATGACGAGTTGAGAAAAGCGAAAGAACTGTATGTGAAGGAAAAAAATTGCCAAAGTAATAATAGGAGTTTATGATGACGAGCAAGCTTTCGCAACCGTGGAAAAGTATGTTCCAACAAAAGTGGCTGATAATTCTCCTATCCAGACTTCAGAGGCCAACGAGCTGACTTCCCCAACAATGGCGATAAAGCAAGATTCACCAATTCAGGGCTACCAAACTGCCCCAATACTAGGTGAGCTACCTTAATCTATTTTGGGCGAGCATGGGGTTACATGTTAGGACACCTTGCAAAATTTCCCAAGACTGAAGGAGCTACCTTCAATCGTTGTGGGTGAGCTTGTAGTTACAACTAAGGACAACTCGCAAAATTCCCTGACGGTCACGGAGATAATGTCAATCATTGCGAGGTAGTAAGCAGTTATGGCTGAGGACACCTCGCTTAATTTTGCAATGGTTGCAGAGAAACCAATATCAACTGAGGCGGAGTATGTGGCAGAGAAACTGACATAAATTAAGACTGAGAATGTGGCGGAGAACCTACATCAATTGAGGACGAGAATACTGATTCTGTAATTTTTTTTATCTATCATGAAAATCGCCTCTATTGTGGCCGATATCAATTCCTCGCATACTTTGGTCGAACACAAGATTCCCATGCATCTGACGTCTATACGATCGAGGAAAAGCACTTAGGCTGATCACTCTATACTCATCTTAGTTACTTTTCTTCTATGTCTTAGTGTCTATGGTATTCATTATATGAACTTCGCAGTTTCCATGTAGCTAAACATTAATAATCTTGTCGAGCTAGTGAATATTATCATTGTTTTTGTTTTCTTGACGATATAATAAGAAATGTAAAGTACTAAACACTAAGTAACAAAACAACAATATATATTTTTTACCCTTAAAAAAAAGTAACAACACATCAATAGTAAATGCATTCTACCTACACTCGGTTCTAGTAAACGAGCCGAGTCAAGCTTGAGCTCGTTATTTTCAAAATGTATTTACATCAATAATAAACTGAGCTAGAAAAGAGCTACGGTTTAGGGCCACACCGTAGACCATGCCGGTAATCACTTCTTGATCAGTTTTTAGGAGTGAGTAGGAATACTAAAAATATAGCTTCCAATAAAACCGATCATTTAATGCAGTAATAATAATGATGCAATAGTTTTATTCACTTTGAAGGTTTGTCACTGTGTGCAAATCAAGCTAGTCTTTTTTTCATTTTAATTGTTTGGAAAGCTCCTCCTCTTTCTGGCGCGACACAATGTAGCTCAAATTTTTAAGGTTGACTGTTGATCGACCTCGCCAACCTAGATGATACAAATACATTTATTCATAATTATATGGAAAGGTCTCATGGATGATACATGCATGTGTATAATAATGTCTTGATTTTTCCCTTTTCAGTAGGCCTAAAAAAGGTTTTATTTTCAAACAATGTTTATTTAATTTGCGAAACACAGAACAAAAAGATAGCTTTGTAATTGAGCTCGTCAACTGAAAAATGTCTTTACATTAATAATTGTGTTTTCCGGTGTTCACACCTTCATCGGTTATTATGAGTGAGTATTCTTAAATAACTACTGGATCTATATGAAGAGAATACAGAGGACTGATAAGTTCATATTACGATTAATAAAAATACAAAAATTACATAACAAAACAGAGCGCAGTATAGCTTCTTACATAGAAAAACACAAAAATTACATAATTTACCCACCGGTGGCCACCCTGTCATCGTGGAAATAACACCTGACCATGTTGTGATTCAAGCATGTAGCTGCCACGCATAGCATTCTAGTCTGATATACCCCGATTTTCATAAGCTACAACACTGGCTTGATCATCACTAAAGATGTTGGTGTACATGCCGTTCCCTCCACAGCCTCAATGTTGGAAAGTAGAAGTGGAAGAAAGCCCGACGTTCTTTGGGAAAATACCGGAAGTCAACATTGTGCGGAAACATGATAAGAGAGTGCATATTATGGTAAAGACGGTAGAGGCCTTCATCTTGAATCAAGGTAAGGTAAATGCATAACATAGTGCATAAAGTCATAGAGTTGACATTTCTTTGAAAACAATACCAGACGGCATAGCTAAGATGCACAACAATGCTACGGTAATGTAGTGTAGGTTTATGGCGGATGATCCCAGTCAACTCTTTGCGCAACCACGTTTTCAAGGGAGCGCGAGCTGAAAAAATAGCTATAGTAAGTAAGAAAGGTTCAATGCTTCTTAGGAATTAATAAGGATGAAGAGTAATCCCAGCCGCTGCATTTACTGCAGTAATTGTGATTCGATGGCTACCAAACTTCTGACATGGGTAATCCAGCTCATAAATTGGCTGACACATGTTAATACGGATCTAATTTTCACTGTTGCAATTTAAATGAGAGCTAGCTCAAGACCTCGCCCTATTTCTAAAATATTTACTTTGTTAACGTGTTAATCGAGCTTGCCGGTTGACTAACCAAAGTTAATCCAACTTGCCAGTTAACACACATATTAATATGGTACGAATTCTTAATCATTTTTTCTAAGTTGGTACTCTGAAAAAATTGAGGGAGTTATAGTGAGTGATAAGTATGAAACAAATATAAATGACTGATATTAATATTAATAATAAAGATAACATTAAAAATTGCGTGTTGTTTTGGGTAAATTATAACTTCTGCAATTTCCCAAGATTATGCGTTTAATGAATAATCCTCCAGGGGCAGCAATGATATTACATCGAGGTAGATGAGGTAGTGGCTAAGCAATCTGTCACGACCAAACATATGATCAAGGTAGATGAGTTCAGTGGCCAAGCAATCAGAGGTCCCATTCTCGTCCCTAAAGTTCCTGGAAACATACTTGCGAAGGTCCTCGAGTACTGCAAGCGAAACTAGAGATAACATTCTCATGCTCTCCAAAATAAGATAACATTTACTACATAGTGTTGTCGGGTAGTCCCCAACTTCAATAAGTGTAAAGAGTGGTCGCATCATCAGCGTGGAGGTTGCACAATAAGCTCTGTCTCCGCCACCTTGCTTACGAAAAGTAGTAGAAGAAGAAATGCAGACGATGTGGGTTCAAGTACAAGAAGTAGACCCCTCGGAAATGCGCTTGGCCGAGCACCACAAGTGTTCAACATTGTACTACAGCTGGTAATACAGAGCGTAGGCTTCAAATAAGGTTAGGTAGATGCGTAACATAGTGTACACCTTTTGAAAGTTCACATTTGTTTGGTGACAATACCACACGGCAATCCCAAGATTCACAACAATCGTACATATGTTACTACCATTTTGGTATTAATTTGGGTAATGCTAGATAATTTCACCTAACTCCATACACAACCATCTACGCAATGGGGAGTAGCATCAAGAAGTTGAGCAATAATAAAAAACAATGTTCAGATTTGATGAAAATGCTTATTTTTTTAAGTCACGAGAATGCTCTTTGAAATATTCTGAGTAATTACTATCACAACCAATCCCAACCGATGTATTACTGCAGTAATTACTATGCATGGTCTCATACTGTTTAAGATCTCACTGTTTTCCAATGTGCGCTATGTTAGCTTGCCGTTTGACCGTCGCCTTTAATAGTATAGTATTAATCGAGTTCTGAAATCTACTGTTACATCGTTACTGATCTCGTAAACTTACAAAATTCTTTACACTTATGAGGCTAACACGCCAAGAGTACACAGGTTGAAGGCTGTGAATTAAAACACGATGCTTCGAACACGACGCTACAGTAAATGTGACGCAATGAATTTCAACCTTCTGACTGCAACTGCTTCATTTACTATAGAAAATATAGTGCGATGGATTTTAACTTTTAGCTGTACATACTTTTTGACCATCGCATGCTCATCTAGCGAAGATCATTAAGTACTGCAAGCTTTTGGTAACTCAACCACCCTCCAGTGATAATGATGTCGAAATCAATTTCTTTGTTTCAGAACTGGTGAACTACGATGAGCAAACATTGTTTGCTCCGAATTACCTCGCTCTGAAGAAATTTCGTCCCTTGGTTGGGAATAAGTTTTGTATTTTATTAAGAGTAAGGATTCGACACACATCCCCTAGTTTTTCAACATCACGGCGAAATTTTCAACTGTATTAGTTGTTTATTTCTTATTTTGGGTTTTATTTCTGCATCTATTTGCTATTTCTTACTCAAAGTAACAACATTCACATTGCTCGCGAAAAAAAAGATAACATTCACTTCATTTTTCAATTACAAACAGTACGTGAAAAGCCACAAACACACAAAAGAGAATGTTAACAACTGAAAAGCCTGTATGATGAATGTTTGGCCTCTTATGTCATCCATACAACGTAATCCTCGAGGAGTAGTAAAAAATCGGTGTTGTACACAGGTGTGTCCACTTCGCCCCAAGAATGGTAAAACTGCGGTATGTATTCATTCTGAGTTGGAACATGAACAATAGTGGAATCACGGTTCAATTTGGATACAGTGAAGTAAAAACGGAAGAAGCTCAGTCAATGTGGGTAGAAATATAGGGTGTAAATGGCACGGTACAACTGTCTAACTGCCATGGTCACCAGATGGCTCACACGAAAGAAGCTCATAGTAAAGAGCGTAGGATACTTCATCTTCAAACAAGGTCAAGTAGACACGCAATATTGTGTAGAATGTCATAAAGTTAACATTTTTTGGACATAATATTGAACGGTGATGTCTAGACGCACCACAGTTAAGGTGGCATTACTACCAATATGGTAATATGGAAGCTCTAGGATCATTTTACTAAACTCGGTTCGCAACCATCTAAGCAATGGACGCTGCGCAGCATCTGGTAAATGAGCCATAGGAAAAAAGTTTTGAATAATATTGAAAGGACGAGTTTGGAAGATGAAGGGAAGCAAAAGTAGCCTTCACTATTTATATATAAATTTCCAAGTTTAAATGAGCCAAGCCGAGTTCGAGCCTCATTTATGTTGACATTGTCGAGTACCTGTATGAACTTCTAACTTCTGATTGTTGCGTGTTAATTGGAGCTCGATTACAAATGTAAATGTGATGCGAGCGGTGAAATGTATTAATTGAGATTGTGAACTTCAGAAAGGCTTCCACTTAGATCCTAAAAAAATAAAAAGATAATGCGACTTTCGCATGCAACCCTAAACTCCAACCGCTGCAAAAAATTAATGGGACTAACCCTAAACCCTGTAAACAATTATAAATTGCAAGTTGTTTCCTACAAAATTATAACTTCTACAATCCTACAGCCATGGCTTCCTCTTCATTGTCAAGGTCAAAAAGAATTGTCCTCCAGGACAGCGAAGGCTTTACACTTGAGGTAGACAAGGAGGTGGCCAAGAAATCTGTCACGATCAAACATATGACCGAGGATAGCTTAGCCAGCAGAGGCCCTATTCTCCTCTCTAAAGTCCCTGGAAATATACTTGCGAAGGTCACCGAGTACTACAAGCGTGTGGTTACTCAACCACTTGCCGGTGAGAATGACGTTGATCTAAAGATCTTTGTTTCTGCACTGGATAATGAGGATGAGAAAACCATGTTTCGACTGTTGGTTGCTGCAGATTAACTTGACGTAAATGGCCTTTTGTCCCTTGAAGATGTTTTGGATATGATTAAGCATAAGGATCCGGAGCACATCCGCAGGATTTTCAACATCACGCTGGATTTTTCCCCATAAAAGGAGGAAAAGATGCAAAGGGAGAATCTGTGGGCTTTCAACTAAGTATTCTTTTGTTGTTCCCGATCTTTATTTTGTCAGTGAAGAACCTTTTATATTTTTGTAAAGTTGTTGTGTTTGTTAATCACTCTAAGATGTAATTTTTTTTAATTATTGTTTTCCCATTGTTTAGTAATTTACCTGTTCACTGACATCATGAAGATGGAAAAAAAAGTAAAAAAACTAGAGATAATATTCTCATGCTCACCAAAACAAAGATAACATTCACTAGATAACATATTTCAATTAAAAACTATCGTACGCCATGGCTAAAAGCATGAAAGCCTCGGGGATTAGTAAGAAACCCTTGTTGTACACGAAGGTGTCCATTTTGCCCCAAGCACGGTAAATCAGCACGCCATACCGATTCCCAGCCGCTATGTAGACGAGAGAGCTATGACAATTCAAGTGCTCGGATACAGTGAAGTAAAAGCGGAAGAAGCTCAGGCGTTGTGGGAGGAAATAGAGGTAGTGAAAAGCATCGAAAATCTCTCCATCAACCATCGTCACCGGATGGGTCACATGGAAGAACCGCTTAAAGTAAATAGCATAGGAGACTTTAACTTCAAACAAGGTCAAGTAGACACGCAACATTGTGCAGAACATCATAAAGTTTATATTTCTATTGGAAATAATATTGGACGCGAAGCCCAGATGCACCAATAAAGGTGACATTACTACCAATATGGTAATTTGGAACTTGCCGGATAATTCCACCAAACTCGGTTAGCAACTAGGTAAGCAATGGACGACGCTCAACATCTGGTAAATGAACCATAGAAAGAAAGTTTCAAATAATATTGAAAAGATGAGTTAGGAAGATGAACAGAAGCAGAACTAGCCTTCACTATTTATACATAAATAGTCAAGTATAAATGAGCCGAGCGGAGTCCTAGCCTCATATATGTTGACATCGCCAAGTACTTTCAAGATTTTCATTTTTCTTATGAAAATGCTCAGTTCTTAAAGTTCGGAGTAATTATTGTTAAAACAAACCCTAACCTCTACATTTACCGTGCACTAAATTCTAACTTATGACTATTGCTTGTTAATCTAAACATGTAGTGCAAGCTCGATTACTTCAGTAAATGTCACGCGATACTTTTCTAACTTCTGACCAATGGTTTTCTAACTTCTATTTAGAAGATGAAAAGAATCAGAAGTAGCCTTCACTATTTATACATAAATTTCCAAGTGTAAATTAGTCGAGCCGAGTTCGAGCCAAGTACTTAGTGTTTAGTACTTTACATTTCTTATTATATCATCAAGAAAACAAAAAAAAATGATAACATTTATTAGCTCGACAAAAACTGTGAAGTTCATATAAACACTACCATCAATACTAAATATTAGAAGAAAAGTAACCGAGCTGAGTATTGAGTGATCGTTACTATAGCTCGTTGTTTGACCGTCGTATTTAATAATACTAATCGAGCTGTAAAATCTACTATTACATTGTGTTTGATCTTGTAAACTTACAAATTCTTTACACTTATATGCCAGCTCGCCAAAAGTACATAGGTTGAAGGTTGTGAATATGCGATGCTTTGATTATGACATTGTAGTAAATGTGACGCGATAGATTTCAACCTTTTGACCCCCACCTCTTCATTTATTGTAGTGAATATGATGTGATGGCTATCTAACTTCTGACACCTACCACTGCATTTACTACAACAAATGTGGTGTGATGACACACTTTTTGCTCATCTAGACAATTATAAATTGAGTGTTGTTTCGGGTAAATTATAACTTATGCAATTTCTCAAGAGTATAAGTTTGACCAAACAATCCTACAGCCATAGCTTCTTCTTTATCAAGCACTACAAAGTTGTCCTCCGGAGCATCAATGGCAAAACATTAAAGGTAGACCAGGTAGTGGCTAAGCAGTCTATGACTATTGAATACTTGATCGAGGACAGGTTAAACAGAACCAGTCCTGTAGTCTCCCTAATGTTCATGGCGACATACTTGCTAAGATCGTCGAGTACTATAACAATGTGGTAACTTAACCACCCTCCGGTGAGAATAATATCGAACTGAAGGCATTTGTTTTAGAACTGGTGAACGACGATGAGCAAACCCTAGTTGGACTATTGGTTGCTGTGGATTACCTAAACATAAAGGGCCTTTTCTCTCTTGCTTGTGAAAATATTTTGGATATGATTAAGCGCAAGGACCAGGCACACATCTGCAAGCTTTTCAACATCATGCCGAAATTTTCTCTAGAAGAAAAGGAAAGGATGCGAAGCGCTAATCCGTGGACCTTCAACTAAGTAGTGTTTTTTGTTTGTGGATGTTGTTTCTTTGTTAGTGAAGATCCCTTTGCTGTTTCTTATTCAAAGTAATATCTACATTGCTTGCTAAAAACAAATATGACATCCACTATATATTTTAATTACAGATCGTACGCAAAAAACTACAAACACACAAAAGAGAACGTTAAAAACTGAAAACCCTATATGATAAATGTTTGGTCTCCTATATCAACCATACAACGTAATCCTTAGGGAGTAGTAAAAAATCAGTGATGTACAAAGTGGTGTCCACTTCGCCCCAGGAACGATAAAACTGCAAGATATATTCATTCTAAGCTGGAACGTGGACGATAGTGGAATCATGGTACCATTCAGATTCAATGAAGTAAAAATAGAAGAAACTCAGTCGTTGTGGGTAGAAATATAGGGTGTGAATGGCGCGGTACATCGCTCGATCCGGCATCGTTACTAGATGGCTCACATGGAAAAACCGCTTATAGTAAAGAGTGTATTAGACTTCATCTTCAAACAAGGTCAAGTAGACATGCAACATTGTGCAGAAGGACAAGAAGTTCACATTTCCTTGGACACAATATTGGACGGTAAAGCCTAAAGCACCACAATAAAGGTGACATTGCTACAAATACGATAATCTAGAACTTCTCAAATAATTCTACCAAACTCAGTTCGCAACCATCTAAGCAACGGACGATGCGCAACATCTAGTACATAAGTCATAGGAAGAAAGTTTAAATAATATATCAAGGATGAGTTTGGAAGATGAACAGGTAGCCTTCATTATTTATGCATAAGTTTTTGAGTGGAACCGAGTAGGGGTGTAAATGAGCGAAACATATAGTTTTAGTAACAAGTAACTAGACAAGCTAAAGTTCATAAAAGAATACAATTGTCGATTATCTATGAATGTCTCATAGTTTGACCGATGCGATTAATATAATAAATTCAAAAAAAAGAAGGGGAAAAGTCATTAATTACAATTTGCCTTCACTGATAAGGACTTACATTTGAAACCCTAGGGTTAAAATCATATTTCAACTGCTGTGAGTCAAGGTTAAATTTCGTCCGTACTAGAACCAAATATCGCCCCGTAAATCGACCGCCCATGACTTCTTCATCAACTTCAACCCGTATTGATACTCGGATCCTAATCCACACCGGTGTTGGGGTTCTATTCCAACCCGCTAAGTTGCATCTTAACCTAATCGTGAACGGAGACTCTGAATATACTACCGGTGAAGAATTGCCTAGTTCCAAACTGCTCCTACACGACCCTAGATGGAAATTAGATCTTTTGAGTTCCACATTACATAGCTGGCCTAAATTTAACCCACCTTACACAGAATGGTTATAGAGGGTAGTGTCAGAATTCGGTTGACACTTGGCTATGATGGGAAATTTACGATATTATAGCCGTTTTCAAGCACGTACTTGAGATGGATCGTACGCTGCTTAGTGCCATTTTGCCTTTTGGGGCTCAGCGATCAACGGGTTTGTATTCCCTTTTGGCATAATCTTGCCAACAATTTATGACCTGTTGGTCATGTTCAGCCTTCCTGCTGGCCCTCCCGAAATTTGTGACAACCCAATCATGACCAATTTGGAAAAAAATTTGTCATCAGAAAATCTAACTACATATGTCCAATCGAATAAAAAATTGGGCATGGTAACGAAAGAGGAGCATAAAGCTTTCTTTCTTGTGTGGGATAGTGAGTACATAGCTTACACCACATCCTCAAAAGTTGTTCTTGAGTATTCTTGCTTCGTAGAAAGTATTATAGAAGGGAAAACCGGTGGTCTTGCTTCTTTGATCCTTTCGATGATGTACATGCCGTTGTTTTAGATTTACAAAGATATGAAATCAGTTTCGACACGTGAAATGTTAAAGGACCCGTGTGGATCATTCAAATGTGGCTCCAGCAATACATCGCAGAGTATGGCATCGACCAAATTAAACCCGAGGATAGAGCTATGTACAAAGACTATTTTCCCTGCTGGAGATTAATCTGTGTTCCTAAAGATGAAGAAGATAATCGCCTAGTTATCTTCCAATATATCTATACAAATCCAAAGCAACCTACCTCTTTGCTGGCTCCTTATTCAAAACGGGATGTCAGACTGGATTGCATAAAACAAAAATCATTCAATAGAAATTGCGATTACACATAGGTAAGAAATGCCTGGGGACAGTATCTGGTTTCCATGGATATCTTGAATGGGACTAGGCCAAATGCTCATTCTGCCAAGTCCTCATACAAACCATACAACCCGAATTATTTTGCTTGCCAATTCAGAATTGTATAGGACGTCCCTGCCTCCATATTGAAGGTCAAGACGGATAAGCCGGACGAGATGTTCTTAGGGAAGCAATTAATTGCAAAGGTGAAGCAGATTAAATAAATGATGCAGGCGTTTAGATTTCTTGAGTTCGATTCTTGCGCAAATGTTACAGAAGCATATGAGGGCTAGTGGAAAATGATCTCTTCCCAGTGCTTTGCTCTTGTTTGGACCGAAGTTCTTAAAATAGCTCTCTCTAGCAGCATTTAGGTGGCAGTGCAATCAGAACTAGCAAAGGAATTGAGTGAGAAAGATCCATCTTTCCTACACACGATAGAGATGTCAAGGAGACGACCATCTGCGGCTACCATGAAAATTTTGGGTAAGAAATCTTTTCTTTAGACTTCCCTAACATTCCCATTATATTGGTGTAGCTACTTTTCTAAATTTCTTTAGTTGTTAAAGCTACAACAACCGAGAGAGTTATCGGGAAGCGATTTAAAAGGAAAGCAACTAATCTCGGAGATGCTTTTTTTACCCAACCAGTTCCGGTATTTATTTGCCTTCCTCAATAAGGTGTTTATTGCTGCCTTTCTTATCTAGTTTATTACTAATGTCTTGCTCGTAAAATAGAGGAAGCCTAGGACAACTGGAACACCAACAGAGATTCCAAGTCCTCTAACAAATATAGGAGATTCCCAGATTGAAGTTCTTGTATTCGGTTCCATTCAATCCGGGAGAGCTATTACATATTATATCAAATACATTGAAAACTTGACCAAGTCTCAACCGACAGTCCCGAAACCCCAAGAAATTCTCGATGCATTGAGCAAATATTTTTTTTCCTCACATTTTCCAGATACTGAAGATGAACAGCAAGAGCTTCTGGATATGGTTAATACATTTAAGAGCATACCCAATAAATATCTATCTAAGGACCTGCAATCGCTACGCGATCATTTTACAACCAAAGTTGACCTTTTGATATTTCAAGGTCGCAAAAGTCTTAAGACTTTAGAGGTGATAGAGTCGATTTTTAATACAAATAAACACCTTAAGTTTTAATTATTAGCCTTTGAAAATATTTTATTTATTTATTAGTCATAATTATTATATTTAATTTATTTTATTTATCTTTGTGCAGATTTCTAAAAAAGAATGGAAAATAAAGATTCCATATTAAATTTTGTAAAGGGAAGCTCCAGTATTTGAATCCTTTAAGGATTAGGATTAGAACTTTAGTAGAATCCTTTAAGGATTAGGATTTTGCTTCTCTTTTGTCTATATATAGAAGAGCCACACAAGAAGAGAAGGGGAGGAAAAAAAGACAAGAATTGCAGCGACTTTCAATTGGAGAAGAAGAAAGCCATGATCTACTCTAAGAAATTGGTTCCTTCTGTCCCTTTAGCCATGAACTAAATTTATTTTTAGAATTTTGATGAAACCCTAGCCATGCGACTTTGGTTTATTTTATTTTTGGAGATTTATTATAATATTTATGTGATTGCATATTTTGGGATGTTTATTGGTTTGATTCAATTAATTCTTTGTGATTGTTCTTCTAGAATAATTATTTGGGTTAATTGATATTTTTATCCATGCTTGATTCTTGTAGTCTTGAGTATGAGAGATATGTAATTTTTGCAAGTATATTGTGAGTTTTAGAATTGAATAGTTCATGCTAATTTTAGATGATTTATGTCATAGGAATGAATAAGTCATGCTAATGGTTAGATGGATTATGTCATGCATTTAAACACAACATATTTCTTTAGTGAATCAAAGCTTGTAGCCTAGATCACCACATAAAAGTTTAATCTTTTCTCCTAAATAAAATTAAATCATTGTTATATAAGTTAGTGGTGGATTCAAGGTTCTAAATCATCTTCTTTGGTTAATCTCCTCTTAGTTTCAATTTATTTATTTTACTCATTAGTTTTAATTAATTTAGAAGTAATAATAAAATCTCATTCTGATTTTTATAAAATTAATTTAGGAAGATAATAATTTAAGTAGTTAAGCCTTTCTCTGTGGTTCGATACCCTTATACTTCCGTATTACATTGATCTTGTGCACTTGCGAGTATTGGGTTTAAAACTTAGTTAGAAAATCCCGATCAAGTTTTTGGCGTCGTTGCCGGGGAGAGGTTGAATTAATTGCTTGTGTTATTGTCTCCTAAATTTGTTAATATTTATTTTATTTTATTTATTTTGATTTTTTTTATTTCTAAAATAAAGATTTTTTTTTATTGTTTTCTTAGTTGTCTTCATTATTTATTTATTATTATTATTATTATTTTATATATTCTTCCATTTAGTAATTTATTCTTTATTATTATTTGTAGTAAATTTTTTTTTCTTCTTCCTTGAATTTGTTTATTAATGCATGGTCGTCGTTCGCTCTCTGTTGATTTAAAAGAATTTGATCTTGAGATAAAGCGTACACTTAAGGCACTTAGAGCACAAGGAAAAATTACTAACACTTGTGAGGTTAAAATGGCTGAAAATCCACGAGCGTTAAGGGAGTATTTTACTCCTAACACTTATAATTCACTAATAGGTAATAGACTACCTGAAATTGAGGCTAATCACTTTGAAATCAAAGCTTCTACTATTCAAATGTTACCATCTTTTTATGGGCTTGATTTTGAAAATCCTTATAAGCATATTGATGAGTTTTTAGAAATTTGCTCTACTTTTAAACTGCCTAATGTAAGTGATGATGCTATTAGATTACGCCTTTTTCCTTTTTCTTTGAAGGATAAGGCTAAACATTGGTTGCACACACGTGAGAGAATAGGTACTTGGGCTGAGATGTCTAGGGAATTTCTAAAAAAATATTTTCCTATGGGTAAACTTACAAGGTTAAGGAGAGAAATCACTACTTTTTCCCAACAAAATAATTAACAATTTTATGAGAGTTGGGAAAGATTTAAAGAACTTCTTCGTAGTTGCCCTCACCATGAAGTCCCTAAATGGCAGCAAATACAAAGCTTTTATTCAGGATTAGATGAGAGAAATCGCCAAATGGTTGATTCCTCTTGTGGTTGTACCTTTCTTCATGAAACTGCAGATGAGGCATGGGATTTATTTGAAAATTTGAGTGATAATTCACAACAACATGCCACCTCCTCAAAAATAGGTACATTTAGGCAAATAGGAAATAGAGGAATGTTAGAAGTTTCTCAAAATGTTGATCTTTCTGGGAAAGTTGATGCTTTATCTAAAAAATTTGATCAATTATTAGTTTCGAATACATTGCCTACTAATTCTACTAATGTGCAAAGTGTTTGTGCAATTTGCTTTAGTCTTTCTCATGTTATCTATGACTGTCCTAGTGCTTCACTATTTCCAGAATTTGTGCTGGAACAAGTCAATGCAGCCCAAGGATTTCACAGACAGAATGACCCATATTCAAACACGTACAATCCAGGCTGGAGAAATCATCCTAATTTCTCCTGGAGGCAACAAGGAGGGGAAGTTCAATTAGGTCAATAACAATATCAACAAAACAAACAATCTGGTATGACTACTCCCCCTGGTTTTCAATCTCAAAGGTATGTACCTCCTCATCCTCCTCAAAGTGGAAACTCTATTTTTGAAGAAAAAGTATTATCTGCTTTGAAAGGTTTAGAATCTATGACACAAATTCTAGATTCACACACCCAATCTATTGCTAAGTTAGAAACTCAAATAGGGCAACTAGCTAATGCAATAAGTAGAAGAGATGAGGGTAAGCTTCCTAGTCATCCAATAGAGAATCCTAGAGCTAATTACCATGAGCAAGCTAAAGCTGTAATTACTATTAGAAATGGGAAGTTGGTAGATAATAAAGTAGGGGAACCTATTAAAGATAGTGAGTCAAATAATAATGAAAGCAAGGGAATTTCTATGACTAAAATTGAAAGGAAGATAGAGAAGGAACTAGCTTCTTCCTCTAATTTTAAGACTCTAGAATCATCTCCTACGACTTCATACAAACCAAAGGTTCCTTATCTAGAAGCTTTATTGCCACCCCACATCTTAGAAAGGATAATAAAAGGGAAGATATTTTAGAAACTCTCAAACAAGTTAAAATTAATCTTCCACTTTTAGAGGTTATTAAGCAAGTCCCATCCTATGCAAAATTTCTTAAAGACATGCGTACTTTTAAAAGAAAATCTAAAACCAGTGTTTCTAAGAAAATCTTCCTAACTGAACAGGTGAGCTCTGTTTTGCAATATAACACTCCACCTAAATATAAAGATCCTGGTGTCCCTACTATCTCATGTCTTATTGGTAATCATAAAATAGATAGGGCACTCTTAGATTTAGGTTCTGGTGTTAATTTGATTCCATACTCTGTTTATGAAGAGTTAGGATTTGGAGAATTGCAACCAGCTGATATGACCTTACAATTAGCTGATAGGACTATCAAGGTACCTAGAGGAAGGATGGATAATGTTTTAGTTCAAATTGATAAAGGTGTCTTCCCTGTAGACTTTGTAGTCCTAGATATGGAACCTGATAGATCTTCTCAAAATCATATCCCCATTATTCTAGGTCGTCCCTTCTTGGCTACTGCTGACACCACTATTAATTGTAGAACTGGGGTTATGAATTTCTCTGTGATGAGTATGAGGATTAGATTAAATATTTTTAAAACTTCTTCACAGCCATTTATGGAAGATGATTATGATTGCTATTTGGTAGATGTAAATGATGAATTAATTGAAGAAACTCTACATTTAATGTGTTCAAAAGATTATACTTTTATTGAGAAAGAAAACCTTATCTGTATTGAAAATGTTAATTCTAATTTTGTCTGCATTGCTCTACCTGAAAACTCTTCTTTGATTGTGAATCATGAGCTTAATATGAGAGAAATAGATCCTGGCTGAATGCAAAAGAATTAGGGAGTCTGGCTGAAGACTTTAAAATTAGCGCTTTTGGGAGGCAACCTAAATTTTATTTAATTTATTTACTTTATTTTTATATTTTTATTTTATTTTATTTTTATTTATTTATTTATTTTATTCCACTTGATTGGTAGAAAGATATGAAATGTTTGTTTTGTAGGGTAATAAAACAACTTATCATTATCATGGAGATTACAGATATTGTTTACTACTCTTGCAGACATGCATTAATACTGCCTCTTCTACCAGGTTGTATTGTTCTTTTCTTTGTCTCTTCTCTACTCTTGGTACTCTTTTATCACATTGTGGACAATGTAGGATCTAGGTGTGGGGGAGAAGATGCTTTTATTATGATATCTACTATTTTTTTAGTATTTTCGTTTTTTCTCGTATTTCTTGTTCAATTTTTTTTTCTAAATTTTTTTATTTTATTTATTTTTCTACATTATTTTGAAAAAAAAATAAAAAAGATGATTTCACTTAAAGGATGATTCTTTTTTAGTTCCTTTAAAAATGTCTTGAATGAGTTGAGAAAAGTACTTATTTTCTTGTTTTTAAGTAGGGTGACGGACTTATGTTCTATATTTGTTATAACTTTTGCATGACTTACACTTGAGCACATGGTTTATTGTTAGTATTTACTAAATCCTTTACATTATTTTTGAGTTACATAAAGTTGATGAATCTCTTCCCTACATTCTAGAACTTACTTGAGTACCTCTTGAGGCGAAATAGAAAAGTTTTCTCGATTTGACTCAGAGACGATGGTCATAGGCCTTCTTTGAATCGTTTGTGCCTTTCAAGCTTACCAAATTTCATAAATTTTTACCTTCGTACCCTTTTGAGCCTAAATGTTATATCTTTCTTTAAACAACTTAAATATTAACCCTTAATCTGGTAGAGAGTTTAATGCAAACTTCTAACTAGTGCTTCAATGATGGGTTGTTATTTTTTATGTTATGGAAAGAGAAGAAGTTATTTGGAAAAAAGGGAGAAAAATATATATATATATATATATATATGACTTGTGGTGTTGAAAAAAAAAATGTATTGAGCTGAAAAAAAAAAGGAAAAAGACAAAGAAATAAAAGTCGATACATGATTGTTACAAGTCATAAGGTGCAAAGAAAAAAATTCAAGAGGCCCGAATTTATAAATGTAAGAAAAAAAATGGCCTTAAATGATAAAATTTTGAGCAAAAGAATATGGTAGTTGGTGAATGTATTACTGAAAAAAAAAGGGAGCAAAAACAAAGTTAGAAAGTTAGAAAGCTCTCTTTTCTTTGATTTTGAATTCCTTACCTTCGCTTGATAACCAATGCCCTAACCTTACATTACAAGCTTTAAAGTCCTACCTGATCTGAGTTGAGTTGAGAATCCTTGATTAGTGCAGAGAAGGTACGAAGAGTGAGCCTATGGAATGAACTCTTGCTGAGATTTGTTCTCTATATGTAATTTGAAATTTTTATTTAGTATTTATTTCATACTCTCTGATGACCACGATCACACATTACACAAGTTTTGCATTAGTTATGGGAGATAATTGAATATGTTTTTGTTTACTTAAGTTTAAAAATGAGAGGAAGAGTATTTGTCTTGATAAGTTTGAGATATTGATGGAGGGTACTTAATTTGGGCTATTCTCTATCTTTTCTAAAGTTTGTTGTTTATTTTGACTTTGTGGGTACGTCGTTTGCAAACCCTCACGAGATCATACTCGTCCACTAGGGGTAACTTAGGGGTTTAAAGGGCTTGTTGCACATGCTAAGTGCAATCGTGAGTCCTACGAAAGTGGTTAGTTAGTTTTTCTTTTTATTCTTTATTTTTGCTTGAGGACTAGCAAAACTTAGGTGTGGGGGAGTTGATAGAGTCGATTTTTAATACAAATAAACACGTTAAGTTTTAATTATTAGCCTTTGAAAATATTTTATTTATTTATTAGTCATAATTATTATATTTAATTTATCTTTGTGCAGATTTCTAAAAAAGAATGGAAAATAAAGATTCCATATTAAATTTGGTAAAAGGAAGCTGCAGTATTTGAATCCTTTAAGGATTAGGATTAGAACTTTAGTAGAATCCTTTAAGGATTAGGATTTTGCTTCTCTTTTGTCTATCTATAGAAGAGCCGCACAAGAAGAGAAGGGGAGGAAAAAAAGAGAAGAGCTGCAGCGACTTTCAATTGGAGAAGAAGAAAGCCATGATCTACTCCAAGAAATTGGTTCCTTCTGTCCCTTTAGCCATGAACTAAATTTATTTTTAGAATCTTGATGAAACCCTAGCCATGCGACTTTGGTTTATTTTATTTTTGGAGATTTATTATAATATTTATGTGATTGCATATTTTGGGATGTTTATTAGTTTGATTCAATTAATTCTTTGTGATTGTTCTTCTAGAATAATTATTTGGGTTAATTGATATTTTTATCCATGCTTGATTCTTGTAGTTTTGAGTATGAGAGATATGTAATTTTTGCAAGTATATTGTGAGTTTTAGAATTGAATAGTTCATGCTAATTTTAGATGATTTATGTCATAGGAATGAATAAGTCATGCTAATGGTTAGATGGATTATGTCATGCATTTAAACACAACATATTTCTATAGTGAATCAAAGCTTGTAGCCTAGATCACCACATAAAAGTTTAATCTTTTCTCCTAAATAAAATTAAATCATTGTTATATAGGTTAGTGGTGGATTCAAGGTTCTAAATCATCTTCTTTGGTTAATCTCCTATTAGTTTCAATTTATTTATTTTACTCATTAGTTTTAATTAATTTAGAAGTAATAATAAAATCTCATTCTTATTTTTATAAAATTAATTTAGGAAGATAATAATTTAAGTAGTTAAGCCTTTTCCTGTGGTTCGATACCATTATACTTCCGTATTACATTGATCTTGTGCACTTGCGAGTATTGGGTTTAAAACTTAGTTAGAAAATTCCGATCAAGAGGTTTCCAATAAAAAGATGGGTGAGATAAATGTTGTGACAGAGCAGCTGACGAAACTGCAAAGTGTTTCCACGATATCAAGGTAGAACGCGAAAATCAGCTAGATAATATTTTCGAGCAGAGCCATATGACGAGCAAAATTAAATCTCAAATAGCAAAGCTTGTTAAGAAATTGAAAGTGGCTAAGCATCGTCCAATCGGAGTTCATCTCGTGTAAGGGAGCTTACAGATGTATGTGCCTGTGTTGCTCAGGAGACACGACTATACAAGAGTAAGTTTGACGAGTTGAGCATTGGGAAATCCCGTTTGATTGATAATAAAGAAGCGGCTCAAGAAATGTATGAAGACGTTATTGCTGGATGGGTGGAGCTTGTAAAACAAGCACGTGATATCTTAGGCGATGCTGTAATCGCGTACACTTCATCGAATGTGGGCGAGCAAGCGGATTCACTAAATCCCTCCCAAATGTTGTCCGAGCATAATTCACAAAAATCCAACCCTTCTACTAGAGAGTAAACATGTTTGGCATATGACCAGATCGCTCAAATCGACGTGGATTGTTCAGTTTTTTTATTAATTATTTTTTTTGGGCATCAAATGATTCATATTTTAGAGTTCGTTCGTATCCTAGTGAATAGATGAAACAAAAAAGTGAACTTTCAAACTATCTTTCTGAATCTTTTTTCAAAACTAAACTCTTCAATGGCGGACTCTCAGAATACTAGACTTTTACTTCAGTAATTGTTATGTGAGCATTTTACCTTGTAAACATCATTAACGAGTTAACGAGTTTGCCAATTATGACCAAAAAAATAAATTAATAAACAAGTTCGCTGATTGACAGACGCTAGATCACTATATGAAAAGTAGAGTTCACGTGAACTTGAGGTTGACATGTTCTACACTTTGCCTATTTTCGATCAATAGGGCTCAAGGTGGAGTTGAATAGGTGTCTTTTGGGTTACATTATATTCAATGAATTTTCAAAATGAGATTGGCGTCTATTTGATTCAATGTTTTTGTTTTGATTTTTATTCTAACCGTTCCTTGTTAAAACTCATCTCTGAAAGGTTGAGTTCTGTGGCCATCTCCAACAAAAAACTCTAAAATATAGTATTAACTTTTTTTATTATTATAATCATTTTTACATAATCAAAATACTTTATTTTATAATGCATGTTATTAATGTTTAAAAAATAAATAACATAAATATTAAAATTTTAATTAAATCATAATATATTATAAAATACCAAATTTTATTAAATATTTCTATATTATAAAATTTTATTATGTCTAATATTTATAAAGATGAAGAAATCAATTGAATTAAATTAATGAAAACATTTAACGTACCTAAACAAATAAATCTTTAACCAAATCTGGCGCGATACTATAGCTAATAGAGTATATGTTGGAGTCTTTTTGGGACCCTAAACGTAGCATCTTTTTTATTCCTTAACGATATATAAGAAGGAAACTCACTGTCTTTCCCGAACAGAAGTAGAATAACGAAATCGGTGGTCGAAGCTCGTGATGGGGAGTCTTTGCCCTTCTATCCTCCCCTTGGACTCTTTCTGAAGAATACATTCCCAGAATTGCAAATGTGTCGTACTCACTTTCATGGGGGAATGAAATTCCTGAATATCCCTCTTGTCCACGTGTGTAAATCAAACTAAAAGTTCTCTTTTTTGAACAATTTTGTACTATTATAAAGATGTACTTGGCCCTTAGAAGAGGTGTCGCGAGTGTTGAACTTAACATTCACAAGGTGTGCCATCATACTGATATTCTAGGTGCCAAATACGTGAATATTGTGAGTGATATTAAGGCTCCCAGACAAGCTATTCTTCAATTTGAAAAGAGATCTCTGGGCACGTGAAAATGTTCACCTAATTTAAACAACTATAACATTCGGGAACTTCATGGTGATTTTGACACGTTCTTACATATGGATAGAGCCAGGAAGAGGAAACCAGGTAATGATGGTTGGCGGGGAATATAGCTTTTGCAAAATAGTTTTTAGGTCATTTATTGGTATTTTATGGCATAATTCTCTAGGTGGTAACTGGATTTTGATTTTTGATTGTATTTTTGGTCCCGTGTTAGTGAATCTATGAAAAGTATAATTCAGTTATAGTTGGGAAAAGCCATCTAATGTATAGGTCGCTAAGTTTCATCTGACATTAAAGCGATCAAAGCATCTAAACTTTTTCAAGTATTTCAATCAATGCAAACTTGAAGTCGTCTCAATTGGTGTTAGCGAGCTTGCAATAGCGAGGTGCATGTCGGTATAGTTCATTTTTTTATTTTTAATGATTTTCGAGCTCGCATAATGAAATGAAAAAGATAAGGATCGAGAGTTAAAGGCACAACTACGTAAAAACAAGCATCAAAACTGGAATTAGAAGTTACAACTACATATCGCAATAATTAAGTATACATTGTATAAGGTTCAATCCAAGAATATGGGACAACCTGATAACCCAAATTTCCAGCAGGTCTACCGAGTTCGGCCATACCCCAACTACGGTAAATGAGTGACATACCTTCCTCATGTGCTGTAAGGATGTATGGTCCATGATCATATATCCATTGTTTTGCCAGTAGGAAGTGAGAAGAAGAAGAATAGTTAAGATAGCTTGAAAACGAGATAGTAAGTGGCTCCGTGAACATCACCATTTGCCTCTATGATAGGGTTTTGGACGCGATAGTAACGCTCGCAGTAAAGAGCGTAACGGCCTTCAAACAAGTCGAGGTAGATTCCTAACGTGTTGCAGAAGATCGCAAGCTAACATTCATCCGGTGAAAATAACACCCGACAGAGCTAAGATGAACCACATTACGGATGAGATTACCACTGCATCTATATTGACGGATGACATCTCCCAACTCTTTGCACAGTAAAGCACTAAGTGTATGACAAACACCACAAGGTAATTGAGCCATAGTAATGAATTTTTTTTCGTAATGTGATGGGAAGAAAGTTTGGAAGAAATGTAAAACTGATGCTTAGTTGAAGGCATGTAAGAAGCGTCATCTTAAACAGAGAAATATATACAATTGAAGTCTATCAAGAATCTTAAAAATTACAATGGTAAAGAAGCGTCACTTCGTAAACATAAAATCTGGACTGGGTCGCCTTTAAATCAAACATGATTAATCAAATCTTTTTTTCCTTTTGTTCGTTAACAAAAAATCTCGAAGGTGTCATAATGGAGTAATATTTAAGAAGGTTGAGATGGTGCAAGTTAAGCGATCTCGCATTCTTTAGGTCAATTTATTATTAATTATGTAAGGACAAAGCAAATGTAAGTTTCATAGCTCGTTTTGGTTTCAGTGTCTAGAAAATTAAGTTCACATGACGTTTTGGTTTCATAAGTTGATCAACAAGCAACGTCAAAAACACAAGATACATTATGTCATGCCAAAAAGAAGCCAAGCTCGCCTAACAATTAAAATAAAAAAGACTAGCTCGATTTACACGAACGCAACTGCAAAACTTCAAAGGGAATAAACCTACCTCGTTATTATTGTCACTGCATTAAATGATCGATTTTATTGGCAGCGAAGTTACATTAAATTATTCATTTTCAAATATAATCAACATCTTCATCATTGTATTAAAAGTAGAGAAGGAAGGTTTTCTTATCATACTCATCTTTCTTCATATGATAATTTTTTCATATGGATAAATTTCCGTATTGTCCTTGTGCTCCCATGCTTAGCCAGTTGCAAACAGAATTAGGCGGGGATCAGCCATTACCCAGACCATAACCATAACGGTATTAAAGTAACTTTCATACTGGTGCGTCTGGGCCTTGTTGCTCGGTACTGTCACAGAAAGAAGGTCAGCTTTATGACCTTCTCCACCCTTTTGTGCACTTATCTAAAATTGTTTGAAGCTGACGACCTCTACAATCTTTACTATATGCGGTTCTTTAATATCACCCACTAACTACAAGTGTCGAATAGTAAGATATATCACACCATTTACTACAAGAAGTTCAAGCCCCGGTGCCTACACTTCTTTTGTTTTTACTTCTTTGAGGTATCCGAATGGACCGAGGATGATGTTTTTGTTAGCATTAGAGTATGGGATGCACATAATGTGCAATATAATACGAACCTAGGGTAAACAGGACAAATTACTTAACAATGTCAGTCGTATTATCTTTCCCGAGGACTGGGCTCTTTTCATGGGATTTTGAGAGTCTGGTGCCCTCTAATTATAATATGAGTATGAATAGTATAAGAATATGTAATATATGCTTTTTTAATCTAAAATATGCGACAGATGTTTTAATAGATGCTATATTGTCCTCTGCTCGAATATACTAAAGGCGACCCTCACGATCAATTTTTCATAACTGTCAGAGCATTGTATGTTCGTAATATATATTTCTGTGAATTTTATATGACTATGAAATTACAAGGCAAACCTCTTTTCATCATTTCAATATACATATGTTCCATTTCATAAAGTTAATCTTATTGCGACAGAAGGAACGCAAGTTCGGGGACAAAAGCTTGAAAGCCATCTCACCACATTTACTGCAGTAACTGCAGTGGTTGTGGTCATAAGGTACAAATCCAGCGCGTCACATTTACTGTAGTAAAAGTAAATGCAGGGTTTGTGGCTCATTTTAATCGAGGCTTCGCATTTTGATTCACAGCCTTCAACTTGTATACTCGTGGCGAGCTGGAATCATAACTGTAAAGAATTTTGTAAGTTTACAAGATTAGTAACGATGTAACAGTATATTTCATATCTCCATTAATACTATTATATGCGACGCTCAAACAATAAGCTATAATGCCGCGTAATGGAAACGATGAGCTCATAATCAGTGTGAAAGCATGCGCATAACGATTACTCAGTAAATGCAATGGCTGGGATTGGTTGTGATAGTAATTATATGACTATTTCAAAGAGCATTTTGGTGACTTGAAAAACTATCCCTTTTTATCAAATCTTTGAACATTTTTTTTTAATTATGGCTTTGCCCAATGTTTTACTTTTTCATCGTTGCATTGTGAATTGTAAATCGAGCTGGCCTATTTACATGTTGCATTTAATTCAGGTCATCTCTTAGTCGTCGTCGATATTTAATTCATTATGTAGTTTAACAGGGATCATCTTCACAATGTTGGAACATAACTTGCACCACCTCGACCTTCTTAAATATTACTCCAATATGAACGGTTGGGATTTTACGTTAACAAAAAAAAAAAAAAAAAAAAAAAAAAAAAAAAAGGAAAAATAGTTTTGATTTATAATATCATGTTTGATTTAAATACAACACATTGGGGATTTTATGTTAACGAGGCGACGCTTCTTTACCGATTGTATCTTTAATGTTTGAGTTCCCCCAGCATAGTCATGATGATAGTTACCAAAGGAAGCGTACCAAAAAGACGCCTAGCATACCAAGAGGTGCAAGTGAATCTCTATATAAGGAGGTGTTGGACAGCGCTCCAATTTAAAATGCAAAAACTATCCCCTGTGTTAATACAGAGAAAGAAAGAAAGAGATTGTAATACTCTGAAAATGCCAGCAGTAGAGGAAGAACCGGTGTTTTGTCCTCCTCTGGCTATATATCTTTTGAAAAGTTCCACAAAACTGTCCTATTGCCTCCCTCACTTTCATGATGGACAGAAGTATATTTGGGTCCCATGGATGTAGGTGATCAAGAGTTACGATACGTATTCTTTCAAAATTCATGATAATGTTGAAAGTATATCTAAGCCTGAGAGGAGGGGTTGTGGCTATCGAATTGGATCGCATGAAGTGATTTACGAGGTAGACATTGTGGAAACCATAAGAGACGTTAGCGTTTCCCAAGAAGTGATAGAGATGTTTTGTAGGGTTTTCGATGGGACCACCCTCCACTCCCTGTATCTGGACAAATATGTGTATCTGAAAACCAAAGCTATATTGAGAAAGCATCAGACCGAGAAAAAGAGGACATTGACGATCCTGCAAAGAGAGCTAGAAGCTCGTGAAGCGGCTCTCAACGCCAAGGGGAATGGTTGGGCGGCCCGAAGAAATATTTTGCTATTTTAAAAATTTTAGTTATTGGATGGGTGGCGATGTTTGTATTAAGTCTATGAACAATTGGAACAAGATTGGATCATTTTGACTCATGTAGGTGTTTGAAACCCATCGCATCACAATTACTGAAGTAAATGTACCGGTTGTACTTTTAAATACATCTTATTTTATATGAACATTTGCTCGAGAATGATTGCGTGAGAATATTTGCGTGAGAAGATTTGTGGAGTTATTTCGTTTCATTCAACAGTATAGCAACTCGCCACACAGTCATATCGCCAATATAAACATACATAGGAAGAAATCTTTTTATTTTAAGAGATTGTAAGGATGTAAATATGGGAAGAAAGAAACACCATAGTAAATTAGTGGTCTTTTTTATTAACCCACAATGCGTCACTTTACTAATTCCTGGATGCAATGCTTGGTCGTTCATTAGGTCGCAAATATTCCTTTTATTAGCTCGCTCTCTTATTCCAAATGAGTAAATCGAACTCGCAAATTACAATTATTTGTGAGGGCAGATAGCTTAGTTTATGTTGCGTGTAAATAGAGTTCGACCTTTTGATGATCGTAAAGACTTGACATATCGGGAAAAAAAAAGGTGAGAAAAGTTATGTCCACCTCGTTACCTATTTATCATCAACTTTGCTAAATATGGTACGATGCATCATTTTACTAATTACTCAATCGGTTTAGGGTGGTAAATATGAGGCGATGCATTACTTTAGTACTTTTTTTATTTGTAGTTTAGTAGGTTGCCAATATTCCTTTTATTATCTCGCTCTCATTTCCCGTATGAGTAATTAAAGCTCGCCTTATTACAATAATAATTTGTTAGGGGAAATGGCATGCTTCCTGTCGTGTGTTATTTGTTAGCTCGGCTTTGTAAGGATTGTTATTCGAAATTGTTGATGTTGTATTTGAAATTATTGTAGTAAATAGTGAACTCGATAGTGAATTGACATAGAAGGCCATCTCGGCCAGAGGGAAATTAGTCATACAACTCGAACATTAATTGTGGACGAAAAAACAATCCAAACACAGCTCACCTATCATACCGTCGCATTATTTTCGAGCTTGCATTAGTATTTATACGAGTACTTCATTATTATAAACTGTTGGATCAATATTCGTTTCTCTTTTAGTCGAAAGTCAGTTTTATGCACGAGGAATTATTATTCAAATTCAGAATAGATTCATAAGGAATTAAAAAACATAGGGATGATAATGCACCATATTGTGTTTAAATAAAATAATGTAATTAAATCAGAACCGGGTACGACTAAATCCAACAATGTGGGATCATCTAATAATCCATATCACCCGCTGGACTACGGATTTCTTTTATACCCCAGCTACGGTAAATGAGCCCAGTAGCTTCATCAAGTACAGCAAAGATGTAGGGTGTGTGATCATACATCCATTTGTTAGCCTGAGGGAAGCATGAAAGGAAGAAGTTTAGTCGTTGTTGCTTGAAAACCAGCCAAAAAACGGCACTGTGCACATCACCATTCGCTATTATGACGAGGTTCTAGACACGATAGTAATGCTTGTAGTAAAGAGTGTACGGGCCTTCAAAAATGTTGAGGTGTAATGCTAACGTGTTGCATAAGGTCATAAAACTGACATTCTTTCGGTGACAATACTACCCGGCAAAGCCTAGATGCTCAGCAATATGGGTGAGATCACTAGCGTCTTTGTCATCATGGATCACACCTAACAACTCTCTGTGCAGCAACGTACTGAGTGTAAGACGAACACCACAAGATAATTCACCCATAGGATATAATGTGATAGGAAGAAGGTTTGGATGCCTTTATAGGGTCCATTGATTTAAAGCCAATCCAGTTTTACCCTGGCGTGTAAATATGATGTGATGTATATCTACTTTGCAGTAATTATGATTTGATTTACTAATGTATCTACACTTTATGAGTTGAACGTAAACTTAAAAAATTGCCAAGTTATCAAGCACTATGTCCTGACGTAAAAATGAGTTCTGGAGTGCGTGTATTTATATTTGGACATGTAAGAAAGGAAACTTGACGAGGTCAATCAATTGGCGAGCTCATTCAAAACGTTAGCAAGATAAATAGCTCACTACACGACTAGTCATATATAGGTGTCAGAAGTTTGAAAGTCATCGCATCACAATTACTGCAGTAAATGCAACGGTTGAGATTGGTTGTACTCCTAATTACTCAAACTTTCATTATATTTAAAAAGTGAAGGCTTATCGCATTTTCATCACCATCTTTGAACCTTTCTTACTATGGCTAAACTTCCTCATGCAACTCATCGTCCCATTCTTAAAAGGTTGCATAGAGAATGGAATGGGTTCATCCGCGTAGGATAGATTTTTACCGTAATGGTAGCAATGTGACTTCCATTATGGTGCGTCTTTGGTAATGTCGTCTATTATTGTCACGAAACAAATATCAACTTCATGATGTTGTGCACCATGTTGCACATCTACTTGACCATGTTTGAAGATGAAGACCCCTACGCTCTTCACTACGAGCGTTACTTCCTATCAGCCACCTCGTGATGCTTGAATATTGACATCAATGCGGAGTATACTTCATGTACTTCCAACTAGAATGTCTGTATTTCTTCCACTTCTACTTTCATGAGTCAACGGGATGGGAATATGACATGTACTGCAAAGTCATTGCTATGATGTGACAACAGGTCTATATTACCAAAGTTCGGGTGTAATTGACAACACAAGAGTCTTTGGTGGCTTCATGCTTGTTCATCCAAGTTATGTACTCTATCCGTGAAGACTATGTAACATAAGTTTTAGTTTTTTGCTATGTAACCGTGTCCTTTATATTTTTGTTTTTTCCACTCATTACTTAGGAATACAAACTCCTAAAATTGAAATTTTTTTTTGCAAAAGTAATAATGCAACGGTCAAAAGAAAAATAATGCGTGATGGACAAAGATGAGCTTCTCGACAGGATGTGCAAGATCCACTAACACGCAATAGTAAATGTTTTCAAACCGTTCCACCTTCATCGCTATAAAACGCATCATCATAATCTTCAAACGTGTTTTACTATGACTCAACTTCCTGGTACTGCTGGTGCTCGCTTTTGACAACCAGACAAGTAGTTATATGACTTTCATTATTGTACTTCTGAGTTGTGCTGTCCAGTATTGTCACCAAAAAAATGTAAACTTTATGACGTTCTGCACCATGTTGCATATCTATCTTACCTTGTTTGAAGAGCAAAGTCCCTACGGTCTTTACTATGACCCGTACTACAAAGTTGTCCACCCCCTTATTGCTGGACAAACGCATTATCAACATGTCTACTCCAGGTACTTCTACCCACAACGTCTACATTTCTTTGGCCTCTACTTTTCTAAAGTGAGACGGTGGCCAAAAATCCTGTACTACAACCTCGTCATCGATGATACAAACACTGTGTTAGCTTACATCAACTATGATCTTCCCGACAATACTTTCTTTCAAGACGGCTACGTAGTTCTTGATAACGACGGCAAGGTTGTGTTCTTTCCATGAACACGGAGGGTATCCTTTGTAATAGTCATGGTTATTATATATTTTTACTATGTTTTATCAAATAACTTACTTTTCATTTAGAGAAATTATTATTTTAAGTCATTTGATATAATAATAATATGGTTATATTATTCACAAACTAAATTGTTTATCATCTAGAAATTAGAATTTCTACTATCTTCTATATATTGCACTTCTAGCACTGTAATTTCAATGACTTGAATAATTTCTATATTTTATCAAATAACTTACTTCTGTTTTAAAAAACTTATTATTATACGTCATTTGATATAATAATATTTATATTATTCACAAAATAAATTATTTTTCGTCTATAATGTAAGTATAATGTAGCTAACTGTTTTAATGTGTGAACTTCTCAATCCCAAAAAAAAAAAAATTTGGCGAGCTATTGAGCTAGCTCTAGTCACCCATTCAAAATCCATGCATTTCTTAGCTCGGTGAAGCTGCAGGCGTAAAAATACCAACTCCACTTCAAACGCAACGATTAAAATGCGAGCTATAATAACGCTAAATTAAAAAGTGGCGAGCTCGTAACGGTCACTATGCACCTGGCCGGCTCAGGATTTACGTGTCAGAAGATAGGAAGGGAAACGCATCACAACTACTGCAGAAAATGCAAACCCAATAAATGTTTCTTTGAATACGACTACGGAGGTACCCTATCTAATATTAATGGTGAAAATACCAATGATTTTGCAAATCATAACTTCCAAAAATAAAGCAGATTCCAGTATTCTCCCATCGAATACTTAGTTCTAGCTTGAGAACGAATTATAATGGAGGTAAATCACATTTCTGAATCAGGAGACGAGCTGATGTTGAATGATAGTAGTGGGGAGAAAGGCGAGCTAAGGGAAGGAAGCGAGGATGCTGAAGAACTCTATGAACCAAGAGGTCGAGAAACAGAGCAAGTACTCCCTATAAGCATAGGTAAATACTTCAACAACATTGACGAGTTTTTTTATTCATATCAGGCGTATGCAAAATGTAAGGGTTTTAGTGTTACTAAAAATCTGTTTTGAAAAAAAAGCAGTCATTTCAAAAAATATCACACTATTAGTTCTGATAGATGTAGAAAGCTAGCACTTATAAGCGGTCAAAGATGATAGAATGCCCTGCTCGTATTAATACAATTTTGAGAGATAATGGAATGTGGCAAGTCTCAAAGGTTGTGGAACAACACAATTACAAATTGCACCCATCTATGTCCAGGTTTATGCTTCCTCATAGAAGTCTAAATTCTAATATGAAGAGGAAGCTGGAAATGCACGACACGGCTGGACTAAAGCTTAGCAAGAGTGTGAGAATTTTGGAGGTACAAGCTAGAGGACCAGAAAAATTAGGATGTCTACCTAAAGATTGCAGGAACTATGTCCAGAAGGATAGGAGGTTGAACATTGGTGCTAGGGATGCTGATTGCATAAATAGAATGTTCATTAGAATGCATCAAAAGAATAGTGATTTATTCCATTTGATTTGCATGGATGATAAAGGTAGGCTAGATAGTGTTTATTGGGTGCACCTTCGAAATAAAGTAGCTTATGAAGAGTTGAATGATGTGGTTTGTGTTGATTCAACTTATCTTGTTAACAGATACAAGATTCTGTTTGTAACTATTGTTGGAGCCAATCATCATGGTCAATATTTTACCATAAAATTAACTTGGGGAGAAAGAAGTTAGAAAACACTTGGTGACACTAAAATAACTTTAATTTACTATATAAAATTAAGGAGAATAAGTGAAGAATAGTCAAATGTAAGGTCGTTAGATGAGGAGTAAGCCAATCTTCACACTGGCGAGCTTATTAGCTTTGTTATAAATGAAGTCTCAAATAACTCTACTTTACTGAGAGAAAATGAAGGAGAAAAAAAATGAATGGTATTGTGATGTGAAGGAGGATGAGTTAATGTAATTGGAGTAGACGAATGACGATCTTGATGTGATTTATAATGAAAAAATTGATACAATTCTGAAAAATTGATGCTATACTCAATACTTTTGTTCAAAATTCAAAAGTTCTATACTAAACATAATTAAATAAGGGGTCGATAAATGCAACTCGAAAATATATAAGGATAACTCGAAAAAACTTCATTTTAAACATTTCACTTTCTCTCTCCACAAATTCTCTCTAACTTCTCTCTAAAAAAAACTAACTTTCAACATTAAACCTAACATTGAAGAACATATGGATCCCTTTGAAGATTTTGAGCAAGAAAATGTTGGTTTTGGGGTAAGAAAATGGATTAAATTTTTTTTTTCAGTTTTTCGAGCGCTTTTGCCCAGATGGGCGAAAAAACAAGCAAACTTTTGCCCAGTCTGGTGAAAGTGTGCTTGTTTTTTCGCCCATCTGGGCGAAAGTGCTTGAATTTTTATTTTTATTTTTTTTTGGGTTTAGGAATTTCTATTTTTTGTTTTTTTTTTTTTTCATTGGTAATTTTTTTTTTTTGGTTACATTAATAGGGTAATGAAGATGCAAATATGTTTGAAGAATTTTTAGAACCTGAAGAATATATTGATCATGGACATTTATTCACCACAGGCCGAATTTTTAATTCAAAGTATGAGTTGGTGGACTTGGCAAAACAAACTGCAATGAAAGCCAACACATATTTGATCGTTAATCGGTATCAGAAATCAAGAACATCTGATCGTCGACCGTATATTACATTGGCTTGCAAGTGCGGAGGTTCAGCTAGAAAAAAGACGAAACAAATAGTTGACAATGTAGAAGAAGAAGTTCTAGTGAAAAGGCGAGGACCTTAAGTGACAAAAAAATGTCAATGTCTATTTAAATTAAAGGGAGAGCAAATGGCTACAACTGAGAATTGGCAATTATTCTTACACAACGGGAGGCACAAACATAAACTAGTTGTTTACAGTCACGATCATGCTCAGGCTACAAGACTGTACGCCAAACAATTAAATTGCACAGATTACAGACTGTACGCCAAACAATTTGGCAGTAACAACATTCTGTTTAATTAATCGCATTAATAAGTAAAACAGAATATGATATATGCGAATCCTATAATTCAATTTACTCTGATTATTACACTAATCAGAAACCTTACTATAAGGCCGATTGAAAACAACATATGTAATCAAAGCGGTAACAGATAAAATCAGTAAAACTAGTATGTACGAGGCTCTGATACCACTGTTGGAATCCGTAGGCAAAAACAAAGTAAAACAAAACTACGGAAATCCACCAACAGGATCTGCACATACTAGAAAAACCGATTGGATAGAAATTACCTCAATGTTTTTGATTGTTCGTTGTGGAGGCGCTGCTTTGTACGCTTCGCCCTCTACTGGTATCCACGCGACGAACTCCTCTGCAAGCGATCGGGATGCTAGCCCCTTCTGTGTTCTGAAAACTGTTCAGAACTGATCCTAACTATCTGGTAATCGGTCGTATTTCAGAGAGAGGAGGCTAGATACTATATCGCAGTTCTAGGGTTTAGGGTTTTGTTTTTCTTTAATCAGATAAAGGACGGCCACCAAGAAAAGGTTAACATAACCTTTTATAGCTGTCAATATCAAAACCCTAACTGTCATCTAATGACAGTTTAATCTCGTCCGTCTATTCGTATAATCATCCAACGGTTGGATGAGTAATATTAAGTAATTAATTTCATTTATTCGATTAAATAAAATTAATTACTTATTAACCTACCAGAAAATACAATATGGAATCTGATTCCCCTTTTGTATACGTTCAACGAATCTGGACACAATCTAGATTCATTGAATGTGGACATTATGCTCACAAGATCGTCTATGCGTGTGACCCTGTAGGTTCACTTAACGTTGGCAGTGAATGAAAAATGTCCTAGACATTTATTCACAAAACATGTAATAATAACCTAGCATCAGATTTAATATTTAGTCCTTTTGTCACACGATATCCTAATTAAGTATAAGGCATGGATCAAGTCATCCTTATAAAACTTAATTAACCATTTACTTGATCACCAGGCAGACTGTTCCAACAAATAATATTAATAACACCTTATTAATACTTATTTGAGCATGGCCATGCATATTTTCCAGTCTTCCTTATCAAGGGGCCCATGGATATCTCTCTCTAAAAAGAGAGGGACAAATCCTTTTCACTATCTCCAATACTCAAGCCATGACGAGAAAATAAGCCAACCAATAATCATAATGATCACCTAATTAAAAGTGATGTTTGACTATGTCAAAACATATTTTTCTCCCCATGCAAGAAACATTAGAAACATTAGGTCGAAGGACACCAAATATAAAACTGAGAAGAAATACTTATAACTTAAACCTATGCAATATTTCTTCTTCACTTTGGATCATGTCCAATACAATATTCTCAATATGTATTTATGAATTGATTTTATATCTCATATTCATGATCAGTAAAACTTGACCATCAATCAACTTCACACTAGTTTACAAGATGTAATAAGCTAGGGACAAATAAGAATAGTATTTTATTAGCTATAAAGGTTTTACTATCAAGTCACATACTTGATGACCAAGAGCATAAAATACAATTCAAAATACATGCTTCATAAATTATAAATGTGAGTTAATTGGTCTTAGGGCATATACTAACAGGTTTTGGGGTAAGAAAATGGATTAAATTTTTTTTTTTCAGTTTTTCGAGCGCTTTCGCCCAGATGGGCGAAAAAACAAGCAAACTTTTGCCCAGTCTGGTGAAAGTGTGCTTGTTTTTTCGCCCATCTAGGCGAAAGTGCTTGAATTTTTGGCTTAGGAATTTCTGTTTTTGCATTGGTAATTTTTTTTTTTTTGTTACATTAATAGGGTAATGAAGATGCAAATATGTTTGAAGAATTTTTAGAACCTGAAGAATATATATTGATCATGGACATTTATTCACCACAGGCCGATGAGTTGGTGGACATGGCAAAACAAACTGCAATGAAAGCCAACACATATTTGATCGTTAATCGGTATCAAAAATCAAGAACATCTGATCGTCGACCGTATATTACATTGGCTTGCGAGCGCGGAGGTTCAGCTAGAAAAAAGACGAAACAAATAGTTGACAATGTAGAAGAAGAAGTTCCAATGAAAAGGCGGGGACCTTACAAGACAAAAAAATGCCAGTGTCCATTTAAATTAAAGGGAGAGCAAATGGCTACAACTGAGAATTGCCAATTGTTCTTACACAACGGGAGGCACAAACATAAACTAGTTGTTTACAGTCACAATCATGCTCAGGCTGCAAGACTTACGGAGGAGAAGTTGCAACATATTGAGCAGTTCAGGAAGAGTCATGTGCCGCCTCGAAACATACTACGATTTTTTCGTGAACAAGACGTTGGTTGTACACTTAGGTAAGTCAAAAGGGAATTATGTTTAATAGTGTATTAATATATTCTAGAATTATTTCTAATTCTGTTACTGTCACGAATTTTATAATATATACAGTGCACAAAAAATATATAATGTTGTTGCGAAGATTAAGAAGAAAAGGATGCAGGGTCGAAACATGGTAGAGGAAGTACTTTGCCTTACTGCAAAACAGGGTTACACGGTCTTTTATAGAAACCGTGAGGAGAGCAACGTACTTAGTGATATTATTGTTGTGCAGCCAACATCAATTGCAATGATTAGAACGTGGTCATATCTACTGATAATGGATACTACGTATAAAACGAATAAGTAAATTCTCTAGTAGATCATTGTGTTATTAAATCTCTTTATTATATGTTACTTGTATATTTCTTATTTATCACTTTTTTGTTTTTTATATAGTTAAAAATATTGACCCTGAATCTCACTATTTGAAAACAGTTTGCGTATTACTACAAAAATTTTCCGGTTTATGAATATTATATAGGTACAGTATGTCATTATTGGAAGCTGTAGGGATGTCTCCGACCAGAAAGAACTTCACAGTTACAACCGCGTTTATATGCAATGAACAAGCTACTACTTACAGATGGCTACTTCAACAAATCAAGCACATATATGTTTCGTCTGCTATGTCATCCGGAAACATGCAATTCTTAATGATGGTGAGCCAATCGTTATTATTACGGATAGGGAAAGCAGACTCATACATGTGATTGATGATGTGTTCAGAAACTCATATCATAGGTTATGTAGAAGGCATATCGATCAGAATGTGTTGGCAAAGTTAACAGAGCTGATTAAAGGCAAAGAGGTGGCACAACAGTTCATGAATGGCTCGTGGCATAAATTAATAAATGAAATTGATGAGGCCGAACATCGTAAAAAACTGGAAGCTTTGAAGTCAAGATGGAAAAGTAGGCCAGACTTTTTACACTACCTGTTTAACACATGGTTGAATCCACTAGCGCATAAATTTGTCAGGGTTTGGACATCTGAAGTGTTGCATTTTGGTGTTGAGACAACAAACAGTGCTGAGAGCGAACATTCGGTACTGAAGTTGTGGCTGTCAACACGTCATGGAGATTTGGACACCGTTTTTCATAATATTGACTCTGTCATCGAGAGTCAAATATCTGAGATTAAAATCTCATTAGAGATTGCCAAACTGAAAGAAAAGTATGACGCAAAGAGTAATCTCATATTGAAGAATTTAAGTAATTGAATCAACCATATGGCTTTGAAGAAGATATGGCTTGAGATAAAAAGTGCTGGCGAGATAAGTGATGATCAGCAGAGTAAGTATGGACATTACTTAAGGAAATCTCACAGATTACCTTGTGCATGCGAGCTATATCATCGGTACCAGTACTTACTTCCACTGCTACCGGAAGATGTTTATATTTTTGGAGAAAACTAGAAATCGGCGTTGACATTCCATCTGTCCACGAGAGATATTTGGATTCCAAAATGCGTGATCTCACCTGCTTGTCGGAGGAAATAAGTACGGGTCCAATATCCAAAGTTAGGGAAGTGCGTCGTCTCATGAAAGGTGTCATTAGTCCTGTTTTGCCAGATGATCCATGTGCTCCATTGACTACCATTCCCGAGACTGCTGTTTCAAAGGGTCGACGGAAGACCAATACAACAAAAAGGAATAAGTCATATTGGGAACATGTGTCCATCGCACATAAGAAGATAGGAAAGACAAGCAGTTCAGGATTTGGGTCGGGCAGCGGTTCGGGTTCAAGGTCCAATGCTAGTCCACGTGGTAGGGGTAAACCTCCCCGTTCTGGAAGGGGTAGGGGTAAAGGACGTAGTAGTAATGGACGCAGCAATTTATCTTCTGTTGTAAACCCGGACACTACTTCAACGCCATTCCCGTTCACTAATGCATTTCCAGGTTCTTGTACGAGTTCACTAATGTTGTTGGTGATGGCAATTGTGGGTTTAGGATTGTAGCCAATTTTCTATTCGGGGATGAGACCTAGTGGTATGAAATTCGTAGAAGAATGGCATACGATTTGCACTCTCATACGAATATGTATATGTCAATTTTCGGATCAGTGGAACGTGTTTATGAACTGATAAGGAAGACCATCAGGGATGAAGGTCCAGCCCCTTATGAGCATTGGTTGGATACACTAGATCATCTTTATGTCATAGGCAACACTTTCAATTTCTGCGTGGTTTTAATTGCGCGTTTAGGGTCGACCACTGTCCTTTCCCTATACTCTAACATGAATTGCACAGCTGAAATGCTATGTACTGGATTCATATCGGACCAACAACATTTCATTCAGGTATACGATCGGTTCTTGATGATAATATATTTATTATTAATAATAATTGTTGATTATTATTTGTTTATTATTATTTAGGTTTATTATTATTAATTATTTCGTGTTTCTTTTTTTTTTTTTTTCTAGTAGCTACAGATGTTAGAAGGATGTCTGCTGCCTCCAATGCAGGTGCAATGGCAATATCATCTCCCTAGTTACTTAAAATTTTTTGTCCATTCTTTTATTATTATTTATGGAAGATATTGAAATTATTAAATTCGAGGGTTCATTTTTTAAATATCTGATAAGGTTGCACCCTTCTCTTTATTAATAAATAAAAAAGTAGATGAAAAAAAAAACTTGGAAATAAATGAATAAAAACAAATGTAAAAAAAGGTCCAGCTAAATAACATAAAAAAAAAACAACGTCCGAGTACAAAAGTCATACAATATACTAAGTGCTACGGTAATGCCTCGATATTAGATAAGCAATCCTATCAAACTTCTCTTCTTTCTCAGTATCCTTTCTCTTAGCCACGCAGGCTATCAAATCTAACAAGGCCCAATCAAGCATCGGGGGTCAACTGGAACGTGAAAGCCACAAGGAATATTCACTAGATTCTGTAGCTGAGGAAGACTGTGAGGGAGGAACCACTGCATATAATCATCAATGCAAGCACTCGGAGGAAGAGCGGGTACACTGGTCCATGTCTCTGTCAATAGATGCGACGGTGCCTCAAGCCACAATACTTCCACAAATAAGTTCCTGACAATGTACATCATGTTGTTGGCGGGCCTGCGGGCCTCCTAATATCATATAGGGTGTGTAGGAATACATTGCCTGTACCTAAACTGTCTAACAACCCTGTTCGGCATGTACGGCTCAACAACATCAAAGTACGCAATGAACCCGTGCCATGTGGTTACCCAACAATCCCTAATCTTCTACAGCCTATACAGCGTCCATATAACCTCCTCTGCTGACATCATATCCAGCTGCAGTCGAATGTCCAACAATTTATGCTCAGTTTTGTATCCCAGCATGGGATACTACTGGATGTAGGAAAGTACATGTAAATCCATGCATAAATATTCAAATAAATAAATATATAAATATTCATGAACAATATAACATGCAACACATATAATAAAACCCTAAACCACTTATATTTAAAAAATGTAGACAAAAACATATATAACATATTATAAAAATAATTTATTAAATGTTATATAGATATAACATGTAATAAGTATTAAAAAATTAATAAATAATAAAACAATTCACAACAAAAAAAAATAGAAATATAAACAGTAGTGACCAGCACCCAGCCAACTCCTTTGCATCCACGTGTGAGGCCTGACCTAAATTTTTGTACAGATATGCTAGCGTCACAGCACCCCAAGCAAACTTCCCAGCCGATCTCACATCCTTCACCAAAGGCCAAAGTCTAGACAGAACTATGTTGCCACTTTTGTCAGTGAACAAATAGCTACCCAGCAAGTACTGTCGGTAACATGCAGCTCCATCACTGCTGGACAAAGTACTCCGCCTGCTAGTGGCTACATCAAACAGCTCCTGTCTATTTATACCACCACTGGTGAAGAATAATCCCAGATCATTTTGGATAACAGCAACCAGCTGATCTCGCGATAAATGTAGATCCACGACCCAACCATAATCAGGAACACCGAGTATCAGCTCTACATCGTGTAATGCAACTGTCATCTCCCTCCATGACATGAGGAAGCTATTCGTGTTTGGTTGTCACCTCTCAACAAAGGCCGATAATAGCGCCGAATTAGGGTGCTGGAACATGCACGAACGCAAGTGCATAAGACCTGTCTAGATCGCCAAAGTCACAACATGTGGATCAGTAAGGCTCCATCCTGTCAGTGTCATGTAGCGTGACCGGCACTTCAATATACCACTATCCTAAAAAATAAAAAACCGATAAATATTTTATTCATGTTACATAATAATCATAAAAAAATTACATTTAATGTAAGTAATTGAGAAATTAGTGAAAATTAATTAACAAAATAAAAAGAGTAAAAAAAATACTTGTCCACGTCATATCGATCCAGCCACATGTCTCCCGTATAATGGGATCAGCTCCGAGTCAATAGGACCTCCCTCGGCTGGCCCTGTCTGCTCCCAATCTGAAGCCTTACCCTCTTCCTCTGTGTAGGAGCCGGTACATCTCGAGCCTTATCAGGTCTTTTATTACGAGACCCTGTAATCTTACTCATGACCGACATAAAACTGCCGGTAAATCCTTTCCCTTTCCCGTGACGTGGTAGCCCATCAGGTCCACTAGCGTAGGCCACAGGTGCCACAGAGACGGGCTACTCCTCAGCTCCAGTATCCTCACCGTCATCGTCATCATCATCGTCACCATCATCCTCATCATCAACTCTCTGATGCATGGATGGAACCCTGTCAGGCTCCTCGCCTAAACCCCTATCAGCCTCAACATCTAAATCTGCTGAATGCCGCCTCCCAATGAAAGGCTCAGAAGATGAAACTCCACAATCTCTGGCAGTATAACCGTGAGTGCTGTATGAAGAGTCGGGTTGGACGACACCAACCATCTGCTCAAAAAACTCTGCCCCTAACTACCTCGCATGACCACTAAACTCAGTCAAAGGCTCCTGAACTGAAGATCTATATGGAATATATGGATGCACAGTAGGAGCAGCAAGGTACGGATCATACACTGCGGGTGGTGGCTGTGAATATGGATAAGCAGATCCGTATGCCTCATAGGGTACAGGGGTGTGAGAAAGGTGTGATGGGTGGACAGGTCGAGATCTAAAAGGTATAGGCGGTAGTTGGGTAGAAGACTCGGGTACACCTATATCATGGTAAAAACCAGCAGGAAGAGGGGTATGGATAGACGGGAGGTCAGATGTACTATGTCGCCCCCTCACGCCTCTAGACGAGGCTGTGACAGTGCGACCCTGCACTGAACCTGTCCTGTCCGTGACAAGACCTAAATCATCATCTCCTCTACGGCCGCTCGGACGAACCATCTATTATTTATTCAAACACAAGAATAAAAATTTTTACACATTAGAACATTTATTTTTTCCCTGTAACATTATTTTATTATTTATTCTTATTATAAGAATGTTAGTGTTTCATTTGCACTATTTTATTTTATTTTATACTGTTTACTAATATTTCATTTTCACTATCATTATTTATTATTATTATTTACTACCTAAACCCTAAATCCTAAAATCTAACGCAAAAAATAACGATCAATTCAGATTAACCTTCAAATTTTTGAGCAATTACGTAACACATTTTCACATTAAACACATAAATATAAAAAAAACAGTTTCGAACATGTATAATTTATTCTACATATACAAAATTAAATAACATTTATTGTTAGTTTATTATTTATTCACAAGATGGATTTATTATTTCATATCTGTTATTTTTTTCCTTTCTTATATTAATAATTATGAACAAAAAAAAATAAATAAACGAAAATTTTAAAAAAAAATTCAGAAGGTGAATTTCGCCAAAGCTGGCAAAAATCACTATGCATTTTCGCCCAGCCTGGCGAAAGTTCACTGGCATCGAAAGTGATTTTGCTTGACCGAGCGAAAATGACGGTGGATTTTCGCCCGGTCAGCGAAAGTCCACCTTCGGGGCAGAAATTTTTCGACTTTAAAATTGCTATTTTTAAACAATTTAAAGCATATTTTCATGATTTAAAGGTTAAAATTGTGAATAAATGAGTATATATTGAATAACTAATATTTTTTCTGAATTTCGACGGTCGAATTTTTCAAAATCTGAGATTGAAGTGGGGAGTCTTAGGGAGCATTCCGAGAATGTTTTCTAAAGAGAGAAAATTTTTGTGAAAAAATAAATTTTTTAAAATTTTTTAAAATTATCCTTATAGAATTATGAGTTATTATTATCCTTAAATAATCTTTACACACAATTTAAAATTATTTTATCAGAATAACTCAATTCGAAACGATTAATCAAGCCTATCACCGTTCCTGTTTATAACATCAAAATTACAATTACTCTCGTCTTTAATTGATAATGGTTGGTGAGATATCATGGAATCATATTGTCTATTGATACTGTCAGTGGGGTTTTGGATTGATGGGGTCGGCTTTGATGGTGTCCGATTAATTCATATCCATAAAAGAGAAAGGAAACGCGTCACGTCTGGATCAGATATATACATATTTCTTGTCCTAACCCACAAGAAACAAGTATTATTATTACCTACCCGTGCTTCATTTGAAAGATAAGACCTTACTATATCGATATATACAGTCTCTTATCAATTTTTTTATTTGGATTTCTACTTGTTCCTCCCAACAGATTATATCTTGTACCTTTTGTGCCAAATCACCACCTGCTATTTAAATGAAGAATCATTTGAGTTTTTTCTTTTTTTATATTCAGTGCTTTCCTTTTTCGTTTTCATCCTCTTCTTCATATAATTTCTCGAAAATCTCTAATCAAATCATCACTTTTTCTTTGTTTAAAAAGAATGATTTGTAATGATGACAATAACAATTACAACGGTACAAACAGCAATAAAAATTCTAATAGTTATAACAAGTTTGTTTTCATATTATTTTTTGATTTTTTTTATTTTACTCACTAAATTATGTAAAGTAAATATATAGAGAATTATAAAAAAAATTATTATTGAAGAAGATGAGAAAGAATAGTCGTTTTTCAAGTGTAATTAATATCTTTTCTTATCGTTAAAGTTATGTTACCGAAACTTCATATTTCAATTATTTGAGTTCCATGTTTTTATAACTGTAGTTAGGGACGGAACCCAGACTAGAAGGTTGTGGGACAGAACTACACTAAAAATTTTGCCAAAATTTTGTCTATATAATGACACTTTCAAAATATAAATACTGTTCATACAATTCTAAATTTAATAAAAACTAATTATATGTCAATCATTTTCCACCATTTTATAACTAATAATAAGCTTTTACAAACAAATAAGTAAAAGATAGGTGATTAATCACCCATTACCAATGAGGAGTGATCATCATCACTCACGAAGAATGATTATCCATCACTCACGAGATAAATACCTTCATATAAAAACCGTTGAAATAACCGATCACGCACGATAAAAATGTGACCTGTAATATGAACTGCATACATATACTTAAAGAAAGAAAAACTTATTTTAAAATTTATAAATAATAAAAAAGAAATGATTTTATATAATGCAAGCTATACTAAAAGATCTATTAATTTTTTTATAAAGAAATCACGTTAATTAATATTTATTTTTATATTATTTTCTATAATATTTTTTAAAAAAGATTACTTCCAATCATACATATGTAATATCTAATCATATATCAAAGTAAAAGTTACCATTTATAAAAAAAAACATTTAAAAAAGTGATTATCATCGTGGGGTTGGGGTGGTCGGGTACCGACTACGGTGCCACCAGAGAGAGGTGGCAAGTGGTGGAGAGGAGGGGAGAGAAGGGAGGAGGGAGGTTGTTGGACAGTGGAGTGGGAGAGGAGAGGGAAAGAAGGAGCTGAATGTCCTGAGTGGAGAGGAGAGAATTTAGGGATTTGACTTGGAGCGGGTTGGAGATTGGAAGTTTTAAATTTAAGGGTTAATTCCATTTTAATATTTTTTTGTTTGATCATTTGGTAATTTAGCACTACATATTTGTTGATTAACAATTAAATCACCAAATTAGGATTTCAGCAAAATTACTTTTGTCGGAAATATTGTGGCTCATTGTCAGATATAATTTTTTGATTATTTGTAGAGATTTAAAATGAACGTCCATCTATCCCTTTTCTTTACTCTGCCAAGAATAAAATAAAAATTCATGAATTAAAAATTTGTTGAAGACCAAAAAAGATAAAAGTCATTTTTAGGACCAAACTCAACAAAAAGGTAAAGAAAGAGATATTAGAAAAATAAATAAGAAGAGAAAATATAATGAAATTAAAATAATAATAATAATAATAATAAAGACTTATTATGAAATAAAATACTATAATTTTTATAAAAAGACTTCTATCAAAATAATCATGTATTATAACTCAATTAACTCAATCAAAATAATTTAATAAATTGATAACTTATATCCCAAACACACTTTAAATATTTAAAAATATTCAAAAAATTGAATATTTAAATTCTTCTTATAATGTTGTAAAACGTTTAGAATAAACCCTAACCTGGATCAAATATAAGCAGCAAATGAAATAGAGATACCATACAACTCTTAGAAAGAAAAAGAAACAGCTTTAAGTGTATGCGTGCTTCCAAACACACGGAATAAATAATCCAGGTATTCATTTCTGGAAAAGGAAAACCACAGGGTAACATAAAACACTAAAATGGTAATTAATTATTAGCAGCTAACCATGTCTTGAGCGGGCTAGCTATCTGTAGCTGCAATATGTACAATGGAGAGGAAAGCACAAAAAGGGTTATAATATAAACGATCATGCCATGCAGCTCTTAAGCCCCTAAACTTTTCCTCTTCTCTTCTTCCCCTAAAAACCAAAAAGATTAATAATAACAGTTGATCAGCAAGCCAGGATACGTGTTCACCTTGCAAACCTGCCAAATACAAAAACACAGAAAAGGGCACTTTTCAACTGATCATTATGCATAAAAAAAATATCCGCAAGCTTCTATAACACTGAATTTTTACTTTTCCTTCATATCTCAACGCAAATCTTTGTCAACTATGGAAGTGGTTAAGAGGTAGTTGCTCATTAGAATTTAAATTAAAACATGGTATTAGATTTCGAAAAAGTAAAATTATTTTTCTTAGAAATGATATGAGTCTAAAAATTCATATTTGAAATATAAGACCTCTCTCCATCCAAAATACCTGTGCTGCCTTTTCTTCTTGGAAACCTACTGCTACGGATTTTTTTCCTTCCTTTTTGCTGAACAATATTTTTTTAAAATAAATTTTTGCTGAAACGACTATTGCTTATTGCTGCAGAATGGAACCGTTCATTTTTTTTCTTTCGATAAAATCATAATATCCTTGATTTGAATCGGTTCAAATAAAATTATATCAAATAATTTAAATTATATAAACATTCACAATTTTTTTTTTAAAAAATTAAACAATAAATTTTATTTTGAACCCATCTAATCACGAATCAAAATATAATTGGTTATATTTGGTTCACAATCAAATTCATTATTTATATATTTTTTTAAAAAATTTATTTCATACGCATTTAATTAAATTAATATAATTTAAGTTATTCCGATTCAATTTTATTTAAATTCGATTCAAATTAACCGCAATTGAACTTTTGAACTAAAATCGACTGTAAATTTCTAATCGAAAAATAAATTAATTAATTTTTTATTTCAAATAAAAAAAGTAAGAGTTGGCCATCAAATGAAAAATAAGTTAAGTCAAGATAAAAAAATAAGTTAACTCTTGACTGGTGTTAGTAGAGTGCTAATAACCTTTTTGTAAAATTAAAAACAATTCTAATATATTTATATATATTAATTTTCTTTTCAATTTCCATCTCAAATTTTCATAAACCAAAGAACAGGTGAATTTTCAATTTCTATGAATTACATTTTTCTTTCCCTCTTTCCTTTTCCTCACCAAAATCCTTGAACCAAACAGGCCTAAGGGAATTTCAAGAATAAGCAGAACCAAGATCATAATTTCCATTTGAAGCCCAGGAGCCACAAGCAAAAAGCTCAAATTGATCCTCAAAGTACCCTATAAAAACCAGTTCTTTGTAGCTTATGATCACAACACTGTGAGCAAAATCTCTCAATTTTCAGAATAAAATCACCAGATGATCTCTTAAGAATTTCAAGACAAGCAGAACCGAAATCATAATTTTCCATTTTAAAGCCCATGAAACCATCACCAAAAAGCTCAAATTGATCCTCAAAAAATACTATAAAAAACAGTTCTTTTTAGCTTATTGTCACGCGCTTACTTTTTCTTGTAAGTAGCCGTGCGGCCTTAGCACTCCCGCAAATGCTAAGGCCGCACGGCTACTTACAAGAAAAAGTAAGTGCGTGACAAGTGGTATCAGAGCCTTGGTTGGAAGCCATGACGAAAACCATCAAAGATCAAGTGGCGGGATCCGACACCACCAATGCGGAGTCATCGCAACAAGGACGGGAGCGTGAAGAGCAACGCGACCCCGTTATACCAAAGCCGAGGGGGAAGTCCAAGGACCGCACAGCTAGCTTTGAGTTATGCCTAACTCGAGTGGAGGAAGGCATGGGCGCTGTGGACGCACACATGGAGAATATAGACCAACGGGTGGAAGGTCTAGAGGCCAACATTGTCGAAACCCATGAAGAGGTGCGTGAAGCCCTTACCAAGCTAGGTGAGTCTAATCGAGAAGACTTACAGGCCCTTAGGGACGAATTTATGGCCAAGGTAGCCCGTCTGCGAGACGTCCATCAAAGGAAGATTAATAGCTTGCTAATGCAATTGGAGGAAGCTCGAGGGGACCTAGCCTTATGTAAGAAGGCGGTTCTTGCTAGTTCAACCACATCTACGGTGGAACCTCGACGAGTCGATATCCCAAAACCAAAGAGTTTCGCAGGAACGCGTACTGCTCGTGAAGTAGACAACTTCTTATGGGGGCTAGAACAATATTTCGACGCTGTAGGCATCATAGAAGAGGGAGCCAAGATCAAGAGCACAGCTTTGTACCTCACAAATACAGCCATGCTTTGGTGGTGCCGACGGCAAGAAGACGTCAAGAGAGGTATGTGCTCCATCACTACCTTTGATGATTTTAAAGGAGAGCTTAAGAGGCAATTTTACCCCGAAAATGCCGAAGAAGAGGCACGTGGTCGACTATGAAGGCTTAAACATCTGGGAAGCATCCGAGATTATGTGAAAGACTTCACAAACCTCGTGTTGGAAATCCCCGACATGTCCGATAAGGACTCGCTCTTCTTTTTCATGGACGGTCTACAAACTTGGGCTAAAATCAAACTTAGGCGTCGTGGTGTGCAAGACCTTGCTACTGCCATCGCTATAGCCAAAAGCTTGATCGATTACTCAACCAAAAAGGAACCATCCAAGTCCAAAGAGAAGAAGGGCGATCCCAACAAAGGTGGGGAAGAACATTGGCGAGGCAACCGCAAGGAAGAAAACCGAAGCCAAGGTCAAAGTCCTTGGAAGCCGAAGGATAAAGGCAAACAAAATGACAACTTTGACTGTTCCATCCGTAAACGGGGATGCTTCTTATGTGGCGAGCTTCACTGGACACGAGATTGTCCAAAGACAAAGGCACTTAATGCCTTGACGGCCGATATCAAGGGGCACGAATCAAGTGGCAACAAGGAAGATGCTCAAGTCGGCTCACTACAACTCCTCAATGTCATCCAAAGCACTCCGAAGACTCAAGCCAAGGGACTTCAGTTCGTAGATGCAACTATCAACGGGAATGAGACGAAGGCTTTACGTGACACAGGTGCATCTCACAACTTCATCTTCGTAGAGGAAGCCAATAGACTAGGCCTTCAAATAGTTGGCAGCACTGGGTCTATGAAAGCCGTCAACTCTATGGCCAAGCCAATACAAGGCATTGCTCGAGGCGTCAAGACCACCCTTGGTGCATGGGTGGGCTACCTGAATTTGTCTGTGGTACCTATGGACGATTTTAAGGTGGTCCTCGGAATGGAATTTCTCGATCAAGTGAAGGTGTTCCCCATTCTTTTTCCCAACACCATGTGCATCTTGGACGAAGGAAAGACTTGCGTAGTACCAACACTACGGTCTACCAAGTCCGATCCGCAAGCATTGTCAGCCATGCATTTCAACAAAGACTTAAAGAGGGACGAGGAAAGCTATCTAGCCATCCTCAAGGAGCACGATGATGAGGAGACCTCCCCAACCAACTGCTCCAAAGGAAATAAAAGGCGTTCTTCGCGAATTCAGGGATGTCATGCCTGACGAATTACCAAAGAAGTTGCCACCAAGAAGGGAGGTCGATCATCAAATCGAGTTAGAGCCAGGAGCCAAACCACCAGCCATGAGCCCCTACCGTATGGCACCGCCGGAATTAGCAGAACTCAAGAAACAACTAAAGGGCTTAATAAATGCCGATTTTATTAGGCCCTCTAAAGCTCCTTTCGGTGCCCCAGTTCTTTTTCAAAAGAAAAATGATAGTTCCCTACGAATGTGTATCGACTATCGGGCTCTCAACAAGGTCACCATTAAAAATAAGTATCCCATCCCACTCGTAGCGGATCTTTTCGACCAACTTGGCCATGCACGGTATTTCACCAAGTTAGATCTTTGCTCGGGATACTATCAAGTCCGTATTGCCGAAGGTGACGAGCTCAAGACTACATGCATAACAAGGTATGGCTCTTATGAATTTTTAGTCATGCCTTTCGGTCTAACAAATGCACCCGCAAATTTTTGCACCTTAATGAATAAGCTATTCCACCCCTACCTCGATCAATTCGTGGTAGTCTACTTGGATGATATTGTGATATACAGCCAAACAATTGAGGAACACAAGGAACACTTGAGAAAAGTATTTCAAGTTTTAAAAGACAATGAGCTATATGTAAAAAAGGAGAAGTGTTCATTTGTCCAATAAGAGGTATTGTTCTTAAGGCATAAGATAAATGGTGGAAAGCTCATGATGGAGGATACAAAGGTGCAAGTCATACAAAGGTGGGAGCCACCCACTAAAGTTCATGAGTTAAGGTCCTTCCTTAGACTTGTGAACTATTATCGTCGCTTTATCAAAGGCTATTCAGCTCGAGCGGCACCATTGACACACCTTCTTAAGAAGAATCGACCATGGGCATGGAGCGAAGATTGCCAAAATGCCTTTGAAGATCTAAAGAAGGCCATTTGTAAAGATCCAGTTCTCAACTTGCCTGATTATTCCAATTTTTTTGAAGTGCACACTGATGCTTCGGACTTTGCTATTGAAGGCGTACTCATGCAAGATGGTCATCCAATAGCCTATGAGAGCCGCAAACTCAACGAGATGGAACGTCGTTACACCGTGCAAGAAAAAGAAATGACAGCAATCATCCATTGCCTAAGAGTTTGGCGACATTATTTGTTGGGTTCCAGGTTCGTCATTATGACCGATAACATGGCTACTAGTTATTTCTAAACTCAAAAGAAGCTTAGTCCAAAACAAGTTCGGTGGCAAGACTTTTTCGCGGAGTTTGATTATAGCTTGGAATACAAGCCGGGGAAAGCCAACGTGGTAGCTGACGCCTTAAGCCGCAAGGTAGAACTCGCATCCATCAGTCGAGTTGATAACCCTTTACTCAAGCGTATCAAGGAAGGCCTACAACAAGACTCCCTAGCCAAAAATCTTATAGCACTTGTAATGGAAGGCAAGACAAGGCGCTTTTGGCTAGAAGAATGGATGCTTTACACAAAGGGAAACCGACTCTTTGTGCCCAAATGGGGAAATCTTCGGTGTGAGTTGATCAAAGAATGCCACGATTCTAAGTGGGCTGGACATCCAGGTATGAAACGCATCCTTGCTTTGTTGAAGACCACATATTACTGGCCCCAAATGCAGGATGAGGTGGAGTCTTATGTAAGAACATGCCTCATATGCCAACAAGACAGTTGAACAAAACGTACCATCGGGACTACTTGATCTATTGCCTATCCCTAAGAGGCCTTGGGAAAGTGTTTCAATGGACTTTATTACTTCCCTGCCAAAGTCAGAAGGATTTGGCAATATAATAATGGTGGTTGATCGATTTAGCAAGTATGTCACCTTCATTCCAGCCCCTACAGATTGCACTGCCGAAGAAACAGCCCGATTATTCTTGAAAAATGTGGTCAAGCTTTGAGGAGTTCCCTCCAACATAGTGAGCGATCGAGACCCGCGCTTCACGGGATGATTCTGGACGGAATTGTTTAAGTTACTTGGCTCAGATTTGAACTTTTCCACCAGTTTCCATCCTCAAAGCGATGGCCAAACTGAGCGGACAAATGCACTCTTGGAGCTATACTTAAGACACTACGTGAGTGCCAACCAACGAGATTGGACAAAGTTGCTTGATGTGGCCCAATTCTCCTATAATCTCCAACGGAGTGAAGCAACCAACCGAAGTCCTTTTGAAGTAATCATGGGGCAGCAGGCTACAACGCCTCTTACTCTTGCCACAAGCTATGAAGGTAGGAGCCCGTCAGCATTTAAATTTGCCAAATCATGGCACGAACAAGCCGAACTGGCACGAGCATATTTGAACAAGGCCTCAAAAAGGATGAAGAAATGGGCAGACAAGAGAAGAAGACCATTAGAGTTTCAGGAAGGCAACCTTGTCATTGTGAAACTTCTTCCCCAACAATTCAAGAGCTTTAGGAAAGTTCACAAGGGCTTGATTAGGAGATATGAGGGCCCTTGCCCAGTCTTAAAACGTATTGGGAAGGTTTCCTATAAGCTCCAATTACCTTCCAAGCTCAAGATTCATCCGGTCTTTCATGTGAGTCTCTTAAAACCATATCACGAAGACATGGAGGACCCCATGCGAGGAGAGTCTAAGGGAGCGCCTACCGCCGTAGTCACCTCCTTTGACAAGGAAGTAGAGGTCATACTAGCCGATCGCCATATTCGAAGACGAGGTGTACTAAATTATCGGGAATATCTCGTAAAATTGAAGAACTTGCCCAAAAGTGAAGCAAGTTGGGAGCGCGAGGATGCCCTTTGGCAATTCAAAGATCATATCCAGCAATTCCACAATGAAGGCGCGATGAGGGCATCGCGAGCATAGGTGGGGGAGAATGTCACGCCCTGCTTGTAAGACATGAGGTTCTTCCACATTTTTAGACAAGCCACAAAGTTCTAGAACATTCCGTAAGGCTTTACTATGATCTAGACTTGTCTAGAGGACCCTGAAAAAGCCTAGAATACTCTGGAAGTCTCTAGAACCATATAGGAAGCAATATGTAGACTACTCTAGAATTCTCTAGAACCCTCCATAGCTAGATCTTTATGTAGAATATTTTAGAATGATATAAGGCAACCGTTAGATCGTTGCCACATGTAATAATCTTAGCCATCCATTGAGGAGGTGCTTGCCTATAAATAGGCTCACCCTCTTCATTTGTAAACACACATCAGAACTTAGAGTTCTAAGATTTGTAAGCTCATTTCAAGCAATATAAACTTCATTTCATAAACACCCATTCTTGCCTACAACTTTTCAAGGTTTTCATCTAGCCTTTCAAGTTTTGAGCAAGTTAAGGCTTTCTTAGCATTTCCGGGAGTGCTAAGGCCGCATGATCACAAAACAGTAAGCAAAAATCTCTCAATTTTCAGAATAAAATGAACAGATAACCAGCTGATTAACTAATCTCTTTAGAATTTCAAGAATCAAGCAGAACACAAATCATAATTTTCCATTTAACCCCCAAGAACCATAACCAAAAAGCCCAAAACAATCCCCAAAAACAAACCCTAAAACACAAAATACAAAAGGGACGCCTTAAATACACCTCTGCAGGCACTAATATCACCAGGAATACTGCAGCGTTGAGGAAGAAGAAGGGCTTTAGTAACATTAATACCCAATTGTCTGAAAAGTGTAGGATTAGCATAAAGATTGCAGAGACTATCATATTCATTAGTAACGGCTTCTCTAAGTGGATCTCAGCAAGTAGAAGGCGTTGGGGTAGTGGAATTGAGTGCGTTAGCACAACCGACACCGCCATCAACCACTTGAAATCAAGAGTTTTAAAATGAATTATTTTGTTGATAAAATAAAGTAAAAACCAAAAAACGTGCCGGAAAAATCATACCGAGTGATGGAATTTCCATTACCGTAATATCCAGCTCTGGATGCTTCTATTTCTGCAAAAATGGCTTGTGGGTTCTTCCTCATCTCCTCTGATTGCTTCTATTTCTTTAAAAATCAAGAAGAACATCATTGATATGATTAAAAAAAAAAACAAAAAAGCGGAGGGAAGACAGAATTTAGGGAGAAGAAAGCTACAGAGCACCTGAACTCCAGCACATTCCTTAGAAAACCATCAGAAGCAACGACAATACTTGATAAAAATTGGCTTTCATCAGCCTTTTCCTACTGCATTTTTGGATTCCCGAACATCTTCTGAAAACAATTCTTGACGCTTTCTATACGAAAGAGAGAGAAGCTTGAGGTAGAGAATGCAAGAATTTTCTTCTGGAAATAGAAAAGAGAAGAGAAGGTGAGAGCGAGCTTCTCTCAAAACCTGGGTCCTTTCATCATAAAAGCAAATTCAATCAATCAATCCCAACCATTCAGTTCACTTGGTATGATGAACAGTAGGACTCAAAATGAACATGCCAAATTTGGTCGTCAAAGGAAAACGACAAAAATGGTCGTTCAAATTAAGACAATTCTTAGTAGATAAAAGAAAGGTGACCCAATTTCTATGGCATTGGAATAGTTCAATTGATTTTGAAAATATTAGTATTAAGGTTTAAGGTTTCAAATGTCTGTAGTAATAGTGTAGAAATTCTAACTTTTTCAATGTGGGAGTGTTTCTTGTGTGCACCAATATCTGACCTCCAATCTGCAGAACAACTGAGTGACCATGATTTACATCTTCCACCTAAGCGTCTTCTACCTAAGTGTCGACCAGTCTGGTAGAGGCTATGTAAGCGAGAAATTTTGATTTTTGGTACCAAGAAAGGTACCCAATTCCGATTTGTGAGCTGTAAAATTGACACTAAAGATCAAAGTTCTGATAATGGTAGTGTAGGAATTCAACATTTTCATAGTTTCTTGTACTCACTAGTGTCTGGCTCCAGTCTGCATAGTCGTTGACCCAAAAAAAGGTACACAATTCCTATGTGATATTATGTTGTGCTTCAATTAATACACCAGCTCTGGTCAGAAATATAAATCTTTTTAATTAAAATTGAATTGTTAAAATTATAATTTTTGTCAATATGCATTTATTATATATTTTTTAAATCTATTTATATAATTTATTTATTATTTTTTGTTATTTTTTCTCTTTATTTATTAAGAAATAAAATAGATATTTTGTATAAAAAAAATTACTTTGTAAAATATTATTAAAAAATATATTATAAAAAATTGGTATAGATGGTAGTATAAAAATAAAGTGAAACATTTAAAAAGAAAAAAAATATTTTTGGATAAGATAGCATTTATTACGTGGGGGTGGGCTGGAAAAAATCTATAAATTGTGGCGATCAGCAATTTTAGGCAGCACAATATAGTTGTATTCCATTGAATTTAGTCGAAATGTGGACCCCTTAATTAATTGAATGAATTCTTCACGTTCTTCTTCTTTATTGAATGTTATTGTACAAGATTTCCAAATTTCTCCGCTTTTCAAAATGATTGATTTCTTGATGTATAGCTAAAATTGCTAAACATTGAATCTTTTCTCCTAACAAGACATTTTGATGAGTTTTGTGTACTACCTAATGAAAAGAAGGGTTTTTCTATTTTAAAAAGGAAAAATAAAAAAGAGGCAGTTGGAATATCATGAATTATATATTGGTGATAATTTCTAATGCATATGTGAATAAAGAATTTTTCTAGCACGTTTCCGAAACAAGTATTAACATGAATTAAAATTTCACAATTACAACTTAGACATATATATTGAGCAAAAACCTAATTTGAATTACCATGACTTGGATTTTTTTATTATATTTGGTCAATTTTTAAAAAAAGTCACTACAATGGTTATAAATATTTTTTAATGAAACTTTTTGCCATAACGCATATACTGTGTGCGTTATCATAACACATACACCATGTGCGTTATAACTAAACAAAATTTTCTATTCTTAATTATCCGGTGTGGCAGATAACTTACACATAAAGTGCATAATTTTAGTTGATAAGACATCTACTGTATGCATTATCTGCCACATTATTTTTTATTTTTTTCGTAAAACTTATAGTTATTATTTTTTAAAATAATATATTCTTTTATTTATGTCATTTGATATATATTTTATGATAATAATTATAACCATTTCAAAAAGAAAATTTTATTTTAAAAAAATACGAAGAAGTAATTTAAATTATTTTATATTGTTGTTACTTATTGTAAATTTTACTATAATAATTTATCGTCAATTTAAGTAAAAGATTTATAAAAAAGTACTTAAAAGAAATTCAAATAAGAAATAACATTAATAGAAATCTTAAAATATTACAATACTTTGAAAAAAAAAAAAAAGAAACTTGTATATTGCTTGAACTGAGGTTATTACAATTTTTTCTAATACACCTGGGCATTCGGCATCCGCTACATCTTGGGGGAAAATCCGGATTTCGATAATCCTTTTCCCCTCAAAACTATGTACCTTGTTTTCTACCACTTTGATTGTTCATATTTGGAGGATAGAATGCTAAATTGTAATGAGCATCTCTCCAAAAGTCCTTATGCCCAATCGAATAAAAATTGGATTAGTATGTTCGTCTATAAGTTTCTCGCAAATATATATCCGGCACATAAGTATATGGTCTCGTACCAATATGTGTAAACGTTGTAGTCGCTACCATTAAATCGTATCGAAGATTTAATCATGTAAATACATTCTCATGGGTTATACGATGTAACTGTGTAGTCTCTTGATTTCAATTCAATCCAAAGAAACTTGTCAAAAAGTCATGTTAGAAATGGATGCACATAGTTTTGGCCCTCTTGATGGTCTCGGTTGAAGTATTTAACAAGTTTGTTGAATATTAATTCAACTATGGCTTTTAAAGGTAAGACCCTAGTTTTTTTCAAAACACTATTAGTGCTTCTGAAATGTTAGTTGTCATCACTTCGTTCCTGTATCCATCATCATGTAGGAGTGTACATTTCTTCAAGTCTATCTTGGCTAAAATAAATGTAAGCTTCTACATTTCTTTTTTGAATTTCACTGATGATACGTTCAAATTTCCATTGCTTAGATTCGGTTCCGGCCTGCCACATTAAACTTTTTAATTCGTTGTTCTTAAAGGTCTTAGTGAAATTTGCCCGAATGTGGCATAGACAAAATCTATGTACTGCAAATGGAGGTTGCCACAAAACTTGATTTTGCGTAACAGATAAAATCTCTTTGTGGCGATCGGATATTAAATAGACATGTTGATCTTTAACAACATTTTGCTGTAGAAGTTTGAGGAACTAATTCTAACTTTCGGACGACTCTTTATCAACGATTGCAAATGCAAGAGGGAACAAATGGTCATTCGCATCCCATGTACTTGTAATTAATAGTATACCCTTATATGGTCCGCGAAGATGAGTGCCATCCACAAAAATCACCGGCCAACAATTTTGAAATTCATTTATACAAGGTTTGAAATACCAAAAAAGAAGTTTGAAAACATAGTCCGGGGCAATGCTCGTTCTGTGATCCAAGAACTCGTACACAATTGCCGGGTTTGAATCTTTCATTGCTTGGAGATATTTGGGTAAAATTAAAAAAGTTGTCTCTAAGTTACCGAACACCCTTTCTGGATACCATGCCCTCTTGTACTTACAACCCGTCTAAAGAAATGCTTGGACTTCTTGGATGACGTTTGAGATAGGGATCTCGGGATCGTTGGCAACAAGATGCGATATTAATTTTGAAATAAATTTTGAAGTCATATTTTGATGTTCGTTTTGATGAACCTGAACAAGGCATGTATGTTCCTTGGTGAATCTAGTTATTTCCCAACGACCATGAGTTTCTTTCCTTCTTTAATCGAATATACCATGAACAATAATTAGAGTCGCTATGATGATAATATTTTGTTGTCCATTGATCACTCTTACTTTTAACAACTCAAAACTCTTGTCCTATCGGAATATACCACTTTTAAACTGCACTAATTACTTGGATTTTGTCAATAAACCTCATTCCTAATTGAAGATCAGTCATTGCATCGTTCCAATCCATCAATCTAATAGTACATGATTCGATGAGGTCATCTATCTGCTCTCCCGAACCCATATCTAGAAATGTTCCAGATGATGTATAATCATATAGAGCTTTACAGAACTATTGACTATTGACTCACTTTAGTTGAAGATAGAGGATTTACAGGAGTGCTAATATCATCTTCCTCATCATTATCATCATTGTCATCGTCAAATGCACCGGATACATCATAATCTGCATCAGCGTCGTCATTGTTTTCATCATCTTTCTCTACGTCTAGGTACAACATTGACAGTTCATCGGAAACCATCTGTGTTATTGCCGTGACATATTGACGAATGTATGAATGATCCTCATCCGTTGATACATGAGTGTGCATATGACGTACCTCCTGTACTCGGAGGTGGCTGAACGTAATTTGCATCTGGACTGTAGAATGGGTCAAGTAGGACATATGATGTGCCTGTTCCACTTAGATGTGATGGAGCAAATGGCATCAAACCCATACTAAATACCATAGCATCTAGGTCTGGGCTGTCGAATGGGCCAGATGGAACATATGAGCCTGGATCTCCACGTTCCCGCACGCCAAATCCTCCTCCTCTCTCTCCTCCATGTCTGAGGTATGCACGTCCTCGTCAGCCTAGACATGGAGGGGCAAGAGCGCGTCCTGCAGGGGTCCTGCCACCGGGTAATCTACGGGTGCCCCTCTTCACTCCACGAGTACCACGCTTAGGTACAGGCTCCATAAGGTATGCACATCCTGTAAAGTGACTATCATCTCATCACAAGTCATGTGGAATGTATGGGTCTCAGGCCTCCACTACTCAACTAAAGTAGTAATAAGTGCATGGTCGAGGCCTATATAACCACATCTAAAAACTCCTCCTAATCTCATCCTATCAATAATAGCAATCAATCCACAGGGAGCTGTACCGTGTGCTTGAAACAGATTACGACTAAAACGTCTACACTGAATATCAGTAATACATGTCTCATGATCCCCACTCTATATCAACCCAAACATATGCTCATGCTGTCTCGAAAATATGTCAGGGTTATGGGACCCAAATGCACATGTGTTAGGACTTCCTCCATCTACATTACATCACAAGGTTTAGGGTTTTAGGTATAGTATTATACACTTTCTAAGTTTAAATATTTACAGGTTTAGAATTTAAGGTAAAATATCTTTTATCATGACGCAGTTCATAAATTTTAGGGTTTAGGGTTTCATGTGATTAAAGGTTTTAGGATTAAGATGTAGTATTACACATTCTCTAAGGTTTATGGTTTATGATTTTAGGGTTTCAATGTTAGGATTTTAGGGTTTCAAGGTTAGGATTTATGGTTTTAGGATTTATGGTTTAGGGTTTAGGGTTTCAAGATAGGGTTTAGAGTTTTAGAGAATATTATATTCAATTTTATTTTTTTTACAAAAAAATCGAAACAAAACAAATTTCATGAGATATACATTTATATAAAATTAATAGAACAGTATAAATGCTCAGGGTTTAGAATATTAGAAGTTAGGGTTTTAAAGAAGATTATATTCTTTTTTTTTTTCCTAACAAAACCATTTTCTTGAGATATACATTTATATAAAATTGTTTATTAGGGTTTATGACAAAAATAGAATAATTTATATAACTAATATCATCTTAATAGAAAAATTGTAAGCAAAATTATTAAAAACTCATTTCATCAAATTACATTTCCAATAGAAAAACACAACTGGTTTAATAAAATGGTCAAATATGCAGAAATTTATCAACATAAATAAGCAGTGAACATTAATAACCCTAAACCTACATCTAGAAAAAATAAACTACAAGAAACCTAAATAAATTCATCAAAAATATTCACAAACCACAATAAACAACAATTTTCAAATATACAATAGAAATCAACACGAAGTGCAAAAATATTAAAAACAATTAAATAATATAAAGAAATTTACCGAATTTCAGAATAAATTGAAATCAAGCTTTATTATTCGGTGTAGCTTCTTCGGTCGTTCTTCTACTCCATGGTGCACCTTCGTACTCCACGGTTCACTTTGAACACAGTAGCGGCATCGGAAATGCAAGGCAGTGGCGGAACAAATGGGGCAGCGACGGAAGGAAGAAGAGGAGGAAGGAAGGAGAAGAGGAAGAGAAGAAGAGAAGGAAGGAAGGAGAAACGGAACAAAAAAAGAGAAGGAAGGAAGAGTTGCAGTGGAAAGAATGAGCAAAGCAGTGGAGGAAAGAAGGGGTGCAGCGGATATTTGCAGAAGAAGAAGGAAGAAGACGACGACCAGGGTTTTTTTTTAAGTCACTGGAACTTAATAACACATACAACATGTATATTATCAGTAAGAATAATGCATATAGCGTGTTATTCTTACTAATAACATATATACTGAGTGCGTTATTAGCCAACTCACCCATCGACCTCCCACATCAACAGCCATATCAGTAATCTCGCAAAATTACAAAATTAAATTGGTGATTAGCAATAACGCACACACTATATGTTATCTTTGTAAATAACGCATACAGTGTGTATTTTATGACCTAACTCAAATAAAATAAAATAAAAAATTACAACTACTTTAGTAGTTATTTTTTTAAAAAAGTGGCCAAATATTAAAAAAAAAACCCTACCTAGACATATGTATTGAGTAAAAACCGAATTTGAACTACCATGACTTGGTAGTGAGACATTTATATACCGACAACAAAATTTTGGCAAAACTCTAGTGTTCTTACCCAAAAAAAAATTGCCATCCTCTATTTGTAGTTTATTTGGGGTCAATGTTGCAAGAACAATATACTTATATTTGACATTCCTTTCATTTTATGAGGCTAATTTTTTCTTTTATAAAATACTGATGGCGTAATTTAATAATTAATTATGTAACCTTCACAAAACTTTGTGTGATATAGAGTGCACGTAATCAAACACATGGCATTGAAAATAAGAACACATATCTTATAGGAAAATTTCGGTACAATAGTTTTTTTAGTAATTTATTTCATCTTATAATATTACAATAAAAAAATAGAGGCTTCTCTTATTTATCTATTTATTTTCTCAAGACTTTCTTGACTATCACCATCAAATGACTCGGAAGAAATAATAATTTCTTTAAACTTGATTCTAGTAATAATAATAATACATTAATGGTTTCCTTCATTCATCATATACACAACAAAGAAAAAAAGGAAAAAAACCCAAAACCCACGAAAAGCTTCACTCCTTTTTTTTTTTTTTTTAAAATAAATATCTCTCAGAAGGAAATGTTCATCATGTCCAACTCCAAGCTCTCCATCATAAAAGCTTCTACTTTTTCGGAGCATTTAAGGTTCCACGCACTCTTTCCACCTGCATACAATTAAATAAAATGCTGTTACACTTTTACGCATACATTAAAATAAAACGCTTTTAAATTCGTAAAAGATAAAATTACAATAATTATTTTTCAACTGTGTTTAGTTTTTGCAAAACACTTATAAATTTTTATGTACGTAATAAATTTTTATTTATCTAAACTAAATTTACTTGAGCTCCACTTGGACCGTAGTAGTTTCCATCAAAATTATCTAAACCATGTACATAAAAAATTAAACATAAAATTTGTTCCATTAACGCGAGAAACTCCATATTTCCTATCATTTTAAACTAGAAACTCTTTTTAACTCAAAAGATATCTACAAAATACGCAAAATGTAATTTTTTTATGAATATATTGATAGTTGCTTGCCCAATTAAAAATAAAATTTATACTTATTTTAAAAGAACTCGAAAATAATTCACCAACAATTATAAATATTTTCCCTTTATTAAATCACTCAAGATTGTCCGTACTATTTTCAGTAATATTTCTTTTAACATTTTTTTTAATATATGTTAAATTTTATTAATAAAACATATCAAATTAGGACCGTTTGAAAAAGTATTAGTGTAAAATGGAGTAATTATGTGAAGTAACTTACCAAAAAATGATGATTGGCTTTGAATTTTAGTGGGACGAGGGAACTTAGTATTGTCAACGGGACAAGAAGAAGCAGCAGCAGCAGAGGCAGAGAGGGGAAGAACAGGGAGATTTTGGCAGTTGCAGATCTCAATCATATAACCATCTGGATCATGGAAGAATAGCTGATCAACGGTGATCCCGCCTTCTTTAACCACTGCTGTTACATATTCTATCTTCATTTCATCCAATTTCTCCATTATTATATCCATATTTGGTGTTTGGAATGAAATATGATTATCTTTTGGATTTATTTTCTCCTTCTTCTTCTTGCTTTTAATTTCTTCTACTTCAAGTAAATGGATTCCCATTCCATGATTGAACAACCTGCAATTCAATTCATTCGGATTATTCGCAATTAATTAATAAGCTCTTTTAAAAAATTTTCATGCATATTATACGTCTTAAAATAATAAATTTTTTTATATATTCTTACTACCTCCGTTTTGTTTCATTCATAATGTTAAATTACTACTTCTGGAAGGGAATTTCAAGGGGTTGAGGATGGTGTAAAATATAAAGGGTTTTATACTTTTTAATTGGTATTTATTATATTTTTTTCATCTATATGTAGTTATTTGTTCACTATCTCTCTTTATTTACTAAGGGTCTAAATAGTACTTTGACTCATCAATTGTTTTATTTTCAATGCCTTTAATTCTTGTGCACAGGTTTAAAAACTCTTATATTTATGACATGAGGGAGCATTATATTGGAGTTTCATATTATAATATAAATTTTCTTTTATAAACATTTTTCCAATAATATCACTATTCAATTAACGTATCACTATCTAATAACACAAAACCTAAATCCATCTACATTTGATACAAACTTGAAATATGGAGAGAGGAAAGATGAGAAATAATATAAAATCTTGAAAGATACTCCATCTATTTCAAAATAAGTGTCTTCTTAAAAGCTTTATTTTATTTCATAAATAATTGCCTTCTTTAACAGTTTTAAAGAGCAATTATTATACTTTTTCTAATTTTATCATTATCTCTTTCGAGGACATTATTTTGAAAGTGAAGAAAAAAAATTTATTAAATTAATACAAGGGTATTAAAGTTATTCTAAAAATCAAATTTATATAAAATAACAAATAATATTATATTATGAAACGAAGGTTGTAACATATAAGAGGTGAAAAGGAGAGAAACCATGGAAGTCGGATTGAGATGAGGTAAATTTCTTTTTAAAATAATAATTGTAAATAATACTTAAAATATATGGAAAACACTTATATTAATACAACTATTCATCTGTATAAAATTTTGACCATGTCCATCCTAATAATTGGATCCTGTTTGCACCCCTTGTTTAATCCCATTTTATCATTTTCATTGAGGACCATTACTAAATGTAGTAATTGTAGCATAATTTATCAACGTAATACATAATAATATCATTCTTTAAATATTGATGTATTAGAAGATCAGGAGAGAGCGGGAATAATGAAAAAGGGAACTTACCAAGCTCCTTCAAAGTCGAAGGAAGAAGGCCTTTTGATGAGCAGAAAACCAAGAACTTCCTCGTAGAATTTAACCGATTTGCTTACGGATTTGCAAATGAAGGAAACATGATTTAAAGCCAACAAAGGCAGCTGCTTTGATTCATGATCATTAATAATATCATTCGTATATGATGATGGGGAGGAAGAAGAAGATGATGATGAACGAGTCACAGACATAGTTTCCTCCTCAACGACTTCTGTAATCATACTAATATACTATACTATACTATATTAATCCTCTCTCTCACTTTCTCTCTCTACAACAAAGTATCACTTTCTCTCTCTCTACAACAAAGTAAGGATGAGTAGTAGTAGTAGCACTGGCATATGGTAGATAGTGGCATTTGATAGTCATATTTATAGAAGTACTAGTATACGTACAAGAAGAAGAAGTAGAAATGGATAGGGCAGCGGAGGGGGGGAGTGTTGGGGTGGGTGGGAGGAGAGATTAGATCCATGTCAATCCTACGTGAGATTCATATGATGAATTATACAAGAAAACAAATCTTATCCACCAATGACTAGACCACAGAACTATGCTCACCACCTCCCTCCTTATTCTCCACATCAATCTCTAGTCTATTATTGCTACGTGAAATCCTTGGTTTCAGATTTTTCACCAAATTGTACGATACTCCAATAAAAGATACGAATCAAAATAATTTAACTATTTTGCAGATCCAAAGTCCATGACATACTTAAAATTCTTCCATATTATAAAATATTAAAATTTTTATACTGTTATCAAAATTCAAACTTTGATTTTTTACACCTATTCTGCAATTTTAAAGTTAGTTGAGCCATATATGCATTAATCTCTATTATTATTATTATTATAATTATTACTGAAGCTTGTACCAAATACATTCATTTTTATCAAGGGAAAAAAATGAATTTATATATGTTTGGAAAAGTTAGAAGACTTTCACAATAAGTCATTTGGTTTGTCTTTTCCTTGATTAAGGAATTTCATATTCTTGTTTGCAAGTTGGTTTCCAAGGCAAAGGCCACAAGTAATATATATATATATATATATATCTTGATTTTGATAATACTAGTAGTAGTTGGTGGTATGTTGTTAAAGGGTGAATACCTGAGAATTATACTGTGCTCAACTACGTGAGAGAGAGGAGATCGGTTCCAATTCTCCTTAATGTATATTCCAACATATATTCCATAACAGTCTTAACAAAACATTATATTAATAAAAATTTACCCAATCAAAATAAATTTTAATTTCTAAAAAAAAAAAAGAAAGATGCATACGATCTTGAGATGACACAAAATGCTAATACCATCATTGGCCTATATATATATATATATATATATTCTAGGGACTTAATTTTCTCTTCTTTATTTTCTTTTCTTGTCTTGGAGAGAATTCAGTAAATATCAACACAAAGGAGATAGTGACGGGAAATGTATTAAGTACTTGTGAAAGAAACAAAACACACTGTAAATTGACAGATTAGATGCTACAAGCAAGAAACCAACCAACTCAAATTGCATCACCTAATATGTTTTTAAATTCAAGAAAGCCACCAAATTTTAATTAACTTTTTTTTTGAACAATTTATCAGTCATATACTTTCTGTCTTGATGTGATTGGTCCTTCAAATTTAAATTACTAGTATATAGAATTAGGTTGCCCAATTTGAAAAATCTCCCTAAATTTAAAGCGATTTGTACATCTTGCACGGACTTTTTATATATATATATATATATACCTCTGTGGTCAGTTAGCTTAGTAAGCAGATCTAATTCCTCTGCCTGAGGCAATAACTTATATCCATCAAAGGAGGCCTACCGACTGTGATTTCTTAAATAAAGCGGTGAATCTTGGGCTATTCTAATTACTCTTCTTCAACACTCTAATTAAGAGAAAGGGATCAAACAATTACTATCTCCCTTTCATATTAAGTGTCATTTAAGGCATAACATAAAAATTAAAAAAATGATTAAATTATGTAGCTAGATTACCTTTTAATTTTCATTAATAGTGCTAATAAAAATTTCTTGACAATTGTGTAATTCCAATAAAATAGGGTTATATAAAAAAAATATCATTTAATGTTTTCTTGAATTACGAAAGTGACGTCTATTTTGATACAGAAAAAATATATCCAAGTGTCAATTAATATGAAATAGAAGTAATACGCAGCAAGAAGTACCTAAGATGACTACATTTTAGGCTCAACTTGGATGGTTTTCATTTGGAAAAGAGTGAGTATTTTCCTTTTTTAAATTTATAAGAGATAAATTATTTATAAGAAGAAAGATGAATTTAAAGTGAAAAAAATGAACAGTTTTTCATTTTAAGTTAGTGTACAAGTTGAGCCAGAAAAAAAAAAGGGTTTAAATCTTTTTTAATATTTGTTGTAACGTATTCTTTTTACAATATTTTCAATATAATATTTTATTAATAAAACTTGATAAATAAAAAATAAATTCTAAAAAAATAAGTATTATAAAGAAAATATTACTGAGGATTTACAAAGGAGTTTACAGAATGATTTGAAAAAAAAAAGGTAAAACTGAGAATTCATTATTAAGTTTTCAACAACAAACCATTCATGGTGTCCCATTTTGGTTCCAAACTGTTCTTTTTTGCCCCCATTTGGTTTACAAACATTATTTTCTTTAGGTTTTTAGATATATTTTCTTTAAATTCTTCTTCACACATTTCAAAAGTTATATACATAGATTTATATATAGATTTTCACTCCTTCATAATTAAAACTCTTGTTCCATCCATAAATAGAAACTATGATAGCTATTCTAATAGTTGTAATATTTTCTTTATAAGATTCATAATATAAATATTTTATGATCAATAAAAGATAAATTTTTTTAAAAAAATTATAGAATGAAGTATTACACGAAATAGTTACTGAAAAATAGTATAGACAATTCTATGTGGTATAGTATTATAGTACTAGCTATACAGACTTGGTCTGCCTTTCATCCGTGATATGATGAAGGCAAATCATTAATGAACAAAATGCAGCAAGCAACTGCGGAAGATTTTTAAGCCTTCAAAATACAATGCGTCTTCCAAGTGGATACAAAAAACAAGGCAATCAATATCCTTTTCCTTCTCATCTCATTTCATCATGGTTTAAAAGAGAGATTGAAAGGATTGACAGAAGAAACTTACCTGAAGAGTTTATGGGCAGGACCATATATACACTTCCTCTTTTGCATATTCTGCCTTGTAGAATAGAGGCCATCATCATCATCATTATCATCATCATCAAATATGGGAAAGTATTCCCACATGGAAAACACACTTTGTTCTTTTCAATCTTTATCATTTCATCAGGACATTCTGGAACCATTTGTAATTCCTAAAAACATAGAATTAATAATCAGATCATGCATTCCCAGAACAAGAAAAATATGACATACAGAACTTCCTTCTTATTTCCTGGTCCCAAACTACTTAATGATGATGATGAATGTAATGCTGATATGTTGTTTTACCAAGACTTAAAAATTCGAAAAAAGTAAGCTTGCTCAACAGATGAACATTGTTAATAAGTTGCTTAGTCAATTCCTTTACATTCTCATTCCAACATTGCCCAGAACCAATTTTGCTCTTGGCTAAACTATACATGCCCGTGGAACTAGAATACATTCAGGTTTAATTAAAGGGAAACCGTAGAGCCTAATCATATACACTGGCTACAAAATGATTAAAAACATAAACAAGAGACGAGAAACGGAGACCTTGAGATCACAGCCTTCTTCAGTTCATTCTTGAGCTCCATCTGATTGTCCATCTTACTTTAAGATGTTCTCAAATGCTGAAGTTTTTGTGGTCTTACGCATGGCTTATATGATGTATAACCAACCTCATGAACAAAACTGTTGCTACTCCATACTCTCTAGTAATGTAGCACTTAAAGATCATATTGCGGAATGAGCAATTCACTGTGAATCCAGTTTTTCAACAAATTTCTTGCTCTATCAGCAGCCTGTTCCTCTCCAAAACCAATAAAGTCCACTAACTTTTCATCTTTTGCTCTGTCTCAGTTAAGTTGCAAACAGGGTGGAAATATAACCATCCCCGGAAAACTCCAGAATGCATTATCTAGATGAGCTGCAGCATATGATGACAGGAACGGGCCTTATTCAAATTTGAAATATTCCCATGTCTACTCTACTCTACTCTAAACCTTTTAAAGGAAAAAGCTCAAAATGCCTTCACTATCACTGCTGGAGCTTTGGTTCTCAGTGTCATCAGTATGGTGCCTTGCTTCACATCAAATCATCTCCCACCTTAATTGTTTTACCTATGTCTAGGTTTCTTTTCTTTTGTGTCCTGAAGCAGAGGCAGCTGACTTTTTCACCATCCAAGCAGCAGGAATTGGTCTACCTCTTCTCATCACTGTGTTCATGAGCCTAATGTACCTATACCTCATTGCCACCAGCGGGTTCTCTTCGGTCAAGAAATTCTTCTTATAAGCCTCCCTCAAAACCACAGTTTGTGTTCTAATCTTATGTGACGAATAGAAAATCCCTGGAAAATGCACCAAAGCCTTCTTAAACCTAGACCCAAATCCTAAATACTCCCCTAAACAAAAGATATTTTCCCTCTCTGTCTTCTTGGATATCATCAAAGAAAGCAGCTCATGAATAACCCCTACTGTCCATTTCTCAGCCTGATCACTCTGAGGAGCCAAATGAAATGCATCCTCATAAGGGGAAATATATGGCAAATCCTGCCATTGTTCTACCCACTCCTTTACCCTCTTCACTAAAGCAAAACCGTTTGGGAATTTCATTGGAAAATTTATCCTACCTCTAGGCTTACCAATATTATCTGCCATTTCCTGCACAGCTGGTATTGCGAATTCTTCCCTCCAAGTAACCAACTCCAACCCAAACACTTCGAAGCCATCAGCATCCTTAAAACCCATTTCACAAATGCAAAAATAATCTGGAAAATCAGGCAATAAGCTTAATCTGTAATCATAAGGCAAACCCAGATCAAATTTAAACTTATCTATCACATAAAAAGGAAGTCTTTGAGCTCTTGTAAGCATCAAAAGCTTTGCAAGCCTTTCTGCAGCATCTTTCTTGTAATGTGAGAGGTTTAAGATTAGGGTTTCATCATTGTGGAGAGAAAGAGCCTTGGGAGTGAGCTTGACATGAGGAAGGGAGGCTGGTAAGGATTTTTTGGGAGGGGGTTGAAATATTCTAAAAATCAAAGGGTACATTTCAAAGAATTTTGTGGCGGTTGTTGGGAGGTTGAGCTGCTCTTTGAGTGGAGAAATCTTGGAAAGTGACAAGGTTTTTGAGGGTTGAGAAACAATCTGATATTTCACAGAGAGTAAGGATTTGAGGTTCTTCTCTTTCTCCACGGCCTTGTCGAGGTAGGGGTCCCTGACCCATTTGATTCTAGCGTTTATAAACGTGCGGATTTGGTGGCAGAGCTGCCGGCGGAAGGGCGTTTCGGAGGTGGTAGCTGCCGTCGGCCCACCAGGAAGCGCCATGCCACTCTCTATCTCTCGGTAAAATGGGTTTCTGACCTGTTTGGCCCTTTTTTCTGTTGGGTTGGTAATAAGCTGCAATTGAAATAGCCTCAACGCATGAAATACAGTCCAGTAGTTATGCGTTCCTAGTGTAAGGGCACTTCGCTCTGGCATACTAACGCATAATGTAATGTTCAGGTGTAGGAAATTTTTCTTAGTTAAGAAATGAACCATTGCTGGACCCCACTCTACATACTGACGTGTTGACTATTTCTTGAGAAATGAACCATTGTGGACCCACTCTACATACCCGAAGAATCCAACCTCTCGTTGGTTTCCCCGCCACGGAAACAATTTTTGGCCTCAACCTAAACTTTCCAACCTCCCAAATGTCATTCAGTCCTATAAATACCAACTCGCTCGGAAACCGCCAGAACATTCAAATCTCCACAGGTGAGAGGAATGATCGTTCGAAGCTCAATGGAATCGGCGACGTCTGAGTTGTCACCGTACGAGCTGTTGCTTCAAGCAGCATTGTTTATTCCGGTCTCTCATTATCTGTTGGGATTATTTTTCGTTCTTCTTGTATTCTTGTACCATTTTTTTGAAATTCATTTTCTTCGCGATCTGTTCACCGGATTTAGAGGACAATCGGTGTCCTTGACGTTCAATTCTTCTTCTAATGTCTATCAAGTTGTCGTTTCCAAGTGTAAACTTCTCCATTCTAGGTATTTTGCATTTGCGATTCGTGATTTTATTAGCTTTGTGAAGGTTAATTACTTTCTACTACAGAATAAATCCGTAGTTTTTGGTGAATTTGCAGGTATTTGTCCACACCATGGCTTTGCAGTCCTCATCTGCAGACTGCTTTTCTTACTTTCTTTGGAAGGCCGCCGACTTTCAGCTATAGAAGGTGACATTTTCTGTCTAATTTTGACATGTTACTTTCTTTAGAACGTGCAGTGCTTACTAATCCTCAATTTGATAGGTTAATGTGTTTGAATAGAATTAAAATGTGTCTTGCGTTCGTTAGTTCTGTCATGTTATTGAGTATAATTGTTCCTTTTTCTGCACACATGACTTGAAAAATAAACTGAAGTTACATCATTACCCGAAACTGATGACACCTACTGAACCTAGATTTTACTTTGCACAGAATGTTTAAAGTTTTGTGCTTGCGTATTATCATTTCCAACTAACTAAATCTTCGATGTGTTCAGGCAACTATTTAAATTGGTTGATGGTGGGACCATAGCCTTGGATTGGCTGATGCACACTGATGGTAAGCTGACTTCTACTCGTTCTAAGCTTCAAATTGCACTGTGATATAGCAACGTGTTTATAGAAACAGATTTTTGTCTTGGAGAAAAGAGGATGTAGAATTAACATAAAAAGGTTCCATAATAATGCAGTAAGGAATAAGAGGAAGTATCAAATAATCAAATGCTCTTCTAAATATTTATGTCAAATCAAACAAAGGTATTCATTTTTAAATTGAGGGACTAGATTAAATTGAATTAAAAAATGGACTTGATTTTGGAATAAGTTGAAAACTTTACTTACTGGAGAGGATTGAGTGCAATGTTCTCTTAGCAGTTCTTGTTTATAGTCAAGTAGGATCTTTAGCAAGATAGAAACGTCACCAAAATACAGACTTGGATAATAGAAGTAGCTTAATATTCCAGCATAGAACCATCAACAGTAACTGAATCTAATTGCATGAACAAGGTTCTAGACTAAAATGTGATAGTTTGTTTCTTTGTCCTTATTGTCTTAATGTAAATGCATTGGCTTACTAGAATCGCTCTGGTTTGCCGCATATTTAATCAATCACTTGATAAATGCATATTTTCTAGCTAAGAGGAAGTGCATGTTTCATATTTGTCAATGTTTTGCTGGCATTTTCCTTACTTAATGAGCAAGGATTCCTTGTCTTTTCTACTTCTGGATTAAAAGTTATGAAGCTGGCTGTTGAAGAGAATGATGCTGCTGTCGACAAGGTTCCTATCATGATTGTGGTCCCTGGATTGACAAGTGATTCTGATTCTCAGGTAATTTGTCTCTCCAATTCCTGACGAGTTACATTTATACACTAACAACATTATCTGCTTCAGTTCACTACCCTCCAATTGTTTACTCTTGAATGATTTCAATATCTAAACAATACTTCAGAACATATAAACTATTTGATCGTCTTCTACTCTTTGGAGTTCTGATGTCATAGGGTTTTCGTTGTTTAGACTTTTATTGTGTTTCCTTTCTAAATTGTTCTATACCTGTTACAGTATGTGAGGCATTTGGTCTTTAAGATGGCCAAACGTGGCTGGAATGTTGTTGTGAGCAATCATCGGGGTCTTGGTGGTATTTCAATTACAGTGAGTATAAGCTGTACCAAATTATGAATTTATTCATTTTTTCTCTGTTGTTTGGCTGATGTACCAGATTTCTTTGGATATGCAACTTCTGTCGCTGTATTTGTGTTCCCCTTTTCTCCACACTATTAAAAAAAAACCTAAAATGTGGAAGGAAAAAAGATAAACAAAATTTGAAGTTAAGAAATTAGAAAAATGGATAAGATGCCTATCAATCTTTGACTGTTTAATTATGAAATGCATTAAAGTACTCCTTCCGACATTGGATAGTCATACTCTATTTTGTGTTGGCTCAAATAAATGTCCACTTTCCTAAAAATAAACATGCTTTCAATCTACATTTTCATGACTTTGCTGATTAAAAATAAAAAGATGGATGCGATACCATATGACACATAGGCTCCATAATAATCCATTAGGGTAAGGTGGTAACATGAAAATGGCCAAAGATTATCCTTTGTCCTAACTTTTTGTGCCAAGTAAAATGTGGTCATTCAATTTCCAATGGAGGGAATTACGGTTTTTACGGCCAGTACTATGCTGCTTTATTCTTAATGAATGAAAATGAATGAAGTGTCTACTATAGCTGTTACATGGTCTTTTAATTGTAAGCTCCTTGATTATGCTGACAGTCGGATTGCTTCTATAATGCTGGATGGACGGATGATATTCGTAAAGTCGTGAACCATCTTCACTCTCAATACCCTGAAGCTCCTCTATTTACTGTTGGAACTAGCATTGGTGCTAATGTACTGGTAAGTGATTTAATTCTGATTAAGGAATCTTGACTTATATTGTTGTTGTGTTCTTTGTGTAATTTTTTAAATCAGCAAATAACCTCTTAATCCAATTTCCTTGCTGCCTCCCTCCCCCCTCCCCCCATCCCCCACCAACCACACACACACACACACACAAATAAATAAATAAATAAACAACCCAAACAAAGTGCAGGCCAACATGGTTTCACTTATCTCACTGGAAGCGAGGGTTGAGATTGCCTATGCACTGATGAGCAGTCTGGTTGATAATGAAAATTTAAGAATCCTCTGAACCATTATACCCATAGGTGCTTAGAACACCCGAGTGCTCTTAGCATGGTTGTATGTTGCTTAAGTTGGTCTATGCTTGATACCCATAGAAAAAACCATCGTTTGGTGGGAACAAGGCTCTAGGTTTATTTCATCACGAAGTGAATATATGCATTTCTCTTGACGCTTCCATAAAGAGTATCGAGAAAAAAAGTAATGCTTTGCAGGTTGAGCTCTTTCTATCATGGAGAGAGGTAGGTTCCGGCTTCAAGCCTGCTTTTGGTCAATCTCAGACCTCTGAACCCCATTCTGAAAGTATGTTGCTTGCCCACTTGCATGTTATCTCTTGTAATCATATCAAACACCTAGTTAGTTTTACAGGGTGACATCCAGAAAGGACAATGAAAGCATTTTGAAGCTTCCTTGCCCCAGCCAGTGCCTTCTCTGAACTTTCCCTTTGCTCCTGTTGGCAAATTTAAAAGAGTGGCTCTTGAATTGTCTGCCACTGATTCTAACATTTAACACCAACTGAAACTCCAAAAGTGCTTGCAGGCACCTTGTCGGTCTTTTTCCTCTTTTCCTCCTAGTTCATATCTCAATCCACCGGCTTTTTGCCCAATGAATACTTCTGATGAACCTCCGACGTGTGAGCTTAACCAATCTTATGGTATAACTAATGGCTATGAATTTGGACTGTGGACAGCTTATTCAACTGTACTCTTTACATATTCCATCCAGCTGAATTTCATGTAAGATTTGATTCTCAACACTACTTGTCATATGAATTAATTTTCAGGTAAAATATCTTGGTGAAGATGGGGTTAACGTTCCTATTGTTGGAGCTGCCGCTATCTGTTCTCCTTGGGACCTTTTGGTGTGTAGGGAAGATTAAATCTTTAACATCCTTTCATGCGTTGTGTATATATATACGCACACACACACACATATATATACACATATGTACACACACATATATGTATCCTTTGGCAACTGTTGTTGCTGCACTATAGTCACAGTCATCTATTCTTTCAATTATTAAGCTGTGCGATTTGTGAAACTTCACTAGCTCCAACTTTGTGTCTCTCAGGGAGACACTGATTTGTTGTTTTACTTTGAAGTAGCCGTAATTTGGTTCGTCCAACATGCATTCATCTCCTTCATTTCTTTTCCACGAGATCTTTAAAGTGAGAGAGTCTCGATTTAAATGCATGGATTGCTGTTAATTCGGTGCTATTTATGTTGCAGTAGTAAGTCTTGCTTAACAATGGTTGTTTATGGAATTAGAACAGAAAACAATATCACAGTCATTTGCATCTTCTTTGTTTTCTCTGCCCCATCTGTTCTGGTGGCTGAAAGGTGGACATTAATAAAATTAATTAATTTTCATAGAATCTTTGGGATCTTTTTTTTTTTTTTTTTGGGGGGGGGTTTTACTTTGACAGCTGTTGTTCCATTACTTTTTGTTGTAGTATTTTTTAGTTCTCTAAATTTCTTTTTTCATTGTTTTCCAGATATGTGATAGATTTATTAGCCGCAGGCTTGTGCAACGGTTGTATGACAAAGCTCTGACGTTTGGCCTAAAAGGTTATGCCCAATTGTATGTACAAAATACTTATCGGGTCTACATTTTACCAAATGTTGCACTTTTTTACTGTTCCATGTGTCATTGTTATGTGTTTTTGTGGTCTGTATCAGGCACCAGACAATTTTTTCTCGTCTAGCAGATTGGGAAGGCATTGCGAAGGTTAGCAGTAATATTCTCTTAAACTTCAACCTTTTAGAAATTAATCCCATGGAAATGCGAAAGTATGTCCAGTTGCTGTAATACTTCCTTTTCTTTATCAATACTTCGGGGAATAAAGATGCGAGGGAAGTATCAATAGTTTATATTTTTATTCCTGTGAAAGGAAAACTTCTACTTGCAAGCAGTAGAGATGTTGAAATATTGGGGCCAGGTATATTTAGTGTAATGGTCATGGTGGAAATCTTGACATTCGTGTTTACCTAAATAAATTAAGAAATTATAAGGTATGATATTGCTTGTATATGAATTACTTTATTTTTTTTCTTAGAAGTACTGATGAAATGGAGAGGAGAGGGATGGCAGTTAGGCATAAAGAAAGGGAGAAATTTTAAAAGGATAATAAAATTCTCAATTAAGCTAATATCCTACCAAAGACTGTAGCCATGCTGTTCAAGCCTCAAAAGTTACTGCTTGAATTGATCATTAGTTTTAATGCAGCTAGACCCCATCTGTTTGCAGTTGTTTAGTATTGAATGAGTTTCCACTATTTGGATGTTGTGAGCTTGATTTAATGTATTCTTTATTCTTCTTTAGTTATGTTTTTGTCTTTTTTTGCAGTCACGTACTGTCCGAGACTTTGACAATTATGCTACTTGTCTGGTTGGAAAATTTGAGGTAAATACTTTTGGGTTGTCTTCTGCATTTGTTGCTAGGCTGCTTAGTGTGTTATCCCTTTTTTCAGACTGTGGATACATACTACCGTCGATGTAGCAGTGCAAGTTATGTTGGAAATGTTATGGTTCCTCTTCTATGCATCAGTGCTCTTGATGATCCAGTTTGTACAAGGGAAGCAATTCCATGGGATGAGTGCCGGTCTGTAGTAATTTCTTTTGCATCATATAATTCCATTATTCGTTGCTTATATCTTTTAAGATGTTGATGAAGGGAAAGAGATATCATATCAAAATGTTGCAAACTTGCATGAAATTTACAATCATGAAAATGATTTGAAGAACCTTACTATTTTGTGGACAATGTGATATTCTGAATCAAGGAGATCAAAGGAAAATGCATGTCTTATATTTGTATAACCTGCATAAGCATAAGCTTAAAACTTCTTGGTGGAGAAATAAAAGAGTCCATTGTACACTTTCCACCTTGAAGGCTTGGTATAGTATTGTGGTCGTCATGGTACAGGGTGCACCTATTTTAGATTAGAGGGAGCGAGGATAAGAAGTTTTCGCATCTGAATTTGTCATGAAATTATATGTTTATGGCAGTTAATTAAGAGGTTACAGCTTGAGTTCAAACTCGTAGCTTTGACAGTGAAGTCTTGCTATTATGTGAGTGCTTCTAGTTTCGTTGACTCATATGTAATTAAAGGAAACCTCATATGTAATGCTCCTTCCAGCCAGAGTTGGAGGCACTAAAAGTTCTGAATGTTTGGATATTAGTGCAGTTCTAATTGATATTCTTCCAAACAGAGAATGGTCCTTTTACATACAGTTTTTTCCCAGCAATTAAAGACAGCATAATTTGTCTTTTCTACTGAACTGTATAGTTATCTGCTGCTTTCAATGTGCCCTACTCTGAAGCCACCAGTATGATCCTCTTGTAGGGCAAACAAAAATGTTGTTTTGGCTACCACACAGCATGGAGGACACCTAGCATTTTTTGGAGGGATAACTGCAAAAAGCATCTGGTAAGCTGCACATCTTGTTTCTGGCATTTGCACTTCCAACATCATAGCATAAATGTGACATGAACTCTTAACCAATATAATGATAATAATACCTAAAATCGTTTTTCACTTGTAGCATTCTAATGTTCTCCATCAAACTCATGGAACAACAGTATTCTTTAGAAATTATTACAAGCCATTTTGATTCACGTGGGAGACCCAAATGTATTCCGCTTATATGCTTATATTTATGCACTACTTCATTCACTACCGCAGTTGTTACAGGGAGACCAATGAGCTCATTTCATGATTTCTGTCCTGTAGTAGATTGCTGACACAATCTACATTGTTGCCTATATTATATTATTGATAATCATGGTTCCTTTACTTGCAGGTGGGTTAGGGCAGTTGACGAATTCTTATCTGTTTTGCACTCCAGCCCATTGATTCACCGGGAAAAAGAGGTACACAAGTCGGGCTCAATTTTCTTACTCACAAACAAAAAATATATGCTTGGATCTCTGTGATAATTGATATGCTTCATAAGAATGTACATTTTCTTCTGAGAAAACCTTCAGTAACCTGCATAGGAGTAATATGATATATAGAGGAGTACAGAGTTTGACATGAAGAATAGAATAAATAAGGAACATATGATTCTTTTCAGCATATTCCAAAACCGTCATTTAGTATTCAGTATTTGGGTTCTGCGTAACCATTGAGCATGTTTTGTGGGGCTTGTTGTCTTGTATTGCAGGTGCATGTTTCCTCAGTGACAAACCCTCTAGAGTCTTCAATTGATCAGGCACCATATGTGAACATTGCAGAAGATGGGATGGTAAGCGCGATTGGGGATGATCCAAAAGCCGATGGGGAGTTTCTGAGAAATAAAAATTTGGTTCAGAATGAGAACTCAAAAGGTAAAACTTCAGCCTCGGAAGAAGATGATCATGTAATGGTAGAAACAGCGAATGTGACCGTTGAATTTGCTTCAGCTTCAGCATGTGACAGCGGTGATATAATGGCTCCAGTTAAGAAGTGCCTAAATCAGCTGTCACGAAATAATAGGAAAACAATGTGGCTGCTAGCGTATATCGCAATTGTAAGCTCCTGGCCAGTTGTGCGTTCAGCTTTTCTACTATTTTTCAAGAAGAAAAAGTTGCTGAATGCTCACTCAGGAACATCCTCCATATGGAAGTAGAATAGAAGTCAGTTATATCTTTAGGCTGCACTCTATTTCACCACCAGGCAGACACATGTATTTTAGTCTTAAGGGTCTATTTGGTGGCATAAGAGAAATGATAAAGGCCACGGTGCCCAAATTGTTTCTACATAAACAGGGAAAAAACACTCCCACAGTTTTTAAATGAATTACGTAGTTTAAATAAAGGACTATTATTCTGATAGAAAATCAACTTCACTTTTTGATGAAGTTTAGTCTTAAGATTTTTGTATTGCTTTTCATAAAAATTAGATGGTGTTCAGAAAATGTGTACTTCAAAACTGATATTTTGAGATTGTATTCAAAACTGATATTTTGAGATTGTATTCAATTTTAGTTGGACGTATTGGGATGGGTGCATCTGGATTGGATTTTATTTTTATAAGAAAAAATGAATTCTTTTATATAAAATGCGTAAAAGGTAAAATTATTCGTGTATAAATAAATTTTGATTTTTAAAGCCAATCCAAGTTCACTATGTTTGAAGTTAATGTATTACTATATGTTTAGAAAGAGATCAAAAAGTTTAAAATATTTTACATAATCGACCTTGTACCTCAAATTCACACACTCATTAGCTGATGAATATGCGAAGGATGATCATTGCAGGCCTGTACTGGAGAACCACAGCCATTGTATGGTATGGTATGGTATGGTATGTATGTGGCCGCAATTGCGTTCACAAACAACAGAGCAGCAAATATATGAACTCCCAATATAGGAATTTTAGGTCCAAAAGAAACTCAGTAGACTCAAGTAATGCAAAAGAACGAACATCCTCAGGAAACGAGAGATTCATCCCCTTTCCATGCAAACCTAAAAACTTCCGAGAAGATTGCACCAGCCACAGCCATAGAGAAACGGGGTTTAAAATTAAAAGCCACCATTTCATCTGATTTTAAACAAAATTGTTCCTCAATGCAGAAAGTGTCGAGAGAGAGAGAGAGAGAGAGAGAGAGAGAGAGAGAGAGAGAGAGACAACATTATGACTTTCATAACCAAGACTACAGTAGAGAGAGAGACCATTAAATGAGCTCTAAAATTGCTAGCTATGCTTAAATATCTAAGGTACGCAACCCTGAGGCTTGCTGCATTTCCTCCTCTCTTCCTCTTCATTTACTTCAAAAGAGGAACCAAATGTTCGAGGCAATAAGAACAGGATTAGAGATTTGATGGGATCAGGAAACTTTTGTGGAACTTAGGAGGAGGATATAGCCTAATGAGCCCGTGTCATCTTTACTTTTGGCATTGCCTTCTTCATTTGACGAGCACGTTCTTTTGCCTCTTTCTTGCGGAGAGCCTCAGCACTAAGCTTCGCCTCAACTTCCTCCAATTTCTTTCTCTGTTCAGCTTTCTTCTTCTGCAAGGCTTCTTGCCTGGCATTCTGAAGTTCTTTGTATATCTCTTGCGCAATCTTCAACCTAGTAGCTTCTGTTTTAGACCGAGCCTGAAATGCACAAAATAATATGATTAAAAATGGTATTCTTAAATGTGTTAAGCTTGCAATGCAACTTTTGAAAGAGAACTTACATGTGAACTCAGCTTGTATCGTCCGACCAAGTCAATGTAGTAAGGTACAAGAGCAACCAATCTAGACATGTCAGCCATATTATTAACATCAGGAAGAGCAAACTTGAACACCAGCATCTTCTTGTGTGCACCCACGTGTTGATCGGAGAAATGCATTGAGATGAAACCCTTCCCAAATTTTTCAAATGCTTTGTCCCCGAGGACCTGAATTGGGTCAAACGTAAATCATGTCATAAAATTGCTAATAAATGAAATTCATAACTACACTTCATGATTATGAAATTCATAATCATGTCATAAAACTGCCAATAATAAAATTCATAACTACGCTTCAACAACAGCATCGATCTGTGTTATATTTTCAAAAGAGAAGGCAGGGATCTTTCTCCTTTTCTCTCTCTCTCTCTCTCTCTCTCTCTCTGCAGGACATGGACTGCCCTTAGGCAATAAGAAGCGTACACAATGCAATAACAACTAAAGGAGAAAGAGAAAAAAAGGAAAGGATGGGGGATAAGAAAGAAAAACAAAATAGTTTCTAACTGCTCAACTAGAGTAGAACTGTAGACCATCTAACTATAAATATGTGATGCAACAAATTACTTTTAATCTCAATTTACAGCAAAGCTTTCCAGTACCTACAGAGCTTTCAAACTTTTTTCTCCTAGGAGCTGAAACTATCCAATTTCTATTATTCATTACGATGCAAGATTTTCTCAGCACTTGACACTTCTACAACCATTGCTTTTGTGCTAGGCCTGCTAAATTCAATATCTTTAGAAGTATGGATAATTATTCCCATTGTGCATAAGAGGTATTGGTGTGCTATTAACCAAGCAAGTTCCGCTAGCAATACTCCGTGCTTATAATTCAATCTAAAGAACAAACTAAAAAGGAACTAGCTTTTATATACCTGCAAAAGATGCTTAATTATGTACAAGTCCAACTTCCAAAGAATGCATGCAACTTGCATTTCATTTGAAGATCCAAACCATCTTCGAAACGGTAACATTTAGTTCATTAGACCAGAGTGTCCCTACCATTTCCAATTATAATGACTCACTCACTGACATTTCTATAACAAACTCTCTAAGGTACTTTCACAGATTATATTCACAAAGTCAAAGTACTGAAACTACATGCCAATTATAATGACTCACTGACATTTCTCAAACGAAACTCTCTAGTATAGGTACTCCGGATTATATTCACGAAGTCAAAGTTCTGAAACTGCCAATTTCAGCCAAGCAGAAACACCTCTGGAGAGTTCAGCAAGAACATCAAACAGATTCTTGTCTCAAGTTTTGAAAAGGTATTATCCCCAAAAACCATTTCTACACTTCCTTTACATTATAGATCCCCATGACTTGACCATAAATCATAAATGGAAATATATGCACTCATCAAATTTCCTATCTCTTAAAGAAAATGTAATCGCAAATATCAACCAGTTCATATCCTGAAAAATATATTCATACAGAAACCAATGTCAAAGAGGATCTAATTAACTTAATAAGGAAATAATTCATTGACACCATGAAACAACACAACAGAATATTAAGTTTCTAAAAGGCTGCACCAAAATCTGATTGTTTCCAGGCAATTGCACCAACAGAATTGAGTCCCTCAGATCCTAATCCATTAATTCACTAGCATTGAGCCATTTTAGTACGTGAAGAAGCTTTTTTCTCTTCTGAGTTAAGAAAATCTTGTGGAATAAATAATATCAAAATGAGTGCTTAATTAACTTCAGAAACCATAAATATAAGAACCCAAATACCAATACCTGTTCAAGAACGGCCTCAGTGATCAAATCCGCAGCTACCTCCTTAGACTCGGAAACAACGGCCAAGTCATCAGCCACCCACTTTCTCCCATTAGGATTAGGAATTAAAGTTGCGAACCTCTGCAAATCCCTAACCTCTTTCTGCATTGTCTTTGCCAATTTCTTCCTAGCTACAGCAAATATGACATGATCCATGGCATCATCGTTCATATAAACCTCAAAAGTGATCTCATCTTTACAAGGTACTACCATATTATACAACCTCGAAATCAGATCGTGCCTGCTTTTCAGCTCCATAGTTGCCAACATCCCCTGGCAAAATCTCCGCCCACTAGCATAGAACTTGAACACGCTCTGTCCTTCTTTGAGCAACAAAGGCGAGTCATCTGTCTCCCCTATGCCTAATAAACTAAAATTCTTATCAAAGATCGTATCTTTGGTAGCAAATTTGGTGGCCCAAGACAAAGCTATATTCTCATTCTCCCGCTTCCCAGTAAAATAGTTAATGATAAAAATAATCAGGAAGGAACCACAGACAATTTCAATAGTAAACGACTTGATCGTTTTGGGCTCATCAGCAGTAACAGCTTGCTCGGGTTCGGGTTCAGATAAAGTACTGGGATCGGAGTCGGAGGGATTTACTGCATCAGTAGTAGATTCGGTATTTCGCGAGGGCAAATCAGTAGGAAATCCCTCAAATTCATCTTCATCCCAGTATTCAAAAGAGGTAGTAGACGGCACCGTTTTCGAATCGGAGGAAGGAGACGCATCCCGAGACGGAACTTCAGGAGTAGGGGTGGAGGTAGTAGAGGGAGGTCCGTGATGCGATTCGGTAGAGTCAGAGGTGGAGAGAGTGGTGGGTGGAGGAGGGGAACGGAGAGGGATTTGATTTGAAGCTGATAGAATTTCATCGTCATCAATATCATCGGCTTCGAAACCTTCGAAATGGGGATGAGGAGGAGAATCGGCGGCGAGGGCGGAGATAGTGAGGTGGTGGAGAAGAAGGGAGAAGATGGAGAGGAGGGCGATGAGGTACAGATGAGTGTCGCCGCCACCACGAGGGAGGAAGAGGGAGAGTGGCGACATCATCAATAGATCAGCTCTCTTCGCCATGTTTGTCCAACTACGACTTTACTCTCTCTCTCTCTCTCTCTCTCTGTCTCTCTCTCCACCAATACCCAAATTTCTAGCTTATGTTCTAACAGTAGCAATAGCAGTAGCAGCACAAGGGGAGGAGTATGATGATGACGGTGGTCTCGTTTTCTCCCTTAAAAGCTTTTTCCGATATCCTTGTACTCCCTCGGTTCAACCCTCCGCAAAAAAATATTAGCCTTAATTGCAAAATACTCCCAAAGTCGAAGCTAAAAGTATTTACTTGTATCCTTAGAAGTTTGAAAGAATAAATAGTTTATTTTCATAATATGTAAAATATTAATATATTATTTTATATAAGTTATGTTTTGTTCTAAACAATTTCTTAAATCTCAATATAAAATTATATTAGTTTATAATTTAATTTGTAATTATAATTTATTAAAAAAAATTCATAAAATTTCGACCTTTATAGTTTATATTTTTTAAAGATTAATTATTTTTAACTTGAAAACTTGATTAATTAAAAAAATTAGTACGATAATTTTAAATTTAATTCAATAAAAAGTAAAATATTTAAAAATAAAATATTAAAATAATATACGAAAATCTATTTTTTTTTTTTACAGTAAATACTATTAATTTAAAAGTGCCTTATATTTTTCCTTTAATAGTCAAGTCGTTTAAAGTTAAATAATCAAGCTTGAAAGAATATAAGCTAAAACTATATTATTATAAACTTTATGTTAGTATTTTGTAATAATATTGTTTTAGCTTATATTTTTTAAAATGACTATTTAATTTAAAACAACCGTATTTTATTTATAAAAATAAATAAATGGTTAGAATTTATCGCTAATTTATTATAATGAATTAATAGATTTATTAAAAGGAAAAATTGAGAATTTCGTTTATTGTTTTAGTATTGTACTTTCAAATATTTTATTTCTTTATTGAATTTATTGAATTAAATTTAGAATCACCTTGCTTATTTTATTGAAATAATCAAGTTTTTTAAATTAAATAATCAATTTTTAAATAATATAGACTAAGAGATATTATCACAAATTGTATGATAGTATTTTGTAATAAACTATACATACAAATTAAGTCATGGACTAAAATAATGTCATACATATACTAAAAGGAAAAAAAAAAAAAGGGCTATCAGTCAATCTATCACACACGAGACAATCTTTCAGAAGGTTATTGTTGAACTTCTGTTATTAAACTTTTGTTAATGGACTTTTGTTAGTCCACTTTTGTCATGTATTATTTAGTTTAAAAATGATGGAAGTTTGTTAAACTAGCATCTTTTTGTAACATGACTAGATTTTATTTTGAAAGGAATATCACCTATATTATTTTTTAAAATTTTAATCTGTTTGATTTTGTGGCATGTATATTATTTTTTGTATTTAATAGGCTTATTGAAAATATAAAATCTAATTCTCAGCTTGGGCCCATGATTCTCCAGTGGGGTTGGATGGGGATGGGGTTAGATTTCATTCCCAACTACGTGGATAGACTAAGGATGGAATTAATTAGGAAGGTTGTATTGGGGATGTGAATGATTTTCATACGCAAACGCGAAGATGGGTTGGGGATGGAGACAAAGTAGGAGAGGTAGGATGGGGCTGCGGATTGGAGTCCCCAACAACCTTAAAAAAAAACATTTAATAGAATTACAAAAGTTTAAAATACAATGAGGTACACTTGATATATATTGTTCGTCTAGATTTATTGAGAAAAAATTTCAGGAAAAAAGTTTTATCGAGAAAAATAGTTAAATCCCAATCTAGGTAGGTTATTTATTGGCCCTTAGCCCAAATTGTGCCAACATTTTACTTGGACCCTTTTAATCCTTATGATAATTTTTGGGTTTAGATTTCATACACTCTATTTGGGCCTTAAGATATATTATGGTTTATGAATGTCCGGCTGGTCAGGTCAATCGACCCGCCCTTGGTGACCTATCATTATATATAGATATATATATATATACATATGTTGTTTTCTTGTGTTGCCTAATTCTGACACTTTTTCTCTCCTTTCTTTCGGTTGCCTTCCTTAGGGTTTGCTGGCCTCCTTCTTCTCTCAGTGATCTCTAGTTTCTTCTTATTTGTGCCCCCTGTGGTGGCTTTTTGTGAGCTTAGTCAGCCTCATGGCTTGATCTGCTTCTTGAAGGAAACGTTTGAGATAGAGAGAGAGTCTTCAAAGACACTGTTGGTATGAGATTCCTCTTCTAAGGGAGCTACTCACTTTTTAGATCGGATCTTTACTTCCGCGGCTTTCATCATATGATTTGAAGAAATTTTGTAATATAATAGGTTATTTCTAATTTTTGTTACTTCAATTTGGTTGTAATTATATATCCGAGTTTCTAGTTGTAAGTTGTAACAGTGGTATCAGAGTCTTTATAAGCTGTCCGGTGTATCTTTCTGTTGTCCTTTGTTTGAGAAACGTCTTTGGGGATGTTGAGTGATCCTCCGGCTGCTCCGGTCAACGCGATGGTTCAGTTCTTCAGCAACGATCTTCGATTTGAGTTTTCATTAGTAACTCCGACAAAAACCTTTAAGCTCCACTCAAGAAAGTCTTTATTTTACCCCTCGGTTTTCTTTATTTCTGTTTTGGTCATAGTAACTGTTCTTTCTGTTTTTTTTTTCTTACTGTTTGGTAACTTCGGTATGGATCTGTTTTCTTTTTGGTTTGTTTGGTTAATCCTTTGATTAACCATTGCTTTCTCACAAAACCAAAACCTAAGCCTGGCTGGGGTCCTATTGAGACACCCAGTGGTTGCGCCTTAGTGCTTTCTTTGAGATTTCAAAAACCTTTTCAAATCTGTTCAAATCCGTGACTTTAGAAGTGAATCTGTTATTATGATATATCTCCTGTTTCTACTGTTCATGTGTTTTTACTTACTATAGACTTTATTTTTCTATGGTTGTATTTTGTGAACTATCTACTGCTTCTGTGGCTTTTTTTTTTTTTTCCTCTGTTGTTGTCTTTTTACTCATTCATTATTACTATTTATTTGCTTGTGCACAACATGTCCACATCCACACCCAAACTTGACACTGATAAGTTTGATTGTAAAACTGATTTTGTTATTTGGAGAAGAAAATAAAACTCGTCTTAGTCAAGTATAGACTTGCACCTGTCATTCTTGGTCTCAATGAGCATCCCGAATCTTGGAAAGGGGAAACCACTACTGAAAAGTTTGGGGATGCTCACAACACTCTCACTTTACATTTGAGTAACAACGGTTCAAGAGAAATCGATGAAAAACACTTTGTTTTGAAATCTGGACCAGACTTGAAGAACTTTATTTAGATCAAACTGTTCCAAACAAGATCTGTTTGAAAGAATAACTTTTTGGCTTTAAAATGGACTCTTCAAAGTCTCTTGATCAAAACATTGACGATTTTAATAAAATCGTAAGAGAGTTACCAAACGTTGGCGAAAAGTTTCTGATGAAAATCTTGCCGTGATTTTACTAAACTCTCTGCCTTAAGTCTTTTAAAGATATAAAATCTGCCATTAAGTATGTGCGTGATGATTTAACTCTTTCTGTGTAAAATCTGCTTTAAAATAAAAAAAAATAATGGATTTAAGGAAAAAGAATAAATCAGTGAGAACTTGTTTGTTAGAGGGAGACCTGATAAGAGGGAATCTAGTAACAACAAGGGTAGATCAAAGAGCATATTTTGATCTAAATCAAAATATAAAAACAAGAGCAAACTCAAGTGTTTTTACTGTAGTAAGAAGGTCATGTTAAGAACAAGTGCTTTAAGAGAATTAAAGACCAGAAACCAGGTAAGAAGGGAAATAAAATTGAATACAAATATGACAATAAAACAAATAAACTTGATTCTGGTGGCAATTCTATGTACTCAACAGGTTTATGTGCCGCCCCCTTCCCCTACACTTTCATCTATTTCTGAAGAATAAGTTTTAGACTTTGGTTGCACTTTTTATATGAGCCCTACCAAACACTGGTTTTCTAATTTTAAAACTGTGACTTTTGCCAAAGTTTTTATGGGAAACAATCAATCTTGCCCTAGTGAAGGGACATGATCAATTTTTATAAAAATCAATAATAGGGTGACTAGGAAGCTAACTGATGTTAGATATGTCCCTGGTCTTAAGAGAAATCCAATTTTTCTTGGTGTTTTTGATACAAACGGGGGTACTCTTACAAGCCTGAAAACAGTTGTCTGCGTGTGTGTAAAGGCTCTTTAGTCATTTTAAAAGGTTTTAAGAAAAATGGCTTATACATACTAATTGGCGAAACTGTTTGTGATTCTTCTGCACTTTTTACTAAAAATGCATGTGTGAAAACCATGCTATGGCATAAAAGACTTGGACATATGAGTGAAAAAAGTTTGCATCATTTGCACAAACAAAATCTTTTGGATAGTGATAAACTTGACTCCTTGGATTTTTGTGATTATTGTGTGCTTGGCAAACAATACAAAGTATGTTTTTCCACTGGCACACACATATCAACTGCTGCTCTTGATCATGTGCATACTGATGTTAGTATATGCCCTAAGACCAATTGACTCACATTATTGATTTATGAAGTATGTATTTTTTGAATTGTATTTTATGCTCTTGGTCATCAAGTATGTGACTTGATAGTAAAACCCTTATAGCTAATAAAATACTATTCTTATTTGTCCTTAGTTTATTACATCTTGTAAACTAGTGTGAAGTTGATTGATGGTCAAGTTTTACTGATCATGAATATGAGATATAAAATCAATTTATAAATACATATTGAGAATATTGTATTGGACATGACCCAAAGTGAAGAAGAAATATTGCATGGGTTTAAGTTATAAGAATTTCTTCTCAGTTTTATATTTGGTGTCCTTTGACCTAATGTTTCTTGCATGGGGAGAAAATATGTTTTGACATAGTCAAACATCACTTTTAATTAGGTGATTATTATGACTATTGGTTGGCTTATTTTCTTGTCATGGCTTGAATATTGGAGATAGTGAAAGGGATTTGTCCCTCTCTTTTTAGAGAGAGATATCCATGGGCCCCTTGATAAGGAAGACTGGAAAATATGCATGGCCATGCTCAAATAAGTATTAATAAGGTGTTATTAATATTATTTGTTGGAACAGTCTGCCTGGTGATCAAGTAAATGGTTAATTAAGTTTTATAAGGATGACTTGGTCCATGCCTTATACTTAATTAGGATATCATGTGACAAAAGGACTAAATATTAAATCTGATGCTAGGTTATTATTACATTTACTTAACTTGGGTAAGCATAATGTCTTGCTAGAGGCCGTTTATGTTTTGTGAATAAATGTCTAGGACATTTTTCATTCACTGCCAACGTTAAGTGAACCTACAGGATCACACGCATAGACGATCTTGTGAGCATAATGTCCACGTTCAATGAATCTAGATTGTGTCCAGATTCATTGAACGTATACAAAAGGGGAATCAAATTCCATATTGTATTTTCTGGTAAGTTAATAAGTAATTAATTTTATTTAATCGAATAAATGAAATTAATTACTTAATATTACTCATCCAACCGTTGGATGATTATAGGAATAGACGGACGAGATTAAACTGTCATTAGATGATAGTTAGGGTTTTGATATTGACAGCTATAAAAGGTTATGTTAACCTTTTCTTGGTGGCCGTCCTTTATTTGATTAAAGAAAAACAAAACCCTAAACCCTAGAACGGCGATATAGTATCTAGCCTCCTCTCTCCGAAATACGACCAATTACCAGATAGTCAGGATCAGTTCTGAACAGTTTTCAGAACACAGAAGGGGCTAGCATCCCGATCGCTTGCAGAGGAGTTCGTCGCGTGGATACTAGTAGAGGGCGAAGCGTACAAAGCAGCGTCTCCACAACGAACAATCAAAACATTGAGGTAATTTCTATCCAATCGGTTTTTCTAGTATGTGCAGATCCTGTTGGTGGATTTCCGTAGTTTTATTTTATTTTGTTTTTGCCTACGGATTCCAACAGTGGTATCAGAGCCCGTACATACTAGTTTTACTGATTTTATCTGTTACCGCTTTGATTACATGTGTAGTTTTCAATCGGCCTTATAGTAAGGTTTCTGATTAGTGTAATAATCAGAGTAAATTGAATTATATGATTCGCATATATCATATTATGTTTTACTTATTAATGCGATTAATTAAACAGAATGTTGTTACTGCCAATTGTTTGGCGTACAGTCTGTAATCTGTGCAATTTAATTGTTAAACTAATATGCAGAATCACATAATTTAATGTTTAACTATTAAACAAAATTTCTGGTGGCATGATTTTAGGGTTTATGACGGCAGCAACTCATTCAATGAGTTAGAAAGGAAAAATCGTTTTTCTTTCTGGGGGTGATGCCCCCTCAAACCCCCGCAAGGGCGCTGCCCCTTCAAACCCCGCAAGGGCGCTGCCCCTTGACCCCGCCCGCTGACCGGCGCCGTTTTCTTCCGGGGGCTTCGCTCCCGGAACCCCCTTGTTGTTTTTGGCAAGTTTCTTCCTATCTTTAGATGCATAGTGCATAATATGGCCCTTTACCTCTTATGATTGATTGGCTTATTTTGTTAATGGGTTGTATGTTTTTAAATACGGCCTGCGTGCCGTTGTTTTCGTTGATGTAATATTATCAAGCTTTACTAAAATATGTTAATTCTATTTCCTATTCCTACGTATGTTTTCTGTCCTATGTAACAAGATTAGAAGGCCAAGACATTGGAGGCAAGCTCATGGAGATGAAGACTTATTTTGTTTCCTTATGATATTCCACAAACAGACACTTATCATATTTGGGTGCTAGTTTTTCAGATAATGATCGCTTCACATAAACATCACATCCCCAAATTTTAAGAAATGCTAAACTAGGTTGTTTCCCGGTCCATATCTCATATGGTGTCTTCTGAACATCTTTAGATGGAACTCTATTTAATATGAATGCATCAGTTTCTAGAGCATAACCCCAAAAAGAAATTGGAAGATCTGTTTGACTCATCATAGATCGAACCATATCCAATAGAGTTCGATTTCTGCGTTCAGACACACCATTCCATTGTGGTGTTCCTGGTGGAGTTAATTTGATAATATCCCACAATTTTTTAAATGTTCGTCAAACTCTTGGCCTAAGTATTCACCACCTCGATCTGATCGAAGTAATTTGATACTCCTTCCAAGTTGATTCTGTACTTCATTTTGAAATTCCTTAAACTTTTGAAAGGAATCAGATTTATGTTTCATTAGATAGACATAACTATATCTACTGAAAATCAAACTGGTAACAAACTTAAATTCATATGAACCGACATGGTCTTGAATTTTGTAATAAAAAGTTTGATGACTTGAGTGCATTTTGCGGCATCACATATCACAAACTATTAGCACAATCCCTAACAAAAAATTGTTGCTGAGAGGATGAATAAGAGAATCATGGACAATGTCAGATGCCTTTTGGTCTCATCTAGGATTCTCAAGCCTTTCTGGGGAAAGGCAGTTAGTAATGCTATTTACCTAATCAATAGGTCACTTTCCACAACAATAATTTTAAAACTCATATTGAATTATGGATTGGTACACCGCCAAATCTTTCTAGCCTTAGAGTCTTTGGGTGTTTTGCTTTTGCACATCAAAGCAAAGGTAAGCTTGATCCAAGGTTTAAAAATGGAGTCTTTTTAGGGTATCCTAGTGGGATTTGGCTCAAGGGTTAACCAGGGGTGAGGTTAGTTGTTAGTATGGATGTCCTGTTCAATGAGCAAGAAATGCCTTATCTTAAATCAGTTTTTGATCCTGCTAACACTACTGATTTTTCCTCAAATGGAATTGTCCCAATTGAGGTAGAGGATACCTCTGATCAAACTCTTGAGCACACATTTGCCCCTGAGTTGAATCCAAACCAGGCTAGCACTTCAGAACAGGATATCCCAAGTCCTATACCTGAAAATGCTGAAGCTGAGTTAGAAAATTCTGACGATGATGAAGAGCAGTCTGCTACTCGTCTCATGTCCTTAATGATTATCAATTGACGAAAGATAGAGAAAAAAAGGACATCTACTATACCCAGATATACGATTTTTCATATCTTGTACCATATGCATTTGCGACTGCATCATTTGTAGAGGAAAAAGAACTATTATGTTTTTATGATGTTTTGAAAAGCCCTAATTACTCTTTTTTTATGCATGTCATGAAAGAAGAAATATCTTCATTGCACAAGTATGATACTTGAGCGCATGTTCCTAAATCTACAAAACAAAAACTAATTAGATGTAAATGGATTTTCAAATCAAAGAATCTGAATTGGCGAATGAACCTCCCAAATTTAAGGCCAGACTTGTTGCTAAAGGTTTTTCACAAGTCAAGAGCATTGATTTTAATGAAATCTTCTCTCCTGTTGTTAAATACAAAATAATTAGGACATGCTTGCAGTTGTTACATTCTTTTATTTTGAACTTGAACAACATGATGTTAAAATGCTTTCTTGCATAGTGAGCTTGAAGAAACCGTTTACATGCGTAACCTCATGGCTTTGAGGTTAAGGAAATGAAACTTTGCTTGTCTGTTAAAGAAATCCTTATATGGTTTGAAATAGTCTCCGAGGCAATAGTACAAATGGTTTTGACTCTTTTATGCTTAAATATGGCTTTGTGAAGAGCAGCTATGACAACTGTCTCTATTTCTGTGGTAGTTCTATTGACAGTGCCATTTAACTTTTGTTTAATGTAGATAATATGTTGATTACATGCAAACATAAAGATAAATTTGTCAAACTGAAACTTTGTTAAAATATGAGTTTGGTATAAAGGATCTTGGACCTGCATCTAAAATCCTAGGAATAAACATTGTTAGGGATAGGTCTGACTGTATGTTTTTCTTATCTCATAAATCTTTCTTAAAGAAAACTGTTTCAAAGTTTTCTATGGACCAGTGCAAACCTGTCGCTACACCTCTTGCTAGTCATTTCAAACTCTCTTCTAAAACTTGTCCTAAAACTGAAAGTGAGAAGAAGAATATGGCTAATATACCTTATAGAATGGTAATTGGTTCTGTTATATACTCCATGATATCTACAAGACCTGACATTGCTTTTTTCTATTAGCCTTCTAAGTAAATTCTAAGACTCTGGTAGGGACCATTGGGCCTCTCTTAAGTGGCTGTTAAGGTATCTGAATGGAACTGTTAATAAGGGTTTGCTCTATCATAACTGGACTAAAACCTTTAATTTAGTTGGCCATATGTATTTTGACTTTGCTGGTGATCGCGATTTTCGAAAATCTACCACTTCCTATTTTTTCACTATAGATGGTAATTGTGTTTCGTGGAAGTCTCAGCTCCAACCTATAGTTGCTCTTTTAACTACTGAAGTCGAGTACATTGCTGCAACGGAAGCCATTAAGGAAGCCATGTGGCTTCAAGGTCTTTTGTTTGAATTGCATTTACTGAATTCAAAAGCTGTGATTTATACTGATAGTCAAAATTGCTTACATCTCTGCAAAAACCCCGTTTATCATGAATATACCAAACACATAGATATAAAGTATCATTTTATTCGTGATAAAGTTACCAATGGCGTTGTGGATGTTAACAAGATTAACACCAAGGACAATTCAGTTGATTTTGGCACCAAAGTCTTGCCCTTTGACAAATTTGTTTTGTCAAGGACTTTGCTTCATATTGATGAAGCTTGACTCTACGAGTCTTTTGGTTGGTGATTTGTGTTCAAGGTAAAGTTTGTTGGTCCTTGGCCCATATTGTGTCTACATTTTACTTGAACCCTTTTAATCCCTATGATGATCTTAGGACTTGGATCTCACATACTCTATTTGGGCCTTATGATGTATTCTTGTTTATGGATGCCAGGGAGGGGGGGTTCGGGTCAACCGACCCACCCCTGGTGACCTATCATTATATATATATATATATGTTTTCTTGTGTTGCCCTAATTTTGACACTTTTTCTCTCCTCTCTTTCGGCTGCCTCTTTAGGGTATGCTAGCCTCCTCCTCTCAGTCATCTCTTATTTCTTCTTCTTTGTGCCGCTTCTGTGGTGGCTGTTTGTGAGCTTAGTCAGCCTCATGGCTTGACCGGGTTCTTGAAGGAAATGTTTGAGAGAGAGAGAGAGAGAGAGAGAGAGAGAGAGAGAGAATCTTCGGAGAGATTGTTGGTGTGAGATTCCTCCTTTCTGAGGGAGCTACTTACTTTAGATTGGATCTTTACTGCCATGGCTTTCATAATGTGATTTGAAGAAATTTGTAATAGAATAGATTTTTCTAATTTTTGTTACTTCGACTTGGTGGTAATTATATATCCGAGTTTCTAGTTGTAAGTTGCAACATTATTCACCAAAACGTTAGCTTTACGATTCACATATTGTAATTGAATATGGGAGTTTACTCATATAGTTTTCGAAATTATAATAATAAAATCAGAAGAACTCGATGGTTAAGATAAGCTGATTCCTTGTAAGATTGCATGAGCTTTCAGGCATTGAACCGATTTCATCATTGGGGTACATTTCAGCATAATAGCAAAAGGTTACCATCGTGATATCTAACGATAACATTGAGTGTTGCTTTGTCATCCTTAGTTGTTACATCCATATCTATTTTGTATTGGCTAATATCAGGCAATTCCTAGATTAGAGTAGTTTGAGGTATAGGTTGGCTTGAGCTAGATTGCAGGTAAGGTTGTAAACGAGACGAGTCTTACCTGTACCTGTGCGGGTCTATACCCGTTTTTAGCGAGTAAGGTTTAAATTTTATATCTGCGAACCCGTACCTATATTTATTCTGTTTATATGGATCTGGACAGGGTATGATGATGTCCAGACCCGTATACACGTATTAATAAAATAATAATGTATATTTATATATTATATTATATTATTTATATATATTATATTATATTAATATATCATTTATAAGGTGGGTTTAGCGATCATAGAAAAAAAAAAGGTGGATTAAAGGTACTATATTGACAGAGGAAGAAGAAAGGAGGTTTCTTAGAGTTGATAATAAAGAAGTATTTGCCGGGAAAAATGTCACAGTCGCCGCCATGTTTTCTCGAGCTCGCTCCTGGGCATCTGCAAAATGTAACAATCTTCCACTCACTCTGATGCTACATTTTGAAATCACGATTATATTTATAATTTTATGATTATACATTGTTTTATATATTTTTGTTTAACAGGAAAAGAAAATAAAAAAGTGTCATACGGGTACGAATATACACAAACCCTACCTTGGATCCTAGAGGGTCAAGTCTGGATCCAGAAATTTTATACCTAGAAGGTATAGATTCGAATCTGAGTTCAAATTTAACTATAAAGGTATTAGTCTAGAGTACTTGAAAGTCTAAAACCGTTTACAATCCTAATTGTAGATGTGGTAGTAAGGTCGTGTTGGAGTGCATTTGCTGCAGCCATCATCCGAAATTGGATCTAATGGAATGTTCTCAAAGATAGCTGCATTCCAAGCTTTTCGTATTGACCACCAACTAGTCTCGACCCCGACTAGATCATTGTCTCCCAAATTTTGTTCTTCAACCACCAGATTCTGCCATACTTGAAAGGAGAGGAAGATGTTGCCAAAACCCAAGACTTTTTTTTAACTTTGGGGCAATGGAAGAGGAGGTACATATAGCTTCCATTGTAGTGTTGCACTATGCACATTCCGCCTCCCTACCATCTTTAAAGATATTCTTTCTGAGAAGGCAATCTTTCGCGGTTTAGGAATTTCTAATCTATCTCCAAAGGTTGCTTCGGATGCAGTGGCGAGCAGAGAGCGCCCATATCTTGCTCTGTATACTTCGTGGCTTACCCGTTGAAGTTGTGGATGACAATTATTTTTTTCTATAAGGGATCCATGACTTATTATATACAGTAAACTAAGAAAGAATCGTAAATTGTTCTAGATGTCAATGTTTATATCATGGATGACGAGAACCAATTCTAACATGATTTGAAACAATATTAATTCTACTATGATACATACCTATAAAATAGTAAAATATCATCACGTATAACCATTTTTCACCGTCTTGGAGCTAGATGCATGGATAGATTTTAGCTTATTAGCCGAATGTGTGTGCATTGAGAAGGTTCGATTGGCACGGAATCTTCCAAGTCATTTGCTACTTGGCTGAATTCTATAAGAGATTATTCTCTTCATACCTTTTCTTTTAGATGGCATCACTGAAGTCGCAATCGATGAAACTCGTGCCCAACAATCAGAGGGTTACAACCTGAGCCGCCTCAGAGAAGACCAGTTGAGCTCCTGCCACTGCACAGCGAACGCTAACAAAACTGCTAGACTCAACTCAAGAAACAACCCAACTCACAATCACATAAATAGACATAAGCAGCTCCCATCAGATCGCGCCCAACAATAAAGTTGACAATAAAAACGCCCAAACCAACCACTACGAGATGCAACAACCACAACCATAACACTGATAAATCAACCAATGAACGCTGGCAGAATAGAAACCTCCTATAAGCTTCAATTACAAACACCCACCAACAAGAAGCCTAAAAAGATCACCCCAAAAACAACAAACCACAAAAGAAAATACCCAAAAACATTTCCAAGTAAATCAACAAACACAACTTTTCCCCATCTCTCCAGTCTCTAGTAATTGAGCAATGAGTCTCACTTACAAAGAATTAATGAAAGAGATTAAGAAATTCTAATCGAGAGAAAATCTTATAGCTGAGTAGAAGAATCTCAAAAGATTCTTTGCTTACTGCCAGAGAATTAACAAAAGAAATTAATTAGGTTACATTTGTACATAACATCATTAAACAAAACAATTCGGCACCATTTTTGCTGTCATCGGAAATTGGGCTTACCTTTCAGGAGCCAGACATGAAATATCAACAATTTCATCCATCACTAGAGAAAGGTACCCGTTCTGATCATGTGCTTGAATGGATCATCTCAGCACTCGGCCTTCATTTATCTTCAACTTGCATTTGCTTCAAAACTCCAAAATTGAACCGAGTTATTTTATTTGTTTTTCTTCTTCCAGAAACAAATGGATTATGGACTTGAGAACTTCATTCTTTGTGAAAGTCGCAGCCTGGAAAGACAAAAAAAAAGGGAGAACGTTCTTATTATACAGAAGTAAGCAATAAGGTACGGTGATGAATCATACGAGACTAGGAAGATAATAAAACAGAATGCAAGACATTCTCTTGGAAACTCATAGCGGATTTTATCAACTTGAGATATATTCGAGCCTGAAAAACCCAAACACAACCTGATTTTGTTTTTAAGCAATGCTAACTTGACCTAATCACTGGCAGAGATAATAGTGAAACTTATGGTTCCCATTTGCAGCCAATTCATATGATCTAATTATTAAAGATCTATTATTGGTCATGGAGATGTAGCAAGCAAGGGAAAGAATAAAGATAAGATACCTGTGGTTTATTGATTAGCTCCTTCAGAATAGAATGCAACCTTAACCGCAGTTCTTTAAAAAGGACAGCAGTTTGTGCTGGAGCTGCCATTTTCAACCAACCATCAACAGTGACCAGTCCAGTCTGCAAAACCAAAAATAACAGCTCTTAATCAGAATTTTGTTAGAAGGTGAACAAAATCAAGATTATGCATTAGATAACCAATGCATTCACAACATTACATCTGTGCAGGTTAGATGTGTAACCCAGCAGACAGCTACACGTCTGAAGCAAAGTTTTGCCTACATTACATACCGCAGAAAAAAATCCATTTCTGCACTTAAAAGATGATCTTTATGTTTTTCTTTCCCGAAGGTTACATTTTAAAAGGGGTGAAGAAGCAAGAAATGAACCAAGATATGCATCCTAAGCCAGAATGATAAACTCTCATACTCAAGGACCATCATTATCATGTGGTAGTACAATCAAACATATCAAAGAAGAGAAAGTGTGGGATTCAAGGGAGAAATTGGTCTCTTTTCAAAGGTTTTGGCGAATGAAACTTTTTTTTGTTTTCCCATAGCTGTTCTCAACACTTCCACCATGTGAAGAACAAGACAATGAGCCTTTTTCTTTTCTCATGTTTGGATCCCTACATAAAAGCTAACACTGATGCAAGAGCTGGTGATTGAAGAATTAACAGTAACTGTTCGCCATAATCTGGAATGAATGTAATATCTCATGTGTTCAATGAGGATCTAACTACTAAGCAACAACCAGAAATAATATGCAGCTTTTGTATGTAAATTTTCCTCCATTTAAGGGTGGCCGAAAAGGTACCTGATGCTGAACATTTATTGAACCACCAAACAGCAATAGTGAGTTTGGGGAGATAATGGTAGTATCTCGAAGAAATACCTTATTTGTCTCAACCTGAAAAGATAACATGTAAGTATACCACTGTTAACATGTTAGGAGCAAGGGGAAAAAAAATGAAAGCATCAACGTTGCGTAAAGACTGTAGGATGATGTGTTCAGAGCACATTATTATGTAGATGATTAATATGTCCTCGGCCGACCCCCTCCCCCCCTCTGTTGGCTGTTTTCCCTAAAAGTCAGATTATGGTTCGCTTTTCTGGATTTTCTTAAGCTTGCCAGGAGTATTAGAGACCTGCGTAAATATTGCCTGATATCACTCTAGTGCACTTTTTCATTTTATGTTTATTGGTAACTTGAGAAATAACTAGTATGAAGGCTTATATTTTTTATTTTTTCGCTAAATGCATGAAGGGCTAATATACAACACGTATACAGTGTTGGAGACGCCCCATTGGGGCAACAGTACACTGTTACCTATCCAAAGGAGAATTATTGTTAAAAAAATAACCATGAAAAAACACAAAACAGAATCCTCTTTTCAATTTATAGAACAGCTAGACTGATCAGTGAACAAGCAATTTATTTGACAATTTGCTATGTTGGAAATTAGAATCAACTCCTAAAACCAAAAATATTGAATTGTCTCGGACAATTTGCTACTATAGATTTGTAGGAAAATAGCATTTGCCAGAGAAGACCAACTTTTCCCACAGCTGCAGAAGCTTCCATATATGTTTCACGAACTACATAAAGAAAATGCAGACAGAGGCTGTTGGGAAAAAATTAGTTAAGAGTTGCTGCTAAAACATACCTTTTCGAGAAAAACAAGAAATGGGTACTGGAAATTCTTCAAATTAGAGTTGATGGAAGAAGGATGTATATGAACTTCTCTTCTCCTATCATACCAAACAGAATGACCCTTTGTCGAACCTGCCGCATTCTGTTTAAGGGCGCTAACAGATGATCCAACTATGCCTTCTTCTGTGGCAGCTACATTGGGATATAATCCTGCACATAATATCGCCTGCAAGTGTCTCACAAGGATCAATGCCTAAGCTGGGCTGAAGGCATACCATGAAGGAAGAGAATAATGCACAAAGTATCTTGGAGCATCTACACATGACGATTCTTTCAAGTAGTTTTAACAACATTTCTTCAGTAGTTTCAGGATTTCCACACTTTCCATACTTTGAGCTTGCAAACGGTTTCAATGAATTTCTCCTTAATGAGATAACTAAGTCTCCGAGCTAAAATTAAATCAGAGAGAGATCACCAAAATGCCCAAGTGATTCTCACCTTCACTATTTTAGAATTATTTGAGTACATGTTGAACACTTGTGATGCATCTGAAAGCCAATTGTCAAGCTTGTCTTTCTTTTTCCCCAATACCTATTCCAAAAACAGAAAAAAAAAAAAAAAAAACAAAACAAAAACAAACAAACAAAAGCAAAAAGAAGAAGAAGAAAGAAATCTAGACTTAGTGATATTTATGGATAAACAAACCCAAAAAGCGGAAGAAAATCAAAGGCACATCCTACAAAAACAGGCTACAGCTTGAATGCAAGATCAGATCACACACATACACAAATAAAAAGAAAGACAGAGCATGATAAGACACTCCACTTAAAGAGTAAACAGCAATTGGGGAACATTAGGTAAAGAATTTCTCAGTGTGGTTTCAGATCTAAAGTTAATGGTTTCGAGACCGAACCCTTTCCGGAAGTAGGATATAGAACTTCTAGTTAAATGTGATTTCTACTTTGCATAGGTTACAAAAATTAATGTGATGTGTTGGTCAGGCAGCAAAGTTTAGGCGACACATTCAACAACATTAGTCTTGGCGCTCAGGAGAGAGAACATCTCTTGACATGAGCAATTAACTAGCTGTAGATTGTAGAGTATCAAATTGTTAAAACGAACTTAAGTATTCAGAACAGGTGATAAATCAACATGGTACTGCAGCATGCAGAAAATCTAGTTTTATTATCATGTCATCCCCAACAAAAATTAGGACATGCAGACCTGCACTCAACCTAAAAGGAGGCTGCGCAAAATCTTGAAATGTATATCAACTCTCAGCATTACATTCTCATAGAGGTGCTCCAATATTGGGAGTCACAAGAAGGTAGCTCAAGCTTCCAAAATTTGAGTTCATACTCACAGGGGATGTAAAAGTTAGTCCAGTAATACTCCATAAAAATACAGAAATACCTTATACTGTTTTGGAATCTCAATGAGTCCAATGTCTGCCAGTAATGTTCCAAATTGAACTCTCATATCCCTGACATTAATACAAAAGTTAACAAGTCAATAATACAGCAATGCAAATATGATTTATTTTTGTTTGCTCAATTGCGACTCCGTTGAGAACTTCCAAATACTATGTTTACTGCAGCATAAGAGTCAATATGCCAAACATAGACTTGAAACTACTTAGTAATGAATTCATAAAGCAATCAGTGGGAGACTGTTATGTGTTTTACATGAAAGAAGTTGAAAATCTTTGATGTGGTATATTTTGTCTAACCCTCATGTTTATATCCAATGGCACAAATTTATATGCATTAGTGGTCAAAGATTTTTTGAAAGAATTTTAGGACTGCATTTGCCGCCAATATAACACAAAAAATACTACCGTAAAATGTAAGATATCAGACCTTATCATGTACATAACTGAACTGCTCAAAAAATAAGAGCGGCAAAACTGTTGTGCATCTTTGGCTCCACTCTGCAAGAATGGAATACAATGTGTTAGAACGGACAGATTCTTCTTTCCGTAAATTTTAAGGAAATTTGACATTCATTTTTGGGATGACATAAACTTGAAATGTATACATTCAACTTGGGACAAACAGAGCATTCCAGATGTGAGCAGACAATGTGTAAAGGCATCGAGTACACGTGGAAAACTTAAATAATAATCATGACAGCAATGAAAAGAAAGTGCATTTAAATGTGTTTAAGATTAATTGTCAATCCAGATTTTTTTTTTTTTGGGTGGGGAGGTGCTCAAAAACAACCAACCTCACAGAGAATCTTCTCCCACTTCTTATATGCAACCATCATCAATAGATGGTCAGATTGCCCATTCCCATCACATGGATCATTTGCACCACCAATCTCATTTGTCAAAAGTGCCAATTTTGCTCTTTCAACATTCTGTTTCTGCATTAAGCATACAATTATACAACATTATTCTGAGGAGAAATCAGTGAGAAACAAGCAAACAAATAAAAATGAACTAGCATTGAAGAAAGAACCTCATCTTTCGGATACACAAAAGGTGACTTGTAGCTCAAAAATGCTGAAATAGAGAGAATTGGTGATATGCATCCAAATATTCCACCATATATCAGCATCTGTAATTAAATATCAGATGCATACATTGCAGAAGTTAAAAACACAAGCACTGCATCTTTCACCAGCATGGAAAACAAGTAATACATAAGGCATGACATGCACCAAACAGACATGCCTTCTTACATGTCTGGCTCATAGAGATGTAAAAGGGAATAAACCTACATGCTCACATGTATATACATTTCCTGACTCATCTAAAGCTATTTAACACAAAAGTATCTGGTTATTGTGATCAACTTCAATATGCGCTCTAAAATCAGAATTAACAAGTCCAAGAGGAAAATCTTGTTCTTAAATCAACAGCAACAACTCCATGAATAAATTATCCTAGAGGAACAAGGATGTTCTCTAAAAGGGTTTGTTAGGATCATAATATGTTCTAGATGGAACTGGAACTCAATTATGCTTCAAAGCAAAGATTCAAGATACAGAAACTCAAATTTATGGTGCCATTCCATTGTACATTGCATCCTAAGAAATAAGAACAATTATGTGAGAACTGGTTCTCAATTTCGTTCAGGGTGATGATGCATTCTATTCATTTCCAGATGAAATTACATCATCATTTGTGGAGCATTATTTTTTTTTTTGATCTAAATTTGTGGAGCATTATTGCGCTAATATGGTTGTGATCCGCATAATATATGTGTGCACAAGTAAATCAGTTGAATAGGGAAAACAACCAGGCATCTTATTAGCCAAGGAAATATTTTCAGTTTTGTTCTCCTGTTCAGAAGTCAAATATGAAAGCGTCCTAAACAACTACTGTACCCTGTACAGCCCTTGGATCATATAATTTAGTTACCACATCTAAAGGATACAAGCTTTAGATCAGAGTGTAATTAATTAAATTGAAAACAAATACATATCAACTGAGAAGAAGTAGCATGACAGAGAACAGCAGTCAAAATCAAGTAGTAAAACTACTATATCTTTAAATGAAACAAGGAGCAAATATATTGACCAGTTAACATTATTATAATGTGATGTAGACCTTCCCAATTAGTATATCCACTGGAAGCTTTGCCAAATGATGCCCGAGAGGTGTCAACTCTTCATCTCCTTCAATGGCACCAACCTAAATTGAAGTACAAAATCAGAATTTGCACCATTACTGTACTTCAAAACTAATATGTGCCCTTGCAGGCATATGCTCAACAGAACAAGTAGTCCATTCTCCCAATCTTATTTTGGTTTGTATATTATTCTGATTCATTTTCCCAAGCCACTCTCACAAGGAGACCGCATATAATAGCAACAAATACATCCAAAAAAGAGCGGGAAAAAAGAATGAAGGCCCTTCAGTGATCAAGTCGCTGTCAATTCACAATATTATTGTTAACTCCTATATTAGCCTTGACCTTTTCCTACGTAATAATAATCTACAGATCTGTATCACTTTCTAGATATCCACAGACCCATAAACAAGTGCAGACTGCCTGAGTCCTTTTTCTCTTCTATTCCTAATTACTCATATGATTATAACCATCTTGTGGGTTTGCTTCAACCTTCACCTTCTATGTCCCAATACCCTTTTCAACTGTACTATGTCATTGGAAAAGCATACAGCTACTATTTATGAAATAAATGCGAAACGATGATGATCATTTATGATGCAATTATTATACATACATGTGTGTTTTATATTCCCATCTAAATTAGTGGATCAGTTATTGAGTACTGTAGATCAGAAGAAATTCAATTGACGATTCAAAAAGTCAGCCAATCTAGAACAATGTTTTCACATGGGAGATTTGTGTTCTATGACCTGAAAATCAAGTGTCTCTCAACCTTTGGGCACTTACCCAGAAAAGTAGCATGAGTAAATAGAACAAAATTGATATACCTCGTATAACAAAGAAATTGCAGATGCGATTGCCTCATCTTTTGGGGGTTCTAGAGCCTGAACACATCATATTAACCAGGGAGGTGAACATAAACACATTTAGCCCCAGATTTATGACAATCTGGAATTCCATAACAAACTGTTTTACAATAAACAGTTAAAAGTAACCTTGGATAAAAATGGCTTTATGCTACCAAGAGAAAGCAGTTTGATCTGTAAACATAATTCAACCAAAGGCATCCGCTGCATCTCAGGTATCTTGCCAACAAGGAGAAACCATCAGAAGGTGTGAAAGAGAATCAGTTGTCCAGTAAATCTTGGATTGGCCATTAGTCCACACACTTGGGCTAAAGATTAGGAAACTAATTGCTGCATACCTGATATGGGCGCATAATATTTTCATATCTATGACGTGTATATAAACAAAAGCAGATTCCCGGTTTTACACGTCCAGCTCTTCCTCGCCGCTGTCTCACATTTGCTCGGGAGATCCAATCTTCAACCATGCTTGAGAGTTTCTAATAGTAGCATAAATAAATAAAAAGACACTAGAACAATGAAAGTACCAAATGTAAATCTTAAGTAAATAAAAAGTTTGTTGATAGATTCTGAATCAGTCCAAATAGAACAAGACAGTATGTTCCGGTGAAAGATGCTGCCCTGACTACTGCTAACTTCATCAAAGAAGAGAACAACAAAAAGCAAAGTGAGATTTTTAATTTAACAAACTTCCAGGAAGCAGAAGCTTTCAAAGATGGGCTCCTCCTCTTTTAGAGGACAACAGTAAGGTCATTTATATTAGCATGCATGATTATATTGTCAAAAGTCAAAAGCTTTTAGGAATCTTGAGCCCAAAAAACCTGCTATTTGGTAGTTTTGTTTTCTCAAACTGGAAAGGAGAAAGAAACATGTGTACAAACTGAAAAGCATCAAGCAAATTTCTGGGACAGGATTCTCAGCTACGGAATATGCTCAACTTATATTATACTGACCAAATAACATTCCAATATCAGGGGGAAATCAACTTTTGACAAATTTCTTTCTCGCTCAACTACTAAAATAGAACGCCAATTTTTTCAATTTATTTTAAGTTTTGGTGTTTATTACCAGTTTTTTTCTTTATCTTAAGTTCCCAACGAAAACTTAACAGTTGAACAGGATGCATTCTTATAAACCAATTAGTTTATGAAATGAAAGCTTTGATCTAAGACGACTTTAATAAGTGCAAACCTTCAGTGGGTTATAACGATTCTCCTTGTGCTTTCCACTGTCTATGACATATATGACATCGTCAATTGTTATACTAGTCTCCGCAATGTTTGTAGCAATTATAACCTGTAAACATTGCAAGGAAACTTAATGTTCAAAGGTTTAATCAATTAGAAAATGAACTGTTCATCTACACCAAAGTAAGTTTAATGGCTGAAATTGAAAAGAAGTTTTGCATTCCTTTGTGAACAGATTCTTCATGTGAAAGAATAGTTCAGGGCCAAACTAATATTCATTTTTAACAGGAGAAAATAGCCAAAAATGCCTAAACTTATTTATGCATAGCTAGTCATTTCCAAAAACTTTATTTTAATACTTGTTTCCCTTAAACAATTTTCGAGGGGCAAAAAATATCCACAAGTGGCGAAATTCGAGGGAAATGGGCCTATTACTTGCCACCCATTTCTGCCGGATTCTGCTGCTTGTGGGCATTTTTGGCCCCTCGAAAATTGTTTAGTAGCAAAAAGTGTTAAAATAAAATTTTTGGGCATGATTGGCTATGAGTAAATAATTCAGGGTGTATTTTTAGCTATTTTCTCGTTTAGCAGTCGAGAAAACAATTATTTATCTTTGAGACAAGAAACCCTTGATAGTCAAATGCTAATAGTGATGAGTTCATAGATCCAGTAGAGCAACTGGTAATGAATGCCCTATTATACACTTGTAAGCAGACCTTCAAAATGAATCACCTGTTTGAGCTTTTATCTTTAGACATGCTAAAACAAACTTCCCATGTTGATTGCACCCAAAAAATGCATCTCCCATCTTCAAGTAATCATTTTCACATATAACTAGTAAAACAAAGACTCTACTTAGATTGGTTTTCTTTTTCAGAAGTTTCCACTTCGGTGGAGTTCCTGTGGGATATTAATTATTGTCACAAAAGATGGAGGATCAGATTCAAGACTTTTAATACAAGTAGAGCCTTTAGGTTATGGCATGTTAAAAGCAACCAGAGATAATAGGAGGGACATGTCTAATTCAATAGATAACTACAGTAGTTTCATGCTGACAGAAACCATACAAAAGTACTAGAATTACTCCACTTCATGTCATATCCATAATGGGTTCAAAAGAAGAGAGAGGCTTTTATTAACTCGAATAAGAAAGAGAAACAGGAGCTCACTACTGAATCCATAATATTTTTTCATGCATTAGTTAAAATCACTTCAATTTTCTGGAGGACTCCAACCCAGGCCCTTGCAATGAAGACCTTCATTTGCTTGAAAACAAAGAGGTGAAAGGAATCACATGCACAGTATAGAATTCTATTCCAGTAGTAGAATTAAGGCTGGAAAAGATTTTCACAGGAAAAATTAAAAAAAAAAAATTTATGCATATACAACTGCTACCACCCATGGATCAGCTAGCTAAGTGCCCTGGTGTGATTTTCTTTCCTTGTCTTCAGTTTCTGGCATGAAATCTAGCCTATATCCGTCTATGTTGATTTTATTTTCCTTAGAGGTAGTAGATTAATCGTGTAAAAGATTAAACAAATCAATGAATGTAGAAGTTAACTGCATCCTTACTTTTGGTAGGCAAAGGACAACTAATAGAACCTGATAAGTTCACCAAAACAATATAAAATGTTCAATTCTACAAAGAGGAACTAGAAATCAAGAGAGAAAAAGGGAGTCTTAAGGAAATTAGATCCAAGGTATCAAACTACAACTAACCCCTCTCTTTTAAAATGTCAAATGATTATTGTGAACTAGAATGAGAAAGGAATTCTCCTTTTTCTTTTGGGCCAAATGTTTAAGGTAATAAGAATAAGCAAGGAAGGTTACCTTCCGGATATTATCAGGAGGCCTTAAAAACACCCTTTTCTGATCCTCAGATGCTATAGATGAATGCAAAGGAAGAAGCCACTCAGAAGATGGCCCGGAGAAACGGTAAGAAGCAGATAGTTTATCAAGAAACATGTGTATCTCTGCAACTCCCTGCAAGTCAGGTTTAAAGGTTGCGATGTGTATAAAAATAGAGGAGATTCATTTAAAACAATGAAAATATATCCTCAATGAACAGCTGCATAAAGTAGTACTCTTAACAGTTCCAAATGATGAATGAATGAAGAAGTGAAGAGTCATTACAGGCAAAAAGACTAGTATAGCACCCTCTGGGAACTTGTCATCTATGTAGCATATCAGATCCTCAAGAAGATCATAATCAATGATGTCTTCATTCAATCTTCTCTGAGTACAAATATCATTATGTTACCAACTGGATAAATTAAGAAAGACCACATAATCCATTTTATCAACAGTAAGGAGTACATCAGAAAGAATTACCAGATTCTGTCGAGTCCGTTCACTGTATGCTTCATAATTGTTTGGAATATAGTACGGATTGACATCTTCAGAGAGCAGGGAGTCGTCACCCCAGGCAGATAAAACAAGATTTTTTTTCCCCCTATGATTGTCAACAGGTGCACTCTGTAAAACTTAAGACTATTAAGCACATGAAAAGCATTACCATAAAATTGAAAACCAATCCATGAACCATGAAACAAAAGGAAAAATGAAGATGATTAAGAGAGCTGACAGTGCAAAATGCAGATGACAGTATCTAAGATATAATGGGAAATAGAAAAGCAGTGAAAAGAAGGGAAAGTGTAAGCGAACGGATGGTATTCAACAGAAAAGGAGGGAAAGAAACCATTAACAAATATACCTTCGCAGCTGAGAATGATCCATAGTTTATGGATACAGGAGAATCTGATGCAAGGCAATAGTCAAGATTTTCATAAACATCCTCAAGAAAATAAGTCGTCACAGGATGTGTCCGTCCTTCCGCAGTAATCACAGGGCATCCACCAAAGTATTGCGAAAATCGAAATGAATCAACTGTTGCTGACCTAGCTCACAAAATAAAGAATAATGCGAAGATCAAAAGAATCCTGACAGAGTATATACAGTGTAACATAAATAAATTACACGAGTTGCAACCATACATAAGAATAACTTTCAATTTTGATGTGCTATGAGCTGATTGCTTCTCAATCAAATTCTTCAAAACAACGAGTAGGAAATCACCCTGTTATGCAAAAAGCAATTTGTTAACATTTCTCCACATTTTTACCCAAAAAAAAAACCAAAAAAACATTTCTCCACATTTGAGTATCTGGCCATCCATGAGGAGAAATTATATCTACGATAGAATTCCACATAGATTGCCAGATATTCAAATGTCCCTGTTCATCAGAGAAACTATCTGAGTTACAGAACTTCCTTTTAGTTATATGGACTTAGTCATCTGGTAAAACAGCAATGCTATTGGGCTTTTAATTTTCTAAGAGAAAAGCCAATACAAACACTGATTTGATGATGCATGGATGCAAATAATCCAGATAATAAAATACAATCAAAAGTATATTTCACAACATAACCTGCCAACATTCCCAATAATAATCACCGTACCTGCAACGGAACAAAAATCCTGAAACTAAAATGACACCCATATCAAATGTCACATCATCTTTCTCTTCAATTTTGTTTTAAAATAAAATGTAGAGCAGCAATGTATATTAAACAGTTCTGAAAAATACCCTTTTAAATTATCCTTGAGCACATTCATAGCAATCAAATTTCCTGGTAGAATAAACTTCATTTAACTGTAAAAGGATGTAGGGAAAGCTAGGTATTTTACAAAGTAGATAAACGACAAACCTAACCATAGACATACAGAAGAACATGAAAGCCGTCCATATTTCGAGGTAATGTCACTAGTTTACTGTGATTGTTACGAGCACGACTCAAATGTTTTTAAATACAGCATATAGTAATTGAATTATAAAACAGTAAAATCAATTATACTCCAACAGAAAAAAACTCACCAGAAGAGATCGCTCATGCACCTCATCAACTATCACATGACTAACACCAGCCAAACTTTTGTTACCCTGAAATGGAATTTTTTCTAATATTCATTTTAAATAATTAAAAGGAAAAATACAATGCATAAAACAAGTTTTGCTCCATACGAATGAGAGGAGTAAATTTTCCATGGTTATGCATTAAGGAAAAAGAATAAACTGAAAAACACACGAATAATATCCTATCATCTACTATGAAAATTCTAAATTTCACACAAGTACTTCTGAACATACCGAAATCATCCGAAGGAGAATGCCAGTGGTACAGAAAAGAAGCTTGGTTTTCGTATTCCTAAGACAAAGTGAAGAAGATAGCAGGATTAAGCAGTCTTTAGTTAGAACAACTACAGTTATCAAATTGTGTAACAGAAATGAGAAAAGATTGAAGATTCCACGAATATTATTCACAAAATTGCATCCATGAATTGCAAATTAATATTGTCAAACTCCATCGGAACACTTTAATTAAAACAAAAAATAAAAATTCATGTACTCAAGAAAGAACTGATGAAGTAATGATGCCAAGTCATTAGAACTACCCAAGAAAATAATAGAATGTATCCAGGAATGATCAACAAATAAGACAGAGCAGAGCAAACATTTATGTACTTGATTTCATAACCATACATACAGGATACCTCCATTCTTGATATGACCATTCAAGAGGTAACATTTTTTTTAATGTGGGAAACATTAAGCATGCTTCTTGACAAACACTAGAAGAAAGTATGTGATTACCTTGCACTATCAAGACGAACTTGATAACCGACCAAAGAATCACTTTGACCAGGATTAGATTCACAACGCTCATCTGCAACTCTTTCCGCAACAGAAACAGCCTAATCATACAAACAATAAAATAAGCTTTTTGCAATATGATATACTTAATTTTCTTTTGGATTTATCGGCTAATAAACAAAGAAATTATACAACATATGATGCTTATTCTAATAAATGTCCTGAACGTCCTTTCCATTTATTCTTCCAAACATATTAATACATACGGATAACACAACCTTTTAAATTATTTCTAACAAAATTTCATTGAGAAAGAAAGAAATTATTAATGTTGTTTCTCATCTTCTTGCAGCTAATTATGTAAAAACTTTTCTCCTCTTCTTTCTAAGTGCAGTTTTATTTACAATATTTGTAAAGCTAACAATGGATTTTCCCATGACATGTTCAAACATAATTTTTTATAAGCATCTAGTATGACAGTTGCACATTACAAAAGATCCCTGAACACAGCAAACAGCCACCACAATATCAAAGAAAACTTCTAAGTCCAAGCTACACCAATGAGATATACTAATGTACAAAAACTATTAGATATCAGAGCCACTCTTCCTTTTTAGTGGAACACTAAATTCTCATCGCTTTTCTGCATGGAATTTACACCTAGGATATCAAGTTCCAATTGATCGACATGGCTAGGTGTTGTGCAATCAAAGCCAGGAGAATTGATTGAATGATAACAATTGGCAAGAGTAGAAAAAATCCCACACAGAAATGCATACAAGATTTATGCACTAGATGAAGTAGTAGTTCCCAACATCTATTACGGATGGAGAAGCAATGAAACCAACTCACTAACCGCAATCCTCCTCGGTTGTGTGCAAATGATGTTGCAATAGCCACCATGTCCTGCTTCAATCATGTCATCCAATATAAATTGTGGAACCTATATAAATGATTATTAGAAACCACACTTCAATAGCATTCCAAAGATAAATGATAATTATATTACAAAAATAGCAAATTTACTAGATACAAGCAATCAAATTTTCACCTGAGTTGTTTTTCCACATCCTGTTTCCCCACAAACAACCAGAACATTATTCGCTTCCAGCAAATGTAAGACATCGCCTTTCAACTTAGCAATGGGAAGGGAAGATCTGCACTCCAACATGTCCTGCCCAAACAGCAAAAGGATGTGTCAGGAGCAGGTGACTACTGCACTTGAAAGGATTAGAACAGAATTTATGGGGAAAAAAAACACAGCTGAAAAGGAACACTAACAGTCTAAAACTACAAAAAACTGGTACCTGGTACTTTTTTGTCCTCTTCTTACTTTCTTGCTCCCTTTTAAGGAATAAGCTTTCTGCTTCTTTGTTATAGTCTATCCCTGCTAAGAGATTGCAATAAAAGTAAAACAAAAGTAATATACACCCAGAGGCCATGATTTTGAGTTGAAAATGAACTAGATTTTATATTTTGAGCCAAGAAAGAGCAAACATTTGTATTACACTTGACAGATACAGGATCTTGTAGGTCCATTGATGCTGCATATCTATCATCTTCTTATCACAACGTTCAATCTTTCATATACTGAAGTTACCAATTTCTGTTGCTTTAACAGAGATGAACTGCAAGCCTCCTCCTCAAGGACCACTTCTTTAGCATCTTATGCAACTACATACTCTGCCTCTATCTTCCCTAACTGATTTTTACCTAAAAATTGCTATGCAGAAAGAAATTTTTTTCCAATATCTCAGAAAGGAAGCGAGGGCAACATACTTGGTGTTTTCAGATCTGTGGAAGCATTTACATCCTTCACATCATGGCTTTGAAGCTCCTCATGAAGACAACTACTCATGAAATCAGCAGTATCACTAGATTCAGGCCCAGCAGCATTCAGTAATGAGTCCACAAATCCAGCTCTTCGCCCATCCTGAGTAGCTATGACATTTGTTGATGATTCACCTGTAAGGGATCATGTAATTAATTCATGAAGTTGAGTTATGAAAGAAAACTGTAGAGTGCCCATAAATTGGTTTCTAATGGATGGTAGAAACTATAAAAAAACGATGTTAAAGAACAAAAAACATAATGGTTGCAGCTATTCAATTAAGCTCAAAAGGAATTAAGCAGAGAAAGAACTTACCATCTTTCCAGTGCAGAATAAGAGAAGCATAGGGCTCCACAATTGGAAGGTAAACAGGGAGATCTGGAAACAAGAGATGTAGTGCATATGCTGCAACTCTATTCTGCTCATCCTGTGGTTGGTTGTGATGAAGTTTGCATTGAATTAAACTAAAATGAAAATAGAGATGCTGACCTGGTAACAGATAGAAGTAATAGAAAAGGACAACGGTTTCCATGGATAGCCAATGATATTTATATTGACAGCAGGAAAATGATAAATCAGCAATAAAACAAAATGGTTGACATATGAAGAATATGAAAAAGGTCTCTTAAGCAGATCTGAAAAGGTTGCAATCTTAATTAAGGAGAAAGATGTCAGTATAAAATCATAAGAGAGAATCCAAAAACAAAGAAAAATGTGGCAATTGCAGATCCTAATTATGATAGAAAAACTCAACATGCCTAGATTAGTTCTTGTGTGCTTCAGCCCCTACAAAATGCGAAATGAGAAGGATAGAAAGTTGACCAGCTTCCCAGAGAAGGGAGACGGTCAATTTATCAAAGAGTCACAAGACTACCCAGAGAAAGTAATGCTAAGTAACAGTAGGTATTCAGTTAGTAGTTTACTTGGTCAAACAGAAGGAAGAAAGCTTCTTTACAAGTTGCTGGCACTAATTCAAACTGACAATTACTGACATGAATGTGAGGCAAACAACAATAACCAATAGCATCGGAAATTAAATCAATTACCAAGTAAAAATAGTTCTTGCCCTTCTCCCCTTCATACCAAACATTGCAAGGTAAAAGATAATACTTCCTTTAGGTGAAGTATTAGTCCCTCTCCTTCCAGAAAATTAAATTTAGTTTCATACTTTCGCAGGTCAATTACATGTTGATTGCAGTCAACCAGGTAGTTGAATTTATGACCCTAGCCAGATAAATTTGCAGTTACATCATATTGACAGATTCTCTGATTTTAGTGCAGATGTTAAGTAGATGCCAGCTCCTAGATTACACTGAAATTTCTTCATTATTTCTTTATACCTGATTTGACTGAAAACAACAGGAACAAAGCTCTAAGTTGCAAAAAGCAGTGGAGCAAAACTATACCTCAGCTTCTGTGGAAATTTCATCCAGAGAGGGCAGCTGAATGGACATCAGTCCTCCTGCTTTTCTGCTCTTACCCCTCCCACTTGCTTTACGTAGTACACTTACAGTGTAACTGGAACCATTTCTTTCGTCAAGCCCTTTGCTATATTTTGGAGCATCCCAGCCCTCCCTTTGACAAAGTTGCTGTAGGAAAGCCTTGGGAATCTTTTTTGGATCTCCCTGTAGTTACAAACCAGGTTAGTCAATGTTAATAACCATCATAAACATCAAAGAATACGAGTACCAAATACAACCAAGAACAGTAGTTGATTAGCAACAAATTGAGAGATACACAGAAACTGAGGAAAAAAAATGACACCACTAAATAGCTCCTTCCAGATCAGAAGGTCTCATAATTTATTTTTGGATGCAACATTTTTGGATGTTTCAAGAGGAAAGCCCATTTTTCTAGATTTCCCATGTTGCTCTTGATTATAATCCTAAATAGAGTTCACGTGCTACGAATGTTTATCTAAAGCTACATAAGTCCTGTATTATATTTATATAAATTAACAATTTGAATATAACTCAGAGCTACTATATGGTTGAAGACCCTCCTAAAATTTTTGCCAAGTCAAATGGAGACACCTAATTTCTGACAAAAGGAGTATTTCATTTCCAATCAAATGCTCCAGAATAGGAACGATTGGGTAAAACATTTCATAACGATAAGTTCAAGCACTAGAAGACTACCTTCTTCCATATGCCTTCCAATTTCTCTAGATTCTTCCCACTCAGTAATTCTTTCTTTCTTTCCTTCTTTTGTAGTTCCAATACCACAGGCGGTAAAGTTCCATCAATTGCAGAATCTTCAAAGAAAAAATTGCCAAGCTCTACATCTCCGGGTTCCCCTTCTAAAGTACTTGTGTCAGTAAAAGGAGCCCTTGAAAGGTCTCCTTCATTTGGTAACTCATATGAGATGATGCTATCTGCAAACTGTTGTTCAACCTCTGATCCCAATCCAGCAGAAGCTATTCCGCCATCTCCACTGCATGAAGTATCAACCTCTGTGATGTTGTCCTTGAAAGGTGTCGAATCACCAGATGTTTCCTTCAAGGAACTGGAACAACTTTCATAACAAAAGGCCAAGACATCGGCAGATAGTCCTGAGAAGGAATTTCCATTACACACAGAAAACCAACTGAAGGCGAAAAGGAAACCACTCCTGTAACTTTAGTCACCTAGGTCAGATATTTCCTGCTTAAGCTTGCGAATCATTTGGCCAGCTTTTTCTTGGCCGGCCTTGTCTCTTCTTTCTTTTGCATTAATTGCTTCTAACCTTGCAGTGTGATACTCTTTCACAATCTCATCCTCAGATCTTGGTTTCAGCACCTAATAAGCATGAAACTATGTAAAATCAGAAGGAAACAACGATTTCATGAATTAATTGAGATACTACCATGATTACGAAATGCTAACGGAAAACACTTCATTCAGTTAATTGCAGTGCTCAATATTTATCAAGGTTTCAATTTTACCAGATTCAAGTACGCAATAAAATTTGAATTCTGTAAAATGGAATTAAACTAGGTTATTTTCAACTTTGGCATCCATATGCATTTTAATGACAAACAGAAAAACTTAAAGTGAATAAGCATAAGGAAGAAAATTAGTACATATATCAAACATCAATAGAAGCTTCAACAATACTCCCTCCGTCCCAAATATTTGGTTCCATTTCAATTTTCACACGGATTAAGAAATTTAGTTAGACTATTTAATTTTATTTTGATTTCTCTTTCACACCCTTCTCTAATATTAAATAAATTTGACTTTTAGTCTTGAAACTTTACAAATATACTTATGAAGTTATTGGAGTAGTGTATGTTTTATTAATATTTCTTGGGAAGTGGAGATATTTAGTAGTTAAGATGTATAATAATGAGGGATATAATAGGATATTAAAAAATTAACTGTCATTCATAAAAGGAAATGGGACTATAATTTGGGACGGAAGAAGAAGGATAGTGAGACCAAAGATTTGGGACAGAGGGAGTAATTAGTACTGCAAAGGTTTTCATGAAAAAATACAAGTATTTGGAGTTAGGAGTTTTACCTTCGAACCCATGAATAAGTGAATTTCTCAGTAATGTTATAAGAAATTTACTAATATTATCTTTCATACTCTAATTGCTCTCCAAATTCAGAAAGTACCTTGTCTGTCTCTATCGGATCAGATTCCCGTGATTCAGACTCATCCTGCAAATGGAGAGAGTCATTTTTTAGAAAGAGATGGGTGACAAGATTACAAGCTTTCTGCAGCATCTTCAAAGGGAAGCCATAAGTAGACCACATTAAATAAAGTCACAGAAGCTCACAATGAAACAGCTTGAGTTCCCTGCCTCCCCGCCCAACATCCTCTTTTTGCAAAACCATTCACTGAGATCTTCTAGATATGACACAGTAAAGAATTTCCAAAAAGATATGACAACGGTTCCTAACAGAATTCATGCATGGTATTCAAACCTTAAAATCTCATATCCGGGCGACTGATGCATCAGGTTATGTATGCCAAAGTTGTTTGAAAAGAAAATAAAATAATAAGTTTCTTACAAAGTGCTACAGAATCCGAAAACAAATATCCTAGGTATGTCCTAAACTATGGGTTGCCATCTCAAAATTCTGGCAACCTAAGTTGTCAGAATTTGCATATGAAACTGTCTTGCAAATAGCTATGGTTGTTGAGGGAGATTAGCATAATTAAATCAAAAAATAAGTATTCCTTGATGGCTGCAAGTTTGATAAGCATGCAGGAATTCTTCTACAGAAACCAATTCAGCAAGCAATTAGGTCTAAATTCCAAGGGATTTTCTCTAATTACCTCTTCCTGTTGTTCCATGTATTGATGGATCCAATTTGCTTGAGCATGCTGGAAGGAATCTAAAGACTCATCATCCCTCCAACCCTTCACTCTGACAGAAACTTTGGGAATACTTTCTCTAATTTGAGCTTCTGAGTCATCCACTGAAGGAACCCAATCTTCTCTTGCAGTTGATAGGACTCCAACGGAACCTGCCAGTTTGAAGAAATTAGATGGGCGTCTTCTTTCCCGCACGTGTTGCAAAGTGAATTTCATTGTAAATAAAAGATCCAATGTTATTAAGCAAAACAAATGATTTATTGAAAAGGCACAAAGCATAAATACCTCCATTAGTTTGAGAAGTACCCCTTGCAAACTTCAAGGGCAGTTCATTACCGGGCAAATTTAAGCATAGCCAGTCTAAAGCACTCTCAAATGTTGCAGTGTCCTTCCTCATAACAAAAATGCAAACAAATTAGATAACCAAAGTAAAAAGGAAATGTAAAGAACAGGTTAAGAAACTGCAGTTATCTAAATGTGGTCCAAGAAACAGGTAAAAAATCGGGCAATATCAAGCATGCCTCTTGAAATGATAATTGCAGCTGATTAAGGCAGCTCAAAAGCACGCAAGTCATCCATTTACTGCGTATAATACAGCATCATATTCATATAAACAGCCGCTACTTTTTGGGAACCTCCTAGTCCTATGGTTTTTACTCACTGAACCTTATAAAGAGATTTGACAGCGAGATTTTTCAACTTATCTTTCATTTTCTCCTCATATGTTACACGTTTTGATCACATAATCTCGAGCACAAATTTTGTTAATTTCTTAAATAATCTTAACGCATATTTGAAAAAAAAATGCCAGCATGGAACATTTTTTCAGCAATGCGAATGATGACTACTCGAAATTTATACTTGATAACAACTTTTTCTTTTCTAACCTTGAGAGCAGAAAGAACACGTTCAATTTGATCATCAGTGAAGCCTTCACAGGAGAGCTTCTCGTAGATAGAGCGTAGCTTTTTAGCCTTTTGTTCTTTAGTAAGAGAATCATTTTCCGGAGCAGAGGACCCTGTGGACCGACCAGAGTTGAGCAAGAGTCGCCGGAGCCGGTTCTCGTTCTCCGCCGATATCTGTAGTTTAGGACCCGCAGAAGTGGACGATTTTCCTTTAGAAACCGACGATGAAGTCTTCTGTTTCTGCTGTTTCTTCTTCGGAGCCATAATATGCAATACACGGCCAGCTATTCATATACGATAGTTTCTGCGTGGTTGGTGGGTGGGTTGGTCTCTGAAACAAAAGATGCAGAAAGAGGGAAAGTTTGTGTGGGAGGAAGAGACAGTAACCGGAGGAGGAGGTTTTTGACCTGTCAGACTTGTTTTTAGTTTTTCGAGCTCCGCGAATAGCCTCGTCTCTCCTTCACGTTGGCGGAAAAAAGGTTCAGCTCATTCATGAAGAATGCGCTTTTGTTATTTTTAGACAATAAAGGTCTGTTTTGATAGATAATTAACTTAAATATTGTTTAGATAATAATATTTGGGATAAAATATTCTAAAGATGAAATCTTGAAGAAATAAATATTCTGCAGAAATAATCTTAGTTATGATAGAATTCATCCTCAACATAAATATAGTACTTTTTACTCTAATCTATTTACTCTATTTTTTACTCCAAAAGGAACATTAAAACGTAAAAGGAAGACATCAAAAAATAATAACACCATTGAAATTGATATAACATACCCCTAATACTTTAGAGAACCATGTCAGTCCCACAAGTGTTTTATTAATGCATTCCTTAATTCAACATGTGCATCCTTGTCCTTGATTTTTTATACCAAGCAAAAAAAATGTTGAAATCGAGTATTTTCATCTGTTAACATTTCCACAGTTGGTTCTGGAACTTCTACTATTTCTTGTATAGGTGCATTGAGATCAAGTTCATCCTCAATTATCATGTTGGGAATTATGATGCATGAAGTCATAATGTCATGTGACACCTCTTTATTCCTAAAACGTGTCGGTCCTGTAATAATTACAAATCGAGATTATAGAACCCCAAACGCAAGCTCGACGTCTTTTCTACAAGACTCTTGTGTTTGTTCAAAATATTTTTTCTTCTCCGTATTCGGCTTATGGATTGTTTGCATAAGGGTGGACCATTTCGGATAAATACTATCAGCTAAATAATAACTCGTATTATATTCTTTTCCATCAATAACATAGTGAGCAAGAGTAGCGTTTCCTTGCGCAACATTATTAAGTAGATGTGATGACTCTAACACATTAATGTCGTTATTTGTACCTGGCGTACCAAAATAAGCGTGCCATAACCACAAATCATAGTCAGCTATAGCTTCAAGAATTATAGTTGGAGATCCTGAGCATCCAACATATTGTCCGACCCAAGTTGTCAGATAATTTTTCCACTTCCAATGCATGTAATCGAGACAATCTAACATTCCAGGAAAACCACGTTGCTTGCCAATGTAAATTAGTCTTCCAATATCCTTATCATCTAGTGATCTAAGATATTGTTATGCAAAGATCTAGACCACAGCACGACAAAATCTCTTTAAGTTTTCTACTACTGTTGACGGTACACCATATGCTAACATTCGGAATACAGCTATTACTTTTTGTAAAGTTGATAATCCAACTATGTCGAGACCATCTCTTTGTTGTTCGAAGTAGTCGTCATGATCTTTAATAGTATCGACAATTCGAATGAACAAACTTTTCAACATTCGAAATCGTCGACAAAACATTGCATCACTGAATCTTGGATATTTCCTGAAATAATCGTCAACTAAATTATGATCTACAGCTTCACGATCTCGATGTATGACTTGTGTCCAATGATGGAGCCACGTAGCATACTTTGTTGGTTTTGTTACTTGAGAAGAAAATCTATCGGTAAGTTATTATTTCGTATCATCTCTTTTTCATTTATTAAAGTTTCAAATTCATCTGTTGATGATGATGAAGAAGATAATGATGGTATGGATTGTTGTGGTGGATTATTGTAGGAATCAATATTAGAAGAAGTACCTTCAATATTATAATTCTCCATGGTGTTGAATATTATAGAAAAAATATTGATATATGAAGATGACATGGATGATAAGGATAACTGGGATATAATTATTATAGATGTGGTGATTGTGGTGGGCCATTGATTATAGGAGATAAGATTCTTTTTAAATAAGGTGAGATGAGGATGAAATTCCTCCGACGGTTGAGATTGTGATGAAATCTCATCAAACGGTTGATATGAAGATGACATGGATGATAAAGATAAGATTTATTTTCAATTAGTCTATAGATAAGAAGCACTCACTAATCTTTTTCTTTGCAAGATAAGAGTTACGATATTTCGACACACAACATTTTTTGTAGGCTTTAAAAAGCCCATTCTTCCCAATATTTTTCTTTCTTTTTCCAGCCCAATTTTTCACCTCCTGGACCCCATGATGTTTTGGGCCTCAACCCAAGTGGAATAGGCTTCTTGGCTGCCTCCTTTGACCGAGTCTTAGGGATGCCCGGGAAGTTCGAGTTGGCCACCCGGGCTGTCCGTTGGTGACCCACGATACATCTGCCCGGCTCCTCTTTTTATTACTGCTGCTTCGTTTCTCGTGCAGTCTCTTGCTCTCTTCCTCTGAACCGTTTCTCCATTCTCTCTGTCTTTTGGAGTCTTCGAGACTCTTGGTTTCTCCTCCTGATCTTTCGGCTCTACCGTTGCTGTTCTCTCTCGGTTCTGGTGTTCTATGCTGTTCACCAACCTTCTTTGTCACCTTGTTTGTCTGCTAGTGAGGTTAGAGAGTCAACCGTGACGAGAGAGAGAGAGAGAGAGAGAGAGAGAGAGAGAGAGAGAGAGAGAGAGAGGATGTAAATTGCCAGTGATTTCTTCCCGGTTGAGGCCCGTTTCTGAGGGTTATAACCCCGATCATCATTTTCTTTACTGTCAACGCCTCGACGCGGCAACGCCGCTGCTCGGCGTCTGTGTTCTGGTTTGGTAACCTCACGGTTTCAGCTCCTCAGTCATCTCTTTGATTTTCTGTTGGCCGCTTCACGGCGGTGGTGGTAAGAAAAATCTTTCATTGTTTATTTGGGGTTATTTTTATACTGATCGGGTGTTATTTTTGCAGATTACCTTATTTTTCCTTTTTTGGTTTTCTGTTCATAGAAGGATTGAATCTTTCTGTTTCTTCCGCTGTAATCATTATTCTTTGATAATTTGTAATAGTAATGGTTCATTGTAATAGTAATTAGGAGTTCTTTTCTCCAACAAGTGGTATCAGAGCCGAGGTTCCGGCTCATTGGCTTCGACGTCCGATAGCAACCTTCGGATCTGAGAAGTTTCTCAGAATCCGGCCAGTGAAGTTCCTACTATTCTCTCTGTTTACAGTTTTTTTTCTCAGTTTATTCGGCTTGCCGCCGGCTTTATCTGGTTTATTTGTTTCGGCTTGTAGCCGATTACTGTTTCTTGTTTCTGTTTCGGCTTGCCGCCGGTTCTATTTCTGTTGGTTGTTGGTTGTGACGGCTTGCTATCGATTCTTTTGCTATTACTGCGTTTACTATTACATTTCTGTTTCTGTTCTTTTTCCCTTTGGTTTATTATTCCAGTTTTTGTTTGTTGTTTTTCAAAATACCAAAACCCAAGCCTGGCTTAAGTCCAAGAGATATCAAGTATCTGTGTCTTGGCGGGTTTATTTCTGATTTCAAATTTTTTTTTTTTTTTACTTCTGTCTTTTTCTTTGACTGCTGAATTCGTCTGTTTCTATTTTCTTGTTTACTATTCTGTTTGTTTCTATCTTTTGATTAGGAATTTCTGTGCTATTATGTTACACTGTTTTGTAATAAAAACCAAACCTAATCAAACGAAATTAAAACAAACAATGACGTTTTTCTTTGGAAAAACTTTCCTCTGTTGTAAGGAAAATCCGGACAATTTTTTATTCAAAACTTCTCTTTCATCTTTCTGAAACTACCAAATTACACCTATTTGCCCTTAAAACATGTCAGTTCTAAAAATTAAAATTGATAGGTTTGATGGCAAATCTGATTTTGTAATGTGGCGGAGGAAAATGAAAGCAGCTTTGGTACAAAATAAAATTGCTCCCGCTATTTGCAGCCCTGAAGAGTATCTAGAATCTTGGAAGGGCGAAATTCTTAAAGAAAAACTAGATGATGCTCATAGCTGTCTCACCTTGCATTTAACTGATAACGTTTTACGGGAAATTCACGAAAAAGACAATGCTTTTGAAATCTGGACAAAACTGGAAAAATGGTATTTGGGAAAATCTCTTTCAAATAAGATCTACTTAAAAGAACAGTTTTTTGGTCTCAAAATGAGCGGGACAAAATCATTTTTTGAAAATATAGATGATTTAAATAAAATCATTTTGGAACTTCAAAACGTCAGAGAGAAAATCTCTGATGAAAATGTTTCAGTCATTTTACTAAATGTCTTACCTGATTCTTTTAATGATGTCAAATCCGCAATCAACTATGGCAAAGATGATCTTTCCCTTTCTAATGTCAAAAATGCTTTAAAATCAAAAGATTTGGATTTGCAAAAAGAGAACAAATATCATGGTGAAAATCTTTTTTTAAGAGGAAGGATTGACCGGAGAGAACTTCCTAGACATCGTTTTAAAAGCCGTTCCAAATCATGAGAGAAAGCAAGGTAAAATGTTTTTATTGTGGGAAAGAAGGGCATATGAAAAACAAGTGTTTTAAACGAATCAAAGATGATAAACAACGTAAACATGGTAAAAGAAGGAATAAAGTCGATAAAACCCACGGTTTTGAATCAGATGGTAACTCTATGTTTTCTGAAGTTTTGTGTGTTTCTCTTTCTCCTTCATGTGCTGATGTTGTTAATCATTGGGTGCTTGATTCTGGTTGCTCATTTTACATGACACCTAATAAACACTGGTTTTCTGATTTCAAACCTTTAAACCAAGGAAAAGTTTTTATGGGTAATAATCAGGTTTGTGATATAAAAGGCATTGGCAGTATTTTCATAAAAATGCATGGTGGCGTGACTAGAAAATTCATTGAGGTGAGATACGTTCCTGACTTATGTCGGAATCTTATTTTCCTCAGATATTTAGACTCTTTGGGTCTCTCTTTTAAATCCAAAAACGGATTTTTGCGTGTTTGCAAAGGAAACTTAGTCATGCTAAAAGGTTTTAAAAAGGAAACTTTATACATCCTTTTTGGTAAAACAGTTTGCAACTCTTCTGCTTTGGTTTCAAAAACTGTCCCTGAGAAAACTATGTTGTGGTGTCGGAGGATTGGCCACATTAGTGAAAAAGGGCTTTATCATTTACAAAAAGGGCTTTATCATTTACAAAAATAAAAACTTTTATGTGGTGATAAAATTGATTCCTTGGATTTTTGTGATCACTGTGTTTTAGGAAAACAACATAAAATTAGGTTTTCAACAGCACACATAAGTCATCAGCACCTCTTGATTATGTGCATTGTGATCTGTGGGGGCCTGAAAAGGTTCCAACTTACGGTGGTAACGTTTATTTCCTTTCTATTGTTGATGATTTTTCTAGGCATGTATGGGTTTTTCTTTTAAAAACTAAAGATCAAACGTTTGAAAATTTTTGTGAGTGGAAACGTTTTGTTGGAAATCATTCTCGAAATAAACTAAAAACTATCAGGACTGATAACGGTCTTGAATTTTGTAACCAGAAGTTTTCTGACTTATGTGTATCACATGGCATTTTACACCATAGAACGGTTAGACATAACCCACAACAAAATGGAGTTGCCGAAAGGATGAACCGTACTATTATGGATAAGGTCCGGTGTCTATTAGTGTCTTCTGGTATTCGAAAACTGTTCTGGGGTGAAGCTGTTAGTACAGCTGTATATCTCATCAATAGATCTCCATCTACAGCTATAAACTTTAGGACTCCTATAGAACTCTGGTGTGGGAAACCTCCTAATCTTTCCAATTTGAGGGTTTTCGGTTGTGCAACATTCGCTCATCAAAAAGAGGGAAAACTAGATCCAAGGTCTAGGAAGGGGGTGTTCATAGGATATCCTAATGGGGTAAAGAGTTATAGAGTATGGTTGAAGGGTGAACCAGGGGTGAGGGTTATCATCAGTAGGGATGTTATCTTCAATGAGTTAGAAATGCCCTGTCTTAAGGATAACACCATCACCGATAATCTTTTTTGTGATCCTTCTCCTAGTAGCATTCCTGTGGAGGTGGAGACTATCTCCGAACCCCCTCTAGAGCCACCTCAGGAACCTGAAACAAATTCTGAGCCTTCTGCTCCTTCTAGTAGTACTCTTATTCCTGAAACTTCTGACCTTATTCTAGATGGTTCTGATGAGGAAGAGGAACATCCTGAGGCTCAAACCAAAGCTCTTAGAGATTATCAACTTGCTAGAGATCGAGTCCATAGAGTACCTAAGGATCATCCTCGGTATAGTTACTCCTACATTGTATCATATGTTTTTGTTGTTGCTTCTTATGTTGAAGAAAAGAACCTTTATGTTTTTCTGAGGTTTTGAAAAGTCCCAATCACATTTTATGGTTACGTGCAATGGAAGAAGAAATGTTTTTTTTGAACAAAAACAAAACCTGGATTCTTGTTCCAAAACCTTCAAAACAAAAACTTATTGATTGTAAATGGATTTTCAAAATAAAGGAATCTGAGTCTTCTAATGAACCTCCTAGGTTCAAGACTAAACTTGTTGCAAAAGGTTTTTACAAGTTGAGAGCATTGATTTCAATGAAATTTTTTCTCCTGTTGTTAAATACAAAACAATTAGGATTGTTCTTGCTCTTGTTGCTTTCTATGATCTTAATCTTGAACAACTTGATGTGAAAACTGCCTTTTTACATGGTGATCTTGAAGAAACCATTTATATGCATCAACCACCTGGTTTTGAAGTAAAGGGTAAGGAACATTTGGCATGTCTTTTGAAAAAGTCCCCACATGGACTTAAACAGTCACCAAGGCAACGGTACAAGAGGTTTGATTCTTTCATGTCTAAAATTGGCTTTTCAAAAAGTAACTACGATAGTTGTCTTTATTTTTCTTGTAATGATGTGGATTCTGCTATTTATCTGTTACTATATGTAGATGATATATTAATAGCTTGTCATCACAAAGCTAAGATCGATGACCTGAAATCTCTGTTAAAATCTGAGTTCGATATGAAGGATTTAGGGGTTACATTCAAAATCCTTGGGATGAATATTTCAAGAGATAGACCTGATCATTCTCTCTTCTTATCCCAAAAGCCTTTCTTTCAAAAAATCGTATCCAAATTTTCAATGCAACTTTGTAAACCCGTTACAACTCCTCTTGCTAGTCACTTTACACTTTCCGACAAAACTTGTCCTAAAACTTAAAGTGAAAAGAGAGATATGACCAATATCCCATACAGAATGGCCACAAGCTCAGTTATGTACTCAATGATATCCACCCGTCCTAACATTGCTTTTTTTATAAGCCTTCTTAGCAGATTTATGTCAAATCCTGGAAGAGATCATTGGGCTGCTCTCAAGTGGCTATTACGTTACCTAAACAGAACTGTGGATCGGGGTTTACACTACCATAATTGGTCTGATTTTGAATTGATTGGATTTGTTGATTCTGATTTTGCAGGTGACAAAGATGGTAGAAAATCTACCACTTCCTATTTCTTTACCCTTGCGGGTAATTACATTTCGTGAAAATCCCAACTATAGCCTGTAGTTGCCTTGTCAACTACTGAGGCTGAGTATATCGCAGCAACAGAAGCAATCAAAGAAGCCATTTGGCTTCAAGGATTACTGAGTGAATTAAATATTTTAAATTCCAAAGTTATTATTTACATTGATAGTCAAAGTTGTTTACATTTGTGTAAAAATCCGGTCTATCACGAACGGACGAAACATATTGATATCAAATACCACTTTATTAGAGAAAGGTCTCTAGTGGTATTGTTGATATAGATAAGATTAGTACTGATAATAATCCTGTTAATTTTGGTACTAAAATTGTGAACACTGACAAATTTATATTTTGCAGAGACTTTCTTCATGTGCAAGCAGTTTGACTCAAAGTGAGTCATCCTTCAAGGATGGAAAAATATTGTTCGAGGTGGAGATTGTAGGCTTTAAAAAGCCCATTCTTCCCAATATTTTTATTTCTTTTTCCAACCCAATTTTGCACCTCCTAGACCCCATGATGTTTTGGGCCTTAACCCAAGTGGAATAGGTTTCTTGGCTGCTTTCTTTGACTGAATCTTAGGGATGCCCGGGCGGTTCGGGTTGGCCACCCGAGTCGTCCGTTGGTGACCCGCGATATGTCCGCCCGGCTCCTCTTTTTATTGCTGCTGCTACTTCGTTTCTCATGCAGTCTCTTGCTCTCCTCCTCTGAACCGTCTCTCCATTCTCTCTGTCTTTTGGAGCCTTCGAGACTCTTGGTTTCTCCTCCTGATCTTTCGGCTCTACCGCTGTTGTTCTCTCTCGGTTCTGGTATTCTATCCTGTTCACTAGCCTTCTTTGTCACCTTGTTTGTCTGTTGGTGAGGTTAGAGAGTCAGTCGTGAGGAAAGAAAAGAGAGAGAGAGAGAGAGAGGTAGTAGATTGCCAGTGATTTCTTCCCGGTTGAGGCCCGTTTCTGAGGGTTATAACCCCGATCATCATTTTCTTTACTGTCGACGCCTCGACGCGGCAGCGCCGCTGCTCGGCGTCTGGGTTCTGGTTTGGTAACCTCACGGTTTCAGCTCCTCAGTTATCTCTTTGATTTTCTGTTGGCCGCTTCATGGCGGCGGTGGTAAGCAAAACCGTTCATTGTTTATTTGGGGTTATTTTTATACTGATCGGGTGTTATTTTTGCAGATTGCCTTATTTTTCCTTTGTTGGTTTTCTGTTCATAGAAAGATTGAATCTTTCTATTTCTTTCGCTGTAATCATTATTCTTTGATAATTTGTAATAGTAATAGTTCATTGTAATAGTAATTGGAGTTGTTTTCTCCAACATTTTTAATAGAAAATGTCTTCTCAGAAACTTGCATATAATGTTTTCGAAGATGTGCAACTATGTGAGAGTTATATAAATATTTCACCAAATCCGATTATCGGCATTTTGGAAAAGAATAGCATAAGACTACCACAGCAAATTACAAGATGGGAGCCACGAGCTTAAGATCATTGTAATCACGGTGGCAAACAATAGAAAAGCAATGCGAAACTTACGTGCATGCGTTAAACAGGCGTAGCTTATGCATCCTAGTGGTGAAACAAAATAAGATATTGTAAGTAAATTATATATTTTAAATCATGCATTTTTTATATAATTTCGGTGAATATATTAACAAAGACATAATATTGCAGATGGTTCGAATGAAAGTCTTGCTTATGCAAGACCCTAATTACAAAAGGGGGATTTAGATTTGATCCTGTTTGGAACGTTGTCAAATATTTTGAGAAATTCAACAACGAGATTGCACAAGCAACATAAGTTTATCGACGCATCTTTTTGTCCTCAGAATCTAATACTCCAATATAAAAAACTCATGGCCTTTCTGATTTTGAATTCAATTTGGTGGTTCTTCTCAAAGACCTATAGGGGTGAAGAAGGCAAAATTAAAAAGGAAAATTGAAGAAAAAACTTTATCTCAAATAAATGAACTTAGGGAAGAAAATCAAAACCTCATAGAAATCTTGAAAAAAACAGGAGATGAAAAACAAGCAATTCTTGATGCACAACAAAGAAAGATGGATATTGACCAAAAAAAGATCGAGGTGAAACAACAACAGATGAATATGCAAGCAAAACATGTGGATGTGCACGCAAAACATATGCATATGCACCAAAACTATGTAGAGATGCAAATTATGATGCAAGACCTAGATCAGATTAGAAATCCTGTTCGTCGTGCTTTTGTTGCTGTTGAAATAGCACAGATTGTTGCAGAACGACAAAAATCTATGCAACAACCAACTCCATCAAACACTATATTTGACCAATAATTCAAATATATTAGTGGATCTTTAAGTAATCTACCTGATTTATTGAGTTTTACTTTAGTGTATGTGTGAGTTAGTTTTATTTTAATCTATTTGTCGGTATTTCTAATTTTTGTATATATGTCTGTATGTTTAATTTTAGTCTTCTCATCATTGATGAGTTTAATTTTAGTCTATGCTTCATTATGTATTTTATTTTATGTAATTTGTTATCGTGTTTACGTTGAAACTATTAGTATGAGTGTGTATTATTTAATGTTGCTTTAATTATTTAAGTTGTTTAGATCAATTTATTTTTAAAAATTTGTAATTATAATTATTAAAAAATATAAATATTTGTAGTAACCAATTGAGTATATCTACTTTTATTATATTATAAAAAATAAAATTTTTAAATATTTATAGGGATAAAAAATCAATTTAATTAAATTAAGGATAAACATTTAATATATATAAAAAAATCTTTTAAAAAAGGGGAGAATTAAAGAAATAGCGTGTGAACAGTATCATACTGTTCATCACACCAAAATGCTATCGAAGATGCCGCATCTGTTAGAGTGGTATTTACTCTATTTCACACTGAAAAGCATACGATTGGAGATGATCTAAGCCCTATAAATAGGACCCTTGACCTTCAGTTGTAAATACACTTCAGAGAAATTTATAAAAGTTCTCCACTTTTATTGATTTCTCTACTTTTCTCTCTCCTCCTCTTCTCTATTTATTCTTTTATTTTAGTTATTCTTTCTCTTTATTCTCTATTTCTTTATACTTTATGTGCCAACAACGTTGCGCCAACAAGTTTCGTAATACGTTATCAGCACAAAACTACCTAAGTTGTTGCCTTCTTCGAACCAATGAATTTTATAGCAGTGTTGTCGTGCCGGTAAAAGACAGAGAGAGATACTTCTTTTACTAATATCTCAATTACAAAATTTATATGGTAGGTCTGAAAGACTCACTCATATTTTTATACATGTGGATGTAAATGTCTTGCAAACACGATTAATAAAACTATAAAGTATCAAAGCCACCTGCATTAGAAAATTTTAGATCAAGAATAAAATCATCAAATTATTATACAATTTTAAATCAACTATGCAACCATCAGAAGCTGGTCATTATACAAACATTGGTTGTATTTGGTTATACTTGAGGCCAAAAGCTTTAAATTTATCAATAGCATACTTCTACCACGTTTAGAATTTCTCCTAAATCAAAATCTATGGAGAAAATATTGGCAGTGATAGAGAAAATAGTCTACCCTTATCATATCTCAAATATGCTCCTAAAGTAGCAATATTGATAGAGATGTTTAAGAAATTTTTATTAATATTACATCTTCTTGAGACTAAATAGAAATTGAGTCATTGATGAAAACGGTATTTTGTTTTATGTCATTCCCTAAAGTGAATATATTAAACAAACTCTCGATACATGGATTTTCACCAGAAGTGGAAATAGTGAGAGTATATATTACAATACTTTGTAAAATAATTATCGATGTGAATCATTTTGTACCCAAAGTAAGCCATTTGAATTGTCATTAATCATCGTATAAAAATGAAGATAAAAGTGTTGTTACTCTGGAAATTATGCTATTGATAATAATGATGCTATTACTAATAACATCAAAATGAGACATGTAAATAATGTCAAATTATTCAAAAATATCTAGGTGATTTTTCTAGATATATTTTATATTTTTTAAAGTATCAAATTATTTTCATTATATTCCATGTTTTAAAGTTTATTAGTATTTTTATATTATAATGGTGAGATGGAATATCTCTAATCAAGAATGGTGTATGAGAACATGCTTTACATAAATGTCCAAAACTTTATGGTAGTAAAAGTTCCTGAAGAACTGATTGTTTAAAACTCCAGAAGAGTTAGAAAATTAAAAGGCTCCAAAAGAGCTAGTGTAGGGTTTTTACCCTATTTGGCCTTTAAAAAAAAATAAAAATAAAACTCACTAAAGTGGCCATGTTTTTTTAGAATCTGAGTGTGTCTATAACATGCACAACATGTGCGTTATCTTTAATGATAACGCATATAGCATGTACGGTATCTCTAATCAGTAATTAAAACTCCAGATTAAACATGATTAATGATGTGGCTTTTGATGTGGCGTGACATGGCGATGTGACTGTTAAGGTAGTGTGACCTTGGATGATAATGTATCTGTGTATATGCTATCAGTAATGATAAAGCACCCTCTATATGTGTTATAGTTACTGATAATGCACACAACACATGTATTATCAGTATCCAAATCATTAAATTGGAAAGCCCTCCCTGTCGTCTTCTTTCTCCTTCTTCTTCAAAAAACTTTCAGCTGCTCCTCAAACCTCTTCTCTTGCTCTTTTCCTTGCTTCCTTTTCTTCTTCTCTTCCTCTTCTCCTTCACAAAGCATCCTTATCTTCTCTCTTCAGCTCATATTGTTCTTCAATTTCTTCAACCACAAATTCAAAAATTGATTCATCCATCATCAACTTCAACTTAGAAAGGTAAGTAGTATTCAGTTTAATTTCAATTTTTCAGTCTTTGATTTGAGTAATGTGTGTTGCTTCTTCTTAATCCTGATTCTTGAAACCCTATCTTTGTTTGGTCAGGAAATTGGGGTTTCATTCCAGAGGCGGCAACGTGGATTCTGGCAGTAGAGATAAATTTTAGCAGCGGGAATTCGCAGTGAGGTATTTATATATATTATACATTTTTTTGAATGGCAATGATAATAAAATTTGCAGATGATTTCTTATAAAAATTATTTAATTGAATACCATTAATTTATTGAATTGTTCTAACAATTTGTAAACATTTTCTTAATTTTTTTTTCGCTTTCTATGCTTCTTTTTTTTGGGTAAAAAGAAAGGACATATCTTTTGTAATAATAAGAAAGAAATGCAGTTTGAATATATAGTTTTACTAGGGTTTTGTTTTTCTTAGACTAAGAGAATATATAATAAACATTAGATTGAATGATGATGAATCAAAAGTATTATTTTTTTGTCGAGGGTTCTTGATTTTGTTGCTTGTTGATATTTTGGGTTGTATAGAATCAATGTCATATTTCTTGTTATTTTGTGCCATTTTGTATTTATCCTAAACGCTAATTGTTTATTTTTTGTGAGCATTTATATTGTTCTCTTAATTTCATATAAATGTATATTCCAAGAAGATTGTTTTGTTTTGATTTTTTTGGTTAAAAAAAAAAAGAGTACATAACCTTCTCTAAAACTATAAAGCTTAAACCCTAAAATCCTAATCTCAAAAACTGTAAACTATAAACTTGATAATGTGTGTATTAATAAAAAACTATTTTGTATTACCCAAATCAAGAGCTTATGAGACAATAATTAATAATAAGAGACTAAAAATTTTATACATTTTCCTCTAAAATTGAATGTTCATTTTTATGTTTTAATATGGGAAAAATGACTATTATAGTCCTAAAAAGTTATAATAAAATCACTTTAGGGTGCGTAATGACAAAAAATATTAAGCTTGTAACAATAAAAAATTAAAACCTTAAATATAAAAGCTAAACCCTAAATCCTAAATCCTAAAACCTAAACCCTAAAATCTAAAACCCTAAAATCTAAACACCAAACCCTAAAACCCTAAACCTAAAACCTAAACCCTGAACCCTAAGTTTAAGACGACTAGATTTACTCCATCTAACTATCCTCAGGGTTTAGGGTTTGAGTATTATTTATGATGTTTTGTTATATTTTGTATATTATTTCTTTATATTAGTAAATATTTTGAGTTTTGCATCATGTTATCCGACAAGCCCATGAGAATACTTGAATATGAGAAAGATCAATCAAATTCGACAAAATTTTTATACTTTTGAATTCAAATCCGACAAGCCCATGTGATGATATATCACTTTATTTCACAACTAAAAAAACTTGTTGGATTTGAATGTTTTCGAATTCAAATCCAAAAAGCCCATGTGAGTGTAAATCACTTTATTTGACAACTCAAAAAAGTTTTCGGATTTGAATGCTTTTTGAATTCAAATCCGACAAGCCTATGTGAAGCTTTTAATTCAGATAAGCTCAATAAAAAAAATGTCAAAATCTTTATGATTTTATACATATGGATTGACAATCACCCAATTTATCATCACACAACAACTTTGAATCATTTTTCTTCTATTCTCTTTCTGAAACTTTTAATATGTTTCCTTCATTACAAACAATGAACATGGATGCCACTCACTCTGTTAGAGTGGTATTATTTTAGGATTCGAAGTATGCTAAAGATCCGTTTGCTCCTTATTTCACCTGAGTCGCAAAGAAAACATAGATGTTTACTTGGATGGTGACGTATGCTCAACTTGTTAGAAAAACTTTTAAGCATCAAAGAATGGATCCAAATCAGTGGCATGTTCCAATGACAATGAGGGTACCTTTATTTTATGAAGAGTATCATATGTTCAATTATACTTTGTACAGTATGAACAACGATGATGAGATGAGTTACCTTTGGTCTATTAGACCTGATATATCTAAGGAAGGCATTTACATTCTAGTTGAATTTGAAACCGATTCAGTCACAGGCATTTCAGATGTTCAGCACATTTTTGTTTCCGTGCATGAGGATTATTCAAATGTTCGTCAACATGTCAAGACAACAATACAGATGGTTTATGATGAACCATCAATGTTGTACCCAGACGTACAAGAAGATGATGAGGACGATGAGACGATAATGCAAATTATGAAGTATCAAGTGCATCTGACGACGACAATGGTGATAATGATGAAGAAGATGAAGTTAGCACTCCTATAAACCCTCTATATTCAACTGCAGTGAGTCAATGACAAAGTAGTCAATGGTTCAGAAATGCTCCGTATGTATACATTATCTGGAGCCTTTAGATATGGGCTCGGGAGAGCAGATAGATGATGTTATCGAATCACGACCTATCAGGTTGCTAGACTGGAAAAATGCAATGGTTGGTCTTTAATTAGGAATGAGTTTCTTTGACAAAAATCAAGCAATTAGTACAGTTCAAAAGTGGTCTATTCAGATAGGATGCGAGTTTAGAGTTATTAAAAGTAAGAGCGATCAATGGACAACAAAATGTTATCTTACAAGCGACACCAATTTTTTGTCTACGGTCATATGGAGATCACTAGATTCATCAAAGGCCTTGTTCAAGTTAGTAAAAACCAAGCATCAAAATATGACTTTAAAATTTATTTCAAAACTAACATGGCATCTTGTTTCCAATGATCCCAAGATCCCTGTCTCAAATGTGATCCAAGAAGTCCAAGCATCACTTTAGATGGGTTATACCTACAAAAGGGCATGGTATGCTTAGAAGTTTGCAGTAGAAAGGGTGTTTGACAGCTGGAAGATAATGTTTTCAATTCTACCCAAATATCTCCAAGCAATGAAAGATTCTAACCTAGGAACTGTGTACAAGTGGTTGCATCACAAAACGTGAATTCTCTCGGTCTATGTTTTCAAAATTTTTTTTTTTTTTGTGTTTCGAGCCTTGTATAACTGGATTCTCAAACTATCGGCCGGTCATTCTGTTGATGGCACTCATCTTAGGGGACTATATAAGGGCGTTCTATAAATTGCAAGCACATGAGATACGAATAACTATTTGTTCCCTCTAGCATTTGCAATTGTTGATAAAGAGTAGTCTGAAAGTTGGAATTAGTTCCTTAAACTTCTATGGGAAAATGTTTTCAAGATTAACATATTTGTTTAATATTCGATCGCCACAAAGGGATTTTATTTGCTACACAAAATCAAGTTTTGTAGCAACCTCTATTTGCGAAGCATAGGTTTTGTCTACGCCACTGGATAAATTTCACTAAGACCTTTAAGATCATCGAATTAAAAAGTTTAATGTGGTAGGCTGGAACTGAAGTTAAGCGATGGAAATTTGAACGTGCCATGAATGAAATTAAAAGTAGTAGTGTAGAATCTTATAATTATTTAGTTAAAATACCCTTGGAGAAATGGACAATCCTGCATGGTGGTGGGCACAGGCTAGGAGTGATGACTACCAACATTCAGAAGCACTTAATAGTGTCTTGAAAAAAGCTAGGGTCTTACCTTTAAAAGCCTAGTTGAATTAATATTCAACAAACTTGTTAAGTACTTCAACCAGCACCTTCAGGAGGCCCGGAACCATTTGCATCTAGTTCCGATAAGAGTTTTTGATAAGTTCCTTCGGATTGAATTAAAATTAAGAGACCACACAGTTACACGTATAATCCACGAGCTGGTATTTACCTGGCTAAATCTCCAATACGACTTGATGTTCCCGGCAACAATGTTTACACTTTGAAAATGAATGAAAAGTCGTGCAATTGTGAAAAATGGCACAAATATACATTGTCTTGTTCTCGTGCTCTTACAGTTTGTAAAAATATTGGTACAAGAATTGATGCTTACATGCTGAACATATATTCGCAGGAAACTTACAAATTAATATATCAATCCAATTTTTATCCGATTGTGCATGAGGAGTTTTGGAGAGATTCCCCTTATAATTTAACATTCTATCCTCCAAATATGAACAATCAACGGGGTCGGAAATAGGGTACAAGATTTTGGGGAGAAATGGATTATCGAAATCTAGATTCTCCTCCAAGATGTAGCAGATGTCGTATTCCCGAACATAATAGAAAAACTTGTAACATCTCGATTCAAGCAATGTCTAAGTTTCTTTTGTTCAAAGTTTTGTAATATTTTAGGATTTTTATGTTAATGATATTTCTTCTTTGAATTTCTTTTAGGTACTTTTTTTTATAAATTCTTTTACTTAAATCGGTTATAAATTATTATAGTAAAATTTACAACAAGTGGCAAAAACATAAAATACTTTAAATTACTTCTACGTACTTTTTATAAACTATTTTACTTAAAACTGTTATAATTATTATCATAAAATATACACCAAATGACATAAATAAAAGAATATTTGCCTTTTTTGAAAAAAAAATAATTATAAGTTTTGCAACAGAAATGATGTGGTAGATAACGTATACAAGAAATGCGTTATCCAAATGTATGATGCATTTTCTGTATATGTTATCAGACACATCAACTGATTAGGGTGGGAATTCTGGTTTAAGGATAACGCACATAGCGTGTGTATTATCTTTAGTCATAATGCAAACAGTATGGCCAACCCAAGCATTTTTTAAAAAATTCCGACTACTTTAGTGGCTTTTTTTAAAAAACGGCCAAATAGGGTAAAAACCCGCTAGTGTATCTATACACAAAATGTCAAATTTATAATGCATTCTTCTTGACAAAGTCGTAGAATATTATTTTTAGTCTTGATGATATTTTCCATCATCTCGAGACAATTGATAAGAAATATGTATTACTATTAGTGTTCTATAAAATAAATACTACATTTATGTGTATTGCACAGAATAAATAAATTTGAGATACAATTGTTCAATAACCCGAAGTTTATTGAGTTAAATAATTTATGATTGGCATGAACGATTTTACCATCTCGGATCATTAAAATACGAATAAAATTCATGAATTCATATGGAACCAGAAGTTTCATAATTTGACGAATTCCATGTGCTACTTATTTTAAATACAAATTATGTATAAATGTCACCAGTGCTATTTTAGGGTTTAAATGTGCTACTTTGAGATGAATGCCAAATTATTAATCGATGTCTGGATAAGATAGTAATGTAAATATTATTGACTCGTAACCTGCAATTTACAATGTCTTAATAAACTCATACTTTAAATTTTTTCCAAAAGGCACAATTTGTCATAATTATGCTGATTGTGATATGTATTAGTGTTGAACATCCTGCTGAATATGTTCATACAGTAAATGGTCTTGTAGACTATAAATGCATCAATATGAGTTATCATAAATGTAGTAGCACTCGCTTCGTATTTTTGCTAGTAAATTAGTATATATACTCCTCTTTGATGTTGGTTTATGGTAAAAAATCAAGTATTTTCATCTACAAATTAAATGTGCATTATTCATTGATCCACCACAAGGTAGATGGACTTAAATATGTTATGTAAAGTATATCAAAAGAGATATTTATAATTTATTTATTTTGAATATCCCGATATTAAGAGGAGAAAACATGGCATATAGTCAGATGAAAATATTAATTACTTTGTGTCTCTAATAAGTTTTGAACCAGAAGTTCAAACGCGTATAGCAGGCATGTTTTCTTACCAACATTCAACCAATAATGCTCCTAATATATTTGATGTCCCTAAAGAACAACTTACCACCATGAAAGTATTTGAGATACAATCTAAACATGGTAGATAAGTCGATTCCATAAATATGAACTCTTCACATATGAAAGGAACAAATGTTTAAATGGTCATACTATAAAGTTGAGGAAATAAAATTCCAAAAGAATTTTTCAAACATGACCAATGTATTATTTCTAAAAAAAAATTCATGTACGTGAAAATGGTGATAGTATGAGATCTCATCATAATAGGTCATGATTGAGAATGAATGGAATCGCAAAAGTACACAATAATATTTATGTGCATAGTATTAGAATGGTGTTTTCAAAGTTTTCAAACTCAATATAATATAGAGTTCGTATGAGAACATAAAAGTTAGGCCAGACAATTAACAAGTACACATGAAGTGTACGTAATTCTCTTAAGGAATTGTACACCTGAAGTGCAATCCCAGAAGGATAATTATGAATATATATTTATGGTATGCAAACTATGAAGTGATTATGTTGATTATGATTTATTTAAAATTCTTCGTAAACGTTTGGCATTACTTGTGAAAAATATTTCTAGTGCATAATATAATTATTCTTCAAAACAACTCACAAGACAATTGATATACATTTGTCTAAGTTATCGTTGGATAAAATATTTATGTAAAGTCTCTGATGGACTTAGTATTCCTGAAGCATATAAGTAAATTGTTTCAGAAGAATAGAATGTAATTGTCTTGGTGAATCATCATTGAAGATAATGATGAGAAGATCAAGTCCATGTATGAGGAAATATTTACTCATCTTGATTAATTGTACTTGCCACAGATATTGCTTCATGAAAAGATATTTTTATTATGCAATTTGTTGATTGGCACTTTGATGAACTAGCGTGCCTCATATTTGGGGAAGAAAATCAGCATAAAAAGAATAATATCATATGAGAATATCATCTGCTCAGAAGAATAAGTGAATTAGAAATTCATAAGATTTGGTCATTTGTAAATAATTGCAAACTAGGTCTATGAGAGATTTCAATAGATATTCTTATTTCCTTAGAGTCCTAAAAGGACAATAAAACTCATAAGTTTGAATAACATTGCTCGAATCGTGATTTACCTCTTGACTATAAAGATATATATCCTCAAAAAAGTGAGGATTATATGAGCAAATGTTGTTCTTGAAAAATAAACAAAGGCAAGTGTGATGATCAAGGTTTTAAGTCAAGCTTCTACACGGACATGGCACATCATTTCTATTCCAAGTTATTGAGTCACTAGATATTGATGAAGATTTTTAATAAAAGATGAAAAGTGTCTTGAAGCACCATAATTTTTCACATCTATAGTTTGTTTCATATTGAGTCACTAGATATTGATGAAGATTTTTAATAAAAGATGAAAAGTGTCTTGAACCACCATAATTTTTCACATCTATAGTTTGTTTCATACAAGTCGATAGTTATTATAGTTCTTGTCGAACCAATGACTTTGGAATGTGTACTGAACTTATCATTTGATATCTCCTTCTAATGATTATCTCGAAATTTGAAAAAATCCAACTCCTGCAAAGATGAATATATATGACATTGATTATTTACATAATCCACAAAAATCAAGTCATGCATTGGCATACACTATGATAGTGTATAGACATATAAATGAGCCAGTTATTTAACTTGTGTTTACGAAATAATTAATTCTGATGGCTGAGTACGATGTGTGTGATCAAGATGAATACATTATGATATTTGAGATATTTATATATCCTAATAGATGAAATTCCAATTATATTGTTAGAGATAATTATAAAGCTTAAGGATACACAAAGGGAAATAAGATAAATATATCTATTTATGAGCTCTAGAAGAGATACATCAATGATATGCAAACAAGTTCGATCACTGAAATCTGGAAGATTATTCCACTAAGACATTACCGATAACAACACTTAAGATCATCCTTGAATACGTATGTTTTAGAAATCTCAAGTGCTTATCTCATCAGGGGGAGTAATATTTAACATAGAGAATAGTGTACTATTTATCCTTCACTATAGTTTTTTCCCACTGGGTTTTTATCTAGTAAGGTTTTAATAAGGCACGTTCTCTATGTAATGGACATCTGAGGGGGAGTGTTATAAATAAAATAATAATTTTGGATGTCCTTAACAGAGAATAATATTTGAGATAAAATCTATCTCATGAAAAGATAGATATTCTGAAGATTTAAAATTCCTGAAGAGATAAATATTCTGTAGAAATAGATATTGTGAAGAGATAGGTGATAGAATTTTAATTATATCTTAGTTATAACAGAATCTATCCTCTTATTCCATCTCTATCTCTTGTATACCCTAAGCACTATAAATAGGGCCCTTGGCCTTCAGTTGTACAGACACCTCAGAGAAAAATCAATAAAAGTTCTCTACTTTTCTCTCTACTCTTCTCTCTTTCTTGCGGGTCTTAAAATAGCTGGGGTTGCCATTTTTTTGGTCTTTTGAAAGAAGCTCTTTCTGGGCTTCGGGAGCTCTTTTTTGAGTTTCTTTCAGGAGGTCAAAAAGCTCCTATAGCTTTTTTTAGTAAGGTTTAGGTTTATGAATCGTAAAGGGGGGCTTCTCTCTCTCTCTCTCTCTTTCTCTCTCTCTCTCTCTTTCTCTCTCTCTCTCTCTCTCTCTCTCTCTCTCTCTCTCTCATTTTATTCTCTATTTATTCTTCTAGTTTTTTTAGTTTTCTTTCTCTTGATTCTCTATTTCTTTATACTTTATATTTTATATCGATTATGCTATTACGTCGATGATGTTGCGGCAACAAGTTTCATAACATTTACATTTTTATCTACTTATGATTGTCTAAAAAAAATATTGTCTAGTACATCCTCTAGAACACTTCCTTTAGTAGTAAATTTTCCCTTGGATTTATCTTTTATTCTATAGATTTATATTAATAAGATTAATATAAAAGGGTGTGTATCAAAGAATGTACTAGACGATTCTAGCCGATTTTTATGAGTCTCACATCTTTTATCATAAACAATTTAACTTTCACGAAATTTAATAATAATAATAAAACTAATTTTTTTTCAAACTAAGACCTATCAAAATAAAGCCTAAAAAACTCCATGCTCCATATCATCTATTTCCCAACAACACACAATTTATGCTCCTTCCTTCTTAGATTGATCTTTAGTCCAAGTACTTTTCTTGTACTTCTTGAAAATGTTATAAAACCTTCTCATGTTTCTGCTCAAATAAGAAAACAAAAGAATTACATTTATCTTTTTGGAGGGAAACGGAAGGTATAAATCCTCTTTGATATGGGGTATCGGTCTACGGTTCCATTGCGTGTGCTCGGGGTAGAAGTTTTGTATAAATGTATCGTCATGCTATTAAGTATTTTGATTTAGGTTCTTTTCTTTCTAAGAGGTGGAATAGAATAACCCGGTTGAAGCGTAATGATCTGGGGAATCCCTTTTGGAGCAATATGCACTGGATCGGAGCGGAAGTAGAAACCAAAGCTAAGAACGAAACGAGCGAGCCGAATGATAAATCATAGATCGAACCGCCGAATCGGAAAAATTGGGTGGCATTTAGCGCGCACTCAATTCAATTCAGCAAGACGTCACATTTGTTAGTGTTAGTAAAAGAAAAACAACCCTCCTCATAAAGAATTTGGTCCATGGGTTACAAATCTTATCTAGTGCTTTCACTTTTATCTAGTGCTTTAATACTTCTGCTTTCAAGCTTTTCTTCTATCACATTACTCTCTTTCTTCTCAAAGTACTCTTGACTCTCAAAGCTCTCTTTCTTTCCATACTCATTACTTTTCAAGTTCTCTTCTCTTTTCTTTTGACTTTTGAACTCACTTTCTTCTTAGGGTTCTCATTCTTTTCTAGATCATTATCTTTTTCTTTTGAACATTTATGTTTCTTATGTTCTTCAACCAAATTTGGAATAGAATCGTGAACACATGTTTCCTCTTCATTTTTTCTCTCTTTCAATAATCTCCTCATCCTTTTTGATTGATCTTCTTCTTCTAGAGGTTCACCTTCCATAAAAAATTCAATGATTTCCTCTTTCATACATTTCCCAAATGGAATAGGGATTCTCCTTTATTCTTGAAATTCTCATTTTCACGCATTCTCTTTATATCTTCAAGGTACTTTATTCTAAAGTCCATCCTCATTGCTTCTTTCAATTCTCCCCACTTCTTGATGGGCTTTTCCTTTTTCTCCCTCCTATGTTCTCTAACCTTATTCCACCCCTATATGGACGAAGAGTGAAAGAGCCTATTGCTAATTTCATCTTTTCTTCTTCCTTATTTATGTTTTAGTACTAGAAAACAAGGTCTACCATTCTTTCTCCCTCTAGTTAGGGTTCCAGTTCAATTTTTCCTTTGAAAAGATGTAAAGGTTCCATGCTATAACTAAGAATACTTACTCATTGTTCATCTTCTCACATTGATAGCTCCTCACATCCTTGTAAGCATATCTTTCTTTTCCATGTTGTCTTCTTGTATTCTTTGGCATTTCCATTATCTCTATAAAGTAATGAGACTTCAAGATAAGAGATAAAGGTATCCTCACACCCTTGTTCCCCCAAGTTGTTCCCAAGCCTACACTACACTCCACCTACATGTTTCTCTCTTTAAAATTGCTTTTAACAATGAGGAAAAGCACTCTTTCCTTTTACCACTCGATTCCTTGTTCAAAAATTCTAATGAGAACCTATTTAGTCCTTACAAAATGTCAAAAAAATACTTACTTACTGAGAAAGAAATATAGAGAGGTCAAAGAAAGTAGGCAAACAGAGAACAAAGAAACAAACATAAGAAGATATAAGTACAAAGGATCACAAAGAAAAGAGTACCAGCAATATAAATATATAAAAAATTATATATATATTAATAATTCATCCACATACACATTATATATCAATTATCACCAAATATAATTTAAAAATATAATTAATGAATATTATAAATTTATTAACTCAAAAAATACATAAAAATAAAATTTTTAGCGAGAAATTTTTTTTAAAAAAATCAAAAATCAGTTCAAATAATTGGTCTGACCAGTCGGTTCAACCAATTTTTGACCAAATTTAACTGGTTCAATTTCTTAATGATTTTTTGAGAAAACCATACCAGTCTAAAGTCTAGTTTCCAGTTCAACCGATCGGACTGACGGGTCCAGTCCAATTTTCTCAACATTGTTACAACTAGACTGGAGATAATTGATTCTCAAATCAGATTGAATTTTAGTAAATCGCAAGAGGTAACTAGTCAGTCATGTCACAAATCGGTAAGGACATGTCTCTTATTGTGGACTCCAAATATACGGTTTTGCAGGATGAGGAGCATAACTGGATCGATGCTTTGGCATCATTAAAAAATAAAATTCAGGCTATCCCTAACCCAATAGAGTCTGCAGCCACTGAGCCCATTTTTGGGAAAAGGGAGTGGAACAAGTCCACTAAAGTAAAGGGTAAACCCAAGCATAAAGTTAAAATTCAAGTGGCCCAATTCACTAAGACCACCTATACTCCTAAGCCCATTCCAAGCGACTCCACATTACCCAACTCGGGTACACTCCGAAATCCTACCCTAGAATTACGATAAATCCCGCAACCTCTCCCGATCATATATTACCACCCACTACGACCAGCTCGGATCATTTGTATCACTAGAGAGTACTACTTCCTAAGTTAGTAAATTTAATTAATAAAACCTATTAAGAAAAGATAAATTTTAAGAAAAAAAGATATTATAAAAGGAAAATAGTATAAAGAGTGATATGTACAGACGATCCTGAGTACACAAACTCTTAACATTTTTTTGGTCCCCCAATATTTGGTCTCCCATGCTCTTTCCCCAGAAGATTGTACAACAAAACAGCACTTAGAGGAGGACATGGCAGTATATTCTCATGGATTGATTCCAATAGAGAAAATAGGATAATTGGTGCATGTTTACGATAGAGAAAACCAAATTGTTTTTATTCACATAAATTGAGGCACATATAGGTTATATATAGCGCTAATGTACCTAATAGCTTTTTATATCTCCTTTTGATCTTAATAAAATGATCCTATTTTAGACAAAAGAAAAAAAATACATTTATTGGTTATTTGGTAAGTAAAATGCAAGACAATAGAATCGAAAAGTAAGTTTTATTTTGTCATTTTCATGAAAAAATTATTTTATTATATTATGTACTTGGACCCTTTAAATGGAAACATTTCTCTGTACGAAGCTCCAATATGTGTCTTTACTTGCGACTGTCTTATTCGACCTGATCTGTCCAACGACTTTGGTCGAAGTTCGAATCTTGACTGGATCCTCTCATTTTCTTCACCCTCTACCTTTACAATTCTTTATTTTGACTTTTTTTCACAGTTCACAACAAGTTTTTTGACATGATTCAAAGAATGCGATGAAGTTTGTTGTGTGACTGTTTTTATTACTAGGTACAGTATATTTTGCCCAACACCTTTGTGTGATTTTATTTCTACTACTCTATATAACTAGCTTTATGATGGTCCTGATTTCTTAATGTTTCTCTTTTCATTAGATTAGAGAAAAAAATTGAGAATAAAATGCATTCACCATAAAAAATGTCTGCAATAAATTCAACTTTATTATCATAATTCACCAAAATATCAAAAAGATTAGCCCACTTTTGAAGAAAACATGATATGATTAAGCGATAATCTCACATTCATAAAATATTTTGTTCAATATACATTATCGAGACCAACTCAACTTAATTACTGTAATTTCATTTCATCAAGATGTCAAAAGGATCGGCGACTACAAAGAAGAATTAGTGTCTCCTTGCCTGCATAGGCGTAGCTCAGTTGATTGTGAAGCTGCAGAATTAATAATAAGGACCCAGATTCAAATTTAAACAAAGACATTGTGGGATTTTCAAATAATGAGAACCAAGAAGTAACAAGAATTAGTGTTTCCCTCACGTTGGATGTTGGTTGGTGGTTTTTTTTTTTTTTTTTGGGAAACATTGGATGCTGGTTGAGTAGTCTACATCTTTTAACTCGAATATCTCCCCATTGGCTTAACCTTCAAACCACGTATCTCAAGTATCACCAGCAACCCCATTATCTCTCCCTCCTCTTCTAATTTGCTCTCCCTCTATCTCTGCAACTTTGAAGTGAAAGCTAAGGAAAATCAAACCAACCTATAACAACATCAAGCAAACTCTAGTCTAATCTGATCTCCAATATCACTATACTCCTTCCAATTTCAATGCCCTCATTATTCACATTTTGACCACAGATTGTATGTACTATGGAAACCCAACAAAATTTTGATCTTGATCTTGAAAACCCACCAACTGCAGAAGGAGAAGAAGAAGAAGAAGAAGAAGAAGATGAAGAAGCCAAAAATTACCATTCCAATATTGACAGTTCTCGTCCATTTCGTTCTGTAAAAGAAGCCGTAGCAATTTTCGGGGAGAAATTCTTAGCCGGAGAAATTTATGCCCCAAAACGTTTTTCATTTCCTCAACAAGAAACTCCACGCTACTACACGCCTTCACCCAGTCCACAACAAACATCGTGGAAATCCTTCACGAGTCCACAGAAATCATTTGACAGCATCGAACAAACGACATCGTCTCCGATGATGGAAACCCTAAAAAAACTCGAGACAGAACTTGAGGAAACTAAAATGGAGCTGAAATTACTCAAAGAAAGGGAATCCGAAACGGAAGTGGCTTTGGCTTCTCTAAATGCCGAACTTCATAAGAATATGTCAAAATTAGCTCGAGCCGAAGCGATTGCTGCATCCAAGGTATTGGCTTCTTCGAGATCGATTAATTCAGGGGTTGAAGAAATTGGATTTGGGGAAGAACAGAGGAGAAGGGATTTGATTGTGAAATCACTGGAATCTTCAACAACATTAGCTCAAGTTTTGAATGCTGGAGATCTGAATAATCATAGAAAGGTTAAGGAAGAAGAATTAGTTTTGGGGGGAAGGATGATGAAGAAGAAAATGGGGAAAAAGAAGCCTATAATTCCTCTGGTGGGAGATTTGTTTTCAAGGAAAAAGGGAAATTCAACTGCTATTCATAATCCACTGTTTTCATCTTCTCATCTGAATTTGAATTGATTAAAGAAATAATCAAACATGGGGTTTCAAGTCTCACTACAAAATAATAAATTATATACTATTGAATGTGTTTGCTTTGTGTGAAAAAATCATGCTTAGTTCTTGAAAACAAGAAAAAAAAATGAAGAGGAAAAAATTGTTTTTTTCTCTTTGAGCAAGGAAAAAATTGTTTGTAGTAGTTAATTGTTCTTTTTTTTTTTTTTTAATTTGGCTTAAATATAGTTGTAATTTGTTCAAAAAATGTTTGTGGTTTGATAATTCTCATTTCTACCTTTTTTTACTTCTGGAAAATGGTTTGATAAGTCTCATTTTCATAAAGTTAATTCTTTGATTTGTTTGGAATTTGCCAAATGTGTTGAAATTCTTGACTCCACAAATTGCTAACTGCCACTAATACTAATCTATGAAAGGAAATATTAATCAAGTCGGATACAAAAACAAATAAAATATTCTTAGCAAAAAATAATGATAAAATTATCTTTTTTATAATTGTCACATTTTACAATTATTCATTTTTGTTTACTTATCACATCTATATAAATAAGGGTAATCACAAAATACCCCTCAAGTTATGGGTACAAGCACTTTACCCCCTATTATTAAAAAATAGGCACACCACAGCATTAAAAATTATATGTTAAATGTTAAAGTAAGATAACTGAAATTACTCTTTTATCCCGAAACTATTTGAATCATTTAAACCACTTAACAAAAAAAAAACATAAAAACAAAAGTTTGGAAGCTCTGCGTTCCACAGTCCCCTCCTTTGCTGCCTATCTAATATCCAACAGCTGCCAACACCCATTTTGATATTCTTCTTCTTCCTATCTCCCCTTTCCTCAAACCTTTCAACCTCCATATAAATCAAATCATGGAGACTGAATTCCTCCACCTTTTGTTTCCTCTTCTTTCTCATTTGCTCCGACCTAAGTGACCAGACACATGATTCTCCGTTTCTCTACTCATTTTTTTTCCTCCCTCATCGCCCAACCTCGATATAAATCAATTCTTGCTACCAAACTACCACTGTTGTTGTTGTTGGACTTGTTGGACCAAAATTTGGCTAAGAACTTGGCTAGTGATATTATTGGAAGTAGAACTGAGACCTCCGACCTAAAGTCCACCCGGTTCCAACCTTATGGTGAGGTCTTTGGAATTATAAAAAAAAGGCTTTTTTCTTTTTTAAATTGTGTGTTTGGATGTTAATGAAAGTTGGTGGCTTTTTTGTCAATATAATAATGTGTAAGGATAAATAAGTAACTTTACAAGTGTTTTAACATTCATCAATTATTTAAAGGGTTTATAGCAAAATACCCCCTTAAGTTAGGGGGTACGATCACTTTACCCTCTAAAGTTAAAAATATGCACTTTACTCCCCCAAATCATTAGTCAATGGTCAAAATAATAATGACAAAAATATTCCTCTATTAAGCTATGATTTTTTACAAAACAGCCCCCTAAGGATTTATGTAAAATTATTTTCGAACGTACTTTTTTTTTTTTTTTTTTTGAGGAAAAGAAAGAACTACATTAAATCTGCCTGAACAGCAGTGGAAACAAAATGGGGAACCACCTCCATTCAAATATTAGAAGGATAGGTAGAGACGGCCTGAGCAGCCGATAAATATGCCGGGATATTATTATCACGACGCTCGATAGACAAAATAACAAACTGTCTATCTATAAGAGAAAGAATTTGCTGATGTATATGTCCTAGAGGGACAAGAGTCCCAAATCGAGCTAAAAGCTTATCAATAACCACCTTGCAATCGTTCTCAAGAATGTAGTTGGTGTAGCCAAATTTTCTTGCCAGAATAAGACCCTCCCGGATAGCAACCGTCTCCGCATATTCTGGAGCGTGTGATAGCATTGAGGCAACTGTAAACAAAATTCTCACTCTTCCAAAGTGATCCCTAATGGGTCCTCCAATGTCTGCACCATCATTTGTCCAAGCGGCATCCACATTCAGCTTAAACTAATCCACATCTGGCGGCCTCCAATGCCATCTATCTTGTGTTGATATTATAGGCAGTCTCACATTTGGTCTGGTAGGGCCAATAGGAGCCGCTGCACTTTCCTGGTGGTGCTTCAAAATTCCCTTTCCCTTGTACAAGGCTCGACTTATTGGAACACTTGTGCCTATCAGTGTACTTAAAGGGTACTGAGACATAGTCATATAAGCCATTATGCGATGTACCCTAAAGTATTTTTTACAGAGACCTGTGGCTTGAAAACTAATTTGCGAGCGAACTTGAGGTATATTTTGGAAAAGCATATTGTTCATACTATTCCAAATACACCATCGAAAGTATGCAAATCGAGAACTATCATAAGCCGGACACCCTATCATTTGCTCAAGAATAGCATGATGGGAGCCTTGACAAAGAAAAAAATTCACCAAGTGTGAAAAATCCGAGTTTAACCAAGTTTTGGTCGCAACCCGACATCGGAAGAAAACATGCAGAATATCCTCCTCACTTCCTGGGCATAAGGCACAATATGGCAAAATCAAAGTAGTCTTTCGTGATAGATTTTTTTGTGAGAAAATGATGTTATTGTACATTCTCTAAAGGAATATCTTTACCTTTGGAGCAGTATGTAATCCCCACAAGTGAGTCCAAAAATGCAAGGTAGTAGAAGTAGAAGAGCATCCACTTCCATCTGAATTGTTCTTTGTCTGGAAAATTAGGTGGTATGCCGATCGCATAGAGAATTGTCTTGTCTTATCATACGCCCATATCCGTTCATCCCTAAGCTAATCATCACATAGAGGCACTTTAAGGATCTACTCAGCCTCATAGGAATTAAAGTGGGTCCTAATGAGTTCTTGCTTCTAGGAAGCCTGCTCAAAAGTTAATAAGTCTCGAAACCTTCAAGTTACGCTCAAAAACTTATATAAGAGGTGGAGAGGATAACTTAAGAATATATGGCGTAATGAGCCATCTATCCATCCAGATTCTAACTGAACATTTGTTACCAATTCGCCACCTTATCCCCTTTAGAAGATGGGGTCGTGCAGCAAGGATACTTCTCCATGCATAAGACGGGCGTCACCCTAGAGTTGCTGATCAAAAACTTCCCAGAGAAAAGTATTTGGCTTGCAAGACTCTTGAAAGTAACGAGAAGGGGTTTTTTAAAAATTCTCCAACCCTGCTTGCAAAGCAAAGCTAAGTTAAAAGATTCCAGGTCCCGGAACCCTAACCCTCCTAATTTTTTTGGGCGGTGTTAATCCGAGCCTTCCAGCAAAGCTTCTTATGTTTATCATCCCCGTCCCCCTCCCACACACACCAAAAACTGCGAATAAGACTACTAATGGAACTTGTTATAGAGGGAGGGAGAAGAAAAATGGGCATAGCGTAAGTAGGGATGACCTGAATAACTGATTTTATCAAAACTTTTTTGCAACTTGCAATAAAGTCTTTTCTTTCTAGCTATTCAATTTCTTCCATAAACATCATGTAGGTAGCAAAAAATCTCCTTCTTTGAAAGGCCAGTCATAAAAGGGAGCCCAAGGTATTTGTTATCACTTCCCTATGAAATTTGGAGTGCTGTGCAAATATCCTGACGTAAGGCCGTAGGAGAGCCTTGCTAAAAAATATGCTGGACTTGTCAAAGTTAATGGTTTGTCAAGAACAGTCTTTATATATGGAAAAAATCGTCTCCAGCTGTAGTGCCTGGGGAAGATTTGCATGAGAAAATAGTAGTGAGTCATCAGCAATGAGGAGATGTGAAATAATAGTCCCTCCTCCAAAGTTCGAACTCGGGACTGCGCCACTTTCTTCTGCCGCTCATAAGAAAGCCAAGAAGCCTTCTGAGCATAGAATTAAAAGATAGGGAGAAAGCGGATCGTCCTGCCGAATATCACGAGAAGGGGAAAATAGTCGTGTCGAGATACCATTCAGTAGGACCGAGTAGGAGATAGACGTAATGCAACTCATGATGAGTTGAAGAAAATTATGTGGAGAATTCATTTTCTGCATTAGTATTTCCAAGAAATGCCACTTTACTCGATCAAAAGCTTTGCTCATATCCAGCTTTAAAGCCATGTGCAGAAAGACTTGGAAAAGTTACCATTAATGCTATGGAATGTTTCAAAAACAATTGTAGCATTATCCATAATCAATCTACCAAGGAGAAACGCACTCTGAGCCTCATCAATAATTGTATTCATCACTTTCTTTAAGCGATTTGCCAAAACTTTTGGAGACAATTTTATATAGGATATTACAAAAGCTGGTAGGCCAGAAATGCGCCATTGTAGTGGGGTTTTTTATTTTAAGGACAAGAGATATGTGAGTATGATTAATAGCCGAGATGTCCAACCCCTCATTGAGTACTTTCAAAGCGAAAAACACTATATCTTCCACTATAATTTGCCAATGTGTCTGAAAAAAACAAGCATGCTTTCCATCCAGTCCTGGCGCTTTTTGGGTTGCATATGCTTTAGGCATAAAAGACCTCATCCTTAGAAAAAGGTGTATTCAAATAGAGAATATCCGTCTAAAAAAAATGCAGAAAGAAAAAGAGATTATGGCTAGGGAAAGAAAAAGGTTAAAATGCAAAGAAGACCCACCAAATGTCTTGTATGTGGATAAACTGCTAAGACATCTTAACAAGTCCAAATTGGTAAAAAATGGATACTTTTGGCCCGCACAAACTTAAAATTGCAAATGAAAACCACCAAAGATGTTGTACATGTTTAAACTGCTAAAGCATTCCAACAAGTCCAATTTAGTAAGAATGGATGCTCCTGAGCCGCAAGAGTATAAACTATGAATGGTAAACTCCTAAAAATCGTTCATTTGATTTGAACTACTTTGACTTGATTCCCTTTTGGGATACGTAGGCAGCTAAGAAGGCAACTTTTAAGTTCAATCATACCAATTCAAAAGCTTTCTGTCTTTATTTTGACTCTTAAAATAAATGAAAAGAAAAGCTAGAAATAAAAATAGACAAAGCAGGGAAGGATAATAAAAGAAGAACTCATACATTAGATAAAAAAAAATTCAAATGTATTTGTCCTTAAGATAATAAATGAATTGAAATCAAATAACAACTCTATAGTTTATCAATTCCTGTCTAGTTGCAGCTAAAATCTCTCTTGAAGCTTCTAAATTCTTCACCACTTCATCACATTTAAAAGGGGTATTCTCCATAGCAGCAACTTCTTCTTGCTTTGACTATAATTTTGTGTGCACTTTCTTCAATTCCTCTTTGTATCGCGGAATAGATGCACAAACTTCTTACTTACATCCTCCAACATGTCGAGTTCCTTTTTAAGCTCATTTTGTTTATCTTCAATGGAACTAAGCTCCACTTGAGAATCATCCAAACTTGATATTATGACTTTCTCTTTTAAAGTAATATCTTTAAGTTGCCTCTTCACTTCTGAAAGGAATTCAAGATATGCCTCCTTCGTCATCATATCACGAGTTGCAGATCTGGATGCATCAAAACTCCAAGCTTTTCCAAACAAAGAAATCAACAATTTTTCCAAAAGAGTTGTAGCATCGGCATTCACTTTCTTCATCTTTGCTAGGATCATGTCACATTTGAATTAAATGGAAGATATAGATTCAATTGAAGTTCGCAAAAGCTTGTCAGCAATTCTATGCCATAAGACTTGAAGATAATTGATTTTGACACTCTCTAATCACGTCAACTCCATAGAATTTTGAAACAGCAACAGGAGGTTGTTCTTCCAAAACTTTCCCTCTCCCAAAAGATGAAGGCAATGGATTTCGTACTTTTTGTCTAACAAATGCTACGACAGGCTCACTAATGGACGAAGGAACAAAATCTAGACTCTAGACCATGTCTTCATCACTCTCACCCAAATTGATATGAATAGATAAGATGCCCATGTCTTCACCACCAAAGGGGGCAACTTCTTCAATATTGGGAGAGATTTCAAGCATTTTCAACTATAATATTTAGAGTTAGTGTAAGCATTTGATGTAAAGAGAAAATATGTTTAATAAAACATAAATATAAAAATAAAAATAACTTACATGAACAGCCAAATCTCAAGGTGATATGTTTGGACGAGGAATACCTTCCAAGAATCCACCTGATGACAATAGAAGTTTCACAAGTCTTCTTCTTTTTCAAAGGGTATCGGTTCCAATGATGATCTCCATCAGTATCAGTGTTGCTAAATTGGGAGCATGTGGCCATCATAGTTGGATTGGATGCGTTGCATGGAGGATTAGCTTCAGGAATTGTCAAAGCCGAAATCTTTTCAGGTGCTTTGGATGAACTACCAACTCCGGTAGTAGGTAGAGTTCTTGTAGAACTTGGAAGCTTGACCTTGACTGCCTTCGAAGTGTCATATGTCCTCGAGTTCCATCAATTATAGTATTCCGTTGTAGAAAGTGGATTTGCAAGCTTCGTCAGAAGAACCACTTTAGACTTTGTATCCAAAAGTGCAAAAAATTCTTATAGTTGCAAAACATCCTCAAGAGTTTGGGAATAAGACTTGCTTCTAAAATCACTAGGAATATCTTGACAAAATTTGAATTGCCTAAACCGATGAGGACTATAAGGTTGTATTTTGTAACACTGTTCTGGCTGCAAGTCAAAAAGCTGGAGCGGAGACTAATGAAATAATAGTCCAAGTCAATGACAAGCTCCTATCGTCAATTAAAGTTCGCTCTTCTTCCTTAGACATGTTGTGCCAAATAATAAAAGTTGGATTAATATTTTGAAGAAATCTTTTGCTATAGAAGTGCTGAAATATCTAGTCATCTTTTCTCCATAAAACCTTGTCATCTTAGCTCCCAACAAATATTGATCATGTGTGTGATGAGTATAAAAGTATCGAGCAATCTATGCATACACATAATGAATTGGAAAAGTAGCTCGACATGTCTTCAAAGATGATGAATTCACTATCTTGTTTAAGCTACAGTAGTTGCTTGTTAAAATAAGGGTAACAAGAGCAAATTTTTGTCCCTGAGATCATCAAACTTGCAACTTTGAACAAACTTGCACGAATGTAACCAATCTTTTTTCCAAGTAGAAGAAATATTTAAATCCGCATGAGAGAAATATTGCCTAATATGTCTCTTTCCTCAAGTCATCTGAGATATCAAGAGTGATGAATGGTTCCTCTGCTAATGTATTTTGAGGGGCAAAATTTCCAGTTCATGGTTTTTAGGTTGCAAGTTGCCCTTGGTTTTCCTGATGTCCTCTTCCTATTTTGCTGTAAATGTTTATATTGTTGGCCCTTTGAACCAAAATCGCATCCAAGTCAAAAGAAACACTATTCGGATCATCTCCAGCAAGTTTAGCGAGGGTAAAGAACAAGAATTTACAACTATGAGGAATACCGTTATCATCTGCACTAAGAAGGTCACTGGCAGAAGGAACAACTTCATCAAAGAAAGCTCCATCAATGGGAAGACCACCAAGAGATCGTAAGTCCCAAAGTGAAATAGATATCTCTCTCTGAGAAGTATGAAGAGTATTTGTTGATGGATACCAAAGTTCACAAAAAGCGCCCATCACATTGTCACAACGATCGTAAGTGAACAAGGAAACATGAAGAGTGTCGTAATTTTTTTTACTCAGAAAGTAAGTCCTTGTACTTTGCAAAGAATATCTTCTAACCACTCCCAATAATTTGTTGTATAAAATGTCTCGCCAAAGTCAGAAGAGTATTCCAATAAGTTTTGTCAACGATACAATGAGCAAATGGAAGGTAGAACCTATTAGAACTTGACTTGTTGTGATGAGTCAAAGACATCAACAGTTGTACTCACCGAGTCGATTTGGACAACTTAAGGTTAACTACTTCCCGCATAGAACACGAAGACCCGTGAGTGGGAGGAGCATTTACTTCAAGAGGAGCTGACTCAATGTGCAATACTTCAATCAATGCAAGATAAACTTCTCCAAAGACAAAGGCCTCTTGGGAGATCCTTTTTGAGTATCAGAAATAAAGATATGTCGATGTGGCTTATCACAGTCTTTAATCTCCATTGTAGACAAATAAAAATTTGCTGAAAATCAAAGGAATAAAAATGAATTCATACAAGAAATCAAGAAGGTGAAAAGAACAAATCTCTTGGTGAAACTTAATTACCAAGTAAGGACCTCCAAATGTTGAAGTAAAGTCTACCATAGGCTTGCAATTGAAGCCTGACCCACGAAGCTAAGTCCACCACATGCTTGAAATTGAAGCCTAGCCTACGAAGTTAAGTGTCTACTACAGGCTTGGAATAGAAGTTTGGCCCACAAAGTAAAGTCCACCACAGGCTTGAAATTGAAGCATGGCCCATGAAACTAAGTCCACCACAAGATTAAAATAGAAGCCTAGCCCACAAAGATATCCTCCAAAGAGTTCAATTAAATTGTTCTGCGAAAAAAAAGAAAAAGAAAAAAAATGTGAAGTATACAAAAAAAGGGTCAAAGGCGGCTTATTAATAAAATATGTTACAAGGAGTTCCTAAATGCAGCATATAGAGTTCCTAAATACAGCATAAATATAGCGCAATGAGTTCCTAAATACAATAGTGAGTTCCTAAATACAGTGCAAAAAATTGCTAAATGCGGCACAGATAAAAGATGCAACAAAAATAACTTGTGGATACAACACAATCGATCAAAAAGTCTAAATTTCAAGACTCAACCAATTTTATGAACAAACAAGGAAGATTTTGGGGACCATACCAACAAAAGCAAGAGCAACAATTATTCAAAGAAAGATCAAGATTCACTAATTTTTTGATTTCATGATTCAGAAAAGAAAGAGGGAATACATAACAACAATGAAGAATAATTCAATCCAAATCCCTCACTAAAGTAGTAATAAGAGAACATATACATATTGTAATATTGTTTCTCTTGGAATAATTCCAATTTCAGCATTCTTGCTAAAAACTTGACTTCGGCAACTGCAAACCAAGAAATCGAATATTGGGAAGAATGTTGTCGCCAATGGCCGAAAGCTTTTAAACTACAGAGAGCGGAAGCTTGAAACAACAAAGAGAGACTGCAGAATGGAAGAATCAGTTGAATTGATTGAAAGCCAAAGCAATGGATATGCAAAGTATAGGGACTACACAAAACAAATATAGATATAGCATAAAGGGTGTTGCTATTACCTACCAAAATTACTGGAGGGTTCTAATTTCTAAATAAAAGTTGCCCACTGTCACGAAGCTCTAGTAGTTAGAATGTGAAGAAGAGGCCTACGCACTGTTTGTTTCTAAAACAGTAGTAAAAGACATCTGTAAGTAATTGAAAATAGAAGATCAAAAGCGACAAAGAACTCCAGATGGAAATTTATAGAAACTAAAAGTAAGGTCAAGAAGAAGCCCAACTTACATTACCAGATGAAGATAATGAAAAAAAAAAACTTGATGATAAAGAGATTATGGACACCTATGAAAAATAATGTTTTCCGGTCAATACATGACAATAGTACAATGATGTGGGGTATCACGTTCTTGAGTAACCACACAGATGTTCAAGATAAACTCAGAGAAGAGCAAGTCTCGATACTCAGAAGTAAGCCAGAGTGAACACTTCTGACTCTTAAAGATATTGAAAAATATGATATGCCTCAAAGGTTAGACTTCAAGTTATGATTTGGTCATCCCACCAATTGCTACAAATCCCCTGCAAGTAGATAGGGAAAGGATCTTAATGGGTATCAATATTTGATAAATTTAAAAGAATCTCTTTTTGATTTTTTCCTCATTTGTTTTGCTAATGGAGTAAAAGCAATATATTGATGAACTTGTTGCAAATTTGAGGTCAAGAGCGTGTTCGCTTCTCTCAGCTACTGATTGGCACGAAAAAAGAAAAAGATGACTGCAATTGCAAGTGACTTGATATAAGGGAACTTAGGATATCGAAAATTTATCAAGTGGTTTGTAGATTTGGATTATTAAATGATATTGGAGTCAATTACGAATTCATGTAGTGGATTCCAATTAATGACTTATCTTTGAGTTTGATTCTAATTGAGATTTTGGAGGTGATATAAAGATGGCAGCATTCTCCTTATCAAATATGGATAGTAGCTAGCCATTTCCAAAAGCTATCTTAAAAGATAGTTTAAATTGGATTAATTCAAAAAAAATTAGGTGATTTTGGACTTCTAATTCAATTGAGTTTCTATTGTCGATATCCTGAAGAACTTGAAAACTTGAGAATAGAAGCATTGTTATATTCTACCTATTGAATTAACTTTAGAGTAGTTGTATGACTTTAGAGTCCCAAATATTAAAATAATTGATCTTTTTGAATTTGAAGATTGTTCATCAACGAAATATTCGCTTGGGCTTTAATTTCGGATGAAGAGTCATAAGTGGATCATCAAATTGGGTTAGTTAATTGGCACACAATAACAAATTTTGTAGACTTTGGATTAGATTGATATTGGTCCTCTAAAATATATTCTTTAGCCCAAAATTAATTTAAAGTTGAACTTGTCCACTAAAATACAGTCCAACCCTATGAACAAATCTCAAGGGGCAATTTGTAAGCATGAAAATTTTGCAAATTAAATTCCTAAATTTTTATTTGAATATCATTTCAATTCAAATGTTCATGGCCAATCAAATTGAGACAAGTATTGAGACTTGAACACTCCAACCAATAAGAATGCAAGGAGTGCTCCAACAAATAGACTTATGCCATGTCATCCATAGAAAATAGTTTGATCAATGAAATAATTTCACCTAATATATATTTATTTCTTAAATATTTGAAATTCAAAAGTGATCTCATCCCCTCAAGTTATGCCTATAAATAGAAGGGTAAGGTCAAGGGAAAGGAGCACAAAGAAAAATTCCATCAAGTAGAAGTGTTGAAGCTCTAAAGCATTCTCCATTTCCAAAAGCCTCCAAAGTAAGACTAGCTTTCGATTTCAAGGCTATAAATTTCTTCAAGTTCTTCTTCAACCAAGTAAAACAGGAAGTTTTTCAGCAACTCCGAGATCAAGCTGCGAAACCCTCAAAACAAGTTTTCAAATAAAAGAATCAACGGATTTTATTATCTCGACGAGAATTTCCAAATATTGTAACCGTTTTAAATTTTATAAATATTATGTGTTACTAGATTTCTTTTATTTGATTTAATTATTTTGTAGGAAAGGATTCTTTGTAAACAAACGATAATTGAAGAGTTTTAATTTGATAATAAAATTACATTGGCTGAATATTTGAAAATCCTTCAAGAAGCAAATTAATCTAATAAAAATTGATTTAATTAAATAAATTCGAAAACTTTAATTTTCAAAAATTTATTTTGCAGTCGAATTTTTTTTAAAATATATTAAAAAATAAATCTGAAAATTTTAATTTCTAAAATTCAGAAAAAAAAAGAAAATGTGAAAATAAATTCAAAAATTTTAATTAAAAAAAGATAATATTGAATTTAATATATATAATAATTAAAGAGTTTAATTTTGTAATGATAATTGAAGAGTTTAATTTTGTAATGATAATTGAAGAGTTTAATTTGATAATAAAACTTTATTTGCTGATGATTTGAGAATCCTGCAATAAGCAAATTAATCTAATAAAATAAATTCGAAAACTTTAATTTCTGAAAAATTTCATTTGTAGCCAAAAAATTACAAATATTTTTTAAAAATATATTTAAAAATAAATCTGAAATATTGTCAAAAAAATATATGTGTGTGTATATATATATAAACAAAACCATAATAACTTGCCCATGGGACACCTTGTCATTTTTTCTTCCCATGTAAAAATGAAAAAACAAATATATAAGATAATAATAAATGAAAAATATTTGGGTAAAATATTTTTAAAGAGATTTAATTTTTGTTGACACCAGACGCTATCCCTATTATTTAGGGTAAGAAATTTGTTTGAACTATTTCCTAGATTAATATTTATGAGTTGATGTTAGATATAATTCTTTTTAAACTGACTTATCTTCTTATATCAAACTCCCACCCTATCAATATCCTTCTCTATTCATCACCTTTTAATTCCATTTCGTGAGTGATAATTTTATATATTACAATATCATATATTAAAGTGTGAAAGGTGAACAAATTTCACTTCTTCAGAGTGGTACGAGAAATGTGTTCATAAATTGGGATTTTTTTTACTTTGCGATTCTTTTTTTCTCTTGGACTATCCTTTTTTTTTAAATATAATTTAATGAAGAACTAATATAATTCTTTTTTCTTTCTTTTTCTCTTTTATGTGTTTCCATTTGTTAAAAGGTTGATCTTTATGGTTTGCTATCAATTTAATTTACAAAACCCTAAGTGGATATTTGACAAAATTAGTCATTAATTTTTAGAAAAACCCTTTTGGGTACTTATTTATCAAATTAAAAATTTAGTGGTGCTCAATCGACAATTTATTAAAATTGTGGAGTGTTTTTGTAAATATTCACATGTATTTTAAGCACGGGGAACATAGCTAGTTCAAGCACAGGAAACACAGCTAGTTATATTATGAAACGAAGGTAGTAGGTAACTTAGTTCCATTTTCTTGATCAAGTATTAACTCCATTTCTTTGGGAGATGTATCCATTCCATTTATTACATCAAGAAGTATTTTCCCACATCCAAAAGGAGTACAATATTATTGCAGATTAGCAAATCAAGGTGGGGGAAGACTACCTAGATTGGAGAACTAGTTACTACAAAACATAGTTGAGTTAATAAATGAGCATGAACTAATAAAATAAATCACTAATAAATCAATTTTTGCATTTTATTCATTCTCAAAATCCATATTTTTTTGTTGAGCCTAGTTTTATAAAGAAATCAGCTATATATACCAAAAAACTATAGTTATTTTTTATTTTTACCTAATTTTTTTAAAAAGTTTTTTGTCAGGGGTATGAGATCTCTAAACCACAACAGAAGCTCAAACAAATATTTTATCAGATAAGACAATTTCTCAAATGCTAATTAAATAGTATAAAGCAAAATAACCAGAAATTATATAATCACCAATACCAATAGCAGATATAGGCACGAAATAGATAAAATAGGACATCAAACATATTTAACGTGGAAAAATCCAAGATGAGGAAAGACCACGGGACCTAATCTAGAAATCTTCCACTATCACTAATAATAATAATTGGTAATACAAGTCTTCTCTATATAAAATTAGAGGCTCAAAACATCAAAATCATCTCTCAAACATTAATAAAAACATGTGTATAGTTTGAAAAGATGTTATCAAATAGAGAATGAAACAAAGATTAAAATCGATAAATGTACGAAGGTCCTTGAGAAGATTACAGTGATACAAAATACTTCTCGATCGGGCTCATAATGACCATCCGATTGAGGAGCAAAACTGAAGATATTTCTCTCCCAAAATACTCTCTTCTCTCCATTTTCTTTATGTCTTTCCGTGGACGATCAACCAACACAGCAACAACCAATGTTCTTCCATTCAAGGAATTGGAACCTTTGGTCAAAGGGTATTTTGGGCTAGTGGGCCTTAATTATTTTTTGAAATCCAAGACCATCTGAAATGGGCTAGATTTAAATAAAGACTTATAGGCCCAACCATCTCCCTTCCAACTTAGGGGTAAAATCAAACCTACTTCATGTCTGCATAATAAGAACTTATCTCTAGCAATACTTTTATCATCATATCAGAACCATTGTCATTTGCATACACCTTCTCACCTCACTATATACTTGAAATAAAAATATTTCTAATCCAACAATATCTCATCTCACGATACTTGGACCGAGAATGAAGTTTAGAATTCTTACACAGATGGATAGTACCCTGACTGTTACAGTAAAGATTGTATTTCTATTGTTTCATGCGTAACTCCTTTAGAAACCTTTGTAACCAAATAATCTCTTTACAAATTTCAGTGGTTCCTATATACTCTTGCTTCTGTACTAGAAAGTGCAATGAACTTTTTCAACTTGCTTTGCCAAAACACTGCTCCACCTGCAAAAATCATCAAGTATCCAAATGTAGACCTCCTTTTATCAAGATCACCTCCCATATCAGAATTAGTGTATCCATCAAGTTCAGTATTACTATTTCCAAAACATAAGAAAACTTTAGAAGTTCCCTTCAGGTATTTGAGAATTCATTTAATAGTATTACCATGTTCACTATAGGATTTGAGAGATACCAACTAACAACTCTAACTACATAAGCTATGTCGAGCCTAGTGCAAACCATGGCATACATCAAACTGCCGACTACTAAAGCATAAGGAACCTTCTTCATGTCATCTTTGTCTTTCTCACTTTCTGGACACTACTTGTTATTATGCTTGAAGAGGCTTGCAAGTGGTGTAGAGACTTCCTTAACTTTGCTCATATTGAATCTGTCAAGTACTTTCTCAATATACTTTTCTTAAGTTAATCACAACTTTTCATGTTGTCTATCTCGAGTGATTTTCATCCCAAAAAGTTGTGTTTTTGGACCCAAGTCTTTCATTACAAAAGATTTGCTCAACTCCTTTTTTAGCTTCTCAATCTTCACAGTATCGCGACTAATGATCACGAACATATCATCAACATACAATAGAAAAATGATGAAGTCACCATAAGAAAAATTCTTCACATGAACACCTTGGTCTATTGTTGTCCTTTTGTATTTCTAATCTATCATGAAGGAGTCAAACTTCTTAAACCATTGTCTTGGTACCTGTTTCAACCCATACAAACTCTTTCTGAGAAGACACACTAATTTCTCTTTGCCAATTTCTTTGAATCCTTCTATTTGTTCCATATAAATTTTCTCTTCCAAATCACCATGAAGGAAGGCTGTTTTCACATCTAGTTGCTCAATCTCTAAGTTCAAGTTGGCTGCAATTCCAAGAACAATATAGATAGATGTCATCTTTACCACTGGAGAGAATATCTCATCAAAGTCTACATCTTTTTTCTAATTGAAGCATTTCACAACTAGTCTTTCCTTGTACTTTGGTTGTGAATTGTTGTCTTGTGACTTCAACTTGTAGACCCATTTGTTCTTTGGTGTTCTCTTACCCTTAAGTAGTTTCACCAATTCATAAGTACGATTTTCCTACAAAAATACCATTTCCTCTTGCATTTCTTGCAACCATTCCTGTTTTTTTTCATTCTCTAAGGCCTCACTTTAATACTCTGGTTTACCTTCATTTGGTAATAACATATATTTCTCTAGGATTATATCTGTTAGAAAGTTTTATTTCGTGTGTAAACCTCCTGAGCTCAACATGTTCTGCTGGTGCTGCACAAAGTGGAATTTTTTGCTCATGTACATCCATAGCAACATCATCAAGAACATCAATGTCTTTTTCTTGTTGTACCGCAGCTCCCCCTTGATTAGATTCAGCTGGTTCTAGAACTAGATCATCAGAATCAACTAGTATTGGATCTGCGTCTCAATTGGTAGAAGTGCTACCTAAAGACTTTATGCCATGATCTTTATCAATATCTTCAATGGTCAGGTCTTCAAGAAAGATAACACCTCTGCTTCTGATCAACTCCTCTTCAACAGAATCATACAGTCTGTAGCCAAAATCTTTATGGCCATAACTGAAGAAAAATACATTGCTTGAATTTCACATCAAGCTTTGACCTCTCATCTTTAGGAATATGAACAAATGCCCTACAACCAAATATTATCAAATGTTTTAAGGATATATCTTGTCTTGTCCAGTTTCTCTGGGATGTCATCGTCTAAAGAAGCCAAAGGAGAGAGATTAGTCAAATAAACTGCAGTTCTCATCCTCAGAAGGATTAATTTGGTAGCTTAGTATTGGAGAGCATACATATAATCCTCTCAGTGATAGTTCTATTCATCCTCGTAGCAATCACATTCTCTTGAGGCGTCTTCGGTACTGTTTTCTCCAATCTAATCTCATTAATTTTGCAATAGCTCTCAGAAGGTTCTCTGTACTTATCACTATTATCAATATGGATACAATTTAACTATTTGTGTCTTCCTTATTTGTATCCAAATAAATATCTCCCATGCGAACAACTTTACATGAAGCTTTATTTCCCATTCTAACATGACCAAAGTCTCCTTTGGAGTAAGTTGAGAAGAAATGCGTGTGGGAGTAACATGGTATGATGCACCTAAATCAATAATCTAATTACTATCATGATAGGTAATATTCACATGAACATCATCACAACATACCAACAAATCATCATCATCATGAGCTATCACAACTGCTTTAATGCCTTCTTCATCATTTTCTTTCATCTTATCACTATCCTTTTTCTTAGCAAGTTACCTTTTCAATATTCTGTAGTACTTCTTGATGTGTCCTTTCTTTCCGCGATGATGACATTTAATATTTTTCAAACTATCATTTATGCTCTTGGATCTATTATTCCTGGAGCACGGTCCTCTACTTTTACTTCTTCCTCTAATATCATTCTTGTGAGTTACCAAAGTATGAGATTCAAAATTGGTTCCCTCTTCCTTTCTCCTGAGCTCTTCAACAATTAAAACTGTTTTTTTTTTTACTTTGGAAATAGTCAATTCAGGATTTGAATTATTGACAGAAACCACCATGGTTATTGACAGAAACCACCATGGTTTTCCAATTGTCTGGTAGTGAATTGAATAGTAGAATAATATGTATCTTATCATCTAAGTGCAGTTTTAAAGTAGTGGTTTGATTTAACAAGCCCTGAAATTTACTCAAGTACTCATACATGTTAGACGTGTAAATAGTTTTCCATACTAGGTTTTCAATCTATATAATTAGATGAAGTTAATTTCATCATACATCCACTATCATCTGAATCACCAAAGTTGTGTACCATTTTGTTGGAAAATATGGATTCTCTAAACCACAACGGAAGCTCAAACAAACATTTCACCAGGATAAGACAATTTCCCAGATGCTAATTAAATAGATTATAAGGTAAAATAACCAGAAATAATATAATCATCAACACCAATAGCAAATATAAGTACGGAATAAATAACATGGGACAACATAAATTTGAACATAGAAAAATTTAAAATAGGAAAAAATCAGGAGACTTAATCCAGAAAACTTCCACTAAATACAACCAGAACCACAACAACATCAAATTCATCTCCTAAACATCAATAAACCAAGGATCTAGAAGTATGTTACTAAATAAAGAATGGAACAAAAATCAAAATCAATAAATGTGTAGAGTTACTTAAGAAGATCATAATAATATAAAATACTTCTCGATCAGGTTCAAAATGACCATCGATTGAGAACCAAAACTAAAACTATTTCTCTCTTAAAAATAGAAACTCTCTTTTTCTCTATGTTTTCTCTATGTTTTCTCACTGTCTCACTGATGAAGATCAACCAACTCCAAAGCAACCAATTTTCTTCAATTCAAGGAATTGAAACTCGTGGGCATCAGGCAGTCTGGTGGGGTCGTGTGAGCGAGAAATTTTGCCTTTTGTACCGAAGAATTGGAACCCTTAGTCAAAGGTCTTATGGGCTAGTGGGCCTTAAATATTTTTGCCATCAAGACCACCCAAAAACGGCTGGACTAAAAAACAGCTTATAAGTCCACACTTTCGTGCCAAAAACTATTTGCAATATAGACAATGAAATTTTTTGAATTTTTTTGCGCTGAACTTTTAGATTTTCAAGTTAATTTTATAAATCCCTTTGCAAGTGTGATAAATTATATTTAAGGTGGTGATTTCATATACACTTTAGGCATGCGTCGTGTATATGAACCCTTTATTAAAAATATTTTGGTTCTTGAAGCGGTGAATTGTAAAAAAAATATGAATTTTTTAGGTAATGTATATTAGAAGAAAATGAAGATGAGTATTTGCCAAATATGTCGTTTTAGTCTTAATTGTATACCTATGGCTAATAAAGGGCTTATGTGCACTTCCTAAAAAAAAGGCTAATGGACATGCATAAAATATGATAAAAATCACCTTGTTTATAATTTATCATATTTGTAAAGTTATAAATAGTTTATAGGTATGAAAGTTCGGAGAAAATTTTTTTACTATAAATAGAGAAGTAACTATTAATTTTAGGTATATAGTGCTAATTTTCTTTTATAAATAAAGAGTAATATTATAGTAGTACTTTTTTTTTTTCTATAAAAGATCTAACTTTTTATTTCGAACTCAGCCAAGAAGAAAGTAATTAATTTTACATTGAATATTCCATAACATATTGATTCCTCCAATAAAAATAAAAAAATAAAAAAAACAAAAGGGAGGTATTGATCCGAAATTACTGCCACTATTTTAACAATAGAATGGATTTTCGATAAGAAAAGTGGAAATTTTATCAATATTAAATGTTTTTTTTAAAAACAATATAAAAGGAAAATTTTATAGAGGGGTAAAAAACCCCCGCTAACCCCTAAACTTTTTTATATTTTGATTTTGAGCTTGAATTTGAAAATGAAAAATTACTACCCTTCAACTCTCAACTATCACAATGTGTCAAAACTTAGCCTTCTATTTATTAGGTTCTGGAGTTCAGTTTCTAAGAGTCAAATGGTACTTTTTTTCATTCGTCTTCTTCTTCTTCCATACCTGCATCTTTTTTCCTTCCCTAACAACTCCTCGACACCACCTACCTCTCCTAACTCACACATTCATCTCCTAACTTGAAAAGAATCATTATTATCTTCCCCAGTCTTCATAAATATATATATGGTAAGCTTGGCCTCATTTGTGCACAAATCTTAACACCAAGCCCAACAAACTCTTCTACAATCACATGCCTGGCTCCATTAAGTAAAGAACCAACATTCAAAATAAAATCGTTGACACAAATACACTATTAAAATGAAAAGCAAATAATAAAAGCATTCATATTCAATCAAGTGTATTGACTAAATCTATCTATGTCTTTGGTGCGAGCGTGATGGTGTCAACTGAATGAATCTTTTCTTATTTTCACAATTTTACATATAATTTTGGTGACCAGAAAAGCTGGTATATGAATTTAAATATAACATAGACATTTAAGCATTAAGACAATTGTAGAGGTGTGCTCTCTCAAGGCGTATGAATGAATTGTTCATCGACATTTTTCGATGCTACTCAAGAAAAAGAAATAAAAAGAAGGGAAGGGAGATGAGACGTTAATGGCAATGGAATTGGATTACAGTAAGAATAGCAAAGAGAGAAAGAAGAAAAAGAAATTAAGATTTATTTTATTTTTACAAAAATGTCCCTTAGACCATTGACTGCTAATTTATTAACAGTCAAAACTAACGCAAGTATAAGTATTTTAACATATTTCGATAGATAAAGGATAGCAATTTTTCACTTTCAAATTTGAGGTAAAAAATTAAAATGTGAAAAAGTTGAGGTATTAGTGGGGCTTCTTCCCTTAATAGAGTTTCTTAAAAAAGAAAAGTAAAAAAGCAACAACACGCGAGAGCCACGCTGTTGCCTCCAAAATTAATTTCTTCCCAGCACGAAAAAAGAAAAAAAGAGCGAAAAGGAACTATACATACATATATAGCCGTCTGCCAGAAATGCCAAAAGTAGTTGTTGATTCATGGTTTCCTTTACAGATTCCTCTTTTAGCTGAATAAACTTCGAAAATCTTGAAAGGAGGAGAAAAGGAATCGAATTTGGTTGCTGAAGTTTTTAGGAATACGAAGTAGAAGAGGGATTGATTCGATAATCAGAAGAAGATGCAGGCGACTGCGAGTGCGGTGTCGAATCCTCAACCATATGCTTACAGCTCTTGTTTCCAACGAGCCCTAGAACCCTCCTCATGCTCTCCTTCTTATCATCCTCCCAAGGTTTTGTGCCTGTTTCTGTTTTTGTTCCCCACCCCCCCCCCCCTTTCCTTTTTTTTTTTTCCTGGGTAAATTTCGTGGGCTGGATGATTGTAGGTTTCCAGTTTGTTGGGAAGAGGAGTTTGGTCATTGAGGAGGCAAAATCCTTTGGGGCGGAGCATACGGAGCCCTTTTCGATTTAATTTGCAGCAGGGTTCACGTCAACTAGGTCTGTCCTTTTTTCCTTGTTATAATTTCTTATTCTCTTAGCTATTCCAGTGAAATCTTGGTGGGCCTTTTTTACCATTTGAGTAATTGCGAGCTTTGTTATTAAAAAGAATCCATGTCGGTTCATGCCTTTTTCTTTGAAAAACTATTGTGTATAGAATTTGATTCAGTTTCGCCCTTGAAACTATCTTAAAGGTTACAAGTTCCAGTTTTTATCACTGTAAATATTGAAGGATAAAAGCGAGTGGTTGACTAGTGAATTTTGTGGTTGAATTCTGGAGGAGTTCAACATCCAAGTAAAGTGTGGTAAAGGCGGTCCTTACTGTACAAATCTTGGTCAATTGTTAAAGCTATGATGATCATCATTCTATGAAGACAGTGACTTGAAAGTTGAAATTGAACATTTGGAACATGTTTTACCTGAAGCTTAGTTATCTGATATTCCCTCCAAACCTGTCCTATATTTTGGTTTAGATGCCTCAAGAAAGCTTCCTGAAATAATTATTTGAATTTCTGAGTGGGGTATGCATTTAGGTCTTCCAGGCAAGCATTTTTTGTAGGTTATAATGGATTTAACTTGTTATGCATTGGAGGGTTCTGGTGGAAGAGATACTGTAAACTGATGGCATTTTCTCTAACAAATAGTAAATGGTTGTCACTGTTTTGTTATTGCTTTTTGTAGCTGTACAAGCTGTTGCAACTCCAGACCCAGCTTTGGAATTGCCCCTTACAGCAGAAAATATTGAGAGCGTGTTGGATGAAGTTCGACCATATTTGATTGCAGATGGTGGTAATGTAGCATTACATGAAATCGATGGAAATGTTGTAAAGCTGAAGCTACAGGGAGCATGTGGCTCCTGTCCAAGTGCTGTAACGACTATGAAATTGGGAATTGAGCGTCAGCTGATGGAAAAGATTCCTGAAATTGTAGCTGTTGAATCAGTGCCAGATGAAGAAACTGGCCTTGAGCTGAATGAAGAAAACATAGAAAAGGTAACTATGAGCTACTGTCCTATTTTGCCAAGGGTCCAAAGTCTTTTTTGATTTTCTTCCATGATTAGTTTTTCTATTTATCAGTTAAAAATTTCACATTTATACACAGTCCTTGGAGTTTGGACATGGATATGCGATTTAACTTGTCTATCTGGACCTTTCATAGAGAACTCTTTATAATATGAAATCATGACACTAGAAACCTTATTTCTAGTTTTTACTAATTGGAGAGTTACATTGCAATTGGGAACTTGATGCTGGACAAAAATTTTTGTCCAGCAAGAAAGAACAGAAATTTACTAGCTTTAGGGGTTGAAACAGTGTGAAATTATACTGGAAACAAGAAAAATAGTAGAAGAATAGATAAAGAAAACCCTTAGTGTCACACTAAGAGAAGAAACCCTAGGCGTCACGTCCCTGATCCATAAGGCGTCGCACCTTAGGCGTTAGATTGCATCACACAACCAAGATTTACAGACACTTCTGTAAACTCTTTTATTTCATTAATCAAAGCATACATAATGGAATAGAAAAATCCTCTATTTATAGACTCCAAAACCAAATCCTTTACTATCTAGGAAAGACACTTTAGAAACTCTGATCCTAGCATAATTATGAATTCTAGTCAAACTAGAATTTAGGGAATAAAATACTGCAATCTAAGGAAATAAAAATACTGCAATCTTAAATTAAATAGACTTTCTAAAATAGACTCTAATACTAGGATCTCAACTTAAGTATTCTAAATCCTAATGTTTCTGAGAAAAGAATATATAATAAAAGGAACCTAACTAAATTAGGATTAAAGCTAAACTGTAAAGTAATTGCTTGACTTAGAACTTTCCAAATCTTGGACCCTTTTGCGGTCTGCATCCTTCTCCTCCAGTTGAAAAAAACCTCATCCTTGAGTTTTAAAGAATGGCAAGATGAAATTCGAGGTAATCACCCATTGCGCCTTCAGCATAGAGATAAGAATTTTCCTAGAATGAAACTTGGGAAGTAGGATAAATAGAGCAGATCGGTAAAATCCTATAGGAAGAATTAGATCAACTCATAATAGTAGTGACTAGAATCCTTCATCAGCTTGTATCTTTCATGACCTTGCACAAGAATCTCAGGTGCCAAGCAATTTGTTTTTGTGGTTTCCTCAATTACATGCTTCAAAGTCATGGTCTCCAACACTAGTTTTGTTCCCTTGGTCAAGATGTCACCTTTAACTATAGTAGTAAGACATGCTTCCCCTTTACTCTTGCCAGGTTCTTTTGACATATCAACATAAATCCCACTTTTCTGGATTTCACCAATAGGATTTGTTTTGAATTTTGACATTTCGAGCACTGCTAGAGAAGTAAACATACCATCCTTTTCTTTAACTTTTGGTTTAGCTCCTTGTCCAATGGATTGTGAATTTTCTTGTTTCACACTCACCTCAAGCCTTGTAGGTTTTTTTACTCAATGCTTGCTCACATCTTTGCACTCAATGGCCTTAGAACAATTTGCTTCTTATTAAAATTGAAGGAGTATGTGTTGTCCTTCCCATCATGCATCACCTCTCAATCATAGAGCCATGGTCAACCCAATAAAATATGTGTAACAATCCTTGGAATGACATCACACCAAATGGCATCACTATAATGGTCATGTATCAAGCTTACCAACCATCTTTTAGCCACAGGGGTAGATGTAACATCAATCCATGCCACTGTATATGGTTCTGGATGAAGTTGCGTAGATAGTTTAAGCTTTTCAACTGTAGCTTTAGATACTACATTCACACAACTACCTCCATCAGAAATCAACTTTCGAGTTACACCCCCACAACAAACTAAAGTTTGAAAAATAGATGTTCTTCTCCAATCTCCGCCTTGTTGTACAGGTGCACTAAGAATGCATCTTAGAACAAAAATTAATGATGTGTCAACCTCATTATCATCTAGATCTTCATCTCCGAGTTCTTGGAGGTCATTCAAGAAATCATCAGCCTCTCTGTTTTCACTGCATGCACTGATTTCAACACTCTGAATTTGGGATATAGAAGCCATGTATCACTTTGCAAACTACTGAGAGAATAATGATTTTTTTTTTTCCTTTCAAGAAGATTGAACCTTTAGGTTTGTTAAAGGAAAGAAACTACTCTCTAGAAATTTCTATGAAGAGAAAGACTAGGATCAACTCGTTCTGATACCAAATTGATGCAGGACAGATCAACTCGTTCTGATACCAAATTGATGCAGGACAAAAACAAAATGTTTGTCCAGCAAGAAAGAACTGAAATTTGCTAGCTTTAGGGGTCAAAACAGTGTGAAATTATACTGGAAACAAGGAAAATAGTAGAAGAATAGATAAAGAAACCCCTTAGCATCACTCTAAGAGAAGAAACCCTAGACGTCACCCGGGAACCGTTGCACCTCCGGCGTTGCGGCACACAACAAGATTTATAGAAACTTCTGTAGACTCTTTTATTTCATTAATCAAAGCATACATAATAGAATAGAGAAATCCTCTATTTATAGACTGAAAAACCAAATCCTAAATTTTAGGAAAGACACTTTAGAAACTCTAATCCTACCATAATTATGAATTCTGGTCATACTAGAATTTAGGAAATAAAATACTGCAATCTAGAATTTAGGAAATGAAATACTGCAATCTTAAACTAAATAGACTTTCTGAAATAGACTCTAATACTAGAATCTCAACTTAACTATTCCAAATCCTAATTTTTTTGAGAAAATAACATATAATAAAAGACTTGAACCTAATTAAATTGGGATTAAAGCTAAATTGTAAAGTAATTGCTTGACTTAGAACTTTCTTGGACCCTTTTGCGTTCCGCATCAGAACTGCAATGTGGCTCATTCATCATTGTAATGTATAGTTTAGACAAAATATTATACAAGGTGTTGCTTCATTACAACACTGAGAAACTGGTAGCCTTTTCTCTTAGTTTGACTTCTTATAAGCAGCAAGTTTTTCTTTTTGGTTGTGCTTCTGATTCACATAGATATACATTGGTATCCATGGGTGGTAATGACACGTCCTTTGGTTCAAAATTATTAACTTCTTTAATGACCTGGGATGTGAAACATTTTGTTTAGCTAACAGAAATGGTGGACACAGTTTTTGTCTACACGCTTTGTGACGCATCTATATGTGCTCATCTATCTACATAGGTATTTCTTCTTGATTTTATGTAATATAGGTATGAGCAGGGGTTCCAGTATTCCAGTAGAAAACTGGGTATTACTTATGAATTTTCTAAAGCAAAGGAGATACTTCTTCGTTTGTATGAGACAACTGACTACAATTTTTTTCCTATCTTCTTCATCTTCGTCATCTTTTTTTCTTTTTTTGGCTCAAGACCAACCAGCATAGTGTTTATCTCACAGTCTGTTCCTCAATGACTACTTTACAAGGATTGGTAAGATTTTAGAACTAGATATGAACTCTTATGTATCTGGTCTTTCTTGGCAACATCTACATTGTCTGCTTGTATTTAATGATCCTCCATAGTTATGTTCCCAAACTCTCTCTGTCTGTCTCTCTCTGTCTGTATGTTTTCGTCTAGTAAATCTGTCTTTAGGTGTGTGGTTGTGCTCATTTACATCACTTTATGAGCACTCTTTATCTCTTTTTCGGGTGTGTTTGGGTTACTCTGATTACTTGATTCTGTTGCTGAATGAATTTTACTTCTTAGGTCCTCGAGGAAATTAGACCTTACCTCGTTGGAGCTGCTGGTGGATCTTTGGAACTGGTGGGCATTGAGGAGCCAATAGTGAAGGTCAGAATAACTGGCCCTGCAGCAGGTGTAATGACAGTTAGGGTGGCAGTTACTCAGAAACTGCGTGAAAAAATTCCAGCCATTGCCGCAGTTCAGCTGCTGCAGTAGAAGATTGCTGCTAAAAAACAAATCCATATCCCCATTAAGGAAAGAAACTTTGTTATGCTGTTCTTTCAAACCCTTCACAAGCAAACCATACACAAAGCTATAAAAGCCGAATTATGTGAAAGAAGCAAGGGAGACGAGTACACCCTGTTTCCATGGAGTACATAAGCTTTTAGGACAGCACTCTGTACAGTTGCACTGTTTAACTGCAGGCTCAGTGCTGCTGAAAGAAAAGTAGCCACCAGAGGCACCAAATTTGTTCACACACAATAGTTGTTTTGAGCTATAAAACAAATTTCAGCCTTGTGAATCATATTTTGGCCTTACATTTACGAGATTGTTGACTATAGTATTTTACAGGGACCGAATGTTAGTGTTTGTGTGGTACTAGTGATGTTTGAAACCTGGATTTCAAGGGAACTGAACTTACAACTTGATCACAATAATTTAAGAAGTTGAAATCAATATGAAGATGCTTTAGTAACAGACCAGCAGATCCAACCACCAATTAAGCATGTTTGTTTCCCAGTAAAGTCAGTGCTCCAAGTGAACACAATTATACGAAGCCAAGATATAGATGTAGCGTTCCAATATCTTAGGATCTTGAAGAACCAATTAAAAGAATAGAGCTCATGTATAGCTAAATGATTTAGTAAGTTCCATGTCCCCAAAGAGGGGATTGAAGCAACTAAAAGAAAAGAACTCGTATATTAACCACGAAAAATGTTACATGTTAGCTACATCAAATTGGCTGGAAAATACAAGGCTGGACTCTACTATAACTACCAAAAATGCCAATAATTATTGGACCGGCAAACAGAGACCGGTATCTCTTTGATTCACAGCCACTTGGGAAGGAAAAGTATCAAATAACCAGATGTAGCTATAATGCAGCATGATTCCCCAGACACTGGCCACACACTCTTTGATTGACCATGATCCCCTCCTGTTAAAACGGGTTCATCCTGATATTATCATCTAATGACAATAGAGCTTGATCACAGAATCAGAACCTGCAGTGAATAACCAAGGTTGCTTTGGATGGAATTTGCAGTCCAAAACACCTGCAGAAAACCAACCGGGAAAGAAAGCTCAAATACTAATACACTATCAAAATGGACTTGTTAATGTTCATTTTTTAACCAGAATCTAGACCGGAATTTTGCATGAACAGCAAAAGAGTTAAAACAGAACCAACATTTTACTCCTGAAAAGAAAATAAAACTAAAAACATATAAAAAGCTTTACCTCTTCCATTTGTTGTGGAATGCCCACGAAGGATCTCTAGTGGCACGATAAATGGATCTTGGTTTAAATCAGAATATACCATGCCATGGAACACATATGCTGTGCAATCATCAGAACTTGTAGCAAATAAAGGGTAGGATCGGTGGAAAGCCACCTTCGTAATATCCTTATGATGACAGCTGAAAATCAAAACCACATTAAGAAAAATGTTCTTTTATATTAAAAAAATCAACACAACAAGAAGCATAAACATGATATTCAAATAAAAATTCCTGTTTTGCAGATCCAAGAGGACTAGGTCTCTTTGGCTACCTTGACTAGTGGATACAGGTAAATTTCAATCATCAAATTGACATAGATAGGTCCAAGGGACAATTCATCTTGCTCCCATGTATGGGAAAATCGTCAATAAACCGTTATCTTTTTCCAGTGCATATATAGCAATCAATTGGTTCCCATTTTTCTAGAGTGTCAATGCGATAAATTAATAGTTCAACCGTTTGGCACAAAAGAACTGCTACTGAGAAACTTTAAGAAAACTTCTCCGAAATTTATCGTAATCACATACTTGAGAACTCTATAAGGTTGAGAAGAGAGATCCATGTCAAACCAACATAGTTTTCCATCTTTGCTACCAACAATGATATTGTCACCTGGATAGTATAGGCAGCAATCATGAGTAACAGATTATTACAATAAAACAAGGGAAAAAGAAAACAAATACAAGGCAAAGCAGTCACACACCTCCAGGATGAATGGCAATTGAGGAGACTTCCCTCACGCCAGTCTCGAGCTTCTTGACGAGTCTTTGTTTCAATAGATCATAAACACGGACGTTCTTCTTTGTTGAAATGAAAAAAATTGAACGAGTAGGATGAAAAGCAGTAGAAACAGGAAGCCCATGCAACTTGAAAGGCATCCTCTGTGTTTGTCTCTTAGAGAGTTGGTGAACCAATATTGCTCTTGATTCACGTACAATCAAGTCAAGAAATGACATCAACCAGCAAAGTGACAGTTATATTCATTGTTTGCATAACTTGACACTTGATGAAAAAGAAGAAAGTAAAGGAATTTTCCCACAGAGAGCAAGGATGTTGAAACCATAGTGTAAATATCCTAAGACATTTCATAAACAAATAAGGGGATATTATGGACCATCATGCATTAAGGTACTCGACGAGTTCTGCATTCACGCTGAGTTGGAGAATATGGTGGTACTAATGCATTTTGAAACTTAGCAAAGTTCTACTCCCTATATTTCTGGCCAGTAGAACTACATGAATTCAATAACCAACAACAGACTAGTCCCCACCCATCAACTTCCCTATCAAAATGAATAAGAAGGCATCTAACATTCCTAGCAAGATTTAGTAGGCAAGGTTCAAAATTATAAACCAGTAGGAAATTGAGAATAAAAATTTCGGGTGAAAGGATATCAGCTGGCATGAGGGTTGAGAAATAGTCTCCTTTACGATGCCATTCAACAGTAGACACAGTCTGCACATACACATGGCAGTTAGGCACCCATATTACTTTCAAGCTGAAATCCTGACGAAAATTTATTAAATTCTCACATATTTTGGGGCATATGCATGTGTGAGTGAGAGAGAGAAGGGGGGGAGGGGGTTAAAGAAGGAAGATCAAACTTAGATACCTTGAAGTGGGTTAGTCTAACTCCCCCAAGCTTGTCATTTTTGGACCATTTCACAATGGTAGCAAAGCTATCTGATCAGAGAAAAATGACAAAATTGTTTACAAAATTCCCAAATGGTAAACTAGCAAAAGTATTCAAACAAACCTGAATCATCTGGTGCCCCAGGAAAATCAATATGCAAAAGTTCTTCAACCCTCTTTTGTTCCTCTTCATTCCCAAGTCCAATGTTCAAAAGAAAAACATCTTGTGCCCTGCAAAATTTAGTGCCATCATCTCATACCCTCAACTAATAGTACCAAAAAGAAACGCGAATAGGAGATCAGCCTTACACAGTGACAGCTAAGATAGGAAGCTCAGGTGCAGGATTCCATGCAACATGCTGAACAGCTTCCTCCAGCTCCCATGTTCGAAGACACCTGCCAGTTTCAACTTCCCAGATACGCACTGTTCCATCAGCAGAACCTTCATGGAGGAAACATAGTTTAGCAACAGAGATATTGACCTAAAGATACCTAACAGACAATGAAATCAACAACTAAGAACAGGGCCCAAACCAGAAGCAATCCACTCTCCAGTAGGATTGGTAGAAATTGATACAACAGAGCCATTATGACCTCTATACTCAATATAGCATGTGGTCGGATACGGCCTAAGATCCTTGCGATTTGGTAGCTTGGGTTTCAAAGACTCGGGATCAATATTTATCTGCAGCAGCAAAAGGCACATAATCAGATGTGTTTTCTTATCTTCATTTTTTCTTTTTTCCTTTTTGATAGGGCAGAGGGGTGTTTCAATTCACAATCTTAAATAAAGATTTTTGGACCTAACAAGCTTGAGAATTTAAATATCAGTCAGAACCACCAATGAAAATCAGATGAAAGAAATTTCCTAGATACATACACGTTTCTTCCGGACTCTTGGGCACAAGTAAAGATCCAAACAGCGATCAAAATTTTCCCTCACAGCTTTTTCATAGGCCGGTACACTTCTCAAGGATGTGAACCTAAGGAACAAGCACGTTAAAGTTCTTTATGGAAGCAAACATAAGATGAAATTTACTGAGCAACATAAATGAACGAACAGGGAAGAGAAATTAGGAACTAGATGGTACCTTTTTGGTATGAATTTGGGACGGTCCTCCTCATACATAAGCTCGTAAGATTTAATCTCTTCTTCAGTAGGAATATACTCTAAAGAAGGATTGTAAGATTCCTCATGACCTGGAAGCTAAGTATGATTAGTGGATACACATTCTACTTCAACATAAATTGGTACAGATACTGAAAATTGCCAAGATAGAGAGACGAAATACTCCATAAGGATACAAAAGGAAAATATTCAAATTTGCCCACCTGGCAGCTTAGGTTTAGGTGCAGGAACGTGGTGCCTTTCTGTTGAATTGGAGTCCTCACCCCACATCAGATATACTTGCTTCTCCTCTTTGGGCTTCTCATCCAATTTTATTAGCCCCGCGCGAATTCCACGGACTAGCCGAACAACCTGTAAGATTGCAGGAACAAACGGATGACAAAAATGTTCTTTCACAGCTAAAATAGGCCAGATTCTACACCATCCAGAAAACATAAGTATTAATTCTGGCATGCAGGAGTCTCAAGTGTCATCGAATGTAAACATCAACAAACATACAACAGGGACCACTAGGAAAAGAAAATCATGCCAATTTCCTATAACAGATATCTTACATGATTAATTTCTTACAAGTCCTAATTTTGCAAAACCATTTTATCCTCTTTACTGTTTGAAGACCTTTGCAATACTGTTAAGTAAGACATAAGTTTCCATAGGAAGACATGGATCTAGATTGGAGAGCAAGGGCCAATAAATGTTTCAAATCTTGGTGGTAATACATTTCCTCCACACCCCGTCCACATCCATTCAACTGGCTGAAAAATTCCCCACTTAAAATATAATAACTAATCTAGTTTCGAACAATGCATTTTACCATCTCATGTGCTCATGTATGAGGTCTATTCTCAAATAGACCACTATATTACACTACAAAAACCATGGATGGGGAGCTCAGATCATTTAGAGCCTTCTGTGCAATTATTGATCCATATGATGTTACTCTTCTTTAGAGAATCGCTGCCCCAATACATGTTTCAGAAATAATATCTCCCGACCACATCTTTTAAAAGAAAATATCATCCAAACATCACCTACCAATTTGTGCTCCCACTTTGAAGGAATAAAACGACGCTTTGGCTCTGGTGCATCTGGGAATGGATGTTCGAAATCATCCACAGTAACCCAATCAACAGCCGTCTGCAGATCATGTAAAAGAATATCAGAAAACCTTGAAAGAACATGGAAAAAGAATGAAATCTAAACATGGGCGCCAAAGTAAGATACAGACTGGATATGGATCAAAGTCAGCATGAGGAGCCTTTCCTTTCAGCATCCTTCGGATCATTTTAGTCTCTTCTTTTGTGAGCTCCACTATTTCATCATTATATTCATCATAAACTTTACGCCTGAAAAGAGGAAATTAAAATGTCATAGGTGCATTGAAGAATATCATGCTCAAAAGAAAGAACACCAATCTGACATTCCACTCTCCAGGTATAGACACCTCAAAATAGAAAAAAGTGTTGGATAGCCCAAAATCTCCATTGTTAGAACAGTTACATCTAGTTTTAAAATCATAAACTGACAAAAGATAAGTGTGCATGAGAATGTACTCTTCCAACAGTTTTGAAATTTAAGAAGATGGAAATTTCAATTTCCTTCTTTCCTTGATGTTTCTTAAGGTAATAAGAGCAATACTGCATATATTTCTAAACAGAACAGAACCCAACTAAGCTAAGCAAGTAAGAAACCAGCAATATGAATATTATGACTACTAATTTCTTTCTGATGTATATGTTCTATGGTACAGCAAAGAGAAACTTAATTTGAAAATAAAACCGTGAAAGGTACACAACACACCAGTTCTCTGGGTCATCAACACTGGCAAGAAAAGAATCAAGTTTATCTTCTCTCTCTTTTTTCTTAATCTTCTTCCCACTGATGTCATATCCAATGTGCTCTTCATCCTTGTACCATTCCAAGGGAACATCCCCAACTGTATTACGAGGAGCAACCTAATATGGAAAGAGAAGAGAATAACAATTGATTAAGAGAACGATCAACCACAGAAGACTTAAAAATACAAGAATAAAGAAATTATAAACTATAAATTGCAGATGTGATTTGACAAAACAACAGTTTGCCAGTTTGTGAAGGAAGGATCTCTCTTAGTCATGTTAAAAGACCATTCTGGGGCATCATAATTGCGATATTCATATTACCTATTTCAACAGCATTGCATTTTCAGGCAAGAATCCAAAGGTCACATAAATATACACAATAATACCCAAAGGCCAGCAAAAGGAAATTATGCTGAGTGTTGACCAAATGTCTTAAAAGATTTTGTAAGAGAATTAAGAGTTATGCGAACCTCATCTTCAGAGGAATCACTCTCCTCAACTTGCCTAGAATCATCACTCTCACCGTGATCATCATTTTGCACGTGTCCTGAAGTCCCATCACCGCTCACATAATCTTCATCACTAGACACGAAGACATCCTGCCATCATTACTGTCAGCATCAGAAAAAACGATTGCTTTACCAAAATAGGGACATTAAGGTCTTATAATTATGTGGTATCTGGATGATTAAACGAAAACATAGCCTGCAACAAGTGTCATTTTCCTCTTTCTGGAACCCATTATGACAAAATGAGGAAATTACCACGTACCTCATCTTCCGCGAGTTCACTGGATTCTGATTCTGATCCTGATAAACTCGACTTGTCGTCATCAGAGTCAGAGAAATCCTAAGATACCCAATAAAAAACAGAACTTTAAAGATAGTGAAAATTCTAAACCTGAAAAGAACTTTTTTAGGCGGCAAGGAATGCTCAGGGCTGAAGCATACACTTGTTGATGTTCCCGCACAAAACATCAATGAAAACTAACAAATTAACGACTTCAAGTATCTAATTAACCTCAAACCTTCCTTGGCCGTTTCCCTTGCATTCAATAGGCAATCAAAGTAAGCACAAATAAAAAAGAAAAAAAACTGTTACCTCGCCCTCTACTTCAGAATCAAAGGGGGATAGTTCTTCGGAACTAGTACTCTCAGCTTTTTCTTCTTCTTCTTCTTGCAATCTATTGGGAGATTCTTCTGGTTTGGTATATTTCACTTGCTCCTTTGCTCCTTTACTCTGTAACTTCTTCGACTTTTTTGAATTCTTCTGATTGGAAGTATCCTTCGCCATCCTCAGTCCGGGAAAGTACACGAGAGAAAAGCGAGGGAAAGAAGAATTGGGTTAAAGTTGAAGGAATGGAGAATGAAGAAGGCCGACCAGTAATGTCTAGGGTTTGGGGGTTTTAGCGGCCAGTGACTGTTATGGGTGGTTTTTAGATTTTCTTATTAGGTGTGGCGCCTTTCTATTTTCCTGGCAAATCAGAGGCTCTCTTTTTTTTTTTTTTTTTCTATTCTCAAATGCTTTTTTTTTTTTTTAATAAACAAGAGCATTTCTATTTTCCCGTTGCACATTAACTTGTGGTGTTCGGTAATATTTTTTTAGGACTGTATAATAATATTCTCCTAAAACGAAAAAATATGATTTTTTATATTTAATTTTGTTATATGTCTTAAGAATGTGGAAAATGTTTTACATGTATTTTTTTATGTCGGGTTCAGACATTTTATTGAGTTCGGACTCTTCACTTTTAATTAATGGTGTTTTTTAAAGTATTGCCACTCCTCAAACTATTCTCGAGTGAATGTTTGGCTGGTTAGCCTATGAAAGTTCTCGATTTCCCTACATTTTATGGTGTATTTGGAATAGTAGAAATAATATTCTTTTTCAAAATACTCCTCTAGTTCCCTCGCAAATTATATCGCAAGCCACAGGATTTTGGATGAATATTTACGGTTGCATCACATTAAAAGGTGATACCCATGTGTTCTCTGCTTCCCCATGAGGTGTTTTGATTGATTCTGGTGTTTCTCAGAATCCTAACTTATGCGAAGGGAAGGAATTTTAGACCTATGTTCGGAGGAGATAGTATTTGTAGGACTTTCCAGGCCCACAATATGACGACGTGTAATACCATCTCTGGATGGTTATCATTGGAGGCCATCGAAGATAATACAGTTTAAACTTATTGTTGATGTCGTGTGGACCATGAATAGTGTTAGTATGAGGGTCTTATTCGGGATCATTTGGGGAGGGTGCAAATATCTTTCCCTGCTTTCTTAGCAAACTCGCACTCACCTGAACACGTGGAGACGGTAGCTCTTCATGAAGGTCTTCATTTGGCTGAAAATATTTAACTACACCAACTTTGTTTTTATAAGCGACTATAAAGGTGTTATTTGGTCAACTCTTTTATTGATCGAGAATTTTTAGTTCTTTATAGCATGTTCATCAGCAAATCTTTTCACATGTCATTAAATAGAATATTGTTTTATATTTTGCTTGATGAATGCTAATATTTTAGCACATGTATTGACCGCTCAAACCATTTCAACTTATCTATATAATGTTTGGATGGGGGTGGTTCCCCACTTATCTGTACTGTTGTTCAAACAAATTTAATATAAGTTCTTTTTTACCTCAAAAAAACGCTCGAAATAAATTATTTTAACTAATAGCTCAACAAAATTTATTTTAGCCTATTTTAATTATAATTTATTTTTAACTCCAAAATATTATTATTTATTTACACCGTTTATCTTTTTTATCAAATATTACAAAGTTTATCAATTTCTAATTATAGCAGCATTTAATTTAAAATTTAATTAAAAAAAAGAATTTATATTTTAAAAGGTTTGAACATTAACTTGTTAAAAATGAAAATATTGCACAATTTCTAAAATATTTTTTCATTTCCTAAAAAAAGTCATGAATATTTCTTTATACTCAAGATCTTTTTAGTATATTCTCTAACATTTCTTCACAATCAAAATGGTAACTTTCCTCCAAAATGATTTTTTTAATAACTTATAAAAAGTTTCAACACTCAAAAACAATTTCTCATTTTCAGAGGGAAAAAAAAAGCAATTTATCATTTAATATGAAGGCGTGCACAATGATACCAAATTTGCCCAAAAAATTAAATGAATAAGTCATCATACCAAAATAAGAATTTGACATATTCCAAGAGAGAACCTAATAATTTGAGATTTATCAAATATTTTGTTTGAATTTCTTTGTAAAAATGTATATTATAAATAATTAGAACAATATTATTTTTGCATATTTTCCTGACAGGAAAAACAATGTGTTGCATATTGCATATAATTAAATATGTGAACAACTAATAATTTGAGGTCGGTCAAATTTATAATTTAAGTAGTGGCAGTAGAAGAAATACTACTATTTTAAGTTACAACAAATTATTATCACAAAAAACCTGAGAAATTTTGCAAATAAAACTACAAAAATACAAATATCTTCATCTTTCTAAGATTGCTGAGAAACTGCTCTACTAATCTCCTTGCATGATAGATGGGGATCAAAGAATGATAAGCCTCAACGCTAACAACCAATTAATTAAAGCCCCAATTTAGAAAGAAGTTGGCGCCATCTCGGAGTTTCCTCTTCAAAGATGTATGTTAGAGGTGAAACCAAAACACCACTACCTCCAATCTGCACCCAACGAAACAACATGCATTCATGAGTTTGATGAACTGAACTGGAAATACCAAACAAATTTTGTATGATTGCACAAGAAAAACCCTCACAAGGTTCTTTCTAAACCAGATTTTTCCACTAGTGCCCGAGCCAACGGTACCTAACTCAATACTAAGGGCACGGCATAAAATAAACCAACACAACAAGGTGGCTAAAGAGAGAGAATACAAAGAGATCAGGAGCAAATTTATCATATCAGATAAACTACACATTTATCGTCTTTCCAGCACTCAAGCTTTTGCCCTTTTCATCTCGTGTTTTTAGATTAATGGAAAAGTAACACCACCCAATATGTTGTTGTGCATGTAGAAGAAGGGGGAAAAAAGTGGGGCGGGGGCTAATCTATATTGTTATAAATGCAAAGGTCATAAGGATATTTTTGTCTCACCGCTCTCAACTGCTGAACAGACTTGTATAGAGCTTTCTTTGGCACGCATATGACGATGGCATAGTAATCAGCCTGTACCCTCCCATCATGCTTGCAGAAAACAGGACTTATAGTGGGGCCCTAAAGTTAAAACATCAAGTATTTAAAACACTTGAAGATTGATGGAATAAGCAAACAGGTTGATAGCTAATGTGAATATTTTATCTTTCTCGGGGTCAATTTATTTTACCTGCAAACCAGACAATGATGTTTGGCTTAGTATTCGTTCTGCTACTTCCTCTGCGCTGCTTCCCCGCATATTAGCAGTTACCTATATAGAAGCTGTGAGAATATATCAATGATGACAAACATCCACCTGAACAAGAAAAAGTGTATAACCCACCGTGAACTGACCCATGGCTCTCAAATGTGCCTCCAGCCTTTCGAGCATTTCATGAGTTATATGAAGTACACCTTCTCGCTGGACCAGTGATTTTCTGCTAGCAACAAGGACAGCCTGAAATGGTAAACTGAAGTCATACAGCCAGTATAGACAAAGTCAAATGCTTCTATAACTGTAATTTCGCACTTTTCACCAGAGGAGCATCTAATCTATGTCAGTATATAGCTCTTACCTGACTTTCCAAGATAATTCCACCTTCTATCTCTTTCAAGTTGTTTTCTCTTAATGTAGTTCCACTACTCACGAGGTCCACAATAGCATCTGCTATGCCCATCTAAGTGTAGAGAAGAAGCCAACATTTAGCATAGACAACTCTAGTGTGTAAACAGATAGCTTTACACAAAGAGTTATGATGTCATCCTCCTAAACTTGCTTCGTATGCTAAAATCCTGAGCAAGAAGCTCCTTTTGGAGTTTGAATAACAGTCATCTTACAGCAAAATTAAAAGTAATCACGTAAGGACTAAGTCAGAGAAAGATAGGAAGAATGAGCAGAAGGGAAAAGAGAACAACAGAAAGAATAATAACAGGAGGAAAGAACCAAATTCATGGAGTAACACAGTGTTCATAGTAGATGCAATTAGCCTAACATAGACAAATTTGACTCACAGCAGGAGCTGCTTCTAGCGCACCATCAGCAGTTGAAAAAGTTACGTGTTGCAATCCGTTCTCCATCATGAACTTAGGAGCCATCTGGTAAAGAAAATGGAGCATTTGTCCAAAATGAAATTATTGCAAGCTACCAAAAACACGTTAAGGGAACAAACTTTAACATACATATTAAAGTACACCATACATAGGTGAAGCCAGTAGCTACTCTTAGGGGTCTCTCAGGAGTCCACTGTGGCATTTGCGCCAACTCCTTTAATGAGTTTATATTCTCAAAAATTCCATACTTGGGTATCTGAAAGAAAAGAGTATATTAGAACTGCACGTATAGCAGCAGATGTTATAGGGTCAGCCTTATACAAAATGAGACTAACATACAGCAAGTGATAAACGGCAATCCCCAAACTCAAGCGCATCATGAACAAGCATAAGATCTTCATTCCCCTGCCAAATGAAAATTATGAGCCTCTAATTTCCAGTAATTCCAATTAATCTAGGGAATAAGAGTTAAGTGATGCACATAGTACCGAAATTTGCTCAAATCCAATAAAATTATAAGCACCAAAGGGTACCACAGACTTTCTTCACTTGGTAACACCAATAGGTGGACAAAAGCATAAGTTTTAGGGACCAAAATACTAATACAAGGAGAAGCTGGTGATCTTTTAGGCTTTTCTACGCAAAACAGTACAACAATCATTCAATAAATGATATACAGAGTTTGGAAATCTTCAACTCTACTAACACAGCCTACTAGCAACAAAACCAATTTTTTTCCTTAGGATCATATCAGAATATATAATACACTAGTTTATTCTAAATCTTCTCCCAAGATTTTCATATTTTTCCAAATCTAGCTCACCAATAATTGGGATCTAATCTTACTTCAACTTTCAGAGCAAAAAAGAGATGGATCTTGCAGCTTTTTGCCTTTGGCAGGTACAAGTTCAGATTTACTATTTGCTACTATTTTTTTCATTTTCCTATTTGGATTTCGTGTCGGCGCCATGGAGCCTTTCAACCATAAAAAGGAAATATATTTATTTTTGTTCATTGACAAAGCAAACTGTAGACTACAAGGAAGCTGATAGATCACTACTTAACAAATACTTCGAAAGAAGAACAAATTACCTTGACCTGAGTACAATAAAAATATTGCATTAGAAAAGGTAAACACAAGGGATCCACCTTGCCTGATTATAAAATAGTGCAGCTGCAAATGTATATTTCGGCACAAATTATTTTACAGTATTGAAGTGACTGTTAATTCTTGCCATGCTTGCATAAATGAGATCCAGTTGGTACTAAGTTCTTACCTGCCCATATTCAGTCACTGTGTCTAGACCAACAATGCCAAGGTCTAGATCTCCAGATACCAATTTTCGCACAACATCTTTTGGCCGCTGAAACCAAACTTCCAAATTTGGCAACTGCAATAGAAATTTAGAAAAGTCCAGTTACAGAAAGAGCATTAAGATTCTCTTTTAGAAATGTATAAGCTTTTCAAGCAGCAACAAGTATAAAGCCAGTGCATGCTGGCAAAGACTGGAAAACAGATCTGGTTTGAGTTAGTAGAGCAAGAAGACACTGAGGAAGTAAAGATGAGGTATAGCAAAGATGACAAGATCTCCAGATGGTTATCACACAAACAAGAAATAGAAGTGGCTGCATTGTCTTCTTCCTATCTTTTCATCAATGAAGTTTGCCGGAAAAATCAAAATTAGTTAGCCCCCCGGATCCTCTAAGAATGGGGATGTCCTAGCTATCAAATAATGCATACAGAAAAGTCCCTTAATTTCCTCATATAATAGCTATTTTGAATTCCAAATACATTAGGAAGGAAATAAGAATTCTTAACCCCTCACAACATCCTGAAGATAAAATGAACAAGAGTATCAATTCGGAGCACCAAGATTTGGCAATCTTCTGAACGCTTCCTCCAAAGTTACTTCCAAAGGAGAATCAACCAGAAAATCAAACTCTTATTTTGATTGGTTTTTCACTTGGAAAAATCAAATTCACTCTTTAAAATCTGAAAGTACTCAGGTAGTGAATACAATAAAAGGTATACAAGCATACAAAACTGATTTATACTGTTTTTTTCTTAAATCCTCTTCCTTTCGAAATCCTTTTCCTAAAGAATTTATGTTTGCTGGAAGGAATAATCCGTCTGCTTATCTCTAATTTCCTATTCAACATTATCCTATTTGAGAGTCATTTAGGTAGTCAAGTATCCTTGAATAGTGTACAAGCGGAGCCTGCCAACGACCATAAACATCAAAGAAAAACAAGGGATGAAGGAGTAGTTTCTGAATCCTTAAAATATATTTACAGCACCCCAGCAAGTATATTAAAAAATTGCCATACCCAATGTCCAAGCAACTCAACTAAAACGCAGAAGATCAACATACAGGTGTACATGGACAAAACTAGCATGTCTGGGAATGATCCAATAAAGAAGCAGGTATACAATCTGAAGCAAGTGATAATTTAGGAGCACAGGACTCAGGCAGTGAGATTACAATTTCCCAAAACTTGAGATGGTCAACTTGACTAATATGAAGTTTTATGGAAGTCAGTCCTTTCATTACCACACAGTAATTCAAATGTCAACTCCATACAAGCATCTCAATTAAAAGATTACGAAAGTAACAGAAACTAATCAAGTTATTCAACAAATGCACCTGAGGAATTTGAGCAACGTACTGCCGCGGATTAACCTGCTTTACTGATAATTGGCAATCCTTAAGAAAGAGAAACAAAGAAAAGCTCATTAGTCATGACACACATAGAACAATTATCAGCAAAATCACCCAGAGAGCAACAAAAATTACCCTTAAAAGATCCAGAGTATCTGAAGCCATTCGACCTTTGCTAGGCAAGCCGAGGCGAATTTCATTCCTATCCGGCAGCCGCTTCTCAACATTTCCATTTACGACAGTAACCGGTGACGGCGCGAAGGAGCAACAAGAAATGGTGAATTTGACTGAGATTTTTGCTGGAGATGAATGTAACAACGAAGATGAATAAAAACATTGCGAAGAAAGTGACTGAATTGCAGCCATGGTCGGAGAAAATGCCGAATTTCTTGGGTTTTTTTTTTTCTCTTTTTGATCTGCTGAACTCACAGTGGAAATTTTTTGAGAGAGAAAGAAGTGAAGACAACAGTGACTGTGAAGAGAGTAATCGCCGCCGCGACCATTAATCTGAAGGTAAGAGTTCAGTACGTGGGATTCAGGGGTAGATTCGGCATAATTGTGATAATTCTCTGTTTGGGGCCAGATTGCCTGCAGACGTTATTTGTTTTGATGGATGTGTGTGGTTGTGTGTGGGATATAAGTGGGCCAATCGTGTACTTCCACCTATTAGTGTCGGTAAAAGAAAAAAAAAACACTGAGGAGATTACTGCGACAATTGCTGATCAACATAAAAAAAACTAATAATAATAAAATGCGACAATTGAAAGAAGTTAGGGGATAAAATATAGTTAATCCATCTTTTTAAGGGAAACACTCAAATACTTACAATGTAAAAAATGTAGGATACGATCATAGGACTTGCAAAGTATAAATCAATTTTTTTTTTAATTGATAATCAATTTCTTTTTTTATGTTATTGTTTTTTATGAGTAAATTTATTATGGTTAATATTGTTTTTTTGGTGTAAAGATCTTAAATAAGGTTAAATAACCCATCAAATTTGGGTGTGAAACAAAGTACTATGTGGCCTAACAACAGATTTAGTCCATTCATATCGCACTTTTGGTTTTGTCACCTCAATCACTGAATTACTAATTTTCTACCTAAATACTTTTTGGTATATATTTATCCTCATTTTAATATAACTTATTATATCCTCCCATAATTATGATTCGGGTTGTATTCTCTCACATTATATATTGAATTATTGATTATCAATAAGAACCCAATTAAGAAGCGCAAATTTTGTAAAGAAACTGTGCACTCTTTATCAAATACACTTTTCATTGAGAATTTGTTTATAAAAAGTTAAATTTCTATTTGTATACACTTTTTTTTAATAAATATATACACAATATTTAGGTTAATGTTTATGATTAAAAATGTATATGAGTTAATTTTTATTAAAAATTATTTTTTCTTTGTGAAAAAATATTAATAAGGGCGATCAATGCACGTATTCATGTGACTCTGTCAGAGTAGCACCGGTGAAGGCACACCGGCCAGGATCAAGATCTAATCTCATAATCGTAACTTTATCAAACTACTTGAGAGTAAATTTGAAATTACTTGACCATCACACTTGATAAAAAAAAATAATTTTATTCTAAATTAAATTGATTATTATTAAAGATATTGAATCATACTATTTTTAAAAAAAGAGTTATTATCTACTCATACTAGTTAACAATTTGAGGACAAAAAGAAATGCTTTGTTTGAAAAACGATCAACATCATTCTATTAAAAAATCAACATCAAATATATCTAGGGTCCTCTTGGTTTATAAATAAGAAAAACAAAAAAAGAAAAGAAAAGAAGGGGTCTTGGATTAGAAACAAGGAAAAAAAGAAAAGAAGGAGTTGATAAGTTTTACGATAAAATATAAAATTTATGTACGAAAAAATTCAAATATTTTCCTCTTAAAATATACACTCACTCTCTTTATACAAGTTTTCTCCATCTTCTTTTTAAAAAATGTGGTGATTTTTTAAGATTTAAACATTTTGAAGTTAAAAATGGATAATTTTAAACATTATCTACATGATACAATCAATTTTAAAATAAAAATAACAAAAAAGCATAAAAATTCGAAAATACACTATATGCACATTTAAGCTACGCTTTGGCTTGAGTAGGGGTATCCCCGCACCACGCCTTAGCGCAAACAATGAGAGAGTCGTGCCAAGGCCTGGCGCGATGATACCCTACTCGCACCACGCTTTGGCACAAACATCGGGTACCCTACTCCACGCCTTGGCGCGAGGTCTACTTGGTCCGCGCCAGGCTTTGACGCGAGGTAGCCCAGGTCCACGGCAATGCCTAACTTTTCGATTTTGTGCATTTTTTTAATTTTAAAAGTAAAAAAATGTAAATAAACGAGTATAAAACGATATATTAAGTTTTATTTTCTTGTTTTTAACGGTTAGATTTGAGTAGATCGTTATTTAAAGTCTTAAGGTACAGAAAAAAGTTAGAAAGAAAGAGGATAGAGAGAGAAAATGATTTGGTGAAAAATAATTTTTTTCTCGCATAAAATTTTACATTTCAACGCGTAATTTATCGATACCCAAAACAAAATGAGTTTTACATTTCAATTGTAAATGGAGGGAAAGTGTTTTTTGAATTTCATTTTCAAAACTAAAAGTGTATCTACTTAGTTACAAAATTAGGAAAAAGTAAAAGTAACACATTTACCCAAAATCTCCAATTTCAACTTATACATTGAACAATCATGTCAAATCATGTCTGCAACAATCATTGAAAATAAAAAAAAGAAAATTGAAGCAATTGTTGACATGGTCAACAATAATAATTTACTGTCAATACTAAATATTAATGCTTGTTTATGATAAGTGTTTTCACATGAATTCTAAGTGATTATCACAAAATTTACTATTGTCGTTTATATGAATTGAAACCAGATTTCTGTTGCAGCGAAATTCAAGCAATATCACATTTTTCATTACATCTTTATTACATTAAAATAGAAACCGTAACGGAAATAAAAAATATATCTTTGTCATTACATTTATATGATGAAAAACCATATTTCGGTAACTACATTTTTATAACTTTGTCATTACATCGAAATAAAAAATATAACATCACAAAAACATAAAAAGAACACACCTCTTTAATTAAAAACAGTTCAAGTATGAAAATAACAGAAATGAAAACTTTATATTTCTTCAAAAACTCCATAGTTATTCAATTGGGATTGAGATACATTTGATAATGGGCTATATAAAGGAAGATTGAATTGTGGGAGAAAAAAACGAAGAACAAAGAAAGGGATTTGATGGTGTATAAAAGATGGAAGTTGATCAAATATTAAAAACAAGGGAGTTAATAAAACCAACTCGATAATACAAAATTCAGCTTGAAAGAATTCATTTTTTCCCACAAACTTTCTCCCTCTAACCCAATTATCTCTAACTTCTCTCTAACCCCAAACTCAACTCTTTCATATTTAATACAAATTGAAGATTAATATGGATGATTTTGAAGATTTCTCGCAAGAAAATATCGATTTTGAGGTAAAAAATTACCAAAATTTTTAATTTTTCGTAATTGACACGAGTTTCTTCCAGATCACCCAACCTGGCGAAATGTGATGAACAATTCCGCCCAAATTTGTGAAATTTCTTAGAGGATTTCGTTCACTTGGGAGAAACTCATGTCAATGGCATTTTTTAATGTTATTTTTATACTTTTTATAATTTTTTAATTATATAAGATGAATTATTTTAATTTTTTTCGTATTATATTTTAATGTAACAGATTGACGCAGATCCGAGTACATTTGAAGAATTTTTAGAACTGGAAGAATATGTGGATCATGAGCATTTATTTGCAATTGATCGATTATTTAATTCGAAAATAAAATTGGTGGAATGTGCAAAATAAACAAGGAAAAAAGTGAATGCATATTTAGGTGTCACTCAACATTTGGCATCAATAACTTTCGATCGTCGACCGTATGTTACATTAGCTTGCGAGCGTGGAGGTGTAAAGAAAAAGAAAACGAAGCTGAGAGTTGATGATGAAGAGGAAGAAGTTCCCATAAAATGGCGGGGTCCTTGTAGAACTAAAAAGTGCAGTTGCCCTTTTAAATTAAAAAGCGAACAAATGGCTACGAGTGAAAAGTGGCAATTATTCGTACACAATGGAGGCACAACTATGTAATAAGTGTCTATCATTACGGTCACGCTCAGCTAAAAGACTGATAGAGGAGCAACTAAAACAGATCGAACAATTTATGAAGAGTCATATGTCATCCCGTAATATGTTACGATTTTTCCGAGAACAAAATTCGGATTGTGTAAGTTATTATAATATTTTAAAATTATATTTAGGTTTTAATAATATAATTTATATGATTTATATAATGTATGGACCATATACAATGTCATTGCCAAGATGAAGAATAAAATGATGCAGGGACGCAACACGGTAGAGGAAGTGCTTTGTTTAAGTATTCAATGAGGTTATATGGACTTCTACAGAAGCTGTGAGAGAGGGCAACATGCTCAGTGATATTGTTGTTACACACCCAATATCAATTCAAATGATGAGGGCATGGTCATATATATTGATAATGAATATGACATATAAAACAAACAGTAAGTTGTTTTAATATATTATGTTAAGTGTAGATGTGAATATTAAATATATATTGACTGTTTAAGTTAAAATATTAATATTATTTTAAAGAGAATTGAGATAGTTTAATTAATATTTATAATAAATTAATAAATATTTATGTTGAATTAGTTAATCTTTTATTGATTTATATTGAGGTAATTTTAATATCTTAGTATATACTTTAATTTATATTTAATTTAGTCTTTTTTTATGGTTTAGCGTTGATTTCGTATATAAAACTATTTAATAATTCTTATTATTTAATTAATATTTAAATGAATTAATTCATATTTATTAATTTAATTTATGATTTAATAATTTAGTATGGAATTAAATTTAAATTTATAATATTTAGTTTGTAAATGTTAAATTTGTATTTTATTACTTAGGTATAATATGTCATTATTGGAGGTCGTCGGAATGACTCCAATCGGTAAGAATTTTACTATAGCAACTGCATTCAGGCAGAATAAGTAAACTACAACATCTAGATGGGTGATTGAACATATTAAGCACTTATATTTTACATTATTATGGTCAGTAGGGAATGAGGAAGATATTAATGCAGATGAACCAGTAGTGATTATTACAGATAGGGAAAGTGTGTTAATACCTGTGATCAGTGAGGTGTTCAATAGATCCTACCACATGTTATGTAGAAGGCACATTGATCAAAATGTCTTGGTAAAATTAACTAAGATGATTAAAAATGAAGAGGTGTCATCATAGTTCATAAATGGCACATGGCACAAATTACTCAATGAAATCGATGAGGCTAAGTGCTATAAAAGATTGGATAATTTGAAGATAAAGTGCAGAAAAGGCCAGATTTATTACATTATTTGTTTAATACTTGGTTGAATCCTGTTGCTCATAAGTTTATCAGAGTTTGGACAAGTAAAGTATTGCATTTCAAGGTTGAGACCACCAACTGAGTTGAGAGTGAACAGTCAGTTTTGAAGCAATGGCTTTCAACATGCCATGGTGATTTGGACACATTATTCCTTAATATTGATTCCATGATTGAAGGTCATATATCTTGTATCTCCGAAGGCTTATATGGTGTCCAACGTACCTAATTCGCAGCTATGACATTTAAACATAGGCGGATTTCTAACAATTTATGCTTAGATTTCATACTCAGCATTTCGTAATGCTGGATGTAGGGCTTACCCAACTTTGCTCTGGTCTCGTTGTCGGGGCAAACATAGGGAAATACATGTATATGCAGGCCTAATAAGCTCATAAAAAAATATGTAAATAATGAAATGAAATGAAAATTATAACATTTACATACAACCATATAATATATTTTTTTAAAGATAATGATTAAGTATAATATGAAGAAAGTAAATAACACCTCAAGCAATGACCAACACCCAGCTAACTCCTACACATCTACACGCGAGGCCTGACCAAGACTCTGGTACAAGAACGCCAGGGTCGCCGCACTCCATGCCGACCTCCCACATCCTCGAACATTCTTCACAATCAACCAAAACTTAACATGTACGATGTTTCTACTCTTATCGGTGAAGAGGGAACTCTCAAGTATGTAGACAATGTAACATGCAGCCCTCAACTTCGGAAAAAATCCATTATCGGGATCCTCTGCAATGTATGCAAATTATTGAGCATTTATACCACCACTAGTGTAAGTAAAACCTAAATCGCTCTAAAAATTCCCGACCAGCTGCTCTCGAGAATATTGAACATCCACAACACCACCATAAGCAGGTATGCCCAGTATCAACTCCACATCATGTAAAGTAATCATCATCTCTCCGAAGAGTATGTGGAAGGTGTTGGTGTTTGGCTGTCACCTCTCAACAAAAGCAGATAATTGAGCTGAATGGGGATGCTACAACATGCAGGACCTCGAATGAATGAGTCTTGTCCCTCTTCTAACTTCGTCACCTCTCGTAAACTAGGTGTCCAACCTGTTAGTGAAACAAAGCGCAACTGTGACTTCAATATACCTCACTCCTACATATTAAAAAAAATAACTGAATAAAAATATTAACTAATAAGATGAAAAATAATTGCTAAATTTTTGAGCTAATACATATGCAATTTACTTGTTCACGACATATAGAACCAGCAACATGCCCACTGTATGAAGGAATAAGCTTTAAATCCTGCAGACCTCCCTTAACTAGTCTTGTCTACTCTCAATCAGCATGCTTCGCTTTTTTCTTTTGTGAAGGCATAGTAGGAGGAATGGACTTATCAGGGCTTTTTTGTTGAGACCCAGTAAACTTACTCATCATAGATTTGAAACTGCCGGTCAACCTTTTCCTTTCCCCGGTCCTGGCCTGCGTCCAGATGACGATGCAGGGGCCACCGATATAGGCTCATCGTCATCACCATCAGTCTCACACTCGGTGATGTCAACATCATCATCCTTTCCCCCAACCTCAACATCCGCCTGCCAATATGGAGGGATCTGGTGTCCTCATGCTACTCAGATCAGACCCTGTCTCCCTCTAACCCTAGATCACCAGTATCCCTCCCTAAACGATGTGAATATATGGAATACCATAATCAGTGGTTGTATAATCAGCCGTGTTATAAGATGAGTAGACCGGGACTCCTGAAAAAATCTGCTCGAAAAAAGTAGCCCCTAAAGGTGTCCCGTGCCCCTACCTCATTTAATGGTGCCTAGAATTTAGTTCTAAACAATACAGGATCCTAGCTGGACATATGGGAATCAACAGAAGAACCAAGTGCACATGGGTGATAAGATCTAGGTGGTGGCTGAAAAGATGCAGATATATGGTACTATGAAGATAATCCATATAACTAATAAGGTATTGGAGTTTATGGATCATCTCCCCTACATGCTCCGTCCTGAACCATCTAAACAAATTTCCAAACATAATCATAAATAGTTATGTATTTATTTGCCTAATTCATGTTTATATTATTCAAATATTTTTACTGTTACATGTATAAATTTTTAATATTGTATTATTTAACTTCGTTCTTTATAATTTCTATTATTTAAGTTATATTTCTTAATTATGTAATTTATATTGTTTTATTATTAGGTCCAGTGGTAGTCTTCCATGTAATCATTCAGGTTATAACGTAGAAATTTTACATGAAATCCAGATCCGTCAGCATGATTATTAAAAGATAAAACCGGGATCAACGCCTTAACACGCCTTCACAACGGCTTCAAACAGGCTAACCCTTATCTTTATAATAATTATGGCCAGTTCCAGATTTCATAACCCAAACCGTGAATTTTTACATTAGACTACTAACCAACCAGACAAAATAAGGATCTTCACAACATACTTATGAGAATATGTATATAATTACATAGTTTAACATGAAAGGATTTAGCCTTTCATTAGGCTAATCCTAAAAACAATATATTATAAAAACAAATAAAGACAAATAAAGAAAGAAAGTCGTTAAGACTTACCAGGGATGAAGAGAAAGCTTGATAAACTCTTGTATTAAAAGATAAAAATTTTACAATGAGAGAGGAGGAGAATAGCTAAAAATTCTATGTCTGAGGTCATGCCTTTGTAAGAGGAGAATACCTCCTTTTATAGACAAAGGAAAAGGTGGACTTCACCTAAGCTATCTATTACAATTTACAAAGGATTTTAAATCCGCAATAATGTCTGACACTATTACATTTAATGCGTGTCACTATTACATGGGTCCCTATAAGGGTACAATAATTTGTGTATGACAATGTCCTATTTTGTCCTTATTACTTTAAGTCTTTTCGGACAGCATTTTCCATGTTCTGGACCATGTGGTCAATATCTTCTTGTGAAAAATCCTCCATATCAGGATCTTGTGATTCACCGGCTAGACAGTCTTCATTAGATGAGCCTGTCATAGATACATCAGTTTTATCTTCTGGGAGCAAATTTTTAACCAGCTCCTTCGTCAATTCTTCCATATATGATTTAATCAGCTCTTCCTTAGCTATAACATCTTTCTGTAGTTTTAATCTGGTGGTACTATGATGAAAAGGACTTATAGATTTAATCTCGCCTTGATCTTTCATTTGTCTATAAGACGTAATATGCTGTTGGATTTCATCCAAAATAATTTTCCCATAAATATCTTTTGTTTCTGGGTCTATTTTAATTAATCGATCCCAGAATCTACTATAAGTAGTGCGTTTTAAACAAGGTATATGTTGAGGAGTATAACTCACTTCAGGTGTCCATTTCCACACCCATGGTATAGAAAATTCAATAAAGAATATCATTGAGGCTATTTCCTCAGAGTATTGATCACGATTGATATAATCATTTATTTTAGGGGATATATTAACCCATTCAGCATATAATGCCTTAAATTTATCAGGGAGAATTTTCCCAGATGTACCATATATGGTCCATCAATGTAAAAACCAATTTGGTAAAGGGCTGTTATAAACATTGCCACATACTTTAATAAGCCAAGTATGTTTTTTAATAGGATTTTCATAGAGGAATGCTTTATAAAATGCATCCACATAATCCCAATAATTATATTTTAATGGAATTTTTGTATCAGGAATTATGAATTCCTTCTGTCGGAGAGGAGAAATACCCCACTCTTCGATGGATATAATCCGTTTAATTATAATCTTGCTAAAATTATAAATCTTAGCATCAGTACGAGTACTGGGATAGAAATGCGTTATATCGCATGAGCTTACTTTAAGTATCTGCTCATAATATAATCTGTGCTTATAAGCTGTTTCAGCATATGATGTTGTGTCCAGGTATCGTTGCATTAATAACCATGGATCATGCTTCCATTGTAAGTCTTTATCCTCCAACAGAAATATAATTTCTTGATGGGGATGCGTATAATAAGAAGTGATATTTTCTTCTTCAGATATAACCTGGGCATATGAGCCTGTTAATGAGGTTTCACCTGCCTGTTTTTGTTTAGTAGCAAGATACTGCTTTTTGAATTCCTCATATAAAAGGCTTCATCATCATGAATATTAGCAATATTTTCAGCTATTAGCTGTTTATTGCCTCGTTGTATAACAACATTTTTTCCTTTAGGTTGAGAGGTATTACCTCTCCCTCGACCCCTGGAATTATTCCCTTGTCCCCACGGTATCATGCTGCAAAAATTCACGGGTTAGAAAATCAGGAAGATTATTTTCTTCTCCTTTTTTATAAATAATTTCAAAATCAAATGGGGCTAAATGAGCCTGCCACCTAGCAAACATTTGTTTAGAAACGTCATGTTTAAAATCTTTTTTGAACATAAATTTGGCTGCTTGGAAGTCCGTTTTAACAATAAATTTCTGATTATATAAATCATATTGAAATTTTAAAATACATTTTACAATAGCTAAAATTTCTTTAGCTATAGCAGCATAGTTTTTCTGACTATCAGTCCATTTTCCTGAGTAGTATCTTACTAAATGTGGTCTGTTATCAACAGGACAAATCTGGGTTAACATACCTCCATACCCTATATCAGAGGCATCCGTTTCTATAACCTTTTGCCAAGTAGGATTGACCAATATTAAACAGGGTAAAGTTTTAACTTTTTCTTTAATCTTCTTGACTGTCTCAGTATGCTGAGAAGTCCAAGGCTTGGGAGTCTTTTTTAATCTATCATATAAAATACCTGTATCATAAACTAAGTTTTAAGTTTTTATAATATGGTAGAATATAATTCAAACTTCCTAAAAATCTTTGTAACTGAGTTTTATCCAGAATTTTATCTGGAAATTTAGAAGCAAAGTCAATACTTCTATTAATAGGAATTATTTTTCCTCTTTCAATATTATGGCCTAAAAATCTAATATTGGTCTGAAATAAAACCATCTTAGGTTTAGATATAACTAAGCCATTTTGTATAACTAATTTTTTAAATATATCTAAGTGTTCAAAATATTGTTGAACATTCTTAGAAAATACTAATATATCATTAATATAGACTAATATAAAGTCACTATAAGGAATAAATATATCATTCATAATCTTCTGAAATTCAGAAGGGGCATTCTTAAGTCCAAAAGGCATCACTTTCCATTCAAAGTGTCCAATTGGAACATTAAAAGCTGTCTTATATTGGTCATCCTCAGCGATTTGAATTTGCCAATATCCTGATTTTAAATCAAACTTAGAAAATATTAGAGCATCATATAATCTGTCTAATAAATCATTTTTATTCGGAATTGGATGTCTTATCCATTTCAAAACTTTATTGAGAGGTTTGTAGTTTATAACCAATCTAGGTACACCTCTTTCTATTTCACTATGTTTATTAACATAGAAACCTGTACAAGACCAGGGTGAATTCGACTCTCTTATTAATTCTTTTCTTAATAAAGAAGCTATTTCTTCTTTACATAATTCTAAATATTTAGAATTCATTTGACAAGGGCGTGCCTTTGTCGGTATTTGATTTTCATTAAAATCATCTATATAAGGAAGAATTACCTCATGCTTTTTCCTATTCCAAAAAGCATTAGGGTGATCATTACAAATTTCTACAGATATATTATTCTGGATTTTTTTAATTTTATCCTGTAATTTAGGATTTTGTAAGACTTCTTTAATAGTAGAAGAGTTTATCTCAAAATTTATAAAATTAATTTGATTTTGTTTTCTTAAAATGAAATCTTTAATTTCATTTACAAATCTAGTATTTTGTTCAGCTATAAACTGAAAAGAAACTGGGGTGTTTTCATAAGTACCTATAAGGCAGTCTGTTCCTATATGAGTAATAGGAAAAATATTTTTTTTATAAAAGGAGTTCCAAGTATAACTTGGTTAGTTATATTTTTACCTAATAGAAAGCTTTCAGGAATACAAACTTTATTATTACAAATATATACACGTGGTAATTTGAAATTAATTTGTAACTTTTAACCACCTGCATGTCTCAAACTATGAGTTGTTTTTTAAAAATATTTGGTAGGAATTAATCCTTCCTGTATAACACTAATATCTCCTGTATCAATTAAAACAGTAAATTCTTTGATTTCATCATGATGTATTAATAAAGTAATTTTTACATAAAATTTAAAAGATGTGATCATATCTAAAACAGTTAGAAAATTATCTTCACCAATCTTATCAAGATTGTCAAATAAATTTGGTGTAACCAAAGTATAATCTTTCTTAGTTTCTAAATTAGAAACCCTAATATCAAGATTTTTATTAATTTGTTTTAACATTTTAATCTCATCTTTAAGATTATTAATTTCTCCGTATAAATCATTTAATGTAGTAGGAGATTTATGAGAATTATCATATCTTTGTTTCATAAGTTTATAAACTTCTATCATTGTATAAGGATTATTATTAGATTTAAATTCTTCTTCTATTCTAGTACTATTAGTACTAGTCGATGGAATATCATCTAATTGTTCTATTATTCTAGACCTTAATTCTTGGTCTTTTATTGTCTTTAAGAATTCTAAAATATTATTATTACTTAAAACATTAATAGCAGAATCTTTAAATTGAGATATTAATTTATAAAAATCACCTTCTGAATTTTCCTTTTCAGAATTATGATGTTCTTGTTTACAAGGACACATATTTTCTTCTGAATCTTCAGAAGGATCAGTTATCTGATCAATTTCTGAGTCTGAAGTAATATCTTCAGAACTATCAGATTCCAAAAATAATTTTTTTAAAGAATCTTTTAATTCTTCACTAATGTCAAGATTATTAATCTTTTTCTTCATCTTACACTTATTAGCGTAATGGCCTATTCTTTTACATTTATAGCAGACAATATTATTTTTGTCTCTCTCTTTCGTTCTAATCTATCAGATTTTCTTTTAGCTTTTTTATCTAATTTTGCTTGAGAATATTTTCTCCTTTTCTTTTTAATATATTTATCATCTTTTCTATAGTTATTAACTATTTTCCTTTGCGATGGAATATCCATCCCAAATTGACTACAAAATTGGCCTAACTGATTTCTTTCAATTAACCTTTGTCGTTTAAGTTGTTGGTTTAATTTAATTTCATTACACAAGGCTATACCCTCATGTATACAAGCAGATATAAGATTACCATAAGTATAACTTTCATAAGGAATAGATATCCTATCATTTCTAAGAGCTTTTCTAACTCTTTCAGCAAATAGGGGTATTATTCTTTATGTATTATTAATTATTATTAATTTAAATCACTATTAATTATTTAATTTATATTATTTTATTATCTATTTTTAAAAATAATTTTATTATTTCATTTATATTATTTTTTTATTGGTGATAATGATTATTATGTGAATAGTGTAATCATTATTTAAATTACTATTTAAAATGGTTGCATCCTATTCTTTAAATTATTATTATTCTTTATGTATTATTAGTTACTATTAATTTAAATCACTATAAATTATTATTATTCACATTATCATTTAAATATTATTATTTCAAAATTATTTTAAAATTAATTACTCCATACTTTTGTATTAAATAATGTCTATTATTATATCAATTTATTATTTTACTACATAATGTACTTAATTAACCTAAATACTAAACCCTAAATCTACCATCACCATTTATTTTCTAAACCATAAACTTACTAAATGAACTTAATCAACCTAAAGATATAAATTAATTTAAAATATAACATGAATAATTGTAACACTTATGCTAACAAAATAATTAATGAACATTTAAACTCAAATTGTTCACGTAAACATAATTTATAATTATATTAAATAAATAATTATAAAATAAACCATTTAAATAACTAATTGCATGTATTATAAATAAAAAAATTAAACAACATGCCAAATAAATATAAAATTAAATATTTGTAAATAAAAAACTAAATAACATAAACAAATAAACATAATTTTAAACATTTTACTGAATAACATAAACAAATATATAAAAATTTAACAAAAAAAGGAGGGAGAATCACCCAGACTGGCGGAATTTTGGACTGAATTTCACCCAACCTAGCGGAATTGTCCATAGAATTTCGCTTGAGTTGGCAAAATTCCACCCAATTTTACCCGCTTTTTTTCCCCGATCCGGTATTTTTTTTAAAATTTTAAATCGACAACATTGTAAAAAAATGAGTATAGATCGATGTACTAACTCTTTTTTATTTTTATTTTTAATGATCGGATTTTCCTAAATCTGAGAGTGAATGTGATGGATTTAGAGAGAAGGTAGAGAGAAAACTTTTAAAGAGAGAAAATTATTAGTGAGAAATGAATTTTTTTGCGCTGAATTTTTAAATTTTCGAATTAGTTTTATTGTCTCCCGAAGACAAATGAAAATGTCATGATCTATTTCCTTTTTATTCCAAAATAAAAAAAACATGCCATCCCAAGTGATTTTTATATATTTACTTTTAAAATCCAAAAGAAGAGTGGGGCTAAAATCTAATCTAAGAGGACCCTTAAATTACCTTTTACATAAAAACAATGCATTATATTATACCTAGTAAATTTGACAAATTCCTCCGTCACACAAAGATGGCCATGTTTCATATTTTACACATATTAATTAAGAAAACTAGTTATACTAATAAATTTTGTTTTCATTTATCTTTTATATTTCTTATTATTAAATGAATTTAACTTTTTGTTTTGAAAATTTACAAATATAGATAGTAACTTATTTGAATTGTGTGTGTTTTATTAATATTTTTTAAGAGATCAAGATATTTAGTAATTAAGATATAAAATGATAAAAGGTATAAAAAAAATTAACGTGCTTACTAATATATATATATATATATATATAAATAAAAATAGGATTATAATTTAAGACGAACGAAAAAATGAAAGTAAGAGGATCTTTGTGGAGGGAGTGTTTAATATCACATATTTTCTTTTGTTTACAGAAAAAATCACATATTTTCTTACAAATATGAAAATAAAATTAAGAATGAAAAGAGTGAAAAGTGGGGTTTTAGGAAGGAAGGAAGGAAGAGGTAGAATGTAGTAGTCTTCCATCAACCCAAAGTCGAGAGAGAGTCCATTCTCTATTGTTGTTTTCTTTCCTTCCTTCCGGTAAAAAACCAATTTCTCATTTCTCACCCTTAATCACTCCTTCCAATTTTCCCACTCTACTCTTATTTTTTTTTTTAACTCTTCCGATCTGACTTCTCAGCAAACGAAACTACAAATCTTGTTCCTGCCTTAGCTGTATTCTGCTTCTCAACATCCCATTCTAGATCTTCATCATCTTCTTCCGCCATCACTTTCTTTTTTGCTTTTGATTCTTGTGTTGAGAAATTGTATATTTTCACTTTTGGATAAGATCCCACTAATTGTGGAGCAAAAGAACCGGAGACGTATGATTGGGGATTTGAGTTAGTTGATTGGACATTGGGTTTTTCAGAAATGAGTGTGTAAGGAGAAGGGTTAGGGTTTAAATTGGGTTTTCTTTTGAGGGATTTTTTAATGGCGACAGAAGCGGCATCTGTTGCTGCTTCGCACAGCTGGAGGGATTCTTACAAGGGCATGTCCTCTGATAATATTAAGGGATTGGTTCTTGCTTTGTCTTCCAGTTTCTTTATTGGTGCTAGCTTCATTGTTAAGAAAAAGGGTTTAAAGAAAGCCGGTGCTTCAGGAGTCAGGGCTGGTATATTATGCAACTTTTGTAGTGCTCTCTTGTTTCTTATCTGATGCTTGACTTGACTTGAGATTCAAGTATTCAAATTTCACAATCGTTGAAAAGAGATCAAAGTTTGCCAATTGCTTATCTTCAGAATTGAACTTACACTTCTGTGCGCATGACTTGTTAATCTGATTTTTACTCATGGTACTGTTCTGTGATCTGCTAAATACTGGCGATGATTTGTTGTTTCTGAGAAAACAACTAAATTACAGATATTTTTCTTAGCTACTGCATGTTTGGGACTTTTCCACTTCCAGTGCTATTGTTTTGAGTTATGATCAGAATTTAATTGCTGTCTAAATCACTAAATATCTCCCTTCAGTTCCTGCATTAGTTTGCTGTACAGTAATCTGTTGCCAGAGTAGGATAGGAGAGATGTTGGCATTTCAAACCTGGATTAGAGGGCATGGGTCTAATTGTTGGTAATTTTAGACATTTCTTGATGTGTTATGCAGCAGATGTTTCATATATGAAGAAAATCTTCATTCTTAGTTTTTTTTTGTTTCATGTTATTTGCTTAACTAAAATCCAAACAATATAAGGTTAACATCATAAGACGGGACGCCCTACAAGCAAGAAGCCTAATAACATGTTTTCAGAACATTCCTACCGGGCTTTGAAATGAATGCTCTGAACAGTCCCTGAATAATTTCAAGATTCTTCATAAAAGACGAAGCTAATTTAATTTGAGATCTGTGATTCAACTCCGTCTATTTGGGTAATCTTCACTTGAAAGTTACTCTGCTCTAAATCTTTACGGGTTGTCTTGAACTACTTTGAAAATCTTATAATGAGTCCATCTCTCAACGTTCAGCGCCTAAAGTTATCATCAGCAGCTGCACTTCCAAGCTTTGTTGACTGCCTACTTTCTTTTGGTTGCATCTTTCACATGTTTCTTGATGAAAATCAGATCATTGATCCTAACTTTCCTTACCCCTATGCTTTTCATTTCTTTCAGGAGTTGGAGGATACTCATATCTATATGAGCCACTCTGGTGGGTGGGCATGATAACGAGTGAGTTATATTTTTTCTTGTTCCTGTTGTGTTTCTGAGTCTTGAAATAGTCTTTATGTATTCTATTTCTCCTTTGTAACTATGAACCTTGAAAATCCGTCTGATACCAAAAGTTGAAACTTTTTCATGTTAGATTTTTTGGTGCCCAATAATTGCTGTCAATCTATGGAAAAGATAATGTGATGATTATCACTTGTATTGCAATGTGCTTGTACATTTATTCTCTTGTTGAGCCTCTCACAGCATGTGGTTTGGTCATGTATGCAGATTTAAGCATCTCTGTCATGCATTTTTTTTTTTTTCGGTTTATCTACAGCAGGTAGCTTAATTTTGTCACATACATGGAATTAAACCATCATCATTGATGTGTTTATTGGTTTTTTCCCTTAACCCCAACATTTTCTAATTAATTGTCATGCTGTTTATTCATGTCTACGCACTTCTGAAGAAGGCTAGAGGTTTAAAATTAATGTCAGACTTTTTCAATGTCTAATAAATCTATTTAAAAGTGGTGACTTGGTTATAAGCACCTAAAATATTGAATTGGTAGTGTAGCTTAACTGAGGCATGTGAATTGAGAATATACTTGCATGAGCTATAGCTATGTGAAAGACTATTCAAGCCAGTTTGAGTTTGCAAAATCATATAAGAAACAGTGGGAGGTTAGTCATAAGACTCCTTTTTTAATCTCATAGATTGGACCCTCTGTCTAAACATAACAAAAGGAAAAAGATCGAAAAATATTTGTGCTCTGGTGGCTTATCCAGCTCTTACTTGATCATGGATAAAATTAACTGGTCGTACAGAATATGTGGTTTCGTGCATGCTCATTTGTAAATGATGTGGTGCCCTCAGATGATTACTAGAAGGAAGTATCTATCTTTGGCACAAGAAACATTTCTTACAACAGGTTGAGGATCTAGGAGCGAAATTAAATGTACTAGATGTAAGTGAATAAGAGTGGAAGTAAGATCGGCATAAACTACCTAACAGTGACAGTGTGGATTTTACTCATTAGGCTCAACCATTAGCTAGAATAGGCAAATTAATTTATTTCATTTATCCTCTATCCTTGTTCTGTATGCATAAATGGTTAGAGAAAAAGATTGACTTGCACATTTTTTAGGAATTAAAATAATTAAAAAGCAGCAAGTTGACTGGTTCTTCAGTGAAGATTGAATACAAATCCTCCATTCATTGCAAGATGTCATGGTGTCTTATTGATGAAGTGCTCTCAGCTGTGTTGTTACTGGTTGCAAACTTGTAAAATTTTCTTATGTATGATGTTAGCTTCTTGTTATCTTAATTTTGCTGTGATGTTTCAGTACGACCTTCAAGCTACACGCCATTGCTAATGAAATATCCTTGGCTCAATGGCAGAAGTAGTAAACTTGAAGGATTTGCTTTTACTTATAATCCAGCTGTTAAAACAATTTTCATCTTCCTTCTTATTCTTTTGGTATTTCATTCTTAGTGTTTCATTGAAATTCTTGTTATTCTGCTGGCATATTGCTGATTTATTGACGCATAATTTTTATATTGAATTTGTTCATTTTCTTAACAGTGATTGTTGGAGAGGTTGCTAACTTTGCAGCTTACGCATTTGCACCAGCTATCTTAGTAACTCCTCTTGGTGCACTCAGCATAATTATAAGGCACGAATTGGAAGTTAGGCTCATTTGCTTAATTTTGATTATTCAGCTTTGATTACTAATTAAGCAGTTATGTTACAGTGCTGTTCTTGCGCACATTATTTTACGTGAAAAGCTGCATATTTTTGGAATTTTGGGTTGCGCCTTATGTGTTGTGGGTTCTACAACAATTGTTCTGCATGCTCCTCAAGAGCGTGAGATTGAATCTGTTGCAGAAGTCTGGGATCTTGCTACAGAGCCTGGTAAATTTTACTATCTATTTTCTCATTGAAGCATTAGCTCATGTTGATGGTTTATATATACTGCTTATTTTCTTGAGCTTTCAGTGCATAACAGCATTCACTTTTCCTGCAGCTTTTCTCTTTTATGCAGCTGTGGTTATAATAGCTGTGTTGATTCTTATATTTCACTACATACCTCAATATGGTCAGACCCACATCTTGTTTTATATTGGAGTTTGTTCACTAGTGGGTTCCTTATCGGTATGTTTCCTTTAAATAGCTCTTTGATGAAATGAATTCTGTTGCATGACTTCCTTGCTGAACATCTCAGTTAAAAAAAGAGGTTTGGTATGACAGGTCATGAGTGTCAAAGCACTTGGAATTGCTTTGAAGCTAACGCTATCTGGAATGAATCAACTAATATATCCACAAACATGGTTGTTTACGTTGGTGGTGGCTATTTGTGTGATAACCCAAATGAATTATTTAAATAAGGTAACTATTGTTATGCCTTTCTTTGACTCCCATTTGAATTTTTATCTTCCACATTATCAAATCTTCATGTATTTTTCCATGAAAAATAAATTGATCCGTGGTTGGGGGTACATTGAAGGGCATGTAAACTTTTAGTTGATTTCTTGTGAACTCTTTTTAAGTATTTTCTTCAAGATGCTGATTTGAGAAATATTCAGCATGTCCCGTGTCTCTCAGGGGATGATAGATAGGGTCCTGCCAAGAAATTTAATATTTTTAATAAAAATTATCAATTAGATATTGAGGTCTAATTTCCTATCAGTAAAGGCTAAAATTTCCACGCAACATTTAGGAGAATTAGTCCACTGCTATGTTCCTTTTATTATTCTTTATGAATTAAGCTATACACTGCAATACTTGCTTGTCTGTCCAGTTTTTGTATATTTTATATTTATATCCAGTGTCTTTTATTCTTTCTATTTTCTTGCTTTACAATTGTATAATTTCTATTGAACTTGATTGCAGGCACTCGACACATTCAACACAGCTGTTGTTTCACCCATTTACTATGTCATGTTCACTTCCTTCACTATATTGGCGAGTGTAATTATGTTCAAGGTAATCATGTCATTTCATAATTGTTGTGCTTGGGGACATATTTCCTGTTAAGCTTTACTATAACCCACTTGCCTATTAAAAAATACAATATACATACCAAAACACATATCACCTAATGAGGATCTTTATAGGCTATTTGAGTCTCTCTTGCCTGCTCACCCCGGCCACCTACACACATATAATTGAGAAGAAATTGATCCCTTTTCATGAAATAAATTATACCGCGAGAATGCTTGTGTAGTTTCTTGCTTCTGTTAGATGAGTTTTATCTGAAGCTGGTATTATGTCACTAATGATTTCGCCAGGGAAACTAATCTTACCATCACAACTGTGGATCATGCCTTTTATTTCATTAACCTGTCAATTAAGTTTTGAGATATAATTGATGTTTCAGGATTGGGATAGGCAGAATCCGACCCAAATAGTGACAGAAATGTGTGGTTTTGTTACAATCCTTTCTGGAACTTTTCTTCTTCACAAAACGAAGGACATGGTTGATGGTATGCTCTGTTTTCTTACGAGATCCTTTTCCTTATATGTAGTTGATCCTTTTTGGCCTTTCTATATGTTGTGTTCTTGAGAATTAGTAGATCAATTTACTGAGTGTTTTGATATATGATGATGATGATTATGAAAGGTTCCTCGGCGGCTGCATCCTTAAGGCTTTCCAAGCATGTAGATGAAGAGGATGGTTTTGGTCAAGAAGGCATCCCACTAAGGCGGCAAGATTCACTAAGAACGACATGATGTAATTTTTTGTTGGGGAAAAAAGTTTTGAATTGCAGCCAATGAATGATGTCTGTCATTTCTTGACGGGAATAGACCACACAATGTGAAATTGTATCTTATCAAGATCATCCTTCCCCCTTTCCCCTTCCCATAAATATGTTATTTTTTCAACAGAATTAATGGAAAGAAAGAAAGAAAGAGAAATTTTATTGTTATGGAAAATTTTCACTGCTGTATGTCTTACAATACAAAAACAGACATTCAGACTGAAGCCTCTTTTATCTTTGACAACAATTATTTAAAAGCATTGCATTTTCCTCTAAAAATGGAACCAAATATTCTGAATCTCATCATCCAATCCTATCCTATCAAGACTGTCTCCACAATCTCTACCAAAATTTGGGCAAGAACCCAATAATCCCTTACAGACACACATGTTCCAATTCATTTATTGGAATTGGCTTTAACACATACATAAGCCTGCATAATCTGAGTTTGACACACGATATAGAATTTGTAAGAAAATTGGACATGTTTAATGTATGAGACTGTAAAAATTAATTCACATTAATGAAACATTTAAATCATCCAAAAATTATGCACTTGTGTTGTGATCAACATTCCTCATGACAAAAAGAATATATGTATTAAATTCTTGATATTATACACAAAATTTGGAGGGGAAAATCATATCCCAAAACTACTGTGGCCCCTATTCTCTCTGTGTCTGTCTATCTAAACAACTGCTACTGTTGTTGCCTATGTTTATCTGAAATGGCAAATAAGAATTGTACATCTCTCTATATATATATTCGCCCACAATGAATGAATGAACCAATGAATATCATCATCACAACATCAACTCCAAATTCAAGGTCGCTTTTGTTCTGATTGCCCTCTTTCTTCGCTTGTTTCCGAACAACTTGTTATAAAAATCATTATCATCTGCCCTTTGATCCTCCTCCTCCTCCGCACTTTCCATATTCATCTTCCGTTTAAAGCTGATTCTTGTTGAAGTAATAACAGGATTATAACAAGAATCAAAGAATGGATGTTTGAGTGCCTCCATAGCAGTTGCCCTTTTACTTGGATCCCATCTCAGTAATGATTTTATCAGATCAAATGCTTCTTCCTTAGCAAACGGTATCTTATAACAGAGAGGCACACCCTCTTTATCTTCATCAATCTTTGGAAACTCATAATCACATCGCTTAGCAAGTTCATGTCCCTTAGGCCACTCTGTTTCAGTTGGACTACCCAAAACCCTGCATATTTGATACAATTGATCTCTCGAATCTTCCCCTGGAAACAGAGCAAACGTCCCAAAGAATTCAGCCATTATTGCCCCCATCGCCCACATATCCACTGCAGGACCGTACCTTTCTTCTCCCAGAATAACTTCAGGAGCCCTGTACCACCTTGTCGTCACGTAGTCGGCATAGGGAGGCTTCGAATTAATTTCCTTGGCACTCCCGAAATCGGCAATTTTTACGGATTCGCCGGAAACAAGTATATTTTCGGGTTTAAGGTCCCGATGGAAGAATCCATTACGATGGATATAAGCCAGGCCTTTCAAGATTTGAAAACAAAATTTCTTAGTTTCATCTTCAGAGAAGTAGCCCTTCCTTTTCAGTATACGATCACGAAGTGAACCATCCATGCATTCAAAAACCAAGAACAGAGAACTGGAACGTCGAATTACTTCCTGGAGGCGGATGATATTCGGATGCTTCAACGTACGCAAACACTTTATTTCGATCATATCCAAGCAATCTTGGAAGCTCATGTTATTGCCGAATTCCGACTTCAGTTCTTTAATGGCAAATACTTCATTCTCGTCTTCCTTCAGTGACGCCTTATAGACATTGCCAAAAGAGCCGCTCCCCAATTTCTGTAAAACCCTGAATTTTTCCATGATGTCTTTCCTTATTTTTCTTGAAAACAAGTCGGAAACTGTAAAACTTTAAGAGGAAGGATTTTTTTTCAGTGAAAGATCGATAGAAGTAGGATTTAGGACTATTTCTATTTGATTCCAGTCCAAATAGAAATAGGATTTGGCCTTTCCAAAAAAGAATAGGATTTGGAAGTAAAATATTATATATATATTGGTTTTAAAAAAGACTTTAGTTCTATAAATCCAATATTATAAAAAATAGTATATAGTACGAAAATATCTTTTTAGTAAAATAAGCATATATTTATAAATATATATATATATAACCTATGGGACATAAATAATTTTTTTAACAATATTTGTAAAAAATAGTGCCTTAACTGTATTGTTTGTGATAGAAAAATCCATTCACTTAATTAGTGTATTTTTTTAGAAGCATTAGTGTGTCTTAAAGGCAGGGCACCCATTAAACAAATCTTTCTTATTTTGCCACATATATTTCTATTCTTTTTTTTTGTTAAAAGAAATTTGTGTACATTTTAAAAATTTATAAATTTAGGATATACTTGGATAAGAGCTTTGAGATTTTTATCTTCAGTTTCATCAAAGCTGAATTATTTGTGAGAAACAATGTGGGTTCTAAAACTGAAATTTGAGATTTGAAACCTTATTCAATCTCACCCTTACTCTTCATACTATTTTTTAAAATTATTTACAACAAATTGATAATTAAAATATCCTTTTTTAATTATTTATAATTAGCCAATCATGCCTTAAAATTTTTTTTGAAACGTATTTCACCCGTGAACTATTTAGATGGTGTCAATTGTCTTTCAGCTCTAAAATCTGGTCATTTGGGCCAGACAGTTGGCACATGCACGAGCTTGAAAAAAAGTAAACAAATTATTTTATCCTTTGACAATATGAGATGCACCCATCACGTGTAAATTATTTGACCAAAATGTTCAAATTTAGTAGGTAAAGAACATAACGACACCATATAAATAATTTAAGGATAAAATGTATCTTAAAAAATGATTTATTGTATAAATGACTAAATGTAAACAATTTGAGGGCATTTTTTTAACTATTTTTTAAATTACAGAAAAACAAACACATAAATATTTAAATTTTTAGGGTTATTTCCAAATAAATATTCAAATTTGAGGATTGTCAATTGAGAGTCAATTTGGGTAAATGTACAATTTAAAAAACTCGTAGTTTAATTTTCATATTAAGTTCACCCCTAGCTTCTCTAAATCTGTTTAAATTTCTTAATTTGTTTCACCCCAACCTTTTTTATATTTCTTCCTTATAATTTACACCAACTCAACCCACATATTTTTTATACAAAAAAACCGAAAGTAGCAAAAAACAATTAAAACTTGTCCAAATAATTGTTTATTGAAGTAAAAGCAATTTCCTTTTAAAAGCTTCACTACATCTAACTTTTCCCACGTTCAATCTCAATTACCAAACTTGTTCTAGAACTCGAGTTAACATGAATTGAAAAAGGGACGGGAATGGGTATAACTAGTCAGTAACCATAAAACAAACTGTAATTCTAAGATTAAACAAAAATTTGCAAAATTCGTACCTAACAAGTATTATAAAAATAAAATAGAACTTCGATTAAAGCCCAAAATATTTACTATGGTAAAATTACAATTTAAAAAATTTCATAAGATGATTTCATTCTTGGAAATAGTATATAAGGATTTCTCAGACTAAATTATAAAAAAAGTAATTGGCAAAATCAGGCCCAAAACTATATTATTTAGTTTTACTCTTGTCCTAAATCTTTTGTTTCAACTTTTTTAGTCTACAATCTATTATTTTCTAAAGTTACCAGTGATACCAGCCCTATGCACTATTTTTATAGTGAAATCCGGTGAATCTATACATTTGCACCTCACATATCAATTTACAAAGGGCAAAACTGTCAACTATTGTTCTTCTTCGTTTGCTTCCTCTCCTCCTGAACTTTACCGGTTTCCATCATGAAAGTCAGATGTTTGAATACCGTTGTTATCAAAATATAACCATACCACTTTCTAGTAGTGTACTTGAAAGAATCTGCATTCCCCCTTTGCATTTTCCTCACTGGACCACACTTGCTTTACTACTCATCATCAAAGTGTTCTTCGAGATGATTTGGGAGCTGGTAAGTCAAAAAAGACAGTATCAGTAGCAGTGCTACAGGACTTTTGTCTCTCACAAAGACAATGTACCTAACCATTTTATTAAAATACTAAATTGAAGATTACTAGAATTGTCGGTAAAGATTTTAACAATTTCATGATTGAAACCTAAAAGGGTCAAATAAAAATTGTATTACATCAAAAAGATACAAATAATATACATTAATATTTAGTTTGTTTTGGTGATTATGTGATTAATTTTTTGTTGTTGCATGGGCTTGACCTTATCCAATATGGAAGGAGATTCTCGGTGGTAGCGACAAAATGGTGAAGAATAATGGATGAAGGCTATGAAGGGAGGAAGATGATGGAGAAATTGCTAAATGCTTTGTATTTGTCGATTTTACGCTTCTAAATTGGACATGTGATATACACATGCATATGGTCATCGAATTCTGCCATCAAAATGATTTAATTTTAAAAAATAATAGATTGGGGATTAAAAAAGTTGAAATAAAAGATTTAGAACAAGAGTAAGGCTAAATAATTACTCTTATAAAAAAATTGAAAATGAATTTTCATGAAAAGTCAAATTACAAGCAATCTCAACACAGTGATTGACAAAAAATTTTATATGTTTTTAATAAAAATATAGAAACATTAAAACTTTCTCCTTAAAAAAGAAAACATTAAAAACTTGTTTATACAGACCTGTTATATAAACTTGAAAAAAAACACCTGTTTAAATCATACATCAAGATTAAGTTCAAATTCTCTTTAAAGATATCACAAACGACTTGGTTAAAACTCATAAAGATGCTTAAGAAAAGATATCGACTCAACAAAACCTTAAGAAATACTTCTTCAGCATTCTGTATTTTTCCATGATTTTTTTATTTTCTTGAAATTGAAAGGAAGAAATAGAGAGAGAAAACATAGTACGAAGAAGAGGACTCTAAATGAAGGGGCAAAATCTCCAGAGAGAAATAGTATTGCAAAGTGATGAATGATTGGGTGTCCCAACTACTTCAAAACATTTTATTCTCGATAATATGGTTTCATATTTTATTGAAAAAGAAAGTGTAAAATTGCAAATCTCTCGAGTAAGAGTTTTATAAATTGGCGAAAGAATAATGCGTCTGAAACTACAAAACCCTCAAGAAGAAAGGTTAGCAAAATCCTTAAGAAGAAATGTTTTATAACTAAAGAGTAATTGCCATATTTAGTCCCTAACAAATTTTCTTTTGTTGATATGGTTCCCAATTTTTTTTCTAACTTAAAGTCCTCAAAAAATTTTTAAGGGTTGCTTAAACTCCTTTTGTTAAGGTTTTGTTAAGTTTACCAGAAAGTTCATCGTCCAAATTATTCTATTACAAATTTTCAGGGGTTAAAAAAGAAACACAAAAATATAAAAACAAAATTGAAAAATAGAGTTTATCCTCTTTTTCTTCGCTACTCTCCAACCACTCGGTGTCGGCAGTGACTTCATCGTTGCTATTTAGCAAAAAAATTTCAGGCAGTTCCCGGAGGAAGCGCCGTCCAACGCTTCAGTGATGTCTCGACAAACCTCCTCCTCTTTTCTCCTATCCGAAAGTTCACAGTGCAAAGTAGTTGATTTATCAGTATTAGAAAGGCTTTAGGGGAGTTCTATACTATGATCTTATAATTATTCATGTCTCCATAGCTATCATCAACATATGTTCTATTTTCTCCCAAAAGAACTATTTTGAACACTGTTTTTTGTTGCATCCATTAATTATGTGGTCAAGAAATTGCAAGAACAATTGAAGAAGCTAAGAGAGGTTAATAGAAATCTTCATAGAATGATCAAGCAATTTAGTTTGGTCCCTTGTAATTAAGCTAATTTATATTTTTGTCTATGGCTTTATGTTTGACAATTTTAAAAATGTTATGAAATTAATGGTACATGGTGGATGTCTAAATACGTTTTTCGAAGATAATTAAACTCCCAGAATACTAATTATTTTTGGATTTATGATATCTCCATTAATTTAGTTAGATGCTTTTAGGATAAGACAATTCAGACTTGATTCTTGAGTTATATTTTTTCTCTCTTGTACTTTTCTTTCTCTATATTATTCCTATTTATATTATATTAATTCGTTATGTTGCGACCATCAAATTCTTAACATGTTATCGGTACGATTGCATAGATGACACGATTATTTGAACAACGAGACTTTGAAGGTGATTTTCCAAAATTCGCTAAAGGTAAAAAGATTTTTGAAGCTTCTCGAGGCAAGAAAAATCAAATATTTTCTTTGTTTTATGTTTTCTTTTTACTATATAACTTGACGTCATGGAAAGATCAAATCTTTTGTTATAGATTCTTGTATAATCTATTTAAGTCCTGAAGATGCAATTAAAGAAAAATCACGATTATAAAGATTTTCTTTCCTCATTAATTTATGAGGCACTGAATACTCAATAATCTATTAAGAAAGATTTTGACAAAATCTAAAAGGAAGACATAATCACCAAAAGATGGTCATTATGTCAATACCCATTATTATCATTGGGTATATCTGTGGCCACAATATTTTGATCTATCTATCAGTATGTAATATTATATTTGATCTAGATTCTTTCTCAATTAAAATAATATAGAGATAATATTTCATTTTATATATCTGAAATCAAATATACTCATGTAATGGCAACATTGAGAGAAGATCTCAAGGTTATTGATCACCTTTTGAGACTGAATAAATGATTGAGTCATTATTGATGGAATGTTATGATATTTCTAATAATTTTATGTCATTCTCTGAAGTGAATGCAATTAAAAAGTTTATTTCTATAATATGTTATATTCGTGATTATAATACCATAATTATTTATAATAAGTTTGTAATTATTATGATTCATGAACCTAATATCTAAATTATCACCGAAAGTGATAATAATGAGAAAGGAAAGGGAACATATAATCCAAATAAAAATTATTGATGCAATATAATGGAGTTTATAGCGTACTTGTAGTACATCAAACAAAATTTTAAATATCTGATAAGTATCTAGAAAGAAAAATAACATATTGGAGTTTTTCTACTCCCTAGGTTATGTTATTATTGATCTCATATATTAATCATTTCTATTGATATATAGACTTGTTAATGTAGCCAATGCCTTGAAATTATTAGAGGAAAAAAATTACTTTTTATTTGTGATTTTATATGAGTTTTTGCATATTAATATTTGCCCTTTGATTTATTATATATTGAAGAATATCGAAAAAGATATGTATTGAGAGAGTGAATATTAGTACAAATTAGAACTCCATAAGAGTTAATTAATAGAAAGTTCCAGAAGAGCTAATACATTGAAATTAAAGTTCCCCAAGAGCTAATTCAGAAGAGCTCATATTTTAAAAATCTCCAGGAGAGCTAAATATCTAGAATATATCTATAATATCAAGAAGATATTCAATTAAAGCTGTAGAATAGCCTATTTACTAAAGAGTTAAAAGAATTAGTTAATAGAAAGTTATAGAAGAACTAATTATTTAAAGACTCTAGAAGAGTATATTGACTTATGAGGTCACATGATAATCATGCTATATTATCATGACTTATAAAATAAATGTGGATTACATACACTATTATATTCTCCTATCGTAATTTGTAATTCGCCAAAGTCGATGCAATTCAATGCATCATTGAGTAAATCTAAAGTTTACTTATTCAAAACATATTAAATATATTAGCATGACCAGTTAGATCATCTCGGATCATTAAAATACGAATTATCATAAAGAATTTACGCCAATATTTTTATGAAACTAGAAGTTTCTGATCACAAATTTATTTGTATTACTATTTTTCAAGGCAAAATAATTTTATGGGTACTATTAATATATTAGGGTTGAATATGTTTTGTGATGAATATATTGTCGATGCATTGACCTATGGTCACGATATATTGCTGACTTGCAAGCTAAACTTTGCAATTTTGATAATGAGCTCATATTTTAGATTCTCCATTAACATCATTGTCTTAATATTGTTGATGATGTTGCACTATTTGCATAGAGATTGAACGTTTCTGCAGAACATATTCATAGATTTAGTAAATGAATTTATAAAATCATAAGTGCCTTAAAATTGATTTATGTATATTTTGTAGTAGTACTTATTCGTGTCTTTTCAAAATATTATTTTTGTTCTCCTCATTATAATTGGTTCATCTTGAGAACCCAAATATTTTGCAATCTTAGCATTAAATATGCACAATAAAAATATACTATTCCACTACAATATATTTAAGATGGGTATTGAAAAGAGGAGAAAATTATACAATCGAATAAAAAGATAAGTTATGTGTCTCATTTTGATTCAAAAGCTAAATAGCCAGTCACGTTTATTGACAAAGGAAAATCCGACAAAGAATGCTCCTGTTACTTAATGTCCCCGAAGGATAATCTATCACCAGATATGATTTTGAGACATATTTAAATGTGATAGAATAAATTTATTCCGACAAAATCCTCGCATATGTAAAGGAACAATAATTTAAGATGGTCCTATATGGTTAAGTCGAGGAGATGAAAATTCTAACTAAATTTTTCATGACATGACTTTATGATTATTTCCAGAAGAAATATAGGTACCTGAAGTCATAATAATTATCAGATCTCATTATTTCATGTCATGATATAAAATAGATAGAACTATAAAATAGTACAAATGTCAACGATATTTATGTGCATGTTATTTAATAGAATGAAGATCTTGAATTAAAGTCTACAAACTCGAGATTCAAATATTATAGAGATATTTGGCAAAATAGAATATAAAGTTTGCACGAGAAAATATGTAAAGTTCGAACAATTATTAAATACACTTGACGTGTATATGTATTCCCTGAATGAATTTTACACCTGAAGTATAATCCCAAAAGGATAAGAATCAATAAATAAAGTACGAATTTGTATAAATTATGATATATGATTTTTTGTAAAGTCCTGACAATATTTATACGAAGAAATAAAATATATGGTGGTGGATTGAGTTTAGATAATAGCGCACTAAACTATAAGAATTTATATAAAATCATTGAAGGACTCAATAGGCATGCCTGAAGTATGTAAGTAAATTGTTCTTCGAAGAACATAACATCATTATTGTTTTAGTAAATTTTATTTTAAAGAAAGATATAATGATCAAATATATCCATGAAACTTTTCTTAAAATTTGTTATACCTGCCACTTATGATTCTTCATCTACTTTTAATGTTCTCCAGATTAAGGGGAGAAAACTAGAAATATAAAATGTCATTGAAGCATCTCGATCCATAGGCAAGTATTTGCGAACTAGAAGTTCTACATATTATTTATTTGCAAAAGATTTGCAAAATTTACTTAATATTTTTGTTAACTCTAGAAGAGTTACAAAATTGAATTTGTGGATGCTTCTATAAATGTCCCAGTAGGACATAATTCTAATTACTAACAATGAGAAATCATGGCTGAAGCATGATCTACTTTTATTTATAAATTTTTTTTTAACGAAATAATTAATTACTTGAAGTATTTTCTCTGAAGAGTTTATGATTGGCAAGCAAAGTATTTGAAGATTTTTGTTTTGATTTACAAATTGAACATCTTGAAAATGAAATTTGATCATATTTTAAGGATAATTAATCTCGAATTATGGAAAAAATTAACTCCTGATGAGTTACATCAAGCAACAAGTTGCTTACTTTTATGATCCATTTGAAACACATTCTCAAGCAAACAAGTTATGCATATGTGATATGAAATTATCATATAAAGTTCTAGTTAACTTTTATGTGGATTGCTAAGAATGTGTATGATCATTATAGATAGTTAATTTTGAGATATGTATTCGGTATCCTAGAAGGATGAAATTACAACCATATTGTTGGGTTGTGAAATTTGAAGACATGTTTGGAGAGATGTGACAAAATAACTTTCACCAAAAATTTCTTTATAAGAAATGTGAAATTAATGTGCAATACTTTCGATCAAACGTGATATATAATCTTGAAGATTTATTCACTAAGATATACCAATGTATTGGTTTAATAATTTTTTAAATAGGGGGAATATATAAAAATAAATGAATAGTGTACTCTTTTTCCTTCAGTAGATGTTTTTCTCTAGCAAAGTTTTAACGAGGCAATATTCTTTATTTTATGGACATCCAAGGGGTAGTGTTATGAAATTAACGTGTATATGATTTGAATCTTGAGTTCTATTTTTTTCTCTCTTGTACTTTTCTTTCTCTATATTCTTCCTCTTTATATTATATTATTATCCGAGCAATTCATCATGTCACGATCATCAAATTCATTACAAAAAAGAAATATTCTAGAACATTTTTATTGAAAATGTGGATAATAAGGCCATTGGGGAGAGGGAGGTTTGATTTTTATTATCTGTAAAGCTAGGCTTTTGATTCTTTCTTGTTGAAAACAATTCACAATTTGCAATTTTTTTTGCTTAACGGCTAAGGATGAAGGTGATGCAGAGTCGTCGGAATGGTGAAGAAGAAGAGGAGGATAAACTTCCTTCTTCGATTTGTATTTTAATATTTTTCTTTTTCTTTTTTACCCTTGAAATTCTGTAATAAAATAATTTGAACCGTTAACATTCCGTTAAACTTAACGGATCTTAACAAAAAGACCTTAAGTGACACTTGAAAATTTGTTGAGGACTTTAAGTTATAAAAAAATAATTAGGGACCTTATTCAACATACAAAAACTTTAAATATAACAATTACTCATAACTAAAAGAATCATTATCTAGATAAAACTAGGATTTGGTAAATCCCATTTCTATCTAGACAGTAATCCTATCATTGAATGAAAATACGATTTGGAATTTAAAGAAATTATTTTATAGAAAAAAGACTTAAAAAGGAAATTACATCTTATATACATAGATTTTGAACTTATTTTGAATTTTTTATTTAATTTTTAAATAGAATTTTCAAAATTAAAATTATCTTCTCAAATTTAAGAAGTAATTGTATCCAAATATTGTGCTTTCATTTACTAAAAAATATCATTGTATTTTATATAAGTTCTAATTTTATGAAAGTAAAATATAAAAAATAGAGAATATAGCGAAAAATACTCTTACCTTTTCATGGTTTACCAATCTAGGCATATTATTTTTTTGTCGCCACTTATACCATTCAACTTTTCAACTTTATTGAATGGTCAAAAATAGCTAGTGAGGATGTTATTTGTGACTTTTGAGTAAATATCACATAAACACTCACGATTTATAAATAAAAGTGTATATAGGCATAATATTCCCCTTATAGAGTGACAAAAGAATTATACAAGCAAAATATGAGGGAAAACTATACACGTGTAAGATGTATATACTTCAAAGCATGGAGGGATTATTGATAACAAGTAAGGACACTTTAATGCCTAGTTACCCTTTTATAAACAAATTATGTGTAATTCACATAATAATCTTCGCCCATAACACTAGAAATCAACGTATTAGGCATTTTTGGCCATTCAAAAAAAGTTGAGTGGCATAATTGGCGACAAAAAAGGAATCAGCCCTAAATTGACAAAATGTAAAAGGTAAAGGGCATTTTTGGCTATATTCTTGAAAAAATATTGTTTATTTTTAAAAAAAAAAGAGTTTAGTTCTACAATTGACATACCTTGGACTCGAGTATGTCATCTTACTTAATGACTAAACACGCGAAAAATGATTCCCAGTCGCAAATATGCGTGCGTCAAGGGTACACGCTTTCCCCTTTCCTCCAAGTAAGCTTCCATCTTTTCGACTGTCAGTTCCATTCTTCACACAAAAACCTTTCACTTCCATCTCTCTCTCTCTCTCTCTCTCTCTCTCTCTCTCTCTCTCTCTCATATTGCTTAGGACTTTCTACAAAATCTGTTCAAAAACTTCCATTTCCGACAACTTTTAATGGCGATGGAGACAACCAAAACACAAGATTTGGTTGCAACAAGAAGTGAAAACTTTGTAGACACCATAAACATGTAAAAATACCAACTCTCCTGCAAAATACTCATATTCCATGGAATATTTTTTTTTTTTTTTTTTAAATCATTCACATTATACAGTGCTGGAATAAACATTACTAAAAAAAAAATAAACAATATTTCCTATTTACTTGATGTATAACAAGTATTTCTCATTTTTTTTAAAGGAAGCATTTCTCATGTTTTATGGTGTTATAAGTGATATTTTTCTTGATGTTTGCTATAAGTGATGTTCCATGGAATTGGGACAATGCCCTTTCATCATACAGAGTGCACCTTGGTGCACTCCGGGTGCTACGTATAATTTGCGCTAGTTCTATAAAAACAATAATATAGAGTATGAAAATATTTTTAGTAAAATAAGCACATTTAGAAGATAAGCATATTTTTAGTGCCTTAACTATTTTGTTTGTCTTTAAAAAGTTTAGTAATTTCAATTTTTAGGGTTAATTTAAAAAATATATACACCCAAAGTCTAGGGGCTAGGGTCAATTAAGTACCATATCATTTAGTTTTGATAATTAGGTACACAACTTACTTTATCTTCTTTAAAATAATGTTGAAAACTCTTGAATCTTAGATGTGAACTTTAAAAATTTTAGTAATTTTGCTTGTTTTTTAATATTAGAGTCAAATTCTTTATATACCCCATTGATTTATAAAGCTAAATAACTCAATTTAGACGGAAACTTGATTTTGGTACTCAATTATCTAAATTAAATGATAGATTTTGCCGAGGGAGAAACCTTATTTTTTACCTTGAATTGGTCAAAATACGCGGCGTACCTAATTGATAATAACCCCAAGCTTTAGACATGTTTTTTAAATTAAGCCTAATTTTTATACTCTTAACTATCTATTTTATTTATTTTTTTTAAAAATATTTTGGTTTTGATTCCTTAATTTTAATTGAATTTTTTTCATCCCCAAATAATTTATATTCGTTAAATAAATTATATACGTCCATTTTGATCCTTTCAAGACCAATATACCACATAAGAAATTCAAACTTTTCTCTCATAAGTTACAAGGGTCGTTTTATAATTTTATATTTAAGAAAGACTCTTTTATCGATCTACAAATAATTTTAGTTTTCTAAGTTTTTGATTCTTTAATTTAAATTGAACCATTTTATCCTCAAATAATTTAAATTTATCAACTAATATGTAACATCCTGAACGCATTATGACATACGTTCCTTTTGCTCCTTTTAATACTATTTATGAGAAAATTAGCTACAAATACTCTGAAACATTTTACTTTTTCTCTTTATATTCTAACTATTTTATTTTAGTTCTTTATACTCTCAAACATTTTCTTTTACGTATTGTTATACTTATGGTGAAGGGCGGCGAAATTCGTTGGCGGTGAACACGCCTCACTCACTTGTACACTAAAGGTCAAATTTTAACTTTTTCTAGTGTGCACATGAGTAGGGCATGCTCATTGCCACCGGATTCTGCTATATTTCACCAAAATCTGCTCACTTTCTCTCTCTAAAATTCACGCTCACTTTTTCATTCTAAAAATCATACACACTCACACACTCATTTTTCTATTTCACTCTTACATATACCATTTTAAGTAAATACATATTTATATTTTGAATTCTAATTCTATAATTTTTTTGGACCTCCAAACAAAAAGATTAGAATTGAAAAATAAATTTCATAACAATTCTATAGTTTTACCAAACAAAGGAATTGGAATTACAATTCTTAGAATTTTAAAAATTCTAATTCTAATTCCAATCCAATTATAGGAACCAAACACAACCTAAATATTTTATGTTTGAAGGCATAAAAAGCTAAAATAAAGTATTTTCGATAAAAGAAGTCGTGTATCTTGGTTAAAAGAAGGCGATCGCAATACGACATATTTTCATCATAAAGCCTCTCAAAGAAAAAGAAAAACACCATTGAAGCAATTATTAACGATATGGGGCAGCAAGTTGAGAATGACCTTGAAATGGAAAATATTGCTGTAAATTTCTTTTCACAAAATTTTCAATCTCAAGCGAGTCACTCCTCTATTGATAACATTCTTATCACGAGGACACTCATCGAAAATGACATCATGATGTAGATTAGGAAAGCCAAGAAGTTAAAGATTTATTGTATGGACCATTCACTATTGCAAGGCTGAAGAAGATCAAAGATAATGATGGAAATGAGGTTTTGTTTTCATGGAGAAAGCTTTGAAGAACAAGCTTGAAGGGTTTGAAGATCAAGGAAAGGCTTCCAAGTTTTTCTCAATTTGTTCAATTAGTAAAGATCATTCAAGGGAACAAATTGGAGGTGAAAATGGCTAAGTATTGGAGAAGAGCACCCTAGCACCGACAGTAGCCCTGTCCCTATCGTCGCTAGTAGGCTTCTACCAGCACATCACTTGGAAGAAACACCCTACCATCGCTTGTAGGGTTCGGATGGAGGAGTGCCAATGCGACTTTATTGACGAGATTTTATTGTTGAACTTGTCCTTTTAGCTTTTAATCAAGGTTTTAATGAGAATTTTAAGTGCTTAAACAATCGATTAGCTAGGTTTTAAGGCTTGCCTATAAATACTCCATTATAAACTTATTGTATCTAACTTTGATGAAATTTTGGCTGAAAGTTGTTAGAGAGGATTCTCTTTGTCTCTAGGGTTCTTTACCCATCTTAGTTAGCTTGCTAAGGTTTAATGTCCTTAGTTTTGTAAACAATTGCTTGCCTTAGATTGTGGAATCTATGGAATTAATTGATCATCCAGTTCCTTTCTTTAATTGAGTCTTAGAGTTCTTGTTTTTAGATTCAATTAATCCTAGGTCTTCTAGTTTGTGTAGTTGGGGTTTTGAGGCCTTAGTTTTCTCAAGGTTCTTCCTATCAAATTAGGAAAGAGTTTTGCCTCTCAATATTGGGTTTATAAGGCTTAGATTCTCATGGGTTTTCTATTAGAGTGTTGAAACTACAAAATCCTCAATAGAGGTTCTTCATCAAAGGAGATAATCTTGGGAAGGTGTGGAATCTAATCTACAGTCAAAAGACGATCTTATCTAAATATACCTTTTTCATGCCCTCAAGCATATGCACCCTCAAGAAGCGCCAAGACTAAATGGCATGCAAGCTTGCTTCTTTAAGAAATATTGTCATCTTGTTGGAGATCACATTGCTCTTTTCACATTAAAAGTGCTTAATAATGGTTGGACCTATCAACAATTAATCATACTTTTATATCTCTTGTTCCAAAAATAAAAAATCCCACGGTGATGGCATATTTTCTAGCCCATCAGTCGCTGCAATGTGTTGTATAAAATTATTTAAAAAGTTTTGGCAAATCGCTTGCAAAAGGTAATGAATTCAGTCATTGATGAAGCTCAAAGTGCGTTCCTTCATAGTCGGGTGATTACTGATAATGCTATTATAGCATTTTTTCTATAGCATTCATTATAATACCTCAAAAGCATCACCTCATATGGCTTTAAAGCTTGATATGAGTAAAGCTTTTGATCGGGTTGAATGGCATTTTTTTGGAAATTATGATGCAGAAAATGCAATTCCCAACTAAGCTTCTCATTCACGACCTTCTCCTACTCAGTTCTTCTGAATGGTTTTCCAACTTAAACTTTACCCCTTTTTGAGAAATTCAACAGGGTGATCCTCTATCTCCCTATCTTTTTATCTTATGCTCTGAAGGATTCTTTGCTCTCTTACGTTCTGCAGAGGAGAATGGGGATTTAAAGGGGTTTAATTTTGGAAGAAGTGCTACTATTTCACATCTTCTTTTTGCGGATGATTCGCTTTTATTTGCAAAGGAGAACATCTTTCAAGCTGCAACACTAAGGAATTTTTTTTTTTTAATTTATGAAGATTGCTCTGGACAGACTATTAACTATGACAAATCCGGTCTGTTTTTTAGCAAAGGGGCCTCTGATTCTATATGTCAGGATATTTGCAGTTTTCTCCGTATACCAGAAGGTTGAGGGAATAAAAAATATCTTGGACTTCTGTTTATGACTGAAAGATTAAAAAAGGATATTTTTTATTATCACTACGGACCGGTATAGAAGAAGTTGAATACCTGGAAAGAGAAAACATTATCTCAAGCTGCAAAAGAAGTACTTATCAAATCTGTTGTCCAAGCTATTCCTACTGATGTTAAGTCCGTTTTGCTTCTCCCATCCTCTATCACATGTTCCATTACTGGCCTTATCCGCAATTTCTGGTTGGGGGGTGATGATAAGTATAAGAAGATTTGCTAGAAAGCTTGGGCTGACCTTTGTCAACATAAGAGCAAATGAGGGATAGGGTTTCGGGATTTGGAATCTTTTAACTTGGCCTTACTCTGTAAGCAAGATTGGAGAATTCTCAATAACCCACTTCCTTATTTTCAAGGGTCATGCAGGCTAAATATTATCCTTTTGGTAGTTTCTCGATAGATGTTCTAGGTCACCGCCCTTCTTATGTATGGCGGAGTATTCTTGCTGCACGACCAGACTTGCTACATGCGATTAGATGGATAATTGGTAAACAGAAATTTTATTAAGATTTAGGAGGACAAATGGCTTACTAAGCCGCAAACATTCAAACTATCCCCCCATGTAATATGTCTTCTTTTGATCGCATCTTGACAGTCTCTGGCCTTATTGACTTTGAACAAGGTACTTGAAAAAAGAATCTCATTCAGAAACACTTTAATTCTTATGAGGCTGAAGAAATTCTTAAAGTGCATCTACGTGACAATTGGCCTCGAGACGAGTAGATTTGGGCTTATAATAAGTCGGGACGATTTACTATGCATTCGGCTTATCGTTTGATTCTTCATGTCAAGACTAATTGGGCAGTGGAGACTGTTCTTCATCATTGCTGTTACACATTTTTTGACCAGCCTATGGGGCTGCATACTGCCCAAAAATAAAAGTTTTTCTTTGGTGGTTATTTAATAATATTCTCCCAACATATAAGAATGTCTCACAACGAATCTATTCTATTACATCTTGTTGTCCCATTTGCTCTAAGAGCGAGAAAGATACTTTGCATGTATTTTTCCTATGTCAAGTAGCGGAGGAGACTTGGTTGAGATCAGATTTTTCTCATTTGGTGGGTTTTTTCCAAAGCCCTGTCACTACTCAAGCTATTCTTGAGCGAATGCTTGATTGGTCGGCATATGACAATTTTCAGTTTGCCTATATTTTGTGGTGTATTTGGAATGGTAGAAATAACATGATGTTCCAAAATACAATTCCAGTTCTGTTACGAATATTACTACAGACAACAGGATTATGGGACAAATATTTATATGAAATCAAAGAAAATTCCATGGAACCTTCTATCTCCTCATCAGGCGCTTGGGCCAATATAGGAGTCTCTCGGAATACTTCCTTATGCAAAAGAAAAGGAGTTCTTGATCCACATCTAGAGGAAATAGGACTTGTAGGGCCACTCACGCCTATTGTACGACGATGTGTAATTCCATCCCTGGACGGCTGCCGTTGGAGGCCACTAGAAAATAGAAGGTTTAAAATTAATGTGGATGCTGCATAGATTGAAGAGAATACTGGTATTAGGGGTATTATTCTCAATCATCAAGGGAGGGCGCAGATTTTCTTCTTCAATGCTTTAGCACGCTTACACTCG